>OX376220.1:21479596-24167096 GCA_947364205.1 Agrochola lota
AGGGTAAGTTGCAACACTAACTCACGCAAAATCATTAGCTAATATGTTAATTTCCGATGTAACATAAGGACATCGATCTCTGATATGATTGTTCTTGTCTGTATGAGTTGAAAGTGATACCCCGACATAGGATAGTTGAAAGCAATCATTCCAACGTGACCGGTTTAAAACCTTGTAGCTAACCCTCATATTAACAGATATCTTGATTTTCATCTGGTCCTTGTAGACCAATAGGACCAAAATTTATAACCGTACCTATATGACAATATTAACTGAATTATTCAATAAAGATACCACTAAACAACAGACACACCATTAAACCAATAAATCCTAAGTAAACTTTCTACCCCTTCAATACCCAACCTTAATAAACTCATAATACATAAAACAAAGCCTATTTAAAAACACATTAAATCAAAACTCCACGGGGTTCAGTCCACGCCAATTTAATACAACCATAACAAAAGGGGTGAGAATTTATAGTACAAAATTTTATACTCAAGGAAGACGCTTTTTCCTGTCACCCTTGATAAATATAAGTGTCCTTTTCGTGCAGAACCATTATGAAATTTTATGTGGCAGCCCTTCACAATACACCCACTTATTGTAATTCCAATGTTCCAATTATTAATGATGCTAGCAGCCCTGTAATGTGTCCGTTGTAATTATAAATTGCGTTTTGTTAATTATTTTAATACTTCAATTGGATTTTAAAGTGCTAAGGGTCAGATAACATTTGATATGTTGTTGAACTTTGGATGCCACCCATTGGAACCATGAATGGAATGACCAGTTATATTACAGTAAATATTTTTAAGTTCAGAACTAGGTTTTTTAAACAAGGAATCTTATAAACGCTTAGCTTCTCTGCCAACTCAATTTGGAGAATAAACCACAAAGTAAAATTTGCTTACAGAAAAGTATATTTCAAATGAAATCCATCAAAATGTCTACTACTTAATCCTTACAACCGTCTTAAACAATTCACAGCAACATCATACTAAAATCATTACAAGAATACCGACCTTAATGAAGGCAGTTAAGCCCATAGCTTCTCGTACAGTACAGTCACAAACAACATGGGAGCACGAAACTGCACCAAAACGACCAAAAGTGCGTCCGCGACAAATTTTTCACTTGGCGTCATAACACAGTTTGCGTGTGACTGTACAAATAAAAATGTATGAAGCCGAAACTTGAAAAGCGTTGCAACGGGCACGCGAGGAAAAAACGATGAAGCTATTTTTCTGGATTGTGTTACATTGATGTATGTGTGTGTGCTTTGTTATTTTTACGATCGTTTTCCACCGCAATAATTTTTGTTTTGTATAAGAGTGAGAGAAACGGGGTGTGTTTATCAGCTTCTTGACAGCGTTCGTTGACTCGACTCTCTCACTCATTACAGCAGTTTCCCGCGTTAGTTTTCCCATATTATTTTGTAGACTATCTTTATTTTGATCATAGTCACTATCCTTGGTCCATTATGATGAAGTGATAGATCTTTCTACAATCGCAAATTCAACACTAATACATAGGAACATTATACAACATCCATTCTTCATTTGCACTACATAAATACATCATAACTACACATCAGCACCCTGCACAAAAACACAGTAAAATCAAAGTAAACAATAAAAATAAGGCACTCGAGTCACGTCACCCGAAGATTATGGCGGGACGACGTAGAGTAATAAAACAAAACACGAATCACGCTGTGCCGTGATGTACACGTGACATTCGTCACACGCGTGTCAACTGCTTCGTTAACCTGGAACGATTTTCAGACTGTGACGGTTTTTCGGCATGCTTCTTTCAGGATAGAGCAATAAGGACACATAGTTCGGAGAGTTCTTCTCGTATTTATAATCTTTACAAAGCATAAAATGAACTCGCTTCCGCTGTCTGTCCGCTTAGATCTTTTAAGCTCCTCAACGGTTTTTAATGCAGTTTTCAGCAACAGATAGAGTGATTCAAGAGGAAGGTTTATATGTATATATAAACGAAATATCCGTGCGAAGCCGGAGCGGGTCGCTAGTATTAAATAAATATGGGTTACTGAAGATTTATTTTATACATAGGTATAAATTAACACATTCCGCTCATGAAAAGAAACTTAAGAAAAAAATATTTCACCGTAATATTGTTCGCTTCTAAAAATAAAAAATAAATCGACTCTTCTTGTTTCCAAATGCCAGTACGCTAGCATATTTTAAAAGTGGATCGAGATTTCTTATGAGCTATTAAGCACATGTAGCTCTTAATTTACTTCTACATTACTTCACTTAAAAAAAAAGTCAAATTAAAAGCTTCCTTCATCTTTGAATTCTGTAATACAGTTCGCAACTTCAGAGTGTGGCTTTTATCTTTAACCCTTAGTTGAATCCTATAACATTTTTATATTAGCAATGTGCCCCCTAGGCAAAGATGGAAGCATCACCCCATTTTACCCCGGGGTCGCAAGTTACCCCACTATATCTCGGAGTAGCAAGAGAATTGTAAAAGGGGGGTAGGGATGCATTACTTGCCTATAGTAATAACGTTACAGTTCCCTTGTTCTCTAAATAGTAGGTATAACGGTAGGTAGGTAGGTTGTTTTTTACTATGTCTACTCATTTTATTCTTAACTTATATTTAAAACATCTTCACTTTAATAACAACCTATCCCAGTGTTTTATGTGTAAGAGGATGAGCCTCAAACATGCTGACCTGGGATATGCTAAACATATTATTATCATTATGTATTGTGTCTGTTACCAAGATAAAAAATAATACGGTAACAATGCCTTTTATACTGAAAAACAGTAATATTGTAAAACGTCAGAAATAAACTGCTAACAGTTTAAAAACGAATTGATTCACAAGTTGCTCAATTCTACAAAGTACAAACATCCCTAACAATAAAAATCACTTCTCAAGCGCCATTCAACACTATCTGTATCGAAAGACCAATACCAATACATCATGTGAGGAACAATAGTGTTGCACACACTAATCGATAATGCTGTACACACTACACAGTTTGAACAGTTCCCCCGGAACAGTGATAAGTAACCGTTCCTCTCGACTGACTTTTACAACTTGAGGAGATACATGGCCGGTGCACTGGCTTACTTTCACCAATGGATCAATAGCTACTATGTTGGATCTTGGCTTTATTTAATTCTGATAAAAGTATAGCGTAGGGAATATATTTTACTGTATATGTATAAAATATTATCTTTTGATTTCCCGTTGTAGTAAAAAAGAATATAAGAATTCATGACTTTTATATGCTTCAGCCATCGATATAATACTTAACTGATAGTACCTGTTACATACTTACCTACTGTCATAATAAAAGAGATAATCATTGTATAAATAGACGCTGTGAAAATATTATTTGTACTCTGTTCCAAAGTAAAAACATATTCCTAAGGTTAGCGTACATTTAACAAAACGACTTTTACATCAACATTACATTTTCGACGCATCATGCCTACGAAATAGAACCTACTTTCCGCATTAGTTTGACATTTCATTGTGACATTGAACAATAAAAATCTGTCTCTTTCTGTGTCATTTGCATAACAAAAAATATAAATACGGCCTTGGCTAGGCTCGAGCCAATTACAGTCGTTGTCAAAGTTTACTCTCCTTATGACACATTGAAACGTCTTTTATTTGCTCTGAAATTGTCGCTCCAACCGTTATCATCGTTGGAATATTTCCTCATATCTCTAGAAGGGTATGAACATAAAATTTACGAACACTTACCGCGCATCATATTTCTAATCGACAATAAATCATTACCAACCTTTGTGCATTCCCGTGTGCTTATCCTTAAGCACCGTAAGCTCGTAAATCTTCCCGAACTCCTCAAACATGGGTCGGAGGTCGTCCTCCTCCAGATGTCGCGGTATCTGGCCTATAAACAGTTTGACGGCGTCTCTGCCGGCGCCCGGCGGCGCGCCTGTCCGCTCCGCTGGCGTCAGTGGCGATGCGCGCTTCGCATCCGAACCGAGGCTGTGCACCGGCGTCGACGGGGCTGTGCCGATACTCGAGTCACAACTTTGAGGAACGCTCATCATGTTCACATTCTGCATATTGTAACCCAACAACATCGGGTTCACGCTACGCATATTCGCTCCCACAATCATGTTTATCACAGTTAACAGACTTTAATGAACACAAATTTTTAATCACAGTGCTTTGTACTTCGTTTGCCTTAATCTATAAATTCGGTTTGCAAGTTTTTTTAAAGCTCACTCGTGTTTACTTTCGTTTTTCGCGGAGGGCGAGTGTTTAGGAGGTGGGGCTGGCGTGTGTGGGTGTGCGCCAGATCGCGGCTGTGTGCGTGCCGTCTCTTCTCACAGTCACCCCGTAATGCGTAATATTATCGATCGGTATAGTAACGGTAGTAGGCAGTACAGTCGTCCCCCTGTTTTTCTTACTGAAGCGGATTTATTTCTGTTTTTATAAGAGTGATATTTTTTATATTATCATTTAATTTTATAATATTATTATTTAACAAAAATTGTACATCGATATAATTAAAAACTACACCTTAGATAACACTTAATTAAAACATTTACTTACTAAAATTATTTAAATATAATAATTATAATTTACAATGAGAAAAAATTTGGCACGACGCTAATTATTCTACACATTGATTATTGAGCGAAAATTTTCTAACACAGTTTTCCGAAAAGTCTTAAAATTTTTCCACTTATTTGGAATGTTGTTACAGAGTTTTTCACACATAAAAAAAGTGTATAATGTTAGTCAGTGTTTACGTAGCGAGAGCGGCGTCGCACGGGGCTCTGTTTACAAACAAACCGCGGTCCGACACACGTTATTTTTTCTATATTTTTTTATTTTTATGCCACCGTTTACCTCTGATTGTTCACACGCAATTTGTCACTGTATACACGAAAAATGTTCACGAGAAAAATTGTAAATATTTTTTTAACTGACACACTTATCACTAGATTACTAATCTAACTTATATTAGCACTTCACGACGATTAACCATGACTTGACGCACAAACGAAAAGCACAAAACACGAACTAAATGAGACAACAAATTCGCCGTGTTCCCGTCTATATGCCTACATGTCCACTAACCTAAAATTCCCTCCGAGGTCCCCTCATAGCACGCCATGGGGGAGCCTCCAGTCTTGATACAATCCTCCCTTTCACTCACCCTTAGATACGCGAGTAAATTCGCTTTGTGTGAATAGGTTGATTATTTGAAATTTCTTGTTTCGCTATTCTGTTGACGGTGTTAAGGCGTGTGTAGGTTTCGCGTTGAATTATATGGAAATTTTACGCGTTTTAGTTGATTATTTACTGAAATAATGCGTGTTTTAATCGAGGTGAATTTTGTTTTAAAATGTTTACATACCTTTATTTACTTTCCAGATTTTTATAAGAATGAATTAAAGCTTATTTTATGAGTTTTAAGGAATAAGCGTTCTCATATTATTAACTGTTTTTCTTTAGTATTTCCGGTTTATTTTACAAAGTATGAAGGATTGTTCGTAATGTGTATTTTACGGTTACAGTATTACAATATACTGTTATAATTTACTAATAATATTTTTTTTTAAACCGAAACTGTATGTTAAGATTTTATACAATTAAAATTATATTTTGTTTCTGTCGTAATAAATTATGTGAACCAGATTTTTTACTACTTCGAATTCAAAATAAACCCAAAAATAATCCTTCTAAAAGTGCCAACCAAAAAAAGACCAATGTATCATTATTAATAAACACAGCTTAAACCCGCATCAAGTGTTGGCAAAAAAACCTTTGGTTCTGAATAATTTAGCCAACCGACGCTTAGTAGTCGCTCGTAAAACGCAATGGCAAATTCGGTAAAAGGTCTTCAATGTTTGGTCGAGCTATAATTCAAGCCCCAAAAATAGCGAAGGGGATGAAGCCCCCCTCTCACCCCTGCGCCTCACCCCCCGGACCTCAGCCTCCGATGATCTTTGCACGCAACTCGTAATGGCTGTTTAGAAAAATACATAAAATAGGAAACCCTTCTTTGAGTTTTCTCGAGGATATATATTTTTTTTTAATTTTTGAAGTATACAAATATGATAATGTATAGGGACTTCATTATGGGGTGTTGTTGTGCTATTTTCGTTTTGTTTTGTATATGTATCATTGAAGGGCGCTAGTGGATTTGGCGATGTACGTACTCATAATTATCTGTAAGTTGAACTCTTGAAAGGAGAGTATTAACTTCTCTTTTTATGATTTTCTTTTAGACTTAGCTATTTTATTTAGGACTGTATAAGATTATAATATGTCGATTATTTCTATTATTAATTTTAATTATGAATATTGTATCTAGGTCAGGTAAATAATACGAGTATAATAATATTTTCTACAATCGAACTCTTTTAAAATCGGAATGGTGTCGAGGGTTATCAAAGTTATGCCTACATTGAATTTTATTTTAAAATTTGAGTAGGTAAAGAACCCTTAGCGTGGGATGATCAACAGCTGATGCATTGTTTTGTCACTTTTATACTCCATTCAAAACGACGTTTAATATTTTATAACGCTGTTGGGCTTTAATAATCATTATTTTTCATATTTGTTGCGTAATTGTTAAGTGATGCGTGTATTATGGTGACACATAGGTACTATATCATTGCGATGAAGTGTTAGTGAAAATGAGTTCTTCTAAATGACAGATAGTTTAGTCATGTTTCCTACAGATGCTAGTATTGGTGAAACTTTACCTAGGTCCTTGGAAATACATGAACTACTCTTCCCCCCAAATAATTTAAAACTTTATGTAGGCGGGCACAACCCAAAAGTTTATTAAGGACATATAAATATATGATGTTAGTTTCTATTTATAATAATCAAACAGCTACCCAGTATTTTGACGAGTGGATCATTACAATAATTACTGTTAACAAAATAACAATTAGTTTGAAAATTGACACCTCAATTTAAAACAAACACGAACATTATAAACGCATCAGTTAAAACATCAACAATTTAATTAATCCTGAAATCATACTTATTTTAGCATTTTTATGTGTCAATTTGAAATCACAATTATCGTCTGTATTCAATAAAACGATGTCACTTTTCTTAAAAACATTGTAATTTTGATTGCAGATATTCTCTTTACAATTACAAATTCACTACACGTATTTTACCAATTTCAGACATACCTACGCAGTTTGAAATGAAACTTAAAAAAATATTGGTCCTATGGTTCGAAAACAAGACATGCTTATTATTTCCTACATTAATATTTAACATTCGCCATAAAAAAATCCTAACTTAAACATATGCACAGAGTCACAGATACATGTCAGTGGACTTTGCATCTCCCGTGCATCAATTAGGGGCCGTTTGGTGCGGTCTCGTGCTCCCAAACCGTCAGTCGCATGCGAGCTCCGACCAAATTCTGTAAACCGCAATCATTTGGCCAAACGCTAGATATTTTGATTTTACTAATGTTCCGTTTTTGATACGAGTATTTGGAATATGACCGATACATTTAGGTTTAGTGAAATATATTTTAGTGCCTTCACTATTTGTATGTTTTAATACGATATAATTTAAAATGACAAGATATATTTTGAGGCTTGGGTGAAGTAGAGTGCTTGTGGTCTTTTAAAATAAATAGATTAATGAAAGGATTTTTTTTGTGATATTAAAGCATTACTTACGTAGGATATTGTACCCGTAGGTATATCAATAATGACAGCTAATTGTTCAACAGTAAGTTTGTACCAAAGGATTAATAAAATATTTATGTATCCATCAAAGGATAAGAAATCGGAAAAGCCGCATTCCTCTGAAAAAGCTAACAACAGGGCACAACTTACGTACCTACAACTTCATGTGCTATTCTGGGAAGAAAATCTTTTGACCGAAAAATAGTCGAGATAAAGCCTTATAACGTGTCTTAATATAGCCGGTAAAAGGCAGCTTCGTCATTGGTGCGGGAAGCCTGGCATTGCGGTCAGCTGACCATTTGTCCGGCATGAAGGTAACACTACCTTCTGCATTAATCTTTTAAGTAAGATTTAATTTTGGAGGGAGTATTACGCCTATTAAAATCTGCTTCATCACCCTTCATTTAGGCGGTTGGTACTTACATTATAGGTACTTAACTCAAGTGAGACTCGAAAACAGCGGAATGATTTGAGAAGTTCGTAAATCGCAAACTCATACTTCCGATTAGGTTTAGGTTTCATAAAAAGTGTCGTTTTATGACATCATAATGTCGAAATTCCACTGTCATTTTTATGACTATCGTCATTTTTAATCCCCGACGCAAAAAGAGGGGTGTTTAAGTTTGGCCGCTATGTTTGCATGTCTGTCTGTGGCAACGTAGCTCTTAAAGAGGTGACCCAATTTGAATACATTTTTATTTTATTTAGTTTTACGTTTTCTAGCGATGGTTCTTAGATATGTTTTATCAAAATCGGTTGAGCTGTTTAGGTTATCAGCTCTTTAGTGTTAGCTGTGGTAGAGATCTTAGAGGCATAATGGGTATTTACTTTACTTTCAAACGTGTGTGACCTAAAATTTTAAATACCCATGTATGCTATAAAACTATGCAAAATTATGGAATTTTTGGTGTGATGCTGCAGCCAGGATATCCATCATATCAGTTTCCCCTTGAAGCAGGTATGTCATGTTTGGATTCGTTTTGATCAGAATTTAATTCTACATACAATGCAATGGTGGTTACACGATGAGTTGATGCCACAACCAGGATTTCTAACACCCTAGTACACTCTTGAATAACTTTTTAACATACATACCTGAGAATTATTACTAACTGTATAAAAATTAAAAAAACCCCCAACGCAAAAAATAACGTACCGCACAGAACCTGTCGAAGTGGCGATGCTTGAAGTTGGCCTATGTTCAGCAGTGTACTTCTTCCAGCTGAAATGATGATGATAATGTTAAATAATAAAGTGTAAATTGCATCGAAGGTACGTTTGTGTTGATCGTGTTTTTTTTTTATTTGCCATTTAACAACTTGTATTTTATATATCTAAATGAACGGCATCGCTGTTTTAGGCAAACCAAGTCGTGATGGAACAAAACAAAATACCTTGAATCACTTAGGCAAAAGTAGTTGCTAGCAACAAATACAGATGTCCTCTACACGAATACTTGAAGAAGCTTGAGAAGCTTCACACTTTTATAGTTTCCTCACAATCACGAATCCGAAAACTCCGTAACTTTTTCAAAAGACAATCTCAACAAATATTTTCGTCATACCAGCAAAATTTTAGATTCCTAGAACTTTGTTCACTAACCAAAGGGGCTACGACCTACTTATTAAACATTCTGTATTGAATATTTGAGCGGGCTATGTGCTAACTGCGGTTATAACTGTCTTCGGATCTTGTTCAACTTTGACGCGAGGCTTTTGTTCAAACGTGGGAGTGACGTGGAATGGAAGAGATCCAATTAGAGCTGATGTGAGTTGTAAAGGATTGTGCTGTTGTAACTGTTTGGGTTCTAGAAAGAAGTAGGTTGTTACTGGAAGGAAAAGATGATATGTGTTGATTGATGGATTTGGTTATGATGCAGCTGTTATGGTACAGTAAAGGTTTACAGAATGAAGCTTTTTTTATTTTTGTTTTGTTTTATAACGACCTAAACGCCATCGCTACCTATTGTCGCTACATTTCTAACTAACATAACTAAAACAAATTTGGAAGATAAAGCTTGTTGTCATTGAGTTTTTTTATCAGGAATTTCTCAGTAGCAGCCCTGGGTTTGTACCCCGTTGATGGCAATTGGGCGGCGAGCGTATTGCCATCACCGTTTAAGTTGCATGTAATAGGGGGCGGCCTATTAAATGAGACTTAATCATATCTGGCGAAATGTGGGTGTACTATAGGTACACGTCTGCCTAACCCTCCGGGAAAACAGGCGTGATGTTATGTTTATGTTATGAATAAGCTTGATATAGCTTCTTCTAGCTATGTTATTTTTCTGAGGTGAAGTGCAAATCCCCAAATGACTGAATTCGATTGACAACCCAAGCTATATTTGATTCACAACAGAAGGGGTCTGCTAGGACCGATGCCTGCGGTTGATTGACCAAAACAAAATTACTGTAACCGACACACAAGAAAATTGCCAATGGAATTACATAATGCCATCACAGTTGGCGTAATAAACATAGACACACTCGTCTTAATAAGTTTTATCACGAGTAACGCGTACATCGAAGTAATCAACGGAGGGGACAATTATCGGCATCCACTTTATAGTTACGCAACACGGAAGGGTGGGGGGTGTCGGGTGACAGAGTACGGCGCACACTCGTAAAAATACCACAATTACACGGAATTGCGAGGAGAATACACGTGTTTTTGCTATCGTAATGGGTTTGATAGTGGCGGAGGAATTATTTTGTCACGCTTTGGGATTGAGTTCTTAAAATGTGTGTAGCCCATTTGATAGTTACAATAAAAATAAGATCATTTATTTTTTAAGGAAAGCCGCAGACATCTCTTACTTTCTCTTTAAGAGTAGTGCAGCCTTTTAGCAATACCTATCTTCAGCACTCTCTACCAAACTTCCTTTTAAGCAATTTTGAAAAACTTAAAGTGATTCCGCTACACATAATCGAGCCTGGTGGAGTTCCTAGTGCACAAACAAAGGCAAGATAAGAACAACTGTATGCACTTTATTGTGCACTATTGTAACTTTGAATACTTTAGAACTTTTGATTGTTCCGTAGAGGAAATTGGTAAGGAAGGTAGGTAAGTAGGTATATTTCTGTATGTACCTAGTCCTAATTTTAGAAGATAGGGCCATACGTATTATTTTAAGTTTAATGAACACTTTCTATATCGCAATCCACAAAATACCTATGTTAGACCATATTATATGAATAACTTAACAAATAATTATTAATAATCAAGTCAATTACCAAACCCTTTCAAAATCAAACGATTAAAATATGAATTCCAATATATTAATTACGACTCAAAAGATTCAATGTTTGCTTAATTAAGAACATTATTTGTATTCTATGTTCGATGGTCATATTCCTTAATTAATTATAAACCTGTGTTGTCCCACTGCTGGGTGTCTGTTCCCTCTTTCCACTTTTCCCGGTCTACTGCAATTGCGGGCGATCTACTCCTTCTTAAAGAAAACAATAAGAAAGAGATGCCGGGGATGAGCTGGAGCTCATCTTTTTCTTATTGTTTTATTCCTTAATGATAATTTTTATTTATTAACGCTAAGCTTTAGCGGCGTTTACTAAATGAGTCTAGCATGTGCTTGCATGTACTTACATTTACATTTGAAGAACATCATGATGTTTTAAAGGCCTTGCCTGTCTCTCTGCTGTTAAAAAGCATCTCTTTTTTCCAACCGAATCTCTATTTGTTGTCTAACCATACAAACACGTCAACACCATTACACAACTGAGGTAACACACAGCTAAATGACTTAAGAACACACAACTAACTTCGCACGCACAAAAAGTATACAGGTTGAAGTCAAAACAACATCAGCGGAAGGTGTCAACAAAATGGAAATGTCAGCGTCGGTCAAAACCGCACGCACGCAGGGGGTAGGTAGGTAGAGTGAACATTTTCACGCATTGCCTCTTTACTAACGAAATACACACTGTCAACTGCAGGATTTCGTAGGTATTTGTTTGAAGGGCTCGTAATGCTTCGTAAATAAATACATGCTGTTTATAGCGGTTTGCTATAATAGGACTTTGGTGGTTAAGCAAGTACGCCGTATGTTTTTTACTATAATTGGGGATAATACATATAGCTAGAGATTCCTTGCGTGGAAACCACCCTTAGCAGATGGATTGGTGGTCACAGAATGGTGTTATTAACAAAAAGAAAAATGTGACTATCCTGCCCAATAATATAGGATTTTTCAATAGGGACAAGGTATCTTTGACAGCTGATAGCGGCCATATTAGATTGTCTATTGGCGCGAATTTTTGACAGATGAGTCATTAAATGTTCAGCATTTATCTAAATGAGTCGCTATACAGTTGCACAGCGCGTTGTAATTATTTAAGTGTATTATCAAAACAGCAGTTCAATTAGTCAAACGTTTCGTTCGTTACGAGAAACTTATGGTCAACATAGCCGTTCTAAGGAGGACACTATCCGCCACATAGTGAAAATGTGATTTAACGCCCCTCGAGTATTTCTTGTGGGGTTATGTGAAATCACTGGTGTAACGGACAAGCCAAGAACTTTCTAAGACCACAACAACAGTAACAACAGACGCGTCATCAATGAGATAGAGGTGCCATTATGTCTAAAAGTGATGAAAAATTGGACATCTCATAATCACGCTACTATACGAAGCCGAGGTGGTTATTTAAATGATATGGTAGGAATACCATATCATTTAAATAATGGAATGGAATAATGGAAATACTTATTGCCAAAAAGTAAGGCTTCCAAAAAAGAAAATATAACCTATTGTAAAAAATCTATGTGATTTTTTTGAAAAAAACCTGTATATAGACGCCACGTGTAAAGAGAGCTCACAACACACTATACAACTATGCGAAAAGCAACCTTCATAGTTCTCGTATCAACCCGAAAAACCAATCAAAACTTTTCTCTCACACATAAATAAATGTCAACATAATCCCAACCACACCAAAAATAATTAGATTGCCCAACTAACGAGGCTGCTTCAGGAATAATTTAGCACAAAGGCTGTGCACGGGCAGCCGACCGGGAAAGCTTATGCCCAAAGAGTGAATAGAGATATCGGCACAAGTTGCCACAAACTGTTGGAAAGTCCCCTTACGTGCTTACTATTCGGAACAAAGGGGGACCCCTAAAACTTAGGGTTGTGAATAGACCTTGTTAAATCTGGGCATCATGTTCGGGGGCCGTTGCGGGGCTTCTTTTCTATGAGTGTGTTTTCGTTTAATTTGAGATCTCCTGTGCGAGTCTCAGTAAATAGTTTTTCTTTCTTTCTTTCTTTCTGTTATTATTTTTTTTGTTTGTTTGTATACAGGGCTATTTTTAATTGGCTAACTAAACTCCACAGACGCGATGGGTATCTAAATTTATAAAACAAAAAATATATAATTTCCTTTTTTTTGGGGTCATCGAACTTCACACGATAAGATATAAGAAAACTGTTTTTCTCAAATCATAATTCAAGTAACATCACTATCAGTGATTGTTGACCTCCTAAAAAAAACATTAAATCTTTTTATTTTTATTTTATCGAATTTAGATATCGATACCCATCGTGCCTGTGGAGTTTAGCTAGCTAATTTAAAATAACACTGTAGAAAAAAATAAGGAGGTCATACGTTTGCAAATAATGGTCCTTTTCTATTTTCTAGATGGTCATTCAGTTCTTGTTAAGATAATGATTCTGAAATTTGAATTGACGTTTTTTACTATAGTACAAAATAAATGCAGGGTTATCCATAAAACACACAGTTCGAGAAAGCGTTTGCTACTTATTTTAGTTTTTCAGTAACTAATAAATAATTCTCCTCAAAAACTAATTTCTATATCACCTCCACAATCCAGTATTATGACCCCGGTGCATGCCCGAAGCTTATCCTTTTACTGCAGCAAGTTACACATTCTGAAACTGGGTAGACCAAAGTCTTGGGGCCAATAAGTTGGCCATCTCCGCTAAAATTATAACGACCAACCGCTTAGGGAGCACGCAATGTTGGCGGATAGTTGGCCGAAGATATACAACTTGTGTTTGTGTTAAGTGGGACTTAAAGTCTTGTTAGTCTATAAAGTTATATGAATACTAAGGTTTAAGAGTGGTAGTTAGGCGTAATTGTTATTTCAAGGTTTTATTTATTAACTACTTTTAGTTTTTCAGTTGTTTAACTTGAAAATTTTAATTAAATGATGGAAAATAAAAATTCTTTTTATAACAGGTGATCTTATCCAACTAACGTAAACGTGTTTTGATAATACACATTTCGACATGTATATTCTTCATTGTATGACTTGCGAGAGATTTATATGTAATTCATTATTTAGTTTTTTTGTTGTCTGATCTGTAACGACCTATTAAATTCGACTATGGCTAATAATGATCGTAATAGCTGTATCTATACTACTATTTAATCCAAACCTAATATTTTGCATGCCGTAAAGTAAAATGTATCGGGACACTTAATAAATACTCCAACATATATGTATTCCTACATTATCAGCAAATAAATGATTTCTTTCTTTCTTTCTTTTGCAAGTAACTGTATAATAATGTTGTGATACAGTCAACGCTTAAGATTTGCATACCTCAAGGCGTAATATGGTTGAACTATGCCTTTTTTTAACAACTTTATGTAATTACCCATATTAGCAAATAAATGAATTTGGATTTGGATTTGGATTTCTTTCTAAACGGAAAAGTAAAAGCATTATGATTTTTACGAACGCAACTCAGCAGATGTTGCCACATAACAAAAACTTTTATCAAGCGTAGGGTTGTTACTAAAACTCCAAAAGTTTTAATAAACATTACAAAGCTCCATTTACCACAGGCAACAAAGAACTCTAATTAGTAAATAAACAAAAAATCCTACACGCCAACCACAAACTACAACTCTATTGACTTTAACCTCAAAATATGGCCTACTTAAAAACCTCAACGAATTCACCTTCGCCAGTTCGACACAATATAATATTTACGTCTTCCAACAAAGAGTTATATAATATGCCCCTCACTTTCCCCCCATTGTGCGACCAGATGCTCGTTTCAATGGATTTTTGCTACGTCACTTCTATTTTGCGTTGAACTGTCCGGTGACTAGTCATTCACCATAGAATGCTGAACGGTATGAAATTGGTTTACTTACATCACAATGGGTATTTTTCGATTATTGATGTATTGATATTGATGGTTTAATAGCCATAATTGGTCAAGATCATATTTCTTGATAAATCATTTCATGTAAATGTCATAAGGGCAATAAATAACGAAAACGTTTATTTGGACACAGTTCGTGAAACACAAAATAAAAACAAACTAAAATTGGAAGTAATCTTTTGACAATAAGTGTGTGCCTCACGGCTGCGCCAAAAAGGTTTATTTCAGCATTAATGCCAGACAAATGCTGCCTGATGCTGGTTTTCTAATGGACCCTTATGGACAAGTGACGGGGAGTACAAACAGTTTCAACATACCTAATACATAATCATAATACTTCTAAATAAACAAGTAAACATTAAGCCCGCCTTTGTACTTTTTTTGAGTGTGAAAAGTTTAAATAAATAAATAAATAAATAAATAAATAAATAAACAAATATACGAATTACTAAAACAACGAAAACAACAAGAACTGTCCAAGCAAAACTTGTTCTTAGCGATTAGCTAGATTGATTCGTGCACCGTGCACTCACAATTTCACAAAGCGCAACGAATATCTCATTTTAATATTCTTTGAACACCACATTTATTTTACATATCTGCAGTAATAAAGCAATTTACTATCACCGGAGCATAACAATAAAACCATGCATGTCATTCAATACGCTATTTTTTATGTCACTGTACCAACATCAGAACCCTCTTTTTAATCCGGTTCAAACCAGTTCGGACCAGTTTGAGCAGAATCTTGGCGCGTGGACAGCTCACCCCTGATAGGGTACGGTTTGAAGGTCATTGAACCATGGGGACCGAAACAAGGGTTGACTACTAGAGAAATAATCGATAATTTATTTTTTTGGCATAGGTGTGTCCCTGGGGTTTAGATGATCAACAAAGTGCTGTCGCGTGTTTTTAAAAGATTTTTTACGTATTAGTTATAATTTGATATTTTTAAGACGTGGGTGAAAATTGTCTGGACTGATTTTAATTTTTTTTTTTTTGTTTTTACAGCTTGATGCGACTATACAAACAAAAAAAAAAAATTTGTTCAGGAATCGGGAATCAAATCATGAATTAAGCGCACATTATGATCTAACCTGAATCCTCAGATATTGAATAAATAAATTATTAAAAAATAAATATTATTTTACATAAATTGCACAACTATAATGTTAAATCATGCCATCTGTCACACGAAATACTTCAAAATCATTTTTTGTCCCCTGATGTTCAAGCGTGATATTATTTTTACACCCAAAACAGTTTTTCTAACAAACTAACTATAAGAATCATATCAACAAATTAGTGTGATTAATTCCGGGCATTTCCGTTGCACTAAAAGAGGACCCCCCCACTTTTTACAAAATTGAAGTCGAAATTAAATGAAATTGCTTATTTTGTAAATAGGATATCGGAATCACTTTTACACGTCATAATTTTTTTTATAAAAAAATAAGCTAGATGAGGTCGGCGTTTCCTATCTGACTACTCTGAGAAGAAAGGCCGAAACAAACTCAGAGGTCACAATCTCTTTTAAAGTCCAGACATAATCCTGGTCAAGCCATATGAGGACCATGTAGATTAGTGTCTGAAATGGTCTTTTGAGGAAAGAATCACACAGATTTGAGTAGACCTGTCCAGTCAGTGCAAACATTTGTCAGTAATCGTGGAGCTCAACTCGACGAACAATACCAAAGAAAGGATATTTGGGTAGGCCGCATACTTACCCAAATATCCGTAAATAAATAAAATAATAAATACCGAAAAATCAAGAAACAGCATAAAGGATCAAAAATAAACATGAGTCGCAAACCAGCCGACCAGTCGGAACTTTGCAGTTGGGATCAGATAAAATTTTGTTAAAACCCATTCGATTTTTTTTATTGTGTAATAATTACTCGTTGTTTCTATAAAAAAAAAACCGGTTAAGTGCATGTCGGACCACGCACAATGAACGGTTCCGTCTTCCGTAGTTGGGATGAATTTATCCCAAGAACAAACTTAACATTGTCGTAGAAAAACATGTTCCCCCATACATTCCAACTGCAAATGTAAGATTGTACGCACAATAATGAGTGATTTACCACGTTATGTTAAGATAATAGACTTCTTATAGGGTTTCCTGTAATTTATAAGCATAGAACTATTCCCTGTATTTTTTTCAAAATTTTTGGCTCAGTAGTTTCGAATGGTAAATTTTCAACTATTTTCTTAAATATCTTTAAAAGTATTTATTTTAAAATTATAAAAAAGTGTATTTGAAATCCTCACTATAATTTATTTTATTTGATATGTCACACAGCTATGTTCGCAATATCTTTTTTAATTTTCTTATTTGCCCCCAAAAGTGACCCCCATATTCAAAATTCATTTATTTACGTTACACGTCCGTGTTTGGTTCACAGAAATACCGTAATTATGACCATACCATATCATATTATGTACCATATCATATGTGTACCAAATTTGAACTTAATCGGTCCATTAGGTTCGGAGCAAATTGGCTGTGACAGGCGGACAGACAGACAAACGTATTATATATATATCCGTATCGTATTATATACATACGAGTATATATCCTATAAGGGTTCCGTTTTTTTTCTTTTTGAGGTACGAAACCCTAAAAATTACTGATCTAAGTAAATACAGCTTTCTAAATAAACAAAATGGCTTCCCAAATTTTTCCATGCTCCAATAAAAATATCTAGAGAAGAAAATTACAAAAACTTTTCTAAACACCAGTCTCTCTCTTACCCGAAACTGATCAAAGAACATCAAGCAATACAAACTCCACTTGTGCGTCTTCACAAAACCAAGATAACTATCGATGATCAAATAGTTTCTTGAATTTTCGGCATTTTTCGTACACTGTCGTGTGATCGCGTGCACTAAGGGTTTGAACATGTGGGGGTGCGCCGCTATCGAATCGTCCCCGTCGCATTTAAAGGCGAAGGAGACGGATGTGTGATGTGCTATTCGGAATGGCATGGAGTCGGTGTTATGTGTTTCTTTCTATTACTAAATTAAATTTATGAGACCATTTTGACTTTAAGTTCAAATTTAAATATTTTATTAAAGCAACGAAAGTCAAAATTAACATAGAGGAAATGAATTACAATTTTAATATGGATGTAACACTTTCCAAAGGAACTCATACTTTGATAAAAATATTGAAACGTAAAAAACCCATGAATATACACACAGACAGGCTCGTTGACCGAGTTCTAACACACTGAAAGGAGTTCTTAATTTTTTTTTGCGAATCTTTATTTTAGTCCCTATTGATTTAGCGAGCAGTCATTTTATTAGTTGGAAAGTAGTGATAAACTGACGAAAATATTGTTTTAAAGCAAATATTTTAGCTAATTCATTACAGTAAATTATTTACTTACCACACCGACTCCACAGGTTCCTCTGTCCCCCAAAACTGCGCTAAGAGAAGGGCTCGGACTTGGGAACGTTATTGATTTCCATTATACCCGCACCGCCGCTCGTCATCTTAAAGACGTGTCGCGTTTCACACACTTTTATATAACATTACATTTTTATATAACATTACACTTTTATATAGCATAACACTTTTATAAGCGTTACAGTTTCTCGTTGTGTGTCAGCATTTCTGTACCATTATTATGATATATTATGGAAGATGAGGAAATACTGCGTTGGCGACAAATAAATAAGGGGGGCAGGAGGATTGTGATAATCATAAAATATTAAAGACAAGAGAGTTTGTCATCTTAAGACTTGAATGTGTGAGGGAGCACAAATTTCCAGAGTATTACTCTACGTAAGCATTATTGCCAATTATTTCCCAGAATTCAGAAAAACAAAGATTTTTATAAATACCAGAGAAAAGCTGGCTTGTTTCGTCATGTCACTCACAATGGTTTAAGCACAGCCCGATGTATCTTTATCAAAATCAGAGTTAATTACAGGTTTACATTATTCTTCTAATCTGCAACCATAATTTTTCTGCTTCTTTGTCAAATCATCACTTGCTTCAAAAACGGTGAAGGAAAACATCATGAGGAATGCCTGAGAAATATTTCTCGACGGCATATGAAGTCAAATCAGAGGCTCTTGGGCGGCTTTATAACTCAGATACCATGTTATTCAGTAACCATACGAAAAAGAAAGAAAGATTATTCTTCTTAAACGTAACCTATTACTATCTAAAATTATTTACAAACATAAAAAATTCTTCTTCAACAATAAATAATTTTAATCAGTTCGCAGCCTTATTTCAATATTGGTTTATTACAGCTATATTTTACGAGCTGACAAAAAGACCGATGAAATAGAATGAAATATAAATGAGTGAAGGCGACGCTCGTTGGTATCTGATGAACGAATCGAATGAATTCCTGTGGAGGTGAATGATTCATTTTCTCGAGCAGAACAATGAAACGAGATAAATAAAATTGAAAACTGGAATAAAATATTAAAGGAATACTTATGTAAGAAAGTAATTTAAATGACGTCACGCCGTTGAGTTACGTTGTTGAATGTTATCCACTTACTTATAATAAAGCGAAATGTGATGTTATTACGGACAATACATTTTCTGTGAGGACAGTGTTTTTAGGAAATTGTTTTTGTTTATTGACGTACTATTTACTCACTAATGAATCACCTTTGCCAAGCATTCTGCAGCTATAATTATAAAACGATTCTAAGTTTACACCATTAATAGCCAAAAATATAAACCACCATCTTATCTTTTCAGAATTGAATAATTATCATCTCTTAAATGACTGAAAATTACTTTACTTTACTAAATTACTTAATTCATGATGTGGGTCAGCATTAACAAAGTGGTTTTCAAACCATCATAGCAGTTCCTTTTTTATTCGCCTAAAATACCGCAAATTCAAACATGTATAACTCAGATAAACATAAAACCATCGTTCTTAAGACAATACCAGAATACCTCTACCCTAAAAGATAAGGCGGCTATCATAAAAAATAAACAAATGAACCTTCCATACATAGCTGCCCATCCTCTGTGGGGAATAAAGGCTTGTGCAGACCAGCGCGACTTGTCGCGCGACGCGACACGAACAATACAATTTCTAAGAAAACTTCACAGTATAAGAATCACCGGCGTCGCGTCGCGCGACAAGTCGCGCTGGTCTGCACAAGCCTTAAAGTGCGATAGTTAGAAGGGATCGGTTATCGTCGCATCTCGAACTCATCGGGAACTATGAATGTGGGTCTGGCTCACACTGAAGTGAGGAATGTACAGGGAGTATTTTATTTGGGTGGTTGGGAATAAATACATAACTTAAGCTATAACGTTATATATCAATCCGCACTGGCCCGCATGGTAGATTACAGCCCACTTGCTCTCGAAGAGAGGAGGCCTGTGTCCTAGCAGTTTATGATGACGCTATGCCTGCTATGAAGCTGCTGGAATGGTATAATTATGAGTGATTATAAAACTTACCTGATTATGGTTAATTTTGCGCTACCAAAAGATTGTGAAATAAAATTGACATAAGAATCATTAACAGAAGACCCAACGTGCATGACAAAACAAACTTTGAATGTTTACTTCAAAAAACACAAGTTTAAAAAATAACTATACATCTCTTTAAAAACTTTATAACAATGCTCCAGGCTATCCGATTATATCTATTTCTGTTTTTCTCGTCCTGTCTTGCCTTCATAAGCATTCTATAGTTTTTTTATGAACGTAAACCGAAGCAGCTTGCCCACGCAGAGACCTTTAATTACCATGAAGAAAGTCATCTAGAATCAAATTAGAATAATTTCAAAACATAAAAATAACCTTCTCTTTAGTCTACAGCCTGTGTAACTCGGTGGGTATAATTAGTAAACCTTAGTCGTTATATGAAGTGATATTTACGTAGTTGGGGGCATTGAGTGGAGGGTAGAAAAGGGGTATAAGCGCCACTTCTCACGTGGCCCCGGAAATAAAGGAGCAACGTGACCCATTCGCTATTAGGAAAAGTACCCCAAAATAGCTACCTGTAATACTTTTAAATAAGTTTCGTAATGACTTTGAAAGCTCTATACAAATTTTTATTTAACTATGGTTTTTTTTTTCAGATCCAAGGAAAGGGTTTCGTAAGTGTGCCAGCTAGAAATAAGTATGAATCATAAATATACATTAATGTGGGGTACGTTTTTAACATTGAAAACATAGCGATAAACTGCTATTGTTGGGTTACTTATATTTTTAGAACTAGCTTTTGTCTGCGGCTTCGCCCGCGTGGATATCGGAAAATATCCCACGGGAACGTACTACCAGGATTACATACCTAATAGCCGAGGAGAAGGTCATTAACTCCTATCGCTGCACCCGCGTTGCCGACAACCATAATTTCGTGTAACAAAAATGTTACGCGTAATTTTGACTCAGTGATATATTTTAAAGAATTCATTTTAATTATATTTTAAATAACATATTTTATTGGATAAGGATAGATATTATACTGGTAAAAATAGCTTCAGAAATAACAATGTACTTTTTTTCAAATTCTGAAAGATAGAAATGGTTATTGTGGGTCATCCTTAGAAGATAAACATATGCCATCGCGGACTTTTTAAGCTTTACTATCCTGTAGAGTATACATTTTATTTATCTCTCATGGTTTACGCGGCGCACGCCAGCTCCGAGTCAGCATGATTTTTTTCCGACATTTTCAACAATAATCGTCATATTTCAACCAATTTACACAAACCTTAATTATACATATTATACACCAAAATCTTCCTCTGAAATCACTCCGTCCATTGGTGAAAACCGTTTGATTTTATAAATTATAAAGTAGGTTATAGTTACTCAAGTCTAGAAACATTTTAAGAAATCTATCTTAATTCTCTCACAATATCTATTACAACTACCGTTTTTGTGTGGGAAGCACACAAAAACTGGGTTAAATTATATTTTGTTTCTTTAAAATACTTAACGATATATGTATAATATTCTGCTTTATACCTAGGTTCTGTGTTTTCACACTCTTCGATCTACCAAAAATCTCTAAACCACAGATAATATACCAAAATACCCTCACAATTTTGATAACAGCCACTCCCTATTACCGGACGACCTACTCAAGCACTCTGCTGACCTCCCTAGGGCCTGAAGTTCCATAACTATTTAAGATTTAATTAAATGCTTCCACAACTGTAGCTAATATGCTAAGCCAATAAACTGCTGCGGTATATAGACCATCAGTAGTACAATATTCATCTAGGTGGAAGCTTCAAGTCCGGTTAGTTCTATTCTGGTTAAATGTTATGGTACAATTTGATGATAGAATTAAACTTAGTAGGTATTAAATTTTAAAGAGTCCCTTTGTGGTTTTAATATATAATGCTTCTATTTTTAAATGAAAGATAACGTGGTCAGGTTTGCAATGTATGCATATTATGATACAAATCAGAAAAGACTGGCCAGTAATCAAATGGAATATGTGACTTCAAAGAAAGAAATCAATAACTTACTATCTTTGAAACTTATAGCTAAGTGCTATACACGAGCGCCACCGTCGACGTTCGTCGGCTGTTGCCGTGTACCGCGTCGACCGACGGCTGCAGTTGCCTCTGCCGTTCGCAACGGCCGCTCGTGTATATGAGCACTAAATGGAATTACTCTTGGCAATTTTTTTGGATAGCTTGGAAGGGCAATAAATGCAAATATTTGACAGCAGTATTATCTTAATCATCATCATTGGTGAACTTTTGATTGCCACAACAGAAAAAAGCTTTTAAGCTAAAAGTTAAGCAAGATTCCGTAATTTTAATTCCCAACAACTTTTCACTAAACAGAGGAAGTTACAACCACAAACATTTGCGGATGACCAATCTTCACCCTGTTGCCCTTAGTATTAAGGTTAAAAAGTGATCCACCGCCAGCGTCCGCGATGGTACGTGGATATATACCAAAAACTAGTCAACCAAATTAATTTTCTTAACTACAAGATCCCAAATTAATATATAAATATCCATACAAGTTACAAAACCGTGCAACACAGAACACGTACGCAGAATTAAGCACTAGCCTGATATAAGTTGTGTTGCCCGAGGCAAATGGGATGGCCCTGAGTCTCCGAGCTTTAACTTTAAACAATCCTGGGAATAGGATGAAGATATCTACAAAATAGTGACATTGTGGATGAAACTACGTATTTATGTAGTGATTGTTACTGAGCTTTGATATACGAGGAATAGATTCGTTTTTATATGCCGTTAGGGTAAAACGGGTCAGCAACTTTTTAATTTGGTATTATAGCTTTAAAATTTTATATGCAGGCTGTAAAAAGATCATCAAAAGCCGTTTGCTGGCTGCTGCAGCTGATTTCAGACCCGTCAAGTCTTGCTGCAATCAGACCCTCAAACTCGTTCAACACATTGAGCATGGTTTTGAGACGGGAATGGTCACAGGTTTTGTATTCGTGGACCTGTCAGCTGCCTACGATACAGTCAACCTCAAACGGAGGTTGTGGAATGTAGAGCCATTGATCAGTGATCAGAATTTTATTCGAATACTCCGAGAACTTCTCCATAACCACCGTTTTCAGGTCCATCTTCTTTCGGAAAAAAGTCGTTGGAGGGCGCAGAAAAACGGCCTACCTCAAGGTAGTGTCCTGGCACCGCTCCTTTTTAATATACCAATGACCAACCATCCAGCCCGAACACGTCCCGCTTCCTCTATGCAGAAGACCTTGCCCTCAGCTCCCAAACCACCACCTTTGAGGAAACTGAGGTCCTCCTGTCAGACGCTCTTGATGACTTAGCCACATATTACCTCGCTAAGTCACTCAAGCCCAATCTGAGCAAAACCCAGTCTTGCATATTCCATCTCCGCAATAGAGAAGTGCGCCGCAAACTTAACATCGTTTGGGGTGGGTTGCCCATCGAGCACAGCAACTCCCCTAAATATCTTGGTGTTACTCTGGACTGGTCTTTAACATTCAGCAAAAACATCAAGCAGAAGGTGCACTCTCGCAACAGTCTTCTTCAGCGACTAGTCTCATCGAAGTAGGGTGCTTCCCTGAGGTTATGCGGACTACTGGGCTGGCTTTATCTTTTTCTGCGGGTGAATTCGTGTGCCCCGATTCGTGTGGCCGTCGTTCTGTGCATGCAAAATTTGTGGATATAGCTTTAAACGATCATCACTGGTTGCCTAAAACCGACCCCGGCTCAAATGCTTTATGCACTAGCGGGAATAGCGCCACCATTAGTTCGCAGAGCGGTGGCAAGCTCTAGTGAAAGATCCAAAATGATCTCCGACCCACGACACCCTTTTCACGACAAAATCCTTGTGCCACAGAGGCTGAAAAGCTGAAACAGTTTTTTAAAGTGTGTCGTCCCACTCATTGACGAACGACCAAAAGAGAGACTGAAATAGTGGCGAGACAGTGCTTCCTTACCCAAACCATTCGTTCCACCTGCTGAAGATCTTCCACCTGGACATGAGTTGCCTTGGGTAACCTGGAAGTCTCTAAACAGACTCCGAACCCAGGTTGACCGAAGTAAGGAAAATCTGTTCAGGTAGAGATTCATAGACGAGTCCGCCTTGGAGTGTAAATGTGGTGCTGTTCGACAAACGATGGGACACTTAATGCCATGTCCTGCATGTCCTGTCAGCTGCACGTTACAGGAACTGATGGACGCTAGTGATGGCGCCAAAAACATAGCCGAATTTAGGGCCGAGTCGATTTAGATTGCTATCGACACGCTAAGAAGATCAAAAGCCGTCATTTTCGCATTCTGTGGATGAACAAAATGCGTAGATGATGACTAAGAAACATTGTAAAAAAATAAAAATATCAAACTCACGGGAGGAACGGGAAAAACAAGTTTAGTGACTCTCGCATTTGTTAAGAAAGAAAGAAAGAAAGAAAATAAATTTATTTGACTCAGGCAACATGTTACACCTGTATTATTACAAAGGAGAATCTGACATTTTATCACATCTTCCAATAGTAATGCAGTTATATGTATATATTGGGAAGCTATTTGATATAGCGTTATTTACACTATGGCAGCTCATCTTTAAACGCTGTGCATAAATATTAGGGTAAGTACCTAATTTTATTTGACGAGTTGTTACACACATTGGAAAGCTTTTTTGTTTGATCTGCTGTTTGCATTTGGATGTTAATGTTAGCTAAATTCGAATTCAAAACTCGCCAATATAGGAATCAGTGTACACCCAAAAATAGAATCTAAAAAGCCGTAAATCGCTCAAACCATTAAATATTTACATCAAACAAACCGTATGTTGACAGAGGCAAAATATTCATGGTTACAATCAGATAGTTATAGATAGCACTAGAATAGAATCCCATTTTGAGTGATTTATTCGAACACAAAGCAGAACACAGTAAAAGACTATGGCTAAAAGTTGCAGCGGAACATAACATAATATCAAGTCTTGTTTCCCTAAGGGTTAGGCAGAGGTGTTCTTACCTATCGTAGGAACACCCACATGCCGCCAGCTATGTTTAAGTATAGGGGGCGAAGCTATTGCCATCAACCGGGCAAAAATCCACACTCAAAGCTGCTGCTGAGAAATTCCAGATGGAAAAGCGAATAAAATTTTGCCTGACCTGGGAACCCAAAACCTCACGGTCAGCAGTGGCGTTCGCGATCACTTTAACAACGAGGCAGCAGAATATATTCATAGCAATTTGGTTTGGTAAGTAGCGCTTAATAATGATCAAAGTGCTAATTTTGTATTATTGACGCAAACAATTAGAACAATGTGTTAATAAAACACAATGTAAATAAAAGTAAGAAATGTAGCCAAAGACACTCAAATCAGACTTCTAAAACCACAAAGTCCAGTCCACTAATTACTGCCAGTATTATTACATATTTTTATACTTAGCTATCCTGTATTCCCAAAGATCCGTTTGATTATAAAAGATTTATAAACGGATAAGTTACTTCAGATTAATTCACACAAATTTTAAAACAGAAACATTTATGAAAAAACTATAAAATAAAACCATACATTATAAGCACCGTCCGTTGAATGTTGAGTACTGAAAACTCGCGCAGTCATTGCGCTCACATAAACACTTTTGTGAGGACTCATCGTGATCAAATGCTGGTAATAAAGATAGATTAATGGCATCCCACCGAGCCGAGTGTTGCCGAACTTTGCCGAACTAACATGTGAGAGCGGAGTACGAATTGCAAAATAAGTTTTATTAATGGTTTTTCGGTTCTTTTTTTCGGGTTCTGAACTGGATGTAACTTTGATATGGAGAGATTGTCATTTTGTTGTGTTGACCTTTGATAGTCTCGGTCTTTGATGCAAAACATGTTATACTCAGTTTCAAAAACACCACTGCCTATTAAATTTTTTTCGTTGAAACTGGTTACAAAACAAAATCATATCTCCTAATCGTTTGCTCATAAATCTGAGTTTTTAATAATTTTGAAGCATGCAAATTCCACAATAACAATGTTTCCATTTTAAAGTCTACAAATCATGTTTTATCAGTCCACAACATCCCATCTATTTCCAAATCAATGCACTGTTTCAATAAAACTCATTCATCAGAATCTATTTTTTTGCCAACATTACCATCGATGCAATCTATCTGTAGACGAGTCTTGATTTATTCTGTTACTGCTAAATGTGCCTGCTTGATCGCCAAAAGATTTATTACTACATTTTTTCCGCTCCAAAGGTAGAGCCTATGTTTATCTGAACCAACTATCTAAATACGTTGGTATATTAAGTGAGTTGTATCTGCCTGGTTCATTCTGATCGTATAAGCGAAAAAATATTTTCGAGGTAAATTTCTGCTATACTTTCTGATTTTGCTGTATCAAGATTTCCTTCGTTTTGACTATAACTGGGGTTTTTATTTGGTGATACTTTAATTCAAATTTATAAAACTGTATCCGAGGTTTCTGTCAGAATACTCTACTAACCTAACAAAACCAACAGCCTAATTCTGTTTTCATTTTCAGAACTAGGAATTTCTCATCTTTAGTTTGTGCCTCTTCACTTAACTTCAATAGACAATCATTTATTTTGTCTATAACCATTTGATCCCAAAGTTTATTTTGAACTACTGAATTTTCCTTAAAAATTTATACTATGAGCAAGTAAGCAACGTTTACCTTTTTCAGTTCTGTATTTCCAAAATAACAGTCGTTTGCGAATCTCTTCAGTACATTAACAAAATTTTCTTCACTAAAACAAACAAGCCCTTTGCGCAACTTGAAAAACAAAGCAACGGCAATTTCATACCCAACTTTTTGTTTAACAAAAGAAAATATCCTTTTCCCAATAATACTAACGACGAAAATTGACGCTTCAGAAAAAGGGATCCAAATTATTATTCCAGCTTTGTTTGTCGTCATCAAAAGGAGAAAACCTTAAAGGTATCTTTAAAAATCCATTTCAGATTTATCCGGTAAAAATGCCTCGGGTGATTTTTTTATATCCATATTCACTATTTCAGAACGCTGGGGTGAAGGTAGATAGATGGTGACACACGGTAACAAAGATTAATGATACAGATCTGAAAAGATTTTTAGTTTAGCATGTTTTGAGGATTGATGAAGAGTGATTAATTGTTTTTAGGGTTTCGTACCTCAAAAGGAAAAGCGGAACCCCTATAGGATCACTCGTGTGTCTGTCTGGCTGGCTGTCCGTCTGTCACAGCCAATTTCCTCCGAATCTACTGGACTAATTTAGTTGAAATTTGGTACACGTATGTGTATGTTCTGTCTATGTTGTTGACCCAAACGCGGACTTGTAACTTAAATAACTGAATGTTGAATATGGGGGTCACTTTTCGGGGCCAAATTTGAAAATGAAAAACAAAAAAGTTTGCAAACTGCACCGTGTGACATATCAATGAAAGGGCTTGGTGTGAGGATCTCAAATATATAATTTTATGATAAATGCTTTTAGAGATATTTAAGAAAATAGATGATTAAAGATTAGCCTTATTTCCAAAACTTATACTGAGCCTAATTTTTTTTTTTTAAATACAAAGAATGGTTCTTTACTCAGGAAAACCTATAAGAAGTCTATGGTCTTAAAATAACATGGTAAATCTCATTATTGTGCGTACAAACTTACATTTGCAGTTGGAATGTATAAGAGAACATGTTTTTCAACTACCATGTTAAGTTTGTGCTTGGAATAAATTCATCTCAACTACGAAACCCTTCATTGTGCTTGGTCCTACACACACTTGGCTGGTTTTTGAGTAGCGTAGCGATGTTGGAAAGATTATTATGTCTCGATAAAAAATCATGGCATGTGAATTGTGAAGTGACAATAATTAAAATTAAAACTAAACACTGTGGTAATATTGCAACATAACATTTTCATCAGTCTGTAACCAAAAATAATTTGTAAGGTATTGTAGAGGATTCATTAATTAAAACGGTTTGAGGCTGAAAAAGTTGAACTTACTTGATTCAACCAACATGATCCATTAATTTGACTGTACCTATTTATTAATATAACGACTAAATCAATGGTGGGCCGATAATAGCTCCCCAAAGCATCCCACAGTGTGTCTCCCATAAAACTCAATAGGATGGTGGGTGTGACCGTTTTATTCTGCCGTTTCCTCGGCTTTGCAATTCGCTCGCCGTTCACAGGGCTACAACGAAGGGGAAGTGCCCAGATGTCGCCGGAACAAATTATTTACTACCCTTCCTTTTGTCGAAGGCCTGCATCTCCATATTTGTTATTGCGAAGTCGGTGTCAACCGAATTTCGGAGCATACCTGGAATTGGATAACGCAATTCATCTTTATTCTTTTTATGGACCAAATTGGGTTTGTTAGAGTATGTAGACCTGGTAACCATTTGTTAATGTCCACAGGTTTTGGCAACAGATAGAAAATGTTTGGGTTCTGAAAATATTTATTGCAGAAGCATTGAAATGTCTTACAAGTTTTTGTTTCCTGTTGCTATGAATGTTTAATTTTAAGTGACGTGAAGAATCTTAATTCCAATCATGGAACTCCTTGTAGAATAGCTTGAAGAAGGAGCTTAATAATTGACAATGATAGAATTGACAATTATTAAGCAATATCCTCCTTACAAGTAATATATTATTATGGCTCGTAGGCTACAGCCCGTAAGCTAAGCAGGTCAATAATTTTATACTGAACAAGTGCAGTTTACTAACAAGTTTTATTTCAACCATTAATTAGAAAGTGGTAGAAACAGAGACATACCGTTCTATTCGAGCTAGCCGGAAACAAACGCAGGTTATAAAAAAGTCACCGGCACATGTTGCAGTGGAGTGCAGTGACCGCACATACACTTGGGCTATAATATCGGCGTCCGACTATTGTGACTGGATAAATGTAAAGTATACAGACTTTTTCCACAAAGTTTTTTTCTGTAATGTGGAAAACATCATCGGAATGATCTTTGCCCACATAATCATTAAAGCTACAAAGGGGAAAGATAGAAAAACCCATGATGCTGCTGGTGAACAAACTCAGGTAAGTTAGAGAAACTGACTCAGAACCAGAGGAACTGCAACGTAAGAGTAAAGAAAACTGAATACTGTTCACGTATGAAACAATTTCAGGTTTCGGTCTTATCGGTAGTCGTATTATTTTCTTTCTCCTTCTTGTCGCGCGCTGAGGTCTTAGTAATTTAATACTTGAACATTTTTACCACGTTTGTAATTTTAAAGAAAATTGTAGTAGCACAATCCGTGTACCTACGACCATGTGTTGCTATATTTTTGTCGAAACTTGAATTTACGCTACATTTATAATAGAAATGTTGGAGACATTTTGACTATCAAATCCTTCAACCCAGAATTTAAATTCAAACATCTTTCTCTCGGATTTGAGTAGATATTTTGCCGTGATTTAAACACCAAATCCAGCTCATAACAAGGCAAAATGGGGAAGATAAGTACAAACAAAGCTGCAACGTACTTCATGCAACATATGTGGACGACTCTTTTATTGCTGCGTCTGTGTTCGTGTTATTGGTCGAATTCATCCGGGGTTTAATTCCATTGCATGTGTTTTTATATCGTCCGCTTCGTTGCCTTTTTTGCTTGTTGGGGCTTAGAAGAGTTATGCTGTTAATTGAAATGTGCTTGCCTTTTAAATGTTATTATTTTGAACTTTTATTTTGAATTTTGATATTTATTTATTTTTGATTTGTGAAAATATTATGCATTTTATGAGGTAGGTATCTACGTAAAATTTTACTTTCAGAATATTCCAGTATAACAGTTACAATTGGTGAAATGAAAACCTTTTGAACGATTAGGTTTCAATTACTGCATACAATAATATTAAAACGCATATCACTTTTATTTTTTTAAATCTAGGTTTGTGTTATGCAAAAACACTGTTTAAAACGGAGCACAATTAAATTACCAGAGAAATGTTTACCCACGTCCATCTTAAATACACCAAAATTGTTTAAAAGCTAGCTGCTATTTCTTTAGTATTATTTTCAACATATTCCCAGAGCGCCATTTTATCTCATTCCCACAAACCTAAACACAACACAGTGAAGAAATTCGAAACATCCAACTCTCATCTGCCGCATACATGCAAAATATCGTATAACCTCCCATATTTGTTTTCCATTAATCCAATAGTTTGCCAGAACAAAGCAAACACGATCCTACTAACTGTTGTAACGAAAGTTCACTTGGAGTATACTCTGTCTCTCTTTAACTTGGGAGGTAAGAAGGAGATGGAAGGACCGCGATGCTGTGTTGTGATAATGCACAGTGTATCGCTTTTTCAAAAGATGAAGTAATCATCTTTGAATATGGTAAACAGTTGAAAATTATATTGGTGTTAAGTGTACAGGGTTTACGCTCGTTTTCATTAAACATTAATGTTAAATTTTGGAGCTTCTTGTTAGAAGGTATCTTAGGTATCAGAGAAAGTTATATCATCATATTAAATGTATTTCTGCAGTTTTCCACGCACCAATCCTTTGGCCTATTAAGAACATATAAGTATTTGGCCACTTTCCACGACGTGAACTATTTATTCTATGCCTGTCTTTTAATACATGAAAAAAGTAGTATTTTATTAACATCACCAAAACAAAACATGGTTGATATTTTGGGTATAAACTTATATTGGGATAGTGGGTTGCTTGGCAAAGTATCATAAAAGACAATCATCAGTCACCACAGCAACTCCCTTGGAGAGAGACCCTCAACCAACTGTTTTGATAAGACTTACAAGTCCTTAGTAGTGAAGAAAATGGCATTTTGAAAGGAATTTATTTTGGAATTCAGTACTATTCAGCCCCTTAAGGCAGCGTTACTATGTAGTTTTACAGAAAATATGTAGATACCTATAGTTTTTCCTTCGTTCTGTCTGATTATCATACCTGAATTCTAAACTTAATGGTTTATATAGTAATTATTTGATTGAGTACCAATATGTCTATTTTGGCGGTTACAAAAGGAACCAAAAATATAATTATAATTTTTGTATCTCGGAATTTTAGTACATACCCTTGAAATTTTAACGTCACTAACATTAGTAAAACCTGTGAGTGCTATTACAGAAATTCAAATACAATCTGGTAAATGCAAATTGACACCTTTTGTCAATTTTCCTTGTAGCCATTTCAAACAACTGCCCCAGAATGCCAGTTGTGATTTAAATATACATATACCTACAGAAATCAATTCATAGATAGCAATTAATTTCCCTTACTATATTTAGATACATCCAATGTCTAAAGGCTCGTACAGACCAGCGCGACACCGGTTATTGTTATACTGTGAAGTTTTCTTAGAAATTGTATTGTTCGTGTCGCGCTGGTCTGCACGAGCCTTTAATAAGTACAATAACATAACAAAACAGAAATAAAGCAATTACAACGAGAACTGCTTACTCTAGTACCGTCGGTCATCTCTTCACAATTGGTCAGAGTAGCGAGTGCGTTTTATTGTCCAACAGGTCGTAAGGGTCTGACACGAGCACATGCTAATACGCGTTCTGGTTTCACTGTTTATGTTATTGTTTTATAGAATCAAATTATTTTTTATCACATCTATTTAAAAATTGTTCGTTTATTCTGAGTAAACATGGGATCAAAATAGCTTTTTAGTCCCTAGGAACGAAAAGTGATTTGAATTTGGTATGTGAATATTGTTAGTAAAAATTACAATCACCAAAGAGATCAATAACGAACATTGTATGAACAAGTAACAGGCTGAATGATAAAGTAAACCGCGCGCGAGACAAATAAAAAAAATGTTGGTGAAAAAACAAAAAACGCGCGAAATGCATTTATTGTGCACAATTATTACCATAAGTATACTGTTGACATTACAATATATAACCCCGCCAGTAACAGTCACAATACCCCCCGTACTAGTTGATACTGTATTACAGTGGGGTATTATCCCTCATTGCTGTGACCCGTAGAGAGAGTAACAAACGAGAAAGAACTTAAGTTTTAAAGGCTCCATAAGAAAAGAAAATTAAACAAATGAAAAACTAACAATAATTTAGCAATTAAATTGCTACACTTAACACTATTTTGGCTTACCTGTGATTGTGTTTGTGTGAGTGTGAGTATATTTGATAGTATGTCTGTCTTCTGCTTAAGAAGAAGAAGTATGTTTGTATACATGTTTGCTATTTCAGAATCTTAAATGTGTCTTCAGTACTATTATAATTTAAGCAGTGTAAGTTTTTTCGTAGAATCTTTTTAAATATGTGTGAATTATGTTTCCGAAAACCAAGAGTTACATTAAATTTATTATAAATATACGGAGCTCGGAAGAAAAGAAATCGCTGGGCAAATTTTGACCTACAAATAGGTTGATATAGACTTTGTAGGCTCTTCGTATAGCGTCTGGATAATCCAGTGGTTTGTTATGTTGAATACGTAAGATCTAATCAATGTATAGTCGTCGAATACTAAGCACAGCACTTAGCTTATACAGTTTATCGGTCAAAAATCTATATTTTTTAAACAGCATAGTTTTTTAAAATAGCCGGTTACACTCTTTCTGCTTTAATAAGCTGTGTCTTAGCACATCCTCCCCAAATGGATATGCCATATGTAATAACTGATTGGCGTATCGCGTAGTAGGTTTTGATAAGCAGCTTTGGGTCACAGACATATCGTAAGTTTCTGAAAACATCCAATTAGTTTGCTTACACACTTCGATAGAATTGTGATTTGGTTATTCCAATTCAGTTGTTTATCTATTTGGATCCCCAAATACCTGACTGATGCAGCAACATCTAGACAATAACAATCGCAATTTTGAGTGGTCGGCAAGTTACATGTTTGGGCTCGTACAGTTATCATTTCAGGAGATGGTTTGGAAATGTTGTTTATATACCATAGTAAGTAATTATTTTTGTTTTTGATTTATTGAGTGTCAACAGATTTTTATCTAGCCACTTAGTAACGAGATTAAATCCCTTTTTGGCGTTATCGTTTACCTTGTTCCAGTCCCTGCCCGTAAAAGTAATGACCGTGTCGTCTGCAAAGGTATTTCTCCATTTCCTAGTATTAAACTTGATAAATCGTCTATTTATATATGAAAATTGTTTACTCAAATTCTGATGTTACGTTTTATAAAAAATGAGTGTCTTCCTCAAGTAGTAAGAATGAAATAAATAAACGTAGATACTATTCTTATTCACAAGTTCCACTTACTTATTTTCTAATAGAGGGTAATAAAAGTAGAGTATCAACCTCGGGAGCAACACTATTTTAAGCTCGAGTGACGTACTTTGTATCCCTCGCTGCGCTCAAGATTCTACTTTAGAATCCTTCTCTCCGCTCTGGATTCAAAGAAACACTCTCGCCTTTAAAACTGATGTTTGCTCCCTAAGCAAACAATCTAGTATTAATGCCGTTGATGTTTCAACTTCTTATAAACATGCATACAATAACAGACAATATTGTATATACAAATTGGCTTAAATAATTATCAACATACGCGATTTTGATAAATCATGCTGATTGTTATCATGTTGATAAACAGCTCCAACTCTTTTCTTGAAACTGACACAACAACCAATACAGGATACAATACAATACATAAATTTTTTACAACATTGTCAATCGATAATCAAAGTGGTTTTTATAAGCCAAGAAGCCTGATTGGTCTAGTGGTCGCAAACGTTACTGCTGAGCTGGCTTTTCCCGACCCAGGAATAAAATCCAGGACATCACGTCCTGGTTTCGATTCCTGGGTCGGAACTTAAATATAACTGGCTAAACGTGAGTGTACTATAGGTACACCTCTGCCTAACTCTTCAGGGAATATAGGCGAGATATGTAAGAATATGAACTTGAAGTGATCCATCTAAAACTTGAAGTTATCCTTCCCGATAAATCCACTAAAACTTCAACTAGGTAATACAATTTAAATGTAGCATATAACATTCAAATATGAAGATAGTAGATATGAATAGCTAACGCCTTCAGTAATGTTGTCCGGAACTACAATCGTACTCGAGCATACATTAACCGAATGCCAAGCAAGCTGATGCAATAACTTGCATTTGATTGGAGTGGGTACCTAAACAAGGTATAATATACACTATAGATCAAGATGATATACATAATTAGTACAATTCTTAGTACAAACCTGAGCATATGGATAAAATTATTTCGGAGTAAGAGCTCTTCAAAGCTCAAGGTTGCAGACCAATTGGTGTATCGGGATAAAGGCATTTATTTTAGCCAGTAGTTTTTATTTCCAAGTCCAGTCTCAATTTTCATTACTTCTAATAGTTTTTAGGGTTTGATATTGTTTTGTTACAAAAAGGTTTCCGTATCATTTGCTATTCCATTCTTTTAAATTCACAAGAAAATTTACAAACCGTAAGTAAAAAAACAATTTTTCTATTTTCTGGCTTTCTTAGTGCTGCAAAAACACAACAACAACAAACTCTTGAACACTATACTAAAAAACCTTTCTAAGAAAAACACCATTACACAAAACACATTTTTTCTAATCCCCCTGCATTATGTATACGCCTTTCCGCACTTTTACTGCCTGTTACTTTATTCGGAGTCAAAAAAAATAATTCGGCTATGATGCCTTTATTACCGGCCGTAGACGTATAGAGTTATAGCCCTTCTCATTTCGTTAGATAGCCCTTTGTTTAGAGGACATATAACTTTTTATATCGGTGCCTGTCATCTAGTTTTTTGTGTTTATAGCCGTTTGCTTTTCCGATGATGCTGCTTACCTTAGTTTATTAGCTGTGTCGTGTTTTTCAGGAAATAACATGTTGGGACCCGGTTTTTCGTGAAAGAATTTTTATATAGGTCTAAGATCTAAATTGATCGAGCTGTATAAAGCTTGGCGAACAAAGATTCGTAGAAACACTGAAAGGTCTTAATAAAATTACTGCGACCCAGCCTCGCCTTTGACCAACTATACTCGTATTGGGATTATTCAGATTTGTTATAGTTGTAATGGCAATCATGTCATTTGGTTTCAATAGGTTTTTATTATTATTATTATTTTATTTTTAAATAGATTCTTTTCTCTATCTATCTTCTCTATATTGTGAATGTGAGAACGTTGTAGGCTTAGTGGACCGTAGATTTATTAACCATTTTCTATTTTATTAAGTACTTGGTACTTGTTGAAAGGCCTACACTGTCCTCCCATACCTTTACCATTAACTACATATAACACTGATAATTGAAAATATTGTAAAAGTCAATTATTTTTAAAGGAATCACCGTGGAGTTTCTTGCCGGCTCTTCTCCATAGGAAACGACCAATTGGAATGGAACCGTGTACTTAGCTTCTGACGTTTCATAAGTGCCCGTGTAGGTTTAAGTGTTTTTTTTATTTAGCTTCTAACTAGATTCTGTAGTTATTTGTATTTTGCCCGAAACGACTGCCATCTGACCTACACAATTCAATTACTGGTCAATATTGAAATATATAACAAGAACAGCTATGAGATTTTCGGGCTTCTGACTAACCGTAACGGCAGAATTCGTGTGAAAATCGGAACCGATGTACGTACCTAGTCCCCAACGCAAAAACGGTTTAAGATGTATGAACTAATATGTAATTTTCTATGATCTGTGTTCGTTCGTGTATGATCTACCTGCCTTCGATTAAAGTTAAATAATATTTTTATTCTATCATTTCATCGACATATTGGAAGCCGGTATAGCAGAACCCCTTCGCAGTAAAATCTAATACATATAGACAGAACCCGAACAAACACACACTGCTCCCTTATCGTTGAAGCAATAAAGTTCAATATTGTTTAACAAAAGTATAGTTTGGAGTAGAAAGTTGACAATGGCAGAGTGCGCAGCGCCAAAATGTTTGAGCAAATATTCATTGAATGTAAATCCACTGAGGCCGTTTGGATTAGAAGTGGTATGCTTATACTGTATACGGTAGCAATTTTAAAAACGTAAAGCGAATTGTTATTGATTTGTTTCGAGTTGTGGGGGTTTGTGGGGGTTTTTCGGAGTAATTTTCAGTATGCAGAGATGTGTCATTTTTCTTGAATTAATGTCAGTTGAATAGGCAAAACAAATTATTGAAATTCTGATGAGTTATTGAAAAATTGAATAGAATCACACTTTGTACTAAAAACTAAAATATTGTGGATATCAATCCTCAGGAATGCTAACAAATATATTTAGTTTTATTTATTTGGGGATTGGAACGCATTTCTCGTCATCCCTTTCGTATAGGTAGGTACATCTCACAATTCCAATTCTACTCGACACGTTCCTATTCTGTTGAAAAAAACATCACTGCCTATCGCACTAAAGTTATCCTACAACAGTTATCTGAGTGGTCACCAAAAATGGTTATTAATGACTAGCTTTCGCCAGCGGCTTCACCCACGTGATATGTTTATAAATTATAGACAATGCTACTCAGTGATAATATAGCATTATGGAGAAAGAATTTAAAAAATCGGTCCAGTAGTTTTTGAGTTTATTCATTACAAACAAAAATACTAATCTTTTTCTTTATAATATTATTATTTGTGTAGGAGAGGAATATAAAAGAAAAAGAAAGAAAAGAAAAATTGTTTATTCTGCACAAACAAAATGCACATTAAAGACAAAAAGACATAAAACACACATACAAAAGTAGCCAAAGGCCTCGTATTCAACCAATAAATAAAACTAAAAACAATGTTGTTCATTGGTTGATGTCAAGGTCACGGACCGAAGACAATATTGCGTAATTTACTCTTACGACATATGCAAATGACAACAAAAATAAAATGCTGATTGCAGAGTTAACTACTTTTTTTAACAAATATTAAGAAAAATTATGCCGTGTTTCGCATTTGTGCAAAAACAGGTTATTGCTCCACGAAATGCTGTGAATTCGGACGAACCTAACGTCAACAGCGCTGGTTTTCAGCAATTACCTGTGGAATGACGTATTGACGTCCCCCTGCGTAACTTATTAAATCTTAATATCCTCAACTAAAATTATAATTTACCATCACTTCAACTCAACATAATTCCCCCTTACCAGTTTTCAAATGCTGAGCATGTAAGTCATAACCTTGATCAGAGATCCTGCGAAGATAATGCCATAATTACGGCCGCGCCTGCCAGGTAGATTAGAGACCCTAATATCGTGCTACACATAATAAAATGGATGTGGCCTCCCCTTTTTGCGAAATTCGTTTGCGTACGGCACAAACAAATCGGCTTCGGAGTTGTGATGTAACTATAACTAGGTAAATCCCGCTTCCCTGCGTGGTTACGGCGTACTAGTTTCATATCTGGGTTGATATCGTCAAAGAGGACTACGGTTTATATCATAAGAATAAAAATGCAAAAGGGAGTATTCTCCTGAATACTCGTTTTTTCGTTTGGGTAGTTCCCAAACGAAAGAAGGAGTATAAAAAAGGAGTATACCTGATTGGGAAAGATTAGCCAGACAGCGAGTGAGGTAGTGGGGACTAACTCATAAATACGTAGGAACCGTCACTCGTCTACGAGTTTGGAATGGATCTCAGGGATTTATTATACCCTGAGATCCAATATTCTGCAATCACCTATCCGATGCTAAGCACTATGAAGATAGACAAATCCTCATGCTAAACTGATGATTGCGGCAATAATTCCTTACGACGTGGGTTCAAAGTATAAGGTTCCGGTTAGCAGTAGACGTGCAAGTGCAATTGCGACTGCTGATCATGAGGTATTGGGTTCGTTTCCCAGGTCGGGAAAAGTGTTACTAGATTTTTCCATCAGGAGTTACTCAGTAGCAGCCCAGAGTCCGGGTTTGTAGCTGGTTGATGGCAATAGGCTTGCCGGGGTATTACATGGGACTTAAACATAACTGGCGAAATGTGAGTGCACTATTAGCTACATCTCTGCCTAACTGGGGATTATAGGCCTGATGTTATGGTATGTTTGTTTATAGGCTGATGAAATTATACTCCTTAGACATAACATTATTATACTCTCAAAATATTGTGATACTTTTTCATATATTCTTTTGGACTTACAAAAGCCAGCATAAAGCTTCGAGTTGTTCCACTTTATAATTGTAGGCGTTGGTTCATATCACCCGTCTGCATATGCAAGCCAAGCTTAAGGGCAGAGTAATTAACATTTTTATATTGCTCATTTGCATACCGCCTTGATAACTCTATGAATTTAAATTTATTAAAGGTTGCTCTACTTGTTGTAGTCATTTCAGTAACCAAAGGGGTCAGCGTTGCTGTTGTTGGAAAGTTTAGTGTAATGATGGCATAATATTTTTCTGCCAAGGATGCTTTTACTTATGTTCCTTTTGATGGTTGAGTTGGGTTTTTTTTTTTTAGAGGTGTGAAATCATAAAATTACACTTGCTTTCTTAACAATTTTTTCACTTGCTTCAATAACGGTAAAGGAAAACATCGTGAAGAAACCGGCATGCCTGAGAGATTTTTCTCGACGGCATGTGAAGCCAAGTCATAGGCCCATGGGCGGTTTTAAAACTCTTACACCAGGTTAGTCACTAACCACACGAAAAGAAGAAGACTTACGAAAAGTCATTTGAATTCCTTACTTAGTCGCTATAATAACTATGCCAACAGCAACTCTGCCAATAACTATGCCAATAGGCGTCACAAAAGTTCGTAGTGAAAACTGAGTCTTAAAGCTTCTATAATATTAAAACGAATAGCAACATTTACAAAATACTCTTATAATCTCACACGTTACCGATTTTCGCCTTCTTATTTCCAATCACTTTCATCCCGTCAAGTCATCTTATCTCAGAAACTCATAAATACTGATCACGCGTCCAGTTTTTGCGCGTCATCTTCGAGAGTATCGCGAAATAAAAAGTGGCATGGCTGCCAATCATGAGGACACCATAAAAATGCATTGGAAGGGCCAAAACTCTTGAAGTGTTAACTAAAGATTTATATCTTTATAAATGGGGTCAGCACAAAAGTACTACCTTTTTTTGCATATAAATGAAAATATAAAACATGTTAACTGCCTTGGTAATTTAATGGTTGGATTTCTATAGGAAATGTCAGCTTTTGATTTTGATAATGAACTCATTTGTTTTAATTCAATTCCAGTTATGGTCATCAATGTCATAAATGCTTTTGTAAGTATTAACGATTTTATAACAAAATATTAAAAAAATATAACCTAATTACAGTTCGAGGTAAGTACAAAAATATACCACTGATACTGCAGCAGGTCCTTTTAAAAATCAACGTGAAATGGATTGTTAATGGTTAATGGTTGTTAGTTATTGGTTGCTTGGTTGACTCTAGTGATGTTACACATTCATTAACATCAGGCACTCGATTGTCCCGGTTATGTATTTCAAAACTTAATTCAAGTTGAATTTAAGGCACGGCTCGGAAACGCTATTTATAATAATGTTCTTAAAACGTTTGTATTAGTTCTTTGTACAACCAGTGCAACATTTTGTTCGGAACGAAAACGAAATGAGAACATTTTCAAAAACCGGTTTATTCAGCAGGACGCAGCCGCGCACGTGGCGTGCGTCGACAAGCATGAACTTGTTTAGTTAAATTGTACCTTATCTTAATTTTGTTACATCGTTGATTCCAATGCGCTTGCCGATTACGTATTGATTAGGGTTGTGTTGCGAGTTTCCTATAGATCAACCCAAAATGGGTTAAAAATGGTTAAAAACCTTTAATAACCGAGAACGATTTAAATTTTTGTTCTTCTTCAAAAACGTTTTAATAACGTTCCGTTCGAACGTAACCGAAATAAATTGTTTCTTAGGTTTTTCAGACGAAACCGTTTCGAAAAATATACCGTTATCCGAGCCCTGATTTAAGGTAGGTACTAGAGGGAGGTTCCCAGCAGCTTCTTACATTTGAAATGCACACAAAAAACTTAAAGAAAAGTATCATAGCAACCATTAAAATTAGCACTAACCCACAGAACATGTATTTTCACTCTTATTAAAACTACTACTACGTATTTTTAAGATGTTTCCCTGGTTTATTACCTACCTACGTATTGAATTATAGAATTAAGAATGACAGATAACTAGTGTATGGCAGTGTTGGTGATATTTATCCCTTTATTTTATTTACTCGAGTAATTAATTACATAAAATCGAGCTGCATCACTATGCGATACGGTTAGAAAGACAAGTGTCAAGTGACAACAATACTTAATTCTTTTTGTTTTTTCCGGTTCTTTCGAATTGCAATAAATTGATATTTCTGTTTACCTGTATGTAATTGAAGGATTATAATGAATATGTAATCTTCAAAATGGTACAGCATTTACTCCAGAAGAATGTTGTGTTAATTGTTCAGTAAGATTTCAACGCATGAAAGTATTGAAACCGTTTATTCATTATGGAGATTTGGGTACAGGAATATTCACATTCCATGTCGATCTGCACAACAAACGCATACTGTGTATATTTGGGTCTGCGGAAGAGAAAAATATTTTGCAGTGGATTCCACACCAAAAGAGAAAAATAATAATATTAGTTAGAATACGCTATTTTCTAACACAAATCTTCTATATTTTTCAGGTGGATTATTAAAGTACCTAGAACATCAATTTATAACACTGGAGCTGCTCTTGCTTGTTGCAACTGATTGGTGGCCAGACGTTGATATTGTTGGCTGTTGTGCACATGTTATGTTGAGCGTGCGGTATTTAAGTATTTTTATCTTGTACACGCTATCAAGATGATATAGAGGTGGCGCGACCTGCATCGTTTATAGATGAAATACTATCTACTTCAAGGGTGTTGAAATTGATATACTTAGTAATAAAAATGCTTTGTTACATATTATGTGATTTTTTATTTCATGAACCGTTCAAAATACCCTTTATTCAATTATGCATTTTAATAAATTATAATACCAGTGAGGCCAACCTACTCACTAAACAGTAGCTCTTTTAAGGTTTTTTTGTAGGTTATGGTCGTATTTCTCAATATTCCCGCTAGACGAAGTAAAATTATTATTACCACTGTAATCTAGAGATCTTAAGGAACAAATCAACATGCTTTTCATTAATAGACGCCACAATTTTTGGTGGGCCTAGTAGTCGAACAAAAAAAAAACTCCGTGCAAAGTAAAAAATCTATGTTTATTGTATTAGTTTACGCAATAATACTTACTCGTAGACCCAGACCGGACCGCAGAATGACCACGAACAATGCGCGCGCTCTGTAATCTTAACTCTGTAACTTTTGTATTGAACCTACCGGATTACAGAGGTGGAGACCTAAGTAAGGAAATACCGGACTATTGTACGTGTCGGATTAGTGAGCGCCGGATTACCGAGCGCCTAATAAAATTTTAATACCATACATCACACGACATTAAACAAAGCATCCATCAACAAAACATTAATAAATAAAACTATCATTTTATCAGTGACGTCATCGAATGTCCCGCTGTCAACCCATTCATATTTCGGGCCATTCATCATGCCACAGTCCCGAACTAATTTAGTGGACACTATAAATCTTGACGAACAACAACACGACAGTTGTACCACTCAGGAATGAGATGACGCTGTTATTACTTTGATTGGATTGATTATTATGGGCTAGTTTCAAGTTATCAAAGTCACTAAATATATACGTACAATCATGTACATAGGCATGTAGTAGGTAGGTATATGTTTAGGTGCACTTTGCGCTCTTTTCCACCACTGAACGAAACTGATTCTTCATAATTTTATTGCATGCATCCGTAAACACATTACTGAATGTGATGTGTTAACGGATACACACCTGTTTTTTTCCAATTCCTAAATTTTTCAATTGTGCGTGGTTGACCAAATCCGAAAGAACTAGCAAAAAGTGTAAACTAAAACTGCATCATTAGATTTATGGAAAATAATAATTTGCCCAGCTAGGAATAGAACCCGGTGACTAACTGAAGTAACAGAGTAGGCAGTCATAAGGGATTTAGGTGTGGTGAAAAACTGGTCTGATCGTTTTGGGTTGGTGGTTAATCCTACCCAGTGTCAGGCTATCATTGTAGGGAGCACCCACAGTATGAGGAAGCTGAATGGCTTGACTGTGCCACCTGTAGTGTTTGACAACTCGGTCATCCCGTTTAGCTCCGACGTTAAGGATCTTGGTCTGCATGTTGACACATGTCTTTACTGGCGAAAGCAAGTCAGGACTGTTAGCAAAAAAGTCACCGGAACGTTGCGGTCACTCTATCGGTTGAAAAATCTTCTTCCATCACACATAAAGGCAATGCTTGTACAGTCCCTAATCTTTCCCATAATAGACTATGGTGATGTGTGTTACTATGACCTGAATGCAGATCTCCTCAATAAACTTGACCGCCTTCTAAATAACTGCATTCAATTCGTTTTCAATCTTCGTAAGTATGATCATGTGTCGGCGCACCGATTGCTTTTAAAATGGTTACCCATACGTCAGCGCAGAGAGTTGAGGGCTATGTCTATGTTATATTCTATACTTGACAAACCTACTTATCTTTCTTACCTGACTTCCCATGTTCAATACCTATGCTCTGCCCATAGTAAAAATCTTCGTTCTACCAACAATCGTCTTCTACGATGTCCTTCTCACCGTTCTGGTTTTATTCACTCTTCTTTCTTTGTCCAGGCGGTTTTTCTTTGGAATGCGCGCCCTCCAAACATCAGAATGGCAACCAGTCGGCTATCTTTCAAAGTGAAAGCACGTGAACATAATCGTAAAAAGGTGGCAGAAGCGTTGCAGCGCTGATGGATTTGTTTTCTCCTCTACCTATCGTTATTTCTCCTGACAAAGTTAATTCGGTTTATATGTATGTATGTATCTTTGTAATAATATGTATTCATTTTCAAGTTATCTATCCCTTATGTTGCACCTGCCATGTTTTGTCTCTGCATCACCCTAAGGTTGACTGGTAGAAAATGCTTCAGGCATTAAGTCCGCCTTTGTACAGTATTTTTTTTACTTGTGCATGAAGTTTGAATAAATAAATAAGGTACAGAAGCTGTTTTGTTCAATTTAACTTTCAGAATAAAGTTTTTTATAGAGGAAATGGCGCCCGTCAATCTCATTTCCCTCGGTTTGATACCGAAAGCTTTAATGTTATGTTAATTGTAAAGTTGGATCCCAAATGACGAAATGCGAGTGAGTGTTTTAAAGATTCAGGAGAAGGTAGTGTAAAAGTCGGTAATGAGCAAGGCTTGTATACAAGTGAACCTTCGTTTGTAATTTAAGTGGCTCAATAAAAGAAAATGTATTATGAATATTGAGGTCTGGGTAAAATGATGAAATGAGGAAAATGTATTTTTTTTTACTGTGAATTAGTTTTGTTTTATTCGTTTTACGAATAGTTCGATGCCTAAGTGTAATTTTGTTAATGTATTTATTTGTGTAGTTATTACCTAGTGTAAATAGTAAGTTGTGTTAAATGTTTTAAAAGAAACAGATAAATAAAATTTTATTAGTAGAAAAAAAAACAAATAAAAAAACCCATATCGTTTCAAAAACGACTCCTGAGGCACAAAACTATTATTTTCGTTAACTGAATAGATACTAGGAATTTTTGCTATTTTGTGGGTTCCTTTGTAGTTCAACCAAATTCCTCATCAAACCCCTTCTACAACATAAATATTAAACTAGTTCATCGCGTTACACGGGCCATTTTAAACAATCCAACATGTTACCAGAACCTAACAATACGAATATAAACTCCTAATCCCAAACAAAATTCGCAGGTACTAGCAAAAACTGAATCAATAAAATCAAATAGAAAGCGGCCGATACGTCAGTTTGTACCTCACAGCGCATACAAGGTTTACTACGAGTATGATATAACAAAGGCCAACACGGCAGCACGAGGACCGGTCATTTAAAAATGTCAGCCGTTTCCGATTTTTGTTCTACGACGAATTTTCAAATTCTAGTTTTCGTGATATCTGATCTGGGAAAGGAGAATGGAGTTCGCAATGTTTGTTATGAACAATTGACAGGGTTCAATGGATACAGCAATGCACATAAGGCTATAAAATGTATTAAATTTAATTCATGAACGTTTCTAGATTTATAAAGGTTCTAAGTAGATTTTGAATTCACCATTAAATTTCAGGCTTAAAATAACTTTAGGTCACTAACAGGGATGAAGCCTGGGTAAAAAAAAAAAAAAAATTGTCCCTCAGTCATATAATAAAAAATATTAGACACCTATTTTTTGCTTTATCATATTAATACAAAATTACTTAGATAAAACGCATTTTAGATTGAGGGGTGGGGGTCGCTACGTCACTAGTATGTATAAAATCTACATACTCTTGACGTCATGGCACATTTTACCTCAATGTATTGCCGTAATCTTTAGGTTACGTAAAAAAAGAAAAAATACGTGTCCAATATTTTTTTTATAATCTCAAAGACTAAATATATTTTTTTACTCATCAGCCCTATTATAAAACCATAGAAATAGTCAAATTCAAAGTCATGCGTGGAATTTTTCTTGCCCGTTTTATAAAACGGTGTACAGTACGACACAACTTAGATGTAGCATACATTTGAAAATTTCGTTCATTTAAATTTTACGAATGTATTTGGATATATGAATTTACAAGTTATTGCGTTTGCGTAAAGATCATTTTCACCTAAAGCAGTAATGAAGATTGGTTTGAATTTTGAAGGCGCAGTAAGTTTGCATGGTGATCGGTTTTACAAATTTGCCGATAAGATAAGATAAGATAATTTATTTGCCGATGCTACATCTAAGTTGTGTCGTAGTACTGTACTCGAATTATATAATTAAAGCAGCTTAAAGTAAACAGACTACATGCATAATACACGAGATATAACTCAAGAAAAATCCTCAGAAAAACACTGTTAAAATAAACACGACAGAAATGTTGAAATTAAAGTACACAGAAAAATATGTGGAGTTAATTAAGTATGAGGAATGCATGAATGTGTGTGAATATGAATGCGGGGGTCGGTGTGAACAAGAGACACATTCATGTTCTGAGCATACGAAGAATGTTGGGGGAAGAAAAAATCAAATAACAAATAAATAAATGCGAAAATGAAAGAAAATTTGGTTAAATGTGGTCGCAATAAATAATCAAGGATACCCCGATAAAACTGGTTAGGTTAAACCTCAACTAACTAGTGTGACCGACCAAGTGGTAAGTTACCTTTCTGACCAGAACTGTGACCAACCACTTGGTTGTTGGAATGGTTCTATGTTATGGGGTTTGGTTTCCGCACTTAGTCCTTCAGTGGACCATTGTGCGTGGGACATAGCGGCCGCTGGTGGTTATTCTAACCAGCCCACCTCCCTCCATAAGTTAATTAAATCTCCGGGTCTGTTCAGAACATCTGTGCAAGATCTGGGTGTCCCGAGGGTCTCTGTTCTAATCTGGGTGACGCCTGTGCATTCAAAAAGCACGTGCGTGTCGGTTTCCTCAGCCTTCATGCACGCCCTGCACAGAGGACTGTCCATTATGCCTATTGTGTGGAAGTGTTTGTTCAGCGAGCAGTGGCCCGTGATGGTCCCCGTCACCAGGCGTAGGCCGTTCCTATCCAGGCGTAGTAAATGCTGGGTTAGCCTGGTTTCCAAGGATGGCATGGCTTCCTTGGACTGCCTGCAGCCCGGTGTCGAGGTCCACCAGTGCTCCGCTTGAGTGTGGGTGAACTCCTGTAGCCACCTTCGTATCTGGTTGAAGGGGATGGGTACGATAGTTTCGGGTCCACAGACTCTTGTGCTGGACCCTCGCCTAGCAAGTTCGTCAGCTGCGTCGTTAACTAGCGATCCGCTGTATCTTTTTATTCATTGCAGTGTCAGCGTGTTGCGGCTAGATACCGTTATTTGTGCTAGTGCATTGTGACAGTCTAGCGTTAGCTTTGAGGTAATATGTAGGCCAGTGATTGCAACACAAGTAAACCTCTGCAGTTTTTCAAAATTCCTTTGGGCTGTGCTCAGATCTGTCCTGGGCCACCAGACCAGTGAGCCGTATGTGATAATTGGTCGGATGATTGTGGTGTATAACCAGTAGGTGACCCTGGGGCTAATTCCCCAGTTCCTGCTAAGCAGTCGCTGCACTGCCACAGGGATATGCTGGCTTTTGTATTTTGCCCAGTTCAGCTGTTTGTCCAAAAAGATGCCCAGGTATTTAGTTTCAGTTGATAGGCTTAGGGTTGTTCCGAAGAATCTTGGTAGCTGTAGTGTTGTCAGTTTTCTCTTTTTTGTCAATCTCAATCAGTTCAGTTTTTGTAGGGTTCACTGAGAGTGGGTGCCTGTCGCACCATTCCTCTACTATTTGTTGGAATGTTTTAGATTAAGTTAGTTGTCTTGTGTTTGCTGAAAAAGAATGGGACTCTGTTTTACCTATTGCTGGTAACTTGAGTATGGACTATAGCAACCTCTTTCATGTAATAAAAGTCCACTTCGGTCGTCGAATTGTTAGCAAAACGAACGTAGTGATTAGAACGATTAGGCTTATAACAGTTAGGACTGTTAAGTAGGCTCCGGGTTAGTTTGTGTATGTCAGACACACACAAAGTGAATGGAAAAAGAAAATTGATTGAGAACAGATTATACCAAACTATGTATAAGAACAAACAAACTCAACAATAAATTAAATTGACTGAATGAAAGAAAATTGTTTTAGAAATTCCACTTGAAATTTAAATACCTACAAGGAATTATTATTTGACTAAATTAAAATCATTGCCGAATGTCTCATGAACCCTTTCCCCATTTGTAATGTTGGGTACCCAATGTTAAATTAGTACGGTCCGCAGCCAATGCTGTTATTTTGTAAATGAGCCATTTTAGATGTTTGACATTTTGTCGTAAACTTGTTACAGAAAGGAAGTGTTTGCACTTAGTTGGCTGTTCATTATTAAATTATGCTTTGATTTCCTGATTTTATAGGAAGCTGTAAAATTTTATTTAATTTGATTGGTTTCTCGGAAATCACAAAAATGTTAAATGTTATGCTTTAGTTGTAAATGAGGTGTTATTTACAAAGGTTTTTATAGTCTTTATGGTTGAATATGTAGGTAAAGTGAATGTAAAGAGTTGGGAAATCACCCGAATTTAAATCCAAATTATGTAGGTAGGTACTCTATTTTTACGGCAAACAGATTGACATTAACGATCACAGTTTAATGCCATTTTCCTTGCTAGAATTAATACAAAATAATTTAATTGATTCAACAGAATTATTCGCAGTATTGACCACAGAACATAAAGCATTTCCAGTGTTTACCACTCGCACATATGTAATAGTCGGTCAACACTGCCCTGGGGGACGTTTGCAAATTGCGAATACGGTCGCTTCGAAATTTTAACACTTTTTTAAATGGAGCTGCAGAAAAATATATGAAATGGAAGTGAAGTGTGTAATACCGGTGAAAAGTGCCACAACTGCGATCGACCGTCCGTTTATACAGAGCAGTGACCACGGAAATTAGCTCCTCAATATAAAAATCTAAGCCTTCTGCTTCTAGGCTTATTATGAGAACTACAAATCACAAGCTATTTTAATAATAAAGCGGCGAAGGAAAAATTTAAAATGCATGCTACAATTTTGTAGTTCCCTAATTTCGTCAACTTTACCCACGGGAGTCAATTTGCGACTGCGTTGCTGCAGATTTTTGGCAACGGTGGGATGCACCTTAAATAATATTGTTCTAATTGCAAAATAAAAAACTTTTCATAGCTAAAATTTTAAACTATTTAGTTTTTTCATATTAATTTGTGTATGAATTAATGTTTCTAATCGGTTAATGTCTGACATAATTTTGACGCAGCAACGTTCAAATCTTGACTACTTTTAATATTACGCACCTAATTATGAACCTAATAATCGTTCAATAGGAGCTACTTTACGAGCAAGTGTAAAGAAGTTAATCATTACACTGTAGTCTGTAAGTCAATCAACGTGATCACAACCGCCAAAAAATGTTATCCAAAATTGTTGTTTAAAATTATTTTTTGTTACACAAAATCAACGTCATCAACTTCCCCACAGAACATAATCCATTTAGCTATTACGCAGTTGCGTGTGAGTAGATTAACAACAAATAAATGAACTCACACATAATGTCACGTAAACCTCACTCATTGAATTCGGTAGGGCGGTTATTTTTGGGAATCCCCATCTTGGCATAAAATTTTAAAGCATTATATTATTTAGCATAACGTTTTCGCATAACTTTTATTAGCATAATAATACTTTGGCATAATGCAAAGGTTGGCATAACTGTTATTTGGTCTAATAGTGTTTTACCTGTGAGTTAAATGAAGATTAATATACCTAGGTGGCATAATTATTTCTGTTTAATAAAATATTTCATTTTTTTTTTTTAATTTATGTACGTATATAGTTCGAATGTTTGTGTAGTTTTGGTCCTGACTATTGCACTACCCACCTAATTTCTCATTATAAATACGAAAATCATTAGGCGATGAGTCAGTTTCTTGTCGTCACGGCAGTCATCAAAACAATTCTCAGGTTTAACGAGGAGATTTGATAATCAAAAAACCGGCCAATTGCGAGTTGGACTCGCACACGAAGGGTTCCGTACCACCGTACAATATTTAGCAAATAAGACGTATTAAAAAAAACTACTTACTTGATCTCGTTCAAACCAATTTTCGGTGGAAGTTTACATGGTAATGTACATCATATATTTTTTTTAGTTTTATCATTCTCTTATTTTAGAAGTTACAGGGGGACACACATTTTACCACTTTGGAAGTGTCTCTCGCGCAAACTATTCAGTTTAGAAAAAAAATATATTAGAAACCTCAATATCATTTTTGAAGACCTATCCATAGATACTCCACACGTATGGGTTTGATGTTTTTTTTTTTTTAGTTTAATTTCTAAGTATGGGGAACCCCCAAAATGTATTGTTTTTTTTTCTATTTTTGTGTGAAAATCTTAATGCGGTTTACAGAATACATCTACTTACCAAATTTCAACAGTATAGTTCTTATAGTTTCGGAAAAAAAAAGTGGCTGTGACATACGGACGGACAGACAGACAGACAGACAGACATGACGAATCTATAAGGGCCTCAGTTTAGCTGTTGACCTGAACAAAGAAAATTATACCTAAAACTAGGTCTCTACCTACTGGTTTCGTAACCTAACAAATCTACTAGAAATAACTACCTACACTACCTATAGCCATGTTTCTTAAACTAGGACATGTAAGTAAAATCTCCGGCACAGTCAATTCCCATATACATATAACAAGCAGCTTATCGCCCAACATCGATAATTAAATGTTGGTCATAAATTCTCGCTTTATATAGGCATATAACACTAGTGACGTAAAGAGAAGTGCGAATGCCGCAGTGGAGGAATTCGCAGAAAGTCGGCTTTGGTGTGAGTGAAATAACGGGAAAGGTGAAGGAATGAGAGGACTGAGGAATTTAATAAGTATCGTGTTGTCTTGCCCTGAGATGTCGTGTTGTCTCTTTTTGTGGTTCCCGTGGAATATGAAAGGTGTTAAAGATTATTTTTTATTGGTGTTCGTGAAATCTGTTTAAAAATAAGGACGACCTGTACAATTTACCCACTTATTATACTATCATACAAGTTTTTTTTTTTACACATTACACTATAACTATTATATTACCAACTAACTATGTTGTATCTATATTTAATATACTGTGTGTACATAATTAATAAAATTAATAAATAATAAATAAATATTGCAATGAAGTTATTTTTTATTCTTTTGCCATAATTTTGATTCTGTTGGTTCTAGAAAACTCAAGCTCTAAAACACAAGACAACACCACCGTCCACCGTTTATCATAACGAAAGGGCAGTGTTAGGATATGAGGCTGTTTCACCACCTACGATTAGGTTCTCGTTAACTTACTTGGCAGATAATATACTACAAATTCTGTTCCATTTTTGAATTTATTTGGTAAGTAGTGGCTATTCGAACATTGTGATAGGCCCTAAGTGTATACATTAAGTTTACTAACACAGTTGTTTCGTAATATTATTACTGACATATACAATGTCGCCCATGGGCATGTGACCGCCCGTATTTTTCTGAATATTCATGAAAAATTATCGAAAATTAACTTTAAAAGGGGGGGTCTATCTTTAATATTTATCATGTTATTCAATTGTTTATGTTTTTAGTAGCGTTTGCCATATCTTCTATGTTATTGGCTGGATTTGTATTCTGTTTATTATTTCTAATAGCTTACGAGTTATTTTATCGGATTAACAAAACATTTTTCGTAAAATTTGTCGACTATGAAAAAAAAACGGAGGTGAAGATTTTTTTTTCCAATTCAACAGTTCTTTTTTGTTTTTTTATTTTAAAAAACATAAGTGAAATTATGTTAATTATACATAAAATTATAGCGGGATACTGAAAAAAAAAACATGAAAAAATGAAAAAAAAAACAATTAAAGATAGACCCCCCTTTTTAAGTTTATTATCGATAATTTGTCATGAATATTCAAAAAAATACGGGCGGTCACATGCCCATGGGCAACATTGTATAGAGTCTGTGTTACTTGTTGATTCAATATACATAAATAATTAATTACAAATATCTAATAGATTACAAGTATTTGTTTAGTAATTTGTTTTATGGTTTCTCTCGAGTATTTATTTCATGTTTTCACGACAACTACTAAACAATGAATTCGTCTAACAAAAGTTATAATCTGAATTCTTATTTGACTAATATCTACACCAGACAGTGTCTGTTCCCAAAAAGAACACTGATCCGTCCGATTTCCGGTTACCGTCGGTTTATCACGTCGTAAAGATTGAAGTGAAGGGAATAGGTTCACCCTTTATCATCGTCTCTCAGTCTCGTCGATAAAATTCGTTTTGTGACAGACACGACAAATGTAGGCGATATGGAAATATTCTGGTCAAAATTATTTTATTTTTCAAGAGAGACTTTGATATCCAATTTTCAATGGATTATTGCATTGCTTAGTAGAGTGAAAGCTAACGAGAGAACATGATAATTTCGTAAGCTTGATCACCGTTTGATAATTTTCACAGTTATACTGTTTGCGTCTGGGTTGAAATTGGGACTCTCCTGTTCCGTCTTTCTTTTTTGAATAGTTTCTAAATATGTCAGTCCTACAAATTCGTCCTTAAAAAATACAACAACACAATAAACAATAGACGACGTATATTTAGTAACCTGGATTAGGTTACTATATATACGTCGTCTATTGCTTACATATATTTTCCTTTTTTGGGTTGCAATAAACAATTATTATTATCTATTTAAATGTAGAGATCACAATGTGTGTAACATACCTTTCAATTATCAGAATCTAAATATCATGAATTTAAAATAATAATCACCGCAAAAAAAGTAATATTACGAAAACTAGTTAGTGAGAAAAAAGCAATAAAATTGGAAACGCAATAGCGCTTGGAGCGGGCAGTCGCATACAGTGGCGGGCGAGCTGCGAACGAATGAGCGTATCTCCTCAAATGGAAACAACATGGCGAAAAAACCAAGTGAAACTCGATCTGGCCGATTATTTTAAGGCCCCGTACAAATAGTTAGTCGTCTCTTATTACGTCTAAAATCAGGCCTACGGTTAGCTGTATAATTGAACATCGAACATTGATATTAAATTGGTTCGTAAAAAAGGTTCGATTGTTCACTACGTAATTCAGCAAATGGAAGTTTCTGTTTTTTAAAATAAAACAGAAACTTCCATTTGCTATGGCATCTCGCAGGTCAACCCTCGCAGCCAGCCCAGCATCACAAGGAGGTTGTCGGCTGAATTTTGACATTGAAATTAAGGCCTCCAGCCAGGGCATAAAACTTAGAAACTAAGCGAATACACGTCAAGGACACCCTCTGTCGGGTACGGACCTCGGCTTAGGGCGTCGCTAGGAGAGGACAGCAATGGACAGGCTGGATCGGATTAAGGAACTTTCTGTCATAGTATACGACACTTTTAAATAGATAGTGCCAGCAACGAAGACGCGCCCCACTCTTATTCCTAATAGCTTGCAGTACAGTAACCCAGTTATCGTGTTTAGGAAGAAGAGAGGGGCGCGTCTTCGTGGATGGCACTATCTATACCCACGAAGATAAAAAGCTTAGATGCGTAGCATTTTTTTTTAAATAGCTTACACTGTCCCACTCCTGGGCAAACGCCTTCCTCCACTCCTTCCATCTTTCGCGAGCCCGCGCGTCCTCCTTCCAGTTTCACGGAATATATCCAGCTGGACCCGCCATCTCTACGTGATCTTCCGCGACTCCACCTCACTGTGTCAGGGCACCAGTTCTGCTATTTAGGCCTACAGTTTGTCAGGCATGCAGCAGACATGTCCTGCCCAGTTCCATTTAAGTGGGACCCTTGTGGGGCAGCCTTTTGAGCCACGTCAGCTATCTGTGTTTCGTAGCCCACTATTTATTATATCTACATTTTTTTAATCCAAACCATGGAAGTTGTAAATGGAAATTAAAATCCGACCATTCAGCAATATTATTTCACCCCACACCAAAAGATGAACAGAGCAAAGGGATCTCCGAAATCGCGGCGCTCGGTCGGTTGGTCGGAATTTTTACGCGCACTGTTATAGGCTTCCCTGCTAATCTCTTAACTTTTAACTGGGAAACAATAAAACGTCGCAGCCAGTGGGCAGCGGAAAAAATGTATATTTTGGTTAAAAACTCGGATTACTGGGAGATGTTTTTGTTGATAGACGATGTTGAAAGAGAAAAGTTACAGTTTGAGAGATTGAATAATGGATTAGGTAATAATGCTCGACATATTTTTGTGCCTGTGCAAATGTATAATATCAAGAAGAAAACCAAATAGGTAAGTATTGTATTCAGTAATCTCCATCTGTTTTAATTTAAAAATCATTTATTCATTTATTTACTATTTATATACAGACAATAAATAAAGGAAACTTAAATACGGTATTTATTGCAGGGCATTATCATTTGTTCTGAGTCCAATCCCCTTTTGAAACTTGATCAGGCTACAAATTTAAACCTACCCAACATACCTACTTAAGTCTTATTCAAATAAAATATCACCATTAACTACGCTAGTGGTACGCCTAAACATAATTATAATAAATATTTATCTCCGCCTTGCACCGTGTATATGAATGACAGTGTATTCATGGAGACAGGCCACAGCCCACTAAATGCACATCGTCCACAGGGAGCGTCCGAGTTTTACGACTAAACGTATAAATTCCGCGTCGTTTATTTACTTTTTACAGCGTCTAGGCCGAGTGAGGGGAACTCGTCTACATAGAGGCTTGTGCTGGTGTTAGTGCGGATGACTGGTTTAAATGTGCATAGTAGGAATTCAATGTTTGGGTCCGTATAAATTTGTATACAAAATACCTTTTCCTATGGCCTAACGATACAAAAGATACACGATCTCAGTGCAAATAGGACACTTGTTAAATTCGTTGGGTACGTCTTTTATCAACATCCCTATGTAAGCTCAACTTATTCTCCCAAAAATCCCGTAAGTTTTTATAAAAATAAAAAAAACACCCTTCAATCACTGCAATCACATAATTACAACCTCATTAAACCCCACAACAAATAATATCACTTTAAAATGTCTCCACTCCCTGTAATAGAGGTTGAAGCCTCGCCACAACCTATACCCAGGCCTCGGGACGCAAAAAACTCGGGAAGCGGAACGAAACGCGACCTCACTTACAATTTCCTCCGTTTCCGCTAAGGGAAACGGAATGCCAAACCATGGGGTCCCCATGTTTAAAATTTAAATGAGATATTTTTATCTGCAACATTAAAATTATCACGCATTGTGATAATGTTTTATGACCGACCTTTTAATTAGGGTGCCCCTTGTAAAGTTTTAGCGCCTGTAATTGTAGGGATGGTGCGGAGAAGTCGGTGTTATTCACGTATTAATTTTAATGTTTTGTTTTGTTTGGTTGGTTGCAATGGTGGATCAAGATTGTGAAAGCTGGAATATCACATGGCCCTGTTTGGCACGAATTGAGTTAGTGAGTTTCCAAATTAATTATTTGAAAGTCTTCCGACAGAACTACACAATTGACTGTCTTCAAAAATTGCCGGTCAAGGGCTTTTAAACTATTAATGTACTTACCCCATTTCGAACATTAGAGACCAGCGCAGATTGGGACGGGCCGCGCTGCACCGTAACGCAACGCAACGCATTGCAAAAATCCTCCTTCATCATTTTAGTACATTTCTATGAACAAACGCACAGGCGTTTCGCGCCGCACTTTTTCGTATGAAAATGCGTTGCGCTACGGCCCGTTGCAGCTGTAATGTGCACTTTGCAATTCATCATAGGAATTATCTTTCATTTCAATAAAATCTAGAGCAAATTGAAAGTTCTTCATTACAATTCCAACAAACTCCAGTTACAAATTCAACTCCACAACGCACACCACCTTCCTTATCACACCATTTATGTGTTCTCAAGCAATAATTGTACCCATCAAAGGGTAATTTAGCGCGAGCATTGCAACGAAGTATGAAGCGTCTCGATCTTCGATAAGTTGCATAACAGTCGGCTTGCATGCGGCGTTGCATGCACGTCTAATAGCTACGTCTATTGCTTAGTTTATCACACACGGGCTTACGTTCCACCCAACAATGTAAGGAATGTATCGTGTTTATTTTGCGTGTTTGAGAAAAACATGAACGTCGCGCTTTGTCTAACTTGTCCGAGTGAGTTATTGTGGCGTTCGTGTGCGACCTGTCGGGTTTGTCACTGTTTATACTTGTACAGCTGTTGTTATAATTATTTTTGTGACGTTAATGGTGAAGTATATTGTGTGGAGTTAAACGCATTTAGTACTGGTTTTTTTGTTTTCTTTTTATTATCTGAGATTGACGTTAATTAAGTCTACAATAAAGCGATAAGCTAATATACTTTACTACTCCTAAGCTTCGGTTTTTCCTATACCAGTTAGTATTTACTTTATTTAATTGTGCTGCTGTCCTCTTTATTTAATTCAGTTTCATGCAAGTACATTCAGCAAGCATTTCTTGCAAGTGCATTTCATGCAATAGCTTTTCATGCAAGTGCAGTCGTTTTCACTGACCAAAATCCGGTCCTTTCTACTCGCCAAACTTTCGCTCCGTACATTCCACCGCTATCAGGCCGATGATGAGGTTTCCTGCCCCCGTGCTAGTGTTCAATCGACTTATAATCAAACATTTGATACCATCGGCCATATTTTCACATGTTAAATTACTTAGAAAATAATAGCGAAACTCGTGTCGATTTCAAACTCGTCCAGTTTCTACGAATGGTAATTTAATAGCTTTGCAAAGGTAAATTTTCTTGGCATTGGACCTCACTGTACTTTGTATAACATGTTTTTATTTCTTCCGATGAGTCACGCCTGACTTCTAACATACAAAGGTAGAATCAAAGATGTAATCTTTATTACGTATGTCTGTAACTTGGATCGGATTTGATAAAGGCGTGATAGCTGCAATTTGCACCCTAACTGATTGAATGTAACTACCTGGCAGGTAGGTCACCAAGGTTAATGTAACTACCTGGCAGGTAGGTCACCAAGGTTAATGTAACTACCTGGCAGGTAGGTCACCAAGGTTAACGTTTCATATAATATCCAGTTTTGAAACACCTAAATTTATTCAACGCCGCTAGGCATCAACCGATTGGTTTGAGAGATTCTTTTCGTCGAAGGAACTTTACTATAAAACCGCCATCAATGTTTACCACCTAATAATAATAATATCGTTTACCGTAGGTTCAATTGAGGTAAGGGAAAAAATACCCAAAATGAGTTGAGTATACGGTTTTGTTTAGAATTTTTTGCTCTTTTGAATGGTATATATCTTTTTTTTTTTTTTTTTTTAAACGAAGATTCATGAAAACATTCTAGCTTAAGAAAAATGTCCCTTACCCTAATCATTTTTTGGATCCGAATTTCGAATCAGCCCCATAATAACAATGTATCTGAAAAACTATGCAATATAGCAACTTGAAATGGTGTAATTACCGCCGCCAATCCACTTCAAATAAGGTAAGGGTCTTCCCAATCAACGAATTACCATTACGGATTACTCAGTACGTCAAAAGTGTGTAGGTACTTCATTTTCTGTCAACAATCTCCTTACACCGTAATTTTTTTAATACAATTTTTCAACAAATCCTTTACACAATTTTTTATTAATAGATTGGATCCAACGTAGAGGTCAATTTAATGTAAGGGACGGGACTACAGGATACTTGGTCAGTAAGGGACATTACTAACAAAACACGTTGGTGTAAGGGACGTCTATTCTCTTAAATAGCTTACTTATTTAAACAAATGTTAAACAGGTAGATAGAGCACTAAAATACAAGATTATGTGTGAAATCAGATCCGAAAAAGGTAAATAACAAAAAAAGTTATGGGTGATTTAGTCCGAAAAAAAACTTTGTTGGCCTCTCCTGAAAATTCGTATTTTGTCCTTTACTTCAATTTAACCTACACGGTCGACGATATGTTTGTTGTGTTGCACGAAACCCATGGTTGTGGAAATATATAACGACATTCTCTTTGCCAAAATATTGTGGAAGAAAAGTTCCATACTTTTCGTTTATATCCATTTTACGCTTAGCTGTTTCAAAACCCCAGCCCATCCTCATTATCTACCGTAAACGCCCACCAGATAAACTACAGTACAGAGTACAAACTATCAAACTGAATCAATGTACCAGATCAAGGCACGTGTGAATTAAGTCTTGCACGTTACGATGAGCGGCGGGGCTCGTAAATCTGGACAACCATCTGCAATACACTAGTTGTCTGGAGAGCACTTAGTACTGTCCTCGACTTGAGAAGGCGGTGTAAGGCAGAGGAGGAAAGCTGTGTGACTTGTTGGTCAAAATAATAAGGAGAATCTATTCAGTTTTTGTATTTTGAGCTTCAGGATATACCACAAATTTTAAAGTTTTGCAAGGGGATCTTGTCATGAAAAATGCCATATACCTATAAAATCTTCGTATTCAACAAAATTCGGAATTCATTTAATGATTAAATGAATTCCAAATTTTGTCCAAGAAAGTTGGACGATTCTATAAAAACGTAGTCAGCATAATTCCACCAGATTTTCATTGTGAGGACAAAACAGTACGTTTTATTTACAAGGATTACGAAAAAGATTGCCTCTTTTTAACACCTGACCTGAACAGTACACATGACTTCTCCCCTTCCCGCTACCTTTTCCCCCTTACACCATGTCTTCACAATCGGCTATACCAGTTTATGCTCTTTTTAGCGCCGTGCAAAGAGCTCACGACGTCTCGGGAGCAGCAGCTGTGCCGAGAGCCCCGAGATGGCGGCAGTTGTTAGTCTCACTCGCTGTTGGGTTATGTGTGAGACCAGACTTTCGTTTGGCACAGAATTCTAGACTATTTTCTTAAGTTTTTTTTGTTGACACGTTTTTTACTTATTAAAAGAGATTTAGAAATAATAACAAACTGTCTTTGGATTTATGTGGTGACACACAACGACACTCGTACGTTATTAAGTTAGTCGAACTGTTTCAAACTAGATCGAGACTCTGTTAGACCAAACCAAAAATGGTTGGGAAAGTAATGGAATATGCATGGTAATAATAAAAATCTATAAACACGTATAAATATGCAGATACTTAGATCAAATATAACGAACTGAGTCGCAAAGTGAAACATAGGCGCAATGTAAAGCGGAAATAAAAAACCTAGTAGAAAGCTAAAAAAACAATTGAACACGATAGTTTTTAATTTAAACTGATTTTTAAGCTCACAGACTAACTCGCAGTCCCGAGGCCATAAGAGCATTAAGCTTTGTGCAGACCAGCGCGACTTGTCGCGCGACGCGACACCGGTAATTGTTATACTGTGAAGCTTTCTTAGAAATTGTATTGTACGTGTCGCGTCGTGCGACAAGTCGCGCTGGTCTGCACAAGCCTTTAAAGAGTTCGAAACGCTGCATGGGGCCTACCCACAGCTACATAGATATACGAGACTAGCTACCTACGTAGTAAGTATTTGTTGTTGCAAGAAAACCGATCCGAAACATTCGTATTTTTCATGCAAAAGGTTGTCAAACAGGCTGACACGATGTACTGATACCTAAACACCCGCTAAACGTAGTCAAGTGCTAATATTTAAAGTATTTTATAAATTATATTTAATTGGTTTTAATGTAGGGAATCTCACACGGTCTCTCTACACAATCCTTGAATACGCCCAACGGAATCGCGGCAGACTCCAGCGGTAGATGGTCGGACGAGCTTGACATGCATAGGGATTGATCCATGTTGGCGCAGGTTCGAGTTGACTGGGACAAGGAAGGAGAAGAAAGCGTCTTAAAATTACTGTTCATAAAGTAAATTTCCCTTTTCATAATACCTATACAGCCACAACACATTATTAAAGACAAACCCTCACATACATATTTAGTGGGGCTATGCAAGTATCAATCATGTGCATTCCGAGTCGATAGTGTGCATGAACGATGCCTACCGCTGCCGACACGTAAACACGTATTAAACCCTGATTGGTTCGTGATCTGATTCGAAGGAATTCACTGTCTATCATAGTTCAGTATCGTTTAGTAGGAACTGGGTTGATGTTTGGTGTAGAAATGTAAATCATAGCTTTTACTCATTTGTAAATAAAGGTACTGCTACCTAATGAATGTACTGCCTTTATGTAGATATTCTAGCAGTGGTTTCACCCGCATGAGAGTCGATCCCGTGGGAATATCGAGATAAAAAGTATTCTGTGTGTTAATCCATGTTATAAAACTATCTATGTGCCAAATTTCATCCAAATCCGTTCAGCCCTTTTTGCGTGATTAACACTTTCAGGGACACTAAACGCCCATAGGCGTTGTAACAATAAAACTTTTACTGTCTTGTTCTGTGTCCTTGAATGTGTTAAGTTACAAACGTCCAAACATAGACAGACAGACAGACACAGACACAGTAGGATGTATTTAATTTTATTCCCTAGATGTTGAGCTTTTGAATATCTGAAGTATAACGCCTACTTGTAAATAAACCAATTCTGTGGAAAAAATACGAATCGCGAAATCCCGGACAACAAATTGTTGCGGTCGGTTTCGTTTTTCGCGTTTTACAATATGTCACCATAATACTATGATATATCAAATAATAAATATTGTACAATACCGGAATACCCGTGGCCAAGCTCGAACATAGCCGGAGTAAACTCGTACGAGCTAAGTGCTTCCATCTCGAGGAGATGCAGCAGCTCCAATCTGAAAATAAATAAACAAAGAAAACAGTGAGTACGATAAAATATGTATGTACGAAGGGGGAAAATTTAGGCTTGTATGTATTTTTTAATGTCGAATCATCAAAAATAAAACTGCTGTGAAAAAATAAAAATATTTTTGTGCGGTGGACCACCCTTATCACTTACACTTTTTACGTCCTATTCTCAGACCTACTGAATATACACACAAAATTTCATAAGAATCGGTCAAGCCGTTTCGGAGGAGTTTTGTTACAAACACTGTGACACGAGAATTTTATATATTAGAAGAAGATTAGGTGTGTTGAATAATCAAAGTTCTATACTGTGAGGAGCACTTGAGTGACAGTTGCTGACGAGGATTATATTATGTTTGTGCATAAGCTTGCGCTTTAGATGACACATGATGCTACGGCAGGTATACAAGACTTCAAAGGATCACACTCACATTCACGCACGCTCACTGTCACTCACACACTTGCATGCCTGCATACGGGCTGCGTCTTTAATTTTTAGTTTTAATTCTCTTTTCTTTATAATGTTATTTCACTTAGCATCGTAACTTGTATAGATTCAAAAATAAAACAAGTAAATTGTACGTATTTATGATATTGGAAGAGCGGATTCTCCTAACACAGGCTTATTTGCTTAAAAGGAGACTCCAATCACTAGCTGTTAAGGTATTTACTTGTAAAAATAATAAACCATTTTTCATTTTTTCATTTTTTTTCAAAGGATAACAACGATCTGGATTCAAGAAACTTGCAATGCATATGTCTACGTGCATTAACATTGTGCATCCGTGTTTATTTTTTTTATTCATACACATTTTGACTCCCAATCATCATAAATTTGAAAAAAAATACTCATTTTTATCAAACACAATCTTGAATGGATGAACAATGTTTCAAAAAACTAAAAAATTATCGGTTCCACTTTAAAAGCAATCATTATAGATTTCCTCATCTGTCCATCTGGAATGCGTTCAATTAAAATGTAAATGTCACCATCCACCATCAACTTTATCCGACGCCTTTCAAACTTATCGGACTCCGACTAAAACCGCTCCATGAATAATACATGTGCTGCCATCTGTTATTTTAAACAGGCGACGTCTTCAGAGTTTTAATATTACATTACTGTTTTAATATAGAATAATTATGGTAATGCCAGACATAGCAGGCAATGGGAGTGTAACTGATTGCAAGTTTGAATTTGTACGCTAAATTGTTGGTGTATGTAGTATGTTTCTCGTAAGGTTGTGTGTGATTGTTTTAAGAGAAACCAGCTATTCCTACAACTTCAAATACCACTTATGCAAGTGTGCATGGTAAGATAGGTTTGTATTTTTTTATAGACGAACACAACCAAGTTTTGTAACATAATACTGAAGTGCAGTAAAATGGCCTTTACTTTAATTCAGACTAGCAAACACAGACAAGACATTCAGTCAAATGTCTCCATTATCCTCTAAACGCCATTCCACACCTAAAAATGAACTCACAGACCCGAGTCAGGTACTCTGAGATTCAACTCTTGTTCCCATCGCGGAGTAATCGTGTTCCTGAAATTGAGTCTGCAAGTTTCGGCGTGACGCGTTATCGGATTTGTTCGGTACGCGCTTGGAATCTGGGGGAACGTTCCGCCTACTCGCAAATTGCATCGGATACTGAAAACGTTGGCTTGCTTTTTAGTTTTTAGTTCCGTTCTTTTGTTAATAGATGGGTAAGAGGATTTTGAAGTGACCATGTGTGAGTTGGGAGTGTGTAGTTCTGTGCAATGGTGAAGCAGTTTAAAGGGGAATATTAGTTTATGTTATTACTTAACCAGGCTAATAATACTATACTCCAAATTTTTTATTTGTGATAAACCATTTAACCTATGATTTGAAAACATCTGTTTCAAGAATTGTCATCATCTGCCTAGCCCTTTCCCAACTATTTTGGAGTCGGCTTCCAGTCTAACCGGATGCAGTTGAATACCAGTATTTTACGTGGACCGACTGCCAATCCGACCTCCACAACCCAGTTACCGGGTAACATGATACCCCTTGGTAAGACTGGTTGTCAGACATTCCGGCTTCTGACGACACGTAACAACTGAAAATGTTAAATATGTTATAATCTACAATTACTCGTATGTAATGGTATTAATGTTGTAGTTGTACATTATAAATATTCTATGTATATATTCTAATATCTACTTGAAATTCCTCAAAAATCTTTTTCGTCATTTTTTACGGTTTCAAAGCTTATTAAATTCACCATGATTTACTTTATGTTTGGAATTTATTTTATGTAGCATGTCACCAATAAAGATAATGTAACGTTCACGGTCAAAAGAATACCCACAAATGGAAGTATTTTCATGGCATGAAGCAGCATATTTTTACACTGTAAATATTCACGCGTTGTAAAAGTCAACTGAGCAAAACAGTGTCCGTGCGTAACTCGCGGGACAGGGTAACTGGACCGGTTTACGCACCATTGCAGTCTTTAAAATTGTTCACCTTTTTACAGTTTTTAACTGTGTATTGTGCATATTCTCAAAAGTTTTAGTAATGTAAAAGTATTTATAAGGCGGCAGAAAATTATACAACAAAAAATGTATTGCTGGTGCGTCACTCATTTGCTACGGCGTAGCTGACGTGACGATGTGTAGCTACGCCGTAGCTGACGCGACGATGTGTAGCTACGCCGTAGCTGACGCGACGATTACAGAGCTACCTACGCGATCGTAGCAGATAATCCATCGCGTGTCAGAACTTTCAAGAAATAAATATTTCTTAGCAAAAAGCTATTATTTATTATTTATTTTCGATCTTTGAGATAAAAATCTTTTACATGAATAAGCTACATTGATATAAGTTTTTTAACATGCCTAAACGCAAGTATTACCTATAGGTAAATGTACCTAATTCCCAATACATACCTTTGAAAACCGAAAAGCGATCTGAAAGCCGTCCAATATTAGCGCAAACATTTACCGTGGACCTTTTAAAATGAAATAACAAGAAAAAACATCCCAGTTATTTGCAGCGGTTGACAATAACGGTTTAGTGAGCCAAATACCGTTTTTTTGCCACCCCGCCCCTTTACGAGCATCGGTATTATTGAATTTCGCGAATGTAACGCAAAAAGCCGATATCATGTAATCGCCAAAGGGCTGAATTGTGATTTTGAGGGCACTTGCCGCAAATCCTTTTGGGAATTTTTATCTCTTTGTTTATTTTAGTGTTTTGGGTCTCCCTTTACATGATGTTAAGGCATGTTATGTATTTCGGTCTCGTGATATTGGATAAGATGTTCTGTTTTGGCTCATTAAAAGTTTTATTGGCGCTGTTTTTTTTACATTTTGGCCTATTTTCGCACAATTACGCAGCGTCTACGTTTGAAGTATGGCTATGGTCAGGTTTTTAAAGTCATCAGGATACTTAAAATTTCCATAAAATATATTAAATTCATTATAAAGTGGAACAAATTCAAAGAAAAATTAAAAAAAGCCGAACATAATAAACAAACGATTCCGAAATGTTATTAAAAAATATCTTCCAAGTGAATCCAGATTTCAATCGTAGATTTAAATCGGCCGCACCAAGTCTTGACTAAACCAGCAGCAGTTTAGCCTCAGGTAACCAATTAAACAATTAATTAACAAACCAAAAAATTCAAAAACCACAAATTGTTCGTATAAATATTTACGATTGGGCAGAAAATAAAAAGTAAAGTAAGTACAGAAGGTCGGCTCCATACAAACAGCGAAAACGCACGCACACATAGACACATCTCACGTATATCACGGCGCGAAAACGTTTAGCAATTTTCATAAACATTTCGCCACATAGCTTGCACATGCTACCTTTTAGAACTGTATTTTTTTTATTTTTTTTTGTAGATAAAATAATAAGCTGCAAGGGAAAATATTGACCTTGATCACACCTTGATATTGAAACATGTAAATATACAATACTGTGCATGCAAGGTGTTATATAAGTAAATGGAGTTGTGCTAACATGTTTACCATATTGTCATGGCGTGCAAATATGAATAAAAGTTAAAATTTAAACAAAATAATAACAACATTCAATAGCATTGACAATGCTGACAAAAGTAAATAAATTAAATTAAATTGATTGATTACATAATTAATTCATATAGAAATAGATAGGATGTACATCCACAATTGTCAAATATTTAATTATCAAAAATAAAAAATAAAATAATGTCAGCGTAGGTCCAAAATATTCAATATAAACATCATTTCAAAATCATTATTATATTTCTTAAATTTCAGATTAAATGCCAAAAACAACTAAAAAGAGGGTTGGGCTGGTAAGTGTTTTTAAAGAAATACTTTCAAATATTAACAATTATCATCTGACTACTGGTCTTTTCTTTGATTTATTGAAAGCGTTAGATCTGGTGTCACATGATATATTGCTAGATAAGTTAGAGACTGTCGGGATTAGGGGACCTGCACTTCAATGGATAACGTCCTATTTAAGTAATAGACAACAACGTGTCATCATCAATAAAGTTACTAGAAATAAAGACATGACTCCTTACTCCTCGGAATATAAATATAATAAATATGGCGTTCCACAGGGAAGCGTACTAGGCCCAATATTATTTATTCTTTACATAAATGACATTATAAAAATTACCAAGCATAAATGCATATTATTTGCCGATGACATCTATTTAAGTGACATCTGATAAAAAGAATAGTACTATTACAGAACATGAGTTGGATATTAATAATACAATAGACATATTATTGCATTGGCTTGACATGAACCATTTGAAAATAAATTTAGATAAATCCGTTTACATTCAATTTGATCAATGGAATAATAATAAATACAATATCAAAATTAATATAAATAAATTAATGAAGTAACACATACAAAGTTCTTAGGCGTAATAATAGATAAAGATATTAACTGGAAAGAACACGTAGAAAATGTTAGCACTGGAATGAATAAATTCGTGTATGCACTGAAACAAGTAAAAAATATAACGAACGTAAAAACTGCCATTATATCATACCAAGCGTTTGTAGAATCATTATTACGCTATGGTCTTGTAATGTGGGGTAATAGTACCGATCTAAACAGAGCATTTGTCGCTCAAAAAAAGTGCATAAGAGCAATATGTGGCCTTCAACCTGATGACTTATGTCGATCAGTGTTTGAAAGGCTTGGTTTGTTACCATTGACTTGCCAAATATAATAAGAACTGCCTAGCAATGTGCGTGCGTATTTTTAACGAGATACGAATTCAATTCAAATGATTAAATTCTAGATAGTTTAAGATAAAGTTATACAAGTGGTTGAATGAGTGTAACTTCTATTGTTTAAAAGAATTTATGGAGAAAAAATGTTGATGTAGGACGTTATAACATTTTCAAATACCCTCAAATTTTGAATGCTATGTTTTTTCTTAGCTAAACATGTGTGTGCCATTATAATTATTTTTTAACACTATTTTATACCATGTTTTAGGCAAATAAATGATTTATTATTATTATTTTCCGTTCTTTAAGTTTCTTCTCATTTAAGAGAGTTTAAGAAACCTTACACACGGGTCGGGACCAAGTATGTAAGGCGAATTTTAGATAGAAAAGGTGGATGACAATGTTGAAGAAGTCAGGAACTTTCGGGTGATGCGACAGGTGTTAAGAATGGTAGCTTTTTGGAGCATGTAAAGTGTGTGAGAAGGCATCTGTAGGGTGTTAAGACTTTGTATAAGAGATTTTGGTATTATACCAGTAGATGATTATTAAAAAACAAAAACATTTGACACGTGAAACTGACTTTTTCGGGCATAAAGCTTTTTCGTTACATGACGATTTCTATCAGTTTACTCCTACCGCAAGCCGCGTTAAAGAACTTTGTTTCAATAAAATAGACTAGACGGAGTCGACATTTCCTATCTGACTATCCCTGAGAAGACAGTATGAGATATCAAGTACTCCTTACATACGCTTTTATGTAAAACTATTTTTGCTTGTTGTATTAAGCTAGCCTTCTGTACCTATCTACTCTGTGGCCGGGGCTTGCACCTGTCTTGCCTTCTATCGGGGTGATTCTCGTTACTGTGGCACCGTTTGTTAGGGCTGTTTGCGTTACCGAAGTTACGGTACAGAAGTGAACAAGATTTTTGGCGTTTCACAGCTTGAGGGTTGAATTTTGTTGTAATTGTTTCGTTAAAGTTTTCCGGGAGTTAATTAAAGGGTGAAAGAGAGAGAAAGAGCGGGAGAGAGAATAATTAAGATAAGGAAATCGATAATACAAAATCCGTGTAACGTAATTTTCCTATTTGAGTGTGATTTTCAAGTCATCAAGTCATAGTTTAGTGCCAGTATTTATTCACCTCGACTTGTGTTAAAGTTAACTACGCATCATAGCGCTAAATTATATTTTTCAGTCTTACAGGGCAATATGGCAGCTAGCGCACATTACCACTTTTTACATAAAGAGAATAAAACCTTGAAATTGGCTGCCAAAGAGCTGAAAGGGAGAAAGCATCAAACACTTTCAGGATAAATCGAAAGGGCCAATATTTGATTTCACTCGAGGACTGCGTACATTGACGGAGTAAACGGCATTTAAAGTGACATCCTTTACCTACCTCTTGATAACCTATTACTATATGAAATAGGAGTTCTTTATTTAACACAGTGCCTCTACAAGGTCACCAGCAGTTGGACTATTTAGTGTAAATATTTTTTATTAGTTGTCAAAGCATTCATTGAAATATCGTGTGACGATAGAATATGGTGAAAACTTGCTATAATTTGACTGCGATACCTCCTACAACTAATTAATTTAATTAATAATCTCCCATTCTACTTTAAATCACCACTAATATTGATACAAAAAAATATTTAGCTCAACCTACGTGGCGAAAGCTGGTAAATATTATGATGAGCATTTTACATTTAATTGCAACTTTTTTACAAAATATGTAAATTACTTTCATAATAAATTCTCTTTGATGAAGACTTACAGCATAAATATTAAAAAGTTACTTTTTTGCGAAGTAATTAAAAATACTAACTGAGCGCGCTATTTAGAATATTAAAAGCCTTTTAAATAAGGTTCTGCTACAGGCTATGCATATTAAACAGCGGCCTCTTAGATACTTAGACTGTGACAATAAACGTTTATTTCTTTCTTTGTTAAATGGCGTCACTAATTCAACATAAACTCAATATCAATCTTATCTTTTCCCAACTATGTTGGGGTCGGCCAGTCGAATCAGATGCACCTGCATACCAGTTTTTACACGGAGCAACTGCCTATCTTACAACCACAACCCAACTTTACTGGGTTTAACACGATACCCCTCGGTAAGACTCGTAGTCAGACTTTTTGGACTTCTAACTATCCATAACGACTATCAAAGATCTACGAAAGACAACCGGGACTAATGGCTTAATGTGCTTTCTAACGTAATAGATGGTCACCTATCCACGAACCCACCGCGGCAAGCGTAGCTTAACCTTCGGTCGACCCGTGCGGCTGTTATCATTGAGCCACGAGCCCCTCACAACTCAACAGAAACTCAACCGATGTTAATAATATTACAACACATACATTCCTACGAAAACAATGCTGTTTACACCAACTCTTTGTAAACGGAATTTGTAAACGATACTATAAAATGAAATTAAACAAGCAAGTTTATTCCATTAGTCAAGTTCCCCTAAGTTAAAGCTTGTAACTTAATTCGTTTGCATCAATCACATTCAGAATAATCAGCATATAATGTTGCCATGTTGGTACGCAAGCCTCCTCTCTTCAAGAGGGAGTGGGCTGTAATCTACCACGCGTGCCCAGTGCGGTTTTAGCATACAAACATCGAAGAACATAAATTCAAAAGAAAACAGAGTGAGTATACATACATATACTAATATGTACATAATAAACACGTGGATTACATAATATTTCACTCTTCATTGTATTTCACACACCTTTTTATTTTTATTTTTTATTATATTTATTTGTCTGTATCTATCCGTGGCATCACTGCGGGCCCTATCAGAATACCAGCGCTGCGACATTTTTATTTATTTTTAAATGTCGCAGCATTATGCTGAGATAGGAGCCTTTTGGCCTCGTACAGGACTTCCTTCTTTATATGTTACTGTTACTTTGTTTTTTATTGTTTTTGTGTTTTTCCTGTGCGAGTCACAATAAATACTTTTTCTTTCTTCTTTCTTTCTTTGAGTGGGAAAAGTTTGTATTCAAACTTGCTTTTGCCCGCGGCTTCGCCCGCGTAGTTGTCGGAAAAAATCCCACGGGAAGCTTTTTTTGCGCTAAGTCGGAGCAAACAGGCGCACAGACAAACGAACAAACATTATAAAAACTAAATTTTCAGTATCAGAACGGATGGAGAGGAGAATTGCTGATAATATTTTTTTACACGTTTGAGTTCGTTACTATTTTTATTATGTGTATAGATAGATTCAATACATTTATTATGTACAACAATATCTAATTAAAGCAATTACAGTTACTTTAGCATTGTCAGGAAGTCAGTCCGTGAGTCAGAAAGTTGAAGCTATTATTTCCCTTTTCAAATTCAAATTGAAAATATTTTATTTCACATAAACCTACTCGCACTTATGAAACATCAGAAGCTAGGTGCACGGTTCCAATTGGTCGTTTCCTATGGAGAAGAGCCGGCAAGAAACTCCACGGTTACTCTTTTAATAATAATTGGCCTTATCCCATAGCGTAGATTGGAGAAGAGCGGCGAAAAACTCCATGGTTTGAAGAGATCTGTAAAACTTACCAACATTAAGTGAAAATAGATTCTAAGCCGTTAGTCACGGCAGTCATTCGTAGATCTTCGACAGTCACAAGTTGTCAGAAGTCTAGTCCAAAAGTCTGAAAACCAGTCTTACCGAGGGGTATCATGTTATCCAGTAACTGGGTTGTGGAGGTCAGAAAGGCAGTCGCTCCGTATAAAACTGATATTTGAGCTGCATTCGGTTAGACTGGAAGCCGATCCTAATATAGTTGGGAAAAGGCTAGGCATTGATTGTAAAATAGATTGAAAAATATAGTTTTTAGAGAAACTAATAGGGCATTAGAAAAAAGGACGTTCATATTAATGCTTTACAATTAAATTCATTGCACTATTCAGAATGTCTTTCATATTACTCGAGACTGCAATTTCATTGAGCGTAGACATTTGCATGGCGAGACGTAACGACGAAGACGAAATAAATAAACCATGATTCAGTGTCATAAAAAAGGTGTAGGTAGTTTGAATTTTTATGAAGCACTGACATCTTGGTGACGTCATTCTGTGAATATAAATCTGTGTACTCAAGCATTATGAAACAGTATAGTTTTAATAACTTCAGAGCGTCATCTACTCAGAAATCCGGTGGAACAACTTTTGTTCTCACGGGATCTAAAGTTCTGCCGGAGATCTTGAAGTACAGATACAACGTAGCAGTAGTCGGTTTTCGGAAATATGTGGAAGTGGTCGGTTTTCCAAAGACCATGTAGTTTAGTCAAAGACCGTCGTAATTTTCGTCTGTAATTTTCGAGGTTTTTTAATAGAAAAATAATTTTATTAACTTCATTCAACATAAAGCATTCAAGGACTTTCTTTGGCTTTCTTTGGCTAAACATTATACAAGCTGACTTTGAATTCTTAAGCAATCATGCACTCTATATGAAAGTATATCTTAAAGAACAGCATTAACTTACACTTAATGCACATCAATTTACGTCAGTCTGTATACAAACATACTCCAAAAAATATAAAAAACAATAACTCGAAAACTATCTCTCAAACTTACATACTCCGGAATCCTCATCCCGCAATCGGTCTGTGCTCACACACTGTATTAAATCGTCGGCCCATGCCAGCGGCTGAGTGAACGCAACGATTTGTAATCTAGCCATTAGCGGAATGTATCGTGCTTGGCGGCAGGCCTACCAGGCCTGCCAACAGATGGCACAAGCTGGACCAGATACAACCAGTGTTCCGCTTGCTTGCTCTGTAGAGATTGCATCATTCTGTAATCTTTTTATTGAGGTTGTTCAGCCAAATGTGTGTGGAAATTTGTGGTTTGGCTTTGTAAGATGTGGTGTGGAGAATATTTATGTGTGAATAATGAAATGACAAATGTACGCCACTTGCTGTCGCACACACGCACACGCCTTCCTCTTCCACGTTACTTGTACATACTATATGTATTCTTCTGTATGTAGGTAGATGATTGCCTTGGAAAATGTATAGTTCAATGGAAAACGTTATACTATTGTTTAAACGTCATGCACATCTTCAATCAAACACAGACCTTCTGACAGTAGAACAACATCATCGAACCATGAGGAACCCCACAACAATGGCCCAAAGGCCTCACTATAATCAAGGCAGCAAATTCTGCAACCGTAAGCCCACACAATACGAAACAAGAGCGGCCAAGCCGGACAGTGGCGGACAAACGGCAACATGGAGCATAACAAGGACGACAGAATAAAGAAGGGGGAAGGGGGGACAATTAGGATCGCAATTACAGGACAGTATGTCCCAGATTACGACCGCACACTCCACACAGATTCACATTCCGGTGTCGGGAATAACAAAGCTTGCCAACTAACTATTAAGACGTTCTGAACTCGGGCCTCGCTTTATGGCCGCTCAAATTGCACTTGTATTTTTGTGTTAAAATTGCCCCGTCGTAATCCAGGATTTGTTGAGATTTTGCACTGTTACGTTTTCAAGCGCTTTGTCAGTGGGTTTTTGGGTAGTTATCAGAAACTGATCGTTTTTGTACCGATCGTAACGTTATATATTTGTTTAATAATACCGTGTATGCACACTCAACGAACAAAGGAAGCTAATCAACAGGAAATATTACAAACAAGAAATATTTAGTAGCTACAATGCTCATTTGAAAACAATCAATAAAACCTTTATCTGTCAAAGTTTTAGACGAAAAATGTTTTATGGAAACTACCCTCCCTTATTTATTGTTGACTAGCTTCCAGTCCCTGCTTCGCACGTTTTTACGATTTGAGAAAACATCGAGATTTTTGTATTATACGTGTCAGAAATACGTTACTGAGTTGACTAATCGGGACGCCAGCGACGCCTGGCGGCGGCGCTCGAAAGAGTCTAGCAGAGCAGACTGTGAAATGCTAGTGTGATTAATGTTATCGTAAATTATAATTTAATCTGAACTGCAACGGTTTTTCTATTGCACAATAACCAACACTACCCATTAGTACGCCCACAGTAGTTATTTTTTTATTATATTATATTTTTCTTTCCTCTTTTTTTTTTTTTTTTTTTTTTATTAATTTTTAATATATTGTAATAATAATCTGGTGTACAATAAAGTATATATAAATAAATAAATAATAATAAACCTTCTGGTTTTTTTTTTCTAAATGATGTTAAAAATTGCATCAAAATCCGGTGCTTAGTTTAGAAGGACAACGCGGTCACACAAGCAGACCCGAAAAGCGCCTTAATTTATATTTATTATTGAAGATACAATAGCAGAAAGAACGTTAAACCGTTGGTGGTGGCTGTCAATCGTGACTCTTTGACAGTCGTTACGGGTCGTCAGAAGCAAGAGTCTGATAAACAATCTTATCTAGGGATATCGAATATTACCCAGTAACTGGGTCGTGAAGGTCAGATAGGCAGTCGCCGCGCCGTGTAAAATAATGGTATTCAGCTGCATCCAGTTAGACTGGAAGCCGACCCCAATATAGTTGGGAAGAGGCTAGGCAGATGATGAATGACGGTACAATAGCGATACCGGCCAGTAAGACACGAGACAATACAGCAATAGAGGAATGACTTCAATATAGAAAATATGATGCACTCTTCCATACGCAAAAGCGAGCTGTATGTTGCAGCAATATTTTTAAATTTGTTTCAGTGGAGACGGACTTAGCATGAATATGCGAATTGAATTGTCGTGCGAGTATGCAAATCACAAGTTTTGTATTTCATTTTTAAATAAAATGTATGTTTATGAATTAGGTACGTTCTGTGGTGTGTTTGTTTGTGTTCTTTTTCGTGAGTTGTACGTTGCCGTGGAGGTTCGTAATTGCGGAATTTTCTTTTTCGTGAATTCAATATTTTTACGCTAAAAATTAAATAGCTACAAACCGGCAGGTACCGGCAGGTACAAGGTTTTAGTTAAGCCCGTATGAAAAAATGCATTTTACCTAAATTACTTTGAACATTGTTAATAACTTCAAAATCTAATAAATACTAGCCAATTTATTTATTCATTAGTGTTCACAATAATTAATCATTAATCAGAGTCGTGTCAATTTCAGGGCTAGGACTTATTTCACTAATAAATCGTTTTCTCGTTCCTTTTTTTACTCCCACGTATAATAATGAGTTAAGCTTCCTTAGGTGGAAGTAAGACCACGTAGCCGAGTTTTTCTACAACGTAACCAATAAAATATTATCAGTATGTGCAAAAAAAAAATGTAAAAGTCTCCCTACAAATACACTCTACATATATTCTATTCCACCAGTTTCGTTTATATCCCAGCCTTTTGTACGAAGCTCCCCGTCCGGTGGATCTGCTTTTTATGTAAAACCGAAAGGCTATTTGTCAAGGTAATTTGAATTTACTCGCACGCTCCGGCCCTTTGAAATGCATGCTTTAAAATATACTAGTTTTTACGTGGACTGCTTCAAACAAATGGAAATAGACTAGCTTTTGGTTATGTGGCGAATATTTTTTACGGGTTATTTAGTATTCATAGGATTTATGGTGATTTTCAGTGATAATTACTTGGTTATCATATTTCTAAAAATCATTTTTAACTTTACACTGTAAAGGTCTATTAACACTTGAATTTTCTATGTCTTAATTATTAGGAATATTTTTAATGTAAATCGGAACAGAAGCAAAATTTTAAGAATACAAGCAAACTCTGAGCTATTATATTATTTACATGAAATGCTAAAAAGCAGAATATCGAATCATTTTATCTAAGATTTATACTGTATTTTACCATTTTTTTTTTAATATATGTATGTTATCTTAATTTGAATGCTGTGTATAAGTAGCAGAGTTAATCGACTTTTGTTGTTGACCGTACCTCTTCTCTGAGCTAAGTGATCTTTAAACGTGAGACTTTCACAATTACTGTTATCGAGTATGTTTTGAAAAATATAATCAATGACTACACTGCTTTGGAGCCGTTAGCTAAGTTAGTAAAAAATAACCTAGCAAAACTGACCGAATGAGTTTGGAAAAAAACAATATCTCAAACACTGATATTAATCAGCCCATCGAGTAAGAAAGAAAGCCCACCCAAGCAGACTTGTGAAAACTCGAAGAAAACAGAAACAGTAAAATTATTCTGCTATCCATATTTTCCTGCTAATTAAGTCATAAAATATAAATAAAACATTTATCTTCCGTAGAGAATATTGCCTCGTTTTGCTCATTATTTACGGCGCAAAGAATACCCTATTAAATCTTAATAAGACTCTTTAATTAGTTCCATGCGATGCTAACGCTTCAAGCAATATTGTTAACACAGAGAAAGCTAGTTCGATGTGGGTTGTTAAAGGGAGGAAAAATAAACATGTGCCATTTGTCTTTGTCGTAAGTATTTGTTTAAATATTATTTCTGCTTCTGTTTCCCTAGTATCGACATGACTTATCTGAAAATCTCACTTTCAATTAAAGTTAAGCAAAAACATTGAGTTCCCAAAAATGTTTCTTGTGCCACTGCAAATCATTTTATAAAACCACTTGCCTAACCATTTTTAACTGAACTATTAAGATATAGAGGTAACATTTTTCGTAAAAGGTAATCTCTGGAACTACACATCCGATTGCAAAAAATATTTCACTGAAAGAAAGCTATACCGTACTATTGCCGTGTGTCATTCGATGTTTCTTCCACACAGAGGAAGTTGCGGGCAAAAGCTAGTCTTGGCTAAATGAATAATCGGATTTACTCAACATGATATTATAACAATGTAGCTAACCCTAAAATTCTCTTGCAAAAGCTTATCTGACCTAATGAACCAAAACCAATCAAGAGCTCCAAATCATCCGCAAACGCAACTTGGCAAACATCATTTAAATGAAAGACTCCCACTAGTGAAGCTCCGATATACACCTGAAAATTTAATCATGCGTCCGTCCGCACGCTTCGTACGGACACAGAGCCCGGATTCCGCGTCGTCTTTTTTGAATACATGCGGATTTCCGCGTGAATTAAAATCTGCACCGTTTAAAATGTTTCTAGAATATAGTTGCGGAAAGGTGGAATTTTGCGTGTTTTTATATTCCACTGAATGATATATTATAAAGGTTGTCTGCTAAATAATTATTCCATAGATTTTTCAATTACCTAGTGTGAAAGGTATTGAATAGATCGTTATATTTTTTTCATGATGAATTGGTGGAAATTTGCGATGTTAACAAATATTTTGCCAATTATCCCAACCATAGTGTTTTTTCTTCCCGTATATACCTACACCATACATACCTAAGTAACTATACTATAATATATAAAATAGAGAAAGAAATAGACGAAGCTGTAAATGAATGTAGGTAAACTCACGTGTTAAAAATGATATTTCGCTCAAGATACATTCTACTATTTGGTATGCAAACGTTTGTACTTTCGTATAACTAATACTAAATCTATTGTGTTGGGTCGTTAAGTTCCCTTCAAAATGGTTGAGCTGATGGTGCTGATCCATGCATCATGTACGTGAACGGGCGCCGTCAGTGGGGACTGGTCGTCTGAGCTGCCACGGCTTATTTATTTTTTATTTTTTTTGTTTACGGACGCTTTTAATGTTCACGTCTTTCTACCTACATTGTTCTCATATATTGTTGTATAATTTCAACATGAATGGTGTCCCCAAAATTTTGATTTAAAAGAGTGTCAGTGGAGTTTCTTGCCCTTTCTTCACCATAGGAACCTACTACGTAGGTACACTTTGGAATGGGAACTTAGCTTCATCAGGATTTCTATAAAAGTGTGTAATAAGTAGCGTTTTTACAAAACTACAATTTCTGCATAGGAACTGAAAAAAAATTCACGATATGGAGCGACGACATCATTTGACACGAGAAGAGATGATGAGAGCCGTCGGAATGTTGTAGGACCGGTACATCCAAAATACTACTCGACGGAATCGTACCATGACCGCCATGACGTTGGCTACGAGGCTCCACAGCTCTTCAGGCTTGCTGATAAGCGACCAAACCACCCGAAATCGTTTATGTGAAGTGGGTCTGCATTCTCGAAGACCACTGAGAGTTCCACCTATAGCACCCCGCAGTCGTAGGGCCCGTTTACAATGGGCTCGCGAACGCAGAAATTGGGAGGAGGAAGACTGGTGTTGTGTTTGGTTTTCCGATGAATCTGGTTTCGGTTTAAGGCCGGATACAAGACGTACTCGAGTTTGCAGGACCTTTGGACGTCAACAACGTTTGAAATTTTGTAAGGAAGTTCATTCATCATTGTTTTGGGCCGGTAATTGGATCGGTAGAAGTGTGGCGGCATCTACCTCTAAAGAAGAACCGATCTCATTGTGATCAGGGGCAACCTCAATGCTCAGATTTATGCATAGAGGATTGTTTCAGACGTGATCATCCCTTTGCGAAGCCAGTTGGGTGATTCGTTTCGACTAATGCACGACAATGCATGTCCACACACAACTAGAGTCGTAACACGCACTCTTGCCGATGCTCGTGTGAGAATATCAAATTGTATTGATCACATTATTGATTGTTTACAACATTATTCTATTCTATTTTTCCTTATGGCAATGGTGCCGATGTCGACAATTCTGCCAATGTCAGATGTGTGGAGAAAACGTGCGGAGGGAAACAAAAAAAAAACACTTTTTTTATTATTACAACATTATATCACAGTGTGAACGTCAGCTGTCAGAATGATAGATGACATTGACGTATGGAAACGTTCCATTTCAACATTATTCTAATAGACGTAAATTAATGTTTAGAGAATATAAAGGTTGCAACATTTGATTTGCATTTCTTTATTTGATATTTCATAGACAGATGTATTATATAAATAGTTTTTAATGTGACTCAAAAGGCTGTTTCATAAACAACGATTCTAGAGTTTTCGAACAAATCATGATTTGTGGTTTTATGAAGATCAAAATAAATGTTTATTAACATAACAGTACAACAAATAATTAATATTGAATATGTAATAATTAATATGATACTAATAATATTTATCACGATTTTATAATGCAATTTTAAAGTAACATGGTGTTTCAAACGATTTTAGGAACATCCAATTGATGTTATAATATTATGACATTTTAAATAATGATTACAAATAAATACACAATATATTGCTAAATAATGTTAATCAGTTTTAAGATAGTTCTACTACATAACATTTGTTAATTATTACTTTGGTTAGAAGTTATTTAACATCTATGTATGACCATCTATGATTCATCTAAAATGGCGGGAGAATGGGCGGGAATGTTTGAGGGACTGGTAAGGTTGATAGGCTTTAAGACGGGGGTGACCGCCAATTTTGCAGGAACTGTAGTTAAACTTTTGGACGAAACAGGACCTCCGACTTTTATAGGACAGACCCTGAGTGGTGTCCATGTCCGTAATATAAAGTTACTAAAACTTGTGAAAGATCGACAGACTACAATGATCATGTAAGTTAATTGACAATTATTATATCTTGATTATTGCTGTATGTTTAAATATGCCTAATAATGGCAGCTTTGAGAAATCGTCCAAGAGATTAATGCAAATATAATAATGTGCTGATATAATACTTTAAAACAAGCTGCCACGGAGTTTCTTGTCCTTCTTCTCCGTGATGACCTAGATACGGAACGGACAACTAGCTTTCTCATTAACGATACCTATGTATTGACAAGCCTAATTTAAATAAATGCCTGGTCTTGTCTTTCTGTGCTTTTCTTCATAAAATCCTTTCCCTACACCATATTCTTAGAAAGTACCTACATACAAAGTAAATAACTAGTAGGTACTTAACGATCCTGACACTCAAAACAAATTTGATAGTTAAGTGGATATCTATACCTATAAATGTAGTTTTAATCCACTTTCTAACACTCGCATCAACGTTCTGCCGTGGCCAGGTCAATCGCCTGACCTCAACCCAATTGAGCATGCATGGGATATGATCCAAAGAAGAGCTCTGCCGTGTATGGATGCCGGGCATTCCCCACAACAACTTTTTGACTTGATAGAAAGAACGTGGGCGGCCATTCCTCAAAATGATTTTAAGCATGCCAAATCGCTGTGATTGGTGTGATTCGTGGCAATGGTGGAAAAACAGTTTTTTTTTTAATCTTAACAATAAACAATTAAACAATTCTTTTCATTTTTGCCTTTTTTGCCATTTAATTGACGACATTAACTTAGGTTAATTTCCCACAATTAGCAAAAATTGTAATTTTTCCTTAATGTTTACAAAATTTTGGGATAAGTTGTTAACTTAAACATAGGAATTAAAGTAAAAAGCCAGTCTGGAAGACTAGATTTGGTAAATATTAATTAGATATTTTTTTATAGTTTAAATGTACTTGATCCCTAGACACTTCTGATGTGTGTATAAAAAATAAAATAAGATGTCTAAAATATAAATTTACATTAACGAGACACAGTAATAATATATTGAGTTTATAGTTTGGAGTTCGAATTACATGCATTCAGGCATTATTTTGGTGTTGATATTAACCCCTTCGTAACATGTATTGAATATCTATTATTTTTATAGTTTTAGGAGAGGCTAGTAGTCGACACCCACTATAGCTAGGCTGGTAATGATACATTGGTATAGTAGTACTATATACAGGGTGGATTTTTGTTATGGGGCAGTAAGGGCAGCTACCTTAACCGTTGTAGCTACAGAAAAACGGTCTTAACTTTTTGAATCATTTTGATCTGCATTCACAGATTTGGAAAAAAAATACAGTCAGCAAGAAAATGGGCAGTTTTCACGAAAACTTTTTTTGATGCCAATCGATCCTGTTTCTTATAAGGATCAAAAAACTCTATCGGACCAACTGAGTTTTGAGTACTAGAAAAGTCAGAAATTGCAAAAAGCTTTTTCCATACTTTACGAGTAGGTAGGTAAAATCCAACTTACTTTTTATTATAGACAGACTAGCCGAAAATAAACAAAAAATTAAACTCAAAATAGTTTGTTGATTGTGATTTCCGACGTTCTGACAATAACATTACCTCAAATAATTTTAAAGTTTACGAACCCTAATAAAGTGGCACACACCTAGAAAAGTTTTTGCATATTTTGGAACTTTCCTAAATTCTTAGTTCGAGAAGCAGACACTCTTAGTCCCAAGCAGTAGACAGAAAACGCATTTCAACCGTAATATCTTGTTGTTTGTTTTCTTTTTTTTGCCTCAAGTTTACCGTAAATAAACGTATTTTCTTCTTTCTATCTTTTCTTCTATTCCGAAAAATGCAATATTTTCCTTAATGACTACTAAACTCAAGGATCCAATAGGGCGTTTAAGTGCAGCAATATAATTAATTGCATCCAATAACACTTGCTACAGAAACACCAAACCGCAAAATGGCCGCAATTTCTCAAGTCTCACTATCCGCCATTACAGTTTTCGTTTACTTTTCAACTTTATATAGAAAGTCACGATTCACCGTTTGGTACAGAATCTATAGCAATAGGTAACACGAGAACTATCTGAAAGAACAAAACTCATAAATTTTTCCCGCCAATAGCGAGAGTTTTGTAGGTAGTGTCAATTGTTTTGTTCGGGACGGTGGTAGGGCCGACACTGACTATTTTTATTACTATTATGCATGAGGTACAAACCTGTTACGGTCATCAGGTATGCACCTATTACTTGTAGGTCACATACATAAATATAACCAAATGATCTACCAAATGAAATGAAATGAAAAATTGAAATGATCTATCCATGCATTAGGCTGCCTGTCCATTGAAGCGGAGCGAGGCAGCGGAGAGGAGAATGGCAGCGGAGTGGAGCGGAATTGCGGACAGTGTCAGTCCATTGATGCGGAGCGAGGTAGCGGAGTGGAGTTGCGGTCTGTGCGGAGCGAGGTAGCGGCCCGGTGTTGCGGACTGTGCGGAGCTAGACTGAGTTCACTCGACGAGTAATAATTCCCCGCTCCGGTTCCCTGCTCCACTTCTCCGCTCTGTTTCCCCGCTCCGCTTCCCCTCTCCGCTTCTCTGCTCCGTTTCCCCGCTCCGCTTCCCGGTTTTGTATGATTTTTTAAACTAGTTCACAAATCCCTGTCCACTGAAGCGGAGCGGAGGTTTTATGCAATTCCATTGGTTAATATTGGCACACCGCTACTCCGCTACTCTCCTCTCCGCTCCAGTGGATAGGCAGCCTTACTCGTATATTTTTTTAAAGCATCTAGAGTGATAAATACTTTCGTTGGTAGGTAAATATTACTAACGAAGGTCTACTATGCAAATATTCCACTAGTGAAAAACACTTAACACTGTAATTATATTACAAACAGTTATCACTTAATTAAATGAAAGAATAATGGCGGAATTGATCTCTTCAAAATTCCATATAAACTCGTAGGCCTTTTACAACACAACATCTCATTTTCCCCATTTTGCCAGCCCTGTGAACGAGCGGTTATTACTGAAGCGGAGCGTCGCAAAGTTTTGAGGTATTCTCGGTATTCTGTCCCGGTTCCAATGTTTGCGCATTGTGACATCCACACTAACTTCTGGTGATTTTATTGATTGAGTAATGAATGAATAAGTTTGAGTAACTTACGAGCAATTTATTGTTTTGGTACAAACTTAATTTTCACGTTGAATTATTTTCATAACTAGTGATCCGCCACTGCTTCGCACGGCTTTTACACCTTAACAAAATCTCGAGATTTCTTTATTATATGCAAGTTGATTGTTTATCTATTCTACCAACATAAACCTTCCGGAATTAATTTTTAATTTTCTAAATGATGTTGAAAACCGCATCAAAATCCGTTGCGAAGCTTAGAAGAACAGCATGATCAAACAGACGGACACGAAAAGCGACTTTAATTTATAATATGAATACATACCTAGATGAATTGCTAATTTATTTTAATGCACTAATTAATTGTTGCAGAAACATGAATCTTTTACAGACTCACAGACAAAACATTGCAAGTTGTAGCATCCCCATCGTCGCTTTTAAGTGCCGGTTGACCTTGACGCGCGCGCCAAAAGTGACGTGGCGTGCGCTACTATGTCAAACCGCTGGGCTTGACAGTTATAACTTTACAAAACTGGCGGGGCTTTATCGATTAAGCTGTTGTAATTGGTTAGAAATTAGAAGAGCGTTGTGCTGTCAGCTAATTTGCGGTCAATTAGAACAGCTTATTTATGATTTAATTTCTATCATCCTACAAAACAGTTGTTATTTTCACCTGAGTAGAAATTATGAATTATTACAAAGAAATAAACGGCCTGCCGACCTCATGAGATTTCGTGAGCATTATGTATGTATGACATGTTCTTAACCGAATCCCGCGAACATCATCGCAGCACAATACGGCGATCGATTAAGAGGCAGTGAGGAGCACTTAATCCGCTGAGTGCGTACTCAGGTTGAGCACGACAACACACCGCAAGAAGACATCGAGTATTCAACGTAATGTGGTTTGTGAGCTGTCTTACTAATTTATTAGATGCTGATAGAGTGCGAATAACTGTGAGACTATGAATCTTCAAAGATGCGCTATGTCTAATGCGAATTTTGTCTTTCTGTCTGTTTGTCTCTCTGTCTGTTTTGTATCGATTTTGATGAAAAACAAGAACAATCCTACCTTTTGTTGTTGTATAAATATTTGTATTGTAACTAAAACTTAAATATTTGTATTTTTTTAGTAGTAAGAAGTCACTGTTGGGTGTGTGGAAATAGTTAGTTGTATAATAATTAACCATTGTTACAAAGAGTTTAAAAGTTAAAAAACATAACATGGTAACTTTACAAATATTCAATTCAAATTATTTTGTACTGTCGGCACCTCTTCTCCAACCACATTGGCTGCGGATGTATACAAGCTTTTGACCTGCACTACGGGATAAGCACAAAAGCGTTTATTATGTGGCCATTTAAATCAATCGCAACCTGACAAATTGGTAGGATTTTAGCTACATTCAGAAACCCCATTTCTTCACTCCCAAAACATACATATAGACAAACAAACCATCCTGAAAAAACAGAACTGTAATCTTTGACACGTGAACCTATTACCTACATAATTATTATTTCAAAGAGCATAATAAGTAGGTTATGTGTCCAGCAGTATAGGTGTCGCTGTATAGCTGTAGGTAAATCTATAATTATATCAAAATCGAAATACCTACACCATGAGCTGTTTAAGACTTTTGAGAAACCGCTCTCAGTACTGTAATTCGGCTAGCATACATATTTATGGACAGCAATAATTTAACTTCAGAAGTCGTTATCGAAGAAAAGCTTTAATTTGGCCCTCGTAGGTACTCTCACCACAATACGAAAATATACGACCAAAACAAACCAGCCTACTTCATCAAACTTTCATCTCCTTACCATATCTCGTGCATTTAAAACAAACTTCGGCCGAATACATTGAATTTGGTGCACACGTCTCTCGCTCTATAAAATTAACAATTCTTATCACTGCCGGCGCTCGTAAAGTCGCCGTATGACTGTCACGATGGACCAACTGCTGGTTTTAGAGACAACTCATGAAAAACGGAGCTTGTGAAATAGCATCTTTCATACAGGCAACCAATCCAACGCTCATAAATTACAGATTTTTGTTACAGAAGACCAGAAACTTTATCAGTTTAGCTTGGTGAAAGGTGTGTTTGGTAAAGTGTGCATGTGACATTTAATTTTGTGTATAATGCACCCAAGACAAAAATATTTCGATGCAGCATTTCAAAATTACTTAAAGTCTGACGTGAAGTTTACATAAAAAAATCACAAAAAAATCAGTGTATTTATACAAGGATATTAAAAAAAAAGGTAAGAAATCTTACTGCTATCGAGAACCAAAGGTATCACTGAAACTCTCATAAACATCACACAATCACGTGACTTCGTGAAGTCGTGAAAAAAAGCATTTGACAGCCACTAACTGTGAGTAAAAAGATGGCATCCGTTCTTTAGTCTGTCTGTCCACTGGAGCGGAGAGGAGAGTAGCGGAGTAGCGGTGTGCCAATATTAACCAATGGAATTGCATAAAACCTTCGCTCTTCTTCAATGGACAGGCAGCCTTAGGCAGACTTAGGCTGCCTGTCCTACAGGACACATTCATTACTACATACATTATGGACTGTGCGGAGCGAGGTAGCGGAGCGGTGTTGCGGACTGTGCGGAGCTAGACCGAATTCAAGCGACGAGTAATAATTCCCCGCTCCGTTTCCCCGCTCCGCTTCCCCTCTCCGCTTCTCCGCTCCGTTTCCCCGCTCCGCTTCCCGGTTTTGTATGAATTTTTAAACTAGTTCGCAAAACCCTGTCCACTGAACCGGAGCGGAGGTTTTATGCAATTCCATTGGTTAATATTGACACACCGCTACTCCGCTCCTCTCCTCTCCGCTCCAGTAGACCGGCAGCCTTAGTACCACCACATTATTACATCTGGCAGCATTCCTTATGACCCTCAGAGTAACATAGAATCAGTCTTATGCAATCGAATCCAAGTTGATCATCATCTCATAGTAGATCTTCTTAAAATTAAACCAGTTTTTCGTCTCATTTGTGACCAATGTAACTGCTGACAATAAAAGCAAGCGTTATTATTTCTAATTCGTACCTAAAATATTTTATTAGAAAAAAGAGTTTATATTTTGCAACATTCAAAAGTTATTCTTGCGAGAGTAAAGCAAAACCCTTGAGGTGTCTACGAATAAGTTTGTCTTTGACTAGAGGCGTTCCAGAGATGTAATTTGGACAGATTTGGCAACATTCCAATTTGATTCATAAGATTTAGTATGCATCTAGGTGCACCTGAATATAATGCCACTTGGAAACCGATCGAGCAAATAAGAACTTTCTGCACTTATATGCCTGTGAAAACTTACTGAGCTGATTATGAAACTTTGAGTTAATCCAGTAAATCTAACCCTTGTAATCTCAATCCAATGTTAATTAATAATAATCCTTAGTATGTTGTAAACCATAACTGGTGCATGTGGTGTTAGCTTGTAACTAATTGTTGCACTTTTATATGTATAATGAAGCAATTTATTGTAATCTAGGGACCCGCCCCTGTTTCGCAGTTTTTACGACTTGACAACACATCGTTATTTCTTTAATAGACGTAAGTTTAATATTTGTGTATAATCTTCCCACAGCATCAAAATCCAAAAATGTTTAGTTTAGAAGAACAACGCGGTCACAAAAATAGACACGAAAAGGGACTTTAATTTATGAATAGATTTAAGATGCGTTGAGATAGCCCACGAAATTCAAATTTTCTTACGTTTTTTGCAATTAGCAGGCAATATTTTGTTAAATAAAATAAAAAATGCGATATTTGGCATTACAACAGAAAAATACACCTTATATCTAAAAAAAACAGAAAACAATGATTGTAATGCCAAAAGGGCCTCAGCTCAGCATAATGTCAGATGGCAACACAAAGTGTACCACCTGACGCTGATTTTCAGCTGCAACCCACGAGAGCCATACGCTAGAATAATAAAGACAGGGAAGTGAGTGTCCGTTTTAAGGCTTGTGCAGACCAGCGCGACACCGGTTATTGTTATACTGTACAGTTTTCTTAGAAATTGCATTGTTTGAGTCGCGTCGCGCGACAAGCCGCGCTGGTCTGCACAAGCCTTTAATAAATTATGAGAATAAATTAAACGTAAGTAGTAAAAGGTAGGATAACATGAAACACACAAAATCAAATAAAATGTTGTGACATACATGAGTGTGTGTGGTGTGTTGTGAATGAAAAACTAAAATAAATAAATACCCAATATCTGTGTCATAGCTACATTAAACTTAACTTCTTTCAACTTTACCCTTGGTGACTTTTTGCAACAACATTTCAATGATAAGTCTGATCGGTTGGTGAATGTATGTCACATTAATGCTCAAAGTGTTCCAAGCCACTACAGCGAGCTATACGACGCATTTAATAACAGCAATGTTCACGCCATCCTGATCTCTGAAACTTGGCTCAAACCGCATCTCCTATCCACCACTTATCCTCTTACTGGTTTCGTTCTTATAAGGAACGATCGGATTGGTAAAGGAGGGGGTGGTGTGGCTATATACCTTCGCAGTGACTTTCCCTACAAAATACTTGCTACGTCCTCTTCACATTATTCTGCTTCTGCCGAGTTTATTTTCCTTGAAGTGTGTGTCAAAGGAGCCAAAACCATTATTGGTGTTGTCTATTGCCCTCCTTCTGTTGATTATTTCACTGAATTCGAATCAGTACTTGAATCTTTTGGTTCGGAGTATGCACATCACATCATCATGGGTGATTTCAATACAAACCTCCTTGCCCACAACTCCCCTCGATCCCGTAAGCTCCTCCATCTTATCGAGTCAGCTAGTCTGCACGTATTACCGCTCCAACCTACTCATTATAACACTGTCGGCGATGACACCTGGCTCGATCTGATTCTCACCTCGAATCCTTCGCTCGTTCCCTCCCACGGTCAACATGACGCTCCTGGCTTTTCTCACCACGACATGATTTTCCTTTCATATATCCTGAAACCTCCCAAACCTAAACCCAAGGTTCTGTACAGGCGTTGTTTTGCGCGGATGAATGTCGAGAAGCTCAAGGAGGATGCATCTGTGGTCGATTGGGAGCCTATGATGGAAGCCACGTCAGTTGACGACAAGGTTGCCATCTTCAATGATGTTGTAGTAATTCTTTTTAACATCCATGCTCCTGTCAAAAAAGTAAAGTTAAAACGCCCACCTGCACCGTGGATGACAAGAGGAATACAGATGGCAATGCGACGTAGGGACCGTGCTTTCCGTAAGTTTAAAAAGGATCGGACTGATGAGAACTGGACAATATTCAAGACTGCAAGGAATAGATGCAATCAGATGATACGCAACGCTAAACGCCGCCATATTCTTGATACTATCAATACTTCCTCTTCTGCCGATATTTGGAAATTTCTTGGAACTCTCGGTATCGGCAAACCGCGACATTTAGACCTTCCTAATTCAATTGACTTAGATGATCTCAACCGTCACTTCTCCTCTGTTTCTACCATGGATCGTCTAACCAAGCAACAAACTTTGTCTTTAATATCTGGTCTAACGCGTCCTCGTATTAATCCTTTCAGTTTCATTCCAGTTGAGTCGGGTGAGATCAGAAAGATCATTCTCTCTATTAAATCCAAAGCTGTGGGATGTGATAATATCACCCGTGGTATGGTCATAACTATTTTGGATTATCTCCTACCCGCGATTACCCATATTGTAAATTTTTCCCTGTACACCGGAGTATTCCCTTCCCTGTGGCGCAAAGCCTATGTTCGTCCACTTCCTAAGGTATCTAATCCCTCTCTTCCTACCGACTTCCGTCCAATTTCTATACTTCCCTTCCTATCCAAAGTGCTCGAGGCCTGTGTACACAAACAATTCTCCAATTTTGTTCATCATAACTCTTTAATTAGCCCACTTCAATCTGGGTTCAGGCCTGGGCACAGCACAGTTTCCGCCCTCCTTAAAGTGACTGGCGATATAAGGGCAGGACTAGAAGACACCAAAGTTACTGCTCTAGTGTTGGTTGATTTTTCGAATGCCTTTAATACCGTCAGTCACGACATCCTGTTAGCTATTCTGTCCTATGTTATGGTCTCTCCCGAAGCACTGGAATGGTTTTCCTCTTATCTTCAGGAGCGTCAGCAGTCCATTCATATTGGAGATTCTTCATCATGCTGGTGTGATTTGGAAGCTGGTGTTCCCCAAGGCGGTATTCTTTCTCCTCTTCTGTTCTCTATTTTCATTAATCTTATAACTTCCGAGCTTCAGTGTGCATATCATCTGTATGCAGATGACTTGCAGTTGTACTGTCAAGGGAAGGTTGATGAAATACCTGACGCTATCGACAAGTTAAATAGGGACTTAGCTGCAATAAAAACCTGGGCTGATAAATTTGGTGTTGCAGTAAACCCTACTAAGTGTCAGGCAATTATAATTGGGAGTCCTCGTAGTATTTGTAAGGTATATGAGTCAACCTTGCCACCAGTTCTCTTCAACGGTACGATCGTTCCATTTAGCACTGACGTGAAGAACCTAGGCTTACACATCGATGGGACCCTGAACTGGCGTACTCAAGTCGCTAGGGTCAGCCAGAAGGTTACTGGAACGTTGCGGGCTTTGTACAGACTAAAAAATTTATTACCATCAAGTACCAAGGCAATGCTTGTGCAGTCCTTAATTTTCCCTATCATCGATTATGGTGATGTGTGCTATTATGACCTGAATGCAGATCTCCTCGACAAACTAGACCGTCTTCTCAATAATTGCATTCGATTCGTTTTCAATCTTCGTAAATATGATCACGTCTCTGCGCATCGATCCCTTCTAAAGTGGTTGCCCATACGGCAGCGCAGAGAGCAAAGGGCGCTGACCACCTTGTTTTCATTTCTTGACTCTCCCTCTTCCCCTAGTTATCTAGCCCCCCACTTTCAGTACATTTGCGCAAACCACAACAAAACTCTACGTTCATCACACAATCGTCTTCTTCAATATCCCACTCATCGCACTGACTTCATTCACTCTTCCTTCTTCGTTCAATCTATATCCTTGTGGAATGCGCTCCCCCAGGAAATCAGGATGGCAACCAACCGATTATCCTTTAAAGTTAAAGTTCGCGAGCACATTCGTAAGAAGCTGGCAGTATCATCACAACGGTAATGTTTTCCCATTGTTTGTCTTATTTGTGTTAGTATATTCGTGTATTTATGTGTATTTATCTGTTCTTGTATTTATTTATATTGTATTATATATATAGGTTAATAGGTATATGTATATTAAAATAAATATTTATTCCACAATTTTCGTTATTGCACCTACCACTGTTTATCTCTGCATCACCCAAAGGTTGACTGGTAGAAAATGCCTATGGCATTAAGTCCGCCTATGTACATTTGTGTGTAAAGTGTTAAATAAATAAATAAATAAATTAAAATAAAAAAATAAAAATCTATCCACTATAAATAGAAAGTTCGATTCAATTTCTCCAAACTATTTGAAACACACGCATCAAATCAAATCAAATCAAATATTTATTTGCCAGAAATACATTGTTTTGATAACCTAAGTTTCAATGTATTCTGCCTGCAAGCAAGCGTGCAAATTTTGTATTAAGTTTACATACATTCTTATTTTATTACTATTATTATGAAATACTATTCATCATCATTATCATCATCATTTCAGCCGAAAGATGTCCACTGCTGGACATAGGCCTCCCCCGAATGGGAGGATTTACCACAATCGCCACGCTTGACAGGCGGGTTGGCGATCGCAGTATGGTGTTAAAATACGTAGAGAACGCTGCTGCCCTAAATATACTACCATGCATTTATTCACAATTCTATTTCTATTGTCAATATTCTTATAATTACTTATTTTAAATGTTATGTGCCATAAATTCCTTAACACTATATAAACAACACTTGAAAGCCATTCTGTCATTTTTGTCATGAACACAAAAAAGACGGGTGCAACACAGACACCCATAGTCTGTGCTGCATTATCTTCCGAATGGTTTAAAGCAGTAGTAGTCCGTCCGAACCCAACTGCAACACAATGGTTTGTACTGCAGCCGCATAGGCAATGAAAAGGTGGATTCAACGCAGACACCCATTGTATTATTTCCGTTACATTATAAATTGTCGAAAAATTGTGAACTGGGTGAAATGGGTTAGGTTAAGTTAAAACTGTGACCAACCGTGCGTGAGCCGATCGAACGAAGAGCATGTATCACGGCAGTGGCCGGCGATCATTACTACCAAGTTGCTAGTAGCTAGGTAGGCTATTTAGTATCAGCGCAAGGTGCGTATCGTCGCAAGCAAGCTTGATACCTGCATTGTAGACAGAGCGAGTACTTATTTATAAGCTGTATTGTCACTCGGAGCCGACCACATTACAGACAGTTTTCAAATGTCTGTGGTGTAATCGTGTTTGTAATATTCTATTCATACGAACGCGGCTGCGTTACAGAACAGCTACTGTCTGTGTTGCATCCGCCTTTGTATTTACGCGACCGAGACCCCATGGTCCTGAGATATGCAAATAGCTTAAAGGTACCAACCATTCCACAGCTGACCGAGTTTCCATGAAACCGACATTGCGCTAGCTACGGAAGGAATTTCATAGAAATTCATTGAAACCAGTCGTGTCGCGGCGACACGTCGCATGCTGCTGCCGCCTGCGGTCGGCTACGGAATGGTACCTTAAAAAGATTATAAAGAAGAAAGCCAAGCTGCGATACCCCAAATAATTTGCAGGATGATCATGATGATGATGCACAGTACTGAAGGGTAATATTTACAAGTGGGTCCTACCTTAACCTTACTACTACCTAACTTATAACTAATTAATTATTAAAAATAGCAAAATTATATACTAACTAAAACTATTCAAAAACTAAAATACAGCATCGTAAAGTTCATCCACACCGCTGTCGACTGGTAATGTACCCAAGAGACTGTCCGCATTGCCACGTTGTATGGCAATGCGTAGCCTCGGCCCAAGGTAAAAACCAGCCGTTGGGTCACGGGAAGTGTCAAATAGCCGTTTTGAAATTTCATTAAAGAGGCCGTGAGCACTCGGACCCCACGGCCCGAGGGTTTCAACCCCAAACGGCTCAAAAATATAATTACCTGTAAGGTATATATATATATATATATATACTTACATATGATATATATATATACTTACGCCGCTTGAGGTTTTCTGCAACCGCAGCAGCAGCACCAGTACAGCACGCCGAGCCAGGAAGATGGGATGGCGCAAGAGTGTCGACACAGGTTGCATCCCACACTAAAGGCCTACCCAATGATGCCCCTATGATGGCCCCTATGATGCACATAAGCAAAATTCATAATGTTATGATTATCTCTACATAAAGTTTTATCAAGTTTTAAGTAGGTGGGATATATTGACTTGACCAACTCGTCCCAACTAGCTTCTGCCAAATAGTACACAAACTGTGACTGTTGCTACGTGTAAATAAAATAAGCGGGCACGGCGCGGCCACATAAACGGCGCATAAAGCTCTCCTGAGAGGCTCGCCGCTTTAATGGCCTCGCCAAAGCATGTTAGTGACTGCAGAAAACTTGACAAAATTTAACGCTTATCTTCGTTACTTTTTTTTCGACTAGGTAGTAGATCTGTACTTCGCAAGGGTGCAATGGTAACAATTCAAAACATCGAGATTTCTGTACGGAGTAAATGCCCTAAATGGTGGCGAAAAAGGTATCAAGATCTTAGCAATTACACAGACGGACACAAAAAGAGACAGAGAGCATTGTTTCGAAATAAAAGAAAATTATGAGATAATGGTGCCGATTTTCTAGTCACAAATGCCTCTAAACTAGACAAAAAAACACTAAAATTTCGTTTATTCCTGTCAAACGACGATTGCCCATTCTGAAATAGACTAAAGTGACACAACTTATCTATATTTTAGTTTGATAGCATTAAGATGGAACTGAGTTATTAATTTAATAACACCAACACCTCGACTTCAGGTGCAAAAACAGTACTGTATCTGTTTTGTTTCTTTTTTTTGCTTATATCTCAAAAATGGTGTATCCTATCTCATAAATAATGAAAAATACATACACGGGCAATATACGATTGCCTAGGTAGGCAAAACCAATGTTCAGTAATGATTGTTATATTATTATAATCGTCGTATTAGTTTATCAATTAATAAGTTTCAGGACTTGCGAAGACTGGTCGAAATAAAGTTTATACACCGGGGATTTTCTTAGTATACCGCCATCTATGAGTTACCATAGGTACTAATTGGTGGTGCCTTTGTGAGGTTAGTGAAAGATTTAATAATTTTTTTGTCTGAGATCAGATTTTTCCCAAAGTATTCTTAAACTTTATTGAACACATAAAATTATATTTTTATCATCTTTAATTCCGTACATGTTTCTATCCTCAATACCCGTAATATTATTTATATTTAAGTACCTACTTGTTGTTATTGAATTGTGATAAAATAAATAAAACTATGTATTAAGTGCCAAATTCTCTTATTTTAAGTACTTATGAACTTAAATAAAATGATAAAAAAAATTATTCAGCCAAGATACCATACTAGCGCCATGCGTTCATGACATGACAGCAACAACCAGTGCTGGTTGTAGAGACAGTGGTGGCGCCGATGTTGATGATCCATGTTCCACCGAATTAACAATATCCTCTTGTAAGTCTCTTGATGAGTCACGTCTTCCGTTTTCAGTCTTGATGAGACGAGAACGGTGTCGATTCGTTCGAACCCAACAGACTTAATATGCATAAATTGTTGCCATAACCTGAAATTATTATTAAAATACATTTTATTACAAATGACATGACATAACTGGTGAAATGTGCTATAGTTACTATAGGTTCACCTAACCCAAATTCTTCGGAAATCGCTGGCGTGATGTTATGTTTATGTTCAGTTTTTACATGACGAACACTCCACCTTTCGTGACCTTCGTTTCCAATTTAAGGCTTGTGCAGATCAGCGCGACTTGTCGCGCGACGCGACACGAACAATACAATTTCTAAGAAAACTTCACAGTATAACAATAACCGGTGTCGCGTCGCGCGACAAGTCGCGCTGGTCTGCACAAGCCTTCACTCGTCTTTTCAGTTTTGAGGAGTCTGTCCCATTCATGTTGCCATTTTCTTTCAAAGACTTGTACCTACTTATAATAAAAACGTAGTCGGGTAATAAACAATTTATCTGATAATTATTATCATTCGAAATAAGGGGTACTAAAGGGCACTACACTACACTATAGAAACGCATCCAAGACGCCGGGATTTATGAGCACGACTGAGATACCTCATGGCAGACCATTGTATGACCCAGCAGTCTCTCATTGTCAGCATGAACAGAGAAGTAATAAGAATAGTAGCTGGTTTTATGAGGATAAGATTTAAGGAGGGATCTAAGGTGTATTCTACACGGTGCGTCGCTAGGGCGAGCGTAAGAAAAACGCTGGTAGGAAGGATAGGAGGGGTTGTGTAAAATGTTTAAGAGGAGACATAAAAGAGAGGAGGAAACGCATGTGACTAAAAGAGTGATGAATATAAATGCTGATGGATGGAGCGGGAGAGGAAGGCCTAAGAAAAAGTGGATGGAGTGTGTGAGGAATGATATGAAAGAGAAGGAAGTGAATGATAGCATGACAGTTGATAGGGGAGAGTGGAAAAAGAAAACGTGTTGCGCCGACCCCAAGTAACATGGGACAAGGGCAGGAAAATGATGAGGAGACATAAAACCCGAGTGTTCCTGCGAAGGTGGATTGGGAGCCCCTTGAGTTCCTTACGAAGGTGAGACACATGGTCATACTTTCGAAGACCGAACACAAAGCGAATGCACAAGTTCTGCAAGCTTGTTTAATAGGTCCTCAGCTCCTCGTTATAGTTATTGTTCACACTCTTTAAAGCTAATTACGGGATAAAATGGAACTTCAAAAACATTTTTTGTACTTCCCGTTAAAAATGGCGAGTCGGAAGCTACATGGAGTATTTTTTTTTTTGAAAATTATATTACGCAAGTTATACTGAATTTATGTTTTTTTTTTAATCTTACCATAAAACCTTAAATCATGATTTTTTTTCGATTCAGAGCACGACCAGAGGGCAGAAACTGGACATGTCCTTACGACCCCTTTTATAAAACTCATAAACCCATAAAACTCATCATGTAGGTAATAATTTTTCATATTTTCCATACAAAAAGTGAAAAATTCCATATAAAACACGTCGAAGCTGTCCCAATTACGCGCCTCCGGCTCTAAAAAATTTTTAATTCTGAGATTTTTTTTGGCAGAATAGCTTTAAGAATCTCAATAGCCAAAAGTAAGGAATTTTAGTGATAATTTAGTTAGTGTAGTTCGGTGTACAAGAGAATCGGCACCACTATCCATCCATTGCTCATTAATAATGATATGACTATTCTCTAAATCTAAATGTCACAGTAACAATTATTGATGGTTGTAAGTTGTGTTATGAAGGTCAGAAAACTTAAAAAAAATACTTGACCGAATTTATGATTTCTGATTTTCTTCTATGCCCTATAGAAGTTAATCAGAAATCATAAATTCGGTCATGAATAAATGACAAAAAAAAACTATGCAACTTTATAGACAAAGTTAACATATAAATGGAGAATCCTAGAGACCTGACTATGTATAATATCTACATATGTAGGGTCGTTAACTACGAAAGTTGCACTTAACGCAAAAGGTTCAACTTTACTGCTGGGTGCGCCATAAAACTGCACTTTATGAGTACATCACCGCAAAATTTAGGTACAGTCAACCGCTACACTTCAACTGCAAAATCAACCTTACAGCGACGACATAGAGGCGCTGTCAATTTCAAACTGTTGCCATAAACGTGCAGTTGATTGTAACACTAAGTATATGGGCATGTAAAATTTTTACTTGCCAAGATAAACAGGTGATACAATCTGTATGGGCTTTTTGGTCTTGGGATAGTAAAAGTGACAGATGTCAGGCAGACTATTAAGCTAGACACGCAGGAGCTTTAGTCGTCGGCGACTATCATCTCACGTCCATATGCGGATATTCACATCGCTGTAGCGACAAATCGGCTGTCAATGATTGTGATTTTGAAATCGCCAGATTAGATTAAACATTTGAGCATAAGGTAAAAATCTCAAACCAAATAAAAAACCAAGACACGCTACAGACGCTGCGAAAAATACAGTGAAGCATGCCAAAACTACACCGCACACATTTTCAACCTTTTACAATGACACTACAATCAAACTACACCACACAAAGTGCACAGATGTTTACTAAACCGGCTTCACTTCGCTGTGGACAGCGCTCTGTTTTGTTTTTTGATTTAGTCTGAGGTCAAAACTAATAATAGCTGCGGATACAAAAGTCACAGAAAGTTTACAAAGTTTACAAAAGCGAAATTGTTTTGGTAAGAACATACATCTACAAGTATGTAAGTAATTGTTAAAATCTAGTAATGAATGAACTCCTCCTTTTGTTACTCGTAGATGTATAAAAATGTGGCTATATGGTGTAAATCTCTCGAGTTTGCCATCAGGAAACACAACTGCGACGAATAGTTATTCATACATACTTGCGTTATATTAAATTAATTTGGAATGTTGTCGAAAGACGATAACGAAATATGCACTGAAAATTATTTAAGTTCCTATTATGAAGTTTTCATTGAAATAAAATAGTCATAATAGTCATTTTCGGCAGAAAACTACTCCGTTTAAGATAGATAAATTCATATTATTTCCTATTTAAGACCATTCAAATAATTTACAAAATTATGATATTGCTAAATCATTTTATGTCTAAAATATACATTTTGAACGAACGACTTTAAGCTTAATTTATGGGACCCCTAACTTCCAAGTAATATTTAATAAACCGTTCCCATTAATCAATTCTCCGAAATATAACAAGTAATATAATAATCTGTTCGTTCATAAAACAAAACCACTTAGCAATAATAAGCGGAATCGTTGCGAAACAGAAGGTTTTAGTGAAAAAGTTTGTAATTTCCAAAGTATTAGAACTCGGGCCACGTAACTGTGCGTATGAATAATTTAGAGGGAGGCCTATATTTGGGCTACACTTGTGGTCTTCTGAGGGCAAAACTTCGTGTCAGGGTACTACTGACGTTTGCTACTAATTGTTCTCGAAAAATTAAGAAGGAGTTGTAAAGCGATGTAGGGTCGAGTTAAAATAATTATGATGGTATTATTATTTTTTGTGTGATATATCTCAACTCGGACCCTTATTTTTCTTTTTTTTTGAGGATGGGAAATCATCAAATGACTTCTCCCGCTCTGGGCGGAGCGTGAGGGCGTGTCAGACTTTTACTGACCAAAACCCACCCGTGTTCCTTCCATTGCCCGTGTGCCGGGACCGCGATATCCCTTTCGGACAAACCCGCAACCCCAGCAGGCATTGGTCCTTACGGACCCCGTCAGTTGGTGCTGACATCTCTTTGAGGCGCGCGTGGAACACAACGTGCCGTCGACCCGGGCCTGGTCCTTATCGGACGGCGAGCTACCCATTGCTCACCATCCGCAAGCCCGCGCCTACGGTGGCCAGAATTCAGCTCGTGACTCCCGACGCCCGGGGCGTCTCCTGCGGTGACTAGGGGCGCGAGGGCGTGCAGCTTGCATCTCCCTCGCGTGCTCCACCTCCTCCTTCGCGAGCATAACTGCTTCGCAGAAGGAGGTATCGGCTTCCCATGCACTCTCGCTCCGAACCATGGCCTGAACCAGGGCCGGACGCGAGAGATCGCCGCCGCTGATCGCCTCCGTGAAGACACGGCAGTGCTCCGCCCAAGCCGGGCAGTCCTCCACCGTATGTTCCACCGTGTCCTCCGGGCGATCCACACAGAGGTGAGACCCAGGCGTTTCTTCCCGCCTTATGCGGAACAGGAACCTCCCGAAACAACCGTATCCGATGAGGACCTGCGTCAGGCGGAAGGTGAGGATGCCATGGCGCCTCTCAAGCCACTCCTCAAAGAGGGGACTTATCACCGCAATTGTGGCGTGCCCAGCGCTGGGTTGCGACAATCGCACTCTCTCTCTGTGCCGTGATTTCTCGCGGCAGCGGAGTTACGCCCCGGCGTTTCGCCTCCTCGCGACACTCCCACATGTGCGCGAGGACTTTTGCCTCCAGATCCCATGGCGGTAGTCCGGCAAGGAGGCTCGCCGCCTCACGGGAGACCGTGTGGTATCCCCGGACCAGCCTAATGGCTATGACCCTTTGGGACGCGTTCAACCGCTGAGCCGGTCGCAGCCTCAATGAACGTGCCAACACCGGTGCCCCGTAAAGGGCTATGGACCGCACGATCCCCGCGTAGAGCCTCCCTCAGGAGGCGTTTGGACCCCCTAGATTGGGCAGAAGTCGCTTCAGAGCAGCCCCAGCCCTATCCAGTTTGGGAGCCAAACGTCGGAAGTGCTCCACGAAGTTCCATCGGCTGTCGAGGACGAGTCCCAGGTACTTCATCGTCGACTCGACACCGATGTGAACCCCTCCTGCCGTTATCCGGGAATCCGACAGTGGCGCGTTCCGAGGACCATAGAAACACATGGCCTCGGACTTGTGTAAGGCCACCTCGAGTCCCAATTGCCGGATCCTATCGACGATTGTCGCAACCCAACGTGTCGCTAGTTCGGCCGCCGCCTCATGCGACCTCCCCTGCACCAGGACCAGCGTATCGTCAGCGTAGCAGATTACGCTGACACCGCTAGGGAGGTCGGCGCGCAGCACCCAGTCGTAGCCGATGTCCCACAGATGCGGCCCCAGGACCGATCCCTGCGGGACAGCGCACGACATCTCTCGCCGGTTCCACTCTCCGTGTTGACCGGGGTAGATGACGGCCCTGTCCGTAAAATAGGCCTTGACCACTCGACAGAGGTAGGTCGGCATCCGGTGATACCGGAGTGCCTCCCTAATGCAACTCCAGGGCAGGGTATTGAAGGCATTGGCGATGTCAAGAGACACCGCCAAGACGACCCCACCCCGGGCAACAGCATCCCCCGTCGTGAGGGATCGAACGCGCATGATGGCATCCACCATAGAGCGCCCTTGTGGAAACCAAACTGGCTGTCCACCAAATCCGGCCCCACTCACACCAGCCGCCCGACAAGGCGGTCTGCAATTACTCTTTCAAAGAGCTTGCCCACCTCGTCGATCAGCACGATGGGCCGGTAAGCGGACGGAGAGTCCGCCGGGCGCCCCGGCTTCTTAATGAGGACAAGTTTCCCCGTCTTCCAAAGAAGTGGGAACTGGCCCCTCTCTAAGCATGCGCTTAAGAGCCCCCTAAGTCGAGGCCCGAGAGCCTCTAAGGCCAGAATCCAGGCTTTTCCAGGTAAGCCGTCGGGTCCTGGGGCGGTATTTTTGGCACTCAGCCTACGTACCGCCACTCTCAAATCTACCTCGGTCACCTCCGGAGATTCGTCGTCGTCATCACTCAACTCGGACCCTGGGGTCCCGGACCTTAAGAGCGTTTATACAGAAAGTGGGCAACATCGCAAATAGCTGCCAAATATTTCACTGTTTTGATTAATTTGGCAATAAAAAAAAAACAAAAAGAAATACGGCTAACTAGTGAACTAAAATATTGATTATGAAATGCAATAATTAATATCGTAACACCGAATATTTAGTTTTAGATTTAAAAACAAGTATTCGGAAACTTTCCAAATGCCTTTTTTACACATAAAAGGGTTATAACAACAAATTCAGTGTTATAATTGAAATTCATTAGTAATATTCTAGTTCACTAGTTAGCCATATTTCTTATTTCCATACAGTAATATTGCCAAATTAATCAAAACGATGACAACTTTTTGGATGAACGCTCTTAAATGATAAATAATTTTATTTCTGTATAAGTACATAGGTTTGTACAAACACTTTTACACGTCAATCATATTTTTTTAATCTAGATGAGGTCGGCGTTTCCTATCTGGCTGAGAAGAATGGCCGAAACAAACTCAAGGGCCCGTTAGACTTATATGCTGCTGATAATATTATTATTATCAGCCGTTTGGAGTCCCACTGCGTGGCCTGCTCACTTTCCTCCTTCCCGTTGTTCCATGATGATATTAAAAAAAACTTTAGTTATAAATTGAACCTGTAAGTACAGTGTTTATCAACTGCATGTAGGTATCTATGCTTGACTACGAAATTATTAGAAATGACAGGCAAAACAAAAAAATATCTACTGTTACAAGACTAGTAACTTACCTAGTCTTGATTCGCTTTTGTTACATCAAAACTCGTCTAATTATCACTTCAAAAATCAACTAACATACTAGTAAGACTGCAAACCAAAACCGCCTCAAAGTTACTAAAAACGGAAACCTTCGCTCATTCGGCTAATGAGTTGCTCGACTTTTTGGGCGGTTTAAAAAAAACAACTCGTGAATATTCTTCGAAGTATACAGTACCTGCGGCTTGGGAACTTTCCCGACGTTTTTTGTTGAGACTGCACCGCTTGTGAGCGACGCCTGTGTTTGGCAGCTTTTCAAAGAAGTATTGTTCTTTACTTTAGTGACGACACACAACTTTGGGTATGCAGATAGAGTATGTAGTAGGTCTGGTAAATAAGGCTTGTATAATATATAAATCCTAAAAACAAAACAAACGTATTCCGAAAAAAACACAAAGTTAAAAATTACTTTAATTTCGGAAGTCGGTGTCTATGGGGTCTTTGTATTTTCTTTTTTTGCCACCGACTTCCAGAATTAGCTATTTTTCAATTTGTAGTATTTTTTTTGTGGAAGTCGGTTGTATTTTTATATAAAAAGGTTTTTATTTTTCTCTTTTTAATTGTGGTACTTACCCCACACAAATTTGTATACCACTACTTGCTATGTAAATATCAGTGACAGAAAGTTATTATAACATCATCCGCATACACAGAGTGGAAAAAATACGTATTATTGAAGCTGACTAAAAAACTGCCAAAGCAATATTAATAAAAAAATTATGGGACCACCGCGCAACCTTCTTCTATCAAATGAAAAAAGAATGTCAAAATCGGTCCACAAATTGACGAAAATATGGATGAAGAATCTGTATGTTTTTTTTTTTTGTACATTCGACTTCATAAAAGGAGGTGTTTGCAACACCTCCTTTTATGAAGTCGGTTTTTGTTTTTTAGTACGGACGGATTAAGAAACTCCTCTTTTATTTTAAAGTCGGTAAAAAAATGGAAAAGTATGTCTGTGAATGTAATAGGATGGTATGAAACTTACGTAAACTGTGTTTCCGTCATATTGGATGGTTTTCTGATACCTGTAAGGAATAAAAATTATTACAAGTCAATAAATGGGACAAGAAATATTTCATAGATGAAAAACATCGTCGCATAACGTGTGTAAAAGTATCTTAAAGTGAATCATCGATTCAATTTCTTTTGTGTATCAGAAATCAAAAAAAAATCAATCATGTTAGAATTAAACCACTTCCCCAAAAATCGTGCCACAAAATTTTATATAAACCCCAAAAAACAAAATTGAACAGAAAGTTTCCGAAAAGAACAAAAAAAAACGGAAAATAATAATGAATGGGCAACGCGTTGGCTTCCGAATAAATTTGGCTGAATTCAATCCGGTTCTGTAATAGTTCCGGACCCATCGGCAGATTTGACCAAGTTCGCATCGTCCGTCCAAATCCGGGCCGCGACTAGCGTGAACCCGGCAGATACGGTATCTGTACTGTTCCTGTTATTGTTTATTTGTATTCTATTGGTTCTATTCGTTTGGAATTTTGTTTGGTGTTACGGTTTCATGTTTTGCTGCAGTCTGTAATTCAGTTTTGAATGCGGAAAACTTGTTCAGGTGCAAATTCATAGCGGCCTCTGCCTTGGAGTGTTAAATGTGGTGTTGTTCCATAAACGATGGGACGCTTAATATCATGTTCTGCGTGTCTTGTCAGCAGCACGTTACAGGAACTGCTGGACGCTAGTGATGGCGCCAAACACGTAGCCGAATTCTGAGCCGAGTACATTTAGATTGCCATCGACAAGCTAAGAAGAATATTCAGTTTTTTCTTTCAGGTATCATCATACGATGCGTTTCTGTCAGCTGCAGCTGATTCTTCAACAAGGAGTCATGCGATATTTTACTTGAAGTCTAAACCAGTCTTTTGGCAGCAGTTCTAAGTCATGAAAGTGATTAGCGTCTGATTACAATGATGAGAATTCAGCATGCACTCTTAGGCTATTAAGAGTAACTACGACAATATACAACGGTTTCAATAAAAATAGCCGTTGATAGGCTTTAAATGGAGCAAGAATGACGTTAGTAACGATATATGGACTACTAAAACTTCTACATATCATATTCATATCTGTAGTTTTTATGCTGGACATAATAAAAACTATTATATTCGACTACCCCAGAGCATGTACCACAAAACTACACAAACGGAATTCGCAACGAACCACTCTTCATATGTCCATGTATTGGCAGAGACAAATCTGCCTGGAGCTGGCCTCGACTTTAATTACTTTTTATTGGAGCCTTTGCACCCTTCACTACGATATTAGATCGGTAAAAGTTCGGTGTGGTTCTGCTACAGGATGTATTTATTTCTATTGGTTCAGGGTTTTGAAAGATGTCGGCTGCAGTGTAAGCAGTTAAGTTCAGGGTTTTTGAAGGCTTATTATTGTATAACGCATATATTAATTTAGTTTGTTGTTATATTTCATGTTTGCTAAATATAATTGAATTTTGAGCTACCAATCAACAATTCAACTATTTAAATTGATATTTCTCAACTTTAGGATAGGCATGAAAGAAACAATACAATACAATTACAACAACTTCAAACGGTCAAATGAATAATTTTGTAACGATAATCAGCGGAAAAAATAATTGCACAAAGCAAGGTGTATAACAAGTAATGGGTAGTTTATTATTGTGCCATCTTCTTGACGCAATTTCTTAAAATTTTAAAACAATAACAAAAGTTAGGGGTACTAGGTACTAATTAATATACTCTTAAGCTTATCATAATAAAACAAAGCTTAAACTCACAAGTTACTATTCTAAGTGATTTCCATTTGTTATACATTCCGCGCAGCTCCACGCCAGCTACGCCAACTTCTTTGATTACACTTTAAACAACATCGCCTTCAAAACTTAACTACTTAGTATCTAACAGAATTCTAAAACTATTTCAACTTGAATACATCTCCAATTAACAATGACAATGTCGGTTTAAGGAATTTGTGTAACTTAATACTTACATGGCCTTGTGTACAAAATGACTTTAAGTTACACAAGCTCTTTGTTAAAGAGTTTGTGTGAGTTCTCGTTACCACTAAGCCAAGCAGCCTTGGTGGATTTTGGTTTGGAGACTGTTACAGCTTTATCTTATGATGACGGACGTAATAATACATCTGGCAAATCCAAGATAGAGACGACCCACGAGATAGCTTCGTCTGTTTAATTGTTTATCATTAACAACAGCGCACAGGGTAACTAGGTTCTCAAGCATAGTTTGAGCCAGTTATGAACACCATGCTCACTCAGAAATTCATAATTTTTCGCTTATCCTAGGATAGTTAATAATGACCAAAAACTATTTTGGTTTAAACCTAATGGCCCTGCCCTAAATGCTTATAAACTTAGTCCCTAATCTTTTAGGTCTCGCCACTAAAACAACCTTCAATTCCTAATATGAAAACATACCCCTTAGTTGGACCAAAAGTCCTACCCAACATGCTAAGACAATACCAAAGAATTGAAAACGTAGTTAACCCAACAGGATAAAATAATGACATGAATCGGACAACTAATTACAATTGTCTAGATCAGATGGCAGAGTTACCGACTTATGAGAGTCCAATGTCCACATTATTAAACGAGGCTTTCTGTTGCGCGCGGCGCCGGCGGCACTACCAGTCTTGTGTTGGGGCCATACGGATAAATGGGATAGCTAACTATTGTTTTCAGCATGCATTTTGATTCTAGGAAGTGACACACGGCGTAAGGCAACAACGCGCTAACTGTTACCAGGAATACAGCACGTGATTCTAGAACCCCCAGCGTAGAAATTTTTCGTCGTATATAAAAAAAATCTGATGTTTCATACAAAAGTGCAATAATACATCTACACGGTCAAAATAACTGAAGCAGCTGAAAAATATCAACGCTAGTCGATCTAGTATCATGATATGCATTTATGGTGGGTAACAGTTTGCGTGTACATTTATACCCTGAATGGTAGCAAAAAGGCAGGTGACCTGTGGAACATGTGAAAGTTACAAAGTAAATGTAACCATTGGTGAATCATTAAAAAACAAGTTACACAACTCCAATAAAGGCATATCAAAAACCAGCTAAGTGCGTGTCGGACCACGCACAATGAAGGGTGCCGGATTCCGTAGTTGGAATGAATTTATCGCAAGAACTTAACTTTTTAGTTGAAAAACATGTTCTCCCATACAAAATATATGGCAGAACATATTTTTGCAACCGCAAATGTAACTGGGTCGATTATTAATTAACTTTTCTTAGCTGTGATAGATTTCCTTATAATTTTGTTAAAAAATACGTAAAGTTTCCGTAAATTTTCTGACATATCCAAAACCAACCATTTAGTTGGCAGGGGGACACTTGACTCTAACAAAAATTTGCAGCTTAATATGACGCAAACGGTTCCTTGAATCCAAAAATGGTTCACAAACTCCGAATATTTTAATTTTTTGAACTACCTTTCTAACAACACCCCACACCGTGAGATCAGAAAAAAAAACATCCCCACTTTACACGTAACATTTTTTTTTCATATCTTTGTTTTACCACTTTGTCTGTGTGATTAATATGTTTACCCATGCCAAATAACAGCTTTCTAGTACAAAGAGTCTCTGAGCTAAGCCACAGACAGACAGACAGACAGACGGACAGATGGACGGATATGGCGAAACTATAAGGATTCCTTGTTTACTACAGAACTCTAAAAAAAATACAAGACGATTTTCATTTACAAAAAATCATCCGCACTTCTCCTACATCCTCTAACTCCGTATGCCCCAGCACATAGCTCAGAAACTCGCTGACGGGCAACATACCCCTTTGTGCTACATACTCTACACAACTTATATAGCCCACTCCATTAAACTTTACCATGGGCCCGGATATTTTTAGATAAAAATATTAGTTTGGATTAGAGTGATTTCCTTCTTTAAATGGAGGACCAAGTTTCAATTGAGATGTGGGTAGTTGTGTGGGAGAGAATGATCAAGGGTCCCCACATCGTGGTTTCAATGTCAGCATTAAGAAAAAAAAAGCGAAAATCCAAAAGTGCAGGCCTCTTAACGCTCATTCAAAAATTTTACCCATTAATATGGGTGACGGAACGCGCACTCTGTGTCGAGTGGACGTGTTTTTTGTACTCGCGAACATTTTATTTCGGAAAAATAGTCTAAAGTGCAGTAATCTGTTCTAAAGTTACACTAATACTTGCTCAATGAAACTTATAAAAAACAGTGAAAAAAACTGAATCTGTGTACAAACTATTACCGGAGATACAAGCAGAAAAATTTCTAAGTTTTTTAAAGTGAACGTTAAAAATTTCTTTGTTTCGGTGTCGAAGTGGATTGACCTCCGAACGGGTCAGTGACACACGTCTAGGTTCCTTATAATATTAGCAACAGAGCGTCTAATTTCGCAGCGTTCACCCTAGCTTCGGTAGTCCAAAGGCGTAGGCCGCCCGCCATCCGACAACGCGTGAAGTCGCGAGTTCGAGCCCTGCCACTAGTCACTTTTTGGAAGTTTGAATTATTTCAATTTTAACCGTACCGTTTTAACCGTAAACAAAGATAATAATAATATATAATTGACTAGTATTGATCCTCACTGAACCGACTAATTCAATGAATGAATATTGAAGTAACTATATATCCAGCATTAGAGTTGTCAACAAACTGAACGAACTGATTCTGGGAATTAAATACAATGTATGACCAATAAAGATACTTATCATGACTTCGAAAATTAAGTGCACCAACAGTGGCCGAAAAGAGAAGCCACTAGTAATTTGTTATAAATGCAAGAAACAAGCGGAACACATAAATATGCAAATTTTCACTTCTTGTAAAACCATTTTGAATTTAATTGTGCTGGTTATCCGGAGAAAGTGTATCGCTTCAAGAACTTAGAGGAGAGAAAAACATTTAGGTGGGTGTACAAATTATGCTGAAACGGTAAAAAAATAGGGGTCAAGTACAAAAATTGTTATTACCCGTGATTTAATATGTATAAACACTTTAAAACAAGGAAAAGTCACCAACTTCTTGTATAGACCACATACTAAGTAACATAAAAAAATATTCTACTGAAGTGTTATCCCTATACTTATCAGACCACGACACAGCACAACTCTTAGATTTCCCAGTAAAAGATGGCTTGCAAGTTTAACGTGGTCAGAGGTACTTCTCAAAACTGATTTAAATAATGCATTCAATAAGTTTATTCTATAATTTATGCTTCCAAAGATTAAGATTAAAATAAACAACTCTAATGAAAATAAACAAAAATGGATAAGCAAGGGTCTCAGAAATAGTTGCAAAACTAAACGATGTTCACGGTATCTCTATTATAAAAATAAAACCCTAACGTATAAAACTTAGACATAATTTTTTTTTTTTTGTTTTTGCTGCCCCACACTAGGAATCTCTTCTTGTATCGTGGGTGCGTTTACAAACACAGAAACTCACATACACTAACACCCAGACCCGGAACAACTACTTGCAGATCATACAAATATTTGTTCCGTGCGGGGATCGAACCCGTGACACGTTGCGCAGCAGTCGATCGCTCAGCCACTGCGTCAACCGTGTCGTCATAAAAAACTATCAGCAATACTGAAAAAAATATCTTAAAATCCAAAATAAATTCAAACATTAATTACATAAATACCAGTCAAAACAAGGGCAGAGCAACGTGGTCAGTCATTAACATGAAATTGGGAATACAAAATGTGACAATAATATTTCTCAACTAGAATTAGTTAAGAGAATATTAAGACATAGCAAATGCTTTTAATAATTACTTTATTGATTCGACTAGCACTAAGACAAGGCACTAGACATAAAATAATGTACATGATAATGACGAGCCTAATAAAACCATGACAATAGTTGATTCCATGTTTCTTACCTCTTTGACTGAAGACGAGATAAAAAAAGAAATAATAGCTGTAAATAACACTAACTCAGAAGTTTACGATGGAATAAGTACAAAAGTAATTAAAACTTGCAGTACAGAATTAATTCCTACATTGACTGACTCGTATTTAATTAATCTTTCATTTTCATCTGGAACTTTTCCTGATGCCCTAAAATGATCAGTCGTTAAATCACTGTATAAAAAAAACGATAAAAATGATGTTAAAAATTATCGCCCGATAACCCTTTTATACCCATATTATCTCAATCATTTGAAAAATGTTTGAACAATAAACTTTCCGACTATTGTAGAAATACAATATCATAAGAAAAGAACAGTAAGGATTTCAAAAGTACAAGTCAACAATACTAGCAATTGCTAATCTTTTAAGGCATATTCACAATTTCCTTAATAAAAATTATTTAATGACAGGACTATTCTTCGACCTGTCACAAGCCTTCGACTTTGTGGCACATGATACCTTGTTGATAAAATTGGAAAAAAGTGGAATAATAGGTTTAGCACTGCAGTGGATGGCAGTCGCGTCTTATCTAAGCCGAAAACAGTACGTTGTTATTAATAAAGTAAATGAAAATTGATTAACCTGATATTCATCTGACTATAGAGTTAATAATTGTGGCGTCCCCCAAGGGAGTGTATCAGGACCCTTATTGTTTCTATTATAGATAAACTTACCGCTAGTGATTAATCATAAATGTGTATTATTTGTAGATGACATTTCGATTATTGTGGCATCTGACAAAAAGTATAAAACTAAATCTGATCATGAGATGGACATTAATAAAACTATTGACGACATTATAAAATGACTACAGACAAATACATTAAAAAATTATTTAGATAAATCTAATTATATACAGTTCAATAAATCAAAACATACTAAATACGATTTCAAGCTTAATATAAGCTAAGCTAGCTTAATAAAGTACATCTGGATAATTTGTGCAGTAGGATTAATAAGTTTTGTTTATGCTCTCAGACAAATAAAGAATATAACCAACAAAAAAACAGCAATTACAACATATCACGCCTACATAGAATCCATCTTACGATACGGGCTTATTTTTTGGGATAACAGCACGGATAGACGCAGAGCATTTATTGCGCAAAAGAAATACATCAGAGCCATTTGTGGTATCCGTCCTGATGAGTCGTGTAAACGGTTCTTTAAGCAGCTAGGTATATAACCACTTCCGTCACTTTACATTTACGAAATCTGTAATTATGTTTATAATAATAAGGGATTGCTCGAAATAGAGATCCATGCAGACTTGTATTGCAGGATAATCCAAAATCAGCCAAGTATGCGAAAAGCTTCCTAGTCATATGTATACGCATTTATAACAAAATTCCAAAATAAATAAAATCGTTATGTAATATCAACTGATTTAAAAACAGATTATTGAAATGGCTGAAAGAACATAATATATTTTATGACATTAAAGATTTTTTAACAATAAACTATACATTTCTGAACTTTTGTCATTGCGGATAATGATAAGATAAAACTATTATATCATTGTATTAAACATATATCTGTGACATTGAACAACAATTAACTAATAATTTTTATTTTGCATGCAATTGATACATATCCTGTATAGCTAAACATGTGGACTTTAGATTTATACCTGACTGCAACAACTTTATACCATGTTTAAGGCAAGTAAATACTTATTTTATCTAAATTTCTCTCCTAGCAATCTTTACGTACTGTCAAAGATTATTTAGGTTTGCTTTGTTGGTTGCTAGGCAACGTAAGAGGTTCGAAGTTGGAATAATATTAAAACTATTATAATGTTTTTTTCGTTTCTGCTGCATTAAATCAATTTTTGAAAAGTATATAATTAATTTCCATTAAATTATTATCTATACAATGGTATATAAACAAGGAAAATGCGATCAAACGACGACGAATGATGGCATCACCATGGCATCACCCTGTGATAAGCCCCGAAAACATACCACTTCCATAGGCACTACAACATAATACTTACAGAAGAAAAGTGTGACTACTCAGGCTCGAAAGAGATGAGAGTATACACCGACGGATCGAAGACCGACTCCGTGACTGGAGTTGGAGTCTTCTCATACGTCTTTAACATAAAGATATCCAGCCCGCTGGGAATGTACAACACCAAGCGGTCCACGCCCTAAAAGCCAGGAGAATTACAGACACACACATACGCATACTCTCCGACAGCGCCTCAGTTCTTCAATCCTTACGGAAAAAACATATTACCTTTGTGGTAATATGTTTAATGCTAACACTAGAATGTCACAATGCACTAGAACAAATAACAGTATCTAGCCGCAACACGGTGACACTGCAATGGATAAAAGGACACAGCGGATTGCTAGGTAACGACGCAGCTGACGAACTTTCTAGATGAGGATCCAGCACGGCAGTCTGTGGACCCGAGCCTATCGTATCCATCCCCTACACCCAGATACGAAGGTGGCTACAGGAGTTCACCCACACTCAAGCGGAGCACTGGTGGACCTCGACACCGGGCTGCAGGCAGTTCAAGGAAGCCATGCCATCTTTGGATACCGGGCTAACCCAGCGTTTACTACGCCTGGATAGGAATGGCCTGCGCCTGGTGACGAGGACCATCACGGGCCACTGCTCGCTGAACAGACACTTCCACACAATGGGCATAACGGACAGTCCTCTGTGCAGGGCGTGCATGGAGGCTGAGGAAACCGTCGCGCACGTGCTTTTTGAATGCACAGGCGTCACCCAGATTAGAACAGAGACCCTCGGGAAACCCAGATCTTACACAGATGTTCTGAACAGACCAGGAGACTTAATCAACTTCTGGAGGGAGGTGGGCTGGTTGGAATAACCACCAACGGCCGCTATGGCCCACGCACAATGAAGGACTAAGTGCGGAAACCAAACCCCATAACATAGAACATAGAACATGGTATATAAATTAAGTAGGTTCTGTGTACTAGTAGGAGTAACAATAAAAACAGTTGCAGAAAGGAGGCAAAACAAATTTTTCGATCGCAAAGCACTCTCTAATGTTTCGCATTATGAGTCGTGCAATTAGATACGTAATTTTGCTTGGTTACCTATCTCTATTTTTACGGGATGGAATGTTTCCTAATTTAATTATCGTATAATTACTAATTACATGCATAGAGCACTAATAATGGTAAATATTATTGAAAATCGTCAGTATCATAAATTCTGCACAACCGTGTGTTTGAAGGGCCCAATCACACGTACCACGTCCAAACCATAACCACACCACATCGATAACACGTGAACGGGCGCTAATTTATATGGCGATTCCGACCACATCAATGCCACGTCGCAGCCACAACGCAACCACTAGTGGCCGGCCACATCACAAACACAACGATCTGTCTGCAAAACCAATACGTATCCACATCGCAACTGCAATAAGTTGCAGCGACACTATTCACACGTAACCACTGCTTGCCCAAATTTTGTCGCTGAGATGTGGTGTGGCTGTGGTACGTGTGAACGGGCCCTTATTATCACCATCGTTATAACATTGAAACCCTCGTTGAATCTGTCTCAACGCAATGAGTTAAAACACTTTACAATTCGGAAATATTGTAAAAGTCACGTCCCGATATTAGAGTAACCCCTTTCTTTCAATCGAGTCTCAGGACTTTTGTGAAAATATAAATAATTCATATTCGATTACCCAAGTCGATCCGATCAATGTATGTATGTGGAACAAAATCTTTTTTGTTTTCCCCGAAACGTTTTCTCGGCCTGTTTTTCAAGTTCATTTTTCGTAGTAGCAATTGTTTTTGTTCTCATTAGTCACTCACGAGGCCATTAGGTACCTTGTTCGTTTTTAGTGTAACTCCTACCTACAATTTATATTGTCTTCATAGCTATTCTGCTTAGAACCCATTCTCACATTGTTTCAGTCTTCGTCTCTAGGTACTCTAACCCTGCGTCCTTACCGAAAGCGCCTGTCGCGAGAATATGCGATTACGCGATCGTTAACCTGAATAATGCCGTTCATGCGTAACTAGATTAATCGCAAGAGTATGACATATTCATATAAACGAGCGCGACGATCTTGTACTCGCGTGACAGTCGCGCCGTAGGACGCGCTCTTAGATTGTCGATGTTTGATACCGATGCATCAGATTAAGCGAGAACCTAGTCGGATAAAATTTATTTCATTCGCCTATTGTATCCAGCACCCTAATTGCGTAACACACTTTCAATCACAATCCGAGAGTTTTGAAGGATATTGCTAATCCATTGCTTCATAATTTTGAAAAATTCGTCTGTTCTACAACATACATAACGCAATGAAGGAGGCTGAACTGTCAAAAAAATGAAACGCGTTGCGATCAATTGTTATTTTCTGTGTGTTACGCAATTACCCCGCAGCAACCTAATAGGCTTCTGAATAATGTCCACTTTCTATCAACCTGCAAACAAAGAACACTGCGTGTTACCGATCTGTAACAATTAGGTTTAGGTAACCTCACTTTGTTTTTCTTTTTGAAAAGTTGTGCTAAGTAATGATGTTTAATTTCTTAGGTAGCTATATATTTATTTCAAACATCGTACATCACTTCCAATACAACTTGTTCAACAAACTTGTTAACAATTCAAGTGGAATCTACTTTCTTTCCGCAGATAGCGATGCAGCTTGCAATTGTTTTACATCTTTAGAGAATAAACAAAATCTACTCGCCTCGTCCAATCCGTCGCATTTTCTTTTACATAGCGCTGTGGACATGACATTCAAGTGATAACTTGTCATGAAAACTTAATTTAATTTATTTAATGTCAGTTTATGTAAGTATATTGATTTCTCACTATTTTATGGGTGGCGTTCGTGGGAACCATGTGGAAGCCCACCAGAGCGTTCAAATGTAGGGAATAAACCAGACAAGTGCGAGTTGAACTGGCGTGGTGAGGGTTCCGTACGATAAATATTAATACCATTACCAATTATTGTTTCTCATACAATTGTTCTATAGCACAAAATTGAGGCAGCCCGATAAGTTATAAGGATACTTGCGATGGGGCTACCTCGCAACTTTAGACTTTTTCTAGGTTTTCCTGTTTAAGAAACGAACCACGCACAGCATAAAAAAAAAAATATTGCCTCATTTGTTTCGGAGATAAGGCCCTTATCATCGAAACTACTGTTTAAATATTTTTTGTGACCGTGACCATTGTACTACCAAGTCATAGATCTCGAGTTCGAACCCAAGGGACGCACCTCTGAATTTTCTAATTCATCTGCGTATTGTATAATTATCACTTGCTTCAAAAATGGTGAAGGAATATGTCGTGAGGAAACCGGCATGTCTGAGACATTTCTCGACGACATAAAAACCTTATCCCTCTTTATCCAATATTAACCAGCTCATACCTCTTTAAAAAAATTAGCCAGCCAGCCAGGTTAGTAGCTCAGCTGCTAACGTTCTTAACAAAATATCATCGCTTTATCCCCAACAAAAGCTAAACGCTGTTCAGCCTGAGTTTAAAACGATCTTTTCTGAGATGCCAGTCACTATCTCCGCTTTTGTACGGAGGCTATTCAACGTCGGCGGGTGAAGCGCGGAATTGGACAGCCAAACCCAATTACCGTGGAACGTCCGCGCTAGAGTTTTTATTTATCCACTGGTCCTGTTGAAAAACGTGCCTCTTGCTAATACAATAGCTTCTAGTTTGTTCGTATTTCTTGTAGAAAGTACGTAGATGATAGATCAAAGAGAAGATAAACTTTCCTGACGTGAGTTTAAACTTTATTCCGAGACGTCCTGCGGATGACTAAGAGACTCTGATCATGCACTTGATTGGGGATATTTTCCTAAGTATGCACCCAAAACAAAATTGGCACTAGAGTCTCTTGAAGAGAACTGATGCTTGCTAAAACAATCTACCTAAAAAAATCACTAAGAAGTGATCCCTTTCGACAAACGATGAGAATATATAGTAATGAGAGATTCATTTTAATCCTACAACTGGAGCTTATATAAAATGATAAACTCTATACAAAAATAAAATCTCCTGAAACCTTCAATATTTTTTATCTTTCCGCTACGTAATAGCAGAATAGCTAAAGTGCCTAGATTCAATGCATTGAATATGACTGAATGAGACCCGATTCATTCGTTCGCGAGTGAAGTAAGAACTGCGACTACACACGGTCACGTAGCTTGTCGAGCCAGCGATGAGCTTGTAAAAGCGCTCGTGCGTCACAGATCATACAGATTGCTGGCAGCGTTCCATTTTCGAATATGATTCGTTTTTAAATTATCTGTGAACGTTTTGTCGTGACTTAGGAATTTTCTTGTTCAGTGAATCAGGAGAATGGCAACCAACCGCCATAATGGTAGAATAAAATTGTGATTACGATTTTTCGTCTTCCTTGCAGTCTTATGCGCACACATGAAGTCTCATTTTAAAACTTTTTATTGCGACAAGTCAACACATAGCTGCAATCAATACAGAACTGTATTGATTGTACCGAGGTTTATTTATCAACGTAGAGAAATGTGATGAAGATTTTATTATGATGCCCTCAGTGATGAGAAAAACTACTATTATATTTTGTCATCATACTACAATCTTAAAACACTTCTAAGTGACTAAAGCAATATATTTACGGTACATTTTACAGGTATGTACGTCTTAGCATACCTCACGGACAGATATAAGCAAACCAGAGCCAAAAAGAGCCAGTCAATAAAACACTCGATTTAAAACACAACATTTCTACAAACTTTTGCCTACAAATTTTGTTTTTGGCAAGCAGTCTTGGCTGAAATGGATGTACAACTTTGAAAGTTGTACATCTATTTCAGCCGTGGATCACAGCTGGTCCAACTTGAAACCCACGGGTGCTTGATCCAGCCTCTCTTTTTTAATTAATACCACTTCGAACAGAGAACCGAAAGAATGCTTCAAGTCATTAAAAGTTTTAATAGCATTTGACTTCGAGTTGCAAGGATGGTAACAAATTTTAGTCGAAAACTTTTTTGGTTTTTGAAACTGTAAGAAATACTCGTAGTTTGCGTGGCTCAAGTTTTTTAGAATGGAAAAGTGTTGGCTTGAAAAGGGTTGGAGTTAGAGTTTGGGGAAATATGGTGATTGTGTGTTTGAGTTATGTCGTACGAATAGGCTGGTAAAGCTTTCTCGTTACTTTGTGTTGACAAAAGTTATATCAGACTTTAAGTAGGTAATTTTTATGGTCGGACAGGTGAAAGACAAAACATGAAACTACATAAATAATTTCCATTAACCTTAAAATTGTTAACCGCGGCTCAGAACCCACTTGGGTCACAGTTCGCGGACAACCGATCATTGATTTCATACTCGCTACAGGAAACGCGACAAACCTTATCACAAACTGGCACGTATCAGACGAGCCTTCTTGCTCAGACCACAGAAGGATCCGCTTTACACTAACTACAAATACTAGGAAACCGGCACCGAGGCGAAACCCGAGGCGCACCAAGGTCCCCGAGTACAAAAGCCTTCTAGCCTCCCTATTATGTAGACACATAGCACAAGTAATCATAAGGGACCAAGCACACTTAGAATACACTGTGACAAAACTATCCGAATACCTAACTGAAGCATACCACGCATGCTGTAAACTAAGAGCGCCTCAAAGCAAGAACAAGAGAAGCCCCAGATGGAACGCTGAACTTAGTAAACTCAAAGTTGCTTTACGTAAACAATTTAACAAAGCAAAATCAAGAGGCTCCCGGACGACTGGGAGATATAAAACAGTCCCAATATACATAAAAAACCAGATCAGAACCGTCAGGAGGATGGCATGGCGGAAAGTCTGTGAATCCATTGATACGAATAATGAGGCCGCAAGGGTAAGGAAGATCCTATCAACCGATCAGGACCAAACTCTCCACGCGCTGAAAAAACTCGATAAAGGTCGTTCTCGATACTCACTTCCCAGACTGTTAAATCCTGGAGGACAGGACGTGGGAGGCTGAACCAGAATGGACCCCAATTGATCAAGAATGGTCAAGAGCCCACAATATAGTAACAGAAGACCGAATAAAGTGGGCTTACAACACGTCTCAGCCATACAAGTCGATAGAGCTGGGTAACATATTCCCAGCCCTGATGCAGTGGGGGGTAGATAATCTGACACAATGGCTGGTAGAGATCTATCGAGTATGCATAGCACTTAGACACATATCTTTCGCATGGCGCGAGGTGAGAGACATCTTCATACCCAAACCTGGCAAAACTGACACACAACCCAAGGCTTATAGACCTATAAGCCTCACATCCTTTTTACTGAAAACCCTCGAGTGATTCTGTGATAGGTACATCCGAGATGGAAATCTGCGGGTAAAACCACTGCACAAACAACAGCATGCGTACACCACAGGCAAATCAACAGAAACCGCACTGCACAGCGTGATTTCTAAAATTGAATGCGCAGTGGACCACAAATGCTCAGCACTGGCTGCCTTCATTGACATCGACAAGACCATGTTCAACAGTATAAACATGGCCCTCGACAGACACAGCATAAACTCGACCCGGAGTGGCTGGATCACCAACATGATCAAACTGAGAGCTGTACAAGTCACAGTAATGACACTACGAGGGCCGAACTGATTCTCTTCACAAAAAAAGATAAAATTGACAACACTATAACTACCACGATTCTTTGGAACAACCCTAAGCGTATCAACTAAAACCAAATACATCTTTTTGGATAAACAGCTGAACTAGGCAAAACACACCAACTACATCACTACAAAACCCAGCATATCCCTGTGGCAGTGCAAGCGACTGCTTGGCAGGAACTAGGGGATTAGTCCCAAGGTCACCTACTGGTTTTACACAGCAATCATTAGACCAATTATCACATACGGCTCACTGGTTTGGTGGCCCAGGACAGACCTGAGCACAACTCAAAGACATCTCGAAAAACTGCAGCGGGTTGCTTGTGTTGCAATCACTAACAGTATGAGAACTACACCCACTGCTGCCCTACAGAAAATTCTTGGTCTGCCACCTCTACACCTCATCGTGCGGGAGAAGGCGGCGCTGGCCGCCTTTTGGCTCCATTTATCAGGAACCCTAAGCAAAGATTCCAGAGTTAAGCATACTCGCATAAAAGAAGATGCGATCGTCATTTGACTGATGTAGAAACAGCTCGATTAGTATATTTTAGTTATTTCCATATTTTAATGTCGTACGGCATTATGTTGTGGGGAAATGCAGCCGACATTCAGGCTATATTTTTGCTGCAGAAACGAGCCATTCGAGCAATATATAACCTAAGTTGTAGGCATTCACTGAGAGATAAATATAAGGAAATAAACATAATGACAGTCGCATCTCAATACGTCTATGAGAACCTGATTTATATAATAAAGATTATTAATCTATATTCTAAACGCAGCGACATTCATAGCATAAATACTAGACACAAAGATTTATTTATTGTGCCCAGGACTAGGCTCCAAAAAATTAAGTGATGTACGTGTGCTGGGCGGGACCCGTTTTTGGGGGTATGTCTTATGTAATTTTGATGTTCGAAAAATGCTGATTCTCAGCCTATTTTGAATAAATGACTTTAGTTTTTTTTTCGTCGTTTTTTTCATCGATAAAACTGTTTTCCTAGGGATCACGCTCGACTCAAGGTTACAATGGTGTCCTTATTTAACATCTCTTGCAGGACGGCTAAGTTCAGCAACATATGCTGTTAGAAAAATCCGTCAATTTACTGATGTAGATACCACGAGGCTGGTCTATTTTAGTTACTTTCATAGTATCATGTCTTACGGTATTTTGCATCGAGTCTATTTTTATTCTGCAGAAAAGACCGATCAGAGCCATATATTATCTCCGCAGGCGTGACTCTCTAAGGGAACTGTTTAAAGATATTTAAAAAAAAATTACATCTTTTGAGTAAAAGAGGTGATAGACATAATTATAGTACAAGAAATAGGGACCTATTAGTTCAACCAGGTTTCAGACTGGCTAAAGTGGACTCATCTTTCATGGGATACTGTTTAAAATGTTACAACAAAATTCCTCCCCATAGACTTCAACTGAATGAGACGAAATTCATATCTTGTATAAAACGCACACTATGCAGGCAGGCATATTATAAGTTGGGGGATTACATCGCTGATAAAAATACTTGGCTCAATGCTGGTCCTGCTCCACAACCACAACTATTTGATTAACATTTGTAAATACAGTTGGAGCTGCCGCAGAGTTTAAGACCATCTTTGCATTGTATAAAATCAATTTCCTTTGTATTATATAATTTCAGAGCACAGGTGTGAGTACTATGTACTAAACAGCTAACATTTACCAGGTAATATGTCTTTTATTGACTTGAATGTGCCCTGGCGGCTTTGAGCATGTCATGCTCACTCAGATGTCTCGCTGATGGTGGCGCGTGTGTTGGATCATTTAGCTCCCTTCAAAATAGTTGAGCTGAATGGTGCTAATCCATGCGTCATGTTCGTGAACGGGCGTCGTCAGCTGGGACTGGTCAACTTTTAGCTGCCTTGGCTGATTTAAATTTTAATTTTTGAATTGCTGTTTGTTTTATCTTTTTATTACGGACGCTTCTAACGTGCACGTCTTTCTACATTGTTCTCACATGTTTAATTTCAACATGAATGATGTAACCAATATTTTGTAACAATTTATTTAAAAGAGTGTCCGTGGGGTTTCTTGCCCGTTCTTCTCCATAGGTACCTACTACTCTTTGGAATGGGCAACTAGCTTTATATTTCTGACTGACCGATTCCTTGGCAATTCAAAAGTGCCTGTAAATGGTTTAATTGAAATAAATGCTTTGAGTTTGAGTTTTTTTTTAATTGTGGCGGCCAATGATGGCATCACCCTACGACAAAGCGCCGAAAACACATCACTTTCAAAGGCACTACAGCATAATACTTACAGAAGAACAACAACATAAATATATCCAGCCCGCTAGGAATATTCAACACCACCTATCAGGCGGAATATGTGGGCATCATACAAGCGGTCTATGCCATAGAAGCCAGGAGAGTTACGGATACCCACATATTATACTCTCGAAAAAATATATTACCTCAAAGCTAACACTAGAATGTCACAATGCACTAGAACGAGTAACGGTATCCAGTCGCAACACGGTGACACTGCAATGGATAAAAGGACACAGTGGATCGCTAGGTAACGACGCAGCTGACGAACTTGCTAGACGAGCATCCAGCACGTCAGTCGGCGGACCCGAGCGTATTGTACCCATCCCCTTCAACCAACTACACAGGTGGCTACAGAAGTTCACCCGCACACTAGCGGAGAACTGGTGGACCTCGACACCAGGCTGCAGGCAATCCAGGGAAGCTATGCCTTCCTTGGATAACAGACTGACCAAGCGCTTATTACGCCTGTACAGGAACGGCCTTCCCCCGTGTGACGGAGACCATCACGGGACACTGCTCGGTAAACCAAAACTTCCACACAATAGGCATAACTGACAGTCCTCTATACAGGGCATGTGTATAGGCTGAGGAAACATCGTCCACGTGGACTTTGAATGCACAGGCGTCACACAGATTAGATCCGAAACACCCAGATCTTTCACAGACGTTCTTAACAGACCAGGAGATTTAATTAACTTCTGGAGGGAGGTGGGCTAGTTGGAATAACCATCGATGGCCGCCATGGCCCACGCACAATGGTCCATCTGAAGGACTAAGTGCGGAAAACAAACCTAATAACATAAAACAAAATCTCAGAGATCTTGTTTTATTTTACAGTTTTATACGAACTAATAAGTGATCGTAACTTTGTACAAAGAAACAGTCAACCAACTCAGCAATTATTACAGAATCCCCAATTTAAACCGTAGTTACACTCGGACACCTGTAAAAACATAATTCTGTATAAGGCCCCACATAGCCACCCTCTGCCTTTAAATCGAAAACCAATTACGGAAAAACTGTACATAAATACAGCCGAGCATTGTCCGGACGTGTGTCTGTATGTGCATATAGAAACGGTAAATGCGACAACAGAGAACTGTAGCGACTGGAATTGGTAGATTGTGGCTGAATTTGAAGGGAAATAATAAAAATGTAAGCAATATTCTATTCATTAAGTTAGTCTATTCCATACTTAATTAAGTAATTGTGTCTTGGAAACTTGTAGGTTTTGATGGGAGATAAAGTCCAGAGTTTTTATCAAATATGGAAAACGGTAAAGCATGCTTCCTTGGAAGATTTTGTCTCCACGCTATGATGTAGCAAAACATGCAAGAGTTGCAGAACGATACTTTTTTCCTTGGATCAAAAGCTTCTGATTAGAGTTCTACTTATTTATTTTATCAGCTGATCTACAGCAAATCGATACCACAAATCAGCAACTAGGTCAGGACTCATATCAGATAGGATAACGATGGTCAGAAACTGAAGGGTAGATGAGGACGGTATGAAACGGCATGTGACTCCAGATGTCTATTTCCTACAGTGGACACATTATTGGCAGAAGATAATGCTACTATGCCTAATTGTGTTTCAAAATCTTCCCAAGTCCACTACCCCATCCATAGACTTCTATACCAGCAGATAGCACGTTTAATTAACACAAGTGACAGTGCGATGTGAGCCGACGCACCGACTGGCACATATACTGAAATAACAATACTCCGCTATGTAGTGCGGATTATAAATGGGTTTGATTTAAACACGTTGGTTTGGAATGAAGAGAGATCTTTGTTTGTTTGTTTGGATGAGGTCACGACCCGTGTTAATCTTCGAGGAGCTTGACATTGGGAGCTATGGAAAGGTGAAGTAAGGGGAATTATGTAATTAAAATAAGGATGTTGACTGGGGAAATAAAAAAAACAATTTAGTCCGTCATTCAGATAATAAAACAATACGTATTTTTTGCTATATCAAATCAATAAAAAACCGGCCAAGTGCGTGTCGGACCACGCAAAACGAAGGGTTCCGTAGTTGGCATGAATTTATCGCAAGAACAAACTTAACTGTGTAGTTAAAAAATATGTTCTCCCGTACATTCCGTATGGGAGAACATGTTTTTGCAACCGCAAATTAATCTTCCTGACGGACAAAAATTTTTTTTTTGTCAACATCCCTAATAAGGTAACTTTTAAAACTGGTTAAGAAATATCAATCTGAAACAGATATTGTTAAAAGTTAATTTTTGAAAAAAAAATTGTAATTAAAAAATAAGAATGAAACATTGAAACCACACATTGCACACATTGTTCAACCAAGAAAAACTAAAAATGCAGAATCTAAGTATTAGAATGACATGGACAAGACTATCATGTGATAGTAGTAGGTACCTCTCTATCCATTTTGTGAAATGTAGATTCCACTAAGGAGTACTTCACGTTAATATGATTAAAGCACAACTAAGTGGCTGCAGCCACCGCTTCTAATCGGATGCGTGCTGGAATAGTGCGCGCAGCCATAAAGATCAAAAGTCATTTATTCAAACTAGGCTGAGAATCACCGCTTTTTCAACATCAAAATCACATGAGACAGTCCCCTAAAACGCCCGCCATTCACCGCTTCCAAGTGCCAATGTGTGTGTTATGTCGTTGTGGTACTTCCTAGTACCACAACACAACGACTGTTGTCTAGAAACAATGATGTTGGTGCTGATAAAAAAAATAAAAAACTTTCTGTTTCCAAAAGTTACCATGCCTAATAAGATGCATAGAGCGCTAGCGAGTTCTCTGAATGTTAGTTTCGATATTGAACTCCACATGATTATGTAAAAAAAAAAACCGTTATATAGGCCACAAAAGAGGTGCTTCAAGAGTTCATTATCGTTTTTGTTCTATTGTATATATTCATATGTAATTACGCCGCTAACACGCTACCATATTATAATAAACTTTCTTATTAATATGCAGATCTAGTGCCCCACATAATGATTTACAAGCAAAGAACAACATTAATTCATTACGAAACAAATTAACATAAAATAACAAGAACGGAAAAAAATACCTAAAATATAGAATAATATACGTAAAATACAGACGGCCATCCATATTCACTAACAAGGGAACGTGTATTACCATAATTTCCGACCTAGCTATACAGATACAAATCCATTAAACCTGTTTTATATTCCGCAAAAGTGCCCAGAAAAGACCAGAGGACTTAACGAGTGAATTAGAAATTTACATTGTAATGGTTGTTGCCCGCAGAGAAGGGTGAAATAGAGGTAAAAAGTGGGGGATGAAAAACGCGAATGTCGAGTGGCATCTCACCTAGGCGCGGCGCACACTTCAGAGCTTTGAACTAATTATCCGGTGCTGTGTACCCCTCGCAAGCGGCAATTTCACTAATTATTACATTCATTGAGAAACTGTGAAAATTAAACCGTATTTTTGGTAGCGAGTAGTGATTTAAATGTTTTGTCACGAGTGTGAAACAGGAGTAAATTGGTTTTATACTTTTTTATTACATGTGTGCTGTGTAATTTTGTATGCGTTTTCCTCGTTGACTTCTGTACCTGCGCTGTTGTACCGACAGCGATGCAAGTTGACTCTGCATTTTCACTTGAAACTAAATGCTTTTCGGTTACTTGCACTCACGGCGTTAAATGGCTCAGCAGAATTAAATTTCTGTTTTGTTTCACAAATTCAGATATACAGAGATTGACGAATCTACTGAAACATTTTTCGACACTAGTCGAAACTCGTCACAATCATAATTATCTGGACAAATTAAAATTAATTTCAACTAAAGCACATAGACAGATCTTATGAATTGAAATAAACTTGACAAGAATTTAATTCTTAATACAAGCAACGAATAATATTCTTTTGATAACGAGCGTTTTGATAATAAGTGTTTACGAGCTGTGTTTGGTGCAGATCCATTAGAGTCGTGCAGACCTATTTTTATAAAACAAACGTTATTAGCATGCTTATACATACTGGAAATGGGAGTATTTGTAAAAAAACATCCTTGCCTATTCAGTAAAGCCGATAGCCTCAATGTTCATAAGGTGGGCAAAATGTCAAGGGATCCAACAAAATTAGCTATGCCAAGATGTAGAACAGCGTACTGCCATAAAAACACGAGTCGAATGGCAATACAGATATTTAATATTATACCGAAGGCTATTAGAGAACTGCGAACCAGCCTATTTCAAAAGCATCTCAGAGCATGGCTTATAGAAAACTGTTTTTATATGTAAACTACATTTGACATTTTTATTTAAGATATTGACATAAAATTTTGTAATTTAATTTCCATGGTTATCATTTGTAAGTTGATTTTTAGAAAATTTGTAATTGAATTATTTTTATTTGACATTTGTAATTTGATAATTTAGACAATTCTTGATTTAGTACTTATCTTTCATTATTTTTTGACATTGGAATTTAATTGTTTTATTAAATTAGAATCATTGTTATTGTCACAAAATTTGCTTGCTGAATTTAGGGGTTATTCCCGTTCGTCCACACCCCGTCGTCCACACTGCGGACGGCTGGGAAAAATGCGTTCTGTTCGTTCACAGTGTAGACGAACAGAACGCAACATTCCCAGTCGTCCGCACCTCCTTTCATGTCTAGTTTAAGAGTCAGTGTAAAGAAATTTTAAATTAAATAATATTGGTGACCTCCATGAAGTAAAACAGTCCCGTCCTTTCTTTTTATATACACGAGCACAGTTTGGTCACTTGAACCACCAGCCGGTGCACTTAACCCCGACATGATCTCGAATGCAAAAGCTTATCGTCACTTTATTGCCATATACCGTGGGCTTGCAATATACAGCGAGCTGATTGGCTATTTCAAGGCCATGTATCTATTGTTCAGTCCCGGAAGCGTCGTCAAAACTGATATACAAAGACTATCTCTTGTTGAAGGATCGACAGGGTGCAGTTATAATAGTTGAGTATATCCAGGCGATTGTAACTTTAAAACTTTTTACATATTAATTGCATTTAAACTGATGTTGATACAATACCCAATGTGTAAAATTAAAATGTGAAACGTTCTTATGCTATACATTTAGTATAAAATACGCAAAAAAGCTTTAGATTTATTAGTTATGTACTTTTAAAGTATTTGCCTTACTAAAGTAATAAAGCTAAGTACATAATATTTTAAAAGTATGTTTATTATATAAGGAAATACTATCATCATATTTTCTTTATTAACTCTTAGACTAGACGTGAGATGACGGGGTGTGGACGACTGAGAATAATGCGTTCTGTTCGTCCACAGTGTAGACGAACAGAACGCAACATTCCCAGTCGTCCGCAGTTTGGATGTCGGGGTGTGGACGAGCGGGAATGACTCGAATTTAGTTGGCGGAATATGAAGAACTATTGAGTATCTGTTATAAAATCTGTAAAATACCATATTTCAGGCAAATAAATGAATCTATCTATCTATCTAACAGATAAAGTATAGTAATAATAATAATAAGTTTTTTATTAATTATTACAGTTTAGTGCTATGATATAACAAAAGTGACACAAAAAGTTTTAGCATCTGGAGCCGAACTAGGAGGAACCTGTATTTCGGCTAACAGCGCCAATCCCCTCGAGTTACATTAAATTACAGTTCTTAAATGCTAGTCTATTATTTTACAAAACAAAGGAATAATAACAGTCTAAGATTACATGAATGGTTTGTATACTTTTACTAAGCCGAAATTTCCCATCAAAAGATGACTTCACAACTTAGAATATATAACACTGGAGAAGCCTTACGAACACTTCCCCTCTGTAAAAGTACAAGAACAAATGTTCTAGTACGTTCATAAAAACTACTTTCAAATCGATTCTAACGCACTTCGTAAATCGTTTTAAAGGCGCGCGGAGCTCCGTGAAAATGCCTATTTGTGCTGTTAAATGGTGTAAAAAGCGTTCAAATACGTCAAATTTACAGAAAGAACTGAATAACTTTCCATATGTAATTTTTTTTTTCTAAGATTTAGTCATGTTTTTATTGAAATTTAAAATCATAACCTCATAATGCAATTCAATTTTTCATTCAATTCAACCATGATTCAATATAAAACGTACCATGAATCGAGTATTTTCCTCACGATGCTTCTGTGACGTCACCGAGTCTCGCTACATCTCGTTTTTATGTTCGTAAAGATCAAATTAATTTTCTTTTGCATTACAAAAATATACGTCAAATCACCAAAACTTACACGCACTTGACATGCGATTATGTCCTCTAGTAAAAATGTTAACGAGACTACCGCAGGGTTGAAGTCATGTTTGAAACTAAAATTGACATGTCGATAATTTCTTAGTAAAAATTACCTAGTAATTATTTTTGTTTATTGTTTTATAATTTGTTTATGTCCATTGAAGTGGTTGTACATATTTTTTTTTTTTTTTGATTTGACCTAATTTTTTATTGAGATTTCTTACTTATTACAAAGTTTGTTACTTTTTTGAAGTTATTTTCTCTTCTTATTAAAATGTAACTATTATATGACACAGCTGTTTTATTTCATGGATTCAAGCAAAATTCCAAATGAATATCGATATCGATAAAATAAAAATGAATGGTAAGGACTTCTCTTTCCGCTACCGCGTCCCCCGCTAAAAGTGACAGACTGTTTTATTGGGAATATTGTGCTTAGGGCTTCTCCAGTGTTATATACTCTAAGCTTGACAATATTTAAGAGCTAGATCAATTTAACTTCTTTCCAACTTATACATATTAAAAGAATGACAGCGAACTTGAACACAATTGTGAGTCGTGACAATTCACAATGAAACTTTGTTTGAATTTAAATAGTTTGGAGTCGTCAGGCGGGGATAAACGCGTGGATCTGAAGCTGCCAGGGGACTGACGGTTGAAAAGCAGCCAAGAAACTTAATACGTTTAAATAAAATTCATTGCTCTATTATTATTTAATATTTTTTTGGAGGATAGTGCATTGGGAATAGAAATGTGCGTTTCTAAGTTTAGTAAGCAATTAAGGTTGACTGGAGTTGGACGATTTTGAATTTTCTGGTTCAATCTCAACATTTTGTACAAATGTATAAACTTTTATAGTCGCAATGTGTCTTGTTATGATAAATAAAATAATTCCAATAATTACTTAAGCATACGTTTAATGAAGCAGTCAATCACCCAAACAGAAATATAAAACTTAAAACGAAAATCTCGAAACAAACCATCTCATTTAATTTTAAAGTCCCAAAATTCATTTAAAATGAAAAATATTAATGCAAATTAAAACGCGGAATCGGAACACATCAGCCGTAACCGAGTTTACCGGCTTCCGATGAGTAATATACCACGCTCGATGGCTTGCAGATTACGGACTATAAATTATTATGAAGCAATCAGTGTATGGCAAAAGTTTGGGCTTTGTTTTGTATCAGCGATGCGGGGACGATACGATGTGTGATGTTTCGTAGGAAAAAATATTAAATATCATGTTGTAAGTCTCAGAATTATTCTGGAATAATTAGAAAAAAATTAAACAGAAATCGATATTTTGGTGTAACCATGAAACCGCAGATAAAATTAATTAATTTGATCATTGTTACATAGGCCAGTTTCTTCCATAAAATCTTCAGTATAAAGCTTACTATGCCTTTCACTAAACCACAGTTTTCGTTTTTAATATTTGTTTCGCCTTTCCAGAATATTTTCCATATCCTCCTGATATTATCATTTAAAAAGGCAGACACAAAAATCTCATATACACCGGAAACGCCTCGACACCAATACAAGATCGCCATTCATAAAGGCTCTTGCTCACGAACCGTGAGCCGCCGTAGATTTATTGGTAATATAATTTTGATTGATCGAAGCGATTTCAGCCACCAACTTGAGGTTTAAAGCGACGCACCAAGAGCTTACCCGTAATCAATCTTAAACGGGTAAACTAATAGGTTTAGCAGGTGACATAATATGTTTAAGAGTTTAGTGCAGTTATGTTGCACGTGAAAACTTTGCTAATAAATTTGCAAAATTTTGATAAATTGCTAAAATAGCACTTTAGTTAAATATGGACACTTGCGTCACTTTACAATAACGAGTAAAGTTGCAATTTAGTATGAACGTTTAAAATGACTGACGATGTGTTATTATCAATTCGGGGGTTTATTAAATAAATTATTCTTAACATCATGCCTGTAATCCCCGAAAGGTTGGGAAGGTTGGTTGGTTGGTTGGTCATTTTGCCAGTTATGTATAAGTCCCATGCAATAGCGGACGAGCCAATTGGTTGTTAATAATTTAGTTAGGCATTTATTTCAATTACAGGCACTTTTGAATTGTCAAGTTGGATTATACAACAAAAAAACCCCATTGTGGGCTCGTATTTTAAACTAGTTTAGGTATATTTTTTCTTTCAAAGATAAGCATTCAATTACTTCTCAATCAATCAAAACTTCACCCCTTAATAGAGCAATGAATACAATGAAATTCTAATCCAATAGTCTTGTATCAATGTAACAGCTGTGAGATATGACGAAGACATTCATTTTTCATCCTTAATGTAGTAATGCTGTAATAAAGGCGACAGGTGACACTGATTCCCTTGCGCCGTGTTAGCTTAAGGTGGAAGCGGAAATTAACTCTGATATTGAAACACTGGTTACTTTAATAAGTTAATTTTCTTCTAGGTATTAAAATACCTTAATACTGAAAAATATAGTGAATTTAAAAAAAAAGCAAAATATCGAAATGTCTACAAATTTACTATTTGAAATACAAAATTATTTAGAATTTTATTTATTTGTGAGAATGTAGTTTTACATAGTATGGTGTTAGTATTTTTGTTAGTTCTATACATTCTACCACAAAGTATATGGTGTACAAATATTCAATTGTCGTTCTTAACTAAGTAGACTTTAGAGATATGTTAGAGTTTATTTTTGTTGTTCTGAACAGGTTCCTTGTTGACTTTTCTTCTTCATCATTTTCAATCTGTGCAAGTTCTAAGCTAATATTACCTTTAAAAATACTAAAAATATCCACGTAAATTCGCTGTTACTGGTAAATATCCACGTAAGCTCATATGAGCTCTTGTTTTGTAATTATTTACTGAATTATTTGAATTAATTAGGGAAACATTGAATTCAATAGACAAAATAATTTGCAACACACACAATTTCAAAACAAAGAAGTTTTCAAGCAAAGCCATTGACAACTCCGCTACTCCCCAGTTAGCCAAATAACCTAAAAAACATAATTTGTCACCCATTCAGGTGCACGTTGCATGTACAAAACAGCACGTCAGCGGCAGAACACCAGTTTTTAATTGCCAAACAGCGTGCCTAGTGCCATTTCATTCAATTACTAGCATACCAACGCTCTCGCCGTCGAGTTTTGTAGATAATTACATAATGTATGTTTAAAATTTGTTTTAATTCTGCTTCTGTGAAAATCGAGAAAGGCAGGTACGTTGAAAATTCTGCTTTTGTCATCAACATTGTTGAAACCTTTAAATAAAGCTATTACTGTTGAATCCAATGCAGGAAATTACACTGTCTGACTGAAAATTCGTTGCTATTCTGCACATAACGAAACATACAGAAGAAACTGCGATGGAGGAAGTGAAATTAGAATCTGAATAATCTGTACCCTCTTAAAGTCAAAGTCAATTTCCATAGAATAGATGCTAGTTGCGCCTTCCAAAAGGTAGATTCGTATAGAGAAGAATGGGCGACAAAGTCCATAGTTTCTCTTTTAAAATATTTTATCACCTAGAATAAAATTACTATACTACAATAGGTACAAAGTATTAAAAATAAGCAAAGATAGATAAATTAATTATATTTATCTATTTATCTGATACCTACATGGTGCTCACATCTCAATGACAAAAATTGCAAATATGTAGACGATTTTTCCTGACTTAAGTATTTTTGAGGCTCCATGGGCAGTCAAACCTGCTTCTAGTGTCACTGACTGGCCAGCATGTTTATTAAGTTTGATATGAACTATTCTAGCAAACCCCATAGTTCACATCGACATTTCCAAAGACGAAACTAAAAAACTAGAGAATAAGCACACAAGTCTCAATATCCGCCACACACATCCATTCATACAAGCACATTTCCCGACGCCGCTCTTCTGCTCACCAATTCGCAGCGCCTGACTAGGCGTTTACATAACTTGCATTTTCGGACATAATTAAAATTTCCACGCCTGGGAATTCTATTATGGAATTTAACACATCCTGCGCCATGCGGATTTCGGCTGCAATCATTGTATTTTCCACAGAACGAATCCTATGAATTTTTCAGGACGAAAATTATGTTGGATTTTATGTTGTTTGAATATTTAGAGGAGTTTATATTATGAAATTATTATTTTACTGTTCGTAGGATTATGTTGTATTTATTCCAAAAATAGTTCGCTTATATTTGCACTATATTGTGCTTCAAAATATTTTAATCATACACCTTGCCGCTTTAATGACGACATTCATCTAACACACGTAGACGTAGGGTTCGCCTTTCGTTTTATGAAGATATTTTAATTTAATTAAACGTTATTATTAATTTTTTATTTTAAATTTTCTGAAATAGCATCTTGGAGCACCTGTACTTAAAGAACATAGCGCAGAGGTCATTTGCCGGGGTCACAGGTCATAATATCGCATCAATGAAATTAAAACGAATAACGTGCAACGAGTAGGCGATTTGAAGGAAAGAGAGATCTTCATGAATAAATTTTAAATTTAATAAAATTAATAAATTTCATTACAAAACAAAATTTAAATTTTTCTTTTTACGGATTATTTTATCTTATTACAATTTTTATGTTTAGGTACTGACCACTAGCCCTACCTGTGTGTAAAACAATGTAGCCATTGTAGCGGCACGTTGTATAGCTAGCTATACAACGTGCCGCTACAATGGCAAGTATCCTGTTTATTTTCTGCCGCAAATAATTAAATTACCCATATAAGAACAAAAAGAAACTACTCATTCAACTAACAACGTTAAAACGTGCAGCCAGAACATTGAAGTACAACACAAGTTCAAACAAAAGAAAGTTTCTATCGATTCGCTTGTACAAGTGCTTCCGCCAACCAATTATGTATGAGATTGTTGTTAACAACTTATTTTATTAGCAGAACTAAGGGAATTCATTCATAGTCATTGTTTGTATAGGTTGAAAGTAAAAGAAAAAAAACCTGCCTTGTGATTTGATGGTTTCCATCATCATATATATATATATATATATATATATATATATATTTTAATAGATAAGTTCTTTATTGACACAAAATACAGGTGTAACATACTTATTTGAAACCCTGGCTCCTGAGCTAGGTAACAACCTGTGTTACAGGAGCCAGTGTCTCCCTCCGTTTGTGGTACATTTCATATTATATAAGCTGTGTAATAAATTAATTAAAAAACATGGTATAGTAAAAGAAATTAAAGATGCACGCTCGCTCTTTTGGTACGCAATAAATGTGCATAAATGCGTGTGTGTGGGATGGTGTGAGGGTGTGTGCGCGTGTGTGTAATGGCGTGTGTGTTGGTGGATGTTTAAGTGGGTGATGGTGTGTGGGTTTGTGTCTTATGAGTACTGCTGTTGTACTAGGTCTTCCGTCCGGTGATAATCCAGTGTTTGAAGCCATGTGGAGATTTTATTTTTACTCCCTCTTGTTGTCAATGGGTTTATGTTCAGGATATGGTTTATTTTTTTGTAAATGTACGTAGCCATGTAAAAGTGTTGTAGGCTTATTCAAAATCGTCATTCGTCGCCAAATATTAATTTTGGTATAGCACTACCGATGATTAAGAAACGATGATTGAAAGTAAAATGATTAAGTAATCTGCAGTATGATATTTATGTGGTAAGAGGACAAAAGCTGTAATAGTGTTGATGGGAAATGAAATTCGGAAATAAGCGAGAAAATACTAAAAGCAAAAATAATCCATAGGATGGTCATCAAGCACAATCAGTAAAGTAATCTGATATTTTCGCCTTATTTCTCTAATTCATCTTTGGTAGAAGTAAAAACGTTGGTTTCATTTCAATTAATCATTTGTCCCCTCGGGACCATTCCGAAACGTCCGCCACTTCCAAACTTATTAGAGAGAATATAAAAGAACGAATAGAAACAATAAGTAGCGTCCAACGAATGAATATATGAATAAAATCTTTGTCAACTTTTGTAATCAATCTGAAGCGAGTTTCAACAGTCGCTAACGATCTCATTCATAACAAACTTCTAATAGAAGGCAAGCCTTAATTAAATCGTCGATTCATATTCCCCTGTCCCGATACCCAATCAAAGGCAGATAGGAATTGGAAAAAAGTCAAAAACGTTGAAGACTTTTGTAATTAGCCGACTGTGGGAGCGCACAAAAAATATATGTCTCTCGTCCTATGAATATGCAAGGGTGGTGTTTGTCGCGGCCCGCGACCACCGCTGAATTATTAATGTTTACCTAAAGCAAACGAGTCTCTCACTCACTCTAGATATAATGTGGGTAAGCAGGGATTACGTTGGCAGAAAGACGAACTGCCTCTGCTTTATTACAATGAATTGTCGACGTCAAAGCTTAATGACTAAGTCAGGGCACAATAGAATTGTATAAGTTTCACATTATGATGAATTAGCTCAATGGATAAACGACTTGGGGATTTAATTTGCTTGGGGATTACGTACTTTTGAGGAAGCTTTAGATATTATGACTATTGTTTGTCATTAATATTTTGTATACATACACTTAAAAAAAAAACTTAAAAAAAAAGTACAATTTGAAAAACTTACATAAGTACACAATGATTACAGCTATATTCTACAATAGAGTCACATTAAAGGGCGAACTGATGGCTCCTAAGCTAGGCCAAAAGCCTGTTTTTTAGGAGCAAGTTCGTCTCGGTATAATGGCATACAGCAGGTACCGAGTGTCATGCGAGTACTTATAGAAATAAATAAATTAAACAAACAATACCTTAACTTAAATACAGTATTAATTAGTTCTATTAACGAAACAAATGTAATAAGATTCTCGGTTCCATCATACGTTATTTTCTGCAACCAATTTGTAATTTGAATCTTAACTTCGTGTTTAGTCAGGGAGTATATGGGTATATGTTTCTGTACCTATTCTATTATACAAGCGAGAGCTAGTTGCCGCATACTGAAGGCTAGCAAACTTAGAACGGCATTGGACTAAGTGGCACACGGGAGTGCCTTTAAGGTTTTGTAGGTTCCGCCCCAAACCGGGATACAATATAAAATGATTGACTGCCAAAGACTCTGGTAAACTATAAAAGCTAGATCGGGATCAGCAGAGTGCCTAAGTTTCTTAAAGATATAAATAAATTTTCTGATCCTGGAACAAAGGGCTTCGTAATGGGGTTGCCAGCTAAGTTTGTGATCGATGTGGACTCCTAAATATTTTATGTCTGGGACCAAGAACAGAGATGGGCAGCTGCAATTGGGAGATTCACCTGAGCAAATCTGGGCTTTAATTTGACCTGATTCCAGTGGAGGAGTTATAGTGATAGGTACCGAAAATCTAATGACCTTTATCTTTGCTAAGTTTAGGGTAATTAAATTCTCTTTCTACTTCTCTTCTCTTAATACTTTTATATTAATTGAGTGATTTTATCATTAGTAAGAAATTTAGACTATTTTTAACAGTCATATACATAACAATAAGAAGAAGTGACCCGTACAATCCTTACATTAAAATCAAACTGCGCCACAGGTTGTGACAATATCTCATCGAACCTAATAAAAAGTAATATCGAGCTTTTAGTTCCTCCTCTCACATTTATTTACAACAGGTGCTTAGAATATGGTGTATTCCCGAAAAATCTCAAACTGTCTGAGGTTCACCCTATTCATAAAGGAGGTGACCGGGATCGTGTTAATAACTACAGGCCGATATCGATCCTACCCTCCTTGTCAAAGGTTTTTGAAAAACTACTAAACAAGAGACTTGTTAGCTACTTGGAGGGCGAGGGCCTACTCTCTTGTACACAATTTGGCTTTCGGAGGCATAGAAGCACAGATGATGCTATCTTTAAATTAAACAATTGTATAGCTACAAATTTAGATTCTGGAAAGAAATGCCTTGCCATCTTTTTGGATCTGGCCAAAGCATTTGACACGATCTCGGTCCCCATCCTTTTGCGAAAACTCGAGAATTTCGGTATAAGAGGCAATCAACTCAAGCTTTTTGAGAGCTATCTGTCGGAAAGATACCAGTGTGTAAGAATAGGAAACTGCACTAGCTCTTATCTTCCTATTACATACGGAGTTCCCCAGGGCAGCATTTTGGGACCTACCCTCTTTCTCGTTTATATAAACGACCTCACGAACCTATCTATACCCCAAGGCGAAATAATCTCTTACGCAGATGACACTGCTCTTATATTCAACGCCGACAATTGGGATGAGGTATTTAACGTTGGACAATGTGGACTTGATCTCGTAAAAGAATGGCTACAAAATAATTTACTTACACTGAACAGTGATAAAACTAAATACTTGACTTTCAGCATACGAAATCCTCCTAAACTTCTTGCTACAAAACATTGCCTTATTCCTCACAATTGTCCTGGAATAGATAACTGTAATTGTGTACCTCTAGAACGTGTCAACAATGTGAAATATTTAGGATTAATTATAGACCATAATTTATCCTATAAGGCCCATATTAAAGCTTTATCGGGACGAGTAAGAAAACTAATTTATATATTTAAAACTTTGCGACATGTTGCTGATCTCAAATTATTAAAACAAGTTTATTTCTCTCTTTGTCAATCCATTATTAATTACGGCATAATTGTATGGGGAGGAGCTGCCAAAACTACTCTAAAAGGCCTTGAGATAGCTCAGCGTGCAATTCTAAAAGTTTACACTTTTCGCCCAATTCGCTTTCCCACAAACATTTTGTACAACTCATGCGAAGTCCTTACAGTGAGACAATTGTTCTTACTCAACATTGTACTAAAACAACATGGTGAACTTATATATGATACTGATCTCACAAAGAAACGCAGAAAACATGACGTTGTGGTCCGCATACATAAACCTAAAACCTCTTTCATAAAGAGATTCTTCGTCTTTCTAGCACCACATGTGTACAATAAAATTAATAAATCCATAAATATTTTTTCTCTTAACAAATTCCAATGTAAAAAGAAGGCATATGAATTTTTAATGAAACTATCATACGAAGACACTGAAAAATTTATTCAAATAATAAATTAATATTTTTGTTTGTATATCTATATATATGTATATTCACTCTACTCCTGTTCATTTATCATGAAGACATATGTATACACTTACACTTACACACACAGACACCCCCACACACACGCACACTCACCCTCTCATCCTCACACATAATTCCTCACACACAAAATAAAAAAAATTGTTAGTAATTTAAGTTTAGTTTTACCTTAATTTCTTATTTCTCTTTGATTTGTAATGGTCCTAAACTCTTGCATCTTGCTAATTTAGGTTACCTAGTATATTGTTTCTGAGGGGAAACGGTGCTGTTAGCTGAGATACAGGCTCACGCCTAGTTCAGCTGCGGATGCTCATTCTCTTATCTATAATTAAACTGTAACCCTTATATTTGTAAGAATGTACTGTATCTACCTACTGTTTTTGAGTAAATAAATATTGTTATTAAAAAAAAATAACAATCATCGATATTAGATAAGCAAACAGATATTATTCATCAGTTTTCATTTATTCATTTGTAATTATAATACACATGATAAAAATTTAATATCTAAACGACAGTTAATAAAAACCAGTCAAATCCTACTCTACAGACTTGCAACACATTCATAAAACTGCGACCACAGTCCCGAGACTTAGCAGCACAATCAACAGTCCATTGGCTTTGTAATCAAATGTAATTAAAATGTAACAGCCAAATGAATGAGGATGCTGTTGACATAAGAGAGATAAAGTTCAGAAAACCCAGTCTGCAAGACCTCGCACGTAACGAAACTTAATACTGAAAACAGAATTTAATAGGCAAATAGAATAGAAGTAAAGGAAGTCAATGTCATTAATATAATTATTGTGCCTCGATAATGTTTGCAGACGCACCTACTGACGGCTTTGATGCACTCTGGCGTAAGAAATCTGCCTCGCTACTCCGCAGGCTGTGTGGCAGTCCCAACACTATCCTGCAATCAATAGCCGCCTGGGCCAACAGCCCGCTAGTGTGGGCGCTTGCAAACCGGACCCGTTCTGTTTTAGTTATTAAGTACTAACATAGGCTAAGCCATTTTGTTACTAACACTATAGACCATTGTAGTCTGAATAAATAAATAAATAACTAATATGATTGCTTCTTCTATTACATACATGGGACTTAAATATAACTAGCGTAGCTAAATGTAGGTGTACTATGATACACCTCCCCCCCACCCTTCGAGAAAAACAGGCGTGATGTTACAACAAGATAATAACTACAAGATTATATTCAGATTCTTTGTCCAGGGAGGTCTGACTCACATTTTTTTTTTTTGCAATCTTCTGTTTTAGAGTGCTCCTGATATAAAACACACATCAGGCTTCCTTTGAAATGAAATAAAATGAAATTGTTTATTCTGTAAATAGGATATCGGAATCACTTTTACACGTCATATAAAAAATATTAAAAATAAGCTAGATGAGGTCGGTGTTTCCTATCTGACTACTCTGAGAAGAAAGGCCGAAACAAACTCAGAGGTCGCAGTCTCCTTTAAAATCCAGACATAATCTTGGTCAAGCCATGTGAGGACCATGTAGATTAGTGTCTGAAATGGTCTTTTGAGGAAAGAACCACACAGATTTGAGTGGACCTGTACAGTCAGTGCAAGTATTTGTCAGTAATCGTGGAGCTCAACTCAGTCTGTGTCTGTGTTGTAATGTTTGCAACGCATCCATTCCATCCAGCACCATCCAACATTCCACATCTTTCTCTCAAATGAGCCGCCTCGGTTAAGGTTATACCTAACCATCACCGTTCCAATGTTATATCACGTGTTATAGTAGTCGGTATTAGTAGAACTTCTGCATGTTCTTTTGTTTTCATTCGTTAAGGATATTGACAATGTCCTTCATTATTGTCGCGTGTATTTCGTTTATTTCTGTTGTGATTACATTGTTTTTCTTCGTCGCTCAGTCGCTCCTTATAACGAGTCTCTTTGACATGGGATCTGTAGTGAGGCATTCCAATTATAATAAACTGAATATCGTTACCATATCTTTTTGTTCTATTATTTAGAAAATAATTGTCTTGTTATGGGACCATGTAAGAAATTGTTTTATTTGGATGGAAGCTTGATAATATTTACAAGTGGGTCCATAACAACTTATGACTAAATAAAAATAGCAAAATTATATATTATATTCTAACTTAACTAAAACTATTCAAAAACTAAAATACAGCATCGTAAAATTCATCCGCATCGCTGTCGACTGGTAATGTACCCAAGAGACTGGCCGCATTGCCACGTTGTATGGCAATGCTTAGCCTCTGCCCAAAGTAAAAACCAGCTCTTGGGTCACGGGAAGTGTCAAATAGCCGTTTTGAAATTTCATTAAACAGGCCATGAGCACTCGGACCCCACGGCCCGAGGGTTTCGACCCCAAACGGCTCGAAAATATAATTACCTGTAAGGTTATTATACTTACGCCGCTTGAGGTTTTCTGCAGCCGCAGCAGCAGCACCAGCACAGCACGCCGAGCCAGGAAGATGGGATGGCGCAAGAGTGTCGACACAGGTTGCATCCCACACTAGAGGCCTACCCACCTTCCATGGAGATAAAGACATACCGTCCGGTCTCTTGCCATCGTCGCGTGCCAAGCCATTGGGTTCTAATATAGCTGGAACGCCGGCGGTGACAAGAGCTCGTCGGATGATGTCGTTAATGTTCGCGTGCCGCGCTAAGCGACCTGCACTTCGGCTGCAAGACAGGCCGTGATGTCCGAGACTGTTGACAACTTCGCCACAGTGACAGCGATGAGGAGAACAACAAGGAGCTCCTAGTCGTAGGGAAGCAGCGAGGCGGAAGGTATTGTCGTCGAACAGAGTGCCTATGTTCGACGACGGTAGTGCGTGAAGCCACAGACCCGATTCCCACTTACCCACAGCCAGCAAGCGCGCACGCTCCACAGTGGTAGTAGACGTATTGAGTAAATTGTTCTGTACTACTCTGCAGAGCGGCTCATCCCACCGTCTTTGGGAAGATGGATGATCGGGTAGATCTGTTTTCGGGCAAGCGAGTCTCCAGGCATCCATAGCCTCGGTGAAGCACGGCACATCAAAATCAATCAGTGTGGAGGCTAGAATTTTCCTGATTAATTTTTCAGTGCCGTGAACCGAGGATATGAAAGCCGGTAAACTAATACTAGAAATTTTGCGGACGCCGAGGCCTCCCATACGGATGGGAAGAGTAGCTTGCGCCCAAGCTCGGTCGTCCATGGCCACATTTAGAATTGAAGTTAATGTGTGTCTGATAATTTGGTCCATTTTTTCTAAAAGGGGAGTATGCTTCCATAAATGGGAAGCGCGAAGAAAATATATTAATTTAGGGCCGAAACAGCAGTAACGAATTAGGGTGATGGCCGAATGCATATTAATTTGTAACAATCTTTCCGAAACATCGTTGAAATTTTGTATTTTTTCCTCAATAAAAACGGGAAAGGAATTCTCGAAGATTGGAGACCCAAGGAGACGAAGAGAGCTTTTTTCAATAATTTTGATTTCTGGAGCTACTGCATTAAATTTGGGGAGTGTCAGTTGTCTGTCAGTACTGTCCGCTAGGTATAGTTCACATTTCGAAAGGTCGAGATCAAGGCCAATGGAATGAAGTTCGTTTTTAAGGAATTTTAGGTCATTTAAAACAGTTTCTACATCGCCTCCCAAGGTTCCATCATCAAGATACCAAACGTTAAATTTGGAATTTAGCTGTCGAATAATTGGGTGAATGGCTAAACTAAAAATCACTGGCCCGAGGGGGTCACCTTGTTGGCAGCCAACAGCAGATTCCAAAAGGTTGTCTCGATACAGTAATTTAGAAGGGTGTCTGTAACATTGCCAAAGGAAACTATAGATTTGGGGTATTTCTTTTTTAGTTTCTGCCAGCAAGGTGTCCCTATTAACAGAATTGAAGGCATTCTTTATGTCAACTTTCAGGATGACCTCTCCTTTACCAGAATTTAGGTAGGTCGATGGATGGAATGGGTGTATTGCAAACGGTACAAGAAAATAATGTTTTGATCTTCGGAAAGAAAACTGCAAACTTTTTGCTACAAATGACTGTATCTTTTGACACGGGTTTACGAAAACAAATGATTAGATAATCATTAAAAAAGTAACCAACCTAGTCTAGAGTTAAGACTGGAAACCAAAATCTTGCAGTTAGTCCTTGTATTTTGAACTTCAAAACTTAGACTCGGTTCTATAGTCAGTTTTTGTGTTAAGACTATTGTACCCTAATTGTGTGTAATACTGTCGTACCCTAAGATTGTCGGAATGAAGTTCAAAATATAATAACTGACTGGAAGGTTTCAGTTCCCTGTGAACTGTCTTAAAGGTTTGGGTTTGGACTACAGTAAGAACTTGTTTTGTAATGAGACGGAATAAGTCGAGAATGATAAGATCCCAAACAAAACTAATTCTAGACATGTTAACACAATAACATTGCTACAATTAGCATCCCACGCTCAGTTGACGATGACTGGGCTAGCTGGGGTACGTCTTACAAATGCTACCTAAGTTCTACCAAGTTGTTTGGCTAACTTGCGCCTGACGATGTCCAGTTACTAGGGAGTACAGTCGTTAATTGGAGCGAGAAATTAGTGATTTTCTAGTGTGTGTGTGTCGTGTTGTCTTTTGAACAACCTTTGTTAGTTTTGTAACTACCCATGTTTCTATCCAAACGTAATTTAGTCTTGAAAATCATCTAGCCCGCATTTAAAATTCAATAATGTTCATGTCATTTGTTGTAAATTTTTACTCGCAGGTATTTAATTTTGTTCTAGACTTATCAAAAATCGACACGAATCTAATACAATACAAATCTTAACCGTTTGTGATCATGGTAGAAAACATCACACCATAATATTGTTCCTATTCGACCACTCACTGTTCCGATACAATAACTTATGATGACAATAACTTCTAATCTTCACAAATTCAGGAGTTTAATATTTCAACCTAAATATTGCCTGAACCACATACTCAGAAACTTAGAATACCAAGCTACACAGCCGAGATAAGACGCATAAATACAAAATATCAATATCACAAGCAAATGGTAAGGCTTGCGGTTTTTGGAACGCAGCACGCTCCGAATTTAACAGTATTAAATTATTTCGATAGCATACAACCGCCGAGTTATGTTGGCTTGCGGATACAACTTTAAACTGAATCATTCAGACTATGTTGTTTGTTTGTAAATACGCGTCATTGATCGTGTTACATTTTTTGTTTGAATAGACGACGAACTTTAATGACTTTATGTACTGTCGCATTAAGTTTTTTTTTACCGACATTGCTGTTTAAGTAGGATTCTTTGCAGACTTCTCCAATTTTTTTTGGACGTGCTAACTTCGATGTTGATACTAATGATTATGTACTTACTACAATACTGATGAACCTAATGTTTTGATATATTCACAATATCGAACATTAAAATCTAAATGGAACAAACTGATCTGTAATTTTACTTTAATTTTCAGAACGCTGTTATTTTAATACCTATCAAGACTGTAGGTACTATTTTTATGGTAGAAATTATACCGAAAGCAAAACTCAACAAATTACAAACGCTTTAAAAATATCTAAAATTCCATGCATCTTCAACCCAAAAGAACCTTGAACAAAAATATAGCAATCAATATCGAAGTGCCACCTCGAATATTCACACTAGTACTGAAATAAAAATGTATTCCTGAAAGACCTAGGTATTCCAACCAACTGAGGCACGGAGCTAACTTTTATCAAACTTTGAACGCTAACTTTTATTCCGCGAATGATCCCAAAAGGCTATTTTACGAGACTCGACCCCTTGCGAGTCTGAAGGGGTGAAATATGTTTATTTCACTTAAAATGTAAGCAGTTTCTTTTGAAGTGCTGTCAGGGCTAGTGAACCAGTGAAGATCTAGGGAGGTGGTGGAAGATTTAATGGCCTCTCACAGACCTGTGAGAGGGACTGGGCTGTAATCTACCACGTGGGCCCAGTGCGGGTTGGTAGATGTCACATGTCTTAAAATGTTTGCTTCCAGAATATGCCGGTTTCCTCACGATGTTTTCCTTAACCGTTTTGGGAGCAGTGGTGATGAAATTATTTACACAAAGTAATGCGCCTGCCTGCTTTCGAACCCACGGCTAACAACTCGTAAGTCGGGGCCGTTAATACTGGGCCACCATTGCTGCAGATATACATAGATGGCGGTAACCACAAACGGTGGGCCATTTGTTTGCTTGCCATCCAATAACATAAGAAAAAACTTTAATACTTAGAAATTGAAAACCCTGTAATTACATTACAAAATTCATATATTTTACCATAATTTCTACCCCTTACAGCTCTGTCTACCCTCTCTGATACAGTGGGCACACAATACATTGACAGTAGCGGGTCGACCCTCGTCACCACAGATAATGTCAAATCAAACACTGCCGCCGACGCGACGTCGACGTAACTGGGGTACGTCACTACGTCAAAAATTACTCATTAATGGGTATTCAGGAGGTTTATTTTTATTTTACATTTGAAAAAAATATAGTTTATTTTTATTTTACACGCCCTTCTCTGGTAAAATAAAACAGCGTGAGGAAATCAGGATTTTAAATGGTCTGACATCAGTAGCTAACCTCCATTAAGCAAGGGTAGTGGTTAATAGTCATTCCTTTTCTGTATGAGAAGAGGAGTTTGCCTTTCATTGTTAAAGGCTGATAGTATAGTAAAGCCATTTCCTAGTATTCCAAAAATTTCAAGAATCCAACGACAAAATAGGTGGTAGAGACAGGTAAGAAAGAAACAGGGGAAGTTTTTGTTGTATGATTACAGTTGAACGAGGCAACTCCTTCATTCGACACCCAAACAATGGGTCACTTAATATCGTGTCCAGCGTGTTCTGTAGCCTGCATGGTGCAGGAGCTGATGGACGCTACTGAAGGTGCCAAACTCGTAGCCAAATTCTGGGCTGACTCTATATAAATTGCCATAGACACGCTAAGAAGAAGAACATCCAAGACTTCATGTTTTCGTTCCTATTATTATATTGATAGACCTACACTACTTATGGCGTGTCAGATATTACATTTAACAACATAATATTGTACATTCAGGGAAATTAATTATTAGAAAAAACTGACACCCTACCTCAATTTTCCGTGTTATAACACTTTCATACAGTTTTCAAAGAATGACAGCTGCAATTTCAATAAACGGACAATATAAGTTGGTAGTCAACTTGCTAAACAACAAATTTCCCTAACTATACAATGTTATGTTGTAATACGTAACATCTAGTCCCAACGATATAATAACACGAGGTTGTAGTCTATTATCTTTGCTCAACAATTATAACAAGCCTCATTAGCTGTCTGTTCATTGGCTTTAAACTATACGTTCATCCATCCACGTCATTCATTGGTAGTATACACACAAAATAGATTTTAGACAGCACGAATTATGAAGGCGTCAGCAAAAGTCGCGGAAATTAACTGTAATTTTTTGACAGTTGCATGATATGGCTATAACCAGTAACACGGAAAATTGACGTAGTGTGTCAGTTTGATAAAAAATTAATTTCCCAAACTGTATATCAGGGTCTCCCATTAGATTTGGGGTGCTAGGACAGGAAACCTCCCCGTGTGCCTGGGGGCTGGAGTTCCCTTACGGATGCGTCCGGGGGGAAGGCCAGTCTCCGGGACGGTGCACCTTGGGGTGCGGGCAATGTCTCCCCATTAGGTACTGCGTGCCTAAGGGGTCTCGTTGCCCGTATGCCAATATCCTGTCGGAGGAGTGAACGCTCTAACGTGTGCTCGTTAAGAGCACACGTTGAGCAGCGTTCTGGTGGGAGCGGGCTCGGCGTGCACTAACCCTGCCGTCGGGCAGGCAGGAGGAAGTCTTTTCTCTTGCCACCGTTGGTCTCGTAGCCCCGAAGAGTGTCAAGGTCATGTCTCTGGCATTTGACGGGGGTCGAGGGTCTTGGCTTAACCGCCCGGGCCGCGAGGTAGAAAACCTCTATAAAAAATCACCCCAAACCTCCAAGCGGCGGCGCACCGTGAGGGAGGTTGATAGCTTGACTAATGGGTAGCTTAATTAGTCACTAGTGCGAACCACTATTTTTTGGTTGGTTGGTTGGATATATTTTTTACTCGTGGGATCAAAAATGGAACAATTTTTAAAACAAAACCCAAGAACCGAAGTCGTGCCAATTTTATTGGCGGAGGACCCGCTTGCCGGCGACGGCAACAAGAGTCGAGGAGACTCCTGTCCCTCCGGGGACCAAGCTAGGTCCGATCGGGACACTGGACGCGGGCGTTTCTGGGGGAAACGCTCGCGTGACGAGAAGACGGACCGCGCAGGATCGGCGGGACAATCCTCAAGCGAGGAAAGCCTGCCGGTCGCTAAGACGCCTACGGTTAGGAGAGGCCGAGGCAGCGCGGTGACCTCGAAGCTGGGGCGTGGCAACCGGGGTCGCATCAAGCGGCCCGGTACCCCCCCAGGAATCGGCGGGGATAGCGACCCCGAGGTCTCGTCCGGGGCCTCAACCGAGGAGTCGGTAGGGGTCACCGTCCCAAATAAGGGCACGACGGCACGGGCTGGCGCCGCTGCGAATCGTGCCAAGGGAGGAGTGGTGTCCGACGAGGCCGCCAAAGTCGCCGCTGGGGGCTCCAATTCGGAGCGAGCGGCCAGGTTTGCGGAGGTCGTAGCGGCCGCGATCAGGACTGTGGCCTTAAAAAAGCTGCAGTCCTCGAAAGAGAAGGCCATACCTGCGGCCACGGCCTCCATTATGGCGGCAGCGGAGGTCTTTCTCCATCTTGGGCCTCCGTTAGACGGTATGTCGGAAATGCGGGCGGAGGTCGCCCGCTTGACAGCCGCCACGGAGCTTCTCCAAAAGGAGAATGAGGAGCTCCGAGCAGACCTGGCCGCGCTCCGTGGAGCCGGCGCCCGCGTCGTTCTACAGCGCGGAGCGGTGCAAGGGCAGGGCCCGCCCTTGCCGGCGGAGGACCGGGTTTTGGCCCTGGTGCGGAAGGAGCTGGCTGCTTTCAACAGCCGGTTCTCCGTACTGGAGGCCGTGGTCCTGCGCCCTCCATTAGCGGCGAGCCAGCCGGCCTCGGGCCAGCGGAAGGCGGCATCTTATGCCACCACCGCAGCTGCCGTGGCCAAACTAGGTCCGTCAGGGCAGACCAGGGGTGGGGCTGCTACACAGGCAGCGAGGGCCCCGGCCAAGGCGGTGGGGGCCCCGGCCTCGGCCCTGGCAGCGGGAGCTCCGCCCCAGGTGGTGAAACGGCTGCCTCTGCCTCCTAAATCTCCCCAGGCTGACGCCGAGTGGCAAATAGCCGGGGAGAAGAAGAAGGCGGGCAAGGCCAAAAGGGCGGCCAAAAAGAAGGCGAGGCGGCAGCGGCGCAAGGAGCAAAGCGTCGCGGCTAGGCTCCGCGCCCCGAAGTCCGCAGCTGTAGTGATAACACTACAGCCGGAAGCGGAGAAGAAGGGCGTGTCCTACCGCGACGTGCTCTCCAAGATTGGGGCGGCGGTGGACCTTAACGAGATAGGTGCCGCTCAGGGCATCCGGGTAAGGGTCACCGCGACTGGGGCCCGGATGCTGGAGCTCCCCGGAGCGGCCAGTGGCCCGGCCGCTGACGCCCTAGCTGAAAAGCTTAGGGCGTCCTTAAATGCGGACGAGGCCCGAGTGTCCAGGCCCACGAAGTGCGTAGAAATGCGCATCTCGGGCCTGGACGACTCAGTGGTGGAGGAACAGGTGGTGGCCGCTGTCGTCAGGACTGGGGGGTGCTCTGCCGAGCAGGTTAGGGCAGGCACCATCCGTCCTGGCTTCACGGGGATGCGAGCCGTAACGGTGAGCTGCCCCGAGCTGTCCCGAGCCGTAACGAGGCGGAGTGGTTCCGGGAGGCCATGTCCGAAATTTGTGACGTGGCAATGCCCCGGGTCCAGCCCGGACGTGCTCAGCGCCAGGTGTACTGGTGGTCGCGTGAGCTGACCGCTTTACGCGCGGCGTGCGTTGCTGCGCGCCACCTGTACGCCAGGCACCGCAGGCTCCGTATCCGCCCGCCGGATACGGAAGCCATTGAGGCGGAGCTGTACGCAGGATACAGAGCGGCGAAGACCGCCCTCCAAGCGGGGATCGAGCGGGCCAGAGGACTGGCCCGCGAGGAGTCGCTGGAGACTCTGAACAGAGATCCGTGGGGACGCCCATACAAATGGGTGAGAGATAAGCTCCGCCCATGGGCTCCCCCGCTGACGCAGAGTCTCCGGCCCCAGCTCGTGGAGGACGTGGTGAGCGCTCTGTTCCCCTCGCGAGGGGAACATACTCCCCCGCCCATGGCTCCGCCTCCTGCAGTGCCCGATGCGGACCACATCAGGGACGACGACAACGATACTCCGGAGGTGACCGAGGTAGATCTGAGAGTGGCGGTACGTAGGCTGAGTGCCAAAAATACCGCCCCAGGACCCGACGGCTTACCTGGAAAAGCCTGGGTTCTGGCCTTAGAGGCTCTCGGGCCTCGACTTCGGGGGCTCCTAAGCGCATGCTTGGAGAGGGGCCAGTTCCCACTTCGTTGGAAGACGGGGAAACTGGTCCTCATCAAGAAGCCGGGGCGCCCGGCGGACTCTCCGTCCGCTTACCGGCCCATCGTGCTGCTCGATGAGGTGGGCAAGCTCTTTGAAAGAGTAATTGCAGACCGCCTTGTCGGGCAGCTGGTGCGAGTGGGGCCGGATTTGGCGGAGAGCCAGTATGGTTTCCGCAAGGGGCGCTCTACGGTGGATGCCATCATGCGCGTTCGAGCCCTCACGACGGGGGATGCTGTTGCCCGGGGTGGGGTAGTCTTGGCGGTGTCTCTTGACATCGCCAATGCCTTCAATACCCTGCCCTGGAGTTGCATTAGGGAGGCACTCCGGTATCACCGGATGCCGACCTACCTCTGTCGAGTGGTCGAGGCCTATTTGACGGACAGGGCCGTCATCTACCCCGGTCACCACGGAGAGTGGAACCGGCGAGAGATGTCGTGCGGTGTCCCACAGGGATCGGTCCTGGGGCCGCATCTGTGGGACATCGGCTACGACTGGGTGCTGCGCGCCGACCTCCCTAGCGGCGTCAGCGTGGTTTGCTACGCTGACGACACGCTGGTCCTGGTGCAGGGGAGGTCGCATGAGGCGGCGGCCGAACTAGCGACACGTTGGGTTGCGACAATCGTCGAAAGGATCCGGCAACTGGGACTCGAGGTGGCCTTGCACAAGTCCGAGGCCATGTGTTTCTATGGTCCTCGGAACGCGCCACTGTCGGGTTCCCAGATTACGGCGGGAGGGGTTCACATCGGTGTCGAGTCGACGATGAAGTACCTGGGACTCGTCCTCGACAGCCGGTGGAACTTCGTGGAGCACTTCCGACGTTTGGCTCCCAAACTGGATAGGGCTGGGGCTGCTTTGAAGCGGCTCCTGCCCAACCTGGGGGGTCCAAACGCCTCCTGCCGGAGGCTTTACGCGGGGGTCGTGCGGTCCATGGCCCTTTACGGGGCACCGGTGTGGGCGCGTTCATTGAGGCTGCGACCGGCCCGGCGGTTGAACGCGTCCCAAAGGGTCATGGCCATCAGGCTGGTCCGGGGATACCGCACGGTCTCCCGTGAGGCGGCGAGCCTCCTTGCCGGACTACCGCCATGGGATCTGGAGGCGAAAGTCCTCGCGCACATGTGGGAGTTGCGCGAGGAGGCGAAACGCCGGGGTGTAACTCCGCTGCCGCGAGAAATCACGGCACAGCGGACAGAGCTCCGGCGGGATCTCATGGCGGCATGGAGTGTGCGATTGTCGCAACCCAGCGCTGGGCACGCCACAATTGCGGCGATAAGTCCCCTCTTTGAGGAGTGGCTTGAGAGGCGCCATGGCGTCCTCACCTTCCGCCTGACGCAGGTCCTCACCGGACACGGTTGTTTCGGGAGGTTCCTGTTCCGCGTAAGGCGGGAGGAAACGCCCGGGTGTCACCACTGTGTGGATCGCCCGGAGGACACGGTGGAGCATACGGTGGAGGTCTGCCCGGCTTGGGCGGAGCACCGCCGTGTCCTCACGGAGGCGATCGGCGGCGGCGATCTCTCGCGTCCGGCCCTGGTTCAGGCCATGGTTCGGAGCGAGAGTGCATGGGAGGCCGTCACCTCCTTCTGCGAAGCAGTTATGCTCGCGAAGGAGGAGGCGGAGCGCGCGAGGGAGATGCAAGCTGCACGCCCTCGCGGCCCTAGTCGCCGCAGGAGACGCCCCGGGCGTCGGGAGTCCAGAGCCGACTTCCGGCCACCGTAGGCGCGGGCTTGCGGACGGTGAGCAATGGGCAGCTCGCCGTCCGATAAGGACCAGGCCCGTGTCGACGGCGCGTTGTGTTCCACGCGCGCCTCAAAGAGATGTCAGCACCAACCGACGGGGTCGAAAGACCAATGCCTGCTGGGGTTGCGGGTTTGTCCGAAAGGGATAACGCGGCCCCGGCACACAGGCAACGGAAGGAACACGGGTGGGTTTTAGTCAGTAAAAGTCTGACACACCCTCTCGCTCTGCCCAGAGCGGGAGAAGTCATTTGATGATTTCCCACCCTCAAAAAAAAAAAAAAAAAAAGGGTCTCCCATTGATTATTCTTCTTATCAGGTTCCATTCCATAAGTAGGTAGTTAGATATATCAAAAATCAATATCGACTGTCTAGACAAATGCTTGAATTCGGAAAGATTCTTTCAGGACTTAGCACGTGCTATGACACTACTTTTGTTGCTTTTATAAGCAAACTAGCAAACCCGGCGAACTCCGTTTCGCCACCAGATGGCTTCGTTTTATGTAACATTTCGTTTGGTGATTAAAAGAAGAAGATTTTTTTTTTTTTGTTTTATATTAAAAAGGAAAAATTTTATTTCATTTCACAACAGTAATGAATTCATTTCGATTACAAAAATGTGCAGTACGACCGCCATCTAGAAGAGTCGCCGCAATTCCAGATGATGCTAACGCCAAAGCTATGTCACATCTTGATCGAATAGTGGCCAAAATCAATGAAATGACAAATGTTTTCCCTGTTCCTCCAGGTGCGTCCAGGAAGAATAGACCACCAGTATTATTGTCCACCGCTTGCATTAATGTTTCGTATACTTGTTTTTGCTGTTCATTCAGCAACGGCACATTATTTCGAACGAATTCCTGCAATGTATCAACATTGTATTGCAGCTCTCGATTTAATTCTTGGTTGAATGCATCGTGCATCGATCTATTTGGCGCAATCATTCCTACTTCAATCAGTAGCTTGTTTGCAATAGTCAAGCATTGATCCTCAATCAGAATCAATCCTTCATTGTAGATTTCATCGGTTATTTGGATGTCAGGATTATTCGTTTGAATGCGCAAGCGATGCAAGATATCTTCACATATGTCGTCTTTGTATTTGTTCCATAACTGAATTGGTTGTGAAGGAAAACATGTGGTGATGATAATTGCGAACAGCGTTCGTATTTGGTACGCATTTGATGAAACAACTGAATCCGCAAGTGTTAAATCCCAATGAGAATCGTTCTCCAGCAAACCCAATAGTTGACATGCTTCTCGATATGTTTGGCATTCGTGGCCATTCACAGTTTTCAAATGCGCAAATGATTTTGATCCACGTACATTTACCAACAGCAGTCGCAAATAAAAACATTCATCATTTCTAGGATGAACAGTATACATGCGACCTAGTGCATCAGTGGAAAACACCTGTGGCCAATCTGGAACTGGGGTTCCTTGTTTGCGACGTTGGAATTTCTTTGTTGATTGATTCCAAGTGTAATACTTGGGCATTTCAACGTACATCAGCGTTGCTGCGAATGGATCCGCTTCACACATTGCAAAGAAGATAGTCAATGTTGTCGATAGTGGTCTCTCAGCTCGTTGTGCCGCATTAGCCTCAGTGAAGTAAACTCTTTGGCCATTTTCCAAATGCACTGCTAAATGTACAACTGTGGGATATCTTTCATGAATTTGAAATGACAATAATCGCCACAGTGCTTCATTAGTACTGACGTATCTGCCCATTTGGAAGTTGCTGATTTCGTCATTCGCATTTTCCGACGCAATACCAAACACAGCCATGTCGATTGATTTGGCCGAATGACAACTCTCAACGTTTGCATGTGTTTCGAAAATTCGTGATAGCAGCGGGCAATATGGTACAATGAATTCATTTCCGATCTCAATCTCTTGATTTCGAACTTTAACTTTGATAGTTCGACCATTATCTTCTTTTGAACGCTGACGATAAACTGGATATCCATCGTTCCCTGTGACTGTTTCAGCAACTAACGGTCGCGGATATCGTTTTGTGCACTTTCCATCATTTGTTCAGCAACCAAATTAGGATATGAGCATGCGGTAGTCCACGCTTCTGCCATTCCACCGAGTACATATAACAACGTGTGTCACCAAAAACTCGATACTTAGTAAGCACATCCATCATAACCTTGAGTTTTTGCTAAAATACTCTGGCGATTATGTCATGGCGATCTTGCGGTTTTTGGCCCGGTTCGTCATTGGTCCAATATCTAAATTTTCATCATCACTGTAGTTCGCAGTGGGATCATATTGGAATGCCAAGCGATTGTATGATGCCAATGATCTTCGTGTGCTCACGCGTTGTCTCAATCGGGCATTTTCTCTTATTATATTTTGTCTTTCTTCGCTTAAGTTCTGTGAATACACTTGTTGCTGGCTTGCATGTCTTGTGCGGCGGCCGATGTTCGCACGTCGTCCTCTAGGCATTTTGGACTATGGACATAATGGTGAATTTAACCTCAAATGCATGATCCACATAATTTACACAGTTTAACTTACCACTTTAAAGACAAATGCTTGCTGTTGAAATTGAATAAAAATTTGCAAAAATTTACACGTGATTGATTTGATGGTTTCCAATTGTAATGTTAGGAAACGAATAACTTATTTTTTTTACTTTTTTTTCACAATTTCACAGTGAACACAATACCGGTTTGTCACATGAAATTAACTGAGCAGAGAACAATGAGTAGCTGTCAAACAATGTATCACGCACCGGCGCCATCTACTTAAAATATTGGTTTGTAGTACATGCTATGTATCAGAGATGGCGCTGTATGTGAAAAAGATTTTCCGCTTTTCTGTTGAAATTTTTCCTGAATTTTCTTTGCTATAAACCTCACGGAGCCCGAGACCTTTCCAACGAATGCAAAACCGTGGAAATCGGTTCGTGCGTTCTGGAGTTATAGCGTCAGGAAGGAAAACCCGACTTATTTTTATATAGTAGATTTTTTAACACATGCTTTCTTTAGCCATTTGCAGATAGCCAGAACTTTACATTGTGTATTTTTCGCACAAGCAAATGAAACGAAAAACTTCAAGCAGATAAGCCGTTTACGCGAAATTCATTACATTGCATCCCCTATGATGAAATAAAGTGTTTACTGGCAAATGTACAGCGAATATCATTTTATATAAAAGCTCTTAGTTAAATCCTGAATCGAATTCCATTTGTAGTAACTTGTGTTAGGGTTACATTCGTTAGATTAAGCCTCGCCCGGTTCTCAGCGATAGGAGTCCACAGGGACTGGCAGAGAACGCTTGCGTCTAGCGATGTGCTCAGAGACATAAGCGGTAGCGCTTTGTGACACCTACCGACTGGGCAGTGCAGTGCAGTGTTAGAGCCAACAGTGGCAGCAGGGTAGCGTTATTGGTACATTACAACATTTGATAAATTGTCACAGAAATTGTATTGAAACAACAAGATTGAAAAAACAAGAGCGTTAGTTCTGATTTCGGCCACGCGCCAAAAGTTCCTTGAATCGTTGTAAGTAAATTCTCGTGACGACATACCCACTGACAAACGATAATACCCGCTACATCTTACCACTTACAACTTCTACTGAGACGAAATTGGACTCGAAATGATTGAATGCAGTTGTAAAAGCGAGTAGTTTGAAATATACGGAACCCTTTGTTTTAGATGTATTTATTACGGGCTCGCCGTAATAATGTGTAACTTTCATTTATTGCTCTCATGCAGTTTGTACAGAATGTGCATTTTGTGTGCACAGTCTCGCACTACATCTCGCACATGCCAGATGCGAAGATTTGGTTTTGTTACGAAAATGTAAAGATTTTCTTGCTTTCTCCTTAGTGTAGGATGAGTGACTTGTGTTGTCGTTGTGCGAATACAAATTCGCACAACAACAACAGAAGTCACTCAGGGAACGTTTTTGATGTCTGTGCTGTTGGTATTCTCTCGTAGTTTCAAAATTAAGGAAATGGAATTGGTTGGGGTTTTTCTTTAAGCTTGCTCGGTTATTATTTTCTTTATTCCTTTGGGAACAACTCAAGTTTTGAATTTCGTAAAATTGGAATAGTAGGTGTCACGTTAAATCACTTTTGAGAACACTTTTACATTAAGAATTTTAATAGAATCTGGTCAATTAACCCATTTTTTTATTGTCATGTGCATGTACCAGGCTCATTACCATATAAACTACCCGATTGCCAAATTTTATGACGGTTGGATCCTTAAAGTGTTGTGAACGATAAACAAACTCTATTTCACATTTTATAATATTCAGTGAAGAAAAGATTTACACTCCATCTTGAAAGCCTCATGTACCTCGTCTCCTCATTGATTATTTCCATGTTTTAAAATAAACTCTTTGTGCCTTTGTCTCAGTTTTCTAAGCCGCAGAAGATTATTCTTGCCGCTTTATTAAAAGCTGGTATTTTTCCGTGTTCCTGACTCGACGGATTTCCAAGTAAAATGTAAGATGCTTTAGTTTGTAAATGTAAACACTTGTTAATCTTTTGAATAGTGGTTTGGGTGAATAGATTTTAAGTAGATATGGTATATTGTAGGGAAACTACATCGATAATCCCTAGTAATCACGGAACACTGAAGTACATACATGAAAAAAAAAACCGCCTAATACTTAACCTCCTTTTTTTTAAATCGGTTAGAAAGAAATGCGATCACAAATGAGAAAGTTTAGATATTTGATTACGGCTTAAATACGCTGAAAAGGCTGTATGTATTTGAATTTTTGGCACACATGCAGACTCTTCTACGTTTCTACCTAGTTAAAAGTTTTCGAGAATCTCTATCTTTATACAGACAAAGTAAGCACATTTTTGCTGAATCTAAACTCTCATATTTTCTACTAATTATAAACCCAAACTAATTTCCCAGGAATGCCTTAATTGGTATCCGAATCACTTTCCTCTAGCATCATTGCAATTATAATTGTATCACAATAGCTCGGCTGTATATCTAATTGGCGAATGGCGCTAATGAAAAATACGCACGCCTCGGCATTCGGCATCGATCTGTCGACGCGTTCGACGTTACGTGACTGAAGGGCTGCCTGTTACACCGAAGTGTAATGCGTGCTAACTCCGTTACCAACTGAAAATTAAATGAGACATTCAAAGACGCACTAACCTTATTGGTGATTTCATTCAAAAATTATTTGGTGCATTGTCCCTACTCCCAACCGGCGCACGTGTATGGTCACGGGCATGAACGTGGATGGAGCACAAGGAGTAGATAATAGATATAATGATATGTGTGAATCGTAAAAGGTTGTGTACATTCTGCCTATACCCATGGGAAAGAAGCGTGTTTAGCATGGGAATTTATGTACGTTTTCAAAAACAATCCCCCGCCTAGATGCACGAATGCAATAGGTAAATATACTGCAGTTGCGGAGATTACACCATCATAACCATGTGATATTAACGTATTAACTGGAACCAGTGTTCATAAACCGTAAACAATAAAAAGAAAATTAGCGCAACAATTAAATAAAAACAAGCAACAAGCCTCTTATGCCTCTCTGCACGCTCGCACCGGTGTACCAGCCGTCCTACTTAAGCTTAACATGCCGTTGGCGTCGTGGAATATTGGAACAATTTATGAGAAGACCTTTGTAATTTAGAAGAGCACTCAAATTGAAGGTATGGAGACTGACACCTTGGCCCCTCCACGGAATTTAGATGACTCATTTTGAAAGGCCTGAACCTTTAAGCCTCGTCAGTTATAATATGATCAGTCTTTGTAACCGTTATGACTTTTATTGGGACTGTTGGATTTTTACGGAAGTGTAAATCTAATTTTGTGTAATACGTGTATAGATTTCGGTTATGTTAAACTTTTTACGTATTCTAGAGTCTACCTTTTCAATCGAATTTTTTATGGTTTTGAGAAAATATTGTTGATAGAACTAAAACTTCCAAACATAGACAGACACAAAACCCAATTAGGTACTACAAAACTATCTTCAAAAGATTAGTCTTAGTTTAAGGGTTGTTTTAATTACCACAATCTCCGCTTGGGCTATACGAAAGCAGCTTATGCTTGAAAAACACTAAGCCAGTTAAGATAGCAAAGATAGTAGATTACCACTCTGGATGAGAACGACGTAAATATGATACTAGAAAGTAATTTTCACTGAGATACGTGATAAGATAAGATATATTTATTTGCTCAAACGTGGACACATACAGAAATGCATGCAGGATAACATTAAAACAAATACAGGTTTAGGCATGTTTGTCACATATTATAGCGTTGCAAATATTAATAATTATGATTGTTAATAATTTAGGTAGTCAAGTCAATATCATTAATTTACCTTGAATTTAGCAATTATGAATACATTATAAAATTCAACAGTAAACAAAAAAAAAAAATGTCTGTCTAAATAAATGGTTCTGTCAGAAAATTCGTTAATATTAATATGTTGTGTCGGTTAGAAATGACTTTAGTTGTTTCTTCAATTGTATTTAATTCAACTCCCTCCAGCTTTTCGGTAACTTTTTATAAATAATGGGGGCCATGCTAAAAACACTTTTCGGCTTAAGTGCAGTCGCAAGCGCCTGTTTCTGGGAAATGTATCTGCCATTCGCGAAAATAAATTACTATTATTTCTAAAAAACATTACTGATTCCAGAATATCAAGAGATTCATTAAGAAACCTTTCAAAATCCTCTCATTTGCCTTCAAAGATCACCCTAAAATTCACAGCCTACAAAATACCAGTCTACCAAAGACCCAGTGTTAGTCCGGGCATCCCGAAACACCGTGATAACACCGCAACAAGCCACAGACGGACAATAGCCTGAATTATCTATACAGATCCGATAGGCCAACTACCCGGTTTGCGTCGATACAAGGCAGTATTAGCGGTCACATATGGTGACGATTAGTGCGTACTGAGTAAAATCTTTGTGGCATGTGGCGTGTTTATTTGTATTTAGAATAAGTAAACTTATTGCTAAAGGCAACGAATTTTGTATTTGTCTTTAACAATTTTTGAGTTGTGAAGACCTTAAAAAATATATTTTTTTCCAAAATCTATTGTTTCGATAAAGTTAAATTATCTTTTATAGCAAAGTGCCTCGTAGGATTGACGTTTATAGCGCGTAATGAGTCACGATATCAAACAGATATACTCCCGGTAAAACTACCCTAGAAACGCAGAAATTATCAAATCCAGCTTGGATTATTATTTTAATATCGGAAAACGAAACTGACTCTAGTCCTATTGGATAACACGATTTACACGTTTCGTGTTTTTACAGTAAAGTTAAAAATACATCAATAAAAAATATGAAATTCTAGCTACAGTATGCTTCATTTTTTTGGCTATGATTTTCATCGGCAAATAAATAATTGATATTGAAGCCTGGATATTGAAATAAATTGGAACGTAAAAAAATATAGACAGCTCGGTGAAGTAGGTAATGGAAAGGCTTATTTTTCACTTATTTTGTGACGATGAAATATAAATATTTATTATGTTGCGAAAAATCTGTTTTTATTAATAAGCAACGAGAATTTTGTAATTTACGCAGTGTATTCAAAAACTCGAAAATGGCTCGACCGATTTGAATATTTTTTTTGGTTTAGTTCGCCTCAATATTTGGGGTGGTTTAGGAAAAACCCAACGGAACAGCCGAAAAATCTAAAAAAACGTTTTTTTTAATGGGAACTGTCCACGTGGTACGAAGTTCCGATTCATCTAGTCAGATATAAAAATAATCTTTGAAGTATCTTTCAAGCGAAAAGATTTTTTTTTCTAATTAGCACCACAATAATGATACTGCAAGACGGCAACATAAAATAGCTGTGATTGCCGTCCGACAGAAAGATATAACGAACACAAGAAAACTAAAATGAATACTCTCTTTCCAACTACCTCAGAAATGTTAATAAACCCGCATTATGGCGACAAACAAAGTCGAGAAAAATATATAGTTTATATAACCATTCCACTCCTTTCTCTTGCAAATCAGCAGCCAGTCAATTAAGTCTGAATTATTCATCGTGTTTCAAACTTACGACTTACTTTTCAAAGTATTTTATTAGGTAGTCAATATTCTCGATATTTAGTTGATTGTATTATCAAAGTTTCATCTGAAGGCTGAAGTTAATAGTACAATATTAGCAATCCATATTGGTGACTCTCATTCAAATTTCGAATCGATCAAGTTTCTCTAAGTCAGGATAATTCAATAATCCTAATCCTAACTTATTATGATTTATTATTAATAAATTATAAATGCGAAACTGAGTCTGTTTGTTTGTTACGCTTTTACGCTAAAACGGCTGAAGAAATTTGGATGAAATTTGGCAAATGTGTAGCCTATAACCTAGGATAGGACATAGGACACTTTTTATCCCGATATTCCTACAGGATCAAGACTTATGCGGGTGAAACCGCGGGGCGGAGCTAGTATTCATATAAGGCTTGACTCGTAGATAATTAAAGAGACTATAGCGGTATGAGGAACAGGGTGTAAAGTTCACTAATCCTGTAGAGCAGTGGTTCCCAAACGATGGGTCTGTTGATGGGAATATTGAGTTGGCCTTGAAAAAAATATTTTCAGCTATTAATAATATTGTAACAAAATACTAAAATAAATTGGACGTAAACTCATTGCGATTAAAAGTAACTAGAATTGAAGTTGATGCTAAAGCTATACTTAATGACAAAATAGGAAACACATATATCCTTCTCATTGAAAGCACTCCTTGTAATTTAATTAAGTATTAAAATTTTCGGTTGCAACTGAATGTTTTTTCCTTATTTAAACAGTCCTTGATTCACGTAGTTAAGTATGTCCCTATTTTAACCATGAAAGCCAAGAGGTCAGTCCCGAATTTTAAAGTTTTTGTTAGGTTGGTCGCGGTCCAGTCAACTTTGGAAACCATTGGTCACAGACGGGTGTCAGGTCTGATGGGCAACTGCCCGACGATTGATGTCGGAATGTAATATATATGCTGATCACGCGGTAAACCCTGCTTGCGCGATGCAGGATTTGTGTGAAGTCAGGTTTTGATGCGTAGTTCGCTTGTGGCGTAGATGCCGCCACAAAACTATGAAATGTTATCAAGCCGCCGCCGCCGCCATCTATGATGTGGAAGATACCTATATAGAACTTTTGTTAGGGTGTGTTATAGGTTCTATAGTAGATAAAATGAAATTGTTCATTCAGTATAACACAATGAATTTAATAATGAAGTTACTATAACTAAACACGGTTCATAAACAAGTAACTAATATTAGGATAATATAAAGTAACGCGAATGATGCGGGACGCGTTTAGTAACCGACTGTCTGTGTCATGTGTGTCGTATTTGATCGCTGAATTCGAACTGTTACGGACTCACAAACGGGGAAGTCTTAAAGTACTTGAGTTCGCAGGTTGGGAGCATGTGCGCGTTACATACCACTACACCTACTTACTCAGTCATTGTTGCCTCGTACACTGAAGCCATTCACCAACGGAACAATGTCTATACCTGATATACACATAGTATAGCATTAGGTACCCATATCAGTCTTGCTCACCTCACCTGTCAAGCCTTTTCTTAGCTATGTTGGGGTCATGAAGCGACTGCCTATCTGGTACGTCTTGGTAAGACTGGTTGTCAGACTTTCTGCCTTCTGACAACTCGTAACAACTATCAATGACCCACTAATGTCAGCCAGGACCAACGGCTTAACGTGCATTCTGAGGCTCGGAGAGGTCTCGGTATGTAAAGATGGTCACCCATCCACGGACCGAATGCGACAAGAGTAGCTTAACCTGATCGATCAAGCCGTGTGGCTGTTATTACGAGTCCCTCCGAACAGTCCTGCTCACCTACCAACACAAAACTACAAAAAAAAAATAACAACACAACACGGACCTAACACCTCATTTTTCACGCAATACCAATATCCCATCTAGATATACAGCCCATCTCCAGATGGATTCCCTCCATAAAATACACGACACTGCGTTTTTTTTCACATGTGACCACATTTCGTACCCATTCGATACGAGAACCATAGCTTTGGACGATAAAATAACCTAGCAAGTGCGCATACACACAAATTTCTCTGGGTTCCATATTGTGTTGTGGATCTAACGGATGCTAGAAAATATATTAACTGATCATGTCCAAAATCATTTTCGATGAATGAATGTATTTAAAAAGTATTAATATGGGTTGACTATCCAACGACACACCAGCATATAAAACGACGAAAAAGCAATTCACCTCTTCGTTCTACATAATTATGTAGAATAGCTACCCTTAATTAGCTATTTGCCGTAATTTTAATACTCGTACATAACTGTATGGTAGATCACTTAAGAAACATTGATCCACCTGTCAATTTCATAAGGATCAATGTAAAGATGTCAGAATTACGAGGTTGTGACATACAGATGGACATTAAATTTAATTTAATTGTTTATTCTGCAAATTGGTTACACGTTATATTTAAAAAAAAATAAGATGAAGTCGATATTTCCTATCTGACTACCCCTGAGAAGAAATGGCGAAACAAACTCAGGGAATGATTGACGAAAAATCAATAAGGGTTTAACTTTCGCCATTTGACCACGGTACCCTAAAAACACCATGGCAACCTCTCAGCGAAATTGAAACTATAAACAACAGCAGGTGAGGCGAAAAATCAATCCTGTTAATAGGTGTGTGCTAGGAGCGAAGTTATAGATTATTTTGGTTTCGTTTGAATTTTTTTTGTGAAAACTTTGGGCCTGTTTCGGCGACCGTTTATGCACTATCTGCCAGAAAATACATAATGGAATTTGTACCATATCTGCCGGATTACTAGATATCAGTCAGCATTTATCTGGAATGAGATTTTTCTAAATATCTATTACCCTTTTTTATTGGTACGTGTTTCAGTTTTGTTATTTTTATTTATTTACTAGCTACTTGCCCACGGCTTAGTCCGCGTGGAAGTCGGAAATTAGCTCATGGGAACGTACTACCGGGATAAAAAGTAGGTATTCTGTATGTAACCCAGGTTATAAACGATCTGTGTGGCAAATTTCATCCAAACCTGTTCAGCCGTTTTTTGCATGATTGAGTAAAAACATCTAAATAAACATCCAAACATAGAAACCTATTCAGTAGTTTTTGCGCCAATCCGAAACATACATCCAGACAAACGAATAAAAATTCTAAAAACTATATTACCGGCATCAATTACTTTTTCCAATAATATTCAATGTAAACTTTTGACGTGGTTACAATTTTATTATATGTATAGATGTATAGATTTCATAGACTCTTCTACAATGAGTAAACCACTACTTAACTATTTGTACTGCAATGTACAAATAGTTAAGTAGTGGTTAAGTCTAAGTGCCCCATTACTTAAAGAAAAGCACAAAATTCACTGCGTTATACGCTTAAAATAAGTCAATTAATTAATTACCATAATACCTTTGTATTTCCAATAATATTCAGTAATAAGCATTTACGAGTATATTTAAAGCTTAGATTATGGAAACTCCTGTCAGTAACCAATTGAAAAGCAATTACCTATAAATTCCCCAGTAAATGATATTAAAGGTACCTCCACTATATCATCAACTACCTGCCTATAAGTATTTTGATTGACGTTTTTAATTTCAAGAATTGCCATCCCATCAACATCCTCCCATTATGGTTTATTAACAAGGCCATACGTATATCTGTTGTTTAATGTACCCCAAACATGTAGATAGATTATACGATATATTTCGATATATGACAGACAGACGGTATAATTTTAAGGGTTTACATAACCGATTGTAGTTGTAAAATTTCAGTCCCCATAATGAGTATCTAGTACGTAATAATATTTGCTATTTAACTGGAATACATTCCCCTCCTTATTCAGAAAAAAGCCCAATTGTTTTTTAAAGTTTACTTCCATTATCGGACATCATATTTACTCTTGAAAAAAATGGTACCTATCTAACATCAAAACGTAAAAAACGCAGGTGATAGACGCGATTCCATAACCGTTCCGTATTGCCAATGTTCGCACGCAACACTAAAAAGCAATTCACAATTTCCTGCCCCCAATAACGTACCGCTCAGCATCCAATCAGTATTCCCTAATTACCGATCTCCATACGGTTATTCAAACAAGTAGGAACATGCAATCTGCAACATCAAAGTCAGCTAATAGAGCCTGCAGATAGGGCAACGTGCAAAATTGAATATGTCCCAGGACAATCTCCGCGATAGACACAGAACGGTGGTCTAAGTTATAAGCGGGGCGAGTTTGAAAGTTTTTTATTTTTTTTTATGTCATGCTTGCAGGTCGGCCATATCATTTAGTAATCAGAACAAGAATGTCTGCGGAAAATCTATCAACCGTAGTTTTGAATGACAAATGTCATGGTATTGATTAACCTGCTGTACCTGTCTCTCACCCCATACGACACGGTTCATAGGTTTTACCGCTACCAAATCATTAACTTTAAGCTTAAGCTTATTTAGAGTACATTCCACTACTAGTGGATTATGGTCCGACCAATACACGTCGCAGCGCACAGTTACACTAACGACTGAAACCCGTGCTGACTCTGTGACGATCAGTGGTCCAACCATCTGGTACAGCTGTGAGCATCACTATAAACTTTATAAGTAGTTTTAGGATACATTTTTTATATCTATGCAAAGGCAATCAAGATTCATACAAAAGTATAACATTTTATTGTAAAACCACTCGTTTGGGTGGCCATAGAAGTCTGCCAGTATATAAAAGGCCTCATTTCTATGGTTCTCCTCCACTTCAATTACCGATCGAATCACACCAAAACACGCAGTAAGCTCAGTTAGGTTATCACACGAGTTTGTAGGCATATATACACTAAAGAGTACTACTGCTGCCCTATTCGCCCAAACCTGCACATTATCACATTCTATCACGAACATAGACTCAAACGCACTCTCACGCCATAACAGTGCCACGCCGCCATAAGGCCGCCCACTGAGAACCGACTGTTTGGCATAACGTTCTGATTCCTTCTAAAGATCTCTTCATAGACTTACAATTGAAACTTATTATATATTGCTGTAATATTACCCGTCAAATATTTTTATTAAGTTTTTCTGTACTACCTACTGTGTTCAAGGAAGGGCTCTTTTCTCTGCTCTCATAAAAGTTCACAAAACGCGTGAACGATATGCCTGACGGCCATAACTTGTCTTCCAGGAATGTGAAATCTGGAACCGTGGAACCTGGATTCTCACATGAATCCCGTACCCGCACTGCTTTTCTGACTAACAAGACGATTTTTTCATGTATGTCTCTGTACCTAATGCCAAGCCTCACTCTTGTCTGACATTTTCCATTCACCCTCTCTCTGAATGAAGTACCTCGATAGGTTTAATGTCGGCAAACCTTGTCTTCTTTCATATTTTTCTGTAATATTAGCAGTAGGTAATCTCAATATTCACCCGCTTTCAAGCCATTTGATCTTTGAAACAGTCCGATCATTGTGTGTATATCTTTATCTATTTTCGTATAATTTAAAACAGAATTAAGACACGTAAGTCTAAAAAAGTTTAAAATAATAAGTTTTTAACTTGCACCAAATTAGTGAATGTAAACTGTAATAGTGAGCCATGAATCGGTCCGATAATATGTATTTCTAACAGGTAAAATGTGTTTGCTTTTTACGAACAAACGGACGGTAGCCCAGAACAATATTGAAAGAGTTCCAACAATAACGTTTTCAACTTAAAATGGAAATTAGTTTCGTATTTTTTATTTGGTACGTTGAAATGGATACTGCCTCGAGACTTTAATTTTATTACACCGATTGAACCAGACAGAGTATTGTATTTTTCCTTTTCCTTCATTAAGTACTTTCGTCCAGAAGATATTAAATCTTTATGATGCCACAAGTCATTCAGGGTCAAAATGTCCAATTTTCAAAATGTCCAACGATGTCAAAATGTCCAAATCCCAAAATTTCCAATTCTCAATTGACTCATGTCTTTATTAGAAGTTAGTTACAGGTTCCATGACATAAACACAGCAATACCGTCGAAACCTCTGCCAAGATGATACATCGTAATGCCACATGCATTCAGTACCTACTATCCAAGAGTTTTACTTTTTGTCACCCCTACATCTCCAATGTAGACACATGCATACAAACACATTATCAACAAACCATTCAATTCCTAATTCTAATCGCCATACATTCTCACGTACCTACACGAGACACACTCCACACAAGCATCATTGTACTCAAGCACGGAGGGAATGCGCTCAGAGGCATAAACATTTTTACTTCACCATTTTACATTGACCTCCCTCACCTTTCGCCAATTACCACATCAAGGTGTCTCAGGGGTTGTGGAACCAACTTCACGGGTCAACTTAAATGGTTACACCGATAATAGTATTGGCATGGAGGCGCCATGGTTCTTTATGGTGGAGACGAGCGTGCGTGCGGCGCCGATGACGTCATTGTCATGACATCATGTAGTGCCCGTTAATTGTTTTGAGCCTCCAACGTTCAGTATGCAAATCGGGTAATGGAGTCTTCAAACATTGAGTGGGTGAACTGGTAATCGGTTAACAATTTAGATGGATTCTTTAACTATCTATTTCAAACGTAGTTGTACTAGACTACTGATTGTTCCTACTTTTTATTTACAGGGCAGCAGATGTAAAGACAACCTGAAAGTGGCTGTGAGTGCAGTTTGGATGCAAAATTGGGAGAAATTAGTGTTGTGATGCAGTTTAAAGAAATTAGTGTTGTGACCTACATCCAGCAGTGAACTTTGAAGGGCTAAGTTGAAAAAGCTCTGTAATGTGTTGAAACTCTATGTCTATCTATATGGGTGAACTGTGTCTATAGATAAGATTGGAAAACTTTACAAAAGAAAAGTTCACACACGGTGGGTAAGGATGACTTTAGATAACGAGAAACAGTACTTATAATAATGATTTACAAGTTTTAACGAAATAGTCAATTGTGATATTAATATAAATCCAAAGACCCGGCCAAGAGCATGTCGGACCACGTACAATGAAGGGTACCGTAGTTGAGATGAATCTAACCCAAGGACAAACTTAACATAAAAACTTGTTTTCCCATACATTCCAACTGCAAATGTAACTTTGTATGTATGTAAGTAAATTTGTAATGAAGATTTATATTTTAAGACCAGACTTCTTATAGGTTTTCCTGTAATCAATACTTGTATAGAACTATTTTCTGTACGTAATATATATATTTTTTTTTTTTAATTCGAGATCGTCAAAACAAGCCCTTTCATTTGATATGTACAGGTACAGTTTGCAAATCTTTTTTTTATAATTTTTCAATTTGACCCCGAAAAGTTGAAAAGTTACCCCCTTTTTTTTTTTAAACGTTGCCTCTCTATGAATTTCTTCTTGTATCGTGGGTGCGTTTACAAACATAGAAACTCACATACACTAACACCCAGACCTGGAACAACTACTTGCAGATCATACGAGTATTTGTTCCGTGCGGGGATCGAACCCGCGACACGTTGCGCAGCAGTCGATCGCTCAGCCACTGCGCCAACCATGTCGCCCAATATTCAAAATTCATTTATTTTCGTTACTCGTCCGTGTTCAGGTCATAGAAATTGATAAATGTGTACCAAATTTCAACTAAATCGGTCTATTACTCGTAGGTTCGGAGAAAATTGGCTGTGACAGACGGACAGTCAGACAGTCACACGAATAAGGGTTCTGTTTTTTCATTTTGAGGTACGGAACTCTGAAAAGCCGTCCACATAGTTCACCGAACATCGTACCCAATTAAAGTTGTGAACTTCAAAACGAGGTCGCGTCCATTAAACTTTAGAACAAAAATCTAAAGTTTTGCAAGCACCTGCTAAGTTATTAGCAGAAGCAAAAGTGACTTAATTAAAAATTCTTATCTAAACTGTCGTTTACTCACTTAAAAAAAAGATAATAAGTTTTTAATAAAGTATTTGAGGTTAGGTAACGTGACCTTTTAAATTTTATCTAAAAACCTTGTTTAAGAAACTGATGGAGGTCGCGGCAATTCACTAGATGCGAACAATGCAAGACTCGTTCGTTGTTGCGATGCTTGGGAAAGGCCTATGTCCAGCAGTGGACGTCATTCGGCTGTTAAGATGGGGACCAAACGTAATTATTATTTCTAATTATTTTTTCTGCTGCTGGGGAGTTTGTTGCGCCACTTCTTCTTCCCAGCTAATGCACTAGGAAGTGGTGAAGGGTGGGCGTTTTGGGGGACTGTCTTATGTAATTTTGACGTTCGAAAAGTGCTGATTCTCAGCCTAGTTTGAATAAATGACATTTGATTTTTTATTTTTTTTATTTTTTATGATAATCTTAAGGATTATAAAAAGACGGTGAAGGGAGACACTGTGAGGAAATGTGAACTTGTAATTATCTGAAATGATCAACATCTGTTATGGTCGGCTAGCGTGATGATCAATGGTCGATCCCTATCTATAAAACAAACATAAGACTATGTATGTTTTTTAACGATAACTATAACCGACGGAACAAGAATAGACTAGTACTGCCCATCACAATTTTAAAAGTTATCGGGAAAAGCCCATATTCAAGACTAGGTAATAAACTACCGGAAAGTTTAAAATCCCTACCAAATGACAATTTTCTCGAAACAGTTGAAATCTCTGTTAATAAAGCAAGGCTACTATACCGTTGAGGAATTTAAAACTGACAAATTGTGAATCGATTGACCTTGAAACAATATGCTTGACGTACTTACTCGTATATGTGAAATAATAAATGACTTTACTATCATTTGCTTACCTATAATGACTAAAATGCATGAAAGACTTAATAATAATGATTTATTTGAAATAAAATGTAATAATTAAATAACTAATGTTTATTAAAATGTAATATATTGTAATAATTAGAATCAATATTATTTTATGTAATTTAATCATTTGATATGAAACATTTGCAGTGCCCTTACAGGGTGCATGTCTTAATACTGTGTCATGAAATTTTAATGCATACCTACTAACCAGTGTTTTACATGTTAGCAAATTGAAAAATTGTGAGGATAAAAAACAGTGAATATTTAATACTTACTTGCCTGTTTTATCATTAATAAAATAAAAAATAAAATAAATATTTAATATGAGGGGTAATATTTACAAGTGGGTCCATAACAACTTATGACTAAATAAAAATAGCAAAATTATATATTATATTCTAACTTAACTAAAACTATTCAAAAACTAAAATATAACATCGTAAAATTCATTCGAAATTTCAAAACGGCTATTTGACACTTCCCGTGACCCAAGAGCTGGTTTTTACTTTGGGCAGAGGCTAAGCGTTGACATACAATGTGGCAATGCGGCCAGTCTCTTGGGTACATTACCAGTCGACAGCGATGCGGATGAATTTTACGATGCTATATTTTAGTTTTTGAATAGTTTTAGTTAAGTTAGAATATAATATATAATTTTGCTATTTTTATTTAGTCATAAGTTGTTATGGACCCACTAGTAAATATTACCCCTCATATTAAATATTTATTTTATTTTTTATTTTATCAATGATAAAACAGGCAAGTAAGTATTAAATATTCACTGTTTTTTTATCCTCACAATTTTTCAATTAACATTGGTGTCAATTAAACTTAAGTGACAATTTATTGAACATTATCTAATGCAAAATATCTGTTAGCAAATAAATAAATAAAACTACCTTACAGTTATGGCTAATCCTAAATTTTTTTGAAGGTACCTTTGTTCAAACCTTTTTACCTCACTAACTTTGTATAGGTGAAAAATCTATGTAAAAAATAAAACTCCGCTACTTTTCTTCTCATAAATTACCACACAATACAACCTTTTGGCAGAAACATGTAAGAATACTGCCAAAAGCTGCATACTGTTAGAATGTATGACACGCGCCTAGCACAAGTTAGCTAAGTTTCATACAAGTTCATACAGCGCTCACCGTGCAGCGCGCCGGATTGTTACTTGTTCGGAGACTTATTCAAGGTACGTGTTTCATTGGTATAAGGAAAGTTCGAAGTAGTTAGTCTAGATTAGATGGAGGAACAAGGATGATTTAATAGTAGGCGAATTTGCCTCATTAACTTTGATAGCTGAACATAGGCCTAGCAACGAACAATTAAAAAGGAACTCGTCATAATCAATAAGGCTGGCAAATTGTGGTTGAACTACATATTATAAACCTTTGCTATCTTCCTACTCCTGCGGGGAATACAGGGTTAACGTTGTGATGTGAGGCTATTGAGTTTTTCCATCAGGAATTTCTCAGTAGCAGCCCTGAGTCAGGATTTCGCCCCGTTGATGGCAATAAGCTCGCCCCCTATTATACGGGACTAAAACATAAGTGGCGAAGTTTAGATGTACTATAGGCACACCTCTATCTAACCTGTCGGGAATTACAGGCGCCATGGTATATTAAGTTATGTTATAATATATCATCAACGTTAGTTTATTCTTTAGATTGCATCACCGCTATTGTGTGTTACGCAAACCTACGCGTATTTGGCACATTAACATTGTAACTTGGTAAGATGCGAACTCTAGAAACAAATACACTAAAAGCCTTGATATTTTGCAATCACATCGAGACATGTCTAGAAACCATTTTAGGTCAAAAGCGGCCTCGATTAAACTGTCTAGGTATGGAAACCTTTTATTTGTAACAAACGGAATCCATGCAATATAACATTCTGACAATAGATGAATCTGAATTGGGCGGGCGTATTTTATACATGTACTAGCCGTTCGTGCCCCTGTTCGCCCGGTTGTATTGCCTACTTTCACGGTGGTTTTCTAAAATTTTCTTTAATGCAAACCGTGTCTAGACACGGTTTGCATCTCTATACATATAATAAAATCGTAGCGAAGTGAAAACTGTATATTGAATATTTTTGAAAAAAAAGTAATTGCTACGAGGTCTGGGATCGATTCTAATACCGAAAATATAGTTTTTTGAATTTTTATCTGTTTGTCTAAATGTATGTTCCAATGTTAAGTCTTATGGTTTTATCACAAGGCTTAACAGAGCGAGCTGCTCTATCCCAAGCTTTTTTATCTTCTAAATAATCTGAAATTTTATAGTACTCCTTTTTACAAAGTTTGGTTTAAATATAGCTTTTAAATCGTTTAAAAGCTATATTCATTAGAGTGTCCCAAAAAAATCAAAGTCGTTTTTTTTTACGCATACCCTCTAATTTTTTTACTTTTAAGTCAAAACAATTATAAATAACATTTTAAGAAGGTAGGACCACGGTAACCCGTGCCGACTTACATTGATACGTGTCAGTACTTGCTCTCTAAGGCTGACGCGACCTAACGTGTCGATGTGCTTGTGATTACTTGTTATTTGGTTATGGAACGCATTGTTTTCAATCAGTCAACATGTCAGTGGAATTACGCAGTTCTAAAAGGGGTTTATTTTTAATAGGTGACGTAAAGCATCAAATAAGGGGTTCAAAACTTCCGTCTAATGGGCAAGTTCTAGCAGTTTTGTTTTACAATATCCGTGGAGTGAATTTAACTGTCAATGAAAGCGCGAATCTTACTATTCGCGAGTGTATTATCTATTGGGAAAAGGCGCGTATTCCTATTAAATCTTTATCTAATTGTGTGAAGAAACTTGTAAACTTATATCAAGTTTGGAGGGACTTGCAAAAAATTGCACAAAAGACCAACTGGTAACTAAATGCACAATGCACTTCAGCAATAAAAGCACCTTACCAAGATTTGTGCTTTTTGAAATCAATGAAGTCTAATGAGAAAACGGATAAAACGATCTCAAAAGCAGCCTTGCAGAAGATAGCTCAGCATTTGTGGTATTTAACTGACGAAGTTTCTATATTATCACTGTTGGGCGATGATGTAAATTAAAAAATAAAGTTAAAATGGTTGATAATTTAACCAAAGAGGAAATAACTCATGGAAAACGATACATCCCATCGAAAGAAGAACTTTGCGGTTCATAGTATGGTAAGTTTGTTAAAGAACATTGGCATTAATAGATATATAGAAGTTTTTACCTTCGTTTTCTGTAAAAGTATATTTTTTTACACTCTTTTCTAAAAAAAAAACATCTCTGACTTCATTTCACTAAAAAGCGAGTCCTTGTTTAATCGCCTTAATATTGAAGACAGTTTTCTACATGAATGTCCTACTTTAGTTCCTTTCAAGAAGCTAGAATGAATGTTTCGGCACTGAGGGTAGTAAACGATGTAGCTGAAAGAGCGGTTAAGTTGATGCAAGACTTTCATGGATTAATCACAGTTGAGGAGGAACAAAAACAATTTTTATTACGTTAAATAAAAAATATACGTTTTCAAACGTTAAAAAGAAAATTTGAACAATAATATAATTTTTTAATGTAAATGAGTAAATAATAAAAAATAAAAAAAATAAAACTATTCGGGTGTATTGGAGTTTTAATTAATTAATAAAAATTAAATTCTTTATTCCTCCTATAGTAAGTCACTACAAATTTTCATGTCAAAAGTTTGGCATCAAGTCGGCATGGGTTATCAGTGTCCAATCGCAATAATATTTGTTATTTGAGTCAATGAGGTCAAACGGAATAAAAATAAAGGGTATGCGTATTTTTTCATTCATTCATCGACGCACTAGTATACGAGACGCACGCGCGGACGAAGCAAACTTATACGAATACCCCCAGCTTTAATAAAAATGTCTAAGAGCGATATTTATAAAAAAAATATAACAAAAACTTCACCGGGGTTAGAGTGCAGTAAGTGCGAGCGGATAGTACACCTGAATCCAAAATGCACGGGATTAACTAACAAACAGATCGCCGCATTAAAAGCTGCACCCAGTCTGGAGTGGACATGCCACGAATGCCACCAGGAATCCCCGAGACGTAACTCATCCATCATAACACCTGAAGATGACGATGAAGAGGAGGATACGTCCGTCAAAATAAATGCAAAAACTTTGTTAAGCAATATCACTAAAGAGGTTAAAAAAGCCATTAAAAATGAGATGGCACAACTAAGCGATTCCTTGCAGTTCCATAGTGACAAACTTGATGAAGCAATGGAGTCCATGGAAGCTTTTAAGCAGACTATAAAGGCTCTCGAACGTAAGAACGCGGAACTTATTAATAAAAATAATAACATGGGAACCCGTGTAGGTGCCTTAGAACAACGGCTGCATGAAATTGAACAAGAGAAGCTTGCTAAATACGTGGAAATCGAAAATGTGCCAACTCAAAACAATGAAGATGTCAGACTTCTAGTGAATAAAATTGCAATTAAATTGAACCAGTCGAAAGAAGAGATCAAAAGTGTACGAAGACTCCATGGATGGAAAGAACAGTCGGCCAACATACTAGTGGAGCTTAAAGACGAGGAAGTCCCAGAAAACTGGATTACTGCCGCCAAAAGTGTAAAGCCAACGGTTTCCGATGTACTTCCTAGCGAAGAAAATAACAAATCTTTCGTATATTTGAGAGAAGCCATGACTAAACATCACAAGCAACTATTCTGGAATGCCAAGCAGGAGCTGAAAGTCAATCACAACTTCAAGTACGTATGGTTCAAAAGAGGACTGGTCAAAGCTCGCAAGGAAGACGGTGAAAAAGTGTGTATCCTACGCACCATGAATGATATACGCGGATTAGCTATCAACAAGAAGTAAGACGGCACAATATCGCAAGTAAATATACCTAACTCAAATCATTATACGAATGTCATAAATATATAAAAATGGCGAATTCCTTATAGATATTAATGAGATGAATGACTGTATAAATGTAAATGATTTCATAAATTGTACCCCTTTTTTTTTTTTTTTTTTTGAGGGTGGGAAATCATCAAATGACTTCTCCCGCTCTGGGCAGAGCGAGAGGGTGTGTCAGACTTTTACTGACTAAAACCCACCCGTGTTCCTTCCGGTGCCTGTGTGCCGGGGCCGCGTTATCCCTTTCGGACAAACCCGCAACCCCAGCAGATAAATTGTACCCCTAACAATCAAATTAACCTATTGCGCATGCATATTAATATTCGCTCAATAATCAAAAACTTCTCCGCATTAGAACAAATGATTCTTATCTCAAAAAAATGTATTGATGTAATTATTCTAACTGAAAGTAATATATCAGAAAACTTAAATGTTCTGTATCAAATAACCGGGTACCGAATGTACACAGCCTTGCGAAAGTCTCGAAGGGGTGGTGGCATTATAGTATATGTGAATATTAAACATAAATGTAACATAGTTAATATAAAAACTATACATTTTGAAAGTGTATTCTGCACAGTCACCACGCATTCGAACTATACTGCGAACCTGTGTGCGGTATACCGACCACCAAGTTCTAGTAAAATTCTATTTATTGACGAACTACAAACTACGCTGCAACAATTCACTAAAAACACAGAACTATACTTGTTGGGAGACACTAACATAGATTTAAAAACGGATAACCCTGTAAGGCATAAATACAATAACATGTTATGTAGCATGGGCCTTTTGTGCGGGATCACTGAACACACTAGAATAGCAACATGTAACGAAAAAATAAGTAAATCGTGTATTGATCATATTTATGCGCGATCCCGTACACAAGACCTATTTACGGCGACACTCGGTACCCCACTGGCTGACCATCGCGCTGTGATGCTCGCATGTTGTGGCGTGCGAATACAGGATGTCCCTAAATACAAGACCTGATTAAATAACCAGCAACTCATTAAATATTTTGATGAAATCCAGTGGGAAAAATCACAGGATATAAAATGCCCAATATCCCTGTATAACTTCATGCATACCCAGTTTAAAGAATGTTATAAAAAATCTGAATATAAAACCAAAGTCAAAAGCAGATCATCACGTAGTAACAACGAATGGATGAATAAAAAAATAATCAACGCCTGTGAACATCGGGACAATTTATTCATGAAATGGATAAAAGACTCTAATAATGTAATCTTAAAACAAAAATATAATAAATCAAGAAACTATGCAAATATTTTAATACGCAAACCTAAAAACAATAATATAAAATCTGAAATTGTATCAAATAATAACAATATTAGACAGCTGTGGCAAATTCTTAATCGAATAACAGGTAGAATAAAAAACTCCATTGATGATGCCATTCAGAATACATTTAATAAAACTAATTTATCTTCCAAGGATATTGCTAATAATTTTGCACAGACTTTTGATAAAAGCGTGACACAAATTATTCCTGAATGGTCAAAACCACTGTTAAATAAAACAGAGTACACAACTCCAGCTAACGTTACTATGCGTATTAAGCCTGCAGAGCCTGGCTCAGTTAAAAAAATCATTATGTCTTTGAATAATAATAAAGCCCCAGGAATAGATGGAATTAGAGCCATAGATATCAAAATGTTGTGTACGACAATCACCTCAGTGATTTCTAACCTAATTAATTTATGCATACAAACATGCAAGTACCCATCTACACTTAAAACAGGGATTGTCAGACCGATTCATAAAAAAGGAAGCAGGCTGGAGTACAACAACTACAGACCTATTACTGTATTGCCTACAATTGATAAAATAATAGAAAAATTCATTTGTAAACAAATACACGAATTTTATGAAAAACATAAAATACTAACAGACAAACAATATGGCTTCCAACCAAAAAAGAATACCACACAGCTGCTATCAACATTCACAGATAGTATTCATAAACACCTAGATGAAAAAAAGCACATTCTAGTTGTATTTATAGACTACAGCAAGGCTTTCGATACACTCAGACATGACCGGTTACTAGAGTGTCTTCAGAACAGCGGAATTAGAGGCAAACCACTTGATTGGTGCGGAAACTATCTTGATGACAGAAAATACATAGTCAGAGTCAGTGAGGCGACTAGTGAGCCACTCATCGTAACGGAAGGAACGGCGCAAGGTTCAGTCCTTGGGCCCCTGCACTATCTCACTTATGTTAATAGCCTAGTTAATGTGATAAAAGTGTGCGAGATTTATCAATTCGCCGACGACACCTGCCTTATAGCCGCTGGACAGAGTGTTAGTGATGCCCAAAAGCAACTACAAGAGGACTTTGATTTGCTTACGAAATGGTCCCATGACTCTGGCTTAGTATTAAACGCTAGTAAGACCAAATTAATGGACATCAGTTCGAGTCAAAATAGAAGCTCTGCCTTGCCTAAACTAACAGCACACTGCCATGAGTGGTTGCATGACAACTGCCGTAATAAAGTAGCCAAGCCTTGCAGCTGTGACTCCATAGATCTCGTGGAGACCCAAAAATATCTAGGACTTACCATTGATAGCCGACTTAATTGGAAGGAGCACATTAATGGCGTGTGTGATAAACTGAGATGTATGTTAGCAAAATTCTCTATTATAAGATGCAAAATTCCATATCAAACACTGTTAACGCTTTACAAAGCCCTGGCCGAATCAACGATATCCTATGGCCTGTCGAGCTATGGTAGGACATATAAGATTCACCTAGATCTAATTTACGCACTTCAACTACGTATATTAAAAGCAATTGTCCCGCATAACATTAAGAAGAAGTACAAAAATGACTACAGTAAATTATTTGAATTCTGTAAAATAATACAAATACATGAAAAAATAAAATTTACACTATTAAAAGAAGAATTTTTTAATGAAAATCTTAAGAAAACAAAAATCATAAGTAATAATGAAATTAATACCCGTAGTGTCATCAATGCTAAGTTGTTGCTTCCTAAGTACAACAATTTACACGGCAAGAGGTCGTTAAAGTATATAATACCTTACCTTATTAATCAACTACCTATATCATTGAGGGACAAAATAATTTCTAAAAACATAAAGTACAAATTAAAGGAACATTTCCTACAAAATATAAATAACTAATGTATCATATGAGAATGAAAATAAATGTCGTAAATGGTTATAAATGAATATAGTTAAATTGTAAATAAACATAACACCCAACAATACCAGTGGAAAATTAACTATTACTAATAATAATATACTTTTAGGAACAACCTGTATCAATTTAAATCACATTCCTCGGCCACTTTTTGTTTTAGACGGTCAGATTGGTCATCGATGTTCGCTCGTAAGTAATAGATAAATATTTCGCTTATTACCTTCGTTGTTGTTTTTGTTACTGTATCATTTTATAATTATGAACTTAAGTTTGTTTTGGTTGCCTACATTATGTGTTCGATGATTTTGGTGCACGGTAAAAGTCTAATGAGTTTATGTTAGCACCAACTTATTATGTATATAGATGTAAGTACTGAATGAATGAATAAATAAATTAAAAAATTAAAAAAATTGAATTCGCGAAAAATATTTTTTTCCTTATGTCTTGGGACACCCTAATATTTATGTTTCGAATGTTAATGGGAAGTTTGTTGTAAAAGCGTATACATTGACCCATGAACCAGTTGCCTATTCTGTGGACACGTATGCGATGTACAGCAAGCTTGTGTTTATTCCTGGTATATAAACTATGAATATGGGACATTTTCATAAAATTTGATATATTTTTGTGTACAGACGTTTACGTTCGTGCATAAACGTACGTTTTCAAAAATATTTTGTGAGGCTACAGTCGGAATATTTATTTGTTTGAATTTCTCTCGAAGGGAATCTCTTGGACCTAGGTTGTAAATGACTCGAACAGCCCTTTTTCTGTAGAACAAAGATAGTACTAATGACCGCACAGGTTCCCCAGAGAAGAATCCCATAAGACATAAGACTATGAAAATAACTAAAATAAACAATTTTGGCAAAAAAAATTGACAGATAACTGACGTAGACACACCGCGTCAGTTATCTGTCTAATTTTTTAACAGCATACGCGGCCGAACTTATTCTTGGCATCATCTTGCTCCACAACAGTGTTAATGGAGGTGCATATCACTTCACTCCCTTCAATTTACGAGAGAACACTGTTGTTGATCGTTTCAGCTTGATCATTTTTTGGCGTTAAAATGGCGCTTTCACACACCCAAGAATTTTCTTGGTGGTACGGTATTCGACTGATGTCCCCGTACACCAGATAAATCAGATCTTCCAAAATGCGAAATACTCTATCAAAGTCTCTTGTAGAGCCACCTGGCCGCTCTCCTCTGGAGTGCCTTCAACAACTTTTAGAACAACATCGGATAATTCTTGAGAATTCCCGCCAAGCTGAGCTCGCATGTTCATGGTCAAGCACAGTCTATGAACTCGCGACCATAGAGTCGTCCTTTTCAATGAAGTATTCACCTCATCAGCCCTAGTTCCTCGCGTCCCCACAGGCAGTGTTCGAGTCGGAAATCACCACTAAACAGACTGTGACACAACCATCAGCTTCCACTGCTTTCCTATTTGCCATAATGCATTCATCCCATAGGATGAAAGAGCAATCCCTAAGCACGTGCCTTTTGTCACTATTGCGTGACATCCCACAAACAGGCATTTCGTTGCTCTCTAAATCCATGGGAATCTTAAACGCGTGCGCTGTTTTGCCTCCGCCTCTTGCCTCCTGACCTCTGAAAGGATGCCAGTGGTAATAAATGGTTTACCTGTTCCACCAAGAGCATCCAAGAAAAATATTTTACCCTGACTGAGGCCAAAGCTTTGGAGAACGGTGTTAAAAATGTCCCTTTGCTCTGGGATGAACATAGATAGTCATCGTGGACGATGGTACTCATTGCCTCGGTGGCGTATTTCCAATTTCCGCGGTCTTGATGCGGTGCCAATGATTGCGGAGCCGCTAACCCATACTCGATCAGTGGATTGCTACCGATGGAAATGACCACGAATTGAAGTGAATTAAGAGAATTCGTTAGAACGCGTTCATCATCTTGTTCAATGTTATCTTCAGTAGTACGCTGCAAAGTTCGAAAAAAAGTCTTTGGATAGATGATGCCGAAATTTTTCCCACAACAGAACTGGGTTGGCGATTCCACAAAACACAAAAATGATGGCTAACAAATGTCACAGATGACTAGGACTGTCGCTGACGCTGGCCTCCTCCAGAGTGTCATCCCAGTGTTGGTCACCGTGAAAAAGGTGGCGTGCTACCCAGGTTGCGCAGAATAGGGGATACTCTGCATCATCAACTGTCCTCAGGAACGCAAAGGACGTTGGGCCCCGTACTGTGTGAAGTAATAACCACATATAATAAAAAAAATTGTTTATTTTATTTTGTCGATTGTTACTAAGCTTAAAACCTGCTAAATAAACGTAAACACGTAGCGACTTAAAAATTTCACGTCCACACAGATTTTAATATCACTAGGACAAATCTGTAGCAATTTTTCATTGCTTACGAAGTTTTCCTTTTTTTGTGAATTATTACGATCTAAGAACAATTATATACATATTAGTATTTCAAAAACAAAAAAAAAAGAATCACAAGTAATACCAATAGTTGATGTAAAAAAAGGGATCGAACTTACAAGCAAAGGTTTGCAAAACAATCGTCCAACCGCTTAATTATTTGCTTTGTCGAAACGTAGCTAAAATAAACGTTCTCATACGTTCATTGCTGCTTAGCTCCATAAAGGTAATGATGATAATCATTTTAAAAGTTAAATCGGTAACTCTCGCAATATAATACCTTTTCGCACGTTCTTTTACAATTTGCGGAGAAGAAAACGAACATAATGTAATATTGCTCATCCCCAGTAGCAAATAGCGTGATAGTTTATATTCTACAATTTGACCAGACCTATAGGGAATATCTATGCAAATTTTAACAGAATTTGTTCGGTAGAATTTGCGTCATGCTGGAACATCCATTCAGACAAACATACAAAAATTCTAAAAATTATATTTTCGCCATTAGAATCGATCCCAGACCTCGTAGCAATGTACAGTTTTGACTTCGCTACGATTTTATTTTACGTATAGATTGTAATACTATCTTGAATTGTATGCAAGCTTAGTACTTACTTTTTTTTAGGTTACTCTAAAAAATTGTGCGCAACGTGTCGTGAACAGAATACCGTCTTTTATGACGATTTTCTTTGCAACATCCGATTTCAATTAAACAATCCCATATTCTGCTCCAAATTAATCTTTGTCTCCCTGTGAAAACTACATAAAAATCCATTCAATAGTTACGGAAATGTGCGCGAACAAACGAACAAATATGTAGTTAGATACTGGATTCTACTATTTTATTATATCTTGGTATAGAATTCATTGGTAAGCATCCCAATACACCTGTTTACTGCAGTATTACTTTTACCTAATTTCTGTGTTAGAAATAAATTAAGTATATAAATATACGTAATTAAGTAACTGTGTGGTTCTTTCCTCAAAAGACCATCTCAGACATTAATCTATATGGTCCTCACTTGATCTGACCAAGATCTGTCTGGACTTTCAAAAAGATTGTGACCTCTGATTTGGTTTCGGTGTTTCTTCTTAGAATATGTGGACAGGAAACACAAACCTCATCTAGTTTATTTTGTTGACGCGTGTAAGTGTTTGTATAAACCTAGTTTCAAAATTTAATATAATTTACCCTCATCATCATTTATTATAATTAAACGAATTTATTTTATTTTCTATTTTGTAGATATCTCAACTTCAAATCTATCTACATTTCTTTCATTCCACTACGTTAAATGAATTCCACTTGTCCTCTTACTCCCTTTAAATTACATTGCTTTTTATCTGGCTCTGCGCCATTCGTAACTTAGTAACCAATGCTACTGACCTTCACTTAAACGAAATTGTACCTTTAAAGACAGGCTTAGGTCAAGGCTGACCTAAGGGCAAGCTTTTACGTAAGTCTCAGACCCTGTTACACATGGGGTAAATAGATTGATGAGAATTTAGCAACAAACAACGTATCAATGAAGTAAACTTAGCAACGCAATGAGAAGCTTGACCATGAAAACAACAGACGTCACTTTTTCATAACCAAACAAAACAAAACACTGTAGCAAAACTCAAGCGGCGACTTAGGACCAAACGTTTTCTACAATTTGCTTCTACACCAAGAAATGTTGTTCCACAAAAATGGCTAAAATACTTACACAGTTACACACACTATATTTCAATAACTCCAACATACTTAAAAAAGAACATAATTTTCGAACCCGCAAAAAAAGGACAGTCCAAAACTAAAACCCGTGCCATAAAACTAACTTTTGAACACTTTTATATGGCTTTACGGTGTACAGTGGGCTAATACGTTCAGGTTGTCTTCCGTGCCAGCAAGTTTCGATATAAATCGTTGGTTGGAGTGTGGTGTAGAAGATAGCAAGCAGAAATTTTGGCAGGCGGCCCCACGGCTACCAGTAAGGGAGTAGGTTGGCTAGCACAGTCGCCTTGTACTTGTGTTTAACAGTTACAGCCGTGTAAGTGAGCGAATTGAATTTTTGTTTTTATGCTAATTTTGGCAGCCATTGTGGCGTTAAATGGTCGTGTGAAAGCCGGGGTTGGATATTGTCTTTTTGCCAATTCTCAGGCTATCTTGTATGTCATTATAGAATCTTAAGCTTTTGTTTCCTACGAAAGCAGGGGGTCACACAATAACGGCTGTCCAAATACAGAGCACTTTTTGACACCTTAATAAACTAGTTTATAATAAAAAAATACAATAGACGATGTATATTTAGTGAACTAATTCCCTTAACTATTCTTAAAGAGTCACAGAACCCTGTAAGAAATCTCTCTCTACCTCTTCTTTATGACTCTTTAAGAACAGTTAAGCGGATAAGGTAATTAAATGTACGTCGTCTATTGTATTTTATAATGTATTTCCGCACGCCTAAGTCAATTAACTTTTTTAGTTTGTAATTGGTTGCGTCGAGTACGGGCCGCCATTGAAATACTAGTGCTGTGACATTCTGGCTACTCATTGTTGAAAAGAGTTTGTAACACGGTACTTTTGAGTAGCGTCGTGAATGATGGGCCTTAAAGTTAAGATGGCGTTAATACTAACAATAACGGTAACAAGACATGGAAAATGTATAAATGCCGATACGTTCCGTGGAGGCCAATGAGGCATATTTTCGTCCAGGAAAATTAAAACCGCTATGCATGAAAGGTAAACCAGAATACATGAAATAAGATGCTCCAACGACTCTTCAATTCTTTTTGTGACGTTTAAAAGTACTGTTCAATATATTTTCATATATTCTGATTTATATTTAGACTCAATTCATTTCACCGGAATTCATTATGTAGCATATTTCATTGTTAAGCATGACCTAAAAATTACAATGGTGAATGTTTGCAAATTAATTTGTCATTATAATATCAATGAACATTTGGATTCATATTTATTTGAATTGTGCAATGAATTGATAAATAATTTGCATAGGTAACCTGTTGAATGGTAGGTAATTAATTATTTTGAATGGATGTAATTTTTAAGAATAAATACGTCGTAATTATAGTGTAATAAGTTTTAGTATCGTTTCACTTGTTTATAATAAAATTATTTGTATATTTTAAATGGCAAAAGGTATTAGTTAATTTTATCAATGGGAGATTAAGTAGGTGCCTGCATATTAATTCAAATACTCATAATTATGGAGTAGTTCACCCAACAGTAGGATAATATTAATTACATTGATATGTTTAACAATTATATTGTTAATTATAAATAATTATTTATACGTTTTTTTACGAGATATATGCAATCTGCATTTTATTGTATTACTACAGACTCGCTTCTGCTTCAAACGGTTTTTACGTTAAAGAACATCGGTTTTTAGGGTTCCGTACCTCAAAAGGAAAAACGGAACCCTTATAGGATCACTCGTGTGTCTGTCTGTCTGTCTGTCTGTCCGTCTGTCACAGCCAATTTGCTCCGAATGTAATGGACCGATTTAGTTGAAATTTGGTACAGATATGTATTTATGAGACCCAAACACGGACGTGTAACGTAAATAAATGATATTTGAATTTTGGGGTTACTTTTGGGGTGTAAATTTGTAAATAAAAAAGAAAAGTTTTGCAAACTGAACCGTGTGGCATATCAAATGAAAGGACTTGTTGCGAGGATTTTTTTTATTTTTTATAATTTTAAACTATATACTTTTAATTTAAGAAAATTGATGAAAATTGACCATTCCCTTATCTTTGAAACTAATGAGCCAAAAATTTTGAAAAAATGCAGAGAATGGTTCTTTACTCATAAATTACAGGAAAACCTATAAGAAGTCATGGTCTTAAAATAACATAGTAAATCTCTCAATATTGTTGTTGTAATGTTAAGTTTGTTCTTAGGATTAAGGACGCGTTTGCAAAATTGATAGGTAGAATAAATAGAATCGAACTACTACATTGACACGGGTCACACACGCAAGTGTACGCACGGTTAGCTGCGGGAATAGTAGTCAAGTGAACTGATTTTGATAATTTGGAAAATAGTATTTTTTTTCTTATTTCTTTATAATACATTGGTACCTCCAAAAATATTTCGTACTGTTCTTTAAATTTTTACTAACCTCCGGACTTGATGGAGTGACCTGAAGGTGTACTTCGGTCACCGCTACTGGAATTTCTTGACGAGCAGAATTAGGTGTGCCGAGTTTGGGCTCTTTTTGTTAGTTATGATGAGACCTTACCTCCGGACTTGATGGAGTGACCTGAAAGTGTACTTCGTTGACCGCTACTGGAACGCCTCGACGAGCAGAATTAGGTGTGCCGAGTTTGGGCTCTTTTTGGTAGTTATGATGAGACCTTACCTCCGGACTTGATGGAGTGACCTGAAGGTGTACTTCGGTCACTGCTACTGGAACTTCTCGACGAGTACAATTAGGTGTGCCGAGTTTGGGCTCGTTTTGTTAGTTATGATGAGACCTTACCTCCGGACTTGATAGAGTGACCTGAGGGTGTAGTTCGGTGACTGCTACTGGAACTCCTCGACGAGTAGAACTAGGTGTACCGAGTTTGGGCTCGTTTTGTTAGTTATGATGAGACCTTACTTCTGGTCTTGATGGAATGACCTGAAGATGTACTTCGGGGACGGCTACTGGAACTCCCTCGATAAGTAGAATTGGGTGAGCCGAGTTTAGGCTCGTTTTGATAGTTATGATGAGACCTTACCTTCGGACTTACCTAGTTCTACTCGTCGAGGAGGTCCAGTAGCAGTCACCTGAGTACATCTGCAGGTCACTCCATCAAGTCCCAGTCGAATAGGCATTTATAAACCGTACTTACTTTTACCGAAATAAAATAATAATTATATTAAAAATCTATGAATACAAAATTATCTTACCATAGCAAGTATCAAATTTGTTTTATCGAATATTTTGTATTTGTACAGCGATCTTTTTCCATACGAGCCGCTGCAAACACGCAAAACACAGGGTCCACTCACGGCAGCGGCCAAGCTCGGACTGAGGTTTCTTTCAAAATATTTGTGCAATAAATCAAAACAGACCAAAAATAAAATAACTCTTAATGCAATCGATTAAGATTCATCCGTAACAGCAAAATATGTGAAAAAGTTAGTTTCGGTTTTTATTTTGTTTTGCGGCTATTTGTTACATTTTGAAACATTTTTTTCCAAAGTTTTAGAATTGAATTTGTCTGCCTACTAATAGTATTTTTAGAAATCTTAAAATATATTGATAATAGAACAAAAAATGTACCTAAATTCAATCCGGTATCGTTAATTTTGTGGAAAATGGCAACGGAAGATCGTTTTTACAATATAAAAATTCTATAATTTTGAACAAAAAAGTTGCAATCATTTGAAGATGAAGAACCAACTTATGTGGTAGTTACTAGTTATATTTGATTCGGTTTAGTTTTGTCACAAAATGTATTGAAAAACAGCATAATTTTGTCCGAACCTAACTACGGAACCCTTCATTGTGCGTGGTACGACACGCACTTGACCAGTTTTTTTTTATTATACGTTGCATTGAAAAGAATATCAACGCGATTACTCAGATAGACACGAAAGGCGACTTTAATTTATAATATGTATGTATAGATATAGATTATTAACAACACTAGCTAAGCTACAGACGAATAATTCAGTTTACCTTTAAGATAATTCGTCACCGTATTGCATCTGCTACCCGAGCGCTACGAGTGCTACGAAGCTACGCCGTAGCAACGCAATATAATATGTGCTTTGTCATTCACGCCTCGTTTTCATCACAATCGGATGCAGCTTAATTTGAAATGAAATTCATGTGAATTGTCTGTTTATTGTATTGTTTTGTTTAAATAAGTATCAATATTCTGATACGATAATTTAATTAAACCAACTAGCCGTATTTGTTAGCTTTGACTGAAATTGTGTTTTACTACATAAAGTTTTCTTGAACACTACCCAGTAACATTTCCGTGTTATTTATTTCCTTTTCACTATTAGGTATTGTCTCACGAAGCATAGAGAGCTATATAAGTATTTATGAACATTATCCTAAAATAGCTGTATTTCAATTTCAATAAGCATGAAATGAGAGAGATTTTCATACATTTTTGATACACTTTCTCGAAAACCCCAACATTTAAGCAAACACATAATATTTAGGCACTATTATTAAGTTGCCATTAAAAAAACAACTGCCTAGCATTTTCCCAACGATGTTGGAGTCGGCTTCCAGTCTAACCGTATGCAGCTGAATACCAGTATTTCCTTTTGCCTATCGGACCTCCACAACCCAGTTACTGGGTAACAAGATACCCTTAAAAATTAAAAAAATACTTAATTTAAACACAAAAAACATAACTATTTAGGGGTATGAGGAACAGGGTGTAAAGTTCACTCATCCCCCATAGAAAAGGGAGGATCCTCCGACCAGACGGGTGTCGTGTCTATATGTTTATCGCGCGGTAAACTCTAATTGCGCGTTGAAGGATTTGTGTGACGTCAGGATGTTGTGTAACGTCAGGTCTTTGATGCGTATTTTGCATGTAGCGATGTAGATGCCGCTACAACTATACCACTCAAACACCAAAACCCAACAACTAAAGCCGTGCAACAATCGCATCATTACGTGCAAGTGGCTGGACCCTGCTCCCCCTCTACCCAGCCGCCATTACCGCGAGATGAAGATATGATCCAAGATGCTGGTCATGAATAATTCTACAGCCATTACCGATGCCAACTGGGCAGCTACCATTCATTGCGTGGTGCTCGGGTTTATTGAACGTTTTGAGAATAAAAGGTTTCGGTTAATTTAGTTTGGGGAATAAAGCTGGGTTGATGCAGTCCTTTTTTGAAAGCTTTACATTTAGACTATTCGAGTTCTTCCTCACAGGAGCGATGGTGGGGCAGTGGTAACGGGCCCGACTTACGAGTTGTAGCTCATAGGTTCTACCCCGGGCAGGCGCTGCTCTCAAAACGGTGAAGGAAAACATCGACAGGAAACCGGCATGTCCTAGAACCAAAAATTCGAAGACATGTGACATCTACCAACCCGCACTGGGCCCTTGTGGTAGATCACAGCCCACCCCCCCTCGAAGAGACCAGTATAGGCTGATGCTATTATGCTAAGTTCTTCTTCTGCCTATATATTAGATCAATCATTCTTCATTTTACAAATAAAGATTGATTGTTTTTTTTTATCTGTGACAATCATCATCTGTTTGCAGCACAGGATGTGGTCGATGTGGAGACGCTTGCGGAAAGCCTATGTCCAACATTGGAAGTGTCTCGGCTGAAATGATGAGCCTTTAATTACATACAAAAACCAGAAAACTGCGTGAAAATTCTCAAATATATAAAACACTGAAACTCCTGTAGTTCAGCGAAATAAAGTGAACTTTCCTGACTATTTGACTTTTATCATATTTTTATTTCCCGATTAGTGCTCGAAGTAAAGAGCGACCTATAAGGCGACCCATTCATGAGCCGTGTCAATGTATCAACACAGAAGTAATGATAATATTTACATATGAAGGAAAGTGGAAAGGTTAATTCGAGGACCACTTCTATCACATTGTTTAGATTACAATGTGGTGCGAGATATCTCACAATTAATTTTATACGATTGTTAACTTAAGAAAAGTATTTGGTTTCATACAAGCAACTGAGGTTTGTGATAAACTACTTATTGTTTTTAAAATCATATGCATCACCTAAAACGCACATGTAAGTCTGATTTACGCGGTGCTATTTAATTGCCTATGGCCTATCATAAGTTTAAGCAACAATAAATGTTGCATGTTGCACCGTTTTAACAGGGTTTAGGCAATGTAAGTCTTTTTTTTTGCTTCAAATTTATTCTATGAGAAACAAAGTTGCACCTTGTTAATGCAATTTCAACATGAACATTTTATTCTCCAATAATGACCTAAATTGAGTCATTGATTTATCTATAACTATGAAAAATAAAAAATAAACACTTCCAAAATGGCACTTGAACCCACAAACTTAACAGCAATCGTTTAACAAATCCAATAAAATGTTCATACACAATTCCGTAATGTAATCCAGTTTGAATAATTCCGAGGCCCTGAGGCCTGAGGTGATACGAAGTGTCGGCTGGAGATAGTGTTTAGGCCGATTTCTTGGCACGGAGCCTTCAATAACCGCTGCCTGGACTTTGGCCTGCCCTATTCTATAGACAACTGCGAACGAGAAGCGATCCAAAGATAGTGATTGGTTTGACAAATTCGAGTTGTTTTATTACTTTATTTGTCCTGCTTTTACGCGTCAGTTAGTCGAGGAATTGTCATGAGATTTTGGCAAGAGACTGGCATAGTAGTAGGCGTATATTTATGCGCGGCACGTGTAAGGGCGCTAATCAAAGCCATTGCTATAAGTTAACTTAAAAATATTTCAACAAACTAACACAAATTATTATTATTTTACTAAGAAAACTTGACCTGGTGCAGAATATATTAGGCAAGGAATCTTAAAGTCTCATTTCTAAGCTAACGGGAGTTCATTTGAATTTAAATGTTGCAATAAAATCTTAGGGTTCCTAAAGAGTTAACTACTTCTTTGGCCTTGGATCGTATTTAACAAAAATGTTGTAGTCTACACGACCTTTTAATTAGCATCCCGTTTTCTGAAGCAATGAAATACCTACAAAAGCTTACACCGTTTTTCTATTGGGGTAGGCAGAAACTTTGAACACCACCAAATCTACCTACAATAGACCATTTATTATTATTACGCTAAAAACTGATCAACCAATAACAATTTCCGCGCACAAACTTACCGGTATTCACTAGTCAATATTCAAGAAGAAAAACGGGGCATAGATAAAACTCAGTTCGAACTAACAAAATCAAAAAAAAAAAAACATAAACCTACATGGGCCCTTATGAAACGTCAGAAGCTAGGTTCGTCATATCCTATGGAGAAGAGTCGGTAAGAAACTCCACGGTTACTCTATTTAAAAAAAGCTTGTAATAAATGGCTCTTACAATGATAACAAATTACAGTGTTAACAGGTATGGGAGGACATGTAGGCCTGTGAACAAGTACCAGGTACTTAACAAAATAGAAAATGGTCTATAAATCTCGTCTTTTAAGCATACAACTTTCTCACATTCACGAAATATAAAAGAATCTCTATAAAAGATAAATAAAATAATAAAAATAAAAACCTATTTAAACTAAATGATATGATTGACATTACAACTGTACCAAATCTGAATTAATATCCTGTCCACAAAAGCCACTAAGAAATAGTTGAAATTAGCATTGTAGGAATATAATGTCGTATCAGATTTTATAGGCCACCTACAAACGATTTGTTTCGCCTTAATCGGTTATCCGAATAGATTATAGACGCTGTGGTCCCCAAAATTGCATTCTGGCTGCGAGCAAAAAATTTATATTATGAAATTTTGCTGCCCGCCATAACATAAAGTTTTGGAAGTTTTGGTACACAACAAAAAGGCACAAACGGAGGTCAAATTATAGTAGTTTATTAGTTTCGCGATGTGAGGTGTTGTGTGGAATTGAGCTTAAATGTCGTCACCAAATTTTTGATAAAGTCCGGTTTTCTAAGCACACAGCCGCATGATGCTGGGTGCTATAAATTATCATGATTTATCAACTGATTGAACAAAAAGGTCTAGGTTAGACGGTACACGTGAGAATCGCTTTCAAAGCGTGTCTTATTTCTACAACGATTTTCAACAGGATTGATAAACATAAGCTTTTTGGAAACTTATCTCAGTCCCATACATTTTTGACGTTTCCATGATTGTTATCGCATATAGAATGTCACTCTGTCTGACCCTCTGGTATTCAATTTTCTGTATACAAAGTCAGCTTAATGGGCAGAGACAATGGTATCATGTCTCTGAGTACGGATACAGTGCTTTCACCTATTCTTCTTTAGCATTGTAACTACCCATTTTTCCCTTGTCTGAATTAGAATAACAGTGTATATCCTTCAGAGGATTACCTATTAACTATAGGACCAATATATGTAAGGATTCTTCTCTGCATAACATAACCAAAACTCTTTCATTAAGACCCTTTTACTCAACACACAGGTACAATAAAACTACCCAAAACATCCACTACATATCTCCATCCAGCCCCAAACTTACTGGAAACTCAACAAAACTCATTTGGCAAGTTAAAGAAGTGTTCACGTATGATAGACATATCAAATTATCTGAGTGTGTAGGGGTAATTAATTAAAACCCTGGAGCGTCTTAGCGAGGTCTTGAGATTCCCCAACTATCGGCTTACTCGACTTGCTGCGACCTGGAATGTTCGGGATATTAACCTCTTAGGGGATGGCGTAAGAGATAGGCTTGTAAGGCAAATTCAAGAAGATTTTTTTCATTTCTCTATTTTTCACAGCCAGCATGCTTAATTATTTCGGATTAGTAAAATAAGTCTATTTTTAGCGTGAATAATGCTACTCATCCTCTCAATATTACCTTAGTTACTTTTGAAGATGCGTACGTGTGAAGGTGCGTTCATTGTTGATAAATTGCATTTGTTTTGATCAAATAATTATATTCATAATTATTGCTGACCAATGTGAGATACTCGTTTTCTCATAAGAATTGTTCAATATCGAACGCATCACAGGCGCTTTGACTTTAAATATTTTAGTTTTAAAGATTGATTACAGAATAAATTAGTTTTATTTAAATAAAAATATTGATTTGTAACCAAAGTAGAGTTATTATTTCAGCAAATAATAGATAACCTTTAATAAGAAAGATACTTTGTGTTCAGACTATTTCTAATACCAGCCATTCCGCTCTCCGCTTGAACCTTGGATGGAAACTTAATAATTCCATAACTAACGCTAGGTGACTATACTCTATTAAAACACGATAAATTGTTGATCAGCGTTCCAAATATAACTATGGTAATCCAATTAGATTGTCTATGGTAGGGTATACTTTGATAACGTATTAAGCCGTTATTTAGCCGAAAACTTTTGACTGACAACTATTTATTTATTTAAGTTTTCATACACAGTATTACAGAACAGAATCCCAAGGAGTTGTATAAAGCAATTTACAAACTAAAAAATGACGCACATACTTACGTAAGAAGGTTAGGAAAAAAAAATTAAAAAAAAATTATATATTTTAAACTTTGCTACGGCAAGTCCAAATACTGTACTTTGTAGTTGGTTTGGTCACTATTGACTTTGTCCAATCCATACTATAATCCGTCTCCATACTAATAATGTATAATGCAAAAGTAACTCTTTGTAAGTAAATCTTTGTCTGTTACCTTTGCACACCATAGCAGTTGAACGGATTTAGATGATATTTGAAGCACACAAATGTAGATCATGACCTGGAGACATACAATACTTTTGTATCCAAGTAGTATGTTCCCGGGAGATAATTTCTGACCTACACGCGGGCGACGCCGATAATGAGTCCATAAATGTCTATTACCATGCTTGGGAAAACTATAATAATTCACAGTAATTTACAAAATCACACGCTACTTTATTTTAAGCATTCATAATACCCTTAACTTATCAAAAATCTATCGCATACTAAAAAAAAAAAAAACACCCCCGATAAGTTATCGCGAAAAGGGGGAATATTTTAATAACACAGAACGAAAGTTAAAAACGGTACTTACTGGGCATAATTGCCGTAAAAACACATACTATAATAATCTTATAAAGTAAATGGCGAATGAAACATGCTTTTATCACGGCAGGGAACTTGCATTTTTATAGCAATGACGTGTATTCATGGTGCTTTCGACTTTGGTTTGATGCGTATTATATTAACGATTTTGAGGACGGAAAACGCCCATAGACGTCATAACAATAAAGCTTCTATTGTGTCTCGTTGTGTCGCCGCGTCAGTGTCCGCGAGTACCGTAACGCGAAAGCGTTAAGGTAATACATATAATAACAATAAGATTTATAAAAACTTCATTATCTGATATTACAAAGAAGAAAATAACTTAATAGCACTTTCAAGTTTTTCTTGGACATCACTAACATCGGTGACGAAAAACATCGGGAGGAATCCTGGACTTGTAATTAATATAAGTCTGAAATCGCCAATCCGTCCATTATCAATGGTCATACCTTCTCTGTATGAGAAGAAGCCGTAGCCCTGCAGTGGGACAATAATACCCTGGGGTCCCGGATCTTTGGAAGGTGTACCAGGGGCCAACGCCAACTGAGGGCCGTTAACCGCATTTAATGAAATGAGGCACCAACCGAAGATTATCCCTGAAACAAGCATATCTAGCGGTAGAACTTTCCTAAAGAACAAACTTTTATATAACAATAAACTGGTATAGTAATATTTTGTGATGTTTAAATTAAGTAAATTATGTCCTTTTATGGTTATCTTGTTACCAGTAACTGGGTTGTGGAGGTCAGATAGGCAGTCGCTCCATGTAAAATACTGGTATTCAACTGCATCCGGTTAGATTAGAAGCCGACCGGAAAAACTATGCATATTTTATTGACAAGTAACCGATGGCAAAGTTGCCATACTTGCCAAACAAAAGTTAACGTTCTACAATGTATTTCATTTCAAAATTTCAAAGAATATACCTTTACAATAACTCGTCTGTCTTCGTTCCACTAAATTATTTCTCGCACTGCCGTCTGGCGACAATCGATATCTAAAATTGTCTGCCTGTCATTCATGTCTTGTCCGGTGAGTTAATATTTTAGAAGTATTCGTTTTGTGTAGACTGTGATATCTTTGTATTGATCGAAACTTTTTGTCTAGGTGGAAACTTCGCTGAGCCTGTAATAAAAGTTTCTAAGGGTGATACCTAGTACATATTTGTTCTGTTAAACATCAAGTGTATACGTGAATATAAGCTTTATTTTAGATCTCTTCTTTATGTTTTTAATTAATCAAATAATTGTCGCGTCATAACTGTAGAGTACGTACCTATGTTCATTAAAATAATGTTTTCGTACGGCCACAATAAAATGGTTGAACCAAGTCTATGGCCATTTTTTTAAAATTATTATTGTTCAGTAAAGATATTGACTTCACTCACTCTCTCATACATCTCGTTCTTAGCATAATCAACCTATAGTGATATCATTCCTTCTGTGAGAGGGAGTGGGCCGTAATCCATCACGCGGGCCCATTGTGGGTTGGCAGATGTCACATGTCTTCAAGTTTTTGGACATGCCGGTTTCCTCACGATGTTTTTCTTCATCGTTTTTAGAGCAGTGGTGATGAAATAAAGTTCAGAAAGTAAAGCGCCTGGGAGGATTCGAATCTACGACCTACAACTCGTAAATCGCGGGCTTTACCACTTCGCCACCACTGCTCTCCTTGCTGCTTCTCCTTCTCCTATAACCAACATAATTAAACACTCGTGACGTTCCCAAAATTAAAGATAAGTCAGCTAAAAATACAAAGCTATTTTCAGACAAATTAATTGACTGAACTTAATCGTTTCTAGTTCGACTGCTCACAGGGGACCGTGTATTTAGTCAATAACGAAACGACTCGTCAATACCGTCTCACGGTTCAATTAGCAACTGAATTCCAAAATGTAGTGCTAACTTAAACGTGTTACTTATTTAGAACTTTTGACTTTATTAGTTACAATTTTATAGCAAACTGAAAAGTGTTAATTTAATTAGTTTAGACGGATAATACGTATTTACTGTTTGCAGTATTTTATACGGCACAATCAGTTTAAAGGCTTTGTAGAGGTTTCTAGCTTTCAGTCAAGCTGTGTGCTTTGTGTGTTTTTATCTAAAATCCGATAGGCTATATTAACACGTTTGTTATTTTTGAACTTTATTGAAAGTTTAGTTTTATAGCAAATATTCTAATAAAAATTTACTTACTTATTTAACTTTGTCTACCCACTCTTGCCATTCTTAATTCAGGAAAAATAGAAATTGGTATTTATCATAACACATGGTCTCTTTATTTATGTAGCAATTAAGTAAAAGAGATATTTAGTTACACTCGTTTGCGACAACCTTTACAACTCCATTTACAATATTTAAACACGATATCATTTCAATTAACAACCGTTAAAAGTAGAGACTAGTATTTCTTTTATTAGCAGTGCAACAATAGTAGCTTCAGACTATATCATGAATATAACATTATGTCTGTATCTCTCAAAGGTCAGGTAGAGAGAAAAAACTAGCGTACCCTAAAAAACAAATTCACACCTTACATAAGTAAACAAATATCACTTTGAAACGCGAAAAAAATCTGTTTTATCTTGTTAACAGTCCTCTTTCAACAATATTTTAACCGATACCTACCCTCTTAGCCTAATCTGGTTTAAGTTAAACAGAACTAACCTTAGGTAAACAAACACAAGTTAAGTTTGATCTAGAATAGGTGAGTACGCAAAAGATAAATCATTTAGTTTGAGTATAGAAAAGTTATAGAGCGCTTTAGTGGTGACAGTCCTTATGCGAAAGAAATCTTTACAACGAGATAATTTTCCTCATAAAACATACAAATTGTGTATCATTCAAAATTCAAAAGTCATTTATTCAAACTAAGCTGAAAATCAGCACTTTTCGAACGTCAAAATTACATAAGATAGTCCCCCAAAAACGCCCACCCTTCACCACTTCGTAGTGCGTTAGCTAGGAAGAAGAAGTGGCGCAACAAACTCCCCAGCAGCACAGCTGTCTGTTCAGTTAGAAGAAAAAAAAAGATTATATATAATAAGTATTCAAAATAATTTACATTACGCAACACAAAATATAATTTAAATTATTAGCCATATATAAGCTAGCACACGCCGATATACCAAAAAAAATCATCGAGAACTATACTCAGGCAGAAATAAAAACTAAACGTAAACAGAACTTAACTAAATAAAAGCCTCCAGGCATAAAGGGCGTGCCTTCATGGATCTGAAAACTAACGAAATTTTAGTTAAATGAGACGAGGTGCTTTATTTAACCAATGTTCTGTCGATGGTTTGATTCCCATTGAATGCAGGCATGATTGACAGGAGCGTGGGGATTGATTATAATATGCCTCTCAAGCCTATCAGTGGGTGAAGTCGGCTGTGGATGATGATGATGATGAAGATCGACTTTCCGGGTTGCGTGTTAGTGTGTATGTAAGTGAGATTCATATGTATATGTCGCATTAAGATGGTTATAGCCGTAATATAGTTATATCCCTAGGGATATAGTTATATACCGTAATATAGTTATAAGAAAGCTGTTTATAACTATCTTCCTAGGAATGTAACTATGATACGAACACGATCTAATAATATATAACTTTATGGGCACCCTGACCAAATAGGTTAGGTTAGGTTAGAACTGTGACAAACTACAACAGCGGCTGGCGAGCGCTACGTTGAAATCGGTCGCAGTAACAAAATTAGGCCACTCCGACAGTTATGAACTGCTCTCATATAACTATATTACAGTATATAGCTATATCCCTATAGGGATATAACTATATCACGGCTTTAACCATCTTACTGCGACATATCTCGAATATAAATAAAAGGACGTGATTCAAGATTTGGCATTACTTTCACTCTCGGTGGAGGCTGTAAGTACGTAACGATACTGTGTACATCTTTTCTACTTAAGGTCCATGCAATCATACTACAGTGCATGCACTCTATAGAATTTTCAACCTCCTAAGCTTTATACATCCCAAGCAGAACTATGTTTTAGAGGCATGAGGAACAGGGTGTAAAGTTCTCTCATTCTCTATTGAAAAGGGAGGATCCTCCGACCAGATGGGTGTTGTGTCTGGCGGGCAACTGGCCGGTGGTTGATGTCGAATAGTCTTATATATGTATGAAGTTCGCGCGATAAAATACCGCGATGCAGGATTTGTGTGACGTCAGGATTTTGTGTGATGTCAGGTCTTTGATGCGAAGTTCGCATGTGGCGAAGTAGACGCCGCCACAAGGTCATTGTGCTACCCGCCTAATCTAATTCCCTAGTCGCCGGGGACATTTTAGGGGAAGAGATTGTGTGGCTTATTCCATGCAATTTCTTCCTGTAAGTGGTTCGTAAGAAATCGAGTTTGATCTAGCTAGATGTATGCAACAGGGAAGAGCCCTATCGCGTTAAAGAGCGAAATATATCATGCGACTGAGATTAATTAAAATTGAAAGTCCGCTCCCTCCAAAAAAACTCAAGCTTTAATCACGGAACATACTCGTACATACTGTGATATCTAAAGAATAAATTAACTCGTTAATTTTAACTTCCCAAAAACAACATAGGCTCACTAGGAAATACCTAAACATCCCAATACGACACTGTCACATTGAAGCGCATCTCGAGACAATACTTACTTACAACATACTCATAAAACATGGAAGCGTTCACTCCTTCACGACAGCCCGCCGCAACACCACATTTGCATTTTATTAAAATCACAATTTTATTTTCAACGTCAGCTTTCAAAATCCACACTTTTACGGAGGATTTGGGATGTCTGTCTCTCTTAATTAATTCTCCGCCTGTTTTGGATTTTAATCATGCGGTCTTTTGATTAGGACTGGCAATAAAGACGAGGAATCTGATTAGATGTGCCAGGGCGCCATAAAACGGTCGCTTTGTGAAAGACTGTGCGGTTAAATTTTTCCGGATTATTGTGGATCGGATTGGATGTTGCAGTAAACTCATTTTAGGAGGCTCTTTGTTCAAAAGTGAAAGTAAATATTCTAACCGGTTATGCAATACCTTCATAAGTTTGAGGCCTAGTTTTTCCGTAATATAAGCTGACATTTTTATAGTCTAGGGTTGAAATGGTGGCCGATAAATTGAGATAAGGTTACCCCTAATAATAAAGCTTTACCGTCATCAGAGAATTGCGGATGTAAGTTAGTGCACTGCCTTCGCTATTTCGTTTCACGTTTTGGTGACTTTAGGTGCGATAAACAAAAAATATAGGTACTTAGCTATTAAAGAATGGAACAGGCTCGGTTATGGCTAAATATGTTTTTTTTCACTGTTGAAACAGTGAATCAATAACAGGCATCTTAAATCGTCAAAACGCAGTGAATAGGCATCGTGAACAAAGTTGATTTATTCTCCATGAAAAGAAGCATTTTCTCGGCAGTTGAACTATTTATTTATTACCAACTGACGTTATACCTACCTACGTATACGAGTCAGTAAATAAGTCAATACATTTTATTCCCAACCCACGTAAAACTTAACATCGCAAACAAACACGAACGCAAACAACCACACATCAAATAACATCGACAAATGTTGTCTACATAAAAATTCAAAACTATAAAAATCCGTCACGAATTTTACGATTCGCTACGAGAATTTTTTAATGTGAAAACAGGGTCCATTAGTGAGTAAAGTTCTTTGAAGCGGCGACGTAGTTTCATAGCCAAAACAAACCATGCATCACTGCCAAAATTCTCGTGACGGCGAGCCGCATTAGCAGAGACTACCTATCTTTGTGCTACATTTTATAGGCACTTACAGACTTGCTAACGAAATTTTGGTAAGTTGAAAATGAACTGGAGTGTATTATGTGTCGAGGATTTGTTGTTTTGTGTTGGCAATCTGGCTGTATCATAATTGATTTAGTAGTAGCTTTTTGTGAACAGATTCAGTAACTACCGAATCATCATACCTATTTCAAACACTGAGCAGTTATGCTGTAATCATGTTCAATCAATCGATCGGCCTAGCCTTTTCCCAACCATTTTGGAGTCGGCTTCCAGTTTAACCGGAGGCAGCTGAATACTAGTATTTAACAAGGAGCGACTGTCTATCTGACCTCCACAACCCAGTTACTAGGTAACACGATACCCCTTGGTAAGACTGGTTGTTAGAGTTCTGGGCTTCTAACTACCCGTAACGACTGTAATCACGTTCAAATAGGCACAAGATTTATAGTTAATAATTGTTTTAAAGTGGGTTTAATCCTAATAATATAATAACCCACACCATTTTTTTTTTGATGGTGGGAAACTATCAAATAACTTCTCCCGCTCTGGGCGGAGCGGCATGTCAGACTTTTTACTGACTAAAACCCACCCGTGTTCCTTCCGTTGCCTGTGTGCCGGGGCCGCGATATCCCTTTCGGACAAACTCGCAACCCTGGCAGGCATTGGCCCTTATGGACCCCGTCAGTTGGTGCTGACATCTCTTTGAGGCGCGCGTGGAACACAACGCGCCGTCGACCCGGGCCTGGTCCTAATCAGACGGTGAGCTACCTATTGCTCACCATCCGCAAGCCCGCGCCTACGGTGGCCGGAAGTCGGCTCGCGAATCCCGACGCCCGGGGCGTCTCCTGCGGCGACTAGGGGCGCGAGGGCGCGAATCTTGCCTCTCCCTCGCGCGCCCCGCCTCCTTCGCGAGCATTACTGCTTCGCAGAAGGAAGTGACGGCCTCCCATGCACTCTCGCTCCGGACCATGGCCTGAACCAGGGCCGGACGCGAGAGATCGCCGCCACCGATCGCCTCCGTGAGAACACGGCGGTGCTCTGCCCAAGCAGGGCAGACCTCCACCGTGTGCTCCACCGTGTCCTCCGGGCGATCCACACAGTGGTTACACCTGGGCGTTTCCTCCCACCTTATACGGAACAGGAACCTCCCGAAACAGCCGTGTCTGGTGAGGATCTGCGTCAGGCGGAAGGTGAGGATGCTGTGGCGCCTCTCTAGCCACTCCTCAAAGAGGGGACTTATCGCCACAATTGTGGCGTGCCCAGCGCTGGGTTGCGACAATCGCACTCTCCATGCCGCCATGAGATCCCGCCGGAGGTCTGTCCGCTGTGCCGTGATTTCTTGCGGCAGCAGAGTTACGCCCCGGCCCCGGCCCGGCTGCGTTTCGCCTCCTCGCAACACTCCCACATGTGCGCGAGGACATAATAACCGATACCATGGAATATGTTTTTATTTGTTCACGTTCATCCTCTTTTTTTATTACCATCGTAAGCGACGAAGTTGTCGACAACGATAATGCGTGCTTAAAGTAATTTATTCACTTGAAACTTGAAAACACTAGGTAACCCATCTAGTTTTAAAACATAATACCTAAATTGTTGACGTGTAAAAGTGTAACGCAACTCCTTATTTCCACGATCAAAACTCATCATCTTTTCCTTTTCTCAACACACCCTCGACTTGCCAACCACGCTTAGATCGTCAGTAAATTTAAATAAAATAATGATCGCCGGCTGTCGCTGAAAACCAGCGCTGGGGCTCTGTCTCGCATAGGGTCGCAGCTTTATGCTGAGCGATGGCCGTTTTGCGTGGATGTGACGCATGTTTTCCCCCAAATTGTTTATTTTCGTGTTTTGATCTTACCTTGCGTCATGTGTACCGCAAATAAACGTATTTTCTGTCTTTCTATAAAAAATGTGACCGCATCTTTCAAATAATGACAAAAAATGTGACCGCGTCCCAAAAAATTTTGTATTTGAAATATTGTCCTGTCCCATCTTATTTGAATGTTCCTTACTTTCTATGTAAAAGCTGTTTTTTTTCTTACTTTTGACTTGAAGTACAGAATATTTTGAAAATATATAAAATAAATTCTAGAGAATGGAAGAAAAACATGAGTCCCGTAACGAGGCAAACGACATTGTTACTTTTACTGAGAATTTTGAGTAGATTGTAGGATTTACAAAATAATGCATAATATGTGCCATGTAAGTGAGCTTTTTCCAGTTTAATTACTTTCAGTTAATAAGTGAAAATTACGTGGACTTAAAATCTGAACACAGGATCTCTGAAATTCACAGCCTATCCATCTAATCGTAGAATTAGTAAGTAACCAAAATACCACAAAACTTAATAAGTCTACAATTTAACAAAAAAAAAATTGTAGAAAAAATTACGTATCACAGAAATTACAAATATTATTATGTTTAGATACAATTTATAATCTACAAGCGACTACAATTTACATATTTGTAAGATTTTTCCGTTACAATTAATAGACTTTTGTGGTACTGAAACTTGTAAGAATTAAATATTTGGAAATTGTAAATTGTAATTGTAAACTGATATTATAAACATTACGTGAGTACTTCGTATCTACGAGTATAATAATTGTATTAGACAGCACAAAAAAACATAGGTAACTATGCAAAGGACATTCACATTCTTGATATAGTCCATAACTCAATGGTGTCACAATAAAAAGGGCATGTCAATCGAACCTCAAGTAATTCTCATTTTTTACCCAACTACGGCAAGCAAAAAGGAAGGTTTTGATTTTGACCTGTATGTATGTATTTTCATCTGTTCCCTCATAACTTAGAAACTTCTTATCATAATTTGAACAAATGAAGTATCGTTGGAAGCGTCTTGATCGTCCGCTAGTTATAGGCAATGTGACGTCACATTAAATTGCATGTGACGCCGTCCAGAGGACATAGAGTCATGAAATAATTGATGATGCCATGCTGGGTATCAAATGAAAGGGCTTAATTTTATTATAAAAATAAAAATATTATAACCCCAACATAATTTAAATAAAAATAAAAGTTCAATCTGCCTAACCTTTTCCCAACTATGTTGGGGTCGGCTTCTAGTCTAACCGGATGCAGCTAAATACCAGTATTTTACATGGAGTGACTGCCTATCTGACCTCCACAACCCAGTAACTGGGTAATACGATACCCCTTGGTAAGACTTCTAGTTTTCAGTCTTTCGGGCTTCTGACGACTGCTAACGACTGTCTAAGATCCACGAATGACAGCCGGGACCAACGGTTTAACGTGCTTTCCGAAGCACGGAGGAGTCTCACTATGTATGTAGATGGTCAAAATCCACGGACCATACCGGCAAGCGTAGCTTAACCTAATGGATCGACCCGTGCGGCTGTTATTACTTAGCCATAACCGGCTCAATAAAAAGAATCCGGAGTCACTCGTAATCCTGTTCGATGTCCCAACACAACGTGTGACTTCGGATTTATAATTTATTTATTTATATATACTTCATTGTACACCAGATTAAACATTACATAAAGAAAAAGTAATACAATACAAAATATACAATTTACCAGTCTGTGATGTCTTGTACCTTTTTAGTTGGCGTTTTTGTCGTAGTTGGGTTTAAGTTTTTATAACTTTTATTGTTGCGCTTCTAAAATTATTATTGAACACTCTAACATAATGATTGCACCTCCTTTTGTGAACCTCAAATAATTCCTATTTTGACGTAATTGCGAGCAACTTGGATGTAGCGCTCGTTGGCCACGGTACAGCTTGCTCCGCTCACTCGGCTCGTGCGCGGTTCGTCAATATTCTAACATAACTTAACTCGTTTGGTCAGGGTAGGTAAGTAACTGCGACCAACTGTGAAAAATTACCAGAAAGTTAAAAAGGGCTCAATTATTAATAAAAAGTGTGCATCATTAGAAGCGCAAAAAGTTTTTAAAGGTTCATTAATTTAAAAAACCGTCCATCATTAGAAGGTCAGTTTAATATTTTTCAATAACAACCAACGTAGCATATAAATATATGGGTGATATTATTATCATCTGATTGGTCGTATCTTATTGCGATAAAAGAACAATATTGTATTATCTGTTACTATAACTGTCTTTATCGAGTAGTGTCACGCAGAGAGCGACATTGAACAACCTTACGCTGAGAATAGATGACTCATAGTAAAGCTGCGTGTTCACCAAGCGACAACATTTTGAGATATAAGTTACCTAATGCCTTAGTTGTTTTTACTTTATTTTTACTACAACGAATGGCCTGACCATGTCCCACTGGAGTGGCTGGAGTGTCCTAAATGCCCGTTCACTTGGAGCTTTGATGGCCTAAAGAATGACACTGGTGCTGCAATTATTGTGGCCACCTACTGAGCTCAAACCATTTAATAATAATCAATAAAAGTACCCTTTACATGAAAAGAAGAACACTACAGCAAATTTTACTTCAATGGTAACAATGAAAACAAGTGGTCAATATGTCATTGCGAATGTCTTATCCTGCTCGTTACAGTTTTGCGAACTTAAACCTAAAAATGTATCCTAGTAAACTCAAGAGTAAATTAATATTTAAATACCCGAATCGCTTTAGCTTGGCAATAGCGGTCATTGGCCTTTCCCTAATATCTCGCCGTAGCAACCCAAATAATAAACTATGTATGGTTTTTAGTTATTGGAACATGTTGAAGATCACGATAGATTCAGGACGTAAACGAACTTTATTTCATTTTTTTTAAATGAAGAATGCTAGAAAATGTAAGTGAGTCAATAAGCGCTATTGCCACGCTAAAGCGATTTCGGTGTAGACTCCACCACACGCTTCTGACGCACCCTGAGCCGACAGCCCCTTTACCAACTTCCTGAATGCGTAATATTTATACCACAACCTGACCTATTCCAACGTGGAAAAAGATATCTGGTTTCGCACAGCTAGCGTCACTGACTCATCTATCCACAGCCTTAGAGACTAAACACATTGGTTCGGTGAGGACTGTTTTATTGATGGAATGTGAAGTTCTGCTGCATAGTTCGTTGCACTGTTTCTGTCTTTTGTAATGTTGAGCACTCGCTAATAAAATTTTCATGGAATTTTATGTCGAAACTAGATTTTGATTTGACAGTCAAAAACTAGTTACGACTTACAGTTCATAACAAAACGATAGACGATATGAGCATTTATCAAATGTCTGTCATTTCGTTCAGTTGTAGTGATACAACTTTATAAAAAAGAACGCGTATTTTTTTTTCACTTCCGATACCAGGAAACGTTTCAAAATCGCGTATTAATTTTCTGGGGAAAAATAATATTTTCGTATATTTTTTTTTGTTTATCCTGGATTTCACTTATTATGGAGCAGAGACAGTTGACCTACTGTAATGTTTCTTTTTATGTTGTTATTGACACAGAGAGACAGAGAGACATTCTAGAGACATTCTATCCACAATTAGAGGGCAGATAGAAACTTGACGCCAGATTCGAATATTTTCACAGATTCCATAACCTCCACCTCTGATCATTCATTCCCATAAAAACACACTTCGAACGACCTATAACGTTGCGCGGATATATAAACAGACCCTAACCAAAACGTCTCGATACATTTACGTACCCATTTTAACGTTACCAATAATGTATTGTCACTTTATGTGACAGTGTGGCAAAAATGTGTAAGATAATGTACCGATACCTCGTGCCATAGAATAATAAATCTGGATAGAAGAGGCACTCTTGTAGAGTCCGCACAACGAGGCACGAGCTTTATTTTTGTGCGAGAGAAACAACAACTGAAAGGAGTGAGTTTTAAGCTGTATGTATATCACAATCCAGTACAAATCTGTTTATGCACAAAACACAAAACGCAAACCTCATGTTTTGCTGTCGAGGCTGTACAGTGTATGCATTCCTTTGTCCGTGCGCCGATACTGCTGAAATGATTACCTACAGTTCCCAACCATGCGCTCGCCCAAAGCAAAACCGAGTTGTCAATTTTGGCGATAGTCACGGCAAGAGCAGCAAAACACGTAATGATGACCGCAAGCGGCGATATAGTTCTGGCTGTGTTCAACGTTATTAAACGCCACAAACTGTAGGCATAGCATATTTTGAGCATCGCTTCCATGTCGCTTCTATACATTCTTATTCTATGCTCGAATCGAATGGGGGACGGATCTCGTAAGGTACTGAAGGGAACGTGCGAATAAATTCTGTATTTTATGAATGATGAGAGTTGTGACTCGATATATGGAATAGTGGTTTGGTTCGGTTTTTTGTGTTGGTAGGTTTTCAGTAGGGAATTTCAGTTTTGTTTTTATGCATGGTGTATTTTTATTTATTGAATTTTCTTATTGTATTGTTTTCACTAAAGGTTGATGATAGTCAGTTTATGATACGCGTTCAACCGGCGGACTGGCCGCCGCCCGGTGAGCAATGGGTAGCTCGCCGTCCGATAAGGACCAGGCCCGGGTTGACGACGCGTTGTGTTCCACGCGCGCCTCAAAGAGATGTCAGCACAACAGAAGGGGTCTGCTAGGACCGATGCCAGCCGGGGTCGCGGGAAAGTCTGAAAGGGATACCGTGGCCGCTGGCCACGTACAGGCAACTGAAGGAACACGGGTGAGTTTTAGTTTGTAAGAGTTTGACACACTTCTCTCTTTCGCTCGGGTAATGACTTTTTTTTATAATAAGTAATACCAATTCAATCAATATGGCTGTTGCCGAGATAAAAAATATCTCGACAACAGACACATTGATTGATTTGTTTTGTGTGATCATATTGTAAATTAATAGAAACCAAAATTAATAAGATGTTAATTTTTATACTAAATATGCGTTTTGAATGATTTTTGTTTTTTGTTCAAACATGTATATAAAGCCTTGTCTCCTGCTCGTGTTTTTTCGAAACATTACACAAAAACATCGAAACAAAGAGGCGTGGCCATGCACATTTGTGTATGTAACCACGATGTTTTTGTTTTCCGAGCTGCATGGAAAACATTCCCCGCGCGGGTGAAGCGGGGAAAGGTTTGTTTCATTTTCAACTGCAGCGCGCACCGCGCACAGCTGTCACTGTCAGTCAACACAGGTTTTGTAGTTATATTGTCCTGTAAATAGTTGTGAACAAGTTGTAATAAATTGACGATGGATTGTAATAGAGATACTGTTCGTCACTTTTTAAGCACGTCTTCCTCGTCGGAACTCATACGCAAAATGTGTTACTAATCTAAAAAAAAAACACCCGCAAAAGACACGGCTTTGAGCCGTGTCTCCGCGCGTTTTTTTTTTTTTGCTCAAAAAGTGACGAACAGTATCTCTATTACAATCCATCGTCAATTTATCACAACTTGTTCACAACTATTTACAGGACAATACAACTTTTTTTTTAGTTTAATAACATATTTTGCGTATGAGTTCCGACGAGGAAGACGTGCTTAAAAAGTGACGAACAGTATCTCTATTACAATCCATCGTCAATTTATCACAACTTGTTCACAACTATTTACAGGACAATATAACCTCAAAACCTGTGTTGACTGACAGTGACAGATGTACGCGGTGTGCGCGGTAGTTGAAAATAAAACATACCCTTCCCCTTTTCACCCGCGCGGGGAATGTTTTCCATGCAGCTCGGAAAACCAAAACATTGTGTTTGCATACACAAATGTGCATGGTTCTTGTGATGGCCTCTTTGTCTAATGTTTCGAAAAAACAGGCGCAGGAGACACGTGTTTGTATACTCTAACGGGCTGGCTTACAGTGATACACTTCCACAAAGCAATTTATTACCAAAAGATGATGCCTTAAAGCCACCCAAAAAAAGTTTTGGTAACGCTTTTATTCCACATATTACATTTTAAAACTTTTTATCTGACTGTACTAAACAGCTTCAAAAATTTCATGATTTATTTATTTATTTATTTATTTATCACAAACACAACTATCATTACAGGTAATAATCCTAATGCGGTAGCGTGGTCTTTAGTTACATTCTAAATTACAATTAAAACTACTAGTTATATATTAGCATAACATAATACAAACATGATCTCCGAATTGTCAGTGAAAAAAAGATTGAAATTAAAATGTGTCAATTCGGACACTGTATCAGAATATATTGTGTCTGAGTCGTCAGCAAGTGCGACAGACGAAGTAGGCTTAAGTTAATAATTACCCAATTTCACCGATTGAGTACGGAACCTAAAACTAAACTCCCACCAAATCTAGCCCAAAAAAAACCGTAAACAAAATTCAACAAAAACGAACACTTCACTGCGACAAGCACACCGGACACAAAATACAAGTAATCTAATTGTTTCAAACGACCAATCGGCAATACGAGACATGGAAAAAAAATGTAAATTCGTTAGAACTAGCAATCAGTCGGTCGCTAGTTTGTGGGCAACAGATTTGCATACTGCATTATGCATCGATGCATAGCAACGTCGTGGATTGATGCTCGCACTTCAATTCTGATGTTGAATAGGAATGTCGAATGACGGGTGTTTGTTCAGGCTTTGGTACTGTGAATAGGACTCGTTAGATTTTTGGGCTACTTTCTGTGTCATTCATGGATAGCTACAGTTAGCAAGACAAAATATCAATTGAAAAAGATCAATAGAACCCTTTACAAACATGTATACAGAGTCATTATCATAAATCTTCAATTCTAGGAAGAATTCTGATCCATAAACAGATTTCAGCAGAGATTAGCGTGAAATCTGTCGGATTTAAACCAGTTTCAAGCCTGAACACTGCTCACATGGGCTTTTAAATGCACTACCATCTAATCTCATACATAGCAACATAAGTAACATGTCACGCCATACAATACATAATCACACGTAATCACTGAACCCGTCTCCTCGTCCAATTAGCCGGGCTCCTAATCCTGACAGAGCGGCAACAACGTGCAGCGCCATCTAGCGACGCAATTACACATTATATTTACACACATATTTGTGCAGCTGCGTACGTTGATTCATTGTAAACAAACTGCAATTTGCATATCACTCGGTGTGTCCCTGTCTTTAGGCGCGGATATTATTTTAGTTTAATTAGTAGTTTCGTGAAGGATGTTGCTTTTGAAAAGGTTGTTGTGGTTTACTTTAGGATGCTAGAATAACTTAACGTAGGTTATCTTGCTGACTTTTCCATTGTTTCACCCTCAGGACACGGAATCGCCGCACCGGCCGCGTCCATGGACGGCAGTACTAATTAAATTCGTGCATTAAGTGCACCACTTCTGTCACCTTCGGGCATCCATTCAAAGGCGTAACTAAGGTACGAAACGTCATTTGTGTCGTAGTATGAATAAACGGTGACACGATTGGTTTGTCTGGAAAGTGTTTGACAATGCCGCCTCTAGCAGCGGCCACCGAGTCACCTCCATGCTCCGTGATCTCACCAGATGGTGAGTTATGATACAGTTGACGATGGTGTAGGCTAGCCGGGAAGTAACCAATTCACTCTTGACAATGGAATCCTACCAGATTATAGCTGTGGTGAAACACGGACTCCTGAAGGGGTGTACTTAGGTAACATAGGTAGGTATTCTTTATTTTATAAGTATTCAGTTTATTTAATCTTGTCCCCATTTATCTTTCTGTTCAATACACATCACCACGCCTGTATTGGCAGCGATGTTGGCAGATGCCATGTGAAAGTGGGTTAGATTTACATACAGACATAATTCTATATGTGGAATAACATCTCTGTTTTCCGATTATGTAGGTAGATAATTATGTATTAAGCACACCTATATGTGACCAGTTATGTTTGTGTCCCATATTATAGGCGGCGAGGTTATTATATTGCCATTACTCTGTACTCAAATCTAGCACCTCAAGCGCCTCACTTACACTCACATACCAACTGATTTTGAAGAAAATTGCTATCCATTGCATCGCGTTGCATGTTTGAAAAATTCGTCTGCGTGACAACATAAATTACGCAATAAATGTTGTTAAATTGTTAAAATGAAACGCATTGCAATTGTGTGTTACGCAATTGCCCCGCGGGACTGCTACTGAGAAATTACAAATAAAATAACCTAATAAGGGCGTTTGTCCACCGCAGCCGTCACCGAGAATGCGATGACGGCCCCAACTAGCGATACATAAATTTACTATGGCCGCGTGTACTAATACTTTTTCTTTATTTGTAAGATCCAGTCTGATCAACGACATAATATTGTTTATTTCAGTGACATTACATTTATTAAAATGATTTTGTATTGTTTAATCTTCTTTCGTGTGGTTAGTGACTAACCTGGTGTCGGAGTTTTAAAGCCGCCCTTGGGCCTCTGACTTGGCTTCACATGCCGTCGAGAAATATCTCTCGGGTATGCCGGTTTCCTCACGATGTTTTCCTTCACCGTTTTTGAAGCAAGTGATAATTAAACAATACGCACATAAATCAGAAAAGTCAGAGGTGCATTGGGTTCGAACCCGAGACCTATGACTTCGCAGTCTGACGGTCACACCACTAGGCTATCACTGCTCGCCTATTGTATAATGACATACTATGTATAATTCAATTTTATTAGGTACTAACAATAACTTGATATGACGACATTTTTTTTTTTTTTACTGCCTAGTTACCTACCTACCAATATCATCTGACTTAAATCCCGTGTTATTGATATTGAAAATATACGAGTAGTTAACAGGACATCAGAACAACATCTAGACATTTTTTATTTTCTCAAATTAATTGAATTGTGTATTGATAAGTTTTGACTCAATTTATATTAATTTTGTTCACTAACTCAACAGCAAACCAACATTGTGTTTTGCAGTGCCCTGACAATGGTTCATGTTCAAAAACTGACAATAATAATGTATTCTTCTTCTTAGCGTGTCGATGACAAAAATAACAAGAAAAAGATATGTTTTTTAAATTTGTTTGGCCCAAAATTCAGCAACGCGAATACCGTTCGCTGATGCAACCATTCGGTCCTCAAGTATTCAGGTGACAGGGCATGCGGTGTAAGATGGGAGGTGAGCCATTGTCTGTGGAGAGACGCCGCATACACACTGGAGATCTAAGCCGTCCATGAACCCCCACTTGTGGAGGTTGTCCTTGCTGTGACCTACTTGGGTACGAAGTCTATTTAAGGTTTTCCAAGTAGGCCACGGTAAAGTTACCATTCCCGGATGGGAGGCTCTGTGATGGTTCGGTGAAGAAATCAGCAGTTCTTTCCAAAGATCACATCTTTCTGTGGAGGGGTTACCATCGGCTGAACTCTCGCAACTAATAAAAAATTTGCGGCTTTTAAGCTTCTGTGGCACTGGGTTAAAATTGTGCATTGATATGTATTGTAAAATAATGATAATGTATTGTAAAATGTGTAATATGCATGAGAGCAAATAAATAAATAAATAGAACTCGTCCTGAGATTGTGACGAGCCGACTTGCCGGAAATACGAAACACGTTTGATCTTGTCCATACACTGCCGTCGTCCATACAAATCTTGACACTTAGAAAAATAACAAAAAAAAACTGCCAAATCGGTAGAATCGTTCTCAAGTGATGATCTTTCATACATACGGCAATTGATTTTTATTTACATAGATAGATAGGTAAAGCACTGACAATCGTCAGAGCGAGAAGTTGGGCGTCGCACTCCATAACGCTTCTTGGTAATTTGTCGAAATCAGGGGGTCTACTCCCTAAGCGAAGTTCGTCGTTTCGGACGATGTTACGGGCGCTGCGATCTCCGTCTCATTTATGGACATACCATAAGTGAGACGAAGTTTGAAGCGCCCGTAACATCAGCCAAAACTACGAATTTCGCTTAGTGAATAGACCCCCAGATGCGTGGAGCAGGTTCGTAGTTAATGTGCGGTTTGTGCGTGCGACTCGTCCTAACTTATAGTTAATGCGCGGTTTATGCGTGCGACGCGTCCTAACAAATAGTTAATGCGCGGTTTGTGCGTGCGAAGCGTCCTAACGAATGCAATGTAACATACGACGAATTGAAATAATTCATTTCATTTCATATTACGTTTCACCAGTGTGTACGCGGCTTAACATACTGAACCGCCGAGTTCGGTCGCGCTGGACGAACGATCGCCGTCACCGGGACGTCGCGGTTGGTTCTAATCATGTCGTTTTTCGCTGATGACGGCTGCAGTGGATAAATGCCCTAACACTTTGCTTGTCCTGAGAACCCAAAATTCTACGCTCAGCAGTCAACTTGTAACTACTAGACCAACGAAGCAGGAAAATCAACTTTATCTAAAAAACAAACCATTTTAAATAATACTTTCTTCATAACATGCATGATTAAGTTGTTTGCAAACGTAGTTAAGGCATTTACATAGGAAACGATTAACTAAAGCAGGCTGAGCCTAAAAACAACTTGTTTGTGGCAAATAACTCAATTAGTTAAGACTTGTAGCGGTTTATTGTTGTACACGTTTATTTGGCAATTTTTTCGCAGTTGATTAGTGTTTTGACGTTATTGAATGCGATGGTAAGGCTTGCTGTTTTTGTCTAGAAGTATTTCTTATACGATGTAGCACGCTTGTCTGTTTGGGCCTATGTTAAGCTTTTCTTTTTTAAACTAAGTTATCTGGCAAATATTATAGTTTAGTTTATAGATTCTGCCCCTCTTTCAAATTCATCTTATGGACAGGTAGTACGTATTGGCTACCTTGATAGGTGAAAAAACTTGTACCTACAAGCTGGTCTCTTATTCTGTTGACACTCCGTACTTACGCTAGGCCACCTCAATGTCAAAGTGTTACTACTAAAGAGCGGCTTACTGTACCTACTAAAGGTTTTTCGTAAGTACCTATCAAGGTAGCAAATGCGACATCATAAAAAAAACAAAAGAAAATTTGTTTATTCTGCACAAACAAAAAGCAAATTTAAATTTTAAAAATAATACACACATACAAAAGTAGCCAAAAGGCTCGTATTCAAACAATAAATAAAAGCCTGACAATCATAATATAAAAAACCGAGCATAATATCAAATATCGAGTTTAAGGGCATTACCTTACCTCTCTACTGTGAATATTTATATACCTATAATATGTATGTTTATGTATGTATTTATTTAAGTATATGTTAATTTATTACGTTATAGGTGTAGGTATATTTTGATATTTTTAGTATAAAGGCTTGTGCAGACCAGCGCGACTCGTCGCGCGTCCCTTTTGGCTTCGCAAATTTATATTTTTCTCTTTTTGTTTTCACACACTATTGTCTACATTTCTTTCTCATTTCTCCTTTCGCAGGCTGCTGGAAGAAATTTCTTAAGAAATAAGAAGTGCCTTTGTACTCAAATTATATAATTATGACGAATCTCTATGTACTTTACTATGTGTACATAAATAAATCTATACATATAAGTAAAATAAGCGTAAAATAATGCTTTGTCCTGAATGACTGACTGACGGATCAACGCACAGCCTAAACCACTGATCGTAGAGACCTGAAACTTGGAGGGTGTGTTCTTTGTATGACGAAAGCATCCGATAAGAAAGGATTTTTCGAAATTCTACCTCTAAGGGGGTGAAAAATAGGGGCATAGTTTGTATGGGACAACGTGATTCCTTAGTCCAATCTACTTCAAATTTTGCATAAACATTCTTGAACAGAATTGATGGAAGACATGTTTCGTATTTTATTGAAATTCATCGCCTAACGGGGTTAAATAGGAGTAGAAAGTTATTTTGGGAGTGATTTGCTTCGAAGTTGATATCAATACTCCTTAGTGCTTTTGATTTAAATTAAATTTTATTTTGACACATGTTTCAAAACTCTATCCGATTTTATAAAAAAAGGTTGAACTCACATAAAAGCTTGGTGCAATGCAAATACTCTTTAAAATTGGAATGTCTTGAAAGTCACCGTACTATATTAGTGTTTTCGCATTTCAATGTTTCTAAGCTTTACAGAGGTCTGTATTTATTCCTAGGATGCCTAACTGGTGTTAGGCATCCTAGGAATAAATACAGACTGCACTCTCTGGAATCCGAAGGGTAATTTGATGGTTCAAATTACCCTTCGAATTCCAGAGAGTGCAGTTTCCCATCAAAGTTTGCTTCGCAACTACCATAAGCAAAGCTTGAGGCAAACTCTTAAGGTAGCGGGAGCAGACTTGAGGAAAAGCTGCTTTTCCCACGGCCACGGGTTGTATGTGGCATGCTCCAGAGTAAGCGCACAGAGTAGCCTGGTGATTTTAGCACCCGAAGGAAAAACAAAAAATATTGTTTACAAAGAAATACAGCGGTAGGTGTAGTATTTCGATTTCGTTGTAAAAAGATAATACCCCCGTGTAACTTTCACCAGATCAAAGGCCGAGCTTCGTGTTCATAAAATATAAGTAACAAAATTCTATTTTATTTTCATGTTGATTTAACCTTTTATTCCTTACACTTTATGTAATAAAGATTGTTATATTTTATAAGTATTCAAATATTTTAACATAATAATTTATATGTCATAGCAAAATTTAGAACGTAAAAAACCAATAAAAAATTATATTAGAACCATTTTCGACTTTTACGCGGACGAAGTCGCGGGCAAAAGCTAGTCATACATATATATAATTATATAATCATTCATCATTTCAGCTGAAATACTTTTATTCGTTAGACACATCACACACTGCATCTCCGCTCGTGCCTAGCTTATGACCCGGTGAAAAGATTTGCCGGTGAGCAAAGTTGTTAGCAGGGCTAACAACCACAATTGGAAGTACCGTCAATCATAGAGGTCCAATCAGAAAATCTATCAGCTGGTTGGTGCAGAGGCTAAGTGTCTTCTAAGCTATGGATCGCAGGGTTGTTTCAACACGGAACAAAGTAATTGAATAACCTTAAGGTAGTTGTTCCGGGCCTGCTTGAACATGTGACATTCGTGTCAAAGCACACCCAGGGTACCTACACAAGAAATATCCCAACAAGGAGCATCACAACATACTTATTAAAAACGAGCTTGTACTTAAACTCTAAACGGCAATTCTCCCACATATATTGTTAATCTAACTTCAAAATAATCTTAGTTACTATCTGTCCTAACTTTAATTAGTTCAAGCGTTCACAAAGTTATCGTTACAGGTCCTTTGTACGTGTTTATACAATCATATCATAAAGACACCTCCCCTGTATGATAACAGTCACAATAACACAAGTTTTAAACACCAAATAAACGAACCAATAATCGAAAACAATGTTCGTCGATTTTATTTACTTAGAATGGATTTTTAATTAATGTCAAAAATGGCTCACCCACCTTCCTATTAATACACTACATAGAATTGCGTTTCTTGTTGTAGTGCCGTTCATCTCACCATCCGCAGATAAATCTGTTGAATTATAGTAAAACATTTTCACAAGGATAAATACTATCCTAGTATAGATGCTTGTAAAATATTTATCCTAGTGTCACTAGGACAAACTATGAAAGACCATTGCCAGTATATCTTATCTAAACTAACGCGGAGGTTATAAGGATGTTGGATGTATTTATTTTTATTTTTGAAATTGTTTCATCAATTAAAGGCTTTCACTGATAGACAGCCACACTATTGCCGCGTGCCATAGGTTATGTTTTAAGTTACAAGATGCTTTAGAATGCTGCGCAGAGAATGCTGTCATCCGCGGGCAAAAGCTATCATCAAAATATAGAACAGTGCTTCCCCTTCTTTCTCAATCCTTACCTTGCACCTATGTACTTTACCTTTAGAAACACTAACTTATAAATGTGTACCTAATAATTTACTTTCTTAATGAAGATTTTTGTTTAAATTTAAAATGGAACCATGCAGTTATTCGTTGTTAGTAATAACATGCTCTTATCTCTCAAATTCGTTGACAGCATCATGAAATGATTAAATAATTATGTAAAATTACTAAACTGTCCACAGCATATATAAAATTTAAATCTGTTAATGCTTGTGCAGTTTTAAAAGTAATCGTATCATCGTACAGTAAAATCGCTTCATCAGCTTTATCAATTCATTAATTTATTATTGGCTGTCCCATCAATTATTACAGAGATCAGTATACAACCATTGTTTACATAACATAACCTCACTTTCCTGAAAACACAAAACATAATTCTAAACATTGCATCTTCAAATCTACTTACCGTGTACATCCAAAACAAACGCACGGGAACTAAAAGTAAAGCTGCCTGTTTACGCGCTACATGTGTCCGTGACGTCACCGCCACGCGTGGCGCGTGCGTGGCGGCTGTGGAGTCACGCGGTACTGACAACGGTCTCGCGAGCGCCCGCCCTCTATCGAACTACAATCTTGTGTCGAATGTAGAATATTCGGGTTTGCGTTGTTTTATAGTTTTGATTAGTGCCAAGGTTAAGGTTTTAGTTTTTTTAGTCTGAAGTTATTTCTTTAAAGGACTTTAGTGCATTGTCGGTTGGTGTAGGACTTTGTTAATATACTCGTATGACGTACGTATTGTTTCTTGTGGGTTTACTTCGCGGAAAAGTCTGAAACTTGTTGTTCTTGTTTACTGTCTCTATGAATATAAGACAGTTAAAAATATGTTTTCTTTTTGTCGGTTATTGAACTGCATTAAATATTTATTAATTAAGCCATTTCAAAAATAAGCACGATTGTGCTGTTACCAGCAATTTTCAAGTAGGTACCTATTGAAGCAATTTTACGCCATTTCTTTGTAGGTACAGCGAGGTAATTCGTTAATTAAATGCTATAAAAGGCTTGCATTTGACTACAACCTTACCTGAAATACAGCCAATTTTACACGGAAATCGAATCAAGATTAAAAGCAGTCAACACAATTGCCGGTTACCTTTTTCTTTTGAATCAATAAAGGGCGAACCCTCAAGCGCGCTCAAGAGCCGAACGAATTAGATGCATTGACTCTTGAGAGCGAAGTCGTTGCATATTAGACTTTTTAATCGTGAGGCCGCATACCTTACAATATAAATAGTAACTTTCAGCACAGAATTAAGGCCCAATTGCACCACAAATCAACAAAAATGTTTAGCTCCAAACGAATTTAAAACATCATTCTGTTTCTGTCAATCGTTTGAAGATGATAGAGACAAAATAAATATGTTTAGCGCTAAACACATTTAGTGATTTGTGGTGCAAGCATATATGTACCTTTTATTGAAACTTATATCTATGGGTGCAAGTGGGGCTAAATGAGTGGAAATAAATAAATAACTAGAGTTACACATTAAGAATATTATTTTTTTATTTGCACAACCCTTACATGCACTGAAAGTCAAATACTGCAGTGTTCTGGTGACAATTTGGTGACTTGGTCTAATAATTAATATTTAACCATATTTATGCTGATCTATTTCAATATTCTTTTTTATATTCTACATGCTATGCAAAATGCTAGTGGTGGTACTAACGGTCAACATCAAAGGGTAATTAAGACTTAAGTTGATTAAATCTTAATTACTGTGCAAATTATCCATAAAAATCTGATCTGATATAAAATTTTAAGATAAACTCTTAGATAATACATGAATGAATTCTGAATTGCAATGTTTCGAATGTTTAGTATTAACTTAAATGTAAAAGTAACAGAATTAATAAAACTTTGTTGTTGAATGTACCACTGCATATCCAGTTAAGTTATCCACAGTTAAAAGTGTGAAAACTACTACAATTCGCACTAAAATCCGTTTTTCAACATATTACAACCACTATCAAAAACTTACTCCATTACAAACTACCCACTAAAGGCTATAAAACGCTCCCACAAAGTGTTCACATGAAATTTTGAAGTACAATTATAATTCTGTCTCCTGGCAGACTATTATGTACTAACTAAAGTGCCTAGTCACGTGGTCTCGATAAATTACAATAAAAATTACCGCAAAACGTGAAGATAGTCGGAACCGAAGTGGGGAGAAAATGTTGAAGTGTGGGTGAGTGGTGGGAGCAGGAGTTCCGTACAGTGTTTTCGTGAGATTTTCTATGTTAATGGTGCTTCTCCTCTACTATGATCTTACACCTGTCCATTACCGGTCCGATGTACAAATTCTGTATTTATTTTATTTATTACTAGCTTCCGCCAGCGGCTTCACCCGCGTGATATCTTTATAAATTATAGCCTATGTAACTTAGTGATAATATAGTATTCTACTGGTGAAAGAATTTTTTAAATCGGTCTAGTAGTTTTTGAGTTTATTCATTACAAACAAACAAACATACAAACATACGTAAAGTCAAATCTCTTCTCTTTATAATATTAGTTTAGATGTTACTGCTGCAGACACTCATCTACATAGTCCTCACATGATATACCTAACCAAGATTATGTCTGGAATTTCAAAGAGACTGTCACCTCTGAGTTTTTGTTGGCGTTTCTTCTCAGAGTAGTCAGATACGAAAAACCAATCTCATCTAGTTCTTCAAATAGTATTTACGTGTAAAAGTGTTGCGTTGAGTGCCCAGCACTGGGTTGCGACACTCACACTCTCCATGATGCCATGAGATCCCGCTGGAGCTCGGTCCGCTGTGCCGTGATTTCTCGCGGCAGCGGAGTTACACCGCAGCGTTTCGCCTCCTCGAGCCATTCCCAAATGTGCGCGAAGACTTTTGCCTCCAGATCCCATGGCGGCAATCCGGCAACAAGGGTCGCCGCGTCCCCGGAGACCGTGCGGTATCGCTGGACCAGCCGGATGGCCATGACCCTCTGGGACGCGTTCAACCGGCGGGCTGGTCGCCGCCTCAAGGTACGCGCCCACACCGGCCGCGGCGCCCCGTAAAGGGACATGGACCGCATGACCCCGCGTTCCGGTAGGAGGCGTTTGGACCCCCTAGAATAGGCAGGAGCCCCTTCAAGGTAGCGCCGGCCCGCTCCAGTCTGGAAGCACGCTAGACGATAAATTACAATGGGGACCTCATATAACATCTCTTGCGGGGCGGCTAAGCTCGGCCGCTTATGCTGTTAGAAAGATAAGACAGTTAACAGATGTAGAAACCGCGCGTTTGGTCTATTTTAGCTACTTCCACAGTATTATGTCGTATTGCATTTTACTGTGGGGTCGGGCTGCTGACATTGAATCCATCTTTATCTTACAAAAGAGAGCTGTCAGAGCCATTTATGATCTACATCGTCGCGAATCTCTCAGGGAACTACCAATCAATTTATGAAAATATTATGTATGTAAGAAAAAAAACTACGTATTTTTAATAAAATAAGTGATAGACATCATTTTAATACTAGAAATAAAGATAAAATAGATCAACCATTTTTCAGATTATCTAAAGTACATAAATCTTTTATGGGGTACTGTGTTAAATGTTACAATAAAATACCTTGTGATATATTACAATTAAATGAAAGAAAATTTAAAACTCATATTAAAAGTACACTCTGTAAACAAGCATATTACAAATTAGAGGATTATATCCAAGATAAGAATGCTTGGAAACATGCTGGTCCTGCTCCATAGGACAATTTAGAGTCTAGACAAAATCAAACTGGTTGCTTATTTAATTATGTATTTGTTATTTTTTATAACACTGATTTTACATTCTGTGATTTCTTGAACTCACACACTGACTTATTAGTATTACTTGTTAAAATGTTAGGAGTAGCGTATAATTTTGCAATGTTTGTAAATATGTGAGCACCATGTATCTATCACATATTTAATTTATCTGTAATTGCTTTATTTTTCATTCTTTTTTACCTATCGCGGTATAGTAATCTTGCATCGTCTTCACATATAATTATATAATTAATGTATACAAAATATTGTAAAAACATTTTAAAAGAGTAACGACGGAGTTTCTTGCCCATTCTTCTCCATACGAAAACTACCTTTTGCAAGGGGCGACTAGAATCAATTCAATTTTTTGTAATATTTGACGTTCAAAAGTGCCTTGCAAGGGCCTATTTGAAATAAATGTTTTGACTTTGACTTTGAAGCCAAATGTCGAAAATGCTCCACGAAGTTCCACCGGCTGTCGAGGACGAAATACTTCATCGTCGACTCGACGCCGATGTGAACCCCTACCGTCAACGTTAAACACTTAACGCACAAAACCAAAATTCTTGAAATTCGCTATAGAAAATGAACAAAGACGTTTTCTACAAAATCAGGTTAATTCCCCTTCCCCTTTTTCTACGGAAACCAAAAAATTAACAGGTGAATGCGACTGTAATGAGGAAAGTTGGGAATACCGAAGGATTGCCAATTTAGATATTCAAATCGTGTTCGGTTTATTTTGCGGATACTTTGTATACGTAAGCATGTTTTTCTAAATAGAGTGGATTGGGGATGTGGAAGAAATTTGTTGAAGAAACTCCGGTCTTTTTTTATTGTAGGTATACCGAATTTTGTATGGAGTAAATTATCGGAGAGATTAATGGGATCCTTTCAGGTGCTGGGTTAGGTTGTTTTATCGCGATATTGAAAAGAAAAGTAATTTATGTGTGTAGGTATGTAAACAGATGAGTTGAAGTGAGAATGGAACTCCAACTCATGTTGTCGAAGGATTGAATAATAAATATTCCTCTTGACCGTTGTCAACAGGAATATTTATTCGCAATTTATTTAAAAATTTGAACACGAATTATTCGATGCCCTATAATTCTTTTCCCATCCATTTTAGGTTTCCGTACTTCAAAAGCAAGAACGGAACCCTTATGGGATCACTCGTGTGTCTGTCTGTCAGTTCCTCTGTCACAGCCTATTTGCTCTGATGCTCCCAAACATAGACGTGAAATGTAAATAAATGAATTTTGAATATGGGGGTTGGGCATCACTTTTGGGGGTAAACTAAAAATAAAAAATAAAGTTTTTCTTACTGTGCCATGTGACTTATCAAATGAAAGGGCTTATTGCGAGGATGTCATTTTTTTTTAATAATTTTAACAGAAATACCTACATTTAAAGTACACATAACATCACGCCTGTATTCCCCGAAGGGTTAAGTAGAGTGTACCTATAGTACACCCTCATTTCGTCAGTTATATTTGAGATCCCATGTAATATACCCTATTGCCATCAACCGGCCACAAATCCAGACTCCGGGCTGCTTCTAAGAAATAACACTTTGCTTCAATAACACTTTGCCCGACCCGGGAATCGAACCCAGGACCACATAAATCAGCAGTAGCGTTTGCGACCACTAGACCAACGAGGCAGTCAGACATTTAAAGATATTTAAGAAAATAGATGAAAATTGACCACTTATCTCCGAAACTATTTGAGCCTAAAATTTTGTAAAGAATACAGATAATGGTTCTTAACTCAAAGATTACAGGAAAACCTATAAGAAGTCTATAGTCCATATATAACATGGTAAATCTCTCAATATTGTGCGTTCAAACCTACATTTGCAGTTGGAATGTATGGGAGAACATCTTTTTCAACTACAATTGTGAAGTTTGTATTTAGGATAAATTCATTCCAACTACGAAACCCTTGATTTTGCGTAGTCCGACACGCACTTGGCTGGTTTTTTATATACTTGTACATATTTTAATAAATATTATTTTAATTACAATTATTAATGATATTACATAATTATGTTGTGTTTTAGTAATTCATAGATCACTAGTTGCGTAACCTGGGAATTGAACCCAAGATGTTTAACTTCAAAGCTACACAAACAAGCACTATACCAGAGAGCCATTCTGCGTCTTAACTTAAACCAAAAACCGTAAGTAATTTCCATTTCATTTTAGAATAAAAACCGACAAACGGCGAGGACGTGTCTAATTTGATTGTCAACATGAATACGGTAAGAAACTCAATTTAACTAGTACTAATGTCGCAGACGTCGTCAGTAACTAACTACGAAATTGCTGTAACTCAAACATTTCGGGAGAGAGTTAGCTTGTCACAAAAACTTAGACTCGCAACTTGAGTTGCGCGGCAATGGCTGAAAGCGCCTTTATTCTTGTAGCACTAGATATTTTTCCTTTAATAGTGCTAGATAGGTACTGTCTAAAGACTGGAATAGCCGAGAAAGCTTTTACAAACAAATTTCTGTAAATTTAAACATTTCAGAAGAGAGTTAGCTTGTGACAAAACTTAGGCCCTTATATTACCTGACTCAAAACTCAAGCATTACTTAAAACTCGTTTAAAGCCTTTAGATTGGTTGAAACTAGTTTTAAGTAATGCTTGAGTCTTGAGTGAGGTTCTGTATTACGGGCCTTAGATTCGCAACTTGAATTTCGCGGCAATATGGCCAAAAGCGGTTTTATTCTTGTAGCACTAGATATTATTTCGCTTTTCGTCAGACGAAATCGAGGTCAAGATTCATTAATTAAGCGAAAATTTTCTAGTAGCTTCAAAAACAAAGTATTTTGATAAATAAATAACAAACTTAACTTTTACAGAACCGTAACCAAAACACGTTCAATTCCTACAAAAAAATATTTGCACGTTTACACAAATGTAGGAAAATCCTGTAGGTAACTCAATTTACACCTTTAGCCAAAGTCTTTGTACACATTTCTGAAAGTAAAAAGGGTACGTGTTGAAACATTTTGTAAAAATAAATATAACATTCGTTTTAGTAGCAACGATAGACTGAGAATATTTTGTTTCAGCAGTTTTTTAAATGTACTGAATAGCACATACTTAGTGTTACTCACTAATGCGTAACTAATTGCAGTACCTTTATTAAATCATGTAGCTACCTACATGACACTAATGAAACCATTTTTACTTGATTTCAGATCAGCCGACAATTTAAACCGCTCGCTTTTACCATATCGTGCGCTCACGCAATCGGCCTGCTTCATACAAATCTAATGCAACAAACTACTCCTCTTCCCGCTGACTATTAGTTGAATGGATCTGACGTTCATTTTTACCAGTACACAAGAGTTCACACTTTTGAACACAGTTTTATTTTGTGAGTACATTTCAGACGTTCTTGGTGAGGTCAGCAAAATGTTGTGTAGTGAACAGTTTTGAAAGGTTCGTACGGTGATAGAATAAAAGGACATCGTCGTAAATGGCCCCAGGACCAACAAACATCTGACGTACATAATAATATTATAAGTATATTTTATTATACTAATTGCGTATATCTGTATGAAACGGACATTCTGCGTTCTGTATTGAATAATTAAAAGAGCTTCAACGATTTACGACATCACAAATCAAAAATGCTGCCATCTTTGACACTAAGATTTGCGATTTGACATGACAATTAGTGATGCCCAATCTTTTATTTCACACATATCGATAAGATAAGATAATTCATTTGTGCAAAACATAAGTCGAGAGAGAAGCATCGAGAGCGAGATTACTTGAGTTTGACCACCTGCTCACGGATGTCATACGCATCCGTACGTACTTTCCATTCCAACCTTTTTCGCTATAGGGTATGACGCTTCTGTAATGATTTGTGCGACTTTTTTTTTGGTACCATATACCTTTGATGCGAAAAGAATTCAACAACAAAACTGATTTTCATATCCTAATCCATGCATCCTATAAAATTACTTATCTCATTCTGTACAATTACTACACGTAAGGGCGTTTGTGCACTACCTCGTATTCGATTCATATTCGTGTTTTTTACGAATAAAAACGGATCAGAAATTCACTGTGCACTCACCCGTAGTCGATTCGTATTAGTGATTTGTTTTGGGGAAAATTTCATGATCCGTTTAAAAAAACTCGAATACGAAATGAATACGAGAGTCCGCGAGCACCGATCCGAGATTAGAGTATTCACTAAAAATATTTCGTAGGCAGAGATCGCGTTCATAATGTATGCAGCATTTCGCGCTTACTCATATTGGATTCGTATTCGTGTTTTTCACGAATACGAACTGGATACGAGGTATGGCACACTACACACGCCCTAAGTGAGATGCATCGGAATATTTCAAATAGACTAGCACGCTGGGTACTGAACGGTATCGATTTAGTTTAAAATATATCGATACGGATTTAATATATGGGCATCCCTAATCCTTGTCATATCATGTCAATCATCTCAATGGTCAGTCTAGCCACATACAGGCAATATAAATTATGGTGGATCCAAACAGCCACTGCTTGTGGTGAACCACAAGGAAAGCAAGTGACTCCGGCAGACCGGGTAAATGCGGCTGTGAATAGATATTCTCAATTGTCTAGTCACTGTTGGTGAAGTGAGTTGTACGCAGATACTGGAGATAAAAATATACGATATCTGTTCCTCCGCAGCCGCGCGGAGCGCGGCCTCACCGGCAAAAACGCCCCCGGCTTTGTTGCGATTGCCGCACGCAAAGCCGGCAGCTAGGCCGCCGGCGCATGCCACCGGGCTGTGTGGATCCACCATAACATCAGTGACAGGCATTTGCGATTGTTTTTTACTAAATATAACCTCAAAATCTTTGTTTTCTTTTTAAATAAATGCTTTCTACAAGTTGTCCGTCATCAAACTTTGTCTTCATAGGCATATACTTGTAAATGTTTAGATCACGCAAAGTAAATTTATTTCGCTGTTGGTTCTGGGGCGAAAGATGTATGGATGCACAACAATCTCCTTTCAGTTAGACTGTGGAACTGTTAAGAGTAGGTTTCACTTTGATGATTATTATTAATTTTTTCCAAAAACAGTGATCAATAGGATACCATGAATTATAGTTATGATTGCCACTGTAAAATATTTTCACATACCTAAACAAAATGCATTTTCCACCCTTTAGATATTTATTTGTTATTCACTGAAAAATGTAATCAGGGTCGTGCGGTTCTAACATTACAAGATGGGAAGCAGTCAAAGCACAACATGACTTTAGCTGTCAAATGGATCAGTTTTTTTTTTACATAATGTACAATATAACTTATCTTATATGTTAAAAAAAGCCAACACTAAATCCACGTCTCACATAAAAATAAACTACAAATAAGTTTATCCATAAAAATGTAGTAACATTAGCAACAGACACCAGCGGTAAGACATGATATACCGTCGGAAACACTCCTTGGCAAGGCCTACGTCCATTATGCATGTTGCTGGCAATCTTGGCAAAATTGTGTCATTATGCCAAATACCGTGTACACTGAGAATTTAAAGTTGGGAATATTTTTAGTTGGCAACTGCCGAGATATTGTTTTTAATTTTGTAACATATGGCGTGTAGTTCCTGGTGAAAAATTGGCAGAGATCCGTTTCCTGTGGATGTTTTTGACATAGTTTCAGCGTCAGTTATTGGTGTAGGTGAGAGCAATAACGACTAATGTATCGAATTACCGATAGACAATAGATCTACTTAAATATTTTGAGAATCTTATGTCGACTCAAGACTGCGTTGCACAAGTGCCCAATACCCAAACTTCATAAACCATACCAACACATAAATGTAGGTTTATGTGAAATCTCAGGTGGGGGCTCGCTACAATAGTGATGGTAAGGCCTATTATGGAGGAATGACTGGAGAGGCAGCATGGCACCCTCAGTTTCCAGCTGACGCTGGTGTTTACTGGACACGGATGTTTCGGAAAGTACCTGCGTCGCATACATGGGTCGGGAGCGCACGCCCTATGTATTATTATCACTTTGTAAACTGTCCCGGGGACACGGCGCTACACACTCTGGAGGAGTGGCCAGCTTGGGCTCAACAGCGCTGTATCCTCATCGAGACACTTGGTGCGGGTGATCTCTCGCTTCCGGCCGTGGTCCAGTCCATGGTCAGAAGCGAAAACGCGTGCTGTCGCCTCTTTTTGCGAGGAGGTGATGCATGCAAAAATTGCAGTGGAGAGGGAAAGAGACCTCTCACTCCACCCACACCGGAAGAGCAGCCGGGCGTCGAAAGGCACTTAATGATCTCCGGCCACATAAGGAGGGGCCCGCGGGCGACGAAATTCCTGTGTCGTCGCTCGAATAGTCAGGCCCAAAGAGGGGGTACGCAGTGTTGCATGCGCCCCTTTCTGGGAGGACGTGCGGTTGTGGGATCGGCCGCACCGGGTAATGGGGCCTGCTAGGCATGGCGGGTTGATACCAGTCGGGGGTGCGGCGAATGTACAAGTATCTCCCGGGCCCCCGACACATGGTGGTAGCAGGACCAATGTGGTTTTAGTCGGTAAGAGTAAACCTCAGTTCTCCTAAAAAAAAAGAAGTTTATGTGAAGTCAAATATTGTGAATTTGAATTTGCAGATGTATTAGAGAGGCCCCAAGATGGTTTAATATCTCAAACAAAGGAGTAGTTCGTTGCACGATTTCTTCTTTCCGGTAATTCTCTGCTTAATTTGAATAAATTACTTTTGATTTTGAAAGATCTAGAGGAAAATGAGTCTTCTTGAACCTATTTAAAAATACTCAATAAACCAATTTTCACATTTTCCTAAACTCTTAAGTTTAAAAATCCTGCAATAAATAAACACAAATCTCTACAATTTATTGCTTGACTTAACATTAACAACATAGGACAGAGTATTAAAACAATGTAAGATGTCTTTAATTAAAGTTTATTTTTTGCGGTTCATTAAGTTTTAACGAAGCTGTGGTGAAACACGAGTCCTATTAAAATGAACGCTTCTTCATGCTTTATTATGAGTTGGGGTGATTAGAAAATAATTTTGGAGTAATTTTTCTTCGAAATTATGATCAGCGAGATTATTTGGCTACTAAAATATGCAGTATCTATAAGGATGATGAGTGTGAATTTAAATTATGTTTAAGTTCCGTACTCAAAGGGTGCCAACGGTACCCAATTACTAAGACTCCGCTATCCTTCCGTCCGTTTGTCACAGGGCTGTATTTTTTAAATCGTAATAGGTAGACACTTGAAATTTTCACAGAGTGTGTACTATTATGGCCGCTATAAAAATCATAAGACTAAAATGAAGTTATAAATCAAAGGGCGTCCCCATACATGAAACGTGGTGTTTTCGGCGTTTCTAGAAAATAATGTTAAATATTGTACGGTAGTACAGAACCTTTCGTATGCGAGACTCACTTTTGGCCGCTTTTTTTAAACCCTTTTAAAATCTCTGGGAATTATTTAAAAATGTTGACTATTAAGATTTTCTGACATCTATCTAAAAAAACCTTTCAAACTGAACAGCTTCCTCAGCAATTGCTATAAGTAAGCAGCAAAGCAGCAACGATTTTCTCAAACTTCTTTCACACGCGTTATGTAAATAAAGTAAACTTCCAGTTTTAAAAACCTACATTTCATAATACAACCATATTGAAGTACTCTTAAATCACAGTTACCGGAAAGTGGCTCAGTTATAACATAATCGCATCAGAGACGGCGGCGCTATAAACAACGATACCTTGCCCGCCGTGCGTAAATTTTCATTTGTTGCCCGTGCCCGCACAGCGCAACACTATATCATAATTCTACCATTCTACCATCCTACCATTGAACTCTAAAATATTTCCAAACCTCACGTGAATTACCGGGTTCTGTAAAAGTGCCGTATTTCATGGCGTAACGTTATTTATTGATAAAGTTTTCGATGCAATATGTATAAGGCTTTTGTTTTTTGGCTATGATGCCCGGTGATGGGCCTGAAGTGTATTAAAGCCTGTTTGCGTATAGACAGATTTTTTTGAGCGGGCAATTTATTTTGTTTGGAAAAGCTGTGCTACAAAAATCTAATTGCTACAGTGAACGGTGAAAGAGAAAAATACACAGGCTTGCCATTTGTATCAATAATTTATTGATGACCTTGAAGTTTGTTATTGCTGCCTTACATTCAAATTTAGGCAGAGAATTCGAACAGGCTCTAAATTTAAACACAAATCTTTCTATTCAACCAGACCACAACCACACAACATAAATTCATCCGATCTCCTTGACACACGAGGACCCATAAATTCTTATCAGCTAGCATAACCACAGCTATACATTTCACAGTAAGTAACCGATTAAAACGTCTTTTATCGTCTGGTCATAAACACACATACGATATCATTTTCTAGGCACTAAAATTTTTAGAGCCTAGGTTCACAATAAATGATTGAGTTTTAGACTAAAACTCAATCAAAAGTATTTATTATGAAACTTCTATTACTCGTAAAATACTTTGGACTAAAAATACCTATAGCTTGAATAAATGTAATAGTGCATGACTGCATGCACTCTTTTAATTTAGTTATTGCTAGAAAGAGGGATAAAACCAGCCTAAAGCTGGCCTTAGCAGCTTTATGCTGGCCTTATCCTGCTGGCTCTCTCTCGATAGTGTCTCATTTATTTAAATTATTTTAAAGAGTCCAATACATTCATCATACATAAGCTTACGCCTTTTCCCCATGGTTACATACATAGCTCGTTTGCCTCGTTTAAGTTCATATATCTGGTCATTCACGCACGCCGGTTACAAGGACTAGGCATCTGACCTTTCTGAAGTTACTATAATATGTCCTTCTAGGGCGTTTCCACGAACACTACACAGCATTGTAAATAGTTTTTATTTGTGGTCTGTAGTCTATGTATCGACAACAGTTAACGTGGAAACAAAGTAACTCGCAGAGACAAAGATGAAGTGTTTATTTTGCTTTCACCGGCACACCCTTGAAACCACAACACAGAAATGCTTCTTGGCGGCAATCTATAGTACGGTGGTAATACTTCTCCGGGCGAGAACTATCACATAAACCTACATAATAATTTAAAATTGTTTTTTAAAATTGTATAAGTATATAAAAATTGATGTTGGTTTATTAAATATGAGATTTATAAACTCTAACACCGTTGGAACGATCACCATGAAAGGCACACTTATCTGTGTTTTAATAGTGAAGGTGTTTAAAGGTTTTTTCCGATTTCCACGTGGGCAAAGCCGAGTGTATAAGCTAGTATTTTATGCACTTGATCTTTTCAGTATGTATTTTAATATTCTAACACAGTCACATTGTCATTAATTCTTAATCAATAAAACATATTTTTAGCATAATATGGCCTAAAGTGAAATCAACCTAAGCGTTGTTGACTCGCTGACTTTATATCTTTTCCACCACAGTACAAGTTAATCTCTTGCACCTCGAGAAACGATAAAGAAACTGAGTTATGTTACCTTGTTTACTACCAACATAACAGACATGATATATCCTGCCATGATAGTATCAACTTCTATAACTTTTTATTTCAGGTATAATTTTGACAGCGCACTTCCCTTTCGTAATTCAGGACTGTGAATTGACCTCACTTCACTTTGAATTACTTCAACCGGAACATGTCTTTGACATAAATTTGGTAATTCACAAACTGTATACGGGGGAACAAACAATTTTATTAGCTTAGATAGCACAAAATACACAACAGACAGAGCCTACAGTAAGTTCACTTTGTTCGGGGGCACGGTAATTGAAGTACTGATAGCCCATTTAACATGGGACATAAACATAACTGGCCAAATGATATTTTTTTATTTAGATTAATAATTATTCCTAAATTCGGTTCTACGTTGATAAACATGATGACATACACTGTCAGCCCTATTGTTTTTTCAAATATTCTTAAAACGAATTATTGTATGTGTCATAATTATGCCATCAACTTATAACAAACTCGCGGAGGTGTCATGGAAACTCCAAGTAGTCTTTAATCGCTACAGTACTATAGGTAGTAGGTACACCTCTGCCAATCTCTTCGGGGATTACAGGCGTGAAATTATGGTATGTTATGATAACTATGATACTTATGTGAATTTCTGATTTTAATAGTGGATGGATTTAATTCATCTGGGAAAGCCATGAAAGAATTGTATCAGGATTGACACGAAAAGTATCAAGACGATATCTACGCGGGTACTAAATATTTTCAGAAGTTACTATGTGTTTTGTCTTTAATACAATCCCGTCCTCACACATTATCCAATTTACAAATCGAAGTTAGTTATTCTTTTCAGCGTCTATTTGCAGTTACCATTTTCGGGATTAGACTTTATATTTGGAGGTACAATGTAGGTATCGGACAGGATCTTTAAGAAGGTGCCTTTTTTCTGGCCTAATTGGAATAAATTATGTGACTTTGACTTTTAACACCGGTGCGTCGTCATCCGCTGATAGCCATTCGAATTTTCTTACCAAACGCAAAGTTACCCTTCTGATTAATTTCTTTTACATGACTAACATGTAAGTTAGGCGTTCTAAAATGAGGGGCCGTTGTCGGCTCGCAAGTAGCTTTTTACAGCCAATAACAACGCTAATAACTTTGTCAGTAAAATGGTTTTCCGTTATACGAACGATCCTACATACGGATGAAGTTGATGGGTATCAGTCAGTAGGTATAGAGGTAGGTACAGGTTTTATTTGTTACTCTAATTCAATGGTAGGTACTTTTTCTATTTATTTGTTTCTATACATGTAAATAATGTTGATCCTAAAATATATCGTTTGCTCTTGATGTTTCCTTAATTTGCCTTTATTTCTTTGTGTCGTTTCGTCTATGTGAAATCAACAAAAGATATACAACGTGTGTCAGAAATGCGTGGTCTTATATAGACAAGGGATGTTGTGGATGCAGATTTTTTTATATCTGCGGATGCGGGTACGGATTTTTGGTGGCTGACATCTGTTGATGCGGATGCGGATCTCAAGTAGGCGGCAAGGCGAAAATCAAAATTTCTCACTTTATTAGCAATATGCTGTTGCAGCTGTTTCGTTGTATGTTGATCATAATTACTAATTTATAACCAACTCCGACTAACAAAAGTCAATAGGCGTCGGTGGTCAGTTACCAGATTTGCTGCTTGCCATACAATAACATAAAAAAACTATAAGGGTTCCTTGTTTACTACGGAACTCTAAAAATAGAATGCAATGGCAAACTTTAAAAAAAACTCCTGAAACCAATAGTTCTGTGTGAAATCATATAATATAGTTATTTAAGTTGCGCCTGTAATCCTGAAGGGATTGGCAGAGGTGTACCTAGTACCTATAGTACTGTAGCGATTAAAGACTACTTGGAGTTTCCATGACACCTCCGCGAGTTTGTTATAAGTTGATGGCATAATTATGACACATACATTAATTCGTTTTAAGAATATTTAAAAAAAACAATAGGGCTGACAGTGTATGTCATCATGTTTATCAACGTAGAACTGATTTTAGGAATAATTATTAATTTAAATAAAAAAATATCTTTTATTGAACGACTTCTTCCGCAGTGCACCATCATTTCGCCAGTTATGTTTAAGTCCCATGTTAAATGGGCTATCAGTACTTCAATTACCGTGCCCCGGAACAAAGTGAACTTACTGTAGACCCTGTCTGTTGTGTATTTTGTGCTATCTAAGCTAATAAAATTGTTTGTTCCCCCGTATACAGTTTGTGAATTACCAAATTTATGTCAAAGACATGTTCCGGTTGAAGTAATTCAAAGCGAAGTGAGGTCAATTCACAGTCCTGAATTACGAAAGGGAAGTGCGCTGTAAAAATTATACCTGAAATAAAAAGTTATAGAAGTTGATACTATCATGGCAGGATATATCATGTCTGTTATGTTGGTAGTAAACAAGGTAATATAACTCAGTTTCTTTATCGTTTCTCGAGGTAAAAGAGATTAACTTGTACTGCGGTGGAAAACATATAAAGCCAGCAAGTCAAGAACGCATAGGAGGTTTTTTTTTCATAATCATCATTTTAGGTCATATTATGCTAAAAATATGCTATTCATCTCTGCAAAATTCATTTACTATCTGAAGATTTTCTACTATAAATACTCAATGATTCGTACATTCTCGTATATTATATTGCAAATCGTATTATATTGCAAATCATAATGTCAAAGGCAGTTTTTCCGTCGATTTGTCGATGATCGTAGGTATTTTACCTAACCAGGTAATATTGACCTCATCGTTTACGTAGGCAATTTGTTTTTATTTGACCTATCATGAAGTATCCAAGTCCTCTATAAGTTATGTTAGTGCTAGGGTCAGCTTTACGATTGAAGATAGGAAGGAAAATATGGTTAGTACTAGTCAATACTTTAGGTTGTCACCACACTTCCCAACCTGAGTGAGGTTGGGAAGGAAATGGTTTTTACGAAGAAAATGTTTTAGTTCTTTTTGGGGTTTATTGATTAAGAATTAATCACAATGTGATTGTGCTAGAATATTAAAATAAATACTGAAAAGATCAAGTATATAAAATACTAGCTTATACACTCGGCTTTGCCCATGTGGAAGTCGGAAAAAAACCGTTAAGCACCTTCACTATTAAAACATAGATAAATGTGCCTTTCATGGTGATCGGTCCAAGGGTATTACAGTTCATAAATCTCATATAAACCAACATCCACTTTTATATATATATACAATTTTAATAAGCAATTTTTAATTATTAGGTAAGTTTATGTGATAGTTCTCGCTCGGAGAAATATTACCACCGTACTAAAGGTTGCCACCAAGAAGCAGTTCTGTGTTATGGTTTCAAGGGTGTGTCGGTGAAAGCAAAATAAACACTTCATCTTTGTCTCTGCGAGTTAATTTGTGTCCATGTTAACTGTTGTCGATACATAGACAACAGACCACTAATAAAAGCTATTTACAAGGCTGTGTAGTGTTCATGGAAACGCCCTAGAAGGACATATTACAGTGACCTCAGAAATGTCAGATGCCTAGTCCTTGTAACCGGCGTGCGTGAATGACCAGATGTATGAACTTAAACGAGGCAAACGGGGTATGTCCGAGTATGTAACCATGGGAAAAAGGCTAGAGTTTATGTATGAATGTATTGGACTCTTTAAAATAATTTAAATAAATGAGACACTATCGAAAGAGAGCCAGCAGGATAAGGCCAGCATAAAGCTCGCTTTGGCCTCTTTCTAGCAATAACTAAATTAAAAGAGTGCATGCAGTCATGCACTATTAAATTTAGTCAAACTTATGAGATCTAGAAACATTGTCAAGAAAATTAATCATCATATCTCTGGAAATTTTAAGCAAGCATTATACATTTTCCGGTAATAAAAACCGCCAGCAAAAAAACCTACCATTTTCCCAGTCTATCCCTACACAATTTAACACAAAAGCAGCTGAATCGATGCATTTAAGACCACAAAACTCTAAAAGGAAATAGCGTTCAAAACTTTGATCAGCGGCCAAATGTAATCCGTACCTGAAAGGTCCCGGCTACACGAATCTTGGCACGAATTCTTAAACTTTCCCAAGCTATGTTAAAATGAATACTTAGCTGAGGAGGGTTAACGTGAGAACTCGAGGCAAAATTGTCTGGGAAGTAGAGGGGTGCAGAAAATCATTGATGATGAAACTGTACCGGCAGAACCAACGTCCACCCATTAGTCGATCTCAAAGTATATAATGACAATAGTCAAACTTTTATGAAAACTGACGCTAAAGCTACGCTGCATTACAAAACCAGGTGTCGCAAGTCCAGTTTAGAAGATCTGTTGCATATACGATGGATCATGAACATTAGTAAACTCACTAACTTCTAAGCAAAGCTGACATGATTGTAAAACAACACTCGTCACCAAAAGCATCCAAAGATTTGTATGGACTTATGCATGGTCTACATGGCTCATGTAGTAAACAGCACCACCCACCGTCAAAAGCAAAGATAAATGAGTGCTTGATTTAGACTACGTCGCGTCCCAAACTTATCGAATTTAATAGAAGTGATAATTTATCGTCAACCCATAATATAAAAAACTTTCTCACTATAATGTAGTGTAGAAATTTAGCCTACACGTCCGCGCGGGACAGGTAGGCGCTGCGAAATTACTTAACGACAGTCCCGAAGTAGTGCGGAGAATAATTACAGTGGTACTAGTAGCTACGTCTTATCGGTTAGAGCTATATACTTGTACGGGTGTTTTGTTATTAGTTTAAATGTATTGTTATTGTAGTCATCTTTTTTTGGGTAAATGATTGCTGTACCTATACGAATTTAAGAGTACAAGATCATAGCACATTCGGTAATTTGTAATACGCTGAATCAACAATTTCATAAAATAATATATTATGGCATGTTTCGTTGCTTCAAAGAAAATATCAAAGGAAAAGAAGAAGGAAAAAGAAAAGAACTGATGAACTGGTGAGCTGATGTCAGAAAAAGCCTTTTAGAATGTACTGGATAAGCAGTAGTCAATGAGGCATTAGGTGGCGATAATGATAATAAAACTTCCTCTGGTGCCAAGAGCCTATGACTACTTTTAAATCCATTCGTAATTCCATCCGAGTCCACCATTAGCAGTCCAGAACCTTTATCAAGAAAACACAACATTATTTACAACAGTACCCTCGTACAAATTTTACCGGAAGTTTTCCTTAAAAAAATATTCTCATTAGCAATTTATTGCTATGACGCAACGATATCTCGGCAAACTTACTAATTAAATATAGTCATTAAAAATATTTATAACACCCGACGGTAAGTCTTGCATTTTTATGAGTTTTTAAAAGATACGTTAGATAGTAAGAACGGCAGCCCCGATAAATAAGGCCTGTGTTGCTAATTAAGACTGCACGTGTATAATTTTATGCAGGAAAAGTCTTTTTACAAAGTTAAGTCGCTTTTCTACCTTTTTAGGTAGGAGTGGTGGAGGTTGGAGTAGTGTCTGTTTTAAAGTAAAGAAGAAATAGATAATAAAAACAAATTATCGTTGTTCATCATTGATTCTGGAATTTATAATTAATTCACTTACTTTGAATTTCCGCGCATTATTTGAGAAAAGTACTATACAAGCCTTGGCCGCAACCAGGCATTGATGGGCTCACGTATCTGTGCCTCAGCTTTGCCTCGGCCCACATTTTCACGGTTGTCCGTCAATGCCCCTGTTGCAATTCGCGACAGTAATGCACTATACTTACAGCAAGTGACTCTGAAAAACACTCGTCAAGTTTTTGACATTGATTGGTTGATATAAGATTTCGACTAAATTTTGAACGTTCTTACGTTTGGGAATTGGCTTTCAGTTATCGTGTATCCATATCAAACCTAGGTACAAGTACATTAGGTAATAGGTACCATAACTGCAATATACACGGTTTACACCGCATCGTAAACTGACAATGTAACGGATTTGAGCAGCCAATGTGACGTCACACCAATATTGTTTTATGACGCCAATGGTGGCGTTCTCAGCCATTTGCAGGTGATGTTGAAAGCTTTTAGATGTATATCAGTCTTGTGTTATGTCCTTTATAGTTTGTGCTTTGTCTTGGTTGTTTTGTAGACAAAGATAATGCATACAATTATATTATCGAAGGATAGGTGTTCAATCCTAAAAAACTACTAAAATGTTCCAGATGTTTGCAAAATGATAAGGGTACAAAGTTTTGTTAGCACGTTTTAATATTGTCAACTTTGGCGAGTTTAACAAGTAGCGAGGGAATACAAATTAAACACTACGTGTTAAAACTTAGAAAAATGTTGCGTGGCTGCCTTTCCAAGGTGTTAAAGGTTAGAAAAAAATTGCAAGATGCACTAGTGGAGGCATCTTGAACGCGAACTACGTAGACGATGATTAGAGATAATTAAAACCGTGTCAGAACGCCTGTCGATTCACACAAATCAACCTCTCCACAATAAAACAAACGACAACACGAACCGAACACTTAACAGCTAATCCAACGCTTATCTAACACAACCAGTATTTGTCCGAACACTGCAACACATCACTCGTTGGTTGCAGCAACCATTATATTGCCCGACACACGATTAATCCCGGAAACCATCTACATCGGTGACTGAGCGGCAACCGATTGTGTGTGCAACCAACTATTTATCGTGGAGTTTAATGAGACCGAAGGGACATCGGCTATTAATATGTGTTTAGAACAAGCTTGATTGGGGAACGTTAAGTTCCTGTTTTTGGTGGAACAGAGCATGTAACATATAGTGTAGCTGTGTTCTGTGAGAAGTAATTGGCGAGTTCGTTGAACAGAGTGTTCGGAAAGTAAGATAAATGTAAATACTTAGTACTTTCCGTTGCCAATATTCTATGTTTCATCCGCCGTTAAGGTTCGAAAAGGCAGGTATTATTTTAAAGTTGATCTTGACGGACTTCAGACCTGATGAATGAATCTGATAGCTAATAGCGGCTTATAACGGATCGTTGCTGACGTTTGTAATAGGTGATCATAATTGGAATAAACCGGCTAACGTAAACTGAGGTATTTCTTCATTTTTACAAATTTCCTCAATTAGGCAAGTATACCTAATTGAGGAAATTTGTCGTTCCATAGTGAATTTAACATAACTGTCACTTAAATTAAAGTGGAAATCTATAAGTGTAAAAGCAACAAAATCTTCATGAAAATTAATTCTAAAAATAGTACAATTTACTTGAAATATAAATCAAAGAAACGATCACCAAAACCACTTAATCCATTCCGCCATTTGAATGCAAGTGGTGCTCATAAAACGGCTGCCAATAAAACAATCGTTGCAGACAGCAACAGTTGCACTACCGATTGTACAGGAGACAATCGTTGTATACATTACAGAGCATGAAAACATTCGCGACTGCGATTTGGTTGTGCCAAGAAAGTAGGTAGTTGCACGGGAGTTTATTGCGAGCGGTGACAACGCGGGTAAATGGTATATTTTTATGTTATTGTATGGCAAGCAGCACACGCCCATCTGGTAACTGACCACCGACGCCTATTGACTTTTGTTACTCTGAGGGCATCGCACAAACATTACCATACCAGAACCAGAAACAAATCTGGAATGTAATCACACAGGCTATTCATACCCTTCAAACCGGAACATAGCAAAACTGCATGGTGGCAGGAGTATACACACTTAAATACAAAAATAAAGTAAATACTTCTCCAGACGAGCTCCGTCTATAATCGTACAGGTGCTGTTAATATTAAACTACCACGGAACATCTTTCACAACGTTTATTGAAAAAATTAGCTGTTGAACATATGATCTAGTGAATTTCGACTATTGTTATAAATTTTTAGGGTTCCATAGTAGACAAGGAACCCTTATAGTTTCGCCATGTCCGTCTGTCTGTCTGTCCGCGACTTAGCTCAGAGATGGTTAGTATTAGAAACCTGTAATTTGGCATGGATATACATATAAATTATGCCTACAAAGTGGTAAAATAATATGAAGAAAATTTTCGCCCAGCTAACTTGGACTTGGACAGCAGTAGTATATATAACGAAGTTATAAGGAAAACTATCACAATTATGTAGGCTTTACAGGTTAACGAGTAAAAATCGACCAACTTAAATTTTCAGTTTGAAAAACATGATCTCCCATACATTACGTATGATTTTTTTCAACTACAATGTTAATTTTATTCTTGGGTTCAATTCATCCCAACTACGGACTTTCTTGTTATTCCACCGCAGAAAAAAACAGCGTTTTGTCGCACAATAGACTCCCCTATACTACCTACCAGTTTGGCTCCGGCTTGGAACCGCGGCGGCCTGTAAAAAGTGGTCTATAATTAAATCGGTGCGCGCCAAGAAACTGTCAATATCTGTGCAATGCCTGTAGGCTCATAACGGTAAACTTGGCAGGTGACTGCGAGCCATTGTTTCATTTTGTTCGAATGAAAGAATATTCTGATAATAGAGGAAAATTATTGAGGTTTGGCAGATTTTGTTTGACTATGGATTAACAAAATACTTACCGGATTTTTGCAGCAGTAGAGATCATTCGTGGGGAAGCATTATTCGGTATACATAATTTTTTGTTGTAAGTACAAGAAGTTAAGACTAAACTAACAGCCAAATAAATTGATAACAAAAATACTTTAAATAACTAGAGAAGGTAATCCGCCCAAGCCCTCAGATACAACACATGAAAGTCGAAAGAACACTTATAAACCTTCTACCTGACTTCTCATGCCACCAATCCATATTCAGTTCATTGAAACCTTCTCATCGTCCTAATCTTTTAGCGTTACTTTATTAGCTCCCTGAGATGCTACGTGTTTATCGCGTCGCTTTGTCCAGAGAGTTGAGCGTTGAGCAAGATACGGTTTTATGACGAGTGCGGTTAAACATTTTGTATTCCTAAGTTTGGTGACACATAGATTTTGGAAAAAATTAAGCAAGTTCGTGAAGCGCATTTTATACATGACATACATGTAATCCTCGTAGGGTTAGGCAGAGGCACATAGATACATGAAAAGCAATACAAAAGTAATACATGAAATACATGAATAAGTACTGTATAATTCGTACATTTGCAAAATTCTTGTTTTACCTATTCATGCAGATTCTTTTCACAACAGAGAGGCCACATGGGTTAAAATAAGTGAGAATATGTAAATAAATAAAATAAAAAATCCTTTTATTTCCTGCAAGTTTACAGAACAGAAATTCATTCTATATTAAATGTAATTTTTGTGACATAAGTTTTTAGTTCGAATTTCTTTGTGTGCGCTTTCCACTTGCAAGAACCCCTCCACAGGTAAAGGCCTCTTCCAACGCTAACCAATCCTTGTATAAAAGGCATCTTAATTATTTTAAAACGACTGTCCAGAAAAACGTGTTATTTTATTATTTTTTTACTTAGACAACCGTATGCTCAATTGCTCAAACCAACGTAGCTGTATTTTGGGAAACTTCCTTTATTTGGCCACCTTCAAACACACATCAAATCCTCTAAACTGTCCACCAGTCTGTATGTCCCACACCTTTATAGCCAGACTTCGCGACATATACAGGTTACAATGTCACTTTTATCTACCAACATAATACATTAACGCATCGCTTAGCCGCACTCCGTCGGCCGCTGGTCGTAAACGACAATGTAACGCGCGCCGTACGAAAGGATTTTAACTGCGCTGTTGATGGATTGTCTGTTCGCGACGATACTCAATAGAATGATAAAATAAACGATGTGTTTATGTATTGGAGACGTTACCAAGATGGCGGATATTGTATGGAAAAAATAGTAGTATCATCGTCATCATTCTCTCGCAAGTTCTTTGGGAGTCAGGGCAGCACGAAAGACATGCTGTCCTGACCCCCAAAGAACTTCCATGTCTCTATTAGTCATTATCTCAGTAGTCTACCCTTTTCTAGCCAAATCATCTTATTTACAATATATCCGTCGTTTTTTCTACCTATTCTTATAGCCACCGACATTCATACTCAAACCTTTCTTCATGACATTTTCCTCATTCTCACTGCATCCATAGCATGATACTGATACCGAACTGATTTGACTGTGTACTGGAGCATACTAGGAAAATTCGCTTACATTATTTTCTGCTGTCACGCTATAAACACCTGAACAGTTCATGACATAGGTACGTATTATGCTGATTACAATCCTAACGACGTCAGGGAAATCCTTTGCGAAAGCTGCTTTTCCATACTTCGCCACACAGCGATGAAGTAATACCTGAATCATTAGATTTCCAAAAAATTATGAACCTTGATGATAAATGCTTGACTTTATTTCGATAACAAAGTTTTGTGGCAGAACTAGTTAGGGCAAAGTACGAAAATAATAATATAATAATGCATAGTTTTGAACTCTCTTACCTCTCTATGACAAAGTATCAATATTCTAAGAATTTTAACTAAACCTCTCGATCTAATCTCAAAAATCAACACCAAAACATTTTAATACTGTCACTTCTTATTCTTCTTCAAACTGTTTTAAAAGCAAATTGCTTTTCCAACTTACATATAGAGTGAAGCGTCGAAATTTACAAGTCGTAATGTTTCAATTTATTTGTAAATCAGTTTAAGTTGCACAAACACAAGACGGTGCGGAAAAATCCAGAGAGTGTTGCGTCTGTAGCGAACGATCCCTAATATGTTAAGGATGATAGGGATGGGACATGTTGAGGTAAACATATGATCCCAAGAAAAGGAAATTAATGCCTTTTAAAAAGGTTTATTAAAGTGAGTTACGAAAACAGTTGTTTGTGTACTTGTTCTTAGCTCGTACGTCTGCTACTACTTTACTTTAATTTAATAAACAAAAGAATCCCTGTCTTTGATATTTGAAATATTTCGTCAGTACATTGGTCCCGTCGTCGGGCAATCCGATACAAACACATTATGTTAGGGCTGATAACAAATATCTACACTTTTTTCCATAAAAAAATTCTTCAATGGACGCAACGCAGAAATCCAAACGATTAGCCAGTACACGTCAATTCTTCTACTTAAGATTAATTTTACAAATAAAACTCATTGGATGATCAAGTTGTCAATAACCAACATATTGTTTACCACAGGTTAAACAATATGTTGGTTGTTGATAACTTGATCATCCTCATTGTAGCTGGATTATACAGTATACAGATACTGTATAATCCAGCTCACTGTCTCATGTCACATCACTAGCGACGCCTTCTCAGGGCGACGCGTACTTTGCATGTTGAGTGCGCCCGCTGATACCAGCACAGCAACGCCTTTTGCACTTCACCCAGAATGTATTTTAGTCATCCAATTCAATTCAAAGTTTATGGTGCGGGCTTAGACTTAGAACACGCTTGAATTATGGCTGGTGATTTTGATAGCCTCCAAAAACGTAAAAACGAAATATAGCTTTGAATACTGCGTTAAAATAGATGCATCGCCAAGCAAAATATACACATCATGTACAGTCACGAGCACTCATTGGTATACACTAAGCAACTTTTAAAAGTGATTTTCTCCTAATGTATTGATTGCAAGTTATTGTTGTTTCTTACTTAGTATTTTGGAACCCATTCTACTTATTATGAAACAGGTCTTATCTCAAAGTTGCAATCGTTATTCTACGAGAATATTGCTTTAGCATTTTGCTCAGTGTACGCATATGTGCTCATGACTGTACATCTAACCAAATGATCAGTCCGATCAGAAATAATTGCTGGGAATGGAAACGACCTTTAGTTTTGTGAAACCGCTGCTAACCAAAAAGGACCTATCCACTAGTTCTTTCCAAAACCAGCAACCTAATAACCATTTTGCTCTCAAGACAGCGCACAAAACACAGTTTCGGCCACTGCCATTCAAAACTAACATGCTCACACGCGACATCCAAATGAAGGCTCTTAATCAGCGAACAAAATATAACATTCATAAAAGTACGATTTACTCGCGAGTACACATGACGGCAGTACGTGAGCTGTCTCTCCTTAACTATGTACAAATTTACGAAACAAAGACTTATAGCCGGGAAAATCCTATTCAAAAACTAGCTTTAGTAAACGATAATGAACTGTAAGTAGTTAAAGTAGAGTAGGTTTTGCGTTGATGGTACAAATTCCGTTGGTAATTCAGTTTTGAAAGGCGCCTCCGTCTTGCATCAGTCTGTTGTTGATTCTTATAATTTTGAATTAATGAACGTTGTTTTAAAGGCTTAGTTCCAAGTTTGAGCTTTATGCTTTGGTTTTGAGTCGTATACTTTCAATCCCAATAATCATAGAACCGGTTTATAATGCGCCGTAAATACAAAAAGCTACGACGTAGCTGATACTACGCAAGGTCTACAGTCGGTCGTAGCACCTCTACACAAGCTACGCTGTCGTAGCAAGTGACCCACCATCGAATAAATCACAATTTTGTTGGACCATTGGACTAGCTTTATGTCTGAATGATATCGATCATTTTAAGGCTTGTGCAGACCAGCGCGACTTCTCGCGCGACGCGACACGAACAATACAATTTCTAAGAAAACTTCACAGTATAACAATAACCGGTATCGCGTCGCGCGACAAGTCGCGCTGGTCTGCAGAAGCCTTTATGCTTTGAAAGGAGATTTATATCAGAGGGGCAATTCCTATATATTAAAGAACGTTAATTTACCTACATTTCCGACAAGTTATTGACATTGAGGCTAAGGCCCGTATTACAGAACCTCACTCAAAACTCAAGCATAACTTAAAACTCGTTTAAAGCCTTCTGATTGGTTGAAACAAGTTTTAAGTAATGCTTGAGTCTTGAGTGACGTTCTGTAATACGTGCCTAAGTGTATGATGAAACGCAGGTGACGCAGCACGGCACAGACATAGGCCGCGAGTGTATGCTGCGACGCAGCTACACAGAAACATTCGCGTCCTAGCTAGTACAAACAATAGACGGCTGTGCTGCGCTACCTGGGTCTTAGCAAAAGATAAGTGAAGACCTGCACGCGTCGCATAGAATACTGTGCCGGCCCTACAACAAGACGCAGAGCAGAACAGACACATGTCTGCGTCGCACGTGCCTACGCCGCAGCGTACGCAGCTATCAATACGTTCATGCATTACAAAAACTGCTCCGCCCTGCTTTTCATGGACCTGCGTCGCCTACGTCTCAGCATACGTTGGCGACTAAATTTTGATTTTTTTTACAAGCTTTATATTAATTAGCTTGCTCTGTTCGTATGTTTCCGGTTGCTCCAATTGTCATCCATTTTTCAAGCACTTCCTGGCATCCAATTGAGCTGAAACTTGGCAGACTTATATAACTACAGAGACATTTTGAAAATATGATACTATGGTGCTAGTCTGATGATGGAGCCGGAAGTTGGCCATAGGAACTCCTCAATCAAACAAGATTGCACCATCGTATTTGAACTCATTGGTCATGTATTAACAAGTCCTTTGACACTAGGTGGTGTTCAGGGTCTGATGATGGAGCCGTAAGGTGGCCATGGTAAAACCTCAATCAAACAAGATAGTAGCATCGTGTTTGGAATCATTCGTTATCTATTAACAACTGCTTTGACATTAGGTGGTGTTTAGGGTCCGATGATGGAGCCGGAAGGTGGCCATAGGAACTCCTCAATCAAACAAAACACCACAGGATGCTAAAGCCGATCGTGAGGTCAAAATGTAAATCCAACATAGCGGCTGCGAAAATTTACAATACATGTAACAATGGCTTTTTTGCCTCCTTGGGGCAAGAACATATCAAAATAAATTATAGGTAATAAAAAATGTGTGCGTTCGGCAGATCCCCGTCAGGAACTAAGTTCATTCTCACGTATGATTTAAAATAAGAAAAAAAAAATCTCAGCGCCATCTTGTATTTCCATTTTGACCTCATTGTCGACTTCAGCGAATAAGAAGAACATCGACTTTAGCACCCTCGGACCCTATGAAAACAAACCCATGACGAAAAATTAGAAAATTTTCTCAGCCGCCATCTTGGATTTAGGTTTTTACCTTTCTCACAACACTTTCTTTCTCTCTTTCTCTATCGAATTAGAAGAAGACAGACGCAAGTATGAAGCCGCGTTAAAGAACTTCTTTCCAAAAACCTGTTTACTATATCACACTTTGAAGTCGCAACAAGAAAAGCATGTAGGGCAGGATGTCACATGGTTGACCCGTGCTAGCATTTAAGACACACATTTTATCACAGTTTGGGCGGTTTTATCGCCGTAACTGTGATAAAATGTGTGACTCAAGCCATGTCGTAGTAGGCCATGCTCGCTCCGCTGGCGAACAACAAGAAAATAATCGCAAACGAACAGCACAAGGAAGATTGCATGAAACATCTGAACGACGTTAATTAAGTAAAAATATTTTTTTAAACAAGCTTTTAATTAACTAAAAAGTACTAAATAAAAGTTACGTAAACATAGAACTTTATTATTTTCTTATGGTTTTAAACGAAAACGACACCATCCTTATGACATACCTTTTTTCGCTTGAGTATAAATTTCGATGTTTTTTGTTGTTATATTGGCGTCTGCTAGCTGACATATAGCAAATAATTTAATTGAATGTTTTCTGTTGCGTAATTTTAAATGTATATGTATTTTGCATAAGTACTATTGTATACAATCAAGTTTTTCTAACTGAACAGGCAGCTGTGCTGCTGGGGAGTTTGTTGCGCCACTTGTTCTTTTCAGCTAAAGCACTAGGAAGTCGTGAACGGCGGGGGGCTATCTTATGTAATTTTGACGTTCGAAAAGTACTGATTCTCAGCCTAGTTTCAAAAAATGACTTTTGAATTCTGAATTTTGTATTTCTTCATAAATCCCCATAGAACATAGAATTCTCTTCCTATACCCAACTCCTTTTATCTACAACCTGACCAACATAACAAGGCACACTTCCATCCCAACATTCAGCGTTCATCTTGCCAATTCATCCCATTAAAAAGGCTAAAACCACAAAACGTTCCATTCACAAATTCACATCGCAATTACGGGGACAACTTTACGCTTTTTTTTCGGCCATGCGGTTGCCAAGTGTCCTATATGTCCAGGATGTTTGTGGTCCCTAGTGGCCGGCCAGATTGTAATTAAAGCCTCTCGTGCCAAGAAACTGTCGCCCAACAACATGTCGAGCGCACATGTCCCAGGTTTTTTTACCAAGTTTTACAAAGCTGATGCTTTATGATTTTTTGGTAAGTTTATGATTACATTAGGTTGGGAGGAGGCGTGAGTACATCTAAGTACACTTTCATGTGGCAATATCAAAGAGTTGGTTGTATAAATCTAGCTCAATCCTTTTGCTAGACATGTTTGAGGTATTGCGCCACTTGTTTACTTACCTATGCTTACCAAAAGTCTTCAATCTAAACTCGATTACCGTAACACGGAAAGAATTGGCAAGCTCTGCCAGTAATTAAAAGGAACGTATATTTCGATATTTGTTTTTGTTGCGTGTCTACAAGAAAAGTTTAAGTATGTAATAAAATGGTTACCTGTGCAATACTTATACGTGTCAATCCGTATTTGAAATTAGCAGTTCTACAAGCACAAAAGGCCGTAGCAACGCCACAATAACACGCAATGAAGATATGTTACCACCACGTACGCGGCATAAAAATAAAAACATTCCCAGGAAAAACTAAAGTAAATCACACTTGGGCGATATATCGTAAGTTTAAAGACAATGACGAGTATCGGATTTGGATCGGCGCCACACGCGCGCCACAGTGAGGCGATTTAGGCGCGCGCCGTGACGAGAAACGCAAGTGTGCGCCGTCACTCATGTCTCCTTGTTATGGCTCATAATTGTTGGATGCTGGACGTCCCATAGTATGGTAGGAAGAATTTAAAAGTTTCGATCAAATAATTAAAAAAAACTTTAAAGACGCTCTCATAGAAAAAAAAATTGTTGAACTGATACTGAACTGGAAGGGAAAAAGATCTTGGGACATGCCTGTGTCACCAGCAGTTCGCTAAAGTATATAACAGTAGCAGAGACATAGGCCGATACAATACCTAGGTAATGACAACGTATATTGTGGTGGCAAATCTGCAACTAACACGAAAAAATACAACTTCAACCCACAAAAATCCATCCAACATTTGTATAAAAATAAAAATTCCTCGTATAATGTTGAGATTCGTTACCTGTCGCATAATGCATTATGGCGCTTCTGTATTCAGAGTCGGCGCCAAAGTACAATGGCGACGATGTTCCGTCATAGGTGGCCAGTGATTAATGAGCCCCGACTATGCACCCACTTTGTGGTTACATTGACTGATTGCCACGACTCTGGCTGGCACCGTGTTTTACAAATCGGTGTGGGCTTTTTGGCAGTTAGGTTTGAAGACTAGAACCTGAGGCAAGTGGCTGTTTTTTAAGTTTTTTGTTCCTTTTTCAGGCCATGCCAACGTCTTATGAGGTGAAACACGATACGCAACACGATAATTATCCTCTAGTGATACCCAGGCTACTAAGCTAAGTACATAGGTACTTGCTTAATCTGTGGGAGATTTCCAACTTATAAGTTTTCCTACGCAAAAAACAACTAATGTCATTAAACACCACGCTTGTCAATTCTTACATCAAATCCTTAATCACCATTCCCACTCTCTTGGAACTCAAAACAGATACCTCCACACATAGACAGATATGTAACATATAATCAAAAAAACATATATATCAAAACAGATAACATACGGCCGTTCAACATAATTTACATATCTAACAAAGTATAATTTTAATTACAGAGACTTTGAGCACGCACTAGACGGAAAGAGATTGTGTATGTTGCTGTATTTGTTTTATAACCGGCTGGAACATACGACTCTGCTTGGTATATCTAACATGTAAGATAGGTAGCTATTTAATTAGGGAATTAATGCGTGGAGGAGGCATGCAGTAGAAGGCGACAGAAAAAAAAGGAAAGAAAAAATTGATAATGACATTAAAAATTAACAAACGAAAATAAAAAGACAATAATTTAAAATCAAAAACCTGTACAGAACCAGTACAGAATCGTAGCTCAGGATAGTTATAGGATTAGGAGACAATGACACCGACGGTGCTGGCCAGAATTGGTATATTAATAAATAAAATTATTTATTTATTTATTAACTCATCATCACTGTCATTACAGAAATTTCCTGTTTCAATAGTGTGGCCATAATAACAGTTTTATTATTTACCATAAAATATTATGTACATCGTGGTTTTTGTGAACTCAATCAGAGAACTAGAAAGTCAAAAGATCTACGCTGTCTGCTACGTCATTAAGTACACGCAAGGTACGCGTTATAGGGCTTTACTCAGTAGATTGGTCCTACTACTGGGACACCGCCAATAGACGTGGCCGTCGCCTTCGCAATACATAATTGTCGGGCACACACAAATTAATTTCTTTCAATATACCTGGGTTTGAAGTCTTGCCACGAAATTATTTTAAAACATAGGTACCTAACAAGAGCGAAGTCTCTTCTTGTTTCCAATTTATTGTATCCCACCATGCCTATAACAAACAAAGTTGGATACATCAATGGATAAAATGGATATAAACTACTACTAACTACTACTACTACTAAAGTTTAAAATCCCTACCAAATGACTCAATTTTCTCGAAACGGTTAAAATATCTGTTGTGAATTGATTGACCTTGTTACAATAAGCTTGACATACTTATATGTGATATAATAAATGACTTTACTATATTATGCTTACCTATATTGACTACAATGCATGAAAGAATTAATAATAATGATTTATTCGAAATGAAATGTTTATGAAATGTAATGTATTGTAATAATTAGAATCAATATTATATTATGTAATTTAATCATTTGATATGAAACATTTACAGGGTGCATGTCTTAATACTGTGTCATGAAATTTTAATGCATGCCTACTAACCAGTGTTTTACAGGTTAGCATATAAATAAATATACACCATACCACCTTAGGTACAGAACGCTAGTAAATTTATTTTGTATACGCTCCAGCATGAGACTGTATTTAGCTTCATGTGGAGCCCATATGACTGCGCTACATTCGAGCTGACTTCTCAATGCATTGTACAAAGTTAGCGCAGCAATGCTTGTAAAACTGTATCTAGATTTATATCATTCTGTAATTTATATGGTGGTATGTACATGAAAAGGATTATTCTATCTATCAATCTGTCTAAATCATTGCTTATTTTAAACATTTCACGTGGGTAAAGCCGGCTACATATTACGAACAGAACTTTAATCATTTCTGTTATGATAAACGAATAAAAGTGTCGCGGACAGACAGACAATTTTATTACTTACGATGTCACTTTTATCTCAGACGTCTAAGTTTCGGCACAAAGCGCGAGACGGGAAGCTTACGTTCAAGGTGATTTTATTTTTGGTTTCATTCAAGTTAGCATTCTTAGTAGTGAGGTACTGCGAAGAATAAAGAACGAGCGAACGCGAATAAACGAAAGGTAGGTAATATGGATATTACTCTATTAATTATTAGGAAAATCACATAATTCTGCTCTCATTTCCTGAGAAATAAAAATACAGAATAAATTATCCATTACATAAAACTTAAAAACCCGTCGTTTCTGTAATCAAATCTCAACAGACCAGAGAGTGGGCACAGAGGAAGTAACCTCCTGAACGGAAAATACATTTTTGTGCCGCCTGGATAGGCGCGGACCCGGGGGATGCTGGAGTACTTCCCTGCCTGTTACGTAGGGAAATGGATCGATCATATTTCATTAGAAGTTTATATTTTTCATGAAATAATAATAACGCCTCTTGGTATTGAGGTGGCAAGCGCTACTTCTGAGCCTGGATTCGATTCCCGGGTTGGGCAAATTGCTGGATTTGTGCCCGTTTGATTACAGGAAACTTAAACATAACCGGCGAAATATGATTGTATTATAGGTACACCTCTGCCCAACCCTTGGGAAAGAAGGAGTGATGTTATGATATGTTATGTTAAAAATAATAATAATATGCTTATGTGTTTGATTTAAATGGTTACATTATGTCCGAAATGTAACCAATTTTAATATATCACATGGACCGTCTTGGACCATTGTGGACCAAGGTCAGTCTTGTGCATCATCGTATTGGACCGTGGTGGACCAAGATCAGTCTTGTGCATCATCGTATTGGACCGTGGTGGACCAAGATCAGTCTTGTGCATCATCGTCGTTGACCTTCGTGGACCGAGGTCAGTCTTGTGCATCATCGTCTTGAACCGTCATGGGCCAAGGTCAGTCTTGTGCATCATCGATCTTTTACTGATTTGCCTACCCTATTTGAAATCGTATTTGGCTGTAGTTGTACCCTTGTTTGAACTGGAATTAACCAAGGTAAAAAAAAATAAGAATGAACTTAATACTAAACCGCTACGAAAGTAATTATTTTAAGTAGGTAAAAAAAAAAAAAATTAAGTGTTATCGGGAAATATTTTAACTGATCCTCTAATAACTTATTCTAGACCTTCTACGAGTAAGTACCGACATTTTTTTAAATAAAGAGCCAAAGAAAGAAAATAATAATGAGCCTTTAACTTTCTGGTTTTTTTTCACAGTTGGTCTCCTTACTTGGCTATTTTGTATTTTAGGTTCCCAGAATAGGAATTAGGTATCAAAGGTTTGGGCACGCCACAATTGCGGCGATAAGTCCCCTCTTTGAGGAATGGCTTGAGAGGCGCCATGGCGTCCTCACCTTCCGCCTGACGCAGGTCCTCACCGGACACGGTTGTTTCGGGAGGTTCCTGTTCCGCGTAAGGCGGGAGGAAACGCCCGGGTGTCACCACTGTGTGGATCGCCCGGAGGACACGGTGGAGCATACGGTGGAGGTCTGCCCGGCTTGGGCGGGGCACCGCCGTGTCCTCACGGAGGCGATCGGCGGCGGCGATCTCTCGCGTCCAGCCCTGGTTCAGGCCATGGTTCGGAGCGAGAGTGCATGGGAGGCCGTCACCTCCTTCTGCGAAGCAGTTATGTTCGCGAAGGAGGAGGCGGAGCGCGCGAGGGAGATGCAAGCTGCACGCCTTCGCGGCCCTAGTCGCCGCAGGAGACGCCCCGGGCGTCGGGAGTCGAGAGCCGACTTCCGGCCACCGTAGGCGCGGGCTTGCGGACGGTGAGCAATGGGCAGCTCGCCGTCCGATAAGGACCAGGCCCGTGTCGACGGCGCGTTGTATTCCACGCGCGCCTCAAAGAGATGTCAGCACCAACCGACGGGGTCGAAAGACCAATGCCTGCTGGGGTTGCGAGTTTGTCCGAAAGGGATAACGCGGATGGGAAATCATCAAATGACTTCTCCCGCTCTGGGCAGAGCGAGAGGGTGTGTCAGACTTTTACTGACTAAAACCCACCCGCGTTCCTTCCGTTGCCTGTGTGCCGGCACAGGCAACGGAAGGAACACGGGTGGGTTTTAGTCAGTAAAAGTCTGACACACCCTCTCGCTCTGCCCAGAGCGGGAGAAGTCATTTGATGATTTCCCATCCTCAAAAAAAAAAAAAAAAAAAGGTATCAAAGGTTAACAAAAAGAGGTGCAATCGTTATATTAGAGTGTTCAATAATGTTTTTAGGAGCGCACAATGGGAATTATTAAAGCTTTGATTACATGCCTTTATTATCCATCGCAAAAGTTTTAAGCAATGATTGCTTTAGTGAATACTACTTACTGTCTCATAACCAATAAATAAACAAATTGTATGCTGATGAGTGTCGTCGTCAAGGTGGGATTAGGATCTCGTATGGCTTTAAGAAAAGCCTGGACTACATGATTATCCGGAGAACCCAACACAAAGAGCAAGTCCTCGCCGCAACTGAATAATAAAGTTAGTCAGAAAGGTGGGTTTGTACTAGGGCCTTGGATCGTTTCTTGAAAACCTAAAGTTTTTCATTGGTGTATGTTGGTATGAATAGCACTAAACATGAAAACTATTTTCAGCTAAAAAGTAATTGCTGTATCGTGTATTAAGCGTTACAGTTATTTATTCTGAATTAACGCAAGTGCTGCATTTACCTAAATAATTAAATTGGTTTTGGTAAGTTTTGTGGTAAGGTACCTAATTGGTAATAGATATAAAGGTACCTCCGGCCGTCCACCCGAAAAAAAGTTCATTAAAATTCCTCCGAACGACGCTGGTAGGTAGTAGGTAGATACCTACTAATTAAAGAACAAAAGGAGTAAGTAGCAGTGTATTAATCAAGTCGCCAAGTCCATTAGCAAATGTTCGTAGGACAAAAGAGTTGGAAGACAATCGATATAATCACGCGGTACCGCAAAACGCTTCGTGTTTCCTAGGGAGACCATGAGCACCGGTATTTGTGGTCATCTGTACTAATATAATAAAGCTGAAGAGTTTGTTTTTTGTTCGAAGACGCTAATCTCTGGAACTATAGTTTGACCGAAACCGCTGTACCGCGCCTTAGGTACGTGCGCAGCGAGACGAGGGAGCAGTGCAAGCCCCTCATTCGTCAACGCTCACGGCATCCCACCCCCAGCCTCGCCACGCATTCCAATGGCGCGGTAAAATTAAAAATTATTTTTGGATTTGATAACCCATTTCTTTACTTTTTTCATTTTGCTCGGCTCCTCAGGGAATCCCCGAGGAGCCCAGCAAAATGAAAAAAGTCAGAAAGAACCCTAAGCGAAAACGATGTTATAGCGCTGCGACGCGACGCGATGGGTCGGGGGCCGAAATTCCACGAGGACGAAGTCGTGGGCAAAAACCAGTTACAGATTATTAGGGTTCTTAACTATCACACAGTCCTTTCACAGCTATTTTTATCTTATATTTTGCATCACTGTCAAATTGCGCATCAATGTGTATCGTTTCGGGTTTAATCTATTTTCAAAAACCGGCCATGTGCGTGTCGAACCACGCACAATGAAGGTTTCCGTAGTAAGTATGAATTTATCCCAAGAACAAATTTAACTTTGTAGTTGAAAAACATGTTCCCCATACATTCCAACTGCAAATGTACGCACAATTGAGTGATTTGCCTACCATGTTATTTTAAGACCATAGATTTCTTACAGGTTTTTCTGTAATCTATAAGTATAAGTATAGATCTATTCTGTGCTTTTTTCAAAATTTATGGCTCAGCAGTTTAGGAGATAAGGAAGGGCGGTAACTATTTTCTTAAATATCTTTAAATAAGTCCTGTAATTTATTTTAAATTTACCTCACAACAAGGCCCTTCTTTTCTATTTGCCCCCCAAAAATGCCCCATAATCAAAATTCATTTATTTACCTTACTCGTCCCTGTTTAGAACACAAAAATTCATTGTACCAAATTTCAACTAAATTGGTCCAGTAGATTCGGCTGCAAATTGTCTGTGACAGACGGATAGACAGACAAACATCTAGCCAGCAAGCCAACCAGACACACGAGTACTCCTATAATACGGGGTCCGTTTGTTCATTCGGATGTACGGAACGCTAAAAACTATAAAAATAAAAATAAATTGTGTTTTATTTCAGGCAAAATACCCATATACAAAAAAAAAATAAGTAAGTAGGTAGTAAAAACATTAAAAATTATCAATAAAAATTATCATTAAAATAAAAATAAAATATCATTAAAAATTGTCATTATCATTATTATACATTGTCTTTCGTAATTTTTTGTTCTCGTTTAGGTGAACAGAAATCCAGTGCACAAATATGGGACTTGTTAGGTTGCACGAAACAACCCTCAAAATGCCGTTACTGGAGCGTCTCAAACTTTGCCAAAAAGACGCGACTCTCGACCTCATGATGGCGTAAAAGTCTGGGACCCTCGCTTCGGCAAACATGCTCGAGGCACTGCAATACCTTGGCAGTTTCATAAGGGTTCGGTACGCATCATTGTACTGAACCCGTAATGAACCGTACATCTTTTTTGTGAAGTACTACGAAAAGTACTAAGTACTATGAAAGAAGCCGATTTCAAGTATAGCCCTGTTGGTCGCTTAAGGAGACTTCCCACCTAAAGCTAATAAATGAACTAAATCTGTAACAGTAGAAAATAAATACTTATCCGGTATTTTACACCGATTTGCTGGATAATAATTCCGTCACTCTAACTACCATGGTCGCCCTACATCGATGTCACCTACAAAAGAGCGATGATGGATGAGCGGTATCGTCTGAGACGCTTCTACACAGAGAACTCTGTTCTCTGATACTTTTTTAATAAAAAGTTTGTTTGTGTGGTTTCGTTCAGAGGCATTGAATAAGATTAGGTAGGAAACTAGGAATTCAAACCGCCAGCGCCGAACCGGGCGAACCTAGGTAGGTATGAGAGTAGGTACCTATTAACCTCGCGTTTCTAGAAGGAACGAGCAGTATGAGCCCGTCATGACTTTTAGGTAGGTAGGTACATAATATTATAAATTAAAGTCACTTTTCTTGTCGGTCTGTGTGACCCGTAGTTCTTCTAAACTACGCAACGGATTTTATTTAAACAATAGACTCAATAGGTTAGTAACAATATTTCTTAACAGATGTTAGTAAACCTACTCTGCCCTATAATTATGAGAATACCTGCTACAAGCTCAAAACCGATATGGAAAGCTTGCAGCAGCGATTAACACACAAGCAGTCCAGTCTGCTCACGATACACTGCAGTACAATGCTGGGAATGGCCCGCACCCGGCGCACCAGGGAGGCGCGCATCTTTTTCGCATCATCAGCAAACATCCCTGGTGCGCTACAGAAGCGAAACAGATCCCATTAACACCCGGAACGCATTTCTATTATATTGAATTCAAAGGACACTGTACGATATTTTTGTGTAATCCCACAGGCTACACGTGTAAAATGAGGTGCACTAAGCACGAAATAAGGTTCTTTTAAGTACTCTAAAACAACTTGCAAATCTGCGAACGATCATAATTAGGTCTCACCGATGGCAAGTTTCTCTTTCAATATCCTCATCATCTCTGAGGTCAGCGCTCAAAAGATGTCTCAAGTATTTCACCTTAGGTGAGGTGGTTTGTGACCCTTACAAGTGATATTCCGTTCAACTTGACCGGAGACATAGGATCAGAACATCGACTGCTGACACCAATGACAATGACTTCTCTTTCTGTAACATTGTAGACCAATCCACAAAGTAAAGCATACTCTTCACAAATGGTCACCAACCTCCTAATACCACAAACCAAGGCGCTCAGCAGGGCTTTAACATCGCGCAACTAATGACAATGAAGAGCGTGGGTGAAGCCAACCCCCCCTGCTTCACCCCGCACTCCAAACCTATACGGCTTTGAAAAAGCCCTGGCCCAGCGTACCTGATTGATCTGGCCTCTATACCTGCATTTAAAGTGTTTATCAACTCTGGAGGAACTCCTTCTTCCTCTAAATTCCTCCAGGGGATACTGTATGCGACCAGAAGGCCAATTCTCGTACATACAAAAAGTTCACAATCGAGTCGCAATCTGTTTAACTTGTCAAAAATGTTGGTAGATAAATTGATTGTTTTTTTGACAGATTGCGAATTAGATTAGAAAGCGAACGTTCTTAAAAATTACGGGAATTGCCGCTCAGATCAAAAGCTGGGAGCGATCGAGGAAGCAAGCAAACGAGGTGTGTGATTGTGAAGCGGTTTTCACCATCATGTAGAGAATTTATTCCGGAAGTAATAATTCATTTATTTATTTTATGACTTTACATCTATGCAACGAAAACGTCTATGGAGACTATGGACTTAAAATAACATGGTTAATCTCTCAATATTGTGCGTTACAAACTTACATCTTCAGTTGGAATATATACGTAAGAGAACATGTTTTTCAACTACAATGTTAAGTTTGTATTTGGGATAAATTGATGCTAACTACGGAACCCTTCATTGTGCGTGGTCCGACACGCATTTGACCGGTTTTTTTCTTATTTGCCCCCCCAAAAGTGACCCCTATATTAAGTGGTCACGGAACATGTGTACGAAATTTAAACTTAATCGGTCCATTAAATTCGGAGCTAATTGGCTGAGACAGACGGACAGACAGACACCACACGAGTGATCCTTTAAGGGTTCCGTTGTTTCCTTTTGAGGTACGGAACCCTATTTTTTTTTTGCTAATAAACACATTTGCCAATAAAATTGTCGTAACCCATGTACCTTAATGTGTGAACCTACCAATTTGCGATAGCTTCATATCATCTAATATTTTGCCAATTTTACATACATGTATCTTTAGGCAATATTCGTCAACTTTCAGCCTTACCTACACATTACTGAAAGTGGGTCCGAACATGGATCTATATTGCAGGATACAGAAATATTCAAGCGATTGGTCTGATCGCTAAGTGCGATCGTAAAAACATGAGGGTGTCTGTATGTTAGGCTCATAATATACGTACTAGGCAGCTTTACAGCTTGAGCATAGACACCCTGGCAAGACTGGCCACTTGTAAATAAAGTCGGTACTAGGTAATTGCTAACAAAATAGATATGGAAAAGTAGAACAGAATATTTATTTTTTATTATCATTAAGATATGGTACTATAATGGTCTTAATAATAGTGTTATGATCTACCTGTCTTGCCATGGACTGGCATAGCAATATTTTAAAGAAATTAAGTAAAAAATTATGTCCAAGCATTCATATTATCTGTGTAGACAAACAGTCTTTATAAATACTACTACCGACAACATATTTACAACACTATTACAAGATTGTAATTCTAACATTTTTACATGTCTACTAATCAGTTCTAGATCAGTAGGTTATATTATATTATAAATATTTATATCACTTACCTACTTACTTATCGAAAAAATCTCTAAAATGATTGCCTTCCTAAAGATACCCCTTAAGGGCTCATTATTAAAACTTATAATTAATCAAATGGTAAATTACAATTTCGTTAGTGAAGTTCTAACAGTGCGTAAGTCATTTTATGAGTGTTTTACTGGCAGCACTGCGAAATACACCAAAGTCCTTCAATGAAAAAGATTATTGTGATTTTAGGTTCAGGGTTCATTTTTATTAATAATTTAACACAATAAGGCCATAAGCGTAAGTTACAATCATATCATACAGTTTTTTCACTCTCCTGTAAAGTAGCTATTTTTGACTTACGTACTGTTAGTACTTCACTGACGATTTGTAGAACCTCCAGACGAATGAGTGAAAACCTCCTTATTATAAACGCCATCTCTGTAATTAAAGTTTAACTTTTATAAACTCTGCACGCATGACTGCCAAAACTTAAGTTAGTTGAGAATTTTGAAGCTTGTAACATAGACGGCGCTTGTAGCAATAGTTATGTTTTGAAACGACTGCTTTGTTTACAGAAGAGTCTGCTTCTGTGCTTCTCCTTTTTTACCCGACTGCGGCGAAGTCAAAAAGGAGCTATGTGTTTGTGATGTAGGTATGGTGCTACAACGTTCTTTTGGCGCCTGAATATAATTTACAACGGGGCGTTGTTGGTAAAAAAAAATGTGAAAATTGCCACAGAAATTGTATTGAAAAAACAAGATAGCCGCGTTAGTTCCGATTTTGGTCACGCGCCAAAAGATCCTTGTACCATTGTAGTAAAGCTCCGTAGTCACATTCGGTATTACAAGTTGTTGTGGACCGCAAAACTCACAACTCGACGGCTCGCATCGAACCAGCTCGATGGAATTAAATAAATGTTATTTGCTTCGCATCTACTCGAAGCGAGCCATCGAGCTTTACTCAAGCGTATGTACACGTCCTTCGAATCGAGCGCCTTTTTTATTATTAATGGGATCCTAATCATACAAAGTAATTTTTCATAATTATTATATCCCTTCAGGCATCATTGAATAATTGTTATAATCTACGAGACACTGCTCTTCACCTGGCTGTACTGTAAACAGAGCGGCGATCTAACCAATCTTTTACCCAGTACCTCGTTTTATGTTTGTTAATTTTATTTTCATTAATTCTTTTATAATTGAGAATTGCGAGACTTGCTTAATGCAGCCTCTGCCTCCTTTGTTGAACAAACATGTTGTGGCTCGAACGGTTCGGTAATTACTGAACCAGTATTATATATTAATGAACGTCGCGCGTCGCTCGATAGATAAATGCTGAAGGTGTGGACGAAGCCCGTGCCGTGATTTTTACTCTTAGAGTATATAACACTGGAGAAGCCTTAGGCGCATTATTCCGAACAAAAAACTTTTGGCGGGAAACGCGGTAGCAACAACAAAAAAATAAAAAACATAAGCCGCTCGTCCGGAAAGAGAAGTCCGTATCATTTGTTTATTTTATCGATATCGATATTCATTCGGAGTTTTGCTTGAATCCATGAAATAAAACAGCTGTTGCATAAAATAGTTAAATTTTAATAAGAAAAGAAAATAACTACAATTAAATAAAAGTAACTAAAATTGTAATAATCTCAATAATAAAAGAAGAAACGTTAAAAAATAAAAAATAAACAAATTATAAAAACATTTCAATGGACATAATTATAAAACACTGAAAAAGCAAAAAATATTAAAAAATGATTACTAAGTAATTATTATTAAGAAATTATCGACATGTCAATTTTGGTTTCAAAGATGACCTCACCCCTACGGTAGTCTCGCTATTATTTTTACTAAAGGACATTTGCTGATTTGACGTATATTTTCGTAATACACAAGAAAAGTATTTTGATCTTTATGAACATAAAAACGAGATATAGTGAGAGTCGGTGGCGTCACAGAAGCAGTGTGACGAAAATACTCGGTTCATGCCATATTTTATGTTGACTCATGGTTGAATCGAATGAAAAATCGAAATGTATTATTTTTATGAGGTTAGGGATTTTGAATTTCAATAAAAAAATGACTAAATATTATATTATATTATATAAAAAATATTATACTATAAAATATTACCATACGGAAGGTTATTCAGTTCTTTACGTAAGTTGGACGTATTTGAACGGTTTTTACAGAATTTAAAAGTACAGCTAGACATTTTCACGGAGCTCCGCGTGCGTGCGTTTTCATGTACATATTTTTTATTTTTGTTTTTGTAATTTAGATTTGATTACTAGTTTATTTATTTATTTAGAAGTATACAAATTATGTATTAGGTATGTTGAAACTGTTTTGTACTCGCCGTCACTTGTCCCTACTTATAGGTTCATTAGAAAACCAGCGTCAGACAGCATCTGCCTGGCATTAATGCTGAAATGAACCTTTTTGGCGCAGCCGTGAGGCACACACTATTATTGTTAAAATATTATTTTTACTTTTTTTTTTTTGTATTTAGTGTTTCACAAACTGTGTCCAAATAAACATTATTCTTTCTTTCTTTCTTTCATTAGAACGATTTACGAAGTACGTTAGAATCGATTTGAAAGTAGTTTTTATGAACGTACTAGAACATTTATTCTTGTACTTTTACAGAGAGGAAGTGTGTGTAAGGCTTTTCTCCAGTGTTATATACTCCTATGTTTTTATTCGACGTGTTCGCTCGATCGAGTAAAGAGCTTCACTACTACACTCTTTTAATGACACATGTATGATAGCAAGCAGTGGATTGGCATATTAACTTTATCAAAGGAGGTAATGAAACAAATCAACAATTTGTTATTTACTGTAATTTTATAAAGTTTATTTAATTTATTATAAATAGACAACAGTAATGTTAGCGTGTTCATATAGGACCCTTTCCAATTAAAAAATAAAATAAAATACAAACCAAAACTGTATCTCTATCACGAACATCAAGCATTTTACAGACTTAAATTGCGTGGTTCCTATGTATGGTAATAGCTGGCAGGGAAAATCTTACTACGTCGCTACCTAGATCTATGTTGTTCGTGATGAGGTATATCTCCCTATAACATGACAACAATCCGTCCATTTTATGATTTTTGAAAATTTTGCTGAGCCGCTTGTGCCATCGCGAAATAATGTCGTCTTTGAGTTCGAGTGATGAAGATACTTTTGCTACCTTTTGCCCGCGGCTTCGCCCTCGTGGATGTCGGAAAATATCCCATGAGAACGTACTAACGGAATTAAATGTGTTAATCCAGGTAAACAATGTATTAATTCCGTAATAGGGATGATGACAAAAAAAATTTTTTTTCCGTCTGATATTATAAAAAAATATTGGACACGTATTTTTTCTTTTTATACGTAATCTAAAGATTACGGCGATACATTGTGGTAAAATGTGCCATGACGTCATGAGTATGTAGATTTTATACGTACTAGTGACGTAAGGACCCCCACTCCTCAACTTAAAAAGCGTTTTAGATACGTATTCTTTTATTAATATGATAAAGCAAAAAATACGTGTCTAATATTTTTTTATTATCTGACTGATGGGCTAATTAGAATTTCATATTTTTTTACCCAGGCATCATCCCTATTGTTTTAATATAACTCTATTGGTTTACGCGGCGCACGCCAGTACAACTCGCAGTCGGCATGATTTTTTTCCGAAATGTTCAACGGTGTTGGGTTCGATTCCCATTCATAATTTTCATGATGAATGACAATTGTCATATTTCAACCACTTTACACAAAACTTTAATGAATTATACACCCAAACCTTCCTCATGAATCACTTCGTGCATTGGTGAAACCATATGAAAATCCGTTCGGTAGTTTTTGAGTCTGTCGCGTTCAGATAGACAGACGCGGCGGCAGGGGTCTTTGTTTTATATTATGTAGTAATGTTATAGTAGGACAGTAGGCGGTCGTAAATATGACATATTGGATTTTAGAGAAAGTCGGCTTGGTAGACAATTCTCCATGTCTCGCATACACTGGTAAGCGCGACAATCTCTTTATAACGCTCAACGTTATAAACAATATGTAAAAAGTCCCATCACATAGCCGTTGTCTCTGCGTCCTATTTAAAAGCGACCGTCGTGCGAGTACGCGATCGTCGCGCTCATATTAGGGATGGCGATCTGAGATCGATTAATCGAAGAATCGATTTTTGGAGCCAAAAAAATCGATTTTTTAAATCGATATGTAGTACTGTATCGATTCAGTGAATCGATATTTCACCCTTGAAAATCGACATTCGATTTTCTTTTATTTTTTGGTATAAACGGTATAAACCAAAAAAGTATTTACCATTAATTGAATGTACCCGTATTATAAGTGTGCTGCCGGCTGCCGGTTAAAGGGTTAATTATTCAAAAACTCGCGAGATGGCTGCGTTTGGATTCCTTCGCCTCTCTTTAATAAAAAAACGTTACGTTTGTTTGTAATCTTTGACTTTTTGTATCTGTGATTGACATTTCTTGTTGCGTCATCATTCATTAAAATTTATAATACGTATCTTGTTTTTAATAAAATAGATTTATATTACATTATAAACAAAAACTTGAGAAAAAGATCGATTTTTCAGAAATCGATCTTATTGGCCTCGATTTTTTTGTGGATCGATTCGAATCGATTTAAAAATCGATGTTTTTCGGAAAGAATCGCCATCCCTAGCTCATATGTCACTGTTTTTTCCTAGACACAGAACCTGAGCGCGTGGTTGCGCCGACAGAGGTCGTTTTCCGAAAAAAAAGTTGAACCATAAAATCAATTCAGTAACTAATAATAATTTAATAAAAAAACTTGGAAAATTCGAGTAAAACATATTTATATTTTTAAGCGAAAAAGTTTCTGCGCAAATTAATAGGAACCGTTCATTAACAAAGTGACCGAAGGAACAAAAAAAATGATTTTCGTAATTGGAATAGTCGCGTTTAGTTTTAAGACCCGGAACCTTTACAACATTGTTTGGAAGCACATCCATTTCTCCGAGAATATACGAACAAAATCTTAAATCATAATCACATTTTCTATAGGTTAGTAGATACCAAATTCTTTTCGTTTGTAGTGAAGTGTAGTACTGCCGCTATAGCGTTTAACATGTGTTTTCTTCCTGCATAGTCCGTTGACATTAGGTAAGCCATTACAACGTTTTTCAAATATTCTAAGTTCGCCCCTTCGCGGGATTGGATGCGGCGTAACCTGGAACGTGCAATGAGGAATTAATTAGATTAGAAAGAAAATCAGGACTGCCAGACCCGGTTTATATTATACTACTGGCTTCCAATATAAGGTTTCAGTAGTTTTAAGCGGGACAGTATCCCACAGAAATTTACAAATTCCTGAGCAACTTCTTTGCTATAGCAAATATGCTAATCAGAACTATGCTTTTTGTTCCTGTTTGTTTCATTTCTGATAATATTCCAAACGGCTGATTTAACCTTTTTGCTAATGAATAAGGCTTTAAGCTGCCTTACAAGTGTTCTTAAAAATCTAGTAAGAACTTATTAAAAGTTTTCGTGTTAATAAGAGGTGAGTGTCGGGTGTTATCTTGATCAAAATATGATGCGCGACATAATATATATGTATTTACAAAATTATAATCATTGGAATCGTTAATACATCCCTCTAAGTTATTTTTTTTTTCCATAAGAACAAATAGTCACATGACCTGCGAATTGCAAGAAAACGTAAGAAAGTTTGAATTTCGCGGCTACAACGGATCCACCATACAGCTCAAAAGTCTTTCCCTACTTATCCTGTTGTTCCTTTTAACTGTTGAACTAGTTTTTTATTTACATTTATAACTGAACGAGAAACAAAACAAAATATTAGCACTATTAACAGTATGAAGTAAAACAACGAGTCACGTAACGTAAGTACGGTATTGTAGTTGTGAAATGACGGCCTTCTTTTCGTGTCGTTAGTGACTACCCTGGTTTTAGAGTTATAAAGCCGCCCATCGGTCTCTGACTTGGCTTCACATTTCATCGAGAAATATCAGGCCTCTGACCTCTGACTTTTCGAATTAATGTGCGTATTGTCGAATTATCACTTGCTTCAAAAACGGTGAAGGATAACATCGTGAGGAAAATAACGGTCCAGCAGCCGGTAAATAACGTAAAGTTTACTTTATGTTAGAATTCGTCTACTTGTATCCAATTAGTTAATAGACTATGTAGGTCTTCTCATCATCATCATTCTCCAGCCCTACCCCAATATATTTGTGGTCGGTGCAACATATCCCTTTCTTCGATACTTCTCTATCAGTCGACATCTCGGTAGTCACCCCCTTTCTAGTCATTTCATCTTTCACACAGTCCGTCCACCGTTTGTTTGGTCTTCCTCTACTCGTATAGCCAACTAGATAAGTAATCTATTATACAAATAGGATACATAAGATTACCAAATCATACAGTGTTGTACCCAATCTGGCAACCCTGAAGAAAATGATTTATTTGAATTAACTTGGTCATAGTTGTCAAGGCGATGAGCAACAGAGGTCTTGTGTGCTAAAAATAAAAACAAACTGCGGTCACCAAGCTGGGTGCCTCATTGGTGTAAATCCTAATTTCTTATTCAAGAAAGCAATAATAAAGTTTTGTAATTGTTTTTTTTTTTCAACTGTACGCTTGGGTTTTGTCGGGGTTTGTCGACGAAGTAATAGACAAAATGGTTGTCATGCTACGCATGCTGGTCGCTTTAACCTTAGCATGTAGGTCATTAGGATGAACCGGAATCATCAGCTATTGTCTGATGTTGAGCTACAAATCAGGGTGAAAGTTACCAGATCAAATTGGCAGCTATGAAACGTTATCACAATACACACTATCTATAAGGAAGTTTTATTATACAAGTTGACGTTCGGTTTACCAAAACTGCTATTATGTCGACTTGTGCAAATATCTCACTTGCGGTCATGTATAACGTATTATTAACACAATTATGAAATTCTGCATAAAAATGTTACCTGTCAATCTCCTCTTTCAGTGTCCTTATAACTTCTTTGAAGCGTTCTTTTTCTATTGTAGCCTCACGCTGACAATCTCTGTAAAACATAAGAGCAATATTTTTCATTAAAACAACTAAAATAAAATTCTTTTTCGTTGTGTCATGGTAGAGATCGTCTCATTTAAAATCTCGTCTGTCTTTGATGCGTACTTCGTGTGGCGTTGTAGATGCCGCCACAGCTGTTTTTATAAGCACCGTATGTGTTAATAAAAACAGCTATCATGTAGTATGCCGTTGACAATATTGATTGATGCGGTCGCTGGAGAGGCTTGTGTGTTCGATGACACTGACAAAACGATTATCTTCATCTTCTCACGAAAGGCACAGGAATAGTTTTGCAGATTACCTATAGTCAGTTTTAAGATAAGATAAGATAAGATAAGATTTCTTTATTTGTTTAAACATTGTATACATACAAGAGCATGCAAGATATTAGTCCATCGTTTGAGTCCAATCATGTTTAGCCGTAAATATCGGCGTACAAATATTTATATAACATTGAAAAGAATTAACAATAACAAAAATCTAAATATTACCTAGGATATGCACTTTAGAAAATTTATAATTTAGTTACTAAGTATAATAGAAATTATTTTTATGCTTATAAAATGTCAACACTCAAGATACTTCAAAAATTATAATGTCAAATAAGTACAAGAATAATGTCAAATCAATATTAAAAGATTTATGTCAAATTGTCCAGATTGATATAAAAATTACAAGACTAAGTTACATGATTTTTGTCAAAATTACAGCCATAATCATTTAAATTTAATATTAGTGTCAGGAAAAATATTTAACAAAAAAAATTTTTTTCGGTTAGAAATTCTGAGACACTATAATATGCTTTTTGCGAAAGAAACCTTTTTAATTGACGCTTGAATGCATTACTATTTAGCTCCTTCCAACTTTTAGGCAATATGTTAAATATAGTAGGCGCCATGCAGACGATACTTTTGCGCATAAGTGCCGTTTTTGCTGGATAGACACGAAGAATGGTGGTATCGCGTCTGTTACGCGGTACAGCGTCCTGTAGACGTGGAAACAGATTGGGGTTTGTTTTAACAAACATTGCGGCTTCGAGGATATACAGACAAGGAAGAGTTAATATCTTGTACCTCTCAAAATATGGTTTACATGTATCGTCCGTTTTTAGCCCAAACATAGATCTAATGCATCTCTTTTGGACCTTGAATGCCTTATTAGAGTCAGTAGAATTTCCCCAAAATATGATGCCGTATCTTAAGTGAGACGCAGCTAAACCATGGTAGGCCGCAATCAAGCTATCTACATTCACAACTGCAGCCAGAGAGTGCAATGCAAATGCAGAACTACTCATTTTTTTGCATAGGTTCTCGATTTGTGTTTTCCAGTCAAGTCTTTTGTCAATTATTAGTCCAAGGAATTTAATAGTATTTACGAATTCAATAAGCTTATTATCTATATTTATGTCCATATTTTCTATAGTCAAACGTTGGCTAAAATGCATGATTTTAGTTTTATCTAAATTAATCTTTAAATTATTATTGTTTAACCATTTTACTATAGATGTCAAGGTATTGTGAATGTCAAGTTTATAATGGATCATGTCATTGTCATTACTAGAAATTGTCACCGTGCTGTCATCTGCAAATAAGGTCATAGGGTGTGAAATTGATTTTGGCAAGTCATTAATGTATAGTGTAAAAAGGAGAGGTCCTAATACACTACCTTGTGGCACACCAAAAGTAGTGTGACGCTCATCTGATAAGTATATCTCTTCCTTTTTAGTGGTTGTATTAATTCTAGTGATTTCTGTCTTTTGCTTTCTATTGTCTAAATAAGATTTAATTAAATTAAGAACATTACCTCTTATACCATATGCGTCAAGTTTTTTAATTAAAATGTCATGTTTTACGTAGTCAAATGCTTGAGTCATATCGCAGAAGATAGCACATACAGGTGTTTTTTTGTCCATTTTTGTCAATACAGCGTATAAAAAGTCATAGATCGCCATATTTATAGTCTTATTTTCGCGAAATCCCTTTTGCTCGTTACATAGGATTTTTTTTTTCTCTATGTAAGCGTTTAGTTCCTTTTGAATGAATTTCTCAAATATTTTCGAGAAGATAGGAATCAGAGAAATAGGCCTGTAGAACTGCATGAGCTCTCTATCTTCTTTCTTAAATAATGGCTTAACGATCGCTATCTTCAGTGCGTCAGGAAACGTGCCAGCTACAATACATAGATTTATAATATTAGACAAATGGCAGCATATTTCAAATGCTACAGCTTTTATTATTTTGGTTGATACGCCATCGTACCCCACGCTATTTGTGTTTTTTAAGGCCATAATAATTTTCAGTACTTGTTGTGGTGTACAGGGTGCCATAAACATCGAGTTTTTGCTATTTAAGACGGGCAGTGTCGTTTTATAACTCGACTGGATGGGTTGTATTTTATTAATAAAATAGTCATTAAATTGATTTGCAATTTGCTTCGCGTCCGTAACTTTGTCATTATTGATTTTAATTTTCAAAATATAATTTCTAGGTACATTAAATTTACCTTGATTTATTATTTGCCAGGTGGTTTTACATTTATTATGTGATGTTTTGATTTTATAGTTATTTTGTGAACGCTGTGTCAGATTCATGATTTTTCTAAAAAGCTTAGAGTAGTCTTTAAAGCGAGTTCTATTTAACTCACTAGGTTTTAATCTGTAGGTCCACAGAAGTTGCCGTTTTTTCTTACTACAGGATTTAATACCTTTAGATATCCACCTTGGCTTTCTTATTATATTTATTGTAGTCCTAGTCTTAGGAAAACAGAGGTTGTAGAACATAGAAAATATTTCATGAAATTTGTTGTAGGCAATGTTAGGGTCCTCAGTGTCATATATTTCAGAGAAATAAACTTTGCTAATACAATATTTAAATTTAGATATATTTTCCTTGCTGTAATTGCGTCTAATAGCACCGTATTTGTCGATCGTACATATTTTATTTACAGGGCATTTTAAAATCTGGGCTGTATGGTCTGAAAGGGCAAACTCTAAGACTTCTGACTCACATTGTTTGTTATAATTATGCGCAAAATTATCGATACATGTCTGACTTTCCGTTCGAGTAGGTTGATTTATTGCTAGTTTTAGGTTGAAACCAAGTAGAAGGCACTCAAACTCCATCGACTGATAATTTCTTTTTAATATGTCTATATTGAAATCGCCGGCTATGACAATATTTTTATATGAATTCTTGGATAATTCATGTAAGACTTTTTCAAACTGAATAAAGAAAATATTAAGATTGTTTATATTAGGAATTCGGTATACACATACAAAGGCAGTATTGTACTTGGTTAGCTCAATGGCACAACATTCAAATGCCCCTGTTATTGACATATTTGAGATTTTTAATAACTCTTTCCAGTCGTGTCCATTTCTCATTAGGATACACGATCCACCTCTCTTAACTTCTTTTCTACTACAGTGAGCGGCTAAGCAGTAGTTTGGTATGCTCAGCAGGTTTTCGTAGCCTTCCATCATAAAATGTTCTGTCACGCATATTACATCCACCTGTGTGTTTTTTTCTGTAAGTTCATTCAAACAAACTGTCAGCGCATCCGACTTGTTTAATAAACCAGCTATATTCTGGTGCATTACATAGAGATGTTTAGTGACGAAAAAGTTCACCGTGTGACAGATTATCCATACTATAGCTCATGTCAGTCGATATCATCTGGTTATTATATTTTATGTCATCAATTAAATTAATTACATCTTTAAAAATTATTTGTATTCCAGCATTATTTATTGCGCCAGTCCGTTTGTTATATTCAGTGTAGTCGTAGGTGAGATTTTTATTGGTGTCTATTAGATATGCGTATTCGTGCGTCAGTATGTCCAAAAAGAGTATGTTATTAAATGTCTCCACTCTTGAATTGTATAAATTAGTGTAGTTCTCGCATTTATATGTTGGAGCACATAAAATAAAATTGGTATGATTGATTTCCTGTAGTACTTGTCTGATCTGTATAATAATGTCAAAATAGCTATTTGTTGTTCTGAAGTCTTCCTCACCCAACATAATTATGCAATAGTCCTCTAACGTAAAGTCGGATACTTTGTCTTTTATACCTTTTAGCAATAAGCTTGCATTTCCATGAGGTGTTATGTAGTGACAGATTTCAAATCGAGTAAAAGAGTCTTCTGCAATGCTCAGGATTTTATTATTATTATCTGCACTCAAAATACATATTTTGCATCTTTTCTTATTATTAAGGTTTGGACTTGCGGATTGCTCATTTTTAATTTTAGGACAAGTTTTGTTTATTTCTGTCTTCTCTTGACTTTTTTTGTTATCTGGTGTGTCGGTTTGGGTTTGTTTGTTGTTAATTATTGGTTTGTTTTTCTGATTTTTGGCACTAGATGGCCTTAATTTAGCTGGACTGTTCGTCACTTTCTTAAATAAATCGTTTTTTTTTGTCAAATTATCATTTAATTGTTTGAGTTTATTGTTTTCGAATGACAATTGTTCGATTTCTGAATGAGCACTTTGAAGCTCTGACGTAAGTTTTATAACTTGTTCTCGCACCTTTTTTAGTTCGTCATCCTCATCGTCTGACATCTCAGGTACACTAGTGACCGTATTATTCAGATTATGTGTCATAATATTGTCACTGTTGTTTAGGATCGAGTCCGACTTTGTTCTAGTACGGCGAAAGGTAATGTTTTCTAAGAAATTCATTTTGGTGTTAAAGGTTTTTCTTTATGTATTTTGATTTAGTATTATATTTTAATAGTTCCGATAATAGTTGTAATAATATTCACAAAAAGTGCTTTCCCATATCAGATTTGAACTCGAACCCACCGTTGCGTCCGGCGAGCTCTCAACCATTCGGCTACCGTGTTTGTTAATAACCTGCATCAAATATGGTACTTATATTGTTCAAACTGCGCTGTGAATAATATGTCCGTGTTTATGTCTTTATAGATGTCGCTGTTCACAATATTATTATCAACTGATGTTGTCAATTTATTATAGATGTCGCTATTTACAGTCTTATAATTATGTCGTTTACTGTTGTCAAAGTGTCAATCGTTCACCGTTTAAAGTTCAAAAATATGCGTGTCATCAGGCTTGTAAAGTAAACAAACATAAATATTCACCCGTTGTAGGTTTTTTGTCAGGCACGTGGTAGGGCTGATCTTGTTGCTGATCTATTAATAACACAACGCACTTGAACTAGTATAACTTTGTTTGATTTGCACTTTCGTAGTCACACTTCACACTTGTTTAGTATTTCGTTTTTCTCGAGTTTTTCATGTTAGAATTTCACACCCACATGCGTCCGCACTATTTACACTTATATCAGAAGACTCAGCAATATTTTGTCACGCAAACCGTCGCTAAACTATTTTTATTCATTAAAATACGTGGAACACTTGTTTGCGTGGCCAACAGCGCCATCTGAGTAGTTCCAAAAGTATACAATGAACCAAATGGGTCAGAAAAAGTACCTGTGGATTGCAACATACAAATTGTGTGCTTTGATTTGTTATTCGAAAGTTCTAAGTTTAAATCACACAAATTGAGGTTAATCATATAGTATTTTCGACATAATGGCTCCCAGACTGGAGCGCGCTCGTGCGGGCCCGGCCCCGACGGGGCGCCGGTGTGGGCGCGCTCGTGCGGGCCCGGCCCCGACGGGGCGCCGGTGTGGGCGCGCTCGTGCGGGCCCGGCCCCGACGGGGCGCCGGTGTGGGCGCGCTCGTGCGGGCCCGGCCCCGACGGGGCGCCGGTGTGGGCGCGCTCGTGCGGGCCCGGCCCCGACGGGGCGCCGGTGTGGGCGCGCTCGTGCGGGCCCGGCCCCGACGGGGCGCCGGTGTGGGCGCGCTCGTGCGGGCCCGGCCCCGACGGGGCGCCGGTGTGGGCGCGCTCGTGCGGGCCCGGCCCCGACGGGGCGCCGGTGTGGGCGCGCTCGTGCGGGCCCGGCCCCGACGGGGCGCCGGTGTGGGCGCGCTCGTGCGGGCCCGGCCCCGACGGGGCGCCGGTGTGGGCGCGCTCGTGCGGGCCCGGCCCCGACGGGGCGCCGGTGTGGGCGCGCTCGTGCGGGCCCGGCCCCGACGGGGCGCCGGTGTGGGCGCGCTCGTGCGGGCCCGGCCCCGACGGGGCGCCGGTGTGGGCGCGCTCGTGCGGGCCCGGCCCCGACGGGGCGCCGGTGTGGGCGCGCTCGTGCGGGCCCGGCCCCGACGGGGCGCCGGTGTGGGCGCGCTCGTGCGGGCCCGGCCCCGACGGGGCGCCGGTGTGGGCGCGCTCGTGCGGGCCCGGCCCCGACGGGGCGCCGGTGTGGGCGCGCTCGTGCGGGCCCGGCCCCGACGGGGCGCCGGTGTGGGCGCGCTCGTGCGGGCCCGGCCCCGACGGGGCGCCGGTGTGGGCGAGCTCATTGAGGCGCCGGCCACTCCGCCGGCTGGACGCGTCCTAAAGGGTCATGGCATCCGGCTGGTCCGGGGATACCGCAATCTCCGGCGAGATTGCCGCCATAGGATCTGGAGGCGAAAGTCCTCGCGCACATGTGGGAGTGGCGCGAGGAGGCGAAACGTCGTGGCGTTACTCCGCTGCCGCGAGAAATCACGGCAAAGCGGACAGAACTCCGGCGCCCGGCGGGATCTCATGGCGTCATCGACATGGGATTGTCGCAACCCCGTGCTGGGCACGCCACAATTGCCGTTATAAATCCCCTCTTTGAGGAATGACTAGAGAGGCGGCACGGCGTCCTCCACCTTCCGCCTGACGCAGCTCCTCACCGAACTCGGTTGATTCGGGAGGTTCCTGTTCCGGATAAGGCGGGAGGAAACGTGTGTCACCATTCTGTGGATCGCCCGGATGACACGGTGGAGCATAGGGTTGAGACTGGGCCTGGTCCTTATCGGACGGCCAGCTACAGACCGTAGCTCGCCGTCCGATAAGGACCAGGCCCGAGTCGACGGCGCGTTGTATTCCACACGTACCTTAAAGAGATGTCAGCACAACTGACAAGGTCCACAATACCGTGGCCCCTAGCAACACACAGGCAACTGAAGGAAGACGGATGGGTTTTAGTCAGTAAGAGTGTGACACACCCACCTGCTCCGCCCAGAGCGGGAGAAATTATTAGATAATTTCATAATAAAGAAAAAACAAATATGTTATTCATACAATAAATATTGGAAAAACTGGTGAGATAAAAAGTTAAAACCTTCCAAATGCAGATGAATGTGTTATTAATTGCCATAAGTCAGTGATTGCGTAAGAATTTATCCCGAACAGGGTTTTTTTACACTTTCATCGGATACTTTTGAGAACAGACCATAGTCTAATTCAGTCATAGACCCTAGTCAAATTATATATGTAATCAAAAAAAAAATGCTCCATACCTAAACTGTCCCTCCATGATATGTTTCTCCTTGCGGAGCTGCGATATGTCGAGGTCCTTCCTAGCCAACTCGTGCGCATAGTGTAGCATATGCGGCGGTGCTGTCACGTCCTAAAAAACAACACAACAACACTCAATATTTAAGTTCGTACTTGTACTAAAATCCGGTTGGATCGATTGGAATGTACACAAAGTATACTCGTATTTTCTACAATATTAGACCCGTCCTACAAAATAATAACCAAAATCTTTTTTTGTGGACTGTAATAATTTATTAGGAAAATAATTTTAGGATACAAATCAGTCTTTTAAACTGATGGTACCTTATGTTTACTGGCATAATAACATCCATCACCCTTGTTACGTACTTTAGGGTTTAATCGGATGTGGGCGCGTTCGTTGAGGCTGCGACCGGCCCGGCGGTTGAACGCGTCCCAAAGGGTCATGGCCATCAGGCTGGTCCGGGGATACCGCACGGTCTCCCGTGAGGCGGCGAGCCTCCTTGCCGGACTACCGCCATGGGATCTGGAGGCGAAAGTCCTCGCGCACATGTGGGAGTTGCGCGAGGAGGCGAAACGCCGGGGTGTAACTCCGCTGCCGCGAGAAATCACGGCACAGCGGACAGAGCTCCGGCGGGATCTCATGGCGGCATGGAGTGTACGATTGTCGCAACCCAGCGCTGGGCACGCCACAATTGCGGCGATAAGTCCCCTCTGTGAGGAGTGGCTTGAGAGGCGCCATGGCGTCCTCACCTTCCACCTGACGCAGGTCCTCACCGGACACGGTTGTTTCGGGAGGTTCCTGTTCCGCGTAAGGCGGGAGGAAACGCCCGGGTGTCACCACTGTGTGGATCGCCCGGAGGACACGGTGGAGCATACGGTGGAGGTCTGCCCGGCTTGGGCGGAGCACCGCCGTGTCCTCACGGAGGCGATCGGCGGCGGCGATCTCTCGCGTCCGGCCCTGGTTCAGGCCATGGTTCGGAGCGAGAGTGCATGGGAGGCCGTCACCTCCTTCTGCGAAGCAGTTATGTTCGCGAAGGAGGAGGCGGAGCGCGCGAGGGAGATGCAAGCTGCACGCCCTCGCGGCCCTAGTCGCCGCAGGAGACGCCCCGGGCGTCGGGAGTCCAGAGCCGACTTCCGGCCACCGTAGGCGCGGGCTTGCGGACGGTGAGCAATGGGCAGCTAGCCGTCAGATAAGGACCAGGCCCGGGTCGACGGCGCGTTGTGTTCCACGCGCGCCTCAAAGAGATGTCAGCACCAACCGACGGGGTCGAAAGACTAATGCCTGCTGGGGTTGCGGGTTTGTCCGAAAGGGATATCGCGGCCCCGGCACACAGGCAACGGAAGGAACACGGGTGGGTTTTAGTCAGTAAAAGTCTGACACACCCTCTCGCTCTGCCCAGAGCGGGAGAACTCATTTGATGATTTCACATCCTAAAAAAAAAAAAAAAGGGTTTAATGGGAATGAAACTCGATATATGATTTTGACTGATTATATTAATAATGTCATTCTGTAAGAATGCCATTATTACAAAACATACTACAAAACATACAGAGCTTCGTGGTACTACCTCTGACTTCTACAATATTAAAATAGACCAATCACAGTGTAGCACTAAAACGATCGCTCCCGGCCTTCGTCGTACGTAGCGCAATAATTGACTCCGCGCAGAAATGTAGTCGGCGCTAAGATGCGGGCGGCGCGCGCGCGCACGTTAATATCGCGGTGACGTGGTCTGTACCTCAGTGCGCGGCCGCGCTCCGTCACGGCTGCACGTATGCTCCTATTATGTAGATCACTACAGTACCCTAAGTGAATTCGCTGAATAACATCGAATCGGAGTTTTCAGAAATAAACAATACCAATCAATCTGCCTAGCCTTTTCCCAACTATATTGGGGCGGCTTCCAGTCTAAACGGATGCAGCTGAATACCAGTATTTTACATGGAGCGACTGCCTATCTGACCTCCACAACCCAGTAACTGGGTAATACGATACCCCTTGGTAAGACTGGTTTTCAGACTTTCGGGCTTCTAACGACCCGTAACGACTGTCAAAGATCCACGAATGACAGCCAGGACTAACGGTTTATCGTGTTTTCCGAGGCACGAAGGAGTCTTGGTATGTAAAGATGGTCACCCATCCCTGATCAACCCCGGCAAGCGTAGCTTAACCTGATGGATCAACCCATGCGGCAGTTATTACTTAGCCACGAACTCCTAAACAATACCAACAGCAATATTTCAGCAAAAGAAAATAAATTGCAGATTCAACACTACCTTTCGTCGTCGAAGCCTTCTTTAAACAGGCGACGCTATGCAAAGCGCCCAGATAATCCGTTATAAATCGAATAGAACAAGGATGAATTCATATCGATTCTGTATTATTTACTCTAGCTATGGAACATTAGTAGAAAGTTCTATGCTTACCGTTAACATCCTATTAACGCGGGCGGGACACAATGGAATATACTGTACCTACCGTGGGAGTTACCTAGGCACCTGGCGCTGTGACGTCACATCGCAACTATGCTATCGCTACAACGCGTAAAGCGAAGGTGGGGCTCAGCGCGGAAAAGCGGGAGAAGTAACGCATTCCAGCGAGGTGCCTAGTTAATTCGCACGGGTTGTATGGTTGCGGCTTACTAGAAGATTTGCAATTAAAATAGATTGTTTGACTTTACCGTTAACATCCCATCTTTAAAATGCGTGTGTTCCTCGGCGCTGACCCGGCGCGAGCGGTCGTTGCGAGCTCGGATGTAGTTGTCGGTCTCGTCCAGCAGAGCCGAGTAGCGGTCACGTTGAGTTTGTACTTGTTTCTCTAGGCTTAGGATACGGGTCTTGAGATCTGACACAATTTCCTTTTGGTAGTCTTGTTCGTTTTTTATTTTCTGAAACATAGATTCGCAAATGATAGAAATAATGTGGGCTGGAATATAACTCGCTGTGATGTTTAAAAGTAATCATTAATTAAGTAAGAAAACATGCTGTGCCGACTCCAAATAAATTGGGATAACGACAAGATGATTCATTCTTCAACTTTACATCTTGCATTTCAACACAAATATTAGTTTCTTTCTGTGACTCTTTAAACGTAGCTTGGATAAAAAAAAAGTAGCCTGGGTCATACAAACTACATACAATTATCATATGAAATCAGGAAAAACAAACTGAGTTATCAGCGAGTAACATGGGATGCATTTAATTTTTCAAGAAAATTAGAGATCCCAACGAAAATTGCAATAATGTAACCCAAGGTGTCAAAAATTTGTATATAAAAGTTATTTGGCGTGCGCTGTGAAAACTAATGATGATACATAAAATAATGTACTACATGTTTATAGTAAGTCACAATAACCATTGTTTGTTCAAATTAGTCAATCAAAACACGGGTAGAATCGAAAGATAATACATTGAAATTTAAGTATCATATTAATTCTTATCCAACTAAGTAGTTTCATATGTTTATAACCTTAATAGTTTCATATGTTCTTAACCACGTCACGTGGGATATTTTCCGACATCCACGCGGGCGAAGCCGCGGCCAAACGCTAGTTTGCTTATACTTTCATCAGTCAACGACACACTAAGGTGACTACCTACAATACAATCTGTCACACCAACGAGGATATTATGGAATAGTTATGGACTACCTATGCGAAGTCAATGTCTTAGAAATTCGTACATTAGAAGTTGTTAAAAAAATATTTAAAATTCAATAAATACCTCTTCATACAACTTTAAAGTATCTAATTTATCTTGCTTCTCTTCCTCCAATACCATCTTATAAGTCTCCACCTTCTCTTTTAACAGTGCTATCTCATTCTTCAAGTCCCCTACATCATCCATCTCACTCCCTGCATCTCTTACTTTCATCTGCTGCTTGTAGAGATCAAACTCAACTTTTAAACTTTCATATTCTTCTCTACACCTCAAATGTACATTTTCATAGCCTTGTACTTTGAAAACGGTTGATATGTCTATGGGACTGCCTAATTTGTCATTTTCGGCGATAAGTTCTTTTTTCAGAATGTGTATCTTGTCTATGAGTGTTTGTAGGTATTCGCTGTCGGCTAGCTTTTCGTTATCCGTCTCGCTTTTTTGTGTTGTTTCTTTTATTTCTTCTGGAATTCAATTAAGCAAATGTTATTAAAATGATAAGTTTCTTCTAAGCATATTGTACATTATGAAGAACTCTTCAAGGTATGAACTTATTTTTGTGCTATATTGATAAACAGAAAGACTTAGACTTAGAGCGATGCCACACGGTTGTTGCCAATGCGTTACGTCGGCGCTGCGACGCCTGAGCGGTGACGCTCTGTAGTTCTACATATAAATCTCAGTGTCATGCCACAAGGTGTGTTAAAACGACGTGCGGCGACGGAACGCGTGCGCAGTATTCACGGCGCGCAAACTCAGAACAAAAAAAAATCAGCCTACACCGACGTTGCGACGTCGGGATAAACTTCGTTGCGTTGCGACATCGCAGCGCTCGTGTGGCACTCACTGCGTCGAAATCTTTACGCTGTGACGACGGAACGCACTGGCAATGCCCGTGTGGCATCGCTCCCACGGTAAAGTGGCCACCGCCACATATAAACAGGATAAGGGATGCATTGCCATCCCAGAGACAAATGAAAAATATCTTATGTGCCTGTCATTATCCCTGCATTTACCTTTTAACCCGGAACACAGCGCTGCTTGACGGCAGGAATATGTGTTAGTACTTTCCCAGACGAGATCCTTCACAAAGAGCTCCACTACTAAAAATCCCAAAAATACTTACCAAAAATCAGTATTAGTTAGCACTTAGATTTTATCCATCAGTTTGCTGATGACAAAATCTTTCAGCTGCTGTATAAGTTGCTGGTCGTGCGTTCGTCAAGTCGTACTAACCCCTAGTTTCGGATAGCTCGGCTATCTTACTCTCCAGTAGGGCCATCCTTTCCTTGCATTTTATGTTATTTGATGGCAAACAAGCTTAAAACCTACGGTTGTAAGTAGTCACCCATGCGTATGGACATCTACAATACATAGCAGATGCGTTGCCATCCTAGAGACCGAGCTAATTGCTCACGCGCCTGTAATTAAACCGCCGCGCAACAAAACAACGCTGCTTGACTGCAGAGATAGTAGTACTTCCACAGACTAGCTCATTCACAAAGAACCCCACTATTGCTAAAATACGTAAATATATCCCGCACCATGAAACTAATTAAACTTGGCGGACAAACAAAGCTCATCCACAACTGCCATTTTTAATCCGTTTTTATGACATGGTTATTCATATTTTATGCTCACCAAAATCAGTATTAGCAGCGATTTTATCCATTAGCCTGCCGTTGACAGAATCTTTCAGCTGCTGTATAAGTTGCTGGTCGTGCCTTCGTCTCAAGTCGTACTGCCCCACAGTTTCCGACAGCTCGGCTATCTTACTCTCTAGTAGGGCCACCCTTTCTTCCTGACGGGCGCATATCTTGCGAGCGGATTCTTCGGCGCGTTTCGCTTTTATTTGCTCCTGGGATTAAAAATATAATGTTTCAAAGTCAAAATCATTTGGTCTAAATGTGGTAGGTGCAAAAGATAATTCAAAATGTATTAGTGCAAAGACACGTTTTGCCGTAATATTGGCATACATTCACAAGATGCTAATTTCAATAAGCAATTCACCTACAAAAAACACATCAAATTGGAATTATTTATTTACAGTTACTAAGGTTAGAAGAAAAAAAATCGCGTTTGAGATCTTTCTGAGGTTTCATGGTCAGATTGATCTGCATGAAGACGGAAGATGAAAATCTCCACTCTCACAAATGACAATAATCGCTTGATTGATATTAAATTAACAGCTGCCACCTCTAGATATTACGCTCTGTGACATGCAAATAATTCATAGTAACTCAACACAAACTGTGAGAAGATGGCTGTGTTGTTACATCTAATATCATAAATTATGATTTTGAATTTGACTATATCAGACAACCTTGACAAAGCACCAACTTCTGCTGCAGCCTCACTAGATGCGCCGGCGTCTCCACGGTCCTCGCCTCCGCTCTCACCTCTCGTATAGCAACAGAATGCGACTGCTCCAACAGCGCCAACTTCTGCTGCAGCCTCACTAGATGCGCCGGCGTCTCCACGGTCCTCGCCTCCGCTCTCACCTCTCGTATAGCAACAGAATGCGACTGCTCCAACAGCGCCAACTTCTGCTGCAGCCTCACTAGATGCGCCGGCGTCTCCACGGTCCTCGCCTCCGCTCTCACCTCTCGTATAGCAACAGAATGCGACTGCTCCAACAGCGCCAACTTCTGCTGCAGCCTCACTAGATGCGCCGGCGTCTCCACGGTCCTCGCCTCCGCTCTCACCTCTCGTATAGCAACAGAATGCGACTGCTCCAACAGCGCCAACTTCTGCTGCAGCCTCACTAGATGCGCCGGCGTCTCCACGGTCCTCGCCTCCGCTCTCACCTCTCGTATAGCAACAGAATGCGACTGCTCCAACAGCGCCAACTTCTGCTGCAGCCTCACTAGATGCGCCGGCGTCTCCACGGTCCTCGCCTCCGCTCTCACCTCTCGTATAGCAACAGAATGCGACTGCTCCAACAGCGCCAACTTCTGCTGCAGCCTCACTAGATGCGCCGGCGTCTCCACGGTCCTCGCCTCCGCTCTCACCTCTCGTATAGCAACAGAATGCGACTGCTCCAACAGCGCCAACTTCTGCTGCAGCCTCACTAGATGCGCCGGCGTCTCCACGGTCCTCGCCTCCGCTCTCACCTCTCGTATAGCAACAGAATGCGACTGCTCCAACAGCGCCAACTTCTGCTGCAGCCTCACTAGATGCGCCGGCGTCTCCACGGTCCTCGCCTCCGCTCTCACCTCTCGTATAGCAACAGAATGCGACTGCTCCAACAGCGCCAACTTCTGCTGCAGCCTCACTAGATGCGCCGGCGTCTCCACGGTCCTCGCCTCCGCTCTCACCTCTCGTATAGCAACAGAATGCGACTGCTCCAACAGCGCCAACTTCTGCTGCAGCCTCACTAGATGCGCCGGCGTCTCCACGGTCCTCGCCTCCGCTCTCACCTCTCGTATAGCAACAGAATGCGACTGCTCCAACAGCGCCAACTTCTGCTGCAGCCTCACTAGATGCGCCGGCGTCTCCACGGTCCTCGCCTCCGCTCTCACCTCTCGTATAGCAACAGAATGCGACTGCTCCAACAGCGCCAACTTCTGCTGCAGCCTCACTAGATGCGCCGGCGTCTCCACGGTCCTCGCCTCCGCTCTCACCTCTCGTATAGCAACAGAATGCGACTGCTCCAACAGCGCCAACTTCTGCTGCAGCCTCACTAGATGCGCCGGCGTCTCCACGGTCCTCGCCTCCGCTCTCACCTCTCGTATAGCAACAGAATGCGACTGCTCCAACAGCGCCAACTTCTGCTGCAGCCTCACTAGATGCGCCGGCGTCTCCACGGTCCTCGCCTCCGCTCTCACCTCTCGTATAGCAACAGAATGCGACTGCTCCAACAGCGCCAACTTCTGCTGCAGCCTCACTAGATGCGCCGGCGTCTCCACGGTCCTCGCCTCCGCTCTCACCTCTCGTATAGCAACAGAATGCGACTGCTCCAACAGCGCCAACTTCTGCTGCAGCCTCACTAGATGCGCCGGCGTCTCCACGGTCCTCGCCTCCGCTCTCACCTCTCGTATAGCAACAGAATGCGACTGCTCCAACAGCGCCAACTTCTGCTGCAGCCTCACTAGATGCGCCGGCGTCTCCACGGTCCTCGCCTCCGCTCTCACCTCTCGTATAGCAACAGAATGCGACTGCTCCAACAGCGCCAACTTCTGCTGCAGCCTCACTAGATGCGCCGGCGTCTCCACGGTCCTCGCCTCCGCTCTCACCTCTCGTATAGCAACAGAATGCGACTGCTCCAACAGCGCCAACTTCTGCTGCAGCCTCACTAGATGCGCCGGCGTCTCCACGGTCCTCGCCTCCGCTCTCACCTCTCGTATAGCAACAGAATGCGACTGCTCCAACAGCGCCAACTTCTGCTGCAGCCTCACTAGATGCGCCGGCGTCTCCACGGTCCTCGCCTCCGCTCTCACCTCTCGTATAGCAACAGAATGCGACTGCTCCAACAGCGCCAACTTCTGCTGCAGCCTCACTAGATGCGCCGGCGTCTCCACGGTCCTCGCCTCCGCTCTCACCTCTCGTATAGCAACAGAATGCGACTGCTCCAACAGCGCCAACTTCTGCTGCAGCCTCACTAGATGCGCCGGCGTCTCCACGGTCCTCGCCTCCGCTCTCACCTCTCGTATAGCAACAGAATGCGACTGCTCCAACAGCGCCAACTTCTGCTGCAGCCTCACTAGATGCGCCGGCGTCTCCACGGTCCTCGCCTCCGCTCTCACCTCTCGTATAGCAACAGAATGCGACTGCTCCAACAGCGCCAACTTCTGCTGCAGCCTCACTAGATGCGCCGGCGTCTCCACGGTCCTCGCCTCCGCTCTCACCTCTCGTATAGCAACAGAATGCGACTGCTCCAACAGCGCCAACTTCTGCTGCAGCCTCACTAGATGCGCCGGCGTCTCCACGGTCCTCGCCTCCGCTCTCACCTCTCGTATAGCAACAGAATGCGACTGCTCCAACAGCGCCAACTTCTGCTGCAGCCTCACTAGATGCGCCGGCGTCTCCACGGTCCTCGCCTCCGCTCTCACCTCTCGTATAGCAACAGAATGCGACTGCTCCAACAGCGCCAACTTCTGCTGCAGCCTCACTAGATGCGCCGGCGTCTCCACGGTCCTCGCCTCCGCTCTCACCTCTCGTATAGCAACAGAATGCGACTGCTCCAACAGCGCCAACTTCTGCTGCAGCCTCACTAGATGCGCCGGCGTCTCCACGGTCCTCGCCTCCGCTCTCACCTCTCGTATAGCAACAGAATGCGACTGCTCCAACAGCGCCAACTTCTGCTGCAGCCTCACTAGATGCGCCGGCGTCTCCACGGTCCTCGCCTCCGCTCTCACCTCTCGTATAGCAACAGAATGCGACTGCTCCAACAGCGCCAACTTCTGCTGCAGCCTCACTAGATGCGCCGGCGTCTCCACGGTCCTCGCCTCCGCTCTCACCTCTCGTATAGCAACAGAATGCGACTGCTCCAACAGCGCCAACTTCTGCTGCAGCCTCACTAGATGCGCCGGCGTCTCCACGGTCCTCGCCTCCGCTCTCACCTCTCGTATAGCAACAGAATGCGACTGCTCCAACAGCGCCAACTTCTGCTGCAGCCTCACTAGATGCGCCGGCGTCTCCACGGTCCTCGCCTCCGCTCTCACCTCTCGTATAGCAACAGAATGCGACTGCTCCAACAGCGCCAACTTCTGCTGCAGCCTCACTAGATGCGCCGGCGTCTCCACGGTCCTCGCCTCCGCTCTCACCTCTCGTATAGCAACAGAATGCGACTGCTCCAACAGCGCCAACTTCTGCTGCAGCCTCACTAGATGCGCCGGCGTCTCCACGGTCCTCGCCTCCGCTCTCACCTCTCGTATAGCAACAGAATGCGACTGCTCCAACAGCGCCAACTTCTGCTGCAGCCTCACTAGATGCGCCGGCGTCTCCACGGTCCTCGCCTCCGCTCTCACCTCTCGTATAGCAACAGAATGCGACTGCTCCAACAGCGCCAACTTCTGCTGCAGCCTCACTAGATGCGCCGGCGTCTCCACGGTCCTCGCCTCCGCTCTCACCTCTCGTATAGCAACAGAATGCGACTGCTCCAACAGCGCCAACTTCTGCTGCAGCCTCACTAGATGCGCCGGCGTCTCCACGGTCCTCGCCTCCGCTCTCACCTCTCGTATAGCAACAGAATGCGACTGCTCCAACAGCGCCAACTTCTGCTGCAGCCTCACTAGATGCGCCGGCGTCTCCACGGTCCTCGCCTCCGCTCTCACCTCTCGTATAGCAACAGAATGCGACTGCTCCAACAGCGCCAACTTCTGCTGCAGCCTCACTAGATGCGCCGGCGTCTCCACGGTCCTCGCCTCCGCTCTCACCTCTCGTATAGCAACAGAATGCGACTGCTCCAACAGCGCCAACTTCTGCTGCAGCCTCACTAGATGCGCCGGCGTCTCCACGGTCCTCGCCTCCGCTCTCACCTCTCGTATAGCAACAGAATGCGACTGCTCCAACAGCGCCAACTTCTGCTGCAGCCTCACTAGATGCGCCGGCGTCTCCACGGTCCTCGCCTCCGCTCTCACCTCTCGTATAGCAACAGAATGCGACTGCTCCAACAGCGCCAACTTCTGCTGCAGCCTCACTAGATGCGCCGGCGTCTCCACGGTCCTCGCCTCCGCTCTCACCTCTCGTATAGCAACAGAATGCGACTGCTCCAACAGCGCCAACTTCTGCTGCAGCCTCACTAGATGCGCCGGCGTCTCCACGGTCCTCGCCTCCGCTCTCACCTCTCGTATAGCAACAGAATGCGACTGCTCCAACAGCGCCAACTTCTGCTGCAGCCTCACTAGATGCGCCGGCGTCTCCACGGTCCTCGCCTCCGCTCTCACCTCTCGTATAGCAACAGAATGCGACTGCTCCAACAGCGCCAACTTCTGCTGCAGCCTCACTAGATGCGCCGGCGTCTCCACGGTCCTCGCCTCCGCTCTCACCTCTCGTATAGCAACAGAATGCGACTGCTCCAACAGCGCCAACTTCTGCTGCAGCCTCACTAGATGCGCCGGCGTCTCCACGGTCCTCGCCTCCGCTCTCACCTCTCGTATAGCAACAGAATGCGACTGCTCCAACAGCGCCAACTTCTGCTGCAGCCTCACTAGATGCGCCGGCGTCTCCACGGTCCTCGCCTCCGCTCTCACCTCTCGTATAGCAACAGAATGCGACTGCTCCAACAGCGCCAACTTCTGCTGCAGCCTCACTAGATGCGCCGGCGTCTCCACGGTCCTCGCCTCCGCTCTCACCTCTCGTATAGCAACAGAATGCGACTGCTCCAACAGCGCCAACTTCTGCTGCAGCCTCACTAGATGCGCCGGCGTCTCCACGGTCCTCGCCTCCGCTCTCACCTCTCGTATAGCAACAGAATGCGACTGCTCCAACAGCGCCAACTTCTGCTGCAGCCTCACTAGATGCGCCGGCGTCTCCACGGTCCTCGCCTCCGCTCTCACCTCTCGTATAGCAACAGAATGCGACTGCTCCAACAGCGCCAACTTCTGCTGCAGCCTCACTAGATGCGCCGGCGTCTCCACGGTCCTCGCCTCCGCTCTCACCTCTCGTATAGCAACAGAATGCGACTGCTCCAACAGCGCCAACTTCTGCTGCAGCCTCACTAGATGCGCCGGCGTCTCCACGGTCCTCGCCTCCGCTCTCACCTCTCGTATAGCAACAGAATGCGACTGCTCCAACAGCGCCAACTTCTGCTGCAGCCTCACTAGATGCGCCGGCGTCTCCACGGTCCTCGCCTCCGCTCTCACCTCTCGTATAGCAACAGAATGCGACTGCTCCAACAGCGCCAACTTCTGCTGCAGCCTCACTAGATGCGCCGGCGTCTCCACGGTCCTCGCCTCCGCTCTCACCTCTCGTATAGCAACAGAATGCGACTGCTCCAACAGCGCCAACTTCTGCTGCAGCCTCACTAGATGCGCCGGCGTCTCCACGGTCCTCGCCTCCGCTCTCACCTCTCGTATAGCAACAGAATGCGACTGCTCCAACAGCGCCAACTTCTGCTGCAGCCTCACTAGATGCGCCGGCGTCTCCACGGTCCTCGCCTCCGCTCTCACCTCTCGTATAGCAACAGAATGCGACTGCTCCAACAGCGCCAACTTCTGCTGCAGCCTCACTAGATGCGCCGGCGTCTCCACGGTCCTCGCCTCCGCTCTCACCTCTCGTATAGCAACAGAATGCGACTGCTCCAACAGCGCCAACTTCTGCTGCAGCCTCACTAGATGCGCCGGCGTCTCCACGGTCCTCGCCTCCGCTCTCACCTCTCGTATAGCAACAGAATGCGACTGCTCCAACAGCGCCAACTTCTGCTGCAGCCTCACTAGATGCGCCGGCGTCTCCACGGTCCTCGCCTCCGCTCTCACCTCTCGTATAGCAACAGAATGCGACTGCTCCAACAGCGCCAACTTCTGCTGCAGCCTCACTAGATGCGCCGGCGTCTCCACGGTCCTCGCCTCCGCTCTCACCTCTCGTATAGCAACAGAATGCGACTGCTCCAACAGCGCCAACTTCTGCTGCAGCCTCACTAGATGCGCCGGCGTCTCCACGGTCCTCGCCTCCGCTCTCACCTCTCGTATAGCAACAGAATGCGACTGCTCCAACAGCGCCAACTTCTGCTGCAGCCTCACTAGATGCGCCGGCGTCTCCACGGTCCTCGCCTCCGCTCTCACCTCTCGTATAGCAACAGAATGCGACTGCTCCAACAGCGCCAACTTCTGCTGCAGCCTCACTAGATGCGCCGGCGTCTCCACGGTCCTCGCCTCCGCTCTCACCTCTCGTATAGCAACAGAATGCGACTGCTCCAACAGCGCCAACTTCTGCTGCAGCCTCACTAGATGCGCCGGCGTCTCCACGGTCCTCGCCTCCGCTCTCACCTCTCGTATAGCAACAGAATGCGACTGCTCCAACAGCGCCAACTTCTGCTGCAGCCTCACTAGATGCGCCGGCGTCTCCACGGTCCTCGCCTCCGCTCTCACCTCTCGTATAGCAACAGAATGCGACTGCTCCAACAGCGCCAACTTCTGCTGCAGCCTCACTAGATGCGCCGGCGTCTCCACGGTCCTCGCCTCCGCTCTCACCTCTCGTATAGCAACAGAATGCGACTGCTCCAACAGCGCCAACTTCTGCTGCAGCCTCACTAGATGCGCCGGCGTCTCCACGGTCCTCGCCTCCGCTCTCACCTCTCGTATAGCAACAGAATGCGACTGCTCCAACAGCGCCAACTTCTGCTGCAGCCTCACTAGATGCGCCGGCGTCTCCACGGTCCTCGCCTCCGCTCTCACCTCTCGTATAGCAACAGAATGCGACTGCTCCAACAGCGCCAACTTCTGCTGCAGCCTCACTAGATGCGCCGGCGTCTCCACGGTCCTCGCCTCCGCTCTCACCTCTCGTATAGCAACAGAATGCGACTGCTCCAACAGCGCCAACTTCTGCTGCAGCCTCACTAGATGCGCCGGCGTCTCCACGGTCCTCGCCTCCGCTCTCACCTCTCGTATAGCAACAGAATGCGACTGCTCCAACAGCGCCAACTTCTGCTGCAGCCTCACTAGATGCGCCGGCGTCTCCACGGTCCTCGCCTCCGCTCTCACCTCTCGTATAGCAACAGAATGCGACTGCTCCAACAGCGCCAACTTCTGCTGCAGCCTCACTAGATGCGCCGGCGTCTCCACGGTCCTCGCCTCCGCTCTCACCTCTCGTATAGCAACAGAATGCGACTGCTCCAACAGCGCCAACTTCTGCTGCAGCCTCACTAGATGCGCCGGCGTCTCCACGGTCCTCGCCTCCGCTCTCACCTCTCGTATAGCAACAGAATGCGACTGCTCCAACAGCGCCAACTTCTGCTGCAGCCTCACTAGATGCGCCGGCGTCTCCACGGTCCTCGCCTCCGCGCGCTGCAGACGACGCTGCGCCGCTTCAAGCGAGCTGCTCAGGTCACGGACACGCTTTTCTAGCTCTGCTTGTGATGCTAAACGGTATAAAGTTGTTTTAATTAATAATACCAAACTATTATAGCAGAGGGACAGCTGAGCAAAGGCCTCTTTTCTTACAGAGAAGTTAATCTATACAATACATATTACAAAAAGTCACTTTTCGTCCAAACACAACGTCGTAGAACAAAGCAGTCGCGGCCGTCTGGCTTTGCTCTGCTTTGTTCTTCTAAGGTATTCACCATCATTTAGAGAATTTATTCTGATAGGTTATGTGTATAATTCATGAATATTAAAATTACATTTAATGAAGAAATCTCGATATTTTATCAAGTCGTAAAAACCGTACGAAGCAGGGGCGTGTCGCTAGTAAATATTAGAACAGATGTTTATTAAACAGTAACTTTTGCCCGCGGCTTCGTCCGCGTGGAAGTCGCAAAATATCCCACGTACTACTGAGATTACATACCTAATAGCACAGGAAAAATAGAGATCGGATCATGAATCACTCCGTCCATTGGTGAAAAGCGTTTGAAAATCCTGTTCGGTTGTTTTTGAATGTATCACGTTCAGACAGCCGCGGTGGTGGACTGTTTTGTAATATGTAAGGATGTGTTTATCAAACAAGTTGGACAACTTGAATCATTGTTACAATTAAATCTTGAAAGTAAATACTACTTCTAATATAAGTTTTCTCCTATCTATACTATGGGTATTTTTACAGAAGCTAAAACATATAAGCACTAACTACTGGGACAAGTATCTTATTTATAGAGCTTAAAAATATTAATTCCATGTAAACCTAGGTCTTACCTTGCGCTTCACTAGAGTGCACAACCTTATCTTCTAACTTCTCTTTTGTCTTTCTCTCACTATTCAATTTCAGGTGCAATTCTCTGAAAATGAAACAATAATTCTTTTAGATTACAGATAAACCTGCTTTTTTCAATGAATTCCATAAAGAAAGAAAGAATTGCGTACTTAAACTGTAAACTTTGGCTGTCGGGTCTTGTAATAATAAGATTTGCAGCAAGATTATGTGGCACTATTCTAGAACACTATGTTGAACTCAACCAAGTATTTTGGATTAGTGCCTGAATTTTCCACTAATCTTCCAACTTTATGTGTCATAAAATCAGATGTCCTACTCTAATACCTACTTCATCATAGCCTGATGGTCAGCCCTCTCTTTCTCTCTCTCCTGTATCTCGTACGCCACTTTAGCCTTCAAGTTGTTTATCTCAGCCAAGTGTTGCTGCACTAATGTTCTGGTCTCTTCTCTCATTGCAGCTATCTGGTTTTCATACTGTGGATGAAAAGTGTATTAGGATAACTATCATGGCCTGTTTATACGTGGATCATGGTATAGTTAGTTAGTTTTTATGACGTGTAAAAGTGATTCCGATATCCTATTTACAGAATAAACAATTTCATTTCATTTCATTTCGTTACTGTTATCATAATCAACCTAAATGTTCCTTCTGCTGGGACACAAGCCTCCTCTCTGTGAGAGGGACTGGGCCATAATCCACCACGCGGGCCCAGTGCGGGTTGGCGGATTCGGCTCGGTTTTGGAATTTTTTGTTCTAGTTCACGGTGTTTTCCTTCACCGTTTTAGAGCAGTGGTGGTGGTGATGAAGAATTTACACAAAGCTAACTGCCTGCTTGAGGTCTAACCCACGACCTCTAAGTCGCGGCCGTTACCACTGGGCCACCACTGCTCTCAGTTACTGCAATCTATGGAGGTAGTACTGCCTCTGTAAAAAAAATAAGAAAAATAAGCCTTACTAGGAGCACCTCTTTTATTTACAAACATAACATCACGCTTTGTTTCCCCGAAGGGTTAGGCAGAGGTGTACACATAGTAGGTACCATCGAAGAAGTTCATATCTAACCACCGTAAGGACTATTCTAGCTTGCAGCGCTCAGCGGCTATATAACCGGGCCGGTAACAGATGTGGTCATCGTGTTCACGGGATTTTGTTTTGAAACTGGTTGAATATGAACTTCTTTGATGGTACACCCACATTTCGCCAGTTATGTTTAAGTCCCATGTAATAGGGGGCGAGCCTATTCTACCTCTTTTATTTAGTTAGGCTTATTTTACTTTATTTATTTTCCGAAGATGCGCCACTTTTGCTTACAGCGGCATAATAATGGTCACCTACATTTATTTACATATTTTTTGTTGTGTAAAATGTTTAAAGAATTAATCTTGTTAAAATCAAATTACTAGAAACCCAAACCACAATCTCACTTTAATCATTTTGTTTTACACTGTAAACCATTTAAATAAATGTATTCAATTAATATAGTTTGATAACAATCTTGTTATGATTGAAACGATTTCCTGATGTGTATAAATGTCCTGGCCAGATCTTAGAATTGATAATTTCATAAAGTGTTCGACCATTTCATGAAATAGAACATCGACCACTGGCCACATCATGATGTGGACTGGCCAGATCATTGAATACTCAACGTTTGACGATATGAACAGTTAAATGCACGACTACTTCATGATGTGGCCAAACACTAGTGCTTATATCGTAAAATAGTTAGATTTTCCACCGGTAGAGGCGTTGATGTCGCTTTGTTTTTGTTGTGCATCATGGCGGCGGCATACAACAAATCAAACAAAGTAGGTGTATTGTTTTGTTAGTTAAATGAAACAGTTGTATTTTAATTTTATATTCTTTATAATAATTTTCTTACAAGTTCCTATCCCAATCCATCTTAGTCTAATGAGTCATTTCAATGACAGCAACAGCTGTCAAGAATAGTTTCAGTTCTTTTATTTTTAATTGTATTTTTACATTTTCTTCTTTTTCTTTGTAAACAAATAACAGCAATCCTTATTACAATGTTTTACTTAATAATATTAGTACACCACAGTTACGCATTCAACCAGTGACCACCCGCACAACAAAGTCTATGCTGGTCGAATGTAAAAAAAGGTTCTAGTATAATTAACATTATTTATGTCTCTTACATTTACTGTGTTCAATAAATTATATGTTTAAATAGTGTAATTGGCTTTGGCCGTTCTATCTAAATAAATAAGCGATCAGTTTCCATTAATACCAACAATTCTACCTTCTAACCACACATTCTTTTGTACATCTTTCTTAAACCATATATTTTGACCTATTAACAATTCTATTTTTATTCCACTTGTTTTATTTTAATTTTTAATATTTCTATCAACCTGTTTACTTAATTGATAATGCACATTATTTACTTATAACATTAACTTTGGTTTCAAAAAGGTTTGTAAAGTTATTAATTTTGTTTATAGATTTCTATTCATTAATAATTCACTAGAGAATAACTTGTTCCAGTTACTGATGAAACTCTATACTTTAATAAAGCTACTCTAAAATCTGTGTTGTCTTCATTACATTTATACATTATTTTCTATGCAATCTGAACTCCTCTCTCAGCCATCCCATTCGACTGTGGATATAGTTTATTTTATTTATTTATTTTATTTAACCTGGGTCAAATACATTTATTTTCTTTCTTTTCTTCATATAATATTTCCTTTCTTTTTCCTTTGGTACAATGAATTTATCTTTATAAGACCAAATTTTCATCAAATGACAGAGCATTCTTTAACTTATGATAACTATGTAAATAATCTGGAATACTATTACCCTTCTTAATATATACTATTAATTCTATTAACTCAGTATCCTTAGAGCTTTCAGTAATTAATTGTATTTTTTGTTCATTTCTACTTTCTAAATTCTGAGCTAGGCTAAATTCACAATGTATGGATTTCATACATATTATGTATGAAATCATAATTATATGATTCATCAACATCCATTAATCTACCCTGTAGGTATTTAAATTCTATATTATATTTTAGTAATTTTAATCTTTGCAATCTTGGTGATGGTATCTCTTGAAAGTACATGTTTCTTTAATAAAGATTCCAATGGTTTGTGATCATTAATAATTGTTATTTGATGTCCATAAATGTAGTAATCTAATTTTTTGGTGGCCCATACAACACTTAACAATGCATTCTCTATTTGAAAAAAAAATCGCTCTAACTGTGTTAAACGACAATGACGAAATGCAAACGAAACTGGCTTATTATTTTGTAATAAGCAACAACCAATGCCATCCTTGGAGGCATATGACACATTGTACTACAATAGGTAATTTACTATTGAGATTCTGTAATATTGGTGCTTCTGTAGTTTTTTTCTTAATAATATATATGACCAAAATACTTTCCTTCCTTTAATTTATATTGAAATTTATTCATATTAAATCTTATATTATGTTCAAAAGCTCGTTGAAACAGTGTGTTCAATATTGCATCATGCTCCTGTTCGGTGTTTCCACATATGAATAAATCATCACAGTAAACAATGACACCTGGTATGTCTCCAAAAGCAATTTCACTTTACTTTGGAATATTTTTGGAGCCACTGAAAAACCAATTGGCATTCTTAAATAAATAAAAAAAACCATATGGACTGTTAAAAGTACATATAAATAAGTTATTCGAATCCTCACTTAGTTTAATATTATAAAAGCCATATGTTAAATCTATTACTGAGAAACACTTTTTATTACACAATTTAGAGACTTTTCGTCTATAGTAGGTATCAAATGATGCTCTCTAAATAATACTTTATTAAGATCTGATCTAATCTAATTCTTAATGAACCATCTTTTTTTATCAATAATGACCAAATTGCTTACAAAACTTTTCGGGTGCTCAACTCTCGCAATGACTTTCCTCTTCACCAGTGCTTCCAGCTTGTCAGCTAGTCGCTTCTTAAGTGCATTAGGCACTCTCCGTGGCGGTCTCACAACAGGCTCTGCACCAGGTTGAATGATCAGCTGCAGTGGACTCTTAAATTCTCCAACACCCTGAAACAGTTTGTTATTCTTATTACTAATATTTATTTTCCATAATATTATTGTGACTGACACTATGTTACCCACTGTTAATATTTATATTATTAATTAACTTTAATTTTACTAATGTGTCCAAACCCAAAATTTGTTATATTTAATTATTATTAACTCAGTCATAATTATTTCCCCTCCATGTATTAATGTTAATATTATTTCGCCTATTGGCTTAATTTTTCCACCCTCAAATGCCTTTATGATATTAGTCTCAGACCACTGAGGATTTTCATCATCGACTATTCTTCTTAATTCCCCCAAGGTATGACATTTATCTGCGGTCCTGTTTCATACTTAAAATTCACCATGTAGTTCTCAACTTTTAATATTAATAACCAGTCCTGTTTATTTAGTTTATTATTATTCCTGGAATGACAAACTTTCCTGAGTCATAATTAGCCCTACCCCCATTATTTTCAACATACTTAATTATTTAATTTTCTTAATTTTTAAATCTCATGCACCTTTTTATTTTTACATCCTGAAGCAAAATGATTTAATTTTAAGCAATTTGCACTATTTTTCCCGAAAGCTGGGCACGGTCTGGGAACATGTTCACAACTACATTTTAAACAATGATAAAAGTTTTTATTAATATTTTTGTTATACTTAGCTCCCTTATTGTTGGGGCCTTTGCCCTGTTCACTAGTTATTTTATCTACACGTGAGGTCTGCTTGCTTCTGGATGTTTTTCATATGCTTCTTTGACAACTCCGCAGCTCTGCACCTGTTCACTGCTTTGTCAAGGGGCAGGTCATGGAACTCTTGAGTTTTTGTTGTAAATTCTTATCGCCCATCACAATCCTGTCTCGTAGCATCCTGTCTTCCATATCTTTTATAATTACAATTTTTTACAAATTTATTGTTGTTTGTGTTCAAATTTGTTAAAGCTTTCACCTTTTTCTTGTTTGCTATAAAAATGAATGCATTGATCACTTCATTTTGTTTTGGAGTGAAGTAATCGTCACAAGCCTTTCTTCCTCATATTTTTGTTTTTCCTTATCTTTATTTAGTAAGTATATTAAAATACAGTTCTTGTGCTTGTGCTCCCACGCAGTTTAACAATATGGCAGCCTTTCTGGTCTCCGACAAATATCAAAACCAGCCTCAATATCTTCCACCTTGGTAGCAAATCTTCATTCAATGTTGGCCATTTCTTCAATTATTACCTGTTTGCTTGCAGCCATGAATTTTCATTACCTATAGGTAATCTTCTTAATCTTTACTCCCTTCGTTGTAATCTTGTTTCGGCATGTGCTTAAGCCAGCTGCGCCATGTATTGTTTCGTTTTATTAAATAAAACAGTTGTATTTTAACTTTATATTATTTTAATTAAAATGTGATTAGGTACAAGTTCGTGAGAATTTTTTTCATTATTACTAAGATGTGTCTATCAAAACTACACGTGTAAATTACGAGTTAGACGTGTCGTTATTTATTTCACAAGTATATTGTTACACTTGTATTTGTGATTCTGTTCATCAAAAATCCATTGTAAGTTAAAATTTGTAAAAAATCATAGCAAATCCTGAGTGTCCGGCAACTCTCCATTGCATCTTACAAGTTTACGAGTGTCGTGCTTAGTACCTCAATCAATTTTTAAATAGGGTTTTTTTTGAGTTCGAGTGATTCAAGCAATGAAAACAATAGGTACCTACAGATTAGAATATACAAAACGGAACCAGGAACATAATATAAAAGAAGAGTTGACTACGGTCATATGGAGATGACCTATGAATTTAACGATAAAATAACATTTTGGATAGGTAGCCATGTAGAAAGATTCAAACAGAAACAACGGCCGACTTAGTTGACAACAGATGTCTGTCAAATTAATTTTATACTTCAACATGTCTACCGCATTCTACTGAAGTGTGGCTTAAAATATGAATAGGTAAAATATTGTTTATTTTTTTGTACTGCAGTAGGCAGTTAAATAAATAAACATAACAAAAATGTATTTAACTTACATATGGGGTTTTTTTTTCAATTATTACATTCAGTTCCTATTTACAGATAACGAACGTTTAAGCCAAACTTATCAAAGTAGACCCTTTTAAATTTGAGTAAAATGTATCTTGGACATGTGTAATATCTTTCCAGACCAAGTGAATGACATGTAGGTACTTACTTAGTTAAAATTTTCTTCCACTCTTCTATATTTTTTAACCTACAGCACAGCGTTTATGTAGAGCATATTCAATACAAAAACATACAAAAAAATGGCTTGAAAAGAATATGGCATGCGACATAGGTACCTTTTTGATTATAGAACTTACAAGTAGAATCTACAAGCGTTCAATTTCACAAACCCAGTAGATTCATTTTTATAAACGTAATTTACATGAACTTGTAAAAATTTCCTTGTAAAGTGTAACTTAAGAACGTGTGACTTTTTATCAATGTGAATGACAGTTGACAAGTTTGATAATGTTCTGTTACCTACTACACTGTGTGCAAAAACCTCCTCTCCTTGTCCTCCTTAATCAATCATTACAAAAAAGATTTGTGCAATCTATGTAGTTACTTAATGCGTAGATTGCACATTAAAGCCTGATTGACTCGGTGCGATTTAATTGGTGGCATACCATAAGTTGAAGCAACAATAAAAGTAAGTAAAAAATTGCACTATCTTAACATTTTTTGAAGATGCAAGCCATTTGTGGCCTCAATTTTATGGTATGCCACAGGCGTGAAGCTTGCATTGTAATGGGCTTTAAGAGATGAAACTGAATAAATAAATGAGATGAGGCTGGATAAATTATATGGGTTAAAAAAAATCCAGTCTCCTGGAATTTTTTACGAAGGACGGCTTTTTAGATTTCTTCAACTCTTCTTTCCTTGTTAAACATACCTTATCTCTAGTCAGTTTCTTGTCTGCTTGGAAAGCTTCTTCCATCCGTGATTTCTCTGCTGTCAAGGTGGATAGTGACAGCATGAGTGCTGACACTGACTCATCTCTGCTTTCCTCTGAAACAGAGAGACAAATAGTCTTAATTTTTGCAGGGAAAAGCAAGCAGACACAATCAGCAAATAATAGAGACTACCTCTATTTAAAGGGATGTGGAATAAGTGGATAAGGAATCACTGAAGCAGTAAGCTAAATATTTTTGGTGGTTAGAGAATAATTTTCTAATGTTTATGAGTTTTTCGGTTGTCTGTTTCTCCACCTCTAGGAGTACTGGTTCGCTTATCTAGCAGATAATTTCATACCAAACCTTATTCCAATTTGTCTGGTAGATAGTACCTGTGTCCCAATCATCATTAAATTTTGTAAGTAAGTATACTTATTTATTCCTCTCAAAGTCAAAATATATATATATAATATATATATTTGAATTTTAGTTTTAGGGCTCTGATGGTGAAAGGAGAAGTCAAACTCAAAATCAAAGCATTTATTTCAATTAAACCATTTACAAGCACTTTTGAATTATTAAAGAGTCGGTCTGTTAGTCAGAAAGTTGAAGCACATTCCATAACATAGATCTCTATGGACAATAACGGGTAAGAAACTCAAAGACTTTTAAATATAGATATTACAAAATCCTGTCCTCCCCTACAAGTAACATGCTTACCTCCCCCAACTCCTTCAGCAGGGTTTTCAGTTTTATTGAGGGCTTTCAAACTGATCTCCAATGCTTCCTTTTCTTTGATAAGTCCTTTGTATGCAGCTACAACATCTGAAAAATTTATTACAGTCATGTATGAAAAAATAATTTTAAGTCATTTTGAGATGAGATAATGACATGCAAGGTATAAAAAAAGTGATTTAAAAATTAGAAAATAGTTTATTGTCCAGGTAATACAGTAAGCAGGTTCATAGGTTAACTTAAAATAAGTTAGGACAACATGAGTAGCTTAAAATATAACCTAAGTACAGCTAGGTTAAAAAGTATTATTTGGGTATGGCAGCTGATGCTATCATGTTCTATGTTCTACATAATATGTTATAGGGTTTGGTTTCCACAAGTCCTTCAGGTGGATTATTGTGCGTGGGCCATGGCGGCCGTCAATGGTTATTCCAACCAGCCCACCTCCCTCCGGAAGTTGATTAAATCTCCTGGTCTATTAAACATTATTCTTTCTCTCTTTATTCAGAACATCTGTGAAAGATCTTGGTGACCCGTGGGTTTGTTCTAATCTGGGTGACGCCTGTGCATTCGAAGAGTTGAATATCAGTTAGATGCTATCAAATATCATGATACTTTAACTTTTATATAAAACTAGCTTTTGCCAGTGGCTTTGCTTGCATGGAGGTTGGAAATTATGGGGAACCCCGGACACATATTACTGTCCTATGTCCTAACCCAGGTCATTATCTACCTGTGTGGAAAATTTCATGAACATCTGTTCAGCCATTAAGGTGTGAAATGGTAAGAGACAGTGCTAAATGTGTATGGAGTATGAATTTATGTCATGTCTGATAATAACAAATCAAAACCACTTTGGTTTCCAGTTATAATTTTTAAGCTTGAGATTATCTAAATTAAAAATCTAATAGACATACATGGCAAATTGTTACCAAATAAAATTGCAGGTTTAGTTTACAACATTGTGGTAAAAGTATCATAAGAGCTTGGACAGGTCAAGGACAGAATCCCAGAATTGTTCGCAGGAACTGTTAAAGCTTAGGTTACAACAATATTGATGATACCTATCTTATAATAAAAACTAGCTGCTGCCTGTGACTTTCGTCTGCGTGGACTTCACATTTACCAAGATAAAAAGTGTTCTGTGCTAATCCAGGTTATACACTATATGTGCCAAATTTCATCTAAATCCGTTCAGCCGTTTTTGCGTGATTGAGTACAAACATACAAACTTTCACATATATAAAATAAGTAGGATTATCAAATTGTTCTAATGGAACAAACATTTCCTCATTGAGCATAATAAAAATAAATCCCATACAATAGAGTTAATCACCAATTTCGAATGTAGCATTTAAAAACTACGCTTATTATCGGGAACATGGAAACTTAAAAAATTACAAAACGGTTTTGTGTTCGTATTTCAGTTATATCCACTTACCTCTTAAACGACCTTCATATCGCTTGATTTGATCAGCTTGTTTGGTAATAGTTGATATCAATTCTTGTTTGGATAATGATTCCATGATTTTTCACCACTGCTGTTTGCGTTTGATCGACACACTGGACTCGAGTTACTAATTGTTTAGGACTTCAATATGATAAACGTTATGGAATATTGATAAAATTTAATTATTATTTTATTTAATACGCAAGTTTACTCACACTCATTGTTTTCTCTCAACTGCTTGATTAATTTTCGTGCAATTCAATAATATTTTCTTTGCCTGACATATGCTCTGTGACTGACGTAGGCTTGTTGCAAATGTCGATATTATTTTTTCAATGTATCGATATTTTTGAAGGATATTTAATATTTCGATATATTCATGAATCGACATAAAATTCCAAGTAACGAAAAGGTATAAAAATCGATATTCTTTTCAGACCAATAAACATTTATAAGTTTTAAGATTAAAAAATCCTAAAAAGGAATACTTTTTTATACTAACATCTTCAACAAATTATATTTTATGTATTTGTTGTTTTTGGTCGACTCGATTTGCTGTTTTATAATTTGGTTTTTAAGTTGGCAACTCTGTTTGTCTATTTCAACTTCAACTGCCCGTCCGTATTATTACTATGACTGACTTTTATATTATAACCTCAACACGCGCGTATTTCTGCACTTCAGTACCTACCTAGTTCTCAAACAAACAATCAATCAATATTAAAAAAAAAATGGTTGTTCTTGATTTATTAAAAATATTGATTAGTATTTATCTAGTAATGTAAGATGAATAGATGATTGAAGTAGAATATGCCAAATAAATAAATTTTTAGAGCACGAATATTCTTTGTCAAATCATACCGATTTGTCGATAAATCGATATTTTTTAATAAAAATATTAATATCGATATTTTCAAAAAATATTGATACGATATATATCGATACTTTATTGCATTTCCGACCTCCCTAGCTGACGTAACATGATGTGACAGACATTTAGTGACGTGACAATCTGATAACATTGTTACTGTTACACAAAAATAACAGATCCAAATATCTGTTAATGTATAACAGCCTGTTATTTTTGTACGGACGATAAATATATTAAATCTCAATTGAATATTTTCTTTATTTCTTTTGTTTTTAGTTTTTTTTCTATAATGCTCACTAGTCAGTAACAGGTAACACGACCTAATTTAGGAGTAAGTTTTAAACTGTATTTTTATGGATAATAAATACTAAGTGCTTCTATTTTCAGCGTAGTTTAACTACTTTAGAATAAGAGTGAGAAGAAAATATATTTCGAAGTAAATTATAATTGTTTCTCTTTTTAGCAAGGGTCTCTTTCTCATTCCTTAATGAGAAAGAGAGAGAAATTGATAACCTTGCAATATTCCTTCCTTTGTGTGAGTGTATATGTGAGTAACAGACGTAGTACTAACAGTCTGTGTGGGGACTCTTACAATGAAATAACAGTAACGGCCCCGGTAACAGAAATGAACAGTAACAGTAACAGTATCTAACAGATAAGTTATATTGTTAGAAACAATTGTTATTTGTTATTTTTAACTGTTACTTCTATCTGTTACGATAAATACGCCTCACTCCTTTATCAGAAATTTCGTGTTGTCCTCGTCAATCGTTTGAACCTGTTACAACCATCTCTATGTGACATGATGAAAGAAGGAATTAAATATTCTCATATTTTATATTATTCTATGTGATGGTGGATCCACACAGCCCAGAGTGGCATGCGCTGGCGATCATTTTGCCGGCGAAGCCGCCGCACCGCGCGGCAGCGGCGGAACAGTTATCGTCCATTTTTCTCTCCAGTATCTGCGTACAACTCACTTCATCGAAAGTCACAAGGTCACAAGACAACTGAGAATATCGATTCACAGCCGCACACTTGCCGTCTGCTAGCGGATTTTTTGGCGGCGTTGCTTGTAATCAAGCTGCCGGCAATGCCGCCGGGCTGTGTGGATCCTACATAAAATAATTATGATCTATTTTTTACTCCGTGCATTTGAAATTAGAAAATGAGATTGGATCGTGATTGATTGGATTGTTGGTTAACTCCATAGACATAAAAAAAAACTATCCGTTTGCTCAGATAGTTACTAAAACGGTACGTGGTAGGAAAAATGTTCAGTCTCTCACGAATGTAATTAGATTGTTTTCTTTTTATGGAAGAATAATTTTACGTTTGGCTACATTTTTATTGATTCTTGTCTTATTACGTTTGGCAACATTACATTTTTGGTAGGTCGAATCGATGACCACGTGGGATGACGAATTGGTATAACAAAATCACAACCGGGAACTTTGTAGCATTCGAAAAACTACAAAGGCACAGGGCAAGAATAAATATATATATGAATAAATATAATATGGATAGGTACTCATTTTTATTAAGAATGAACCATGAGTAAACCTTATTTAATTTTTGGTTCTGTCATCAAGCTGCGATTACAAACGATCGAAAGATGAGAATTAAAACGCCACAAAAACAGTCATATGTATATTTCTAAAAACTGTTTTGTAGTAATGAATCCCGTGTGACGTGTCTATAGGCACGGCAACCATTTTGCAAATCCCAGCGTACACATAGTTGCTATAAGAATAATAGCAGGCGCTATCGACGTGTTCATTCGTAGTAACCTTCTGCGGGGTCATTGACCCTCCGATTTAAAAATGGGGTAACATTCACCCCCTGGTTTAATTAATGCACATGTTGTTATAAACGCAATGTCCAAATGTAGCACGTAATTATTGTTTTGAGTTATCCAGTCATTGGCCTTAAGTTGGTCATCCAAATCATTTTCTATGATGGTTGTGGAACAAAATCACAAACACGAAATACTGCTGAAATTGTTTTATGTCAAAGAAACATGATTGGTATGGGTATACGAGAAGTAGGAAGTTAGGTAATACCTATTTCGTGAATAAACCTAATACTTACCGGGTGAGATAATTCTTAGATAAATAGGTACTTAAATCCAATTCCCTTTCGAGATTTCGCAAGCAAGACTATTCAAGGATACTTAATTAATTAGTTAGGTGCCTATTTAATTAAGTGGGAGTTTGAGAGGTAATACAAGTATTAACGATCAACGTTAATACTTGTATTACCTGTGCTCTGAAACATTACATTATTATTGTCAACTTTTTGTAAAGACCAATCAAGTAGGTGGTATGATAGTATCGCGTGATCGTAGGTCAGGATTTCAGGACCTACTGCGTTCATATTATGAAAGCATTCATTTCTGATTTCATTTAAGTTTCAAGATGTCCACCGTCAAAAAAGGACCCCTTCAAAAACTCAAAGCGCATGCCCGGAGGGATTACCGCATGAGAAATTTAATTTCGGCTAAAGCACATACAATGCTCATAGAGCCTAGTGCTTTACACTTACTAGCCTCTGAATGAGTCTTCAAAGCATTGTTGGCAATCCAATTCGCGAGTTTCCAGCTAAATAAAACGGGCGTGGCGCCTCGCTGTCTGTAGTTTGGATCGATGCATGCGTACTGCGTAGGTACATACACCCCCGGCTTACATTAGGTACCTACCAATTTTGGAGTCTTCCGCACTTTCCCGAGGATAAATCTAGCCAAGTAGAAATGCATTTTTAGTGAGTGAAACAAAATCAGGCTTATTTTAATTTCCGGGGGGTGCCACGAGTCGATAATCGTAAGTTCGTAACCCACATCTCAGGCAAATCACCCTTGCAAATGGCGTAATCCGACCGATAGCACGAATTACCTCAAAAAGAGAAAATGCTTTGGATTTATACTGTAAAGATTTGGTTGAAGTTAAAGCGAATTTTGGGAAATAAAAAATAATATTTGAAATAAAACATTATTTATATGTATTATTGCTAAGGTCAATATTTAATTTCTATCAATATCCCCTACGTCAGATTACATTCGTTGACATTATTTCAAAAATTAAACGTAAGTAAGCCAAACACTTTTTCATACATTATCGGCGATTTGTACTCTGTCTTATAATTCTAGCTACATTCTAGGCCAAACCCTACAATACCCAAACCTGCCCAAAGTAAATACAAACGAAAAAAACTAAACCAAAACATTAAACATGGGATAAATAAACACTAAATAGAAAGATGTTAGTTTTATATAAATTAAACAGAAACTATTCTAAATAAATAAAATACCACAACTCAGAACACAAAATACTAAAGTTGAACAAAACGAATAAGTGGACAGGTGTGTACTGGTATTATTTTCGGTGGAGAAAGCAAGCGTATTTGTTTTTACCTTCCAGGGACGACACAACATAGACTATCAGTAATTGTAAAATGGATTCTTGCTTATTTGATACGCGAGTGTTTGCATGTTAGCACTGTTAGCACAGGAAGCCCAAAGCGGCAATAAAATTCAAGTTATAAATTGGGTTTGATAAACTTTGGCCATTTCCTTACAGCCGAATTTCGACTCTGTATCAACCCCTTTCTAATTTATCTTCAATTAAAAGTTAGACGCTTATAATTGCCACTCGCAGAGTTGGCGTGTACAATCGCGCACAAGTACAGCACATCCACATCATAGCAATATAACTCAGAGGTACATCTACCTTTGACTAGTTTGATACACACCATTTAGTATTTTTATGTATTGTGTGCTTTATATAGGTATATTACTTATATTAAACCAAACACCACACCAACATAATTTTAAACCAAAATCCTAATCTACATTTTAAATTAGAGAACACAGTTTTCTTTAAATACTTAAGTATATATACTTAAAGATTTAAATGTTGCGCAAAATTATAACTGACTAGTTTCGCGTATTTTAAGTACTTTAAATAAATAATTAATATTAATGAAACATTTATCCTTACCATAGAAATTAAAGAAAATACTTAATCAAAATGCATTATACAAGCCCATCTATGTGTCTGTGAATATCTCGCCATGGTTTTTATTCCACTTTAATTATGATATGCATTTGACTATCAATAATTTAACTATTACAGAAATTACTATAATGAATATCGGAAACGATACAAACAGTTGGATAAGGTATAGTACTGAGTAGATTACCCAACTAATTTTGAACTTACACTACATTCAATATATTAATATAAACACCGAAATGAAATCTATAATTTCTATTACGATTATGACAATAAATTATGTTTACAATGAATTTTTAAGTTACTTAAATTTAATAATAAATAGTGATGATTATACAATCAAATTAGAGAGACAATATCATGATGTGAAAGTCAAACATCATGGATTTTGCTTTGTGCAAGTGTATATGCAAACTTTCTGGGGAAAATTGCATTGAAGTTTTCAAATTTCGATTTTAAATGCACATGAAATATTTCCATTTAATAATTATCAATTTGACTTTCACTATTATACAATCACTATAATAATTATGTGCCCAACGTGATACATGGAGGTATCCAAGTCATAATAAAATGTTGATCAATAACTAATTTAGTTGTAATGTCATGGTCCTTATACATAATTTCAATCGAGATTTTCTTGTCAGATTTCAAGTAGATTTTATGAATGGAATCAAATTAAACATAAGTAAATAATAATTATGATCCTAATTATAATTGTTCTATATAAAATGTATCCACCTTACTTATGACTTTGTGCACAATTCAAGCTCCAGAATTATATATTATTATTATCCAATATTATTATAATAATGGGGCCATCCTTATTTAATCAAAATGAATGGAAGTATAGTTCTTAGTAAAAGTTTTACTTACAAACATCATTTTATATATCAGTCAATGCATTTCTGACATCTTTGGTAATAATTATACAATGAACATTTTGTTTACATATACTATGTTTTATTATTGCAACTATTTTTCAAAAGAAAAAATAATAATAGTTGTAGGTACAATAAAAATTGCACAGCATTTCAATATACATATTATAATAAAATATTTTTTTATTTTTTACTTACAGTAAAAAAAGTTTAATATTGCACTGTCAATCGTTAAACATATTATAATTATTGCCTGAATTACTGTTAAATATTAGAATCTTGTTGGCATCATGTCCTTTACAATACCAGAACTCTACAGGTAAAGTCGAATTTATAATACTGTGTTGTGTCGTGTCGTGACGCCTTCTGACACAGTGTTAGCCAATCAAAACTCGTATTATTTTGACATAGGTAGTCCTGACCACATTCGTTTCGGTAATGTATCTTGCGTCACAGCACAACACGACACAGTAATGTGTCGGTGGCTTTAGTCTTAGAAAAAAAGACTCATACCAATGGACATAAAGTTAATAAATACATAAAAATTGAGTTAGCAAAAAGTATGCAGTTAATTATTTATATGTATGTATGTCATTGTTCTCAATTTATATGAGTATGACTAAGCTACTGACTCCATCTGATTTATAATTCAGTTAGTCAGGTAAGCCATTAAAATATTACACAAAGTTTATCCATCTAAGTACTGCATTACTTGTTACTAACTTTATTATCTTAGGACATATTTTATATCAGGTATTTCACTAGACAGGTATTTCATGGACTCCATAAATTAAAATTAGGTCAATTTTGTAGAATACTTGGTGTATAATGTCAGTCATTTATAATTTTTTTCTAGATATTATTGTGATGATTTTTTTTTGTACTTATAATGTATGAATATCGGTTCAAACTGACATCATGTCATGATTTGAATCACATTTATTCCATATTTCACTCAGTAATTAGTCAAACTTCAAACCATGACAAAGTAATGATCAACATTTTTGCATTAGCTACAATTTATTGACTAGAATCTGGCTCATTTAAGATTTACTCTTGTTCGTTTTGAAGCTGACCTGGAGTACCTGGCCATTTAGCGAGTATCCATTCAAGGATTGGATGGCAACAACAGCCTCATCATAATTGGTCATGGTGACAAAACCATAGCCCTTGCATTTGTTGGTTGTGGGATCTCTAATTATTTTAACACTCTGGACGGCACCAAACGGGCCAAAGAGCTGCCAAAGTACACTCTCTTCGGTATCAGCTCCAATGTTATAGACAAAGATGCACCAACCTGAGCCGCCGATGGCATTTCCTTGTATGAGCGGGTCGGCTAAAGGAGAAAATCTTTGAAGACCTTTGTTGATAGCCAGCAGAGCCTTTCCAGCAGGACCTACGAAGCGGCGAGCAGCAGCAGGCGCGAGGTATGCTGCCAGTGGAGCAAGTGCCTTGTTCTGGTTACTTGGGTTGTTGGCACATTTGACTGTGATGGGACCTGTACCACCTGGAGGTATTGTGCCATTCAACTCACGTATTGCGTTCTCGGCCTCGTGTCTCTGGTCGTAGCGGATGAATGCGACGCCCCTCGAAGGCCCGACGATGGTCGGCTCGTCGCCGCCCACTTGCAGTAAATGGCCGACATTCACATTCTCATGTAGTATGCGCGAGCTGATGATGGTTCCGTACGGACTGAAGAGCTTCTCCAATTCTTGCTGAGTCATGTGCTTCGGCAAGCCCGACACGTAAAGATTGGCGCCTTTAATCGCATCGGAACTAGGGCGGGCGTACGATACCTTTATGATCTTGTTCTGCAGTCTCAGGCCGTTGAGCGTGTTCACAGCCTTCTCCGCGTCCTCCGCCTTGTGGTAATTCACGAATGCGTACCCCAAACTCTGTCCGTTCAGAATGTGGTCGGGGAATACTGTCACTTTGTCTCTAATAAGCTTGCAACTTTCTACTTCGCCGACACTCGAGAATAAAGATCTTATCTCCTCCTGGGTCATCGTTTGCGGCAAATAGTTGATTATTAAATTGGTCTTAGACTCATTATTGCAAGGTTGGACCTTGCTACCATTTTGCGTGGGCTGGTTCGCGTTTACGCTGTCGAGTGTATTTGCCATCATTTTTCCTATTTCTATGTTTACACCAAATTAGGTGAAATGTCACAGGATCTGTGACTTTTTACAAAATATATAAAACGGATGAGTTAAAACATAGATCCACGTTCTTCGCTAGTTATAACAAACACCACAACTTCGCGTTGGTTGAAAGCATATGCAAGGGAAGAAAATCAATAAGATGCTGTTCACTTTTGTACTTATCCTGTTTTAGGTGGTACGGCGCCGAGTCCGTTGAATCAAAATATAACGAGGAACACAAATAAGCTCTAGTTTATTAGATCTTATGGAGAATACGAAAGAAAAGTGAAAAGGAAATCAACCAAAAATCTATGCGACTTGCGACCTATTCTCGTAAATTCATTTCTTTCACTTCACTTTCTTTTTAAAATGTTGCCAGACTGTGAACTGAACTACCTAAGCTACCTCCATTCCATTTATGACCAAAATATTTCCCCGAATTTCAAATATTGCATCCCCTATAAAATAAATAAGCAATGAACCGTTTTTAAAATAAGGCTAACTAATTATTGTACTATTAATTTTCTCAATTAAAATTGCGATCGCAGATTGACTAACAGATATTTTTTATATATTTTATCTGAAATCTTAACAACAAAAAAAAAAAAAATCTAGAAGAACATACTCGCCGCAAGTATTCGCTTTACGATTTTCTTTTGCAAACATCCATTACGTGAGCTTTTGTTACGCGATGAACATTCATTCATGAAATGCTCATGGTGAGCACCGTCCTTAATGAAAATCTTTATAGTTTAGCCTACAAAGGTTACGGAGGCTGAAGACTTCACCCGTGCCATCCGTATTAAAATGAAATTTAATAGTTTAGTTCTATAATTATCCGAATTTGAACATTCTGATTATTTAGTTTCTTTATTATTGTACACCCTAAGGGTTTGTTGCAGAGACACTTTTTTAAAACTTTAACCAGCTTTATTTGTAACCTGTTTTTACCTGTATACAACATTTAATCTGTTTTTATTTTTATATACTAAAATATATTTTAAATTCCATACGAACAAATCTCATAAAGAAAAGTTAATACGGAACAAATCTAACTTAGAGAGATGTATTAATGATTCTAATGATTATAATTCTGTAAATACATATCTGTTATAGTTGCGAATCATATTTTGATCAAGATACAACCTGACACTGACCTGCAAATTGTAAAAGACGTAAGAAAATTTTAATTTCGCGTGCTATAACTGCGGATCTACCATAATATCCAAACGTAGACTGAGTTAGATCTTTCTTATTTTTGCTGAAACGGATTATTTTGCGTTTGTTACTAAAAAATCTTTTGATAGAGCCAGCGAATCAGCATAGTAAAATTACGCCAATAATGGTATTAACAAGTGCCTTTAATCCCAGATTTGTGGTTATACTGTATGATTTCATCTCGAAACTTAGGTAATATTTTACTTCTTGCCACACCAAAACAGCAGTGCCAACCTAAACGCCATTCAATTTAGCCAATATAAAAACCAATAAGAAAAAGCGTTCATGGAAGTAGCTAAAACTAAATAATATAATTACATAATTTCAATTGATTAACAGTTAACTAATTTTATTAAATTGAGTGATTACTAAAAACGCATATTTAGTTTCGATCATAACACATCTTCTTATTTAGTTAAATTTGTTTTACTTGTGCGAATTGCAACGATGCTAGCGCCATCTCTTTTTTCCTATAGGAAACTATAAAAGGGGTCAAAAAATCGAGCATGACGTCAATGGCCATGAAGGGCTGTGGCAGTGGCCACGGGTTGGTTCTAGTTTCTGTTTAATTAATTAGTAACGTTGCGTTGATATCATTTTAAGTACAAGTACTAGTAGAATAGAACTCTACTTATAAGTTACGTATTTTTCGGAGTTAAATAAAAAACAGACCCTATGTTTCAAATCACATTATAAAATGACTTATGAGTATATCTGGAATGAATAGTTCTATATCAGATATAAATATTATTTTGTGACCTGTCCACTAGAAAAACAATATGAGTACAGCGTGCCCAGTATAATTTGGCAGGCGGCGATATTAGGAACTATGTATTAACTGTGGTACAGTAACTGGCCGTAAATACGGCCTATATCCAGCAGTGGCAGCAGTGGACTGATTGAGGTTGCTGATGAAGAAGCATCCAGGTGCATTATCAGGTCTGGGTAGGTACTACCTACTTATAAGTAGTCGTGCAGTCGGGTCTTCTATCCGTCCATCTATTACTATAGGTAGGTAAGTACTCTTTACCGGCCATCTGATCTTACCAAATCTAAACCGTCTGTGGCTGGCTATGACGGCCTCAAAGTCGATCGCTCTCGACGGCCGGAGGGACTTTCCCGAATATAGAGAATTTGGACGCCACGCCAACAGCCATCGAGGCGTTTCCGTGCTCAGTCTGGAAACAAGCAAATCGCTAAAAGAAATATTCTATTTGTAAGCAGCCAGCCGGACAGTATCATACGGCACTAACCCATAATAATTATGTAATGGACGCATACATTGATGGATTACCCTTTTTCTAAGGCATTTCCCGAGGGAATACTGAATTATGCAGCAGCTGTCTGTGCATTACTTTTGATAGAGGAACAAAATACCGAGTTCTATATGTACCTACCATCTTCCTAAGTATATCAGATTCTTTCACCTAGTTCTTTACGTCCAGGGTCTACTACTTCTGAGTTTAACCACTTGTTAAATCGTAAGCTGTTGAGTGCTTTTCTTTCCAGGAAATAAAGCAAAGAAGCTTCATTTTCCTCGGGATAACAATTTAAGTACCAAAAACTACAGCTCTCTAAACCGAATTCAGTGGCTACAAAGATGGTCTTATAGCGTCCGTATGTCATATCAGAGATTCCTAATATGCAAAACAAAGGCCTGTATCACTGACGGATGTTCACAATGGATCCGAACTGACTCACCGTTGCCGGGTGACGAGTTTGTCCATATTGATTTGGTCCAAGTTAGGGGTTATAGCGGGTGGGTATACAGATTTCATTTTATATACAGGTTGTCAAGGATGAAAATTGTTACCATAGATTCAGTACATGATTCTGAACCCCCGTGCGTCGAAAGTTTTCGTTCGTCGCCATTTAGCTGGCAGGGGCTCCCCCCTGCCAGCTAAATGGCGACGAACAAAACTTTGGGAAACTTGACTCTAACAAAAATTTGCACTTTAAAGCTTAATTTATTTCGTATACGGATTCCTGAATTGAAAAATGATTTTCACACACTCACAATATTTTTGAACGATCTTTCCAAAGATACCCCACACCAAGGGACAGATGATAAAAAATATCATCCCCACTTTACGTTTTAGGATTTTTTGTTCTTGATTTAGTTTTACCACTTCGTGGCCGTCGGCGTGAGCCAAATTATAGCTCTCTAGTACTAACCGTCTCTGAGCTAAGCCGCGGACAGACAGACAGACAGACGGACATGGCGAAACTATAAGGGTGCCTTATTTACTACGGAACCCTAAAAAGATTACGCTTTCATGCAACAAAACAGACCCCTTATGAAAATTGTGTCCTTATTATGCGGATAATCAAGATTGCTGCTAGTTCTGTGTAGTGCCCTGCGTGGAAGGACTTAGTAATAAGATAGGCAGCATCGTCCTTTTGGCAGATAATAGCCACAAACTGCGATCACCAATCTATTTTCAAGCAGCGGGGATTCGGAACTGGTATGTTACAGCTGTAGTATTGACATGGTCTCATCGTGTCACTTGCAATAGGTGATTGATGCGGAAGAACACCACATAGGCACATACGCAACAGTAATTATGTATAAAGTACTAGTTTCCGTCAGCAGCTTCATCCGCGTGATATCTTTATAAATTATTAGCTTTTTCCCGCGGGTTTGCCCTCGTGGGTCGGAAAATATTTCACGTGAACGTACTACCGGTATTAAAAGTACCCTATGTGTTAATCCAAGTTTTATACTGTGTAAAAGACATAACTCTATTGGTTTACGCGGCGGATGGTAAACCATTCCAGTCGGCATGATTTTTTCCGACATCTTCAACAATCATCGTCATATTTCAGCCAATTTACACAAAACCTAAATGAATTATACGCCTAAACCTTCCTCATGAATCACTCCGTCCGTATGAAAAAATCGTATGATAATCCATTCAGTAGTTTTTGAGTTTATCACGTACAGACAGACAGACGCAGCGCGGGGTTATTTTTTATAATATGTAGTGATAGCCTATATTATTCAGTGATAGTACCTGAAGCATTCTATTGCTGAAGTAGGTTTTGATTTTATTAATAACAAACAACAAAAAAAATCTTTTCTCGTATAATATTAGTGTAGAAAGTTAAAGTAATGAACAAACCGTTTATCGTTTGTTCCACACAAGATTGGAAATACTTGCAGTAAGGAAATTATTTGATACCGAAAAGGTAATGGCATGCAACATTGTAGCGAAGAATGAAAATAACTTTATTTTATTTTATTTATCAAGAGTTATAGATTAGTTAGTGATAAACACTACATTGTATTGATATCGTCACAACTTGTCGTATCTTTATCAAGTAAAATTGCATAAATCTGAAATTATTCAGTTGGTAGAAAAGTGCACCTGCATCTAGATAATGTTATCTTGAAACCAAGTGTGATTCAAAACTTCTGGCTTATTGGCGTCATAAGAATATTTAGAATTTACTGAGTAATCAATCTGTAGTAAAATTTTATATCTGGAAAGGACAATGCTCAAAAAAAACCCAGGCTCGGCGCGAACGGAACATATCTCATATTTTTATAAACAAATAGTAATTTAATACTAAATAAGAAACATAGTCAAAATTCGTTTCTAAACGTAAGATTTTACTAATTCTTTTATAACAGGCATAATTCTTACATATTAGGCATAATTCTTATTTTTTTCTAATTATTCTTTCTTCTTTTCATTTTATAGATATTTCCTTTTTAAAAGTGTTATTTAGCCATCTTACATATTACGCTAACCAGTATAATCCAGTTTCAGTAGCCGTTGCAAAGCGCAGAGGCACCAAACCAAACCGGTTATACACAAAGCCTTTCCATCGCTACAAAGACGGACCCTGCTATTTCACTCGCACTTATAGGTTCCCCGTATTCTCGTACCTTATCAGGTAGCCGCCGTATGAGTCATTCATTGTATTGTCTCCCGAGTCTTGATGCACAGTCCTTCGTTATACTTGGTTGAGATATGTGCGCTTATTTGTTATTTAACCGACTTTTGATATATTATCCCGCTGCATACGACTTTGGCATTACTTTGGACTTGGATAAGCTTCAGAATTGGTTATTTTTAAAAATGAATACGTGTGTTGTGTGTAATCGGTCATTATACCGAGGTATTCGGAGACACGTTCTGACACAACGTCTTTTCGATTCCCGGAGAGACTTCGTTGAGCGTATTTTCCAGAACTTGCAACCGCTACGAGAGGTAAGACAACATCATTATTTATATATTTTTATTTGTCTATGCGTGTACCTACGCAGTACCTATAGAATAGAACAGGCATTTACTTTTTTTATTTTATTAATTACAGTCTTTAAATGCTATGTACCTACAATATTCCACCTGTAAGCAGGTGTGCAAATCTAATTTTTATAATGTATCGTCATGGAATTGAAAAATTATTATTAATAATAAATAAATAAACCATATACTTTTTACAATCGAAAAGTTCTTTAGTGGAATAAAAACAAGGCGATAATATAAAAGCCATTTTGTCCCATCCTAGCACCCAAATCGATTAATTGTTAAAATCGCATAAAGCGACTCACAACTACTCGTAACTACTTATACTGTAACTACGGTTACGGTATAAGTAGTTGCAGTAGTAATAACTGTAATAAGACATGAAATAGAGCTACGAATAAAAAGATAACACAGAAAAACGACCGCGGAATACCTCGTTCGTGGAACCCTGTCAACCATGAGGACCAAATTATTCATCACTATCACCCACCTAATCACATCATCGCTGTCAAAATGGTAGTTACAATTTAATTGTTTGTTACAGTTAGCTTTCGATGGAACGAGGTCGATATGCCATCCTTGTTGGCATAGGATCGACCATTCGTTACGTCCTGAACCGCCAGCTCCTCTTATCCGCCGCGCTGGTGCCGCAATCACAGTTCCAGGTTTCACTAGGGCGGCCAACACTTCCCGTCACTGTATGATGGAGAACTGTGGTAACATGCAACTCCGGCAAATGCCTAATTCAATCAAGGTATTTTTATTAAGTTATTACCGACTATACATACCCCAGCATGCAAGGATTTGTGAAAATCATCTGCGAAATACATCCTTGGAAGACATGCCTAACAATGTGCTACATCATCAAACAGACTTTAATAGTGATACTTTTGAAGACATTGTGAATATGTATACCCTAGCATTGGAACGGAGATGTCAAATGAATTTCGATAATGTAAACGAAATAGCACAAGCTGATTTACATTTTTGGACTGGCTTGAGTCACGAACAATTCAATAGTTTATTCGTTCAAGTACCAACCTTGTCTCACAGATCAAGTTCTGCACGAGAAGATCTGGGCATATACCTCTCTAAAATAAGAACGGGCGAACCCAGTACTAGATTGGCAACGATTTTTAATAAATCTCGGCAAAGTATAGACCGAAAAGTCAAGTTGGCGCGACAATGTCTTTACAATGACTTTGTTCCTATTCATTTGGGCCTGAACCACATCAGCAGAGAAGAAGTAATCCAAAGAAACCGAATTCTCCCCAACTACATCTTTGGGAATGACCTAACGCCGAAAGCGTTGATAATATGTGATGGTAGTTACATTTTCATTCAAAAAAGCTCCAATTTCCTTTTCCAAAGGAAAAGCTACAGTCTCCACAAGTATACAAATCTGATAAAACCTTTTATGTTGGTTTGCGGTGATGGACATATTTTAGATGTCACAGGTCCATACGCAGCCACAACCTCAGACGCTTCAATCATGCAGCAGATTTTACAAAAACATGAAGGGCCATATGAAGAGGCACCACTTAATTATTACCTTCAACAAGACGATACGTTCATTCTTGATAGGGGATTCCATGATGCAGTTCCTCTGCTCGAGTCATATGGCTATGTAGTTCATATACCCCCATCTAAAAGGCGTGGTGAAAGCCAGTTGACATGTGAAGAAGCCAATAAATCTAGGCTAGTCACCTTATGCCGATGGGTTGTAGAGACAATTAATGGAAGATTTAAACGCGATTTTAAAATGTTCAGATACAGGGTATTTAATCGAGCACTACCCTCAACAATGACGGACTATAAAATAGCTGCTGCACTGATCAATGCGTTCCAAGAGCCCTATGAAGACAGCCAATACACTGAGCAATTTATTGAAATTATAAATAGAAACGCGCACAAGCCAAATCTTTTGTCCGACTACGTTTTTGAGCACAACTTAAACAGGCAAAGAGCCGCGTTTGTGCGCTTGGAAGCGAATGACCAAGCGTTCGAAGATTTCCCCAGACTCTCACAAGAGGACTTAATATTGTTTGCCGTGGGTACTTACCACTGTAAAATAGCACGCTCGTATTGCAGTGAGCACATAAAACAAACAGGTGTCTATGAAATTGAAGTGTACAGACATCCGATGCTCGTTGCAATAAATGGCGAAGACAGTGTTTTAATAAGATGCCGTATACAATCGCGACATGTAAGACACAAAACGTATTACACTTATATTTTGTATAGAAGAGAAACTGCCACAAACGCAATTTCAGAGCATTATTGTTCCTGTATCCACGGCAAAAGGACCTTGGGCAGCTGCGCCCATGTTATGAGTGTGCTGTATTACTTGGGTTGGGCCAGACACCAAGATGATTTCAATCATCCCGGACACACTTTAGAAAATGTAATCTTAGACTTAGAAAACCAGTAATCGTAATATGTAATAATAAAATAATTTCATTTAAATACCTTTGTTTTTTTGGCACCGACATAGCAGGTTACATTATGTAGGTGGCGTTGTTAAAATAGATGACTAAATGTCATACTTAGGTCTCATATGAATTCGCCATTTTTTATTAAGTATAGCTCCTTAAAAAAACAACTAGGAAATGGATTTTGACAACGCCACATACTTAATATGTTGTCACATATAAATACGAAAAATCTGAGTTACATTTCTTTAGCGCCGGGCTTGGGTTTTTTTCCTATACATTGTGAGCATTGTCCTTTGCGACCTATTGGGAACAGAAGGTCACTTTTTCTTTGGAGGAAAAGTTCTCAAATACTGCAGTGTTATGTCTAGAATCATATTGTGGTGAAACACGTGAATTTTATCTGAGAGACATAATTATGAACGTTATTCCAGCAAGACGGAATATTTCACGGGATTGAGAATCTAACACCTTTATTGGTAATTGCAAATTCCTTTAGACAAACGTTGCATGTAAGTATGCAATAGGCTGGAGAATATGAGAAACTTTTAGAATTTCGTCTTCTTATTTGTTGTCGGCACAAGCTACACAAGAACGTAGCCAAGTTAAGATTAGGTATGCGTTGTGAAAATATTCGCAAAAAGTTAACAAGTTTTTGTAAGTACTAGCTCGCGACTTCGCCCGCGTGGACCCTAAAAATACTTTACTCCTTATAAATGCCCCTGAAAGTCCCGTCAAAACCGGTCCAGCCGTTTCAGAGATTAGCCGAAACAATACAGACAGACAGACAGACAAACATTTTATTATTTTATTATATGTACAGTTTAAACTTTCATATGCATTTAGTAAAAAACTGTTATTTTGAAATTACAAACAGACACTTCAATTTTATTTATTTGTAACTATTGTAATTATGTAAATAGTAGAAATATGTATATGTCAGAAATATGATAATGAGTTGACTGGGCGTTATGTTACAACATAACGCTCGGACCGACCGCCGGCCGGGGCTCAGCAGAGCAGACTTCATGGGTGGCGGTCAAACAGTGAAGACGTTTCGTGTACATACAGTGTGTGAATTGCTAGTGTGAATAATTTGATAGTAAATTATAATGTGATCTGAACTGCGAACGGTTTTTCTATTGCGCAATAACCAGCACTGTAACGCCCACCGTTGCGCACACACAGCTGATAATAACAAAAGAGACACTAGCCTTCTCCGTTATACGGGGTGTCGGGGACATCGACACGAAGCCGGTTATGACGGATTCAGTACATGATTCTGAACCCCCCTGCGTTGAAATTTTTCGTCGGTTATAAAAAAAAAAAACAGCTTCTCCATACATTTTGACCGCGTAGATATTGCACTTTTCTATGAAACAGCAGATTTTTTTTTAAATAACCGACGAAAAATTTCAACGCAGGGGGATTCAGAATCATGTACTGAATCCATGGTAGCCGGCTTCGCGTCGATGTCCCTGCCACCCTGTATAGATATAGATTCAATTCAGTATTGGCACTCGTTGAACAATATAATAATTATATCTTGACCTATATTCTATGTATCAGATTAGTAAAATATATTATATCTAGTAGCTATATATACACTTTTATGGTAGGTAATTAAATTTTTGACACAATTTTTCTTTATTTACTTACTCAATCACAGTCTGTAATTACCTACATTAAAAAACTTCGTCGATAACCCAAACAAAAGTTCGATAAAATAACATAATTACGCTTATCACTTGCACCAAATTCAGACGTTGTACTGGGGCGCGGGGCGGTTTGAGTGCGTTCGGTACGCGTGCACCGGTGATCGGCCAGTTGCTGAACATACGGCTGGTTTCCTTTACTGGCAACGGTTGGTTAGTTATAGCACTGTGAACTCGGACCAGTGTTAGTTAATATGTAATTTGCAATCTATGTTGAAGAGATGTTGTTTAGGGAAAATTGTAGCGCAGTTTTTTATGGTGATTGTTTATATTTTGATAATGGTTTATTGTAGAAATAATTTTGTAAGCTTTTATAACTGTTTAGACAAAAAAAATAGAAAATCAAAATGGCGGCGTTCATTCCGATTTTGGCCGCGCGCCAATAGAGCCTTGTAGCGTAGCGTTATAAATGTTGTAATGTGTCCCCCTCCCCCACTATAAAGTTTTTGTGGTTTATATAGGTCAAGCACGCCGAAATTACTGTTAATTATGTAAAATAAATAAATAGCATCTGGTCAGATTAGCAACCACCCCAAACGTGCTTATATTAAAGGAACTTTTATAATTTCGCTGTGCCTCAATTTATATGATAAACATCTTTATCGCTCTCACGGTTCATAACACGTTTGGTTATCACACATAATCCCTGTCCCGTAAACTCTAATCCAAACTTGAACTGAGTTTAATCCTAATCCTAATATAAAACTAATCTGAGATTTATTTTTATTGTTGTTTTACTGCTGTCCTGGGGTTCTTCATAAATTACCTACATTATAATCGATGGACCTTGCAACTTGAATTTAAGTCTTCGAGGTTAGGCGAGTTTAAATAGCTTCTCGTAACGTGATATAAGTGCAGATTTTTCAGCTATCCCTGCGTATCCTTGATATATATATATATATAGGTCAATAGGGATGATGACTAAACATTTTTTTTGTCCGTTTTTTGAGATTAAAAAAAAAATATTGGACACGTATTGTTTCTTTTTTTACGTAATCTAAAGATTACGGCGATACATTGAGGTAAAATGTGCCATGACGTCACGAGTATGTAGATTTTATACATACTAGTGACGTAGCGACCCCCACTCCCCAACTTAAAATGCGTTTTGTCTAAGTATTTTATGTTAATATGATAAAGCAAAAAATACGTGTCTAATATTTTTTTATTATCTGACTGACGGACTAATTAGAATTTTTATTTTTTTATCCAGGCATCATCCCTATTGGAATGTCAATGACATGGTTAGGTTACAATATCTTGATTTAAAAGAGTGTCCATGGAGTGTCTTGCCTCTCCTGCTCCGCTCTCTCTTCTTCTTCTCCATAGATATCTACATTTTTGAGCGGGCAACTGGCTTCAAATTTCAGACTAACTGACCGACAATTCAAAAGTCTCCTAAAGGCTTCCGCAGACAGGCGCGCTGCAACAGCTCGACGCGACTGTAGTATAACAATTTCTAAAAATACTTAATGGAAATTGTTCTATCAGAATCGGGTAGCATCGTCGTCGCGTCACGCCTGTCTGTCAGAGCCTTAAAACGGTTTCATTGAAATAAATGTTTTGAGTTTGAGTTAGGACAGTGGAAGTAAACACTACGTAGGTAGGTACCTATTTACAGGCCTAATTATTGTCTATGCACCCTTTGCACCCCTGTGTAGGTAAAGACACTCAAGTTTCCTTTGAGAGCTGTGGTGACCCAGTGGTAACTGCCCCGACTTACGAAACTCAGACAGGAGCTGTACCCCAGTCGTGAACCCATGTATAAATAATTTCATCACCACTGCTCTCAAAAATGGTGAAGGAAAACATCGTGCGGAAATCGGAATGTCCTAGAAACAAAAATTCGTAGACATGTGACATCTACCAATCCGCACGGCTAAGAGAGGACGCTTGTGTCCTAACAGTGGGAACGTTATAGGTTAATTATGCAAAGTTTCCTTTTCTTTGTTAGCCGCTTTTCATCAGGTGGGTCCTCGCCGACCTCGTCTTGTGTCCCATATCTTAAAAAGAAGAATGTTATCTTCTACAACTATAGAAGTATCATAATAACAGGCAAATGCTTCTCTTAACCACTTGATTATCCCAGTCAAACTATTTATTTCAACTATTTAAAGTTAATATTAAGGCACTTTTGAACGTCAAAATATCCAAAAAAAAAAAAAAAAACTATTCCTTCTCACGGTAGGAGCTTTTAGTACCTGGAATAAAAGTAAAAACTACTGCTTGGCAAATAATATGTGAAAATTGTTTAGTACAACCTACGTGAACTTAAAAATTATTTGATGGTTACTTGTACTTACATTTTGGTTTCCTTTTGAATGCGTACAATATGCTCTAGTTGCTAATTTAATAAACTAGTTACTTTTACATTTTCAACTGCATTTTTATTTCCAATTTACTGTTTAAAACTAACAAAATAAATGAATACGTTTAAACGTCAATAATGTTTGGTTACAGTCGCTTATCATTAGTTTACTTTAAGCAACTTTTATAAATAACCGCAATATGTAGGTATGTCCGCACAAATATAATGTTTGCAAGATTAGTAAGTAACTACTTACTTAACTAAATTGTTGAGGACAAAATATCATAATAAATATTAGCTGAAATATGCATTAACACGCTTATTCATTTAATGTTGGTCTTACAAACTCAGATTAATTGAACAAATAAAATACCTGATGTAAAATTGAAACAATCGTGGACCCTGTCGGGCACAGCAAGAGGAAGATAGTAGGTAGAGATGAGAACTTATCGTTTAACTTATAATCTAACTTATCGTATAACTTATTTAAAAAAAAAAACATTTTTTGTGTATTTTATATGAGTTTCAGGGTATCCCGTAGGTGGTACCTACTTAACCAAACATCGATGGACCAAAACTCCAAACTAGTTTTGTAAAGTAAGCCTCCATAATAACACGTTTTTTATACCTTCTTTAACATTATTTTATTTTTATTATTTGTTGTTACAGCGGTCATAGTAATACACACTCTGTGAAAACTTCAAGTGTCTACATACCTTTTACGGATGCACGGACGGGTAGCGGATCCTTATTGCCTTATACCGTTGCTGTTGACACCCAAAAAAAGTACAGAACCCTAAAAAACCGAACCTTGTGATTGCGAAGTGTCATAATTGAATATTCAATTAAATTCAATTATAAAGCAACTGAAACATGTCTGTTGTTGAATGTCATTATCTTTTCAGTCGGGTATTTTATACCTACTTACCTAGTACTTAATATGTTTTGTTCGTTTTCTTTGTTCGTGGTTGTGGTTTTAAAAAAAACCGCAAAACTTTGTTTCAGTTGTGTGACCTAATTTTCTGTATCAATCGTTGTGAGTAGGTATTATGCCATAGTGACTGCCCCGTTTGTCTAGTAGTCGCGAGCGCTACTGCTGAGCATGAGGGAGGTCCTTTTTTCTAGGAGGTTCTATTCCCAGGTCGGGCAAAATGTTATTGGGTTTTTCAGTCTGGAATTTCTTAGACGCAGCCCTATTATATGGGACTTATACCTAACTGGCGAAATGTGGGCGTACTATAGGTACACCTCTGCCCAACCCTTCGGGGATAACAGGTTTGACTACGAACTGCTGCTGAGAAATCGCTGATGGAAAAATCCGATATGATAACACTTTGCCCGCCCTAGGAATCGAACTGAGGGCCTCATGCTCAGCAGTAACAGCGCTTGCGACCACTAGCACAGGCAGTTAATAAATCATTATTATAAAATAATCATTTATTAAATTATTATTATAAAATAATCATTTATTAAATTATTATTATAAAATAATCATTTATTAAATTATTATTATAAAATAATAATTTATTTATTTCTTATACTTCACATCTGGTCTGAATAAAATTCAGTCTTACGAAACAGCCAAATAATACAAATTTATGGTAACAGTAACTCGAAGCATTTTAGCAGATAAGTAGGTAGTTTTCCTGCTGGTATTTGCTTTGCCTCTATTGATCTGTTGCAACCGTCGCCTAGTTACAGCGACCTAGCCTGCAAGTTGCACTACACCAGAACTGTAATAAAAGTGAAAGTATTGGACTTATTACTATTTAATGGTCCTTTTTGCGGCACTCCTCTCTAATACGAATAGGAAGAGGAAATATTTTCGTACATAAAGGTTTGTGCAGACCAGCGCGACTTGTCGCGCGACGCGACATCGGTTATTGTTATACTGTGAAGTTTTCTTAGAAATAATTGTATTGTGCGTGTCGCGTTTATTGGCATCACAACAGAAAAATACACCTTAAAACTATAAAATCAGAAAACAATGATTATAATGTCAAAAGGGTCTCAGCTCAGCATGTCAGATGACAACACAAAGGGTACCACCACCTGACGCTGATTTTCAGCTGCAACACACGAGTGCCATACGCTAGAATAATAAACATAGGGAAGTGCCTGTCCGTTTTAATAAATAAATTAATGGTAATATAAGATGGGATAATATAAATAAAAAGTTCATACAAAATGTTATGACATACAAAAAATGGAACAGAAAAGTACAGAGTCATGTCGATCTAAATAGGTATGTGGCTACTTCTGTTTATTCCTCCAATATATTTTTTAAATTGCCAAACTGGTCATATAAATAGATTCGTTAGCAAATTTTACCTGTGATAGCTACTTCCATATTGGAGGGTCTGGTATGCAAAGCTGGTCTTTGCTTCATAATAGGTAAATATATAGGGGGTCTTAATTTTAACCAATAACTGTCCGTTAATTCCCTAAATCGGCCATAAGCAAAATTCAATATGCTTTGACGAGGAGAAGAGTAGATTCAAATCATTAGTGCAACGGCTGCATATCGACCTAAACGACCACTCGTTCGCCGCAGTCCTTCGTTAAACCATTGCCATTTTTTAATACCTAGCCAAGACTTTGATACCCATCTCCTTGACAGAATCCCTAACGGACCCCTCTGAAACTTAATGAGTCATTATAGTTAATTGACATGTCCCTGTACAGGCATTACTTGTTTACGACACCCTCGGGCCAAAGAGTGACCTATTCCATAATATTCTTGTTAAAACCTCATGAAACTTACATACATACTTAGTAATACATGCAATAAATACTCGTAGTACCTATTAGGTATTGATACTTGAAGTATTTATTTCCTTAGAAAAAACTATTCAAGGTCTTTAGTTATCTAGTCTTTGTTGTTCAGTGCTAATACCTATAACGACTTGTGGCTATTGTATATAGTTATAGTGTTGTTAGCAATGGTACGTTTTGTTTGATGATTTTTTGTGACAACGAACCAGAAGTAGGTATTATGTGGGTCAGGCAGGTCAATCCTAGATGCTATTTTTTTTATTAAGAGTTACCTATGTTTGAGAAAAATAATTACGCCGGTGCTGCTGTGCAGTGGACACCCCCACAGAACGGATATATCTGTTCTGTGGGGCACCCCCTACCACAGTGTATGTCAGTTAAGGATAATGAATAAGACATTATGTCTGAGCCGCGTTATCCAAAAAGTAGGAGTTAAAAAAAAAACAGTCCTACTTCGTTAACTTATGATTGATGTCTCTCTCTCCGTCCGAGACTACCAGAATCAACATAAAATATTGAAACAAGACTCAAAGCAATACAAATTGTTTAAAATCGATGCCAAAGATAACTATAACACATTTCAATTTTCACTACATAATATAATTTACAAATGGGGAAACCGCAAGGTGCCAAGTTATTAAACAAAAGTTGCGTCGTAGAGTGCGTTAGGTGCACGCGCACTGAGGCCACTCACATTTGTACCTACTCACTACATTATTGAGGAGTACCGTACTAAAGTACGAAGACTCGGAAGGCTAAAAGTTTGAATGCTAATAGAATTATCTTATTTATTTTTTGAGAATTTCGTGACTGACTGAACCACAGAAAAAGGAAAGTCTGAAACACTGAAAAATACTTAATATACGGGAATAGGGATGATAACTAAAAAAAATTTTTTTGTCCGTCTTTGAGATTATAAAAAAATATTGGACACATATTTTTTCTTTTTTTATGTAATCTAAAGATTGAAGTATTTACATTTTACCTCAATGTGTCGCCGTAGACACATTGAGGTAAAATGTAAATACTTACTAGTGACGTAGCGACCCCCACTCCCCAACTTAAAATGCGTTTTATCTAAGTATTTTTTATATTTTTTTATTATCTGACTGACGGACTAATTAGAATTTCATTTCTTTTACCCAGGCATCATCCCTATTGGAAGCAGAGAGTATAGAGCTTTATTTCTTTACTTTATCATCATCATCAACCTAACCATGTCCCGGGTCTGCTTCCAGTCTAATGGGATGCAGCTGAATACCAGTATTTTAAATGGAGTGATTACCTATCTGACCTCCAAAACCCAGTTATGATACCGATACCCCTTGGTAAGACTGGTTGTCAGACTTTCGGGCTTCTGACTACCCGTTACGTTTCCTATAAAATTCTAAAATACCTTTACAATATCCAATGATTGGCGAACGCTGTTTCAGGCTATTGTTTTCAGGGAAAACTTTCATCAGGAAGATGAAGAAGGGCCGAAAAAAAAAGCGGGCTGGGACAGCTTATTTTCTGAACTGTAGAGTTATTTAGGATAACGTTCAGTGATTCGGGGTTTAGCTTGTATTTATCTTCTATAAGAGTTACGCCTCCATCTTATAACATCATTCTTTTCCCCCAAATTGTTATTCTCGTGTTTTCTTTCTTTTCTGTTTTTTACCCATCCAACCAAGACAAACCAACAAATTCATTACAATCAAAATCTACTTATTTTACCGGAATGTTAAGTTCATATGATAAACGCACCCGCGTTATTATAATTAGCCTTCTTGTATTTGCCCAAGGGCGTACCTAGCATTGTTTTATGGGTTGGTCAGAAGTAAATAATCTCGATAATTAGCAGGAAATTCTCTCTATAAACTCTATAACTACGCATGCGCGCTCAATTCATCGATACTGCATGTTTCGTGCGGTTATTTAGAATTTTACCAAATGAATGATTAATTTTGTTACTTAAACCAACATTTTTCGAAGACTAATGAGGGTCTAGGGTGGCGCAGATGGCCCACCTTGCCCCACCGTGGGGACACCCATATATTTGCCCATATTACTTTAGATCTTTCCTAGACATGCAGTACAATCAATCCCATCTTATTTTGCTACTACACAGTCAGATGGTAACACAACCGCAAAATTATATTTTTAGTCATGTATTTGCCCACATCTACCTACCTATAGTTCAGTTGAATATAAACAAATTACGCACTCATATACAAACCAAACTGATGATGAATACAGCTATCCAAACAATGTCGGACGTGTAACCACAAGCTTAGTTATTAAACAAGAGAGTTGTTGCGACCACGTCCAGTGCATTTAGTGCAAACGCACTCGGACAATCACCTTTGTTATTTTTATTTATTTTTATTGAGGATAACGACTTATTGTTACAACTTTCAAGATTACTTGAATACCGTTTTAGTTTTTCCCACGTAACTCTTGGGAAATTATGCTTACCCTGCAACAAGTTTCTCAGTGTAGAGAACCTCTGCCAGTATATGACAGTGTTCCCACCGTATTGAGGTGCTTCGCTGCAGGAGATCTGGATACCCCTCCACGTGTGCTGAAGACGGCTGCCTTTCCAGTTTTAGCCAGTGAGAATCCATGGTCATCGGCTCATCCCCCAGAATTTTTCCAGAGTTCGAGGCAACCTGAGCCCGAATAGATTCTGGAGTACCCGCCCCTCCGTATGCTGTAATAGGCCGTCAATATTTGGTTTAATATGATAAGTGTCGGACAAACTCAACCGTCTTCCCCAAACGGATGATAAAAAGGTTTGGTAAAAAAATTGTGACATCAGAATACGAAGGCTCTCTTGACTTAAATAGCAGCGGCCGCTACCAAACGCGTCTATCATAAATGTTTTACTCAGGTCGACTATCGCCAGACATGACGTAACTATGTAGTTTGGACACCGATAAAACAGCTACTTCCATCACCAGTACTAAAATTTTACAGCTTCAGTCCTTTCGAGTTTCACACCAAAAGAGATGAGGTTTCATTGTACGTCGGTCGCGGATATTATCAAATAACATAAAACGCTGCAGTCGCCATCGCCACAGAGTGTTTGTCGTTAAACAAGTCGGTCGCTTCGAGCTGAGTGCGTTCGGTGCGAGTGCACTAAGGTGTACCGAGTCGAACGATCACCTTTGCACCAAAATGTACAGTTGCGTAATAGGTGTAGAGGTTGAGGCTAGCTATTACATGGCTGTTGGAGGACATCCTTATCCAATAAAATATGTTATTTAAATTGATCATTTAATTTAAATTCAAATATGCTAGATTATAATTTTAGTTTAAAATATATCACAGATTCAAAATTACGCGTAACAAAATAATTATGGTTGACGGTTACGCGGGCGCAGCGGTAGGCATCAATGACCTTTTCCTCGGCTATTATATATGTAATCCCGATAGTACGTTCCCGTTGGATATTTGCGACATCCACGCGGGCGAAGCCGCGGGCAAAAGTTAGTTTTAAATAAAAATAAAATTAATAAAAACTAATACCCAACGTTCTATGACAAAACCGCCTACTAAAAAGATATAAACAAGACATCACAGACAGATAAACTTTTTTTTATAATGCACACACAATTACAGGCTACGACATTTTTTTTTCAATGGGGAATTTTACCGTGCGGGGACTAGGGCGCGGGCGGCCGTTGTTTAGCGGATGTCTACAAAAAACATGATTTTTTTAAAATAAATTTGGGGTATTTTTGGTAAACATGTGAACTTTAAATTATTATTTTCAATAATAAGTCATTTGAAACAAAGACATTAATATAGATTTTTTTATACATAATATTTATTTTACACCCTCTCGATGGAAAGGTTTGGAAAATAACAAACTAAAATATAACAAGCTAATGCTACAGGAACTCTTTTTTTCTAATAGTAATGACTAACTTGCAGTAACTGCTACTCTGTCGGGAAAGTATCTCAGAATTTTCCGAGAAATCCACCAAGACTTGAAAATTACTGCAACGAAGTTATATTGTTAGTAGGTATTAGTAGAAATTCTATGGAAAACTTTATGAACTCAGTTCCAGGTTATCTCTTAGTTTAAAAAAAAAAAAAAAGATTTTTATTACCTTCAGTTGTACAAAAAACACTTATCTAAAACACTATGCAGCGTTACAACTAAGGGAAAGAGTGTTTTCGATGAACTCTGGCACCCAAAGTAAGATTTAACTTGTGTTTAGGGTGCCATCGTCCTCGCCTATAATTTGAACCTTTAACAGTAGTTGTAGGACGAGCACAGTATATCGTAGTGTAGTTTCTAATTTAAACAGATGACAATCATAATTAATGCCCTTGATTGAAATGGTCTAGGGTTTTTCTAACTGTAGTATCACAGGATGCGGTTAGTCATACCAACTGATTAGTTGATTCCAGGAATGAATGAATTAAAATATTATCATCGCGGTCAGACAGTTCAGTGCTCGTGCACTCAAAATGCACTCAGATTGACATAGTAACATTTTCAAATAACTTGAGTATTTTTCCGATTTTTTAATTATAACCAAGAATGTCAACAGGCAGAGTAGGTATGCATATGTTCTTCGGATCGGATGCTTCCTTCCACTCTTTTATTTTGCATTTTAAAACGACCGGTGCTCCGACGTCATAAATGTCGTTTTGAAACTTTCAAAATTTGCATTACATTAAACTAATATAATAGTTTGTTTTGAATTTGAATGATGATTATTGCCTACATTGTCTGATTTTAATCTTAACTTTAAGTTGATTCTGATTTTATCTTGTTTTTAATTTTAATTTTTTTTTTCTTTTTTTTTTCTTGTTTTTTTATGTATTGTTAATACAAACCGGAAGAGTGGAAGTACCTAATACAAGCAACTTTTTGCTTAAAAGGTACTTCCTATCATTATGTTATTTATATAAGTTTTAGAAATAAACGTTTTTTTTTTATAACATTCGCTGACAGTTGTATAAATTGCTAAGGAGTGGAACTCCTTGCACAATTTGCGTTTACTAATAGCTTAATCTGCTAAATTGCAGCACCCTTTTCGATAAAACAAACGAAATCCTTAAAAAAAAAACTTACTTGAAGATCTTTTCACACAAATAGTAGGTACATTTCTGTCGCAGCCTGCAACATGGGCATTGATGGACGATGGAGAAAATCGTCCTTAAATGCCTGGTTACGACCAAGGCTTGTATAGTACTTTTCTCAAATAATGCGCGGAAATTCAAATGAAGTAAATTAATTATAAATTCCAGAATCAATCACGCGTCAATATGTTAAATTGTGTCTTTTTTATTTTAAACAGCTCTATTTGCAAGCCAAATCGAAATTTTCATTAAATCTTTGATTTTTTTTTGATTCTTCCAACGATACATCATTTGTCACATTACATACCTACCCACATACATACATACAGGTCAAAATCATAACCCTCCTTTTTGCTTCGCCGTAGTCGGGTAATAAATAAAATGAAGACTTGCATCTAAAGTCGTCAACACTGTCATTGGTTAATTTAGAGTGATCTACTTCTCTAGCTCCAACTAGTTGGGCGGTCAGCTAGTCAGACAATGCATTGCCACTTCACACCATTATATTTGCATTCAATAGCTAAGAGTTCTAACGTAGGTATAATATATATTATATACATATTAAAGTCGCTTTTCGTGTCTAGCTGTGTGACCGCGATGTTCTTCCAAACTACGTAACGGATTTTGAAACGGTTTTCACCATCATTTGGAGAATTTATTCCGGAAGCTGCGACGTTTTCTGAAGTCGTAAAAACCGAGCGAAGCAGGTTGGGGGCATCGCTAGTATATCAATTCTAATGAACACAGCTGAGTAAATATCAAGCAAAAAAGAAAAATGGTAACCTAAAGTTGTTGCATCAAGTGCATTTTAAGTGCAAATGTACTGAGTTGGATTCAACACTACTAAATGTGCAAATGGCATTGCAATTAATTTGCGTCGTTCAGTAAATTATGTTAATTAATAACGGAGGATTGTGTGCAAATCCCAAGCCGGACTAATTGAGTTTCTAGACTTTGAAAGAAGCTCAAGCATGGATCTCGATTTATTATTCGTTTGTTTGAGTTAAGATTTTTATTATGAAATCTGTCCTTTTTGAAGAACATGTACGGGCCTTAGACGATATTTTTATAAGTAGTTTGTCCACGACACAACGTGGAAGGTGGAAAACAATATAAAACGTAAGATACGACTGTTCGTCATCCATTCCTAAGATATCGATTAACTGAACAGTCAGATGTTAGAGAGGTTGAAGGTCGAAAAATTGAAAATGTAGCGACAAAGGCATGGAGGCGAGCTTTGTCGCTGCAGCCTTCTCACGCAGTCCCTTTTCGTCGAACAGGTTTATGTTTTTTTCTTATTCCGAGTTGAGCTCAGTCAATTAAAAAAGTAAGGTTCCAATCGCTAAAATATTATTATTATTAACTAATTAATTAAGCATTTCCATAAAGTTTGCATTCGTATTCATAATCACTAGCATCGAACATGTTACATTAGCATTCAATATATTAAATTAAATAGTTTTATCGCAATTTGTAATCAAATGACTAATACCGCTTCATTCGATTTTGTTGTTGCTCACAACACAGGAAGTATTGTGAGTAACAAAAAAAACTCATGATTTTGTTCGAGAGAGTTCAATTGTCAATGGACAAAAGTCGTCTCGTTTAGCCGAGTGCATTTTAAGTGCATGTGCACTGGACCGGCCGATTACCTTTGCACTCAATTCAAGTGCGTAACGGTAGATGCAATGATCACTCGAAGCGCTGTTGTGCAAATCATTCTATGTAGTACTTTGACGTTGATTAGCTACTGTATAATTATGGTACAACTATTGCATTTTTTATTGACATATCAACTAAAGAATCTAGCTGTTTATTCTAAAGTAACTGTTGCCTTGCCTATTATTAGGTATATTTCACTACCACTGAAAATCAGCGCTGTGCTGTGTAGGTCCTAGCACATGATGAGTGGGAAGCTTCTTGTTCACAGCCACGACGTGCAGTTGCTGACAACTGTTTTTCCATGGTTTTAATTATAAATATTTGTCTTGTTTTACTTAGTAGGTATTCGAGCTAACTTGTCATTTTTAACCGACTTCCAAAAAGGAGTAGGTTCTATGTTCGTTAGTAGCGTATGTAACTATGTTTTTTTTTTTAATATACTGTCCACCGATTTCTCCGTCAACTATGGACCGATTTTGAACATTTTATATATGTATGCTCTCGAGGTTTGAGTAAGCTTCCATAATACGTATTTTTTTCCCACTTAGTATGTGGATGATAATGATGATAAGTTCCTGTCACTGTTATTTACATAGCACGTAGTGGTATTCGAATTTGTATGGGGTAGGTACCACAACTAAAAAGAGAAAAAAAAAACTTTTTACAAAAAAATATTGAACTGACTAGAAAAAAAAAAACTAAAAGGGCAAAATAACTATAATTTCGGAAGTCGGTGTCTTGGTTCTGTATTTTCGTTTTTTGCTATACGTCGCGTACTACGTACGATGCGTACTGTCTGATTACCTACCATATGACTTAATAGCTCGGTGCCTATTGTTGCTGAACCAATCAATCTGCCTAGCCTTTTCCCAACTATGTTGGGGTCGGCTTCCAGTCTAACCGGATGCAGCTGAATACCAGTATTTTACATGGAGCGACTGCCTGTCTGACCTCCACAACCCAGTAACTGGGTAATACGATACCCCTTGGTAAGACTGGTGTTATTGTTTTGTTTGCTATTGTTGCTGAACCGCTGCACAAATAATAAATATCGGTTAACGTTATTCCACATGGACCAACTACAATTTACCAGCTGACCTCAGTGACCTTCTCAGGACCGCGGGACCGCAACTGTAACACAACCCAATTAGTGGGGAATACTGAAACGTTCGAGACCATCCGGCTGACCTTGAACTTTCTGGCTGCCGACAACAACTGTTTTGTGGTAACACATGGTAGCACCTAGCCACACCTGGGTACTCTTTTAACCAGGGAGAGCCAAAGCTATATAGCCGCGAATAGACGGCAGTTTGCTAAATATGGTAAAAAATAACTAAGCGGAAGGGTGACAATTTTTAACACTTTCACCGAAATACAGTCATCCATGTCTTTGAGATGATCTCGCTGATCGATCAATGTGAGTTTTCCTGATCAGATAGTTCATTCACCTTACCGTATTTATTTTTAAGAATCAAACTGTAAGTAAAATATGATATCCTTCCCGTTATGTTAGAGACACCTTCCACTTTTGTATTGTGTTTTTTCTTCTAGTACTTACCGAAATACCGAACAAATGATTTTGCTATAAATCTTATTATGTAAAAATCCTCGTAATCATCTTCACGCACTGTTGCAACACCTCTAAACATAAATCAGCAACAAACTCTTCTTCATCCTAAGTGCACGTGACTAGGTACACGTGTACTTAAAGTACGCATACCTTTGTACTGAATATCGCGTCACAGTATAGTGACCATGATTGCTTTAAACTTGACAACACGGTCCCTTTGTGTTAGTTTATTTTAGTCCTCTCGTTAAAAGTTAAGGCGTAAAATTGTCGATAATCAGTTGTTTTTCCCTTTTTGCGATTGCATTAATAGAGTTGGGATTTGGTTTGAGTGTGAATTTATTTACCATATCTTTGTATTTATCAGCACTAGCTTGTGTATTCAATAATCATGCACGTGAGACATTTCAAACCAGGATGTCTATAGGTGGAAGGTTAGCCGCCTGCTACGTGGCCAACTTATAATACAGAATAAGAAACTAATAAAACGGTATGATAGATTGTTACATTATTCGATAGTTTAGAGTTCTATAAATATGTAATTTCCCACAAGTACCTAAGTTTCCAAAACCCCATTGTCATTGCGGTGTCTCTATGTTTATATCTTTTTCATTCGAAAGTTTTTCTGGCTTATCGTAGTTGGGTAATGGTGTATACCCTGGACCCAGGAAACACTTCATTACAGATACTGCTGTACACTCAACGAGGGGACCACCGGTGTATTCCGTTTGATACAGCAGGTTTCAGGCAGACATGGGTCAACTTCCGCCACAGTTCTGCAGCCCTAGTGGCATTTAGGCTTTCATGAAGTGTTGTTTGTCTTGTTGAGGTATTTCCTGGAAGATGAATGTTTATTCGATACAATCAACACGATAGGTAAGAACTTAGAAATAAGATTTTAGTGAGCAATTGAGCATTATTTCTAAGTTCATATAATATTAATAGAAGCTTTGTCAATAGTTTACTGTTTTCTAGTTTTATTTGTGAAAGAGCATGAGGTCCCGGGTTCGGTTTCCGGGTCGGGCAAGTGTTATTGGCTTTTCTATTTGGAGTCCGGATTTGCTCCCGATTGATAGCAATAGGGTTGCCCCCTATTACATGGGGCTTAAAAATACACCTCTCCCAAATCCTTCACGGATTTAATATTTTAAGTTATCTGCGACTTTTGTACTAATCTAACTTATTTTTGTTGTGTAACCGTCGCTCCGCCTAATTTATACTAATTAGAAATAAGTTTTTTCTCATATAAGTGAATGTAATTATTTTTGAGAAATAAAGTGCTTAAACCATAAACCATAAATACAGGCGTGATCTTCTTCTTTTCGTGTGGTTAGTGACGAACCTGTTGTCAGAGTTTTAAAGAAATATCTCTCAAGCATGCCGGTTTGCTCACCGTGTTTTCCTTCACTGTTTTTGAAGCAAGTGATAGAGTTTTTTAATACAATAAGCAAATTAATCCGAAAAGTCAGAGGTGCGTGCCTTGGTTCGAACTCCAGACCTATGACTTGGCAGTCTCACGGTCACACCACTAGGCTATCACTGCTGCTACAGGCGTGATATTATATTATGTTATTTGTGAAAGAATACTTAATTATGCATTTATTTTTAATTGTTAAAGAAAAAAATACGTGAACAGTCTTCAATTTCACACAAACTAATGCAATGATTGATTTGGTTTTATTCTACTGATAGTGATACCCAGATCAATAACAAAACCATTTCATTCGGAATTTATAATAATTTTTTTTAGTTACCTATGTCTTTACAAGATTTGTTGTTTCTGAAAACATCAGTAGTGCGTCATTCTCGTAAATTTGTTACAGTTATTAATTTTAGTACATATAATAGAATTACTGCAACTCAACCACCATGCACACAGCATGCATACAGGTGCAAATCTATAACCATAGGAAAACTTATAAAGGAGAGATATTAATAGGTACAGTAGATTTAAGTATTGAACTTTATATTATTATAAACTTCTTAAGGCTTGTGCAGACCAGCGCGACTTGTCGCGCGACGCGACACGAACAATACAATTTCTAAGAATACTTCACAGTATAACAATAACCGGTGTCGCGTCGCGCGACAAGTCGCGCTGTCCTGCACAAGCCTTTATTCCTAAAACGCTAAAATAGGGATAAATTATTCTTATAAAAACCTAAGTACATAATATTACATCCTGAACCAAGCCACGCATACACGTAATATAGGTATCTAGGAACCTAATACTTATTGTTTTTATAAGAGATGAACATTTGTCCAAAAAATCACACACATCATGGCATCACTAACGACACCTAGTCATTATTTCTAGATTATTACTGGCTCCTACTAAGAACTCAGTAATTTCTTCGTTGCCAGCAGAATGCTACGCAAAAACCAGTCATTTATGGTGTTATTGCATGATAATGAGTTTAATGCTATATGCCTACATTGTTTAGTTTAGCGTCATTATTCTTTGTAAGTGGAAAAATCTGTCCGTTCATCAGATATGATTCATACAAACTATGACTTGTTACTTGGTATAGAGATTGTTAGTCGATAGATTACCAAGAGTATCGAAACATATTTTTAAGATTTAGAATAAATTATAGGATAATAGTTCCATACCACTCTGGACAAGTTACTTGAGTGAAAGCCCAATCAGTAATCATTGTCTTGTAAGTTTTCTTTCAGTAAAAGTCTTTGATAACTTACTAAATCTTGAACTAACAAGCAATATTATACTTCTGAAACTAAAAACTTTTTAAACCTTATGGCTTATATATGTACTTCAAAATCTGGAGTCCTTCAAACCCGAAATTTTAATAGCGACACCTAGTTCAGCGTCTAACAAGTACCTATAAAATTTAGTTGAGTCGAATCTACCCGGTTTATGATTATGACCAAAACTCCTCGACTATAAACGCATCTATTAATGTAGTCGGGGAGTTTAAGAGAGAAGTGAAAAGAATAAAATGTAGATATCGAATCCCTATTGGAGCCCATCCGGTATCCAGTCTATACTAAATAATACAAACAACCGTTTTTTATCAATGATATGATAAGTTATTAAGAAAACGCTACTCGTTTAGACGTGGTCTTCAGTATAAAGTAATTAAAAGTCGGTTATCGTCGCTTTGAGTGACCAGAGGGCTGGCCTATTTTAAGGCTTTGGCCTTAAAATAATCATCATCCAACGAGGCAATGCTGCCAGCCTTTTGGCCATTTTTCTCATTGACGGTGATACGAACGAATGTTTTGATGCCCAATTAGCTCTTCCCTTTTTCATGTACTTGTATATATTTTAGTGTTAGCTAGTATATTGTATTCAACATTTTTCATTATGAATTAAAAGTTAAAACTAGTAGAATATTCCATGAACAAAATAAAACACGATACAATCATAAGACAAGTACTTAAGTAGGACTATTATCATTTACATGAGAAGTTTGTTTTGAATCTGATTTGTGTTTTTAAAACAAACAGATCCGTAATACACTGTTCATAATATTATAATGTTAGGCTTTCATTCTTATAGATTTTGGATACATTTGCATCTATCTTCTTTGTTACAGCTTCGTCAGTGACAATGCTCATTGTGGCTCCAAAGTCAGTCAGTATTAATGCTAACTGTGTATGTTTTAAACAATCCTTTGTGATTCTTATTTATACAGACATGGTTTTTTGTTGTACCTCTGTTCTCTGATAATTTATCATCCATAATATTATCGTGTAGAGCTGGAAAAATCTTTCAATTTCTTCTGTGTTGTGTATTTCTTCTATGTATTGTTTTGGACATTAAACTGTTTTTTAAGACAAATATTTGAGTACCTCGTTGGTGTAGTGGTCGCAAGCGCTACTGTTAAGGCTTGCGCAGACCAGCTCGAGCTCGACTTGTCGCGCGACGCGACTCAAACAATGCAATTTCTAAGAAAACTGTACGGTATAAAAATAACCGGCGTCGCGTCGTGCGACGAGTCGCGCTGTTCTGCACAAGCCTTTAAGCATGATGTCCTTGGTTTGATTTCCAAGTCGGGTATAATGTTATTGGAATTTTCCATCAGGAATTTCTCAGTAGCAGCCTGGAGTCTAGATTTGTGCCTGGTTAATAGAAATAGACTCGCCTCCTATTACATAGTACTTAAACATAATTGGTGAAATGTGGGTTTACGAAGGGTTAGGTAGAGCTTTAACTATAGGTACACCTCTACCTAACCCTTCGGGGATAACTGGCGTGATGCAGTGTTATTTTATATTTTAATAAATCAATGAAATGGAACCATCGCTCACTTAAATTCGGCACTTAGTAAACTAATAATCATCTGCCTAGGATTTCCGCAACTTGAGGTTGGTCAGTCAAACTAGATACTGCTGAATACCAGTATTTTATATGGAGTGACTAATGACGTAAAACACGATGCTCTGGTTGCCATACCTTCAAATTCTGATTACCCCTAAGTGTCAAAGATCTACGAATGACAGAGGGACCAACGACTTAACGTGCTTCCCGAACCACAGAAGGTCGGTATGTCTCGGTATGTTATAAATGGTCACCCATCCACGGACCGACCTCGGAGAGCGTAGCTAGTCCTTCGATCGACCCTTGTGACTGTTATTATTTAGCTATGAGCCACGTAAGATAGTAGACAATATATAAGTTACAATATCATGTATCTGTAACTGAATCGTAGCTCAAAGTCAAAGTTAAAGTAAAATCGTTTCAAAAAAGCCCCTTCAAAAAAGTAGTTTTCGTGTAGAGAAGAATGGGCAAGAACTCCACCGTTACTATTTTAAAATGTTTTATTAAGGCTTGTGCAGACCAGCGTGACTTGTCGCGCGACGCGACACAAACAATACAATTTCTAAGAAAACTTCACAGTATAACAATAACCGCTGTCGCGTCGCGCGACATGTCGCGCTGGTCTGCACAAGCCTTTACATGTTGTGTAGGTACATTAGTTATATAATTATAATGTGAAGACGATGCACCTGAATAAAATTACTATGCCACAATAGGTAAAAAGAATTAAAAGTGAAGCAACGACATATAAATTAATTACTATGTGATAGATACATGGTGCTCACATATTTACAAACATTGTAAAAGTAGATGATTTTCATAAAATTTTACAATTAATAAGTCAGTGTGTGAGGAAGTAATCACAGAATGTAAAATCAATGTCACATAATAAAAAATAAAATTATACAAATTAGCAACCAGTTTGATTTTGTGTAGATTCTAGATTATCCTATGGAACAGGACCAGCATGTTTCCAAGCATTCTTATCTTTTCAAAGTGTACTTTTAATATGAGTTTTCGTTCATTTAACACAGTAGTACCCCATATAAGATGTATGTACTTATCTGTCGATCTATTTTATCTTTATTTCTATTATTAAAATTATGTCTTTCACTTATTTATACTTACATACTTACTTACTTTTTAGGGTTCCGTAGTAAACAAGGAACCCTTATAGTTTTGCCATGTCCGTCTGTCTGTCTCTCTGTCTGTCTGTCTGTCCGTCTGTCTGTCCATGGCTTAGCTCAGAGACGGTTAGTACCAGAAAGCTATAATTTGGCATATGCATACATATTAATCATGCCGACAAACTGGTATAATAAAATCAAGAAAAATATTTTTTTTTAGGGCACCTCCCCTAAATGTAAAGTGGGTATGTTATTCTTTTTTCTCGTCTACCCCATGTTGTGGGGTATCGTTAGAAAGGTCATTCAAAAATATAGGGAGTTTGTGCAAGCCATTTTTGAATTCAGGGATTCGTTTGCGAAATATTAAGCTTTTAACTAAAAAAAATTGTTAGAGTCAAGTGTCCCCTCCCCTGCCAGCTAAATGGCCATACTTGGATTTGTGAAAAAATTCACAGAAGTAGTATACATATATAACGAAATTAAAAGAACAACTATCAGAGTTCAGGTTAACGAGTAATAATCAACCAACTTAAATTTGCGGTTTTAAAAACATGATCTCCCATACATTCAGTATGGGAGAACATGTTTTTCAACTACAATATTAAGTTTGTTCTTGGGATAATTTCATCCCAACTACGGAACCCTTCATTGTGCGTGGTCCAAAATGCACGTGGCCGGTTTTTTTTTAAATTAAAAATTTGGAGATTTTTTCTTGCATACATAATATTTTCAGAAATGAATTGGCAAGGTACCGTCATAATATAAACCTTATAAATAGTTCCCTGAGAGATTCGCGGTGACGTAGATTATAAATGGCTCTGACAGCTCTCTTATGCAAAATAAAGATGGATTCAATGTCAGCAGCCCGAGTGGGCACGCCACAACAGTGGCGATAAGTCCCCTCTTTGAGGAGTGGCTAGAGAGGCGCCACGGCGTCCTCACCTTCCGCCTGACGCAGGTCCTCACCGGACACGGTTGTTTCGGGAGGTTCCTATTCCGCATAAGGGGGGGGGGGTGTCACCACTTTGTGAATCGCCCGGAGGACATGGTGGAGCAAACGGTAGAGGTCTGCCCGGCTTGGGCGGAGCACCGCTGTGTCCTCACGGAGGCGATCGGCGGCGGCGATCTCTCGCGTCCGGCCGTGGTTCAGGCTATGGTTCGGAGCGAGAGTGCATGGGAGGCCGTCACTTCCTTCTGCGAAGCAGTAATGCTCACGAAGGAGGAGGCGGAGCGCCCGAGGGAAAGGCAAGATTCGCGCCCTCGCGCCCCTAGTCGCCGCAGGAGACGCCCCGGGCGTCGGGAGTCGCGAGCAGACTTCAAAGAGATGTCAGCACCAACTGACGGGGTCCGTAAGGGCCAATGCCTGCCAGGGTTGCGAGTTTGTCCGAAAGGGATATCGCGGCCCCGGCACACAGGCAACGGAAGGAACAAGGGTGGGTTTTAGTCAGTAAAAGTCTGACACGCCCTCCCGCTCCGCCCAGAGCGGAAGAAGTTATTTGATAAGTTCACAGCAAAAAAAAAAAAGGCCGAGCACACAGTAAAATGCCATACCACTTAATGCTGTGGACCTGAATGAGCTGAATTACCAGCTTCAGCCATTGTGTGACTATTTGATATAATTATCTACCAAGTACCTACAAGTTAGCGAAAAAGTATGAAAGAATAATCACTGCACTCCAACTTTATATAATGGTTTAAAGTTCATTCCTTTGTTGTGGTAGAGACAAGGTTTTCCATTGTCTGCTGTATCTTTCTTTACTATAGAAGTCGAATATTATCGAGCACCAATCGTTTTGAATGTCGACTGTCTTTGAATTATAAGTTGGAATGGTGAAATTAATGTTTGGGCTATTGATGCCGTGGTAGGTTGCTAAGCGAAAATAAGTACCTACGATAAGTCACGTTATGGAACGTAGGTGGGTAGATTTATTTTTTTCTTAAGCCGTATAACAATGCAGGGACTTCAAACAAAGGATCTTTTGAAATCCCTTTCAAGTTTTTCAGTAAAGGTCATCAAAAAGACTGCGCACCTGAAATGTGCCTATTTAGAATTTGGAATTTCTTTATTTTGCCTAAAATATGTTACATATTATGTAATACAACAGCAAGTTTGTCAGTATGAGCTATATAATTTTAGCTTGTGTTGTGGTTTAACTAGACAGGATGGGCCGTAAGGTCAAAAGCAGTTTAACCTATGGTTAACGGAATCTACGATAAAATATAATCGATGGTTTAATCCTAATGAAAAATAGGAACAAATTAGTTAAACTTCGATTAATATTTTATGCATGGCAACATCTCTAGTTTATTCGAGGTACTTTCATCCGTTCATTAAAATAATGGCAACAAATAGATTCATTTGACATTGACACTGAAAAATTTGACATCTGTGAGTCTGTGAGGTTTTAATAAGCAATAGAACAACAAAGAGACCCTTTTTTATGGGAGCATGGCTCCGCTAAATGACGTCATGTTATCGTCATTTTAATCACACGTACCGATATCACGCGGGTATCCCAGAAGTCCCGACATAAACGCAAAAATTCGGGAAAAATGGCCGCCACCGTTGGAGGGTTATTTTCATGTCTTCATGTGGTTTTTAAAATTTCTTCTAAAATTATATTTGCTTGTATGAATTCTATATCATCCCATTGATTTCAATGATTGTATCTTGATATAATTTTATATCACTATTAATAATTTTGTATCACTGTTAATAATGAATCGATACGCAGAAATGTGTGTAGCAGGCAGGTAGAAATGTGTTGCTTTGTATTTTGAAAGATCGACATGTCAAATTATGACATCTGGTCAGTTTACGGTCAGTTTAATCCATGCAAAGGAGTTTAAACTAATCGATTGTTTAAACTGCCAATAGTAGATCTAGTTGATCTACTATTGGCAGTTTGATCTTATGAAAAAATCGATGCCCAGAGATTAAACTCTCTTCTATGGCTTAAACTACGATTGATCTTACTGCCCTAAGGTTTGTAACATTGATGGTGGAGCACAGGACGGACATACCTATTTATTGCACACTGTTATCCACACCATTATTCATCATCATCAACTAACAGCAGTCCACTGCTGGATATAGGCCTCTTCAATTGCACGCCATTCAGCTCGATACTCGGCAATGGTCAGAGTTCATATTAATATACCTACAAATAGACCATGACCATATAATGAATCTTAATCGAATGAGCAAAGTTCAATTAACAACCGCATAAAACAAAGCCTAACCTACTCATAATCAGCGACTAGTATTCGTTAGCTTAAAGTTGACCAACAGCTGCGCTGCGTACGCGCAAATTGAACCTGATTGCCGCTAAGATGTAGTAATTGTGCTAACTAATACCTATTGGGAAGCAATTGGTATTCGTTTTGTAACAATTACTTTGTCTTGTCAATTAATGATTGACGTATCGACTGAAGTTTAGTTTTAATTAATTGTTGAATTGTTGATGTTACTGTCAATTAGGTATTACCTAACTCAATTTTTTTTTTCAAATTCGAATATTTTATTGAAACAAAAACAGGTTTAAGTTTTTTTTAGTGTTCGTTAACAGCTACATTCGTTTAAAAAAACTGTGTTGCAGCCATTAGCGCCCATGCACCTCCGAGACCCTGAGACGTCGGCGTTCCAACATTTATAACATTTCTAATACAAAAGAAATAAAACAAAATAGTTTTAAAAGAACCTAAAGTAAAAGTAGGTCCTGTATATTAACTATCTAACTAAAACATTATTAATGATTATTTATTTATAATAAAGTCGTCGTCAGGAGCCCGAAAGTCTGACACCAGTCTTACCAAGGGGTATCGTATTACCCAGTTACTGGGTTGTGGAGGTCACATAGGCAGTCGCTCCATGTAAAATACTGGTATTCAGCTGCATCCGGTTAGATTGGAAGCCGACCCCAACATAGTTGGGAAAAGGCTAGGCAGATTGATTATTTATTTATAATTACAATTAATTACTATTATTAATTGACAGCAGCTATAAAGCTGTCCACATCAAGTACTAGTACTACCTATATATGATGCCAACAGTTCTATCATAGTTCATAGTCCGAAATACATATATTATAAGGGCATCTATTTTAAAGAATATCTGAAGTGACTACACTGACCAATTGGGTGTGATCCCAGAAACCTTCATGTCCGTTCCGCTGTCATGCCAGTGGTGCTTTTAAAGATCAATCTATTAATGTGATGTCATTGCATGATTTTGCAAATAAAATTAATATATGTCGGCGCCAGACCACGGCGCGAAACACCGACGCCTAAACAACGCCTGCAGTAAATTTTCTAAGCATGATTATTACTTACATGCTATCAACTTTATAAAAGTCACCAATATTAGATTTGGAGTAAACCTGTCATCATAAAGGCTTGTGCAGACCAGCGCGACTTGTCGCGCGACGCGACACGAACAATACAATTTCTAAGAAAACTTCACAGTATAACAATAACCGGTGTCGCGTCGCGCGACAAGTCGCGCTGGTCTGCACGAGCCTTAAATCTCATAATATTATCTTGGTTGAGTTTTGTCAATTAGTTAAAATTGTGAAACGATAATTTGTTCCTTTCCGACAGCACTCCATAGCCATAAATCTAGCATCTTTATTACCTCTCATGTCGTTTTTGTAAACTTTAATTACTAGAAACACTTAGGCAAGAGGCGGGCGTGCATTTTTTGCCGCTTAACGTGATCACGGAGCGAGGGCGGGTGGTATAGTGCCCTAGGCCCAAAAGTCAAAGGGTTTGGACAATTCGTAACCGTTCGCCTTTTGGGCCTAGAGCTCTAGTTAATGTCTCAATGGACATTCCATGTCTGGGAAGCGGATGATACAGTCGCAAGATATTTTATTTTTGGCACGAAATATTAGGTGACAAGAGTGTGACTCTCGATTGACCGAGCCTTATGAACTCGTGAACGACTGAAGTTTGACAGATTCTGATGAATCTGCCAAACTTCAGTGCTTTTTAAAAGCATGCACTATCTCAGCCTTTTTCTGTGCTTTTGCAATTCAAGCAATATATTATGTGTTTCTCTATTTCTCTATGGAACAAACGGCCAGCAACAAGACTAAGAAAAATACAACAAAGACGAGAACTCGTAAAACATAAAAAAATAAACATAATTACATACAATGCTGCATAAAGAAATCACCTATCAATATAGGTAATTATATTAAAAACCTAGCAGCTGAATCAATTTAAACAAGATTTATTTATGATTAATAAACCAAACACAAAATTCGTATATATTTAGTGCTACTATATCCGTTTGGTTACACAATACCTAGAACATCTGTAGTCTAGATATGTCAGATATCTAGACTTTCACTTTATCTCCGACAGTAACACAGTGAAGCGAGTTGTATTCGAGTGCATTGATTTTGAGTGCACTTTCTCAGTTTATTGAGACGAATCTAATACCTATTTGCTATTATCTGATCGCTCCATTCTTGGTTCAGATTCCTAAGGTAGGTATCCTGCACCCCAATTGTGTAACACACTTTCCGTCACGATCCGAAGGATTTTGAAGGAAATTAAAAATGTTTGAAAAATTTGTGTGCTCAACAACGTAAATAACGCAATGCATATTGTTTAATTGTCAAAATTAATGTCATTGGGATTGTGAGTCTGTTTCGCAATCCACCGCGACGCAGACACGCAAATCAAGGAAACATGAAAGAAGCTCTCTATTTTCCATCATGTAAAACCGATAATTAGGGATGCATGTAGTCCCATGCATCCCTGATTTGCGCTAAAAAGCGCAACGACCAATTCGGCTTTTTAAAACCAAAAATATTATGAGCATGATAATGACAACCAAAGAACTTCTAGGAGTAAAGAGTACAGGCATACTATAAATTAATATAAAAATGTTGCATCCGTGTTAAGACAGCTGTACTTTAAACTGCTTTGTCACACCTTTAATGCTCTCCCAAACACGTGTTTGTTTTGAATTATCTAAGGTAATCACTCTATAAATAACATAATAGTTATTATAACTATCATAGGTCACAATGGTCAAGTTACAGTGGTAGTAAAAACAATGTTTTCATTATAATTATCTGTAATTTATACCTACATAGTGTCCGAGTTATGTAAACGTAAATTGATATGAATTATGTTTTTTTTTTCTCTCATAAGGACTCAGCTATATTTAAGTATCATGATATTAACGTATCTCGTCATAAAAATAATATGGTCAGCAAGGTTGTATGTACGCTGACTAGGCTTAAGAGAAAATGAGAGAAGAATGATGGATGACATCTTTGTGACAATCTAACTTTTTTAATTTCAGTTTCTTCTTTCTAATAGATTTTGAATAATACATAATTAATTACGTAGTAAATAAGTTTAATTAAGATGTGAGTATAAGCAAAGAACTACGGGACCGACATGTTTTATGAAAGAATAAAAGGCCCTCAAAAATTAAAACTCCCTTCCTAATGGTATTCTAGAAATGATTATGGGGTTATTATAGACATGGCAGCCAAATGGTCAGCATTCATCTCCGGGGACATCAATGTGTTTCTAAATAGCTAACAATTTTTATATGGCAAAGTTTTCCAGTATTGTAGGTGATCGTTCATACCACAGGTGACTAGAGCGTTACCTGGTTGATTGCCAAAATTAATTTTCAGTCTTTCCCTTTTCCACATGTTTTGAAAACTTCAAACTGAAGTTAGACTTTGACACGCTGTTCATAGTAACTAAACTCTAAGCAAAACAATATTATTTTATAAAAAAATATTGTCATATTTTCGAGTAAGGAAGAACGTACTGTTGTTTACAGATTCCGTTTTGCGCTTACTGTTTAAACTAGTACAATGAGCGTTTTCTCCTTGATTTCCAAAACAAAATGACCAACTAACCCTAACTTTTGATTAATAAAATAACATTAAATATTCAACCTTATCAATTTAGCTAATAAGGCTGTGTTCCAAAATTACAGCTGCATAGATGTTCTATGTTATGGAGTTTGGTTTCCGCACTTAGTCGTTCAGTGGACCATTGTGCGTGGGCCATAGCGGCCGTTGGTTCCAACCAGCCCACCTCCCTCCAGAAGTTGATTAAAACTCCTGGTCTGTTCAGAATATCTGTGTAAGATCTGGGTGTCCCGAGGGTCTCTGTTCTAAGCTGGGTGACGCCTGTGCATTCAAAAAGCACGTGCGCGACGGTTTCCTCAGCCTCCATGCACGCCCTGCACAGAGGACTGTCCGTTATGCCCATTGTGTGGAAGTGTCTGTTCAGCGAGCAGTGGCCCGTGATGGTCCCCGTCACCAGGCGCAGGCCATTCCTATCCAGGCGTAGTAAACGCCGGGTTAGCCCGGTATCCAAAGATGGCATGGCTTCCTTGGACTGCCTGCAGCCCGGTGTTGAGGTCCACCAGTGCTCCGCTTGAGTGTGGGTGAAGCAGCTGCATAGATATTATTACTAAAATTTGTACGAGATAAAGTCGTGTTCAGACTTTAGATGCTGGTAGTGGTCAGCATCCTACTTGCGTAACACACGATCAATCACAATCTAACCCATTGCTTCATATGTTCGAAAAATTTGTCTGTTCAACAACGTAAATAACACAATTAATGTTATTAAACTGTCAAAATGAAACCCATTGCTACTGTTAGTGTGTTACGCAATTACTCCGCTGTTTTGGGTGATATTGTATTGGGTACGATGAGTCGTTTTATTTTATTCCGTAGTAGGTACTTAAATTTATATCGTTCGAACTGTGTACTTCACAAACAAATTAGTAAAGTAGAGATCCACAAGCAAATTCCTGATAGCAGAATGTCATTAATAATCATTTCACCTTTTCATTTTCACTAACTATGCGAATGTTATAATAATAAAAGTATAATTAATTAGACACTGATAATATGTAGTTCATTCTATATAATTGATAACGTTGCAATGTAATATAGGCCACACGTGGTCAGATACATTGCTCACAGTTCACGATGCGTGTAAATAAACAGACTATTTTGTATGTGTCAATTGGCACTTTGTGCCAGTACTAGGTAGTGCTACTAGCCTCTATACGCTCTATGGTTATTTTGACGCGTGGCCAAAATTGGAACTAATGCCGCTATCTTGTTTTGTCAATACCATAGAAATATAATATATCTATGGTCAATACCCAATGACAGTGACAATTTCACAAATATTTATCAACAACGCCCCCGTGCCAATGTAATTCAGGCGGCAAACGGTTTATGTACCACTTTAGTTTGAGATGTGTACTCGTACCTTATTTTGATAGACCGAAGTAGGTACTGTGCACTAAGTATCAGCATAAGTACGTGCGAACTTGATTGTTGTAATTGAGATACAGGGGTCATGGTGCACTCATTATTTTACAAAAAATTTGATAGCCGTTTGTAAAATAAATGTTATTGATAGGTAAAATAGGTTTTCAATATTGAATGTATTTAACGATTGTGTTAAATGAGGTAGACAAAGGTACCTACTTAATCAAAAACTCTCGACTGTTTCAATGGAAGTTCACTCCAGAAAGTTCTCTGCAAATCCGTAGGTAGGTACGTAGTTAGGTGGGTCCGGGATCTTGAGTCTTATTTATGTAAGATTTAAATACGTTTGTACATATTATTGACCTAACTTTACGTCTACGCTGTAAGAATTCATGAGGTAATCATTTCATCACACTTTTCCTCTGAACACATTCTTATTGCTCCAGTTTTTAAACAAATCGTAACATAAGCATCATTTTAGTATAAATATAAACTCAAGTACACGCGCACTTGCGATAAGCGTTCCGCTAAAAATATTTACATTAGTGCAGACTTTATATTTAGTCGGCTATTTAGTTTATAGATACGTAGCTACACGTCAAACAAGAAACAAATGATCGAACAAACAAGATATAATTATCAGCCTCTATTGCTTCGCTCCCCAACTCATTCGTTCCGCCTGCTGAAAATCTCCTGGACATGAGTTGCCTTGGCTTACCTAGAAGTCTTTAAATAGACTCCGGACCCAGGTAGGCAGAAGCAAGAAAAAGCTGCTCAGGGGGAGATTCACAGATGTCTCCGCCCTGGAGTGTAAATGTGGTGCTGTCCCACAAACAATGGGGCACTTAATATCGTGTCCTGTTGCCTGCACGTTGCAGAAGCTGATGGACGCAGTTACTGAAGGTGCCAAACACGTAGTCGAATTCTGGGCTGACTCCATTTAGATTGACACCCTAAGAAGAAGTCATAGAAGATTGTTTAGTTTTTATTTTGAGTAGTAATGCTGACCTCCTTTTTGGCAGTAGTTGCAAATCTATACTAATCCTAGAAAGTTTTAAAGTTGTTTGTTTGGTTAAGGTAATCTCTGGAAATATTTAACATAACATATCATCAAACCTGTAATCCCCGAAGGATTAGGCAGAGGTGCTGTACCTATAAGTAGTACACCCACATTTCACCAGTTATGTTTAAGTCCCATGTAATAGGGAGCGAGCCCATTGCCATCAACCGGGCACTACTCTAGACTCCGGGCTGCTACTGAGAAATCACAGACCGAAAAACCCGATAACACTTTGTTCGACCTGGGGATCGAACCCAGAACCTCATGCTCAGCAGTAGCGCTTACGACCACTACACCAACGAGATAGTAAACGAGGCTGGGAATATTTAACAGACTGCAAACATTCTTTCATTGAAATGAAGCTACACTATTCCCAAATGACAAGTGATGGATTCATGCTAGAAAAATATAGATAGTTTTCGTAGTAATCTACGTACAGATGAAACTGCGGGGGACTTCGAGTCGTTAACATTTATAGAATGGTATCTAATCAGCTAGGTATCTAATTAAGCAACACATTTTCGATTTGCAATTGAGACAAATTGGTTTCGTTTGACTAGAATTGCTTTCAATTTACAACTTTTGAAAGCAATTCAAGTCAAACGAAACCAATTTCACTCAATTGCAAATCGAAAATGTGTTGCGTAATTAGATAGCTGGGTTGCAAACAACTGTACTGAAAAGTGATGTTTCCAGGTTTTACATCTTCATGATTAAGAAGCAATTCCCCTAAGCTCTTAACCATCACTTGTGCTTGGCTACACTAAATTGTCTTGCGTTCATTTTTATCATAACTTTTATCACTTCATCGTGAGTTCATTGGCCAAACGGTAAAGGAAAAATCATAAAACTTATTTCACGCAATGACTCTTGATTGATCTTTATAAATGTAAATAATCTGTTTCTATGCTGAAACACGCAGAGTTTTATATACTATAGTAGTATTCAGTAATGTAAGTTTTGTTTTTACGGTTTTTAAGGTTTTTGGACTTTATTTATTACTTCCAGCACAGAAATGTACACTTCCCAGCTAAAGCACTAGGAAGTGGGCGTTTTGGGGGTCTGTCTTATGTAATTTTGACTTTCGAAAATTGCTGATTCTCAGCCTAGTTTGAATAAATGACTTTTGAATTTTTCTAGAAGTCAACCTTTGGGTGATGCAGACACAAAGAGTGGTAGATGGTTTAAAAGTCAAAAAGGGTGCTAAGTATTCTGAAGACTTCGATATTGACAAAGAAACGAGAGTTTCATCACCATAGATACAAATAGTTCATTCGACATAAAATCAGCCTTTCTGAATGCCAATATATTATATTTTACTGTTAAAGAACTATATTTCTCAAACAAAATTCCCTACCTATCTTTTTCAACCTCGACTTCATATGCAAGAATAATAACTAAAATCCCTAGATACCGGAATAACGAAGTATATCCATTACATAAGCCTCTCATGCCTCAAAGGCCGATGCGTAGTGGACTTGTGGCTATGATGTTTACATAGCCTTTATGTGGCGTCATCTTAGCATCCTCTCAAAGCGAAATAGGTTGACCTCTTTAGAGTGACCTGGTTCAAGATGACGCTTTTCATTGGTTCTTCAGGTGTAAAAATATTGGGATATGTTTTGGGCAATGAAGAGAAGATTTTAAACAAATAGTATGAAGAAAGAATTAGAAGAGTAATCCTGTCAGTGGTCAACAGTAATATCGGCCCTGGTACTAAGGAATTTTCGTTAAGGAAGGAATCCTATTTCTTTATTTTGAGGTTGTAAGTACGTTTTGATATTCATTGTGTTTTGAAAAGCTCTCTAAATGCATTGGTTCTATATGGGATTTGCGCTCTCTGGTTTCCTATTTACAGTTTTTTACTGCATGGGTTTAGATTATGTAGCTGTAAAAGCTCGAATCACTCGAATTGTGAACATTCCTAAGAATGTACAGAAAACAGTTTTTTTTTATGGAATTTATTGACAGCAATGAGTTGGCAATATAATATTGACGTAAATCTATATTACTAACTACCTACGGTACTTCTCGAACAAGTTTTTTTTAATACTAAAGTTAAATGCAAATAGTATATACGTATATATAGTAGGTACACATGAAATATGAGTAAATGATTTATCAAATGGACTCTGGAATTAAGATAAAAAATATGTTGTTGTTCCCAGCAATATTTAAATAACTATTAATAGATAACAAAGTTGTATTCTTCTAGTGACCTTGAATCTGCGAGCATATAATGTTAATGATAAACATCAACATGAATTAGGTTGATCAAACAAAGTGATTGAATTTATTTATATTTTATGCAAATATTTTTTGCCCAGGACATGGTTTTTACTTGAGTGGTGATACTTGAGAATTGGATGGCTTGGGAACATAAAAACACTTCTTTATTAGCGTTTACTAAAATATCCGTTCAACTTGAAAGTTTCCTGTTGCATAAAATCTTAAAACGGCTAATAAACGGTTATGGGTGGAATTGGCAATCCACGTCTGTTACCACCACCAATATCTTAAAACAATAGTGGTAACAAAAAGCTTACCACAATATCTTTAGTAAAGCGAAATCTCATTTTAAATAAATTTTCATCATAAAACTCAATTGGATTTTCTGCATCTCGTAAGTAGCGTCGCGATACGTAAATATATGGATTATCGTACAAATATTCAATAAACTCTTCAAAAGAAATAACGAAAATCAGATGAAATATGCTTTTTTTTGGTTAAACACTTCCTCAAGGTAGATCGCGACGTACCTTATATTTGACAGTTGGTTCCTCAACTCAAACTTGCCTCGAATGAGGAAATTCTTTAACATGAGGAGTAAAATTGCAACTATGAATATCTAACTACCTAAGTGAGGTTGAGTCGAGTCGAGGAAATCATGAGGTTTTGACTTAGAATATAGGTGTTTAGTGGACTGTAGATTTATTGACCATCTTCTATTTTGTTAGGCACCTGGTTGTTTGGTTCTTGTTGAAAGACCTACACTACCCTCTCATACCTATTAATAGTGTTATTTGAAAATATTGTAAAGGCCAATTATTTTTAAAAGAGTAACCGTGGAGTTTCTTGACGGCTCTTCTCCATAGGAAACGACCAATTGGAACGGTGCACCTAGCTTCTGATGTTTCATACGTAATGCGACGGCCAAGTGTCAGTGGCACTCGCACACGAACGGTGCCTTATCACCAGTGATCGGAGTAGGTAGATTGATTTTTAGTACTTGTATCATAAATGCACACAGAAAGAATAACATGGATAAGCCATTTTTCCGGAAAGTAATTCCGGTATTTCCGGATTCAATTAAATATTGTTAATGTTGGTAGTGATATTATTACTACTCAATTCAAAATTTAAAGGAAGGTATCAAAACTAAATTAATTCATTATTTATCTGTTGAAAAAAAAAAATAGGAATAAAGAATAAAATTGCACATTTTATTACAATTCCTACCTTTTTTTTGAGGATGGCAAATCATCAAATGACTCCTTCCACTCTGGCAGAATACAATTCCTACATAAGTTCCGGTTTTTTTTTAATAATCCACCAATTCCGGAGGAATGTCCATAGTAATATATACGTTTCGGATCAATGACCCCAGTTCAATCTACCTACTCCGATCACTGCTTATCACTGAACAATATTTAACACTATATAAATATTGTTTAAACTTTTGTAAAAAAACACGTTTCTTGTATGGGGATCGACCCCCTTAAATTTTTAAATTTATAAAGATATATTATCCTATTAATATTATAAATTTGAAAGTTTGTATGTTTGGATGTTTGTTACTCAATCACGCAAAAACGGCTAAACGGATTTAGGTGAAATTTGGTACACAGATAGTTTATAACCTGAATTGACATATAGGATATTTTTTATCCCAGTAGTACTTTCCCGTGGGATAACAAATTTCCGACCTCCACGTGGCCGAACTAATATTATTACTATAATAAATAATATTATAAATTCGAAAGTGAGTTTGTTTGTTGGTTTGTTTGTTTGTTACGGTTTCACGCTAAAACGACTGAATAGATTTGGGTGGAATTTGGCACATAAGTAAACCATGAACTGGCGTCGGCTAGGGGCGTGAGGGCACGACATTTGCCTCTCCCTCACACGCTCCGTCTCCTCCTTCGCGAGCATTACTGCTTCGCAGAAGGGTGACGGGTCCTCACGCCCTCTCGCTCCGTAGAGCATGAGGCCCTGGGTTCGATTCCTAAGTAGCGCAAAGTGTTATTGGGCCTTTGCCATCAGGAATTGCTCAGTAGCAATCCCGAGTTTGGATTTGTGCTCGGTTGATGGCAATACCATCGCCCCGCTATTACATGGGACTTAACTGGCGAAATGTGGGGGTATAACAAAGCAACTTTAGAATGCATGGATTTTAAGTATTTTTTTCTTGGATACGGTAGCAAGCTGAGAGGTGGAGCAACTTGCATCATTTTAGATGGAATACTATCTATTTCTAAGTCGTATACCTACAGTAATAAAAATGCTTTGTTACATAATATGTGTTTTTTTTTTTAAGAAACGTTCATAACACTTATATCTATTTCTTACTATTTATTACTGAACAGTGCACTATTTTACTAGATTATAATACCGATGAGGCCAACCTTCTCACTAAACAATAGCTCTGTGATTTTTTATGTTTGATTGCATTTCTCAGTATCCCGTTAGACGAAGTATAATTAATACTACCACTGTAATCTAGAGATCATAAGTAACAAATCAACATGCATTTCATTAATAGATGCCACAATTTTTGATGGGCCTAATCGCTGACCAAAAAAAACTATCTCCTTTGCAACAGATTTTCTTACGATAGGAATGCAATAAACATATTTTTTTTGTAATTCGTTGTAAATATTAAATAAAATCGTTAAAAAAATTCTTACCTACTATTTCACCACACGTTTTCACGAAACTCTGCGGCGCGGGCTCGAATTGCTTCAAGCTCAATTTTTTTTTGGATATTGGTTTGTGTTCGAGGCGGCAATCAATAGGTTGATCCTAATGGCGATGACGATTATTTTCGCTGCTAGACGTAACATCCGATAATGTTATGTTAAATATTGATGTTCTATATTACAATATTATTACCTAATACGATATGCTATATTAAACGGCTTTGTTTACTGTTAAACATAACAGGTTTGAAGATTATGTAATTGATGTCATGTCTTGTGTAAATTGCATGTTTCTCTTGGGATGTTGTTAGACTAAGTATATAATTGACTATTAACTTAGCTGATATTTTTGCGCAAGACATGTTCGTTATTATTAAGAGGTGACACATCTTTTTGAAACCGATGCAATGTAGCATCCTACATTTTGGCGTCGGTTGTCTCGACAGAGAGTTTTGGTGTTCCATCGATGTCACATACTTTTGCTGCCATTTGTATATACCTTCCACAAATGATGACATATATATTTGCCATTATCTTGACGATAGATATTAAACTATTAATGGATGAATGATGAGATCAGCTATTAAGAGACTGTACGTACATGTTTTTACTTGTATTTTAGTTCTCTCAAAAACTTCGTGCAATGCGAATTTGAATAGATAAATTTAGGCCATAAAAATGCCACAATCAGCACAAACTTTGCTGAAAAAAAAAATGCACAAAAACTTAGGCCTGTTTCAACAAAACTTTGTCAAGTCATCAGTTACTTACGTGGACAACGTGACAACGAGGTTTGAAATGATGAATACCTATAATAATATTATAATGACTTAGACAAACCTTTATGTTATCAAATAAGTTTTTTATTAAAATGAAATAAAAGTGCCTTGTATGTTTAGACAGGGTGGCAGGGACATCGACTCGAAAACTGATACGTACATGATTCTGAACCCGCTGCGTTGAAATTTTTCGCCGGTTATTTTTTTTTAATCTGCTGTTCCTTGGGAAAGTGCAATACCTACGCGGTCAAAATGTATGGAACAGCTGTTTTTTTTTAAATAACCGACGAAAAATTTCAACACACGGGTGTTCAGAATCCATCGTAACCGGCTTCGCGTCGATGTCCCTGACACCCTGTATATACAAGGCACTTTTATTTAATGCAAAACATTACCTCACGCCTGAATTTCCCGAAAGGTTAGGCAGAGGTACACCTAAAGTACACCCACATCCACCTATAGTACAGTCCCATGTTATAGGGGGCGAGCCTTTTGCCATTAAAACATCCAGATTCCGAGCTGCTACTAAGAAATTCCATATTGAAAAACCCAATAATTCTATGCCCGACCTGGAAATCGAATTCAGGACCACATGCTCAGCAGTTGCGCTTTCTATCGGCAGTCAAAAGGCAAATAAATTTAGAATAGGTAGGTAGATTAACTCGATTCAGGAATTGAAAATGAAGCATATTTACTGTTACATTTCTGCTGAAAACAGTAAATAGAACAAAGCTTCTTAAGTATTCCATTATTTACAATACAAACTCTAGCTTTAAATGAACTTTCATTTTCTTTAATAACAAAGAAGTTTATATTTTTATTCTCTCTTATAAATTTATATTAATGCGAGCGTTTTGTAATTCTTTTGTATCGCTCAGGAAATTGTTTTTAATTGTTACTATGTTACAATATTTTTTGTATTTCTTCTATAGATTTTTCACTATAGTCATGAAACAGTTTCTTCTAGGATCTCCAATGTGTGTCTTCATGCCAAGTGATTATGTCTCAAACTCTCGATTCTTCAGTCTTAGCGATTTCTGGGAGGCTTATTTTCAGCACATATTTATTTATTGTTATTTTTGTCAATAATAAAGCATTTTGTCCGTGACCGTTACGACTAGTTTCGGACTAGTCACAAGTAAAGGCTTCTTTAAAAATGTAAAAAATAAACAAATATGTCCCGCCTGCCCTAGCTAAAAGCTAAACAGTTAATTTAAATGTACAGATCCTGAAAATATACAAAAAAGAGAATCTCTTCAACTTCATTTCAGCAGACGCCATTAATACAGCCTCACACAATAATTTAATGAAGAGACTGATATAGACAGGTCTAGAATGAATCCCAGGAAGTTTGTTCGGTTCAATGTCAGCCATTCACGCGAAGTCTGTGACTCTGTGCTAGTCTGTAGTGCGCAGGTAAATCGATTCATCTGCGTTTCTCGTCCCCTACGATGTAAATTGAAGCGTAGGGGGTCGTTGCACTGCCTGAAAGGAGGCTTGTTCAAGGTAGACGGTACGGGGACGATTCGAATAGGATGGGATATATAAAGTTCGAGGAAAATATACGTAAAGCGACAGTTAAGCTGAAAATGGTGTCAGTGTTCTGATTAATAATATAGTATATTTTCACGTTTCCACAGATAAAACTCCGGAATTAATTTGGTAAACACAGAAATTCACAAGAAGGCCGAGCTACTACTGCTCAAAACGATTGTATAAAAATAGTGAAAGTTTTGTATTTTTCACCGGAGGGTTCACTTCCAATATGTATGGCGAAATGGCGTATGAGTTCTATGAAAAGTGGGTGGAGTCGTCTGTATGTTTTTTTTTAAATCGACTTCATTATGTACACTCATCGATATTTCCGTCAATTGTGAACCGATTTTTTTTATTTGGTAGAGGAAGCTAGCGCGATGGTCCCATATAAATTAACTTTAGCTTCGACAATTGGTTTATCTTGATGATGTTATAATACCTCCTGTCACTGTTGTTTACATAGCAAGTACAACGAATTGCTTGGTAGGTATCGTAACTAAAACTGAAAAATAAAACATAGGATAGTTTAGTATAGTGATTTTTCATGAAAAAAATCATTTAAATTTACGTAAATTATACCGTTTTCGTGCTAGGGCCTTCCACTGGTGCAGAATAATAAGGCACTTTGTACACGGCACGGTTTCTCTACGGTACGGCGTATAAACTGCGCCGTAGAAAAACGTGTCTGTCAACAAGCTTCCATAGTGATCCATACAACACTGACGGCTGTGCTTACACACGGCGAATAAACCGTAGTTTTACCCGGCAAGAAAAACGTGTGTGTACAAAGGGCCTAAGGCTTGCAATATTGGATGGATGAAGCTTTTAACTTGGCCTAATAAATTATAGTTCCTGTGGTGTATGGTCTCCGATGAGACATAGCGTCACGTCATCGAAACTTCCTCCGACAGGCGGCGTGGTGATCGTGTCGTAGGTATCTCGTTACCACCTCGTACCTTGTAAATGGCGATGAGATTATGGATGGATTATCGGCGTGTTGTCTGCAAGTCTATGGTAATAAATACGTTCTTGTATTTCAGGCAAAGTGGTATTGGTAACGTAAGTAATGTAGTTGTTTATCATATTTGTGAGTCCATAAATTAGGACTCGTCAGGTTTATGGCATTTAAAAGGTTTAGGCAGAGTTGTAATTAGTTGAAATGTGAAAAGTAGAAAGTGACTTGCTAGAAAATTCAACCAGGAATGGTGGTACTTAGCTAACTTCATCATCATAATAATTTCAGTCGAAAGACATTCACTGCTGGATATAGGCCTCCCCCAAGAACCGCCCTTTAAACCGGTTCTGCGCTTCCCGCATCCAGCGGATTCCTGCTATCAAACTTACTATTACAAATAATAATACCACATTATTGTAGCTGTCACACGGTCTTTGCAGCTGTGGAACAAATTAATGGCTGATCCATATAATAAAAATCATTAGTGGTAGTTGGCGGCTTCAGAAAAATTTACTAATTACGTTGTCTTGTTCCTCATTTGTTAGTTAAAAGAACCATATTTGTATTCATGAGTAGATTCCATTATATCAGTAAACGGGTAAATAAATTCATGAATAGTTTTCAGGTGGACTGATGTTGACAACGTATGAAAATGAGAGCATTGATACCAAATTTGTAAATACAGGTTTATTGAACTTCTTAAAATGATAATAAACTTGTTTGTATTTTTCTTGGAGTACGTGTAATTAATTTTATGATCTATTTCTGCAAGATGGTTTGGTCTAAACTAAACTTCACAACCCTATTCTTTAGCGACCGTCATGCGGCTTGCATGAGCAGTGGTGGCCCAGTGGTAATCGTCCCGACTAGAGAATACAATTAATAAATACCGGGATCCCAAATCCCGGGATCCCGGGATTCCGGCTGTATTGTGGCCCCAAAAATCACGGGACAGTATTAGGCAAATCTCGGGATTGCCACAAACAGGTCTAGTTTGCTTTCTGTAGTGCGTTGCGCCTTGACAATGACCTTGCGTAGAATATATTAATAGAATAAACACTTTACTCTAGAGCTACCTAAAACTAGAAGCTAGAAGGTTGGAAAAAAATAAAAAATGGAGGAGTTCGTGGATATCACTTAGAAACAGCATATAAGTATATATTGTCTATTCCGACCAGTGTAGAACCTGAGCGAGCGTTTACAGCTACTGCTTATGTTGGCAATAAATTACGAAGCAGGCTTGGAAGTCAAACATTGGATGCTTAGTAATTTCTGCGATTGTATTTTCGAAATTCAAAATAGTTTTTTTTTGTCTTTTTTATTTCTTACAAAATTATAGTTTTTTGTTTTCTTTTCTTTCTTTGTGTTGTGCAACAATATTAAAAAAAAAAACAGAAATTACTCAGGTTTTTTGGTCATTTGAGCACAATTAGAAACCACATAGTCTAATCCCGGGATAGCCCCGGGATCCCGGGATTACGCATCAAAAATCCCGTAATCCCGTGAATGAAAAACATGCTGGTGCATGCAAGTGTATTGTATTCTCTAGCCCCGACCTACGAGTTGTAGGTCTTGAGTTCGACCCCGCTCTCAAAATGGTCAAGGAACTTCGTGAGGAAACCGGCATGTCTTAGAACCAAAAATTCGAAGACATGTGACATCTACCAACCCACACCGCGTAGTGGATTACGGCCCACTCCCTCTCACAGACAGGAGGCCTGATTCCCAGCTGTGGGAACATTACAGCCTGATTATGTATGCAGCTTGTAAACGCTGAGCATGGACCTCCTATAGACTAGATGACACTATATGAGTTCATATAATTGGTTAGTTCATTTTATTTGACTGTATAAGTCAATTTATTTTTTTAAACTTATTATTGACTAATAATAATAACTAATCTACTCATTACAGTTTTTTTATTTAATGAGTTGTAATGTTTTACGTTGCATAATGTAAATTGTTTTGCGTAACTGCTATTGTATAGAATCAAGTTTTCTAACTGAACAGACAGCTGTGCTGCTGGGAAGTTTGTTGCGCCACTTCTTCTTCCCAGCTAAGCACTAGGAAGTGGTGAATGGTGGGCGTTTTTGGGGGACTGTCTTATGTAATTTTGACGTTTGAAAAGTGCCGATTCTCAGCCTATTTTGAATAAATGACTTTTGAATTTGAATTTGAATTTGACGGGATTCGGTCATAATCACCATGTTTGCCAGACGAGTGTGTTCTTATATTTCAGTTTATTGTTATCAAATATCACCAGACAAGCAAACGTTAATATTCTTTTGGGGTCTGGGGCTTTTCATGTAAATGTCTCTTTACTTCTTTGACTATTTAATTTTTCTTTTCGTTTAATAGTGATGGCTTGACATATCACATGTTAAAATACAGTTATGTATGTACGTATATATACCTAACTGTGTTTTAACCTGTGATTTTTACTTCTTTGACTATTTTTCTTTTCGTTTAATTGTGATGGCTTGAATGTTTTCAAGGTTTCACATATTATACAGGTTTCTGTATGGAGATAGTGTGATGTGATATGTTACGGAAGCAGCAGGTGTGGCGCTAAGCAACTCTTATTACCTCAGCCTTAACCTAGAATTCATTAGAATATAATTATAATAGTGTGGGTAATTTCCTCCGTTCTAGCGATTCGTCGGCTTTATACCAAGAACCGCTTTGAATTAACTTACTCATTAATTACAAATTAGCAAGTTCTTGTGGTTGTGTCCTCATAATAATGGTGCTGATTCAATTTACATTCTGATTGATGTTTCTACAAAGTTACTAACTTTTTGATAGATTGCCGTTAAAATATAAAAGGATTTTTTTAAACTTATTACCTACTTCTACAAGTGGTAATAAGTTTAAAAACACACACTCTGTTAATGTAACAGTGAAATAAACACAACCATGATCCTTACTTATTAATATTATAAATGCGAAAGTTACTCTATCCGTCTGTCTGTTACCATTTACTGGCATAACGGCTGAACGGATTTCGATAAAAGAAGAATGCTCAAAAAAAACCTAGAGCGAACAGATACAGGATGAAGCTCAGAATTTTAGTGATATATCGTGAAATCTTAAAAATTATATTTCACTATAAGATTACCCACACACACATAACCCGATGTTATGTTATGTTTTGAACTTCGTTAATAGTAGTGTTGTTTTTTTCCATATCATGGAAATCCTCGAAAAGTAGTACCTCCTTTCAAGTTATTTAATTCCAAGAATTTGTACCTGCGTGAGGTAAATCTGCCCCTTAAACCTTCCTTCAGCTTTAGGTAGGACCGAAGAATAATGGTTTTTATTTGTAAACTGTTGTGAATTTTATATGGGTTGGTCCTGAATTAAAAATTATTAGAATTTGAATGTTTGATGGAGTATTTTATAAAGCAAACTGTGACCCTTAGTCACAACTGTTATTAAACCGTTGGCCACTAGGCATTTGTCGCCTCGGCCTCGCCTCTAATGTACGAGGTTGTAGGTTCAATCCGGGCAAGTACTAATATGTACTTTACTTTCTATGATTATTTTGGACACTACTGACATCGGTAAAGGAAAATATCATGAGGAAACCTGGACTTATAGTTAATAGTTAAGTCTGAAATGGCCAACCCGTCTTGAGCAAGTGTAGTGATCTATGCTCGTGCCAGCTCTACATGAGAATAGGCCTTTGCCCTGCAGTGGGACAATAATAGGCTGCTCTTTATTTATTTTTGTAAATAGGGCAAAAGAAACTTCAAAAGGAAAAAAATGGCCACTACATATAAAAAATATTATGTCTATGTACTACAGTGAAATGTTACCGAAAACCATTTTACTATAGGTACATCTTGGGGTAGGAAAATACGAAGATTGTGTTTCATACTTATCTGTTCGTGCAATATTGAAATAGGTATGAAAGCCAACTAGGGAATATCTGTAGCATAGAGCTCACCTTACCAGCCGGCTTGGGAAAATCGTCTTCTTTTACAATATTTGTAAATATGTGAGCCTGAGCACCATGTATCTATCACATAATTAATTCATCTGTAATTGCTTAATTTCTAGTTCTTTGAACTTCTTTGTACTTATTGTGGTATAGTCGTTTTATTCTAAGTACTTACTTAAATCGTCTTCACATATAATTATATAATTAATGTATACAAAATATTGTAAAACATTTTGAAAGAGTAACTATTGAGTTCCTTGCCCATTCTCCATACGCAACTACCTTTTTGAAGGGGCAACTAGACTCAATTCAATTTTCTTGTAAATGACGTTCAAAAGGTGCCTTTTCCAAATCATTTATTTGCATAAATATAATAATAATAATTCACCAAAATAAGAACACGTATTACAAAATTGAATAATTGACAATATACAGTAAATAATGGCTTAAAGTTTGTAATATACAAAGTTTGGGACTATCTGCATCCGAACTGGTAAACCTGTATCTCGGATTACATTTGACCCCCATAAATAAATTGTGAATATTTAGTAGCCGTGTTTAAAGTTGTAAACATTATTAGATTGCCATGTAAAAATGTATGTGGAGAGTATGCATAAAGTATAAGAAAAAAAGTAGGTGTGGTGTGAGGGAGTGTGTGAGTGTGTGTTTGTGTGCTTGTGTGAGTGTGTGTTTGTGTGCGTGTGTGAGTGTGTGTGATGTGAATGAGATGATTCTTAAATATGAGCGAGTAAAGAAGTAGCTTACCTATTTGGGAATGTTGAAAATCGCTTCTGTTTCATCATAGGAAAGATTTAGTAGGTAGTCCTGTATTTTCTTTTTACAGTGTGACTTATTATGTGGGTATATGTTTATAATTTTGTTGATTTTGTCGTACAGGTAAGGACCAAGGAAAATGAAGAATCTCTTAATAAAAGATGTTTTGGTAACATACGTACGTTTGCATACTGCATGTTTTCTACGTTTGAGTTGAGTGTTTGGATCGTATATGAGTTCACCGTGTTGCTTTACTATTATACTCAGAATAAAAAGTTGACGGACGTTGAGAACTTTGCATGACTGATAAAGCTCCGTTGTAGGATATAGAATGGGCCGAAAAGTGATAGTTTTTAAAATAGCTCGTTCAGGATGGTTTTCGGAGTGCCTCCCCAAGACGAGATACAGCAGTACGTAATTATCGACTGGCAAAGCGCAAAGTAGACTTGCTTAAGTAATTTGGCGTCGGCGGCATATCTGAGATTTCTAAAAACATAGATTAGTTTCCGTACGCGAGCACTTAACTGTTTGATATGTTCTCTGAAATTAAGGTTGCCATCAATTATGATACCTAGGTACCTGATGTTGTTGACGCGCTCTAGAGATCTGCACGAGCATTCCACGCCAGACAAGCATTCATGGGATATGATGTGATGATTGTTAAAAGCTTCACCGACGTTGCGAGCACTAAACGTCAAGTATTTAGTTTTTTCAACATTTAGGGTTAATAGATTGGTCCTGAGCCATTTCTTCACCATATTGAACCCCTTTTGGGCAATACTGAATACCTCATCCCAGGTATCGGCGGAGAAAAGGAGAGCAGTGTCGTCTGCATATGAGATCAATTCGCCTCGGGGTAGATGGAAGTTAGTGAGGTCGTTAATGTAAACGAGAAATAGAGTCGGTCCCAAAATGCTGCCCTGGGGTACCCCATAGTCGACTACATGATCACTACTCGTGTGTTGACCTACTCGGACACACTGTTTTCGCCCAGTGAGATAGCTCTTAAAAAGACTCGGTTGTATGCCTCTGATTCCCAATCCATCTAATTTGTTAATCAATATAGGAACAGAAATAGTGTCAAAAGCATTGCTTAAGTCGAGGAAGATTGAGAGGCATTTCTTTCCTATATCTAGATTGCTAGATATATAGTTAGTTAAGATATGCACTGCTCCTTCAGTAGATCTGCCCCTCCTAAAGCCAAACTGTTTATCTGAAAGCAAATTGTTCTTTTCCAGGTAATTGACTAGCCTTAGATTAATTGCTTTTTCCAGGATCTTTGAAAATGCAGGTAGGATTGATATTGGTCTATAGTTAGACAAAACATTTGTGTCCCCACCTTTGTGTATAGGACGCAAAACTGATTTTTTTAAATGATCTGGAAAGATACCGCTCTCGAGGCAGACATTAAAGATGTATGTGAGAGGAGGAACTACAGCATTTTTGTTGTTCTTAAGTAATCTGTTTGAGATTTTGTCCCAGCCCACTGCAGAATCTGTTTTTAGTCCTACGATAATACGTTCTATTTCCTCTTCAGTCACGTTAGTCATAACAAATGAGTTGAGCTGGGAAGATCCCGAAGTAGCAAACGGGATTTCATCAAGAGACCCCGGTGCTGGATTTTGGTGCGTTTGGATACAGGCATTGGCTAAGTTTTTACCTATACTTGCAAAATATTTATTGATTTCATTGACCGATAGTTCAGGAGTAGAGCGTAGATTAAGAAGTTTATCTGGGTTTTTGGGTTCTTTTGTTGTGTTGGTGATAGTCTTTATAGTTTTCCAAAGGGTTTTGGGATCGTCTCTAACTTTTACAATAAGGGATCTGTCATATTCCCTTCTTACTTTTTTCAGAATAGTGTTGTAGTAATTTCTGTATCGGACATATGTTATTTTCAAAGTCTCATTATCCGGCGACTTGTTTGACTTTTGGTGTAACATGTCTCTGTTTTTCATACAGCGGATTAATCCCTGAGTGACCCACGGTTTAATAATATTTTTACCTTTAGATAGTTTTATTACTTTAGTATTCTGATCTAGAGCTTCTTGTATCTTAGTAATAAAGTAGTTTAGCAAATAATTAGGGTCTTGAGATGCATAAACGGAATCAAAGTTTATTGACGAAATAGCCAATTTTAAAGATTCAATGTCAATTTTGGTAACTGTGGTTGTAGCATAACGGCGTGGCTGCTCAAAATGTATGCATGTTAAGACCGGATAATGATCTGTTAGGTAAGTACTGGGGATAATTGTGAGACCAGAGTACTTAGTTTTTATCAGTACGTGGTCAAGGCATGTTCCACTAGCCTCACGGGTCACTTCCGTGTGAGCTGGTAAGAGTCCATGAGAGGCAGCTAGAGTAAGGTACCGTTCGCCAGGACATTCGATTTTTTTAAAATTTATGGGGATGTTTATGTCCCCGATTATCATAACGTTTTCAAAATGTACAAATTGGGACAAGATGTCGTTTAAAGATGACAGAAATCCATCAATATTTTTGTGCGAGGGTGAGCGGTATATAGATATTTACGAGTATATGCCTATTTCGAAATAAATCATTGACTTTGACTTTGATCGTAGATTGTTTTTATTATCAGACAGGAGGATGCTTTACTAACGTAACTTGTAGAGTTCGCAAGTTTATGTGGTAGTGAGCTGGCCATGCCTGTGAGTCTGCCGAAGGACTGGTGGACATTGGAGCGTGGCTGGGAGGGGCTGGATGCAAAAGTTCTGGCACAACTTTGGGGAGGTTTATGTCTAGAAACATGGAGATCAGGTAGGTAGTCGCACCAGGTAAAAAAAAGAAAACTTTTATTTTGGACCAACTTGTTTACATTTTATAAACCTGTCAAACTGCATGACAGTTTGTCGGCAATACTGGTATTCAGCTGCATCCGGTTAGACTGGAAACCGACGGCTAGGCAGATGATGATGATGAGAAGACTCATAGTAAACTTCACTAGTGTAGTTCATTGGGACAGTAGCTGGAAGGGACTACATAACCAGGTTGTAGTTGTTTTCATGTCATCTTTGTATGTACTTTGTGTGTCAATGATAATCGTGCCACAGTTTCGTTGCGGTAGCCCTTGTAAGCACCAATATTGGTTTCCAGAACAATAGGGATGATGCCTGGGTAAAAAAAAAATCTAATTAGTCCGTCAGTCAGATAATAAAAAAATATTAGACACGTATTTTTTGCTTTATCATATTAATAAAAAAATACTTAGATAAAACCCATTTTAAGTTGGGGAGTGGGGGTCGACATACATACTCGTGACGTCATGGCACATTTTACCTCAATGCATCGCTGTAATCTTTAGATTACGTAAAAAAAGAAAAAATACGTGTCCAATATTTTTTATAATCTCAAAGACGGACTAAAAAAAAATTTTTAGTCTTCATCCCTATTGGAGGATGGATTGGATGCACACTCAAATTTTATAGGTCTTAGCAGGTGTGTCCGTGAAATATCGATCGACGTTATGACCAGAAAACAATTGCAAGTAATTGGAGTATTTCATTGTGTTACGTATAAAATGTTAAACGTGATTAATATAACATTTTCCTCTTTTGATTGATAGTTGAGAAGCCAATGTTCAGCAGTAGGTAGGTGTTAATAACCGTAATTATGTGTATTATAAACAATATTACGGCAGCCTTCACACCATGGAAACTTCGAGTGTCTTGATCAATTTATTCAGTACTTTTCCTACTCGCTACAATGACAGTCACTTTTTTTTTAAATTGCATAACATTAAAATCGTAATTGTTGTTCAGACGTTGATGCGTTATGCAACTGGCAACCAGTTGTTAGTTGCTTGTATAATAAATATATGAAGTTGATATTTTTAGACTTGCATTGCTGAGTTGGACCTAAATTCACGTGCCAGCCAGTAATATAGGTATAAATTTAGATCGCCTACGACATTTTAGTCCGTAAACAATGTGTCTACTCTAAGCCAATCAATAGGCCTACATGATTGTGATTTGCATTGTTAAGAGTTTTGTCAATGAGTTCAATTGTTTAGCTGTGGAGTAAAATACCTTTATTGGATTTTAAAGCCATATTTAAAAAAAAGTAATTCATTTTTGTTTTGGAATTGTTTCTTCAAAATTCAACATTGGTTAAAGAAGATTGATGTTTTCAGTTCATACAGAATGGTTGATTCCTTTATGATTTTTAGGTTGCTTCCAGACTGAAAGTTGTTTGATTCATGAATGTTTTAGTCTACTAAGTCACTACTTTCCCTTTGTCAACTCAAAACTAAAAAAAAAACTCAAAGCATTTATTCCAATTAAACCATTTCCAGGCACTTTTGAATTGTCAAATAGTCGGTCAGTTAGTCAGAAAGTTGAAGCTAGTTGCCCATTCCAAAAACGTAGATCTTTATGGAGAAGAACGGGTAAGAAACTCCAAGGACACTCTTTTAAATATAGATATTACAAAATCCTGGGTACATTATTCTTGTTACTTCTATATGTGAGAACAATGTACAAAAATAATCAAAACAATTCAAAATATAAGATTAAAAATAAGCCATGGCAGATAAGAGATGACCAGTCTCAACTGACGATGCCCGTTCACGAACATGACGCGTGGATCAGCACCATCCAGCTAAACCATTTGGAGGGAACCGGATGATCCAACACACTTGCCACCAAAAGCGAAACATTTAAGTGAGCATTGTATGTTGCTAACCTAACCATCACCCTTATAGTGGCTTCCTTCTGATCCTCGGAGCGTGACTCTGCGCGACAGAGATGTGATATCATATTACAGTTCACTGCTCGTCGATATTAGATCGAAGGGTCCGATTCAAATCGAATAATGAACAACAGTAATCGAGTTGGTATTTCTCAGTGGTAGCCCGGAGTCTGGATTTGTGTCTATTAGGATTATTACTTAAACATAACTGGCGAAATGTGGGTGTTCTATAGGTGCACCTCTGCCTAACCGTTCGGGGATTACAGGCGTGATGTTTGTGAGTAGTAACTGGATATCGAGATAGAAATGAAAAGTAATTTCAAACATCCTCATTGGATATTCTAATCTTATATAAAATCTACGCGGAGTGACTGCCAAGTTGCCAACTCAGTCATTCCGATACACATTTTCTGCGTACAGATGGTGTATAATTTGAAAGTTTTTATTACCTATCCTTTTAGCTTGTAGGTAAATGTAGAGTCAAAGATCTTTTGGCTGATCTTGTGGAAATGTTTTTTTTTTTGTCATAATCGCCACGTCTGGCAAACGTGTTGATGATGTTGATGACATTAAGCTTTATTTATAACATAGACTAATGCTGGTACCTACCCCCTTGACTTTTCATACTTGATGACCTACGGTAATACCTAACCCTGTGTGGCTTTTCAGGGTACTTGGCGTGTTACTGAAAGAATCTCTTATTAAATTAGTACGAGCGGCACATACGAAGATAAATAAGATTTCTTATTACCCTCGGGTTGTTTTTTTCATAAGTTTACATAATAATTATTCCCCTGTTTTTATGCCTTTACGGGGGCAATTTACTCTTGATTATAATCAGCGTTTACGATATTTTTTATTATAAAATTGCTGTCCTAGTTTAGGAGCTCAACCTAGATTACTTTTAATAATCTTTATTAAACTAACACTACATGGTAATTAATAGATAATAAATGCTACAATTGCGAGTATAAATTCAAATAAGTTTAAATTGTGCAAAAAAGATAAAGATTTTTTTATATTTTTTTTTTTCTCTTTTTATAAAAATAACCACAAACTTGCCATTTCAGTACAATATGATTAGCAAACAAATAATGAATGAATTAGTTTATTTAAATAATCGTGTTAATAACTCTACTGAGAACGTATAGCAAGACACATCCAAATTGGCGATTGAATATATTTTATTCATGTGTATTAAATAAAAATATTTGTGCATATGGGTATGCACAAATACTGTTCAGAATATTGAATATAATAAAATGAAATTTAAAAAAAGCAGGTTGAGCCGTAAATTGTGAATAAATGAATATTCGCTTTCTCATTTCTAGTATGCAGGGCGCACAAAATGAGAAATTCAAATAAGAATTCTACTCAAGAACAAAATTACTAACTGCAAGCAAATCTACTAAAACAAGCCCATAAATATTAAATATTTAAAAATCGAAACAGGCAGTACTGTTTATTTCAAAATAAATTCCATATAAAACGAATGAACCGATTTTTCTATGGAGCTCTACGATATTACTAGCATTATTATTAACATGAACTGAGGGGGTTAGAGAATGCATTCAGAACTTTATCCCAAAATAGGGCAGTTATTTCCCGAGCTGCTACATCCGCAGTGCGCGGCCACTCCGCCAGAAAGAGGGGCACATTGCGCCAGAAAAGGACGGGCACAATGACCGAAATCGATGTTAGAAAGAGCGAGTGTTACATAAGCCTGTCTCGCTCGCCGCCGGTACACCCGCACTAAAAATGCACCCGCGCGCCGAGCGACAGTGCGTGGTGTACTTGATTCGCACTCATTCTGATGTAACCAAAACATACTGGAAACGATAAATTGAAATGAAATCAGCGTTGCGAATCAGTTAGATTTTTTTTGTGTGACTTATGGACTGGATCGAAAAGAAAAAGAAAAGAAATTCGTTAAAATTCGTAGAAACCAAAGAACTGTAGGACCCAAATCAAAATTATTATAACAAATGCGTTACCTTACGTCACAAGATGTTAGAATTGACAATCGATTGGCGATGTGTCCGGTTCACAAACATTAAACAGCTGTAGAGCTTCGGCCACCATCGCCTTTGTTCGGTGCCAGGGACACACAAGTACATCCAGTACGTATAGACCAAGCGCCGTGTTGAGTTCGTTGTCGTGATGAATCAGTAGCACATGAGTGTTAGTAGTGAGAGAGCGCGTTGCCGCGAGCTGCCGCACACAACAATAAAATATTAACCAAATCCTTTGTAGTGCGTAGACATTCCGTTTTAATTTCAATGTGTGTGACAGGCGTGTGCATATTGTGACAGAAGATTGTTTATGATCCCTGGATTAGGATAGCCATTTTGAGAATCAGGTAAGAAATGTTAATTTATTTTGTCAAATATTTCGTTCATGCTGAATGGTAAAATGTCCGCTTTTGTGTAAAACAGGTCGTATGAATATTCATTATTTTATTTGTTGCTGTGAACATTTTGTCTGAAAAGTAGTTGGCGCCATTCGAGTGAGAGAAAATGATTGTGATGTTTTTGTTTTGTTTTTGTCCCTCCGTTTAATAGTGGCAACAGAACCAATGCAAATCAACCTACCTACAGAAGAAATTACTGTAGAAAAAATATAAAATAAATGCTCCGATGTGCTGTGAAAATTGCGTGCTTTGGAGTAATTAATTGCTTTGTATTAAGTCACATTATAATGAGCCAAGTTGGGTGGGTAGCAGCTGAATTATTTTTATTTTCAGTTCACTTTCTCGCAATTAAATTGAAAGCAAATTAATAAAAAGTTTGACATTCTAGCAAAACACACGAGTGTTTTTATTATCTTTGTCATTATAACCTACTATATCAAAACACTTTTGTGCAAATATATCGTAATCTGGAGCCATTTAGCAGAATCTGCGAAAAACAAGTACCTACAGAAATTGTTTATTCTGTCTGAGTACACCTGAAATAATAACACTTACAGATGAATGTTAAGAAACTATGAGTTTATTATCAGAGATGTGCCTACTCTTTTGGGACAAGATTGTCGCATTCATAAATGAAAAGTGTCCCCAAATGGGTTCTTACTTTCATCACATCATCATCATCATCAGGACATCGTGACTTCACATGGTAGTCATAACTTGGTAGGAAGGTAGGAACAACTGTTGTTTCCAGTCATTGAATATTCTGAATCCAGGAGAAAGTTATACTTTTGTATTGTGTTCTCACGATACAGTGTAGAAAATATAAATTGTTTGAGATAGAAAGCCAGCAAGTTTAATTTCTTTTCATCGAATTTCTGCTCGAAAACCTCTTCAAACAACTCATGAAGCTACATATATTGGACTCCAACATATTTTTTTTTCTAATATCAATTTGGGACCATAACGAGGGGCGTCTCACCCAAACAATGTTATTTTGTACACCAAATAAGTTCTTAGGTATGTGAAATGTTTGCACGTCTATACCTATTGGTGATTTCGTAATTACTCATTAATTAAACCACAAAACAACAAGATTAATGTTTGTGTGAATAAGACAGAATTGTTATTTATAAGCATAGTAAATGGAAATGATTTATGGAATAAAATTATTGGCAAAAGAAGTAAAAAAAAAAAAAACTTTCGAAAACGATTGAAAAAATGTACAGGTACCTATGTATTGGTAAACTATACGAGTACTTTAAAAATGATGTCATCGACGTTATTTTCTTTCACCGTAATTACATTTAAATATTAATTTAATACGTCTTTCAGTTAATAACGGTACAAGCTCTAAAAAAGACAGTACTTGCAAATATAATTATTAATGACCTGTGTTAAAGTTCACGAGCAATTTGAAGCACTTAAGAGTGACGATGACTTTAACATAGATGCTGTTAAGTGCATAAGAGAGAGCTCTTAGACTACACTGTTCGGAACGTCGCAAATTGCATTAAATAATATTGCCACGGTGGTAATTGTAATTATGTTCTTGATGTATGTGCTACAAAGTAAACATTAAAGTAATTATGGCAACAACTGCTGTAAACCTGCACACTGCATAGTTCTGACAAGTTGATAAGAAAAATAAAATTCTAAATGCACGCTCCATTTCCAAACATACTGACTGCACTTTATTAAAAACATAAATGGAATACCTATTTTGTTCTCAAAATTGTTGCTTCTAAATATAACTTTATTTCTCATTCAATGAAAGTCCTATAGATAAAGGTTTTTTATCATTTAATTTGTCATTATCATTACACATTATTGTTAAAATATTATTTTCACTTTTTTATTTTGTATTTTGTGTTTCACGAACTGTGTCCAAATAAACATTATTCTTTGTTTCTTTCTTTCATCGTCTAAACTGCCTTTTGTACTAACTGTACAACAAACAAAATAATCAGTCATCAAATTATTTAAAAGAGAGCAATACTGTTATAATTTTGAATGATATCCAGCAATAAACAACACTTAAATGATATAGTTGATATTATTCTGTTTAAAGAAATCAGCTCAATATCATTGGAATTCTTCAAATTACTCATTTTATTTCCCGTTTACTGAATAACACTCGACATCACAACAAAAATATTGTGAGTTAAGGGATTCCATAGCATTTCTACTTACTTGGTATAATATTGTAGAAATAAATACACATAAACCAGTACCTCCTTACTTATTAAAATTTTTTTTTAAAAGCTTAAAGGATTTCAGTAGTATTCAGATATAAAGGCAAAAATATCCTGGCTGTATGTCTCAAAACCGAAATGTCATGGGATTTCGGAGAATCCCTTTTGTTTTCAGCTCCTAACACCGATAGCTCCGAAGTCTTGTATTCCTCAAAATAAGGTTCACGTATTGGATTATTTACGAAATAAGAAAACAACTACAAATATTTTAAAAGCAACGCAGATTATTTTTAATCGCTGCTGTATTATTATTGTGCTTTTCTAAGAAGTCAACTTCCGAGCTTTTCATAATAACAATTAAAAAGTGTTCATTTGGATAGAATTCAATCCCAAAAAATTTTGGTTAAATTGAGGGGAATGCACATTTCGCAATCCCTGTAAAAATATATTAGGTATATATTTTTACAGGGATTGCGAAATGCTATATATTGCTGAAATACAATAAAACAGGAAAGAAGACGATATTCTTGATATCATATGCATGTAAATTATCTTTATATATTTTTTCAGTTTTCTCCCTAGTATTCTATACCCTGTATGTTTTAAAATCAGGACCCCTGCTCAATGTTTCTCAATTCAGAAAAAAGATCCGGCAAAACATCTTCGGACCAATGTTATTGGAATATCCGACAAGGGGCTGTTCCAAAATAATTATACTAAGTAACCTAACATCAACCGAACTATCTCGTCGTGTAAAATTCAGAGCTAACTTTCAAGGGCTAAAATATCATCCCTAAAAGATGCCCTTCTGTGCCCTGGGCCTCAAAAGGATACACGTTTGACTCTAAAAAGGACATTTTCCGATAATTGTACGTTGCTCTCAGTTGGGTCCTTAGAATTTATGTATAGTCTTACGTATCATACTGGAATTTTCAGATATTTGATCAATATGATCCCACATGAAGCAGAATAATTTATGTTAGTGGAGGAATGTCAGTAAAAGATGGGCTTTTTGACGAACTGTATAAACATTTGCGATTTTAACGAGCTGATTCTCGGCCTTAAAAGAATGCGATTTGATCGTATCATATCTTGAATATATTTTAAAAGAACGTAGACGTGCGTTTTTAGCGCTTGCTTGGTTCCATCTGTAAGATAGCGGAATCCTATTAGATCACTACCAGATCATAGCATTGCATGTCCTGTAAGTTACTCACAGACATATGAATTTTTTTATTGATCGTAAGATATTTACAAGAAAACCATATTGCTAGTAACGCTGTCTGTAGAAATTCATACCAATTCGGTTTTTAGTTTGTAGTATTACCACTAAACAAAAGGAAGGAATTTCTCGGAATAAAAGAGCATCTACGCTTTGCATAAAGTGTTTAGAATTAACCATTAGGAGCAGCAGTTGAAACTAAGCAATCGATACGAGATTTTATCGGAGATCGGAAACGCGCACGTAACAGCCAGAATCGTAATTGTGGAACATTAAATGTTCCACATGCATTTCATTGGCACTCGAATGTTTCATGTGAGTTTGTTCCTAAAATAATCCACTTCGCACGGCAAGAAAAAGCAACAAACTGTTTTTTTATTTGGTTAGTCCAAATTTTATTTGCATCTGAACTCTGCTTCATATTCATCCACAAAACGGTTAAACGTAGCATTCATCTCTTCGTTACTTTAATACGGTTCCTTTAATACGGTTGTCCTATACTAGAGCAGCAATGTACTTCTGTCTTCAGTCTTAGCGAAGGAGTGACAAAACCTAATTAATTCTAGTGTGGTAATAAAAGATTCTAGTTTTGTTTAAACTAGATTTATTTGCTCATATACAACTAAATACGAAAATATATATATTGGACGTGTCTTTAAACGATGATTCAGAATCGAAAGTGACACCAGACGGAAAAATTTAATGTCGAATCTCCCGCTGAGTCTGTACGCCAAACATCGTTTAACAAAATGTTTCCTAAAGTCGTTAGTTTAAGGTCTTCATTGCTATGGCATGTTAGCTAAGTAGACTTGAAGGGATAGGTCCCTTTTCTTCAGTGGGGTAAGCTAAGCCAACAATGGTGCCAAAGTTTTGGGCACTCTGCCATTCGCGTCTGATGAGAAAATTTTTAGATCTCTTTTTAATTGGATTTCTCGTAACTTCTATGATATTTTTTTCGAAAATAACTACATAGCCATTACAATATTCTCTAAGAAGACGAAGGCAATAATATATATTAGTCCGACCTTTATAATAATCGGACACTTTACGTCACGTTTATTATATAGGTCGGACTAATCGGTAAGTAACGAGTTGTATAATAGGCAGCATCTTTTGCATTACATGAAATTACAGTCTCATAACGTATGTACTGGTGCTTCACTAGACGGTGAGTAGGTACTTTAGGTACAGAATTCGTAGTACAATGCACCTAAATTACCTTGAAAACTTGGCACCGTTCCATAATCGCACAATTTCTCTTGCCTGACTCTGAAGATGATTATAACAATGTTATGCTTACATAATAAGGGTCAAACTTACCGAAACAGTTCTTATAATCCCTCAAACTGGGTTAGGAAGCCGCTAAATGCTATTACGTAAACTACATAGAAGTAGTAGCTACAGTACCAGCGCATCGAGGATGAGACCCAACTCCACATAAGTAGGGTACGAACTGAAAGTTGGTAAAGTAATCAATCACGGTAAACTAGGTTAGGTTCCGAGCTTTTGGAGAGAGAACAGCCGTTCACAATTGCTGTATGGATTATCACTGGAATTTGATGAGCTATTAATGAGTTTTGTCTTATGAAATACTATGGACCGGTCCGGTCCTTGAAGATTGTGGCCAATAAATAACATTGCCTTTTAAATAAGGTCTAAAACCTATGATTCTCTAGAAAGTGCCACACTTAGCACTTTAGTAGAGCTCCGCAAGCCCTTAGAAAACTAATATGAACAAAATCCTAATAAAAGTGAAGTTTTATCTGTTTACTAGTTTCCTGCGCAAATATCCAAAGTTAATAGAAACGGAAAATCTATACTCATAGATTGCGGCCTAACAACAAGATATTAATTGCGAGCGCAAAATAAAACAGACTAAACAGACGTAAATGACGCCATTTTGCTATATAACACACGAGTAAGGACTTTAATATTTTTTGTAAAGAGATCTCATTTGACCCATTTACCACCAAAATCTATGTAGTCTGCACGCGCTCGGCCGAACGCTGACTTTTTTAAAAGTGCATAGTGCTTATTTTACCTTATAATTATATTCTTTTCTATCGTGTTTGTTATTGATCCTAAGATTTCTACTATTTTTTACCCGTGAGAACCTGTAATTGGCTCTATGTTTCATATACAATTGTTACAGCTGTTGGTTCTCCTATTAATTAATAAATAAAAAACACCAACATTAATTTATTAACTGTTAGACCCGAGTTATAACAGGCGCCCGAGGCGAGCGCCTCTTTTTGGGCGGTCAATAAAATTTTATGAATTTCTCTGTAGCGAATTACATCAAGCGCTGGCGTCCAAAGGCGCGCGTAATATATCTGTTGAACGCGCGTATGACGCGCGCTCCTCCCGGGCGAACACTATGTCTTCGTAGTCGTTTCCATTTTACTATTTTTTCTTGTCTTTTCTATGCATCAGTAATAAACTTAAAAGAAACATAGTCATACTGAGCACGTTAAGGGTTCAGAAATTACAGCAAAATGTAGACATCTTATTGCGTTTGACGAGCGTCCAAAGCCCCGAGAACGCAGTCGGTGCGCGTCCAAAACGCAGCGTACTGAGCGTGTGCCTCGGGCGCCTGTTATAGCTAGGGCTTTAGAATATTTCGAAAGATAATGTGACAAAGACAATAAAACCTTGACAAAACACTGGAGGATAGAAAATCAAGTCCTAAAAACTAGTTTCTTCATGTAGAAATCTCAACGAAAAAGAACATTAGACTATAAAGAGGTTGCTTGTAAAACATAGTTAATACGACAGATACTCAAATCAAACACTATTTAGCATACCGAAAATGTTGTTTGAACCTTGAACCCCCAATGAATTCAAACATTTAAATAAAACGAAATGCAGACGTTCCCATAATCAAAGTAATTTAGACCGTTAATTTCCAACCGAAATTTATTGTCACGCGTCTGCCGGTAACTAGCACAATTGTTCGTTACATACTTCAAATAAGAAAAATGTATATATGAAGGAACTTCAACCACACGAACTCTTGCTCAAGGCGACTCAGAAATACCTATTTCATACCATTTAATTTTGCCCTAGCATTTATTTTGTAATCATTAATGAAATTGTTCCATCGCAACAGGAATCTCAGCTTTCATCTTTTATCGATAAACAGTAAAAGTGGCGTGTGTTCCTCGGGTTAGCAAGGATCGGTAATTCGATATAAAATTGAAGCTATTCGAACTTGTACGAAGGTCACAATTTTTATATGAGAATTTGCGTGTAAGGGTCGCGTGCTCTGGAACAGTCAAAAGCGTATCTATCGATCGCCGACATTGTTACAGTGACTTTAGTAGTGTTTCTGTTACGTCAGCTACAATGAGAATTATTATGTAAGCTTGTGGTGAGGTAGATTTAATGAATATTTTTGAAGAAAGTAAAACGTTTTAAGGTTATCTGGCTGAATATCTCCAAGTGATCGAGCCAAGCTTTATCAGAAACCTAACGGAAAATTTTCATAGAAAATGCTCGATAAAACTTGGAATCGTGTCAAGCATTCTCATCTTCATTTGTTACTGGAAGGAATGCATCAAATTCTATAGAAATTTTTGATATTATTTCTAATTTTACTCGTGCCCTAGAAAATGAGATGGGACGAGGACAAGAATAGTGTAAGTATGTATTATAAAATAAAAGCGTATGTCATTATACTTGATCTTGAAAACGTGTGGCTTCTTCTATTCTTATGACAAGACTCTCGCCTACAGTGGCCGATGCCGGTTACATTTTAACGTTTATTCATGGATTAGGTACAAAAGCTTAAGTTCTACAATATAATCATTTTGGACCGTCACTTCATTTTATTCAGCTCCAACTTCGTGTAGTTCGACTGTTACCAAAACACCTTTAACTGGACCTGTTCCAAAAGGCCCATTATTCAACCAACGCAATATACGGATGGTCTTTGCGATAGACATAGAATTATGATCCTTTGTGCTCAGAAGTTACATAAGGTTTTTCATGATGGAACTAATAAATCAAATCTATTCATTATTCAAGCAATAAACTAGTTGGCATAGCAACGTGGTTGAAACATGCCGGCGTAAACTGTAGCTCAGTTAAGTCGTTAAGCTGCCTACCTTCCGTAGCATAACCTATTTTTTAATTATTAATTGTCTTATCAAAGTCCCTAAAATTATTATTCCTATCTGTGGACTATTACGAATAATAAGATACATAATATGAACACTACTTTTTATATTTTCATGAATTATGTTTATGATGCTCTGATAGTTTGTATAGCTGGACATAATTTATTATGGCATGACTGCCTCATTGGTCTGCGGTCGCAAGTGCTACTGCTGAGCATGAGGTCCCGTGTTCAATTTCCGGGTCGGGCAAAGTGTTATTAAGTTTTCCATCTGGAATTTCTCACTAGCAGCCCGGAGTCTGGATTTGTGCCCGATTGATTACAATAGGCTCGCCCCCTATTACATGGGACTTAAACATAACTGGCGAAATGTGGGTGTACCTCTGCATAACCCTTTAGGTGAAATGCAGGCGTGATGTTATGTTATGTTATAATTTATTATCAATTCCGTACTTGACCCGACCAGAATTTAATGATTTCCAGCAATCGCTTCACTGAACAGTCAGCCTGAAACTAATCATATACTGCCTATGTAATACACCGTACATGGAATACGTTTAAATTCCGACTTTTGTGTTCAGTCGACTGTTCAGATACGACTCTGCCTTCATTTGCATTAACTGCTTTGAATTTCATCTTGTTTAAGCGAGAATCGAGGATTACCGTTTTATCATGGAATTTGATTGGAGCTTTAGAATAAACCGATTAGTGCTATGGGATTGTGTGTGGGATGACTATCCATTGGCCATTCGGTTTTAGTGTCAAACTTCGTTATTTTCCAAATTGCGTTGAGTTCCTGGTACTTGTTTTATTACCTGTTTTATATCCATTTCTCAAGTTTTAGGATTCTTACCATCGTGTTATCAGTTCGAAATCGCGTTATAGTGCAAGAATTAATAATAGTTTCTTATTTTATTTCAACAGTAGAACGTTTGATAATATTCTAGCCACAGTGTTGCCGCGGCTATCATTTAATATTCTATGAATTGGATATGCTATTTCTATCTGTCTATTCTTTTATTTCTACACACATACGAAACCAACTGTCTTTTTATCTGCCTCAGATGGAGGATAATGGTATACGAGAGTATGTATGTATAGCTATCAATTTCTTTGGCACGCTCTGTAATCTAAACGGCTTGATAGATATTTTAACATATGAGATGTCGATAGATTCATCCATGCAGTCGGGTTTCTTTACATTTCTACCCAAAGTCTCCTGCAAAGTAATATCAAGCCAATTGTATTTACTTACTAAGCTTCGTTCCTACAAATTTATCAAAATTCTTGCCCGGGTTAGGATCCTTCTAAATAAAGGGTTCGTGCCGAAGACCAATTAAAATCGACAAGTTTCTTACTTATAATCTTAGTATTTTGATCGGTATGATTCGAAGGAATTTCATTTACGTCATGAGCGTATTTTTAATTCTAAGGATTTCAAATATTTCTTTGTTTCTTCAACCTGAATAGTTGAGGTACGAATTGTTTATTTCAGTTCGCCTACGAACAGTGTTCTTGTGACCAATTATGGCAATTATGAGTTTATTTTTGTACAAGAATTGTCTTTGTTATTGGTCGGTATGAAATGATTCATTAGTAACATTTTCAAGTAAAGTTATCATTTTATTAAAAAGATAAACAATAATATAAAAGAACTTTGATGCCATTAAATACAAAAAACAGAAAATCTTTCTCTTGTCACAAAACACTAGAACATTGGAATTGCGCGTCAAAAAAAAAAAAAAACTAAAAGTCTTTTATTAAAACTAGGCTGAGAATCAGCACTTTTCGAACATCGAAATTACGTAAGACAGTCCCCCAAAAACGCCCGCCCTTCACCACTTCCTAGTGCTTTAGCTGGGAAGAAGAAGTGGCGCAACAAACTCCACAGCAGCACAGCCGTCCGTTCAGTTGGAAAAAAAAATGATTTTATACAATAGTATGCGAAATAATTTACACTACGCAACGCAAAACATTAAATTCAATTAGTTGCTATATTTCAGCTAGCTCACGCCAATATACAAACAAAAACAGGTAACTATACTCAAGCAGAAATAAAAAATAAAAACTAAGCGTAAAAAGAATTTAATATCTAAATAAAAGCCTCCAGACATAAAGGGCTTGCCCGCTTACATATAGCTATATGTATATAGCTGTAACTGGAAGTTATAAATTAAAAATTAGAACCATCGAGGTAAAATAAATAAAAAGTTAATAACTAATAACAATTACAAAACCATGATCAGCAAGAGGAACAGTCGTGAACGCAAAGATCAGCCATTTCCCCCTCGCCACATTTGAGGTCCGTCGACCGTCGACGGCTTAAAAGCAGTAGCAAACTCGCCTCTTTTTGAATCTAAACATTTAAATCAATGATTCATCCATCAACAATGATCTTGCGATGATGTGTCATTAGTTCATTGCATTCATCTCATTTGCCTTACAAACAGTAAGAAAACGGTTTACACCTGTAAACATGGATCTTGGTAATCCTTTCATTGTTAAGTTCACTAACACTTCGCAATCTCATTATCTTATCGCTTTACATACATTGTAGCTGAAATAAAACTACTGAAGCTATTTCCTTATCTTCAACTTGAGAGTGGAAAATAAGAACGAAAGAGTAGATTAATATTAAAATTGTTAACAAATATCTATAATAGCCCTCCTCCTAATTTTTATGTTGTTATGCCCGACAGGGCCCACAATGCTCCAAAACGAATGTGTGTCTTTATGTACCTACCACTTAGGTTCACATTGTGGAATGCAATAAACGTATTGAGTATTGAGTAAGAATATAGCTGCAGAGCAATTCAGTGCATAGAGCTGATTCAGAGCATATAGTGAGCTATATACTCTGAATTGTTCCCACCCGTACGCAAAATACGCGCTTTGTCGTGGAGTTGCGGATACCAGCCCGTATTACCTATACCTATACTCTGAATTGTTATTTTCATCAACAGTCGTTGGACTATCAATAGTAACGTGAACGTTCTTTGATATTATCAAGAATAGTTATTTTTCCTGCTTCGATTTTTGTGCAATCATAGAAGAATTTATAATTCTAAATACATAATTAATATTGTTATTTTCTTATCAACGACGTTATTTGACGATTTTTTGATATCAAATCAGAGAAATCTGATTACCACTAATTTATAGCCCATTTGTCTGAGATACTGTAAGTACCTACTTACATGAAGAGATAAACCAGATTTCACAGATAAAGTCAACAATGCTATAAGTAATAAATCTGTTTTTGATGCGCTAGCAATAATTTGATGTTATGACGTTTCCAATGTACAACCGTCGACATTATTTGAAATATAATTTTGAGACATCTCAAAACGGTTGGTCGACTCTTCATGTGACCAGAAGGCTGGCCTATTCTTCGGCCAGAGAATCAGCATTGCCATACAACGTGGCAATGCTACCAGCCTTTTGGGCACTTTTCCTGTTGACAGCGATGCGGACGAATTTTTTGATGACCTATGATTGTTCCCCCCCACCCCTTTCTTATGTACATATTATTATTATTATTTTAAGTCTGTTAGTTTTTAAATTGTTTCTAGTTAATGTAAATACAATGTTCATTTCAAATCAATAAACAGTATTTTGAGATAATGTTAATAAAATGTGTCCAACAAATATTATATCTAGTGCTGTTTTATTTACTTTACTATTCAAGGATTAATCCAAGATATCTTTGGGTTTTTTAACTTCAGAATGACGATAAAGTTATACATTTTTTTTAGATGTTGTGTAAAAACTTGTTTACATTTTGAATATAAAAAGGGTACAACTGTTTTCAGTATAACTACTTTTGACGTGAAAACGTTTTTTCGCGTGGAGTACCGGTAGTAAGTTCGATATTTCTGAACAGCACACACATGTAAGATTTCAATCGCTAATAACTATGAGACTTTTAATGTAAGATAGTTGAGCACGCAAAAGATAGGTCATATTTATAACAATTTTGAGGCAGGATATAATTTCCCTATGACGTCACATCGCGAGGGCAGGTGCATGCGCGCGACCCTCTATTTTTCACTATATGCCGAAATTCAAATCGTGTTGTGCAAAAACGTGTTCAGCTAGAATGATGATTTTGATGTCGTTGCCGAGAATTTACAAAGGTCTACCAGGATCTAAAGATATGCAACAAAAATATTTTGTAAAATGATCGGTCGTAAATCTGTTCGGCAGTTAAAAAAATCCCAATTGAAGAAAGCTTGCATAATAAGGAATTCAATGAGCCTAAAAATTTTAGTGCCGAGGCGGCAGTATTAGTAACCGTAAGAAAATCTGTTGCAAATTTAAGATGTCGTCTCATATCGTCCGTAAATCTGCTCAGAACTGAAAAATATCACAATCGATGAAAGCTTGCATCATAAGGAATGCAATACTTATATATTTTCTTGTAATTTAACTTCGTTTTCACGAAACTCTGCGGCGCGGGCTCGACACAGAGTTTCGTGAAAACGTGTGGTGAAATAGTAACAAATTTCTTTAACGATGTGATTTAATACATACGAGTATTTACAACAAATTACAAGAGAATATTTTCTTCCTTATCTATTTCGTCGTGATTGTGTTACTTACGTATTTGTTATACGACTTATTCATGAGTGATAAATATACTAAATAGTTCATCAGCTGTGTCATTCGATAAATCTGACCCAAATTTTACAAAAGCAGTTTTTAATAATAACGCAAACAGGGACTATAAATTTTACAGGCGGACTAAGCTGGTTGTCCGCTGTTTACGCCATAATATTTATGCGAGACCTAATAGATTGGACCTTGGTACAGCCGGAAACTTCCTGGCCAATGCTAAAACTATCGCTTCCTCTAACGAATAAAGAAGCGACAATTAATAGCTTACCATGTTAATTTATTGACTGGTTTTATCATATTTCCGTGTATAATGCAAAAAAAAAATACTTTACTTTTGTATTACAAAGAATATTGATCCTTGAAAGATTTAGGGAGAATCCAATCCGATCCAACGTTGTGTTGAACTTGTCGGTCACAAATGAAAATGCCTTTATTCAGAATAAATTCAAAATTCTATTTAACCGTCGGTAAAACTGACACTGCTGCGACGATAGGAAAAGAATGGATGCCCTTTATGTATTTTTAATAGCATATTTTATGCATATTTTATGCAATTAAAAATACATAAAGGGCTCCTAGGAAAGTCTGCATCACCTTAGTACGAATTTTTCCTTCCTTCCTTTTTTTATCTGTTTGTATACTTATACTGTTAAAAATAAAAAGTCATGATTCCATTCTTTTCCTATAAAGGTCATTTGAAAGTGGTTCTTTTTCTAAAAGTATAAAGTTATTGTAGTATTAGTTAGGGTGTTCATAAAAACCAATTTATTTCGTTCTATTGAATATTTTTCCATTATATAAATTCGATAGATAACACCTGGTGATATTACAGGTAAAATATTGGCATAACCTTTGAAGGTTGGCCATTACTACGATAAAAAAAAAATAGTATTGGATTTCCTCCTGCTCTACGTATCTTTAGAATTTTGTGGTTGATTGATAAAGTTATGGTTATGATAAAGCTGAAAATGGTGAATTCATTTTTAAGTTTTTCAGTTACTGGCGTCCTTCAAAATGTTACTGCGGCTAGCAATCCATGTGTCATGCTTGGAGATTTTCCATGGGGTATATAGGTTTCATAATGTAATTCCCAGAGGTGTGGTTTAAAAATCTCGCCTTTACCTTTGTTACCCAAATTAAGCTTCCATGCTTTATGGAGTAACATAAAACAAAATATAATGAAAGAAAATGTTTTATTACATATCGTAAAAATCCTGTAGATATACCTAAACACGACCTTGCTCTTACAAACAAGATACCCAAGTTCCTTAGTTATGGAAATTGTGATCCGTTTCATTCTGTTGGTTCGACCTTACCTCGCATCTTTCCTATTATGATGCTAATACCACTCATATTATGTGAGGGCCTTATATTAAGTTTTTGGTTTAGGTCATAATATTTAGTTATTTAGCAGTCGTGGTTTTGTTACTACGTATTTAGAATTCCCAACTGTTTCAACATTTTTTCGATCAATAAAAATTCTTTATATTCGTGTATTTTTCCATTGGCAGATCTCTCAGCAGAAATAGTCCACTTAATAATGTTATTGCGATGATCTAGGTAAAGAAACAAAAACCCTTAAGAAAACTACGTTTTGCAAAATAACTTTATAAAGCCACACGCCAACGCTACGGTAGGTACTTCCAAATGCCCCTTATGTCACATACGTGATGAAATAGGGTACCTAGTCTATTCTTAGAACTGTATAAATTTGCTGGCTTAGCAGCAATATACGGTGGGCATCCTAATAAAATAAAGTCGAAACAAAATTCGGAATAGCACTGAAGAATATTCAAAAGTCTTGATACTAATTCCAATAATAGTAGAGTGAGCTTGGAGATAAATTACTAGCTACGATTAAACAAGAGAATAACATTCAGAGTTTTAGTAGGTCGTTACTTTGATAAGATATAAGATACTTATATCCTGGAAAATAAGGCTGAAAAATTATCGAGCACAAAGGTTAAAACTTTGATTTTCTTAAACCAAAATCTATCGAAACACCAAATAGATTTGAATTTACTCATTGATTCACGATTTTGATAATTTCATTCATAACTTCTTATCAACATGATCAACAACATATTTAATCTAATCTACCTTGTTAACCTGACCTTTATCAAATCAATCATCACCTATTGTCATGGCAAATGATTTTATCACCGCTGTTTAAATATAGTTATCAACTGAAGCAGATACATCGTTTATCTTAGAGCTTGGGAAGAAAGTAATTGAAATGCTAATGTCGTTTCAACTGTTATTATCTCGTCATTGTTAACCGAATCGACATTTAATAGATAGAAAAGGTATCTGATATTCATTATTTGTGTTGATGATTTAGATGTATGAGGAACAGGGTGTAATATTCACTGATCCTCTATAGAAAATGGAGCATCCTCCGACCAGACGGGTGTAGTGTCTGGCGGGGAACTGCCCAACGATTGAACGTCAGGTGTTTGATGCATAGTTCGCATGTGGCGATGTAGATGCTGCTACAATGACTGTACATACTTCTGTAGATAATTGATTATCTAGTTGTGTGAATTATTGCTGCTTGTTATTAACTTTGTATTCTTTATTGTATTTTTTACTAGGATAATTGTTACTTTTCTTTCAACTTCTTTTATTTAAAACCTGTAAACTATACATTATTCTCACTTGTCAGTATCTATATAAAAATACTGGTCTCATTATTTCATTGTTAGCATTGTTGTTTCTATCTACTGCTTTATCGTTATACATTTGCATAATTTTCTAGATTAATTTCAGTGTTCGGCCTTGGCTAATTACAAATTATTCCACGTTTGCTTAAATAATTACATTTTAAATTCTAGCTTCCACAATCTCATAATATACTAATTTTCTATTAGGATTGCCAATAGTTGTAATCAATGCTTGGCACTGGATGTTGAGCCAGGTGTTACCGTCGCCCTCAATTCCACCCTACTCGAGGTATATAGGACTTATATACATATAGCTACGCTTATGCTCCCAGACGGGACAAGCAGAGTTACAGATAGTGCCAAAGCACTACTTGAATTGACATTTGGCATGAATGTGGTGGACTTAAAGAAGATTATGTTGGAATATGTTGTCACCGTTTTCCAAGCCGCCGTCTGTCTTCTCATAATTTTTTTTGGCTGATGGAGATCATAGCATTTAGTCTAGCCTTTCTGCTCTATTTTAATTATGTTTGTTCGTGATGGTTTCTTTGGGATGCTCAACGGCTCATTTATCTCACGTCGTCTTCCACAAGATGGTTAGGATTCTCTACTGAAGTCGGCTACTGAGTCACTCGAATTTAGCAAAATGTAATCTTTAGAATTTCAAGGTTTGTCATGCACTGTTAATCCTTAATCCCCAATGGTCAATACGCATTTCCACTATCCACTATCCAGTTTGACGTGAATTGTTATCAAAATATTTCGGATAGTTGCTAAGTCAGCCCGTGAGTATCGGTAATTAATTCAGACTAATTGATATGTAATCAATTGTCATAATTAGTGCCGATATCCCGCAAGTGTTGGACGTGGATGTGGTTTGGAATTGTGTAATGTTGAATTTAAGCGCAACTTGGGTGCAGGTGGGTCTTTATTATTAATTATTAACCGACGTTTCTTTTGATTTCGGTGTGTAACGTGACTTGCTCTTACCAATTTTGAACGAACTAAGTGGACTATAAATCCAAACTTTACTACGTGTTTGTGCCTTTGCAATTAGTTCTGTCACGTTTGTGTAGTAAGTCGTTTTCATCTCTTCAATACGTCATGTGTTAACAAATTCGAAATTGTGATTTTTCGTAACAGTGTGCGCCATTAAGTTTTGCCTCATAGCTCTGTTTTATGACTTTCGTAACGGGATTAACAGCTTTTTGATGTCTCTCTGAACAAAATAGCCCGAATCATGCAGTTCGAAGCTGAAAGTACAGCTGCTGCTGTAACTAGCCACACTGAGTTTTCATATTTTACTTCCTCCAATATTGGATGTGTTTTCAAATATTTTTCTTCTTTACTATATAAAAGTAAAACATACATAGTAGTTAATTCTCCCGCGCCAATGTATCAAAGTAGGCTAATAAAACGCTTCCAGGGGGAGTAGCTACTTGCTAAGCATACTCCTGAATAATATTATATGTGTGGTATAAATTTAAATTCTTTATAATCATGTAGTCTTCTACAAACACTGCTGAAATATCATTACTGCGGGAGAAGAAACTGATTACTTTTGATTTAATATGTAGTTTATATACCAATACGTTCTTTACATGTAACTTTCACATCCGGAAGGTTGACATTATCTCTGCCTACAAAAGTTCAACAATATGAACATTTGTTTTTGGTTTTGTTTTGAAATTATACTACGGAACTTTGTCTGTCTTTGTCTTTGTCTCTGATTTCTCGGTAATAATTTTATTAAAATCAACAAAACCGAATCACAAAGTGGTAAACCCTCTAATCTCTAATTCATCTCAATTTCAAACTCTTTATGTTTTCGATTCTTATTATTAAAATCTCTTTACCTTCATCTGAACGGCTATTTTCCGTATAGGCGCTTCGTTATCTAAATAATCATAGGCACACACACTATTATTTATCAACCTTTACAGGCTCGACCATTTCAATTGGCACCTTACTGGTTGCATGTCCTGTTTGTCCAGGTAAAACTGGAAACCTATTACTTTTCAATTCGAAACATTGTTTCAAACTGCTTGAAAGTCATGAAAACAGTGAGTGCTCTAAAACTAATGATAAAACTTGGTTACTAGACCAATTTCAGTTTCTAACTACAAAAGCTGTTATGGCGAAAGCGAAACTTGTATTCAAAAAACTTGAATAATCTTCAAACTCAGCTGAAATTGTTAGACGCTTATTGTTTTAAATTGATATTTTGTTCAAACACGAAAAAACTGAATAAGTCTTTACTGAAATCTTTGAAGCGTCAGGTTCAACGTACAATAAAGAGAGAAATGAATAATGCGATTTGGGGCAGTGTGACAACAACTTGGTATCAGTAAAAAAGTTTAGCTTAGTCAAAGAGCATTATATAAAATCTAAACAATCCACTATTTCGTGCCTCAGCCATAAGCCTCACTCGTAGACCCAATATTATCTTCATTCAATGAACTGAAAATGCCTCGGGAGTCGATCTTTAATATAATTTTCGTACACGAACCTCAATAGAAGACACAGAAATTATTAGATCAATCGAATTTAGTTCAGATGAAACGAATTTCTGGTAGCGTTAATAGCGACGAGGGTTCAATGTCTGCTGACCTAAATTGTTTTTTTTTATCTTGGTGCCGTATTAACCTTTCAATTAATTGTGCTTTTGTCATAGTTGATTCTCTGCTATGGTCCAAACAAGAGGGTTACAAATTATATGATGTTACAATAGAAGTATTGAACAAACTGTAAAATGTATTCTACTTGATTCAGTAATCAAGAAGGTAGTTTGTCATGTGAATGGAATAAAAATCTAAGTAATTGATGAAGGAAAAAATCCCTCTGATATTTAACTAAGAATAGCGTACATAAAGCACATAAAATAATACAAATGTTAGAATCCATGAATTGAGAGAGCCCTTAGAGCCTTCAGAGCTCAAAGCTGTAGTTTGGTTCAGCATCCGATTTGAATCGTGTAGGAGTTTGTTCGTAAGTACCCCTTTGTTTTTTGTCAGTCTGCAAAATTTGCTGTATCTACCATCGATTTACTATCAGAGTATTCCGTATAAGAATGCGCAGGTCCGTGTGGCTATTTTTATCTTGTTTAGTTATTTTGTTGGTTATGTTTAGAAAGGAAACTCAGAAAATGTTGTTTCATTGGTTAATTCAGAATTGCCGTGTCTACTGTTGTTATTTTTTATCTGAAACCTTGTAAGTTGAACTGAACAATATATAAGACAAATTGCATGCATTCTATTTCTTTTGGTTCACGTCAAAAAGTTAACGGCAAAGTGAAGAAATCCTACATTTTGAATATTTAACTGTTTATTTAGCTACTTAGCAACGTGCTCTCTTGTTCAGTTAGGAGCACGACACGCAGAGTTCATAGTTTGCAGGTTTCATTTGATTGTTGTTGGCCTGATGAATTAGGATTATTTCAATAGCTATAACTCCTTTTGAAATAATTTTCGCTCGCCAGGCGAGCGATAAAGGCACCAAATATTGGCTTAGTTAAGTTTTGTTTAGATCTATTGGAAAATTCAAATACCATTGACTGGTTTAAATTACTTTGAAATATCCAATGCTTATATTTTGTAAAAAACGCTTTTATTTTATCGTATGCAAATACGAAATAGTGACCGACTTATCATATCACCTATCAACATGTGTTGGAATGGGGATTATTTTGATTAAAAAACACTTTGTAATTATGATAATTACAACAATCAGGACTTGGTTTTCTGTTTCAGTGTTTTGAAAATACGTAAGTTATTAATCTGTTACATTTTTAAATAATTTTCAAATTGGTTAACAAGAAATCAAGTGACCTGTCTTTCAAAAATTAAAGCTCTTACTTTTAAAAAATTGTATCATATACAAATTATGTCATAATGATTGCAACAAAAAAGGCCAAGTGCACGACGGGCTACTTTCAAGCCAGATAATATTTCAACGAAAAATATGGATAACGTAGTACTCGACGGCATAATCCAATAAGGTTTGTTTCACGTACTTTGTTTAAAATAGGTAATCCTATTTTACCTTTGCTTACTAAATCACGGGTGAAACGTGCGCAATATAATTCTAGTATATTCATGCGGGTTAAGTTACAAGATTCTTAGGAAACTAACTCTGTGCAGAACCCGAGGCTTATTATAGTTTTGAGGATTAAGATCCTATTACTGTTCTTAGTATTATGGCTAGAGATTGGATATTCGGATGCATATTGACCTATACTTCAGGTGTTGACTATTAAGGAAAGCACTTTTGTATCGAAAAAAATCCGGGTTTCTGGGGTCGCCTAATTTAGAGTTCTGATTATAGGATCGAATGTATACTTACGTGCTTACTTACTTACGTTACGGTGTTGGCTTATATGGAATGCACTTTTAATCGATCGGAAAAATATCGCGTTTCCAGAATTGATAAATTTAGTACTTTTTGACTATACAAATGCTAGCTAATATTGTAAAGTAGGCATAGCATATATCGACAAACAACTCGGTTTCGTTAAAAATATTTACAGTAGGTATATATTTTTTTCTGTTAACACCGCAAAAGTAACCTTCATAAGAGGGCTGATAAGTCGTTTCCATATCTAGTATCCGATTAGTTGTGCATTCCCGGATTTAATTGAATTCCGGGATTTATATAAGAAAAATTTAATTAAGAGGCCACTTCCATAATTTGTTAGCCAAAAATTAACTTTAGGTAAATATGTATCTCAATATCCGATATCTAATTATGACGTATATACGTACGTATTAGTAAATGTGAACTCTTGTACGGTTGATTTAATTATATTTGTACGTGGTAAAAGTTTTTTTTTCAGAACATACATACATGAATTCACGCCAGACTTGCGCCATTTTTGGGTAAAATGATATTAATTTGGGCTTATTCAGGTGTCGCACGCAAAATTAGATTAAATTTGTAAGAATTTACTTATTTCGTGTCAGCTCTTGGAATATAAGAAGCGCTGATACATACATTTTTTTTTTTTCAAAATTGCTGGTATGTACCAGCAATTTGAATGGCTTCTGGTATGTGCCAGAGATAAGCTGTGTTCAATAAAATATACTATTAAGTTCCTCTGCACGCATGTACCCAAATTGTACTCTCATACATGCTATTTGGTTCACATTTAGGTACACTAAATTGTCTGGTAGCATTGTTTTTATACTAAACCATTTATTGGCTTGATTCTAAAGGTTCCTATTGATCTAGCCTAAAATTTATTATTTTCATTACAATTATAATAATAATATTTTTCCCGTTTCTGCTTTTCATGTTGTTTACTCCGATGCTGTAGGAAAACACAGGGAGTGCCCGAGCAATATTTTAGAAATATGGGTGACTGTGTCAGTGGAAAATTAATAGTGGTTTGATATTTAACATTTATAGATTTTTTTTTATACTTTAGGAACTATTTTTACACTATAAAGGAGGATTGGCAAAAATTTATGGAAGCTGGTACCCGAAAACCAATGGTAACAAATAAAAAATAAAAAAACAGTTTTAAAGGTCAAATTATGTAGAACAGTAGTCGTTACAGGGGATAGTTATAGATTTTTCTGAAAAGCATAGGTATGTATGTTAAATAAAATCAATATTGGATAATACTAAATCTTTGAATATTAACGTGTACATGTAGTTCCCTAACTGGTAACAAAGTACCTATACTTTGTTGCCAGTTAAGAAACTACATATACGAGTATGTACCTACAAATAATATGAAGGTCGCCAAGCGACAATATGTCTCCGGGAGATATTGCCATAACCAACAAGCTTGGCAGACTGTTGGATGATAGGATAGATGTAGAATTTCATATAATTATTTTTATTTTCTGATGTGCTTATCCTCGGAATAGTAACTAATAAGATCTCCATCCTACAAATTTATTTAAAAGAATGATTTAATGTAGCTCATACAAAATGCAAAGAATTGCACGGTCGGACTAATTTTGTAACACGATCAAAGGCAAAACAAGTTAAAATATTTTTTTAACAAAATATTTAAATTTTAGTAATTTCGGTAGGAGAAATAGATCTGAGTTTACTTTCGAAACTGTGTAAAACCAGGGTCAGCGTAAAGTTATTGTACTACCATCCAACTATTCGCGAAATGCTAACGGTATTTTACGAGTAGTTCCGGAAGCGAGTCATCTGAATCGTTTTTGAATAGTGAATGGAATCGTTTTAAAGTTAACTTTTATAGCAATTTCGGATCCAACTTCTACCTTGATGTTGTTAGTTTCTTTTAATATATCGTTATTATTAATATTAATGAAGGTTTCTTTTGCTACTATTTTGTTGTCTAGTAATGGCCACAGTTCTGTTCTGCCGATGATGCTCGTATTTCGTTTATTTAGTTTATCTTCCACTTGACTATGTTATTCAGTATCAATATTATGCAAACTGTGAGATCACACAGATGTATTATCTAACACATCCTTACGTGATACGTTATTATGTGCAGCATTCTCAGTTGATTGTTTGATATTCTTCTCTCATCGTCTATAAATAAACATATTAACTTTATCTTAGTTAACAAGCATGACAATCTGTTAAAATTTATCACATCTTTGAATTTTTTATTTATGATTTTGAAGGACATCATTATTGGAAAGGTAGGTAGTAGAAGGTAGGTGGTAGGTAGGTGATCTTTTCATTGATCATTATGATAGATCTTTGGGAGAAATATAATTGAAATAGTTCAAATAAAAGCTTTTATCCTTCCATCTAATAATCTCGTTTTCTGTAATTTAGTTCTCAGCGTTTCCTTTCATTGAATTTCCATAAAGAGGAACGCTTTCAAGAATCTAAAATCAGGTTAATCATCGTCGACCTTTGGTAATTAGTGTCTTTATCAGATTTTAAATAAAGAAAGGCTGTGTACGATAACGTTATCTTTCTACCTACTGACACAGTCGTTCATTTATTTCTTATCGATTCTGGTAAACATGATTCTCATCAAACTACCGTTAATGTTCCTACTGATGAATGTTACCTCGGTTTGATTCTATCGTTTATGATGATGATGATTTTGATGTGAAATCAATGATCGTTTACTATTTAATTAGGGGATTAAATAAATAAAAGATCTCTTGAGTTGAATTTTTGTCATTCTGGCTGAGGCTACATCAAGTCTGCTTTTTTCAGGTTTTCGCTGATATTAAAACATTGGTTTCAATTTCAAGTTAGATTATAAAACATAATGAATATCAGTAAACCCGAATTCCCATTTTGTTTAACTACTTTCTTTTTCAAATCGCTATCCAAAAAGGCTAACACTAAACTGCGATAAAAAATTAAATATTTTCATGTTAATTAGGTACTCACAAAATATTTCATAATATGAGTTTGTAAAAACCCGTCTACGTCGTCGTAGTGACATAAAGAATGCTTTCTACGCCTCTCTTACAAGCCTCCTCCTCATGACTATGACGCGACATGTCTGCAATACAAAGAATGAGCGTCATTCAGTAGAGTAAAGTGTTTCCATGCCTAATTGGAAGAACATTTCAAAACTTTCATGACGTTATTAGTTTTCCAAATATTTTCATGCCTATGTGGCGTTGTTCTGGTAGTTCTCTTTTTTCATTGGTTTGTTGATCTTTACAATAACAAAATTCTTCCAAACGGGACTATTAACAAAGCTGACGTATAAAAACGGTGTGGTACTGGGTAGCGCAATCTAATTAACTGCATCGGTGGAGTTGTTGACCAATCAGTTGAATTGACCCATCAGTTTCGTTGTATCCACAAGTTCATTAATATCGCATTTAGAAACATTTTGTAGCCCTTTTGTTTAGTTTTCAGTTGTGTTCTCGTTCATTTTGTGTATCATTTTGTTTCTGTCATTGAGATGATTACAATCATAGCAAATATCATCTTAGGTATCTAAACTTTATCATCATAGATTATATAATTTATCAGTCTAATCATGTGAAACTACACAGGTGTACCTAAGCTTTTCTTTTTATATATAGTACAGGTGTTCAATACTAATTTAGTATAGGAAGTGATTACTATCTAATAATGATTATTAACTAAGTCCTAAAGGCTAATGATCTCTAGAATAGTTCCTATTTGAACATGAATATGTATGTTTTTATCGGAAAACGAAAAAGCAGACATTATTTATGCACAAAACCAATTTCGTTTCTTCGGGCAGTCAGGCAAAACTGAATGTTAGGCACGATTTATATGAAAAGGAAGGAACATGGAACCGCGTGCCTTTCTATGTAGGTATTGGCCAAAGGCTAATTCTTCAATAACAAGATTAATTTTACAACTTTCCGAGAACGAGACTCAATAAAAAAAATCGTGAAAATATGTTACTGTTAAAATTTATCGATTGATTGAACTAAATCAAAAGAGCAGTGATGTAGCTTGTTTTTACTATTATATCTATCATTATCCTCTGCTCAATAAGTAAGTAGTGTCGTTTACCAAAAGTAAGAGCGGAAATACAGGGAAGCCTCTTCGTCTAGTAATGCTGTCCACGTACTAGTCGTCTCTTTCCTCTTACACTCCATGGCTTGCTTCTTTAAATGCTATAAACTACTCGTGTCATCGTACATCAGTATGACTTGCACCTGAAAGAATTCTCATCGAAATATTATTATTAAAAGAGGTTCAAGGACGACCTTCTGATAACCGGTCAATGAAGCAAAAACTGTTGTTGGTAATACTAGTATTGGAAACCAGTTATATCACGTAAATAAACTTTATGGCAAAGAGGCAAATAACTTGATTTGTAATTATTGTCTTAAAATTATAATTAACTTTGATAACAGGATTTTGCATGAATTCTTAAAATTAAAATCTGTTGTTATGTCCCTCGGGATTTGCTTGAATCATCTAGCGATACAGGTCCTCAGCTACAAAGCCAGTTTAGACTGGATCCTATGCAATGAAATAACCCAAGCGCTATACCCTAAATTGGAAGAGGACACAGGCATTTTACTGATTCAAGGAATCATCGTTTCACTAGCCAAGAAAATATGTCTGCAATGATCATAGATGAATATCATTATCAGTATTATATCATAAAAATTGATTGATCGCCTTCGTTTTTCAAACTCTCTGTAGTGTCACCTTGCGTCTTGCTATGAATACTAAGTATTTGCCCCCGACAGTTTCATTGAATATCATACGTGATAAACAGTGATCGGAGTAGGTAGATTGAACTGGGGTCATTGATCCGAAACGTATATATTACTATGGACATTCCTCCGGAATTGGTGGATTATTAAAAAAAAACCGGAACTTATGTAGGAATTGTATTCTGCCAGAGTGGAAGGAGTCATTTGATGATTTGCCATCCTCAAAAAAAAGGTAGGAATTGTAATAAAATGAGCAATTTTATTCTTTATTATTCTTCCTATTTTTTTTTTTTCAACAGATAAATAATTAATTAATTTTGTTTTGATACCTTCCTTTAAATTTTGAATTGAGTAGTAATAATATCACTACCAACATTAACAATATTTAATCGAATCCGGAAATACCGGAATTACTTTCCGGAAAAATGGCTTATCCATGTTATTCTTTCTGTGTGCATTTATGATACAAGTACTAAAAATCAATCTACCTACTCCGATCACTGGTGATAAATTAGCTGGATATTTTACTATACATTTTCCTCTAGATATCGTTTTTAGAGAGGTTCGGGAACTGACCAGCTGTCTGATGTTATTTGTAGAATTTTATATACTTTTTGGGGAATCGCTAGACAGGTACTGCAAATTCCAATATACACAGTAACATAAATCATTTGTTTGGTTGTTGATAGAAAGCATAGGGAATTTACTGACGATATAATTTGAGGTCGGAATTGGTCATTCTATGGTGAAGATCCGAATCTCTGAATTCTTCAGTGTGTAAGTAGACACTGAAAAAAAAAACATTTACCTGCCAAACGCCATAGTTGTAGAAACTTATAATCTCATAAATATTATGAAATGGTCAATAGACAATGTAAAATGGTATACAAACAAGTTTAACTAAGTAATAAGGGGTTTTGTGGCATATGACGTACACCGTAAGTCCACGCGTAGTTACTTAACCTTGAAACGAACCATCAACGATTAGTAGTATTGGAAAATACTCGTCGGTAGCGTATAATATAATATAATGAAGTATCTAAGTGTTGAATATTTACAACAAAATTAAACACGGCTTGCTAACTCCTTAATCTTTAACGATGATAGAAAAGTAATTAACTGAACTTTTATTTTCTAGTTGTAACATGAATATCGTAATACATTTTTCCGAACCCGAAATAGCCACTAGTCAGCGAGCTGGCGATGGCGTGGGGTGTTACATTCATATTTAAAGGCCTACCGGAAAACTAAAATGTGAATCTAGAAGTACATACAATTGAATGCACTAACCCAGATAGAAGATATCACTCTCGTAAACACTGATAAAACTAATAGGCTGGGGAAATTAGGTTTGAACCCTGCACTAAATCCTAACAGCGATTTTTTTCTTGAATTCGTGTTTTTGAACTTAGCTCATCAAATAATATTAAAAAAATTAACATTTCCAATACCGCATCACGGTATAAAAAAACAACAACTCGAATAAAAATTCGTAAAACGAATATATATTATTATACAATTAAACATTTACCTCCACGGAAATTTAAATGAAAATAAAATTACGAAATTTTTTAATTGTACTTCAAGCAAGAATGTTAACAGCGGTTTTTTTGCATTAAATTACCTAGTTAAAGTTGGGCACTTTTCCTACTGACAGCGATGCGGACAAATTTTTTGATGCCCAATGAGCTCTTCCTTTATTCTGTTTTTTTTTTCCTCTGTATACTTGTACATAATTTATATATTTTAGTGTTAGATGTATTTTATAATAATGTTTAAATAAAACCCTAGATAAATATTTTAATATGCTATTTATATTATATTGTACTGGCGCAAAATATTATTAAAAGTTTTTTTTTGCAATAGCGGTAAAGGCAAAATTGTAACAAAATTAGATTTAGTTCAACTATTATCTAAAGGCTCTATCTGATCTAGTTACAAGAAAATTAACATTATCCTTTGTTGGAATCTATTCTGTTTCAGCAATATAAAAATGGAATTGCCACTCTAATCCCTATCAATAAATCAACAAGCTCTATGTTTGTCCGATCCATTTTGTTGTTCAATTCAGTTAGTGTGACGTCATGCGAAAGAAAGTCGATAGTCTTCCTACGTCTGACAAATGTCGCGGTCAATGTTTATCCCATACGAATTGCGTCACAGTTCCTATTAAATTTTGATCCATTATAGGAACGTAAGTGGCGTTTCAGTTATAAGTGTGTTTGGAAAAGATGTGGTTGGTAGAATCAATCAATAGTGATTATTGGTGTGAGAGTATTCTCGAATACTTACTGCAGAAGAAAATAATTTCATTCGGTTCTGGCTTATCACGATCTTCTCTGATAGAAGTACTCGTACCAAATTGACGGTGATGTTTAAAGAAAAAAATATGCAGATTAAACATTTTGCTTATGATCATCCAACGTTAAAATAAAGAGGGGTTTGCAACACTGGCAAAGATCTGTTACTAAAATGGGCTGCTTCATCAACTTTTAACAACACCTGTGCCAGATGAACGCGGTTTCAACTTACGCTTTTGGCTCTAATTGTAACTGATTAACCCAATGGGAGTCATAGACCTTGGCACTTTAACGGCCACAGCCAGGTGGAAACGTAGGAACCTGTGACTTGATATGTCACCGTGTGTACATTTGTATCATTGTAAGGTGAAAATCGGTACACTGTTAGTAAGCCTCCGCTGTCCAACTGTCTATCAGCGGGCTGTATCTCATGAACCATAATAGGTAGACAGTTGAAATTTTCACAGATTGTGTATTTCTTTACCTGCTATACCAATAAACCATACAAGAAACGTGTTTTTTTGGCGTTTTTTTTGTTAAATATTGTACCCTTAGTGTGCGAGTCTGTTTTCAAAATATTATATGTACGTACATCTTTTTTCTCCATTTGATTTGTTATTAGGGTTGCCAAAACGCTGTTTCACTTTTTTGCGAATGTTAGAAGATTTTGTGACGTCTGAATGGTATCAATCTTTACCCCTTTGATTAGCAGTCGCTATCCACCCGGTTGACGATATAAGCCTCCGCTCAAGTTATTACTTTTCTTATGCAGTTAAAAAGGCTGGTTGATTTATTTTGTTTCTCAGACTATTTACTTACAGCTTCCATTTATCAATTTATATCTAGACTTTCTTTAGTTTTGTTTACTTCATATGATCAGTTTATTTCTTTGGGGCGCAATAATGATTTAGCTTATTTATATTACACCGTTTTTATCTTGAATAAGGAAAATGTATACCTTTAATTAAACCCTAGCACTTGTATATATTTTACTTCAAAGGAGGTACAATTTTCTGCAATAAACTTTTATTTATTTTGTTATTTGTCATTGTTAAGCTAGCCTGATTTTAAATTGTCGATTCGATAATATTATAATTTAAGCCTAAAATCATTTACTATAATTTTGAATTTGAATAACTTATCGTTGTAATAATCTCAGGCATTTAATTTTGAATGCATAGTTTTAAAACAGTTTGCAATATAAATTACTTTCCTTGTTTTAAAGTGAATAAATTGTAAACAGTTCAAAAGGTGCATCTCATTCCTAAGACCCGAGGAGTTCTCAAGTTTTTATTGCATTTAGAAAATGCTTTACAAACTTGCTTATTTTAACTTATGTTTAACCTGTACATAATGCAAATAAATAAGTATATCAATCAAAATGTCGTTTTGGGTTTGATCATTTGCATTTTTATGTCTTAAACTGTCGCATCATCATTAGTTAGATGTTTGAATTGTAAAACATGGTAATTAATAATAATTAAAAAATCATGTTTTTTTTATAGGTAGGTACTGTTGCCATATGACATTTTAATTAACTTAGTTTTCGCAGAATCATTAAAATACTAGTTAGTGGTTGGCTGTTAAGATGATAAATTGAGGTAATTAGGTGACAGTTCATAGAGATGTACGGACGAAGAAGACATACAGTACCGACTCTGATTAAATTGTGATACTGAATACTAATGATTATGACTTTCAAATACATAATTGATCAATAGATCCTGTTATTTTCTTCATCAGCTTAACAACCTTCAAAAGTTCTCACCATCACCGAAAACCTTCCATGATATTAAAGCTGCTGTCTCCCTCTTTCCAGGGCCCCAAATCACACGATGTCAATGCAGCGATGACGTCTGGCCTAAAGATGGAGTCGAAAGGCACCCAGATTCACCTGCCGCTGATGGGTCGCGGCAGCCGAGGAGAGCTGAACGACAAGGTGACATTCGCCCAAGTCAAGTCACCGCCGTACACAGAGCCGCTCAATAATGGACAGCTGTTGGGGTAAATATCTTTCTTATTCTTCAGTGATATTTTTTGGATAGGATTATGTGGTTTTTGTGACGGTCTGGTTGGTAAGTCCAATAAAGGTTGTGATACGATAGACGAAATCGAAATATATCGACAAAATTTAGGTATAAGGTTTAAATTATAAATTATGTTTATTTCCGTAAAAAGGTTTATTCAAACACTTACGAGTATATTTATAAAAATAGAATAGAAAATGAAGTAACCAAAACATCAGAGATGATAAGAGTAATTAAAATCTAAGATGCTACATAGGAAGCAAGGATTTTTAAAGAGCAAAAGTCGCAGGACATGATGCCATCATTATTTCCATAGCAAGCCAAAAGCCAATAAAAGTATGACACCACATTAATTCCGAGCATTAATAACAGTCAGAACGAGATTATCCTGTGATGAAAAAACCCAAAGACCAAGATACAAATGATTAAACACTAGCTGTTACCCGCGATTTCGTCTGCGATCCAGGATGAAAACCCAAGTCAGGGTCTACCCATGTGCCAAATTTCATCCAAATGCGTTCTTCGCTTTCACGCTAAACCGGCTGGTTTAGCGTGAAAGCGTAACATATAAAAAACAAATTTACTTTCGCATTTTATAATATTATAATAAAGTTAGAATGTGGGCAGAATTTCAGAATCCCCAGTAAGATACGGACAGAGAATAATAATCCTTAGCAGTCTGGGAAAGGCCGAAACCAAGTTCAGTTTACTTCTAACTTTCTGATTAAAATGAAAATGGGACGATCAATGTTTTGGTGATGCATATTAAGTTAAATAACGGTTTAGCACCAGACACAATATGTCAGGAAGCAGAATAATTTTGAACTTTGGTACATCTCCAATTAGACCTTTCTGGTATAATTATTGGAGATGTACAATTACCTACTTAAGTTTAAAACTTTATGGTCAGTAAGATGATACCTATTACCTATTCTTTTAGAAAAGGTCATGGTAGGAATACTCAATATGTACATAAAATAATTTTCTTGTCACATATTAAAATAATAGTAAAAAAAAAAAAATAGAAAGCTGGAAAATTGTACAGACATCTAAATCGTAGGCACTTGGCTCACTTCTTAGTCGGAAAGTGAACTCACATATATCATACATACCTACAATAACTAGAATTTAGACATTCTGAATTCAATACAAAATCTGCAAAAAAAAGGGGTCTTCAAACTTTGTCTTATTCTTCGTCTTGTTTTATTCTCAGTGCGAATGTACCCAAAAGTTTTTGCTGCTAACAAAAAGTTGGAAGACGTACTTAGCCGTTTCTTCGCCATTTTACGCCGATGTATGTTATTAGCTAGTAACAAACAAGTATACATAATAGATTGTTCCTTGGTTACGTTGCTATGCGCGCTCATGTTTTTTTGGTCGAACTTAGGTTCAAGGCAATTAGGAATTATTTAAAGTTGGGGAGACACTGAAATATTTGATCGTTTGAGAGACATCTAGGTTTATCTGACTGTAGATATTGTTGTAGTAGGAATTTTGAATGATATTGAAAGATCTAAAATGTAACTTAATAACTTCGATTAAATTAATAACTAAGATAGAGATGAAATATAATTTATTTGTAAAACAAAGCAGTCGTATAGCTTAACTAACAGAAACATCTAATTAATATTCTAACAGTAAGGTCATGACGGGTTTTCCTAATTACTTAAGATTAATTACTCAGCTAAATAAAACAAGCTACACATCTTAATTGTCTATAAAAAAATGTACAGAAGAAGATCTTTTAAAACTTAAAACAGATTTTATCTCAAGAGTAGCTATAATATGTACATTTTAGTGCGGACGTAAAATTTTAAACCAACATTCTGGTGTAGAATTTTAATTAAGGCAAACACATTTTGTGTAAAAGTGTGTCCTATCTAGGGAAAAGGGTAGGAAGATTCTCCCCCAACCGTGTATGAAAGCGAGCGTAAATAAACGTGATGGTGAACAACATGACTGTTACCACAGACTTGGCTGAGGTCATGTTTGGAAAACACCCAAAAATTTTAATTTTGAATTCGTGAAAGAATCATAAATGTAATAAGTCACGGTGCATGATGAATTTAGTGAAATTATGAACTGTATGACAACCAAATGATAAAATATATCAACTGAAATTGGATATATACTTGACAATAAATAATTGTGCATTAGTATCCGTCGCTCTATTGTTATACAAAATGGTTATTTTCTAATGATAAAGTTAATCGAATCTAAAAGTAAAAACTGCTATGATAAAGCAAGCTTTCCACATCGGTGTTGACCTTGTAGCAGGGATTCTCATTACTGTAGGGCAATGTTAGTTTAAGTGTGTAGGTTAGGTTATAGTTGATGAAATGATTGTTAATTAAATGTAAATAGAGGTAGATAAAACGTTTATTCAGTGCATACAAAAGACACACAAAAGGAAAATAAATGATAACAAATAAACAATCGAGTTATCTAACGATTAGAAGGTCTGTGTAAATTCATTTGCACTTAGGTTTATTGCTTGATGCCTTAATCATCAGGATAGTTGCGGGCCCTTTACTTCTTAGTTAAGCCTTATTTAAAGGTCATAACGTCCACTCTATCTAAATAATTATCTATCGATAGATTCAGGGAAAGTATGGCTACTCAAGTCTAATCTTATAATTGAGTTCTAAGTGCGCTCCATGTTACCATTAGAGCACTCACGTGAAGCACTTTATGATTGGCTTTTAATTACTGCAATTAGCACCGTTAATGGTGAATGATAGAAGTATTTTTAGAAGCGTGCTATGTGCGTGCATGAAATAATTTTTGCTCTTTTGTAACAGAATTTCTTGGTTTGATACCTCATTTGTTGAAACAGTAAATTCTGCGGCATCTTTTGAGCGATAATTTGAAATTTATTTATCGTTTGACTTGATAACTGGAATGGTTTGAAAGTGGTTAAATGATAAATAATTTTATTTCTGTAAGTAGTATTTTACAAACACTTTTACACGTCAATCATATTTAATAAACTAGATGAGGTCGGCGTTTCTTATCTGACTACTCTGAGAAGAAAGGCCGAAACACACTCATTGGTCACAGTATCTTTTAAAGTCCAGACATACTCTTGTTCAGATCTTACAACGACGACGACGACGAGCTTTTAGGGGTTATTTTCACGCTCGTGACCATAATAAGTTTGACCACGATTGTCATTAAATACTGTTAGTTAATGAAAAAATAACAAACAGGGTAGAAAGTGTCACATCCAAAAATTTGCTTGGGTCATTTTAATAATTGTATTTAAACACCACTATTCATTATGTTCGACGAATGTTTTTTCCTTTCCCATGCTATTTATATATAAGACACATCAGCTGATTCATACACTAAAGGTTGCTGACGATTCTCAAGACCCCTTCCGACGTTCCCCTGCTTTTAAAAACCCTAAAAAGCTTTCTGTAGTTTTTAAACTGCTAACACAATCGCACTAAGAGCGCAATTATCTTTTATTTCTGCACCAGTTTGTTGAGAATCTTTATTTAATAACGTTTCCTTTCAGATATTCTGGTTCCTACCTACAGGCACGTTTATATTTTCATGAACAAGATTCGAGGTAAACATTATTAAGGGGGTCGGCTCGGTTTGTTGGAATGACGCTTTTGTCCTTCTCTTTGCTTAGTTCGTTAATTTTGTATGATGCTCCAGTATTATATGTTTCAAGGCCTAACAATATAATACCCCTTGTTACATTAAGAGGGTATAATTATTACTCAAATGGAACGAAACTTCGTTTAATAATTATGGCTAATGGTTTTCATCGTTAATAAGGTATCATTTTCTTCATAATCAGCTGTAAGATGTTCTATACATTGTGGGCATATTATTCCATTTATAAAATTAATCTGGACCATTTCTTTCCAATAGCTTCTGTTACCTTCTTGATCATTAGTTTGTATCATAAACGCTTAAAAATGTCTGACTGTTGTGGTTTTAGACATGGATGTCTAAATCAAGAACAATTAGCCTTTCTTCTGTTTTTATTGGAAAAATCCAAGCTTTTTGTAATAACAGTCAAAAATCAGCCCAAATCTTTTTCCCTTTTATAAACACAGACATTATTAATAGGGTGTAAGTCGGTATATAGAATATTCGGCATTCCACAAACCGTCAGTATTACACACGCTATTTGAAAAGGGTTTTTGAAAAGTTGTGTGACCTTAATCACCGTCAAGGTCATAAACTGACGTAGGCGTAAGTACTATTATAGAATTTAGTTTACGGGTTTTTTATGTATGATGTAATAGTGAAAAAGGAATATCATTATAAAAGTTCAACATCATTAAGTAATTTATATGTGGTGGTACAGAATGATGTCAGGCACAAATTGAAGTGTAAATTGAACTTGAAAATGAATATCACATGACTTTTATTATAAATTGCTTTGATATTATATCGCTTTCATTAAAATATGACTAATGTTGGTTTAAATAGATATTATTAGTAGCAAGATAGATATAAAGGAGTATTTGTAAGTTTTGTATTCTTCGTCAGATTTGTTTTACAAACTAAGTTTTACGTAATACCTATCATAGTATCTTTTTGTTCAGAGATATTCATTGAAAAGAATATCAAAATGCAAAAGTATCTAACCGTAATAAAATCCTATCATTAAGCTAAGATAAATCTTGACAATAGTTTAGGGAACACTGAAAAAAGTCATGCATGACGCACTGAAATACATATATAGTATCATATTGAAAGCAACAACAAGAATCCGTATACAAGTAACAGTAAAACGGACATTTATTACTATTCCTATTTCTAAAACATACGGTAACTTTTATTGTTTTTCGCTTCGAAATCTCTTGTTACAAACAAAACGACGAGTCCAGTAACAGTGTTGATTATAACGCACAGTGTGTTATTTTGCGTTAGTTTCGTATATGCCAGTTTTATATTTTATATTTATAGATTAAACCTTAATAAAGCATTCCAAAAAATACCCGTTCTGATATTTCACTTCATTTAGGAGATACAAATATTTTAGTGAAAGGTCACTGACCTTCTTAAAAAAGTTTTTCTTCTGTATTTCTTGAATAAAGCAAATGTCAGTCTCTTGTAAAATACAAGTTAATTGTTGGTTTGAAACTTATACAGAGTAAGAATTGTAAGTCCCTAACGTCACAGGAACGAGAATAAAAAAATATTTTGTATAAACGAAAAATAAATCAATTAAATAAGCTATTTACGGGTCGCGTTTTTTTGCTTTTCTAATAATTTTATGTATAGTACCTTCAACTTGAGAAAATTTAGGTTTAAAGAACTTTATTTCTCATAAGAACTTAACAGTTCGCTTACAATGAGATACTTAGTGATCTAATTACATTAGTTAGTTACCTCTAGGGTGTTGGAGACATTATATCAGTGATTATAGCTAGTAGGTACCATTAATATTAGTTACTTCTAGGGTGTTGGAGACATATTATTATTAATTGACTTCTAAAAAAAAAAAAAAAAAAAGGAATCGGATGTTTGCATTCTAAGACACAGATTATGGCAACACACCGCAACACCCAGAATAAACTAAAACTTTCAGTTCATCTCGGATGCCGCGATGTATTGCCCCAATCTGCGTTTGAATGTGTTTATATTGTCACATTTTTTCAAATCCTCCGGTAAACTATTGAACAGCTGTGCGCCTTCAACCAATATCGTTTTTTTACCATAATTAGTGCGAGCGTGCGCTGGTTTTATCTGGATTTTGTTTTTATTCCTTACGTTATAAGTTATGTTTTTCATATGTAGTTGTATGTTTGATTGAACAGATTTGGTGATGATTTTTTTAATAAGAATGCATGTGTAGTATTTATAAAGATGAGTTATATTTAGGAGTTTGGTTTTTTTGTATAGTATTCTTGTCGGAGTTAAATAGTGATAGTGAAATAATGTTTTTATAATTTTGTTTTGTGTTCTTTGTAGTGGGTCTAGGTAAGTTTTCGCAGCTGACCCCCATAGCTCAACTAAATATTCAAGATGAGATTTAACCAGAGAGTTATATATTATTTTACGTACTTTTTTTGGAATGCAGTTTGAAACTTTACGCAGTGCTGCCAGTAATGACATCAATTTTGTTTTGATATGGTTGATGTGATGTTTCCAAGTTAGTTTGTCGTCTACATGTAATCCTAGGTATTTTTCATAGGTTGACCGTTTGAGAACTTCTTTATCTATTGTGAGTGGTGTGAACTCTGGTAACGGTTTGTTTTTGGCGCAAAAAATCATGAAAGATGTTTTTGCGGCGTTGATAGTAAGTAAATTACATTTTAGCCATTCGTTCAGCAGGTTAAGGTCGGTTTGTGCGTCCGTTATAATATCATGAATAGATTTATTGAAATAGAATAGACATGTGTCATCTGCGTATAGAGTTAAGTGGCCTCTAAGTCCTATGTTATTAATATTATTAATATAGATTAGGAAGAGTAGTGAGCTAATAACGGAGCCTTGGGGACAGCCATACGTAATGTTTTGAACAGAGCTAGTGAAATTGTCTAATTTAACTACTTGGCGCCTATTCTGTAGGTATGATGTGAACATATCGAGTGCGCTGCCTGTGATACCTATATTATTTAGTTTCTGGATGAGCTTTTGATGGCTTACTGTGTCGAATGCTTTTTTTAAATCAATAAATATCCCTAAAACCACATTTTTTTCATCAATATTTGTTTTTATTTTTGTTATTAAGTCTACTGCAGCTGCTAGGGTACTTGACTTAGCTCGAAAGCCATACTGTTGATCTATCAAGAAATTCTTGTCATTTAGGTATTTACTTAGCCGATTATATAGAACTCGTTCGAATATCTTTGATAGCACTGGCAAGACCGACACCGGCCTATAGTTACTCGGGTCAGTTCTACTTCCGGATTTATAAATAGGGCTGACCCTAGCAATCTTAAGCGTATCGGGAAAAATACCTCGAGATAAGCACACGTTTATACAGTCAGTTAATCTCCTAATTATTATAAGTTTTAAACATTTGATCGCCTTAGTGCTGACGCCATCTAGGCCTGTGCTTGTGTTGCTGTCAAGGTCGTCAATAATTCTAGATATTTCATCTGTGCTACATGGGGAAAGCTCGGGTAGTGTTATGCTATGTGTGTAATTATGGTCGTACATAAAAATATTATCGGTGTTTACGTGGTATGTGATGGGGATTTTGTTAGCTAGGTCTGCGCCTATTGATGAAAAAAACGAGTTAAATGAGTCACATATTGCATTACCTTCTGTAACCAGGCCTGAGTTCGACATCAGTTTAGGAGGCGCACGGCTGTTGTCCCTAATTTTATTTAAAGCTAAACTATTAATAAGGTTCCACATTTTCTTCGGTTGATTGAAATTAATTTTAAATAAGTTAAGGTAGTACTTCTTCTTTTGTGTCTTGATTAGATTTATTACTTTGTGTTGTTCTTCGTTGAAGTTTTTCTTTAGATCATCGTTTTTTGGATGTGATTTTGTTTGTTGCCATAATATGTTTCGTGAGTTTATTGAATCGATAATATCTCGGTTTATCCAGTCTTTTTGTGGTAGGTTTAATATTTTAGTTTTGTCTATTTTGCTCTCATTGACTCGTTCCGAAATAAATCTCTCTAGATAATTATAGTCATTATCTTCATTGCTGTAGGCAGCTGTCAGAGCGCAACTATATAACTTTGTGTAGTCCAGTGTTTTATAATGTTTTTTCTTGTTTATTTTCGGCTCCAAGCTGCCTATTTCCAGAAATATTTGTTTATGATCTGATAGGCTCGATTCCACTATTGACATACTGAATGAATGGTTGCTTATATTTGTACATATGTGGTCTAGTATAGTATTTGTTGTATCGGTTTCACGAGTACTATATAGTTTATTTATATTATTCAATACTTCGTAGCCAGTTTCTTTAATTTCATTTAGGTATTTTGTGCTTTGAGTGTCCTTGTTCAGAAGGTCTATATTGAAGTCGCCAAACACTATGGCTCTTCTTCTTTGTTCTAATTGCAGTGTGTACGTTTCTAAAAAGTTATTTATATTTGACTCACCGGGCTTATATATTGCTCCTACGTTCAGCGATAATTTCTCTATGTATATCCATAAGTAGTGGTTTCCATTTTCACATAAGTCTGCTGTTGTTTCATAAACTATACTGTTGTGCACGTATATGGAAACGCCTCCACCTTTGCGATTTCGCCTGTAGTTGTAAACATGGCTATAGTTAGGTAATTGATATAATTTTGCGTCGTTTTCTGAAGTAATCCATGTCTCGGTGAATATTAATAGATGTACGGCCCGTGGGATCGATTTCACTATGCACCTAATCTCATCTAGTTTGCCAGTTTTCCGGATGCTACGTAAATTGGCATAGAAGAATCGTAACGAGGACGGGTGAAGTGGAATATCTTCGTATTTTTTTGCTAAATGATGGCTTAGTCTACTCGTATGTTTTGTATTTAGTATTTGTGCAGTTACTGGTTTTTTTGGTAGGTTTTGTTTTCAATGATGGTTGGTGTTCCTTTAATATATTTAATAACAATGTTATTTTCGCCGTCTGCTACACGTTTGTTAAATTCTTCCTTTAAGGATTGTAAATATCGTTTTTGTGTTGGGGTTTGGTCAGAGTAAATGTTTATATTCTCAGGTAACTTTTTCTTATTCTTTAGTAGGTATCTCGGAGTTTCTGAGTCGCTGAAGCATACTTTTATAGGCCTGTTTCTATCTGGTACATATTTTCCCAGTCTAATGGTTTTAATCGGCTTGGGACATTCCTCATAAAGTGTTAACAATACTTTCGTGACTTCATCGTTATCGTAATTTCTCCTTGAGTTGAAATCTTTGTTGTTTTTTTCCAATATACCCACCAGTACAATATTTTTTTCGCGTTCACATCTGTCCTTGAGTTCAAGGATGAGGTCTTGGTGACATAAGACGGGCGGTTCTGTTAATGTACTTTTTATGTGTTGTTGATTTTGATTTTTAAGCTGAGATATCTCGCTTTCTATTATTTGTATTTTGTTTTCGTTTTCGCTATTTTTGCATTTAATATGTTCTATTTCGTTGTTTATTTGTTCAAATCTTGATACAAAATTCTCTGCTGTTGATTTTATTGTCTTTATTTCAGTTTTAATCTCTGATATTTCCTCTTGTATGCGGTTTAGGTTTTGGTTTTGAGTTTCAGCAAACTTCTCCAAGAAATTCATCATATCTTTACGGAAGTCATCAAAGTCCTTTTTGTAGTCCATGTCTTCAGCACGCTCCTTTCTTTTTCTTAGGTTTACGTTTGTGTAGAAGTCACTATGTTCGCCGTAGGTGGATAAGTTTGGTACAGACCCGCTGGCGCTTTCGCTTCCGCTTATCAACATCACATTAGGCGTTGGTGGAGTTCTGTGCATTGCGTATGCGTGAGAGTAAGACGAAAAATAGCAACGGTTCTCTTTACTCGCGGGGGTGAGCGGTGCTGCGCACTCGTCGATGTATGACGTCGTGTACCAACGCCAGGTTTTTATTTATTATGCACTTAGTAGTAAATTTGACTTTAACACCACATTCACAAGACTGACTTTTGGGAGTTACGATTTTAGTAAAATTATTATATTTTTAGTTAATCCACTAACACGTCTGCTTCCAACAGCGTTAGAGGCTTCGTTAAATTTTAAATATGTATCTAGCGAGATCTCTAGCGTTTCTAAGTTTTTTTAAAATTTCTATGGGAATAGGGTTGTCACAAAGTAGTAAATATTTAAGTTATTAGTTCAATCAATTAAATCAATTATGCTAGCCAATGCTAAACGCTTATGACATATCCTCGCTATCGGATTGAATTACTATTTCGTCAGTTGTCAGCGTGATATCATTTGCTTCTAGCACTTCAGATTCTAATTGTGAACATTGTATGTTGTTACGCTTAAGAGTTGAAGCACTGATTTAGGTAAGGGCAAAGATTTTTTATGTTTATGACGTGTACTAAATGTTAACGAGGATAGATAAGGATCGGATGATTCTAATGCACGGTGAAATAAGTCTAAAATTGTGTAGTATTATTGCAGTATTTATTTCTGGACTCGCCTGCTTGCTCGGACAACATACCTATGGGTAACGTGCTGGCGTCTATGTTTTGCCGGCCATGCATTAATATTTTGTGCACAGTGATGGACATATAAAACCAATTCTATTTTTCCACATACTTCGCAGCTAGAGATTTACAAAAGTCGTTAAATTTTGCAGCATCTGTGATTACGCCACTCGACAGCACTACAAAAATAGTATGCAGGTCATCCACCAGCCATGTCTCTATACCTAAGATATCTGCAAATATTTTTTCGATGTTGGTCTGATAGTGCTATGCTGTTCGTGCTTTGTTTCCATCATTGGTGGTCCCCGAATTTTGACGAACAACATCAACCAAAAGTGCGATTTTGTCTCTTATTTCAGCCTGTATTTTTTTTTCCGATCCTTCACAATTGTGGCTTCCGGTGATTTTTTTGTAACCCTCCACTTCATAACTGCTGGTTAATTTTTGTACCCCTAGTGTAGTAAGAACTCAAAAATTCTTATCCAGGCATATAAGGGATCTGAATTTACGGGTTTGTTCATGACAACATCCAACTTATTAAATTCTGATGTTGTAGCTCCACAACAAGCACAACGTAATTGTGAAGTTGTTCCCGTAATAACGTTAAATACTTTACCATCTATAACAGTTAAATATAATTTGGGATCTGATATTATACTTTGACCTTCATCAATTTATGCATAAAATGGTGTTAATTGATTTATTTCAGCCTCTACCCGATTTTTTTCTTCGAGAATAAGTTCTTTTGTTGTTACGATACTGGATCTTCAACGGACGACAAAACCTGTAGGATTGTGGGCTTGGGTTAGACCACAACACAAAGCCGTCATTCGTTTATAATTGTAAAGGGATGTACGTTGTTGTAAATAATCAATTTTCATTTTCGTTATCACCATCTAAAAACTTTTGTTTATGAAAAGACTAAGTACTGCCATCGAATCCCCAAGAACCCTCAAATGTACAATATACTATGTTTTTCTGCTTTTGTTTGTAATATTGTGAAATTTGTTCAGTACCTAATTTTATGATTCGGCGGAATGTGTGTAGTAATAAACTGTGAAGTGAGACACTTGCTTCCCTTTCAGTCATAGCTATTTCTTCTTTAGGATAACACATATTTTTTGCTTTTTGTAATTTATAATATGGAGGATAAGCTAAGAAGCCTCTGTATTTCAAATCTTTCTGTATGATAGTGTAATCTTCCACAGTTTTCTATCAATTACGAAAGAAAGGGCTTTCGTCAGGGGTATAGGGTTTGGGTTTGGCTTTCGCTTTAATGGATGTTGCAATTTTTTTTCACTCATTGATTACGAACTCTAATCCTTGAGCAGAGCTTTTGTTAAGTTTTTCTCCGCTGTTTTCGTCAGTTACTATTTTCGACATCATTTTAATTATTTTTGACTGCGGCTGATCTTGAAGCGACTCTTCGAAACTCTTTCGAATACGACGCATTTGACGGGTGCTCTTTTAATTCGAAGTAGATGGAATATCATTAGATGTTCCGGGTATTGATTCCTCTTGGCGGTTACTAAATATGTTTGAAATTGATGGAGCTTCATATGAAGTTTCAGGTATCGGTTCTGTAAGCAGCATATCGTTTAGTGAACCCATACCTGATGGTTCTGGTTCCTCAGGTATTAAAAGGCAATGAGAAGGGAAACTATCAACATTTTTATTTAATTCTTTAGAACTTTTTTCTATTTTGGTTGGTATTTCAACATCGAAAACTGTAGCAAGCCATTTCTCATTCTTTTTACTAAAGCGTTTAACATTTTTTTTGCTGTCATTATAAAGTTTTTCGCACTTACAAATAAATTTGAAAATATTATCTTTAAGACTTTTATTTTGTACATCAAGATTGTTAGGAATACCTGTTGGATACAATGCATTTAAAATAATCATTGCCCGTTCGTAGATTTCAAGGTCACCCGGTCTTTGTTTTGAACCGTATTGTTGGGCCTTTTCAACCAAAATATTATAAATCTCCAGTTTCGTAAGTGTATTCGGATCCGTATTCAGGCTTAGCTCGTCGGTAATAATTGCCAATCGCTGACCGGCATGAAGGTTGGCGTACTCATTGCATTAAGTCCTCAGGTCGGGGCCCAGACAGACATCCCCCAGCAGGACGGGTCAGCGCCTGCTGAGGCAAAACACTGCTGGGTCTTTGACGGCTCCATGACACCTCACCCCCGCTTCTCCAGATATTATGTATAGGTATTGGGTTTTAGCATTTGCATAACGAGGGCGGTCCCTTTCCCAATCCCACATAATATCCTTCATCGAAGATCGATCATAAACAAAAGTAGTGATCGAATTCAACCATATTCTTTTTTTTAATTTTGGCTTTAACTTTCTGCACTATCTTTCCATATAAATTTAGAACTATGTAAACTATGCACGTCACAATTTAAACCGAAAATTGCTAATAACTGAGTCAAAAATAATAAATCACAATGAGTAATGTTTGCATGAAGTAAGTATTACTTATGTTGCACACAGGTTTGATTGACAACCCTAACCCACAATTTTAAAATTCAATATTTCTGAAATCCTGGGTTTGTTGCATCTGTTTTTTTTTGTGACGATGTTTAATATAGTGATCAACATTTAGGCATTAAAAAAAAACGTGACCGTGAAGAGAATCGCCAGAAAAAAATTGTTTACAAAATCATAGAAAAAAAATATTCTCACCTGTGTGAGCAAGATTATTAAAGTTTTCAAGATAAAAATGGTGCCTATAGTGAATTCTTATCACACCTTAAAAGATTTAGTGTAAAAATCACATCCAAAAACGAGATATTGTGTTTCTAAGGTTTTTAAGGATTTTTCTCGATTTAATTAATTTCTCTTAAATTATAGTAGTTAGAGCCGGCGGAGTTTTAATAAGAGTTTTGTTTGATTGTTAGCTTTCCAACAAACACGTAAAACGAGCATTTCCGCAACTAGGGCAAAATAACACACTGTGTAACGGTATCTCTCCGGATGCAATATTCAGATGTAACTCGTGAATTTAATACAGCTCTGACGGCAATGGCTCCTACACTATTAATATGATAACTGTGCAATCGTAGGCATTTATGAATATTGGATTTTTTAGGGTTCCGTAGGTCCGAATGAAAAAACGGAACCCTTATAGGATCACCCGTGTGTCTGTTTGTCTGGCTTGCTGGCTGGCTGGCTGGCTGTTTGTCCGTCTGTCACAGCCAATTTGCTCCAAATCAATCGGACCAATTTAGTAAAAATTTGGTACACATGAATTTTCTTGACCTGAACACGGACGTGTAAAGTAAATAAATGATTTTTAATATGGGGCTCACTTTTCGGGGGCTAATTGGAAAATTTAAAACAAAGTGTGACTTATGTAATGGGGCTTGTTGTGAGGATTTCAAAAATTTCTTTTTTATAATTCTAAAACTATGAATTTTAAAGATATATAAGAAAATAGATAAAAAATCATTCCCCCCACGAAACTACTGAGTAGGTATACAATTTTGAAAAAAATACATAGAATGGTTCTTTACTCATAGATTAAATAAAGTAAAACCTAAAAGAAGTCTATTGGTCTTAAAATATTATAGTAAATCTCTCAATCTTGTGCGTACGAACTTACATTTGCAGTTGGAATGTATGGGAGAACATGTTTTTCAACTGGGAAAAAATCATTCCAACTACGGAACCCATCATTGTGCTTGGCCGGTTGTTTTTCTCACGCAAATGTGCTGAACATGATGTGCCAAATAAATAAAACATAGGTAGGTTAGGTTTACCTGATTTAAATCAGATCATGCAATATAATCTAGGGAGTACTCTTGGGGTACTTTCAGTTTGATTCGCGATCTTGGTGCGGGATAAGCTCTATAATAGAACTCCTGGTTTCAAAAGTTATCGGGAAAACTCGAAATGGATACGTGAGTAAAAACTGAACAAAATTTAATACTCCTTAAAGTTTCTGGGTTAGAAATATTTAAAACAATACTGAAATCGAAATCGCGGCCCGAAACACAGGCGTTAATATTTATTTACCAACACTTTTATATATTACGCTGTAAGTTGATTGCCAAATACGCTCGAGTTTAGTAGTGCTATTAGAAGTCCCATAGGGGCAGTTGGTTCATCACTTGGAACATGCAACGGTGCATTAGCGGTAATTACTTGTAATTCATTAAGCCCTAGTACTTACGTAGTCAGAGTTACAAACGAGGGTATAAAGGGCAAGCTGACTCATAATATTGAATGCTGATATTATACTGGCATTTACTGACGTTTTACAAGAACATTTCAAAACAAAGTTAAAAGTAGATAATAATTATATTTACATTGTTGACCTTTCTCCAACATAAATATTATGCTTCTGTGTCATGATGTCAGAATATAATTGAATGGAACCCATCCATTACGCGAATTGCGATATCGCCCTTGCTTCGGTTTCCGCAAACAATGATATCGCGTAGTGACCTATTAGTAATATTATCGTTTTTGCTAAGAGTATCAAGTCAAGTAAAATGATTACTTTAAAATTGGCTTTATTTGTCATCGGTTATAATAAAGTTTTGCTCTCTGTATGTATTTGCATTTTAGGTATTTTATGGCAGTGAGTAGTAGGAGCGTTTTAATCAGTGTCAGTCCAAGTTAAGCAGTGTTCTTTCAGACCAATTTATCCTGTAAATAACATTTCCATTCAGGTATTTTTTAACTCAGTGCCATATTAATTTTAAAAACTATTTACACTAGGTACTAAATACAATAACTAACTACACAAATAGATACAAAAAACAAAAGGACACTTAGGCATCGAAGTATTCGTCCGCATCGCTGTCATCCGGAAACGTGCCCAGAAGACTGGCAGCATTGCCACGTTGAATGGCAATGCTAATTCTTTGGCCAAAGAACAAGCCAGCCCTCTGGTCGCGTGAAGTGTCGACCAGTCAGCGAGAAATTTCCTTAAAAAGGAGACGCGCACTCGAACCCCATGACCCGAGCGTTTCACCCCAAACGGTATTTTTTTATCACTTATTTTTTTACACTTAAATTAAACTGATACTCCAACTCCATCTTCAGCAAAGATTTATAATATTCAGAAATGCAACTGGATTCCGTTGAACTGTTTCGCGAAACCAACAATGCCAGTTGGCAACAGTCCAAAGCGTTGTAAATGACTAAATAACTGACATGACAGCACTTTACGCTCAAAATTCTGTAATGGCCGTTGAACAATTATGAAAAAAAAAATATCTGTCCGGCGAACGTGGGGGACGTTATTAGAATTGCGCAAATTTTGAATGAAAACAATTTGGTCGGTTTGGTAACAAAAAGCTGTATTCAAGTTGATTACTTCATAAAAACCGTCTAAACACATTAGACGTGTAATAAGAATACCTTTTACAATTTTTGCGTAATCTCTAATGGCGGGAAAGAAAATAAATGTTGGCGCTATAGTACTACAGATCCCATAAAAACAAGGTCTGAATCTAATAAAGTAGCAGTTCAATGTTTTGTTCATGCTTATAATGAATACAGCAGTGATAGCAATAATGATGTCGTCTATATATACGAAACTCTAGCATTTAGGTTGGTCTAGACTCTAGACGGTCTTAATTTAGACAAACGTTTTATTTTGGTTCCATTTATATTAGGTTTGGCTGTATTGAACGTGTATGCACCTTAAAAACCATACTGTTATTGACAAAATAAATCTGTAAAAAACTCCTTCGTAGATCTAAAATTTTATCACTACATATTATAAAACAAATTCCCCCCGCCGCGTCTGTATGTCTGAACGTGATAAACTCAAAAACTACCGAAAGGATTTTCATACGGTTTTCACGATTGAACGGAATGGGTTATAGGCTTATTTGACATGACCCTTTGGACTGTCAACGCGCGCGGGCTAAGCGTCGCGATGGGTCGGGGCCCGAAAGACTTTTATAAAGATGTGGCTGTTATTTCAGAATATTGTTTATCTTACGACATCCACGCGAACAAAGTCGTGGGCAGAAGCTAGTTAGAAATTAAATGATAACTTCGAACACGTCTATTTCAGTAACAAGAGTATTACAGCCGCAGCCGCGTGCTAGACAATATTGCTTATTAGTTTTTGCAAGAGAAAACCGTATACCGAGCAGATGGCGAGAATGAAAGGCGTCATTTGTAGCAAAATTTGAATGGTTATCTCACTTTATTGATTGATTTGCAATTAAACAAAACTGGAATCAACAACTGACCATGATATGTTACGATAATGCATAATTAAATATTATTACCTAAGTTATTAATCTTCCCTTCAATTTTGTTGCAGAGGCTCACAGATTAACCTGTGCAACGGTGGTGCCGGCACAACAGCCATGACAGGCCTTCCGAAAATACCCAACGGGTATGGAGACCAGAAGAAACCCATGGCCACACTCACACACTTGCCCAAACGCCCTCCGGTAGACATCGAGTTCTCAGATTTATCATACTCAGTCAGTGAGGGAAGAAAAAGGGGCTATAAAGCTTTGCTCAAATGCATAAACGGCACATTTAGATCTGGTGAACTTACGGCCATAATGGGACCTTCTGGGGCTGGGAAAAGTACGCTTATGAATATCTTAGCGGGATACAAGTAAGTAAATCACTAACCCTCTATAAATAAGTAGCTTTTTATTTATTACATTATCAGTTTTAGTATAGCGATCGTTAATTTATTCCGGGTTTGATATTGATGTAAGATGAAATTAAGGTCATCTTTAGTACGTAGACACGGACACAGGTATCCTTCCTTCAGTTTGTGGCTTTGAAAATGATGAATTACGTGCGGAATGCTAGTATTGGAGTGTTGCCAAAAGTGTTCCAAGTTGTTTTTGCGTTTACGATACACTTTTTGCTTCCAGAACGTCCAATGTCAGCGGATCGATACTCATAAACGGCAAGGAGAGGAACTTGAGACGGTTCAGAAAGTTGTCCTGTTACATAATGCAGGACGACTGTTTGCTGCCACACCTTACCGTGAAAGAAGCTATGCACGTCGCGGCGAATCTAAAGTTAGGGAAAGATATGACAGTCACTGCCAAGAAGATCGTCATAGACGAAATTTTGGAGATGTTGGGGCTCGTAGAGGCGAAAGATACGAGGACTATAAACTTATCAGGCGGCCAGAAGAAACGACTGTCCATAGCTTTAGAGTTAGTTAACAACCCACCTGTAATGTTCTTCGATGAGCCTACATCAGGACTGGACAGCTCATCGTGTTTCCAATGTATATCACTTCTGAAGTCACTAGCGCGAGGCGGTAGAACTATCATATGCACTATACATCAACCGTCCGCCAGGCTCTTTGAGATGTTTGACTTTTTGTACACTTTGGCCGACGGGCAGTGTATATATCAAGGAAGAGTTAGTGGTTTAGTGCCGTTTTTGTCATCAATGGGTCTTCACTGTCCAAGTTACCACAATCCTGCTGATTACGGTAAGTGTTACTAAATACAAACAAATTAAAGTACATCATGTTGATTTTAAATTAAAGGTAAACAGTGGTAGAGCAGTGTTATTGAATCAATCATTGTTTAGTGGTACTTTTATGGGATTAAATCTATCAAGATTTACCTAATAATATTTCATGTTAAAATGTACAGTTTAAGATATTCCTTGATTTGCTCTACTTATTCAACCAAATTGATTTCATCAGTTATCGAATTAACATTACTGTCGTTAAACATGGAAGAATTCGATAAAACTATAAGGTTGGTTGAAGGAGTACAATACCCGATTCTCAAACAAAGGCTTGTTAAATTAGTAAATAATATGGAAATATTATTATATTAACACGCTTCTCTATTTGAACAAAGAAGCGTCATTTGAAAGTTTTTGTTGTTCGTTTAAAATAAAATATTATGATTGTTGCATTTTCGTGGTCGTGTGTTGGTTTGCTTTGTAAGAACCGTAAAATCTGGTAGAAATATTAATAAGTTTTTTTTTAATGTGTTTTTGTTGTCCGTTCTTTTGTTAACATCCGTTTATACCTATATTAGATTTCGAGTAGTAAAACTAAATTCAGTTGCAAGAATTTCCTTTACCTCTCATCTTCAAATTATGCGTACATGTCTGGTGTTCTGTGAGAGAAACAGTGTTCACTGTTCCATGTTAGTTTTATCAAATTATATGCAACATTATACGAGTATAACTAATTGTTGTTGTATTTTTTAAGTAACTATGAATAAATAAATAAAACAGTTATCATATCGACATACATTCAGATCAAAACAGTGTTTACATCTGAAAATATTTCGTGTCTAGTTCACATTATTATAGATCGGTTGGTGTCGAAATAGTATACGGGGCTGAAAGCAAATGAAGTTTGTTTTCATTGGCGCAAGTAGTTCAGTCTCATTTATTATAGCCCGAGTTATTTGAATAGTAAACAAAATGATCAACTATTGAGATCACCTGCATCTGTCTTTATACTTCTTTGCTCCAGTTTTCACTGATCAATACCAACTAAAAGTGAAATGAAATTGACCGAAACTTGTTACAGGTATTGTTTTACGAAAAATAATTAAGTAAACGTGTCCTCAGTTTTTTTTCTATATCTTGATTCGTGTTAGTTTTGATGGAAAACACGGTTATGGTTAGATACGGTAAGGTTAAAAAAAATATTTACATACGGATACTAAAGTGTAAAGAAAAACATTTAATAACTACACTAATATGGCACAATAGATATCTAAATTCACTCTTTTGTATCTTTCAAAAATATTTCAAGAAGATTTATATTGCCAAACAAACGTAATAAACAATATGCCTAACTAGAAGTAAAATACAAGAAAATATAACGTAACCTGTTCTGTAATTGTATACCATAGGACGGCCTCGCTTTGATGTAATATGATGAAGGTTGAATTGGTTAAGGTTTATTTTTAAACATACAGCAGACTGCTTGACGAAATGAAGACAAAAACCGTCAATCGTAGTTATCGTGTGGGTAAATAAATAGATATGTGTCGTCTACAATATTGTGTCGCTACACAATTTACAAAGGCATTACACATTTTTGTCTATCCTCGAAAGACTCACTGTGTAGGTAGCATCTTTTAAGACTCTGACCTTAGAGAATCCTCTCTCAATATGTAAGGAAACCTTTTTGATCCATCAGCATTTGTATTTGTTTACCCGACTGACCCAAATTCAACCTTAAATAAAGTGCGACCATCAAACCCTTCATTTTCTAAATGTAGTTCTAAAAATAAACCTTTTTTATACACCCAGCGGCAGTAAATGTGGGCCACAACCTAAACGCGAATTTATGAACAAACTAAATCTAAACCTATGGGAGTTTTTAATGAGAAAAGATACCAAGTAGCTTCTCTAGTTGGGTAAAGCGAACAATTTCACAATTGGTTAGTTCCAATTTGATTTGTGTAAAAAAATTGCCATAGCTGCTTTAAAGTTTTAAAGGAATGTAATTTAAAAACTAGCCAAATCTGGAAAATTTACTTAAACTAACTAGAGAAGCTACCCATCATAATCTCTTGAAATAGGCTAAGTTTGTTTACAAATTCGCATTTAGAGCTTTGGCTACTGTTACTAACCAAATGTGGAAAAGTCACTTAAACCAACTAAGTAGAGAAGCTTTTCATAAAAATCTCTTGAAATAGGCTAAGTTTGTTCACAAATTCGCATTTAGAGCTTGGGCCACAATTACTGTCGCTCAATGTAATATTACTCCAAAAGTACGTCTTATATTATTCAGATCAGAGCACGAAAGGGGAATATGACAAAACAATAACTTTTTACCACTGCAATATAACCTAGTTACGTCTAAATACACCGTTTCTTCATCTCTTACACTGTTTGTCTTTACTTTTGAATCAGCAGCACTGAAAGTGAAAACATTTGTTCAGCATCAATTCATTTCAACATTATACAAATGTTTATTTATGACATGCGATCTTAAGAATCATATATCTATGATACAATGAGAATAACTTGTGATCTGATAACGATTACTACTTACTTACTTATTACTCACAATGGGACAACGTTTCCAAATATGTAGTTCCTCATTACAAAACAAAAGTCATATTGAGACTATCCATCATTCTCCAGCCCTTTTCCCAATACATTAGTGGTCGGCGCAACCTATATTTTCCTTCCATACTTCTCTATTAGTCGTCATCTCGATAGTTACTCCCTTTCTAGCCACTAGCCATATCATCTCTCAGTGTATCCATCGTTTCTTTCGTCTTACCCACAGACTACAATTATATATGTCTTACCCTACTCATATAGCCATCCAAATACATACTCAAAACTTACCCTAAGAATTTTATTAAGACTATCCCTGACGCATTATTTAAGTGACTAGCAACAAGTTTTGTTAAACCACAATGATCTCTTATTACTAAAGTAATATACAAGATAGATATTTTTACAAGACCGTCTTCATAAGTTCTGCCCTTTGATGATAACATTAAATCCTTTACACCGGTATTAACCTTCTATGTGTTATCTATTCCAGTGATGGAAGTAGCAACAGGCGAGCACGGTGACTGGGTACACAAGCTAGTGATGGCAGTCAACAAAGGCAACTGCGGCCGAGGCCAGTCGTCATCGTCATCATCATCGTCCTCCGTACCTCAGAATTTGAACTACAATAACCAGACTAGCAAGAACAACGCTCAGAAAGCGGAACAACAGGCACTTGCCATTGTGATAGGTAAGCAAGAATTTTATTTGTGCAAGTTGATACAAAGAATAAGAGAAAAGAGTTTCCTGTAAAATTGGCGATTGCAAATGGCTTTCAGCAACACTCGTTTATAGAGACTTTCAGATGTAGCATAAATTCGTTAGAGATTTAGTTGCAGACGATAAATTACGTACGATAGACTTATACAAAAACATGCAACACTCTACTCTAAATAGCTAAGAAAAATTGAGCTGATGCCAGATAGAGAAATCCAGGAATTACCAAGGTTTGTTGCTGCATTGCAAGAGACACTTAAAATTCATTACATTTTTAGACAGTGATACTCATTTTATTTTTCTAAATTCCAGACAAACCAACCTGCACTGTGATAGACATGTCCGAACCAGTCCTTAACTCAGAAAAGCAGATCGCTTTACCCAACTCCACAAACCTCGCACCGGTTACCTGCACCACATCACTCCTCGACTCCAGCGAAAGCTTCACGAAGAAACCCATCAAGACCGGCTTCCCCACATCAGGGTGGAAGCAATTCTGGATCTTATTGAAACGTACCTTTAGAAGCATTTTGCGGGATCAGATGTTGACGCACTTAAGGCTCTGTTCTCATACGGTGGTTGGGCTGCTGATTGGTTTCCTGTATTACGATATTGGAAGAGATGCTGCGAAAGTGATGAGCAATGCTGGCTGTATATTCTTTACTGTGATGTTCACTATGTTTACTGCTATGATGCCTACTATTCTTACATGTGAGTATTTTACCATGCATTCATATTTGTATTAAGTCTATTGTCAGTGATGCAATGATGCAAGTAAATATTTACTGTTTGCTCGTTGCGAGAGACAATAAAAACATCATGTCCTTCATGAGCATAGTAAGACTGTTGTTTTACCCTGGAAAAATATTATTCTACCGTCTTAAAACTATGTAATTGTTGCAAAGCGTATATGGACTTAATACAATCCCTTAGTGAACTCCTACAACAACTTTGAGATATGATGCCATCATTAGATGAATCTCAATTTGAAGACAATCATTTTATGTGTAACACTGTAATAACGATTGTGTTTTGTTCTTTGTTACAGTCCCTACTGAGATGAGCGTGTTTGTGAGAGAACATTTGAACTACTGGTACTCGCTGAAAGCCTTCTACTTCGCTAAAACTATGGCAGATTTACCGTTCCAGGTAATTACAACTAAACCTAAGTATACTAACTAATCATAAAGTTTCATGAATGTTCTAGAATGTTGTGACATATCGGTGCAAAATATTTTTTTTCATATCAAAAAGTCCATGAGTCCTCATCACAGACTGCCCAATTAAAGAGAGTTTTAGCTCAAACTAGTTCTATCGTAGATATTATTGCCAAGTTACTTTCTAGCTCGGTTTACTTTCTAATAAAATAGGATCATAATATGGTTATCGTTGTCGTTATAAAGTTAGATTTGTAGTAGGCACACAACTTCGTCCGCGTAATTTTTTTTGTTTGAACATAAACACATAAAAATTTTCGGGCCACTACATTATACACCACACACACATACGGCACACACACGACATATACACACGACACATACACTCGACCTATCATAATATACTTACCAAATTCACACAAGAGAGGCTATACATTTTTTAATTAGAAATTTATTTTTGTTGTCCTGTTTCTTTATTTTATTAACTTTATTTTATTTTTGTACTCAACGATAGCTACTTATAAATTGGAAAATGTATTAATAGAGGGAGCCCTGGCATCCCTAACATAAGGTTAATCTTAGCTTGGGTGCCAGTGGAGATAGTCAGTTATTTATGCAATTTAAAAACCTTATTGTCATAATATAACCTATCTTAAGTAAATTGAAAATTTGTTAAAAATTTATTATTTATTTTAAATAAACAGAATAAAATATATTCCTTATTATGTATACCATACGCGGTCTTATCGCTAAAAGCGATCTTTTCAAGACAACCTTTGGATGGATATCAATATATCCTATGACACTCGCCAGTAGTGTAGCTGTAATTCATTAGAAGTAAATAGGTGTTTCCATGTAAATTGTGTCTATTTCATTATTATGAAAAACTCCTATTTACATCTTTGTTGATAAAGTGAAGAACGTGTATTAAGTAAAATCGAACGTATGCTGCGCAATGATAAAGAAATAAACAAAAGACTTATTAATGCAGTGTTTATCACATTCAACAAATCATAAAATGTGTCTTGTCGTGAGAGATAGGATTTTGACTAAATTAATACACTGCTGGGTATTTCATGTTTTATTTCGTTTATATTTTCGTGCACAATATCTATATGATAATACAATTGTCTAGGTTAACCATAACATATCGCCTGTTTTCCCCGAAAGGTTAGACAGAGGTTTTCCTATAATATACTCTTCGCCAGTTATGTTTTAATCCCGTGTAATAGGGGGCGAGCCTATTGCCATCAACCGGGCACAAATCTAGAGTGAGTTTATTCGTACATCAAGGTTTACGTCCATTTTATATCTGCCATTTAAAACGTAACTCACAAAACAAAATCTTCCTTTTCCAGATCGTCTTCAGCGGCGTGTACGTAATGATAGTCTATTTCATGACAGGCCAGCCAATGCAGACGGACAGGGTGCTCATGTTCACGACCATTAACATCCTGACGGCCCTGGTGGCGCAATCCCTCGGGTTGCTCATCGGGGCCGCGATGAAGATTGAGACCGGAGTCTACCTGGGACCAGTCACTACCATCCCTGTAGTACTCTTCTCAGGCTTCTTTGTTAACTTCAACGCAATACCCAGCTACCTGCAATGGCTTACTTACCTAAGCTATGTTCGATACGGATTCGAAGGAGCCATGCTCTCAGTTTACGGCTTCGGAAGAGAAAAACTTCACTGCTCTGAAGCCTACTGCCACTTCAGGAATCCTAACTTGTTCCTGAAGGAAATGACTATGGATAAGGCGAATTTCTGGATCGATGTCGGCGCACTAAGCGCACTCTTTGTCTTCATTAGGGTAATCTCTTATTTAGTCTTAAGGTTCAAATTGAAGATGATGCAGTAGGCGCATGCACAAAACGATTAGGACGATCAGCTTCGTTGGCGATGACAATTTCTTTAATGTTGTCGATTTTGATGGAATCGGAATTAAGTGAATCTTTGCGTGATTCCGTAGGGTGTATGTGTACCAAAAGGATATTAATCAATCATTCCTAAGGATAAATTATTATGTTTTAAGTTGGGTTGAGCTTCGTGTGTTTGCTGATGAGGTGTTCAGGCTCGTAGAGTTAATGGGAGTTTGTTTTTTAATATAAACGTGTTTTCACAGCTAGCTATGCTTTAATATTAGGGATGTACTTAATGGGGTATGCCCCATATAGCTCAACGGTCTTAAGTCCGATTCTATTCCAAAATTCTTTGATCATCACGGATTCTGATAGCAAGTTTGTAGTTATAATAATAAAAAATAGTTTTCGAAATACTTTAGCTTTTTAGTACGCAGATAAATTATAGATTGTTTATACGTACCCATAGGGGATAGTCGTTAAGATTTTATAGGAAATCGGGCCCATGACTTAATTTTTAAGTTCCTTAATTAGTGATTTTTCATACGTTAGTTTATGATTCATTTATAACATCACGCGTAGGCGATATTGACTTGTATGTACTCAACATTCTTAGGTATTTAATTAGTATTTTAAAGTACCTTTCATTACGCTAAAGATTTTTTCGTAAATCTCTATGTCTATCCTAATTACCAGTATTTATTATTAAATAAACGACTGTGATTTTTATAAAGTTGTTGTTTTATTCATTATCTAAATTTCACACATCTATGAATCCTACAGAAAGTAACATCTTCATTCAGTTTACTACCAGAATGAAGTAATCAGCTGGATAGACTGAATGCGAAAGCCAGTAGCCTGTTAGGGATTGTGTGATAGAGCCCTTTGTTCAGTGTTCATACGACACGATGATAAATTGATTATGATTTGAAAAAATATACTGGATAAGATGTCAACTGTTTGACGACGGACTTGTGACTACTTGTGAGAGATGTCATTTGCCTAGCCTTTTGCCAATTTCGTTGGAGTCAGCTTCCTGTGTAACAGGATGCCTACATACCGCTGAATTGGTAGGTACTAGTATTTTACATGGAGCGCCTGAGAAATTTATTAGGTGATAATGAGTGTCTAAATACAACTTCTGACAATTCAATATCAATGGTTAATCGCTGAAATGCTGTAATATTTGTACGTGCAGTATTGTTCTTGGTTGAACCCGCTGCAGAAGGATATTGAAGGATATAATCTATTGCTACGTAGGTTTTAAAAATTCGTCTGCACACCAAAGTTAAAAACGTAATTAATGTTATTCAACTGGCATTGCTATTATAAGTGTGTTACATAATTATCCCACCAGATGCCACTTGTCCTTCCTAAGCGGCGACCTAGCATACACTACTCTGACCTGACTAGTTGACTACTTAGTATGTTAGGTACTCTGTTCATTTTATTGGATGTCAAACAAGCCCTCGAACCACAAAAGCATTATTATTTTCTATTATTGAACTTTAAAAAGGACGAGGTTATTTTGTGTGTAGTTCAGCAATATCTTCGCCAATTGTTCGAGTATTCGTAGATTTTGCCGAATAGGCGGAATGCCGAATAGTAGCCGAAGAGCTGATGAAAACTATCGAAGATAGAAAATGGAACTCCTCAACAATAAACAGTACCTACACGTATTGTAATAGGGATGATGCGTGGGTAAAAAAAACGAAATTCTAATGAGTCCGTTAGTCAGATAATAAAAAAAAAATTAGACACGTATTTTTTGCTTTATCATATTAATAAAAAAATACTTAGATAAAACGCATTTTAAGTTGGGGAGTGGGGGTCGATACGTCACTAGTACGTATAAAATTTACATACTCGTGACGTCATGGCACATTTTACCTCAATGTATCGCCGTAATCTTTAGATTACGTAAAAAAAGAAAAAAATACGTGTCCAATATTTTTTTATAAACTCAAAGACGGCCTAAAAAAAAATTTTTAGTCATCATCCCTATTTGATTACTGGACCTACAGAAGATCAAAGAAATTGTTGGTTAGTTACCTATCTGTGGGTAACTGATCATGGCCTTCGAAGATACCCCATGAAACTCCTCATCGAGGAGTCACAGTAGATAAAAAAATTGTGAATGTGTAATCGTACAAAAGTATTAATAATGTTGCTGAGCATGTACCTCACGGTACACGAATTTGTGATACCAAAACAAACAATTTAAAAAAAAAAAAATCAACCGACGCCGACGTCCAGAATGAACATAACATCACGCCTGTAATCCCCGAAGGGTTAGGCAGAGGTATACCTCTGCCTAACCCTTCGGGCATTACAGGCGTGATGGTTGCAGGTGTACTATATATAGTACACCTACATTTCGCCAGTTATGTTTTAGTCCCATGTAATAGGGGAACGACCCAGAAATAAGAACAATTGCGAAATAACTTTATTTTTGGAAGTCGGTGTCTTTAGTTTGGTTGTCTTGCCAGTCGTAGGTCGGTTATATTTTTAACTGTCTACTAGACAAATTTACAGGAAAAGATAACGTCTCTAAAAGAGTTACATGTTTGACGCATAAAATGTCGGGTTGGGAAGCTAGTCGATCAAAAAGAACCTCCGATCGAACCCCCTGACCTGACTATCCTTGGCACCGCGCACCGTATTGATTTAATTTCGGTGCCCGAAAAAATTGAATGCAACGCCATCTATTGTTATCTATGTGAACTTACAAAACGTAACTATGAATGACGTTGGTTGGATTCTCGTTGCGCTTCAGGGTTTTGCACACAGACGTCTCTTATTGAAATGATTTAGCGACTATAAAATGGAATAACAATAACATATTATTTTGTTACAAAATCGGATCTAACCATATAATTGTAAATGGCGTGATTTTGTAATCTTAGTAGGCAATAAAAACTCAACATTGATGAACATTAAATTAATCCAAATTTTCCATTCAAAAACTTTATGTATACGCCGTGTTACGAGAAAGCCTTCGATTCGATCGAGACATGGACTGTATTGCAGTCTCTTCAACTGTGCCAGGTCGATTATCGGTACATCGATGTTCTAAAGTGTCTGTACGAAAACGACTCCACGACCAGACCTCGAAACCTACCCTTCTGCAGCGAGGTGTGAGACAAGGAGATATTATGTCTCCGAAACTGTTCACCGCTGCACTGGAGGATGTCTTCAAGGTTCTGGACTGGAAAGGGCTAGGCATCAACACCAATGGCAAGTATATCACTAACCTTCGGTTTGCCGACGACATAGTTATCATGGCTGAGACCATGGAGGAACTCAGTACAATACTCGATCACCTCAGTAGAGCCTCCGAAAGAGTGGGTCTTAAAATGAACAGGGACAACACAAAGGTCAACGCTCGAAGTTGTGGACGAGTATGTTTACCTAGGACAAACTGTCCAGCTAGGTAGGTCCAACTTCGAGAAAGAGGTCAATCGGTCGAAGTGGCGGTGGTTGGGGGATGCCTATGTCCAGCTTGGACGTCTTTCGGCTGGAATGATGATGATGATGTATACGTAGTAAGAAAATACATACCTACGGTTCGGTAACTAATTAATGTAAGTTTTTATTCAACACCATAATAATATAACTCTCAGAAGAAGAAGAAGGGGTTAACTACGAACATGCTGACACGTGATTCAGCTGTGAATACAGTGTGGACATTACACCTGATTGGATGCACTAGGTACCTATCAAGAAACACATTGATTGCGTGCAAACGGCAATAGCGGGTTATAATATATGCATATTGTGTACCCTGCTTAATAGTATTAATAATCTAGAAAGGGATCGGAGACACTGAAATATCTATTAAATTGAGTCAGCAGGTTGGTTATGATGTGGACATAGTTTGTAGTAGCCACGTAGAGTACTAGTTCCAAATCCAGTCCGTGCATCTGTTATTATTCACGGGCCCGTGCCTTATTAGATAACATAACATCGCCACCGCCGTATCTCTACGTTGACGTCGTGGTGGGGCTTGCGTGTTTATAACTCTAGGTCTGTGCCGGTAGAGTTTACTATGCCGGAACAGGTCTAGGATGAGGAGCCAGAGCAAGAGAGATACAGAAACTCGCAGGACAGCATCTAGTGCGCTGTTGGGCACCCCACGGACCCTATCTTCAAGAAGAAATCCAATCTACTAAAGCCACCCAAACCCATAGTTCAATATGTTTTGTTTCCATGTTCTGCAATAGTCCTGCACCAACCGGGGGTTGTCCTTGGGTGCACTTGCATAGTGCAGACAGGGATAATCCTCGGTTGATGCGTCATTCAATTTAAAATTGTCTAAGGCGCCTCTGCGAGTTGGCTTCGGCCATACGTACGTAACACACAACATAATAACAGCCGCACGGGTTGATCGAAGGCTAAGGGAATTGCCACGGTCGGTTCGTGGATGGGTCACCATCCATTACAATCAAGACCATCCGTGCTTTGGAAAGCGATGAGAGAAAATGTTGAACGGAGAACTACTGTACGTGTGGGATCCTTGATTTTGTATGAATTTGCTGTCTTCGAAATTCCGAATCGAAGAAACTGTTTTTTTTCGGAATTCTGTTTCCGTATGTGGCTAACCTAACGCGTTGGTCCCGGCTGTCAATCGTAGATCTTTGACAGTCGTTACGGGATGTCATAAACCCAAAAGTGATCAATGATTCAATTTAGAGAGTGTAGGAATTTAACCTGAACAGCGTTTGTTTATAAACTATATAGACTTTTGGACCGGTCTTTTAAAACCATCACTTACTGTGTATAGAGTTACTGTTTAATTTAAATCATCATCACCTTGCTAAAAAGTTCTTTCCTAACTAAAATTACGCAAACTACCCAAACAGCCCGTTAATGATTGGTTAAATTAAACGCCCATACATTCGCAAATTCACACTTGCTCGCTCGGGACTCGATTAATTTGTAATCGAGGACATTTCCGACACGCGAGTCCGATTAGATACCTCTGCTTTAACTGAATCGATAAATTATTTATCGATAGGACCTTTGCCCTAACCGAATCGATTAATGAGGGTGCGATGAGTTCCTTATTGACTTTGAAACCCTTGAATTGTTTAACGTTGCGGTTGTAAATTTATATCATGACGTCACGTTTGCCAATTAGTAAGGAGGGTACAAGTCCCGTCACGTAAAAGTAATGCTGGCCGTTTACCTGCACACTGAGCGATTTATCGATTTCAGCTTGTTCCATAGAACTAAGTAGCTAATAAAGTACCTATGATTCTACAGTAAAACAATTAATTCCGACTATTTTTGTTCATAAAAAGAAAATATGACAACGTCGCATTTTCTTAACCTTAAAAATATGAATTGAGAAGACTTTGCTGAATTAATTTGTGAAAAAATAAAAATCATAATTAATAAAAATAAACATATGCCAGTTGATTCGTTGATATGGTCTCATTATGGCCCTATAGATAAGGGATGTAAAAAAAAAACACCTTGTATATGTATCCTATCTATTTATTCCAAATAAACATACACAACATATGAGTATTTTTTTAAGACTGTACAAATAAAAATGGTTAATTAGACGTGGCGGTAATAAAATAGACTTTTTCAATAATTCGACTAGGCGGGCATAAAAGCGGGTTTTCGGTGTAGACGTGGCGGCGACTCAACGTGGCGGGACTCGATGTCAATGTAATGTGCACTGATGGTTGACATATCGTACTGAAATTAAGATTTGTCCCGCATTTGTTTGTCGCAACTATGATACGGAGTCGAAAAATTATAATTCGTCGAGAACATGTCTGGTTAATTTTACTACATTAATAACAATTACTGATTTGCTTTTGCAAGTTTCGTCCTTATTGTGGTAAGTATAGAACACCCAAGGATAAACCTAACTTAACCACATTACGTTCAAATAACACGTGTATAGTGTCTTCTAAGTAAGTGTTGGGGTTAAAACCACAATATTTGCGTTCACTTTAATGACGAGTTGCTAAGCAACGGGGTATGGCAGTGATATTGCGATGGCAGGAAAGGACACCGTCGACATAGGGTGATTATTTGAAGGTGCCATAGTAGGACAGGGGTTACCAAGAGATGTTTTATCTCATCACATAAAATTGTATTCAGCGTCCGCTACCAACTACTAAGCATGGTGGGATGTGGTTACTACCAACGCCCATGCAGTACTTTTGTGGTCGAAGCTCTCAACAACGCAATTTGCCACTGCATCACAAAGACCAGTAACGTCCTTTAAATCACCTTTTTCATAAAACTGCTTATAGAATGGACTGGTTACAGACATTTTATTAACCTTTGTTATTTTTACCCGACTACGGCGAAGCAAAAAGGAGGGTTATGATTTTGAAGTGTATGTATGTATTTAAGTATGTATGTATGTTCATCTGTTCCCTCATAACTTCTAAACTGCTCATCGTAATTTGGCAAATGAAGGATCGTTGGAAGCATCTTGATCGTCCGCTGGTTAATGGCTGTGTGGAGTCAAATTAATGAATATGGCGCCCTCTAGAGGACATAAAATGAAGGAAGAAAATAATAATTAAAGGGCTTAATTAGCACATTTAAATATATATATGTCGGAAATGCGTTATTATGCCCGTTTTCACCGATATCCCCTAAGTTTTTCCAATAAATACAACACTGAAGATTTATATATAGTTTATTTTTCATTCTTTTTTACCTATCGCGGTATAGTAATCTTATTCTAGATGCATCATCTTCACATATAATTATATAATTAATGTATGCAAAATATTGTAAAAACATTTTAAAAGAGTAACGGTGGAGTTTCTTGCCCATTCTTCTCCATACGAAAACTACCTTTTGGAAGGGGCGACTAGAATCAATTCTATTTTTTGTAAACTTGACGTTCATAAGTGCCTTTTATGTGCCTAATTGAAATAAATTGTTTGACTTTGACTATATAAACTATACGTTATATCTACGAAAAAAGTCAGTTTCATCAAAACTTTCGAAGTAGTTTGGTCGTTTCCGATATATTTTTGGTCTACGGGTGTTAATTACGTCGAATATAGTAGAAACAGTTTCTAAATTTTCAACAAAATCAAATAAATCACTATCCATGTTCTTTCCTTGAGAGATCACTTACGTATGTGCCGGTTTATGGGCCCAAATTTCGACCTCCTAAATATAGGGGACCTTTTAACGCTTAACTGACCCCTTACTGTTGGTGAAACAGAAACCACCTTCTAGCAGCCCCCTAACCATACTTAGGGGATCCCATAAACTTAGGGGATGTCGGTGAAAACGGGCATGAGTTGACTAACGAGACGCCATCGCCGCCTAGCGGCGGCGCTCGACAGAGTCTACGACATGACAATCGGACCGGCCGCCGCACTATGGGACCAAACAGTATTTTCCATCTCAAAAATGGTTTTGTCGAAAGTCGTAAATCCATAGATTGTTTTATGGTTTTATACTCTCAAAAGATGGAACTTACGAATAAATTACAAAATATAAAAAAATATAAAGTTTTACGTTTATAAAATGAACCTCAAACATTGGGCATAAATATTTTCATGCCAATTAAATTACCGTTAAGGGAGTTCAACACATAATTATTCGGAAGTTTTCCAAGGAAACATATTAGTGTTATACATCATTAGATAGCTTAGAATATACACTTTGCAACCACGTTCAGTTTTTGTAAAAAAATATTTTTATTTAATTTTTTAATATTTTTTTAGTGAAGTAAAGAAAATTTAGTTTTTGTTAATTTCAATTGGAGTTTTCGTTGTTGCCGAAAGCAGCCGGTGTCAAGTTAATTACTCTATTAGAGACCTTATCTACTCAGTAATATGAGGATTTAAAAAAAACTTGCGCGTTTTTTGCGCCAGAGGTGATTTTGAAGCAATAATGTCAATCGGGGAAAAATCCTCGAAAATTACGGTTCTTCTTTTTTATTATGAAATATTATATTTAGTTATTATCCTTTGATGTCTATATTGTTTTTTTTCTATTTCTATGATAAAAACATACATTTGCAAATTAAAAAACTGCTATTATATTTGAAAGAATCTTCCCATGGCAATTTTGTTTGGGGTGGTCACCTTAACCACAAGTATGATAAACTATATTGCTGCGGAAGTTCTATTTATCTGTTGTGGTAAATAATTACAATCAGTACTGATTACACTATTTCGATGAGAACTGTTATAATCAATTGTCCCATGGTTTTTGCACAAGGCACTAAAATATTAGTCCTTTAAATACCCGTGTATGTTCAGCATACGATTCATCAAAGTGTTCAGATACTTCTTTTCAATAACAATTAACGCATAAAAAACATTATTATCTAACAATGAGTGAATTCGTTTGTGTTCGACGCGATCTTTGTGATCAAATAATAAAAGGGAAAAGTACTTCAGACCTCAAAAAATATTTATTGGAAAATTTTCAACTATCAGAAACTGACGTTAATACTGTAATAGAGAGTATTCAAAAAAATCTAACATCGAGTTGCAACCAGAAATGGACCAAAGCTCAAAGAAAGCCGGACCGGTTCGAGAGCCTATACTCAAATTGGTTAAATGGTGAGTTTAAAGTATCATTGAATTCTTGCAGTACCTCAACCACTGTAAATTCTGGTTTGAATACTTCTGGTGAACGTGGAAGACCAACAAAACAATATGACGAGTGCTCGGAAAACACAAAGAAACGAAAAAATATGGAGCTGGTCCAGGAGTATGGAATGGGACATGTCCGTAACGCTTATGTGCAAGGTTTAAGATCCATGGGGGAAAATGACGAAGCGTCGATTGTGACCATTATCAGAAATAAGGAAAAAGAAGAGAAAAAAGTTATTCTACAAAACATACTCAATCCAGATAACGCACTTTCCTTTACAAAAGAGGAAGCATTGAGTATATGCATTGAAACTGATTTAACCAAAGCACAATATGCGTACCTAAGAAAAAGGCTCGTTGATAAGAATTTAAGTTCTGTATTGCCTTCGTATCAAACACTAAGTGAAGCAAAAAAGGCTTGTTATCCACCTGCATCCAGCATTACGGTGACAAATATAAGCGCAAAAATCAACCTGCAAGATCTCTTAGACCATACAGTCTGCCGTATTATAAGGATAAAGTCAGGATCGACTTACAATCGTCTCAAGCTTTTCACTAAATGGGGATGTGATGGATCCTCCGGGCAAAGTGAGTATAAACAAACTCTACCGGAAGAAAACGAACAAATATCGGACGCTAATTTGTTTATAGTGTCCCTTGTACCACTGCCACTAGTAGACGAAGAAACTTCTACGGTCATATGGAAAAACCCTACTTGCTCATCTGTTAGATATTGCAGACCAATTTCATTAGAATTTGCAAAAGAAACTCCCGAAAAAACTACAGCGGTTGTCAGTGAAATTGAAGCCAAAATTAATCAATTGATTCCAACTCTTGTGTCAATAGAAGACAAAGTCATCGAAGTTAAACATCAACTGTTTATGACAATGATTGATGGGAAAGTTGCTCAAGTGTTGACAAACACATCATCCAGTGCTACCTGCACTGTTTGTGGAGCAACTCCCAGACAAATGAATGATCTTTTAAAAGTTACAACGAGAGTTGAAAATGAAAATGCGTTTAAATACGGATTGTCGACGCTACACGCATGGATAAGATTTATGGAAATGATCCTCCATATTTCTTACAATTTAGGTTTTGAGAAGTGGTCTGCAACAACTCCAGAAAACAAGCAACTTAAAGAAGACAAGAAAAAATTTGTCCAAAAACGTTTCCGAGAAGTGCTTGGCTTGCATATTGATAAACCACGTCAAGGTTCCGGTAATAGCAATGACGGTAATACGGCAAGGAGATTTTTCCAAAATTACCAATGTTCTGCAGAGATAACCGGAATTGATGAAGAATTAATCAAGAGACTATATGTAATTCTTCAAACTATGTCATCGGGATTTCCTATAAACGCAGAAAAATTTGGTCAGTATACATTGGTAACCGCGCAATTATATGTAAGCAAATATAACTGGTACTACATGCCATCTTCGGTCCATAAAGTACTTATACATGGTGCTAAAATAATAGAGCATTATGCAGTTTTGCCTATAGGACAATTATCCGAAGATGCCCAGGAAGCTCGAAATAAAGATAATATAGGTTACATCACGCTAGGAAGTGTTCCAGATCAGCAACAAACGAAGACGTTCTGCATATTTTGTTATATACATCTGATCCTTATATATCTAGCTTAAATAAACCAAGTTTTCTACTATCCAAAGAATTATTTGACGAAGCTAAAGAATTGTTGGAAATAGAAAGTGATGAGTAGGATAAGTTTAAGTAATAATTTTTTTTTGTCATGTAACTGTTTGTTTAATAATAATAATTTAGTTTTAAACTTATTTTAAGCATAAGTGTAACTTTTATTGCTATTTTAATATAACTGTATGATTTTTTGTATGAAATTTCGTATAACTTTATCTTTGTCATTTTTTTTCGGAAAAAATATTTTTTTTAGAATGATGATGTTTGATTTCTTTTATTGCCTAGATATTCACAAATACGTGAAAAAAAAATCAAGGAGATAAATCACAAAACAACAGAGTTATCGATTTTTGAGATGGAAAATACTGGTTGGTCCCATAGTGCGCCGTCCGGGGGCTCAGCAGAGCAGAAGCGGACTTCATGGGTGGTGGTCAAGCGCATTAATTACGCCCACAGAAGTTAAAATATACCTGATAACGAGAGAGATACATGCTCCTCCGACATTATTTATAACCCCAAAATAATTTGAATAAAAATAAAAGTTCGAACGAAAAAAAGGTATCTATAAATAAAAATATTAAAAAATCAGTTTCACGGGCATAAATCGCACAGATTACGAGTGACTCCGGATTTGTATGTGTCTGTCTGTGATGTCTTGTTTATACCTTTTAAGATAACTTTTTTTCGTAGTTGGGTTTTAGTTGTATAATTTTTTTTTCGATAATAGGTACGTACGTACCATTATCTAACAAATGTTTAAATACTATACAGTATTAAAGCCGCTTCATACGATATCTTAATAACACATCTTAAACACCCATGAAAATAAAATAAAAAATCATTCGGAGCAAAACCACACATCCCAACCACTCGCATTTTCTCACAAGTTCCCGTGCCTTCCCACCGCATATTAACAAGGGTGCAGTTCTCTCCACTTTTTAACCACATTAAAACGAAGATAAAACTTAAAAAAGTAATGAGCGCTTTTATAAGTACCAGGAGTGCAGAGGTTCAAAGATAAATAGATAAATGTTGTGGCTGAAGCTCTCGGGAACAGCCACTGTTTACTGACAACTACAAAGTTCGTTGCATTAGCACTGAAGATTACATTGTTGGGGCTTTTGAAGAGATGGTGGTTATGAGGAAGCAGTTCTTCGCTTCGATACAGAAAATGTCTTGGTTTTAGGTTTTTCCTGGTGAAGAACAAGGCATCCCGATACTAGGAAAGCATGTCTTCAAAGGTGTCTAAGGAAAAACGTATTTAGATGGTCAGCAGCGTTACCTTCTGTGACAAAATCATCAAAGTCTTTATGCAAGTAGACTTCTTTGATAATCGTCTTATACCTTATCACCAGTATAAAAAGACCGCAAAACTCCATCTAACTCATTCCTATTCATCTCAATTTTAGGCTCGTGTTCAGTACAAAGTAGAATAAAAAATCCTCTTGTCAAATACCACAAGAATCCTTAAAAGTTTTTAAACTTTTTTCCCCGTTGTGAAATTAGCATGGAAATAAAACATTTACATAAGAAACTTCGTTTTATCTTGTAATTTCTATGTTAATCAGTTTCGTTTGACCTTTGAAATGTTCGGAACAGAAAAACAACTCTACTAAAATGAAATTGATTTTGTTCATTATTGGAGTTGCTACATTCTGTGAGAGATATTTGGGTTTGTACAACATTAACTTTATTATTAAAATTGAATTACTTCACTAATCTGTTCAGGCCATCATTGCCCGAATATATTTTTCACCCAATTTGCGATAAATTAACGACTTTATAATTTTATTAGGGTGCTTTTGGGTGAAGGATGTCGGAACTGTTTTAAATTGGGCTAGCATAATATCAGGTTGCAATAAAATTACAAAAAAATGGCGGTAAGTGCATAAAAGGAGGCTCAGCTCACCCTTGGCAATCAACCCCCTAGAAGTAACTTTACTCCATCTGTTTTATCTTATCTTATCTATTCATCTTTTAAAACCGGGCAAGTGTGAGGCGGACTCGCACCCGAAGGGTTCCGTACCGTATTAAGATCGAGCAAAAAACGCCGAAAAAATTACTTTTATTATAATCGTGTACAATAAACGTGTTTTTTTCGGTGTTAGTTCTCCATACGGGGACCCCGTTTTATTTTTTTAATCAACTGTCAAAAAACAATTTGTGATAATTTCAACGGTCTACCTATTACAGATCATGAGATACAGCCCGCTGACAGACAGACGAACAGCGGAAGGTTAGTAATAGGGTTCCGTTTGTCATCTTTCGGGTCCGGAACCCTAAAAATGAAATACTGTTCGTTGGTAAGCGCATCACTTCAGAGCGGCTGGACCGATTAGGATATTTTTAATTTTAAAGTGTTCATAATATTCCAAATAAGGTTTTTAGGGAAAGATTTTTTTTTTAAGTTGCCCGGAAAATTGGAAAATTCGGGTAAAAACTGAAAGTGGTTTTTTCTATTAAATTTTTGTATGAACAGATTTGTGTTTGGACGGGACACCGTCTGTCGGGTCATCTAGTTACTAATCATACATACATAACAACACGCTTGTATTCCCCGAAGGGTTGGAGAGAGGTGTCCCTATAGTACACCCACCTTTTGGCCAGTTATGTTTAAGTCCCATATAATAGGGGGCGAACCTATTGCCACCAACTGGGCATAAATCCAGACTCCAAGCTGCTACTGAGAAATTCCAGATGAAAAACCCCAATAACACTTTTCCCGAGCCGGGAATAGAACCCAGGACCTCATGCTCAACAGTAGTGCTTACGACTACTAGACCAACGGGGCCGGGGCAGTCCCCTAAAAGTAACTATACATACCTTTTATTAAATATTCAGACACGATAATCATAATAAACTAGTTTGACAACTTTTTAAATCACCACCAAAATTCAGAAAGTACACAACAAATAAACACTACAATAACCTCTCAGTTACAACACTAACCCGAACTCTGCAACATTTGACAGTTTATTAAACGTCAACAACAAAGTTGCCACATTCGAGTTACAGCCGCCATTGAGTTCGTTTACGTTTGTACTGTTACATTTTATGGCCACGTGCTACAGATTTTATTGTAGTTTTGATCCTTTTGAGATGTATGCCAACTTAGCTATGAATAAATTTTGGGGTTTTTGATTGTTGATGAATTCGCCATTGAGTTCGTGTCCCGGGACGGGTTAAATGGTATTCGGATTTTCCACCAGCAATTTCTCAGTATAACATAATCGCCCCCTATATGACATGGGACTTAAACATAATTGGCGAATTGTGGATGTACCTACTAGGTATAGTTACAACTCTGTCCAGGTAATACGGGCTGGTATCCGCAACTCCACGACTAAGCGCGTATTTTGCATACGGGTACCGTACGGATACGCTTCAGGCAATACATGCCTGATGTTATGCTATATGCTATCCATTTTTTGCCAATTTCCCTTTTAGATCATCTCATCAGCGAAAAAAAAAACCGCGTAGCTTCTTCTTTGCTAACAAACCTTTGAAATAGAATAGTTTATTGATGAGAATCACATTCAATAATTGACTACCCCACGACACTAGTCTATTCAAATAAACGGAACGATTGACATGATAGTATTCATCAAAGTGTGTTTCAGAAATAGGGGTACACCTGCAGTCACCGTTCTAAAGATGATCAATATTGTTCAATGCTTGTAATAGGGAAACACTAACCGTGTCTCTCTCTCATCAAAAGATGTAAAAGACCACATACATACTGCATGTACTTAATTAAGTATGTCAAAACCTTTGAAGCAAAATCCACAAACGCTAAGCCATTTCCGGGGCCATCTTCGATAAATGTATGTATGTATAAACTGGGGTCGAAAAGTTAAAATGTTTCTCCTTGCAGTAGTCTTAATATTACGAGAAATAAACTACTATAAAATTATCACGTACCTGTGTGGGCCGTGCCTTTATAGTAAAGTTAGTAATTATTTTAGGTATATCCATGAAAAATAATGTAGAACTGAAGTGGACTGTATATTTTAATAAAAGATTTCTTCTATTCTTCTTATTTATTTCGAAGTTGTTTTCTTCTCGAGAGCTGGGAACCGACTGTGTCCCTATGGTTTTTTTTTTTTTTTTTTTTTTTTTTTTTTTTTGAAATGGCATCTCGCAGTTGACCTCTGAGGAGGTCGTAGCTGCTTAACCGGACTTTCCTGTGGCTGCCTTAAGCTGCTACACTTAAAGCCTCCAGCCAGGGGCATAAACTATACTATACTAATTAAAATTAGGCGAACGCTCGCTAAGGGCACCCCCTGTGGGGTACGGACCTCGGCTTAGGGCGTCGCTGGGGGGAGGACAGCAAGATGGGACAGGCTGGATCAAACATAGATTATTATTAATCGGGGAATTTAAGACTACGGGCTCAGCTTCGACGCGGGCTGGCGCATCGACGAGCAAGGGTCGGGGTGTCCCTATGGCCCAATGGCCCGCCTTTTATACAAAATTGCTTAAGCCTACGTTACCTTAACGAGGCCTCTGATTTTTGAGACCATTCTAATTACAATTTTCGCTACGGTCCAGCTCTTTGGAGCTCTGTTTTTAATAGTTCCCTAAGTCGGATTGCCCTCAAACTTATACAAAACATAGCTCTTATATCCTTCTGTCATAACACATAACAGTATTCAATGTATCTTTATGTACTAAAAAGTTTCTAGAACATTAACGCTTAAAATATCCCTTTTGAACATTTTCACTATACAAATTTGTTATTATCTTTAAAACCCGTGGACCGATTTACAGAATTGGAACGCAGCAGGTAGTTTTGAGCCTAGTCCTCTTATTTGACACTAAGATCCTGAGGATATCCTTACATACAAAAAACCTCATTTTCAATTTACGTAAATATACTAACATTTTTCTTCATACATTAAAATCACGAGAACTGCTACGTTGTTGGTCTTATAAGATTCACATAAGATTCCTTATACTAATTTTACTAAGTAGAAACTAATTAGAACACAATTAAAACCTCTTAAATCTAATTAGAAACTAAAAACTCACTCAAAATGGTGAAAAGTCCACCGAGCTCCCGCCGCTACTTGTGCTACGGTGCACAGATAGGGTCTCGGTTTTCATATTCTGACTAACCACTTTTACATATGAAGATCGTTCATCATCACACCGGCACACAACTTTGTCTTGTTCACCAATAGGTTAAACATGCTCGGCGTCCGTTACATTTCTCCCCCCGGCGCAGCTCGCGTAGCCTCTTCAATCTTCATCACGACGACGAGCTTGCTCACGGGGCGCCGGAAGGTCCCGGTTCTGTGCACCTCGACGACCCTGATGCCGCCGTCTGGTCCGCAGTGTGTGCGCTCGACGACTCCCATCGGCCAGGTGTTCCTGGGCAGCGTGTTGTCGACCACGAGGACCACGTCGCCAGCTTGCATCGGTCGCACGTTGTTCTGTGGCTCGCCGCGAGGTACCAGAGTGGGAAGGTACTCGCGTAGCCAGCGTCGCCAGAAGTGGTCAGCGAGCGCTTGACTAGCTCGCCAGGTTCTTCTGTCGGCCTCGTCACAAGGCCCCGTCGTTGGCAGCCCATCTGATGACCCCAACAGGAAGTGGTTGGGGGTCAGGGCTTCAGGATCGCTGGGGTTCACGCTGACGTGGGTCAGTGGTCTTGCGTTGATGGAGAACTCGGCTTCTGTTAATAGAGTTCTCAGTACTTCTTCTGCAGGTGCCTTCTCTCGGAGAGTGACGCTGAGAGCTGTCTTCACGGAGCGAACCATTCGCTCCCACGCGCCGCCTTGGTTGGGCGCGCCCGGAGGTATGAAGCGCCACTCCATTCGATGCAGCAGCCCCTCGTCTTGCAGGGCAGGCATCCACTCGGTGTAGGCGTTGCGAAGCTCTTGATCCGCCCCACGGAAGTTAGTCGCGTTGTCGGAGTACATCAGTCTTGGCCAGCCTCTGCGCGCAGCCATACGCCTCAGCGCCATGATTGCTGAGTCGGTGGAGAGCGATGTGACGAGCTCGATGTGCACGGCGCGGGAAGTGAGGCACGTGAAAAGTACGCCCCACCTCTTCTCTCGGCGGCGCCCCACCTTGACCATCATTGGCCCGAAGTAGTCCACCCCGCAATTGGTAAACGGGCGGTGGAACGGGTCTAGGCGGGCGTGTGGCAGGTCCCCTGTAGCTGGTGGCTGCGGCGTCGCTCGGCGTCTTCGACAAAAGGCGCAGTTCTTCTCTACGGCGCGTACCGTGGGTCGTAAGTGTATAACCCAGTACCGCTGCCGTAGGTCGTTCGTCACGCGTTCTCTGTTGGCGTGTAGTTCCGGAGGCACGTCGCGTAACACCGTCTTGTCGCTGGAGCTCCATCCTCGTAGCGTGAATCCAGCATGTGCGTGTACCGCTCTCGTCTCCTCGACCGCCTTCCAAGCTTCCTCGGCATTTTCGTAGCTGGCCACCAGGTCATCCGTGTAATGGCTCCTCTTGATTGCTTCCAGCGCGCGTGGACACCCCTGCCCGTACACATCCGCGTTGTAATTCCGAACATGGTGGGCCATGTAGGGGGAACTTGCGGCGCCGAAGATCATGCTGGTCATCTTGTATTTCTTCGGAGGCTCTTCTCGTTCGTTGCTTCTCCACAGGAACTGCTGCGCTGGTTGATCTTCCGGACTTATCTTGATCCTCAGGAACATCTCCTGCACGTCTGCTGTGATCGCTACCGTCTTTTCTCGGAATCGGAAAAGGATTCCGGGCAGCGACAGTAGTAGGTCGGGTCCTTCCAGCAGTTCGTCGTTCAGACACACGCCGTTGCTCTTTGCTGCCGCGTCGAACACCAGCCTGTGCTTGCCGGGTTTATTTGGGTTCTGCACGGCAAAGTGTGGCAGATACCAGCAGATGGCGCTCTTTTCTTCGGATCCGTCGCACAGCGTCGCGTACCCCTTGTCCAGCAGGTTGGTGATCTGCTTGGAGTACTCGACCGCGAACTCTGCATCTGCGTCCATCTTCTGCTCAATCTTTTTCAGCCGACGAAATGCTTGCCCGTAGCTCGGCGGCATGGTGACGTCGTCCCGTCGCCACGGCAGTCCCACTTCGTACCCGGTGTCAGTCTTTTTCGTGGTCGTTCCGACTATCTCGATGGCCCGTAGATCCGCCTCCTTGATTCTCGGCTTCCCCTGTATGCCGAGTGAGTCGATCTTGAAATGGCCTTCGACTAAGTCATAAAGTTCCTGGCCGCACGTTCCCGTCGCTCGGTCGGACTCGTAGACATGCAGCACGTTTCCTTCTTGATAGATGGCGTTGCGTGGCGCGGTTCCGTGCACCACCCATCCTAGCTGTGTTTTTGATGCAGCTGGTTGATCAGGGCCGCCGACTCGGAGCTCGCGGGACACGATGCACTCCCAGTGGTCTGTTCCCACCAGAAGCCCGGGGCGCGCCTTCTCGTAGCACACCTCTTCTGATGTCAGGTCCCGTAGGTGCTCGCAGTTCAACAGCGTGTCCGGAATAGACTGCTGGTGCAGCCGAAGATTCTTCATTGTCCTCGCTCTGACCTTGTAGCTGTTGTCATTCTTCAGGCCTCTGATCCGTATGTTCACCAGCTGACTCTCCATCTCTTGCTGCGACATGTTGACCCCGTTCAGATGAAGTGGTTGTGACGGTCCCTCTGCTCCGATGCTCTCTGCCAGGTCCTTGTCGACGAGGGTAATGGTAGCTCCTTCATCCAGGAGGGCGTATGTCCTTGCCTCTCCCCGTGGTCCGGATACGACGATAGGGCACATCTTCAGCAGGACTGCTCTTGGTCCGGCAGCTAGGCGTGGCGCCACTGACATGACCGCTTCTTCCTTTGGTGGTTCTGCTGGCCTTGGGTCTTCTTTCTTCGCTTGATGGAGGGTCGCATGATGTGGTCGGCTGCACTGGTCCACACCGCATGATTTGGCTTTGCAGCTCATGCGCCTGTGTTGCTTCTGGGCGCACTTGAAGCATATCCCCTTTTCTTTTAAGAACCTCCAGCGTTCTTCTATCGCCAGTGCCTTGTACTTGGGGCACTGCGTCAGGATGTGAGCTTGTTCACATTTAGGACACTTATCCTTTTGTTCTTCTGCTCCTGCAGTAGTGTTGAACACGCTGGCTTTCCTTTTCAACATTATAGTTGGCCGAGTTTCCTTTTTCTGGCTTGCAGCGCATGTAGCTGGAGCGTATGTGTACCGCAACGCTCTGTCCGCTTCGCGTATCAGGAAACGAGACATGACGACAATCTCCGGGTCCGCTGTTCCTTCATGATCGTAGGCGTAGTCGCACCATCGGGATCGGAGATGCGGGCTCAGCTTTTCCAACACTTCTCTTGTCATCAGGGGGTTGAATAGGTATCCTCTTCGGTCGATAGTCTTCAGCACGCAGATGATGTTCTGCAGCTTGATCGCGAAGCTATTCAGTTCGGCAGCTGATGTACCCGGTTTCGGCAGCTTCTTGAGGTCTTCCAGCGCCTTGTCGATGATCACTTCCGGTCTCCCGAAGCACTGCTCGAGGGTCTTCATTACGATGTCTGGATCGGTGGCCGTATGCAGAAGGGCGGCCACGGCGTCTCTTGCTTCTCCTTTGAGACAGCTCCTCAGTCGCTGGATGTTCTCTGCTGCTGATATCTGGTACATGCTGGTCGTATCTCGTACTGCTGCCTTGAACGGCAACCACTCGTTGGCTGCTCCGGAGAAGGTCGGCAGGTCCATGTGTCGAGGCCTGGGCCTCGCCATCTTCTCTAATGTGGCTGCCAGGTGCTCGATGCTGCTTCTGTTCCTTGTCGGAGTCGGTGATCTTGCACGTTGAACCTCGAATCGCAGCTGCTTCTGTCCTTCGCGGGTTCCTTCTTCACCCCGTGCCTCCTCCCCCCGTGTGCTGACGGGGTTTGTTCTCAGCCACTCGTCCACCTTCTGATGTGGCTCTTCACGGGGAGGGCTGGGTCCTTCTTCGTGCACGCTGTCATCGTCGTTGATAGCTGATACCTCCACGGCTAATCGCTTTTTGACTAGGTCCGCTTCCAGCTCCAACTCCCTTCTTCTTATGGTAGCCAGTTTCTCTGCTGCTTCCAGTTCCGCTATCCGTAGCCGCGTGGTTACACTTGTCGTCGATCGTTGTGACCTAACCGATCTGCTTGGTGATCCCAGTCTTCGTTGAACCGCAGCTGTTGTTCCTTGAATCCCGGAAGGCCCTGCTGTGCTGGTGTCTGCTGGCTTGGAGAAAGGTGACGCCGGCGATTCCAGTGAGACTCTTCTTAGACGTTCTCGCTCTATCAGCTCCGTTTCCCTGCGTCGCGCCTCTTGCTGCAACTGGATGCGTCGCTGTTCTTCTATCTCCGCTGCGTCCCCTTGGCTCCTTGTGACCACCATCTTCTAAGTCTTTTGAGACTTTTCTTCAGGAATCTTCTGGTTTTTCAGGTGTCTTCGGATCTTGAAAGATCCCGACTTTTTTCGGTTTTCGGTTTGGTTCGGGTCGGCACGTTCGGTTCGGGTCGGCACGTTCGGTTCGGCTTCGGGTCAGCGGCTTTCCGGCTCGGCTCGGTCGATCCTCTCCTGTTCGGGTCGGCACGGTCCGGCACGGCTTCAGTCGGCAACTCTTCGGGTCGGCTTCGGGTCAGCGGCTTTCCGGCTCGGCTCGGTCGATCCTCTTCGTTCGGGTCGGCACGGTCCGGCACGGCTTCAGTCGGCAACTCTTCGGCTTTGTGACGTCCGTTCGGTGACGTCCGGTTTGTGACGTCCGTTCGGTGACGTCCGGTTTGTGACGTCCGGTTTGTGACGTCCCGTTTGTGACGTCCGGTATGTGACGTCAGTTCGGTGACGTCCTGCTTGGTGGCGTCGGTTCGGTGACGCCGGCTTGGTGACGTCGGTTCGGTGACGTCGGCTTGACTGACGGTTCCGTTTTTCGCTCTTGCTGCGGGTTCTTTGTTGATTCTTCCTCGCAGCTTGGTGGACCAGGATCCTGTGGCGGGTTTCTTCGTTCTTGATATCCGCCGCTCGATGGACCAGACTGAAGTGGACTGTATATTTTAATAAAAGATTTCTTCTATTCTTCTTATTTATTTCGAAGTTGTTTTCTTCTCGAGAGCTGGGAACCGACTGTGTCCCTATGGCCCAATGGCCCGCCTTTTATACAAAATTGCTTAAGCCTACGTTACCTTAACGAGGCCTCTGATTTTTGAGACCATTCTAATTACAATTTTCGCTACGGTCCAGCTCTTTGGAGCTCTGTTTTTAATAGTTCCCTAAGTCGGATTGCCCTCAAACTTATACAAAACATAGCTCTTATATCCTTCTGTCATAACACATAACAGTATTCAATGTATCTTTATGTACTAAAAAGTTTCTAGAACATTAACGCTTAAAATATCCCTTTTGAACATTTTCACTATACAAATTTGTTATTATCTTTAAAACCCGTGGACCGATTTACAGAATTGGAACGCAGCAGGTAGTTTTGAGCCTAGTCCTCTTATTTGACACTAAGATCCTGAGGATATCCTTACATACAAAAAACCTCATTTTCAATTTACGTAAATATACTAACATTTTTCTTCATACATTAAAATCACGAGAACTGCTACGTTGTTGGTCTTATAAGATTCACATAAGATTCCTTATACTAATTTTACTAAGTAGAAACTAATTAGAACACAATTAAAACCTCTTAAATCTAATTAGAAACTAAAAACTCACTCAAAATGGTGAAAAGTCCACCGAGCTCCCGCCGCTACTTGTGCTACGGTGCACAGATAGGGTCTCGGTTTTCATATTCTGACTAACCACTTTTACATATGAAGATCGTTCATCATCACACCGGCACACAACTTTGTCTTGTTCACCAATAGGTTACACATGCTCGGCGTCCGTTACAGTAGAACCTACCTATAACAAATGCACTTAATTTAAGTTGTGAAACTTGTAAGTTTCACAACTGAATTAAGTATCCTCCTTGAATGGTAAATTGTCGTCAATATATTCTACCTTGCAATCTCAAGTCTGAGAAAAGACCATTTTCTCAAGCCGGAAACCACACAACATAAAGAAGAATTAACAGAATAGAGCGTATTGTGCAAGGCATTTATTTAATTCATCACTTTTTCCTTTGTGGAACAAGAATTGCTAACCAAACGGGACCAATGCATGTAATGCGAACCCCACGTAAGCAATAACGTATAAAAGGTCGCCATAAAATAAAGTACAATTGTTTTTATTGTGCAGTTAAATAAAGTTAAGTTATTTATTGGACTCGAGTTGTTGTTTGAGTGCCATTTGCATTGATTCTAATAACTGCTTGAGCTTTCGAGTTATCCTCACTGTTTTTTTCCTAATTCGTGTTCTTGCATTTTGGAGATTCATAGATAACTCCGTCTTGGACCATAAATGTTCCGCAAACGATGGGACACTTAATACCACGTCCTGCGTGTTCTGTCGTCTGCATATTTAGTCCAGGGTCGATAATTTTTAAAACCAAAAAAAATCATAATAGGATGAAACCCATTAGAAAAGGAGGGAAATATGATAAAAATGAAAGGAAAAATAATTTACGGGCGATCTGAGGTTGGGAAGGGGATGGGGGTGAGTTTTTAAGGGTAAAAAACGGTTTTTCTCGATTTCCGGCAAAACTAAAAGTCCTATCGAAAAAAGTCAAATGGAAAAGTTGTAGATAATAAAAAGATCTAAAACTTTTGTATTTACACTTTTTTCACATAACCTCAAAATTTATGTGAAAAATTCAAAAAACCAAGTTTTTGGTTTTTTATTTTTATCTTTTACAAAATTTTTTTTTTTTTAACGAAATTTTGTGAAAACTTACCTTTTTATGTCCCAAATACGCTGTAATTTATTTAATTAAAAATATTTATTTTTTCACCTTATTTTGAATTAATATCGAAAAAACACCCTAATTTTCAATCGAAAATTCACCCGTCAAAATATCAGCTTTTTTCAAAAAGTTGGTGTGGTTTCTGTTCGTTGGAATCTCTACTTTCCGATGGTAAAAAAAAAAATATATGTTACTATGGTAAATCTTCTCAGAAAATGCAAAAATTCAAAAAAAACTTGAATTCGAAATTTTTTTTATTTATTTTTTATAGATTTTAAATATATTTTTTATAGATTTTGAAATATATTTTTTTTCATGGGATTAACTAAATTTGTTTGTGCAAAATTAAGGAGATAATATTTTTTTTATCTTGTACTAAAATATCATTTAATTTCAATCTTTAGGTTATGTTAAGTTAAGCATACTATTTTTTAAAGAAAATATTACGATTTTTATGGTTGAGTTGATTGATACAGATAAAAATAGAGATAGTATTTACCTTCCTATGCAGATTCGAAAAGTTTTATTGTTTTTTTAAGTAAACTTGTCACAATTATCTTCAAGAAACTCAGCGTGCACGTGTATTTTTATAAACGATGTTGTATACTGTACTGTATTTCGAATACTGGTTAGGCTAGCGGTTGTAACAGCTGCTACGAAATATATAGTATATAATAGTAGGTATGTATGTAGTAAGACCCAGACCCGCCTAGCCCCTTCCCCGCTTCTCCACGAAATACCTTTTGGTGGGCTACAATTTTTCGTAGGTCACTCAGGTATATCTACTCAGGTATATATATAATTTATCTCAAAATAGTTATAAATAAGCATCTACGCATATAATTTAAAGAAAATGAGACAACTTTCTCCAAATATTGTAGATGTCTTATTAAATATTAATTTAATTAACTTATTTGTTTGTTAATTATAGTAGTATATTTTTATTTGCAATTTTTTTGTTATCAACGGCACATGTAATCTAACGTTTTTCGAGTAATTAAAGTCTAAATTTTAATAAATAGCTAAAAATTATTTATAATAATTAAAAAATTTTTTTCAAATTCAATTTTTTTTTTAATTTTTGCGTTTTCTGAGAAGATTTACCATAGTAACATTTATTTATTTTTTCACCATCAGAAAGTAGAGATTTCAACGAAAAGAAACCACACCAACTTTTTGAAAAAAGCTGATATTTTGACGGGTGAATTTTCGATTGAAAATTATGGTGTTTTTTCGATATTAATTCAAAATAAGGTGAAAAAATAAATATTTTTAATTAAATAAATTACAGCGTATTTGGGACATAAAAAGGCAAGTTTTCACAAAATTTCGTTGAAAAAAAAAAATTTTTGTAAAAGATAAAAATAAAAAACCAAAAACTTGGTTTTTTGAATTTTTCACATAAATTTTGAGGTTATGTGAAAAAAGTGTAAATAGAAAAGTTTTAGATCTTTTTATTATCTACAACTTTTCCATTTGACTTTTTTCGATAGGACTTTTAGTTTTGCCGGAAATCGAGAAAAACCGTTTTTTACCCTTAAAAACTCACCCCCATCCCCTTCCCAACCTCAGATCGCCCGTAAATTATTTTTCCTTTCATTTTTATCATATTTCCCTCCTTTTCTAATGGGTTTCATTCTATTATAATTTTTTTTCACTTTTCATTATTTTTAAAGGCTGGTCTAATTAAGAAAGAAAGAAAAATGCGTAAGATACACCTTATAACAAAAAAAAAAAAACCAGAATACAATCATTATAATGCCAATAGGGCCTCAGCTCAGCATAAATGTCAGATGGCAACACCAAGTGTACCACCTGAAGCTGATTTTCAGCTGCAACCCACGAGTGCCATACGCTAGAATAATAAAGACAGGGAAGTGTGTGTCCGTTTTAATAAATTATTAGAATAAATTAAAGGTAAGTAGTAAAAGATAGGATAACATCAAAAACTCACAAAATCAAATAAAATGTTGTCATTACAGAAACTGATGGACGCTACAATTGGCGCCAAACACGTAGCCGATTTTTGGGTCATTTAGACTGCCATCGGCTCTCTAGGAGTAATTATACCCACTAAACAAGATTTCCGTGTCAATGCTTTTCATGACCATAAAATAATCTCCATTATTAAAATTGACTACCTCGAAACGTAGCTTGGGGTAGATTGTAAACATGACATTGATAAATAACTCAGTGATAACCGGTAGAACTCTGAAACATTTACCTACCTTTATCTTTTATTCGTAGTGGGGTAAATATTAAGAATTTTGTAGGCAGTTCATTCGCTCTATCAATGAAATAATACCGAGTGAATGGACATTCAATTGGTTGAAAATACCGGCTGCATTCCTACAAATTCGTTTACTATAATTGAATAAAGGAAACATCTGGAAACTTTTCACGTTGCTTGATATCGTTTTGAAGTACACTCAAGCGATTAATTTATTTATATTCAACTTATCGATGTGGAGGGTTTGACCAATGATAGTTCAGTCACGCGACCGTGGGCAGTGTCAGTTGGGCGCCATCCTAAAATGGTTGGGCACTATATTAAGGTAGTTGGGCGCCATTATAAGCTAGGTTGGGCGCCATTCAGCCCCTACTGGGCGCCGCTACATAACCTGACAGGAAAGAATAAAAAAAGTGTGTGGTCAGGGACCCCCGTCAGTAACGAAGTTCCTGCCGCGATACTTGCATGCACACACACACACACTCGAATATAATAAAATGGGCCATAAACGGAGAAAGTCGCATTTGAGGGGCATAAAGTTTTTTCTTTACGTGACGATTTCTTCCAGTCGACTCCTACCGCAAGCCGCGTTAAAGAACTTCGTTCCAATGATTATGGAGATCTAGTTATCGTAAACAAATTCCTGTATTATATACACAGCGGCAGTACTGTCCGACGCTTCACCGCGGCTACTCTATTCTATGGGAAATGGCGCAGCAGCGATTCACGTACGGACAGTCCAGCCTGCTCGAAATTAGAGACAGGATACTGTTGTTGCCACCCCACACCCCATGCGCCAGAGACGCACAGCGCTTACGCATTGTAGCAAAGAAATAATCCACATGTGCGACCGCGAACATCCCTGATGCACTGCAGTAGCGGGGCAGCCTCAGCAGCACCTTGAACGCGCTGTTGTATTGCACATGGAGGGCACTGTACAATTTTTCAGTATATCTAGCCCATAGGCTAGTCGTATAAAACGTAGTGCATACGCTCTGAAAAGAGTAATTTTAACGCTTACTTAACAACGAGTAAACCTGTGAGCCAGCATGTTCACTCTAACCGGCAAGGCCCTCCGCACCCGTTCAATATCGTCATCATCCCTGAGATCAGGGGTAAGTATGTGGCCAAGATATTTAAACTTGTATGCCCTCTCAAATGGCATACCATTAATGTAAACTGACGGTACGTAAACATGACCTACCATATAAATATAAATATATCTATGGGACCTACGCACGGCCCCAAAGACCATGAAGTCCCGAGATAAAGACCCAAAGACCATGATGTCTCTTATTCCAAACAATTGTAACACACAAAATTGGTATACTTCAGAAAGCTGATGACTAATAAAAATGTTGCGCTACACATTGACTTCAACTAGTACAAGAGCAAACGCATTAGTCCTGCAACATTAGGATTTTTCAAAATAGACCTTATTTACTAGGTACAACAAGAAAACCTTGTCATTCATTAATCCTGAAATCTTCATATCCCTACATCTCTGCAGGCTCTGATAACATGCGCCTTTGACTGCACGGTACGGAACCCAATTTGTCGCCGGAGTTCAACCCGGCTGCGCAGTGATTGGGTTGAAATTGAAAATCGAATGAACCACTCAAACGGGCTGTACCTTAAAAGGGACGGGGATGTGGCTTACATTTATTTTGTTTATAAAAAGGTTATTTTTATTTTGTCGTTGGTAAGCCGGTTATGGGTTGTTTAGCTTGTTCGGTATTAAGTAATTTTTTGAATTGCAAAAGTGGGACCAATCACGTTAAATAAATATTCATTTATTCGATATACTGACACCTTTGATATTGAATCTCAAGACTTTTGAATATTGTGGTGTTAAAATACGTATAACATTGTGGCGGCATCTACATCGCTATGCGAACTACGCATCAAAGACCACACGTCACACAAAATCCTGACGTCACACAAATCCTGCATCGCGCAATTAGCGTTTACCGCGTGAACATCATTTAAATAACTTCCCCGACATCCATCATCGGGCAATTGCCCGCCAGATACGACACCCGTCTGGTCGGAGGATCCTCCCTTTTCTAATGAGGATGACTGAACTTTAGACCCTGTTCTTCATGCCCCTAAAACATCAATGAAGAGACAATAAAAATAAACTTGCAACAGTTTCACAAGGAAGATTTGAAACAGTCTTGAAGAAACAAAACGTCACGTCGCTGCAACAGTAAAGCACAGTCACTGCGCAAACACTCCATTTCACCCACACCACCCACGATCCAAAATTAAATTAAATTAATCCATTTGCCTACATCAAATATTACAAGCAGACGGATCAATAAAATATTAACATAAATGTCGAAACCAAGTCGCGAGCAAGCGCCTGTCTGCAGGTAAATTTAAATCTTTAAACATACGGACATACTTACTTTTATACACCACAACATACCTATGAGTTGGATAATAAAATAACTCAGAAGGATCACTCCTAAAAGGCGTTTTTTCCTCTTCTATGTCAGCTCGGGAAAAGTGTTTACGATAAGTTTATCGTATGAAGAGATTTATTTATTTTGTTCGTTACCAAGCGTGCAAGTGTGCTATGTGAAACCCTCTTACAAACTATAAAGTTATACCAGACTCAAATGCGAATGTACACCGTTGCTCTTTTGGAACGCCCGTAATTTTGTTTATGTAGGTACTGGTTCTTTAAAAAAGAGATGTTTAGAAGACAGGTAACAAATGGACTCCGACAGCGCCCGAGAGGAAATTTATTGACATGTATTGATGATCCTGGCACAGTGCATTTATTAAAATTCCTCTTTAGGTTTGGAAAAACTTTTTATCACTATGTTGTACGGAGAGAGACTTCTACATTTCTTTATTTCATGGCACAAGGTACGCGGAAAACGACGCATCCCACTTGAAAATGAGACGAACTGATTGCATTCAGTTGATAGGGCTGGAGTGTTTAATTCCAGATCAGGTGAACCCTGATTGATTTTTTGGTACGTTTATTTGGGTAGATAACGTTATTTTATTTAAAGCACGTGAATATTTAAGCAGAAAAACAGATCAACACACTTTTATTTTATGTTACACAGAATTGGATCTCAGTAAACTCTACGTTTGGTTGTACCGCTTGTGATCATGAAAACGAAAAGTTACTACGTGATGCTATTTCGCGATGTTGCTGCGGAATGCAGCAAAGAACATAAGCAAACCCTCCCCAGCTGTGAAATGAATAGTGTCAATAGGAAAGGTGGCAGTATCATTATGTTTGTCATAGGTATCTAATTCGTCTGACAGCAAAGCGAAATTCATTGGAAGGCTCACATGCAGCTTGTAGTGGACGGTTATTGCTGTTGTACTGGTCATAATATATGTATGATTAAGTATGCTTTGGTCATCATTCATTCGCGAGGTGCGCCTTTAGCACGTCTCGGGGAACGTATAGCAGTGCATTTACTTTATTTTTGAACAAAAAACCTCCTTTTTAAAGTTAGTTAAAAATATTCTTACTTTTCATATCCTTGACACCTAAGTTCCACAACTAAGTTTATCTAAAATTGTATGAGCTTTGAAGATAACCCTCCAACAAAATTACGATGAAGAGAAGCCGTATGTATGTGTACATTGTATGAAATAAACACTTCTTGCATAATATTATGAGCACAAGGCTTTGCTGCCTCGGTTTCTAGGTCAACACGAGAATGTTTGAAACTGAAAGGATTATCACTTTCTTTGTCACATTATTAATACATAACATAACATCACGCCTATAATTCCCCGAAGGGTTAGGCATAGGTATATATCTCATCATCAGCCATATTTTGCCTATAATCGATTACTAATTACTCCCTACGGTAGGATTCCATGGCTCGAATCGAATGTTTAACCGTTACTTCCAGTTACCACATACGAAACCAAACCAAAGTTCAGCTACTAGTGTGTTTTTAGAATATCTCGAAGTTGAATAACAGAGTGGCTTTGAGAGCGTTCATTCTAAAAGTTGACAACGTCGCAAATAGTCGAACTAGAATATTAATAATGAATTGCAATCAATCATGATTGCAATTCATTATTAATATTCTAGTGTTGTGATGTTCTTAACAATTTAGGAGTAAAAAAGGCATTTGTAAAGATCTAAAACTAAATATTCGGTGTTAGCGTCGGGTTACACCGGAATTGCAGCGGCCGGCAGCGACGCGGCGATCATTTTCAGTGTGAAACCATTTTAAACTTTATCTACATACTTAAAAGACCAGTATCGCTTGAAAAGTCTCGAGGCCGCCCGCGGTGCCGCGAGCGGCCGTGCGCCACACGCAACTTGTCGGTAGTTCTGCCTGCGGCTGCCAGAGGAGACGCGAGGCCGCTCGCGGCACCTCGGGCGGCCGCGTGTATGTAATGTAGAAACTAAACTAGTCAAGAGGAGACTAGGCACGTGGGATCTGGAGATCGCGCGAGGCCGCCAGCGGCGACGCTGGAGGCCGCTGGCCGCTGCCATTCCGGTGTGACTCGGCCCTTATGATTCTAATTATTGCATTTCATAACCAATATTTTAGTTCACTAGTTAGCCACATTTCATATTTCCATTCCATTCCCAGGTCGGGCAAGGTGTTATTGAATTCTTGCATCTGGAATATCTCAGTAGCAGCCTGAAGTCTGGATTTGTGGCTGGATATGACAATAGATCGCCCTTATTACATGGGATTTATAATACAATAAGTACATACAGGCTTACGCAGCTTTGTCTTAGCGGAGCGTAAGCCACTGCTGAGTATTTAGTAATCATTTTATTGTAATGTAATAGGATTCTGTATACAAACTAACTATAGCTCACATTATGTAATCTTTTGTTGGTCCTATATTTTTTCATAATTTTTGGTTCAAGTACGAGTATACAGTTCAAAATTCAGCGGAGCTATAGGTAAAAGTAAAAATGCCCTCATCAAAAATGCTTTTACGTGGCTCGACTGCGAATTTAAGCGTCCACAAATCATGTGAGGAAATTAGATTTTCAATCAAGATCAACCCAGCCAAATTCAGATAGATGTTCATATGTGTGTTTCCGCCCTAATCCCCGTTCCTTAAGGAGGGATGATAATATTATCTAATTCCCCTGAGTGAAACCACGGCAATGAGCTGTTTACATAACAAATTCCTCGTTTTTATAAGTGCATAATATCTAGATTCTAGCAAAGTGTAATCAACTAATCATTTGCAGTGCTTCAATGGGAGTATTTTTGCATAGCAATCATTGGGGGTAAGTGGGTGGAGTATACTGCCCACTTGAGCCTAAAGTGCAGTAATAGACATTTTGTCGGTTTTGAATTAAATATATATACTGAATCCCAATTTTATTAGCTATCAGTCGAAGTAATATTTTTTATTGTAGCGCTACAAATGTATTTTATTTCAATTTTTTTTTCAGAAGACGTAACAACAAAAATATCACAGATCTATTAAAATATTTAATTTTTACCAGCTAAACCGCAGTAAAATTAATACTGCACAATATTTTTCTCTGTTTCCTAACTAAACTGCAGTATATATTTTGTGACACTTAAAATAGGAGTTTGTTCCAGAAGATTAAAGAAAAGACTTATTAAAGTGCAGTATTACCAATACATACCGTACTTGTGGGGGATTTTGTAAGTTTTTGTGAAAATGTCCCTATTTCCAAACACGGTACAAACGTAATACTTGAATTTGATGTAGACGAGTAAAGTTCTAGTACATCATACAAACAATGAAGAATGATAATTTTTATTTTTTATCCTATTATATTACTAAGTACCTGGTCGACTGAGCTCTGCTCGGGTGAAAATAGACAAAACTAATTTTCCCAGATATGAGACCTAGCTAGACCAATTTTTACTGACTATTTTTTTGTAAGACAAGAGTACTCATTACGTAATTACTTATGTTCAAAAGAAAGATTTTATGTTGATTTATGCATGAGAAATACATGTGACTTACAGTTGATGGTGCATTTACTAATTAAGATTATCATTATGTAAAGACTGATAATAATTTTACCCATTTAAAACAATTTGCCCTATTAGGTAATAAGGTACAATCGTAAGTAATATTATAAATGCGAAAGTGAGTTTGTTTATTTGTCATGCTGGGGCCGCTTCTGCGTCTATCGTGACGAAGCAATGCGGGCCGAAGCTTCGAATGATTTGCTCGTAAAAAAAATATCGCGCTAATGCGGGGTGGGCACATTAGTGGCTTCATAATTTTAACGTATTATCGTGCAATAATCCAAGATGGCCGCTCCAGAACGCAGAGAAGATTTGACCAGAGAAGAGCGAATCACTGCGTTGTTTTGACAATGGACGACGACTTCCATTACTTCTGTGTGTTAATTATTACTTCATGCACTTATTGAAAAAAGAATACTCGTCTACTCAGTCCGGAAATAACAGTCAAAATGAATAATGCTAATCCGACCACGCACCACGCTAATTAGCGTGGTAAAACCCTTTGATGTACCGCCACCCGGGCGATAAGTGCTACGCCGCCCGATCGCGACGATAGCCGATAATGGTTGGTCACATCTGCGTGTATCGTATCACTGTTTGAGGCTTCGTCACGATAGACGCAGATGCGGCCCCAGCATCACTATTTCACGCTAAAACGGCTGAGCGGATTTGGATGAAATTTGGCACATGGATAGACCAAGACTTGGGTTAGGACATAGGATTTTTATCCCGATAGTACGTTCCCGTGTGATAATTTCCGACCTCCACGCGGGCGAAGCTGCGGGCAAAGGCTAGTGTTTTGATAAGTAGTTTTAATGGCATAGTCATAAATGCATGTCAAGTACATTTGTTGAAAATACACATTTTTATTAAAATTAACGGTAATATTATTTTACTATAAGTGTGGATCTGCCACGTTTTGTTCTTAAAACAGATTAAATAGCAATATTTTCACAATATTACTGCACTTTAGTTGGTAAAAATCATGTTTTTTTTTTCTAAAATGCTGTTATAGAACTGTTTTGCATTAAAACAAAATAGATATTATGTTATGAAAAACATAACATTTGTTTTGAAGAAAGCTGTCTTAAATTTTACCGATAATCAGAATAAACGTACTTACGCTTCCTATTTGGTCTCTGGTTACCTTTCACTCTAGCAAGGCTCGCGGAATATCTCTGGCTGCGAGCTGGATCTGTCACTCATGTCATGTGTCAATCATAAGAGTCTGCAAAATTCAACAGCAAGCACATTGCTCAAATGTTATAATTTTCATAACATAATATCTGTTTTGTTTTAATGCAAAACAGTTCTATTATGTTTCCTTCAAAACATAACATTTGATTTGAAGACCTGTTTGATATCTGCTGGTGAAAGAGTACCTGAAGGATGTAGACGCTATGTGAATTAAAAATTATATGGTATGAACGAATATTTCGGTCCGTATTCATTAACTGTTCCAATACAACAATTAAGAGTTTTCAATCTATTTACCCTAGTAAATGCAAGAATGAACACATCTTTCTTTAGATGTTATAGATTAATGGCAAATTTATTTGCCTTATTTAATGTGATGAATTATAGAGTTACACTATAATGATATTAGAAAATCAATGGGACTAAACTGAATAATAATCTCATCAATAAAGGATAATTGGATCACTTATATCCTTAATTAATACAAGTTAGGTTACTTACTTGGAAGTTATGAGATCAATCAACTGTAAAGACATTTTTGAATCTCATAGATAAGTAATTTTTAAAGATGTGGAAACTCAAACTCAATGTAAATCAATAAGGATTATGGTAGATTTTAAGTAAGCATTTTGATTGTCAGTGTCTTTGAACCATACTTTGGCCGCACTGTTATTCAAAATCGTAAAGTTGTGAGATATCTTATAATATTAGGATAAGCATGTAAATCCATCCATCCATAATCATTCCATTCAAGGTGTAATTTTTTATCCCATATGAGTGACTGGGTAATGGTTTTGAAACTTGCAAATGGACAAAATCTGTTTAGATGCGATCAGGTAAAATTTGAGGGACAGTAAACGCCCATAGGCGTCATAACAATAAAACTTCTATTGTGTCTCGTTCAGTGTCCTTCAATGCGTTAAGGACTAATGCCATACAATCTACACTATGACATTCACCTTACCTTACCAGCCTTATAAGTTATTAGTATGGATTATCTCAAAATACATTTTAGCAAGTACCTTGTTCCTCTTTCGACCACTGCCCCTTGCAACCTGACTGCCCCCACCCCAACTTTCCAAGTTAGGAGTTGCAGCTTATCAGGTCTAAGAGGTTCTTACATGGATCCTGTATTGGTACTGGGTCTCCGAGACCTCTCATCTCCAATTACGAGAGCCGGGCTAACTGGGCCTAGTATGGGGCGATTTATATATAGTACGTCCCCATTATCGAGTTCAGATGACTGAGCACTCGGCCTATTGGGCGAAGAGAAAACACCCACGCTAGTCGATGCTGTCACCTCTGACTAAAAGCATCGTAGAAGCATCGCAGAAGCTTGCCAAGCCATCATTTGAATCCCATGTGACGTACTGTCGCACAACGGCCGACTTATCTGAAAAGGTCGTAAACGTCGGGGTCACCCCACCTTGAAACATGGCCTCCGAGGCCTGGGGCCTGGAGCAACAGGAGCCAATCAGGCTGGTCTGTTCTTAAAAGCGGTCGGCGAAGCCGTTATAACACTTTTAACCTCCCCGGGAGGTAAACCGTTGACAGACTGATGTTCAGCTAATCTGCTGACTTCGTCGTTTTGCAAGATAGGTTCAGGAGCGCTAGGGAAAGGTATCCCTCGCTCATCCTTGAATCTACGACAAATGGTCTTTTGTCAGAATGAACTAGATTACTATTACTGTTGTCTATTTGCACTCTGAAGACTGGCTTTTTTGGCTGCTTATTACTGCGTATATGGCAAACATCTCTCGCTAGTTCGAGTGCCATTTGAATTTTTAAAATTTTTTGGTTTGGTCAAGTTCCTGACAAGAGTAGAATAGAATACTCTATTTACACCATACAAATTATAGATATAAAAAAAAAATTGTATGTACAGTGACACAATGGGCGGTATTATCACTAAAAGCAATCTTTTAAAGACATCTTTTTGATGTATAGAGTTACCCGTTTATGTGAGCATACCTTTCCTCCACGGCATATGTGGACAGGAAGTGGGTTACCTTACCATGTGTAGAGGAACTGAGCTGTGGTCTATCAATAGCCTCTGACCACCACATTAACTCTTGGCAAACCAGTGGAGCAACCTTTTTTAATTTCTTTGGTCTGCCCCTTTTCAACTATTTTTGCCTGGTAGCAGTTCACAAAAAGGCCTACATATTCTAAATCCTGATTGAGATTTAGAATTTACTTAGTTAACAGGCTCGCAAATTCTCTACCACTCAGTTGGCTGCCACTGCGAATGTCCAGGGAACTGAACAAATGCCAAAAAAGGGCATGCTATTACTACCAACCTTGTTTTTTTTTTTTTTTTTTTTAAACAAAATTCTCAGGATTGAGCTAATAAATGAACAGCTACCCTTCATTCATTAATAAAACATTGCTTCCATCTTACTTTTCAATTGTCATCATCTTGCTTGAGTGCAAACAATAGGCTATTTGATTATAACATCATAATCTTAGAAATCCGCATAGATGAATATTATGCGTTTAATAGCAATTTGCAGAATTTGCTCAAACTATAATTGTTCTAAATATTAATTATTTTCATTATGTGTCTTCCTGATATGATCTTATCATTCCCAAGATTTTACATGGTTCTTTAGGCAGCCTGAATCTTGTCAACAACATGAATTCATCTAAGAAAAAGCCTTTGAAGCAATTCTTATTTAACTGAGTTGTAACAGCATGGAATAGGCTCCCGGAGAGTGTTGTGACGGCTCCCTCACTGAACTGCTTCAAGAATCGACTGGATAGATTGAATATCTCCAAGCTAATACACACGCATCAGCTAATTAGCTGCTAGTGTGTCTAACCAAATAATAATAATAATAATGAATCTTGGCCTAGTTATTCTTGATATGATCCTCATTTACCATGTATTTATTTTTATTTTTATATAAGAACTATTTCTCATAAAACCAGCTTTAACTAAATATATTGTGAGTTTTAAATTGTTTAGTGGCTGTATTTGTTCCATTTCTAATTTTGATAGAGCAAGCTAGGTCCTTGTCCGGATCATAACTATAAGATTTTATTAATTATTACAAAATACAGCAAAGAATAATACAGTATTAACATTATAAATTATAATGTTGTTTAAATATTTAGCATTTCGTAATAGTTATATATACGTATATAGTAAGACTTAATGTCATATTTAATTAGTAATTTTAATGTTCTCAAAGCAGATTAGAGTTCACAAGACGTGCTGAATCTCTCCACATGAGAGTATTGCACTCTATTTTAATTTAAATACACTTCTGGATGGGAGGTTGGGAGTGTTCGGACTACTTCCAAAAGGGAAAGTAGGATACAATCCCAGTAGGTAGGTTGCTGCCCAATTAACAAGTCACTGTGGACCATGCTTTAGCAGCTAGCTCCATCTGCGCTAGACCTATATTATAGATCCCATCCAAAACCCCCTCCGCAGGGGCTAAAAAGTTTTTAGTTTTGTTTAGTGGCATAAGTACTCATTTACTTCTAATTCAGTGTGTCAAACACATGGGCTGGGTGAGCACACAGGTCTTCTTATAATGATGATGTATTTGCTTAAGGAATTACCTTGTCATCATATTTTACACTGAAATCTTTAAGTTGTAATATTTCTGTCTCTTTATACATGACCGGATTGCTTAGAAAACAACTATGCGGTTCTGAAGTAGATACTAGTACAAGAAGCAGTTTAGAAGTTCGTTGATAGTGTTTCTGAGTAAGGTTAGTGATATAATGTAGAAATTGTGTCATTTTTAACAGATATAACAATTACTTGTCTGCTCATTGAATTGTAAATGCGTAGGCCCAACTTACAAAAACCGTTTCGATCTCTTTGCCGTTCTTCGGCGGTGGGAATAGGTGCCTTCCTCCGAGGCTGAAGAGCGTTCTTCACCACTATCGCACTTAGGAGAATTGCTGCTCTCGTCCGCTTAAAACGCGGACGGTTGCTTGCCGTAGAAACCGGCGACAATTTAGATTTAATGCGATCTTTCGATCTCCATTTCGGCATCTCGCTGGCTCAACGATCAGCGTAACACTATATATTACTTACCACAAGCACTATTATTCAACTTTCTATAAAGTTTTAAATGAAACTTTACTATTTTTAAAGAAAATTAACGAAATAATTGTTTTTCCGTATGTTGGCGGCAAATTTTTTAGACGCTATGATTGACACATGACATGAGTGACAGATCCAGCTCACAGCCAGAGATATTCCGCGAGCCTTGCTAGAGTGAAAGGTAACCAGAGACCAAATAGGAAGCGTAAGTACGTTTATTCTAATTATCGGTAAAATTTAAGACAGCTTTCTTCAAATCAAATGTTATGTTTTGAAGGAAACATAATAACAGGATTTACTGCATTTAAATTTTAATCTTAATTTGAAATAATTAAAATTTTAAATTTAAATTCAAGCACCCTAACATCCATTTTGAACGTGACCTTGGACGACCGGGCGTGGCTGCAAGCCATACTACCCATCCGTTTCGGTGGCCTCGGCGTCCGCAAAATTACAAATATTAGCTTACCCGCGTTCCTGTCCTCTGTCCACAGCACTAAAAAGTTGACCGGGAAAATTTTAGGCCCCTGCCTGGTCGACTCTGAAGTGCCGTGCTTGACCGATGCGGAGAACGCCTGGAAAGCGGCTTGCCCGAATACAGATCGGCCCGTGAACCTATCCTCCCAGAGGCAGTGGGATGAGCCGCTCTGCAGGTTGGTACGGAACAATCTTATTAATACGTCCACCAATACTGCTGAGCGTGCCCGCCTGCTGGCTGTGGGTGAGTGGGAGTCGGGCATTTGGCTTCAGGCGCTACCGTCACCCAACATAGGCACTATATTGGGTGACACCACATTCCGGCTCGCTACCTATCTGCGTCTGGGCGCTCCTTGTCTGGCCCCGCATCGCTGCCAATGCGGTGAAATAGTCAACTGTCTCGGACACCATGGTCTATCCTGCAGTAAGAGCGCAGGCCGGAGAGCACGGCACGCCAGCATTAATGACATCATCCGTCGTGCTCTTGTCACCGCCGGGGTGCCAGCTGTTCTAGAACCCAACGGCTTGGCACGCGACGATGGGAAGAGACCAGACGGAATGACCATAATGCCTTGGAAGGTAGGTAGGCCTTTGGTGTGGGGTGCAACGTGTGTCGACACCCTTGCGCCATCCTTGCATCTATTCATCTTCCTAAAACGGTGGGCTGTGCTGGGGCTGCTGCTGCAGGTGCGGAAAACCTCAAACGGCGCAAATACTCCAATCTTATTGGGACTTATGTGGGTCGAAACACTAGGGCCATGGGGTCCGAGTGCCCACTTAGTCTTTCAAGACATCTCAAAGCGGTTGGTCGACTCTTCCTGTGACCAGAAGGCTGGCCTATTCTTCGGCCAGAGCATTGCCATACAACGTGGCAATGCTGCCAGCCTTTTGGGCACTTTTCCTGTTGATAGCGATGCGGACGAATTTTTTGATGCCCTATGATTGTTCCCGCCCACCCCTTTCTTATATACTTGTACATATTATTATTATTATTTTAAGTCTGTTAGTTTTTAAATTGTTATTGTTATTCTAGTTAATCATTTTTTTTATGAAATACTTTAAACCATCCATACTGTTAGTAAATACACTGTGATCCTAGACTGCGTTTGCATCTGAGTAACTAGTGCGCGAGCAACTTCGTATTGTAGAACTTCGGAGTTAAGACTTGAGGGCTTCTCATCTTCATTTGAAATTGTTGGGGGGGGGGGGGGGGGGGGTTAAGTAGTTGTCTAATATCGTATGCCGTCCGACATCGCGAAGTTGTCGGCTTGCATCCAACTTTGTAGTGGACTTCAGTCGTAATGATATGGTATTCATTTTGATGGTATTTAGTGAATGTTTTGGATAGAACAAGTTTTTGGGAAAAAATTACATTGCAAGGAATAATAAGGTTTTCCGAAAATCTAAGTACCTAAGTACTTACGTACTAGCTTCTTGTGAAAGGGCCCGTCTGGGATAGCAAGAATTTTTATGTTTCGCTTTGAAGAGCACACGAGGTATTTCGATACATTGATAAACCATTTTGTGTCTATCGATACCGATAACCAGTACTTTCTATTTCTGCCCGCAAACGCATTACATAAAAAAACACGCAACATTCTCCAGTCGTGTTACACAGCAGAAAAAAGGAGCCTTTTACGTTCTTAAATCTCCAAGGAAGCAGCCTCGCAACATTACACATCCGTATTCCTCAGATCTCACAACGCATCCAATAAATAAATCTGTGACTCACATCTTAAATGTGTCTCCACAGATTTCTAAGACAGCTGGTCTCGTCACGCATGTTGGCTGCAATAAAAGAAATTGGGGTAACTGACCCGCAAGCAAAGCAGTCGTGTCCTTGTAAGTTTAGCACTGCCTAGGGACCTCCTGGAGTTTTCGGGAGTTAACTGGATTTGGAAAAGCATCAGATGGATTTGGAAAAGTTGGGGGAATTGTAGTAAAATGTTGTCTTTAATTTCTAATTCAGTTAGCATTTTTAGCCACAAGTCGTGTACCCGATGGGATTTTCCATCGGCAAACATGACGAATTTCCATACAAACTTTCATCCCCTATTTAACTAACCCCTTTAGGGGACGAGTTTTCAACTAGCAATAAATAAGCTCATCTCAAATAACATCAAGTCGTCCGATTGATGTTATTTGTCTCTCGTTTCTATCACATCAATAATTTATTGTATTAGTACGATTCGACACTTTAGAATATCGAAAATTTTAGGTTCTATAACCAAAATATCGTATATCGAATTAATATACGATTGATTGATACTAATGCTATTGATAACTTATCTCTTTTTAAGCTACATTTTATCAAGCGCTTTCAACGAATTGAAATCCCTTTTATTTATCAGCGGGTTTAATGCTGATCTGGCAGGCCATTGAAAGTCAAAAAAAAAGTCATGAACTCTACGCTTGTCAAATGGATTGGTGATCGTAGTGTATCGCTATAAAATTCTTACTGAAAATTACTTCAGTAATGGAACACCATTACCTTAATAATTTCCGCTGGATGCGGGAAGCATAGAACCGGTCGAAGTGGCGGTGCTTGGGGGGGCCTATGACCAGCAGTGGACGTCTTTCGGCTGAAATGATGATGATGATGAAGGATGGTTACAAGGAGTTGAAAAGGTTACAACCTAGCAACAAACTTTTGGTACGTGCCTACATAATTATTGGCTTCAATACTAATGTATTTAATCTAAATATTAATAATTAAGTTTGTATTAATTACGATAATTAAGTAGATATTAAAAGTTTAGACTAACACCAATACGAAGACTCCTGAGTCCTGATATCCATAGTGAGATTGAAATGTCTACCAGGAATTGAAATTCCCAAAGGAATTAAGCCATCAATGCTTTCAAAAAATGTACAAATCAATCTTATTCAGCTGGAATTGAAGACTTCTTTACGAATTGACAGAGCATTGACTGAAGGGTCTTGATTATTATTAAACTGTATTGAATCCAACCGAGCAAACATAAGTATGTATTTGCACTTACGGAAATATCTTTATATTTTACCTTAGATTTTTCCCCGGCAAATTGAAAGAGATGATTTAGGTCTGAAAGTACCCTTTTTCGGATAGACCTAAGTTCTTATTTGGGCTGAGAAAAATATTTGATTTAGTATTTGGCAGTCCATACCTAAGCCACCGGCTATGTCAAGGGATTTCACATAAAAATATCAGCTCAGATGTCGATAGGTACCTACTGAAGGCTTTTTTCGGTTCAGAATATAAATTTTCTTACGGAATAAATTACTTGTCAGAATGTATGTGTGGACCGGCATAACAAATTTTTAAAAGGACTCTATTTCGTCTGCATTGGCACTATCCAAGAATACATAACACTTCACAGTTTATTTTCTATTTTGTTAAGTACCTTCCTGATATTTGTTGACAGGCTTACACTGACCTCCCATAACTATTAATATTGTAATTTGAAAGTCATTTTTACAAAAGCCAATTATTTTTTAAAGACTAACGTTCCGTGGAGTTTCTTGCCGGCTCTTCTCTATAGGTAATAACCAATTGGAACCGTGCACCAGCTTCTGACATTTTATCTATTATTATATATAAAATCTATTGTTATTTCATTTAAAAAGGCTGCAGGTGTATCTATTACATCTTGATGCCTGGCCCATGATAAAAAGTAAACTAGGCTTACAACATGCGCACAGCTCCCAACAGTGCGGCGGCCGTAACGATATACACGATCGTATACACGAGCAGTAATACTGATCAATGCCATTTCTTCCAATTCGTGTGGGATCTACTAAAATATACGTATAATATACTACGGACGTCTCGCGACGCAGTCCACGCGGCGCTGGCGCGTGCACACTTTGGTACCTACCTGTTTTTATCTACCTGCCAAATGTGCAAGCGAGAGAGAGATATTTCGTAGAGCTATACAAACATTTATAGTGACTGTACGACACGTTTCCACAACGCTAAAAGTAAAAATTTCTGTTTTATTAACAAAAGTTTATTAACTTTTTAAATGTTAAATAACTTTTAAATACATATTTTGAAAAGTAGGATTGAATTCTTCAATTTAAAACTGATTTGGTCTGTGTACGCGAACTTTCATAAAGTGGGTCAGAAACGTCCAATGACCTTTCCTCTAATAACTGAAATTAAACATCGAGTATATTCTGTAGTCATCATTTTGAGTTTTATGTTCGGTTACGGTTTTCTCTTGACACATTGTTTTAGTAGGGCCATGTTATTTCTGGGAGGGAAGGTAAAAATACATAGCGTTAAATCAATATACCCCTAGGAATAGCAAGTCTATTTTCGTGGCATTGTGAATATTTGTTTTAACTTTATTTAGCATTCATGCAGTCATGTGTAATGAAAACACTCTTTTCTTGCTAATACTTTTAATCCACACAACTGTACTATTTCACAATCCAATGATGACTGACTCTGCACTACATTTTTCCATTTTGGATAACTTTTGCCCCACCCAGAAATAACGATAATCATCATAACGGTTATTTCTGAGTGTTGCCAAAGTAAAATAATACATTGAGTTGCCATAAGGAAAACACATTTAAAACATTGTTATAATAATAATTTGTACTTTGACAGTGATGCCACAGAGGATATTATAATTCGATACTAAAGTAATACATTTTTTTAATTAAATCAAAGAAATCACGACATTCGGCCATCCGACGTCGCGCTAACTCCGAAGCATGCAGTAATCACTCACTCTGAGGCAATACATCAAATAGGAAAAATTTGTAACAAAAATAAAAAATTACACAATCAAGAAACTGGATAATAACATTATACATTCATGACAGGCTATGCATACCTATTAAGTACCTAACGAAAAGAGAAACGAGTATGCACTGCACTTCACTTCACTTCGCTAATCCTCCCGACGAATCCTTCACGAATCCCGGCCATGGGGCGGCCAATTTCAACGGAGACCAGCCAAGCACGCAGGAGTCATAGTGCACAAATGTGTGCCGCAAACAGGTGCCTCTCTGCTCTCCTACTCCCGCAGTCCGACATGATTGCAACCCGACACAACCGGATAGAGATCAGTCGCAGAACCAACGGCTTCACGTGCTTCCGAGGCACGGGGTGTCACACCTCAAACTTCCAATCTCCAGGCTGATACTGAAAAATTCTTAATAGACAAATTAAACGACACCCTAATTGACCTGGGATTTGAACCTAGGACCCGAAGCTCAGCAGCCGCACTTGCGACCACAAGACCAACGGGGTACGGAAACAAATAAATGAATAGCAATTCGTGTTTACAGTTATTTGCCCGATTCTAAATTATAATTATTAAAGTGGGACGAATCAGATTCCGACCCAGATACAGATAGTGAACTGTTTTTTTTTTCATTCCAATTATAAATATTGGCGTATTAGTTTATCTTTCGTAGCCATCACCCAATATCTTGGGATGTAATATCAGGGTTAAAATCCAAGACTACATTAGTGGTTGGAACATTCTAACTTGTGCCTTGTTGAATCGTCGAGATGATTTTCAGCAGATCATCCGCAGTCAGTCCTACCGAAACTAGCTTCAGTTTCACAGGCATCTCTTCAGAATTACTTGACAAACATTTCCTGCTACATCTTCTAGGAGCCTCTGGAGAGAAACTTACGACCCACTCTGGAGCGTAGATCTGGAGTGGAGTCGTCATTTCGACGGCCTTCACAGCACACCTTACGGCTTTCCAACAGCACACCTACATGGCTTTCTCACAGCACTGCTACTTGACTTTTATTGCAGCATACCTACATGGCTTACTAGCGGCACACATAGATGAGTTACTAACAACATACTCGTAAATATACATGGCTTACTAACAGCGCACCTACATGGCTTTCATAGCAGTATACCTACATGGCTTCCTAACAGCACACATACATGGCTCACGAACAGCATACTTACATGACTTATTAATAGCACATCTACATGGCTGCATAGGATTACATAAGTGCCTACGTTAAACTCAGAACTACAGCTCACTCATATGGCTACGTAAAATCACATAAATGTCTACGTTAAGCGTTGAACTACAGCTCACCTACATGGCTGCATAAGATCACATTAGGTGTCTACGTGAAACTCTGAACTAAAGCTCGCCTTCATGGCTGCAATTAACTATACGCATACATCCTACAACTAGAGTGTAAGCTGCATGGAACTGTAAACTATACTCGTACATCTTTATTTTTAAACTCTGAACTACAGCTCACCTACGTGGCTGCTATAAACTATACGCATTCATCTCCATATAGCTCACCTACATGGTTAAACTGGAGTGTAAGCCGCATAGAACTCTAAACTATACTCGTAGGTACATGTTCATCTTTAATTTTGAACTCCAAACTACAGCTCACCTACGTGGCTGATATAAACTATACGCATACATCTCCATATAGCTCACCTACATGGTTAAACTGGAGTGTAAGCCGCATAGAACTCTAAACTATACTCGTAGGTACATGTTCATCTTTAATTTTAATATCTGAACTACAGCTCGCCTACGTGGCTGTTATAAATTATACGCATACATCTCTATAAAGCCATCTACATGGTTGAACTAGAGTGTAAGCCGTATGGAACTCTAAACAATTCTCGTACATTTTCATTTTTAAACTCTGAGCTACAGCTCACCTACGTTGCTGCTATAAACTATACGCATACATCTCCATAAAGCTCACCTACATGGTTAAACAGGAGTGTAAGCCGCATAAAACTCGTAAAATATACTGGGTCTATCTACACTATACTCGTACATCTCTGAACAGCTCACCTACATGGCTGAACCCGAGTGCACGCCGCATAGGGGTCTACACTATACTCGTACGTCTCTGAACAGCTCACCTACATGGTTGAACCCGAGTGCACGCCGCATAGGGGTCTACACTATACTCGTACATCACAGGTCGCCCACACGGCTAAACCACAGTGCACGCCGCATAGGAATATACAATATACTCGTTCATCACAGGTCGCCCACACGGCTAAACCACAGTGCCCGCCGCATAGGACTCTACACTATACTCTTATATCACAGGTCGCCCACACGGCTAAACCACAGTGCACGCCGCATAGGAATCTACAATACACTCGTTCATCACAGGTCGCCCACATGGCTGAACCACAGTGCACGCCGTATAGGACTCTACACTATACTCTTACATCACAGGTCGCCCACACGGCTAAACCACAGTGCACGCCGCATAGGAATCTACAATATACTCGTTCATCACAGGTCGCCCACACGGCTAAACCACAGTGCACGCCGCATAGGAATCTACAATATACTCGTTCATCACAGGTCGCCCACATGGCTGCACCACAGTGCACGCCGTATAGGACTCTACACTATACTCTTACATCACAGGTCGCCCACACGGCTAAACCACAGTGCACGCCGCATAGGAATCTACAATATACTCGTTCATCACAGGTCGCCCACACGGCTAAACCACAGTGCCCGCCGCATAGGACTCTACACTATACTCTTATATCACAGGTCGCCCACACGGCTAAACCACAGTGCACGCCGCATAGGAATCTACAATACACTCGTTCATCACAGGTCGCCCACATGGCTGAACCACAGTGCACGCCGTATAGGACTCTACACTATACTCTTACATCACAGGTCGCCCACACGGCTAAACCACAGTGCACGCCGCATAGGAATCTACAATATACTCGTTCATCACAGGTCGCCCACACGGCTAAACCACAGTGCCCGCCGCATAGGACTCTACACTATACTCTTACATCACAGGTCGCCCACACGGCTAAACCACAGTGCACGCCGCATAGGAATCTACAATATACTCGTTCATCACAGGTCGCCCACATGGCTGCACCACAGTGCACGCCGTATAGGACTCTACACTATACTCTTACATCACAGGTCGCCCACACGGCTAAACCACAGTGCACGCCGCATAGGAATCTACAATATACTCGTTCATCACAGGTCGCCCACATGGCTGAACCACAGTGCACGCCGTATAGGACTCTACACTATACTCTTACATCACAGGTCGCCCACACGGCTAAACCACAGTGCACGCCGCATAGGAATCTACAATATACTCGTTCATCACAGGTCGCCCACATGGCTGAACCACAGTGCACGCCGTATAGGAGTTCACAATACACATTTCATTATATGATAGCTCGCATAGTCATTATTCATTGCCGCAAACAACAAAATCTCAAACATCAAACTATATAGCTACACAGAAATTTCAGTGAACCGACTGAACAGACTGAAATAATATTCAGATTATTCGAAGTAAAATCTCGTAGAAATTCCCAACATTCAATCTCATAATTTGCAATTTATTTATTTTCCAAGTTGTCCAATGCAATAATAACTCTATCGAGGCGTTGCCTCGACTGAGAGTACCACGTGCACTGGTCCAACTATTTACTTATTGTTTATAATTAGTCCAACGCAACGATAACCCTTTCGAGGAGTTCCCTCGACCAGAGGTAGCACGTGCATCAGCCCAACTATTTACTTACTATATATTATTATAATTTGTCCAACGCAACGATAACCCTACCGAGGAGTTGCCTCAACCAAAGGTAGCACGTGCATCGGCCCAATTACTATTAACTATGATTTAAATATTAGCCTTATGGGAAATCGCTACGATGATTGCTACCGAATCATGAGACTACATAATAACCACACTCATCGCTCACTGAAATTATCTCGTACAAAAGCAGTGAAGTAAAGAATTCATAAAACTACTTACAATTTTACCGGCATAATATGGCTCGTGATTCCATGCCACTTCTGACTTGTAATGAAAACACTCTTTTCTTGCTAATACTTTTAATCCACACAACTGTACTATTTCACAATCCAATGACGACTGACTCTGCACTACATTTTTCCATTTTGGATGACTTTTGCCCCACCCAGAAATAACGATATTATCATAAACGTTATTTCTGAGTGTTGCCAAAGTAAAATAAAACATTGAGTTGCCATAAGGAAAATACATTTAAAACATTGTTACGAGTATAATAATAATTTGTGCTTTGACAGTGATGCCACAGAGGATATTATAATTCGATACTAAAGTAATACATTTATTAAATTAAATCAAAGAAGTCACGACACATGTGACTTCCTGAAATTATTAATGTATTTTCACATGACTGTCGATATCAGTACAAAAGAGATCACTGGCCCTGATGACTGCCAATCTACAATATCGATAAAGTATGAAAGTCCGAAATGATAGTAGGTAATGAATGAGGCTCCCGACATGTTCGCTTAGTATGTAAGCCATGAAACGCGTTCAATATTATTTATTCCCAGCCAGTAAATTGTAGTCGGTACCACGGTTGGACCAGAGAGATTACACAATCATTATTTTACGATCCTTTTTAAAAGATTGCTGCATGTAATGTTTCTTTTAAAGGCATTCCTTTGCGGAATTTGTTCGGAGCAATTACGAAAAGTATGCCAGACCGTTTATGTATTTCCTCGTTTTTTATTAAACTGACGTAGGTATGACTTGGTTGAAATGAAAGGAAAACATATTTTTTGTGTTATAAGAAAAAAATTACGACTAAATTGCCCTAATACTCTTTTTAATTTAGTACCTATCTCGAGTGGTTTAAAATGTGCTATTTACTTCACACTCTGTACATTTAAAGATAGTCTCTCATTTATTGTAAAAATCAGGTGATAGCCTAGTGGTGTGATCGTCAAACTGCCAAGTCATAGGTCTCGAGTTCGAACCCAAGGCACGTACCTCTGACTTTTCGGATTCATGTGCGTATTGTTTCATTATCACTTGCTTAAAAAAAAACAAGTTCCCATGCCGTCGAGAAATATCTCTCAGGCATGCCTTGAGACTGACTGACTGAAGTTTACTTGTTTAAGAAAATTAACATCATCACCTTGTCAGTATACCTTTAAATGAAAATATTATGTATGTTCGAAAAAATCTACATCTTTTTAGTAAGATCAGTGACAGGCATAATTTGAACACTAGAATTTGATCAACCACGTTTCAGATTGTCTAAAGTGCACACTTCTTATATGGTGTACTGTGTAAAGTGTTATAATAAAATACCACTCGATATTCTTCAACTGAATGAGAAAAAAAATTAAAACATGCATTAAACGCACACTATGTAGTCAAGCATATTATAAGTTGGATGATTATATCATAGATAAAAATGCTTGGCTTAATGCTGGTCCTGCTCCACAGCCACTTGGGCTCACTAGTTAAAAATTTTAATGTTTTGAAGAGTTGCTTCCACTTTTATTTTTTCTGACATTACGAACTTAATGTTTATTTTTTATTTAAACAAGTTTTAATTGTTGAATACTCCAATGGATAATGATTTTCTTTCTTTTTGGTAGAGTAACATTCTATTAATCTCTCAAATACATTGCAAATTAATTTTGTATAATTTAGAAGCATTTTTAAATTTTTGTAAATGTGAGTACCATGGAACCGTTTTTAGGGTTCCGTAGTAAACAAGGAACCCTTATAGTTTCGCCATGTCCGTCTGTCTGTCTGTCTATCCGTCTGTCTGTCCGCGGCTTAGCTCAGAGACGGTTAGTACTAGAAAGCTGTAATTTGGCATATACGAGTATATATATTATTATAGATATTAATCATGCCGACAAAGTGGTAAAATAAAATCAGGAAAAATTTTTTTTTTTAGGGTAGGGGTGTATATTCGTGAACGGCCGCCGTCAGTCGTGACTGGTCATCTCTTATCTGCCAGGGCTTATTTTGAATTGTTTTGATTATTTTTGTACATTGTTCTCACACATAGAAGCAACAAGAATAATGTATCCAGGATTTTGTAATTTTCTATATTTAAAAGAGTGTCCTTGGAGTTTCTTGCCCGTTCTTCTCCGTAAAGATCTACGTTTTGGAATGGGCAACTAGCTTTAACTTTTTGACTAACTGACTGGATGGTTTAATTGAAATAAATGCTTTGAGTTTGAATTTGAGTTTTACCATATCAGTACGGGAAAAACCGAAAGCGAGAGAGGCGCCACGGCGTCCTCATGAAAGGGTGTGGGAAGCCGTCACCTCCTTCTGCTAAGCAGTAATGCTGGCGAAGGATGAGGCGGAACGCGCGAGGGAGAGACAAATTTCGCGCCCTCACGCCCCTAGCCGCCGCAGGAGACGCCCTGGACGTCGGGAATCGCAGGCCGATTCCCGGCCATCGTAAGCGCGGGCTTGCGGATGGTGAGCAATGGTTAGCTCGCCGTCTGATAAGGACCAGGCCCGGGTCGACGGCACGTTGTGTTCCACGCGCGCCTCAAAGAGATGTCAGTACCACTTAAGTGGTCTGCTAGAACCGATGCCTGCCGGGGTCGCGGGAAAGTCCGAAAGGGATACCGTGGCCACTAAAGATAACATAACACAACACTAGACTCGATGCTAAGTTTCATTGATAAGTACGAGTAAATCATTTTCACACAAACCAATCATTCATAATTAAAGCTAAGAAAATACGACTTTGTCTTTTTTTTTTTCATGGACCAAAGTGACGACACGGTTGGCGCAGTGGCTGAGCGATCGACTGCTGTGTAACGTGTCGCGGGTTCGATCCCCGCACGGAACAAATATTTGTATGATCTGCAAGTAGTTGTTCCGGGTCTGGGTGTTAGTGTATGTGAGTTTCTATGTTTGTAAACGCACCCACGATACAAGAAGAAATTCTTAGTGTGGGGCAACGTTTTTAAAAAAAAAAAAAAAAAAAAAAAAAAAAAAAAAAAAAAAAAAAAAAAAAGTAGTCTGAATTAAATGTTTTGTTTTTATATTTCAGTAAGGGTGTTTTACATAAATAATCGTAACTTTGTCGAATTATTTTGTATGAAACATAAAAACGAAAACAAAAAATATTGAAAAATTATTCATAATAAGCCGGTTGCTTATTTGACATGGTCTCATTAATACCGTAAAGTTACGGGATATCAAAAGGAACATATTGTATAAGGAGGTTTTGTGAGTTTGTATGCGGCGTCATCTCCGGAAGTAGGTACTGATTCGATTACAAAAATTATTTCACTGATAGAAAGCTAGACTATTGCTGAGTCCCATAAGACATGTTTTTTTTTTCAACGAGATACTTCGCGCGAACGAAGTCGCGGGCAGAAACTATTATTGTATACTTTAACGTTTAAAAGTATTTGTAAAAACCTACTTACAAATATAAATATTAATAAGCATTTATTATAATAACATTTTATTTAAATTTTCATCATGTATTAGCAATCAGGCCTCATAGCATTACCTAGTAATACCTCATAGCAATACCAAGCAGTTAACCTACTTGATTAAATGCTTACAGCCATAAATGTGCCTTATAAGCTCGGTTAATCCATCCGATGAAAGCTTTAGATTACGTCCGGAATAGACTAACACTTTTTATTAATTCAATTGATGTACTGCGGTTATCCATTTTAACCATTTTATTTTATGGAAATACCCAGCTTTTTTAGCGCACAATGGGATATATTTAAGAGTATGTATTGATTGTGTATTGTTATATGAAACAAGGTTTTATTAATACACTAGCAGCGCCCCGCGGTTTCACCCATATAAGTCTCGATACCGTAAGAATATCGGGATAAAAAGTATCCTATGTGTTAATTTAGGTTATAAACTATCTGTGTGCCAAATTTCATTCAAATCAGTTCAGCATTTTTTGTGTGAAGGAGTAACAAATATTCATCCATCTATCCTCACAAACTTTCGCGTTAACAATATTAGTAGGATATTGTTTATAATAATAAATATTTTATTTCACATAAACCTACATGAGCAATTATAAAATGTCAGAAGGCAAGAAACTCCACGGAACGTTAGTTCCGTGGAGTTTCTTGCCGGCTCTTCTCTATAGGTAATAACCAATTGGAACCGTGCACCAGCTTCTGACATTTTATCTATTATTATATATAAAATCTATTGTTATTTCATTTAAAAAGGCTGCAGGTGTATCTATTACATCTTGATGCCTGGGCCCATGATAAAAAGTAAACTAGGCTTACAACATGCACACAGCTCCCAACAGTGCGGCGGCCGTAACGATATACACGATCGTATACACGAGCAGTAATACTGATCAATGCCATTTCTTCCAATTCGTGTGGGATCTACTATATATAATAATAGATAAAATGTCAGAAGCTGGTGCACGGTTCCAATTGGTTATTACCTATAGAGAAGAGCCGGCAAGAAACTCCACGGAACGTTAGTCTTTAAAAAATAATTGGCTTTTGCAAAAATGACTTTCAAATTACAATATTAATAGTTATGGGAGGTCAGTAAGCCTGTCAACAAATATCAGGTAGGTACTTAACAAAATAGAAAATAAACTGTGAAGTGTTATGTATTCTTGGATAGTGCCAATGCAGACGAAATAGAATCCTTTTAAAAATTTGTTATGGCCGGTCCACACATACATTCTGACAAGAAATTTATTCCGTAAGAAAATTTATATTCTGAACCGAAAAAAGCCTTCAGTAGGTACCTATCGACATCTGAGCTGATATTTTTATGTGAAATCCCTTGACATAGCCGGTGGCTTAGGTATGGACTGCCAAATACTAAATCAAATATTTTTCTCAGCCCAAATAAGAACTTAGGTCTATCCGAAAAAGGGTACTTTGTGACCTAAATCATCTCTTTCAATTTGCCGGGGAAAAATCTAAGGTAAAATATAAAGATATTTCCGTAAGTGCAAATACATACTTATGTTTGCTCGGTTGGATTCAATACAGTTTAATAATAATCAAGACCCTTCAGTCAATGCTCTGTCAATTCGTAAAGAAGTCTTCAATTCCAGCTGAATAAGATTGAATGTACATTTTTGAAAGCATTGATGGCTTAATTCCTTTGGGAATTTCAATTCCTGGTAGACATTTGAATCTCACTATGGATATCAGGACTCAGGAGTCTTCGTTTTGGTGTTAGTCTAAACTTTTAATATGTACTTAATTATCGTAATTAATACAAACTTAATTATTAATATTTAGATTAAATACATTAGTATTGAAGCCAATAATTATGTAGGCACGTACCAAAAGTTTGTTGCTAGGTTGTAACCTTTTCAACTCCTTGTAACCATCCTTCATCATCATCATCATTTCAGCCGAAAGACGTCCACTGCTGGTCATAGGCCCCTCCAAGCACCGCCACTTCGACCGGTTCTATGCTTCCCGCATCCAGCGGAAATTATTAAGGTAATGGTGTTCCATTACTGAAGTAATTTTCAGTAAGAATTTTATAGCGATACACTACGATCACCAATCCATTTGACAAGTGTAGAGTTCATGACTTTTTTTTTGACTTTCAATGGCCTGCCAGATCAGCATTAAACCCGCTGATAAATAAAAATGGTTTCATTTCGTTGAAAGCGCTTGATAAAATGTAGCTTAAAAAGAGATAAGTTATCAATAGCATTAGTATCAATCAATCGTATATTAATTCGATATACGATATTTTGGTTATAGAACCTAAAATTTGCGATAGTCTAAAGTGTCGAATCGTACTAATACAATAAATTATTGATGTGATAGAAACTAGAGACAAATAACATCAATCGGACGACTTGATGTTATTTGAGATGAGCTTATTTATTGCTAGTTGTAGGAGAGGAGAAAAACACCGTGACAGACGATGATATTAAAAATAATATTCAGAGCACGGTAGGTATTAAACTTGTTGAATGGCAAATTCGTAAAATAAGTTTTAGAGTTCACTCATCGAAAATGCATTATTTGGAATTAGATACATTTTTATTAGAGACATAGACAGCATGTCATAGTCTGCCTAGCCTTTTCCCAACTATGTTGGGGTCGCCTTCCAGTATAACCGGATGCAGCTGAATACCAGTATTTTACATGGAGCGACTGCCTATCTGACCTCCACAACCCAGTTACTGGGTAACAACCAAACGGCTTAACGTAGTGTCTGAGGCACGGCTCGGTATGTAATGGATGGTCACCCATCCACGGACCGACTCCGGCAATCGTTGTTTAACCTTGAAGATCTACCCATGTGCTGTTATAATTTATTTTAGCAGCATTTAACAAATAAGGACGCTAAAAGCTTTCATCGCAAAGTAAATAATAATAGTCTTTTTATATTGCTTATAACAATCATTTTATAGAGCTCCAAGTAAACATCTTTTCAACACCAATATAACAATTCACAGCTTTTAGACTCTCTGTCAAATAATGTTAGTCCTCTCAGCCCCTTGTTTTCAAATCGAATTAATCGCCATTCTTCCTAATATCTGTTTTTGACAAATCCATTACTTCTTATTGTCCTCCAAATTACTTAGCCATCAAGGTTTATTCTCGTCATGACAACAAAAGTCTTCCTTACCTACAAACAAAATGCTTTCGAACTGTCCCCAGCCAATCGAAACATCCATTATTTTCGGTGGCAACAGAAAAAATGGTGCTAATGCATCTATTGTTCGTATTTATGGCACGGCCGGACCGCAGCCATTTTGTGGGCCAGGTGAAACAAGCCCCGAATAGTGTTGTGTGAATATGTGATTGGACAATTTTGGGACATTCGGTTTTTGGCGGGACGAATTTATATCAATTTTAGGATGGAAAAAGAAACTCAGTTATATCTTGAATAAATATGTCAGCTAATCAACGCTGTTCTCTACCTATTTTAACGGTTTTTGTTTGGATATTGTGCTTACGCTACATAACGACGCTCTATGCAGGGATATCGAAAAGAAAAAAAACCAAACATGCAATTGTAAAATAGTTTGGAAGTACGAGTATATTGGTCAGTAAGTCACATCTACGTCATTAGACACTAAAGTTGAGATGACATTAACTACTTACCTTCAAAGCCTAGCTCTTCAGGCAAACAATGCAATAAACATCATAAATTGTTAACTTACACCTACTTTAGGAACTCTATTGGGTATTCTGAGAATTTCAGGCCAGTGGCAAGTCTTAACACTTTCGCCTCCACCCATTTTTCATAGAGCTCATACGCTATGCCGCCATACATATTGCAAGTTGATTCCACGAGGGTCACTGGCATTACGTTTGCGCTAAAGATAACTCTCGAGGAGTGTCATCGGCATTAGGTTTGAAATCTTGTTAAAATATACAACTGATTTTATTTACAATGCCGAATTCGCTAAGAAAAACCTACATTTAAAATGAGCCCTCTACGAGGACTCCCGGCATCCCATATACGATTTGAGTGAACCCTCCAGGAGGGTTCCCGGCACTGATCGTGTTAAGTTGAGGTACTGACAAGAAGAGATTTTTGACGTCAGTATTATTGAGTATTACACGTCCCTAAATTAATTAATACTTTGCGAAAATCTATTCGTAGACTTTTGACTATCTGCCTAGCTGATTCTTGTGGCAATTCTGGGACTTTTTGGAGCCATAATACTTATAAATTAATTTTTAATGTAGGTAAACCAAAAATCTATCCGTCTAGCCTTTTCTCAACTATGTTGGGGTCGGCTTCGAGTTTAACCGGATGCAGCTGAATATTTTGCAGCTGAGTATTTTACATGGAGCGACTGCCTGTCTGACCTCTGCAACCCAGAAACTGGGTAACACGATATTTCTTGGTAAGACTGGTTGTTAGACTTAGGGGTTCTTACTACCCGTAACGTCTATCTAAGATCTACGAATGATAGCTGGGACCAAATGCTTAACGTGCTTTCAGAGGCTCGGAGAGTCTCGATATGTAATGAATGGTCACTCATCCACGAACCGACAAGCGACAAACGTAGCTTAACCTTCGATAGACCCCTGTGGTTCTTATTATTTAGCCACGAGCTCCTCAATGTAGGTAAATCATATTTTAATAAATAGTTTTAGAAACTGAATTACTCTTAATTCTACTTTATAGGAACAGGCTGTAAAGTTTACTCATCCTCTATAGAAATTGAAGGATCCTCCGACCAGACGGGTGTCGTGTCCGGTGGGCATTGATGTCGGGGAAGATATGCTGATCGGGCGGTAAATTTTTAAGGTCATCATATAACTTGAAGCTTAAAATGCCTATGCATTCTACAACTTTTCTCGACAAATCCTTCACTGTCCAGGTTGCTCGTTTGTGGAATGCATTGCCGGTTGAAATAAAACGCGCGCAGTCGTTACCTGTGTTTAAGAGACTCGTGGTGGAACATTACTTGTTGTGGTCTTGTTCTCGTAACTGTATTTATCTATAGTCTTCATTTATTTTCGTTGCTTATATATTTAGTATTTATGTATCTAATATATAGGATATGTATTTATCTGTGTATCTATTCTAGTATATTGTATACTTATCATTTGCACCAACGACAGCCCCATTTTATGTCTAGGCAAATCACTGTCTATTCCAAGGTTGCCTGGAAGAGATCGCGGAAAGCGATAAGGCCGCCCATTGTATATTTTGTAGTGTTTTTTTTGTTACGTATTTTTGTTGTGTACAATAAAAACAAATAAATAAACCCTGTTTGCGCGATGCAGGATTTTGTGTGACGTCAGGTCTTTGATGCGTAGTTCGCATGTGACGATGTAGATGCTGCCACACTACCTCTTTTTGAAACGTTTCCTTATTCTTTGTTTTTACCTGTATTTTGGATTCGACAGAGGTCTTCAGTGTACTTAGAACCTGACCTGAAACATAAATTTGTAGGCAATGCACATACCTAGTTCGTTCGTTAATCAGTAAGACTTTCAACCGTGTCATCGAATTAGATGAAAGTCTCAACTTTTGAGCGACATCACTGAAGCTGAGCTCTCAAACCTTCGAAGCATTGTGGTTAGATTATTTAAATATGCACCCTCTGTACCCGACCTATCTCTGTTTGACAACAACGACATAATATACTCGAGAGGCGAAAATGTCGGTCAAGGCCAAGATCTTGGGAGGTTGTTTTAAGTTATGCATCAACGTATACAACCTACTTATAATATAAGCACGCTTGAGTTAAACCGTAGGTACACATAGTCCAAGATGATAATAATAGAGCATTATAAACCAGTATGAAAACGAATGTTGAAATTGTTTTGTGGTTGGTAGAAATGGGTTATATATTTCGTAGAATTTGATCATTCGCAAAAACCCTAGCGATATTACAAAAAAACGGATAACTAGAAAATGGTGAAAACATTTCTGCGAGCAACTTGGAAGTAGCGCTCGCCGCTCCTCGCCTCTGACCTAACCTAACCTATTTCAACCAAGTTTAACTAAGGGTGTTCGCGAAAATTCGAATTATCAAATCATCCTACGATATATGCAAAAGGTTTAAGCGGGCCCTAGTGAAAGCCTGGATAAATGACACCAAGCAGGAACTGAAAAGGCTCCCTGTGAAGAAGTTTATTAAAAAACATCAACAAGGCAGTAGAAATATAATGATATGTTTCTACTACCAAGAAACGTTGGTGTTTTTCAGGTTGGTAGGTAGTGGTGAAAAAAAGTGATCGTTGTTTGTTTTAAATCTGCTTCCCTCCCTCTGAGATGATGACGATGTTCCATACTCGCCGTTTGTGATGGCTCAGAAAGGCCGATGACATCATGTTAATTAGCTCCATAAACTTAATTAGTTCTATTTGAAAAAATTGTGTTGTCAAGTAGTTAATAGTGGTCAAATCATCGTAAATGAGCTTCATTGATGTACTATCTCAGTTATTTTTTTGTGCTGTAGCGCTATCACTCCTGAACATGTTTAGTTTATATCCTGTCTAAATCTTAGCAGCGTTATTGAATAATGTTGGAATAATAATGACGTAGTTAGCTCTTAAATTAGACCTAGTGAAGTAAGAGTTCCGTTGCACGGTTTTAAACTATTAGCGCTGGTACAACAAGACAAATGACATTTAATAACTATGTTAGTTGGGCGTTGGGGACCAGACTTTTAACGAGCAACTTGGTATGGGTAATTGCTTCACAGTAGCACACTTCAACCACTGTTGTGTCATTCTTTCAAACAAAATTTGAAATGAAATGTCCCACAAAAATCATGACATTGGTACACTAGTGCAAAAATTGGTACGATCTACATCTGTGTGTATTTTTCGTTGTCTTTACCTTTCCAATTCACGGGCTATTTTAGTATCGGCCTGTTTTTACAGTCGCTTGCTGCTTGATATGTGAGAGAATAGAATGAACGTTTTACCAATGATGAATCTGTTTTCGATACGTGCATTTAGGGGTTTACATATTTTGATTATTCGCATAATTTATCATTTATTTAATACTAGCGCCCCGGCTTTGCAAGGGTGCAATTTACATTGTGAAGACGGTATTCTGTTCACGACACGTTATGCACAAATTCTGAGCAACCTAACAAAAATTACGAGATTGTTTCATGAGTTTTATTAAGTATTTCTTTTTGTATTTATTTAAATAATATATAGCCTATATCCATCTGGATTTAAGTACCTTTCAATTAGTGAATTAATTTTTCAAATACAAACTGAGGTTACGGAGTTTACCCTCCACATATAAACTCTCTTAAATATTAAAATAAGTAGGTATCGATTTTGCCATTCGTATATAGACTTAAATAAAATCCTAATCCTAAACCTGGGAATCGAATGTAATAATAATGAGAATCCAACATTAAAGTACAATTATATTATTTTAACTTTCCCAGTAATAAAGGTCACCTCATTATTGCTATACATTATTTAGTTATGAAATATTCTTTAATTTTGTTTTGCTTTGACAGAGGATACAAAAATAATTAACGGTCGGAATTAGACCTCGAGTGCCTCTTTCCTTATCTTGGCGGCAACTGATGGGGCAAGGCCTCCGTAGGAAAATTTACTCTATTATTATTTAGCTAAGGTTCTGTTTAGCTCGTATTTATGTAAGTTATAGCCCCCAACATCGCCTTATTTAATTTAATTGAATGTTCATTTTCTTTATTTGATAGCTAATATTTCACACTTATAATGAAGACAATAAAGCTCTTGGATAGTTACGACACTTGTTTAATAAGGCCCAGCTGGGCTCTCTACTTTATTATATAAAGTTTTTAATAGTTTTTCTTGAATAGAACGATATATAAGAGCTAGCCTTGGGAGTTGTGTTCAGTTTTAAAGGGTGGTTGGTTCGTTGCTGAACAAATAGTTGTTACATTTGTGATTTGTGTCTACATGAATGAACTGGAGGCGAGCTACGATTTTGTAAAAACAAGTATAGTCGATTTCATTGGAAAATACTGTGTGGCAAGAAACAACTTCCATGCTCACAGAATGATGTGTTGTACGTAGGTATGTGCTTAGCCGAATTGGAGAAGGTAGGTTTTGCAAAATAGATACAGAAATGAGAAATGCAAAGCTGTCTGCTGGTCCTGCTCTACAACCACAACTACTTAATTGATTAACATTTGAAAATACTGTTGGATCTGCTGAAGATTGTAAGACCATCTTGCATTGTATTAAAAGAGTGTCCATGGAGTTTCTTGGGTTTCTTTTTTCCATAGGTTCCTACTACGCTTTGGAATGGGCAACTAGCTTCATATTTCTGACTGACCGACTTCTTTCTTGTCAATTCAAAAGTGCTAGTAAATGGTTTAATTTAAATAGATGCTTTGAATTTGAGTTTCTGTTTCAAGAATCTACCAGAGGACTACCTAATTAAATATTTTCAAAAGTGTTCAAATCGATCCGTTATTGATTTTGTAATGGAATATTTTCATTTTAGATAATTAAATAAAATTAAATTTGTTTAGTAGAGGTAATATTTTCCTGTCTAACTTTAAAAGTTAAATTATCAACCGGCTACTCAAAGCTCGCTAAAAGTGAGTACTTAGAAAAAAAATCTGCTACGCAATTTTAACCTTTGGAGGTATTTAATTTATTAAGGTACGTAAACAGTCAAATTTTCCTGGAAGCCTATGATTCTACCGTTCATGGAAAGCCACCTGTAGTCAAAAAACACTTTTATTAATTTCGTCGGGATGTTACGTTTTGAGTTCTTAGCATTTTTGCGAAAGTAAATAAGTTGAAGTGTCCTTGTAATTTAACTTACAGTGTACTCTTGAAACTCGACCATAATTCTGCTAAAATTCATACTAACGTAGAATTTACGACCCCTTACACAAATAATAATATAACTAAACTTTTCAAACTTATATCATATCAAAATCAGCAGCCACACACAAGTTTCACATAATACCTTCAAATAACCATAGGTAAGTAAAAACTGTTCAAACACTCAAAATTCTCGTATAACATTGAGTCGGGTCCAGACGTTCCTCAGATAAATTAGCAACTTGGAACTTGCCAGCAAGTTACAAACCCTCATCAAAAAGTACGGAACCACTTAATTCCGACGTCAGTTTTATGAAAAATTTATACTTCGCCCATAGTTCCGTGAAATGAACTTGGCTAATACAAGTTTGGAACGGCTCGGGTAAGTTTGGGCCGGTCTAAGGCGGATTGAACCGGTTATCGCGGATATTGTAAGTTTTTAGTTCGATGGCGGACGGAGTTTGTAAGAATATTTATTGTAGGTTCCCCAAAAGCTTGTTTTGTAATTTCGCAAAGTTACTTCAGATCGGAGTTTAGGGTTTCCGTTCTGAAATTAAATTTAATTTCAGAACGGAAACCCTATTTATATAGAAATAATAACCTACTTAATTTTCCTCTGATTGACTCGTTATTGATGTTAAAACATGTTTAAATAGGTTCTTAATGGAGTGGTTTGATTGGAATTCGGAGGGTAGCATACAATTTTCTTCTAGGCTTTCCGAAGAGTTCAGTTTTTAATAATTTTGATTGCTTTCCTTCCTTTAAGTGATGTCTTAAATTAAAAACAAATTAAAATGAAAGAAAAGATGACTTCATTGCTAAATAATTATGGCATTTAGAATCTTGACTGATTTATACATCTACAACATCATTCTCATGACAAAATTTCATTTATTTAAATGAGGCTGTGATAATTTCTGACAAAAAGGCAAGGCTCAAACGCGAAAGCGACAAGATTTGCAAGATTAATCTCTCGTTTACCTGAAATTCTTCCTGAAACACTCAGGAGCGCTTTGTTTCGGAAGGATTACATTTAAACCTCTTAACTGTGTTATCAGTATCTTTTGGTGCGAATATTCGTGATTTACATCTAAACTAGTTTTTTGTGACTTGCTTTCTGCGATTATAATTTTTTTCGGGGTAAACAATTTAAAATCTTGTTAGGTGAATAGACTACTAGCTGTTCCAGGTTCTAAATCTACAGATATAAAGAGGTTCATTACAGGATTCCCTGTTTTTATTTCAGCAGACATAGCCAGTTCACTCAATTTCAACTGGCAAATAATTAACCAATCAGTTGCCTGTGTTTCTTTTCACCAGGAAGTTCTAATTCCATCCTTAAATTTTTGGAATTTAAGGATGGAATTAGAACTTCCTTTCCTGAATTTCTTACAAGCACTTGTGTGCCAATCCAAATTGCCGTTCCCAAATTCTGGTTCTTTGAAAAGAACAGACAAGAAACACGTGTAATAAAGCAAAGTTATTTAATATTTACAGCGGTTTCATATACTAAACAATTTATTAAGCTAGAATCACGAAAACCCTTTTAGTCCTCTAAAGCCTGCTAAATTGCGACAAGACTGAACGCGGTGAAGTGAGGGACACTTTACAAATGCTTAGGTTTGACACTAGATTTCTTTGGCGGCCAAAAAGGCGGGTGACAAATGAGGATGGATGCTGAGATACGAGCGTGGTGGGTAGCAACTAATTAAGTAATGATTCGGTGACGCAATGATTGATGAAATTTTGGACGTGTTTGTTTCGTAGTTCCTAGAACAGCTAATCTTCCATAACAATAAAAAAGGACTTTTATAAATATTAAGGTTATCATTTATCTTTAACCAGATTAACAATTCGGTAATATCTACTATTAAACATGAATTTCCCACTCAAGATGCTCTATTCAATACCAAAATAAACAGTAACGCCAAGCTGATAATGGATTTGATTTCTGCCGATATCAACATAAAGTAGGTTTATCCGCTAAATTTCTAGTGTAAGAAAAGTTAACCATAAGAATCTTAACCGCTTCGCAGGTTAACTGTGAAGTGCCGTGTTTGACTGATGCGATGAACGCCTGGAAAGTGGCTTGTCCGGACACGGAGCAGCCCGAGAACCCTTCTTCCCAGAGACAGTGGGATGAGCCGCTCTGCAGGTTGGTAAGGAATAACCTCATTAATACGTCCACCAACACTGCTGAGCGTGCCCGCCTATTGGCTGTGGGAGAATGGGAATCGGGCCTCTGGCTTCAGGCACTACCTTCACCCAACATAGGCACTATGCTGGGTGACACCACTTTCCGGCTCGCTACAAGTTTGCGATTGGGCGCTCCTTGCGGGGCTCCGCATCGTTGTCAGTGCGGTGAAGCAGTCGACCGTATCGGACACCATGGCCTTTCCTGCAGCAAGAGCGCTGGTCGTTTGGCACGGCACGCAAGCATTAACGACATCATCCGTCGGGCTCTTGTCACCAGTGCCAGCTGTTTTAGAACCCAATGGCTTGGCACGCGACGATGGGAAGAGACCAGACGGAATTACCATAATGCCTTGGAGGTTGGGTAGGCCTTTGGTGTGGGATGCAATCTGCGTCGACACCCTCGCGCCATCCCATCTTCCTAGCACGGCGGGCTGTGCTGGGGCGGCTGCTGCAGGTGCGGAAAACCTCAAACGGCGCAAATATAACAACCTTATTGGTAGCTATATTTTTGAGCCGTTTGGGGTTGAAACACTAGGGCCGTGGGGTCCGAGTGCTCATCGAGTACTTCAGGACATAGCCAAGCGGTTGGTCGACTCTTCACGTGACTAGAGGGCTGGCCAATTTTTAGGTCAAAGAATCAGCATTGCCACCCAACGTGGCAATGCTGCCAGCCTTTTGGGCACTTTTCCAACTGACAGCGATTAGGATGAATTTTTTGATGCCCAATGAGCTCTTCCTTAATTTTATTTTTATTTTTTATTTCCTCTGTACGTAATTTCTTGTACATAATTTATATATTTTATTTTTTATTTATTTATTTTATTTGTATATTATATTTAAGATTGTATACTATCCTACTTATATAATATTGTATTATCTATTTTAAATTAAACAACAATTATATAAGTAAAAATAAATACACATAAATATACTAAAAGTAGGTTTATAAAAAAAGGTTCCCAAATCGAGTTACAAATTCCATATGTCAATGGAATGTAAAACGGAACCTAGTTTTTACAGTATTCTTTCTTTATCATCTCGTTTCAAATTACAAAGCCTTGCTGGGTTCAACCAGAGTTTATGAACAAGTTATATACACGAAGGGACTTGATTAGAAAAAGACTTGTGGTATTAAGGGTAGGTTGTAAAGGGACTATGTTTTCCTGATGTTTGGTTAGAGGACTGCTTAGGTTAATCTAATATTGGTCTTCTTCTTTTCTCGTATAGGCAGGAATTATGTGAGAGTAGTTCATTTCATAGTGAAAATTTGCTAATCAATACATATCAGGGGCCTATTGAACAATTCGACAGATGACAGCTGACCGGCGACAATCCGTGAATCGGACAATTTTGTAAGATCTTTTCAGAGTTTTCTGATTTTCTAAACAGTTCCTGTCGTGAAATAAGTATGTTAAAAAAATCTGCCACATTGTGTTAGTTATAATAAACAGGGCCTTCATACCTGAAGGCCCTGTTTATTATCGCTGGACTACGGATAACCGGACGTCATCACTTCATTTAAAAATTAGGATGCTTGCAAATTGTTACCGTGGACGAACTGTTGACTGTACTATAGTGAAGCCACGTCTAATGGACTTTTTATTTTCACAATACGCAGAACTTCATTATTTAAGTAAATATGTAATAAATTTCGACACCTCTCGCTTGATAATGTCAAATCATTAAGTCATGCAAACCTAACCTAAAGTAAGTTATTATAGTATTATAACCCATTGGCCAATAATGTAATTTGAATTTGGAATCACAACAAAAAAGAATCCTTAAGAAAACTTTTAGAAAAAAAAAAAAAAAAAATAGATTTCCTTTTTATTAAGTACCTTACAGTAGGTGTGAAAAGTAGTGTATTCTCCTCGGGGTTAAAGGTGTCTTCGTCTTGGATAAGCTTGAATCCCTAGATGCACTCAGGATTCTAGTCTTCCAAGACATAAAACACTGCTTAATCCCTTCAGTGAATAATCTACTATTTCGTGGATGGTGATAAAGCAGTACCATAATAAAAGGTCAATCATTATAATCCTCCTGCCGTTCTCCAATTTATTCGGGGTCGGCGCTACATGTGTTTTGTCTTCCATACTTCTCTAATAAGGCTTGTGCAGACCAGCGCGACTTGTCGCGCGACGCGACACCGGTTATTGTTATACTGTGACGTTTTCTTAGAAATTGTATTGTTCGTGTCGCGTCGCGCGACAAATCGCGTTGGTCTGCACAAGCCTTTAGTCGTCATCTAGCAGGTAGGTAGCCACCCCATATCATGTTTCATAATCATAATAAAAACAAGCATCATCAACTCAAGCATAATAAAATATATTCATTTAAAAATCCTCTATTCCGTGACACTAACTTGCAAATGATCAGAATACTTTCAGAAATATAAATATTTGACACAAAATACCTCCCTCAAATCAGTATGTAAACGCTAAATAATCCTTCATAATCAACTCGACTCATTCCTGCGTCGTTGTCGCGATCCATCCATTCATTATTTATAATTAGCTACTCGGCCGCACGCATCCGAGAGAGACATTAATCATTTCAATTACTAAGTCGCCGGCAGACGGAAGGGCGACAGAAAACTCCCTTGTTTTTTAGTAGGGAAACGCTTTTCTGATTAAAGTTTTAAGCTGATAATGGTAAGTTGTATAGAGGCTATTTTTCTGTCAGCATTTTCGTTGGTAGATGTTCAACTGTTTTGCGATTAATGGTTTGACTAACCTACAAATTCTTAGACGACAGTCAACATAATAACTAACTTTGTAAGTATTTCTGTCGCTGTAATATACTTCAAAATGAAAGAGACAGCAACGGTGACGATTTAAAATTGAGACAACCGACGCAACCAATCGCAAACAAACTAATAAGTCGCGTCGATTTCGAACCGCCATTAAAATACTAGTGCTGTGACAACTAGTTAACTCATTGGTGATTTGATTAGAGTACACAAGTAAACAACTTGTAAAGACTAGTTGAATACGAAACTTTACAGTGCATGACTTGTGCTTGATGACAAAGGCGTAGGCAAAGTGTTTAGTGCACCCATATTCCAAAAGTTTTGTTATAAATTCCATGTAATATTTAGTGCTATGATATTTTTTTCTTATTATTTAAACTCAGTTGCAACTAAATCAAAACTATATAATAATCATAATTACAAAATAGCTCCCGTGCCCGTGCCTAAATGATAACAGCCGAACGGGTCGATCGAAGGTTAAGCTACGCTTGCCGCGGTCGGTTCGTGGATGGGTGACCGTCCAATACATATCGAGACCCGTCCGTGCCTCGGAAAGCACTTGAAGCCGTTAGTCCCGGCTGACATTCGTAGATCTTTGACAGTCGTTACAGGTAGCCAGCCAGAAGCCCAAAAGTCTGACAACCAGTCTTACCAAGGGGTATGGTGCTACCCAGTAACTGGCTTGCGGAGGTCAGATAAGCAGTCGGTCTATGTAAAATACTGGTATTCAGCATCCGGTTAGACTGGAAACCGACCCGAGAATACTAGGCAGACTATAATTACGAAAAAATAGCTGGAGACCGAATAAAATGCAAGTGCTTTTCAAGATTTACCTGAAATCCTTTTAATTCAGTATTGTGAACAATTAAAGTTATTATTTAGTTAGGCAGAAAGAGCATGTAACATCATTGTGTTTCAATAAAACAAATTGATTTAAAGTACAATTCACGTGATTGCTTGTAAATTGGTTGTTATACGGAAATCCGATTAACTACCTATCAAAATAATGCGTTCGTGCGCGAAGAGATCATCTGGTTTGTTTTTTTTCCAGGTAAACAGTTAATACAGCATATTTAATGGTAATCTTTGAATCTATCTTCATACGATTTCCAAAAAAACACTACACACTGAAATAAAACTTTAATTTCGGAAGTCGGTGTCTTTGTTTTCGGTTTTTAGTTTTTTGCAAAATTAAAGTTATATTTTTCACTTTATGGTTTGGAAGGCGGTTTTTTTTGTGTTTTTTTTTTTTTTTACTCTACTTTGTAGTTCTGGTAGGTACCTACATCATATATTTTTTTTAGTTTTATGATTCTCTTATTTTAGAAGTTACAGGGGGGGGGGGACACATTTTACCACTTTGGAATTGTCTCTCGCGCAAACTATTCAGTTTAGAAAAAAATGATATTAGAAACCTCAATATCATTTTTGAAGACCTATCCATAGATATCCATAGATACTCCACACGTATGGGTTTGATGAAACATTTTTTTTTAGTTTCTTTCTAAGTATGGGGAACCCCCAAAATTTATTGTTTTTTTTCTATTTTTGTGTGAAAATCTTAATGCGGTTCACAGAATACATCTACTTACCAAGTTTCAACAGTTATAGTTCTTGTAGTTTCGGAAAAAAGTGGCTGTGACATACGGACGGACAGACAGACAGACAGACAGACATGACGAATCTATAAGGGTTCCGTTTTTTGCTAATTGGCTACGGAACCCTAAAAAACAGACGAATTGAAAACCTCCTCCTTTTTTAAGAAGTCGGGTAAAAAAAGACTTCCAGGCTTCTGTGAGCCCAGAAACTACACAAAATATAAACTTCGTTTTAAGACATTATTCATAATTGATACTAGTTGTGCTTGACTCAAAAACACAAATGACCGTTTGATTTAAAAAGTCGTTCATATTCACGTAACGTTTACGCGCGTCAGCTAGGGCCTCTGGTTGTCTACAGCGAGTGTTATATAGCTAAATATAAAGGCCATGGTTAAATACTCTTTCCAAGACACAGAGAGATCTCTATGAAGAATTAAAACATTGCAAAGAAGAAATCATTTAAATAAGAACAGTCACCCATCCATCGCCAAATCCAGAGCCGACTGTATTTAGATTACCATTGATACTAAGTCGCTAAGACGAAGAACTCACCAATCCACTCATTGTATTATCTCAATAAGACTCGCTGCTGAACCTCAAAAAGATCGATCCAACCCATTATGTTTACCCATAAACCCTTTTAAAAGCTTAATTTTCGAAACTAAATAAATACTGAAATCGTTACGAAACATCGTTAATTATGATCTTGAATAAATATAACTCCTAGCCTATTCATTGGGGCGGGTCTTCCCACATTTTTCCCTTTTTCATTTCATTCTGGTGCTAAATTATTTCTCCTTCAAGATGTTTTTATTCCTTTAGATTTTTAATTACCTACCCATTTTTATGCGATTGTATATTTTGAAGAACGTTTTGCATTAAATAAATTACGTTTTGAGGCGTTTTTAAGGGTATTTTTAGGGTCATTTGCGAAAAGTGACTTCATCATAATATTGCTAATGATGATTTAATATAAAGAAAGAACAGATGAAGTGACAGTGCTGGCAGTCTCTTTGATGATAAATGGTAAATTCTGTCTATTAGGTACAATCAGCCTCAAAAAGATATATATATCGACATGAATTCATTTGATTATCTACCTACAATAAAAATCATATTATAGATCGAGTAGGTACATAATTGTAGCTACACATTGATACTGTATTTTGGAATACAAATTGCAGGTAGACAATCAAATTAATTCTAGGCAATGCATAATTTTTTTGAGGCTGACTGTGCATCTAAATATTCCAGTGACATTAACTAATCTATTTTATTTTGTATTGTAAAATGACATACATTACCTATTCCATATTATTATTTTATTCTACTTTTATACTACCTGACTGAACTTATGCAATCTGCCTAAATATAACCATACGTGTGTTATTATTGTGTATTGTTTATTACTATTAATTGGACATCATAGCGACTTCTAGAAAATTATGTATTAGTTTTTTTTTTTTTTGTTCCTGAAATTTATTGTATTGTGATAGTCAAAACTTATCAAGTTTTGACTCAATAAACATTTCATTATCATATTGAGTCAAAACTTGATAAGTTGGTTGTTTAAGTTGAGTTAATAAACATTTCATTACCATATTAACTCAACGGAAAACCGACATTCTGCTTTGCAGTGCCCTGGCGGAGTTCATGTGCAAAAATAGACAGTAATAAATATTGTAAATGTGTGATGTGCATGAGAGCAAATAAATAAATAAATAAAACCTCTACGGTCACTCTAAGACATGGCTAATAAAAGTTTCTAGAATTACCAGAAAGTCTCATTAATTTTCACATTACTGGCGCATAAACATTTTATCCCGAAAAACCAAAACAACCAGAAAACAACAATGAGGTTTTGTCAGTAATTTTATTTACCTCGATTTTACGTTGATAGTTAATCGATATTTAGTTAATTACGAGTGATGGACAATAATGGACATACAAACTGACCTACATAGAATTACGAACTAATTTATTGCCTGCTAACGCTATTTAATCGATCAAACTGGTTTTGTGTGTCGAAATTCTGTTCGGAGAACAAACCACATTTGGTGAGTTAATTATTTTGTTCTATTTTATTTTAAGGCACCATTATTATAATCCATAAAGTATGTACGTTTTTATTGATACTATACGTAATATTATAAATACGAAAGTACCTCTGCCTGTATGTTACCTTAATACCTTAACTTGCTGGACGGATGACATTTGCACACAGGTAGACTATAACCTGGATGACAATGGTGGGCAATGTGCTACATTGCTTTAGCCTAGATTAAGACACTTACTACTACAATCGGTTTTCGACGTCCTTGATTTGGTTCAGAACAAGCTACGTCGTAGCGCATTTGCTACGCAACTACGCGACTACGCCGTAACGTAGTAACGTAAACACTATGGTATGGCTACGATGCGGATCATAGCAACTATTATCCTGATTAGTTGAAGTCTTGCGATAACCCTCCCGCTCCAAATGCCATAGAAGTTAACCCTTTGTAACCCCCTTTGCAGACCCGTAATAATATGTGTTGGGGTCACAAGTGCATAAGTGCACAAGTCGTAAACAACGGTTCTAAACATTTTATTTATATCGCGCTACGTGTTATGCATGCTCTGAATTTGTTAGTGTTGCTACATTGTGGGAAAACTATGCTTGTTATCTTTTCGCCTTACTTGGAAAAAATAAATGGTTGCTCGTTAGTAAGTTTAAAAACTATTCCCAAAGAACGAACCTGTAAGTAAACAAAATAAGATTCTAAGAGTTTTAGTAAAAAAAAAACCGGCCTAGAGCGTGTCGGACCTGATGAAGGGATCCGTAGTTGGCATGAATTCATCCCAAGAAAAAACTTAACATTGTAGTTGAACAACAAATATTTTTCAAACTGTAAATTTAAGTTGGTCGATTATTACTCGTTAACCTGTAAAACGTACTTAGCTCTCATAGTTTTCCTTTTAATTTCGTTATATAATATACTACTGCTGTGAATTTTTTCATAAATCGAAGTACACCCATCTAGCTGGCATGGGGGGGGGATACTAAACTCTAACAAAGATTTGCACTTTAAAGGCTTGTGCAGACCAGCGCGACTTGTCGCGCGATGCGACACGAACAATACAATTTCTAAGAAAACTTCACGGAATAACAATAACCGGTATCGCGTCGCGCGACAAGTCGCGCTGGTCTGCACAAGCCTTAAAGCTTAATATTTCGCAAACGGATCTTTACATTGAAAAATGGCGTTTACCCACCCGCAATATTTTTGAACGACCTTTCCAACGACAACCAAAAAAAACATCCCCACTTTACGTGTACGGGAGGTACCTATCCTAAAAAAAACATTTTTCTTGTTTTAATTTTACCACGTTGTCGGTGTGATAGATATGTGTATACCCATGCGAAATTACAGCTCTCTAGTACGTTAGTACTAGAGAGCTGTAATTTCGCCTGGGTTTCTGCGCTAAGCCGCGGACAGACAGACAGGCGGACATGGCGAAACTATGATAAGATAAAGATAAAGATATATTTATTTGTAAGCATGTGTAACATTATACATATAAATGCAAATGTGGATGTAAAGTGAAAATCAGTGAGTTGCAACATGTTTTACCATCATTGGCGTACAAAATAAATTATTGCCACTTGAAATACAACACAATCATGAACGAGAGAAAAAATAAAAAAAACAAAAAAATAAAATGTGCATAACAAAATTTAAATATAACACAAACAGATTAGAAACTATCATTTAAAAAATCTTTGACACAATAGTAACATTTTTCAGTAAGTAACTTCCTAAGTTCTCTCTTGAATAAGTTTGGCTGGTTTAAATTTTTAATAACCTCTGGAATCTTATTATATATTAATGGTGCCATACAAAACACGCTTTTATGAAGGAGTGCTGTTTTCGCATAGTGAGGCTGTAAGAACTTCTTATATTTAGTACGTCTATTTCTAGTGACATTGTCCGACAAAAGAGGAAACCAGTGAGGATTGCTTCTAACAAATAAAGCTATTTCCAAGATGTATAGTGACGGAAGTGCCAGTATATGGTATAAAATACCATATACTGGCATAAACATTGGTTGACGGCTGTCGTTATTTTTGATCTTAAACATGTTTGAATTGATCTTAAATGTGTTTGTCGAATTACCCCGAAATATTAGACCGTATCTAAGTACCGATTCAACAAGTCCATAATACGCCATCAATAATGCGTTTCTACTCACAGTTGGTGCCAGTTTGTACATCGCAAAAGATAAACTACTTATTTTTGTACAAAGGTCTTCTGTGTGACATTTCCAATTGATTCTACTGGCAATTTTTAAACCGAGGAATTTGGCTGTTTCTACTTGATTTATTATATTATTGTCATGTATTAATTTAAATTCAATTGAATTTTGAGGTCTTTGACTGTAGTTCATTACATTTGTTTTATTTATATTTATTTTTAGATTATTATTGATTAGCCATGTTATTATAGAAGCTAGTGCTTTATTATGTCGTTTTCAAATAGATTTTTATCATTACATGTAATATTTACTGTGCTGTCGTCTGCAAATAATGTCATAGGATGCACAGTTGCATTAGGGAGGTCGTTGATGTAGGTAATAAATAGCGTAGGTCCCACTACGCTGCCCTGGTGAACACCATATCTAACATATCTTATGAGGGTTCCTTGTTTACTACGGAACCCTAAAAATGGCGGATTATTACTAAATTGTATTACTAAATCTGGGCTGATCTTCGCCGTTGCCGTTAGCATACTATCGAGCGGCATCTGTATGGAAATCTGTATGACGAATCTTTTTATAGTATATCGAGTTTGTCAAAACCTAGTGAAGGACTAAGCTAGCCATATTTCTGCTACTATAAACACAAACATTCCATCTGAAAATAAATCCTCCTAAAGTCACTTCACCAGTCCGCTACCGATACAGTTTATATAATTATTTCTCTTATTATGAACATTAATTAACCGACGAGTGTCGCTGACAGCGAGAACGCCTCGTTCACTGAATATTGAGAAATGGTGAGAAGTATCTAGTTCGGTGGTGCTCAAAGTTCATTTATGGGGGTCAGATAGGCGGTCGCTCCATGTAAAATACTGGTATTCAGCTGCTATCAGTTAAATTTGAAGCCAACCCCAACATACAAAAGGTTGGTTTTGTAAAGGTCGTTTATGTTTTTGCGCATAAAAGAAAAAGAAAGAAAATACATTTATTTAGCACAGACACGCACACAAGCATTATGCATATCTACATAATGCATGTTTGTGGTACTCGTTACCCTCGGAACATAGCACCAGACGGTTGGATATATTATTTGAGACATGTTGGACTAACTCAGTATAAGTTTCCAAAGACTTATAAAAACCTGATACCAACTAATTCAAAATTATGTGATTATTGTTGGTATTTTGACCAACCAATGAGGTATGGTAAGATTTCATCTAATTAAGTAGGCCCCTGGTTAGAGACCTTATTCATCTGTAGAAAGCTGACCTTTTTTTTTTGTGGATGGGAAATCATCAAATGATTTCTTCCGCTCTGGGCGGAGCGAGAGGGCGTGTCAGACTTTTACTGACTAAAACCCACTCGTGTTCCTTCCGTTGCCCGTGTGCCGGGGCCGCGATATCCCTTTCGGACAAACCCGCAACCCCAGCAGGCATTGGTCCTAACGGACCCCGTTAGTTGGTGCTCACAAAAGTTGCAGAAAGGCGGAACAGATAAACCCGATCACACAAATCACATTTCATTTCAGATTGAGCACCGCTGATCCAACGTTGTTAGCGAAAGTGAAATAGTATGTATGCAAAGTTGTTTAATGTGTTCTATGTAGCAGAGAGGGCAGGGGGCGACTGTACGAGTATTGATTTATGTTCAGCAGGGGGGTTATACATGGTATGTGACTTATGATTAATTAAAATAATATCGGTATTTATTTGCGAATCACGGTTTGAATTCTGATTACTTATGACAAAGGTTTCTTTCTGTTAAATGATATTTTAACACAAAGTAACTGAGCTCCAGGTTTATTTTTGCTATGTACTTTCCAAGTTCTTTTTCTTTTCGTGTGGTTAGTGACTAACCTGGTGTCAGAGTTTTAAAGCCGCCTATGGGCCTCTGACATGACTTAACATGCCGTCGAGAAATATCTCTCAGGCATGTCGGTTTCCTCATGATGTTTTCCTTTACCGTTTTTGAAGTAAGTGATAATTATACAATACGCACATGAATCCGAAAAGTCTGAGGTGCGTGGCTTGGGTTCGAACTCGAGATCTATGACTTGGCAGTCCGACGGTAACACTACTAGGCTATCACTGCTCCTCCAAGTTCATTTCAACGGTTTAATTGGACACAATATGCATTTAAAAGAGCCTACTATTTTCAAATCAACATGACAGTCACTCAGAAATAACATCGAATAAAAACTACAGCAGAAAATTTTATGTAAAATAAATGTTTTTGCCTGTATCTTGGGGTTCAGAACTGCGACACTGGTTTTTTTAAATAAGTATTAATTAAAAAATTGTCAAGCAACGTCCTAAATACATCTCTACACTTAAGCTCTGACACACCGAGGAAAAAAAAAAAAAAAAAACAAACAAGCAAAGACCACAGTATGTCTGTTCGTTCCGTGCAACGTGCACTCGTAAATTTTCTTTTTTTACCGCATACAGCAATTCGTAACCTAGTTGCAATAGTTTGAGAGCTTACTCCTTAAATATTACTGTTACATAATTTAATATGAAATGTAAAAAGTTGCATCGTATAAATAAGAAAAAATGGGTTCTTGCTTGTGCCGATAGATTTTTATGTTAAACATTTTAGTACTTTAATAATTAATTGCAATTGCCAATAGCGGCTTGTTGAACGTTAAAAATGTTCGTTTAACAAGTATTTCTAAAAATATTGTACATCATTATTTAAACACAAATAAGTACTTAGTTTAAGAAAAGTCTTACCGCCGCGACCGCGTATATATTGGGATAAGCAGGAGGATGAGATGAAATATTTCAATACAACTTTCCTCATTGTTTACATGAATTGTTATGTGGAAGTTGACTTGAGTTGCCCGGCTCTTGAACTATAACTAGTTTCATACTATTTCAAAAACTACAGGGCGTGTAGAAATGGTTGTCATAAATCTCAAGCCTGAACTTTCTGCTTATCTTATAAAATTCAACGATAGATATATGTTAAAAAGTTGCAGGTAACCCCAACGAATAATATATCGGATAAAGCTACCGCTTATTTTACGCGATTAACATAACTTTTTCCTTAAATTTTATTAAAGTCTACGAATGTAATAATGATCGGCATACAATTTTATTAAGCTTTTTATTTTAATACCGGTTTTCCGTTTTATTGGGAAGTTGGGTAGTAATGCTTTTTATATTGATTTTTAATTACTTTCAAACGAGAGTATTTTTTGTTGAAATTGTGTAAATCGGTTACTTTTATGGGGTAATTAAGATAAGGGAGTCGGTGCCCTTTAAGCTAGGTAGGTGATAAAGCGATCGCTTTAATTGCCTTATGGAGGAAAATATTAGGCAGATATGTTCTTATCGTTTTTATCAACGTGCCACAGTTAATGTAAAGTGGGCCATATTTTCTCCGTATCGTAACGTGAGGGGGCGTTGTGGTGGAGCTGATGCTCCACCACAACGCCTTCTGTATGTGTATAGCATAACATCTGCAGGTATTTCTTGTGTTCATTTAGCAATCCTTTACTGTGTCGAGATAAGTTTTTTAAAGGATTACAACCAACTGGTTTCAAGACTGCATGTCTGATGTCTGTCAATGAGATTTACTCAAGAATATAAAGTTAAATGGATATTGTTACTTATTTTATGAATACATAATAAATAATCAAATATCTCACACGTCATGGCAATTTTGCCAGAAAATTGTTATATAACATGAAACCAATTTGAGATTTATTCAAACATACATATACTTACAAACAATAATGAGGAATCTATCAACAGCAATCTCTATTATTTTTCCTTAAAACTCCACTATGAAGCATAAATATGACCATTGTATAGTATATTTGTATCACATTGTATAAACAGTCTGTTTGAATTAACTAGCTTGTACTACCGAGCGTGTAACGTGACATTCAATAGCGAACATAACTCAGCGTATAAGCAGTTGTGGTATGCGTAAAATACACACAGCCTTTATCTTACAAGTAAAACTTCAGCCTTAACGTAGTACGTTGGAGATTTTATACAAACTAACGGTTATGTAACCCTCCTTGCATATTGTAGTTTGTAAGACTGCCTGTGACTCGCCGAGATAAAACTTTGGATTGTAAGAACAACAGAATCTCGAATGAAGTAGGAACCTCAATATTCAAAGGTTGTCTCTACTTTTGGTCCGTTTTCAATTATTCGGGTCGAAGATTTTTCCGAAGGGTTGTTTGCCAAGATTAGGATATTGAAAATAGTGGCAAAATTCTACCCTTTGGGTATTTTCGCCATATGTCGAATATAGTCCTAAGCGTTAAGCGGTTTTCTTGTCCCTTCACATAAATACGTTTTTTAAGTGTATGAAAATAGGATTTTCCAACGTTAGACGTTAGTTAAAAGTATCGTCCATTTTTGCCGCATGTTCGAAATTTTGTTACTTTTTATAACCGTTGTGCACATACCTACACACACATATGAATTACATTCATTTCTTACCCCCTTTTCTGAGGCATTTTAATCATGAATAAATATTACTTACAAAATAATACAGACGTCAGTGCATACCCAATAAGGTAAGTAGATACATAGGTATAGTAAATATACGTACCTAGTCTGCTTAGGTTGGATCAATTTATAGGCATTATATCATCAAAGATAAGCCTGAAAAAGTTGAGCTACACCCACAATACAATACTAACGAACCAGAAAAGGGGAGACATTTTTAACGCACAGACAATGGCAACAAAAAGGTTACCTACTTGTAAAATATTATTTTATATTCTAAGCTTTAGTACCTAAGCCGCTCATTTAGTATATAAACAAGAGAGTGAACGAGAATTTCCGTGAAACATAATATATACAGATTCCTCAAGGCTACAAGAGAGACATAACAGCATTTTATCGTGAAGAAATATGTAGTGCCTCTGGGATCGGGAGGAAATACCTTAAATGAGCGAAGCTAAACCACTTAGGCAGTCATCATTCAAGTCTGTGTTTATTGGTAGATGCTTTTTCTTTTACGAAATTATGTATAAGCTGTAATTATATATATAAGTATAGCAAGGGAAATTGTTCAGTAAATTGACACCGTGTTAGAGCCATTTTATACAACTATCAGAGAGTGACAGTTATGTTTGAACATATGAATAATTTAAGCTTGTAGTCAATTTGCTTGGCAAATAATTTCACTGACTTATACTTATTAATATAATTGGTTAATATTAATAACTGCTAGAAGTTTTTTCCACTGAAAAGGCCTCATCTGATTTTAAACAAGGAATAATTTGATAACGATGCTTGCTTACTGATGATTATGACTGGTGATTACAAAGTATTAAGTTCATGATTTGTTGCGATGTTTAAGAGGACTTAGAAAATAGACAAATAACATAGAATAACTTTTAATTTCATTAATATTTGCCAGGTTTTAAACACACAACACAATTCTTTAGAATCAGGTCCACGAACTACTAGGTCACTAAAACATGAAGCTGATATCAAACCATTATTTTATTTCAACAGATTGGATACCAGAAAACACAGCCCGAAACCGCGACAAAAACTGGTGCGGACATAAATTTATTTGGAACAAAACTGTACTCGTTTATTTCACAGAAAACTAAAGGCGAAATTGTTCGATAAAGATTTTTTTACGCGTCATAAAAATGGGTTTCCCTCTCGATTTATGTTTGAACCTGTTTTTGTCCGTGGAGCCGCTTGCGTGTATGAATTATTTGTATATTTTTCTATAAGTTTTATATACAAAATTGGGATAAATAAACGTACATTTTGTTTATTGTTGTCACTTTTTGTTTATATGTCGCCATTATTATAGCGAAGTGGCAATGCAACTGTTGTTATCATTATTTTTGTTTGGTGCATTTCACACATTCTGATATTCCGAGTAGGTACAATACGTACAATGTTTTAACTTTGGGAGTTTCTTGCACACCTACTACGCTTTAGAACGGGCAAGTAGCTTCATCTTTCTGACTGACTGACCCCTTGACCATTCAAAATTGCTTGTGATTGGTTTGTTTAAAATTTTATGTTTTGCTTTGGGTTTTTAACTGAACATAAAGGCTCTACTAAGATTATATAGAGTGTAACTATCCATTGCGAATCACAATTTCCTGTAGTCATTCCTCAGAATCTTAAGCTCTTAAACGCTTTCAACTAATCTCGAACTCGCAAAGCAAGGAAATTAGTGTGCCTAATTAATCACAGGGAATTACTTGAGCGTGTCTGTGTCAGTACGTGTCAATTCCCTAACTTTGAGCGGTAGGATCAACAGCGACTGACACTTTAGTCAGCAAACAGTCTTCAGCTTTCTAATTTACTATTCGTCACTCATAAGACTAATTTAGTTAAACTTAATTGCTTAATCCTGCCTACCTTTTAAGTTAAAAGTCTGAGGAAAATGATAATTAATTTAACGTTTGAGTCTAATCAGAATTAGAAAGCACTAACTTACTTCAAACGGTTCGCCTTTTGAGATTTAAGGAGTTGATCTTATGACTGTCTTTGATCAGTCTTGGATCTTCTTTAACAATGGTATAATCTTTTAATCCCGTTTTGTATTAAACTACCAAATACGAATCAATTTCTATGGCATCGGCTTTGAAGACAGAAGTAAAATTAATTAAATATAGCAATAACTTTTCAACCATAATTATAATTATGGTGAAAGATTGATTGATGAAATGAAAGAATCCAATATATTCATGTTTGACAATCGAAGCTAAAAAATATTTACCCACTCTTCAATCCATCGAGTAAAGAAGATAATTTTATATCCTTCAATATTTTGTCTTGAATGTAAACAGGTGAAATATGAGTCCTGAATAAATAAATCCTCCTCAAAAAATACCGAAAAAATAAACCGTCAAAAATTATGGCCGATTTGGGTTAAATAGAATATTATTTATTTATTTATTCTTATGAAAGCTTACATCTTTTTTATTTACGATACGATACGATACGATGTACGATAGCGCTTACGATTGCCGAAGAAAGAAAATAAACATACAAATATAAAAATTTTAAACTAAAAATTAAAAACAAAAGCAATTATATTATTTTATGTTATTTAAAGTATTCCATTAACATAGAATGTATTTGTAGATAAACTTTAGTTATTGTTTAACGAGACCGATCTAAATTGGGAAATGGGTGGTATTTAATATGTAACCGTTATAATTGTTAGAACTCCATTTTTTCCAAAAGTCGGTTAAGAAACACCTAAAAAGTAATTGAAAATAAAAATCTATCCCCTCAAAAAACGAGCGAGAAAAACATCTCAGTAGGCACTCCAACCTTATCCTATAAACGAAAAGCAGCGTCAGGCCACAGATACGATAATATTCCGGTGACAGATCGTCGGCTTATCTCGCCGTAACCCTCTCGTCCCCAATTTTACGACTCACACGTGATGATAAACTGCCGACACATGTTTATTCATCCCCCGATCAACATACAATTTTGGGGGAAAGACAAAAGTCTGCTCTAATAGTTTCTGAGAAAGGAAATGCTGGCTAGCAAATTGTTTGTCCGTAAGGACGGGACGTTAGATTAAATGGTTTTTTTTTATGTCAATTTGATATTATACAGGGGGTAACAGAAACCCTATTGCTATCCTTAAGCACTAAAGATAACAACTGGTATAGAATCTCTATACGTATACATAGTTTCAACTCAAAATAAAATACCCTAAGAATGGATAGCAATTTTTCGGTTTCATATGTTTCTTAAATTCAAATCATAACAAACGTGTCACCGCACTACGTAGGTATTAACTTTCCACGTTACTTCCCAATATCACGATAAATCTCTTTCGTAATTCTGCGCGCCTAGTACCGTAGTAGCCTACCGCAGGCGGTGTTCTTTATTTATTTATTTAAACTTTTCACACTCAAAAAAGTACAAAGGCGGACTTAATGCCTTAGGCATTCTCTACCAGTCAACCAAGGGTGGTGAAGAGATTAGATGGCAGGTGCTCTATATGAGAGGAACAAGGATAAATTAAAAAAAAAGTATTCTAATTCATTATAACTAAAATAGGTACAACAGTACAAACTACATACACATACATACATATTTACTATAATATATACCTATATTATATAGGGAGAGAGGTGTTGAGATGACTCTACTCTATTTATTTTGAAAATAACTCCGCAATTTCCGCTTTAATGCATACCGACTGGTGGCCGTCCTGATATCAAGAGGAAGCGCATTCCAAAGAAGAATGGACTGAATATGAAAGGAAGAATGAACAAAGTCAGAAGTATGGAGAGGACAGAGTAGGAGAAGATTGTTAGAAGAACGCTGATTCTTAGTGTGTGAAGAACATAGATATTGGAAGTGAGACACAAGATAAGAAGGAGGAGTGGGAGAGTTGAGAAGGGAGAAAAGCGTGGTCAAAGCGCGCAAACTTCTCCTTTGGCGAATGGACATCCATTTGAGCTCAGACCTATAGCTAGACACATGGTCATATTTTCTAAGGTTGAAAATGAATCGGATACAGTTGTTGAGCAGTCTGTCGAGCTTATCCAGCAAAACCGCATTCAAGTCAAAGTAGCACACGTCACCATAGTCGACGATAGGGAAAATCAAAGTCTGCACAAGCATAGTCTTCGTCTTAGCAGGCAAAAAGTTTCTCAAACGATACAGCGACCGCAGAGTACCGTTGACCCTTTGACTAACATTAGAGACTTGGCGTTGCCAGCTAAGTGTCGAGTCAATATGCAAAGTTCTTTGTCGGCGCGAACTGACGAAATAAAATATGCCGCCGCCGCGCCGCCAAAACGATGGCGCGCGCGCGCAATAAGCCATACCTACTTTACCGTGATGTAAAAGTTAAATGCGTAATTATTGATTTACAGCTGAAGCGTCGTGCAGACTGGCGCAACGCGACTCTGACAAAACAATTTCTAAGAAAACTTCACGGTAAGTATAACAATGACCAGTGTCGCGTCGCGTCACTCTGCACGGGGCTTTACTCGTTAATATCAAGCCAGAAATTGCACGTAAAAACTGAGATACCTAACTTTCGTAAAAAATCGAAACAAAGTTTAGGTAGGTTAACTAGTTTCATCTCTTATTATTACTTAATACCGAGTAAACAGTAAAATCTTAAAGCTTTGCTTATTTGAGTAAATTGACTTACATTTTTAAAGATGAGGTTCGATGTGGTGACCTTGGTATTGTATGCACAACGCCGGTCGCTTGTTCATGGACACCTGAACATTGCGTAGCATGTCTGGTGTTATTGTCCTGAAAGCGGCCTCAATCCGCACTTTCATAAGGTCCATTGTATTACATTGCACTGCGTACACTACATTTTTAATGTACCCCCACAAAAAAAAGTCTAACCGGGTTAGGTTTGGGGATCGCGGAGGCCAAGTCACGCTTCTACTACCACGCCCAACCCACTGAGGAAAACGCGCATCTAAATAATGGCGCACATCCTCGAGCAAAGTGTGCCGGTGCACCGTCGTGTTGAAAAATTAAATTATTCCCCATCACAAGATTCTGATTCTTGTTAAGATAACTTAACACTGGTAGCTCCATGAGGACATCGTCTAATTCATTCCTCAGGAAGCTTAAATAATTTTGGCCGTTTAAGCTTTGCGGCAAGAAAACTGGTCCTACGACGACGTCTCCAATAATACCTGCCCAAACGTTCAGTCGCCGCGATTGGTGTTGGAATGACGACTCTGTCGAAGCATGCGGGTTCGTGTGAGACCATACATGTTCGTTGTGGATGTTGCTTATTCCCGCTCTCGTGAAGGATGCATCATCGGTCCATAGCACTTTTGAACCAAAATCTGGCGAAGCTTCTAACTGGTTTCGGTAACACTCGCAAAAGGCCACACGAGGCAAAAAATCTGCCGGTATTAGCTCCTGGGTGCGACGGAAGTGGTATGGGTGCTGACCATCATTGTTCAGCACTCGCCATACCTGCATAAGGTTAGAGGCACCCAGCGCTTATGCAGCTAGACGTGTGCTAGTGCGTAGATTGAGTTCAAAATGCTCCAATACGGCCTCTTCAAATGCTGGATCGGTAGTACTCGGGCAACCCTCTGAAGCTGGTGCGTGGAATGACCCAGTTTGGTGCAGACGATGTACCATCCGTCTAAAACATGCCGACGAAGGCGGCTGTCGACGCTCAGCATCTGGTCTACCCTCAATAAAACGGTGACGGTACAGTTCTCGGGCAGCTCGCAAATCACCATGTTCTGCTCCGACACACATCATCATTTCGTAATATTCGCTATTACTTAACGACATTTTGCAAACACAACAAAAAAAAGTTTAATTAATATCTGATGCGCGTCTCACATGGATAGAAACGAGTGCACTAGACGGAGACGCGGAACAGACAGACGTCGACTGACGAGCTAAGCAATAACAATAATGCTAAATAAAGCTTCTATTCCCTGTTATTGTGGTACTTTAATTGTCTTTCGTTAAATTTAGATACCTATAGGGTAGCTGTCCTATTTGTGCCCACTACTATTAAAAAATATTGTTCTAGAATTCAAGATTATTTTACATCCTAATAATAATTTTAACTAAACTCCGTTAAACTTTTAAGTAAATCTAACACATCAGAGCAGACTAATTAGGTACGTAATTCAAATTCATAATTGTTTTTTTTTTTTTAGGTGTGGGAAAATCGTCAATGACTCAGCTCTCGCCCTAGGTGGGACGGAAGGAAGAGACTCTTAGTGACTAAAAAGCATCGTGTTTCTGCAGTTGCCCTTGCATTCCGGGGCCGTGTTACTTCGTTAGAACATTCCCGCAACCCCGGAAATTCCCACAACTCCGGAAAATCATTCATATCATTTCAATCCATTAAAGATCATATTATGGAGCCGCGTTATCTCGTTAGAAGTCTGAATTAGAAGTTGTATTTACCAGGAGTAATTGAAACTACACGGACTGCAATAAAATTGGTTCACGTACCCTAAGACCCTAACCCTAGGATTACACACATTATGATGCTAACATTGTGTGTGTAACGACGTAATCAGGGATCTGTGGGCAAACGATTTTCAATTCGGCAATAATAATTCCTGTTACTCATGCGGTCCCAGTACTTTTATTAATCTTTTTCTACAGTTAGATGCAGTTTTGCGACATTTTTTATTGACTTCATTTGAATTCTAAAGACAAAACGTGCTCAATCAAACCAATAGAATCCATGTACCACTCACTCAAACAGCACCGACAGACCGTGAACTTCCGATAATTCTTTCGGTTACCTAGTCCTACAGAAAAAAATTATGCCCCCGTGCTATTATTTTGTAATTTAAAAAAACTATTAACTTGTTGTTAATAATTTTCGTTATAATTATTAAAAAAAAAAAACCTTATTTTAACAATTATGAACGGAACCCACTGTGATTTTATTTGTACTAGGAGAGGAATAAGTTGCGAAGAAATTAATTGAAATGATGTTTTGGGTTCAGTTGGACATAAATTGTTACTAAATCCTTTTTCTGGTAGGTGGTATCCCTTTCAGCGGTATATTTCTGGAAAGCCTCAAAACAGTTATTGTAAAACTTCTTTTTAAAAAGAACTGCAAATAAGATATGTCAAACTATAGACCTGTTGCCTTGATACCTGTTTTCTCAAAATTAATAGAAAAAATAATCTATGAAAGACTTTACTCATTTTTGACACGATACGATATATTATGCGATGAACAGAAGGGATTTAGGAAAATTAAAAACATCAATATGGCAATTTACGATTTCCTTTTTAAAATACTGCCTATTGTAGATGTTAAGACACCCATATGTGCAATCTATGCAGATATGTCCAAAGCGTTTGATTATGTTAATCACGATATCCTTCTTAGAAAACTTCAAGCATACGGAATTCGAGGTATCGCCCTGAATCTGATAACATCTTATTTATATGGCCGCAGACAATGTACCGAGGTATCTAGGATATGTCTAAAAACAAAAAAAATGAATTAAAATACAGATCTTCATACAGAGTAATCAAACATGGCGTCCCTCAGGGCAGCGTCCTTGGCCCTTTGTTGTTTCTATTGTATATAAACGACCTCCCCCGCCAAACACCAAATCCAATGGTGTTATTCGCCGATGACAGTACGTCTTTGATAAAATGTACCAATAAACAAAATTATGAACAAGATATTAATAACACACTCGGTTCTCTAATAAATTGGCTAAACCATAATAATTTAATAATAAATCTTCAAAACACTAAAGTTATGCATTTTTTCCAAAGAATCGCCCCTAATAACATGAATATAAACCACAATGGTCAAGCCGTTGGCACAGTGGATGTTGCAAAATTTTTGGGTATATTAATTGATAGCCAACTCTCTTGGAAGGCTCAAGCAGAGAGTATTTGTAAGAGATTGAGTACATCTGCTTTCATGCTGCACAATTTGTCCAAAAAAGTTGACCTGTCTAGCGTGTTGGTTGCATACCACGGACTGGTTGTTTCACTTTTAAGGTTTGGTGTAATATTCTGGGGCAACTGTAGCGAGAAAGAAAGTATTTTTAAAGCTCAAAAACGCTGCATCAGAGCTATGTTTGCCCTAAAAGTAACTGACAGCTGTCTACCTATATTTCAGTCTCATAAACTGTTAACCTTCCCATGTCTTTATATATTGGAATTATGTATATTTGTTAAAACGAATTCTCACCAGTCACCTTGAAAGAAACTCGAAATAGAACAATAAGTATTAGATCCCAATATAAAAATCTTTTAAGCACGGGTGTCTTTAAGACTGCACTTTTAAGAAAAAGTGTTATTTGTATGGCACCACTTGTTTATAATAAGTTACCAAATAATGTCAAGGAACAACCACTAACTAAATTTAAAAAGCATGTTACGGAATTACTTTTGCACAAGTGTTATTATTCAGTACAAGAATTCTTAGATGATAAGTTTTATTAAATTCCTTTAAAATGTAAATTTGCATGCCAATTAAGGTAGAATGTACAAGGAACCATAAAACTCTCTAACACCTAATAATATGTACCTACATTCATTGCAAATAAATAAATCTATTCTATTCTATTCTATTCTGTTCTAAGTTCTAATGGCAAATAGTAATGTTTATTTAAGCAATTAATTCCTGGTAAGGATTCGATTTTTATGATTAATGCAATGGTAGGAGCCGACGATTTTGTGAAACAATTCATTTTAATGCGATCTTCAAGCAAATCGATTCAATGGTAAGGTGAATCCAATCTCCTGGATCGTATGTGTAAAAAATATTATGATTTATGGGCTCATAATAGTTCAAGTTCATATTTGCCCAAAGTATTGTGCTGACAATCATAAACAGCGAATAGGTAGGTTTATCTATTTCAAACAAGATCAATTACATACATATGCCGAAACTTTTTAACTTGTACGCATTGTTTATGTTAGCACTAAGCGAAGATTGAAACATTTGACGGTTTGATAGAAGTTCTCATTTCGAATGACATAGCTGTATTTTATAAATTAAACGCTCAGTGTCGTATTCTGTATTAGTCATTGTGATGGTTTAGGCGCATAATGCCCAATTCTCAAAATGGCAACTGAGTCTTTAATGGACTAATTCTCATAATGGCTAATTCTATAAATGGCTAATTCTCAAAATGCCTAATTCTATAAATACCTAATTCGCAAAATGGCCAATTATTGGGGAAAATAATAAAACGAGAATTTCATCGTTAATAATATACGTATTATGTTTAAAAAATACAAATCAAATAAATCAACAACAAAGGCAAGTAGGTACACATAACACAACTGACACAAATTGTTTCTATTTAATACGTCCGCAAATTTTTTGTGAATTTAGTACCCATTCACATATGCATGAATTGATGTTTATTAATTAGTTGAGTGAAACCAGGAAGGGGTGCGGTCTGTCACTAGCTGCACTACTGCAGAAATATTTTCATAACTGAGCATGCATAACTTTTGTCCATTGTACATGACACTAGGTGAAAAACATTTTTTCGGCCAGGTCAAAAGAGTTTTTATTGGACTGCGGCAGAGTAAAACCTCAGTATCATCTGCTCATTAGTTTTACTACTTTTCGCGAGTTATATACAATTTGTATTAATTTGTTCTTATACCTAAAGGTCAACGCATACGTATAAGCACTGCTCGGACTCAGCATCGCCTGAACTTGAGCCCTTCAAGATTCTTTCTATGGAACTTGACGACACGGTTGGCGCAGTGGCTGAGCGATCGACTGCTGCGCAACGTATCGCGGGTTCGATCCCCGCACGGAACAAATATTTGTATGATCTGCAAGTAGTTGTTCCGGGTCTGGGTGTTAGTGTGTGTGAGTTTCTATGTTTGTAAACGCACCCACGATACAGGAAGAAATTCTTAGTGTGGGGCAACGTTTTAAAAATAAAAAATAAAAAACATATATACGTATATACTATAACCCGGCTTGGTATCAGCAAGTAAACCAGTTTACGTCGGGGCGTCGCCATATTCACCCTGCCGCAAGTGAGGCGTCTCAGCCAGCCGCAAGCGCAAGCGCGGCGTCGGCGTGGCTAAAGCGATGCCCACCAGTAAGCGACATGACGCAGTAGCGCCTCGCCGCGCCGGTGCTGAGTCGATTCGATTACGAGCTTACGTTGCGTTGACGCCTGGTTGACTATGAGCTGATGAGGTGGAGTGATGCCGATCCGGTGCAGTGGTAATATGACATGTGTGCGTGACCTTTAGGTATAGGTAAGTACAGGGCCTATCAGTATTATGATATAAAGAGATGAAGCTCTACAGGACGTATAGCTCCATCTCTTTCCCCCACTGAAGTAAGATTTAAATAATACTGCTTTAGAGGTGGTGGTAGGCCCTTTAGGTATAGGTAAGTATAGGCCTACCACCACCTCTAAAACAGTATTATTTAAAAATTATTATTATATTCGTTTATTCATTTATAAACTTATTGAATACATTTTTAAATATTTTTATAAAAATCTATAAAAAAAAAATAGTAGCCCACCGGTATCGGATACAGGGTCCAAGCTACCGGCGGTCAGGGCTCCAGAGAGAGGACCCTCCTAAAAATGCGAGCCGTGTCTAGAAGTACCGCTTTCTGAATCAAGCCCTTGCTGCCCAACGAGAGCCTCCTCAGGTGTTGGTCGAGGCTCATGGCTATTAGGCCATTGGCTGTCACGACTATCGGCACAATTATCGCTGAGTCCACATCCCACATGTCGACAACCTCGCGAGCCAAGTCAAGATACTTGATTTGTTTATCTTTCTCGACTTTCACCGAGGTTCCCGTCATGCGGGACTGTTACATATATCAATAATCATTGTGCGCCGCTCTATTCGATCCACCACCACTATATCAGGCTTATTGGCAACAATAGTCCTGTCAGTGATGATGGATCGATCCCAGTATAATGTGATATTTTAATTTTCGAGAACTGGGTCGAGCACATACTTGTAGTACGGTACTTCCGATGCCACAAGGCTGTATTTTAGAGCAAGTTCCTGATGGATAATCCTGGCTACAAGATTGTGTCTATGCATGTACTCTTCGTTAGCTAGACGAGTTTTATTATATTTACTATTGAAAATATTTCTGCGGTAGTGCAGCTAGTGACAGACCGCACCCCTTCCTGGTTTCACTCAACTAATTATTATGCATTTGTGAATGGGTAATAATTCACAAATGAATTATTGTCTCTAAAGACAATAATGCATTTGTGTGAGTACAGCGCGTGTAACAAAAAATTTGCGGACGTATTAAATAGAAACAATTTGTGTCAGTTGTGTTATGTGTACCTACTTGCCTTTGTTGTTGATTTATTTGATTTGTATTTTTTAAACATAATACGTATATTATTAACGATGAAATTCTCGTTTAATTATTTTCCCCAATAATTGGCCATTTTGCGAATTAGGTATTTATAGAATTAGCCATTATGAGAATTAGTCTATTAAAGACTCAGTTGCCATTTTGAGAATTGGGCATTATGCGCCAAAACCATTGTGATTTTAACCGACTACATCTGTACCATCTGAATGAAAGTCATTTAATTACGCCGGAAAAGTTATCAATTATTATTTATTAAAAGTTTAGACGTACCTACCTGACTGGCAACTGTTAGTAGGTCACAAAATAAAGGTGTGTTAAATGTTGTTTAAATTTTCTAGGTTTACGATTTTTCTACGAATTTTTTGAGGATTCGATCTGTGAATCGATTAAAAGCAAAGCATCTTTCATCCTTATGGCCAGCAAAATAAAAGGTTAGGAATAACGTTAGCAAATTTACAGGAATATTGTTTCTGAATTACGTATTTACTGTGTAAGTAAACTGTGTTTACTGTGTGTAATTTACTGGGTACGATGGTAAGGTGGAAGATTACTATGTAGATAATATTTATCTACAAAGTAATCTTCTACAAAAGGACAACTACGTAAAAAACCAACAAGTGTGTAATGTATCTAAATATTATTTCGTTAAATTTTGATACCTAGACCAATTAATTGTATTGTAGCTAGTTCACAAACATAATCAAAGTTTTAGAAAAACCATTAATAACGTTTTGTAAACAAAAAATAAACATGCGGAACCTTTTATTCAGAAATACCAGGAGTAAGAGTTTTATTTTTACTTACAAATAGTTCGCTGACACCGATCAGCTGACTTAGTGCTAGTGATGTGTTTATTTCAGTTTGAAAAGTTCGGTTTCTGGTATCAATGTATTAAAAATTCTCATAACTTCCGAACATGTAGAGATAGGATTAAAAACCCTTCCAATATTGTTTTATATCATCCAAAGAAGCCGTGCCCTTGGTATGTATATACCCTTTCCGTTACACGTTGTATAATGGCTTTTTTATGTGGAATGTATTCAATAAATTGTGGAAGTGGCTGATTGTCAACAGTGATAAGTGAGTGACCATTACACCTTGAGATCATATTCACCATTGTTCGAGCCATACAAAACATTGCGCTCGTGAGCCAGAGTGAATAATTAAAAGTCAGAACGAACACAGTACAGTACAGTACAGTCTCTTTTCGTTTTCGTGTGATTAGTAACTAACCTGGTGTCAGAGTTTTTATGCCGCCTATGGGCCTCAGACTTGGCTCACATGCCGTCGAGAAATATCTCTCAGCCATGCCGGTTTCCACACTATGTTCTCCTTGACCGTTTTTGAAGCAAGTGATAATTATACAATACGTGCGTGCCTTGGGTTCGAACTCGAGACCTGACTTGGCAGTCCGACGCCGAAGATCACACCACTACTCTATCACTGAAACTACAGTGTTAATGCATACTAGTGATCATAAAATTACATAAAAGATTAGAATACTTAACTGCCGTCTGTAACCAACGTTTCGAGCTATGACGACGCTGGTGTATCAAACTCAGTAGGTAATCGTAACAGTAACAAGCAGTCCTCTACGCAGTATTCCCACGAATTTAGGTCAACACCCAGCGTACTATAAACGTTAAGTCCTTCACGCAAAAGGTCAAGTTCCCCCAATCAATCCCGCCCAAACGGTTCGCCTACAAAATTAATTAAACTTTTCACTCCAAGGTTCGCAAATTATTTTTATCTCGTCATTGGATGGTGTTATCGAAAAACAAACGGTGCTCAGATAAGCCTGGTGACAGTAACAAGTGGCCCTAATTTAACTTTAGTGGATCTTTACGAGTTCCCGACAATCGGGGAGGAATCCCAATGAGGGACCTCTGAGAATTATATTACGAACGCGAAATATTTTTCACTTGTAGGTGCTATCATATTTACTGAAGGGGTTGGTTCATACATTTGTAATTTAGAAGAGGATCTACATTCATTAAAGTATTGCCATTTTCATTTTTTTATTTGGTTATTTTTCCATCTATGTGTCCTCTATGGATGGGATGTCTTGCTATACATTGGGGGCAACACAGTGGACATGATACATTTGTTGTAATAAAAAGTTTATACTAAAAAAAAAATACTTCATCTGGGTGCTCTTGGCTAAGGCAACCCAACCCCGTTCTTATTAGTTACCAATCCAACTTTCTCGGAATATGACTCTCTTTCCTTAACATGGTTCCTTGTAGTGTATTCTATAAACATCAATTCGACGGTGAGCAATGGGTAGCACGCCGTCGGATAAGGACCAGGCCCGGGTCAACGGCGCGTGTTTTCCACGCGCGCCTCAAAGAGATGTCCGCACAGGTGACGCGGTCCTAGCTGACCGATGCCTGCGGAGTCGCAGGAAAGTCCGATAGGGATACCGTGACCCCTGGCAGTTGCCAGGGCCACGGTATCCCTATCGGACAGGCAACTGAAGGAACATGGGAGGATTTTAGTCAGTAAGAGTCTGAGACGCCCTCCCGCTACGATCAGAGCGGGAGAAGTTATTTGATAATTTCCCACCGAAAAAAAATATGTTTGCTTCTACCAAAGGAAATAAATCAAAGCACCTTCCGTGTAACTTGGAGGCCTACCTTTTGTTGCTCGAGTAGCTCTATTTGAAATGGAATTTGCGAAATAGGAAACATGTATTGTACGGATATTTAAAGGTTTTGTAATTTTCCCTTTGAACACGAGGTTCTAGTAATGATATTAAAGGATTTTTTTGGAAATTCTTTGTTTAGCCTGAGAACGGTAACCGGCTGTTAATAGGGCACATCGAGCATAAGAAAAGGGTAGGGCATTTAATTGGATTTCTTTTATTTGATTTGTCGAAACCTTGAAAAAATTAAGGCACAGTAAAAAAAATTGTTTAAATATTTCAAAAAATGGCGAAGTTGCTGCGATCTGACGTCACAACACAGGAACGCCATTATTAGTTTGTGCGATTCAGTACAATGATCATTTTAGGATAGAAGAATAACTTATAAAGCGTGTAACTTCTCTATTTCTACACCGTGTTTTGGTAACATCTTTAAAATACGTATCAATCCTGCTATATCCTACTAATATTATAAATGTGACAGTTTCCCAGAAACGGCTAAATGGATTTGCATGAAATTTGGCACACATCATAGTTTATTGATACGTTTTATTCCGATAGTACGTTCCGTGGGATAATTTCCGACCTCCACCCAGGTGAAGCCGCCGGCAAAAGGTAGCTAATGGAGAACCTAGTCAAATAACCTATTGTCACACTAGTATGGGTGACAGAGAGGTCGCTTTATAAAACCTCGTACACACTTACGCGACGCGACTCTAACAAAACAATTTCTAAGAAAACTTCACGGTAGAACAATTACCGGTGTCGCGCGTATCGCACGAGGTTTAAAACCTAACATTGTCTAAAACTCGGTGTGCGTATGTTTTCATTATAATTTTTTACGCAAATAATCCATCTAAACTATATAATATTATAAAGAGAAAACATTTGATTTTGTGTATATTTGTTTGTTACGCGTTCACGCTAAGACGGCTGAACGGTTTCGATAAAATTTGACATTGGCACACAGGTGGGCCATATACATTTTATTGAAATTAGTACCTATTCTTTGTATCCTATATCATCCCATAGAACACACGTAGCTAGAACATAGATTAGGTACTTTCTTATCCCAGTAGTACGTTCGCATGGCATAACCAACCTCTACGCGGGCGAAGCTAGTCTTGATATAAAAGGATTCCTATGTATGTGTACCAAAACTTCCTTTCAAAATAGTTTCGCTGAAACCATTAGCAGGATTCCTCATAAAAGCTAGTTATTTATTAAGAAAACTGTACTATGTATCTTATTTATAGGCGAAACTCCATTGTTTCGGAGAATGGGAGTCATATCGACCGAAAACTGCGGAGACATGGACGGATAGACGGATAAGTTTATGTTAAGGCTGTTACATAGTTGCGGGTGTGTTGCCACGCGCTATAAGTAGTATCTACGTTGGAAGGTTATGATACGTTGAAGATTGAGATTAGGTGTTTTAAAAATTGTAACATATAACTAAATATAAAATGTAATACTCGTACCAAAAACAATTGACAATAAAGACATATTTACAGAACCGTTTAAAATCCCACAATGGTCTGTAAAATGAAACCAGAGATACAGATTTTAATGTGGAATTTCAAACCTAATGTCCTTTTATTACTGTAATCAAAAGTCAGTGTAACGATTATCGCCACAATTGGCGATTATCGCTACAAATCCAAGTTACAAGCTAAAATTGCGTGGAACAGAGATTCGATTCATATTGCCTCAATTGCTCGTGGCTAAATGATAACAGCCGCACGGGTCGATCGAAGGTTAAGCTACACCTGCCGCGGTCGGCTCGAGGATGGGTGACCATCCATTACATATAGTGCTCCTCTGTGCCTTGGAAAGCACGTCTCCCTTTGACAGTCGTTACTGGTAGTAAGATGCCCAAAAGTCTGACAACCAGTCTTACCAAGGTCTTATTGTGTTACCCAGGAACTGGGTTGTGGAGGTCAGATAGGAAGTCACTCTATTTTAAATACTGGTATTCAGCTACATCTGGTTAGACTGGAAGCCGACCCCAACATAGTTGGGAATAGGCTAGGCAGATTGAAATACACGCATTTAATTAGTAGATACTTTGCCTTAAAACGGTATGAGTCTTCGGTCAGCTGGACCCGCTCGCAACTGGACCCGCGGGTCCACCTGACGTAAAGGATGCGTCAGTACCTATCTCAGTAGACCATAGCAATTTCGACTCTTATGGAAGTGAAGTTATATTGAGTGTTTTTTAAAGAATTGGCCTCTGATAAATTGGCATAGGCTTGAAATTACTGTCTAGTTTAACCCCAACATTATTCTCAGCCTAGTCTCAAAAACAGATCTAGTAAGTCTATAACGTACCAGCCGCTTGTTTGTCCTACTCTCAAAAACAACAGTTATACCTAAATTGTATCACACAAGCATGTTTGATACTTTCTTCTAACGGCAATAAATTAGTTTTATGTGAGGTTTATGTAAAAACATTGCAATAAAACCGTTTTCCTTTGAATGGAGACGTCAGAGTATGTTTCTGTGAAATTGACTCGTTTATAAAAGAGTATTCGAGATTAATATTATAAAGATGTTGTCGGTATGGCTTTCTATGCGTTGTGGCGTTTTTGGGAAAACGGTGTTTGTTTTTACCGACTTCAAAAAAAGGAAGGTTATCAATTCGACATGTATGTATGTAATATTATTGGATCTGCAAGATATTCACATATGATAATCTGTTAGGGCTTCCAAACAAATATACAAAATTTTATAGGTGTATGTATGTTTGTTTGTATGTTTGTATGTATGTTTGTCCTCGCATATCTCCGAAACTATTAATCGGATTGTAACCTTTGTTTTTTTAATGGCTTACATTTACTTCAACTTAGGGTACAGTGCACTGGGCACGCCACAATTGTGGCGATAAGTCCCGCAGTGGCGGTAAGGCGCGGGCTTGCGGACGGTGAGCAATGGGTAGCTCGCCGTCCGATTAGGACCAGGCCCGGGTCGAAGGCGCGCTGTGTTCCACGCGCGTCTCAAAGAGATGTTAGCACCAACTGACGGGGTCCGTAAGGGCCAATGCCTGCCAGGGTTCCGAGTTTGTCCGAAAGGGATATCATGGCCCCGGCACACATGCAACGGAAGGAACACGGGTGGGTTTTAGTCAGTAAAAGTCTGACATATCCTCCCGCTCCGCCCAGAGTGGAAGAAGCTATTTGATAATTTCCCACACTCAAAAAAAAATAATGGTACAGTGCAAGTTTCATCAAAATCGGTTCAGTCGTTTTCAAGATATGGACTAATACGTGTAAGTGCGACGGCCTGGCTTATTGATACGAGCTACGGGTGTGGTGTCATAGGGAAACATCTCAAAACCTTGGTCAAATTCTAGCGCGTGTTAGAAAAAAAAAAACCGGCCAAGTGCGTGTCGGACCTCGCAATGAAGGGTTCCGTAGTTGGGATGAATTTATTCAAACAACAAACTTAACTTAGTAGTTGCGAATCATATTCTCCCATACATTGTCCCATACGTCACGGTTTATTCTCCAACTGCAAATGTAAGTTGGTAATCGCAAAAAAATTTGGTTGTTTCAAAAGTTTGTTGCGATCTAACTCATCTATAGCAAGGCCATCAAGCGAATTAAACCCTACTCAAAGCAACATAAACTTGACCTTTTGCCTTAATTTACGACTGCATTTTCAAGTGTTGTGCCCTGTAACTTATATACAGTTACAGCCGAACTAAGTATCAGCGGTAAAATGTGTTGTTCCACGTCACCTTAACTACATACGTTTAGCTTGAAACGTTACCGTGATTGGAGATATTGGCACATAACTATCTGCATCTTTTGATTTCTCACTGATTGAAGCGTCATCGAATAGAATCAAGTTGAAAAAAAATTAACCGACTTCGAAAGAAAATACTATCTTGAATGCATGCAAGCCTAGCACTTTTTGTGCCAAGTTTCAAGTTTATTAACTCAAGGAATAACATTTTACATACAAACGAAATCCCGGCCTTTTCGCTCCCTTAAAGGTGGAATTTTCCCCTTCTCGTGCTCCCCAACATTATAAAAGTGCAATATTTCACGTTCCTAGTCCCAGTAGTTTCGTCTTGCGTCGATATATGTCAGTCAGTGAGTTTCTCCTTATATAGTAGGTGCTTTTCTTAAGTGCTGGCACCGACCTCAAAAAAAATTTTAGGCCCCTAATTTGTTTCGTACCTACTTTTGATTTCGTTTTGTTGGTTAATTTCGTGTAGATATAAAAATATTATTTCATAATTTTGAGTTAATTTCTTTCGAAGCCGGTTAATTTTTTTAAATTTACTTTTGTACGTTTATTTATTTACTTAATACTTCAAGCACAGAGATTTAACTATTTACATATAAATATAATATAATATACCTATATAAGACCACCACCTACCCCACCTGTACCTATTTTTGTATGCAGGTAAATATAAGCACAAATAAATATACATAAATACAAGAATATACTAAAATAAATAAGACAAACATCGGGAAGACGTTAACGTTGTGATGATACTGTCAGCTTCTTATGAATGTGCTCACGAACTTTTACTTTAGGGACAATTGGTTGGTTACCATCCTGATTTCCAAGGGGAGCGCATTCCACAGAGATATAGACTGAAAGAAGAAGGAAGAGTGAATACAGTCTGTGCGATGAGTGGGACATTGAAAAAGGCGATAATTTGATGAACGTATATCTTTTGTGGTTGGAACAAATATACTGAAAGTGGGGGGGGAGTGCGAGAGTCAAGAAATGAAAACAAGATTGTCAACGCCCTTTGCTCTCTGTACTGGTGTATGGGGCAACCATTTTAGAAGCAACCGGTATGCAGAGACATGGTCATAAAACGAAATGAATGCAGTAATTGAGAAGACGGTCTGACGGTCAAGTTTGTCGAAGAGATCTGCATTCAGGCCATAGTAGCACGCCTGCTGGGGTTGCGGGTTTGTCCGAAAGGGATAACGTGGCCCCGGCACACAGGCAACGGAAGGAACACGGGTGGGTTTTAGTCAGTAAAAGTCTGACACACCCTCTCGCTCTGCCCAGAGCGGGAGAAGTCATATGATGATTTCCCATCCTCAAAAAAAAAAAAAAAAAAAAAAGGCCATAGTAGCACACATCACCATAATCGATGATAGGGAAAATTGAGGACTGCATAAGTGCACATCACAAGCATTGTCTTCATGCTCGTTGGTAATACATTTTTCAATCGGTACAGAGCTCAAAGAGTTAGAGTAACTTTCTGGCTTACCCTAGCGACTTGAGTACACCAGTTTAGGGCCGATATGCAAGGTTAGGTCCTTCACATCAGTACTAAATAGAACGATGGTACCATTTAAGAGAACTGGTGGCAACTGTGGCAAGAGTGTACTATCTACCTTACTCATACTCCGAGAACAAAGATGTTGATCGCCTGACACTGTTAGGGGTTACTGCCAAATCTATCAGACCAGGATTTTATGGCTATCAGGTCCCTATATAATTTTTCAATAGCTTCAGGTATCTTCAACCCCCGTCGACAGTACAACTGAAAGTCATCTGCATACAGATGATACGCACACCTTGAGGAACGCCAGTTTCCAAATCAGGTGTGATTTGAAAACTGGCGTTCCTCAAGGTGGTATTATTTCTCCTCTTCTGTTTTCTATTATATGATGAAGAATCTCCATCATGAACGGACTGCTGACGTTCCTGAAGGTAATGGGAAAACCATTCCAGTGCCAGGATATCGTGACTGATGGTATCTAAGGCATTCGAGAAATCAACCAACACTAGAGCAGTAACTTTAGTGTCTTCCTATCCTGCCCTTATGTTGCCAGTCACTTTAAAGGAGGCGGAAACAGGCGGTGATGTGCTCGGGCCTGAACTCAGATTGAAGAGGGCTAATGAGTGAGTTCCGATGAACAAAATTGGAGAACTAGTGGTAGTGGACGAACATAGGCTTTACAGGTGCCACAGGGTTATGATGAATAGTTATGATCTTTTTGATCTCTCCTAGTTCAACTGGGATGAAACTCAAAGGATAAGGATGCGTTAGACCAGAAATTATTGACAGAGTTTGTAGCTTGGTTAGACGATCCATGGAAGAAACAGTGGAGAAATGACGGTTGAGATCCTCTAATATAATAGAACTAGGAAGGTCTAAATGTTTTTTCAATGTTACATTCGTTGAAAGTTTCGAAGATAAGTTTATCGACTGTTTATATACGTATTTACAAGGAACCAAATTGATGGCTTATTTTCGGACTAAGAGACTAACTGTTATTTTATTTTATTTATTTATAGTTAATTAAAACGGTACAACACCAATAACATTAATTAACATAGAAACAATTACAACGTTGACAATAATTTAATTTAAAACTATCATGGAACAGTGGACTCCCTAGCATACTTTCTCTCACAGAACATCTGACATATACGCATAATTTTACTCCATTTATCCGCAAAAACATCACATTCAGGGTTGGCAATCAGAAGGGCATTCAGCATCTTTAGGGTACGACATACTGGGGATTCGGCTCTGGCTACAGTTTTGCATGACAGTTGCGCAAACAGATTGTGTCGGCGGCTCTGACGGTGTCCAATGTATTTGTCGGGCACAAATAATCGGCAGAAAAGGCCACGGAGCTCTGGACAGTCGATACGTCACCGTTAGGTCTTACAGGCTACCGTGAGCTGATCAAGACCTCTTCTTACCTCCAATGAGTTAAATCCTAAAGTCCCTAAAAGATAGTTGGTAGGGTACATGTACGGAAAGAAATGGTATAACCTTTGGAAGAGCCATCTTAGGAATGTTTTCTGAACCTTTTCTAGCATTAGTGTTTGTGTTGCGGTATGGGGGTGCCAAACACAGGCACTGGGCTCAAGTTTGCTTCGATCCAAAGCAGTGTACAACAGCCTAATAACATTTGAATTGCGAAAGTCACGAGCATTTCTCAAAACAAATCCCAAGCGCCTGAAAGATTCCTTCGCAAGGGCAGAAACGTGATCTCTAAAAGTCAGACAGCGGTCGAAAGTCACTCCCAAGTCCTTTATGTTGGTGACACGTAATTACTTCTCCTCCCAAACTATAGTCATAATGGGTTGGTCGCAACCCTCTACCGTATGTCATGACGTAGCACTTGTTTTTAATAAATAATAGCTTATTCACAATGCTCCACTCATAGATGGCGTCAATATCCCTCTGTAGGAGTTTGTAATCCTCTTCCGTTCGGATTTGTGCGACTAGCTTAAGGTCGTCGGCATATAGCAGGCACTTGGCAAACTTAACATTAGTTATGAGGTCATTGATCATGATCAGGAAAAGAGGCGGCCCTAACATGGATCCCTGACTAACGCCCGAGCGCGTATTGTAAGGATTCGAAGCAGCCATGTCTTACAAACTGCGTGCGATCGCACAGATAATCGGAAAAGAAGTTAAGAAGACCGGACGAGAAACCGATGGCCCCCAGCTTTGTCAAAAGCACATCGTTGTCAACTCTGTCGAATGCTTTCCAGAAATCGAAATACAGAGCATCAACCTGCCCACCGATGTCCAAGCAACGGGATATGTAGTCCACGTGAATCAGTAAATAACTGTTAGCCTCATAGTTATAAAATAAGCCAACAGTGTTAGATCTAACACAATCATAAATACCTGCTAGACTAAACAATAGAATCAGCATAACTGAATACTTTCTTGAACAACTAAAAAGAAAATTTAACGTAACAAAATAAAACGGTACCAAATCGAATAGCGCAGCAGTAACTGTTCGCTAACTATCATAAAAACTCTTGCTATTTATTATTCACACGCTTTTTCATACCTTGTGTTATAAATGGCTTTTCAAAAAAACAAATAAACCTACACAATGCATTTTTGTTTCACCTGTTGAACTGAATCTGTGATAATAAATTTGAAAATGTATGTCCTTTTCATTCATTTTATTACATGACGCACTAGGTGACATAGACGCTTTACTACAAACCGATACTAACATAAAATCATCTCTTTTTATCCTCTGTCCTATCGCAGGTATGCTGGAAGAGATTTCTTTAGAAATAAGCATCACCTTTGTACGTATTTTTCTGTTCTTTTCTTTTTGTCTGTATATATGTGTGTACATAAATGGTTAAATAAATAAATAAATAAATATTTTTTTTGTGTATTGTCTTCATTAATTTACGTCTTTTTATGGAAATGTCGTCGTCGTTTTTTTATCTGCTTGTTTAATCTAGGTAGGGTAGGCATTATTTGACGTCCCTAATTTGATCTTTTCAACGGTGGATAATATCGCTACGACGAAGTAAAAAAGAAGAAAAATTACTCATCTTGTTCTGTAGTAAAATAACCGCCACAGTTTATTTGTCCAGCGCATCATCTTGATTTTCATTTCTCCTTTTTATGTTAAATATTGTATTAAATAAAAATCTAAAATTTTATAAAAAACTAGATTTAAAATCTGTGGTACTCGACTTGAAAAAGCCATTATGCCATTCTTATCGCGAAGAATTCTCAAAAGCAACCATCTTAATATTTTGCAATCCCCTAACATCTATTATGCTGAATGTGGCAGAATCCAAGACCGCTCACGTTAGTTAGTACTCAAATACGTATTGCCAAGTTTATGAGAAGAAGTTCTATGTCCTCTGCATCGCTTCATAAGAAAGAAGAAAACATATAAGAAAACCTAACACAGGTCCTTCAGGCATCCTAAATCTAAAAGGGGACAAAGTTTTCTCAGAAATCCATATCCTATACATACAAATGGTTCTAATGTTCTTAACAACAGATTTGAAAGCAAATGGAGCAATAGGTTGCCACGGTTTTTTTTTTTTTTGAGTGTGGGATATTATCAAATATCTTCTCAGCGGGAGGGTGTGTCAGACTTTTACTGACTAAAACCCACCCGTGTTCCTTCCGTTGCCTGTGCGCCGGGGCCGCGATATCCCTTTCGGACGAACCCGCAACCCCAGCAGGGGTTGCCGCCGTTAAAGGTAACTTTTAAGTTAGTTATATGAATTGACACCAGCTGTCGTATCTGCAGAATAGCCTGTCTTTGTCACAGACTATTAATGTTAATTTACTAGGAAGAAAACTCTTGTTGTGATATAATGTTATTTTTACGTCTTTAAGTTAAACCAGTTTTATAAACAATTTTTCAGACCTTTAATTCTTATTTGTCTTCTAATATACTCGTATAAGCGATTTGGTGTAACTGTACTGTAAGCTTATAATTCATATGAACAAATGACATTCGCTGATTGGGCTTAGAAATAACATACAAACATAGTCTTAAAATACTCGCGGGGTAGTACTCTGAAAGGTTGATGAAACTCATACATACATAGCATACATAAACTCACGCCTTAATTCATGGGGGTAAGCAGAAACTACTGAATTTCACCTGCGACGATCCTTACATATCATATTGTTGTTCGTTTAAATTCAAACATGCATGCTAGTTGCTAGTACTACGCACCTGACCTTTCTGAAGAACGTCACCAATAAGGTACAGCAGGGCACATCTGACTTGCCTTGTCTTTTGTTAGTCGCCTTTCACTAATCATCTCAACATGACGAAACCATCGAATACTCTCGAAAATAAACTCAGGAATATTCCTGTTTGAATTTCTTTTAAACTCCTCTGTGGTTCCCAAAGCGGATCGCGTTTTAGGTGACGCAAGCCAAGCTGTGTTACGTAATTAGAGGCGGAATCAGTCTAGACGTAAGACATGTCTGGCACACAATTATAGCTGGGAAAGCAGCTGAGATAATATGGGTTTCAGTTCTCTCGCGATCGCTTACGGTGATTTGCTTTTATAGGCGAATAAATTTCATAGAATATTCAATGTTTTGCAGCTGCGGTTACAGGGGGAAATTATTAAAATAAAGGGTGGATGTATTATTTGGAAGATTTTTGATACTCCATGATAAATGATAAATTAATGACGTTTTTTTTTTGGTTTTCAAGCACAGTGGGAAGAAATCAGTATTTTATTTAAAGCGATTAGTAGTCGTTTAACTGAGTAAAAATTATTTTCAATAGGTACAAAATATCATTTAGCCAAGATTACATAAAACTGAAACCTGGATTGCAATAGCTCAAAAACATATTTCATTTTCGTTTGTAAAGATAAGAAATACAGAAAAATATGAAACAAACGTTTTTGGTTGGTTGGTTTGACTGAATGCAGTATCTTAATACCAACGTGGCTACATTCTTACCAGTGTTATCCGTATCAAATAACAACTTCCTTAAATACAGTTGGAAAATCAGGACTAAAACGCATTCCCCAGCTGATATAATGACGAACTAAGGTACAAAGCTGACTGCAAATGCAACCCGCAATCAGGACAGTCAGACTGCAAAATCAAGCGTGATTGCATTGCAGACTATTTTGGCTTTACTTCGTACGTGATCGTACGAGATCGCACGTCACCGGCCGTGTTAGTGCGGTTACGTTTGGGGTAGACGCCATTTTGAGCTTGTTAGGGATGTTTATTTGTTATTTTGGTATTGGAATGAATTATTTTAGGGTATGTATTTTTAGGTTTTAACCATAACTGGTTTTGATTAGGAAGAATCTGTGAATACTTTAGAAAGTAAAGCTTTTTCAATTATCAGAAAGTGAAATTCGCTTTATCTATTTTCAATAATCCTTCATATATTTTTTTTGGGTTTAATAAATATAACTGTAAATTAATACAGGTGAGTGTGCCTGATAGTGTGGAATGTAGCTGACTAAGTGACTGAGTCTGACACTCCTCACCATTCTATTAATATTTATTTTCGTTACAAAATAAAGCAAAGTTTATTTTGTAACAAAATACCAGCAACGTTTTAACAACTGTTCGTATCCAACTGGACAGTCAATGAAGTAACACAATTTATTGTGCGACACACAATAAAATAGCATTTCACATTTTTGTTATTTGACACAATAGGTACGTTTCAAGAGAAGTTTTCCTAACGTCTTACGAGAAAAGCAAACGCAACAGTGTTACTCGATGCGATGGAAAATATTGTCAAATTATGCTCCAATATCAAGCTAATAATTAGACAACTTTCAATGAGATGTTAGACCTACGCAAAATGATCATCTTGTTGATAATATTATAATTTACATTTGTCAGCACAAAGATGCCACTGTTACAAATAAATATATAAGACTATAGTTTACGAACAATATTCAAGTTCACGCTGATGCTACTTTACTAAATATTTCTCAAAGATTTAAACCGTTACATTTTTATTTTTTTATTTGCCCTTATCGTACTTAGATCTCGCAAAATATGTGAATTAAAAAGTGTCGATAATGATATCAGTGAGCTCACCTCATCATCCTGCATGGAACGATAGATACAATTTCAGTATGAGTGAGCGAGACAATACTATTGAGTGTCAGTGTCAACAAAACAGGAACGTGACCACTGACCATCTTTTGACGCAGTCGGTGGAATCTAAGAATCTAACGATTTAAATCTTTGGGATTTTTTACAATTTAAAAATCTTTACCAAAAATTCACCAGAGACAGTTGCGACATTCAAAGATTTTGCACAATAGTCATTCATTTTTGCACAACATTATGAGTATATATAACATTTTTACATTACGCCTTATCGCTTCATTCCTTCACCTAGGACAAATATTTATGTCTGCTGTAGGTATAGTTAACTTATATACGCGTAGTATATTGATGAACCGAACATAATGTGAGGACGGCTGAGGGTGCTGCAGTGAAGAGGAGCAGCACAATGGAAAGAATTGACGTGGAGGAGTAGGGAGTATTGAGCTTCAATGCGATGCAATTTCATGGAGTAGGTAAAATGATTATGGAAATAAGCATGAAGATAAATGATAATACGTATAGTTTGAGAAAGGAATGTGTGACTGGAGGAATTAACCGAAAATAGAACATTATCATAATTTACGTGTACTATGTAAATTAAATAATTATTTACTACATTTTTGTTTGGTGTAAGTAATTGTGCTCTCTAACGCTTGTATTAGATGAGATATTTCAACTGTAACTCCAAAATTGGTTACAAAAGTCCAAAAGCAGGTATTTCATTAATCGGCAAGACAAATACAAAAACTATTGCGGACGATCGAATAAGATTACTTACAATGACCATCCCAAAATCAAAGCACTTACTTATAACATAAGTAATTAAACATTTTAAATCCAGATTTACCTTCAACTGCCTAGCCTTTTCCCAGATTCCCTATCCATTTGCATAACATTTTTAGACCTAATATAACATGGCATACTTTTGTTTATCCTAATTATATTTACGCATAATATTATTTTCGCATAAAAGCTTACGCATAGTGTTTTTTTAGCATAATTTCTCTAATCATAATAATGTTTAAGCATAAAATTCTAAAGCATACATTTGTTTACGCATAATGATATTAAAACATTTTTTTTAAGCATAACAAATACGCTTAATAATTAACTCCTAAAATGTAACCATGCATGCCGCAAGCATGCAGCATGCAAACATGTAAACAAGCATACACCATGCATGGAGCAAGCATGCAGCATGCAAGCAAGCATGCAGCATGCAACATGCAGCAGGCATGGTTTCTGTCACGGCTCCGGCGCTGTGGGGCTCCGGCCATCCCACGCGAGCTGCTCGTCGCAGATGTGTTTAACGCTCACCAACGCAGCTTCGGCTTGCTGGCCGGCAAAGCCGGCCAGCCTCAGCCACGGCGGTGGACGTTAAAACCACCTGCTCCTCAGCTCACGGGCCGTCTCGCCCCTCCGCGCCTACGAGATTTAAATAACACTCTAGGTGTAGGGCAGACAAGACTACGTGGAGTCGGTTTTGCAGCGATTCGTTTCTGTCACTAACTTTTGTGACTCAAATTTTGTATCCGTTATTCCTATAAATTTGTATGCCTTAATAATACTATTATGCTAATAGTCATTAGGGCGGTTCACTAATGTTTCACCAAAACTCCATTAACAATTTTTTTAGTTTACAACCAATGTTTTGTATAGGTACTATTTATTTTACAAACAACTTATTTATCAAATATTTTATTTTATAAACACTCGTTTTACAAACATTTATTTAGCAAATGTTTCTCTTTACAAATTTTTCGCATGATATTTAATCATTTATACATTTTTCATTTAATATTGTTATTCTTTTGGAAAAATCACGTTTATACTAAATATATTTTTATAATAAATTTTCTAAACCAGTCACAAAGGGATCATGGTTGAAATTTCCATTTGGGGCTGAAGTTCTTTAAATCTACAAAAAAAAAAAAAAATATATATTCTAGTCGTTTTTGGCACTCGCCGGCCGCTGTCGCGGCACCGCTAGCTTCACTCGCTCGGCTCGTGCGTAGGGGTCACAGTTTCAACCTAACCTAACCTAACCTTTTTCAAGAGTAAAATATTTAACCTAATCTAACTAGTTCGGTTCCGCATAGCCTACAATTTTTTTTTTTTTCTGTTAGCTAAGTCATTTCTGGCATTTTTAAATTTTTTATTGTTTATATATTAAAATTACCCTTTTGCTTATTTAATGAGTTTCATTTAAAAAAATTGTAAATTAAGTTTTGGTGAAATGACTGGTCACCCATTAGGGCTAGTAACATTATGAGAATTAAAATTATGCCAAAATAAATTAGCCTTCAAGATAATTATGCCAACATAAACTGTATGCCAAAAAAAAATATGGGAAAGAATTATTATGGCAAAACAAATTATGCTAAAACAGTTATGCCAAAGTATATTAGGAAAAAGAACATTATGCGAAAAAAAGGGATCCCCTTTTCCCAACTATGTTGGGATCGGCTACCAGTCTACCCGGATGCAATTGAATACCAGTATTTTACATGGAGCGACTGCCTATCCACAACCCAGTTACTGGGTAATACAATACCCCTTGGTAAGATTGGTTGTCAGACTTTCGGGCTTGACGTTAAAACCCTTAACGACTGGCGAAGATCTACGAAAGACAGCCCGGACCAATGGCTTAACGTGGTTTCCGAGGCACATCTGTGCTTCGGAAGGCGCAGATAGGTCTTGGTATGTAAAGATTGTCACTCATCCACAGACCATCAGTGGCAAGAGAAGCTTAACCTGAACGATCGACCCGTGCGGCTGTTATTGCTTAGCCATAAGTCCTTCTACCTTCAATTGTAAAACATATATATTATAAACATAAAAGTACAGGTAAAGCACATCGTTCAAACCACATTACTTTTAAATCGCCTCTTAACTTACGCGAGCAGAGTTAATGGCCGCCATTTTTCTTTAGTGCAAGCGAACAATGTATTTAACCGATTAATCACAGCTGCCCCTAGAGCATTCAAGGGGTGGTTAACTTGTACTAACAGACGGACTGGAGTCTTTTAAAATATGACTAGAAAAGTGTTAGTATTCTTGGCAATGCCTATATCTTCTTTTTAGCGTATCGATGGCAAAAAGAACACAAAATATACATATTATTATATTTTTTCATTTGTTAGGCCCAAAATTCAACATTGAGAATGCTGTTTGCTGACACCGCCATTAGGTCCTCACGTGTGCAGGTCCCTATGAAAAAGCTGAATGTTCTTTAGATTGATGTGAGCACATAGCAAATAGTGCAGCGGGATGTCCATACGAACATGTCAAGTCTGCGTCAGTTTAATAACCGAAGTCGTTATCATGATTTCGCTACACTTAGCATATATGCTTTTACGGACAAACAGAATTCCCGAATATCGGCTCTATTAAATACCAAAATTACAATGGCAGCAACGATTTTCAGTGTTTATTTTCATTTTGCAGTAACTCAGCCTATTACAGCCCACTGCTGGACATAGGTATCTCCCAGGTTGCGCCACAACACCCTGTACTCCAAGTTCCGCATCCAGTCTGTCCCAGCCTTTTAAGGTCGACCTTTTGAAGGCCGTACAATACTGGCATTCAATAAGAACCCTGAAGCAAAGATTTTGCAGGTCACACCTTATACGATGCAGTGTTCTCAAGACACAATACATCACTCACTACAACTGTATTCTATTTTCCATTCAAAATGTTGTTCTTTTACACAATTTAAAATGTTGGTTCTTAGTAAAGATACAGAAATAGTAGTCAATACTAAGCGATGAAAATGTAGTAATTGAATCTTTCAGCAGACAGTTCGATATAAAATGCGGACTTTAATGATTCTTTATAGGCAGGGAGCCGGCGACAAAACGCTTTACTCAATGTTTATTGAACAGGGAATTTTCTTAAACGTTTCCTGTAACTTTATGTTGATTTACAACGTTCCGTGTATTGTGTGGTTCCGTTTAGTGTTAGAATAAATCAAACATTCATTACTCAAGGGTGTTTTAATAGGTGACTAAGGAGGTTATGGCAAAAGGATTGCCCCGTCTTTGCAAATATCAACAATTGCTTTCATCAGAGTCTGCCTTGTGTGGTGATTGTGATATACCTACAAAGGTTTACAGGGTTTATATTAGTGATAATAAGATTAGGTTCTGTCTTAAAGTCAAATTGGGTGTACCCACAGGGCTCGATTTTGGGTCGCTTCCTCTTTTTAGTATATATAAATGATTTACCTCATTTATTGAAAAACCGACCACAAATGGTGTTATTTGCTGATGACAAATCACTGATTTTTAAGATAAACAGACATACACAGGAGCTTGACGAAGTAAAAAACGCTATGCTTAAGGTTCATAATTGGTTTACTGTAAATAATTTGGTTTTAAATGAGAAGAAAACAAAATGCTAAGATTCGCGTTACCAAATGTTAGAAGTAGTGAATGTCATTTTTATGTTTGTCAATTTTGATTTAGTACAATTACTAAATAGGGAGACACTAGAATTCGTCGAAAAAACGGTTTTCCTGGGGATCACGGTTGACTCAAGACTATAGTGGGGTCCTCACTTAACATCACTTGCAGGGCGGCTAAGTTCAGCCGCTTACGCTGTTTGGAAAGTCCGCCAACTAACAGATGCGGATACCGCGAGACTGGTCTATTTTAGTTACTTCATGTCATGTCTTACGGTATTTTGCTGTGGGGACGGGCTGCAGATATTAATTCTATCTTTATTCTGCAAAAGAGGGCTGTCAGAGCCATATATAACCTCCGCAGACGCGAATCTCTAAGGGAACTGTTTAAGAAAATTAACATCATGACGGTACCTTGTCAGTATATATATGAAAACATTATGTATGTTCGGAAAAATCTACATCTTTTTAGTAAGATAAGTGACAGGCATAATTTTAACACTGGAAATAGGAACAAATTAGATCAACCACGTTTCAGATTGTCTAAAGTGCACACTTCTTTTATGGGGTACTGTGTAAAATGTTATAATAAAATACCACTCGATATTCTTGAACTGAATGAGAAGAAATTTAAAACATGCATTAAACGCACACTATGTAGACAAGCATATTATAAGTTGGATGATTATATCATAGATAAAAATGCTTGACTTAATGCTGGTCCTGCTCCACAGCCACTTGGGCTCACTAGTTAAAAATTTTAATGTTTGGAAGAGTTGCTTCCCCTTTTAATTTTTTCTGACATTACAAACTTAATGTTTATTTTTTATTTAAACAAGTTTTAATTGTTGAATACTCCAATGGATAATGATTTTCTTTCTTTTTGGTGGTAACATTTTATTAATTTCTCAAATACATTGAAAATTAGTTTTGTATAATTTAGAAGCATTTATTAAATTTTTGTAAATGTGAGTACCATGGAGCTGCTTGTTTTTTTTATTTTTTATTTATTAAGATGTATGTTGACTTGAAAGAGCATGGTAGTTGAGAGTATGTCATGCTCACTTAAATGTCTCGCTGATGGTGGCGAGTTTGTTGGATCATTCGGTTCCCTACAAAATTTGTTGAGCTGGATGGTGCTGATCCACGCGTCATGTTCGTGAACGGGCGCCGTCAGTTGTGACTGTTCATCTTTTATCTGCCATGGCTTATTTTTAATCTTATATTTTGAATTGTTGTGATTATTTTTTGTACATTGTTCTCAAATATAGAAGCAACAAGAATAATGTAGCCGGGATTTTGTTATTTTCTATATTTAAAAGAGTGTCCTTGGAGTTTCTTGCCCGTTCTTCTCCATAAATATCTACGTTTTGGAATGGGCAACTAGCTTCAACTTTCTGACTAACTGACGCAACTATTTGACAATTCAAAAGTGCCTGTAAATGGTTTAATTGAAATAAATGCTTTGAGTTTGAGTCTACGTGAGGATGTATTCGTGGGGTCTCTCTGACTGTCAAATGTAACTAGGATAACACCGTTTGGTTAGAATGGTTTTGTCAGTAAAAGGTTAACAACCGTCCAAAAGAAAAAGAACGTACGTCCGCTTCAGGGCGAAGACAACGATGAGAATTTTCACAAGTATGTACCTAAAACAAAAGAAGGCCTGTATTTCTAGTAAATATAGCACAGCAAAAATAAACGATTGTCCCCAGGTTTTAACCTAGTGGATTGTTATTATGTAACTTACGTCTTACCTCGTGGCCACGAGCTACACACTCAAGCGACACGTGTCTTGCAACATCGACAGAAGTTGCTTAGATTATGCCACGAGTCACCGTGACGCGACTTGCGGAGCGACCGACGGATGGAAACACTACTCACCGTCCACCGTTCACCGTCTCACTTACGGACATACCGTAAGTTAGAAAGAGAGCGAAACGCCCGTAACGACGGCCGAACGAACGGATTTCGCTTAGGGAGTAGGCCCCCAGGTGACGCCCGCTCGTGTCACTTGACCTCGCGTTCTAACCAAAAGCGATCGTCGCGCGAGTACGCAGCCGATGTGATAATTTGTATGAATTTTGACGTATGCGTACGCGACTTGATTGATCGCGCGAGTATGTCATATTTATATAAAAGAGCGCAACTATCGCATACTCGCTTTTGGATAGGACGCGGCTTGACGTAAATCGCGTAGCAAGTCGCATCACTCGAGGCCGTGCACGGGCCTTAATGTAGAGTCGCATATGGAGTTGTAAGTCAGGTCATTGATTAAGTAGATAAATGAGATTTCTTGGAGACGTTACGTAAGTATACGTACATGTAGACCTAAAATAAAGAAAGACGGAAAAAACAACCGTATTTACTTTAGCAGTTATATATTTGAAACTGTTAGTAATGGGATACTTACCTATTTATTTATTTATTATCTTTAAGATAAGAGCTTGAAGAGGAAGGAGCAAAAGAGCTTGAATTAATGATGTAGGTATTTATTAAGAAGTAAGCTTTTGAGTTTTTCGGGACCTGTTTGTAATACGGGTTCAACCAAAATTAAAAAATAAATTGTTTAAAGAAGACATTAATTGGCTCTCTTGATTTTAATACTTATGGCATCTTACAAAAGGAAATCGTATTACCCAATAACTGTGTTGTGCAGGTCAGATAGGCAGCTGCTCCATGAAAAAAATTAAGAATACTGGAATTTAGCTACGTCCGGTTAGACCGGGTATGTCAGCCGACCCCAACAAAGTTGCAAAAAGGCTTCGCAGATGATGATGACTTATGGCCGACTTAAATATCTAGTCTTGATTAGACCCTATCGAAACAACACAGTCTTTCTTCCTTTCTTTTTGGTTCTTTTCATGTTTTAGTGACTAACTTGGTGTCAGAGTTTTTATGCCACCCATGGGCCTTTGACTTGGCTTCACAGCGAGAAATATCTCTCAGGCATTTCATCGGTTTTCAGCGGTTTCCTCACGATATTTTCCTTCACCCTTTAAAAAATGTTATAAATACAATACGCACATGAATCCGAAAAGTCTGAAGTGCGTGCCTTGGGTTCGAACTCGAGACCTGTGACTTCGCAGGCTGACGGTCACTATAACAAAGCTAGTTAAACTTACAGTTTGTTTTTTACCTAAATCTTGGCTAACAATATCGCAAAGAGATTTCGTTATGAAGCACTGCTGCTAAATTTTATTATTAGACAAGATGTACAAAACCCTCAGAATAAATACATCCTGCCCTCGGCCTAATTGTATTGTCTCTCTTGTACGTACACCCCTCTTTATTTCAGAGCTGCCAATGAGAGAGCCTCCTTAAAATCTCCAAAACATATTTCCGTCTAAACATTATGCTGCAATCCTTCCTTACTGCCACAGTAAACAATATCTAAACTGCAGTAGGTATACCAACTGCAAACTTCTAACGGCACTACACGTTGGTCCCAACGTTGGTCCCAACTCGTGTTGTCCCAACTCGTGTTGTCCCAACTCGTGTTGTCCCAACGCAAAATATGTTTTTTGAGACCAACAAGTAGACGAGTGGCTTTGGCCCCAACAGTGGGACAAAAGTGTGGAGCTGGCGTAACAAAATAAAATGGCGGATAATTTCCACGTTTTATACCCTGTCTTGAATAAAATAGGGGATATACTTGTGTTTTACCGTTTATAAGCGGTTTATAAATGGTTGGTGGTGTAGGCACCGTCTGGGGAGGTATCTGTCTATCAGTTTATGCAGCTTGGGAGTTTCAACTTTTAAAAGGAATATTGTAGGATAGAAATTAATGTTTTGTAAAAAAGCAGGCACTTACGCTGCAACACACTTACAATGGTAATGCATTTCATTTTGACAATTCAACAACATTCTTTGCGCCATCTGCGTTGCTGAGAAGACGAATTTTATAAACATTAAGAAGCAATGGATTAGCAATTTCCTTCAAAATCCTTTAGAGTTTAAATTGTGATTAAATATAAGTGTGTTACGCAATTAGGGTGCTACTATGAATGCGTTTTTTCCGCTGAGGTTTGGTGTTTCTAATACTAAACTGAACAAATTATGCGACTTTTGAAATGTCATTGGAGTTCACTGGACGAATAGTGACGAAGCAAGATGCTGTGTAAAAACTACACTTAAATTGCAGTACAGTGAAATTGCACAAATTATTACAGCATAGTAATCGATGTCCATTCATTATCTGTCTAAGAAGAGGTCTTCCCCTGCCAAATTATTACTTCAATTTCAGGCTGAAAATGTTACAACACCTAACTGTTTAAGTTACATTCTCACTTGTGTACAATCGTATGCTCTAAAATAGTACAAAAAAAACAAATAATATGAATCCAATAATAAATAAATAACACATCAAGCCCGGATAAAGAGCTGTCCTTTCATAAAAGTTGGTAAGTGCGTAATTCCCTCCGTGCGCCAAGCTTCATCGCTCACTTCTTCTTTAAGTTGTACTGTAACACGGGTTTCTTTATCTACAATAATACTATTCAGGGTATACAGTGCAAAGAGGGTTACTAATTCACAGAACAAAAATTTAAATTTTACTGCCTGTGTACTTGAAAATTAAAAATACAGGGTGTCACGGACATCGACGCGTAGCCTGTTACCATGCACATTCAGTACATGATTCTGAACCCCTCTGCGTTGAAATTTTTCGCCGGTAATTAAAAAAAAAAAAAACAGCTGTTCCATATATTTTGACTGCGTAGGTATTGCACTTTTCTATGAAACAGCGGATTTAAAAAAAAAAAAAACTATAGAAATTTTAACGCAAGGGCGTTCAGAATCATGTACTGTATCTATGGTAACAGTTTTCATGTCGATGTCCCTGACACTCTGTATATTTACTATAATTGAAGTAAATTTAATTTAGTTCTATTGAATTATAGTAAAAATAGTTGACCCTGCTCTGTATTATGTTGTAACTTATTCAAAACAATAGAAACGTATTAAATACAACTAGCGTGCATTGCACCTTCATGCTATCCCGGAGGGAGCCAGCTGTCTATAAAGCTACTGTAGTAGGTAAGCAGCATTAAGAACAAGGGTAACAGTGATTTTGATTTAAACAGGACATTTATTTAGTTCATCTCTGTCGAAGTCTTCGGGGATTACTGGCGTGATGTTATGTTATCATATAAATTCTATCTACACCAATATAATAAAGAGAAAAGATTTTTATTTTTGTTTATAATGAATAAACTCAAAAACTGATAGACTGATTTAAAAAAATATTTTACCTAGAGAGCTAAGTAACATAGCCTATAATGTATAAAGATAACATGCGGCAGAAACACTGCCGCTGGCAGAAGCTAGTCCTATATATTTTCTTTGGCAACAATGACGGTTTTATTCTCTATTATTTGACTCTGTCATTTTCCAGACATTGGAGAAACCAAAAAAGCTAAGCTTAAAAAGTTTACAGAAAAACATGGGCACATAAGACTATGGTGAAAACTAAAAGAATTATTCAAACTAGGCTGAGAATCAGCATCAAGGAATTGTTTTATGTAACATCAAGATTAAATAAGACAATTCCCCAAAACGCCGGCCCTTCACCACTTTCTAGTGCTTTAACTGGGAAGAAGAAGTGGCGCAACAAACTCCCTAGCAGCACAGCAGTCTATTAGAAAAACTTTTTCTATTAATAGAAGATGTTTTATTTCGCAAATAAGTAATAAAAACAGGCACAGCAAAGAAGATTGTGAAAAATAACAAAAAGAAAAAGACTAGCATAACGAAAAACAAATGAAAATGTTTGTTTTATTCTAAACTCATCATGTAATAAACTCAAACAAAAAGGTAATTTTAAAACTGATATCAAAAATATGTCCTGTTGTAAGGCAATACCTTGTAATTCTAGGTATAGCAATTAAACATGTACTTGATTAAGTGCCACATACGCTTAATTATCGGAATTAAGTGGTTTCCCGAAGATCTGGCTATCAACACAGCTCGTAAAAACTTTGAGGTTAAAGACACACGCATTTTTTATGTGCTATGGTGCAAAGATATAAAAGTTATGTTCCTTACACGTCAGTTACTGTGACATCATCGTAAATATTAAATTAATGCGGATAGGATATTTTATTTAGATAAAATACAGTAACATTACTTGACTTAATTACTAGCAAAATTATATATTATATTCTAACTTAACTAAAACTAAAACTATTCAAAAACTAAAATATAGCATCGTAAAATTCATCCGCATCGCTGTCGACTGGTAATGTACCCAAGAGACTGGCCGCATTGCCACGTTGTATGGCAATGCTTAGCCTCTGCCCAAAGTAAAAACCAGCTCTTGGGTCACGGGAAGTGTCAAATAGCCGTTTTGAAATTTCATTAAACAGGCCATGAGCACTCGGACCCCACGGCCCGAGGGTTTCGACCCCAAACGGCTCGAAAATATAATTACCTGTAAGGTTATTATACTTACGCCGCTTGAGGTTTTCTGCAGCCGCAGCAGCAGCACCAGCACAGCACGCCGAGCCAGGAAGATGGGATGGCGCAAGAGTGTCGACACAGGTTGCATCCCACACTAAAGGCCTACCCACCTTCCATGGAGATAAAGACATGCCGTCCGGTCTCTTGCCATCGTCGCGTGTCAAGCCATTGAAAAAATTAATAGGATTTACGCGTGCTCTTGTTTGTTGTGTATACACTAGCTAAGAGGGAATGCTGGTGTTGTTGTCATCCTTTCGCAGTGTGCAACCACAGTCGTGATACCGTGTCTCAAAAACAAGATGGCGGTGCTCGTCCGATTTTGTTTACGCGTCAGATCCGAGACCTATAAAACTTATATTGTCAGTGTTACGCAAATTACGAAATGGAGGTTCAGTATGTGAAAATAGATGGATTGTTTAGAGTTGTTGTAATTATGATCAGTGTTTGTGAGTTTTGTGTTGGAACACCTTCTAAAAAGTTTGGGTCATTGGATATCGGAGATGGGTAGATCTTCAGGAAGGAAAAGGGAATACCAAAAAGGTAAGGGCTTCCTTTAATATGTTGTAAAACATCATAGGTAGGACTTGTTCAAATCTATTTTTGAACAATGCTAAATTGGAAAAAAGTAACTCATTGAAAATTAATAATCACAACCATGGTGAGCTAGTTAAAGTAATCAAGTACTCTACCCAAGCCATTCCTCCACAGTCATTTAAAACAACACTATCCCACAACAACACAACACACAGTCACCCCACTCATAACGTCACGTCTACACAGTTGTGACGCGGAAATATTTATCCCACAGCCATTGTGAGCACTTATCCTTATTCCTCCTTGAATTTTGTACGCAGCACGAATAAGCTCTATTCGTTGGCACACGATAAGCCATGTATGGTAATGTAGTTTCCTCAAAAGCCTCCCAAGAACCCACTTTTCAGGATCACGGGGATTTTTCTAGATACAACGTTTTTAGATTCAAATTGTGTCAGTAAAGTGGCACTCCTGTCAAATTGTATGAATTATTCAGAAGGGGACTTAATTTGAATGAGAGCTTTTTTACAAACGTATTCATGACCTCTTTACCCTGTCTGTAATGTGTCGCGTAGACTACGGTTTGGACCCGTTTTTATCTGGTTGAAACTTTGATTTCGTATAGTATAGTAATTGGTTTTTGATGAGTATGCGCTGCGGAGATAGGTATGTTTATTCAACGATCTAGTGACAACTGCAGGGAAAAGAAACAAAAACGCATAACATTCCTAATTCTGACCTATGTATGATAAAAATACGAGTAGTTACATATTAAACCCAGCTAAAATTCAATTTGACCATCGCAAATTGAGTTTCATAGCACATCAAATTTTTGAACATAAACTCAGGAAAATGCCGAACTATGCTAGTAACTAGCAGGCTAGCGGCGAGTAATTAGTCGACAAGCGAGTAAATACTAACCCTCGTGTTACTAAGTCAATGTTAATCTTTCCTTAATTTTGAAAGAGGTTGGTGAATTTGTGCAGGAGATTAGAATGCATAGGAAAATTGTGTTTGTTGACAACCCACTATGGATATGTAATAAGTACTTTATGTATTATAGCGCTTAGTTAAAGTGAAACGATGATGATGATGTGTGTGTAGTGATTTATTTAGCATAAACATAATAGCATAATCGTTCCCACTCCTGGGGCACAGGCATCAGCTCTCGGTGAGAGGGAGTGGGCCTTAATCCACCACGCGGGCCCAGTGCTGGTTGGTAGATGTCAAAATGTCTTTGAATTTTTGGTTCTAGGACATGCCGGTTTCCTCATGATGCTTTCCTGTAACGTTTTGAGAGCAGTGGTGATAATATAATGTACACAAAGTAAAGCGCTTGTCTAAATTTCAACCTATAACCTACAACTCGGGAAGTCGTGGCCATTACCACTGGGCCATCTCTGCTTACTGTGTATATGTCGTAGGATGATTTGATAATTCGAATATTCGAAAACCCCTAGGACACCCTAGGGATATTGCGAAAACACCAATAATTGGTTGGAATAGGTTATGTTAAGTTAGAACTGTGACCAACCGCGCGCGAGCCGAGCGAGCAAAGCGACCGGTACCGCGGTAGCCGGCGAGCGCTACTTCCAAGTTGCCCGCAGAAATGTTTTCACCATTTTATAATTATCCGTGTTTTCGCAATATCGTTAGGGTTTTCGCGAAAATTTGAATTATCAAACTATCCTAAGACATTAAAAAAATAAAATAAAAAATTTACTCATGTCAAAACTGAATTTAGAGAATCTACCCGAACGCGCTGTCTGCGCTTTACAGCCAGCTGGCCAAGCGCTGCATCACTAGAACATGAGTAGAATAGTTCACTTTACAGCTTGTTCTAAAATATTCGTCTGGAGCTAAGTTATAAACTCAGAATGTGAGATTTATCTGTGGTACCATAAAAATTGAAATATTTTACAATTTCTTTTTTATGATTATTGTAAAATCGGAATGAATTACGTTTTAGGTTTCACAAGTTTTATTAAACGGAAGATTTCAGACAATCGCCAGTATTTGGTAGTGCTACTGTTGACCCATTGCATTTGCATATGATTTATTGTAGGTGCTCAGTAAGTAATAGGCACAATTTGAATAAAACCCTGGCTGTGATCTTATCACTGGATTGATAACATCCTATAGAAACGTTACTATTGGAATAATCCATCCTATGTTCAAAAGTACACTTCTGCCCGTCTTTTTTGCAATCACATCTTACCACCAAAATCATGGTGAGCGCTATAACAATTTTTATAAAAATGAAAGTCACCATAGCAACAGATTCATAGCAATTTTCATAAAAATAATCTAGTCCTCGGGTTGTTGAACGAAATTGGGCAATTTTGCAGACAGAAAGTAATATCCGTTGTGAGAACAAAACTCGATCGTTCATCGCTATTGTCTCTTTGTGCTCTCTTGTGCAGATAAAATGCAAATCTTAAATAGACTGACATTGAAATGCAAGGTTTTTTAATAAGGATTTGGAATGGGATGGTAAGTGCTTATTTCGTTCTAGTTCTTTTGCAGTCCACTGGCGAGCATCGGCATGTTTTTTCAGGGCTTCTTTAACAAAAAAAAAACTTTGATCTCTTCAGGAATGGACAGCTTACAAACTGCGAGTCTGAAAACTTGCTCAGGACGTGAAAATTGCTGGTGGAAACAGTAGGAAGAAGGAACAGTACATAGAATGCCCACGTAAATAATAAGGTAAACCAATTTTTTTATTAAGAACCGGAGCATGCCAAATTACCCCAATAGGGATGATGCCCGGGTAGAAAAATGAAATTGTAATTAGTCCGTCAGTCAGATAATAAAAAAAATATTAGACACGTATTTTTTGCTTCTAAGATAAAACACATTTTAAGTTGGGGGGTGGGGGTCGCTACGACATTAGTATGTATAAAATCTACATACTCGTCATGGCACATTTTTTACTCAATGTATCGCCATAATAAATAAATAATAATAAATAAATAAATAATTACGTCAAAAAATAAAAAATACGTGTCCAATATTTTTTTATAATCTCAAAGACGGACTAAAAAAAAGATTTTTGTCATCATCCCTATTGTGAAACACACTTTCAATGACAATCCGAAGGATATTAAAGGCACTTGCTAATCGATTGGTTCGTATGTTATGGTATTCTGTTGTGCAGAACTACTTACCTATTGAAATGACACTCATGTAACTCACTTTTTATATATTATTTAACACTGTTACCTCTAAAAAGTATACTTTAAATTATCTTTAATTGTTTTACACAGTCCTAAGCAAGAGAGGCCTTCGAAGTCAAGGGGCGTGACGCCTGACGACGCCCTCTGAGAGAGGCCTCCGCCGTCCCAGCACGGCGTAGCGTGTGACGCTGACGCGGTCCTCCCGCTAGCGTGAGGCACCACGAAGCGCGTCCGCTACCTCCAAACTCTCAAACCCTTCTCTCCGCTCGACAGGGTGTATAAATCTGCCCAGCTCCTCCACGCTGCATCCTGCCTGCCTGCCTGCCTGCCTACCTGTCTGTTTGCCTGTCTGCTCGCCTGCCCGAACCTGCCTCCTGCATATCCCAAGCATCCCATGACCTGTGAAACCAGCCCTTAACGTCCTACCTTTAACCATTAACCTTATCCGTTTGTTTTATTTTTTATTCTGATCTCCGTTTAACTCTTCTACAGAGCTAAACGTAACGTTACAATGTTCAAAAAAAGCGCCTACTCCACAAGGTAAATGACGCAATGAATCTTGTTGAATTGACAAAATGAAAGGCATTGCCATCGTAAGTGTGATACGCAAGTACCCCGATGTTTTTCCTTTGAGTTCACCAATTTCTTTCAAGGTACAAATTTAACAGTATTTAATTTCATCATAGTACTCGCTTGATTTTCCCATCCACATGACAATACTCCTAATTGTACCACCGATATTATGTTGTGACATTAGGTGTTGTTAGAACAAAGCTGTATAATAGTCAATTAACGGTCTTCAAGTCAAACGACTGGTTTAATGGAGACTTGAACGGCTTATAATTGTCAACCTTTACACTCAGATTGTGGAACGGTTGAAAGGTAAATGAAGATGGAGGTAATAATCATTATATTTGTGATATTACTATTTTATTTGGTGGTATTAAATCGAAGCGGTAGCAGCAGAGCTACTAATGCTTGATTAGAGCCACTAGAGTTGTTTACTTATTTTTACTGATGGTCATCCATTTCACTGATGGTATGTTTGTTCCGCTTATATTTTGAAAGGTTAGAAAATTTGGGACTACTAAAAAAAAATGTTTTTATTTTTATTCGTTGAACTTTCCAGTTGGATAAAATTTGCCTATCATGTTTCCACTGATGAGAACTGCAACCACTGGCTCGAGCCCTCTCTCTTTGAGATTGATTGGACCATAACCAAGCGGGCCTAGAGCGAGTTGGTGAATGTAACATGACATGACACATGCCTCGAGTATTATACATCTATCTCCTCTCCGCTGTCGAAACGAGCCTTAGGATGTCGCCTGACAGATGAGTGATTTTTCACTCATCTGTCAGGCTTCATCCTAAGGCTCGATATGTTAAATTGAAAAAACCCCCTCCCAACGCATTTACATTAAAATAGTCAATATATTAAGAGGCACAACTGTACTTATCCATTTTTTAGGTGTTAGCTTATTTCATAACGATTCCAACAACATAAGTTATTTATACAGCGCCCATACAAAACTTTAGAGTTATCGTCATTTTAATCTCAAGTGGTATCGGGTTACGGGACCACCCAGAAGTGACGTAACAGAATCCCGAAGTGCGCACTGGGGCGCGCGGATAGCGCTGACAGTTAGTTATGTAATCACTATTTCATGCATGTCAGTCACTAATGTCAACTGTCAGTTCACCATAAATGGCTGGAACAGTGGAAACTGAAGCGTGCCTGCACAGGATGTTTGATGTGGGGATGAGCCAGTCTAGTGATATAACTTAAATACAGGATCAACAGGATTCTACAAGTTGCTTCTACAATATTCCGGTTTTCTCATGGTAGTTTCCTTAATCAATTTTAAAGTCTATTTTAAGGGCGCCTGTAAATATCAGTCTATTGATAGAAACACAAGGAGACACGACACAGCTTTGTTAAGTTTCCAACTGTCGGTTACGTTTGTTGGTTAATTTGTATAGTAACTTGTTTGTGTCAAATGGGTTAGTGGGGCAGGCAAGGGTAAAGACGTCGAGACAATTGGGTGTTACATAGGTGGTTTGTTTGTATGGTGATATACGACAAAGCAAGTGAAAACTAGGTGAGTACTTCAGTCACTGTGAAGTCTTGTTGGGCTTGTGCATTAACGCATTCAAGGACACTGAATGCGTTAACCCATTCTTGTGCACAATGGAAGTTTTATTGTTATAACGCCCATGGGTGTTTAGTGTCCCTCAAAGTGTTAACAAATAATTTGTTTTATGTGGTTTTTTTTTGTCTCTGCGTCTGATGTTCGGCGTGGCGCGTGCCACGCCGTGTTCGGGTTCGCAACAAATTGATTTTTTGTGAACCCGGACACGGCGTGGCACGCGCCATCCTGAGGATGCCGCGGTGAGAGGTGAAACACGTATCGATTTCTTAAGGGGTTGTGTAGGACTCTTTAGGAATAGTTCAGCGGAATAGGTTACTAAATATATCTACGTCTATTGTATTAAATCGTTTGTTTTAACTTTATGCAAGTTAATTGACACAGGCTTGACTTTGCGGAGTTCCATGATAAAATACAATAGACGACGTATATTTAGTAACCTAATCCGCTACTATATATATGTCATCTATTATATTTTATAATGGTTGCATTTTTATTAAATATACGTCATCTTTTTTAATATATTCATTTAAAAAGTACACAGGCGGACTTATTCATTGTAGTCACTGATTAATTTGAAAGTGGTAATCTTTCATATAAATTATTGGAATAAAATAGAATAGAATAGATTTATTTATTTGCAATGAATGTAGGTACATATTATTAGGTGTTACAAAGTTTTATGGTTCCTTGTACATTCTACCTTAATTGGCATGCAAATTTACATTTTAAAAGAATTTAATAAAACTTATCATCTAAGAATTCTTGTACTGAATAATAACACTTGTGCAAAAGTAATTCCGTAACATGCTTTTTAAATTTAGTTAGTGGTTGTTCCTTGACATTATTTGGTAACTTATTATAAACAAGTGGTGCCATACAAATAACACTTTTTCTTAAAAGTGCAGTCTTAAAGACACCCGTGCTTAAAAGATTTTTATATTGGGATCTAATACTTATTGTTCTCTTCCGAGTTTCTTTCAAGGTGGTAAACTGGTGAGAATTCGTTTTAACAAATATACATAATTCCAATATATAAAGACATGGGAAGGTTAACAGTTTATGAGACTGAAATATAGGTAGACAGCTGTCAGTTACTTTTAGGGCAAACATAGCTCTGATGCAGCGTTTTTGAGCTTTAAAAATACTTTCTTTCTCGCTACAGTTGCCCCAGAATATTACACCAAACCTTAAAAGTGAAACAACCAGTCCGTGGTAGGCAACCAACACGCTAGACAGGTCCACTTTTTTGGACAAATTGTGCAGCATGAAAGCAGATGTACTCAATCTCTTACAAATACTCTCTGCTTGAGCCTTCCAAGAATTGGAATAAACACTAAATATTATTTTAAGCACTTACTGTGGCACGATACAATACAGAGCTACCCACAATATAGATTTTGTAACACCTACCATGTACGTGGCTGTGAGCATAAATAAACTTACTTGATTTTGACTTGATTTGCTCTGTTTGTTGTACTTTTAACGTCCTAACACTAACTATCTAAGCCAAACCTAAGCCGTTCAGCCATGCTTACAAATTTGTATGCAGTTAGAGGTTAATGATGTCAGTACTCGGTACAAACTGACACGGAGAACAAGAAGAATGGAACATGTAAAAGATGAAAATTCAAAGTTAATTTTCGTATAAACTATGTATTGAACGTCGGTGAAATTGTAAACGTATATCTGCAAGCCAATATCGTATTGGTTTCAAATGTGAATTGGTATTCAAATGTGAATCAAACGTTTTGGAGAACACATTTCAGTAGATGCTGTCGGAAATTGCTTTTGTATTTCACTACGTAAAACACGTGAAACCTACAAAAGTAATATAAACTGTGATTGTATACATAAAATGAATATAACTTACAATGACATAAATAAAATAAAATGAAACCAAGCATTAACTTGATTTTCAATCATATTATGTCAGAATGATTAATGTTTAGAAATTGTTAGAATGAAAAATAAATAATTTAAAGTTTATGTATAATTATATGAAATAAAATTCTAAGTCGGATCCATAATCATTGTTTGTTTGAATGTGCGGTCAGTACGGGGGCATATTTTATAAAACCGACAGGTGACAGGTGACAGGCGACAATCCGACAATTTTACAAGTTTGTATTATAATTTAAAAACATAACATAACATCACGCATGTAATCTCCGAAGGGCTAGTCAGAGGTGTACTTATAATGAACAGCAACTGTCGAGAAATTTGTCAATTTTGTGATTTTTTGACAAATCTGTCGCATTGTCAACAGGTATTAATAATAAATAGGCACCTGAGTCTTAGCGCGTAATTCTTTATTTCTCAACAAATGATAACTAAAGTGGTGTTCCAATATATTGTTCTCTCACTTCATTGCAAACAAAATAACAAAGGCAAAGAGATGTACAGATTTGAGGACCTAGACAAAGAGACATTGTATCAGCGATAACAATGATGATCGCAATAAGCGATAAGGCTGCCAATTGTATATTTTGTAGTGTATTACTTTTTCTTTATGTAATGTATAATCTGGTGTACAATAAAGAATATATAAATAAATAAATGATGAAAAAGTCAAAAATGTATAGTACTGACATAAGCTACCAAAAACCTGATTTCAAACTCAAACTCAAAGCATTTATTTCAAATAAACCAATTACAGGCACTTTTGAATTGTCAAGGGGTCGGTCAGACAGAAAGATGAAGCTAGTAGCCTATTCCAAAGTAATCCTATGGAGAAGAACGACCAAGAAACTCCACAGACACTCTTTTAAATAGAAAAAATATAGTTCACACTTGTGAAATGTCATCGTAGACATAGGAAACGCTTTGAAAGAGAACAACATAGGTGCCTTTTTAACAATAATTGATAATGTCATAACTCATAAAGTTCAGGTGGTAGGTAGTAAACTATTAGTTCATTACTTTCAACGTGGTTAAGGGCGAGTTTCAGCAATAAAACTGAAACCGCGTTCAAGAGTTGACAGTCTCATTATTGCTTTTAAATATTGACTCTGACAGCTCTTCAACGCGGTTTAAGTGTGCAGGGGGCCTACCATGCACTCATAGAGCAGGTCAATTTTCGACGGAAAGTGAACTGTCGGGCTATTTTACACATTGAAAACGTCAAATAACAGGCGAGCCAGCGATCACGTGACTAAAGCCGGTCAGTGGTCACGTGACAGCATTTCACTGGTCTGACCTGCGATAAGCTCTACCATCACGTCCTTTTTGACATGTAAAACCTTGAAACTGAACTGCCCTGCAGTCATATTAAGCAGGCGTGTAAAACTAACTTTTATTGAACTGTTTTCTTTAATTTAAAATAAAAAACGTAAGTACATGTTAATTAGTAAATATAATAATATTGTGGCGATATTCATAATTATAGACAACAAAAAAAACAATCTCTTTGTCGTTTATTTTGGATGTGTGACGAAAATGAAATAATTATAATATGAGTTTCTTGAGGAAGATGGTGATAAAAACAGTGTGAAACAAATTGCTAAAATCCAAACGACAGTTTTATGTTCAACAAACTTGTACTTATGTTATAGAAATGGTACGAGTAAGTAGATGTGAAAGAAATAAAAATCAAGAACACAATACATATAAATAAAAACCAATACCTATGTTAATGTTTAATAGATGTTTTAGGTAAAGACAATATTCGTAGTGTTACTAAAAAAACAACTTACAGCTGCCCAGCCTTGCCCAGCCTCTATAATCATTGATAGCACCACTAAAAATGGAATTCAAATATTCCGACACTTCCGTCCACTATCTGCGGAACATTTCTCGAGTTTGAGCACTTTTATTGTAGTCCATTGCAATGTCCTTGTGATTTAAAAAAATATCTACAGTGTTCCCAATTGTTCATAATAAAATTCTCCTTGAAGTAATTATTACCAAATAACTGAACATTCTTACCACACGGACATGATACGAATGTGTGCTTTGCTTTTCTGATTTAATTACAGAAACAGTTTCTTCTGTTCAAAAATAAAAATTACAAACCTCTCCCACTACTCCCAACTAACCCACTTTAATTTACAATACTCATTCCAAGTGACCTCGTAAATTTTTGTGGTGTTAACAATTTATTCGATATGCTGTAGTCGTTCGAAAACAGCAATAACTTTGGTAAGTTTTTCAACTTACCTTTATTAACCATCTAAAAGGGTCTCCAACGTCATAATCATGTTTAAATAAAAATAATTGCTACGAAACATAGTTGTTTTAGAATTATCTCGATCATTATAAACTGTTATTAAATTAATTGTATCTAACCGTAAAACCGGTAACATTCCGAAAAAGTATTTCCGAACGTTTGTTTATAATATGACGTACCGGTCAACGATAACGTAGCAGGTCTGAAGTTGATACATTGCAGCTCAGACGGAAATGCTCAAGGTACAAATAGAAAACCTGTCAGGTTAACCTGCTAAGTAGACCTGTCATGTACTTGGCAAGTATTTTAAATGTTCATGGTAGGGCCCCAGATCGCGTTCAGTTTTATTGGTGAAATTCATCCTAAGTATTATCAAGTTAAAGCCGGGTTTAAGCAGAACTGTGTGATTGTTGAGTAGGTTGTTAGTTAAGTTGTACTTATGACGCGTTTTGTCGTCCACGAGCGTGGGAAAAGAATTGGTTAAGAATTGGTCTTCCAAGGGCATGGGTTGTCCCGCACACAATTAATAAACTCTGAGATGTCTTCGTGGCTATGACTTCACAAATCCACTTTTACGGTAACTATTCAAAGTACGCACACACACTACTTGCTACCGCTGCTGCGCTGCCGGCAAAAACTGGCGCGGCTCGACTTGCCATCGGTGAACGACGCACGGTTTTACTCGAATCGTGGCGCGATACATCAAACATGCTTGACGAACCGGTATTTAATGGCGGTTTTTAAAACCGCGGTTGTGCAGTGATACATGGACGAGCTTTACCAGCGAGAATTACTCGCTTTTCGATCCCTTTAAAGAAGAAAATACATAATAACAATATCTTACACCTATACAAACTGTATGTATTAACATTGTATGAATTAGAACTATACGTATATGACTATCAGATAATATAAATCTTATTGAATGAGCTGGGATTCTTGCCAACACTTGCAACATCCATCAACTTAGTATGCTATGTATGTGTGAGGTTATGGCGAAATATTCTGCTCATGAATGTAATTTGGCCACAGTCAATGTTGTAGGGCGATATGTTTTGGGTTATACTTTTACCTCTTTGATTGTAGAGAAAGATATTGAAACATGAATCTGATGAGCATGTCATACCTACCGGTAGTAGATACAGTAGTCCTGAGCATATTACATTTTCACGTGTAGGTAGCCAGATAGCTAGCCTATTAAAATCTCGACCACGCTTAGAGCCTTGTCTCATTGGTATTGAAAATAACTTCAATGCCAATGGTGATGACAAAAAGCAGTGGCCTTATAAACCTAATACACAGCTATAGAAGGCCATAGGAATTTTTTGTGACCTGTCCAAAGCATTTGACTGCGTAAATCATGAAACTTTGCTCTTGAAACATAAGCATTACGGACTAGGTAAACTTGCGCTTAGTTTGGTAAAATCTTATTTAAATGATAAACAACAGCAAGTACAAATTAATAGAATCAATTCACTCGGTTTAAAAGTAAAAAAGGTTGTTCTACAATGCTTGATATTGGGTCCTTGCCTCTTTTTAGTATATATTAATAATCTACCCCATTTATTAAAAAACCAACCAGAAATGGTGTTATTTGCTGACGATACTTCTCTAATTTTTAAGATAAATGGACGTGCATCAAATCTTGACGACTAAAATAAAGCCCTACTACAAGTCCAAAATTGGTTCACTGCTAATAATTTAGTATTAAATCTAAGGAAAAAAACTAAATGCATAAGATTTGCTTTACCGAATGTTAAAATTAGTGATTGTGACATAGTATTGAATAGGGAGAAATTAGAATTCGTCGATAAAACTGTTTTCTTGGGGATTACGCTCGACTCAACGCTGCAATGGGGTCCTCATTTAACATCTTTTGCAGGACGCCTAAGTTCAGCAGCATATGCTGTGAGAAAAAGCCGTCAATTTACTGACGTAGATCCCGCGAGGCTAGTCTATTTCAGTTACTTTCATAGTATCATGTCCTACGGTATTCTACTATGGGGACGGGCTGCAGATATCGAGTCTATTTTTATTCTGCAGAAAAGAGCCATCAGAGCAATATATGGTCATCGTAGACGCGATTCTCTAAGGGAACTGTTTAAAGATATTAACATCATGACGGTACCTTGTCAATATATCTATGAAAACATCATGTACCTTAGGAAAAATCTAAGTCTTTTCAGTGATAGTAAGTGTAGTGAAGAGGTGATAGACACAATTATAGCACTAGAAATAGGGACCAATTAGTTCAACCGGGTTTCAGACTGGCTAAAGTAGACTCAACCTTCATGGGGTACTGTTTAAAATGTTACAATAAAATACCTCCCCACATACTCCAACTGAATGAAACGAATTTTAAATCTTGTATAAAACGCACACTATGCTGCCAAGCATATTATAAGTTGGGGATTACATCGTTGACAAAAATGCTTGGCTCAACACTGGTCCAGCTCCACAAGGGCGCATAAACTAATTGATTGGCATTCGAAAATATTTTCTAGACTATCTTTAGATTGTATAAATTCAATCTTATAGTATTATATAATTGCATAGCACATGTGTGAGCACTATGTACCTACTTTAAAGCTATTATTTTTTTGGTGCGTCTTTCAATGACTTGAATGTGCCCTTGCGGCTGAGAGTATGTCATGCTCAATCAAATGTCTCGCTGGTGGTGGCGTGTGTGTTGGATCATTAAGTTCCCTTCAAAATGGTTGAGCTAAATGGTGCTGATCTATGCGTCATGTTCGTGAACGGGCGCCGTCAGTGGGGACTGGTCATCTCTTAGCTGCCAAGGCTTATTTTGAATTTATTTTAATTTTTGAATTGTTTTTGCTTTATTACGGACGCTTTTAACGTGCACGTCTCTGTACATTGTTCTCACATGTATAATTACAACATGAATGATATAACCAATATTTTGTAACAATATTCTGATTTAAAAGAGTGTCCGTGGAGTTTCTTGCCCGTTCTTCTCCATAGGAACCTACTATGCGTTGGAATGGGCAACTAGCTTCATGTTTTTGACTGACCGACCCCTTGACAATTCAAAAGTGCCTGTAATTGGTTTATTTGAAATAAATGCTTTGAATTTGAGTTTATGTTTACATCGACGTTAGCAAGAGTTATGTAGGTACTGTACCGATCTTAACTTATTTAGTTAATATACAACCTTTTCTAGTTATTATGATAACTGTGGTATAAAATAAGATAAATGTTGATATGAATAGAATCTATGAAAAGTTTTGACAGTCGGCTCACCGGGCTGACAAGCGTGTTAGATAATTCATTTTAAGATTATTATAATATTAGAATATTGTTTGTTGAATAATGGCATCTGTCATATTTACAAAGCTTGGGACCAATGTAGAAGTACTTAATTTGACTAGGTATTGTTTTTACAGAAAATAACACTCTTAACTTGTAAAAACCATTTAGATGTTATTACTATAAATGTTGACGTAATATTTAATTACACTTGTAGTTTATCTTTGATTTTATATTGCTATTTTAATCAAATAAGTTGTTTTAAACTATTGACACAAAACTGTCAGTTAATGTTGATATTCTATTGAATTATATCTAAGAATAACAAATCGGCTGTTATTAAATTGATTAATTATTTTATAATGTTTTAAAACGGTTTCACTACATAAGATTTGTTTATTATTACCTGTATTTGAGGTTATTAAGCCTTAGTATGACATCTGTGATTTCATTAAAATGGCGGTAGATGTTTGTTATAAAAAGGATTGTAATGACGTTATCGAGTCAGTTGCTCGGTGGATGTTGAGTTGGTTGGTTCTAGTGCCGTTGTTGTATGGAATAGACCGACCAGCTATCCAATTACGCAACACATTTTCGATTTGCAATTGAGTCAAATTGGTTTCGTTTGACTAGAATTGCTTTCAATTTTTGAAAGCAATTCTAGTCAAACGAAACCAATTACGCAACACATTTTCATTATTATATATATATATATATTTTTTTTTGTGTTGCGTAATTAGATACTCTTGGCTTATTAATATTTGAATTGGATTGGTAACAAACATTTGTTCTAAGTTATGTACAGCAGGAAGCTTAGTGACCTTCTCTTTGAATTGGTTTTTTATACAGTTTTCGTTTAGATGTTACATCCCGGTTGATATTATCTAATTTTGTTTTATAGTAACATCTTAAATCCAAATATTTTTCCATAACCAGTCTTATCAAATTAACTTGATGCAGAAGACCGCTTGTTATTTTAGCTGGTTGCCAAAGATCCTCTCCGCGGCTTTTTCTTATTAAGTCTATCCACCTACTTCTTACAATAGGATCTTTAGGTATTCTGTAAAAATTTATAAATTAAAAGTTTACACAACACTGGCTGCAGCACTTAAAGTTGTCACAGTTTTTATAATTTTAATAGGTCAACTACAATTTTATTACTTAGTGTTTAATACTATATCTATAATACGTAGAATACATACAATGACATACTACTTCCGTTATCAGCATGTAAGGATCCCCGAAATTGACTCCCATTATCCAGATTATAAAATAAAATAAACAATGTCCGTCACCTTGGATTTCAAATATATATATAATATACATATTATATGTATATTATCAAGCACTACAGTTAAATGGTGGCTTGAAATCTCGAAATATACTTTTTGGATCATGATTAACCTTTTTTTTTAATTAGCTAACGTAAAATGGGAAATTTTACATTCAATTAACAGGCAACCCTGTAAACATGGCTGTCAAATGGCATTACATCTTTGGATAAAATTACACTTTAATAATTTAATAATTTCTTTACAATATAGTTATTTAAAGTCTGCTTACCGATGATAGGTAACTTTGTTTGTTGTTTTCAATCGTCCTTTGTAATTCCTGCACACTTTTATAGCGCAAATCGTCATTTTTCTAAGTTACTGAACGCGTGTTTACCGTACAATCACAGTGACGCCACTGAGCGGGCGGGACGAGCTTATGAGCCAACAGAAAAAAAAAAAAAAAAAACTTTTGCCTGATATTTTTTTTGGCGTTTTGGCGCTCGAACTCTCTATCTAGACATGTTTATAATCAAAGGCAGAATGTATACAATCATGGTCTATCAAAGTCAAGATTGACAATGAAACATGAATATAAAATTAGATAAAATATTTTAAAATATTAAATTAATGGAATGTCTTTCTTAAACATATATTAATACAGATTAATTATTTATTTATTAATAAATTATTTCAATGTCATTCCTACAATTATGACAATACATTAACACATCAATCATCAAACGCTAGTTAGCCACATTTTTTATTTCCACACAGTAATATTGCCAAATTAATCGAAACAGTGAAATATTTGACATCTATTTGCGACATTGCCCACCTTCAGAATAAACGCTTTTAAGTAGTCATTCAAGTTATAGAGTAACATTTATTAACTAAAAGGGTCTTTATATTTTTCTTAAATAAGGTAGTATTCATTGCCCTTATTTTCTTTAGGTAATTTATTGTAAATTACAGGAGCCATGTGAAACACACTTTTCTGCATTAAAGTGGTATAGGTTCGGTGCACATAGAGGCGAAATGCGTCACGTTGTTGCCTATTATTTACTTCTGAGGCCAATGCAAATAAGTTATGATTTACCCTAACAAACATTGAGACCTCATAAATATATAGGCTTGGGAGAGTTTGTACTCCTGGAAAAACGGTTTACAGGTTGCAATTATTTGAAGCACAAACATAGCCCTTATGGACTGCTTTTGTGCTTTAAAAATTAAATCTATGTCAGTCAAATTTCCCAGAAATTTACGCCATACCTCAGGACAGAAGCAACTAAACCGTGACATGCCAAGGTATTGATATTGACAACAAGTGTTATTTATCCCGCACCTATATCACACAATTAACACACAATCAATCATAATCTGAATCATTTTGAACGATATTGCTAATCCATTGCTTCATATGTTCGAAAAAAAAAAATCTGCTCAACAACGTACCATAAATAACGCAATAAATGTTGTTGAACTATCAAAATAAAACAGATTGATTGATCGTGTGTTACGCAATTAGGGTACTGGTAACGTCAGCGCCCTGCTGAGCGTTGAAGTTCCTACCTAATTGTTAAAAAAACCCCGTAAGGGGTAACAAAATTGGGCACGCCAGAATTGCGACGATAAGGCCCCTCATTGAGGAGTGGCTAGAGAGGCGCCACGGCGTCTTCACCTTCCGCCTGACGCAGGTCCTCACCGGACACGGTTGTTGCGAGAGGTTTCTTTTCCGGATAAAGCGGGAGGAAACGCCCGGGTGTCACCATTGTGTGGATCGCCCGGAGGATACGGTGGAGCATACGGTTGGAGTTTGCCTGGCTTGGGCGGAGCACCGCCGTGTCCTCGTGGAGGCGATCGGCGGCGGAGTCCACTCGCGTCCGGCCCTGGTCCAGGCGATGGTACGGAGCGACAGGGTGTGGGAAGCCGTCACCGCCTTCGGCAAAGCAGTACTGCTCGCGAAGGAGGAGGCGGAGCGCGAGAGGGTTAAGCAAATTTCACGCCCTCACGCCCCTAGCCACCGCAGGAGACGCCCTGGGCGTCGGGAATCGCAGGCCAATTCCCGGCCACCGTCGGCGCAGGCTTGCGGACGGTGAGTAATGGGTAGCTCGCCGTCCGATAAGGACTAGGCACAGTTCGACGGTGAGTTGTGTTCCACGCGCGCCTTAAAGAGATGTCAGCACAACTGACGGGGTCCGCTAGGGCCGATGCCTGCCGGGGTCGCGGGAATGTCCAAAAGGGATACCGTGGCCCCTGGCAACGTACAAGCAACTGAAAGAACACGGGTGGCTTTTAGTCAGTAAGAGTCTGACATGCCGTCCCGCTCCGGCCAGAGCGGGAGAAGTTAATTGATCATTTAAAACATTAAAAAAATTGGGATAAAAAAATGGGTTCTTACTAAAGCAATATGCAATGTTACAGATATAATAACATGCGAACTAAAAGCAATTTGTTGCGGCGACGTGCAATTAGAATTCATTTTACGATTCCCTTTTGACTCTTTACTCCACACAGTCCGCTCGGCGGTCCTAAATCTGTCACAGGATCCTAGTTTTAATGTCATTAACAGAAACGGTACATAAGGTTTGGGTCCTTTTAGAATCCTGTTTGATGATTTCACATGACAATATCATAATAGACATTGATGGAGGAAAAACCGTTTCTAAAAATCAACGTCCTAAAAAGTCAAGAAACGATATTATTCCAAGTTCGTGGAAATGAAAAATGGCAGGGTTTGTAAATTTATTCAAAGACTATCGTCCTCACGCGGCCTTGTTCGTGCCGGGTCGGTAATTGGGCGAATATTCGCTTTTTGAACTCGTTGCTCGCGTCACAGGATAAGGAAAGTTTTAAATATCAGTAGTTGTTTCATACTCATACGTATGAGGTATGCAGAATATGTTGAAAGTTGCTATTATACCATTATTGCAATTAACTAGCTTTAACTAGCGAATTTTTTTTGTTTGATTTTTATTCATTCTCTTTTTATGGCAACTCTTTCGTTCATGAGCAATCCGAATATCAAGAAATATTTGGCCTAGGTCTAATGGGGTAGGCGTGAAAATTGATTCGCTGTTACAATATATAATAGAATTGAACAAGTTAAAAAAGTTAGTTCTGGAAGCCATATTCAGTCAAATATTTCACCAAAATTACTTATAGCCCGGTCGAAATAGACATACAAGATTACATTAATTCGCACAAAGCTAAAAATTGGCATGAATCTTGGGAACACTATTACAAATAATTTGTCAAAAGTCCCAATCGATCCGAAGTGTGTATTTTTTTAAATTAAAGGTCCAATGTTGCAAAAATAGGTTTAATGGATTTTTCTGCTAAACGGCAAGTTGTATCGTAAAAATAGATGAGACAAAAATTATTCATCATGCAATTATGTATAAAAATTGTTGAAACACTTGTTTCCTAAGAATCTCCATTTCCGAGACATAGCGATGCAAAAAGTTGAAAAAGTTGTGTTCTTAATAATGCACACGTTTCCGCGCCACCCGTGAGGTAGTGCACTTGGCGCGTTTTTTTTAAAGTGTTTTCCCCGGTAGGCCTATTCCACAATCTATTGTGGTCCTGTTGAGTTAAAAATATTGTATCGAATTAAAAATAGTACTATTGGAAATGGTGAAAGCGGTGTAAGTCATGATTAATTTGGGAAAATTATTCGTTGATTGGTAACAATCATCTAATGGAACTTCATCCATACCGTCTTGTTCTTCTTCTTCTTCCTGCTGGGTACAAGTAAATTTACACCACTTTCACCATTTCCAATAGTACTATTTTTAATTCGACATAATATTTTTAACTCAACAGGACCACAATAGATTGTCGAATAGGCCTACCGGGGAAACCACGTTAAAAAAAACGCGCCAAGTGCACTACCTCACGGGTGTCGCGGAAACGAATATGAAGAACACAACTTTTTCAACTTTTTGCATCGCTATGTCTCGGAAATGGTGATTCTTAGGAAACAAGTGTTTCAAAATTTTTTATACATAATTGCATGATGAATAATTTTTGTCTCATCTATTTTTACGATACAACTTGCCGTTTAGCTGAAAAATCCAAAAAACCTATTTTTGCAACATTTGACCTTTAATAAAAAAAAATACACGAGTCGGATCGATTCGGACTTTGAAAAATTGTTTGTAATAGTGTTCCTAACATTCATGCCAATTTTCAGCTTTGTGCGAATTAATGTAACCTTACCCCTATTTTTGAAGCTAATTTGACCGGATTATTAGGTAGATGTTCGATTTTTAGAGTAATAAAATTTATCTGATTGGTTTGTGATTTATCTGTGTCAGTGACACATCGTCATTTTCGATCCGTGATACAAAAAAAAATGTTTTGTCACTGATAATAAGCATACTACCTAATTTTAATAGAATAATACCGTCTTAGACTAACAGTAAAGGACCGTGATTATTTTACGCAATCTTAGTGTTAAACGTAATAAACTGATTAAATAATTCACTTCCATACGAAACTAACTAGAATACTGTGTCAAGAGGTTTAAGCATCAGCTTTATACCGCACAAGAGGACCTATACGGGATGCTCAGCTCAAAGGCCAGACTCAGAGCTTAGAAATTAATTAAATTACAAAACGCATTGTTGCTTGGCAATCGATGAAAACACAGAAAGGACCTAGTGTAATTGCTTTGCATTTATCAAGAACAGGTAAGTCGGATTTATTTATTTTCTCTTTATGGAAGGAAAGAAAATGTTAATAATTTTTCAAACACATTCCTTTCCCAAATGGTGGGCGCATGTCACCTTTTCAAACAGTCATTTTCATTTAAAATGTTGGCAAAACGTAGTCGGAATAATAATAAAATTTTCATTTCTTGGCAACGTCCACTGCTGGACAAAGGCATCCCCCAAGCACGGCCACTTCGACCGATTCTGTGCTTCCCGCATCCAGCGGACTCCTGCTTCCTTCACAAGGTCATAGGTCCATCTTGTGGGAGAGCTTCCAACATCATTAATTTCAGGTTTCTGAGTTCCCCAGATAAATTCTCAATAGCTATTGATTCATTAAAGATAAGCTTAAGATAAACGTCGGTTAACTGTAACTGCTTTTCTGAATACGCAACAGACCATTCAATAACTATGGAACCGATAACTAGTTCCTTAGTTGCCTCTAGATGGCTCTGTATAGGAGATTGCGTCTAAAATTCATTTCTTAAGACTGTTTTAGTATAAAAAAGATGTTATGTCGTTATTTATGGGCGGATCACTGTAATTTTTTTTTAAACAAAACGTGTTTCTTGTCTCTAGTTTCACTTCATTGTTTTTGTTTCGCACATGGTATTATATTTGCTTTGCCGTTACATTTTAAGTTACTTGAGTCTATTTGTCTTTCCAATTGTTTGTGCTTTATCCATTCTTTAAATAACATAATGGAATGAAAGTAACGTACAATCGTAATGCGATAAAAATGTATTCCAAAACAGACGATGAATATTTGTGATTCGTAACGGGAGTTAGAGCAGGGCTGATAATATCACATAAGTGTATCACAGTGTTCTTAACAAAGCGATGTCTCATACTAAATTTTACTGATATATTAAAAATAAACTACAGTACTTCCGAATCAGACTCTGATGAACTGCTCGTATTCATTATACTAACACTCATTGTATTCTCTTTTTAATAATGTTTAATATGTATTTAGCTTTCACTGGCAATTTAATTCAATAATATACGCTAGTATAACCTAAAAGTTGATGTAGTCTATGAAATGAAACTTCAAATATAGTTATCGAACCGATAAACGGCACACATTGGTCAGTTAAGTTAACCAAAGTTTAAACGGAGTTAATCTTACATTGCGGTGTTCGGAAACGCAATTTCACGAGTTATCGAACCAATAGCGCTAACGAATAGATAAACCACTGTTAAAAGTGACTCAGAAACCGGGCATAAGAGCATCAACATCGGCCATCTGTTCTGCGAGTTATGTGCCCTGCGCATTGCCACTTAAGTTTGGCAATTCTTCGGGCTATGTCGGTTACCTTGGCTCTCCTGCGGATCTCTTCATTTCTGACTCGATCACGTAGGGAAACCCCAAGCATAGCGTTCTCTATTGCCCTTGGGGTGACTTTTAGCCTTCTGATAAGGCCCATCGTGAGCGAGCACGTTTCAGTGCCATAAGTCATCACTGGCAACACGCACTGGTCCATGACTTTCATCTTGAGACACTGCGGTATGTGGGACGAGAAGATATTGCGAAGCTTCCCGAACGTTGCTCAGTCGAGTCGGATTCGACGATTGACCTCTTGCTCGAAGTTGGATCTACCTAGCTGGCCATTTTGTCCTAGGTAAACATATTCGTCCACAACTTTGAGCATAGCGTCTTCGATCTTCATGAGAGTGGGTGTTACATTGGCATTTGACATGACCTTTGTCTTATCCATGTGCATTTTAAGACCCACTCTTTCGGAGACTCTACTGAGATCATTGGCCAATGTACTGATTTCCTACATGGTCTCAGTCATGATAACTATGTCGTCGGCAAATCGAAGGTTAGTGATGTACTCACCATTGATGTTGATGCCTAGCTCTTTAGAGATAAAACCAGCTTCTGTAGGCAATTTCACCACACGGACTAACATGGCTGTACATCACATATAAATAAATTAAAATACAACAGTTTTATAAAATTACCTACAGAGGCTGGTATTATCGTTTCCTTCAATCTTCTGCATTTCATTTAAAATATTTGGCACAGCATTCGTCTAGAACATAAATAAATAGCAACTGCAGTATTACAGCCAAACACAAAATAAAATTGTGTTGCTACGAGACATATATTAGAGGCAACATGTCACAATACGACGTTACTGACAGAGTAAAAAAAATAAAGAAACACGAGCCAATGACGGTTGGTTCATACGGGAACAAGGATGGAGGGAAAACAAGGAAGGAAAGGGTAGGGTTTTATTTCCCCATATATAGCATTGGGGAAACAAAATTCGTCAGGAAGTTGAAACAATCGAATTCCTCGTTTATATTATTTTAATTTAAGGTTGATATTGTTATGACAAATAAACTGCTAAAATATTTTTTTTTTAAATAACCTATCATTTCTCACATATTATCCACATAGAAATAAAAATAAGCAGTTAGTATGACATTTTGTCTCATCAGGTATTTTATTTACTTATTTCAAGTTGCTCCATAGTTGTAAGGCATCACCATCTACCTAACCTTTTCCCAACTTTATTGGGGTCGTCTTCCAGTCTAACCGGCTAAATACCAGTATTTTATAGGGAGTGAATGTCTATCTGACCTCCACAACCCAATAATACTTAACTCTGGGTAATATGATTCCCCGATAATTAATTATCATGGCTGCTTTTAAAACTGCTATAAATAAAAAGACTGTCACCTAAAGCTCAAACTATCCTTACTATCCGTACCTATAATAAAAACAAAACAGTTTAGCTAGCCTTGCACATAACCTTCAACATTATTCCCATACAAGACGACTTTTGTGACCCATCCACTTTATATTATGCCTTTAATCGCATCTTACGGTTCCATGTGGACGGACTTATGGTCGGTACGGTCTCTTCAGATTAAAACAGGGTTCGTACTAAATGATGGAGGACGAATTGCGACAAAATAGTTGTCAGAAATTATTGGATCAGTGGAACTTAGAAGCAATCGTATTATTAAGAAATCCAATGCAAAACCCCCAATCTTTGATCTATGGAATAGAAAATGTGAGACAATTAACTAGGATTATCTACATTTTGATCCAAACGAGTTACATGCGTACATCCAGCTAAGTTGAAAACTTACAATGAATTATCTTTCACACAGAAGTAAAATAAATAAAAACTACTCAAAATATTCAGTTGTTTTGGGTCACTAGGATTCCTCTTATATCATGAGTGGGTTCACAGACACAAATCTCACATGCATAAACATCCCAACCCGGAAGCATCTGTAGGCCATACAAATGTTTGTTCCATTCGGGAATCCATCTCCCGTCGTATTGGACCATAAACGATGATTGCATCAACACTTTGCCTAGCCCGTATTAAGCTTTGTGAAAGAAGCCTGCGATGTTTATTGAGTTTAGTTTCAACAACGGGGTGCAACTAAAACTAATCACTTAATAACCTAATTGCTCTTAGCTGAGCTGAGAATTTAATTGGGTATCGGATTTGCAATTGCTTTGGTTGTTAGAACGGCACTGGGGGCCTACTCCCTCGGGGCGTTTCGTTCCCCGTCTTACTTACGACCATACCGTAAGTGAGACGGAGAGCGTATCACCCGTAACTTTGGCCGAAACTACGGATTACGCTTAGGGTGTAGGCTCCCAGATAGTGAATCTTAATACTACGGTGGAACAGTTTTCCTCGTTCTCTGTAAGCCCACGTCCGCACGGACGTAAAAATATCGCGGCGGGATTTTATTGCGCACTAGATTTTCGACTCTCGATGTTGAGCCGAGCGTTGAGAATCCAACGCGCTAGGACGCACTCTCGTCCCAGCGTTGAAAAACATAATTTTGTTAGATTTTTATATTTTAGGCTCTATGGAGTATATACTTATTACCCACTTATGTATCCAACGTTGTTTATACTCGTATTAGGCATAGCTGGGTACAATGAACTGTGAGTTAGGCGTGAGTTCGCACTTTTCTCATGTTTATTTAAATTAATTAGAAGCATGATACATAACGCCAACATATTAGAGTTGGTGTGTTTGAATGTGCCCGACAGATTTGTTTGGCGGTGACGGCGACCTCAGTTGCTGACTGTACCTCGTGGCGGCACTTATCTGGTAAATAGGGCGCCCCTGACGCAGGCGCTTCGCACCCTTAACCTTTTAGCAGAGGAAATAGACATTTATGGTTGTACACGGAATGAATTCACAAGGATAATAACATTGTATGTATTAAGTTTTAGAAAATAAGTTGTTATTATTAAGTTTGCTTTATTATTGCATTGGGTTGTACCTGTAATAATAGTTGTAAGTCTTTTTATAAAGAAATAAATAATATAGTGAACTTGATTTTTGTAACACAATATTGACGAAAAGCGAAGCAAACTGAAAAATATCGATTTCAAGGTTTTGAAATTTCTATTAATTAACTCAGCTTATCGCTGCGCCACAACACACTGTCCTCCGCCTTCCACATCCAGTCTGTCCCAGCCTCCTTTTAAGGTCATCAATCCATCTAGCTGAGGGGCGTCCCAGTCTACGCTTGGCGATACGCGGTCTCCACCATCTATGAAAATTTACAAGTTTACCGTTTTTTTTGACATGCAGTGTTTTGATTCAGTGACATTACGTATATTTATAATGTCCATGCGCGGCTAGATAGATGAATCAACACGACAAATATATTCCGTAGTCAACCGCAAATGCAGTAACCATTATTAAATTATTATTCGAACAAAAAATCAACCCGTTACCGTGAAAGGCGACGAGTGACCCAAGGACTGATTGCTATTACGGTGAACAATCATAATATCATTTGGAAGACGGATTGGTGAACACAGTTCGACAGCTCGACCAACATTATAATAATAGACTGGTAGCAAAAATTCATTCAAAACAAAGTTTCCAGTTTATAATTCCCGGTCCTTTCTCCCGGGATTTGTGTCAGGGGGATATATCTCAAACTTTTCCCGCAAACAGGGAAACTTTTGGTCCTTTTGATCTGAACTGACGTAAGAGAAGACAAATAGACGTGTCTTGTTCTATAGAAGTTCTGAGTTAGCAGATGATGAAGCGATCGGTTTTCGTTAATGACTTTTTGAGATGTGGAATATCCGGCTATTGGGAAGGTTTCATCTTGTCGTTCTAGTTTATCATGTGGGATCATCCTGCAAAGATGATGTTATGAATGTGGGATTATTATATAGGTAAATTATACAGAATTAATCCTGTTCAAACTTTTTAGGTTTTTTTTTTTGTTTCCATATTGGTTTTCTCGGTATTTTTTTGCATTTTAGCATAATAACGTTCATAATACCTCGGCTCAAATTCACTCTTTATCGCGCTCGCACACTACTGCTCGCGGAACGAGTGTGAGCGAGATTGAGCGGCGGGCAGAAGGCTCCCAAACGCCGATAGTTTAGATAATTTATTTTTACGGTGAAAATAATGTTAATTTAAAAAGAGAATATAGTCTGGTTCAGTTATTATTTGAAGTTTGATGATCTGATTTGAAGTATCTTTTGAATACCAGTGGTTTATTGTTCGGTTTGGGAATAACTAAGCATTTTTTTTTCTGTCTAGAAAATTTTAGGGAATCGTGCTTTCGTCAAATATGGTAGTTAAAATTAATTCTCAACTTTACCATATATTTATTTCAAAACTTGATCCGATGTACTTGTGGCGCCAACGAGATTCATAAATTCAAAAGAAAAATAATGTCATAACAAACAACAAACCAATGGAGAAAACAATAAATAAAACTCCAATATAGAACAATTAAGAAAATATCTCGAGAATAATATAACAATAATTGGACCAAAGAACGGGGAACAATTCAATCGTCGCGGTGCTTTATGCATTTCCCTTTTCTTCTCGTTTCTCAGCGACGACATTGCCCCAACATTTTATTAGTTCCAATGTAGAAATGTATTATTTTTCCACGAGTTTTTTTACGATCTCTTCCAGTATTTTTTAATATATAATCTGTACGTCCTATGTACGTTTACGTAAGAATTTTTCACTATTTATGTGGTTGAGTTTCCGAAACCTGTTATACCGAAATTCATTGAATCCACTCAATGTCCGTCAAAGCGACGTTGTCAATTTTTTTCTCGATTCAAGCAGGTTTTCGGTGAAAGTTCTTAGAATATGGATATTGGTCTTTCGAGAATAAACTATTTCTCGATGGTATCAAGAATAAGAATAAGAATAATTTATTGTTTAAGAAAATACATTGGAATGTGTTGATTCCTGGAACTCACACTAGGATTCCCTGTGTCGTGAGATCCAGGCTCCTCCGTTCCGTTTACATTAATTGCTATACTTACATGTAATAGTATTGGTATATATACAATACAATAAATTTCCTAATTTCATATAATCTACTCGTAATATACTAGAATACACAATCAAAACTAATACACAAAGAAAACAGTAGATATAAGTATGTATGTTTGTTGTGTGTGATTATGATGGTGAGAGTATGTGTGATATGGTGTGATTGTGTGGGTGTAAGAATTTAGATAGTTTAGTTGATGTTGAGAGTTTGACCGAATGTTATACCTGAGCATGTATATAATTATGTGTGTTTGTGATATAGATACAATAAATATAGTATTTTTTTTCAGATTAAGACGTTTTCAGTCATATCCTAGTCCAGGGTAAGAAGCCATTTTTTAACCGAAGTTTTGCATTTAGTTTGAGTAAGTTGTAGAATTTTGAGTTGGTTATTGATTTTCGAGTAAATGTGCGGTCCCATGAAACTGTACGACCTTCTACCGATTGTTTTACGGCATCGAACCTTTTCCCATTGTAGGTTTTGTGAAATCTTAAGAGTGACTGATAGGATGTAAAGCTGTCTGACTCTAAGAACTCCAACTTCGGTGTAGAGTGTGTTAGTGGGGTACCGGAATGGGCTACCATAGGCAACTTTAAGCAGAACTCGTTGAGCTCTTTCAACCTTAATTAACGAGGTTTTACCAGCCGCGCCCCTACTAATCATCTACCAGAGTACTACTTAGCCCCTACTATACAGTAGTTAAGGATCGATTGACAGAGAGAGAAGTAAATCATCTTTAGAACTGACTCATCTGCAATTTCACCCATCTTTCGAACCCTACCCCTTAAAGCACTCAGATGTGTGGACCATGACAAACGGTTATCTACACAGACGCCCAGGTATTTAATCGAATCTGTTTGTTCGATGCAAGGGCAAGTACAATTTTCTGGGCTATAGCAGGAGTGCAGCGGTATACAAGTATTCAGACCATCACACAACGTTAAGATAAATTTGGAGACTTTTATGAACTCGGAATCCATTATATTGTAGGGCAAATAATAGAAAAAGTGAATTATAGAACCGAAAGCGAAATTAACGTTTTTTTTTTAATAACTTAAATACCTATTTTAGCCCTGAGATAAATTGCCTTTTTCACCACCAAAACACAGCAAAAGTTAAAATACCTGTTCTAGGACCCTTTAACATGCAACACATTGTGCTTCTGTGTTCTGTGTAAGTTAAATTCAAATAATTTATTTCAATTAGGCACATTAAAAGCCACGTGCGAAAGAAAAAAAAAAAACTAAGAAAACCGAATTGATTCTAGTCGCCCCTTCCAAACGATAGTTTTCGTATGGAGAAGAATGGGCAAGAAACTCCACCGTTAATCCTTTAAAATATTTTACAATATTTTGTATACATTTATATGTACACCTGGAATAAATTCGAATTCACAAGGCTGAGAATCAGCACTTTTCTAAATTTTAATTTTAAAATTACATAAGACAGTCCCCCGAAACGCCCACACTTCATCGCTTCCTAGTGCTTAAGCTGGGAAAAAGAAGAGGCGCAACGAACTCCCCAGCAGTACAGCTGCCTGTTCAGTAAGAAAATAATGATTCTATATTATAAGTATGCAAAATAATTTACATTACGCAATACAAAACATAATTTAAATTTTTACGACTTGACAAAACATCGAGATTTCTTAGGTAAACGTATCTTTAATATTAGCGTATTATATAAACACATAAACCTTCCGGAATAAATTCTCTAAACGATGGTGAAAACCTCATCAAAATCTGTTACGTGGTTTAGAAGAACAACGCGGACATACAGACAAACGCGAAAAGCGAGCTTTGTTTTATATGTATAGATTAGCCATTTGTCAGCTAGCATACCAACACACGCCAATATACCAACCAAACACATCGAGAACTATACTCAGGCAGAAATAAAAACTAAAAACTGAACGTAAACAGAACTTAATTACTAAATTAAATCCTCTAGGCATATAGAGCGTGCCCGCTTACATATAGCTATATGTATATTGCTGCTGTTAGTACTGTAGCTGTAACTGGAAGTTATAAAATAATGATAAACTAGTAGCCTAAGATCCGAAAGATCCAATGTATGAACGACCTGCACCCAAACGTTTAAAGGCTTGTGCAGACCAGCGCGACTGGTCGCGCGACGCGACACGAACAATACGATTTCTAAGAAAACTTCACAGTATAACAATAACCGGTGTCGCGTCGCGCGACAAGTCGCGCTGGTCTGCACAAGCCTTAATGGATGAAAAGTGTTTTATATCAAATTTAGTATGTTAAAAAATACGAGTATATCTCGAGTGGGTTGGCAAAAAAATTAATAGTATCGACTTACCTGTTTATACCAACAACCCTTAGTTATGCCAGGAAAGAAATATACAACCCATCGTTTTTATATTCTACGTATAGGCTTCATACTTTCGATTGGTATTAAATTTATTCGTTAAACGAATGAGTGCAATTTAAATAAAGAGTCTTTTTTTAAAATTAATTATAAAAAAAATAACCCAACCCACTCGCGACATATTTTTAACATACTAAATTGAATATAAAATACTTTTCATCCATTATACGTATGCGTGCAGGTCGTTCCTCGAGGGATCCCATACTATAGGACCATCGAGGTAAAATAAATAAACAGTTAATTACTAATAAAAATAACAAAATTATGATCAGCAGGACGACCAGTCACCACAAGCAGCACCCGTTACCCGTCATTTCCTGCTGGGGTTGCGGGTTTGTCTGAAAGGGATATCGCGGCCCCGGCACACAGGCAACGGAAGGAACACGGGTGGGTTTTAGTCAGTAAAAGTCTGACACACCCTCTCGCTCTGCCCAGAGCGGGAGAAGTCATTTGATGATTACCCATCCTGAAAAAAAAAAAAAAAACCCGTCATTTGAAGCAATGACAGATTATACATGGTGCTCACATATGTGCAAAAATTGTAAAAGTACTCGTATATCTACGATATTCGTAAAATTTTAACAAGTAATACTAATAAGTTAGTGAGTGAGTCCAAGTAATCACAGAATGTAAAATCAATGATAAAAAAATAAAATAAAATACAATTAAATTAGCAACCAGTTTGATTTTGTATAGACTCTAAATTGTCTTACAGAGCAGGACCAGCATGTTCCCAAGCATTCTTATCTTGAACATAATCCTCTAATTTGTAATATGCTTGTTTACAAAGTTTACTTTCTACATGAGTTTTAAATTTGCTTTCATTTAATTGTATAGTACAACAGAAGGTATTTTGTTGTAACATTTAACATGGTTCCCCATAAAACCCTCCTTTTTGCTTCGCCGTAGTCGGGTAAATAATAAAAGAATAACTTATTATTATAAATTTTATTACTTATCTTAGTAAGTGAGAGTTCCTGGAAGGAGTTGGGGGAGGCTTTTGCCTAGCAGTGAGACAGCGTAAGTAAAGAAAATTTATATTTAAGTAAATTTAACAAACTAAAATGCCATTGTGTACAAACAGCAACACACTTAACTGCCCTATAAAGACGCAACTGAGAGAAATTATGACTGTTCGAAAGGGATAGATAATATATGTTAGTCATTTTCAATGTACTCATACGTTTTCCAGGAAAAGGTTCAGGTAATAATTCTTAATTCGGTCGTATTGCAATTCTTCTTTAAACCGACGACAATCTAAAAAGCCCGATTTGAAGTTTCTCATTATACATGCCGCGATAACTTTGAATGAACGTCTACGTAAGAAATCGAAATATCAAATTCATTATCCTAATGAATCACTATGTTATCCATACACTATAACAATGAGTATCTTTCGTAAGCACCAAGTTTCACTTTATATTAGAAAAACGCAGTCAAAAACACGAGTTAATCGTTGATTCATATTCCGACAGAACGTTATTACAATGTTATGTCTTTGGGTTCGTTGCTGTAGTGTTGTGACCGTTTTAAGTCGTTTTTTGACCGAATAAAATCGATATACTGAAAAGTAGATAGGTACTTTTACAAACATTACATTAAGAAAAGAGAAAAACGTATAATTACTGTATTATTAAATGTTTAAACATATTACAAAAACAAAATCGATCGAAAGAAAATTATAACGGAAGACTTTAGAACAGATGTACATTTTGACAAATAAGATGGAAAATGAATTTATTATAATGGTAACCGACGAAGACAGTTCAACTAATGATATATAATTTTTCTGGATCATCCGAAGTGGCGAAAGTGAATATTTTTTTTTACAAAAGTGAATTTATTTATTTACACGTCGTGATCATGATGATACGTGTAATAAAAAGATATGCCTCGAGAATCAGTTTGAAGTAATGTAGGTAAATTGTCGATTACAAACTCTAAGTATGATAAATCGATATGCCTCAAGAATCGGTTATTAAACCAACCGATTTTTTTTCCCGTCACTACACAAAATATTTTGGTAGGTGTCAAATCGGGCTTCTTAGATTGTCGCACGTTTAACACTCAAATTGAAATTTACTTGAAAGTATATTCCTAATAAAAACTGCATGGTTCATTATTAAAAAAAAATGTCTGTACTCAATTCTGTCTACACAAGATCTTTGAAAATATTATTCAAAATCTACAATAAATTCAATAATTTGATCTATTACAATAATTTGATAAAATACCTGCACGGCTCACCGCTGCGGAAAGAATCCGCATCGGAATTTTAAAAGAAATGGGGATGAGTTGCCGAAATATCGACAACTAAATGTGCACGTAAGTTTTACACCAAATTTTATTACTCGTATTAGTGTTTTTCGGTGTTTTTATACGTAAGATTCAGGTTAGTTGAGGTTTTCTTAACAGCACTAATTTTGTTTTTAGAAATGGTCGATATACACGTGGCTACGACGTCACGAGGAAGGCGCCGATGAAGCCCTACGCGACCGTCTTCGTGGTGCTCGAGGATGTGTCACAACAGAAGCTGAAGACGCCGCCATAGTCGCTTTACACTCGCAGGATATTTTCCACCCCACTCGTGATACTGCCACCCACTACTGTGTAAGTTAATATGATACAAATATTTAGCTGTGGGAATTGTTACTTCCCTGAAAGTTATACTAAATCTTAATGCTTGTTACAGATTTCAATGCAAACACTGCGTCGTCGCCTTAATGAAGGGGGTCTGCAGCGACACATACCAGCCCGAAAAAAATTACTTACACAAGCGCACAAAGACGACAGAATAGCTTTTTGCCTTTAATACTATAATTTTGACTGGATTAATAATATAGTTATATTTGTAGATGAAAAGACTTTCAAACCAGATAAGCATGGTCGGAAAATATTATACAGGCGCAAAAACGAACGTTATGTAGAAGCTAATACTTTGCCTAATAGGTCAAGTTAAAAAATAAGTCTAGGTTTTTGGGGTTGGATGAGTTCTATGGGTCTAGGGGAAGTTGTTGAATTACCTGTTAGTGGCCGGATGAATGGACATCAATATATGGAACTCCTTAGCGATGTTTTTTACCGACCGTTCGTTTGGCTTACCCTGAAGGCACTATTTATATTGCCCAGGACAATAGTGCAATTCATAGATCTCAAGTTGTGCAAGAATGGTTGGCAAGTCATCCTGATATCGAAGTCATACAATGGCCAGCAAAAAGTCCCGATCTAAATCCCATTGAGAATCTTTGGGCACAAATGATTCTCAATTGGGATTCCACTGAGGTGCGTAATCAGACCAATCTACGAGATCTTGTGTATTCCACTTGGGAATCGTTAAGAGGCAGCGAAATATGCTGGAACATGGTGGAGGATATGCGAGTCAGGATGACTTGTATACTGGAAAACGGTGGAGGTCACATTCCATACTAAGGGGCTCTCCCGAAAAAGTGGAGTTTTTGCCATAAAGTCCACGCTTGGCAGGTGGAATCGATTTCAATACTATAGTGCCGCGTCCATGTCATGCTAATTGTAAAATTAATTTATATCTCACCACAAATGAAATAATAATATTTATACATACTAAATTCAGTAGAACTAAAAACAATTTTCACCTGTGGGAGATTGGTGCCTATAGAGTCGGACATATAATATATAGGTTAAGATCGCACTGATTTGGTCGTAAACCAGTTGTAAACAGTGGCACGAGATGGGGCTTCATCGTGAAAGGCCAATCGAAGTCTATCATAACTTTCTTGTTGACTTAAATGTCATCGAAAGTCATAAAAAATCATTGTACGAATATTTTCTTGCGTTAAATTCATGCTGACGTGACACAGACAATTTTCAATTTGCCGCCAAATCGTAAACAAATGACAAATGAATAAAATACATACACAATAATATTGGCAAAGAGTCCATTTTCAAAATTTTAACTTATTTTTTTATTTTATCGTTTACAAGTGGCCAGTTCTAAAAACTTTCAGTGTCGCCCTCGTATAATATTTTCCGACCATAATTATCTGAAGGTCATTTTGCAAGTCAAATAACACTATATTTGTATGAGTCGATACGCTTCGCTCCGCTTAATAATGACGATTTTCGGATGATACCAATTTTTTACGAAACTAAACTTATTTATGAGATGAAGTTTATATGTGCTGACCAAGCAAGTTAAAATAAGTGCGCAGAATGAAAAATGTAAATAAAATAATAATTAAAAAGAATTGTTTTATTTAAATGTGTTTAAGGATAGTCGATAAAATCCTTTAGACCCATAATGTTGAATTCGTAAAATTATTGATATCACTAGATTCTGCGCGCGACTTCGTCTACGTTAAATTTCTTGTTCCCCCGTCGCATCGCATCGTCCGCGCTATTTCTTCGTTGTTTCTGACTTTTTTCTTCTTGCTCGTCTCCTAAGTGTCGTAGCGTGATGGTAAATATATAGCCTTCTGCAAAAATAGGGCTATCTAATGCAAAAATATTTTTTTTAATCCGACAGGTAGTTTCCGAAATTAGAGTGTTCAAATAAACAAACTCTTCAGCTTTATTATTAGTACGTATAGATTATAATAGTAAGAAATATGATGTCTAAATTTCGTCGCATTAAGGTAAAAAGGTAAAAGGAAAAGAAACGACGCTTGCCGATTTCGCCCGATTTGTTCATTTATCCGACAAAATTAAGTTATGTTACTCAGCCACTGGCTAGGGTTCATAATTGTCAACGTCAAACGTAAGTCTCTTTCCTGCGATAAGTCAGATAAAATTGTGTATAATTATGGGGCAGTTAAGTTTCTTGCTTTGTACATCTGAATCACCTGAAGTTACAGTTAATTGAAAACAGCATCCATCACGAATCTATGTATTATTCAACAAATCAGATTATCCAAACTCCTAAATCCATTAACAGATATCAGTATAACAATCAGTGTCGAATCCAATTTGTTGCGCACGGGTGCAGTTTTTGAATAACTTAGTATTAACCTGATAGTTGGTTAGTTTTGATTTTAGGGCCCTTTTTAATTTTTGTTTGTTTGTTTTTAGGTTAGGTTACAGTCTGCCTCTGGTCTTGTGCTATTTTTGAAGTATCGCCGATTTATTTCGCCCTGTTTGTAAGTGTGGAGTAAAATTATCAGTACTCTTATTTAGGACTTACCTATGCGACTGTAAAGGCAGAAACCTGATTGTAAGCCGACATTCATTCTTATCTATAATTTTAATCTGTTCCTTAGGCTAATTTGATATATTCCCCAAAATCTATTATTCCTTTTTCTAAATCCATATACGGATATCAGTATGGCAATCAATATCGTATCCAATCTATGGTCAACCTCGTAATTGCGTTAAAACCCTAAGATTGGAGGTCTCTTGTAGGACCTCATAAAACGACAAGGTCTAATGATCTATGTGACAGTTAGATCATTTCAACCATAGTGTATTTATTTACTTGAAATTAGTGTCATAATTCATCATCTGCTTAGCCTTTTCCCGACAATATTGGGGTTGGCTTCCAGTCTAATCGGATACAGCTGAATACCATTATTTTACATAAATAAAGCGACTGGCTGTCTAACCTCTACAACCCAGTTACTGGGTAATGTGATACCCTTTGGTAAGACTGGTTGTCAGAATTCCGGGCTTCTGACGACCCACAACGACTGTCAAAGATCCAGGAATGACAGCTGGAAAAAGCCGGCCAAACGATTAAACATGCTTTCCGAGGCACGGAAGTGTCTTGGTATGTAAAGATGGTCACCCATCTATGGACCAACCACGGCAAGTGTTGTATAACCTGGTCGATCGATCCGTGGTATTTTAATAAGCCACAAGTCCCTACAAATTGTTGCCAAAAGCGCTAACGCAATTACATACGAGGTCAACTAAACTATCACCTACGTTCACTAGTTCTAGTTTTGCAATGAGATTGTCCTAACCGCGTTAAAGCGGAGCGTGTCGCTGTAACATGTTTATCTACTGGATACGTTAGTGAGTGATCTGTGACGAGTCATGGTTTACACTAGCAAGTTTGTTTAGTTTTGATTTTTGAGTGTTGACACAATTTTTATTGTTTTGGGTTATGTTGGTATTAACTTGTACTTAGTTGCTGTCATTAAACTAAAAGTTTGTAGTCGCATTCTGAAAAACTTTTTGGAAATAGAAAAGTAAGCTGTTATGTCTCTAAACTTTCCACTCTATTTAGTATACAGAAAATATAATTATGTTCTCCCTTATGACCGAGTCTCTAGTCGTAGTAAGCAGAATAACAGAAGAAATACGTGAAATAATTATTTAAACTACCAATACTACTAGTTAATTGATTCAGGCGTGACTTTGTGGAAATCCAAGTCAATCGTCATCCTGAGGATGCCTCGTTGAGAGGTGAAACACGTGTCGATTTCTTACAGGGTTTTTTATGACTCCTTAAGATCAGTTAAGCGGATTAGGTTACTAAATAGACGTCGTCTATTGTATTTTACTACCAATACGTCATTATCTCGATATTAAAATTTTATTCGCGAACAGTTTTATCACAAGAACATTTCAAAAGCAAAGAACTATTGACATTTCAGCGCAATTGCTAAGTAAACCGAAATACCTTCAAGAGAATAGAATATAAAATCTTCATGTAAAAGTCTTAGAACAGTTGGAATAAAACGCAGAAGACTATTCGCTATAATATTTTTTTTATTGAAGTCTCGTAGACACAGCATTATGCTGGAGTCGTAAAAGAGAAAACAATCTGCGAACGACGTAGTTTACATTAACAATTTAGATACATTTGTAGGTATGAATACTTGAATAGATCAAAATACTTGAGCACTTTATATCTGCTTAAGTTAAAAGTAAAGATATAAAGTTAATTAGGGCTGTGCTTTTGTTTTAAGAAAAATGCTGATTTTATTTAGTAAAAAGGTGTTGAATGTTTGATCTGAGGAGATTGGAGTAGCAGAGGGGTTTTTGGAACGAAGTTGTTTAACGTGGCTTTTAAACTTTCAGAAATCGTCACGCTAAAAAGTGTTAATACTTGCGATTGTCTTCCTCTAATTCAAAAAGAAAGAAAGAGAGAGAGAGAGAACGCCGGCAGTAAAATACAAAAGAAAAGTGGAATGTGATGTGAGTGAGTGAAATTTCACACATCGGCCCGAGTACACTGCACGAGAAAGAGAGAGAGTGACAATGTAATTTAATAAGAAAACTGATTAAGAATAATTGTGTCATAATGTTCCTGATACATTTGCACACCTCACATGGTTGTAATACAGTGTACCTTGTGAACTTTTGTAACATCCTCTGAACCTGTGTTATGCAAATAAATGATTTGATTTGATTTGAAGAGAGAGAGGAAGTGTGAATTTGGTCAAAATGTAAATCCAAAATGACGGATGCGAATTATTTTGTTTTGTTTTAAATCGCACGTGAGAAGGAACTTTCCTGACTGCACACTATTTTTCACATAAACTTTTTTTTTTTTTTTTTTTTTTTTTTTTTATTCAAGTATAAGTATAAAGTAAAATTATGATATAGATTAATTACAATCGAGGAAAATTAAATTCTAACTGTAATGTAGACCTGCCTGATCTAGGTTTATGAAAAACCTGTGTTTCAGGCCATCAATTTACATCAAACATTTAAAAAGAAGACAACAATAGGTTTATTACTAAGCTAAATTAAAAGAAGACATGATATTTTCAATGACTTAAAGAGTAACTATTTATTTGGGTATATTTTTTTAAGACTAGATTATTTAAGATATGATGTTTAAATAAATTAACAAATAATATTAAAGTAGATAAACTGGACACTGTTATTAATTAGGTAAAAGAAGAGACTTAATATAGAGTAGATAGATAGAGATATTATTTTAAAATTTCTAGTAGTTTTTCCGTGTCTGTGTAATTGAGTTTTGACAAATATTAAACTGAGGAAGACCTGGATGAGACTCGCACAGACAAGGGAAGCATGGCATGAAAGGGAGGAGGCCTATACTCAGAAGTGGGTGGAACAACACTGCCAATGATGATGATGATGAAGGTATTTTTAATATTTTTAAGTTAGTGTTTCTTTTGATAAGTGCTGTAAAAGGCGATTAAAACTATGTTTTTAGGGTTCCGTTTTTTCCTGTCGACGTACGGAACCCTAAAAACATAGTTTTAATCGGGATTATAGGATCACTTCGTTGTCCGTCCGTCTGCCTGTCTGTCAGTCTGTCAAGACCCTTTTTCTCAAGAACACAGTGGTATCAAGTTGAAATTAATATTAAATACGTAGGTTTAATGATCTCTTGGAGCTCTAAAAAATCAAGATTCTAAGTCAACGCAAAAAAACAATATGGCCGTTTATGCGACATACTCGTATTATGATACTCGCAAATAAATAGAAAATCAATAGGGTACGTCCCGTTGATCTAGAATCATGAAATTTGACAGGAAGCAATGTCTCACAGCATATGTAAAGGAAACAGTCCGAAAATAGTTACTTTGTAGATTTATCAGACAAAAAAAAATTCTTTGCGATTACAAACCTACATTTGCGGTTGGATAATTGACCGTGACATATATCGATGTATGGGAAAACATATTTTTCAAATACAATGTTAAGTTTGTTTTTGGGATAGATTCATACCAACTACGGAACCTTTCATTGTGCGTAGTCCGACACGCACTTGGCCGGATTTTTCTTGTTAAAGTGCTTCTCCAATTTTTGAAGATTAGTAGCATTAAGCTTTGCATGAGGTTCAGTGTCAATTACAAATACAAATAGTATTGCAGTACCTGCTTGCATGTCTGTCTGTCTAGTCGCTGATTTGACTCAGCCCTTTTTTTTTCGGGTGGGAAATTATCAAATAACTTTTCCCACTCTGGGCGGAGCGGGAGGGTGTGTCAGACTCTTACTGGCTAAAACCCACCCGTGTTCCTTCCGTTGCCTGTACATTGCCAGGGGCCACGGTATCCCTTTCGGACTTTCCCGCGACCCCGGCAGGCATCGGGAATCGGCCTGCGATTCCCTTTAGCTTTAAGTCATTGTAAGATCTATACAAAATATGGAATTCAAATAAAGACATGAACATGAATAAGTATTTTTATTTGTGAATATATTTGTGATTACAGTCTGCTAATTTTGAGTAACTGGTATCTTTTTATTTCAGACCAGTCCTAACGTCGTCATAATTATAGAGAATGATAGCAATCTCTTTACTGCCTTACTTAGGCAAAGCAGTAAAGAATATTAACCAAGGGTCTATGCTAACAACTCAGAGTTACGACACACTCTTCAAATTGTTTCGGCGACCCTTCCTTGTATCGCGCTTGCGATTTTGCGACAATACGCGGAATAAGTCTATTTTATAATATTTGTGCTTTATGCGGCCCTTGAATACGGAATCCTAAGTAGATCACTGCTATATTTAGCTCATCATGACCTGATTTTTTTGGTAGACATTTTCAGGTTTTATGTTAAACTAGCTTTTGCCCGCGGTTTCGCCCACGTGGATGTCGAAAAAACATCCCACAGGAACATGTTACCGGGATTCAGATGTCCTAACCCAGATCTGCGGTTCATCTAAATCCGTTCAGCCGTAACGGCAGGAAAAGGTAACAAGCAGATAATAAATCTATTTTAGGGTTCAGTACTTCAAAATGAAAACTTTAAACCCTTAAAAGATGACTTTATTGTCTGTCGAGACCCTTTTTCTCAGGAAACCGAGACATCAAAAATGTAATAGATATTGAAAATTGAGGTCTACGGTCTCTTGGAGCTGTACGAAAATCAAACTTCCAAGTCAAGGCAATAAATAAATACGGTTATTTATGCCGCATATTTTGACATTCGCAAATAAACGGGAAAAAGCGGGAAGCAAGATCAAGTAAAGAGGAAAATCCGAAAATTGGTAATTTATAATATGAACTGCAAAGTTAAGTTTGTGCTTTAATCTGGGATCAAAAATTTATAGGCCGTGTCTTGAAGTAACATTTAGTCAGTTCTTATTAGGTACTCTCTTAAAAGTTTTTTTTTCAATTGAAAAGTTAAGTTTGTTCTCCAATCCAGATTTGGAAATTCGGGCAGCCGAGCAAGCACAGCTTTAAGACGGAACCCGGGGCTGTTAAATGATTCTAAATGCCTTACTTAAAAAACTAAATAATCATTTTACTATTATTATCACCATTAATTTATAGTAGTTTCTAGTACCGTCATTCAACACATAGTAATACCTATGTGTTAGGAAGGTTGGTTTATGACTTTACGAGTATATTGTAATAACTTTTGACAGAGTGGGCTGATTTTAATGAAATAAAGACTAAATGTTATGTCAAGATAAGGACTATGACTATATTTCCAATACCTTAATGCACTTAAAAGAAGACACCAACAAATCAATATTACATGTGAATTTTAAAATCATCCGCTTTTCACCCTGCCCTGGAGTTGCATCAGGGAGGCACTCCGGTATCACCAGATGCCGACCAACCTCTGTCGTGTGGTCGTGGCCTATTTGACGGACAGGGCCGTCATCTACTCCAGGAGAATGGAACCAGCGAGAGATGTCGTGCGGTGTCCCACAGGGATCGGTCCTGGGGCCACATCTGTGGGACATCGGATACGACTGGGTGCTGCGCACCGACCTCCCTAGCGGCGTCAGCGTGACCTGCTACGCTGACGACACGTAGGTCCTGGTACAGGGGAGGTCGCACGAGGTGGCGGCCGAACTAGCGACACGCGGAGTTGCGACAATCGTTGATAGGATCCGGCAATTGGGACTCGAGGTGGCCCTGCACAAGTCCGAGGCCTTGTGTTTTCATGGTCCTTGGAACGCGCCACAGTTGGGTTCCCAAATAACGGTAGGAGGGGTTCACATCGGCGTCGAGTCGACGATGAAATATCTGGGACTCGTCCTCGACAGCCGGTGGAACTTCGTGGAGCATTTCCGACGTTTGGCTTGGAGCAGGCCGGGGCTGCCTTAAAGCGGCTCCTGCCCAATCTAGGGATCCAAACGCCTCCTACCGGAGGCTCTACGCAGAGGTCGTGCGGTCCATGGCCCTTTACGGGGCACCGGTGTGGGCGCGTTCTTTGAGGCTGCGGCCAGCCCGCCGGTTGAACGCGTCCCAAAGGGTCATGGCCATCCGGATGGTCCGGGGATACCGCGCGGTCGCCGGTGAGGTGGCGAGCCTCCTTGCCGGATTGCCGCCATGGAATCTGGAGGCAAGAGTCCTCGCGCACATTTGGGAGTGGCGCGAGGAGGCTAAACACCGGGGCGTATCTCCGCTGCCGCGAGAAATCTCATGGCGTCATGGAGAGTGCGGTTGTCGTAACCCCGTGCTGGGCACGCCACAATTGCCGCGATAAGTCCCCTCTTTGAGAAGTGGCTTGAGAGGCACCACGGCATCCTCACCTTCCGTCTGACGTAGGTCCTCACCGGACACGGTTGTTTCGGGAGGTTCCTGTTCAGAATAAAGCGGGAGGAAACGCCTGGGTGTCACCACTGTGTGGATCGCCCGGAGGACACGGTGGAGCATACGGTGGAGGTCTGCCCGGCTTGGGCGGAGCACCACCGTGTCCTCACGGAGGCGATCGGCGACAGTGATCTGTCGCGTCCGGCCCTGGTCCAGGCCATCTTACGGAGCGAGAGGGCGTGGGAAGCCATCACTTCCTTCTGCGAAGCAGTAATGCTCGCGAAGGAGGAGACGGAGCGCGTGATTGAGGGACAAATGTCGCGCCCTCAGCCCCTAGCCACCGCAGGAGACGCCCCGGGCGTCGAGAGTCGCGAGCCGACTTCCGGCCACCGTAGGCGCGGGCTTGCGGACGGTGAGCAATGGGTAGCTCGCCGTCCGATAAGGACCAGGCCCGGGTCGACGGTGCGTTGTGTTCCACGTGCGCCTCAAAGAGATGTCAGCACAACGGAAGGGGTCCGCTAGGACCGATGCCTGCCGGGGTTGCGGTAAAGTCCGAAAGGGATACCTTGGCCCCTGGCAACGTACAGGCAACAGAAGGAACACGGGCGGGCTTTAGTCAGTAAGAGTCTGACACGCCCTCCCGCTCCGCCCAGAGCGGGAGAAGTTATTTGATAATTTTGCAGCCTCAAAAAAAAAAAAAAAACCGTTTGGGGGATGATTTTCCAAAAACGCTGAAAAGTGTAATTCTTTATTTCTTACCAAAAGCACAAATTAGAATTTTCATATCTACATACAAACTTTCATCCCCTATATCACCCCCCCTCATATTATTTTCAAGACAAAAAGTACCTTAGGTCCTTCTCCAGGATGCCATGTATCTCCTTGCCAAATTTTATCGAAATTCGTTCAGTGGTTTAGCCGTGAAAAGGTAACATACAAATAGACAGCGAAGCTATTTTCGAATTTATAATATTATATTTAAATATATTCGTATAGTATGGGGTATTACCCAGTTACTGGGTTGTGGAGGTTAGATAGGCAGTCGCTTCATGTAAAATGCTGGTATTCAGCTGAATCCGGTTAGACTGAAAGCCGACCTCAATAAAGTTGGGAAAAGGCTAGGCAGATTGATTGATATAGCATGGATAATAGCAGTTTAAAAAATAATAAAAAAAAAACAGTGAAATATGCTTCCACATTCTTTACAAAGCTTTGTTTTTGTCATAATTATTTATTTGAAATCGAACCTAAAGCTCAGCCATGAAAACAAAACACACACAGACAAACAAACTCAATAGACTAAACAAAAAATGGATACTCTCCAGGTTTCTAAATAAAGAAAATACCTACATTGCTGACAGCCAAAACACTGTATAAAGGCTTGTGCAGACCAGCGCGACACGAACAATACAATTTCTAAGAAAAGTTCACAGTATAACAATAACCGGTGTCGCGTCGCGCGACAAGTCGCGCTGGTCTGCACAAGCCTTAACTTGAAAAACATTTTGAACTCACACAAATTCAAAAAATACTCCCAACATTTTACAAAGTAACTACAGTCACAATTTCCTTCAAAACAAACATACTTACCTCCCGCAATGAGCCATCGTGGATCCGTCATTAAACGGCAGACACAGTCAACCGACTATAAATCAACTCGGTTGCTTTGCATAACAACCAGGGACAATAGCAGTTTGTGCCGTGTGCCGTGTTGTCGTAAGTGCTGACTTGTGCGGAAAAATTGCATCTGTTTATCTGGATTGAAGCGGGTGTTCTATGAAAGGTTAGATCGTGGATATTGGGGATGGGGTAATTATGATTTGAGGGTGGTTTGATGCTGTCTGATGTTTTCATTATTGCGAATTTTAGGATAACGAGCTTTTATGAGTGTCGACACAAGAACATCCAGTCCTAGGCTGTCAGTAGTCACGGTCACTGTCAGTTACGTCAGCGAGACTAGTAAATAGGACTGACAGTCTTTACCACTAAACTTGCTGACATTTATCAGCGCTTTTCAGCGCGACATGAGCTATTCTCGCAGAAGTCTAGACGATAAGAACACTTTGTTGTAGCATAACCAAATGTTAAAATACCTGTAAACTGTAATAAAATAGTATAAGAATGTAATTTGTGGAGATAAATAAACATAATTTGATTTAATAATATATAAACTGACGAGGAATTTAAAAAAAGTCACTAACTTATGAAATATTTCCGAAACCACGCAAGATAGCTTCTTTAAGTGAAAAGCAACAATTAAGTGTATTTAAAACATAAACATTTTAAACTGTTGTCAAGATTTTTTTACTTCATGACGCTAACTTATGTGGTTTAGGAGATATTTAGATTTGTTTGGCACTTTTCAAGTGGGTTTTTTATATTGCTCGTCAGTGTAGTATATATTTTTTTTAATAGTATTTTTCCGTTTTTTCTGTAGACGAACGTCGAGTGTTGAAAAATGCATTTATTTTAGCGGGTCATTATTATGTCTTATTTGTGATCGTCAGGAAACTGTGAACACTGCTTGGCGGCAGAAATAGGTATTTTCTTAGTACGTACTTTCTTTATCGTCTTTTTTTTTCACAATAATCTCTTCAAAGTCCCTTTACATAAATCTGTTTTTAATTAAGTCTGTGTTATAGTGAATCGGCGCCATTGACTCATCATTCCGCTTTCAACGGGGAGCGATAAATCAACTCCCTCGCTTTACATAACAAACAAGGACAATAGTATTTTGTGGCGAATTTCTCTGCTTTACCTAACTGAGGGGGCTGAGAAATTGCATCTGTTTTATGTCTAGAAGTCACTGGATATTTGATTTTGTCGACTTGTATGAAATGGGAGCTTTGGCTTTCATTTGTAGTAACCCCTTTGCCACTGCACTGGATTAATTCGGGATTCCTATCTTTATAATTAAGCAAATGCTATTGGTAATTGATAAAATTGCTAGATATTTTTGAAGTTATGACGCAACGGAAGGCTATGTCCTGACTGTAATTTGACCATTTCTTGACTAAATTGACAGAATTAAGCTACTACAGAGTACTTAAGAGTACTTATTAGTCAAACTATTCAGCCACCCTTTTCCTTCAGTAGTTTAGTTTGAAGTAACTAACTACATGGTACATATTCATAGGTCCCTTCCTATAAAACATCTCTTACTTAGTCGGAACTTTGTGCCCACGCTTAAGACGAATAAAGTGTCATTTTCCGTCAAGTAACATCGTCGAGCCTATGTAAATAAAGCCTTACAGCGTAGTTTGAAGTAAAGTACTATACTGCCTATATATACATATAGGTACCTATATGTATATAGGATTGTCAAGAACCGAGAACTTTGTTACGCTTATGTTCACAATGTCGCCGCTTGCGAAGATTTTGACACCCTGTATAATTGCGGAAATTGAAACTGGATTTCAATGATGATGTTTGTAAATACAGGAACATCTTTAATATCATTACGTACCTATATAGCCTATAACGGGTAATTTAAGCTTTAATTAGGTGGATAGCTAAAGACAATGTTACGTGTAACGAAGATGTTATGATTATGTAGACTATGTAGAGATTAATCACAAGTTAGAATTCCGTTGAGGTTTGCTTTAATTATAGCTTATTGTATCGTGTTGCTGTTACTGTTGCGTTAAATAAGGCGCTTATGCAGTAATATACTTTATGACCTTTTTGGAAGACATGCTTTGTAAAACCACTAATATGGAAATGGCAGTCGCAAATGGACATAGGCTTTATCAGAAAAAAAGTATTGGTTGCACTAATGGATAATTTCACTTTTTAGTTTAGGATAGTGATAAAAATAGGTAAACGTGAATCGTGACTATCACAACCTTACTTTATAACCTAATTCTTATGTTAATACTTTAAAAACGTGGATTACTGTTTACTAAGCGCCTATGTGCGAATTCAAGACTTATTCGAAGTTAAGGGTAACACCTACTTCGATACTACCTACAACTTGACTATGTACTTGTTTAGAATTTAGGTCTAAGCTCTCTATCTAGTTATTATTCCCTCAACGAACTTTGGATCTTAGTTTATTATATTGTCGACTGCAGTGCTGATCCCTTAGAATAATAATTTAATTATTATCGAAATCACCATGCTTGGCGGACGGATTGGGGATCATATAAATGTTGAAACAACTTTAAGAAACATTTATTTAAATTATATTATTAGTTATATTAGAATAGGCAAGCTCATTGCTCATTATGAAGAAAAACCGGCCAAGTGCGTGTCGGACCAAGCATAATGAAGGATTCCGTAGTTGGGATGAATTTATCCCAAGAACAAACTTAACATTGTAGTTGAAAAACATGTTCTCCCATACGAAATGTATGGGAGAATATGTTGTCAAACTGCAAATTTAAGTTGATCAATTATTACTCGTTAACCTGTAAAGCCAACTTAGATGTGATAGTTTTCCTTTTAACTTTATTATATATACTACTGCTGTGGCTTTTTTTATTAATCACAGCACAACCGTTTAGCTGGCAGGGGGGGACACAATACTCTAACAAAAATTAGTACTTTAAAGCTTAATATTTCGCAAACGGATCCCTAAATTAGAAAATGGCTTTGACACACCCACAATATTTTTGAATGACATTTCCAACGACATCCTACTCTATAGGATAGACGAGAGAATAAAAACACCCCCACTTTATGTTTAGGGGAGATTCCCTAAAAAAAAAAAACTTGTTTGTTTTGCCACTTTGTCGGCGTGATTAATATGTATACCCATGTCAAATTACAGCTTTCTAGTACTGACAGTCGATGGCGAAACTATAAGGATTCCTCGTTTACTACGGAACCATAGACCGAGATTTCAGCAATCAAGCCATTTTTTAAATTCGAACTTCATCCCGACAAAGGTAAGTTCCAATTACAAAAACTAACGTTAAATCCGAGTCTAAGTTATAAATTTTGTATTAAGAACTTTACTTGGCTAGGAATAAAGTTCTAACCACAAAACTGTTTAGTGAGTCAATTTAGTGTTTTTTTTGTGTTTAATAGCCTAGAGGTTAAAATTAGATCCAGTTTAGTAATAAGATGGAGTATGACTGGCCAGCCTCATGAAACTCTTAGTTGCTTATACGACATGATAAAGAAATGATAATAATACTCTTACTTAACTCGTCTGCTCCAAAAGCGTCGATTCTTCGACAAAGTACCCTTAAGTTTCAAGCAATCTAAGTTATTGAACTGAAAAGTTTGCTTACTTCTTTCTACAGAAATAAGTTGGATCCTGACTTTAATTAAGTTACACAGGAAAAGACATGCTAAGCTTTATGAAAATGTCACAATCAAACTATTTTATTTATTTAAGTATTTATTTTAAAGTTTCGTTGTAAGCTCGGAGTATAAATCAACATAGATTGTTTACACTTATGTTAATTTGTCTCCCTGATGACCTATTTCGGAATAAAAATTATAATAGGGTGTTCGTTCTAACTCATTTAGAACAAACCGTGTGCCCCTGTGGAATTGTTCGTCGGTAAAAATGGCAAACTTCCATATAAACTGTTGTACCCCTTTAGGGGATGAGTTTTCAAAACTCCTTCCTTATTGCTCACCTTCATTAGGAACTCTTATGCAAAATTTCAAGCTTCTAGACCCAGCGGTTTAGGCGGTTCGAATTGTCTGTCAGTGAATTTAAGATTTTTTATCGACTTAATGTCGATTTTTCATTAGGAAAAATTAACACAATAGCACCTACGTTCTCAGTTTTTCATTTTCGTGAACCAACAGTAGGTACCTATTTAGTTCTAAGTAATCACGTCGTGTCGCCGGCGGTTATTTCCTCAGTTTCTTTGTCCAACTCCATTTCAATGCAATAAACCTTGCTGGCTATTTGAGAACTACCCCTGAATTTGATATAACGTTGTCTGTGTTTTTTTTTGTTAGAACTTAGGTAAAGTTGCAGTTTTCTAAGATTTAATACTGTTAAAAAATATGCTAATGTACTTTGAAGACGTGTCGGAGCTCACCGTCTATACTTTCTTCGAAATTTTCAACCAGTTGTTTATGAACACCACAGTTGCACTGCTGCTTAATTATAATGCTTTTCCCAGGTTTACCTGCTTCACGCAACCTCTTCTTACGAAAACTAATTCGCCAGACAACTGAGATTTCTGATCATGAAACAGAAATGTGTATGGTTGTTGGAATCTTTGTATTGGCAAAAATCAAGAAGATACGCAAATTAAAATGGTAAATAAAATACCAATACCTTTAGTGAGATATATCCTAGACACAGATACCACAAAAACATGCAAACACTACAACAAAAAAAATACTAATCAAAGCTTAAAACTAGAGCCACCAGACTATAACGAACTTCCAAATGTCGTTACAAACAAATCACCATCTATTCTAGCTCGACTCTGGCAATTCATTTATAATCTTTTTTTTTTAAGAGTAAACACTGCATTGTGCTTGCCACAAAATATCAAGAATTCTACTCCAGTAAAGAAATGAGTCTAGATCCATACTAATATTGTAAAAATGCGAAAGTAACTGTGTCTGTGACGTTTCCACGCTTAAACGTTTTGGAATAGAAAAAACAGAATTTGTTACCCAGAAAAAACTATTTACCCAAATGAAGTACATTTTTAAGTTAATTCTAATAGCTCCTACTCTATGCCGCTGTGCCTCCAGCACTATACCGGCGGCATGGCCGCCGGCTCGGCCGCCGGGCATGCCGCACAAAGCCACACAAAGGATCGCAAAGGAAATGAAGGCGCAAAAGTCGGGGGTACGTGCTGCGCGACAAAAGCCGGCGGCCGTGCCGCCGGCATAGTGTGTAGGAGCCATGAAACAGGTAAAATAATTGACAACCGTCTTAAAATATATTTTTTTCTAATCAAAACGCAGGATAATATTATCTTATTTCTAGAAAGTATTTGTAATTTTTTCGTTCCTAAAGATGTCCATACTTTTCTAAAATCGAATTTTGATTTTATTTATAAATCTATATTAAGATATTATATGAGTTTATATAATTGTATTTTTTTTATTTTTTTATTTGACTTTATAAGTCAAGCTATTTTTAATTTTATTTCAATTTATTGTTGACATAATCTACTCATTACAATGTTTTTTCTAATGAGTTGTATTGCAATATGTGGTTAGCTAGTGACCTCGACAATTGATCATATTAGTTATTGTTATTAGTAATTAACTGTTTGTTTTATTTATTTTATCTCGATGGTCCTAGTTTATCATTTATAACTTCCTGTTACAACTATATGTAAGCGGGCACGCCCTTTATGCCCGGAGGCTTTTATTTAGATAAGTTCTGTTTACGTTTAGTTTTTATTTCTGCCTGAGTATAGTTCTCGATGATGTTGTGTGGTATATTGGCGTGTGCTAGCTAACATATGGCTAATAATTTAAATTATGTTTTGTGTTGCGTAATCTAAATTATCTAAATTATTTTGAATACTATTATATAGAATCTTATTTTTTTGTTCTTCTAACTGAACAGACAGCTGTGCTGCTGGGGAGTTTGTTGCGCCACTTCTTCGTCCCAGCTAATGCACTAGGAAGTGGTGAAGGGTGGGCGTTTTGGGGGACTGTCTTATGTAATTTTGACGTTCGAAAAGTGCTGATTCTCAGCCTAGTTTGAATAAATGACTTTTGAATTTTGAATTTTGATTCCGATCCCCGCTACACGTGGCAGGCTGCCGCGTCACTACACTGGTCCCAATACATTTTACATGTTTTACATGTAGGTTTACATTATGAGATTACATTCCGAGCACGGCAGCAATGCCGCGGCAGTAAATGTATGGTTCCAAACCCCGTAGCAGCAGTGCTGCGACAACACTGCCGCGTGCAGTGGGGTTCGGAATCATACCTTAATATAGATTTATTATTAAACCTTTCATTATCCGTAAAGTCTCTACGAGGTTAGCATTTATTGGAAATGTATAGTTCGATAACGGAACTCAAATCCAGTCTCCAATTCGATACTTCGGGTGTAGTTTCGATTTTAATTGCATAATGTATAATTATAATTATTTAACTGTTCCTTCTGCATGTGCATTATTTTGCGAACGGGAGGTGTTACATACTGTATCCAAGTTTGTTAAACTAATAGTTGGCGAAACACTATACCTAAATGTTCACATTAAAAGAACTTGTGAAACTTCACAGACGTCACGAATCACACCACACATCCGATACCTACCACATACCACACACACACACATGTGATATCACATCTGTGAAGTTTCGCTTATTAATTTATGTTTGTAAATCTATACTCTATACATAATAAAAATGTGCTCTATACATATTACAAATTAAAGTCAATTTCGTGCTTTTCTGTGTGTGACAGCGTTGTTCTTTTAAACTACGCAACGGATTGATGCGGTTTTCACCATCATTTTGAGAAACCGGAGTCGTAGAAACCGTGCCAAGCAGGGCCTTGTCACTAACAATAATTTAAACAGTAAACTCAATAATATATGTGTATCTAAAATCTCTTGTATCATAAATAATTTGCCATCTTTTATTTACACTTTGCCTTTTTCTTCGGTTGGAGATTAAGTACTCAAGTGTTCGAAGTGGATCTTCTTCGCTTTTCCTTCACATTGTGCCCTAACCGTCAGAGGCGAGAAAATTGCAATTAAAATCCAGTCTACCGCCTGCAATTAACAGTAATTGTTATGTGCATAATATGGCGATATTAATTTTACGATGGCAAACGTTATTTATTTATCAGGAAATTCCTCCTAGCGTTGAAATAAGGGCGATATGTTATGCTCCATATACGACTATTTGGAATTCGGTAAATTAGTCAGACTGGCACTAATGCCGATAATCTCAATGTGTTAAATGGAACTCAAACGTTTTAACTGATCGGGGACTTTATAGCGCCAATCTTATGTACAATTAAACTTGTTTTGCAATTAATTGTTTTTGTTTATTAACTTTAATAAAAACAATTTATAATAATTAAAGATACACATACACACAAAAAATAAAAATATAAAGTTAAAACACATAAATATTACAACACTTTCATTAATCCCTCTCACAGTATGTACTTCTGACATGTCAATAAAATCTTTGTCCATTCATCCGCAAACAGATCGTTTGTTGGATTAGAATGCCCCGTCTCCCCTGGCACCACTCGGGTTCTTGTTCTCGTTCTTGAGAAAAACAAATAATTGTAACCTAAGGCTGCAGGTTGCCTATTAAGGTTGGGGAAGAACACGTGGCGAGTCTAAATTTGTTTCTAATCAATAATAGCGACGGCATTGTTGACGGAGCCCCGCATCACGGAGCTCCTATTACTCATGCTCGGGCTACATTGTCACGTCATCGCGAACTAAACTTCGCGCGCTCTCTCTCGCACACCGCTCGACGTCTCGTTGAGCAACACAGAGCGCGGGAAGTAAAGTTTGCGATAACGCGACAAGTAGCCCCAGCATTATATGTTTTAAAAAAAACACGACGAAGGGGATACTGGGGTATTCGTTCGCTCGCTTTGCTCGCTCACTAGATCCCGCCATCCTCTTCGAAACTAACCTGTACGAGTCGGGGTGCCCCAAGTACCGAGCTCGCTTCGCTTGCTCTTGCATCCTTAGTTCTACTAATAACAAGAGGACTAACATTGTCGTAACTTCCGCAGCTTTCTAGGTTGTTATTAAAAGAGTAACGGCTAGGGCTGTGCAGGGTAGGCTTCGCAGGCCGTTGACGACACGGTTGGCGCAGTGGCTGAGCGATCGACTGGTGCGCAACGTGTCGCGGGTTCGATCCCCGCACGGAACAAATATTTGTATGATCTGCAAGTAGTTGTTCCGGGTCTGGGTGTTAGTGTATGTGAGTTTCTATGTTTGTAAACGCGCCCACGATACAAGAAGAAATTCTTAGTGTGGGGCAAAGTTAAAAAAAAAATAAAAAAAAATAACGGATCGGTAGGCAGAGGTAGAAGATAATTGAAACAGCCGGATAGGGTAATACATATACGTATATGTTAGGTAGGTAGTAGAACACGAGTAGGTCGTGGTTAAAGTCACTGAACACTTGAGCACTCGCACATATAGGTAGTTTAGGAAGGGTACCGTCCTTGGCAGCATGCGGCAGACTTGGGGGTCTGCTCAGCAGAGGCTCGGCAATAGGCCGGACGGCCTTCGTAAGTCGGTAGTACGCGGAGGGCCTATCAGATCGGACTCCGCAGATAACTTGCAGCCAGCCCATACGAAGAGCCCTGGAAGGCGCGTTAGAGAGCGTATGTTAGATGCGGTGCGAGTAGCAGCAGGCCGCATGCGATGTGCCAGCTTAAGTCCCTTTACAGCTACCAAGGTACTGAATGGATAGCAGAGTAGGCGGTAGCTTAACACATCGCAGCGACTTACAGGCAGAGAGAGAGTGCAAAGATAGCGTGGCACCATGACAGATGTAAAATGAGGCTAAGTATGTGACACGCGAGCATAAAACACAAGATAACAATGATCATAGCAGATGGCACACTAAATATCTTATAGCACAGTATAATATAATGCTGAACTCACCTAGATTCGGGGCACATAGTATAAATTAGAGGATTGTCTGCTAGAATGCCTGGTTGCAGATGAAATGACAGAGTATCTATAGAAAAGCAGTGTTATACCACGTTTTTAGGGATGTGGTTAGGAACTTACTAATTGTGATATTTTAGCATCACTCGATTATTTACAGCTGAGACCACTCACAACGCTACAAAAGCCACAACAAAAACACCACGATGCACATTGAATACATTCACGCAACTCGGGGAGAAACAAAATGAACGAAAACGAATGATGATGAAAGACAATTGTTTTTTTTATTTTATTTTACCCTCCGTTTTATCGACCGGGCACGACATTTTACACCACATACACTATACTGTGACAGATTTGGTTGTCAATTGCCTATTTTAAGTTTCGTTTTCGCTTTTTATCCGATTTGAGGTTAGAAACAATTTTTAATAATTTCTTGAAAAATACGCGTTACCTTTTAATAAGAATGATAGCGTTATAATCGGGGACCCAACCCCTACCAGCTTTAACCTCTTTTACCGCTATACAACTGCCAAACGATACTAGATCCAACCCGCTATATTTGCAGTGGCAGGCCAAAAGTCGCGCGTTTATTGTGTGTGTTCGATATAACAAGTAATTGCTTTTTGTGATGTTATGTCTATGGCTTATAGAATGTGGGCCTGTTTTTGTTGCTAGACACATTTTAGTACCACTTTTGGGTGTTTGAATGAGACAAAGTGTGTTTGTTCTGTGTGTTTCAATGATGATTGATGTGTATTTTGGTTTTCAAAGTCAAAGTCAAATCATTTATTTCAAATAGGCCCTTGCAAGGCACTTTTGAACGTCACCAATTACAAAAAAAAAAAATGATTCTAGTCGCTCCTTCCAAAAGGTAGTTTTCGTATGGAGAATAATGGGCAAGAAACTCCACCGTTACTCTTTTAAAATGTTTTACAATATTTTGTATATGTAGGTACATTAGTTATATAATTATATGTGAAGACGATGCATCTAAAAATAAAAAAAATAAATTACTATACCACAATATAGGTAAAAAGATTTTTTTAAAGAGAGCAACGACAGATAAATTAATTACTTATGTGATAGATACCTACATGGTTCTCACATATTTACAAACATTGTAAAAGTAGACGATTTTCCAAAAAAAAAAGTTACAATTAATAAGTCAGTGTGTGAGGAAGTAATCACAGAATGTAAAATCAATGTCATATAATAAAATATAATAATTTATACAACTTAAATTAGCAACCAGTTTGATTTTGTCTAGATTCTAGATTATCCTATGGAGCTGGACCAGCATGTTTCCAAGCATTCTTATCTTGGATATAATCCTCTAATTTGTAATATTTATTATATATTTATATTATATTATATTTATTAGTTTAATTGGCATGTTGGTGTGTTTGTGAGTGAAAGTGGTAGTAGAATAACGGTTGGCTTTAAATATTTGGTTGATTCCAATTTCAGTTTGGGAGTGCTACAATGAAGCAAAATATGCCGAAAATGTTTTTTTACTTAGACAGACTTACTGCGACACTATGTGGGAACTCCTCAAGTTTTAAAATAATAAACAGAATATTGAATTTGTTCCGACTATCCTACGGAAAACTTTCAAAAAGAGAACGGCTTTACGTGATTTCGAACCAACGCATCGCCCAATGGGGTACCTACCTAGTTGATGAAACTGTGTGTTCGTACCTTTAAGGTGCAAAACCGAAAGAGTGAAAAACATCCACAATTATGTGGGAATACACAGGAACTTAAAGAGTTTCAGCATGAGCTGCATGGATTCGATATCCACCTGGCAGTAAATCTCGTGCAATTTGCCGGGTTTGATCTTTTGAATCTTTGTGTCGATTTCAATCAAACAATGCTCTATTACGACCGACCGCAGAAAACGTATAAAAACGTACTTAATATTACTATTCCAAATATTCTTGAAACGAAAATAAAACTATCCTATAGAATTTTGGTTTAAATGTATGCGTCCAGCTCGATAATTATCATCCGTAGATATGAATAAAGTCTTCTAAATAAATATTATGTACGAATCGAGTATTATCAATTTTTAAATGGTTGAAATTGAAGTTACCTACGTTTACTACTCCATGCGTTCGTGCTAGTCTCATGGAATCGAGATGGGTACTGCATTCACTTAGATCACCATCACCATCATCAGCCTAGCGACATAGGCCTCTCAAATTGCATGCCATTCAGATCGAAATCTCGGCAACTCTCATCCAGCCGCTACCTGCGAAAATCGTCGCTCCACCTAGCCTGAGGGCGTCCTACCTTACGTGAGCCGATTTGCGGTCTCCAGTCAAGAACACGTCTGCCCCAACAGATATCGGTTCTACGGCTAATATGGCCGGCCCATTGCCACTTCAGCTTGCTTATTCTGTGAGCTATATCGACAACTTTGGTTCTCTGCCGGATCACCTCGTTCCGGATTCGAGAATCTTAGAAGAGGGGTACTTATGTAGAATGTTTCGCATGTTTTGTTTGTAGACCAAGAAGGTATTTTAACCAAATTACTTTAGTACACATAACATCACACCGGTACCTATAATATACCCCACGTTTTGCCAGTTATGTTTAAGTCCCATGTTCAGATGGTAAAACCCGATAACACTTTGCCAGACCTGGGAATCGAACCCAGGACCTCATGCTCCGCAGTAGCACTTGCGACCACTATAACAACGAGGCAGCATTACTTTAGTAATATCACGTAAACTACCGTTTAATCAATCTTTCAAATCCCAAGAACATTCCCACATTCATATAGACATAACCAGGGAAGTTCTAATACAGTTGTAAAGCTGCATAAACGTTGGAATAATATTAATCCTGCAGCGGCCACGCTGGGGAATGCAAAGCTTACGTAGTGAATGTAAGTGGACTACGACTGACGACGTTAATATTTTGTGCAGTGGACCCCGTTTATCATTCTGTATGTAGTATTGTCTGGTCGGAAGTGTGAGGTTATTTGGTTAATTTTCTTGGCGAACGATAGTAGGTTTTGTTATTGTAAAAATGTTACAATTTTATCTTGTATTATTCTAACATTAGCGACTTGCCCCTGCATGGTTTTAACGACTTGACATCAAGATTTATTATTATACACGGTTAATTTTAGCTCGTTCTGGAACGAAAAGCCATAAACTCGATCATCGAACTCGAAACGATTGGGACTATTATTTTCAATAAATTACAATTTAAAAAAAACACGAAATATCTAATTTATTGTTTTTTTTGTGAAATAATGAGAACTCGAAGTAACTGCGATCAATGCATATGTGTGTAAAACGTATCGACGAACGACAACACTTGCGAACGGTACCCATTGAAAAATCCATTCATCGATCAGACAGCATAAAAACACATACGCAATAGATAAATAGGTACACAAATAAAAATACGAAAAGCGAATTCAGACTTTATTTCTTAACCGTAAACGGTAACAAATAGAAAATTCACCAAACTAGGTACAAGATAAGTAGGTACGCAGTTTACTAAAATTATTCTGAGAAGTGTCCGACCGGACTTCAAAAGGATGCACAACCGAATTCCGCGGTTAAGTGTATAAAAATAAGGTCTTAATTCGGTCCAATATTTTCATAGAAAAGGGCACCACCATCTTATAATGAACTCTATTCGACAGATAAAACGATTCATTTTTTCTGTTTACATTGCCTGCCTTTGTAGAAGCCGCGTAGCTACTCGCAAGCAAGCATTGTCGTATAAAAATTGGTTTAGGCAGTATTCTTTTTATCATAAATATGGTAGGTAGGTATGCTTATTAAGTACCTATTAGCTCGATTGGTCGACACTCGATTCAAGGCCTTAAATACAACTCCCAAGCGTACTCGTCGTGTCTAGTTGAAAAGGTACGAGTACTAGTGATTTCGTGATGCAAGAGTGGTGAATGAAATTTCAATTATTTTCTCTCGTTTACGAGGAGATGTGATAGTGGTAAACACCGTGCTGTGCTTCCGATACAAACGAGAGATAACGAGGTGAATGAACTTACACCAACCTATCGTACCAGAAATGAAATACCTACTTGCAGGTACTTACTTGCAGCCGGACTCGCACACGCACAGCTGTGCCGCGGTACGTCATCACCGAGCGGATCGCGTACGATCTTGCGTTTATGAATGAAATAGTGGAAGCGCTACTAACAAAAGTGATACATTTCTAACTTCTATATTAGATGTCTTAAAAAAACAATAGCAATGCTAATAGTACCTATTAATCGTCTGGAGTCACTGTGTTTTGGCTCCAGAACGATTTAAAAATAATCGTGTATATTATACTACGTATATTATATAGAAATAATAAAAATGAAATGCTGTTCATTGGTAAGCGCATCACTTGAGAACGACTATTTTTTGTTTGAAAATATTCGTTACAGTCTGAATCGGGTTCTTACGGGAAGAAAAGTTGTCAGGAAAATGGGAAAATTCGGGCAAACTGAAAGGCTTCTTCTATGGGAATTTTGTATGAATTATTATCGACAGGACAACTTCTGTTGGTTCAGCTAGTTAATGTAAAAATTATCTAAATGTTTGTGAAAACCGCATCAAAAGCCGTGGCGGAGTTTAGAAGAACAACGGCATGCAGACACGCAAAAAATGGCTTTAATTTATAATTATTCTAACATGACTTTCTCTTTATCACCAGCATGATTTCAGTAAAAAGACGTCCTTTGGAGGACATAGACCTCCCCCCAAGTGTCGCAACATCTGGCCTGTGGTTGTCGCATCCAGCAGATTTCCACTGCCTGCTGTTTTCCGCTGCCTTGACCTGATTGATTGATTGATTCTGGCTTTATCTTACTAGTACAATAATAGTAGTTCTCCAGATCCAATTTCGGTCATGGTGGCCAATATCAATGGAGACGCCTTCGGCGCTGGAGGCATTATATAGTGCACAAGTGTGTGGATAGACACAGGTGCACTTTCTCTTCCCTCACTCTCACGTACGCACGCCAGCACGTTAAGCCGTTGCAGTTGGTCCTGTGCCTAATCTCTCTCCGGTCGTGTCGGATTGTATCCCATCCCACTGCTGGGCTCCTATTTAATAACATGAAAAATATTAAAGATAGATCCCCCTTAATTTAAAAAAATTAAAGTTAATTTTCGATATTTTTTCATGAATATTCAGAAAAATACGGGCGGGCACATGCCCATAGGCGACATTGTAAAGTATATACAGCATGGATCTGAAAGGTGTTGTTAAATTTTAGAGTCAAGTAAATGCGCGAAAAAATAGTCAGCTGTTCTATACAAAACTACTCATACTGCTACTACTACTCGACTCAAATGTATGTGATAGCTGATATTTTTTTCACGATTATGATGATGGTCCCATGGAGAAAATAGTTTAGAATGATGGTCTGTACCACATCCTTAGATATGATAGCACATTTCTGATACAGGTATACCTATTTATACAGTTCAATCATAGGTACATTGAACTTTCTGGATTTTTCTTTAAAATGAAATCGCGAGCTGCCTTTATGATAAAACGTAGGCTGAACCACTGAACCATGAAATAGATTAGGTTTTATCAATTCAAAGACTGATTCTTGAGAATAAAAACCTAGGTTTTCACTTCATTAAACGTGAAAATTCCGATAATATTAGGATTTTTTTAGACCAATAAATGTATCTTCAATGATCTGATGATGAAGTTCATTGATTTGCTTCTTCTGCTGCATTGCAAAATGATACTTTCAACGCTGATTAAAAATGCTTTTATTACTGTTCCAAAATAGAAAGAAAAGAAAGAAAGAAAAAGTATTTATTGTGACTCGCACAGGAAAAACACAAAAACAATAAAAAACAAAGTAACAGTAACATATAAAGAAGGAAGTTCTGTACGAGGCCAAAAGGCTCCTATCTCAGCATGATGCCGCGACATTTAAAAATAAATAAATTTGTCGCAGCGCTGGTATTCTGATAGGGCCCGCAGTGATGTCACGGATAGATACAGACAAATAAATATAATAAAAAATAAAAATAAAAAGGTGTGTGAGTTACAATGAAGACTGAAATATTATGTAATCAGCGTGTCTGCATCCGACGTAACATCAGTTACTTGTCTATGCCTTTAGTATCTGTGGTACTCTATGGCATCGTGTTGACAAGTAAAGAGACGCAGACAAACCGGTAAAAAATAATTATTTACATTACGGCTGTTTATTGTGTATTGTGTATAATATAGTGAATAGTGGAATTAAAAGTGTTTTCTGGTAGTCAGCTAACGGCCTTTGGAGAAATACAGATAATTTAATGTGGTTCAAGAGTTCTGACAAACAATGCAAAAGAAAAAGAAAAAAATATATAAAAAATAAAACAAAGTGCGAAAGAGCCACTGTGTTTGTACTAAGTGCCACCATCGCCAGACGTGTGCAGATCAGGGGTAAGTTTAATGTGTGGTATCCTTTTGAAGCCGTAGTAAGTGCTGTTTAAATTTGATTCTGAATGTACCAACTTTATAGCACGAAACGGAGGTGGCAGGTCGTTCCAACAACGAGAGGAAGCGAATTTGAAACTACCACGGAAAGCAGCAGTTCTGTGCGATGAAGCCAACATGAGGTACGAAGATGCTCTAGTTTTAATTGTGTTAACATCGCGCGACCAAGACAGTTTTTTGTATAAATAGTCTGGTTTTTTTGTGAGAATAGTACCAAAGAGTAGGGTAGCCAGGTGAAGCTTTTTGCGTGCGGACATTCTCATCAAATTACCTTTATTTAAAAAAGGAGTGATGTGGGAACGTGGTGGAACATTGTAGCAGAATCTTGCGCAAGCATTCTGCACCCGCTGGATAAGTTTTTCGCTTCTACCGAGAATGCACGCCCCATACACAGTGTCAGCGTAGTTCAGCTTGGATAGAACAAGTGACTCACACAGCATGACACGCATATCCACACTTATGTAGGGACGGACACGATACAAGAGCTTGAGTCGGTAGAAGCAGTTGCGCACGGCCTCCATTATGTGAGTTTCTAAATGCAGCTGTCCGTCAAATACTACCCCAAGATTACGAGCCTCCAGAACCCTCTCCACACCACAACCGTCAATCCTGAGGTCCAGGTTGCAAGTAAGCATTTTGTTCAGGAAATCCCTAGATCCCATCACAATAAACTTAGACTTACTAGGGTTCAGAACCTATGAGTTTCTTCTGTACCAAATGGATATCCGTTCTAAATCCTCATTTATTCTGCTTACAGTTTCAGCAGTATCCTGGGAGCGGAAGGAGAAGTACAACTGCAGATCATCGGCGTAAAGGTGGAACTTGGTGTTAATCAGGCAGTTGGCGATGTCAGCACTGTACAGGATGAAGAACAGGGGGCCAAGGATTGATCCCTGAGGTACGCCCCTGTCCACCTGCTTTGGACCAGAAGACTTGATATCTCCATTACTGTCGCAAGTCACCTGGACAAACTGTGAAAAAACTGTGAAAAATAAAATCACAATAACATCCCTGTCATAAATACAATCCTTTATTCCACACACTAGTTTAATTTTAATTAACAGCTTCAATTAACTGGCTTCATTACCAAAACGTTTCTATTTCCTATATGTACCACATACATTTATGTATTTGCCATGTCGCTACTTGAGCCAAGCAAGCAGAGTGGGGCCACAGAATAGATGGGTACAGAAGGTCGGCTCCATACAGCGAGCGAAAACGCACGCACACCATAATTATGCTTTAATTGCACGTAGAATAGAATAGAATAGAATAGAATATTCTTTATTATGTACTCTATAAAAAATACAGATATAAATGTAGACATTTTACATAGGGTGACACAATGGGCGGTCTTATCGCTAAAAGCGATCTTTTACAGACAACCTTTGGAAGGATTAAAGGAAGAAGGAGAGGCAATACTGCAGGTAGTCAGTGGTGTACCATTTACATACACAATAAATACATACATACATAAAGCATACACTTATCTATATATATATATATATATATACATTAACAAACATGAAACAATATCAAGGAACTATATGTAATGATGATGTTTAAGGAGAAAGGAAGTGTTTTTTTACCAGAATTTTAAAAGTGGACAAAGATTGAGCACGCCTTATCGACACGGGTAAGGCATTCCATAACCGTACTGCTTGAACTGTAAAAGGCTTGTCATAAAAGCTGGTGGAATACATCGGCATCTCTAGTCTCAAGTTTTCCGATGACCTCAGATATCTATTGTGTGTCATGAAGGAACTTGAAACGTTTTTTAAGATAAGAGGGGATTGTAGGATTGAACAAAATACTGTAGAGCTGAAATAAGATATGAGTATTCCGGCGAAGACGTATGGGAAGCCACTTGAGTTTAGTACGGAATTCAGAAATGTGATCATATTTGCGCAGACCAAATACAAATCTTATGTAAAAGTTTTGAAGTCGGTCAAGTACACACGTACCGACCTATAGGGGCGAGACAGTATCAGACAAAGTGCAAGAACACTTTGTCTTGGCACTATCTCGATCAAAATATTCAGCTCGCCAATTGCATGACATACTTTCACTATCCGAAGTATTTTGAAGGAAGTTGTTTATCCGTTGCTTCATAAGTTTGGAAAAAAATCGTCTCCTCGACAACGTCCATGACGCAATGTATGTCGTTAAATTGTCAAAATCAAAATGGTAATGCTGCCATTGTCATAACGCAATTACGCCCCAGCTCGCGGCCCTCGCAACTGTACTTGGTACATCTAATCACGGCAAACACTCCCGACAAGCATTCGTTTGGGATTGCCGTGCATCTATATAATTACTATGTATGCGGCTGCGGCTGTTTTCACTGGTTGTATGGAGCCGGCCTTCTGTACCTATCTATTCTGTGGCGGAGTCGGAAGAACAAACTTGGCGAACAAATATGGGAGTGTGGAATAGATTACATAAAATATTGCATTAAGGGATTACTTGGTTTGTTCAGTAATAGTATTGTATATCTAGATATTATTGGCTCTAGCTACTACGAGATACTATTGAGCTTGGTTATGTAGGTATAAAAAGTTTCTTTGTCTTAGTTTTGTAGAAAGACAAAGAATTCTTATTGTGAAAGAGTTTCTTTACATAATTTCCACTACACTAGCCTATTTTTTTTCACCAAAATTTTGGGTCTTGTTAATATTCTATGTATACTGGGGTTCAGTATATGATTCTGAACCCCCCTGCGTTGAAATTTTTCGTCGAATATAAATGGATGGCCCCCACTCCCTCTCACAGAGAGGAGGTTTGTGTCCCATCAGTGGGGACATTAAGGCTGATTAATTGATTATGTATTTTAATTATACGTTCACGTTAACTTGCATCACACACTCTACTATAGTTTGTCTCGACAAAGCAATTTCGGGTATAGTCAACAACTGCGTTAATTCGAGAAATAATTACTTCGGTATTCACTGACTCTAGAATTAATTACTTTAGGTACATGCATTCTAGGTGAAACAAAGGCAACATGTTGTAGGTTGTAGGGGGACGTGTAATAGTGGATGTTTAAATATTTCAGCACAGGAAAGCTTTGACTACGTAACGGAGTTAGTGAAAAAGTATACGCGTTCTGTTTCATAGGTTTCAGCTATGGTGTTTGTATTAAACATGTAAAAAACCATTAAAAATGTTACTTAATATTAAATTATTACCATAACGCCACGCCAGTTATGTTACTGTCACATGTAATAAGTGGCGAGCCTATTGCCATCAACTGGTCACAAATCTATTGCCATCAACTGGTCACAAATGTATTACCATCAACTGGTCACAAATCTATTGTCATCAACTGGTCACAAATCCAGACCCCGGGCTGCTACTGACAAATTCCTGATGAAAAACTCAATAACACTGCCAGACCTGGGTATCGAGCCCAGGCCCCCATGCTCAGCAATATCGCTTGCGATCACTAGACCAACGAGGCACCAGAAACAAAAACTCCGTTTTCAATGGGAAAAAACTTCACACCTAGTTTCTCCATTCCCCAAAAGTCTGTTCAGAGCAGTCCAGTCAGACAGACGTTTTATTGCACGTTACTGAGCTTAATTCTTGGCCACGGTCATCCATCCACAATCAAAAACTAGCATTATAATTAATAGACAGATGTATTCTAAATAAATGGGTTTTAATGTGACTTAAAAGGCTGTGCTTGTTCGATTCTAGAGTTTTCGAACAAGTCATGATTTGTGGTTTTATGAAGATCAAAATAAATGTGTAATTAACTTAGCAGTAAAATAAATGATTAGACAAATACAAGTCGTGGCCCGTCACACTTTTTTTTATTTTATTTAGTGTGTTCCGCTGCCACGGGTCTTGATACTTCGATAACTCAATTTTTATCGCCATTACTCAATGATGATAACGAGTTGTCAGTTAACAGCAAACCTGAAGAAGAAAATGTCTTCGGAAAAAGGTCACAAATTACTATACTTTACGTGTTATCTTTGCGGTACAAATCGTGGTTCAGTCCAGACAAACTCAATAACAGTCCTGCTATAACAAAGCTGGTCATCAGCATGACAGTAGGGTCAGGACACATAAACGTTAAGCACGCTGCCCAATCCAGCTAATGAATGTGAACCGGATCGAATGTACTGAGGGTGCTAAATCAGCGGAGGAATTGAAATAGCGTTTTGGAATAAGGTTGATGAAAATGTCGCGGCATCTTTGTAGATGTGCCACATGTGAATTATGCATCATAATGACGTCACGAAAATTCCGCATACAGCATCCTACATCCCGAAATCAACCGTCGGGCAGTATGCCACCAGACACAACACCCGTTGGATCGGAGGATCCTCCCTTTTCTTTGGGGGATAAGAAACTTTCCACCCTGTTCCTTGTACCTTTTAAAATTCCTTCATTCCATTCTTCTCCATACGAAAACTACCTTTTGGAAGGGGCGACTAGAATCAATTATTTTTTTTTGTAATTGTTGAAGTTCAAAAGTGCCTTGCAAGGGCCTATTTGAAATAAATGATTTGACTTTGACTTTGACTTACCTCTATTTTAAGTAATAACAGTATGGCGGATTTTTATGTGATATTGTTTGTATCGACGAAATCCGTAAGGAGCTTTTTCAACTGCTTGTCTTGTTCTCAACTATGTTGAGGTATAGCGGTTTAACTAGAAAAAGCTGCAAATCATTATTTTGTAACTACATATAGCGACTGCCATCGTAAATCTGCTGCTTAGTCATTGAGTGTCAGCGGGATTGAAGAGACTGAGTTGACAGACTTTCGAGATCAATAACTATATTAATAACATAATTTATGGATTACTTTGAATATTTTTCCATTTATGCGGTTCGAATTTTTCGGTCCTGTCTGATCCATAGCGTTATTTACTGTATTACAGTAAGCCATAAAACGAGGACGTCAACTTGCTTTTTTCCTGGCCACACGTTTAGGGTTTTAGGCCATTACACAGGGCATTTGTGAGGAAGCAAGACACTGAAACTGGATAATAAGCTTAAATCGTCACGCGTAGCGACCTTTAACTGCAGTTTGACCCTTTACCTGAACAATTGACAATGAAGGGTTAACTACCTGAAATTAAAAAGTTCGTCTTTGACGTGCAATTTTGAAAACCAAAGTGTAGATTTGTCTGGTGAAGAAACGGGAGGAAAATTGTAAACATTTTCATCTACTTGTTGTATCTCTGAATAAATTGTAATCGTGGCAAAACATACGTTTAGGAACAATTAAATGCAGGCATTTAATTGTTTGCAACTTTTAAATAATTAAAACTCCACTATATTTTGAGCTAAGCTTCTAGAACTTTTTGGAATCCACACGAATATTTATCTGTAGAACTACAGTTTAATATAATGTCAAATTTATATTAAATCCAAAAATAGTTTATGCCAGACAAAGCTAATGACATCGCAATGTTATAGAATAGACAGAAATATTAGAGAGAGAGTAAATTAATTCTTAATACATACTGAAGAGTAGCCTAATTCTCTTATACTTCAAAAGATTTTTTTAGGCTGTGGCTTGGTAAGCCAAAGGTAAATCTATTCTTTATCATTTGAGAAGAAATTATATTAGTATTCGTATAGTTTCTAGTTTCAAAAAACATCGGGCAAGTGCTATAACGAACATCTGCTCCGTACATAAAAATTCTTTATTATAAAAACTGAAGTTAAATCTATAAATTTTCTCTAGTGGTGGCACAATGTAGTGAATGGTGAAGTTAATCTAAAAACCTGCCATAAAAGCGAAATGAACACATTGAACACCAAAACATTAGTGAAAAAAAGACGATATCAACAAAGTGCCTTTGATTACAAAAGCCATCTGCCTGGAACTAATAACTTACTGTGCTCAAGTTACGCTCTGGAAAAGTGAAAAGTAGTGGTTTACCGGTCATACAGTGTTATATCAACAAGTTACGAACAATAGAAACTTTATAACCTTGAAAACTTATAATTGTAATGCGGTCCCTAGACGATCATGCGGCATGACATACGTTTCGTGCTGTCATGCACGTGTGAGATTATTCATATTTACAAGAGAATATCTAATTGTATTGATCACAATTTAGGGGTATGAGGAACAGGGTGTAAAGTCCACACATCCACCATAGAAAAGGGAGGATCCTCCGACCAGACGGGTGTCGTGTCTGGCGGGCAACTGCCCAGAGGTTGAAGTCGGGAAGCTTGCATATATGTCCATCGCGCGGTAAACTCTAATTGCGCGATGCAGGATTTGTGTGACGTCAAGATGTTATGTGACGTCAGGTCTTTGATGCGTGGTTCGCATGTAGCGGTGTAGAGGCCGCTACAACAATATTGATTGGTTACAACAATTTATCACAGTGTGAACGTCAGCTGTCAGAATGATAGATGACATTGACGTATGGAAACGTTCCATTTCAACAATATTTTAATATACGTAAATTAATGTTTAGTGAATATAAAGTTTGTAATATTTGATTTGCATTTCTATAATTGATATTTCATAGACAGATGTATTATATAAATAGTTTTTAATGTGACTCAAAAGGCTGTTTCATAAACAACGATTCTAGAGTTTTCGAACAAGTCATGATTTGTGGTTAGGGTTTTATGAAGATCAAAATAAATGTTTATTAACATAACAGTACAATAAATAATTAATATTGAATAAGGTAATAACTAATATGATATTAATAATATTTATCACGATTTTATAATGCAATTTTAAAGTAACATGGTGTTTCAAAGGATTTTCAGAACATCCAGTTGATGTAATTATAATATGAAATTTTACATAAAGGTTACAAATAAATACATAATATATTTCTAAATAATGTTATTCAGTTTTAAGATAGTTCTACTACTTATGATTTGTTCATTATTACTTTGGTTAGAAGTTATTTAACATTTATGTATGACCATCTATGATTCGTCTAAAATGGCGGGAGTATGGGCGGCAATGTTTGAGGGACTGGTAAGGTTGATAGGCTAAATGATGATGTGACCGCCAATCTTGAAAAGGAATTTGAATTAAACTGTTGGACGATACAGGACCTCCAACTTTTATAGGACAGACCCTGAGTGGTGACCATGTCCGTAATATAAAGTGGCTAAAAGCCAATGTAAGAATAAATCATGTTGCATAGCGGAAGCTCTGCCATTATTGTAAAATTAATTGATGATCAGATCACTTCTTGTGAAAGATCGACAGACTACCTACAATGTTCATGTAAGTTAATTGATAATTATTATATCTTGATTATTGCTGATAACTATGTTGTTCTGTATGTGTTTTTATGCCTAATATTGCTAGCTTGGAGAAATGGTCCAAGAGATTAATGTGATATTATAATGATTTATGGTAATGTATCAATGTGTTGATCCAATAATATAAAACAAGCTGCCACGGAGTTTCTTGTCCTTCTTCTCCGTGATGACCTAGATACGGAACGGACAACTAGCTTTCTCATTAACGATACCTATGTATTGACAAGCCTAATTGAAATAAATGCCTGGTCTTGTCTTTCTGTGCTTTTCTTCATAAAATCGGTCCAAAAAAAAAACGGTCAAACCGGTCGGCCGGTCGGTGTCGGTAAATCGGTCGGTTTATGTCCAGGTAAATCACTGTCCATTCTAAGGTTGCCTGGAAGAGATCGCGGAAAGCGATAAGGCCGCCCATTGTATATTTTGTAGTGTTTGATTAGTATTTTTTTGTTATGTATTTTTGTGGTGTACAATAAAGTATATATAAATAAATAATAAATAAATAAAATCCTTTCCCTACACACCTTATTCATGGAAAGTACCTACATACAAAGTAAATAGCTAGTAGGTACTTAACCATCCTGACACTCAAAACTTGATAATTAAGTGAATATCTATACCTATAAATGTGGTTATAATCCACTTTCTAACACATGTATGACCGATTAGCTTTATTGCAACAATGCATGTATTGAACTATTGGTTGTAAATAATAATTATTGACGATAATAGTATTTACAGGAGTTTTTATAAAATAATATCATAGGAATATCACATTATTATAAATAAGAATGAAAATTACTTAACCGATTCATGGCCAATGACTCAACAGTTGAGTCATTAAAAAACCTTTAGGAAGGCCGATGGCTCAATTGGTGAGTCAAACCAAAATTGTATAAAAACGGATATTAAAAAAAAAAATATCACTTAAACTACCATTTTTCAGATCTCATTAAACATTTCCGTGAATATCAGACCTGGCCCTTCATTTTACAGAATATTTTTAATAGTCAGGTGTCATAAACCTTTTGTTAGCCGATAGCCGAGGTGGCCGATTCATGGCCGACACGTTATGGGCCGAAATGTTATGTGCACATGGGTGAAGTTAAATCTATCTACTTCGATTTTTATACATACTATCTGTATATTTTTATACAGGTATTTCTCTAATAAGATTATATTACAAACAGCCTAACAAATGACGCAAAAATACATTTAACATGGCAACATTACGCTGCACCACTAGCGCCACATGCGAATGCGTCTCTATCTTGCGGTAGCGTGTATTATGAACTATTATTAACTATTCTATTCGGCAAGAATGTGTAAGCAAGCAAGCAAGCAAGCATTATGCCTAAATCATGCTCAAACTGAGCATAAATTGGAGGCAACTCATCTTGTGTATTCAATTCTGCTGTCAAATCCTTAGAGAATAATGCATTAAAATATTTTTTTGCTGCACAGCTAACATGTTCTGTTTTTTTTTCTATAGAGACCTCATTATTCATTTTATTTTCATTCATATGAAATCTATTTTTTTTTTCTTTTAATATCTTCGTCTTCATCAGAGTCCAAAATTTCTTCAATGCTAGTATCTGAACTGTTGTTAGAAACTACATTGCAACTATTACGAGATTCAGTGAATGGACGCTTCTTTGGTATACTTTTTTGTAAAATCGATTGACTACAGCTTGGAAAACCTTGATTTTCCTTATCTTCATTTTGTTGATCATGGAAATCAGTAAACATTGCCTGGCTACATTCAGTAAAATCGTCGTAGTCCTGATTATCTACAAATAATATTACAATAATAAATAATGATTGAATACATGTAGGTAAGGTTACTAAAATGTTTACTACCTCTGCAATATTTCATTAAAATCAAAAAATACTACCTTGAAACGCCATATTCACTTTTAATATCCACAAATTCGAATAGGAGAACACAGTAACACGTTTCTGGTTGTCAGACTGGCTCGAATGATGGCGAAAAGCATTAAATCATTACAAGGAGCCAATGACTCATCAGTTGAGTCATCCTTCAGGGAGGCCGATGACTCAAATGGTGAGCCACCGACCAATGAATGGGGCCTGGCTGAAATGTTCACGAAAATGAAGGTGGCAATGAATCGGTTAATATATTTGTACATGTGTGCAGTACAGAAATTGCATATCATGCAGCATGATGGACCCACAAGGTACATCATGCAGCATTAAAATTAAAATCTGATAAAAGCCCTAGACCAGACAATGTAACAAACGAAATGCAGGATCTATCCAAATATGTACTTGCATCACCACTGACACAGCTGTTCAACAAAATCTTTAGAGAAGAAATAGTCCTCAAATCATGGGTACTTTCAGACATAATACTCTTGTATAAGAAAAGAGATCCAGCCGACGTAGGAAATTACCGACCAATTAGACTAATGACAAATTTATATAAGCTGCTCGCCATAAGTCTGGAAAATATAATAAAAGAAGACATAGATAAACAGAACAAAGAAGGTTTTCGCAAATGATTCAGCACAGTGAACCATATAGATGTCATAGAGCAAATAATAGACAAATACGAAGAGTTTAATGCACCTCTATACTTGGGCTTTGTCGACTACAAAAAGGCATTTGATTCGAGTTTCCATCAAAGCATATGGGACTCGCTTTCAGCAATAGGACTCCCGCAAACTTACACTAACATAATCAAAGACATTAACAGTAAAAGCAGAAGTAGAGTCAAACTGGATAGAACTGGGGATACTATAATAGGAAGAGGAGTAAGGCAAGGAGACCCGCTATCTCCTCTCCTTTTTATTAATGTCCTACAGCAAATAATGTCAAAGTTTGATTGGAACCGAAAAGGTATTCTCATCATCTATGAGAATACCTTTTTACATTTCAGCAACATTTCAGCTACTTAAGATTTGCAGACGACATTGTTTTAGTATCTAAATCTGCTAAACAACTAGAAAAAATGTTAAACGATCTCCACACTGTAAGTGTATACGTTGGTTTAGAAATGAACACCCTGAAAATAAAAATACTAAAAAACAGGACAAAACGGTAAATAAGAATTAACAACAAAACTATAGACTACGTAGATGATTATATATATGTCGGCAAACAAGTATCTTTCAACAAAAATCGAAACATAGAAGAAGTCAAGCGAATAATTAACATAACTTGGAGTAAATTTTGGAATTACAAGGAAATAATGAAATCACGCTTACCTGTAAAACTTAAAGCTAAAGTCATGAACTCTTGCCTGTTCCCATGCCTTCCTTACGTTTGCCAGATGTGGATCTTTAATAGCACAACTAAAAATAAAATACAAGTTTGCCAAAGAGCCATGGAACGAAGCATCCTAAGCATCGGACTAAGAGGCAAACAACGAAATACATCCATCAGAAAAAAGACAAAAGTGATAGATGCTATTCAACACGCTCAAGCACTGAAGTGGAGATGGGCGGGCCATCTGGCGCGATCAGAAGACGACAGGTGGAACCTTAGAACAACCGCTTGGAAAGGCCCACACGGAAAGAGAAGAGGTAGACCAGCAGAGCGTTAGCACGACGATATAGTTGAATAGATTGGCAAATCATGGCTTGGGAAAGCGAAAAACAGAAAAACTGGAAATTCCTGGAGGATACCCGTCGAGGGGTCCTTAATTATTTAATTAATTCATATTAAGAACTTTATTTATTTTATAATTAAGGAATAATAAAGGGTTTTTTTTTTAAATAGTTTCTAGAAACCTAATAAAGTCCTTGAAAAGTAAATCTCCTGTCAAATGGTTGTACGAAAAAAAACACCAGCCAATCATTTAAGACGACAAGGTATTGTTAACTACGGATTTAATTGAATTTGTTCTAAATCTGTATTTCAGAAACCGGGGACCAATTTTAAATTATTAATTCAGCACCCGAATTGTGTTGGGCACGCGACAATTGCGGCGATAAGTCCCCTCTTTGAGGAGTGGCTTGAGAGGCGCCAGGGCGTCCTCACCTTCCGCCTGACGCAGGTCCTCATCGGACACGGTTGTTTAGGCAGGTTCCTGTTCAGGATAAAGCGGGAGGAAACGCCCGTGTGTCACCACTGTGTGGCATACGGTGGAGGTCTGCCCGGCTTGGGCGGAGCACCGCCGTGTCCTCACGGAGGCGATCGGATGCAGTGATCTCTCGCGTCCTGCCCTGGTCCATGCCATGGTACGGAGCGAGAGGGCGTGGGAAGCTGTCACCTCCTTCTGCGAAGCAGTAATGCTCGCGAAGGAGGAGACGGAGCGCGTGAGGGAGAGACAAATGTCGCGCCCTCACGCGCCTAGCCTCCGCAGCACGCGTAGCATGAGCAACTTTTTGACGACGGAAGAGTAGACAAAAATGACGTTCCGTGTAGACAGTACGACGGCAGCAAAGTAGAAAGAGTCAACTGCACTTTTTACGAAATTCACTCTTTCACATAATTCGACTCAGAATTCTTTGTTTTGTCATAGGACTTTTTTTCTGTTTGATTCTCTATTTTTACTGATATTAAGTCACGTATTTAAAGACAACTACAACATTTATTCTCAAAATGACGAAGTACTGTGTTTTGGAACAAAACAAAATATTACAGTAATATTGGCCTTAACCATTTCCTAGGTAATGCCATATTAACTAAATGATGTAAAATAGAAGATAGCTTTGTTCTTCTATTAATTATCACAATTTTGCATTATAATAATAATAATAAAAATGTTTTATTGACACAAGGAAAAAGGTTATACATTTCTATTTGAAACCCTGACTCCCGTGCTAGGTGAGACCTGTGTTACAGGAGTCAGTGTCTTCGCCCATAGTTGGAGCTAATATTTGTAACAGTTGTTTGAGACAATATTTAAAATAAAAAATAAAAAAACAATAATACTAATAACAATAACTAATCAATAAAAGATAATGCATACGTGCTCTAGTGTGGTGTGTGTGCGTGTATACACGTAGGTGGGAATGAGTGATGTGTACGTGTGCGTGTGTGTGTGTGTGTGTGCGTGTGTGTGGGATATGTGAGTGTGTGTGTGTGGTCCGAGTGATTGATAATTATGCCAACCTAACTATTTAATCATTTGGAGTATTGTTCTTTAATTAGTTTTTCCGTCTGTAAATAATCAAGTGTTTGCAACCATGAATTTAGTTTTATCTTAGTTTTATTTTTTGTTAGTGGGTTGAGGTTAAGAATGGTGTTTATTTTGTTATATATATAGGTGGTTAGATATAGGCGTTGCCGTCGAGCGGAGGCGGTCTTACATTTGACTGTGCTACATACATTACTGATGGTTCTCTTATGTTTGGTTGCATGACTTACTGGTGTGAGTTCATGTTGTTTCAATATGAGAGTGAGAAGGTATAGTTGTCTCACTGTGAGTACTTGGCAACTTTCATACAGGGTTTTTGTAGGGAATCGGTACGGCTTGAAGGTCATAACTTTTAACAAAGAACGTTGGGCTCTCTCGAGGTGTATCAGGTAGGTTTTACAGGCACCTCCCCAAGCAGTAATACAGTAACCCACTATTGATTGTGCCAATGCCAGATAAACTGTACGGAGAAGCTTAAATTGGGCCACATGTCGTAGTTTTTTAAACGCCCATATCAGTTTCCTAACACGGGAGGAGGACTGTTCAATGTGGGGACGCCAACCAAGTCTCTCGTCCAGAATCACTCCTAGGTACTTTATTGTCTTTTGTTGTCTGATTGGAAGACAATTACATGGAATACTGTCATTCGCGGCGTCACAGGAGTGTGCTCTGAGACTTATTACTTTGGGTTTGGTATTGGCAAAAGTAAACTGCAGAAATGAGGTTTTTGATACATTAAGGGTTAATAGGTTAGCTTCCAGCCAGTGGATTATTTTACGTAACCCCATCTCTGCAGCTTCCCGTGCCGCATCCCATTGATCTCCGTGAAATATTAGTACGGTGTCATCTGCATAGTTAACAATTTTACCGTTACATAGCGACTGCTGGCACAGGTCATTGACATAGAGAAGAAAAAGACTGGGGGAAAGGCAGCTACCTTGAGGCACACCGTAGTCAACCCTGGCTTCATTGCTAATGACCTCACCAATCTTTACTTTTTGTGTCCTGTCCCTAAGGAAATCTGTAAAAATGCCCAGAACCCTACCGCGGATTCCAGCATGTTCCAGCTTGGTCACAAGGGTTGGTATAGAGACGGTGTCAAACGCCTTGGCTAGGTCCAGGAAAACACCTAGACATTTTTGCTTTGCGTCAAGTTTACCAGTCACGTAATCAACGAGTTGATTAACGGCATCTGCGGTGCTTTTCCCGGGCCTAAAGCCAAATTGTGTGTCCGATATTATTTTGTAGTGCTCTAGGTACTTCATGAGTCTACGGTTTAGTAATTTTTCCAATATTTTTGACAGTGCTGACAGAACTGATATAGGTCTGTAATTTTTAAAGTCATCTTCGTTTCCACCCTTGTGAACAGGTGTAATAAGAGATTTCTTAAATACTCGAGGGAAAATACCTTGTTCAAAGCAGGCTTCAATAAGTTTTGTAATAGGTGGAATTAGTATTTCTTTACCCAGCTTGAGGAGTTTACCCGGCACAGAATCCCATCCAGTGGCACAATCAATTTTTAGGTTGTTAATGACTGCCTCTACTTCAGCCTCGTCCGGAGGAAGAAGGACCATAGAATCCCGTGCAGGAGGTGTTTCCATAAAGTATGGAGCCGGTGGGGAATTTTGGCTTTTTAAGATATTTTCAGCTAATTGCTTACCGATATTCGAAAAATAATGGTTTACTTGGTCAATGGCATTAGGTGTGTCCGTAACTTCAGTGGCAGTTAGTAGTTTGTCAGCTGTTTTTTGTTTCCCGGTTCGATTGGTAATGGATTTGATAATATTCCATGTTTCTTTATTGTCCTTTGCAGTTTTTAAAGCGGAGCTTTCGTGCGCGTTTCTTAGGTTCCGGAGCAAAAGGTTACAGTGGTTTCGATATCTTTTGTATGATAACTCGACAATTTCGTCTTTTGGGTCTGCTAAGAATGTCCGGTGAAGGTTATCCCTATGTCGAATACACCGTAAGAGGCCAGGTGTGATCCAGGGCTTGAGGACGATTTTACGGCTAGGAACTTTCGCTACTGTTGAGTGTTGGGATACAGTGGACATAAGACATTCTACAAACTCTGCAGCGGCTTCATTTGCATCACAATTTTGCGTAATAAAAGTAAAATCTATGGTTTTTAATTGTTCAACAGCCTTTTCATAGTTTATTTTTGTAATTTTTTTGACTTGCTTATTTTTAGAGGGAGCACTACCTATACATAGTATTACAGAGGCGTGGTCACTGACTGTTGAATCTACAACTAAAATTGTTGCACAAGTAGTGGTTCTAATCATCACGTGATCGAGACAGTTACGCAGTCTAGTAGGGAAGGTATGTCCAGGCAAAAGGCCCATTTCTGCAGTTAGATTTAGATAGGACGAACAATTTCGGTCGGTATTATGTGGTTTTATATCTATATTGATATCTCCTATGAGAATTATGTTATTCGATTTTAATTTACTCAAAATGTTTTCCAGTGAGTTAAGGAAACTATCAATACAATATATAGATGGTGATCTATAGGAAGCTAGGATACAAGTATTTGAATCGATTTTTAACAGAAGAAAGCTAGCACCTATCGGGTCTGGTTCTTCAACCGTACATTGCACGTTGCGTTTAACAAATATTACAATCCCGTCGTTTTGGTTAAGACATTTTTTGCTAGAGTATGTCACGTAGTTTTCCATAGTCGGTATCGGTTTGTCAGCATTTAGCCAACACTCTGTCAAGATTATGATGTCGAATTCATATGATAGCCTAGCCAATTGAACCTTAAAACCATCTAAGTTTTTATAGATACTTCGGATGTTTTGAGTTATAATTTTTAGCGAGGCCTTAGAGGTTTTCATGATTCTGTTACAAGCGTCCGTATCACAGTACTGAGAGGATGCCACTGTCAAGTTATCTATTTGTGTTGAAATATTATTATTCATGTTAGCCATTGGATAAACGAAAAATTTTTTTTTTTGTTGCTTGTTCGGGACCGAATTATTATGATAGACGTGGTAAAAGTTAGACCAGGATGCTTTATGTTAGGTATGGGTACACGAGAGCAATTTGTATTATGTATGTGAGTGTGAGTGGTGTCATTTTTTGTCTGGTTTGTGTTAAATGGTTTTTGTTGAGTATGTTCGATTGGTGTTTGATTATGAGTTTTACAGAAAGAGAGCTGTTGCAGATTAAAAAACAATAGCATTCCAACAACTAGCATTGAATGGAGAAAAAAATTAAAACTAAATAAAATAAAATGATCGAGACATGCAATTTCTCCATACAGTCACTGTGTTAATTTGGGTTTTAGATCAGCTTCGCTTTTCACATGTATGTGTTGATCTCCTTCTTTTTGTCGTAGGAAGACTTTTCCAAGTGTGGTCCAGCAGAATTTATAACCATTTTCGCTGGCAAATTTCCTCGCAAGATAGAATAATCGTTGTGCCCTAATAGTTAAGCTCTCCGATAGAAAAATTGGTTTTAATTCACCTGGTATATTTATGTGGGAAGTGTTTAACTTAGCCTGTGCTTTGTCGCGATTGAAGTTACGCACTTTGTGCAGTATACTTTCCTTTGTCGTTACCGAGACAAAGTCTACTATAATAGATGATCCTCCACCTTTTTTATTTATGCGGAAAATATCCTTTATGTCGTGTCGTCCGACAGGCATATTAAGCACTTTGGCTGTTTCGGATACTACTCTATGCAGATCCTCTTTATTTTCACCTTCCTTCTTTGGTATATTTCTTATTTCAATTTTTGTGAGACATAAAATACGCTCCAGATTCTCGACCTTATTTTCCAGCTGATTAATATATGCATGATCGTTTTTTCGTTCTCTATCAATTTCATCGACTTTTACTATTATGTCATCATACTGTTTAGTAACGAAGGCTAGTGATGCTTTCATTTCCAAGTTTTGCGCTATAATTTCGCGCATTGATTCTTGCAATGATTTAAATTTCTTTTCCGATTCGGCGGTAGCCGACTGCAGTAAATCTCGTATCTCTTGCATAAAAGCGATCATTTCATCTTCGCGTTTACGTTTGATGCGTGACGTGACATTTGCATCTCTGCTGTTTAGGTTTGGGGCAGATCCGGTTAGTGAGATAGTTGGGGCTCTCACATGAAGAGTCTCAGAGTCGCTCGCTATGGACGTGGCTGGCGATTGGGGTGGAGTACGCCTTGTGATGTTCATGTTTATATAAACTCGGAATACCTTGTAGCTACTAGTAGCGGTGTCCGGCGTGTGCGCGTAGCTCAATTTGAAGCGATGTAGTCCAAAGAGATGGTGAGTCACGGAGCGCGTAGTCTCTGTGTGAGCGGGATGGCAATTATGCAGAACGGCCTGTTCTTGCGGAGGTGAAGCAGCGCGGCGGGCGCGCGGTTAGCACACCTTGTGAGCTTCGGACCAGCCGATATCAATACGCCGCGAAATGCGAATTTGTCCACTTATCGTATTTACTTATAGGTGACAATCCCATATACAGGTAAGGGAGATAAATTAATATTATATTTCAAATTTTGACACACGTCCACTCTTGGTCACGGTCACGGGCGAAGGGATTGAAACGTTCTTTTGTAAAATCATGATTTTGTAGATAACCGTATAAACTTTGTGGCCGTCGAGTAGAAAGTTTTCTACTGTCTTTAGCATGGCGATTACAAAATCAAATTGTCTTTTCAACCTTAGACAACAGTCAGTTGTCAGTGTGATTTTGACAGTTTGGGATAGAAAACTTTCTTCTGAAATAGTCTACTTATATAAGGACCTAGACAAAGATAGTTAGAAACGTAAGACAAAATGACAGATTGTAGATAGATTTCTACGGTGCGATGTCAAAAATGGAGAAATGAAATGTCAGTTTGAAAGAGCTATGTCTATTCTTCGTAGAAATAGAAAGCGTCATGCTACGCGTGCAGGAGACGCCCCGGGCGTCGGGAGTCGCGAGCCGACTTCCGGCCACCGTAGGCGCGGGCTTGCGGACGGTGAGCAATGGGTAGCTCGCCGTCCGATAAGGACCAGGCCCGGTTCGACGGCGCGTTATGTTCGACGGCGCGTTATGTTCCACGCGCGCCTCAAAGAGATGTCAGCACAACGGAAGGGGTCCGCTAGGACCGATGCCTGCCGGGGTCGCGAGGAAGTCCGAAAGGGATACCGTGGCCCCTGGCAACGTACAGGCAACTGAAGGAACACGGGTGGGTTATAGTCAGTAAGAGTCTGACACGCCCTCCCGCTCCGCCCAGAGCGGGAGAAGTTATATGATAATTTCCCACAGTAAACAAAAAAAAAAAACTGCACCCGAATGTAACCCGAGTAACACAGTTTCTATCACAATCTCAACGATTTTGAAGGAAGTTTGTCTAATAAATTCGTCTGCTCCACAACGGAATAACGCAATGAATGTTGTCGAATTAACTAAATGAAAGGCAATGTAACTGTGTTACGCAATTATTTTACTTCGTTGTTCTCATTTCTATTCACTTTTTAAATCGTTTTCTAAGTTACTTACCGACGTTAAAATCTTGTACCAAAAATATTACTTTAAATTGTATGAAATATTTTAATGGTTCTAGGGCTCAACTATCTTTCTAAATTTACTTTAAATTATTCAAAAAAGTCAAAATCATTTTATACTTCACTACGTCAAAAGTTCTATCCAATCCGCTTCAAAACTAAAATCTTATTGCCACTTTCAAAATAATTAGCATGAATAAAATAATATTTAGAAGAAGCATCGTAATTACTTATTGCAACGAAGGTCAAAAACCCAAGGAGTTGCAATTTTAACTTCGTAGTGTTTGCAGACGCCCCAGCCTCTGGGTTAGGGATGGCAAACCTTTTAGTGTTGACTTTTGAATTTTTGGAGAAATATTGTTTGTGTTTGTAATCTTTTGACGGACGGAATTGAATATTAATTTACTTTTATGCAAACAGTTTTTTTTTGTCCCAATTATTGCTTTATTATTATTTCTAGATCATTTTAGGATTTCAACGGAAAAAAATCATTATTATTTATTTATTTACTAAAGCAAAAATAAAACTACACCTCAGATCCTTTTGGTGATAACAGATTCTGAAGGGCGTTCACTTTTTATGTTTCAGAAGAACCCTACACGCCTTCGTGTAACTCGCTATATCCAACTGAGATCTATTTACGTAATACTTTCATTGTTTTCATGTAACAATAATTTTATAGGATAGCTTGAACAACATGTATTGTCAAAGATTTAGTTAGTTAGACCGCAGTTATAATTGGTATCTAGGTGATACCAATTAAAACAGCAGTTCTCTTTCAAAAAATATAAAATCTACGTCTATGAAATTATTGTTTTTTTAAGGTTTCGTACCCGGATGGTACCAAATGGAACCCTTTTACTAAGCCTCCGCTGTCCATCCGTCTGTCTGTCAGCGGGCTGTATCTCATGAACCGTAATAGGTAGATAGTTGAAATTTTTACAGATTGTGTATTTCTACTGCCACTAAAACAACAAAAAAGAAAATTAAATAAAGTGAATAAGTAATTAAAGGTGGTCCTGATACAAGAAACGTGTTTTTTTCGGCGATTTTTGTTCGCGGTACGGAACTAGGTGTGTAAGTCCGACTCGCACTTGTCAATTTTTTTTATAGCTTACTAAATGATCGATAAATAAATTGAGATAATTCTACGGAAGGTGTGCCACATGTTTGCTGCCCCTGCTCTAAAATAATACCGCCTCCCTGAACAAAGGTTATTAAAAGTTCTGATTATTTTCACTCGGTTTCAGCTGTACATAATAAAACGACTGAAACGATCCTGATGCGCCGTTTGCTCATTGTTTTATGCGCTTTATTTGTAATTTCAAGTTTGTAGCCGGCCTTAGGATTCTCGAGAAGGTTTGATATCGTTCGGATATTGGAATTATTAAATAAATTATTCGATTGAACGAAAATCCTTAACTTTGGTCGTTTTAGTTAATCTGAATTTTTAATTAGTGTTGGTTGATATTTATAAAAGTTTTATTTTATAATTGAATTTTCTCATTAACAGCAGATGGCGTTTGCAACGACAAAGTAAACTTATGAACTTATTTAAAATCTAAATCTTATAAACTAAGGTTGCCACTTCTTTTGAATATCCCAGGTAAAGTTAACTAATGAGCAAAAGTTGAATTCAAAATGAATGTTTTAGAATTATTTTTATTTAATTACCCATCAATCTTTCTAGCCAGTAATATCTTAGCACAGTGTTTTGCGAGCTTCAGTAATTTGCCACTGAAGCAAAAAAAAAAAAGCACACAACCCAATGTGACCTCCGCGGCACTATTAACCGGACAATTTATTCATATTTTTTATCCGTGGCCAGGGAGGCCGTCTAACGACACCTTTTGTTTAACTTTCATTTAGGCACCCTAATCTTTATTGTTAATCCAAGGCTCACCATTTTTATTTTAACAAGAATCCCTCCACTGAAAAGAAATTAATTTGTAAAAAAAGCGGGCAAGTGCGAGTCGGACTCAAACGAATGGTTTCGTACCACCCTACAATATTTAACAGTAAACTCGTTTCTTGTATATGGGTAGGTAGGGTAGGTAGGGTAGGTAGGGTAGGTAGGGTAGGTAGGGTAGGTAGGCTAGGTAGGGTAGGTAGGGTAGGTAGGGTAGGTAGGGTAGGTAGGGTAGGTAGGGTAGGTAGGGTAGGTAGGGTAGGTAGGGTAGGTAGGGTAGGTAAGGTAGGTAGGGTAGGTAGGGTAGGTAGGGTAGGTAGGGTAGGTAGGGTAGGTAGGGTAGGTAGGGTAGGTAGGGTAGGTAGGGTAGGTAGGGTAGGTAGGGTAGGTAGGGTAGGTAGGGTAGGTAGGGTAGGTAGGGTAGGTAGGGTAGGTAGGGTAGGTAGGGTAGGTAGGGTAGGTAGGGTAGGTAGGGTAGGTAGGGTAGGTAGGGTAGGTAGGGTAGGTAGGGTAGGTAGGGTAGGTAGGGTAGGTAGGGTAGGTAGGGTAGGTAGGGTAGGTAGGGTAGGTAGGGTAGGTAGGGTAGGTAGGGTAGGTAGGGTAGGTAGGGTAGGTAGGGTAGGTAGGGTAGGTAGGGTAGGTAGGGTAGGTAGGGTAGGTAGGGTAGGTAGGGTAGGTAGGGTAGGTAGGGTAGGTAGGGTAGGTAGGGTAGGTAGGGTAGGTAGGGTAGGTAGGGTAGGTAGGGTAGGTAGGATAGGTAGGGTAGGTGCGCCGTAGATAAGTACTTAGTGCTACCCGAGCGAAGCCGGGACGGGCAGCTAGTTTATTATAGTTTCCAATTGTATTGACTAGTATTTTGATTGGTTTCTATTGATTTATATTTAGGTACCGTATTACTCACGTGGTGTCAAAATCTGACCTTATTCAATTGGCTCGCATTTTTCTCTATTTCTGTAGTATTATTATATCACTTTTCAGTTAAGGCATTCTGTGTTCTGTTCTGTTCTGTGTGTGAAAGGTCATTAAATCAGCCTAAATTGCTGCCAATTTCTCAAAAATCTTAGAAAATAATCAAAAAATTATTTTGTAACAATATTTTGATTTAAAAGTGGTGTTTCTTGCCCGTTCTCTCCACAGGAACCTACTCCGCTTTGGAATGGGCAACTAGCTTCATCTTGATTAACCGACCTTGACGATTCAAAAGTGCCTGGAATTGTTTGATTTGAAATCAATAATTTGTGTTTGAGTTTGAAAAATATAGGTCTGCAGGAAGAAATTTCTTAAGAAATAAGCAGTACCTTTGTACTCAAATTATAATTATGTCGTATCTCTATGTATTTTACTGTGTGTACATAAATAATAAAATAAATAAATAAATATATCGTTTGTAAATAATAAGGGTTCATATGTGTAAGTTTGAACCTCAGTCTATAACAAAACTTACTATGTATTGCTCCGCCTTTGATCGCTCCGAGACATGCGGTTCTAAGCATATCGACCCACTAGTCGCTATACCGTCGGGTACGATTTGCCCATGCATAAACTTTCTGCTTCAGGAATCAGTTAGTCGGTAACACATTTGGATTCTCCAATAGTTACATTATAATAATTTAAAATATTCCCATCAAAATATTGTTGAAATGTAAATAAAACCAGTTAACACGCAGATATCGTATTTTGTTTGAATCTGCGTGAAACTGAAAATCATAATTATGTTTTAACACTTATGCTGTGCTGCAATTTATTACCTTTACTAATATCATATTTATATCGTGGGCGTTGCAAATAAATTCCAAGCAATTTAACGTAACATTTTCCGAACATATTCAGTCTCATTTTATAATAAACTATAGTAATCTCTCCCTCCAGCTGATTTAACTGCATTATTTCTGCAATAGTTAACTGTATTATTTCTGTTAGTATTTGAAATATTAATTAACATCCTAAAACAATGGGTGAAATCACTTTTTATTTTAGCATGTAAGTGGCTTATTGTGAACGTCGTAACTGAATGATTTATCGAGTTAATTATGTAGAATGGTATGCTAACTAGACATGCTAGAAAAACACGCATTCAGTATCGCATTTTGTCAACCCGTAAATATCCACCTGGATTAGACTCATACAGATCTGGGAAGCATGGCACAAAAGGGAGGAGGCCTATACGGTGGAACAAGGCTGCAAATGAAATATTCATCGCTAAACTCCAATCGCCGCACGATCAAAGGGATCATAATTAAGATGAATGAAGCCATTTTGTAGAACACGCTTGGAAACCCAATCGACTGAATAAAAATCTATACCTCTACAGTAAAGTTCGAAGTTCCGGACGAGACTTGGGGTAGCAGTAGGCATCACTATCATCAGTATTTCGTCCGAAACGATGATGATTATGATATTAAAGCTTCCATTTTGAAAATCTTCTACATATTTTTACCAATGCAGAAACTTCATAAACATCATGAAGTTTAAAATGCTTTACTTTATTTTCAGAAAAATACGTGAGAGCCCCTAGATTCTCTTTTCTTTTTACGGTGTTAACAAGAGAATTTTTGTTCACGGCCCGGATGAGCTTATTATTTTATTCTGACGCTTGTTTTATTTACTTTATTTCGCTTTTTCTCATTATAATCCTTCCGCTCTTCACTTTTATGTTTTTAATGCCTTTTACGTTTGACGGAAGGCATGTTCGGGGTAAACGCGTATGTGAGATAATACTTTTTACGTATTTATATTTATATACGGTCACATGCCCATGGGCGGCATTGTATAAAACGAGTCAGAGGGAATATGACAAAATCAAGATCCTTTCTGTTTTAGGACACAACGGGAAGAATGCACTGACGTGTATTAATGTCCCTGAATAAATCAATTTCAAAAGTTCAGCCATCATCTGATATGCCTTCTCTACATACCTAATTCAAAATCTATAATTTCTCGGGAATACAAGCGAAGTTACTTAACATGTTTACACCTTATTTGCCAACAGCAAAATACACGAGCAGCTAAAATATTTCTAAGCTAAATATACACCTTGTAGACGTGCTAAGCTATTCGGTTACCAATGCAGTCAGTATGCAAATCAAGCTATCGATTGAGGGTAAGAATACCCGCCTCCATTGTGTCGGTGTTGCCAGACTCCAGTCAAGTGTGGATGCAGATCTAGACTGATTAAGACTGATGCTACTACTGTTAATTCAGGCCGAGGTCGGAAATAACTGGTTGTCTAAGATAGACTATACTTCGGGCAATGATCAGTAGCTATATTTCAATATGCACTAGGTTGAAATAAGTTGTCCATTTCTGAGAATAACCCAAACATACAATAGACGACGTATATTTAGAAACCTAATACGCTTAACTGTTCTTAAAGATTCATAAAGAACCCTGTAAGAAATCGACACGTGTTTCAACTCTCAACGAGGCATCCTCAGGATGACGATTGACTTGTTGCGAACCCGGACCGTCGAGAGCAGAGTGAGCCACTTCGTTTTTTTTTATATATATGGCATCTTGCAGTTGACCTCTGAGGAGGTCGCAGCTGCTTAACCGGACTTTCCTGTGGCTGTCTTAGCTTCTACACTCAAAGCCTCACTTCGCCCGACAACCCCACTTATATAGGATTACTGCCCCGCCCACCTCGGCTAGTATCGCTATCAGCGCGATAAGGGGCTGCTAAAAATCGTAACAAAGGTGACCTTGGAATACTTGTATTTAATTCGTTCAACAGTGTAACGTTCCCTGTATTATTTTTTGCAATTTCTGAACTCTCTAGTACTGACATTCTGAAACCTTTATCATATGTGTGTAAAATTTTGAAAGTCTTAATATTATTTAACGAATAACCTGAATCTATTAAGTGTTGAGCAAAATGGGATCTTTCTGGATAACTATTCCTGTACGCTGCAATAATGTTCTTTTTATCTTGTACAAGATATAATATTATTTAACAAATGAGATAAAAAGAACATGGATAGATTTAAATGTATTTCCACAAAGTCACGCCTGAATCAATTAATTATCTTGAGAATAACCTAATAAATAAATACATGAATCATTTCAGGTTAAAAATTTTAGAGATTAAGGTAGGTTCGGTCACCATGAGGATTTTATTCGTTCATCTTCTTCGTAAATTACCTCTGCACTAGAGGAGTGCAGTCGGCTTTGTAAAATTTACGTGATTTATATTTTAAGCCTAAATTTTTATTGTTTCCTTTTCTTCAAAAATTAACTCTTCACTAAAAGGTGTTAAGCCAGCTTTCTAAATATTTCCTGATTTATCTTTCGTGAGTTGATTATGATAAGCGACGATATTGAATTGGAATTGTAAAAGCCTATTGTTGTTCCTAAATTAAACACGTTCCCAATCTCTGCCACAAATTCAACCAAACTCCTGATAACACGAGCCAGTTGACAAATAAAATAATGTCCCACAAATAACAACATTCACATCAGCGTCCCCTCGTCAATTCACTGAATAGGGCGTTATCTGATTTGTCAATTTGAGCAACAAACAATAGCGGTAATGTACAGAATAAGCGACGCGTAATTTCAAATGAGTTTGTTATAGGTACATTGAATGATGTCTATAAAGTTCAATTAGCACGGTTTGTTATTAAATCGTGAATGTAGTGTTTGTATTTAATTACGCACATTTAACGTTAATAATCCCTAATGAGTCAGTGTCAATTTGCTTTAAAACCAATTTGTTGAAAATAGTAATAGTGAGCTGTAAGGTGGAAATTCGAAAATATATTACCAGTAAGTACTGTTTGTTTAATTTCCAGTGTCAAGTTACTAATCCGTCGGTAATCTACTCGTGTATTAGTGATGCAAATCCATATTATGTAGTCAGAAAATGAAAATACGATTGTTATCACCAGCATAAAATTGTAACATAACACATAACATCACGCCTTGTTTCCCTGAAGGGTTTAAGCAGAGGTACACCTATGGTACTCCCGCATTCCACGAGTTATGTTTAAGTCCCATGCAAAAAGGGGCGATATAAAAAAACTGTATATGTGACATACAAATTTTCAAAAATGGATTCTTAACAGATGTTTAGACAGACACTATGGGTGGATATCGACAAGAGAAAGGATGGCATTTCTTAAAAAGAATCAAAGGACTCTACAAACCACAAAGTTTTACCCAGCCTATATCTGCTACTTTGCGAGACAAAGATCAATCTAATAGTAACAACAGAACTTAGAACCTTCTACAGACCCAGTACTAAAATGAAACCACTTAGAACTGACTATATTAATTCGTATCAGTTTAGGACAACGACAGATTATTTCCTTTATTTCATTATATACATATAAATTATATTTTTAAATATTAGAATAAAAGAATATAGAATCTTGTAAAAACATAAAAAATAGTAGCCCACCGGTATCGGGAACAGTGTCCAAGCTACCGGCGGTCAGGGCTCCAGAGATAAGAACCTCCTGACAATGCAAGCCGTGTCCAGGAGTTTCAAGCCCTTGATCCAGCTGCTCCACGAGAGCCTTCTTAGGTGCTGGTCGATGCTCTTAGTAATTAAGCCATTGGCTGATATGACTATCGGCATAATGATCGCTTAGACCACATCCCACATGACGACAACCTCGCGAGCCAAGTCAAGATATTTAATTTGTTTATCTTTCTCGGCTTTCACGAGGTTTCCGTCATGCGAGACCATTATGCTACGACAGATTATTATTACGGCTGGCGTACACCTTATCCGTCATCGGCCGAAATACTGTGCTCGTATGCCGTCGGCCAAACTCGAGTGATCGAACCAAACCTAATTATGTCAAAAAAATGTGTGTATACTACTCCAACCGACATCGGCCGATGACGTCCGATAACTAGGTATATGCCCTCACTTTGTTATACATTTGATTTGACTGCCTTGTTGCTCTAGTGGTCGCAAGCACTAAACTGCTGAGCATGATATTTTGGGTTCAGTTCCCAAGCCGGGCAGTGTTATTGGAACCAGGTTCCTTAGCGCAGGGGTGCTAGGACAGGAAACCTCTCCGTGTGCCTGGGGGCTGGAGTTCCCTTACGGATGCGTCCGGGGGGAAGGCCAGTCTCCGGGACCGTGCACCTTGGGGTGCGGGCAATGTCTCCCCATTAGGTACTGCGTGCCTAAGGGGTCTCGTTGCCCGTATGCCAATATCCTGTCGGAGGTGTGAACGCTCTAACGTGTACTTGTAGAGAGTACACGTTGAGCAGCGTTCTACTGAGAGCGGGCTCGGCGTGCACTAACCCTGCCGTCGGGCAGGCGGGAGGAAATCTTTTTTCCTGCCACCGTTGGTCTCGTAGCCCCAAAGAGTGTCAATGTCATGTCTCTGGCATTTGACGGGGGTCGAGGGTCTTGGCTTAACCGCCCGGGCCGCGAGGTAGAAAACCTCTATAAAAAATCACCCCAAACCTCCAAGCGGCGGCGCACCGTGAGGGAGGTTGATAGCTTGACTAATGGGTAGCTTAATTAGTCACTAGTGCGAACCACTATTTTTTTTTTGGTTGGTTGGTTGGATTTTTTTTGTACTCGTGGGATTTAATATGGATAACCTTTTAAAAAACACTAACGATGACGTGCCAATATTATTGGCGGAGGAACCGCTTGCCGGTGACGGCAACCAGGGTCGAGGAGACTCCTGTCCCTCCGGGGACCAAACTAGGTCCGACCGGGACATGGGACGCGGGCGTTTCTGGGGGAAACGCTCGCGCGACGAGAAGTCGCGTGACAAGAAGTCGGACCGCGCAGGATCGGCGGGACAATCCTCGGGCAAGGAATGCCTGCCAGTCGCTAAGGTGCCGACGGTAAGGAGAGGCCGAGGTCGCGTGGCGGTGACCTCGAAACAAGGGCGTGGTAATCGGGGTCGCATGAAGCGGCCCGATACCCCCCCAGGAATCGGCGGGGAGAGCGACTCTGAGGTCTCGTTCGGGGCCTCAAGCGAGGAGCCGGAGGGGGTCACCATCCCTCGAAAGGGCACCTCGCTGCGAGCCGGGCCAGGGGGGGAGTGGCGACCGACGAGGCCGCCAAGGTTGCCGCTGGGGGCTCCGATTCAGAGCGAACGGCCAGGTTTGCGGAGGTCGTAGCAGCCGCGATCAGGAGTGTGACCTTGAAGAAGCTGCAGTCATCAAAGGACAAGGCCATGCCCGCGGCCGCGGCCTCCATTATGGCGGCAGCGAGGGCCCTTCAGGCCGGGCCTCCGTCAGACGCACTGTCCGAGATGCGGGCGGAGGTCGGCCGCTTGACGGCCGCTATGGAGCTTCTCCGAAAGGAGACCGAGGAGCTCCGAGCAGACCTGGCTGGGCTACGTGGAGGCCCCCGCGTTGTATTACAGCGTGGAGTGGTGCAAGGGCAGGGCCTGCCCTTGCCGACGGAGGACCGGATTTTGGCCCTGGTGCGGCAGGAGCTGGCTGGCTTCAGCAGTAATTGCAGACCGCCTTGTCGGGCAGCTGGTGCGAGTGGGGCTCGGGATTTGGCGGAGAGCCAGTATGGTTTCCGCAAGGGGCGCTCTACGGTGGATGCCATCATGCGCGTTCGAGCCCTCACGACGGGGGATGCTGTTGCCCGGGGTGGGGTAGTCTTGGCGGTGTCTCTTGACATCGCCAATGCCTTCAATACCCTGCCCTAGAGTTGCATTAGGGAGGCACTCCGGTATCACCGGATGCCGACCTACCTCTGTCGAGTGGTCGAGGCCTATTTGACGGACAGGGCCGTCATCTACCCCGGTCACCACGGAGAGTGGAACCGGTGAGAGATGTCATGCGGTGTCCCGCAGGGATCGATCCTGGGGCCGCATCTGTGGGTCATCGGCTACGACTGGGTGCTGCGCGCCGACCTCCCTAGTGGCGTCAGCGTGGTCTGCTACGCTGACGACACGCTGGTCCTGGTGCAGGGGAGGTCGCACGAGGCGGCGGCCGAACTGGCGACACGTTGGGTTGCGACAATCGTCGATAGGATCCGGCAACTGGGACTCGAAGTGGCATTGCACAAGTCCGAGGCCATGTGTTTTTATGGTCCTTGGAACGCGCCACTGTCGGGTTCCCAGATCACGGCGGGAGGGGTTCACATCGGTGTCGAGTCGACGATGAAGTACCTGGGACTCGTCCTCGACAGCCGGTGGAACTTCGAGGAGCACTTCCGATGTTTGGCTCCCAAACTGGAGAGGGCTGGGGCTGGTCTGAAGCGGCTTCAGCCCAATCTGGGGGGTCCAAACGCCTCCTGCCGGAGGCTCTACGCGGGGATCGTGCGGTCCATGGCCCTTTACGACGCACCGGTGTGGGCGCGTTCATTGAGGCTGCGACAAAAACGAAAAAAGTGTTACATTTTGACCGTCACGACACTTTTGCTATACTATGTGTGTTTGTGTGTTCACAAGCGTATGACTGTGTATAGGTATAAAAGCATAGTAAGACGTGCGGGATGAGCGTCAGCTGTATTCGTTTATGCTTTCGCGTGTTCGTATATAATTAATGTAATTTTTTTGTGAGAAGTTGTGCCGGTCCCCAAATGCTCGTCTGTGCGAGACCGGGGTGAGATTCATCCCGGTCCCACCGAAGACGAGTATAGGCTGGTCCAACGGTACCTAACTGGCCTGGAAAAGAGCAGTGGCGTCTCCTGATTTGCGTATTCGCTTCCAGGTCAAAAATATGAAAGGGCCTGCCGGCGGACACGGACCCGAAGGAGATTGAGGAGGAACTCCGGACGCTGGGACACCAGCCGGAGTAAGTGCGCCATATTAAGGGTGCACAAGGAAGCGGATGCGACCGGATGCGTGTTCCACGCAATCTTAAAGAGGACCGGGGACGTCCGAACAATCTTTGACACCACCGTTTTCATGTTTATGCGGGGTATCAAGATTGAGCTGATATAGCTAATATAACAGATTGTAGTATTAGTGACGAGTCTGTGTTGTCTAGTTATACTAACAACATAGTGATTAATTATGAATCATCATGTTGTACGAAGGAGTATCCACCTATAATACCAACATCTTTGGAGGCCACTACCAGTCAGATAGGGTATTCTCTTCCTGCTGGAATTCATTCAGACATTCTAGACTCTTCAGTTGTAGTTGTGGAGGTCACTCCGGATAATTTTTTAAACTAGTAAGTAAGACAACAGAAGTTACCCCTTCAAATAACCAATTATTATTAGAGAATAATAAAACGGTATCTTCTGGCAATATTACACATAGTAATATTAATAAAAATACATGGTGGGTCATTAATATTAGTTAAAAATTCAATTAAATCGAAAGAACGAAAAGACATAATCGGACTGTCTGTTGAACACACCATAGAATTGTCCTGTGTTGAGCTTGATAAGCATGTTATAGTATGCGTATACAGACCTCCAGGTTACCAGAATCTATCTATTTTTGATTCTGTAATGGAAGATGTGCTAAAGAAACTTAGTGTTAGTAGTAAGTCAATAATCATATGTGGTGATTTTAATATTAATTTATTAGAAAATAACTCTAATACTGTCAGACTATTAAGTCTTTTTAGGTCATTTGACTTGTCAAATGTTTTTTATTGAAACAACTCGAGTAACAGCTTCTTGTGCGACTTGTATAGATAATATTTTTTGTAATTGTGATTACTTACATAAAGAAATTGTAAATAAGTTGCCATCTGATCACAGTGGACAAACAATAACATTTTGTTCCTACATGCCTTTACATAAAATTCAAATAAGGTTTAGGCCAATTACATGTAAAAATTTAGATAAATTAAATAATTCTTTGGCAAGTAAATTATGTGTTCAGAATTTTAATAATATATGTGACCCAAATGAGTTCTACGCCGAGTTCTTTTCACTATTAAATGAGCAATTTATTGACACTTTTCCACTAAAGACTAAAACTATTTACACAAAGTTCTTATTTAGCGATTGGGCGACTCCAGGTATTCGTAAAAGTAGGGAAAAACTTTTTGAACTTTATGGCCTAAAGCAACATATTAATAATACAAGCTTTCATCAACATGTTGCAAAATATTCAAAAACTTTTAAAAGTGTGTGCAAAATGGCTAAAGCTCTTTACATTAGCAATAAAATAAAATCAGCTGATGATAAAATAAAAACTACCTGGCAAATAATAAATAATGAAACCGGTAGGAAAAAACAGCGTAATACTGAATTTAACTTACAGACTACACATGGCCCTATCAACTCAGATGTAGAAATAGCTCAGGAATTTTAAAACTTTTTTGCTAATATTCCCCTTAAAACTACGGAAACTTTAAATTCCTCACCCACGCTTTCTGCTGCCTTACTTAGAAAGTCATGCCCTTTGGAGCTGAGGTTTCAGCATACAAACCCCCAGGCTGTTATAAAAGCTTTTAAAGATCTTAAAATTAAATCAACAGAAGATCTATGGGGAATGTCTGTAAAAATCTGTAGATCTATCATCGAAACCATTGCGCCTTATTTAGCTTTCATATTTAACACCAGTGTAGACCAAAGAGTCTTTCCGGATCTCATGAAACACAGTAAAGTAATTCCTTTGTTCAAATCCGGTGATAGTAAGGAACCCAAAAATTATAGGCCTGTGTCAATTCTGCCAGTTCTCAGCAAGGTGTTTGAAAAATTGATGCTCAATCAAATGTTACGTCACTTTAATAAGAATTCCATCTTTCATGAACAACAGTACGGTTTCACCAAAGGGCGTTATACCACTGACGCTGGTGTCACCCTCACAAAGAACATTTTTAACGCCTGGGAAGAAGCACACGATGCCATTGGAATGTTTTGCGACCTCTCGAAGGCGTTCGATTGCGTACACCATGAATCACTTCTGCTGAAAGTGGAGCACTATGGGATTAGGAATACAGCTCTTGATTTACTAAGATCATACCTGAAAGATAGAAAAGTTAAAATTCAAGTAAACGGCGTAAACTCATTGGGGTCTGAAATGGCAATGGGCGTTCCTCAGGGTTCGATATTGGGTCCATTCCTCTTTTTAGTTTATATTAATGATTTACCACAATTACTTCAAAATCAACCTAAGATGGTGTTATTTGCAGATGACACATCGTTGATATTTAAAATAAACCGACGGTCACAAAATCTTGACGACGTTAACAGCTCTATTCTTCAAGTCCAAGATTGGTTTACGGTAAATAATTTGGTACTAAATTAAAAAAAAAAACCAAATGCATTAGATTTAAATTACCTAATGTTAGAAGTAGCGAATGTGACATCATATTGAATGGAGAAAAACTAGAATTTATTAATCAAACCGTTTTCCTAGGAATCACGCTAGACGAGAAATTACAATGGGGACCTCATATAACATCTCTTGCGGGGCGGCTAAGCTCGGCTGCTTATGCTGTTAGAAAGATACGACAGTTAACAGATGTAGAAACCGCGCGTCTGGTCTATTTTAGCTACTTCCACAGTATTATGTCGTATGGCATTTTACTGTGGGGTCGGGCTGCTGACATTGAATCCATCTTTATTTTACAAAAGAGAGCTGTCAGAGCCATTTATAATCTACATCGTCGCGAATCTCTCAGGGAACTATTTAAAAAGATTAATATTATGACGGTACCTTGCCAATTCATTTATGAAAATATTATGTATGTAAGAAAAAATCTACACATCTTTAATAAAATAAGTGATAGACATAATTTTAATACTAGAAATAAAGATAAAATAGATCAAACATTTTTCAGATTATCTAAAGTACATACATCTTTTATAGGGTACTGTGTTAAATGTTACAATAAAATACCTTGTGATATATTACAATTAAATGAAAGAAAATTTAAAACTCATATTAAAAGTACACTCTGTAAACAAGCATATTACAAATTAGAGGATTATATCCAAGATAAGAATGCTTGGAAACATGCTGGTCCTGCTCCATAGGACAATTTAGAGTCTAGACAAAATCAAACTGGTTGCTTATTTAATTATGTATTTGTTATTTTTTATAACACTGATTTTACATTCTGTGATTTCTTGAACTCACACACTGACTTATTAGTATTACTTGTTAAAATGTTAGGAATATCGTATAATTTTACAATGTTTGTAAATATGTGAGCACCATGTATCTATCACATATTTAATTTATCTGTAATTGCTTTATTTTTCATTCTTTTTTACCTATCGTGGTATAGTAATCTTATTCTAGATGCATCGTCTTCACATATAATTATATAATTAATGTATACAAAATATTGTAAAAACATTTTAAAAGAGTAACGGTGGAGTTTCTTGCCCATTCTTCTCCATACGAAAACTACCTTTTGGAAGGGGCGACTAGAATCAATTCTATTTTTTGTAAACTTGACGTTCATAAGTGCCTTTTATGTGCCTAATTGGAATAAATTGTTTGACTTTGACTTTGACTTTGAGGCTTGGCGAGTAAAACGTGGGCCTGCACAGTGCCACTGCTGCCAACTCTTCAGACACAGCTCGCACCAGTGACACCACCCGCTAGCTTGTGTGCGATGCTGAGGCGAGCAGACGGCAAGGGTTTGCCAACGCCCGCGGGAAGAGCCGGCTACCTGCGTCAACTGCGGTGGCCAGCACCCAGTGAGCAACATAGAGTGCCCTGTATTCGAGCGAGATATCCGAAACAAGCGGGCTGGTACTGTCGCCATCACGGCCACTTGCCATGCAACGGCTAGGCCACAACCAGTGGCCACTATTGAGGCACAAAGGCCGACGCTGATGGCGGCGGCCAATGACCCTACCGAGTGAGACCAAGCCTCCTTCTCTAGGCGGAGGAAGAAGAAAAGCGGGGGGAAGGGGAAGACGTCGTCGTCGAGAAGTCGTCGGCCCCGACGACCCAGGAAGAGCTCCCTATGGCCGCCCCTGCCTTCAATATTGCGTAGGTTGCGCTAAAGGAGGCCATAGCGGGCGAACCTATTCGTAGCGCCAACACGGCGCGGCGGCGCAGTGAAAGAACGAGAAAGCTCAAGGGTAGGAGTAGGCTAGGTTCGCCCAGAAGCCGCATGGCGCCGCCACACGTCTACCGAAAGGATAAAAAGTTTGTTCTACACATCCGATACCGTGGTTTGGCGGTTCTTGTGAGGCGAAGTGTCGAACATCAAGAGCTCCCTTTGCCGTCACTCAGCACATTTTACGCGCTGGGTGTGCAGCTACACGTTGCCGGCGAGGACATACATCTATGCATGTTACAAGATGCCCGCGACTAATCTAAACTTAGTAGAGCTGCGGGCGCTAATTAACGCGTCTAGCAATGCGACTATCCTTGCTGGTGACCACCGCTCGAGCCCCGAGCGTCGCCTATCGGCGACGCAAACTCATCCCCCTTAGCGCCCCCTAGAGAATAAAGCCGCGTGTACACGCGGCTTTAACATCTATTTGTATTATAAAAAAGGGCGAATCTGGTCTGCGGGTAATTTTACTCTATGGCCTGACGGATATTCTCGTCGACTAAATCATTCGCATGTAAAAATATTAACGGACAACACTGCAAAAAAAAATTGAAACTGACAGTTCGCGCACGTCAAACGCGAGTCAACTAAGCTGGTCGACAGTGCGCGGTCCACATGTATTTCATTATTTTAAATAGTTTTCATGTGTAAATCTACGGGAAGTGGTATTTTTTGGATTACTATGTAGTTTTTACATCGTGGTTGATAATTATTTGTACTACATAACATCGTATTATACTTATTTTGAACTAACCAAAAAACGTAAACAATGGGTCATTGTGAAAAGTGAATTTTGTGTTATTTTGTGTTTTGTGTGTGATTTGTGTGTGTAATCGCTGTTAAGTGCATTTAATTTGAATAACAAATAGTATAATAATCGTCTAAAACGATATTCTAACAAAAATATTTCGTTTTAACATATTTGTGACGGAAAATATTTTTACGTAAACAAACGGTTAGTACCTACTCTAATGTCGTAATTTTTTGTGTTTTTATTTTCTGTTTGTCTGTAAAAAACCCTGTTCTTAGATAACTTATCTATTCATAAAGTACCCTGCAAAATCTCGAGTAAATTAGAACAGTAGTTTTATCAGAAATCGTCTTATCACTAATCGGCGCAACGGTCGATAAAAATCTTTATTTATCAATTCTAACGAACGCACACGTAATTTCTAAGCATTACAAAGAATCCTTTGTCTAAACACGAACCCAAATTAGTCAACGATAACACCGGAGACATAAACAAAAAGCTCGAGTGTTTTGTTTATTTAAGTGCGGTCGTAAATCTGTCACCGCGGGTGGTCGTCCGGTACTCAGCGGGTATGGCACGCGCCGCGCGGCCGGGCCGGGCGGGCCTCCAGCGGTTAACTGCAAGCACCCACCTTGGAACTCCATGAAACAAACTACCGGGGGGAGACGGCTCTTCGCGGACGCGGAAGCCTTCTGGTACTCGGTGTCCGACCCTACCCAAGCAGGTCAGAACATGCTAGACGTGCTGGACATCGTGGTCCACAGAGGGCTACGCTGCCAAACCACACAGCAAGTTATAGACGACGAGTTACAGTCGGACCACCAACTTGTACTCGTCGTCTTATCGGGAATGCCGACCCAACTGAAGCTCATAGCGCCACGCCGATTAACTGATTGGCTGGCGTTCACAGAAAAGATGGAGACCACCATGCCGACTTGGCCTATTGTTTCCTCCGCGAACGTAGAGCAAGTGGCGGATGACGTCACTGCTTGAATACAGAGCGCCCTAGAAGTAGCGACACTATTGCCGCCTTTGCCAGCGATGATCGCCGTGAAAAAGCGCCTTCACAAGCAGTGGCAATAGTTAAGATGTACCGTCTCGCGGAGAGGGTGAAGGCCGAGTTATTGGCCCATACCACCGCGGGCTGAGAAGGAAGAATAGATGCCGCTACAGATAGTTGGCCATCTGTCCACCGACTCTGCAGCCAACTGACGAGCACCCCAGCTCCGGTGCACCCACTGCTCAACAGCGACGGGGTGCTTAAATATGTAGCGGAGGACCGGACGGAGGTCTTCGCCGACCACCTGGAGCGTCAGTTCCGCCCATACCCGACCAGCGATATCGAGCATGTCGCAGCAGTCGTGAAACACCCAGGAGACTATTTGGCAACGCCGATAACTCCCGAGGAGAACTCTATCTTCTTCTCGCCTGGCGCAGTTAGACGAGCCATCCTAAGAATGAAGCCTGGGAAGGCCCCCGGTGCTGACTGTATCACCAATACAGTGCTGTGCTATTTGCCGTTCCATACGGTAGTGGCGCTGGCGCGCCTGTTTACAGCGATACAGCGCACGGGGGTCTTTCCTACCTCGTGGAAGCAGGGGCACGTCATAATACTGCCCAAGGTGGGGAAGAATGTATTGAAGCCAGAGAGCTATCGGCCGATCATACTATTGCCGACAGTCTCCAAGGTTTTTGAAGCACTCCTGCTGCGACACCTACAACAGCACATTGCCTCACGCCCGGAGCAATTTGGTTTTCGGGCGGAGCATAGCAGAACCCTTCAGTTTTCAAGGGTACTTACTGCACCTACAACTTACACTTACAACTGCACTAAACAAGAAGGAATGCTCGGTGGCAGTATTCCTTGACATGGAGAAGGCTTTCTACCGTCTATAGTACGATGGCCTTATATATAAGTTGGCCACGTGCGACGCGCCCCGTCGTGTTGTAAGGGTGGTCTCTTTACTTTTCTGTCACACAGGACCTTCAAGGTGGTGGTCGACGGCGCGCTAGCTGGCGCCCGCCCGGTGATGGCTGGCGTGCCGCAAGGCAGCTGCGTGTCACTAGCGTGTTACTCACGGTACACCGAAGATATCTCCACCACTCCAGCGGCGACGCTGTCGCTGTGTGACGACGACGCCGCCGCGCCGCGCTCATTACTACCTCGCTTAATGCGAAGTACGCGGCGGTCAAAATGCAGTCCACCCTCGACCTTCTTCCCGACTGGCTTTCGGAGAGGCGGCTTTCGGTGAACGTGAGTAAAACGCAGGTGGTGGTCACCGGATCCGCGCTTCTCCCACCACCTTTGAAGTTACAAGGAGTCGACGTCGATTGGTCGCCCCGGGTCAAATACCTGGGTGTGACCATCGACCGCCGCCTCACGATGGAGCCCCATGTCCGCAAGGTAGCCGCACATGGTAGGGTAGCCCGCAACCTCCTCAGGCCCGTGCTTTCATCCCGCATCCCAACGCGCGTCATGTTGGGCGTGTACAAAACGTGCGTGCGCTGCATCTTGACATACGCCGCCCCAGCGTGGTTCGCCCTCACGAAGGGGTCGAGCCGTAAGCTGCTCCGCGCGCAACAAAACCTTCCGCTGCGGACCATCGTTGACACTCCTTGCTTCGTGAGGAATGATGTACTCCACCGGGATCTCGGGATTAATTAGAAGCCCCGTTAGTAGATAAAATCATCGGAATATTATATTTGCTACTAATGGTAGCGACTAGCATCTCAAAGCAATAATCCTAGATTATAATATTGCAATTCAATTCGCTTATTCCTGATAATAATAATGTTTACTGATTTGTATGTGTGTGTTTGCGGACATCTGTTTGGTATAAGAGTAAGGTATGTAACAGACTTATGATTATGATGATATGATTATGATTTCGAACAAGGCTGCACGCGGCAGTGCTGCCCCGTCACTACTGGTCCCCAAACATTTTTTATAGGTGTGGTGAGAGATCACATTCCAAGCATGGCAGCAATGGTGCGCGATATTGCTGCGTCACATTGCTGCCGTGTTCAGAATTTATACCTATAGATAATGTTTGGGGCCAGAAGCGACGCGGCAGCACTGCTGGTGCCAAATGTCGTATGTAGAAGTTTACATGGAAGTTTATCATACTTCTACATATTAAACCAGGTCGAAATTATCATAGTTATTTATTTATTTATTTATTTAGTACATGGAGAACTTACAGCTAATAAAAACAGACAAAAAAAGAGGAGACCATAGTCACCAGAAAGCCAATTACAAATCCTCACGTATAGACATATAATAATAGTTTATGGTGTGAGCACAAAAACGAAAACAAAAAACACATCACCTTAATTATAAGAGTAAGAAGTTATACCTATTTCTTGACACCAAATTCAAATTCAAAAACATAAGCGTTCTGCGGTAATCACGTGAGGATTATGTCGAGAAAGAATCACCTCGTAACCCTCACCAAGACACTTTAATCCTGTATATTTCTGGAATCCCTTAATATTTTCGAGATTTGGCACAGTGTTACGACTATTTTTGTGAATTAAAACCAAGTCGATACAGCAGACGTCCTAGCCGTTTATTTGCTCTCTGAGGAAAGGATTGTGGGGTGAACGTCTCCAAATCTTTCCCCACCAACTTACGAGTATAGCTAAGACTTCGGAATCATAATGCTACAATTTTTTTAACCTTGATGACTATTTCTTGATTATTTTTTGGCGTTCTCAAAATTGTGTTTTCATGAAGTTTTCAAAGGATAGGATTGAGTGGTGACGGACACAGTAACACGTTAGGTAGCTACTTCTGCAACCAAGCAGCATTGCTGTGTTTGAGTAAAGTTTGTATTTAACCGCCTGGCCACAGGGACGGGCGTCGCGAACGGCGGTGCGTCTTGCGGGTAGCAAACCATTCGGCAAAGTTTCCACGCCACGGGCAGTAGTGTTCGCCGCCGCGACTAGTATGGACCGAAAGCGAAATGTCTTTAAAGTTATCTCGATATTGCTTAGAGAGTAAGTAGTAGTAGTTTCGGTTCAAGACATAATATTTAGAATACAGACAGACAACTTATATCCAGATTTTTTTTCGATTATATCCGAATGAGCGGCGAAACTATTGTTATATTGTTATGAATATTAAACCACAACTGGAGAGAAAGGTCAATGCAGATAGGATAGCTTTTTTTTTACGAACCCCGTCAGTTGGTGTTGACATCTCTACAAGGCGCGCGTGGAACACAACGCGCCGTCGAGCCGGGCTTGGTCCTTATCGGAGGGCGAGCTATCAATTGCTCACCGTCCGCAAGCCCGCGCCTACGGTGGCCGGAGGTCGGATCGCGACTCCCGACGCCCGGGGCGTCTCCTGCGGCGACCAGGGGCGCGAGGGCGCGAATCTCGCCTCTCCCTCGCGCGCTCCGCCTCCTCCTTCGCGAGTATTACTGCTTCGCAGAAGGAAGTGACGGCCTCCCATGCACTCTCGCTCCGAACCATGGCCTGAACCAGGGCCGGACGCGAGAGATCGCCGCCGCCGATCGCCTCCGTGAGTACACGGAAGACAGGATAGCTGGCCTTGCAATTTTGGCAAAAAACAATCAGTAGGTATTCATTATTTCGCAGCGAATACTACTAAGTTTGAATTCTGTACTACATGCCGCATCTGCCGCTCGACACCGTGGCATGCGCGCTACTGATTCATAAATTTGTTTCCGTCGCCCGCCGCCCGCCGCAGCCAGACGCTCGTGGGTTTCGCTCGGCGATTTTTGCCGGTCGCCCCGGGCGGCGGCGCCGCCGCCCCGTTCGCCGCTACGCGTGGCATGACTAGTACATTTCTATACATTTGTTTTAGTCGCTAGACGGTTCGCCGTTCGCACCGCGCGAAAATTCACTGTAGCGAATGTCCCATGGCCAGGCGGTAAGCTAGAAACGTATCCAAAATGCTCAGTCAAATATGTCAACCAAATACTTCCGACCAAAAAGTACACAAGCAAGCAAATTAGACAGCATTAAATAAACACAAGCGCTTATCCCGTAATATAAACCATAGCTTCTTGTTTGCCAGGAAGTAATAAAATATTATTTGTACTAAAAGAATTTCGCCGCGTCCGCTGCAGCTTTGCTGTTTATTCCTAGGCTAATGTCCGCGTGTACTGCTTTCCCAGTATTCTCGTAAAAGTGCAAGGCGTGAGTATTATTAAAATGTTGTTTTGTATTACTTATTTTATGTAAGCTTGTTGTCTGTTTTATCCAAGGCTAGCTTTTGCCCGCGGCTTCGCTCACGCGGATGTGGGAAAATATCTCTCAGGAAGGTACTACCACCGGGATTAAAAGTACCCTAAGTTAACATATGGTTAACCAGGTTATAAACTATTTATGAGCCAAATTTCACACAAATCCGTTCAGCCGTTTTTGAGCGAATCCGGAACATACATCCAGACTAACGCACAAAAATTCTTCGTTACTATTTTAATATTTATTATTGTTCCGGATGCCAGCGCCATCTTCTGGTTAAGCGGTAGGGCGCCATGTTATGGTAGGCGTCCATATCCCAATTTAATTTGACTGACATGTGCAAGTATTCGATCTAACACCAAAGTAATGGCTTTAAGGTTATAGCATGTCATAACATGAGACGTTTCAAAATATTATATCTTAAACTACAACTGCCTAACCCCTTTTTATGGTTTCCTTCATATACTTGTACATAATATACCTACCTATATATTTTAGTGTTAGATATTATATAAAAGATTTGTCAATTAACTTTGTATGTCAACACAATAAATAAAAACTCCCTAACTAGGAAATGCACATTCAATTAAACATGTAACCGTATTATACCTATTTATAGCATTCACGAGGCATGAAAAGTTAAAAAAAAATCTTGTACAAGCAAAACGTTCCACTCCTTAAAAGCATAAACAACAAACCTTTGTAATAGTAGTCAGCAAATATAACGTGGTACAGTAAACAATTCGGGCCACAAGAGCCAGCCGCATACAACAATATCACCATCCAATCTGCGCCGAGAGCAAACGGCGTAGTTTTCGATAAATAAATATTATAGGGACGGGGAATCGTTGGTGGTTGTGAATTTAAAACAAATAAATATTAACGATTGTTTTTTTATGCGACGTGGTCAATTGGTAAATAAAATGGATACAATTGGACAATATATTGTCATATTGTCATTCTCATAAAGGCCAATATGTCAAATGGTGAGTAAAAAATTGTTCATATATATAGTCGTACCTACATAACAAAATGGGGGCAAAAGATTCTGGAGTGGCGACCGCATACCGAAACACGTAGCGTTGGAAGGCTTCCCAAAAGGTGAATCGATGACCTTGTGAAGGCCGCAGAAATCCGCTGGATACGAGAAGCACAGAACCGGTCGAAGTGGCAGTGCTTGGGGGAGGCCTATGTACAGCAGTGGACGTCTTTCGGCTAAAATTATGATGATGATGATGACAAGGGAAAATAAAAGGCAGAAAGAGGATAATGGTTATGCCTGCAGAGATGCTACCGCTGTATATATCATTGTTTATTAGCGTAAAATTCAAAGTTAAGATGTCTTTATCGGTCCTACAGTGTATCGGTTTCGGTCATACAGTGTAATAACGTAAGATTGGTCGCGATTAAGATAGTTATTCAGAATCGAGAAATTCTTATATTTTCGGTGGGTTTGCTCGTGTGTAATAACAATAATTTAAGTGAGTTTACCGACTGTTTGGCTGAAATAAATGCAATTGTGGAATGTAATAATGTGGAAAATGTGTTTGTGTTGGAAGATTTCAACGCGCACCCGGGTGAGTTATTATGTAATGAATTATTAAAGTTTTGTTGTGATTGTCATTTCACCTGTGCTGATATTGACATACTTGGTAGAAGTTCAGACACCTATATGTACATGAGTGACTCACACGGGTGCGTTAGATGGTAGGCCGGGAAAATTAGGCTTGAACCCTGCACTAAATCCTAACAGCGATTTTTTTCCTGAATCGTGTTTTTGAACTTAGCTCTTCAAATAATATAAAAAAATTAAAAACATTTTCCAGGACCGCACCAAGGTAAAAAAAACGAAAATGCATTTTTCTGAATAAAAATTGAGGCAAAATAGTTAACTGGAAAATTTTGATTATATTATTGAAAAAATTCGTAAAACTAATATATTATTTCAGAATTAAACATTTTCGTCCACGGAAATTTCCATAAAAATAAAATTACGATTTTTTTAAATTGTACTTCAAGCAAAAATATTAACAACAGTATTTTTGCATTAAATTACTTAATTCAATATTTTAATACGCTATTCAACAAAAATAAACATATTGTACTAGCGCAAGATATTAATAAACGTTTTTTTGCAATAGCGGTTCAGGCAAAAATGTTACAGAGTAAAATTTAGTTTAACTTTTATTTATAGGCTCTATCTCACTTAATTACAAGAAAATTAAACAAAATATTTAGTTAATGCAAAAAAACTGCTGTTAATATTTTTGCTTGAAGTACAATTTAAAAACAAACGTAATTTTATTTTTATGGAAATTTCCGTGGACGAAAATGTTAATTTTTTTGACCTACTTGTGATACCTAATCTCTTCGACAAACACTCCATACAAACATATCTGTTAATATTTTTTCTACCACGTAAAATTGAAATTAGACGTTTTCTTAAAAAAAAACGTACACGCGGGGGTGAACTTTTCGCGGTATACAGTTTAATATACTCCCTTGACCATACCCTACACGTTAAATGAAAAAAATCGCTGTATTAAATTAATGCAAAGTTAGCCTAAAATTTGGCGTAACTCCCACGGGCTATGGTTGGATCACTGCTTGGTAACAAGTGTTACTAAGTGTTCTATTTTGAAAGTAAATGTTGTTAATGATGTTTCTTGGTCTGACTATTTTCCCCTGGAAATTACGTGTAATTTTAATGTGTTAGTGTCTAAATATAGTAATAAAAGAGTAGTGCCAAATAAAGTAATTTGGGGAACTAGAAATTCTGAACAAATACGTCACTACTCTGATCTTTGTCATGAGGCCCTCTGTGATATTGATTTGCCTAGTCAGTTTATAAAATGTAGTGATAAGTTATGTAATAATGAACAACACAGGTTACTAATTAACAGTATGTACAAGCAAATTATATCCGTCTTGAAGATGGCTGCTAGTTCGAGCCATAATACATTTGTTAAGAATAAGCATAGATTTATAGCGGGGTGGAATGAACATGTGAAAGAGGTTCATGCGCGGGCGTGGCTTGGGTTTCAAAGGTGGATCTTACATGGAAAACCTGCGTCGGGGGATGTATATCAGGAAATGAAAATGTCGAGACATAGATTTAAAACTAAGTTGAAGTGGTGTCAGAACAATGGAAGCCAGATAAAAATGGATATCATTGCAACCCTTCACGAAGAAAAGAAATTTAGTTCTTTTTGGAAGCAAACCAACTCTTTGAATCCTCGGCCGAGCCTGCCATCGAACGTTGATGGCTTATCACATAACAGTGATATAGCCAACATGTTCATGAACCACTTAAAAGTCGCTCCGCATATAACAAATGCATCTAGGCGAGGCATTCGGACCCCGTGTGAAGGTGATCCTCATGTAATATTTTACGTGAAAGATGTAAAATATGCGTTAAAAAGTATGAAACGAGGCAGGTCACCAGGACACGACAGTTTGAGTGTTGAGCATTTAAGGTCCGGTGGTGTACATTTACCTAGGTTACTCACCATGTTATTTAATTTTTGTGCGGGTCACTCTTATCTGCCTGACGATCTCGTAAAACCTGTTGTAGTTCCCATAGTTAAAAATAAGACAGGTGATTCATCCGACAAAAACAATTATAGACCTATTTCACTGGGTACAGTTATTGGCAAAGTGCTGGATAGCCTGCTTGAAAGACAGTTGAAGATGCATATCAAACTCAACGACGCGCAGTTTGGTTTTGTGTCGCAAGCAGACTGTGCAGAACTACACGGACAGGAAGACACCTGTATATGGTTGTTTTCTGGACCTGTCGAAGGTTTCTGACCTGGTGAATTATGAAATTCTGTGGCAAAAAATGTCGGATGAAACAGACCTTCCACCGGAGGTTATAAAAATATTTAAATTTTGGTATGTAAGTCAGATAAACAGTGTTAGTGGGTTAGATGCTCAATCAGAACAGTATGGGCTGGTTAATCCAGCGGAGGTAAGAGTAAGGCAGGGGGGGCTGACTTCACCCACTCTATTTAACCTGTACATAGACCGGCTGGTTAGTCAGCTGAGTAGCACTATGGTTGGTTATTCTGTAGATGGAAGAATGATCAACAACATTTAGTTATGCTGATGACATGGTGCTGCTCAGCCCGTCAATCTGTGGGCTAAGGAAGTTGTTGGCCATATGTGAGAGGCATGTGGAGGCTCATGGCTTGAGGTATAATGCTACTAAAAGTGAGGTGGTGGTTTTTAAAGTGCATAATAATACACCCACGACTATACCACCGGTGACGTTACAAGGAACACCATTGAATGTCGTCACTCAATTTAAATACCTCGGTCATGTGGTCACGGGTTCTCTCACAGATGACCAGGATATAAATAGGGAGTGCAGGGCGTTGGCAGCCCGATGCAATATGCTTGCCCACAGGTTTGCGCGGTGCACTGACGAGGCAAAACTGACGCTCAAACTGAAACTGAGCCTACTGCCAGTCGTTTTACTCGTGCAGCTTGTGGGTTAGGTATACGCAGAAGGCTTACAACGCGCTGCGCGTGCAGTATAATAATGCGTTGAGGATATTGCTGGGGCTGCCTCGGTTTTGCAGTGCATCGGGCATGTTTGCGGAAGCGCGAATAGACGACTTTCATGCCATCATGCGCAAACGGTGTGCATCGATGTTGCGGTGATTCAGGGGTAGCCCTAACAGTATTTTAGCTACACTGGCGGACAAGGTTGATGGACCATTTATCAGGCTCCGGGCGAGCAGACATGTGCGTGCACATGTTCATGTAGCCAATTAATGTTCCTGTACCTTTATTGTATTTTGAATTTTTGTGTTTACTAACATAGGCTAACTTCATACTAACACTATATGGATCTCTTGGTCTGAAATAAAAATTTGAATTGAAATTTATCATCAACCAGCTATTTATGCTATAGATAGTGCCATCCACGAAGACGCGCCCCACTCTTCTTCCTAATTGCTTACAGTACAGTACCTAATCGCGTTTAGGAAGAAAAGCGGGGCGCGTCTTCATGGATGGCACTATCTGATATGGCAAACAAAGAAGAAGCTCTGAAGGAAATGTTGCGATAGGTTTGGTATACAAATTCTTTACATTATAATGATTGCCATGCCCCAATAAATAAATAAATTAAAGTCACTTTTCGTGTCTGTCTGTGTGACCGCGTTCTTCGCTCCGTGTTCTTCTGATCTTCTTCTTCTGATCTACACAACTGATTTTGATGCCGTTTTCATCATCATTTAGAGAAGGAATTCCAGAAGGGTTATGTGTACCTCAATACATTAATATTAAATTTAAATAAAATTAAGAAATTACGATGTTTTGTCAAGTTGTAAAAATCATGCGAAACAGGTACGGGTCGCTAGTTAATTATAATGAAGTGACCCATAAGGGATCAAGAGACCCTTTTAGCTAATATTGCCAAGCAAAAACCCACGTGGCCTTTGCTAAGCAATGCGCAATGCGAGTTTTTGCTAGGCAATAGATTGAGTGAACTAAAGTAAATTAGAAATAATTAGAATTGATATTGATCACACGAAAACTTTTAATAGACAACTTACTTGAATTAAATAAACTTAAATTTTATTATTAAGACAGTATTACTTTTTTTCAAGTTGACATTTCAGAAAGTACATATTAAATTAAATTTTGTGAACAATAATTACTGAGGGCAAAGTTAATATTTGGCAACTTTATTCAAAACAATTTTGAGTGTTGCTAGAAAAATAAAAAGCTAACTTGATTGACTTGGCACACAAAGAGTACTTGATGTCGAGGTGCTTCAGTTTGAGCACCTCGATATTTATACCGAGGTGCTCAAACTGAAGTACCTTGATACCATCGTACTTTTTGTGTGAGAAAATAATCATAACTAATATTATAAATGCGAAAGCGAGTTTGTTTGTTTGTTACGCTTTCACGCTAAAACGGATGAACGGATGTGGATGAAATTAGGCACATGGGTAGACTATGACCTAGGTTAAGATATAAGAATTTTTATCCCGATATTCTTACTGGATTAAGAATTATGCGGGTGAAACCGTGGGGAACAGCTATTATAATAATTATAAATTCATTAAACTTAAAAGTACGCAAACACTTTATAAGACTAACCTTTATAACAATATGAAGTTCTGAGAAATCGTTCTAAGTAACGTTTTAATATATAATATATTTTACCAATTCCAGATAATTCATTAATTTGAACCAGTTATTACTGAACTACTTATTTTAATATACTAACTGTTTTCAAGCTGTTGGATCAGATTATTATTTATTTATCTTGTATTCACGTTAATATTTAATGTAAAAACATTAAAAGACTTAAGTTTAACATTAAACATTTTACATAAAATCTGTAGCTCTTCACAATATTTTACCAAAAATATGTCTATTATAATACGAAGCCGCTGTTACCGACAACAGTCCGGCTCACCCTATCAAAATGTGCAACACAAAAATGCATTGGGGCTTTTCTCCGCAGCAATATCAGGCAGACATCGAGGCAGGTGGGCATGGGGGCGTCACTGCAAAACATTTTTATCTCCTTTCAATTTCCGTAAGAGATACCTACATAGATTAAACGCCCGCCATATCGAACTATCTCGAACTTCGATTAAAATCGCTAGGTCGGAAAACGGACAAACTTCTCCCTGTAAATATATTTTTGCAGACTTGCCTCTGGACGTAGTTTCGACTTAGTGATATTACATCTTTTTCGAGACGTTTGAGATGAATCTCTGGGAAGACTGAATTCTTGGAGATTCGATGCGATTTTTCAGCAGCCAGCGCAGTGTTATTTATATTTACTGGCTGAAGTCGACATAGTTTTGCATTATGCTGAGCGATGGCCGTTTTGCGTGGATATGACGCTTATTTTCCCTCAACTTGTTCTTTTTTGTTTTGTGTTCTTTGTTTGCGTCATGTTTACCGCAAATAAACGTATTTTAAACTCTCTGATTATTGATTCAACACACTGAAACATAACAGCCAATGTATAAATCCAACAAAATAGCCATGAAAAATATTACATGCTTTTCCAGAAAATCCCCAACATTCCAACTCGAAACATCTTCAAAATATAAAGCACAGGATTGTATCAAATAGATCGTCAGTGAGCACCGTTGGATTTTATCAAGGATCTCATCACATACCATATAATTTTATTATACCTTCGCTGAGCGTGTTAAGTCCTGAGAATATCTTGATTTTCTTAATGGTTTCTTAAATGCTACACATTATCCTCACTTATCTTTATTTACTTTTAACTTTGTAGCAACATTGTTTTTATTTAGGCGTATGTTGTATGTTCATCTCATTACTAAAATGGGTCATGAAGTTACTATCAGGATAAAACTACATTGCTTACGTTGCATCGTTACTGATGACAGCGGAATATCGTGTTTATTAAACCTGAATGCATAGCAGTGATAGTGGTGTGACCGTCAGACTGCCAAGTCGAGTTCGAACCCAAGGCATGTACCTATGACTTTTCGGATTCATACATGTGCGTATTGTATAATTATAACATGCTTCAAAAACGCTGAAGGAATACATCGTGAGGAAACGCCGCATGCCTGAGAGATATTTCTCGACGGCGGCTTTAAAAACTCTGACACCAAGTTAGTCACTAACCACACGAAAAGAAGAAGCAGACCTATGCATTGCTTGGAGTTTTTGCTCTCTGCAGTACCTTTTGAAATAGTTAAAGTAGGACCATATCCAAATGTTTCGATTAAATTCATATTACCAAATTATTGTTTATTCTAATATACGAAGATTTATTAGTATGCACTTTATGACTTACGTTTTACCTATTTCTCCACAAAGAGGATATGGGTCGAAGTTATCTCCGGCTTTAGACTCCTTTGGGGTTAGTTAGAAGAATCATTGCATTGCTATCACTACCCAAATACGTCGAAAGTTGTTGTTCTTGTGTCTCCTTAATCAAGCCAAAAATCACCATGCCAGTAGCCCGCATGCAACTTTCTTACTTCCATTGTGTAAGAAACTGGCCTTATAAATTGTGTATTCAGGCTTACACCAACAAGAGGTAATTACGTCCTTAATAACCACTCCTGCCAAACGCACTGGCGATTGTAATACATCCTCATTAGGTACCCCAGGTATAACTTAATAGTTTAACACAATAATAATCACATAATGAATTGAATGAATATGTCACAAGATTATATCTCGACCATTCAATTAGGTTCATCCAAGTCTAGTGTATGGTCGTAACCTATTTAACACAGTATTGTAAGCGGGTTGCTACTGTTGTGCTGAATCTAATTAATGAGTGCAGTACTGAATTGGAATAGAGTTTGCCACTAAATAGTTTATGGTCGAAATTGTGTTATTGTTTGTGTACATTAGGAGGGATAAGATTAAGTAGTTATTTCTGCACTGTTAGGTAAATTGTCAGGAGGTGCAAATATAAATTTGGTTTTGTAGTCGCAAAGCCCAAACTCTGAATTACTTATAAGTTACTCTTGCCTCGTGTTACATGGGAATTATAGGTAACATACCTGACGCCATGTGTAATGCCTTTTTCTACCTATCCCTTCGGAGAATACAAGCGTGATATTATGCAATGCTCAGTTATTTAGATTGCCACATAAGTCGCAGAATAAGCCTTATCACATTTGCAGCCCCAAATGGCTAGGTGGTTTTTTATTTAGGTAACTAATGGAACTGGCAGATTGCCCACCTCATGTTGTGTCCACCACCTCGTTACCTAAATCTATTACAACTGCATTGCTAGTTCTAGGTTCCGTATATCTAGATCTAGAACATGCTCAATCCTCGTTCAGAGATAAAGTTGAAAAGCCTTGTGTCCCAATAAATACATTTTCTCTAATTAATTTAATTGTGGCTCACCCAACCTATTTTAGTCACCAAGCAGTATTTATATATTCCAGTTTGTAGGTGCTTTCTTCTGGTGATATTATAAAAAACGAGACATGGACATGGACAACCTTGCAGCACGCGTAGCCTGACCACAGCTATCTCTACTTTACAAAGATTCTTATCTTCTTCTTTACGCTGAAAAAATCTTTCAGGATCTGTATTTTTGTGTTTCTATGGTGGTCATGCTATGAATCTATAGATGGCAGTTATTGTTTTTCAATAAACTAGCTGTAATAGGAACATTAAAAAATTAAATTAAAGGAAACGATAAAATAGCACATACCAGCAATCAATACAAAGTCTACCAGCCAGCTACACATAAGAAAAAACAATAACAAACTCGTAACCAGTTAACTAATAAGGCCATAAAGAGGAAGGAAGGCCATCCAAAAGTTCTATATTATCTCCATCCAGGGTACTTGGAAATTGAATTCAGATATTATTATGTTTATTCGACTATGGGTTCCGTTTATTTTATTGAGCGGAATGGTTAACGCGATTTGGAGGCAGAAAAACGCGAATTTCTTTTTCAATTGTTTGTTCGTGGTTCCTGAAGAAAAAAGAAAAGGTTTTCGCGAAATAATTGATAGATTTATCTATGAGAGAAACGAGGTCTTGTACTTTATTCAGAGAAGCTAAATGCTGAATGTAGACAAAAGTGTGGGTCCTTCGATGTACAAATCTCGCTATTTATTTTGTTTCTTTTCGTTTTTGATATTTATTTATTTGCTAAGATTAATATATTTTCTTGTACATGAACCCTGTCAGGGCACTACAAAACACAATGTTGGTATGCTTTGAGAACATTAAATAAATAATTATGTCAAATTAATTATTATGTTTAATTATGTCGTATCTCGATGTATTTTACTGTGTGTTATGGACACACAGTAAAATACATAGAGATACGACATAATTAAATATCACAAATAATAATAATAAAAATAAAAAAATATTTTTTTTTAACCATTTATGTACACAAATATATACAGACAGATCAGATCATAAATTATCAAAACACAATACAATACATTTCATAAAATTATCTCTAGATGTCGTTGTATATGTCCACTCATAAAAAAACACGTCAAAAACGATTTAACAGTAATATTCCGCAAACGTGGATAGTTGTTCGTTTACACTAGTGGATAAGCTATGTTTCTTGCTTTTTTACTAGGCACTTAATTTTGACTTTGATGTGTGGTGTATTTCACTTCTTGATCATATTTTAAAGTAAAATTATGCGTTTGTAAAAGCTTAAGATAAAAAAAACTCGTTTGAAAATGTTGCTACTGTACCTGCTCCTTTCATACTTAAAAACGACTTAGAAACATTAAATCAATCCCTCAAATTGATTGTGAAAGTTACTGAACGAACTGACAGATTCAATTTCCGTAAATTCCCCCTCGAGAGCCAAATTTATACCGACGTGAATACCAAAATTAATCATTTATAGAATAGACTCGCAATCATTTGTAATGAGTGAAAATAAGAGATTATCCCTCATTAGTGGTTCATGTGAGTTCCATGATAACTTAATTTGATAAATTAAACTACAATTAAATCGGTTTGGTGCCACATCGTATCGTCGACCTCGTAATTGCGTTATCATCCTAAGGTTGAATGTCACTTGCACATCTAAAAATCAAAATCAAAAGTCATTTATTCAAACTAGACTGACAATCAGCACTTTTTGAACGTCAAAATTACATGAGACAGTCCCGCAAAACGCCCGCCCTTCACCACTTGCTAATACTTTAGCTGGGGAAGAAGAGATCAGCTAACACACGCCAGTATACCAAGAAAAACTAAGCAGAAATAAAAATGAAACCGTAGACAGGATTAAATAACCGGGCTATCCTGTGGGTGCCTTATACATAAGGCCTGTCTCAAGGGTTAAAGTATGGACATGCTCTTGATCGACAAAAACAAAAAATTGCCACCGCCAAAAAATCGATGCGGATGAAAAGTTTACAACTTTGAAACTAATCTAGCTTTATTGATATCACGTCTACATCCCAAAGACAGACAAATTGGTTAGTTTAACCAAACACACATCTATATAACGTTTCTGTTTCTCCGCTACTTCTAACAAAGGAAAATTCGCTGTAAGACTAGTCAAACATATTTTAGAAAGATATTATTCAAGCGTCTCTGCGTCAATATTGATTTATTTTGGGGCGGAGGCGCAATCTCTAGATAAATTACCTTTCCCAATACTTGAGCACTGAACGAAATATCAAGGAGTTTTAGTGGGTTAGGTTGGGACAAGTATTTGTAATGAAATAGGGTAGATAATGTCCGGTTTCACATAACATAACATAACATCACGACTGTTTTTACCGAAGGGTTAGGCAGAGGTATTCCTATAGTACACCACAGTTCGCCAAATCTGAATCTGAATCTGAATCTGTCTAAATGATTTTAAAACATTACGAGATATCTCGAAGTTGCGGTTGTTACTTACTATGGACAAAACATTCAATAATTAGTCTTCAAAACAATGACTGGATTGTAAGTAGGTAAATATCGAGTTTGTATGGCTTATTGGTGATTCGCCCGAATTTACTCGCTCGAAACGGGCGAATCGACACTTAATTTTTTTTTTTTTTCTTGAGGCGATTCGCACGAAATTAATTTATTTGTAGGCGAATCGTATCCCACATACACAAGGACAACTAATGTGAATTTATCTGAGCCTGTAAATACACACCCGTCCTGCTTACCATAAGTTCATACTTAATGAATATTATAAATTCGGAAGTAACTCTGTATGTTTTAACGCCTAAACAACTCAACTGATCGTTATGAAATGACAGACAGGTAGCCCTGGATAAGGACATAAGCTGCTTTTTATACTGGATATTTGTATTAAAAATGATGAAATAAAAATACACGCAGACGAAGACGTGTGTAAAGCATTAACCACCACCACCACCACTCTACTCCATTTGTCTAACATCTGGCTTACCTCCTATTCCACGATACTTTTGTCTTCCCTACCCAGTACTGCGGAGATATGCATACAAAACGGAGAGACAAAGCGCACGCCATACTATTTGTTCGACGCCATCTTATTTATGTGTTCTCTCGCCATCTGTCATGGCGCAATGGATCCTATTTGTGCTGGAGATATTATGGCTCTTGCAAAGACATAGGGGTATACAGGGTGTATGATAAAGTGCAGTGATGATTTAGCAGACAAATCAGATATCTGAACCATTGAATAGTATGTCGTAGCAGACATTATCAAAGTAAAACTACTCTAGAATCAGCATACTCAACCTACCAAATATTTTAGATATATTAATACGTGTGACTCTTGCAAAGAATTCATCATTCAAATGTGTTGAAAATTATTACAATTATGTTGTCAGGAGGATACATGAGGATCAGTTGTGTCTGCGTGTATGTCCTTAACAACATGTGATAACCATTTTGTTTATCAAACCTGAAGATAATGGTGAAATAAACGGCCATGTGGTATACATGACCGTTTATTTCACCTGTTGTTGGGTCTATACTTAGCATATTTTCAATCGCGTTGAAAGTAACAAACAGTGTTCTACGTACCTATTTATTTGTAAATAAAATACGTTTGAATCGAAAAAATCGAAAACACAAAATTATTCAAAATTTTATTAGTTCTCGAAAAATGTGGATGACACATAAAAATAAATACTGGCAAACTGTTTAAAAACTATTAAACATTGCCGGTGGGCATATTTTTACCCTTGATCGCATTATTGAAACACGCATTCACGCACGTTTCTCTGAGAGATTTTTTCAAAGATATTGGTATCCGTGGTGGCGTCTTAATTCATCTTCGCCAACATCTTATATATTAGGCAAAATATACACTTATACACTAAAAACAGTGATTTTCACAATGTTAACACTAGAAATAAGGACAAACTACGAGCTCCCTTTCACCGACTTCATAAGGTTCATAACTCATTTGTTGGGCTTGGTATAACCTTTTATAACAAGCTACCCTCTTCTTTGCTAGATTTGCCTTTTAATGCATTTAAAACGAAAGTAAAATCCAAGCTTTATTCAAAGGCATACTATTATATAAACGACTACTTAAATGGTCGCTGTGATTAACTCAAGACAATGTTTATGTTCTTTCTCCAGATTACCTACTGACAAGTTATATGAGTTTATATAATTGTATTTTTTTATTTGACTTTATAAGTCAAGCTATTTTTAATTTTATTTCAATTTATTGTTGACATAATCTACTCATTACAATGTTTTTTTTAATGAGTTGTATTGCAATATGTGGTTAGCTAGTGACCTCGACAATTGATCATATTATTTATTGTTATTAGTAATTAACTGTTTGTTTTATTTATTTTATCTCGATGGTCCTAGTTTATCATTTATAACTTCCAGTTACAACTATATGTATATAACTATGTATATAGCGGGCAAGCCCTTTATGCCTGGAGGCTTTTATTTGGATATTAAGTTCTGTTTACGTTTAGTTTTTATTTCTGCCTGAGTATAGTTCTCGATGATTTTGTGTGGTATATTGGCGTGTGCTAGCTAACATATGGCTAATAATTTAAATTATGTTTTGTGTTGCGTAATGTAAATTATTTTGAATACTATTATATAGAATCTTTTTTTTTTGTTCTTCTAACTGAACAGACAGCTGTGCTGCTGGGGAGTTTGTTGCGCCACTTCTTCTTCCCAGCTAAGCACAAGCACTAGGAAGTTGTGAAGGGTGGGCGTTTTGGTGGACTGTCTTATGTAATTTTGACGTTCGAAAAGTGCTGATTCTCAGCCTAGTTTGAATAAATTACTTTTGAATTTTGAATTTTGAATTTCATGCGATTTTCATGAAATACAAAATATTTAACTAAAATTATTTAACAAACTTCATATCAATCTACAGGCTGTTTTAAAAAAATAGTAAAGTTAATCAAAGTTGCAAAAATGAAATCAACATTTTTTTATGTTAAAACCAAAACAAGTAGTACGTATTTTACTCTAACGTTCTATGTATAGATAAAAAAGTTAGAGACAGATAAAATACACTATATTACAAAACCCTTTTTTATAAAATTGTCTCCATTTTGTCGGAAAACTTGTATCATGTCGCGTCAGCCAATCGTTTATTAAACGCAGCACAGAACAGACAGTTAGCTTAGTATTTTCTAGAAAACGCCAAGGATTCCCGAAAACAAATCGCAGGTATTTTTCCACGTCCAGATTTGCATAACAATGCTCTTTAAAGGAGTCAGGCCATTTGCGAAAAGCAGAAGGGCTGACATATTTTATCCCATTTTCTAATGATGATGGTATGTCTGCATTTTTACCGCTGACATTAGTTGGTGACATTTACAAAAATTGTACTTTGACACGAGCAGCCAATACATTTCACTTTTGTTGGGATCAGCACAGAATTATGCGTTATGTGAGAGGAATAAACAAAGATGTACGCGGACGAAACAAACTGAAATAGGGGAAGTCTTGTCTCACACAGACTGGTTTCGACTGCACAATTTGTAGACAGCCGAGAGTTCCTAAAAACATGTCTCAGCAGTGGGTGATTATACACCACGCGGGCCCAGTGCGGGTGGATATATGTCACATGTCTTCGAATTTTTTGGTTGTCGGACATGCCGATTTCCTAACAATGTTTTCCTTTCCCTTTTTGAGAGCGGTGGTGATGAAATAATTTACACAAAGTAATGCGCCTGTCGCCTGCCAAAGAAATACATCGTGATGGCCCAGTGGTTCAGGCTTCGACTCTCATGTACGAGGTTGTGGGTTCAAATCCGGACAAGTACCAATGTGACTTTTTCAATTCATATGTACTTTCTAAGTTTATCTTGGACATTACTGACATCGGTGAAGGAAAACACCGTGAGGAAACCTGGACTAATAGTTAATATAAGTCTGAAATCACCAACCCGTCTTGAGCAAGCGTGGTGATCAATGCTCGTGCCTTCTCTGTATGAAAAGAGGGCTTTGCCCTGCAGTGGGACAGTAATAGGCTGGTATTATAATGCACCTGTCAGGGTTTGAACCTACGACCTACAAATCGTAAGTCATGGCTGTTACTACTGGGCTACCACCGCTCAAGGCTCAGAGACTCAACGGGGCCAGTGTATCTTCATACCTATTTCTGGCGCTAAGCAAGGTGTAGATAAAATAATTCGCAGATGAGGCTTCACCATTACTTTTATTTTGCGAACGCATTGACTTGGTTTAACCACTTTCCATCAGAATGATAGACCGTTGATATCATTGGCAATCAGTTTATTCATAAAAATACTTAGATTAGTAATTGGGTTCTTAATTTTAATCTTTTTTTACTTAAATTTATTTTTTATTTTTATGTGTGTGTATAAGAAGTATGTGAAGCTTTTTATTAATATAATGTACCATGGACTGAGAAATAAATTATATCTATTTTAGTGCTTTCATCAAGAGCCCAATTACTTACTACTATGAACTTTCGGGTTTACGGTTCTTGGACAAATGATCTTTTGACTACCCACAATGTAGTCATGGATTGTAACAATTTACTTTGGGTTTCCGGGAAAAACCTGCCATAATACCTTGTTTTGCCAGCACTTTACTTCACCGTCTTGCGTTTGAACTTTGTAGTTCAAAACATAAGCTAGCTTATTTTAATAATTAAAACTATTTATCACATCAGAATAATTAATGACGCGTCAGTTTTTGATGGACGGTTGCATGCAAAATAATTTATTTTGCTTACCTTCTAAGTAGCACTTATAATCATAATAATTATATATTGAATCAATCAAGTTAACTGACATAAAACAATCTTGAGTGCATTGTACTTAAATGAAGTTTATTAATTTACTATGTTAAATATTAGCAATTTAGTAAAGTGTTGGATAATTTATTATCGGCGCAACGTGGTTTTCGTTCTAGTCATAATGTGTTCTTGAGTAATGAACGCAAAGTCAGGTGTCAGAAAACTCATAACTTGTGTCCATAAAAACGTATTATTTTATTATCAAATCGTAACTGAATTGATGTTTCGCACAGATTTCATTTCAAGACTTGGAATATGTAGTCATATCAGCCAACAACCGAAGTAGGTGTGGACGGCTGAGAAAAGTGTGGCAGACGTTAAAAGTACACACTATTCTTCTCTTTTCACAATTTTTCTTGTAAAAAGCAAACAATAAGCCTCCGATTTTTTACCAAAATAGACAGGGAAATGCAAACGAGAAGGTCACACGGGTTTGAATCCGCATGGCGCACACGTAACTAACTAACTTTTTCTTATAACTTACGTTTTCCAACAACTGGGCAGAGGTGTCCCGCAAGAGTTGCCCAATGTTTTTATAGTTTGCCTTCTAAAATGAGCTTAAACATTTCTAGAAAGTAGGTATACCTACACTTACACGCAACACACCAAAATGGAGTTAAAGGTGACCAAGTTGCTTAAAAACCCCGGTTGCCATATTCACTGCCTAAAAAGTGTCCGTGTGAGTTCTCCGACACATTAAGTCGAAAAACGCGAACGTTCTTGGCGTGACGGCTGAGCTCTAAACAATGTCGTTACGGCCAGCGTTCACAGTAAACTGACATTTATGGCCCATTGCCCCTATTAAATGGGCCGAACACAATGACACAACTTATATAGAAATTATCGGTGTGTTATTATTTTCTAGCGTTGGATGCTGATGGATGTTCTGTTTATGGATGTGTGGATGTTTCAATTAGTTGTAGGGATTTTATTGTGTGCGTTACGTCTTTTAGGTTAAGGTTAGGGCAACGTCGTGTCAGTTTTGTTTTTACCGGACGGGTGCAAGAAGGGAAGAGTTTAATATTTCTACTACTTTTTCATGTGAAAATTTAGTGATAAATTACAGTAAAATGGATAAAGCTCAGTAATATAAATTATGCATTGCAGATATAAAACGTATAAATGTTTTTTTTTATGTCAAGCCAGCAATCCCGTTGCGATACTCATATTATTGGTTTTAGTAACAAAATTTAAATAATCATGAAAATAACGAATGTTTTCACAGAATCTGTTGAAAATAACAACTGAAAAGGCGATAAGCTGTCGATAAAATGAGTTCATACTGAATAATACCTCCTGATTTGCAAATTAATATTCATTATTTACAATGGGACATAATTAACAATCAACACGCTTTATTTTTATTACAGTTAATGGTATTGGCAGCTTTATTATTTTCGTTTATTTTAGCTTAATTTGTTATTATCCCTCTGTTTTATTTTTACCTGACGACTTAATGAAGGTTGTAAAAATCTGCTGCATGGGAGCGAGCGGTGCAGGAGAGGTTATTATGGATATGGTTGTGGAACCCTTATGTCCTTATAAGAAACTGTCTCTAATGTATCTTCGTTTTTTTTATTTTGGCTATGTGGATAAATGTTACTATAGACTATTATGCTATCTCGCTGCTTCGTATTGGAGATTTTTGTTACTATCTAGGTATTTTTTACAGAATTGTTTCCGTGATTGTAACTCTGTATTGCTGCCCTCGATCAAATTGAAATGTTGTGGTCTTTTCTTGTTTATTATTGTAAAACATAATGCTGGTTTGATATTATGTTGTAAAATTAGCCATTTCAATGGCGGATAATTTGGTTATTTATTATCAAAATTGTCGTGGGATCCGCACTAAACTGCACATTTTATACATGAATATTTTATCGAATTGCTACGATATTATAATACTCACAGAAACCTGGTTAACACCTGAAATATTTGATAGTGAGTTCATTGATTCTCGTTATGCGGTACATAGGTGCGATCGAGACCGTACGGCCACGAATAAAAAAGACGGAGGAGGCGTTCTGGTGGCTGTATTGAGGGGATTACGCTCAGTAAGAATGGTCCCACGGTTTTCTCTAGAAGCTGACTTGGAGCACGTCCTCCTTAGACTTCCTAGTTCGACCAGGGGGAAAAGCCAAATTGTCGTGGCCTACATACCACCTAAAACACCTGAATCCATTTATGTTCAATATTTTGATCTCCTGCAACCTTTACTTGGCGACACTAACGTAGAGCAGTTTTATCTCTTGGGCGATTACAACTTACCTTATATTGACTGGATTCCCTATAATAATAATAATGGATCAGTATCGGGGCTAGTTTGTAGTGGCAATTCCTCGATTTGTCAACATCTTAGTGTGTTTATGTCTTTCCTTAATGCTCATCAGTACAACACTGTCATGAATCCGAGTGGGAAATTATTAGACCTGGCCATTAGTAACAACGAATGCTCTGTTTATACCGCCACCGACAACTTGACAATCACCACCCGCCATTCTGTTTGTTGATACCATTTAAACCCCCCCATACAAACATGATTCGAAAGCCTGTGAAAAAATTCAACTATTATAAAGCTAATTGTGAGAAGATGAATGAGGAATTAAGTGGAATTAATTGGAATGAGCAGATTGGATTAGAAAACTCCGTAGATGTAGCAGTAAATAAATTTTATAATATAATTTTTAGAATAATTAAATCTTACGTTCCACTCGTCAATTCTAAATCCTCGAAATTTCCGATTTGGTTTTCACCATCGCTAATACATATTTATAAAAACAAAGCAAAGGCCTGGGTTAAATGGAAGGTGTATCACAATATCTCTGATTATGAACAGTTTTCACTATACAGATCTATATTCCATATTGAATGCAATTCCTGCTACACAAAATACATGGAATCTGTTGAAGACGGCATTCGCAGTAATGTTAAATACTTCTGGACTTACATTGCTAATCGGAAGTCTTCTTCTGGCATACCTTCTGTCATGAAATACAAAGATCTGAGTACCAATGAACCCGAAGAAATTTGTAACTTCTTTTCTGATTTCTTTAATTCAGTTTATCAACAATCTTCCATGGGAGGTGCTTCAACGAGTGGGGATTCTGAGCACCATTCCCTTATTAGTAAGATAGAGCTAAATACGAATGAAATATTTCGGGCGCTCAATTCCGTAGACTCATCTAAGGGTCCAGGACCAGACGGTCTTCCAGTCACGTTTCTCAAAGCTACCGCTAAAAATATTTGCACTCCTTTACATATTTTGTTTACAAAATCACTGGCACTGGGAATTTTCCCCGAGATATAGAAGAGTGCGAACATAATACCAATCTATAAATCGGGCTCAAGGCATGATGTTGAGAACTATCGTCCCATTTCCATTATGTCAGCCCTGCCGAAGCTTTTTGAGAGATTAGTCCACGATAAAGTATATCCTATTCTTCATCACAGTATAATTCAACAACAACACGGATTCGTAAAGAAAAGATCAACTACCACAAATTTGGTGACATTTATGGATTGTTTGTTTAACAATATGGATTCTCGTGTTCAAGTGGATGCCATTTACACTGATTTTCGAAAGGCTTTCGACAAGGTTGATCATGAGTTGCTACTAAATAAAATTTAATTTAACGGTATACGTGGTGATTTGCTCCGATGGTTCTCTTCATATGTCATGAACAGAACTCAAAGGGTCGTAGTTAACGGTTTTAGATCTGCTACAACTATTAGTGTAACTTCCGGTGTACTTCAGGGTTCTATTCTGGGTCTCCTTTTATTTATCTTATTTATAAACGACATTGACACTTGTTTTCAAAATTCTAAAGTCCTGCTCTATGCGGACGATCTCAAAATTTATAGGCCTATCAAGAATTTGCAAGAGAGCAGATTATTACAGGAAGATCTAGATCGCTTCAGTGACTATTGCAGGTACAATAAATTGCAACTGAGTCTGTCTAAATGCTGTTGTATCAGTTTCACGAAGAATAGGAATGTTCTCAAGCACCCTTATTCTTTAGCTAATGCTACACTAACAAGGGTGTCCCTCTTTCGAGATCTTGGTATTCTCCTCGACGATAAACTTCACCTTGATGCACACATTAACAAAGTTGTAAATAATGCCTATCGGATGTATGGTTTTGTAATGAGATCTGCGATGGAGTTTGTGCGCCCCTCTACCTATTTATATCTGTATAAGTCTCTGATAAGATCACAGCTCGAGTATGCAGTGCCGGTGTGGAATCCCTTTTACAATAAGTATTCGGAAAGTATTGAAAAGGTTCAAAAAAAGTTTCTAAAAGCCATGCATTACCGTTGCTTCCACACAGTTTTATCTTATGAAGATTTGCTTAAGAAGTATAAATTACTTGGTCTAAAATCAAGACGCACTCTCCTAGAGACGACATTTTTGTTTGATTTGTGTAGCAATGTATATGACTGTATTGATATCCGTAATAAAATAAGTTACATAGTTCCCAGAACGACAGTATGCCGCGGGGTGCGCGCACGGCCAATGTTTGCTGTTACCTCTTGTCGCAGTAACGCAGGTATGCGGGCACCTCTGCGTCGACTAACTAATAATTACAACAAGAAATTCGACCATATCGATATGTTTGCTCTTTCTGCTGGTAGATTCAAAAATATTATATTCAAAACACTTAGTCACTAGTAATTTTAATTAAGATTTGCATGATATGTTTTTCTTTACTTTTGTTTAACTATTTAGCACAAAAAATGTTTTCTTAAATTATTGTAGTTTGGTTTTAGTTTAAATAGCATAGTTTGTAAAAAATATTTTTTATGTGTATTCCGTGGAAAATGTTGTTGGTTACACATTTGGCCGTATCTTTTTTATATTACTTCCTAAAAAATGTAATGTGTCACTGTTTGTTTTCCCTAATAAATAAAAAAAAATAAAAAAAATAAAAGAAACGCATAAGACCAAACTGATGAGAGATATAAATTACTAGTCGTTATTTTGGCGCTTGTAAAGTGACCCATCTTATCTCAAGGAGAAGTTCAAAATAAATATAACGTGAGACCAGCTTCAAAAGTCAGCATAATTGTTTTTTCTTTAAAATTAAATCTATTTATTTAAATTAGTTTTTCTGAAAACTCAAACTGTGTAAAGATTAAAGGTCTCTCAAAAAGCTATTCAAATACGAGGTTGTTAGGCTGTATAAATAATGATGGCATTTAAAAATAAATTCGCCTACAAGAAATAGTAGGATTCGAATTAAGATCTACCTTCAGCCCATTTGTTTACCAGATAAAATATTTTTTTTATCGAATAATATATTCATTAAAAAATTATTTTTCTTTTTTGCAGCCCATGTGCAATATATTTGTAATTAATATAATTACAAATAGATTGCACATGGGCTGCATCCTTTAATATGTTCATGGCTATTATTAATAAAAAAATATACTCTATAGTAAAATAGTCTTGTTTAGTAACCAAATTAGATTCCTATTGAAAGTATAAAGCATTCAAAACATGTAATAGGCAACCTAACTTACTTGTTTATACCTAGCAACCCGTTATTAGGCACCACAGGTTACATGTTTTCTTTATGCGTTATTTTGATTTTTATACTTTCAATTGGACTCTAATTTGTAAAATACTGGTATTCAGCTGCATCCGGTTAGACTGGAAGCCGACCCCAACATAGTTGGGAAAAGGCTTAGGCAGAGAGAGAATTGGACTCTAATTTGTTGGATATTTGAAATCAAATAACTGGATAGCTTGGCAGTACGTAGATACTAAAGGAAAAAATACTTTTGCCAAATAATATAAAATTAAGATGATAACTGAAATTAGACCTAAATGAAATTTTATAAATAGCCGCTCAAATCTGGGACTTTGATTTTAATTTAATGGTTGAGCTTCTCATATCTGGGGGGGCTTTTGGCTAAGTAAAAATAGCCGCACGGTTCGATATATCAGGTTAAGCTTCGCTTTCCGCGGTCGGTTCGTGGATGGGTCACCATCCATTACATAAAGAGACCCCTCCGTGCGGTCGAAAAGCACGGTCCCTGCTCTACTACTGGTATTCAGCTGCACCTGGTTAGACTGGAAGCCAACCCCAACATAATTGGGAAAATGCTAGGCAGATGCACATGAAAATTGTTGGCCGCCTCCCAGTCTGCGTCTAGTCTCTAGTCGCATAGTGTGTGCCATGTCTAACTCGATACTAAACTAATGCGAATGTTAATCAGCCGTTACAGGGCCTCATTATTCTGACATTTCGGAGCAGGTACGTACCTACTTGAGTAAAGTGAAAAACAAACATAAAACATGGACGTGGGACTATTTTTATGATTTTTTTTCGCTTTACCTTAAAATAAATATTTAACCCCAGAATATGAATATAATTCTACGCCCTCTGTCTTCCATTCAACCCTTAGATAATGTATGTCGTATTTAATTCAAGGAGCATAAGTAATATTTCACGCTTAAGCGTTAGGTACAGACCTAATCTCTTAAATCTAGGCCGTAGGCACAAGCACAACCACTTGATTAAGTATTTTCAGCCTTTGTGTGAGTTGATATAAAATGTTATTTCTACCTTTAAGGGGCTTTGTTTCAATATTAATTTAGAAGAGAAAAGGTTAAATGTTTTTAGATGTTCTTGTTTTTGTTATTGTTGTCTATTATCAGTAAGTACTGAAAATGGTCCATCTTTGTGAATGGTTCGCAAATTAAGAGCGTTTATTCTGAAGGTAACCAGCGAGATATTTGACAGCTATTTGCAACGTTGCCCACGTTGCAAATAGCTGTCAAATGTCTCGCTTGTTTTATTAATTTGGCAATATTACTGTGTGGAAATATGAAATATGGCTAACTAGGGAACTAAAATATTGATTATGAAATGCAATAATTAATATCATAACATCGCAGTTTTAGATGTAAAAAAGTTGTATAAAACTTTCGAAATGCCTTTTTAGGGTTCCGTAGTAAACAAGGAACCCTTATAGTTTCGCCATGTCCGTCTGTCTGTCTGTCTGTCCGTCTTTCTGTCCGCGACTTAGCTTAATTTGACATATGTATACATATTAATTATGCCAACAAAGTGGTAAAATAAAATCAAGATTTTTCTAGTTCACTAGTTAGCGACATATTTCCATACAGTAATATTGCGAAATTAATCAAAACAGGTAAATATTTGACAGCTATTTGCGACGTAACCAACTTTTAGAATTAACGCTTTCAAACGCAATATACTTATAGTGCTACTAGGACCTTATGTCGCTTGACTGACATTGAAAGGGAGCGTTGTTGATAAGCATTTATGAAATTGTTGTGTACAAGATGGCGACGTTAGTTCCGATTTTTGCCGCGCGCCAAAAGATCCAAGTACCATTGTACATTTGTAAAGATAGTTGAGAGTTGTCAATAATGTTGTTTAAAAGGCGGCCGGGACAGACTTAATGTAGAAGGTGGGGGAAAAGAGTGTAGAGGCGCAACTTGAGAGTATCCTATATCCAGCAGTGGACTGCAATAGGCTTAGTAAATTTATTGTTTGAACCAATAACCGTAAAAGAATAATCAAATATATTCTGCACAATTTATTATGATGGCTTAATGGTAGCTTTAGTATGTCGTCACGACCACAGTAATCCTTTCGAATACATTCGTTTTAGAATATACTGTATTGATACACAGTATATTATTATAACAGTCACACAGCATTTTCAGAATCTGAAGGGCGGGATCCGACACCGGAATCAAACTCAGACCCTCAGCAAAGCCGAAGATATAAATTTTATGAACTCCAGCTGAGCTCGGATCACTGCGACAATGCGTGATTTATTGAGTAACTAACCTTGTTTAGAATTCCATCTTAAAATTTCTGCAGTGCATAATAAGATTTTATTTTTATTTAAATCTGTTGTACGAGTGACTATTTTTGTTTTTATTTGTAGCTCTACGTTTGCTAATAGTAGTGCCATGGAGTAGTGTACCTATCTCTGTGTGATAATAATCTCCATTGGATTTAACTTGTGATGAAAGCAAAGTTGTTTGGTATTGTTAAGTATACAACTTTCACCAACAACGGTCAGTTATCTCTAAGTCATCACCGCACCCGTATTTAATGCTAAATTAAAGCCCATTAGTATAAGTATATTTATTTTCTTTTCACAAATGTGCAGTAGAAGTACTTTAATAAAAAAATGGAATATCTATGGCAAGATCCAAACATCTACTTCGTTTGCACAAAAACAGGCGATTCTTTACACTAGCGTAACTCAGCAGAGATCAGAAAACACTTTTCTTTTTACTGTCAAAGCTTTACCTAAGATTTAGAACCTACAAATGGGTTTAACAATCAGGTATACATAAACCAAGCAAGGTATGCCAGTTGTCGAGGCAGTTGACGGTCGCCGCCGCCGTGACAAATCGTACCGGCTGCTCCCTCAGGAACACACGTTCAGAATATTTTAACAAAAGCATGTTCGTATGTTTCCTGTTACAGGTGATTAAACTCATACGTGATGCGTGTTTCTTTATAATAATACTGGTAACGGAGTCTTTTCATACAGAAAGGAGTGTACCTACCTTTGATCATGGAACGCTTGCTCCAGATCATTATCTTCAGGATTTTTCGTCGTGTTTTCCTCCAACATAAGTACCTGGTGCGTTAATTTAAATAGAATGTAATATATGGAATTTAAGAAGCTTAGTTGGAAATGGCTTCGATTCATATAAAGTCGTCACACGACGTCTTTCTTCATAGAATTGTAACTGTAAATCAAAAAGTCCAGTAAAGTAATTTTTATTTTTTTCGTTTGGTGAAAGACCTTATTTTTGGTGCTTGGTAAGTCTGAATTTGTTCTTAGGGTTCCGTTCCTCAAAAGGAAAAAACGGAATTCATTAAGGATCACTTCGTTATCCGTCTGTCTGTCTGTCAAGACCCATTTTCTCAGGAAGACGTGCAGGTATCAAGTTGACATTAATATCAAATACGTAGATCTATGGTGCCTTCAAACTTCTAAGTCAACGCAATAATAAAATACGGCCATTTATGTGAAGTATTTTGACATTCATAATTAAATTAAAACCTACAGGGTACTTCCCATTGACCTAGAATCATGAAATTTGGCAGGAAGCAAAGTCTCACAGCGCAAGTAAAGGAAAAAGCAGTTGTAGAATTGACCGTGACGTATATCGATGTATGGGAGAACATGTTTTTCAACTAAAAAGTTTAGTTTTTTTTAATGTTATCTAATATTGTTATCACATACCTATTGTATTCCCGTTTAACCCTCCAGGGTATAGTATAGCAATATATAAGTATTAATTGTGTTGCGTTATTCAAGGTTTGGCAGGTTTAAAAAAAAAAAAAAAAGTGTCCGTAACTCAAAACTACATTACAACACTTCAGAGATATAATGGGGATTCTGTTCCAGAAATATTGAATGAAGGCATGCAAAATGCGGATTATTTCCGTCAATTCTTCCGAACTTTGGTGGAATGCGACAGGACTCTTCGCGAGAGGCTTCGGAAGCATACCAATCAAAAAAAAAAAACTTGTTTTTATTTCCGTTGTGTATGCTATGTGGTTTATAGAACTTCAATAAATTAAACGAAAAATTTGTTTAACGCAAAAACATGGATTAGTTGTTCTAATTTTCATTCCTGAACCTTTTTTTGTCGTGACATTTAGGTATTATCGGTTTTTATGTTGTAAAATACAATGTCTAATGTTATTAAATAACATAAGTTATTGGACTACTACTTACAAATTTTGTAAGTAGCTCACTCTACATGAACATAATAACTTTTGATATCAAATATGTATCCAAACTTCAAGTTAGTGAGATATCTTACAGCTAGAAACCTGCTAAGCACTGAGAACTTACTCACAAGCACTTAACTATGTCTATATCTGCAAAGTTACGAAGGATGTGCAGCAAGTTACAACTTTTGATGCTTGGATAAGGAAGTGATGAATATGGCGATATACTATAAATATGCTGCCGTGTTATATCTATAATGCCGTTAATTACCAAATCCTTGTTTTGAATAAACCGCGAAAAACCCGGGAATTTATTTAAACCGATATAACTTAACAATTACAACACTTAATTAAGACTTGGAGGTACCAAAATATAGATCTAATAAACTACTTTCGAATGATTCTACTGCTATTATTGTAAATATAATATATTTCTATGATAAAATGCTTTTTGCGTTTTAGTTTATCTTCGGTGTTGCCAAAATCTTATGGATCATCGATTAAAATGCCGCTACATATAGCGTAACGGCATTTTAGTGTTTTTATTTCATATAAAAACATTATCTGTTAAAAGACTAAAAAAAAACTTCTTAATGACTAACTGAAATGCCGTTATAGCACTTAACTTGAATTTAGCTTATCATGAGGTATTATAGAACTGACTCATGTTAGATTTTAGTGCAGTTAATGGTACTTTACTACTTTTAAGACTGTTAACCTATAAATGCATTATAATTTGAGCAAAAATCTTGATTCATTGCCACACTTAAACGCGGTTAAACTAAAAACATTACAGTTTATCGGTTTTATAGCGCAACAGTATCAAAAATTACTGGAACATAATAATATAATCATTGAACAACCCCGTAGTTAAAGTTATTAAAAATATAGGCAAATTTTTTATAAAACTATTATTTAATAAATCACAGTAGTTATTTATTTTAAGCTTTTAAACTAAATTTCTGTGAAACTTTAAGTTCTTTACCAATCCAAATATCACATCAATTAGTAATATTAATTAGATACTACTTGTAGTTTCAATTAGGATAACATTATTTTTAGTTGAACAGAAAATTGTAGATCGTCTTATATCTTTGTGTAGAAAACAATTTCTTTTATACAAAACAAACTTTAATTAGGTAAATTAAATTTACTTACAACTACTTCACCAAATACCTTAAAACAATATAAGAATGTTTAATCATACTACCAGTACTTTTTTTTGGGTGGGTAATTATCAACTAACTTTTCCGGAGAGCTTGTCAGACTTTTACGGACTAAAACCCTCCCGTGTTCCTTCCGTTGCCTGTGTGCCGGGGCCGCGATATCCCTTTCGGACAAACTCGCAACCCTGGCAGGCATTGGCCCTACCAGACCCCGTCAGTTGGTGTTGATATCTCTTTGAGGCGCGCGTGGAACACAACGCGCCATCGACCCGAGCCTGGTACTTATCGGACGGCGAGCTACCCATCGCTCACCGTCCGCAAGCCCGCGCCTACGGTGGCCGGAAGTTGGCTCGCGACTCCCGACGGCCTTCCTGCGGCGACTAGGGGCGCGAGGGCGTGAATCTTGCCTTTCACTCACGCGTTCCGCCTCCTCCTACGCGAGCATTACTGCTTTGCAAAAGGAAGTGACGGCCTCCCATGCACTCTCGCTCCGAACCATGTCCTGAACCAGGGCCGGACGCAAGAGATCGCCGCCGCCGATCGCCTCCGTGAGGACACGGCGGTGCTCCGCCCAAGCCGGACAGACCTCCACCGTATGCTCCACTGTGTCCTCCGGGCGGTCCACACAGTGGTGACACCCGGGCGTTTCCTCCCGCTTTATCCTGAACAGGAACCTCCCGAAACAACCATGTCCGGAGAGGACCTGCGTCAGGTGGAATGTGAGGACGCCGTGGCGCCTCTCTAGCCACTCCTTAAAGAGGGGACTTGTCACCACAATTGTGGCGTGCCCAGCGCTGGGTTGCAACTATCGCACTCTCCATGCCGCCATGAGATCCCGCCGGAGCTCTGTCCGCTGTGCCGTGATTTCTCACGGTAGCGGAGTATCGCCCCGGCATTTCGTCTCCTCGCGCCAATCCCAGATGTGCGCGAGGACGTTTGCCTCCAGATCCCATGGCGGTAGTCCGGCAAGAAAGCTCACCGCCTCCAGAAGACCGTGCGGTATCCTCAGACCAGCCTAATGGCCCTTTGGAACGCGTTCAATCGGCGGGCTGGTCGAAACCTTAAAGAACGCGCCCACACCGGTGCTCCGTAAAGGCTTCTTTGTTTTTTTTTTCCTTTCAGACACATCAGACATGGGGCTTTCTGGGGAATTGGATGGGTAATCTTTGTCGAGAACTGAGTCGTCTGAATCGAAATCTGGTGGACTATTTTCACACGATCCTCTGCTTGAGAAAGAGGTACAGCTGAATATAGAATTCAGCTGGACCTCTTTCTCAAGCAGAGAATCGTCTGTTGGCATTACTTCATTGCATGTTAAATCTAATTTCGATGGGTGTGTTGTCGACTTGGTTGGTAATAGTTTGATGGATCGTACTTTCGTTGAATAGAGCTTGTTTTGATTTACTTGTATCTACTCGTAAATTCAACAAATGATGCGGTAGTATTTAGTTTGTGTTTCACAAAATATATCAAAAATGCTGCCGGTCATTGAATAAGATACTGCTAAGGTAGTCAGTGCTGTGTGAGGTTAATACTTTTTTTTTGGCTCTATGTTTTTGTTTAGTGATGGCTCAATAGAAGTATTCTCAGGTTTTTCCTTTACCATATCTAAAATACCTTTGGGTCGTTTGGAAATAGCAGAGCTTCTGTAACAAGGAAAAATACTTTGTACGAAACACACAAAAATATTTTAATATTTGTACACTCTTTTTACTTGCAAATTAATTATTTTGTATTTAAATAATAATAGATTTTGGCTGATAAAGACGGGTTAACCAAAAATCAAAGCAGAACACGTTTTATGCACGCACATTATAATATTGTGTTTGGTAATTTTGTGAAAATTTTATCGTGCACATTTCACTTGGCGGGGTCTCAATCTTAACTAATCGCACACGTGTAGTTAATATATTATGAGCACAAAATTATTGCGAGCTAAAAAACTAACTTACCTGAAGTGATTGTTCGCCATTTTTACGAAATTGGAAATTGTCTCGTTCCACTATCATTTCACCCCCGCCCCTGACCTCTGAACAAGATTGTACCCCCGCGCGAGAGTAGTTAACGGCAATATTGTGTATTAGTGTGAGATAATGGCACTTCAGTCTAACTGTAGCGGACAAATTATTTTTATTTAATTTTGGAAATGCCGCTAATGGCTTATAGCGTGAATTAAGTCAAAATATAAGTATATCCAGTATTAGACTGTAATGCCGTTAAGCGTCGTTAATCACATTTAAGTCTAGTCTTTTTGATTAACAACGTTATAGCTTATCAAAGGTAAACTTCTAAGTTAAAAAAAGAATAACAATAAATCAGTTAAAGTATTTTTGCCGCTTTATAATGTACAAAAGACAGTTAACGACAATCTAGAGAAACAACCTTATGAAAAATTTGTAGCAAAAATATGAGTTGATATACCTTAGCGGCTGTATAGACTCACAAAGTTACTTAATGGCATTATTGCTTATTATGCACGAGAAAAAAGGTACTTAGTGGCATTCTTATAATAAATTATTTACGAAACTATTGAAGGTATCAAAAAACCGCAAATACGGATCGATAGAGATTTTTTTTCTGATTAATGTAGCATCAAAGTTGAAAATCGGCCCGATGTCGGATAACGGCATTTTAGATATACCACGGCAGTATGTATCTAAGGTCCTTACGTTGGTGCTGGTCTAGATATTAAGGTTTTCGACTGCCCCGTTGGTCTCGTAATTGCAAGCGCTTCTGCATAGCGTGGAGTCCTGGGTTCGATTCCCAGGTTGGGCAAAAGTGTTATAGGGTTTTCCTTAAGGAATTTCATTTCTCATTAGTATAGCCCAGAGTTAGGAAGTTGGTGGTGTGGTACCCCCCGTGCCTCGGAAAGCACGTATAGCCGTTGGTCCTGCGCCTGACCTCTCCCCGATCGTGTCGGATTGCCGTCCTATCGGACTATAGGAGAGTAAAGGAAGAGAGTGCACCTGTGTTTGCGCATAAAGCTGTGCACCATAATATCTCCTGCGTACTTGGCTGATCTCCGTTAAGATGGCCACCATGACTGAAATCGGTCGGGAGGATTATTACGTTTTTTCAATAACCAACTACACTAACAAATGGAATGATTTTAATTAAAAGGATAAGTTGTGAAGATTGTGCCGAAAGTTACAACTTTTGAAGTTTGGATAAGGAAGTGATGAATAAAGCAATATTTAAATAAACATGTACCTATCATGAGTGATGACATGGTTGATGGTCTAATCCTTTCGATATATTAAGAAATTAGTGTCAAGGTTTTTCAATAACCAACTACATTAACAAATGGAATGGTTAATTACAAGGACAATATCAAATATTAGAAATTAAAGCGCTTAATTGTTTACACCTATTAATTTGATATAGCCTATTCCCCGATTTCCCCTATTCTAATATTTTTGGATTTTGATAATTGTCCAAAAGCCCAAAGAAAAGTGGTAAAAAGCCAGCCAGCAAAGTAGTTTGTGGGGCTAACTAGCCAGGATGCACCTGACGATAATTTTTGTATCGCCATTAATGGAATGCACTGCAGAGAAACAATAATTAAGAAAAATAACTTCATCAACCAGGCGGAGACACCCATTGTGCCTTCACCACTTACTGACAAAATATCTTATTTTCTTCACACTGAAGCAACTTATAATACCATTTTTCAATCTCCGGTTGGCTTTGAAATGGCTTTTAAATGTACCTGAAGTATTAAGTTATCACAGGATGGATCGATTTGGATGTAAGCCAAAAAATAGATACGGTTCCAATCCAATTGGCAGTCACTTTAGATTTTTTTTATCCTTTTTTGTTACAAGGAGGATTTATGAGTGTGGAAAATGCATTAGAGCCGTAGATGTAATTTTATTTGTCTGGTGATAGAAGGGTACATAGAAAAAAAAGCATTTTTAGCACTAAGAGCGCTTATGCTAAAAGATGGCAACGTCGCAAATAGCTGACAAATATTTACCTGTTTTGATTAATTTAGCAATATTACTGTATGGAAATATGAAATATGGCTAACTAACTAACTAAAATATTGGTTAAGAAATGCAATAATTATCGTAACACCGAATATTTAATTTTAGATGTAAAAGAAGCAGTGATAGCCTAGTGGTGTGACCGTCAGACTGCCAAGTCATAGGTCTCGAGTTCGAATCCAAGGCACGCACCTCTGACTTTTCGGATTCATGTGCGTATTGTAATTATCACTTGCTTCAAAAACGGTAAAGGAAAACATCGTGAGGAAACCGGCATGCCTTTTTTTTTTTTTTTTTTGAGGGTGGGAAATCATCAAATGACTTCTCCCGCTCTGGGCAGAGCGAGAGGGTGTGTCAGACTTTTACTGATTAAAACCCACCCGTGTTCCTTCCGTTGCCTGTGTGCCGGGGCCGCGTTATCCCTTTCGGACAAACCCGCAACCCCAGCAGGCATTGGTCTTTCGACCCCGTCGGTTGGTGCTGACATCTCTTTGAGGCGCGCGTGGAACACAACGCGCCGTCGACACGGGCCTGGTCCTTATCGGACGGCGAGCTGCCCATTGCTAACCGTCCGCAAGCCCGCGCCTACGGTGGCCGGAAGTCAGCTCTGGACTCCCGACGCCCGGGGCGTCTCCTGCGGCGACTAGGGCCGCGAGGGCGTGCAGCTTGCATCTCCCTCGCGCGCTCCGCCTCCTCCTTCGTGAGCATAACTGCTTCGCAGAAGGAGGTGACGGCCTCCCATGCACTCTCGCTCCGAACCATGGCCTGAACCAGGGCCGGACGCGAGAGATCGCCGCCGCCGATCGCCTCCGTGAGGACACGGCGGTGCTCCGCCCAAGCCAGCAGACCTCCACCGTATGCTCCACCATGTCCTCCGGGCGATCCACACAGTGGTGACACCCGGGCGTTTTCTCCCGCCTTACGCGGAACAGGAACCTTCCGAAACAACCGTGTCCGGTGAGGACCTGCGTCAGGCGGAAGGTGAGGACGCCATGGCGCCTCTCAAGCCACTCCTCAAAGAGGGGACTTATCGCCGCAATTGTGGCGTGCCCAGCGCTGGGTTGCGACAATCGTACACTCCATGCCGCCATGAGATCCCGCCGGAGCTCTGTCCGCTGTGCCGTGATTTCTCGCGGCAGCGGAGTTACACCCCGGCGTTTCGCCTCCTCGCGCAACTCCCACATGTGCGCGAGGACTTTCGCCTCCAGATCCCATGGCGGTAGTCCGGCAAGGAGGCTCGCCGCCTCACGGGAGACCGTGCGGTATCCCCGGACCAGCCTGATGGCCATGACCCTTTGGGACGCGTTCAACCGCCGGGCCGGTCGCAGCCTCAATGAACGCGCCCACACCGGTGCCCCGTAAAGGGCCATGGAAAACCGGCATGCCTGAGAGATATTTCTCGACGGCATGTGAAACCATTTCAGTTTAGTCATTAACAACACGAAAAGAAGAAGATGTAAAAAAATGTATTTGGAAACTTTTCAAATGCCTTTTATACACCTAAAACGGTTACAACATCAAATTCAGTGTAATTGCAATTCATTATTAATATTCTAGTTCGCTAGTTAGCCACATTTCATATTTAGATACTTTATTTTTTTTATATACGTATACATTAATATTGCCAAATTAATCAAAACAACGAAATATTTGACATCTATTTGTGACGTTGCCACCTTTTAGAATAAACGCTCTTAAAGAAGTTTATGAAGAATTGATTTTGTTTGCATCTGACTCTACCAATTCAATTATAATTAAATACTGTACATCCTCTTGTATTCTTAACTAGCTTCTACCCGCGACTTCGTTCGCGTGGAAGTCGTAAGATACTACAATACACTATAATAAAACCACATTTTTATAAAACTTCCCTGTATACTACGTTTCTAGTTTTGTTCTCAGTAGCCAAAATATACAGAGAGTCAGGACTGGTGACTCGGGGCGACGTACAGTTGTCCGTGTGAGAAGCAGCTTGTCCTGAGGTTGACACCCGCAGCTTTCAGCGTTCAGTGTCGGTCCCAGTGACTTTTTGATAATCAACAAAAAGCATACGCTCACATGGAATTGCACGTGTTTAAACTGGTAATTGTGAGGAATTAGTGATATACGCGGTATAAACCCGGTCTCGCCAATGCCTACAATCTGGTAGAATTTCCGCCTCGATGACGTTTCTTTGCAAAAACACGACTTTGAGCCGAGTTCCGTTACACAGCTTTGGCGGAGTTTAGTTCCAAAAAACCAGAATCGGGACATCGTCCTTTAGCCGGATGATGTGCGCCTGAAGTCCACTTGCCATTAGTGAATTTAGAAATCATCATCATCGTCTTCCATATCAGTATTAATGGATGGCACTTCGCTCCCTTTATTTGCGAGAGAAAACTGTGGTTGATCACTGCAACTTGATCATTTTCGGCGTTAAAATGGAAACACGCCCAAGAATTCTCTTGGTATGGTATTCGAGTAGTGTCTCCGTACACCAGACGATCTTTTAAAGTGGGAACTACTCTACCAAGAGTCTCCGGTAGCTCTGCTCTGGTAGAGTGCCTTCACCAACTTTTAGAAGAACATCGAGATTTTTTGAACATGTGAATGCCCGCCAAGCCGAGCTCGCTTGTTGATGATCAAGCACAGCCTATGAACTCTCGACCATATAGTCGATCTTTTCAACGAAGCAATCACCTCGTCAGACAGAACTGTGACACCAGCCATCATGTCTTGGTTCCTGTGGATGTCCTGCAGGGTTCTGTTTATAGCTTCCATTGGTTTCCTATTTGCCATAATGCATTCATCCCATACGATGAAGCGCAAACCCTAAGCACGCATCCCTTGTTACTGTTGCGTGACATCTTATAAACAGCGTAATAGCCGTTCCTATATATTTCATGATTGACTGCTTAGTTCCATAAAGGATAGCGTGATGATAATCATTTAAAAAGTTAAATCGGTAACTATCTAGAACATCCTAACCTTTTGGCGCAAACTTTTACAATTTGCGGAGAAAAATACGAACATAATGTAATATTGCTCATCCCCCATAGCAAATAGTGTGATAGTAGACGCAGTCACACGAATTGCATTGAAGGTACTTTCTATTTGGAGACAATAGCTTTATTATTTTATTTAGGAAATACACAGATATTGGTGCCGATTTTCTTGTCACAAATGCCTCTAAACTAGACTAAAAATCACTAAAATTTGGTTTATTCCTGTCAAACGACGATTTCCCATTCTGAAATAGACTTAAGTGACACAACTTAACTATATTGTAGTTTGACACCACTAGGATAGTACTGAGTTTTTAATTTAGTGATAATGGCAATTTTGCTATTCTGAATTTGGCGTTTTCCCCCTAAAATCTTGATTGTAAAAACCAAACCAGACTAAACCTGACAAATTTTAATCGCGATTAAAAAGGTGTGGGATAAACTACGTTGTCATGAACTAAAATTCCCACCAGCATATCGACTTCACGTGCAAAAACAGTACTGTATTTATTTTTTATTTTGCTTATATCTCGAAAATCGTGCGTCCTATCGCAAAAATAATGAAAATTTCGCCCAAAGGTGCTCGAAATTTTCGACTCATAACATCCCTAAAACTCAGCATGTAGGTAATATTTTTTCATATTTGCCATACAAAAAATGAAAAATTCCATATAAAACACGTCGAGGCCCCCAACAAACCCCTACCTCGCCTCTGGCTCTAAAAAAAAAACACGGGTTAGGGCAAACCACGGGTACCACGTGGATTCGCGATTATCAAATTCGATTTTAGTTAAAGTGAAATTATTTTCAAATTTAGAGATTTGTTCTTGCAGAATAGCTTTAAAATTCTCATAGCTTAAAAGTAAGGAATTTTAGTGATAGTTTAGTTCAGTGAACAAGAGAATCGGCACCATTGGTTATTTAGTTTAGTTTTGTTTTTCATTAATCACAATACAACGCACACACACATGTATGTCACAAGTTTTTTTTTTTTTTTATGTTTTTATACTACTTTTAATGTACTTATTATAACGGACAGACACTTTCCTTTGTTTATTATTCTAGCTTATGGCACTAGTCGGTTGCATCTGAAAATCAGCGTCAGATGGTACACTTTGTGTTGTCATCTGGCATTACACTGAGCTGAGGCCCTTTTGGTATTATAATAATTTGTTTTCTGTTTTTATAGTTTTATGGTGTATTTTTTGTAATTCCAATAAACTCATTTTTCTTTCTTTCTTTCTTTTTAGTTTATACCCTAACAGTTTGACCAGACTTAAAGGAAATATCTATGCAAAATTTTAACAGAATCTATCCGTTAGAATTTTCGTGATCCAGGAACGAAGAATACGAACACATTGTAATATTGCTCATCCCCCATTTCAAATAGCGTGATAGTTTATACCCTACATTTTGACTAGACATATAGGAAATATATATGCAAAATTTTAACAGAATCTGTCCAGTAGAATTTGTCTGATAGTGGAACATACATACAGACAAACAGACAAAAATTCTAAAAACTATATTTTCAGACCAACAGACATATTATTCTATTAAAATACGTTACATCAAAATTGTGGTCTAATCCGTACTTTAAGTACCATACTCTATGCCTTCTCAAAATACACGTCGTGTGTACCTATAAGTTCATATACCTTTCCATTTTATTACACATATTGTAAAAAGAATTACTATGACCACTTAATTGGACATCGAGACGCCTAAGTGCTCGCACTAGCAATTTTTATTTCACCAAAAATCGGATGAAAGCCTTCTAAAAATTCCATTTGGTTGAAATGAAAGATGAAAAATATTTCGTACATTTTGCGACGATGGAAGGGACTATACCTACATAGAAGTCTAGACTAGATCATGCTTACCCGTAAAGGAACACTGATGCTTTCCAAATTACGACATCTTATTATTTGTATAAAATAACAAGACAAATCTCCGTAAAAATTATGATGATGTTGTTTTCTGTTACTTGTGCACTGTCGTGTGTCTCTCGTGTGTGTGTGTGGCTAGTCTCTGTTGAGGTTGAATTGGCCGCCGGTGCTGTGACCAAAATGTATTTGTTATTTGTAGATTTTCGGTTTTAAATCGGCACTGAGTTCTTGGGTTTGAGTTTTTCAGCGACAGCACAGGTACCTTAATGTACTAAACATCGAAATATTCGCCCGTAAACGTTCTGATTTTAATGCACGGCACCCTAATTGCATAACACGTATGCTATCACAATCACTTTTGTTTTGCATTTTCAACCGAAGAATGATAAAGTTAGTTATGGTTAGTTAGGTAATTACCTACCTGTGGCGAGTAAGTTATGGAACTGGCCTAGAAGTGTCATTTAGAAGTGGGTTTCGAATACTAATCTTTCTACATAGTATTTTACGCTAAACGTTATTTCATCCATAAATCTGAGAAACCTTCTCATCTCACATAAATAGTGGAAATCCGACACAAAATAGCACACCTTCAGAATGTATTATTACCTCAGGTTTCCGTGATGTTTTCCCTAACCGTTTGATGCCGTGATAAATTCTTTAACATGTGTATGTATATTTATATGTACGCGTAGGTAGAGGAATGAATTAACTACTGCCTTGTAAAGGAAGTGCTAAACTTTATCATATTAATGTATGTAGGAATCTGGTGCGATTACAGTGCATTGAAAGCATGTGGGTATAAGTTACCTACTAGTCCAGTGAGCCCCATGCATGGTAGTATTTTTTTTACTGGGACATGAGCCTGTTTTTTTTTCGATTACGGGCAGAGCCAAAGGATGTACTATGGTATGTAGGTTTGTAGGGTTATGATTTTGAAAGGCTATATACATAGCATAGTATTTTTGTATGTATATTCATCTGTTCCCTCCTATTTCCTAAACTACTCGTCGTATATTGACAAACGAATACCTCGTTTGTATGACGTCACATAATAATAATAATAATAATAATTTTTTATTTCAAAAAAACATTTGTAGTACATTTGTAGTATAAAAGAGAACATAATGGCTTACAGCGGATGTAAACGGTTACCGAAAAAAATATTGAGCGTGTTTAGTATCTAATGAAAATATATTGGTTATCTATAATTATTCATACATAAACCCCAAATATGAATAAAAACAATTATGTTTCACTCTGACTATTTTCAATAACATGAATAATGAGATGCTAATTAAATAAAAATATTATAGTGCGGGCAGTTGTTTTAACCGAAAGTCTATGCTGCGTGGGGGTTCACTAATCTTAAATAAAAATTCTATAAAATCTAAGACTCAAGATATAGTTGATCTGTCGGTTGAACATAACATTGAATTGTCCTGTGTTGAGCTAGATAAGCATGTTATAGTGTGCGTTTACAGACCCCCAAATTATCAAAACTACTCCTTAATTGAATCATTAATGGACGATATTCTAACAAAACTTGGAAAACTTGCGGTCAGTTTAGTAAAATCTTATTTGAAGGATAGACAACAGCAAGTTCAAATAAATGGTGTCAATTCACTTGGTTTAAAAGTAAAAATGGGTGTACCACAAGGATCAATATTGGGTCCTTTCCTCTTTTTAGTATATAATAATGATCTACCCCATTTGTTAAAAACTCAACCACAAATGGTGTTATTTGCTGACGATACTTCCTTAATTTTTAAAATTAATAGGCGTGCATCAAATCTTGACGACGTAAATAACGCCCTACAGCAGGTCCAAAATTGGTTCACTGCTAATAATTTAGTATTAAATGGGAAAAAAACTAAGTGCATAAGATTTTCTTTACCAAGTGTCAAAATTTGTAATTGTGAGATAGTATTGAATCAAGAGAAACTAGAATTCGTCGATAAAACTGCTTTTCTGGGGATAACGCTCGACTCAAGGCTTCAATGGGGTCCTCATTTAACATCCCTTTCAGGACGGTTAAGTTCAACAGCATGTGCTGTGAGAAAAATCCGTCAATTTACTGATGTAGATACCGCGAGGCTAGTCTATTTTAGTTACTTTCATAGTATTAAGTCGTACGGTATTCAAATTCAGGAGCACATTCTTCCTGCAAATGAGTTAGCGGAAATGTACAACTCTAAAATAGATAAAGTGGACCCGCTGTCTCCCAGCAGCCCTCAATCATCATTGCAAAAAAAAAACAATCTTTGCACTCTCCAACCTGAGGCAACGGAGGACCCGTACCAGTTGGGAAGTGCTCGGTCTCTATAATCAATCAAGTTACACCAGATATTGAACATGGTCCATTGCAAGTAGTTCAGACAGAAGCTAATTCTCTCCCTTTCTCTATTATGTTTTCTGATAGTTTTGGAAAAGGGTTGGGTAAATTACTTAGCAATATCCTGAGTCATTCTTCTCAAAACTATTGTATGCCTCAGAATTCCTACAAACAAATAATGTCTTCATTAACTAGAAAGGAATATGATCCGGATAAGGAGTATGATAAGGAGGATGATGATGATTAATGTTAAAAAATATGATATTACTGATTGTGTCACAGAATTATTGAAGTTAAATTGTAAGAAAATAATTTTGTGTGCTTTTCCATATTTTGAGCATTTGTCAAATAGGCAAAACAACTACATTCACATGTTAAATAATTACATGCATTTCTTAGTTAGTCATCATAGTGACAAGTTTATATTTTTGACACCAACATTTTTGTTGATAAGTAAAGGTCGACTAGGGATACTGTGTATCTGCCCATTCGTTTTAGACGTCAAATAGCTATGCTATTAGCTTTTAATATTAACCCAGACAATAATTAGTATGTCTAAGTCATCTACAATTAGCACCACAATTAGTACTAATGTTAAGGTGGTTAGCTCAAATAGTTTAAACTAGTTAAGTAGTAAGTAGTTTAAACTAGCTAGTAAGACAACAGAAGGTACCTCTAACAGTATAGTTACACTTAATAACAAAAAGGTATTTTCTATCACTAACATAGTTAACTGTACAAAAGGGGCTAAGCAGAAATGCTTGAAATTATTTCATCAAAATATTCAAGGCTGTTCTTCCAAACCATTGGAAATTGAATTGTTTTTAGAAAAAACAATGTTTGACATTATTTTTTTGAGCATTACTGAGCATTGGTTAAAGGCTTATGAAATGTTAATTAACTATGAGAATTATAGTGTGGCCAGTTGTTTTAACCGAAAATCTATGCTGCGTGGTGGTTCATTTATATTAAACGTTGTATTAAATCAAAAACCCGTATTGACATAATTGAACTATCGGTTGAACATAGCATTGAACTGTCTTGTGTTGAGCTAGATAAACATGTTATAGTGTGCGTCGACAGACCCCCAAATTATCAAAACTACTCTATATTTGAGTCAGTAACGGAAGATGTTTTGGCAAAACTTTCAACTGGTAACGAATCAGTAATTATCTGTGGTGACTTTATCTATGAAAACATTATGTAAGTACGTAAGGAAAAATCAACATCTTTTTAGTAAGAGAGGTGCGAGACACAATTATATCACTAGAAATAGGGACCAATTAGTTCAACCGCGTTTCAGGCTGGCTAAAGTCCTGCCAGGGTTGCGAGTTTGTCCGAAAGAGATATCGCGGCCCTGGCACACAGGCAACGGAAGGAACACGGGTGGGTTTTAGTCAGTAAAGGTCTGACACGCCCTCCCGCTCCACCCAGAGCGGGAAAAGTTATTTGATAATTTCCCACACTCAAAAAAAATGCTGGCTAAAGTGGGCTCGTCTTTCATGGGGTACTGTTTAAAATGTTACAATAAAATACCTTTCTACATACTTCAACTGAATGAAACGAAATTTAAATCTTGTATTAAACGCACATTATGCAGCCAAGCATATTATAAGTTGAGGGATTATATCGCCGATAAAAATGCTCAACGCTGGTCTCGCTCCACAAGGGCTCATAAACTAATTGATTAGCATCTGAAAATACTGTTGGAGCTGCGGAAGATTTTACAAACTATATTTGCATTCTAAATATTCAATCTCTTAGCATTATATAATTGCATAGCACATGTGTGAGTACTATGTACCGACTATAAAGTTACCATTTAGGTACTGGGTATGTCTTTCATTGATTTGAATGTGCCCTGGCGGCTGAGAGTATGTCATGCTCACCCTAATGTCTTGCTGACGGTAGCGCGTGTGTTGGATCATTTAGCTCCTTTTAAAATGGTTGAGTTGAATGGTGCTAATCCATGTGCCATGTTCGTGAACGGGCGCCGTCAGTAGGGACTGGTCATTTCTTAGCTGCCACGGGTTTTTTTTTTTTTTTTTTTTCGTTTTTATTACTCACGCTTTTAACGTTTTGTATAGTTCTCACATGTATAACTTCAACATGAACGATGTAACCAATATTTTGTTACTATATCTGGATTTAATTAAAATAGTGTCCGTGGAGTTTCTTACCCGTTCTTCTCCATATGTACCATCGAAGAATTTCATATCTAAGCAATTTGAAAACAAAATTCCGTGAACGCGATGACCACATCTGTTACCGCCCCGGTTCTATGGCGGCCGAGCACTGCAAGCAGAAATAGTCTTTACGGTGCATAGATATGAACTTCTTCGATGGTACCTACTACGCTTTGGAATGGGCATCTAGCTTCATCTCTCTGACTAACCGACCCCTTGACAATTCAAAAGTGCCTATAAGTGGTTTATTTGAAATAAATGCTTTGACTTTGAGTTTGAATCTTTAATACAAAGCTTGCGAAATAAACTTTTTATGGATAGAAATATTATTATACATTAAATTTGCTTTTGGAGGATTTTTTTATTTTTATGGTGGGAAATTATCAAATAACTTCTCCCGCTCTGGCCGGAGCGGGAGGGTGTGTCAGACTTTTACTCACTAAAACCCACCCGTGTTCCTTCCGTTGTCTGTGTGCCGGGGCCGCGATATCCCTTTCGGATAAACTCGCAACTCTGACAGGCATTGGCCCTTACGGACCCCGTCAGTTGGTGCTGACATCTCTTTGAGGCGCGCGTGCAACACAACGTGCCATTGACCCGGGCCTGGTCCTAATCGGACGGTGAGCTACCCATTGCTCACCGTCCGCAAGCCCGCGCCTACGGTGGCCGGAAGTCGGCTCGCGACTCCCGACGCCCGGGCGTCTCCTGCGGCGACTAGGGGCGCGAGGGCGCGAATCTTGCCTCTCCCTCGCGCGCTCCGCCTCCTCCTTCGCGAGCATTACTGCTTGGCGGAAGGAAGTGACGGCCTCCCATGCACTCTCGCTCCGGACCATGGCCTGAACCAGGGTCGGACGCGAGAGATCGCCGCTGCCGATCGCCTCCGTGAGGACACGGCGGTGCTCCGCCCAAGCAGGGCAGACCTCCACCGTATGCTCGTGTCCTCCGGGCGATCCACACAGTGCGTTTCCTCCTGCTTTATACGAAACAGGAACCTCCCGAAACAGCCGTGTCCGGTGAGGACCTGCGTCAGGCGGAAGGTGAGGACGCCGTGGCGCCTCTCTAGCCACTCCTCAAAGAGGAGACTTATCGCCACAATTGTGGCGTGCCCATGCTTTTGGAGGCTGTCTGCGTGACCGCGTTTTTCTTCTAAACTACGAAACGGGTTTTGATGCGGTTTTACCATCATTTACAGATTTGGTTGCGGAAAGTTTATGTGTGTGTGAGTTGAAGGTAAATTTCCGATATCCACGCGGGCGAAGCCGTGGGGCTAAAGCTATTCAGGAATAAAGAAAATAAATGAGACAGCTGGAAAAGTAAACCAAATAGAGAAATCACCACATACTTTATCACTGGAAAAATAACATAAACATATTTTCCTGGTGTGCAATCGGAAGTGTGAAAAATCTGAGGAATTGTGTTTGGATTTAAGAATGGGAGAATCTACATGTTGTGTTCGCTTTGGTGGGAGCTTACGATCTGTGGCGACAATCTGCGATTCTGAATAATTCCAATCATATCGCGCCGATAGCAGACTATAGAAATAGACGTTGCAAATAAAGTTCGTTTTTGTGTTTTTTTTATTTGAGTATTGGTTCGTTTTAGCTTTTGCAAACGCTAATTTCTGCAGTGTGTTCCATCTACACTAATAATAATATTATAAGGAGGTAAAGTTTGTATGTCCTACCTCCGAAACTACTCTCCCGATTGCAATAATTCTGTCACTGATAGAAAACTACATTATTGCCAAGTGTCATATAGGCTATGTTTTATGTTAAAGTTGACTTCCACGCGGACGAAGTCACCGGCAGAAGCTAGAAAAAAATAATCCTAAGAAACCTTTCAGCCTTCCTGTGTATGCCCTTCTCTTGTTTTCTTTAGTTCATTTAAACTCCACGCACCGTCGTTACAACCAAACGTTCCACGAAAATGATTTAATTCTTGAAACACTCGCTAATAAAGCATGGTACACGCAGTCGAAACGCCACGCCAAAAGTGCACAAACGAAGTATTTCGTATGCGTATCACGTCGTCTCGTGGAAGACTCCACTTTCAGTAAGTATATTATTATGTAGACGAGGTTTGGAGGCTTCATTGAAAGGGGAAGATTTCCTGTCACGTGAAAGGGTGTTTAAAGTACCTACGGAAGTACGTGTGTTAGTACAAAAAAACGAAAATCGGTCCAGTGCCTCCGCAAAGAAAACGAAGACAGTCATCGTATGAGAAATAAAACACTTAGTGTGGAGATAAAATTTTATAGAACAATGATTTTTGTGGTTATTGATATTGGTTCGAGAAACTAAAGGGTGTAGGGTAACGGTCGAAAAGAAAGCGTTGAATATAAATGGAAGTTTAATTTTAGGCTTATCTTTTTAGGAAGAACGTGATAACGGAAAATAAATATAATAATGTGTTTGAGAACGATCACAACATTTTTTACTAAATTTCTATTTCCCTCTATGAATTTTGATAATGCATAGAATTTTTTATGCATAAATTTAATCAGCATAAAATATTCCCTCCACTGCTGGGACACAGACCTCCTATTTTCGAGTGGGAGTGGGCTGTAATCTATCACGTGGGCCCAGTGAGGGTTGGTAGATGTCACATGTCTTCGAATTTTTGGTTCTACAACATGCTGGTTTCCTCACGATTAACTATCAATTAAAAATATTATGTACTCATTCGTATGAACTGCGTATTCAGGACTGATCTTAGGTACATCTTACAAAGTCAAGGACATCCCTGACGAATACAACGTCGTTAAATGTTACCGTCGTACTGTGAACAATTGAAACTGTCTCGTGAGTTCTAAGCCGAGAATCGCTGTTACTCCTTGATTTATTGGATTTGGTTTATATTTTGCTTGGATTAATATCGCTTTGTATAGAATTGAATGTATGTCCTGTGGATGATCAAGGCGTTTAAATTAGTGGGCTTTTAAGAAAATAACTAGAGTTATATTATTTTGTTACTACCTATCATGTCATCCATAATGTTGGATCAATTTTAGGTCAAAATAGTTTGTACGGTATGTGTCTGTGAGAGATAGAGTAAGTTGACAACAACACATAATATTAAATTGAATAACCTCTCAGAAGTTGAGGGGTTCCTTTGAACATCAGTCAAACTTTCATCCGTTAAATATTGACATCGCTCTCGCGTATGACCTATTTTCACCTGCCACTTAATCCAATGCTTTCCATCCACTTCCATCTTTCAGAGATAGGTGGGTACTTCCCCAAAGGTGAGACGGCGATAAATATTTATTACTCATTAGGAGGTAGTAAGGGGTTGTAAGGTGGTCATAATATGCAAGATTGTGGTGTAAATGTATTTATAAGGAACCTTTCAACGAAACCCTAATCGGATCAAATGGCTTCGAGCTATTTAATTAATTTCTAATTTATTCATAAAAATCTGTGAAAGTGTTTGAATTTTAAATAACTTTTGAGTGTCAATGACATTGAGGGGAGTGATTACAGTTAGTGTTTTACGTGAAATAACATTTTATAAGCGAATAAAGATGAAGATGATTTAAAAAAAGTCGTTAGTTAAAAAGACGTTGTTGATCTTGATTTATGATCATTAGAAACCGTAATATTTTCTAAACCTAAGACACCGAAACATTGAAGAGATGTCCACCATCATTATTTAACATATCTAAGGTGCATTTTTTATCCTTATAAGAAACAGCATCGATTAGCATCAAAAAAAGTTTTTGTGAAAATGGACCATTAATTTATTAAAACGATACGCACAAGTAAAAAATACTGTACAAAGGCGGACTAAGTGCCTGAGGCATTTTCTACCAGTCAAACTTAGGGTGATGCAGAGACAAAAATGGCAGGTGCAACATAATTGATAAATAACTCGAAAAATAATAAATACATATAAACAAAATAAACTTAGTCAGGAAAATTTCTTGCTGTGAAAGCAAATTAAAATGTCTCAAAAAGTTAAGAATATACGTAGTCTCTTAAGACCGTTTTCCTGTAAAACTACAATGGTTAAGTTACCTACTCTTACTGCCCCGTATAAAAATTTTGCCTGTATGCATAAGCATACATTATTGTCCCATTGTTGAGCACAGGCCTCTTTTCATAAAGAGAAGAAACAGGCAATGTACAATCCCACACTCACACTGTGCGGATCCTACAAAATGTTAAAATATTACTTATTAAGTACCTACTTATTTAAATCCTTTCATTACCAAGAGGCCCTTGTTCAGTGACATGTTTGATTTATTTATTTTTCATGATGTTAGTGACTAACCTGGTGACAGAGTTTTTATGCCGCCCATGGGCCTCTCACTTGACGTCACATGCCGTCGAGAAATATCTCTCAGGCATGCCGGTTATTCACATCGGTGTCGAGTCGACGATGAAGTACCTGGGACTCGTCCTCGACAGCCGGTGGAACTTCGTGGAGCACTTCCGACGTTTGGCTCCCAAACTGGATAGGGCTGGGGCTGCTTTGAAGCGGCTCCTGCCCAACCTGGGGGGTCCAAACGCCTCCTGCCGGAGGCTTTACGCGGGGGTCGTGCGGTCCATGGCCCTTTACGGGGCACCGGTGTGGGCGCGTTCATTGAGGCTGCGACCGGCCCGGCGGTTGAACGCGTCCCAAAGGGTCATGGCCATCAGGCTGGTCCGGGGATACCGCACGGTCTCCCGTGAGGCGGCGAGCCTCCTTGCCAGACTACCGCCATGGGATCTGGAGGCGAAAGTCCTCGCGCTCATGTCGGAGTTGCGCGAGGAGGCGAAACGCCGGGGTGTAACTCCGCTGCCGCGAGAAATCACGGCACAGCGGACAGAGCTCCGGCGGGATATCATGGCGGCATGGAGTGTACGATTGTCGCAACCCAGCGCTGGGCACGCCACAATTGCGGCGATAAGTCCCCTCTTTGAGGAGTGGCTTCAGAGGCGCCATGGCGTCCTCACCTTCCGCCTGACGCCGGTCCTCACCGGACACGGTTGTTTCGGGAGGTTCCTGTTCCACGTAAGGCGGGAGGAAACGCCCGGGTGTCACCACTGTGTGGATCGCCCGGAGGACACGGTGGAGCATACGGTGGAGGTCTGCCCGGCTTGGGCGGGGCACCGCCGTGTCCTCACGGAGGCGATCGGCGGCGGCGATCTCTCGCGTCCGGCCCTGGTTCAGGCCATGGTTCGGAGCGAGAGTGCATGGGAGGCCGTCACCTCCTTCTGCGAAGCAGTTATGTTCGCGAAGGAGGAGGCGGAGCGCGCGAGGGAGATGCAAGCTGCACGCCCTCGCGGCCCTAGTCGCCGCAGGAGACGCCCCGGGCGTCGGGAGTCGAGAGCCGACTTCCGGCCACCGTAGACGCGGGCTTGCGGACGGTGAGCAATGGGCAGCTCACCGTCCGATAAGGACCAGGCCCGTGTCGACGGCGCGTTGTGTTCCACGCGCGCCTCAAAGAGATGTCAGCACCAACCGACGGGGTCGAAAGACCAATGCCTGCTGGGGTTGCGGGTTTGTCCGAAAGGGATAACGCGGCCCCGGCACACAGGCAACGGAAGGAACACGGGTGGGTTTTAGTCAGTAAAAGTCTGACACACCCTCTCGCTCTGCCCAGAGCGGGAGAAGTCATTTGATGATTTCCCATCCTGAAAAAAAAAAAAAAAAAGGCATGCCGGTTACCTCACGATGTTTTCCTTCACCGTTTTTGAAGCAAGTGATAATTATTCAATACGCACATGAATGCTAAAAGTCAGGGGTAGAGAAATTTAGAGGTTGCTTAGAGGCCAGAGGGACACGTTTAAAGAAAAGACAAGATTGTTTACGAAGACTTCTTTGACCTACATACACTTTAGTTAAAACTTCTACATCAAGATTCACAGAAATTTGATAAACTATCGTTTTAGGAGTCAAAAGTTTTTGTGACTTGTGGATAAAGTTCAAATTTAATGGCTTCAATACTCGGATTCTGGCTGGAAATGAAAGGAAAAGAGACCTATAAATTTGTTTAATGGTCCTGACGACCTGTGACGAGAAAATTCTCTTACAAGGAATGAAAAATAAAATGCCTGCTACACCAACCATATTTATCGGGAGTTTCAACGAAAATTCTATCTTTTAATACATACCAACCTCTATTATTTTATAACACTGCTTTGTGGATAAAGAACTTCAACTACAACGTTTACGAACGAAACAAGTTTATATTGGTGTGTTTTGTTTATAAAATTGGAATATTGTTTTAGTTAGCGAATTATCAACACACAAACAATACAAACAAATAATACAATTTTCAATATCAATTCGACAGTTTTAATTTCTGTTCTAATAAGCCAGACTAATAAGAACAAAGACTTCTAGAAACTTCTGAAACAAAAGCAAATCTCGTAACAAATATTTTTCGCTATAACTGTTCCCTGATCAAGACAAGAAATACTCTCTAGGAATCAATTTTGATCTCACAAGCCCAGACTGCAAATGAGGTCTATCAAACGCAATCAATTGCCTATTAAGGCAAATTAACATTCAAAATTACAGGGATCTGTTTCCAAATCACGTCTAAATCATTCCATTGGAGTTGTATCTAACAGCTGACTTAGAAGGCCTCGTTTAATCAGTATGCCTAAGGGCTGGCAGGTGAGGTTGAGGAAATTATGGGGAACTCATGGTTTTTAGAAGTAAAAGTGACAAATATACCTAGCTACCTGCTTAGGTAAAAAAAGAGGTAGGTTATGTAAATAAAGTTAGGTAAGATATACATTATCTAAGGGCACCGATTGGACACATGCTTTTATTTATTTATATAAACTTCATTGTACTCTACAAAAATACATAACAAAAAAAAAAGAAACACTACAAAATATACAATAGCCGGCCTTATCGCTTTCCGCGATCTCTTCCAGGCAACCTTGGAATAGACAGTGATTTTCCTGGACATAAAATGGGGCTGTCGTTGGTGAGAAGAAATAATAAGTATACAATATACTAGAATAGATACACTGATAAATACATGTCCCAAATAATATATACATAAATACATACATACTAAATATATAAATAACGAAAATAAATAAAGACTATAGATATTGACAGTTACGAGAACAAGATCATAACGACAAGTTATGTTCCTTTACGAATTTCTTAAATACAGGTAACGACATCGCATTCCATAAACGAGCAGCCTGGACAGTGAAGGATTTGTCGAGGAAAGTTGTGGAATGCATAGGCATTTTAAGCTTCAAGTTATCTGATGACCTTAAAAATTTCATGTGGGAGTCGCAAAGAAACTGGAAACGTGTCTGGAAATAGAGAGGAGTGGAAGGGGAAATAGCACATTATACAAAAGGGAAAGAATAATGAATATTCCGGCGAAGGCAAATTGAGCTATTGAGTTTCACACGATATTCGGAAACATGGTCATATATTTGCGCAAACTGAATATGAACCTTATACAAACATTTTGAAGCCGCTCAAGGTTATCAAGTTGGTCTTGGGTAAGGTCAAGGTAGCTGGCATCAGCATAATCAAAGATGGGTATTAGAAGCGATGGTGCAAGCGCAATCTTGGTGGCAGTCGGTAGAAAATTACGTATTCTCTTCAAAGATGCAGCGGATGCAAATAGTTTGCATCCACTTGGCCGTCCAAGAAAAGTCCTTATCAATGAATATCCCCAAGTTTTTAAATTTCTCACTGAAGGGAACAACTGAATTGTCAAAAGAAACTTGGGAAGAGTTGTCCAGTCGATCCCTGAGACCGTCCTAGAAATGCCTACCACCACAACCTGCGTCTTTATGGGTTGACCATATCTTTTACTCCAGTCGCATATAGATGCCAGGGCCCTGTTTAATAAACGTTACAATCCTACAATTTTGTAAATAGTCACAAATTTGTTAAGTTTTACTACATGTGCTGTTTGATAAACCTTACAAATATGTAAGAAAGTTACAAGTCAATAACTTACAATTATCACAATTGTAAATGCTGTTTAATAAATATTTACATATGTAGCAAACGCCTGTAGATTTCGATGACAATATTGTATTTACAAATATTTAGTTGTAAGTTACAATTTACATAAAATGTAAGTAAGTAACGTCGGTGTAAGGGCTTCATTTCTCTTCGTATTGTGTTGAAGTAAATGCCCTATTTTTGTTATCAAATATTCGACGGTAGTCTTGCTTACCCGAAATTTTTCTTTGATCGTAAAATTTGTGACATTAAAAGTAAAATGTATCCTTTTACGAAAAATTCGCCGTTGCCGTTCAATCACATATACGAGTACATCATCACTAACATCATTACTTTCACTACTCCTTGTTAGACTTGCCATTTTTTTGCATATAATATTTAAATTTCTGTAGTTGAGGCATAAAATTGTAAAGTTTTGACACACTATGAGACCACCTGTCAGAATTATACTACAATTTACAAAATATGTAAACTTGTAGTTACAATTATGTGTTCAATAAAGTAGTTTTCCCTACAAATATGTAAACTTACACTTGTAAAGTGAAAATGTTTATTAAACAGAAATATGTAAAATTGTAGGTACAAGTTTACAAATTTGTAAATTTTCCAGCGTAACAAATTTGTGGGAAATTATCAAATAACTTCTCCCGCTCTGGGCGGAGAGAGAGAGCGTGTCAGACTTTTACTGACTCAAACCCACCCGTGTTCCTTCCTTTGCCTGTGCAGTGTGCCGGGGCCGCGATATCTCTTTCGGACAAACTCGCAACCCTAGCAGGCATTGGCCTTTACGGACCCCGTCATTTTTTTCTGATCACGATTAATCGATAAGATAGCCTCGGATAGATTTCCAAGAGGAGCTCGCGAGTAAATTTGTAAATCACCTGCATAAAGATAGTAGAAAGAAATTAGTTTTTCGGAGATTGAGTTAATAAAAACTGCGTTAATCAATGATTTTGTATTTATGTGTAGTCGGGGTAATTAATTGTTAAGCAAATTGACACACTCCGTAAATTTTCCGTGTTATAGCCATTTCATACAACGGGCAAAGAATGACATTTGTGATTTGAATATACGGACAATTAAGTTGGTACTACTAAATACCTACTTAGTACCTAACTGTTATGAAAATTTGATGATAAAATTTTATTTTGTTAGGTTTTAAGACAAACTAAGACTATTTTTGCTATTCATATACTCGTATACTATTCCAGAAAATATTCATTAGGTAGTCATAAATTCAAATCAGAAAATAAAAGGGAAAATTCTTGCACCAACGATTTTGGTTTTCAATATCCATTAGATATATTTTCATGTGGGTCTTCATTTCAATTCGCAATATCCAACATAGTAGTGAGGTAATCTCTCGAGAGTATTACCCGATTCATCTGTTAAATTGATTGATTGGCTTGGTATACATAGCTAGGTAATACGTACAGACTCGCGCAGAGTCGTCATTATAAACACGCAGTTCCTGAAAGGGAATAATGTCCTTATCTTGTTTGAAAATTCCTGAGTGTGAAATGATGGAAAGTAGTTGTATATAAAATTGACATAAAACATAAATTCTCCGACCCGAAAAATCCTTGTTTGAAAAGTGAAATAATGATCTTGTGGGCCCTCAGTAACATTGACAGAGCCATTTATTAACTGTAAACTATCACAGAAATAGTATTAAAAAAACAAGGTGGCGATGTGAGCTCCGACTATGGCCACGCGCCAAAAGATCCTTGTGCTGTTGTTTAAACAAATAACAACTGTCATTGTTTGACAGTTGTAAAAAATGGCTAACACGGCAAATCGACGTAGTGTGTCTATGTTGAACGATTATGTTCCCTGACTGTACATCGGAAAATCCCAAAGGCGTTTTGTTGAATGTTTGCAAAGGTTTTTAAATTTTTTGTGGTAATAAATAGTTGTTTTATTCCTGCAGATGTTGATAGCAGCCCTGTTCGATCTCTCGTTCTGTTCTGACGCTTTTGTATCCCTGGTGATTTGCATAATAACAACCTCGACATCGCATTGCTGATCACAGAATGTTGTTATTAGCGTGCAAGATATTGTCAGTTTTATTGTTCATTCATAACTAAATTCGTTATATTTTTTACTACTTGAAAATATGGTGGTCAGATCTGTGAGTTAGAAACAACACCGAAAACTGACATCGGTATTTATATCTCTCGAAAATTGCCTACATCAATAGTAAGATGAATTATTGACAACACTTTCGATCCAGGGGTCCGTATCACAATCATTTTCAGAGCAAGTCAAGTCGAAAGTCATAGTTGCACCGTACATGGTTCAAAATCGCTTGACACTTCGCATGACATTTCACTTTTTATCAACTGCAGTTTATGGTATATGGTTCTTTTAGTAGAATAGACCAGTACCTACAGTAAAAAGTAATCCAATTTCAACCAGTTCCACGACATAGTACCAACAACTTTATGTCCCGACCAAGGATTTTCTATTCCTCCACATCAAAAGAAAGTGTCCCCAATACATAGTCGAACACTCGAGAAGATAGCAGCCCTGCTCAATCTGCGGGTTGGGCCGTCGCCGATAGATTTGCATAATAACACCCCCGACCTCCATCGAAGTCGCATTGGGAACAAGTGATGAATGAACGGGGTTTATACGATTGATTTACCACGATTTACGATTAAAATGTTTTCGGGTTACGTAATTGAAGGAATTGTTTGGAAAGACGATTTGAGCTCAGAGAACTGAATATATTTTCAGATGATTATTTTAGATTTTTGCATTATTATTTGGATGGTATTATTAGTTTCTCAAAGAAAAATACAATTCACGAAAACTGATTTTCGCAATTATATTACTAAAAAAGTTTTATTATAAAATAAATCTTTTAGATATTTAGCTAACCTCATTTCCAAATAAAAAATAGAACCAAATGAAAACATTTACAACAATTTTTATACAAACAAAAACAGCAGTTATTTTCTGAAAGAAAAATGTCACCATTATAATTAAAAGTAAGGATAAGGGGAGACAGTGTCGAAAACGTTAATTTAATCAGGAATATTAAAAGGTGGGCACGAACCGTAGGCTCGAGATTTTAAATAGGCCTCTCCTTAAGTACCTGGCGAGGGGAATGGCCCTTCATTGTTCATAGCCGATGGGCTAATAAATTGACACTACTTGAGAGATGAGAACAAGGTTTAAAAGGTCCCCGGTTAGAATTAATGAGTTGATCTGTTTTTGTGTTATTTATGACTAGTTGCGTCCCGCGATTTCACCCGCATAAGTCTCGATGTCGTGGGAATATCAGGATAAAGAGTATCTTATGTCCTAACCCAGATCATTGTCTACCCACGGGCCAAATTTCATCCAAATCCGTTCAGCCATTTTAGCGTGAAAGAGTAATGCTGGGGCCGCATCTGCGTCTATCGTGACGAAGCATTGCGTACCGAAGCTTTGTATATTTTGCTCGGTAAAAAGTTATTGCGCCAATGCAGTAGTAGCGTACATTAGCGGCTTCATAATTTTAAAGAATTGTCGTAAAATATAGAAGGCTCTCCATTATTTCAACAGAGCGTCTACGCAGTCCGGAGACCCAAACTATCGCGACGATAGCTGATAATAGTTGGTCACATCTGCGTGTATCCTATCACTGTGTGAAGCTTCGTCACGGTAGACGCAGATGCGGCCCCAGCATAACAAACAAACATACAAAAAAAAACAAATCTTTTCTCTTTATAATAGTAGTTTAGATGAAATCCATAGGAATAGCTTTTTGTGGGATGATATAAATCAGTCCGATAATATTGCGAAGATTATTGTTAGAAAACAGTGGTTGTAACAACATATTAGATATCTTTACTTAAGTTCTTTACTATTCAAGTATGTATTATCTACTAAGTAAGCAGCATGCCTACGTCTGGTTTTGGAGAGGTTTATATGACTCCGTCGACTTTACATCGCAGCTTCTTCAGTTGAACCTTCCTTGATAAATAAGATTTATTTTTACGATTATATAAGTTGAGTTTTCAAATCCAGATTATGTTTAGTAGGTACAGGTAATTATAGTATAAGCTGCGCAGATTTCCTTTACCTTTTCCAGCATAAAGAAAAATCTACAAAGCTTTGTTTATAATATGAAATTTTCCACGTTTCTACAAGAACACGAGTTAAAGAAAACAGTCAACTACAGGCAGCTCTGCTGCAAGCAGGTTCCTCTGCGTTTTACGGCGTCAAGTACTTTTTTATTTATTTTAATATTCTGCTTTCTCCTCAATGTACATAATTTTAAAATGCTTTGAATACCAAGCTAAAATCTGGGAGGTATTTGCATGTTTTAAATTCCTAATTTATTATTGAAATAGAGGCTTGTAACAGGCATACACCGCAGGTTTATGTTTACAGGCTGGCCCGTGAAACGAGGTCCAAAACAAAAAATTTGAAGCCTCTCTCCAAGGGCTTCCCGAAATACCCCCACGTATGTTCAGCTATTATTTATAGTTTAGAAGCTAGACGGTTTTTAATATTGTTAGATAAATTTTTAATACTACTTTGGGGTCATTACCACCCAATTCCTTTTTTCTTTTTTTAAAGACTGAAAATCTAGAACGAATCTTATCGAGCAAAAATTTTCCCTCGGGTGATGTTTACACAGATAGTATTTTTTATCAAACGTAGACCACAATTTAAGGATTTAAAATAAAAAATATATTCACAAAAATGCGACACAGAAAGAGAAAAATAAAAAAGTCTAAAGTCAAGTGAGAATTTCCCAAAAAATATTAAAAAACTGTCTTGCTCTTATGCTATAAATAATCGGTGAACATACATTGGGTTGTTTGGGTTGTTTTGCCCTTAGAGAGAGGATTCTAAAATTTTGCTTTGGATCTCGGTTCACGGACCAGCCTATATTTTATTGTCCATATATTAATGTTTTATGACCTTTGTGATAATATTGACCGTCAACGCTTCATCTTTTCCCTCAGACCTAAAGACCTACACTTTACTACATAATATAGATTGTGATTCTCATAATGAAAGCTTTAACTTTATTATCAGAGATTTTATTAAGTGCAGAAAGATGTTCAGTCTCTGTTAAATGTGGGAATTGAATTCGCACGCCAAGGAATCTGCATGTTTAATGATGGTGCAGTGTTTCAGTTTAAAGGAATTTGCTTTCTGGGTTGATGTGGGATTTAAGAATCATTGATTTGAATAAGAGCCTTTGTTTGAAAGATAAAAAGGCAGCTGCAGTTGAGTTTTTATTACAAAATATTTTTTTATGCGAAAAATAAAAAGAAATGGCGATGACGGGACGAACTGGATAGGATCCGACAAAACTGGAAGAAGGACGCGCGAAAGGGCAGGACAGGGCAGGCTAGTAAAAAAAAAAGAATTCATCGCAAAAATACTCGAGTAGCGTTTATATTTTTTATTGAAGGCTCGTTAAGTTTTCATAGCGTACAATTTTTTTTTTTTGCGAAAGCATGTTATCCACATGATTTTAACTTGTACAGAAGTATCTGGGGGTGTGGGCATGGTAGTAATCCCGCCAAGTCCATCAAGAACAAACACATAAAGTCTATTTAAATTAGTAGATTATTCTTATGTGGTTATGTTGCCGTACGATGGTTAAGTCATTATATTTGTTTAAAGAAATAAAGATTTCTAATATTGATACGGGCACTATATATTATGTTGTCAGTTAACTAATAAGGTAACAATTTATGACAAAGTTGTTGGATGGATGCTCCCATAGATAGGTACTGAATAAACTAATCGACTTGGTTTTACATTAGATCTCACAACTTTTTGCGGTAGAAGAACTGCGTTGCCAGACTTGCATTTTTTTACAAGTAATGTTTTTGATAGGGATTTATGCTTACATGCTAATGCGACATTCACCAATCAGCAGAACTTGTTATTATGACACAATAGCGTGTTATGTATGTACGTGCTACATACGTGCCAATAATTGGATACCTAGGTATCCAAATATTAGCAAATACATAACATAACATCACACCTGTATTCCCCAAAAGGTTCGGTAGATGTGTACCTATGTTACAACCATATCCCCAGTTATTTTTAAGTACCATGTGTAATAAGGGACATCAGACTGCTACTGAGAAATTCCAGATGGAAAAACACAATAACACTTTGCCCGACCCGGGAATCGAACCCAGGTCCTCATGATCAGCAGTAGCTCTTGCGACCACTAGACCAACGAACCAGTCTGGCACGTATATATCGCAGCTTATAGCTTGTCAAGATCATCAAGCCCAGATTAAAATGGATAGACTTGCGGAAAAGCACGCTAAGAGTGATTTTTGAGGCTTTTGGAAAAAACACCAACAAAGTTAACGCCAAACCTGGACTTTCGGTGAGTGTTGAGGGGGTGAGTGATTGTAAAGGCATTGCTGAAATCTTTAAGAGTCACTTTTTTATTCAGTCACCTTTGGGTCTGGCGTGTGAGGTTTACAATGGTGAGTTACCTGAAGGGATAGTAGGGGTGAGGTTTAGTGCCAAGAATGTGGCTGTAACCCTTAACAGTATGACAAAAGGCAAGAGTCCAGGTCATGATTCTCTATCCATTGAACATCTGGTTCACGCTGGCCCACATATAAACTGAGTATTAGCAATGTTCTACTCGCTGTGCGTGAGCCACTCTTATCTTCCACCGGACCTTATGAAAACAGTGGTTGTGCCTATAGTTAAAGATAAAACCGGTGATTTAGCTGATAAAAGTAACTATAGGCCCATATCTCTAGCTACAGTTACAGCGAAGGTGTTTGACGGTTTGCTTAATACACAGCAATTATCAACGGAAAGTGTCTTATTGTGTCTTAAGAATACCGTTATATAGTATAATGACCGTAAAACGCCGGTATACGCGTGTTTTCTCGACTTGTCCAGGGCCTTCGATTTGGTGGCGTATGATCTCTAGTGGGAAAAACTTGAGGGTATCAATCTACCACCAGAAATTGTTACCTTCTTTAAGTATTGGTATACGCATCAAGTCAACAGCGTCAGATGGTCGGGGGCAATGTCGGAGCAATATCGATTACAATGCGGTGTAAGGCAGGGTGGACTGACCTCACCCTCGTTATTCAACCTTTACGTGAATGCGCTGATCGTCGCGCTAAGCAGTCAACATGTCGGCTGTCATGTAGACGATGTGTCAACAATTTCAGCTATGCAGACGATATGGTTCTGCTGAGCGCGTCGATTTGTGGCCCGAGGAGGTTGATAGCGACGTGTGAGGATTACGCTGTTAAACATGGACTTCTTTATAATATTAAAAAAAGTCAGTACATGGTATTTGAGGCCGGTAGTGCTATATGCCCCGACTATGTACCACCTATACGTCTAAATAGTGTACCCTTAGACAGGGTGCATCAGTTTAAGGAACTAGGGCGTATAGTCACGGCTGACCTCAGGGCTCATGCTGACTTGGAACGGGAGAGGAGGGCGTTATCTAAAAGAGCTAATATGCTGGCCCGCAGGTTCGCACGTTGCTCGGATGGCGTGATAATAACTCTCTTCCGAGCATATTGCAAGGCCATGTACACCTGCAGCCTGTGGGTTAATTACACGCAGAAAAGCTACAGCACCCTCCGCATTCAGTCTAACAACGCTTTCAGAGCGACGTTGGGGCTGCCTCGCTACTGCAGTGCTTCGGATATATTCGCATGGGCGCGTACGGACTGTTTTCATGCGACCATGCGGAAGCGCTGCGCGTCTCTTGTGCGCAGAGTGCGGGCCAGCTCCAATATCGTTCTGAATATGATAGCAAACAGGTTGGACTGTCCTTAAGTGCGACACTGCTGTGACAGACAAGTTACATATAGTGTCGCACGTAAGAGACTACTGTAATGAATGAATATGAGCTAATTATGATAATTGATTGATTATAATTTTTTTATAAAAAAGTTGTTTATTTGTGTGTGATTTCTAACATGTGGTACCTGAAATAAATGAATTTTAATTTAATAGCGATTTGTGATCTTTATTTACCTACATAACATACATAATCAGTCTATAATTTTCCCACTGCTAGGAATGGCACAGGCCTCCTCTCGGTGAGAGGGAGTAGGCCGGAATCCACTACGCGGGCCCAGTGCGCGTTGGTAGATGTCACATGTCTTGGAATTTTCGGTTCTAGGACATGCCGGTTTCTTCATGATTCTTTCCTTCACCGTTTTGAGAGCAGTGGTGATGAAATAATTTACACAAAGTAAAACGCCTATCTAGGTTCGAAACTACGACCTACAACTAGTAAGTCGCAGCCATTATCAGAGGACCACCACTGCTACTGCAGTTTGTAGGTACTATTACAGCGCCATTTTAAAATATACCTATCCGAATCCCTAGAATAGGAATTCACTCCGCTCTCGCTAGCTCTTTACTAGTCAAAGCATCACTTTCTGACGATACAATAAACTTCAACAGACTACGCTTAACATTCTGGGAATAAAAAGAGCGATGGACAGGCAGTCATACTGAGACTGAAGCGTAAGCGATCCACTTTCCAATTAAGAATCAAACTTTTAAACAAGCATCCAAATTTGACTTGTGTTACAAATGAAATACCTACGAAGTTGTTTCCTATTACCGGTAATTACACTCAGGTTCGCTTTTTTTGCGCATTTGAGGAATGCGATATAAATGTCTTGCGTAGGTGTAATTGTAAAAGCCAATTATTAAAAAAAGTAACCGTGGAGTTTCTTGTCGGCTCTCCTCCATAGAAAACGACCAATTGAACAATTGAAACCGTGCACCTAGCTTCTGACGTTATATAAGTGCCCATGTAAGTTTATGTGTAATAAAATATTTTGATTTTGAATTAGTCGATTCGCGCTATCAGTATATACTCGTACATACGTAAGTCAACACGTATGGCAAAGTTTAAATGATTTGATATTATTTGTACAATTAGGTGTTACAATATTTTTGAATCCTCCATCATCCATGCAAAAAAAATAGTTATATAAACTACAAATTATTATATTTACTTAAAGCTATTTAATTACTTAATAATATATGAAGATTGTAAATTAAATAGTCTTGTCATTTAAAGTCTGATACAGAGTAATGTCATTTTCGATTTAATATTTTTTTAAGGTACTTTTTAAATCTTCTATGTTGCTCTTGAATCATTTTTTGTACATGGTTATAAATAAGAGAAGCCATGCACATAATACTCTTTCTCAATATGCAGTTTTATATCCACCTATGCATAACTTGTCTTCGTATTGAGTTCTTAAACTTGTAGTCATCGGTCCTAGCGAACCCCGTCAGTTGTGCTGACATCTCCTTGAGGCGCGCGTGGTACACAACGCGCCGTCGACCCGGGCCTGGTCCTTACCGGACGGCGAGCTACCCATTGCTAACCATCGGCAAGCCCCAGCAATTTGCTTCTCCCTCATGCGTTCCGACTCCTTCGCGAGTATTACTGCTTCGCAGAAGGAGCTGATGCCTCTCGCTCCGTACCATGGCCTGGACCAGGGCTGGACGCGAGAGATCACCGCCACCAATCGTCTCCACGAGGAGACGGCGATGCTCAGTGAGCTGAGCCGGGCCGAGAGCGGAAGGGCCTGAGAGCCTCCGAGGCCAGGATCCAGGCTTTCTCAGGTAAGCCGTCGGGTCCTGGGGCGGTATTTTTGGCATTCAGCCTACGTACCGCCACTCTCATCTCTACCTCGGTCACCTCCGGAGCATCGTTGTCATCGTCGGCAGTATGGTCCGCATTGGGCAGCGCAGTAAGCGGAGCTATGGGCGGGGGGGTATGTTCCCCTCTTGAAGGAAACAGAACGCTCACCACGTCGCCCATAAGCTGAGGCCGGAGACTCTGCGTCAGCGGGGGAGCCCATGGGCGGAGTTTCTCTCGCACCATATTGTATAGGCTCCATAAGGGGCCCTGTTTAGAATCCCCAGCGACTCCTCGCGGGCCATTCCCCTGGCCCGAAAAATCTCCGCTTGGAGGATGGGCTTCGCCGCTCTGTACCCCTCGTACAGCTCCGCCTAAGTGGCTTCCATATCCGGAAGGCGAATATGGAGCCTATGGTGCCTGGTCTACCGTCGTCGCGCAGCAATGCACGCATTGTGCAGAGTCGTCAGCTTGCGACCACCAGTACACCTGGCGCGAGACACGTCCGGGCTGGATGCCTATAACGTGGTGCCTATAACTGTCCTCTTACCTATAATTACTTGGTTTTATTTATCTGCTCACCTTTATTTAATAAGAAAAAACACAATAATCACACGATCCCTCATCCACAAAATACATTAACCGCCCCCACAGGTGACTTATATACAAAAAAATATATTATCATTTCGTCTTTTCTTCGTGTAAATGAACGGTAGGCCGTTAAACACGATCCTTATACACACTTCGGAGAATCTTTAAGGGGTAGGTCACATGTCACATTCATAATAACAAGGAAAATATTTTGTACGATATTATACGCTTCTCTATTAACTTGCAAATAATCATACGAATGATGTGCTGTCAAAAGAACAAAACGGGTTCGACGGTCTGACCATCCAAGTGACAATGCAAGTCCTGAAGTTTTTAAGCCTCATCTAACAAGACTGAAAATGAATTTCAAAATAGTCAGGAAGATGTTATTTTCCAAAAGTATTGAAACTTAATGGCAAAAATTAAGCGACATTAGTAGCGGTAAATAACTGTGAACGCCATGTTCACAGTTATTTACCGCTACTAATGTCGCTTAATTTTTTTCTGAATTTTTATTGAAATTCAGTCGTCAGGATCTCGTCAGTTTGAGAGAAAATGGGGGGTGATATTTAGACTTTGGAGAAACGTGACAGTACAGCAGGACTTCAGGCGCTAATGAATACTCCCGCAATGAGATTTGGTATCTTAAACGTCATCGTCAGTGTATCAACACTGCATTTATAACAGTGTATCAATCTATTTATAAGCCACACCTACGACGTACATTAGCTAAAAGTATACCGTGCACAACAGACCTTAGCGACGAAGGGTCCCAATGTTCCTCAAAACGCGGTGACACATTACACCATTTCCGCGGAGTCGGTACAGCCTGACTTATTCCTGGCTGAAGAAGGACTATTATTCACAGTAAGTATTTATATGTATACACAGTACATACTGTGTATATAAATACTTAGCAATTTATCACTTTGTTCCCGTTAACATTCTCAGAAGAAATAGATCATTTTTTGAGAGATTCTTCTCAATATTAATTTTGTTCGAAATTGGGCATGACATTGAATTCGTTGTTTTTAATTTTATTGTTGTTTTTTATGATTGTTTATTTCAGATTTGGCAGCGGTGAGAATAATAAGAAGAGATTATGGGATTTAAATTGAGTGGTTTCTTTTTCTGGGGGCTTCCGGAGTAATGAAAACCTTTATTTAACTTGCCGTGGTCGAAGGACAAATATAAAAAACGCAATAAAATCTTCAATAATTACAACAGTAGAAATATAAGACAATTTTATTCAAATTATTATGCAAGTAATTATTGATTCGTTGGTCTAGTGGTCGCAAACGCTACTGCTGAGCATGAGGTCCTGGGTTCGATTCCCGGGTCGGGCAGAGTATTATCTGGATTTTCTCAGTAGCAGACCGGAGTTTGGATTTGTGCCCGGTTAATGACAATAGGCTCGCCCCCTATTACATGGGACTTAAACATAACTGGCGTAAATGTGGGTGTACTATAGGTACCTCTGTCGAACCCTTCGGAGAATACACGCATGATGTTATGTTTATGTATCTAAACCAATATTATAAAGAGAAAAGATTTGATTTTTTATGTTTGATTGTAATGAATAAACTCAAAAACTACTGGACCGATTCAAAAAATTGCTGAAAGCTATATTATTATCACTGAGTAACATAATTTATAAAGATATCACGCGGGCGATCCGCTGGCGGAAGCTAGTATATTTATATAATTAAACATTTATAGAAAATCAAAGCTGTGAAAAACGATACTCCAGCACATTCAGGTTTATTTCAGGAATTATTTCCTTTGTCTTCAAACTCACTCATGAAAGCTCTCGGAAAAAAAAAAAACATTATTAACATTCCTCTGTACAAATAATATTGAACTCAATAATATTATTTGTAAAGGTGGATAGCCGATATTGATATTGCGAGACACAGTTGAATATAAAGTCTATTGTGTCTTGCTAGAGACAGTTGAAGTCATACTAGACATTTTATGTATAAATTACACGTAATCACAAAAAAACCTTTCAAGAAATTGTCGTCAACAAATGTCCAGGGATTGCCACAAAAATCTAATTCTAGCTAATAAAAAGGTAGGTAGCTAAAGCTGTTCAAATTCAATATTTTATTTTACATAAACCTACTCGTACATAGGCATTTATGAACCGTCAGAATCTAGGTGCATATTTCCAATTGGTCGTTTCCCATGGAGAACAGTCGGCATAAATCTGCACGGTAACAAAGTCCAATAAAAGACGCAATAATTAGAATTTAACATAATGTAACATATCAACACGCTTGGTATCCTCGGAGTGTATGCAGAGGGTGTTTAAATTGCAAATTCAGGGAAGATAGTTTTTAAATAAATAAATTGACTACTAACATTCTGCCGTCATTATTAAAAAAAGGCACATCTAACATTTTGTAAATATTGAGAAAATCGATGTTAAAATATTTTTTTAATTTTGTTAAAAAAATCACGGCTTAACTATGTTTTCGAAATTGTATGAATGTAAATAGTTGCATTTATATAGTACATATAAGACCATAGAAATATTTTATTTTTATTTTTAATGGATATAATAAATAATTAGCTAAAAAGCTAATTAATAAAAAGAGCAATATTACGTTTAAAAGGCAGATACAACCAAATGTGCCTTTTCAATGAAAAATTTTGAGTAAAAATTTAAAATGTTACAATGAAAAGGCACTTTTATTCAATTGTGCCTTTTCATTGTATAATTATTAGAACAAACAGTAAAATTTTAGAATTAATTTCTAATATTTATATTTTAAACTTTTTGATGAATAAAAACAATATCATTGTGAATTTTTCTGTGTCCCTCGTTTTTTTTTAGGGTAGGAAATTATCAAATAACTTCTCCCGCGTCAGACTCTTACTGACTAAAACCCACCCGTGTTTCTTCAGTTGCCTGTACGTTGCCAGGGGCCACGGTATCCCTTTCGGACTTTCCCGCGACATCGGCAGGGATCGGTCCTAGCAGACCCGTTCTGTTGTGCTGACATCTCTTTCAGGCGCGCGTGGAACAAAAACGCGCCGTCGACCCGGGCCTGGTCCTTATCGGATGGCGAGCTACCCATTTGATTGCTCACCGTCCGCAGGCTCGCGCCTACGGTGGCCGACGCGCAGGGCGTCTCCTGCGGTGGCTAGGGGCATGAAGGCGCGAAATTTGCCTCTCCCTCACGCGTTTCACTTCCTCCTTCGCAGAAGAAGGTGACGTCTTCCATGTCCTCTCGCTCCGTACCATGGCCTGGACCAGGGCCGGACGCGAGAGATCACTGCCGCCGATCGCCTCCGCAAGGCACGGCGGTGCCCCGCCCAAGCCAGGCAGACCTCCACCGTATGCTCCACCGTGTCCTCCGGGCGATCCACACAGTGGTGATACCCGGGCGATTCCTCCCGCCTTATGCGGAACAGGAACGTCCCGAAACAACCGTGTCCGGTGAGGACCTGCGTCAGGCGGAAGGTGAGAACGCCGTGGCGCCTCACTGGCCACTTCTCAAAGAGGGAACTTATCGTCGCAATTGTGGCGTGCCTAGCACTGGGTTGCGTCAATCGCACTCTCCATGACGCCATGAGATTCCGCCGGAGCTGTCCACTATGCCGTGATTTCTCGAGGCAGCGGAGTTACGCCCCGGCGTTTCGCCTCCTCGCGCTACTCCCAAATGTGCGCGCCTCCAGATCCTATGGCGACAAGGGGGCTCGCCGCATCACCAGAGACCATGACCCTTTGGGACGCGTTCAACCGGTGGGCTGGCCGCAGCCTCAAAGAACGCGCCCACACCGGTTTCCCATAAAGGGCCATGGACCGCACGACCCCGGCGTATAGCCTCCGGCAGGAGGCATTTGGACGAGTCACTACGTTGATGCACTTGGTCTTTGTTCAGCGAGTGGAACTGCGGGGCTCAGCTAGTAATAAATAATTATACTACTTCTTTTTTTCAGCAATATGTCATCACGAAGCGCAAAATTAGTAAAAACTGCTTTACGCAATGGAGACTTAGTAGACGAACAGATATCTGTGCCGTCAACGAGTGGCATTCAAAACTTGCCAGAAGTTTGGTCAGATTTTAATTCTGATGATTCAGCATTAGAAAAAGATTACGAATTACCTAAAACACATGATCAAAACATTAATAGCAGTGATAGTGACTCGTCCAAACGTCTCCTGCCGGAGGCTCTACGTGGGGGTCGTGCGGTCCATGGCCCTTTACAGGGCACCGGTGTGGGCGCATTCTTTGAGGCTGCGTGGTTTTGATTTTTGCTATATAAAAATGTTTTAACAACAACTAACCCGTCTAATATTAATTAAATAACGAAAATACAAACGAATTTAAGTTACTAGGGTATTATAACTAATTATGGTATAGGCATAGAAATGCGTGGATTCGTCTCGACACGTCAGGCACAACTAAAGGAATTCCCTGCATACCTTGCCCCCTTCTCCCCCGACTTCATCTCCATTCAGAGATGTTTAGTAGTAAAGGCAAATCCGCCAGTGTGTCTTTTTTATACAAAATTTTAAGGCGTAGGGTAAATAGTAAAGACATAACTGCCTGTTGTGACTTTTCTTGTACATTAATTGCTAAGGTATTGGTACAAAAAATAAGCACAGTTGCCACTTAAGTCTTTTATATTTGACGTACGCCAATTACGCCTTTTCAATTAAATATATTAAAAATATAAAGGTGACATAAAAGTCATATCTCACAATGCGCCCTTTTCCTGTACTAAAACTTAAAAAATGTTGCACTTGTGCTCTTTAAGCTTATGTTATCTATGTTAATTTTGTTGCTAAAAATCACAAATAAATTAGGCAGATAGGCCTTTTTTTCCTGATTCCGGATATATATATAACTCAATTACATGAAAAATGTTAATTGTGCCCTTTTTAATTAAAATGGCAGCATTAATGGTCCGTATATTTAAATCACAACAGCTGTAATTCTTTGAGAATTATATGAAATAGCTATAACACGACAAAATGACGTAGTGTGTCAATTATTTGCTTAACAATTAATTAAAACTAGTTAACTGTATGGTGTCGTGATGGCCCAGTGGTTAAGGCCTCGCCTCTCATGCACGAGGTTGTGGGTTCAAATCCGGGCAAGTACCAATGTGACTTTTTCAATTCATATGTACTTTCTGAGTTTATCTTGGACATTACTGACATCGGTGAAGGAAAACATCGTGAGGAAACCTGGACTAATTTAAGTCTGAAATCACCAACCCGTCTTGAGCAAGCGTCGTGATCAATGCTCGTGCCTTCTCTGTATGAGAAGAGGCCTTTGCCCTGCAGTGGGACAGTAACAGGCTGGTATTATTATTTACTTAACTGTATATCCTGTTAAAAAACGCAGAGGCCATTAATCAGGCAAAAATCTAGACTCCATGCAAAAATACAACAAGCAATAATATTTAATTTATTGAAAAAAATATGTCATATTTAATATTCCATTGGCCTTTAGGTCAAAGGACATATAAAAGAAACATCAACCCATCCTACGCCGAATCTCCGTGAATGCTCGTAAGTTTTCGTGCACGTACCAAGATAACGCTCGGTACCTCATATCGGGCCAAGTTTGAGGATTGCAGAAACAAGCTGGCTGTAAAGTTGTCCAAACTTTTTACGGAGTTTGTATGAGATGTTAGGTTTTGATCAATGTTTATTTGGAAGTTGCTTGTAGTTCTATGATTTTTATAAAGTGACCACGAGGTTGGGCTGCCAAATTTTGCATGTTCAATAAAGTTAAGATAGTTTCCAGTGTCCAAGTTAATCTTGGACAATATTGATTAAAAATTGTGGAATGTATTGTAAGAATTGTCCAATATCTTTCCGCCGACACTTAGTTCTGTGCTTCACTGTGTAAAAAAAGAGAGTAACAGTTACAGTGGTACAGTAAACCAGCTGGTGTTAAAATTAAATCACGTTACGTTTCCGCGGTTCAAAACTCCGATCTTTGTTGCTTTGTATCAATGTTTCTTTTATATAAATTGCCTACATAGACTTCTAGCTAATTAACGCACACTTTATAAAACATATCCACCGCCATTTAAATAGACATTTAAATCCTAATTTAGATAGAAAATCCATACCCACAAAAACCATTAAGTCCTAACTTCTCCAAGGCTACAGTCAACTAACTTACATGTAGCTTTGCTTAGTCCAGCGGTATTTGCATTGGAAAACTGGAGACGGCCTGTAGCCGGTTGTAGCGTTCCGAATCTGTAATCCAAATTGTTTGCTCCCAGTTGGCCAATTAATAGTTTACCAGTTTGCGGGTTTGTCGAGCCAACTGGAACATTTCCACTGCATAATACACGGATAGTCATTTACATAAATAAAAGTAACGAAGCTCTGCCCAGTGAGCACTGGAAAGGGTTAATTGAAGTTCTGGATGGACAAGATTGGATCATTATTGGAGGTCTCCTTGGAGAAATTGTGGTGGAAATTCGTACTTTTGGGTAACTCTTTGACTGTTTCGTTTAATGTTAAACACATTTTTTTTGTGAAGATCGTATGTTAGACACGAAACATATTGCTATGTGCTATTTTGGTATTAAATTTTTAATAGGAATGCTAGCTATTGGTTAAGTGCAGTTTCCCTAACCATCACTTGAACACATTATAAAGTCTTTCCGATAATCGATATGCACTTTGCACAAGCTCGGCATTATTGGGACTTCTATGGCTGAATAACTAACGGCTTCGGAGAGAAGCCGTTAGTTATTGAAGACTTGAAGTTAAAGAGTATTACTATTAGATAATAGTAATACTCTTCAACTTCAAGTCGAACCAATCTTAGATTACGAACAGTGTGTATTTAACTACAGTTCATGGCTCTTAACCGCAAATTCACCCTCTTTATCCCTTCCATCGAATTCCAAAACATACTCTCGCTGTGCTGTGTGTGTGTGTGTGTGTGTGTGTGTGTGTCGCTGTGTGTGTGTGTGTTGCTACTGTGTGTGTGCTGTGCTCTCTTGTTTTCGCTGTATAGTTGCTATTACAAGTTCTACTTCGCCAAAATAAAACCAACTTTGACAATTGGCTATGCCTTCTTAGTTTTTTTGGTATTTGTAAGGGCTTCAAGTTTCTTTTTCGGATATCTTTTATGCAAATCAATACAAATGATTCCTTTTGCCTGTATCTACAAATTGTGGTTTCGAAAAATACCGATCAGTTTTCTCAAGAAAACGTTTTGGTGATGTATATAACTTTTTTGTTATGTACCTACAGATGGTCACTTATAAGAATTATTACTATAGTCCTTAGTACCAAACAATTTAGAAAAGTGCACGCTGCCTTAGCTTCTACCGAAGCTGAGGAGCTGCCTGGGGTTGTGTGTGTTTGTTGTAAAATTTCTCAATAACCAAAAAAGCAAACGATAATTAAATTTAGGGCTGATTTTTCAATCCTTAAATAAAGTATCGAATAGCGTTTATTGCATAGATAGCGTGATTCTGTATTTTTCAACAGTTAGACAGTCAGTATCGGACGGTTAAAGCCCATAACTGAGGAATTAAGTTAACTGTCCCTTCAAGCCTCAGTTAGTACCTACGTTATTCTAGGGAATAAATAATGTTTTCTTTTTTTTTTCTTTGGGGTTTTAATGTGTTTGCCTCTCCGTGTCTTCGTGCTCCTGTGTTGATGAAAAAACGGATGTTTTTGATTCACTTAACGATAGTTTTTTTTTTATATCTTCAAATATCTCAATATCTCTTTTCTTAAATTTTCGCGGCATCATTATTTTAACAATTTAAAACCACTAGGTTCAACTTTTAGTAACAAATCGAAAACACCATAAACACAGAAAATTTGTTTGTAACTGATCCTTTTTAACTAAACACCCACATCTATCAAGATAGCTGCGAAAAACAAAATAAAAAAAAAGGTCGCCATTATTGCTGATCAGCAAAATGTGAAGCATACGTTTTGTTTCTATTCTTGTCTAACACGTTGATTACTGTATCTGTGCATCTCGCTTGCACATCACAGTGTGAAGTTAGTTAACAAAGATCACATATATACTATTCTACAAACTCATGCTCAAACTCAAACCATTTATTTCAATTAAACCATTTACAGGCACTTTTGAATTGTCAAGTAATCGGTCAGTCAGAAATATGAAGCTAGTTGCCCATTCCAAACCGTAGTAGGTACCTATGGAGAAGAACGGGCAAGAAACTCCACGGATATTCTTTTAAATAAATTGTTACAAAATATTGGTTATTTCATTCATGTTGAAATTAAACATGTGAGAACAATGTAGAAAGACGTGCACGTTAGAAGCGTCCGTAATAAAAAGATAACACACAGAACAATTCAAAAATTTAAATCAGCCAAGGCAACAAAGAGTTGACCAGTCCCAACTGACGGCGCCCGTTCACGAATATGACGCATGGATTAGCAGCATTCAGCTCAACCATTTTGAAGGGAGCTAAATGATCCAACACACGCGCCACCATCAGCATGACATACTCACAGGCACCAGGGCACATTCAAGTCAATAAAAGACGTATTACCCGGTAAATGTTAGCTCTTTAGTATATAGTACTCACACCAGTGCTCTGAAATTATATAATACAAAGGAAATTGATTTTATACAATGCGAAGATGGTCTTAAACTCTTCGGCAGCTCCAACTGTATTTTCAAATGTTAATCAAATAGTTGTGGTTGTGGAGCAGGACCAGCATTGAGCCAAGCATTTTTATTAGCGATGTAATCCCCCAACTTATAATATGCCTGCCTGCATAGTGTGCGTTTAATACAAGATTTGAATTTCGTCTCATTCAGTTGAAGTATGTGGGGAGGAATTTTTATTTTATCGACGAATTCTAGTTTCTCTTAATTCAATACTATTTCACAATCGCTACTCTTGACATTTGGTAAAGAAAATAATATGCACTTAGTTTTTTTTCCATTTAATACTAAATTATTAGCAGTGAACCTTTGGACCTGCAGTAGGGCGTATTTACGTCGTCAAAATTTGTAGCACGTCTATCTACCTTAAAAATTAAGGAAGTATCGTCAGCAAAATTAATTGTATACTGTAATTGACATAGTGATTATTTTATTATTTTTTATTTTATATTATTGTTAATGTTAATATTATTTTTTGTGTTATTAATGTAGGAAGACAAAAATTTGATGTAATATTTTTTTTTTTAAAGCTTTGACTATGTCTATTTAAAAATTTGCACGACTAGAAAGTCGAATATAGTGAAACCATATAAAAAATTACCATATACAATGTACCTATATTCTGGCAAATAAAGAATTCATTCATTCATTCATTCATTCATTCATTCATTCATTCATTCAAATAACACCATTTGTGGTTGATTTTTTAATACTTAACATATTAATAACAGATTCTCAGAACTATTCTTCAGTTATTATACGATTGAAAAATCGGCCAATAGGCACATAAGTTTTCAAACATAACGTGAACATGAACTCTAAAATATCAAGATTGACCTTAAAATAAAAGGTCATTCCAATCAGTTGGCAGCGAAGCATCGGTGTTGCAAACTGCAAAAAAAGCTTATAAAAACGCGCGCGTTGACATCGTTCCGTTCTATTTTTTTATATAGTACCCCAACTAGCTTCCCGTTTATACGATAAAAACAAACGGGTGAATTGAGATTTTTTGTGAAAAAGAATATTTCGCCCATTTTTTTGCACGGCAGTTTTTAGTAGCCGACTAGATTTTTGGCGGCCTGTCAGATAGAAACCAAAATTTCTCGCTATTTGAACATATTTCTATACACTATATTCCTAAAGGAACTGAAAAACTTCTAGTTTTTATTTAACTTTCAGCGGTGTATAGTGAACGAAACTTAGGCTTATTTAGGATAAATGTTGAAGATTGTGCAATGATTGAACAAAAGTTTGAGCTAGTTTCAGTTTTTATTGCACCATTTATTTTAATTGCACCGTGTAGGATAAGTATTGCGCAGGTCTTGCTCGCGCGAAAACATTAAAGCTTGTGGGCCTGCAATGTTAGCGCGTGAAAATAATGAATTGTTTGAGCGCTAGGACTGATTCAATCATAATTATAGCGCAAACTTATTGTAGGTAGGTAAAGGTAGCGCCTTAGATATTTTATGTCCATGAAAACTTTGTGATGTCAAGATTTAAGAGCAAATTCAAGCATTATTTTAATGAAAGCATCAAGGTTCAAGCATGTCATACTTGAACTCTTTCACATTATTCTCTACATTATACATATTTACATTAGTAAATATACATATTTCTTACTCTTTATCGAGTCGAATGTCTGGCAAAAATGTAGTACTTATCGTGAATTTAAGTACAATAGGCCGCACGTCAGTAGCAAAAAAACCAGTATAAGCCTTATTATACTAAAACTCCATATCGCAATTCAATTATCAATTCTTTATTGCGTACCATAATGTACAAAATTGGTAGGGAAATAATTATATTAGTCACAATTATGGACCTTGTCGGTCATCATAGATCAAGTAGGAGAGATGAGGAAGAGCACTGGGTATTTAATGTGATAAATTAGTAAGTTATACTCTTTTATTAAAACAGAATTGAATGCAAGAATTATAATTATTGCTCAGTACTACGCTAGGCCTGCTTACGGTCAAAGTTGTACCACCGTCGACGCGCGGTCGGCTGTAGGTACCTACGTATTTCGAAAATCTGTCCAATTTTATCTATCTTCTCAACAAAAGGGGTCGCTTTGGCTTACGTCAAGCCTAAATCTAACCTTAGGTAAAAAAATATCCGGCTATGGTTGCGGTATTATATGAAATTAATGTGACATGCCCCGCATATTTGTACGGGTTTGTGAGCTTTGCGATGTAGTCGAATTTGAAAAATAGATATTACATTTTTGGTTAGTTTAGGGAAGCATCTTGATAAATGATATTTATTTCTGTATTTAAAAAAAAACTAGATGAGGTCGATGTTTCCAATCCGACTACTTTGAAAAGAAATAGCGAAACAAACTCAGAGGTTACGGTCTCCTTTAAAGTCCAGACATATTCTTGATCAGATCATGTAAGGCCCTGTAGATTACTATAGTGTAGTTCTGCTGCAATGATCGCTTTAAACTGTAGGTAGAGCAGCTTTGAAGAAGTTTTAGTCCATTCATAAGTTTTATTTGAACAGAAAATGAAACTGATTGTATACAAAGTTATTTCGATAAAAACTGAAAGATGTGGACATCTTCGCTTCATTTCCGCCTCATCATCATCTGTTTTACCTTTTTCCAACTGTGTCGGGGACGTCTTCCAGTGTTCACGTGTGTCGAGAACCGGATGCAGCAGCGACACACACATGGAGCGACTGCCTATCTGACTTCCATAAATGATGTTGAGTCACGCGGCTTAGATCTCATACTTATGCACCGCATTTGACATTTGGAGCGTATCGTATCACATTCAAGGATAAAATTATTAAAGAAAATGAGAGGTAATACCGATTTTTTTTTTAATGGCACGCATTTCCATGTCAAACCGCGGGGCTTGACAGTTAAAATATCACAAGGGCACTTATGCATAATTTAAAAACATATATTTGATTTTACAATTTATGTTGTCTTTTTCTTGGAAAAACTACATCTGTCTACTATGCTTCCTATTAAACCGAGTCAGGTTTCTATTTGTTCATAAGCCTATTAGTAGGTAAAGCAAGGTATATCTATTTACCTTGAGTAAACATGGCAAAAGGATTCAGAGTTATTGCCCAATGAATCTTCAGGCCATTACAAGTAATAACAAAGTTAAACATTGACGCATTAGGTAATTCCTTTACCTGGTTAGTTTCGAGAGGACTTCAAACCCACTTTCAAGTCATTGGCTTAAACTTTAAAGTTTCACAACTTTTTTGTGTTTACCTACAGATACATCGTTTGCAGTAGTACGAAAAGGTGGATTATATTTAACAAGTTTATAAGTGTTTCTATCCATATTGCAGTTGTTTAAGGATTTGCCGATCGATAACTATTTTTACCAATGCCAGATTACCTACCTTCAGAAAATCGTAACAAAGCCGCTTCTTCACTCATAAATTTTTATTTTTGGATCAGTCTACAAAAATTAACCACAAATCACAGGTAAGGTATTCAAATTATTCCTTTCATAAATCCCGCAGAATTTCAGAGAGAAAATCAAGATAGCTATATTTCGTGTTTTCAGCGATGGAAGGTCACGGACGAGGCCTACGTAGTAAACAATCTTCAGTTGCTTGAATGTGTAATTCAAGGGGTTCCGTGCCACGCTAGATATTCGTTATATTTTACTTAAACTAGCACTGCGACTCACCTGTTTGATATGTTTGTTTCAAGTAAAATCAGGATTCATTTTAAATATTTGTAAGTTTTCCCGACTTCAAAATACAACTTATGTAGGTCCACCGTCCAAGACGTTACACAAAAGTAGCCACCAGTTACAAACTTAAATCACAAATGAGTAGTCTGAGCCTGGCCTGTTTGAGTTTTTCCACAAAAATACACATTTTGCAAAAAAATATTACTGGCTACCTTTATATGATATGGTCCTTGCGTGATGCGATGTACTGACAGCTAAACTCAGTGCTTGGATGATTTCGATTATTTGAAAACAGAACCCTAAAAATGTGGCTCAAAAACAAATATTTAAGTCTCAAAGTAAGTAGAAATAAATATTAATGTAGCCCAAGTTGAAAGACAGCCCGTCGACGGATCGGCACCTATCTGATGGGTGAAGCAAACGTAAGTGGCAAAGTTTGGCTCGAGGTCCTATGACAGAGATGCTCAATCTTGTCATACCGCCCCAGAGAGAGAGCAATCTGAATTTAATTTTAAAGTTTCTGAATAAATCATTTTGTGTAGCGAATTGTTAAGTTTCTGCTTTTATTTTCTTGTAATCTGAAATAGTGTTTTGGGGAGAATATCATTTTAATTGGAGAGTTTGTTCGTTTTTTATTGGAATCGAGAGGGGAGAAGTTTACTGTAAATAATAGCATATGGTCCCGTAGGTAGGTTACCGATATCTCTAAAAGAGAGAATGATCTAAGTTAGATCATTCTGATGAAATTAATTATTTTATTTAAACACAACAACAACGATCTGCCTAACCTTTTCCCAAATATTTTCGGGTCGGTATCCCAGCACACTGAAATGTACGTCTAAAATAGAATGCAGTGTTTTTAAGAGATACAGATAGATTTTTGATAGTTACCTAATATTTTTTTTTATTATTTCACAGTTTCATCAATTGGTATCAAAGCATACTCAAAATCAGAACCGCAAAATTCCACAATAGACCCGCACTCCCCAAAAACCTTTAACAGTCCCAAAAAAAGAAGGAATCCTTTTCAAAATCACACTTACAATCGCAGTTAGAAAATCTCGCCACATGCGACTAAGCGTATCCTATGACAGCGGCCCTCAACGTTTCCATCCCTCCCTGGGGAGTCTTCAGAATCCATTACGCGACATACAAGGGACGTTTCCGATGGAAGCCGACGAATCATAAATCATTTCGTATCTAAAACGAATCTACGATTACGTCTCGTATTAATAAGGCTGGTTTACATATTGGTTTCTGTGGTTTTGGTACTGTTTTCAATTTGTTTGGGGACAATGGAGTGGTGTTAATTGGTATTTTAAATTATCAAATATTAAGAAGTATCATCGTAATTAAATGGTGTATCATTATCGATACTTGATTATTAGTTTTTTTTTTACAGTTTTAGTTACTACATGTAATAGGTTTACATGTAACTGGTTGGCAAATACGCTGCCGGCTTACTTGATTACAAGTGGTAACAGCCATCTATGTAGGTATATACGCTGCAACATTCAAAGGGGTTTGCCTGAATCGTTTTAAGAGATTAAGGAGTTCGTCCCTTCTATAATGTGTTCCCAATTTTAGTATACACATAATTAATTCACTTATAAGGGTTAACAAAATCATTTTTCATCACAAAAAATTGGGACATCCAGTCAATTCTTATACCAAATAACGGACCCAGACAGCTATAAAATAGCTCATTTTTTTTCTCTCAACTTTGGCAGCCACGGTCCACATCAATGAACGACACATTTATCTTCCGATTGGCGCGGGAGTCTCATAAGTCACTGACAGACGAATAATTCCGTATAGTCCTGCTCTGGCTATTGGCTGAATTCGTGGTTGATATGTTTTTTTGCTATTTTATTGCCTTACCATTTATTGAAGGCTTGCGTAGTTTTGTTATGGGTCGAAAAAGTGATGGCGGTGAAAGTTATTCTGATCTTTAGATGTTTCTTATGTGAAAGAGATGAGGTGTACCATCAAGTTGCATTTAAAATCTAGCCACGTTCTAGATTCATCTGCATCATCTGCCTAGCCTTTTCTTAACTGTCTTGAGGTCAGCTTCCACTCTAACCGAGTCATCTGAATACCAGTATTTTACATGGAACGACTGCTTATCTTAATATTTATAGCAGCATCATCTTTCGTCCTTGAGAAACTTATTTATTGCGATAATGTTTTCATAGCAACATAATTGTATATAAATAAAGGTTTACACACAAACGATACACAACCCAAACATACACAAGCAAGTACATCAAACACTACACTTGAGGACAAACAAAGTTACTTACTATCGAGATGTAGGTACAAGTCAGAGCAATAAAATGGACCACATAAACTGTAACCGGAGCGATCACAACTTTCACGAATCAGTTTGGGTATCATAAAACATCAAAACAAGATATACTATCGAAGGGTGATGTTGGATTTACCCGGGAAACGCGCGGTCCGAACGCGAATCTCGAAAGGGAAGGGAAAGAGACGAATATAAAGATTGTCTTCTTTACTCATTTCTGGTCTCTTCAAATCCAAAGTTAAGTAGGTACTCAATATTAAACGCAGCTCCTTTATCCGTGTTATTGAGAATATATTCTTGTTGTCGGTCCAGTCCGATATTGGTTGATGTTTGGAAAATATTTTGAATTGAATTGGCTAAGCAAATAGATTCCATAAACCAGATAAATCCAATCAAAAAGGCCTTATTCACCATCCATCTTGCTGTCCATTCTGCCAAGGCCATGCACGATGCACGCCGAAAAACGACAGTTAATAGTCTCGATGTACGTTTATTATTATTAATTGCTTGCTGGATTTGCACGACCAATTTTGCATCCAGCAAGCGCCGCCGCCGCCTACACCGCGTCGTGCATCGTGTACATGACATCCTTGCTGTACAGTAGATTCAACCAGGGAATCTACTTTTAGGGATTTCTCCATTTTTTAGGGTAAAATGCTTAATATTATTCATGGCTTAGGGCTGTTTTATTTTGAGAGGTATTTAGGGAATTTTGGGATAAAATCACGAAAATAACCCCCAATCTGGCAACATTAACCACGGCCTTGAACAGACGTACAGCACGCTCGATGCGCGCACGATTGTGATCTACGTCCAGCACCGCGGCCTTGGCGGGACGTACAGCAAGATGGACGGTGAATATGGCGCTTTACAATAATGTATCTTATGCCTTGTTGTAATTATACAGGGATTATACAGGGGCATTATACAGGGTGGCAGGGAAATCGACGTGCGACCTGTTACGATGGATTCAGTACATGATTCTGGCCCACGTTGAAATTTTGCGTCGGTTATATTTAAACAAAATGCCTGTTCCATAAATTTTGACCACTTTTATAGGAAACAGCAGATTTTTTATTATAACCAGATTCATGTAGGTACTGAATCCATAGTAAAGGTTTTCCACTTTGAAATGACGCCCGCCACTACGGCATTTACGTACACAGTAATGCGGTATTTCTATGGGTAATGCGGTGGGGCGCGTCATTTCAGAGTGAACAAGAACAGGCTGTGCGTCGATGTACCTGCCATCCTACAGGAATGTTATTACATACATGTAATAACATCATTTCTATGCATATTAAAACTGCTAAATGATCTATAGATCATGTAGTGTTCAATTAACGTGAACATTAAACGAATACAAAGTGAAAATAAACTTATTTTTCTCTTGAGATGTTAGATACGTTTTACAACAAGTTTATGAATTTAAGAGCAACTTAAAAGGAAATTATGAGACCAGAAAACCAAATATTGACCATTTTCATCTTAATTAAAATATCTAACACTAGAAGTTTTTCTAACTAAAAAAACCACAAGCTGAGAAAACTGAAAGACAAAGAATAAAACTGCATTACCAGAGGATTGCAACCGCCAACCGCTGAATACATCCAACTAACTCTTTAAGCATACAGAAGTTTGTGTAACCACTCGGCTGTGAAGCTCCTTATAATGAATAAGACTTGAAAGGACAGGCCGAGATGAAACTGAATTAGTTTGGAAATTAATCCAATATTGTTTTTGTGTTACCCGGCCAGGGCCCACTGGTCGAGAAATTAATCTTAAACAAATAAAGTTATGGATACGGATGAATTGTGATTTTGAGGGTAGTTTAATTAAATTGATATAGCAATAAAGGATTTCGTTCATCAAGTTACCAGACCAGTTACATTGACCAATTTCTCAATGACGAATCAATTAAAGCAATTAGTTTGCGAAGTGTTAAAGAGGGTTGTAGAACGTCGATGTGACAATAAAGTTTGTTCTGTGCTTACTGAACAGAGTTGGTAACACTATTTTGACAAACTAGTTTAACCTAGGCTAAACCGGTTTATCCGAAAATCGGGTTTGGAGGGTGACAGATAAGGGTCCTTAATAAATGAGATGTATTATGAAACGCATTAGATAATGAAAGGTAATTGAAAAATATTGATCAACAGTATTTGTTGTTAGGCCAGCACCCTAATTACGTAACAACTTTCAATCCCAATCCTAGGGTTTTTTAGGCTGGGGTTGCGGGTTTGTCCGAAAGGGATAACGCGGCCCCGGCACACAGGCAATGGAAGGAACACGGGTGGGTTTTAGTCAGTAAAAGTCTGACACACCCTCTCGCTCTGCCCAGATGATTTCCCATACTGAAAAAAAAAAAAAAAAAAGGGCTTTTTAGGCAATTGCTAATCCATTGTTTCATAGATTTGAAAAATCCGTGTGCAATGTAAATAACGCAATGAATGATGTTGAAGTGTCAAAATGAAAGGCATTGCTATTGTAAGTGTGTTACGCAATTACCCCGCTGGTTTAATTTTCCCTATTTTAAAGGTTTTTTTGACCCATGAGTGCGCCACAAATTTTGCGCAGAAGGCGCCGCAAGAAACCAAATGATTGCCGAGTTGAACGACAAGTACTAAAACATTGAAACACATGGCAATATAATTTTAAGCCGTACAGTTTTATGATGGGACCCAAATCTTGATATGCGATTTTTTTATTTTTTTTAGTAACTATGACATTAAAATATAAAAGTGGACCCAAAGGATACTAGCGAAGTTTTATAAAAGCAACTGTAGGTACTGTAGAGGTCCAGAGGTCTAACCTAGGGGGCGATCTAATCCTCCGCGAATGTTTGGCATACAGGGTCAAATCGAATGTTTGGCATACAAGGTCAAATCGAATGTTTGGCATTCAGGGTCAAATCGAATGTTTGGCATACAGCGTCAAATCAATCGGTGGCGAAACTTCACACACGTGATGGTTATCGATATCTCTAAATGTTATAATATATTTTTAATGTCCATGTATTATGTAATGTATTTTTAATGTGGTGTTGTAAAAAAAAGAATTAAATTCTTTTTTTTTCCAAATCTTAACCTATTATATTAATGTTTTAACTTTGTTAGCTTAGTTTTTAACTTTATTGTGCATACTCTCTTATAAGTGAAGAAGTACACCTACCTAGTACGCGATGTTGCCCCTTATTTGTATGTATTGTGTAGATATTTTGTAGGAGATCCTAAATGAATATATAAAATATCTTTATCCAAAAAAAACGGATTTTTGTAAACTGACATTTCAAGTGTCTATGCTAACAGCGGACGATAACCACACAAAAAAGTCAACTTATTTTTTTTTTTGTTTGATCATGTTTAGTTATATTCATCACGTCTGCGGAGTTTCCCTGGCTAATTTAATTTGACCCTGACTTTTAAGAAATAAACACACATTTCATATTTAGAACAATAAAAAACAGAGAAGGAAGTCACCTCGTAGAGCTGATAGCGGCCAACATAGCCAACATAGTGTAGAATATGTAGTTTTATGATAGAAATAAATAATCCAAAGTTAATATTCAAACTACGCCTTTTATTGATCCCGGTACTTAGTGTAAGAGCACGAAGCTTTTAGAGTAACTTACACTAAAATTAAGCTCCAGCAGATAGGCACGTGGCTACAGCGTGACGCGATTCTTTCTAGTGAGACAAATTCTATGAAAACTTCATGGAAATAGGTCTACCATAATCGCGTCGCATCGTCGTGTTGAGCTTGTCTGCGCGAGCCTTAATGGTTTTTCCAGCAATCAGAGTACAGTCGACCGCACTTAAGAGGTAAAACTTTGACCTTGAGCTGGTCTAGTGTTATAGTACCGAGTTTTATTAGAATTCGAGACCAGCTTATACTGGTTTTGTTACTTTGACGTGTGGCTCATTATACAAGACAATGTTTGGAGTTTTAATAAATAGTTTTTTGGCAGCCTGCAGAAGTACTGTTTTCCAGAATGAAAGCCTCAGGCCAAAAGCTGTGACATCCCGAGGGAGTGTGAAAGTGAAATGCACACTTTTTTTGTAAAATACTTGGAGCAATACATACTGCCACTGGCACGAACACTGTACGTACCTACTGTATCTTTTATACAGTCAGAGAAATGAATTGTTAAGCAGATTGACACCCTACGTCAATTTACCGTGTTATAGCCATTTCGTACAACTGTCAAAGGATGACAGTTGGATTGGAACAATTTAAGCTGGTAGTAATCCCTCCGCACGTTTTCTCCACACATTGACACTGGCAGAATTGTCGACATCGGCACCATTGCCATATGGAAAAAAATAGAATAGAAGCTGGTAGTCAATTGACTTATCAATCAATATCCCTGACTTATTGATAAAACTGTGTCTAAATATGTAACATAACTGTTTCGTACATTCAACGGTTTTCTATATAAAATCAAATCGTTTTTCAAAATTGAGCTTTCGAGCAAGTTTCGAAACCGAACCGGTCGAATTCTCGAACGACATTTGGGCGTTTAAAACTTTAATATTATCATCACCCGAGCTCAGAACAAATAAAAAATCAAGACATAGAGCTGTCAACAGTGAAGTGGAGCCGGTTTCGTAAACATGTGTGCACTTAGTGAGGTGTAGTTTGATTGTAAATGGCTGTAAATGAGTGCATGTCAGCGTGTATGCACAGACCGGAGGTGTAGTTTTGGCATGCTTGCGCTATGTCTTAGTTTTTTATTTGGTCTGAGCACCCCAGGCGGCAGGGTGGCAGGGTGTCCATATGTAGTGCACTCACATATTACCGGTAATTTTAGGTTGTAGGAAATTCCTACAAGTATTTTTGTCCTTAGACCTCGTCGTCGCAAACGCTACTGCTGAGCATGAGATCTTGGTTTCGATTCCTAGGTCGGGCAAATTGTTATTGGGTTTTTCTGACAGGGATTTCTCAGTAGCAGCCCGGAGTTTGTGGCTGGTTGATGGAAATAGGCTCGCCGCCTATTACATGGGACTTAAACATAACTGGCGAAATAGAAAGAAAAAGAAAAAGAAAGAAAAATAATTTTATTCGTCACAGAAACACGTGCATAAAAAAATAATAAAAACTCGAGTAGGTAACAAAACAATAACAATACGTATACAATAACGAGTACGAAACAGAAATAGTAGGCAGCTGCTGCCACGTCATGGCTGTGACAAGAAGGCTTCCACTCAGCATGATGCTGTGCTATGGAGACCCACAGCACAGCGCTGATTTTCAGTGGTCACCCGAAAAAAACGTACGGAAACCAAGTCAGGTTTAAAATTCAGAATTATACATAAATATAAAATAAAACAAATAGTACATAGAATATTATATAATGCAACAACCAACAGTATGAATAAAATTACTAAATAACATATATCAATTATCCGCAGGCATCACCACTGTACCCACCTAAAACACCACTATCAATACAGTGTTTCGTCTCGCTCCCACCATCACCTTCGCGCTCACAGTAATAAAGTACAGTTTGCAATTTGCATTTCCCGATCGCGTCTATGAGCGCGATGACGTACTGTGAGTCATAGCTGGGTGCGCGGCTAGGCTCATGCTCATGAAATGTGGGTGGGATTACAGGTGTGATGTTATGTATGCATTTCTGTCCTACAAATCACCTGAGAGTGACAGCACAGAACCGCCGGCAACTCAAAATTGAGAAAGATTAAAAAAAAAGTCCATTACCTACTTAAATAAATTAAAAGAAGTAATCCTCCCATTTTTTTTACGAGGCAGTGTTCCTATACAGTGCTGTTACTGTTACAACAGAATAGCGACCCAACTACGAAGGAAAAAATTTGAGTTAGGCGCAGTTCGAGCCCGCACCACAGAGTTTCGTGAAAACGGGTGGTAAAATAATAAACAATTTCTTTAACGATGTTATTTAATATTTACAATGAATTTATGTTCATTGCATTCTTAATGATGCCAGCTTTCATCGGCTTTACGGCTGATATGAGACGACATCTAAAATTTGCAACAAATTTTCTTACGGTTTATAATACAGCCGTTGCTATCGAATTTGCTCGGTCCTAGATTTTTTAGGCTCATTGCATTACTTATGATGCAAGCTTTCTTCAATTGCGATTTATTTATTTCTGAGCAGATTTACGGCCGTTAGGAGTCTAGATATAAAATTATTTTGCTATTGTCAACTTGATATGCATTTTTACCCATAATTTACGATATATTTTTGTTATATCTCTTTAGGCTCTGGTAGTCCTTTGTCAACTCTTGGGAACGATAGCAGAATCACCGTTCAACCTGTGCACGTTTTTGCATTATGCTAATTGGAATTTCGACATATAGTGAAAAATAGAGGGTCGCGCGCATGCGCCTGGCATCACGATGTGACGTCATAGGCAAATTATGTCCTGGCTTAAAATTTGTATAAATATGACCTATCTTTTGCGGGTTCAAAAATTACTCTATAAAAGTTTTGTAGTTATTAGCGATTTAAATATTACATGTTTTTGACGGTCAGAAATATCGAACTTACTACCACTACTCCGAAAGAAACGTGTTCACGTCAATATTCGCATATTTGTGAAATTGCTTTACGAACATGGGAACACGAAGCTTGCAAGTCGCCGCGACTTTCCGGGTTGCACACCAATTCGCGTCGTTCTGGGGTATAAGCTCGTAGTATTTTGTGGTTGTATTTATGTAAATATCTGCGGAAGAAGCACCTACGCTATCTGCTGTAATTTATTTGGTTTTTCTTGCATTAAGCAAGTCGCAAAATAGATCTTATTAAGGGTAAGATATTGGTATAGCTAGCCAGATCTCGTGTTTTCGAATTTGAATTCTTTGATGCGAAGCCTCTTCTATAAAAAATTAAATGATAAAACTTTTATGTATTAAACTGTAATGGGGATAGGACACAAATATTTCATGAAGCAAGCAAATCAGTTTTAGATTTTTACTAGCTTTTGCCCGCGGCTTCGCCCGCGTGGATGTTTGGATTAAAATATAACCTACAGGTTAATCCAGGTTATAAACTATCTGTGTGCCAAATATCATCCAAATCCGTTCATCCGTTTTTGTGCAAACCGGAACATACATACAAACAAACAGACCAAAATTCTAAAAACTATGTTTTCGGCATCAAACTCGAATATTCAATGTAAGGTTTGACTTCGTTACTATTTTATTTTACTTCGTCTGCGTAGAGTATACATTCTTTTTTTCTAGATAATTATGAATTATTATAACAATAACAATATACGTAGAGCTTTGTTCATGGCTAATTGTCCTCCACTATGATATTTGAGGAATACTGTCAAGAAATACCTACTGTAAAGGACCGGTATCTACCTAAATCCTTCACAGTATTTCTCTATATACAATGTTTTTCACTAATTCGGACGCGGGCACTAAAACAACCATGCCAGTTGGAGAGCTAACACGTGAGTAAGCCACATAAAACTGGCCGAGACGCCGCGACGGAGAAACAGTCTTGCCGCAAATCAACTCCAGCAAATTTCAGAGTTTGTCCCTGTGACTTATTAATAGTCATCGCGAAACAAACCTTGATTCAGGCGGAAGGTGAGGACGCCGTGGTGCCTCTCTAGCCACTCCTCAAAGAGGGGACTTATCGCCTCAATTGCGGCGTGCCCAGCAGTGAGTTGCGACAATCACACTCTCCATAACGCCGGACCCTTGTGGGTTGAAATTTAAAAAAAACAACGATTTACGTTGCGTTAGTTTCCAACCTTATGCCGCAATATTAATGATTTTAACTTAAAAATATAGAACTTTAATTAAAAACAAAACTTCATCCCCCTTTTCACCCGCTTAAGGGTTGAAATTCTAACAACACCGTTCGTTAGCTTCCAATAATAAGCCTAGATAGTAAATTTAGTGATTTTTCTTAGAAAGGACCTTTCAATTTCATCCCCCTTTTTAACCCTTCGGGGGTGGAATTATCAAAAACGCTGAGATACGTATAGGTTAATTTTCAATTGTTAGTCTAAACACAAAATTAGAAGATCCTAACTTCAAAACTGACGGTCTTTCATACAAACTTCCATCCCCTATTTTACTCCTTTAGGGGTGGAATTCCCAAAAATCTTTTCTTAGTGGATACTTACTCTTTACAAAGAACACATCCTCCAAGTTTCATGTCTCTAGGTCCAGCGGTTTGGGCTGTGTGTTGATATATCACCCAGTCAGTCAGTCAGTCAGTTTACCATTATATTATACGTATATAGATTTCAGTGTTTTCGATAGAGCACACGTTTGCACTCTGCGTGCTGTGCCCGTTTGATTTTAAACGAGGTTTTTTTTCCTCAGTGTGATGAGGTCACAGAGTAGTTAAAGCAGTGGTCCAACTAAAATTACAATAATATTGATCTAGTGGGCAAATTACAAGTACGTAGGCAATAGGTTTTCAATATCTTTAGGACTAAAATAGTATTATTAACACCTACCAGCTTTGGATCAAAATAATTGTCTTTTGAACCCTAAATTAGACAGCTATTTTGGTCCAAAGCTGGTAGGTGTATTAAAATTTTATGTACCTATGTAAATTGTCATCGTATTAATATCGTTTCGTTCGTGTTATTATAAAATCTATCTTAACTAAATGCACCTTCAATATGAATTCAAGGTTTTTACCCAAATAAAGAAACACACAAGATTACTCGTTATTATTCCGAAAATAACGACTATGATTCATCTTTTTCAAGTCGCCTCTACACGTCTAAAAAACCTTTAAGATAGATTTTTGGATGGTTTTGCACATAAGCACCTATGTGGTAGTAAAAATATACCTATAAGTTCTGCTATACAGGTTTATGTGACGATACTAAACGCTTGCCTATAAAATCTCAACCTAAACCATTGTTTTCGCTGCACTACGTAACCATCGTTTGCATCCAATATACGAGACAGTTCATACGAAGTTTTGAATTTAATTGGGAAGTATCGCGAAATAGGTCAACTGCGCTTATTTTTATTTTTGTAGAACCTTCATATGTCCTCCATATTTATGTTTAAAAGAAATAAAACATTACTTTCCTCAGAATACCGTGGCTGTGAAAACCGGAGACGTGATTAGCCATGCAGTCAGCAAGATTTCTAGTAAGAAGCAGTATTAACAGCTGTATGACTGCCGAGCAAGCATTCCTGGATTCTAGTTCTAGTCTGAGTGGAGCTGCCCGGAGTCTGGTTATGTATCCGGTAAATGGCCGTATGCTCGCCCTCTATCGCCTATTACTTTGGACTTCTAACATTTACACAGTTAATATTGTGTGTGTGTGTGTGAACGTGATGTTACGTGTTATTTGATGTATTTTTTAAATAATTTTATTCTAAATAAAAGCTACTGTCCGTGGTAGACACACTACATCTGAATTTGCTCTGAAACCTCACATACTACAACTAACTGTCTCGTCTCTCCAAAATATAGTTTTTCCAAGCCATATAAACATGTCTGATAACCAAGCTGAGTGTCACATTAAGGGCCACAGTGGGCCATTGTGTACGGTATATTGTCCATGCTCGGCCGCTGTACATCCTGCCGGCTGTGACTTCATTGTGATAGAAGGGTATCGTGTACATTGTGTACACGAATGTGAACTGTGAACTAGTAAAGCGTGTATGAAATTGACGAGTTTTTGACGTAAGTGTTGAAAATAACGCTTTTAAAATGGAATTGGTATCTGATGATCTAGTAATTATTTAGCATATATGCGGCTCAGACCAAATAAAAAACCATAAACAATAAATAAATAAAAAATCAACAGACTTCGAAAGAAATTAACTCAAAATTATGAAATAATATTTTTATATCTACACGAAATTAACCAACAAAACGAAATCAAAAGTACCTAGGTACGAAACAAAGGGGCCTACAATTTTTTTTGAGGTCGGCGCCAGCAAAGCCATCGAATATAAAACTTAATCAAAATAGAAACGATAAATCGGATACAAAACGGAGTTAAAAGATATTTTACCTAACAAACAAATTTTGTTATAATAGTCGTACTTGTATTAAATTAGTACGTATTATACTAGCTTTTAACTCGCGTGGAAGTCGGAAATTATCCCATGGAAACGTACTACGGGGATAAAATGTATCCTATGTGTTAATCCAGCTCATCTGCTTCATCCAAATCCTATAAGTAGCATAACATAATGATTGAAAACTATCGTGAATTCATGCATGCCTAGTACTTTTTGTGCCAAGTTTCAAGTTTATTAACTCAAGGAATAAGATTTTTCATACAAAAGAAATCCCGCCCTTTTCGCCGCCTTAAAGGTGGAAATTTCCCCTTCTCGTGCTCCCCAACTAGTCCCAGTAGTTACGCCTTGCGTGGATATAGTCAGTCAGTGAGGTTCTCCATAAATAGACAAGTAGGCGCTTTTCTTAAGTGCTGGCACCGACCTCAAAAAAAATTGTAGGTAATTTGTTTCGTACCTACTTTTGATTTCGTTTTGTTGGTTAATTTCGTGTAGATATAAAAATATTATTTCATAATTTTGAGTTAATTTCTTTCGAAGTCCATCTGAATTTTTTTAAATTTCTTTTTTATTTCTTAATATTTAGTTTGAAGTAAAAACTGGTATTTGTTTGTAATAAGTAGTTTTTTTTTTTGTTTTTGTAAATATTTCATTGCAAGCATTCATAGATTTTTTAAGTGAAAAAAAACTAGTATAGTTTGTTTAAAATATGCTTGTCCAATGTAAAAAACGGGTCTATATGTTTAAGTAAGGCTACAGACGAATCAAGAGAAGCAGCTACTTATGGCAAAACGCCACCAGAAAACGTTATTTCAACCGACCCAAACAAATGTGTTGGACTTTTAACTCAACTTCAAGTGGCAGTGGAATCAAAAGTTCAAAAGTGATGCTGAGAAGAAATGTTTCAGTGTCTGACGGCTTGGTCAATGGCAGCATGGGTGTTGTAAACGGATTCCGATGGCTTGCACTAAAGCGTGATCAACTAGAAGAAGGAGAGTTGCCTGATGCAGTGCTAATTCTATTCGATGACGCCTCAATCAGTGCCAATATCTACAATCACGGTAACATTTCAAGCGAAACGTAGTTAAGGTAACGTTGAACGACGCATTTTACCGCTGATACTTAGTTCGGCTGTAACTGTATACAGGGTGTTCGGCAGAAGGTTGAACATACGAAAATGGCGGATCCGTGGGGCCGTCTACTACGTGTCTAGGTCCAATAGCAAGACCCAGGCCACAAGGTTTTTTTTTTAATGATTTTTTAAATTTATTTTTCGGAATTTATCGTTGCCAAAACTTCAAACGTCAATAATTTCATTTAAAAACAACAAAACTGGCAAAATTTTATTTTTATTTTCATCTAAAGTAACTGTAGAATCTTATAAAACTCGTATTTGACGCAGATGATTGCTAGAAAAGTAAGTACGAGCCCTTAAACTACAAACAAATAAAAAATAAATACCGAAAACCCGACTTTGAACTGCGTTAAAAAAAAAACTAACAGTGATAGAGCAGTTCTAATTTTAGGAAAACATCTTTGGTTCATGTCCAATCTAACGGTATGCTATAAGCTCAATTTCTTTTAAAACAACTAGAACAATTCGCCAATTTTAACTGTCTGGGACTTTTTTCACCGAAAGAATTGCGAAGGAAATTTGCGAAAAGTGAAATTAATTAATATACGAAACAATTTTTTTTTTACATATTAGATTCTACAATAATTCTAGAAAAAAAAAAAATTGCCAGTTTTGTTATTTTAAATGAAATTATTGACGTTTGAAATTTGAGCAACCACGAATTTCCTTTAAATTAAAAAAAAACATTTAAAAAAGTCCTTGTGGCCTGGGTCTCGTTATTGGACCTAGACACGTAGTAGACGGCCCCACGGATCCGCCATTTTCGTATGTTCAACCTTCTGCCGAACACCCTGTATAAGTTACAGGGCACAACACTTGAAACTGCAGTCGTAAATTTAGGCAAAAGGTTATTTGCAAAGGGTCAAGCTTATGTTGCTTTGCGTAGGGTTTCGTTCGCTTGATGGCCATGCTATAGATGAGTTAGATCCCAACAAACTTTTGAAACAACCAAATTTTTTTGCGATTACAAACTTACATTTGCGGTTGGAGAATTGACCATGACGTATATCACTGTATGGGAGAACATGTTTCGCAACTACTAAGTTAAGTTTGTTATTGGGATAAATTCATCTCAACTACGTACCCTTCATTGCGTGGTCCGACACGCACTTGGCCTGTTTTTTTTTCTAACACGCGCTAGAATTTGCCCAAGGTTTTGAGATGTTTCCCTATGACACCACACACCCGTAGCTCGTATCAATAAGCCAGGCCGTAGCACTTACACGTATTAGTCCATATCTTGAGTCTACCCTAAGTTGAAGTAGATGTACGCCAATAAAAAAACAATGGCTGCAATGCGATTAATAGTTTCGGAGATATGCGTGGACAAACATACATACAAACATACATACACCTATAAAATTTTGTATATTTGTTTGTCGGGCCCTAAAAGATTATCATATGTAATAATATATATAATATCTTGCAGTTCCAATAAATATTACATACTTACTCGTACATGTCGAATTGATAACCTTCCTTTTTTTGAATTCGGTAAAAATATAGCGCTGCAAACAATACAGTGAAGCATGCCAAAACTACACCTCCGGTCTGTGCATACGCACACATGGACAATTATTTACAATCAAACTACACCTCACTAAGTGCACACATGTTTACGAAACCGGCCTCACGTCACTGTTGACAGCGCTATGTCTTGGATTCTTATTTGGTCTATGGGAAATAAAGTATTTAAAAACTTTGTTATCTTTACGACAGTGAAGTGACATGGCAATACATTTTTACACAGTTGCAATAGTAGTACCTGTGATGTTCATAAAAAGTTGAAAGGGATTATTCATTATTTGTTTTCCGTCAATTTTTCGCTCCCAACGGCCACAGAGTACTCCACAGCTGGTGCAGTGTGGTCGATATGCATTTATTTTTTCCTTCCACGAATTTTCCATGCCTTTGATTATTATTTTTTACCGTTTTTATGCAACTCAGTGCATGAAACCAAAAAAAAGAACAACAACCATAGCGGATCGATTTCAACCATCCTTCGTGAGTTCTCTTTTGGCAGATGGTATGATTGGTCTCGAATCCCTTTCACACGTCAGTTGCTAACTGCCCTACCCTTTGCTGTCTGTTGCCATACACGGAATCGTACTTACGAAGTAGTGTATCTGAATATACTACTACTTACAAAGGTGCATCTACAGCGTGGGCATTCGTTCGCGAGTAGATAAACACAACGAAATATTATCAAGCTCGGCTACAGCATGAGCTGACATCGCATTTTGCAGACTTTTCCGTACAATGAGAGATAAGTTTATAGTTACTGGAAATGTGTATCATGATATATGTCAACTATTGAGGTTTAGTAATTTTATTCTAGGATAATCAATTTCACATAATTATAATTATACTTATATCGAATGTATTCAAAATATTATAGAACATTTTAGACGAGTTAGTAACTGTGGAGTTTCTTGCCCATTCTTCTCCATACAAAACTACCTTTTGGAATCTGGGCAACTACAATCCGTTTTCTTGTAAATTTTGACGTTTAACAGTGCATTTTATGTGCCTATTTGAAATAAATGATTTGACTTTGACTTTGCGTGTATCTACTCGTTCAAAAACTAACGTTTGCGATATAAATACACTTTCAGGCTTGCATTCTGGACAAGCACGATAAACAGGCATCATTGCTTCAATGTCATAATTTTTCCGGAAAAAAGCGCATTAAATTCCCTGCTAGATCATTAACAAAAGCGGTTTGTGATCAGATATCACTATGGTCCGGATATATTTCGCGCCTCGCCCTCTGCCAGTGATATTTATTATTACATATAATAGTGAGCCACTAGTCAAGATTATTTTTGCTCAACAAGGGCTTGCACTCGTAAAGAAAGTTGAAAGTTATTTGTATTTACCATCAGGAGAAGCAATCCAAACTCTTGGTTTGTGACCAAATAAACAAAAAGGAATAAACGCACGCAGTGGGTGCCTGAAGACGGTCGTCGTCACCGAGCCAGGCGCAAGAAACGCTGGTGATTTGGATTTTTTCCTGACCGATTGGCCGGAGAAGATAAAGAGAATTGGAAGAATATGGGGGAAACCTTTACCCAGCAGTGGGAAAAAATTGGTTAGTCGCAAAAGGTCAGTCCCCTCATGAATAGGATTAATAAAGATGCAATAATTATCGTCGATATGTGGACAGAATATTACATCTCTGCCAAGAAAACGGGTGAGGAGGAGAGGGTCTGATTATATGGGGTGTGTAACGTTTGATATATTAACAAAAGTTCTAATGATCAGAAGACCTAATTTTTTTTTTTTTTTTAATAATTATAACGATCAAATGATATAATGAATTATTGATATAATTTCATTTTACCTTATTTCATGAACAGTTTATATAATGCACATTTGAATTAATATAATATTTAGTTGCTATAATATTCAAAATCTATAAGTAACGTTTAATATAATTTGGAAATGTCTACTTTTATTTACATGATATAGCGACAGCATAATTATACACCGGCTTGTAGTTAATAGGTTGAATCTGTTCCAAAACCGAATCGGGGCACCCCGACTTTACGTAGTCTTTTGGCTCCTACCCTAGAGTGTATATAAAAACCGGAGGCGCGGAGCGAGAGCAACCCCCGCCTGCTGTAACAAAGCATAAGCACCCGTGCGAGCCGTAGCTGCTGAGGCCGAAGCTGCGGAGGTGAGCATGGGTGCCTATCCTTTGTTACGTAAGGGCGAAGGGGTTGCACTTCCCGTAGCACCGGAGACGATGCAGAAGCAACTTTAATGTTTTGAGATTAGGTTAAAATATAATTTCCTTTTCTCAAGAACGATGCGTTACCTTAGAAAATGTGTTAGGTAATAAGGAAGTTAGGTCAAATGAACATTATATAAAAAGAACATTATACAATTTGAAAATTATATGAAATGAACGATATACTAAATGAAATTAGAGAAAATGACAATTATATCAAATATAACATTAGATCATATGAAATTATGTTACATGTTTCTAGAGCATATGAAAATTATATCATATGAAAGTTATGCCAAATGAAATTAGACTGTCTGTTATTATACAAAACATTACACACCCGATTATATATCTCCATGGACTCATCTTTTTACCCAGCCTTGGACTTACACAGCTCAGCTTAACCTAGGAAATCGTTACTAGGCCACGAGCCGCTTGACCAACCAAATTTACTTTAACATCAAATCTGTTTTCTTTCTTTTTGAAACAACTACTTAATCGTGTTTCCATAACGTCAAGTAACGTCAAGACTACGAGTAGTAGATAGTAAATATGCGGTAGTTTGCGGACGCATATCACAGCGACCATAATTCCAGCCTCTCTCTCTGCCGTTGACTTTTATAGTAACAGTGAATGGTGACGCACTAGGCAGGATTATTGTTATGGATAGCCCTGCGGGTTATTCACGTTTTAGAAATTGGGATTTTTTGGTGGCTGGTTCGTTAAATAAGTGTTTCAGTGGCAAAAAATGATTTTAAATTGTGGCTGTAGTTTTTTGGCTGTGACGTGAATAAAAGTTAGACTTTAGAGATGATAAAAAACCGACCAAGTGCGAGTCGGACTAGAGGGGTTTCGCATCACCGTACAATATTTAGCAAATAAATGAAAATACCAAACGAAGAATATTTTTCATCTTAAATTTTAAAAATCGCCGGGAATCCTCTGTGCCTCGGAAAGCAAGTTAAGCCGTTGGTCCCGGCTGTCATTCGTGGATCTTTGACAGTCGTTACGAGTCGTCAGAAGCCCGAAAGTCTGACACCAGTCTTACCAAGGGGTATCGTATTACCCAGTTACTGGGTTGTGGAGGTCAGATAGGCAGTCGCTCCATGTAAAATACTGGTATTCAGCTGCATCCGGTTAGACTGGAAGCCGACCCCAACATAGTTGGGAAAAGGCTAGGCAGATTGATTGAAATTTTAAAAATCGCAAAGATAAATTTGTATTTCCTAATGATACTGTGAATTTTAAAGCTATTTTTGCAGTTGCAGAAAATCGCACATATTTAAAAAAAATAGATATTAATCGGCGTTTTTAATATTTGTTGATAAAGTATAAACTTTATCAACAAATATTAAAAACTTACTTATGTACTTGTTTAGGTACTTGATATAAAGAAGTTTCAAATTCCTAACTTGTTTAGTTGTTGCGATATAGCTCTAACAAAAATTGTCTTTTCTATTTTTTTTTATTTCTTAATTTTTGAAGATAGTCAAAATCAAAACTTTATAGTAGAGTAATAAAAATTATAGTATGGTAAATAACAACAAATAATAAAAGTTAAATAAAGTTTAAAATGAAAGGGGAACCCCTTTCATTTTAAACTTAATTTAATTTTTATTATTTGTTGTTATAGCGGTAACAGAAATACACAATCTTTTAAAACTTCAACTCTCGACCTATTCCAGTTCATGAGATACAGCCCACTGAGAGAAGGACGGACGGACTGACGGACAGACAGCGGAGGCTTAGTAATAGGGTTCCGTTTAGCATGCTTCGGGTACGGAACCTTAAAAAGAATGCATTGGAATTAACACCCTATGGGCCTTGATGCCTGATATTTTATTATTAACAATAATAAAGCTTGAAATTTAGTAGGAAGTTTTCTTGATAATAATTTTACGGTAAGTTTGAAATTATGGGGGACCGTATAAAATACCAATCACACGTGAGTTTTAAACATAAATTCTCGCAAAGAAAAACCTGAATGAAGAACGCCTAATTGCCGTCGAACTCCAAAGCATTGCATGCCATAATACCGGTCCGACATATTATGCAGTTCATATAAAATGTTCAAGAGTAAGCCTACGATTTTTAAAGCTGAATTCACTTCGCTGGGTCCAACAATATTAATTTAAAAATCTAACGACAATTTCGGAACCATAAACCCAATATCTGAAATGATTAAATTACGTTTTCATTCATTATTATGCTGTTCCCGAAAATACATATTATTAGGATTCATTTAAAATTATATTTTTAACAGTTTAACAGCAGTTCCTGAACTTAAAAGCGTTACTAGTATTGTATTAAATTCCGAAGTTCCACGAAATAATGAACGAAGGTTTCTGAGTTTATAATAAATAAATAATAATTTATTTAGGAACATAAATTGTAGTACAAGAGGGACTTACAAAGTATGCATTATTAATAACATGGTGTAGGTACAATTAATTGTTAGGTGAATCGCTGCTCTCCTAGCTAGATCACTGAGTAATCTGTATTTGGGAGAGACAAAGACAAGTTTGTCTCGGCCTTTCTTCTCAGAGTAGTCAGATAGGAAACGCCAAAATCATCTAGTTTAAAAAAATATGCTTGCCGTGTAAAGTGTTTGTACAAACCTACTTAACAGAAATAAAATAATTTATCACTTGTAAGTTACTAAGAATAAAAGGATTTACGTTGTTTTTGCGATTAATACCTTATTATTCCTAGCATAGCATACTCGTTATGGTAAAAGAGGCCCATAGTTGGCATACAATTCTCGTCCCAAACAAAATAATATTTTTACCCGGTTTAATTTAGAAAGTGTTACGCTGCCAACGAAAATATAAATAACAAAAAAGCGTTACACCCACAAAAAGCAAAGGATCACTGACCGGATTCCATTTCAATCCAACCAATCTTCGATTAGGGGTATAATTCATTACACTAAGAAAGGGGGGCGGTGCAAAAATGAACGACAATCTTTCCACCATCAATCAAACTGATTCGCTTGATTAATGAATAGGTCACCGTCACCCCCGATTCGTTCGCGTGAACTTTCTATCCACACTGCCCTTAGAAATGGTCTAACTTTCGCAGTATTTCTTCGAGAGGTTACGCATTAAATTCTTAGGTCCGAATATTAAATTTGGCACTCAGTTTATTGGTTTTGTTCAAATTTCGCGACTGTTAGCCAACTTTGTGTACGCTGTTCGAGTGGTGAGAGCCTTCTATTGTTTTTCTTTGATTTTATGATGCTGCATTCTTTTGTTCTCGTTTTGTTAGCAAAAGTCGTTATTGCATGGACGTATTGGATCGAGTTTGTGAAGTTTAAGGAGTTTAATGTTGTCATTTATTACGGCTTTGTTTGGCAAAAGTTCTCAGAGTTTGCTTGTCAAAGTCCTTCTGGTTCGCTGGAAATATTTGTACTGTACTGTTTGACCATTGTTCGTTACATAAGGTCTAAATTCTATAAGAAATACGATTGAACATTATTTATTCCATTAAAATTATTCACATTCATAGTCTTTTTAGTCTAGACAAAAAAAACCTTTCGTGTCTGTCTGTGTTGTCGAATTGTTCTTCTTAACTATGCAACGGATTTTGATGCAGTTTTCACAATCATTCAGAGAATTAATTCCGGAAGGTTCATGTGTGTAATACATTAATACTAAACTTACATTTGTAATAAAGAAATCTTGATGGTTTGTCAAGCCTAAAAAACCGTACGTATCATGGTTGAGTCGCTAGTGTACTACTGTGTGTGTAGTGTGTGTGTGTATGTGTGTGTGTAGTATACTACTTGTAACTTCTTAGATCAACATTTGAATCCTTTTCTAAAAGAATACTAATTTGCAAGTACGGAACCCAGGAATCTGTCATTCAAAGGCGCTTACCAAAGTTGCAACACCAGCGAAGCGTCACCCATATAAGCCGAAATAAACGATCTCTTTCTTCCATCCTTAGAGCCGAGTGAGGTGACAGCTATCTCACAGAGTTGCCAACCAATAGTTACGGCTGTCAACCCGTCACAATACAAGTAAGTTGAAAACATAAGGACGGACGTTTTAGTGAGTGCAGAGATAGAATTAAGTGTGCTGGTGAATTAGTTATGTGTTGTATTGTGTTGTGCCTGTAGCTTGACCGACGTGTAGGTCGGAAATTTTCATCATTTCCCGGAGTAATAGAGATAATTCTACCGGGAATAAAGTATCCTTTGTACTCACTCAGGTCTTTGTCAACCTAAGTGCCATATTCTTCAAAATCCGTTCAGCCGTTAAGGCGTGAAAAGGTAACAGATGAATAAACAGAGTTTACTTCCGCATTTCTAATATTAGTATGGAAGTATCCAAATGTTATGATACGGGTTTGATTCCAAATTGTGGGATAACCGGTGAATCTGAATTTTTCATCATTGAGACTATATGGACTTAATTGTCCGTCAATAATGACTACTAATTCGTTACTAGACTGAATGTAATGTTACGGAGTAGATATTGTACTAATACATCCCCAAGTTTTCTAAAGATCGGTTCTAGCCATAGTGTTAACATACTTTTGTAGATAGGCTAATTATTCTGGATCGCACCAGAAGATCTCAAACCTTCCACATTTACAATACCAACAATCAACCTCAACAAGCATTTCCAACGCTTGCGCCCGCATCTTCCTCCCGTATAACCCTAAAGAACTGTATCTGCCTTCCTACAAACGAAGTACCCAGCTATATACAGGGTGCCTCATTAGCCGCGGGAGTTTGATTCAGTCACCCGCTGCCGGTGCCACCAATCAATACCCACCGGTTTAGCGGATGTGGGTTTTTACTCTGCCAACATTTGGATTACGATTCTCCCTTTCTTGTTGCCAATTTGATCCGGTATTTGTGAAACATTGATTTTTCTGTATGAGGTGTCAGTGGAATATTGAGCAAATGTGCGATGTTTGAGTTGTTCATATTTGAGAATTGTCTGTACAGGTGTTTGAATTTTATTGTGTGATTTGGCAACAAATAATTTTATTGGTATTTTATCCAATGCGCTTTAGTTAAATGTTGGCCTGTTTGAAAAGATGGCCGAGGGTTTCAGGTTGTATTATATCTTTCGGAAAAAGTCCATCTGAATACGATTAGAGTTTTAAGAAGAACTACTACAGTTTTTTCTTTCGTTCTTTCTGACTTAAAAAAAAAACCGTTATCCCATCTTGTACGGCAGCAACCACAACACCCACCAAATCCAACATCATTTCACGTCCCCAAACAGTCTCACATTGATATTTCTTCCCTCGAAGATCTTGACCGATAACTAATAAATATAAGTGCTCTCCATAACGCGCACACACACATATTTCCATGCACACACGCACACGCACAAAAACACATCGCCTTTCAAACCGTCAAATCAAAAACAAATCTAAAACTATGCATCTAACTCTCATTCCGATCGAATTGAGATGGGTTCCGAATTCGTAGTACAGCAGAATAATAGGGTTGGCATACGCGAGATTATCCGAATAGTTATTTTCGTGAATTGATCGCAGACTTTGTAGAATCTTGGGGCTAGCAGAGTTTCTTAACCCTTTCCCAGTCCAGGATCATTGTGGCTGTTCTGTTTGCATCGCGTACACATTGTTAATAAGTTGGTCTAAAAAATATTGTTGAAGTAAAGTTTCTTGCATCAGCCACAACAATAATTAGGCTCTAGTGACGAGTATAAACTGGGCATACATAAATTTTAGCCTATTTTGAGGGAAATCAGAAAATCTATTATTTTTTTTCGAGGGTATACACTGGATCGAAACATCCGAAAAGTTGCAAGTGAAAACATTGTTTTTTTTTTTATTTACTCCTCATGCCCTGAATATAAAAACTACAGGGTGTGCGAGAGAGGTGTGGCGTGACTCAAATCGCGTCAGATACATTTGCGTCGAGTAGGCATTTAAGTTTTCTATGGGACAGCTGATAAATTTTTCCCGATGACGATGTCGGTCCTGTGGAGAAAGTTGTTCAGTTTGATGGTCTGTACCACACCCTTAAATTTGACCACACCTTTCTGGTACACCCTGTATACAGATACAGTAATAGTATACATATTTTATTAGTTCTTACAAGTCTGCATATTAACAACATCTTCGCTAAACGATCCATCCATTAGATCCATCAGATGCGAGTAACTAATTAAACGCCAGCTTATTGAACATAAAAAGCAATGAACGAAGAATTAAATATTCATAAAGCCTTCACAGCACCTTTTTTTCTTTCCTTATTAGTATATTTGCGTAGATTTCCCCTCTTTATTCCGACTATTATGAGGATATGAATACCAAAAAGCTCTGCCCACATTTAAGTGCTCATTATTCAAATATTTTCAGTAATGTTCAGCTCAAATTGGGGTATTTAACTGCCGGCCGAGTAACAAACTTCAGTCATAAAGATATCCAAAATGGGCGATTCAATCAAAAAAGTTAAAGGGAATCGTAAAAATTTTAGTATTATATTTTTGTGGCCAACGATTTTAATATAAGACTTTAAAACTGAAAAGAAGTTGATTACAGATGAATGCCATTGTCTCGAATTCAAATCAAGAGTTTTTTTAAAGAAAATGTTATTCGAATCTGAATGGATTCAGAATTTATTTAAAAATTTTCATTGTAACGAAATAATTTGATACTTTTACTTTTTTATTGGGAGTAAGCCGATTTGAGCGGTCTCAATTAAGTTTTAAGTTTTCGAAATAAAGTAAGCATTGTGAATTTATGCGGTAAGAACTTTTCAAATCGAATATTATTTTCTATTACTTTTGTAAATTTGTCCTGACTAAAGTCACTGACTGTTCTCGTTGTAAAATGTTATCTACAGTATTTCACAACATAATATCTAGACTACAGACTAAATTATTTTATAAATTTAGTGTGACAACCATAGAGACGACCTCCACACAGCCTCGATTAGGGAAGATGAATTACGATGAATCACCGACTAGGGTCGCCCCACACATCTATTATCAAACAACCATAATGGCTGTTACAACGCCATCTACCGACACGCCGTGTAACTTCAATAATTACCGATTAGCCGAGCACTCGTTACTCTAATGGAATTCAAAACTTCGATTCCCATGACACGAAAATAAAGCAAAAATATTGGAAAATGTTGAAAGTAGGTCATGTTGTTTATAATCACAGGATATGTTACACATGCAATGGGTTGAAAAACATCTGATTTTGTGGAGGCGAAATAAACACCTGCGTCATTGAGGCAAGGGGGATCAAAATAATGAAGTTAGGTACGAAAATGTTTGCTTATATTTTGTGGGTATAAACACCGTGTTTTTATCGAAGACAGCGTGTGTACCTACAAACTTTTGGTTTAACATTTTACTGGAGTTTTTAACGTAGTAGACGCGGATTTTTGGTGGTTTTATTATTTTATAAAATTGAACTTTACAGCAAAAATTATGATAACATTTTTGACCCGCACATCTGGTAATCCAAAACCATACCACTAAAGTTATAATCATAAACCATCTAAAAATACGATAACAACATCACCAAAGCATTAGATGCGTACAAAAGATTATTTTCGTAAGCTACTTAGCGTCACACAGCCTCACAAACTCACGAAGTCAGAACTTTAAATTCGTAAGGTCTGAATGTCAAGATCCACCTTCTGAAAGTTTGTTTAGAACTCCAAACTCGGCAGGACAATTAATTAAACAAGAAATCTTTTGAAGTACGACACGTTGAGTACGAACAGTTGAAAACTGAATTTGAATTGCGTTTCGTAGTTAGAGAGGCTTCAAGATTTTCTTATTACAGACTAAATAGAATTTCAGGTTGTTATAGAGCAGGGCTTGAAGTAGCCTCCTCTAGCGTGAGGTTACGGTTTCTTAGTAGAGCGGTTTTTTCTTGGGAAACCAATGCGTAAATTTTAATGAAAGCTTTATAAATTATTTTCCCAGTAATAATAATCTGATGAACCCAAAAATGTAAGTAATCGTCAATTTTTTTTAGGAAGGTCACTCAAAAATATTCCAAGATTAAAAGAGTAACTTATCTTCTGATATTTCCTCATCATGATGAGTTCCCGGTATAGAGTCATTGAATATCTGTTAAAAATATAACCAGTTTCAAAAAACTATTTAAAATATATTCAGATATACGTAATGAAACTAGCCTTTTCTAGCCTCAACGGATCCAATCAGTTAATTCACAATATCCACAGGATAATAACTTACCAGAAACCTAATTGAATTTAAGCTCGAGTAAACATTCGGCAAAAAAATTGCTATCTACGATAATAATGCCCTACTGGAGAAAAATAGCAATATAGCTGATCACATGATAGTCCGCTGGCATTATAAGATAACTAGTTAGATCATAAAAACGCTACTCGTTTTGCGAACCGTACAATTTCCGATCTTTTCACTTATATTAATGCCAATATACTGGAGGATCGCGACTTCTTATAATGGGACAAAAAGTTCGTCGTGCGTATTCGAGACAAAATACTGTCTTTAGAACTTTGACGTCGATTGTGACATTGTGTTGGAGAGGAGGATGGTTCAAAGTGAGATGGTAGTATCCTCTTGGATGTTACAAGAAGAAAATTTACCCTGAAACCGCAACTGAAAAACATGTTAAATAAATGTTGCCATTTTTGTATAAGTACTGTATTTCAATCACAGTTAAATTCTTATTATAAAAACAGGCTTGATGGTTTAAATCATGTCAAAAGAAAAACCTTGATTTTTATTAAGGCCATAAGTTTAATATTTACCAAACCTGTCATAATCAATTTGTAATTGGCCACACGTAGTCAAATGTTACTGCATACTCAAATGTACTAGCTGTAAATTTTCTTAAATGTATAAAATAAAATAATATGAATACTCTGTACAAAAAGATAAAAACCTTCGCTCTCAATAATAACAAAACATTCCCACACCTATTGATAAAACAACGTGTACAAACGTACAGATATCACCGCAACACTTGACCTATCGCGTAATCAATCAGATGATTCAAGTGAGAATTGAGTAATCAATGAAGTTACAATCATCCATCTGTATAGATTTAATTGCTTCCCTGACCGATGATTGGTCGACCCTTTGGTATAACTTTACCATCTATAAACTAGGTTTGAGTAACTTAGGATATGGTAGTGAAAACGATTAGCTTTGATAGATTTCCGTTGCGTGTGATGGCCAAGGGAACTCCATAGTTTTATTGTGACTGTGAAGAATGCATTAAAATTTATCACCTCGACTCTAAATCTACATTATCGACTCCTCTCCAGACCGAATGTCGGCCATGGCGGAGAATCTCAGCGGAGGCCAGCCGTCGACGCGGGAGATAATTGGTATAGTGCACAAGTGTCTGCGCAAATACAGGTCACACACACAGATCTATATCTACATATTCAGCAGTAGGTAACAAAAACCGGCCAAGTGCGAGTTGGACTGGCACACCAAGGGTTCCGTACCACCGTACAATATTTAGCAAAACACGCGGAAAAGGACACGTTTCTTGTATCGGGACCCCGTTCAATTTTTTATTAAAATTTCAACTATCTAGCTGTTACGGTTAATGAGATACAGCGCGCTGACAGACAGACTGACAGATAACGGAGCCTTAGTAGTAGGGTACAGAACCGTAAAAAATGATTAATTCTGCAAAAATATGGCATTAGTTTATTTTGATAATCAAATCGGGCATATCCAATTTTCGTTTTATAACTGATTTAGGTCCCCTTGGTTTCTTTCGGTTCAGACACCAAAATTAATCTGTGGTCATTCAAATGATGACAGCAGTCTTATTTGAAATAACAACATCTTAGATGAAATTTGATAGCTGATTTATAGATCAGGCTTTCAAAGAAAGATAAATAAAACACAGAATTTTTATAATTGTTTGCAATTCATTACCTAATGCAACACAAAAAAAAAAAAAATATGTATCACAACTCAGGTCCCCAAGATACAGGCACTGTTGAGTTTGGGGACCACCGCTTTAACATAATGAATGTCACCAACAGTTACAGATATAATTATGAATCCTGTTTGTGTTTTATTACATTTAGTAAAATAAAATAAATTATTTACAAACTATTAACACTAGGTACGAAATACAATAACTAACTACACGAATAGATACAAAAAACAAAAGGACACTTAGGCGTCGAACTATTCGTCCGCATCGCTGTCATCCGGAAACGTGCCCAGAAGACTGGCAGCATTAATAATAATAATAAAAATGTTTTATTGACACAAGGAAAAAGGTTATACATTTCTATTTGAAACCCTGACTCCCGTGCTAGGTGAGACCTGTGTTACAGGAGTCAGTGTCTTCGCCCATAGTTGGAGCTAATATTTGTAACAGTTGTTTGAGACAATATTTAAAATAAAAAAAAAAACAATAGCATTGCCACGTTGAATGGCAATGCTAATTCTTTGGCCAAAGAACAAGCCAGCCCTCTGGTCGCGTGAAGTGTCGACCAGTCGGCGAGAAATTTCCTTAAAAAGGACACGCGCACTCGGACCCCATGACCCGAGCGTTTCGACCCCAAACGGCTCAAAACTGTAGTTACCCATGAGGTTACAGTATTTGCGCCGCTTGAGAGTCTCAGCAGCCGCTGCAGCGGCGCCAGCACAGCCCGCCGTGCTAGGAACATGAGATGGTGCAAGGGTGTCGACACAGGTTGCGTCCCACACCAGAGGCCTACCCACCTTCCAAGGCAACAACGTCATGCCGTCTGGTCTCTTCCCATCGTCACGTACCAAGCCGTTTGGTTCTAATACCGCTGGTACGCCGGCGGTGACAAGGGCTCGACGAATAATATCGTTGATGCTGGCGTGCCGTGCAATGCGACCTGCGCTCCTGTAACAGGACAGGCCATGGTGTCCGAGACTGTCTACAGCTTCACCGCAAGGTGCGCCCAAGCGGAGACACGTAGCGAGCCGAAACGATGAGTCATCCATCATGGTGCCTATGGTGGATGACGGGAGCGCTTGAAGCCACAAACCTGACTCCCATTCTCCCACAGCTAGCAGACGGGCACGCTCAACAGTATTAGGTGACGTGTTTACCAGGGATTTCCGTATAATACTGCAGAGCGGCACGTCCCACCGTTTCTGGGAGGACGGGTTATCAGGCAAATCCATATTGGGACAAGCCATTTTCCAAGCGTTCAACGCATCGGTCAAACACGGTACCTCAAAATCGACCAGTGAGGAAGATAAAATGTTCCTGGTTAATTTATCGGTACTGTGGACCGAGGAGAGGAAGGCCGGTAAACTTATACTTGAAATTTTGCGGACACCAAGACCACCCAGGCGGATGGGAAGTGTGGCTTGCTGCCACGCTCGGTCGTCCAGGGCCACATTTAGGATTGAGGTTAATGTATTTCTAATAATTTGCCCAGCGCCAGCCCAGGCGCCTTTTGAAGGTTTCCCCCTGAAAACAAAAGAAAAAAAAGTATTATTGTGAGAATAATCTGCAATATTATTAACAACAACAACTGCCCCTTTGGTCTAGTGGTCGCAAGCGGTACTGCTGAGGTCCTGGGTTCTATGCCCAGGTCGAGCTAATTGTTATTGAGTTTTTCCATATGAAATGTCTCAGTCCGCAGCAGCCCGGAGTCTGAATCTGTGCCCGGTTGATGGCAATAGGCTCGCCCACTACTACGTGGGTCTTAAATATAACTGGCGAAATGTGGGTGTACTATAGGAACACTTCTGCCTCTCCTTTCGAGGAATACAGGCGTGATTTTATTTAATGGTTCGATTTATTTTGATTCCTTAATATAATTATCATAAAACTGATAGCCCTCACAATATTTCAAACAATATTGAACCACAAGCTATAAAATCGACTCAAAATCAGCTAGATACGCGCTCGCTTTGGTCGCATGAGCAAACATTTGTCACACACATATTGGTTGTCTCGCCAACACTTTGATCATAGTATACTAGGTGTCTTCTTCGTAGGTTCATCGCCCTCTCATATTGACAGATTGAGGGATCATTGACTTTACACACAAGGTTGGCAAAGTATGATTGATTGTGCTTCTTCTTCCGTATAAAACACGAAAAAATATAAGAATGGTTTAATTCATGGAACAAAAATGAGACAATCAGCAAGATGGCGGAGTGTCTGACAGCTTGGGATGCTTTAGACATACCTAGGTAAACATAAATAAATAAATAAACTTAAGCGCGAAATAAATACATACCAAGTATTGGCACTTAAAAAGTCAGTTTTAATGATTGCATCTAAACTGTACATAATGCATGTCATCTAGTTACAGACGGACGAATTTATACTATCAAATCAATCGCAAAACGAACAACGAATATGATAATTACGTAATTAGCGTTATTGCAAACTGAATAATTTATTAAGTGTCTATGCGATATTTTCAATCGGCCAATGAGGGTTCAACGAACCATATTTGATAAGATAAGATAAGATAATATTTATTTGCTTAAACATTTGTTATACATGCATGCAAGATGGTAAGAACATTATTAGGTACGCCTCATGTTTGCCACATGATTTGACGTGCAAATGTCAAGAAATATTATTAATTAATTAAAAAAATATCTTCAAATACCAATAAATTAAGTAAGTAGTTAAAGAGCAAAATAACAAAAATCAAACAGAACATTAGAACAAAAATAAGTTAATAAGACAGTTATACAATAATCATGTCAACAATAAAAAATAATATAAAGATCCAAAATTTTATAAACACAAAAAAAACAAATAAATACTATGTCAATACAAATGCATTATTTGTAACTGATTTTCTAAAGCAGTGCCGAAGTTTACACTAAATGTCAAATTCACAAGCCTTAAATTACCTATATCTTGTGTTGAAGTGGACTCTGGAGTATGACATTTTGGCAGAGAATCCTTCTTCATTTTCTTTTACCTAACCCCGCATCTTGTTGTACAATACTAAAAATTACAGACTAATTATAGTCAACAGCCTATTTATATAAAATTGTGGTAGTCTTCAGGTAACATGGAAAATGGTTTAAAAGCTCATACCTACATCTTTATAAATTGGTCGAGCATCTTCATTCGCACCTGCCTTTGATTTCTTATTTGACGAATATAAATGGAGGATGTCAGATTTGAACGGTGACTAGCCGAGCGATTTTTGTATTAATTGCTCAGGAGGAGACAGACGATCCATCTTTAATATAATGTCTATAAATGTCAGGATTTGTAATGACAAAGTTGGATCACTTAATTTTCTTCATTGTCTTGTAGAATAGTAGACTCGCTGTGGGAATTAATAACCAGTAAAATGTTGATTTTAAGCAAAACTATCGAAATCTGGGCATTCTGGGCATACAGGCGTAAAGTTTTGGAGTTTATGGAAACGAGATCAACATAACATTGATCTCGTTTCTATAAACTCTAATGTGCATTATAAAAAGGCGCTTTCGTCAACTTCACTCAAGCTCATCCACCGGAAATATTTAACCACATGTTCAACAAAAGCGCAAAGCATTTCACATTTTACCCAAAGAAATAAATACCTAGTAATTTAATCTCATGCTGGAGCCATTTTAGATCCAACAAAAAGAACAGAGCTACAATTTCATGAATTTTACTTTTTACGTTCATCGCTCCTTTCTTGCGAGCATTTTATCTGAAAGTGAGACGTCTCAAGAATATTTGATACTGCAAAAAAGAGCACTTTAAAATCTTATTTCTGTTCCACCTGTCCATAAAAAGGCTCTGGGGGTGGGTTAGGTTCATTTCATTACCCATCCCGAACATAAACAAGCGCAGTTTGGTACACTTTGCCCTATTGTACCACTCGACGTCGCTTGTTTAGCCAATACATTTGGATGGTACAGTAAATAAACTCGCGAATCGAAAATCGTAGACGTGTCAGCGGCCAGAATCCCACCTATAAAGTAATGTGGACCCGCGACCCTTAACCCTTCGCTATTGAATTTTATTCAACATCTCTATGTAAGGAGTTGCGTCCCAATTTTTACAATGCGTAGGGGAATTAGGGACTGGTGACAGTAGGAGGGTGTTATTATTTATTTGTTTACCTTTGCAATATTCTAAGCGTTTGGGGTTTGTGGCGGGGAAATTGTTGATGAATTGTGGATATTATCTTAGAATCCTAAAACGTAATTCACTGGCCGTAATGTTAAATATTACATGATTCTCGTCATGCTTCAAAGAATAAAACGTCATTGTGACTGTATCTAAATCAATACAATTATTTTACTGGAACCATTGAACAAAATATGCTTTAAACGTGCCTCCGCTACAGTCAAACGGCAGAACCTCCTTATACAAATGAACATGAATGAAAACCTTTCGACAATAGAACAGCACATGCGACTCCCAGAGTAAACACTGCCAAAGGAATGTGCTATTAGATACCTACATTTGTGTGAACGTTTCGAACTGCCGAATCGGCATTACAATGCTGGAGAGATTTCAAGTGAGTCTGATTCGAGAGCGACAGTCACACAAGTGAATTTAAAAGTGAAATTCTATTGGCTTTTTATAGAACAAATGATGTTGTAGGAAGAATTGGGCCGGATGGATGATGTCATGTTAGATGTTTAAGAATGGGATGAAAAATGGTGTTAAAGGAATGTTAATCAGTTTATTTGAAGTTATGAGAATAAATAATCATCATAAATAACATTACATATCATAACATCACACCTTGTTTCCTAGAAGGGTTGTGCAGAGGTCTACCTATAGAACACTCACATTTTGCCAGTTATGTTTAAGTCCCTTGTAATATGGGGCAAGCCATTGCCACCATCGGGCACAAATCCAGACCCCGGCCTGCTACCGAGAAATTCTATAAAGAGAAACCCAATAACACTTAACCCCACCATTTTTCCAAATAGGTAGGCAGATTCTCAAAATATTTGCATCTACAGGTTTTTATTAAACAAAGTTTTTTTATTTTATTATGTGCATATGTGACTGAATACACGTGTATCAACATCATTTTTAACATAACTTTTAATACAACTTATTGTAAAGCCCGTAAAATTAAGCAGCTCTTTTCTCAAACCAACAATTCCTCGCACCTTCAAAGCCTTAATTCATGAGTAGGTAAGCGGTAACTTGAAAGCTATAACTTTTATAATTCAAAGTTCAATGAAAGTTTGAATAATGGTGGTCTAACCTATTTTCGAGCACTTCAAACTTGGGACAGTAGTGGGGACAAAAATTGACGACGTTTTGAAATGATGTTTGGGAATGTTACTGTTTATTTATAATCCGTTTTTGTAATTTAACTAGTTGTATGTATACTTATAGTGATCTTTTTGCGTAATTTTAAACAAAGCGTAAACATTTGATTAAGGAAATGATTATGTTTTTTTTTCCCTTTTTTAGGGTTCCGTACCCGAAGGGTGCCAAACGGAACCCTGTTAATAAACCTCCGCATGCCGTCCGTTCGTCCGGCTGTCTGTCAGTGGGGTGTATCTCATGAACCGTAATAGGTAGATAGTTGAAATTTCCAGATTGTGTATTTCTATTACCGCTATAAACAAATAATAAAAATATAATAACGTTAAAAATTAAAGGGGGTTCATACAAGAAACGGGATTTTTTTGGCGTTTTTTGATAAAATTGTACGGAACATATAATATAAGTATTAAAAAAAAAAAACGAAGAAGAAAAAGAAAGAAAGAAAGAAAAATTGTTTATTCTGCACAACCAAAACGCACATATAAAGATAAAAACACATAAAATACACATTTACAAAAGTAGCCAAAAGCCTCGTGTTCATGCAATAAATAAAAATATAAAAAGAAAAACAATGTTTTTCATTGGTTGCTGTCAAGGCCACGGACCAAAGACATTATTGCGTAATACTCTTGCAACATTACCAAATGTCAACAAAAACATCACAAAAACAAAATGCTGATAGCAGAGTTAATACTACTTTTGTAACAAATAATAAGAAAAATTAAAGCTCTTCGTGTGTGAGACCGACTCGCACTTGGCCGGTTTTCAGGTTACAATAATACCACACCTGTATTTCACAAAGGGTAAAGCAGAGATGTAAGTTTAGTTGATTCAACCTACATTTTGTTTTAATAAGCTAAACATTCCATGTAGCAGGATATATTACACTCTATATTATACTTTACAAATTCTTCACTTTATGCGTAGTTACGAACCCATACAATTTAAACGAAATCAGACCGATCTTCAATTTCTGAATAACAAAAGAATGGGTTACAACCGTTAGCCAGCCTAACACAATATTTTCTTAAATATGCGAATACGGTAGTAATTCTCGCGTTACAATGTTGAGTTGGTATCCTTCGTGTTAGATTTAAGAAAAACATGTTCCAACCGTTTCTGATATTATTGTAACGTTTTACTCATTTGAACTGGCTTCTGCCTACTACCTACCTACTGTACGCTATTTTGCTAACAAACCTAACTTTAGAATTTTACACCTTTTTTCCAGACTTCCTTGTGTTGTGCTTTCTCCGGCCAATTGGTCAGGAACGAGTCCAAATCGTCACGCCAGCGCTTTCTAGGCCGGCCACGGTGGCGACGTCCGTCATCAGGCACCCACTGTGTAACGATGATGGCCCATCTGTCTTGATGCATCCTATAGGTGTGACCTGCCCAGTCCCATTTCAGCCTCGCAGAATTATCGCCAACATCGGCGACACCTGTCTTGGAGCGTATTATGGTGTTGCAAATTTTGTCGGTGAGTTTGATTTTTAAAATGCTACGCTCCATTGCTCTTTGGCAAACCTTGAGTTTGGACTTCTGAGCATCGGTCAAAGACCAAGTCTGAGCACCGTAGGTTAGGATAGGCAGGATACACATGTCGACGAGCTTACGCTTTAATGAGATTGGAAGGTCGCCCGTCATTAGCGCCTTCATGGACCAGTAGCTCCTCCAGGCATTTTCGACTCGACGGTCGATCTCTCAATTAAAAAGTATTCAATTAATATTTTTATTTGAACGTAATACATAACGTCACGCCTGTAGTCTCCGACGGGTAAGGCAGAGGTGTACCTATATTACATCCCATTTCGCCAATTATATAATAGGGGGCGAGCCTAATGCCATCAACCGGGCACCATCGAGAGTCCGGGCTGCTACTGAGAAATTTCTAACGGAAAAAACCCAATAACACTTTGCCCGACCTGGAAATCGAACTGAGGACTTCATGACTTCATCAACATTTACTACTTATAACTACAAAGTTTTTGATGTAACAGTGAAAAATATGGTAACTGTACATTTTCAGCAGTTTTTCCCTAATCATTATAGGATCGCCTTTAATTAAGGACAAAAATACAAGTGATACATTATACCTTCGACTTTACTAACTAAATATTAATTTTCCACGAAAAACCTCTTTATGTATAGTCAGGCGTCATTATAATCCTCTCGTACGAAATATCTTTAGTTTTAAATATTCAACAATGGAGAATATTCTCTTTATTTCTATTTTGATACGAAACCCGAGCGCCATTGTCATTCGTTCCATCTAAAACTGTTATTTTAAAATTATGAAGAAGTTTTTTATTGCTCTTTTTTAATTAAAAGGAGATAGGTGCCATTTCAAGGGCTATTAATAAATCGTAACTTGAGCTATTTTTCTTGACGTGTTTTCGGGTAACTTAAAACACGTAAATAATAGTAGATTGTTTGCCAAGGGAGCAAACAACTATTTTAAAGGCCAGAGTGTTTCTTTGAATCCGTCGCTGGGCTCAGGATTATAAAGTGAAATCCTGAGCGCAGCGAGTGATTCAAAATATGTCACTCGAGCTTAAAATATTGTTGGTCCTGAGGTGGACACTCTACTTTTTATCACCCTCTAAGATAAAATCAGTACCTAAGTGCAACATATGAATACGAATAGTACGTTTCATTGTACTATTCGTATTCATATGTTGCACATACTACCTGAGAAAGAAACACTCATTTGTTATAGAACTAAGTAAAATCCGAATTTGAGTAAACAATTACGAACGAAGGCGGAATGCATTTTGCGCGTTTTTAGTTCTTTACAAACTTTTTATTTTTATTTATCGCTCTCCCTGTTTACTTTATCATACAGCCTGTTACTTGTTCATACTGTCTGTTTTGATTGGAACTTTTATGTACTAACAGTATCTCATTCCAAATTCAAATCACGTCACGAAGTTATCTTTATTTTTTCTGCTTTTTTTGGATTTGTGTGAATATTGTGTGCCTTAACCTGAGTCGAACAGATGTGATAAAATAGTAGATTGTTTGCCTAGGGAGCAATCAACAATTTTTAAGGCGAGAGTATTTCTTTGGATCCTGAGCGCAACGAGGGATTCAAAGTACGTCACTCGAGCTTAAAATTGTGTTGCTCCCGGGGTGAACACTCCACTTTTTATCGCCCTCTATGAGAAAAAAAAAAACGTCTTCACGAAACTTCTCACGTATGATTTAAAACAAAAACAATTTTTTTTTGCCGCTGTCTTGGATTTACATTTTGACCAAATTCACAATTTCTCTCTTGCCAGCCTGTTACTTGTTCATACAATGTTCGTGATTGATCCCTTGTTTGGTGATTGGAACTTTTACTAACGATATCCACATTCCAAATTCAAATCACTATTAGCGTCGGGTCACACCGGAATGGCAGCGGCTGGCAGCGACGCGGCGAGCATGAAAGTGCTCACCGCGTCGCTGCCGGCCGCTGTGTGAAATAATTTTAAACTTTATCTACATACTTAAAAGACCAGTATCGCTTGAAAGGCTTGAAAGGTCTCGAGGCCGCCCGTGGTGACGCGAGCGGCCGCGCGCTACACGCATCTTGTCAGTGGTTCTGCCTGCGGCTGCCAGCGGCGACGCAAGGCCGCTCGCGGCACCTCGGGCGACCGCGCGTATGTAATGTAGAAACTAAACTAGTCAAGAGAAAACTAGCCACGTGGGGTCTGGAGGTCGCCAGCGGCGACGCCGGAGGCCGCTGGCGGACGCTGGCAGCCGCTGGCGGGCGCTGGTACCGCTGGCAGCCGCTGCCGGCCGCTGCCATTCCGGTGTGACTCGGCCCTTAATCCATAGGGATTAAAAAGCTGTTTTAGTCCCTGTTTACGAAGAATAAACTCTCTTTTTGAATAGATGTAGGTAATAAAAAAAATATTATGGCAGCAATTTACTTTGTCTGGGTACAAAGTATATTTGGCTTATGAAAATGATAAGATGGATTTTTTTTAAAATTTTAAGTTATGTTAAACTTATCGTAACCAATTATTTTTTCTTCATTATTTGACGTAACGGCATTGGTAGGTGGCTGTTTTTATATTTCTATGGTGGGTATAGTTATACTAACAATCAAGACATCTTTGTGTACTTACTACAGGGTCAAATTAACTATTACTATTACTGAGCGAATCTCCGCAGACGACACGGGTGACACGAACATGATAATAACAAAAAAAAAACTGTCTTTTTTTGGGATCAACGTTAGTTAAATAAGATCGTTTTTCGTTCTTGGGATATCGAAACCCATCAAGTCTGCGTAGTTTCGCTAGCAAATTTAAATTGACTTTGTATACTGTTTAAGAGTACTAAGGGCCACTCTTTACGTCGTGACAACGTAAAGAGGATATAGGTACGTCGTAGAATTTTTAATCAGCTCGCGTTTCTGTATCAAAATAGGTAGGTATGGAAACAGGTCAAAATCACAATTCTAATTAAAACTATATTTCCTCTAGGAGTCACTAAATCTTACTAAAAGTCGATTTATGAACTAGCCTGAAGCGTTTCGTTATAATTAATGGAGCGATGATGAGGTGTCTTTCACACCGTGGGCTCGCTGATGTGGATGTGGTATACGAACTGTGTTCTTTCTCACTAAACCAAACAAACCGCAGCGTATCATTTCTTTTACTCGAGCATTGATCTTGATTATGGATTCAAGGACCAAGGCCCAAGTTGATGTACCTAATTACCTACCTAAGTAATATCATATAAACAGATATCTTTAACTCTATTTATTCGAGGATTTTATTTTCGTACTTGTACGTAAGCGAAGTATACGTATATTGGTTAACAAAATCATGAAAGAAGGTCTAATTTAAATGGAAAATAAGAATAAAATCTAAAGATTTCCTGTAGCTTTGATCTCGCGAATTTTCTTTCCCAGTAATTGCCTGTGATTTCCACCATTTTATGTGGAATCCTATGAAACTGCAGCATTACATGAATTCCCTTTTCAGAAGTCAATTTACCAAACAGAATAAAATAAATATTTGCTATTAGCTTTCGATTTTAACCTTTGATCTAAGTTAATCAAAACGGTATTTATCTACTTCTTCTTATTTTCGTGTGGTTAGTGACTAACCTGGTGTCAGAGTTTTAAAGCTGCCCAAAGTCCTCTGACTTGGCTTCACATGCCATTGAGAAATATCTCTCAGGCATACCGGTTTCCTCGCGATGTTTTCGTTAACCTTTTTTGAAGCAAGTGATAATTATACAATACGCACATGCATCCGAAAAGTCAGAGGTGCGTACCTTGGGTTCGAACTCGAGACCTATGACTTGGCAGTTTGACGGTCACACCGCTAGGCTATCACTGTTCTACTTATCTACTAGAAACGGGTAACGAAGGTACTAAAAAGCGGCATGAGCAGTGATGTTTTTTTCTTTTAAAATTATGTTTCATTAAAAAACACTCGTTTGCTTCATAAAAACGATAAAACGAATCATATTCATAATATTTTTGAATATCGTACGCACTTACAGTATGAAGATGCGACACGTGCAACTGAACTATCTAGTTCTATGTTAAAATATTTCACCCTGAAATTGTCCCAAAAGGTCTAGCCAAGTGGGCAGAATAGTCGGGGTCGCGGGAAAGTCCGGAAGGGATACCGTGACCCCTGGCAACGTACAGGTAACTGAAGAAACACGGGTGGGTTTTAGTCAGTAATAGTCTGACACGCCCTACCGCTCCGCCACGAGCGAGAGAATTTATTTGATAATTTTCCAACCAAAATTAAAAATTAAGCCGACCATTTACTACGGTGTAACAAAAGGCGTTGCCGCCCGTCACACAAGTAAGCAGGTTTATGCACTGCACGCAAATGCGACTCATTTTTTGGTATTTCCACTGCGAGAGAATCGTACGAATACATTTTTTTTTTTTTTTTATAAAATCATTGCCCCACACTAAGAATTTCTTCCTGTATCGTGGGTGCGTTTACAAACATAGAAACTCACATACACTAACACCCAGACGCGGAACAACTACTTGCAGATCATACAAATATTTGTTCCGTGTCGATCGTACTTGTATAATACATACAAGCCCTCCGGAATAAATTCTCAAAATAATGGTGAAAACCGCATGAAAATCCATTTTGTAGTTGAGAAGATAAACGCGGTCACACAGACAGCGATAAAAGCGATTTTACTCGTATTTTATGACTGTGTAAATGTTTAAATGGATAGAAGCGAATTTTTTAAAAACTAAGCATGAAAATGTGACTGCCTTTGAATTTATTGGTTAGGCAAGTAATTTTTGTCATCCCTGATGACAGAGCTGGATGGCTAGGAAATTTGGTAATCTCCTTGGTGACTTAGACTACGTGTTCCTTTTGATGTCCCATAACTCTAAAATCTTAAAGTAAAGTAAAAATAATACAAAAATTCCTAGAACGAATGGTTCACAAATACATATTTGCGAAGATAACATAACACTAGACGCTCGATGTGTGTATCTAAGTATCATTGATAAGTTTGATTAAATAATTTTCATTCAAACCAATCATTCATAATTAAAGCTAAAAAAATGCGGCGTTGTAATAAAAAAAAAATATGGACAAAATAGTCTGAATTTAATGTTTTATTTTTTTTATATTTCACGTAAGTGTGTTCTAAAAATGAAAAACAAAGAACAAAATGAACAATAATACGTATGCCAGTAGATTCTTTGTCATGGTCTCATTATTTCACCCTTGAGTTATGGGGTATCTAAAGGAACACGTTGTATAGACTGATGTTGGCTCCACAATATTTTTATTAACATATAAATCTAAGACTAAAGCTACTAGTACTTAGTTTAAAGTAGTAAGTTTATTAGCGACCAAAAAGTAACGTAGCACATGAAATCATTTATATGTACTGATGAGTACAGAACTTAGTGTTCAGTTTCTAGTATTTCAACTCTATCCATGTAGGTATTGGACGTAGTTTTACGAGTAGATATTAGTTTGCCCGAGTATGGAAGCTACAGATGATTGTTTGTACGTATCAATATTGCTCAAGATAATATTACTCTTAGCACACTTTGCGAGCATATGATAATACATACGTTTGTTCAAGGTTTTATTGTATTCCTTTGCTTATTAAAACAATGATTTGGTAGTTTATTTTGTGGAAATAAAAAGCATTGAATTTCTCTTCCTTATTTACTTCTATACCTATTCCATATTCACAAAATAACAACATAACTTCACGCCTATTTGCCCCAGAGAGTAAGGCAGAGGTGTACCTATAGTAAACTCACATTTCGCTAGTTATGTTTTGTTTATATAATAGTGAGCGAGCTTATTGCCAACAACCGGGCTGTTACTGAGAAATTCCTGATGGAAAATCTAATAGCACATTTGTCTGACCTGGGAATCGAACCCAGGACCTCATGATCAGCAGTAGGGCTTGTGACAAATAGACCAACGAGGCAGTTTGCCGTCCTATTTTGCATTTCTACGTTGAATTGCATTTACCATAATTTTACTTGAAATATAAGATAGTGCGTAATTTTTCATTCGTTTTTGTTGTGAGAAATAGATTTTTCACTACGGTGTACCGCGCGACCTACTCAGCTCACAAACAATGGCACTTGCGAGGTTACCCCTAGATTACCGCGCCATTGTGCCACTCTCACCACGAAATAAAAATACAGCTTAATATACACGATTAATTTTAAATCGTTCTGGAGCCGAAACACAGTGACTCCAGACGATTAATAGGTACTATTAGCATTGTTATTGTTTTTTTAAGACATCTAATATAGAAGTTAGAAATGTATCACTTTTGTTCTGTCATTCGAGTTAAATCTTAGTAGCACTTCCACTATTTCATTCATAAACGCAAGATCGTACGCGATCCGCTCGGTGATGACGTAGCGCGGCACAGCTATGCGTGTGCGAGTCCGGCTGCAAGTAAGTACCTGCAAGTAGATATTTCATTTCTGGTACGATAGGTTGGTGTAGGTTCATTCACCTTGTTATCTCTCGTTTTTATCGGAAGCACGGCACGGTGTTTACCACTATCACATCTCCTCGTAAACGAGAGAAAATATTTTAAATTTCATTCACCACTCTTGCATCACGAAATCACTAGTACTCGTACCTTTTCAACTAGACACGACGAGTACGCTTGGGAGTTGTATTTAAGGCCTTGAATCGAGTGTCGACCAATCGAGCTAATAGGTACTTAATAAGCATACCTACCTACCATATTTATGATAAATAAAAAGAATACTGCCTAAACCAATTTTTATGCGACAATGCTTGCTTGCGGCCGCGGCGCGGCGGCTTCTACAAAGGCAGGCAATGTAAACAGAAAAAATGAATCGTTTTATCTGTCCAATAGAGTTCATTATAAGATGGTGGTGCCCTTTTCTATGAAAATATTGGACCGAATTAAGACCTTATTTCTATACACTTAACCGCAGAATTCGGTTGTGCATCCTTTTGAAGTCCGGTCGGACACTTCTCAGAATAATTTTAGTAAACTGCGTACCTACTTACCTTGTACCTAGTAGTGATGGATTAATTAGCATTCGCATTCATTGTTAGCATGCGAATGCTCATTTAGCATATGAAATGTAGTTGCGAAATTCTGTGAAGTGCTAAGTGAATTTATCGCGTCGTAGTTTTTTTATACTATCATACGTCAGAGCGTCGACGCACGCAGCGGTAGCGTGCGCTCTCCGTCGTACCCACGGGAAGTCGGGAATACTAAATCTATCGGTTTCACGTAACCGTGACCTCGTTCGCGAGTGAAATTTATTAGCAGTGCTGCGAACTTGCGAAGAATGGTTTAAGCAACTGTTATCTTATTTTCTTTGATTTGCGCGTACTTAGGGCTGTATATTGAATGAATGCGAGATTGTTAATAATAATTTAATTCGCATATTAACAAAAATTCACATACTTCATTATTAGCAATTAGCATAGCAATAGCAATTAGCATGCTACGACTCATGAATTCACATGCTAATGAAATTTATGCGAAATCGCATTAATTGACATTACTAGTACCTAGTTTGGTGAAATTTCTATTTGTTACCGTTTATGGTTAAGAAATAAAGTCTGAATTCGCTTTTCGTATTTTTATTTGTGTACCTATTTATCTATTGCGTAGGTATGTGTTTTTATGCTGTCTGATCGATGAATGGATTTTTCAATGGGTACCGTTCGCAAGTGTTGCCGTTCGTTGATACGTTTTACACACATATGCATTGATCGCAGCTACTTCGAGTTCTCATTATTTCACAAAAAAAACATTAAATTAGATTTTTCGTGTTTTTTTTAAATTGTCATTTATTGAAAATAATAGTCCCAATCGTTTCAAGTTCGATGATCGAGCTTATGGCTTTTCGTTCCAGAACGAGCTAAAATTAACCGTGTATATGTCGTAGGATAATTTGATACTTCGAATCTTCGCGGAAATCCTAGGGGTTTTGCGAAAACGCGGATAATTAGACATAGGCGAAAAATTATCAAATCTTACTGGACAAAGTCAGGATTTTTGCGAAAATACTCGTTATTATAGCAATATTGCGAAACGAAACGCTGGCTGTTATGAAATAAGAACGCTGATTGGTCGGTCAGCGCGTTCAATAAGAGATCGTCTCTGATTGGTTGACGTCTTAAATGTCAATCATTTGTTGCCGCACGTTATTTGTTTACGTTTGTGTCTGAGTTAAATTGCAGAAGTGTTTTGTTTTTTATCGTAAATAGTGTACCTACTTGGACTTAAATAAAGTGGTAAATAAAAGTGCTACACGGATGTACATAGTGTCATATATCATAAAAGTCTTAGTCAACCACTCAACAACAACAATGCTTTCGAGATTGGTTTAGCGGTGTTTTGTTTGTCATTGTGTTAAAAGTGGACTATAAAATTGGACTTGAACTAAGAAACGGTGTGAATAGGAGGTTTGGTTTTCATATAATTATGACAGATTCGACAGAGAATGATGTTCAACCTTCAGCAGAATCGGAGAATTTGGAGGTTATCTCCGATAAAGACAAATTTTACATAGAGTTAAGAAAGTTTTACGATAATAGAGTTGACGGTACAACTAAACCAGAATGGACTAAAGAACGCGTAAATGCTGTAATAAATTCAATTGAACAATTTAAAACTGCGAGTGTACTTAAGCAACCAAAAACACAACAACAGTATAGAAATGCAAAAAAATACGACGTGATGAGTGTAGGTGAAGAAAAACTTCTGATACTGAGAAGAAAGGATCTTAACTCTCCTGTTGTACAAGTACCTTCAACAGATACGTACTATGATATTCTTCTGCAGGCGCACATATCAACTGGGCATGGAGGACGCGACAAACTGATATATAACCTAAAGCAACAATATGTGATACCGGTACCGATTATGATATTGTTCCTCAACTTGTGTAAGATCTGTCTGAATAAAAAAAGTTGCCCAAAAACAGGAATTGTTGTACGCCCCATAATTTCTCAAGACTTTAACAAACGTGGGCAGGTAGATTTAATTGATCTCCAGTCAACTCCTAGCCACAATTACAAATGGATTTTAAACTATCAAGACCACCTCACTAAGTTCTGCTTTCTCAGACCTTTAACCAGTAAAAAAGCAACTGAAGTAGCCATGGCTCTTTTAAAAATATTCTTAGAAGTGGGTGCGCCAATGATTTTACAGAGTGATAATGGCAAGGAATTTACTGCCAGCATAATAAAAGAGCTAATCACATTGTGGCCTGCATGCAAGATAGTGAATGGACGCCCCCGACATCCTCAAAGTCAAGGTTTGTTTGCAAGTTTTGCACTATCCCGCTTACCGCTATGCATTTTTCTTTCACCCAAAGGTTGCCTGGTAGAGATTGCTACCTTAGCAATAAGGCCACCTATGTTGTACTGTCTTTTGTTGTTATCTGTTGTTTTGTATTTTTTTTTATGTGCAATAAAGTATTTTTCTCTTTTTTAGGTTCGGTAGAAAGGTGCAATCAGGATGTTGAGAACATGTTGCGTTCCTGGATGTCCGACAATAACTCAACTGAATGGTCACTGGGATGCTATTTCGTTCAGTTCCAGAAAAATTCTTCGCATCATCGCACAATAGGACGTTCACCATACAAAGCCTTGTTTGGTCACGATCCTGTAATTGGCCTGTCTTCAACTTATTTGCCTAGAGATACATTGTCAAAATTAGAAAATGAAGAAGACTTACAACAGGTTTTAATTAATGAAAATCCTCCTCGCACTGAAGATATTCAAGACGAGCGAAATGCAGGTTGTAGAAATGAATCCAAAGTTGAAAATGCAATCCTTTTCTATGAGCAGCTTTCTAACGAAACCACAAATCAGTATGTTTCCACTGATCAAAAAATGACTATCCGAACACAAACTTCAACACAATCTACCCCTCTTTCATCTATGACACAATATAAAAAAAAATCTGCAAATAACATTACAATTTTAGAAGATGTAATAATTGTCCCAGCAAGTACAACAAAAACGATCTGTCTTGATAACAATATCGCTATAAATGACACAAATTCCCACACAAATGTACAACAACAACATTCCAATAATATTGTTGCTACTGAAGTTAAATGTTGTATTTGCCAAATTACCACATCCGATTCACTCAAATGTTCAAAATGCCAACAAGTGATTCACGGCGCATGTGGAGTGTCTGAAGTTAGAGAAGGTAGTAGTTCTTCTAATGTTAAATGTAACTTATGCTGGCAAGAAGATTCTATTAAGAAAGAAAGAACAAGTTCGCATGAAAATTTAAAAAGAGCAGCTGCGACTATGTGTACTACATCCAACAAAAAATTTAAAGAAATAGATGTAGGTGCTACAATTTTGGTTGATGTTCCGAAGTACGATCGTGCACCCTTAGATAACAAAAACATTACAGGACGAGTAATTGATAAGAAGAATGGTTTGTTTCAAGTTGGTACCTCCGTTGGTATAATTAAAGATTGGCTACCAAGAAACGCACTTCAAATATCTCCAGGAGCTCAATTTACCGGCCCCGTTCCCGAGGTAGTATTACCTATTCGTGGTATTTCCTCACAACTATCACCATTCGGCGGACAAGGGTTTAAGCAATGTCATTGCAAGAAATCAAGCAAACAATGTTCCTCAAATAAGTGTGCTTGTAAAAAGCACGGTTTGCTTTGTAATTCCAAATGTCATAAATCTTTGAATTGTTGTAACAAGTAAAGTCTTACTAATAATTTCATATTACTATTTACTAAACGCAGCTGTGCTTGCATTGCAACTCCAATGTTACAGGTCCATGCAACTCAGCGTAAGTTTCACATTAGTGACGTATTTAATTATCTTTTGTTCTGTGATTATTCGCTTTTCAAATTTTTTTCTAGTTATCTTTTAATTTCTTTGAATAAGTCTATTTTTTCCTATTTTTGCTAATTCAATAATAATTGGTTGTAGTTATTTTGTTCACTATAAGTGAACCAGAATGTGATAATAATTTTGCCTCAATATATCTTAAGTTTAGCTGTATAAGAGAAGAGAAGGCTGATGAATGAGTGATTTTATCTCAAGACTTTAATTCACAAGACTGATCAATTCCATTGTTGCACTATTAAACTAATTGTTTACCTAACCAGTTTCATCCAATTTATGGATTACACCCTAAAATTGGATCATTTTTTTTTACTACGACTGAGATCTCCTATTGTCTGTAGAAAACCACATACATACTAAAATTTTCAATAAAAAGTTTATAAAAATCAATTTAGTGATTTTCCTTTCTCACCTATTCTAAACCTTCATAACTCTATGATACAATACTTGAAGTTAATCATCGGCAAACTAGGAACCAATTAGAAGTCAGCCAGCAAAATTGTAGCCAATCAGTGTTGAGCACATCAAATCTTACTATAGTAACGAGTATTTTCGCAAAAATCCTGACTTTGTCCAGTAAGATTTGATAATTTTTCGCCTATGTCTAATTATCCGCGTTTTCGCAAAACCCCTAGGATTTCCGCGAAGATTCGAAGTATCAAATTATCCTACGACATATATAACAGACTAGTAAGTAATAATTTTTACGTAAATACGATGGAATACGCTTAAGAAAAAACTGCGCTATACATTTTTCAACTAAGTTGACTTGTATTTTACTGTGTCCGTCTGTATTGAGGAGCCATGTCTCATATTTGAACGAAGGTACTACCAATATTTGGTAGTAAATTGGCCGATTTTGTATGCCGGATCCTGGAATTTGTAGTAAAACCCTTAAAAAGTTATACGACATTAAAGGTGGCTCCTCAATCCAGACGTCTGAATTGAGGAGCCACCTCAGAACTCGAAAACTACCCAACGGATATTTTTGAAAATTTTGTAGGATTTAGTAGTACTTACGCGTAGCTTGTACAAAAATGGGTATTGTAGAGCTGAATTTGAGATAGCTACAATGCTTTGATTTTTCATAAAAATCCATAAATTTCACCGCGTTGTTTCTCGGAAAGTAATCAACCAATTACAACAGATTTTTAGTTTAATTTTGTAGCAAATGTGACTTAATTTGTACTGTAAAAATTAAATAGAAAAACTATACAATTTCGCTGATACAACACATTTTATGTGGCTCCTCGTATATGTACGTAGCTACTAAACTAGTTGATCAAATCGGATAACAATAACACCAATATTTAGTATAAATTTCTACTAAATATTATCCAACATCCTATACATTCAGTATTTCCAAAGAAATTTATAAAATAAATATTCCTTAACAATTTAGTGTGGTACGAGAGCCCACGACCAAAACCATATCACATCGTTTTACGGCCAAAACCGTATAAAATCGTTAGTTTAGATGATTCTCAACCTGACTAAGTTCTTATTTAGTGATTGGGTGACTCCAGGTATTCGTAAAAGCAGGGAAAAACTTTTTGAACTTTATGGCCTAAAGCAACACATTAATAATACAAGCTTTCATAAACATGTTGCAAAATATTCAAAAACATTTAAAAGTGTGTGCAAAATGGCTAAAGCTCTTTACATTAGCAATAAAATAAAATCAGCTGATGATAAAATAAAAACTACCTGGCAAATAATCAATAATGAAACCGGTAGGAAAAAACAGCGTAATACTGAATTTAACTTACAGACTACACATGGCCCTATCAACTCAGACGTAGAAATAGCTCAGGAATTTGAAAACTTTTTTGCTAATATTCCCCTTAAAACTACGGAAACTTTAAATTCCTCACCCACGCTTTCTGCTGCCTTACTTAGAAAGTCATGCCCTTTGGAGCTGAGGTTTCAGCATACAAACCCCCAGGCTGTTATTAAAGCTTTTAAAGATCTTAAAACTAAATCAACAGAAGATCTATGGGGAATGTCTGTAAAAGTCTGTAGATCTATCATCGTAACCATTGCACCTTATTTAGCTTTCATATTTAACACCAGTGTAGACGAAGGAGTCTTTCCGGATCTCTTGAAACACTGTAAAGTAGTTCCTTTGTTCAAATTCGATGATAGTAAGGAACCCAACAATTATAGGCCTGTGTCAATTCTGCCAGTTCTAAGCAAGGTGATTGAAAAGTTGATGCTCAAACAAATGTTACGTCACTTTAATAAGAATTCTATCTTTCATGAACAACAGTACGGTTTCACCAAAGGGCGTTGTACCACTGACGCTGGTGTCATCCTCATAAAGAACATTTTTAACGCCTGGGAAGAAGCACAAGATGCCATTGGAATCTTTTGCGACCTCTCAAAGGCATTCGATTGCGTAGACCATGAAACACTTCTGCTGAAAGTGGAGCACTATGGGATTAGGAATACAGCTCTTGATTTACCAAGATCATACCTGAAAAATAGAAAAGTTAAAGTTCAAGTAAACGGCGTAAACTAATTGGGGTCTGAAATGGCAATGGGCATTCCTCAGGTTTCGATATTGGGTCCATTCCTTTTTTTAGTTTATATTAATGATTTACCACAATTACTTCAAAATCAACCTAAGATGGTGTTATTGCAGATGACACATCATTGATCTTTAAAATAAACCGACGGTCTCAAAATCTTGACGACATTAACAGCTCTATTCTTCAAATCCAAGATTGGTTTACCGTAAATAATTTGGTACTAAAAAAAAAAAACAAATGCATTAGATTTAAATTACCTAATGTTAGAAGTAGCGAATGTGACATCATATTGAATTGAGAAAAACTAGAATTTATTAATCATACGGTTTTCCTAGGAATCACGCTAGACGAGAAATTACAATGGGGACCTCATATAACATCTCTTGCGGGGCGGCTAAGCTCGGCCGCTTATGCTGTTAGAAAGATACGACAGTTAACAGAGGTAGAAACCGCGCGTTTGGTCTATTTTAGCTACTTCCACAGTATTATGTCAGAGCCATTTATAATCTACATCATCGCGAATCTCGTAGGGAACTATTTAAAAAGAATAATATTACGACGGTACCTTATGCCAATTCTTAGGCCAATTCATTTATGAAAATATTTTGTATGTAAAAAAAAAACTACATATTTTTAATAAAACAAGTGATAGACATAATTTTAATACTAGAAATAAAAATAAAATAGACCAACCATTTTTCAGATTATCTAAAGTATATACATTTTTTATGGGGTACCGAGTTAAATGTTACAATAAAATACCTTGTGATATATTACAATTAAATGAAAGAAAATTTAAAACTCATATTAAAAGTACACTCTGTAAACAAGCATATTACAAATTAGAGGATTATATCCAAGATAAGAATGCTTGGAAACATGCTGGTCCTGCTCCATAGGAAAATTTAGAGTTTAAACAAAATCAAATTGGTTGCTTAATTATGTATTTGTTATTTTTTATAACACTGATTTTATATTCTGTGATTTCTTGAACTCACACACTGACTTATTAGTATTACTTGTTAACATGTTAGGAATATCGTATAATTTTACAATGTTTGTAAATATGTGAGCACCATGTATCTATCACATAATTAATTTATCTGTAATTGCTTTATTTTTCATTCTTTTTTTATCTATCGTGGTATAGTAATCTTATTCTAGATGCATCGTTTTCACATATAAATACTAAACATCTGTTGTAATTGGTTGATTACTTTCCGAGAAACAGCGCGGTGAAATGTATGGATTTTTATGAAAAATCAAAGCTATCTCAAATTCAGCCCTACAAAACCCATTTTTTTATACAGGCTACGCATAAGTACTACTAAATCCTACAAAATTTTCAAAAATATCCGTTGGCAAGTTTTCGAGTTCAGAGGTGGCTCCTCAATTCAGACGTCTGGTTTGAGGAGCCACCTTTAATGTCGTATAACTTTTTAAGGGTTTAACTACAAATTCCAGAACCCAGCCTACAAAATCGGCTAATTTACGCTCGTTCAAATATGAGACATGGCTCCTTAATCCAGACAGACACATTTTACTGACGTAAAGTCGTTAATTTGCCTTTTGCTGTTGAAAACTGAAATTTTTACAATTATTTTTACTATAGTACAGTAAGTTGATAGGTACTCCATTAGCTTAATAATAAATTTCCCTGATACAATAATAGTAATTTTTGGAAGATTCTGATATAAGTAACAATATCAAGAATGTATCTAGTCTAGCTAAAGTAGACATGTATTCAAATTATTCACATTTTACTAAACCCAAACAAGCATGTGTGTTTCACAGCGAACCAATTCAAATCAATATCAGTATTTACGCAGTTCAGATTGCTGAGATATAGATAGATGGAATAGGGACCTATTCTAAGATTAACCAACATATAGTAACCTTAACGGAGATTGTAACGTTACGTTTAGTCGGGCTGTAAGGCGTAAATCAAATTACTTCATAATTAAATGTCGGCCAGTAACAATAAAAGGTAAACCGAACCTTAGTACCGAGGCTACCGTTATAAACCGATCTTATTCTACTAGTAACAGTCTAGGACTGCCTCCACAGTGGAAACTTAACAAATTATGGCAGGTTTTATAGAAAAACAATTATGACATATGACAATGTTGAAAATGTCAGAATATGAAAATATTCTAAGATTTTTACAAAAAGAGGAAAATAATAGTTTAAACTATTATTTTCCTCTTTTTGTAAAAATCTACATACATCATCTATATACAATTTTGGATGTTAAATAAAACAGTCAAAGATAACTAAAGTTATGTTACGATAGGTAAAGGTATGCTTTCCAGAGGTAAACGTGTTCAATAATATATAAAAAGTGAGTAATATGAGTGTCATACGATATAATAATCCTATCCTCCTCCTCCTCCTCCTCGTTTGTCTTAAGACAACGTATAATAGATATAAAATTACTGCAATAACTTATTTAAAAAATTAAAAAGGGAATATGAACATAATGAGTTTGAAAAACATCGTAACAAATCCCAAGGCTACCTGGAAACTTATAAAAACTATCTCCAATCTTTAAACGAATAAGAATTCTGCTAGTGAACTGCTGCCCCTTGCTCCGGAAGTATCACAATCACTTGATTTGTTTAAAGATTATTTCGCAAATGTGGGGATGGAGCTGGCATCTGATATTAGGAATTCCACAAATTATGTCTCGACAACCACTGACGCTGGTTCGCTTGGTGTCCATTCCAGTTCAATCACCATCTTAAACACAGACAACGAAGAAATCGAGCGACTAGTTCTTGGCCTCAAGCTTAATAGCGCCGTAGGATGGGATGGTATCCCGGCTACTGTGATATTTGGTGCCAAAAACATTCTTGTTCCAGTTATCTGTCATGTTTTTCACCTTGCCCTTTCGTCTGGAATATTTCCAGCTACTTTAAAAAAAGCTATAGTGCATCCTATTCTTGAAAGTGGTGACAGAGTCAAAGTCAAAGTCAAATCATTTATTTCAAATAGGCCCTTGAAAGGCACTTTTGAACGTCAAAAATTACAAAAAAAAATTGAATTGATTCTAGTCGCCCATTCAAAAAGGTAGTTTTCGTATGGAGAATAATGGGCAAGAAACTCCACCGTTACTCTTTTAAAATGTTTTACAATATTTTGTATATGTAGGTACATTAGTTATATAATTATATGTGAAGACGATGCATCTAAAAATAAAAAAATAAATTACTATACCACAATATAGGTAAAAATATTTTTTTAAAGAGAGCAACAACAGATAAATTAATTACTTATGTGATACGAGTAGATACATGGTTCTCACATATTTACAAACATTGTAAAAGTAGACGATTTTCAACAAAAAAAAGTTACAATTAATAAGTCAGTGTGTGAGGAAGTAATCACAGAATGTAAAATCAATGTCATATAATAAAATATAATAATTTATATAACTTAAATTAGCAACCAGTTTGATTTTGTCTAGATTCTAGATTATCCTATGGAGCTGGACCAGCATGTTTCCAAGCATTCTTATCTTGGATATAATCCTCTAATTTGTAATATGCTTGTTTACAAAGTGTACTTTTAATATGAGTTTTAAATTTTCTTTCATTTAATTGTAAAATATCACAAGGTATTTTGTTGTAACATTTAACACAGTACCCCATAAAAGATGTATGTACTTTAGATAATCTGAAAAATGGTTGATCTATTTTATCTTTATTTCTAGTATTAAAATTATGTCTATCGCTTATTTTATTAAAAATATGTAGATTAATTCTTACATACATAATATTTTCATAAATGAATTGGCAAGGTACCGTCATAATATTAATCTTTCCAAATAGTTCCCTAAGAGATTCGCGACGATGTAAATCATAAATCGCTCTGACAGCTCTCTTTTGTAAGATAAAGACGGATTCAATGTCAGCAGCCCGACCCCACAGTAAAATGCCATACGACACAATACTGTGGAAGAGGCACTGTCAGCACCTACAGACCCATATCGGTTTTATCTATCCTATCTAAACTCCTAGAAAAAATACTAAATAAACGCTTGCTTGACTATCTCAACTCACAAAATATTCTGGCTGACAACCAATTTTGGTTTAGATCTGGCAAAAAGTCGGAAGATGCTATACTAGAATTATTGGGTACAGTAGCCCAAAATCCTAATAATAAAGATAATACCATAGCTATCTTCCTTGATCTCTCTAAAGCTTTTGACATTGTCTCCTTTCCTCTCTTAATGACTAAAATGGAAGGGGTTGGCATAAGAGGTTTACCGCTGGATATTTTCAAGAGTTACCTTAGTGGTCGTTCTCAAGTAGTAAAAATTTAAAACCATTCCAGCCAAGAAGCTTTCTCTCCTACGGTATTCCACAGGGTAGTGTTCTAGGACCCATCCTGTTCCTAATATATATAAATCACCTCTGCAAACTTGCGCTTGTAAACTTCAAAATAATTACCGCTGATGACACCGTAATCCTGGTGAATGGCAGTGACTGGACCGAAGCTTGCAAGTTTACGGAGTCTGCCCTATGTACTATCATGACGTGGTTACAGTTAAGACAAAACTTGCTCACAGTTAAACTGGTTAAGATTAGGTTCATCACATTTAGTCCGAGGAAAGCATCACAACCATCTCCGACCTACTGTCTGACAGCTCATGTAATCGATACAATCAATAATAATGGTTGTGATTTGTTTTATTAAGTTCTGTTTACGTTTTAAGTTTTTATTTTCGCTTGAGTATAGATTTTGATGTTTTTGTTGGTATATTCAAATTCAAATTCAAAAGTCATTTATTCAAAATAGGCTGAGAATCAGCACTTTTCAAACGTCAAAATTACATAAAACAGTCCCCCAAAAACGCCCACCCTTCACCACTTCCTAGAGCTTAGCTGGGAAGAAGAAGTGGCGCAACAAACTCCCCAGCAAGTAGTAGTATATTGGCGTGTGCTAGCTGTCATTATGGCAAATAATTTTGTTTAATGTTTTGTGTTGAGTAATGTAAATTATTTTGCATACTATTGTATAGAATCAAGTTTTTTTTCTAACTGAATAGACCGCAGTACTGCTGGGGAGTTTGTTACGACACTTATTCTTCACAGAAGGGCGGGCGTTTTTTGGGGGATGTATTTTGACGTTCGAAAAGTGCTGATTCTCAGTCTAGTTTGAATAAATGACTTAACAAGCGAAATGTGGGTGTAATATAAGTACACCCTCTGCCTAACCCTTCGGGTAATACAGGCGTGATATTATGTATGCGTACCTGGGTAGTAACTGGGTAAATCTATTATATTACAAAACAGTAAGTATACGCTTTCAAAGTTGAAAGTAGGCCTCATAGCCCGCAGAGTGCTGGATAAACTTAATATCGTCAACGACTACCAATAGGGTCGTCGTTGACAGATGGGGAAAATGTAAATATTTTACTCACACACAAGTGTGCTAAAAATACATAATGACATCCTAAACACTTTCACTCCCACGCAACACAATAACCTGCAATACAACGTTACATTCAATAACACGTTAATGTATTTCCTTTACTAACAACCGCTATGAATATCAATGAAAGCATTCTCACACATTCGCTGCAAACTGAAATAACAAACGACTATGTTCTGAATAAAATAAATGTTGGAGTAACGTGGTAGTAGCGTCGCACATCGCAAAGGAATGTTAACGTTACTTCTCACTAGAGTAGAGCTTAACGTTCGCTGTGAAGAAGGATGTCATCTATCTTCTTCTATCTATCTTCTTCTTCTATATAAAAATGAATCGCTAAAAGTGTTGCTAAGCACAAAACTCGTGAAGGGCTGGACCAATTTCGCTAATTCTTTTTTTGTTGTGTTTGTTATTGTAAGGAGAAGGTTCTTACGGAAAAAAAAAAAAATTGCGCAGAAAATTGGAAAATTTCAGAAAACTTAACGACTATTTTAACTTCGCTCGTTGGACAGTTAGCGCGTTTGATGAATGTGAATTTAGCAGAGTAATAGGTTCGTAGGTATGTAGGTAGGTAGGTAGGATAGGTAGGGTAGGTAAGTAGGTAGGTAGGTAGGTAGGGTAGGTATGTAGGTATGTAGATACGTAGGTAGGTAGGCTAGGTAGGTAGGTAGGTAGGTAGGGTAGGTAGGTAGGATAGGTAGGTAGGGTAGGTAGGTAGGTAGGATAGGTAGGTAGGTAGGGTAGTAGGTAGGGTAGGTAAGCAGTAGATAAGTATATAGTGCTACCCGAGCGAAGCCGGAGCGGGGCAGCTAGTTTCTAATAAAAATAGGTTTTAATTGAACTTTGCTACTTTAAAAAATATTTAATTTAGTTCTCAAATATATTATTATCGTCTTGTAATATTTAGAACTTTAAAATAAATATCAACCCAGCTTATTAACTATTATACACCGTGACATTTGAATCACAGTTTTGCTAGAACAAACGTTGTTCAGACCATGGTCTGCTACCATTGTAGAGCATCCAATAAAAAAAAAACATCTTTAGTTATTGAAAAAACACAAAAAAGACAAAGTTAAAAAAGTCGGTATTATCGTTTCTCCCTGCAACACAGACAGACAGACACACACACAGACAGTGTGGCACTCGCGTCTCAAAATTAGACGCGGCGCGGCGCGCGTGCACGCGCACTGAACACATCATTGTCTAGATACTGGGAAAAGTAGGTACATACCTCCATAAGCGAAATTTAGTAATCACTTATTTTTTTTACGTCTTACTAGAAAATACCAAAGTTAAAAGTTAACTTCGGTAGGTATTTTATCACTGGCTACTTCAAAACAGTAAAAGAAAAAGGTATGGCTTTGGCTATGCTAAACTTTGGTAGGGACCTATTTTTTAGCTCGCACGATTGCACGACGCGACCAGCGACGCACCGTACCGATAGCGCGGCGAGGTGGCTGACCTGTTATTTTATCATTTCGTTCTAGGTGCAAACTTACGGTAGGTACTATCAGACATGATTTTAATTATTTCCTGTGGGAACTACGTACGGGTACCTTTTGTATCTAACGTGACATTACCTAGGTATTATTTATTTATTAGGATTTTACAGGAACACGACAAAAACAAAACTTACCACAAAACTGGGTCAGTGGGTCGTCTTAGGGGGCGGATTCCGGGTTAGCTCCATGTGCACCAAGACAAAATTTGACTCCAAGAGTACATGCACCTAGCTTCCGCCAGATTGTCACCAGCAATTGCGTAAAAACGCACGATATCCAACCACTCCACATTCGATTAGTTAGAACTAATTTTCACAAAAAATGCACGATGTAATACGGGTATTTATTGTATTGTATCTAACGTGAGATTATTAGGTATTATTTATTTATTGGGATATTACAGGAACAAGACAAAAACAAAATGTATACCACAAAACCGGGTAAGCTTCGTGTGCACCAAGACAACATTCACTCCAATTTTCCACATTCGAATAGTTAGAACTCATTTCACAAAAAAACCTGCGATGCGTACCTGTGACGTTAGTACATCGGATGCATTTCGATTTCGGTAGACTGGCTACCGCCCGGGCGGTGGCGCGGGCGGTGCGGGCGGCCCGCGGCATTCAACAAAAGGAATGGGCGGAACGATACTTCACGCGGTTGCATGTCATTGGCTTAATTTATTTGAATATCGGCCCGCGTTCGCCGGACATCCATGTAGTCCACGTGGACTCCTCATAACTCTTTTGAATGCCATATCGCTGCCGCGATAAGTATTTTAATGTTACGGTTAATGTTTGAACTCGTTTGAGCAACATACGACTAATTTGAGAACGCCTAGTTTAGTTTGTTTTAATAACATATTTGATGCTATAGAATGGTACTAGACCTTGGTCTGAACAACGTTTGTTCTAGCAAAACGTGATTCAAATGTCATGGTGTATATTATTAATACTTTGTTTCAATCTTAATAATAATATAATCTAGTTACCTACGGGACGTAATTTTTTCGCAGTTCATCATTCTTATTTTTGAAAGGTTAGAGTGTGCTGAAGCGTCTCGTATCAGTGGAAGATCGCAGAGTTATTAGTAGAACAAAATATTCTGTTTCTTTATTTTTTTTATTAAAAAGTTTTAATATTTTTAAATCTAGTTTTTTTTTACACTTCACTGCATTAAGAGTAGTACTGCAGTACTGTAACAGGTAAGATCATCTACGGGCTCTTGCAAACCGGTTCAATTAATAAAAATCGGTCACTTGGAAGAATGATCACACATACGCAGTACACACAACGTTAATAGGCTAGCAGATAGTGCTTCGATCATCTAGAGATCCATTAAAGTGATTTGTAGTCAGTCAATTGTCGATAAAGAGATCAACACTGATACTGGTGTAGATTGACGTACTGGGCGGGAATAGCATGAAATTATTAAGAACGCTACCTCTTTACATTGCTATAACTTATCACCAAACAAGCAATTATCTTGTTGGTCTAGTGGTCGCAAACGTAGTAGCTGTCCTGGGTTTGATTTGGTTTAGGCAGTGCTTTTTCATCTAGAATTTTTCAGTAGTAGCCAGGAGTCTGGGTTTTTCCCTGGTTGATGGCAATAGGCTAGCTCCCTATTACATCGGACTAAACCATAACTGGTGAAATGTGGATGCACTATATACGTACATCCACGTTCACAGGCGTGATGGTATGTTAAGTAACAGAATAAATGTAAAGACATTTTTCAAACTTTGTTAAGCTACAATTGTTACATAATTATGATATAGGTTTTGAAAAACCCGTTGCTTTTTATAACCTACGACAAATTAATCAAACGTTGGCTGTCTAGTTTTGTCTTCCAGTTCGATAACAAATACCTAGTGCATATTTTTTATGAAAATTAAAACACAGAACATATTCATAAATAAATTACTTTACGAGGAACTGCCAAGCGAACGTCATAAAATAAGACCTCTTAAAGATACGAGTTCACTAAAGAGTAATTCAAAATGTCAGCACCGTTTAGTTGCTTTATTCGGTAACAACAAAGTGAGAATATCTTTTACCAAAATTGCATGCTAGATAATCATAATTGGATACCTCGTTGTTGCAGAGAAATTAATTTATTTGTGTGTGGGCTCAAAGGTCAGAAACGTAGGTTAAGGTTGCTGGCGAAAAGATACGTAATTATGTTTCCTACTTATAAACATAATAATGTATCATTTTGCAGGTGCAGTAATCCAGTACGGAGTTTAAGCAAAAAGTTAAATTGACCACAGATAACTTGGGAAATACGATTCACATGACTTTTAAAGCTCACATAATTTAGTTAAGCTCAAAAACAAACCTTTAACATGAAAAGACACAATATTTCGTATGTTATAACAAACCGTGAATGTTCTCGTAGCATACGGCATAAAATAACGCGCTCTAAAGCCTTGAATTCACTGGAGCGGAACAGAATGACAGTTCTGCAGCCATTTATTTCCTACTAAAATATTCCGAGAATTTATTATTTCACAAAATGTTCTACTTAATAAATGCATTGTGTTTGTGTTAATTTCTGTAACAAAACAAAAGGTGCTAGAAATAACAGAAAATGTATTTTAAGAGTTAATCTTGACTGTGATATCAAAAGCTTTGTAGAATTGACTAGACATTGTTTATGGGGGTTTTCGTGCACAAAATCGACTGATTTTGATCAATTTTGTTAATTGTTTGAGATAAAAGGAATAAAAAAATTAAACAAAATTATTTGTGACTTGAAAAGTCGAATTCTTTGTTTTGCATGTAGGAAGGGATTTTTTTAATAAATTAAGGCATCATCTGCCTAGCCTTTTCCAACCTATCTTGGGGTTGGCTTCCAATCTAACCGGATGCACCTGAATACCAGTATTTTACATGGAGCGACTGCCTATCTGACGTCCACAATCTAGTTACTAGGTAACACGATACCCCTTGGTAAGACTGTTTGTCAGATTTTTGGACTTCTCACTACCCGTAACGACTGTCTAACGAACAAATGACAGCCGGGACCAACGGCCGTGCTTTCCGAGGCAGGGAGGGTCTTGGTATGTAAAGATGGACACCCATCCACGGACCAACCGCGGCAAGCGTAACTTAACCTGGTCGATCGACCCGTGCGGCTGTTATTACTTAGCTACAAGACCCGTTTAAAAAAAAAATTAAGTATTCATTGAAAATCACAAAAAATCGCAACAAGTTTTCCAAAAAATTCGCGATTCTGATGTTTGATCATATTTTTACAAGAAACTACGTTTGATTTTGAACATTAAAAAACATAATCAACATTATTTAAATATATGGTCTACTGGGACGTGGTTTTTTTCATCTTTTGTACAAAATATATCAGAAAAATGATGTTGAAAATACCTATTTTTCGATCCTTAAAATCACGTAGTTTTAGTTATAGTACATATCTTCATTAAGTAAATCAATGGCGAAATAAACTATATTTTGGAGAGTGCAAAAGTCATGAAACTATTAACAGGTGCTGTGACTGACACGAATGGTTTAGCACAACAAAAACTGTACTTTTATAGTTACACAGACTAATGTTTAATTTATTTTCAAGCTTTCTCACAATTATTAGATAATAAATTGACAAAAGAGCGTTTTTTAAGGATTATGTGAATTAAAAAAGTATGAATGGATAGTTCAAATTGTAATAATGCAAACTTAAAAACTTAAAAAATACAATAAGGAATTTAATTTAAATGTAATAGTGTATACTACCTAAAAGGAATTTAACTTACCCTTTTCAGCAACGATGGGAAATCCAAAATTGAGTGGTTTTTGGTTCGTCTATCTTCTTCCCGTAAAAAAACAGCAGATTAAAAGGAAGAGAAGTAGTTTATTCTGCACAAATGAAACGCACATTACAAAAGTTAAAGATAATGCTAGTACTGAAACCAAAAGCTCAGTAGCTGAAAGAAAATAAATAAATATTTAGATTTCAATTTACAAAGTTTATAGTCGTCTATGTCTTATGTGATGCCAGGTCATAAAAATTACAAAAAAGGTTTTTTTAATAATCATTGTTGTAATTTTTCTTTCAATTGAATCAGTAATTAATTCTCACAGGAATCTCTACAATATCGTAGGTTCATTTATAGACATAAGACAGACTCAAATGCAAAAACCCTGAAATCAGGAAGAACTCATTCTCAAAACCAAGTATTATTTTAGTTTAAGAGAGTTTACGTCTAGCGCGTGAAGTCAAGTTTAGGTAAATTCTTTGCAAAAATCACTCACACAGAAGCACGCGTACATGTGTGCGTAGAGTTGGCGCGTTCGCTCTGTTTATAGTCAGAGTAACCGACTTTGATCCGTTCAATTTAGAGCAATAATTTATAGTAAATATTTAATGGGAATTTAAATCCTATAATTCGTGTAAATAATAATTTCATATATTAAAATGAAACAGTTTATTGATCTTACCATTCTTGTCGTGATAATTTAACACTAGGCATAACAATTTGATGAATCATATTTGTTTCTTCATGTTCATCTACTCATCTTATTATTACTTCAAGCAACAACAACCGCAACACGTCATACTCATAGCTACATTATGGGTACTATTAACATTAGCATGTCGGTGACGCGAGCCCATAAGATTTTCCTCTACAAAAAATCGCTCAACGGGCCTAGAGAAGTATTCACTTAAAAAAAAAAACATATGCGTTCGAGGGAACCCTGTCAGGAACAAAGATCATTCTCACGTATCATTTAAAACAAAAAAAAAAATTCGCAGCCATCATCTTGGAATTACATTTTGACCTCAGTATCGGCTTTAAACCCCTCGAAAACGAATGCCTCTAAATACTACCATAGCCGGATTGAGAGAAAGTGTGTCCACATACTGCTGTCCTATCACTAACATCGTTTTCGACTTTCGGCAATGGCTGACATCGAAATAATTACAGCGCCCGCGCTGTATCTTTTTGCAATACAAAAGTAGTTCAGTATTTAGAAAGATAACAAATTACAAAAGAGAAAATAGATTTATATTTTGACTTCACTGGTGCCGATTCTTTTGTATACCGAACTATCACAAAAATTCATTACTTTTGGCTATGAAAATCATAAAGCTATCTATAAAAAAAAAAACTAAATTAAAAAAAAAATTGACAACTAAAATCTCCACGTGGTATCTCCACGACTCCACGTGGTACTTGTTTGCCTTACCCCGTGAATTTTTAATCGCGATTAAAAATGGTGTGGATTACAATTAGTTGTCATGAACTAAAACGCACACTTATAGCTCGACTTCAGGTGCAAAAACAGTGCTGTATCTATTTTTTCTTTTCTTTTGCTGATGTCCTATCGCAAAAATAATGAAAATTTCGAACCCCTGTATGAAACCCATAAACATCTGAAAGTCAATATGTAGGTAATATTTTTTCATATTTTCCATACAAAAAGTGAAAAATTCCATATAAAATACGACGAGGGATGTTTTTAGTGCCGGAGGCGCGAATGGGGTGCACCCCAGCGGGCCTCCGGCACTAAAAAGAAAACACGGGGTAGGGCAAACCGCGGGTGCCACGTGGAGTGGCGATTGTCAAATTCGATTTTAGTTGTGTCAAAATATTTTTAAATTTAGATATTTGTTTCTTTAAAATTCTCATAGCCAAAAAGTAAGGAATTTTAGTGATACTTTAGTTCGGTGTACAAGAGAATCGGCACCATTATCGACTTTAGCACCCTAAATTAGTTTTCACTTCAATAAAATGTTTTACTTACTAAAGTACTAAGATTTGGCGATCATACTATACTCGTGCAATATCGTTGTACGCACGAAAAAGGTCAACAGCGGTCAAGCAGAGCGCCGAGCGACACGTCCACTCTCTGGAAGGCCTCACGGAGGACTAATTTGAAATAGTTTGCGCGTGGAGTTTTATAGTAGTTTTAGAGTAGTTTTAAAATATTTCTAGAAAAATAATAGAACACATATAGTTAAAATTTTAAATTGCAAGTTTTTAAGATGATGTTCTTCTATTACAGTAATCTATTATTATATTAAATTAATAAGATATATTGGTAAAAAAAAAACATTTTACTGAGTAAAATTTCTTTATAATTTCGTTTTGTTTGGATTTTTATTTCTCATGTAGGGAACCTAAAATGTTTTTTTTTAAACTAAGTTTTTTCCTAAGGATATTTGTAGTTAGATAAAAAAATATTGTTAGTTAGGTTGATCAGTGATTTAAGATATTTGTAGCTTCAAAGTTGACGCTCGAAGTGAAATTATCAAAACCTCTGTTCAGTTATCTTGATAGAATTCACAAATACTATAATAATCTAAAAAAAATCCTAACTAAGAATTTAGACAACAATATTTCCTAAAATTATTAGTAATTATTTTGGTTTTAAAATAATGTTTGATGGATATTAACTGGGTCGAAAAGTACTGATTTTGAGCCAAATAGCGCACGGATGGCGTAAACACTCTTAATACAAGCCAACTTTCATCTAACCCATTTAAGAGATGAATTTTCAAAAGTCCTTCCTTAGTGCTCACCTACGTTACATAAGAAACTCTTAAGCATAAGTTCATGGTTCTAACCAGCAGTGGTTCAGGCAGGTCCGTAGTCTGTCAATGAATGAACTTACAGATTTTTATTTATCCTAAACGCACCTCAGTACCATACGCGCAGATAATGTAATACACTGTTTCTCGGTAATGGAGTTACTACATACTATCCTATCTTCAGATAACCAGATAGACATATTGACATAATACAATTCCGCACAGAATGCAGACTGATATTGCAACGGTAGCTCGGGTTATTGAATATTGGAACGCGTTTAGTGGAATTGAGCTCAATCACTTTCTGTGGCGGTAGGGTAGAAATCTGTTGGTTGACATTTGATGTATTGATCGTAATGAAAATATAAATTGTTGTCTGGAATGGTCATTTGTTAATTAATGACGTGTATGGTATATGTATGTGCGGATTAGAGAGTTTATGTACATTGCGTGTAGTTGTGTATTTTTCTATATAGATATTTATGAAACTTGTCATCATAAAGTTGGGATATAGAAAATCGCTTAGGAACATGTAACATTTTTAAGCGTTTTTCATTATATTATAGGCAATAATTCAATGCAAAATGAAAAATAAAAAACAGGCCAAGTGCCAGTCGGACTCGCACGAAGGGCTCCGTACCGTATTAACATCGAGCAAAACATGCCGAAAAAACACCATGTTTCCCCTTTAATGATTAACTATATTTTATACTTGTTTTTATAACGGCAACAAAAGTACACAATCTGAAAATTTCAACTTTATACGTGTATCGGTTCATGAGATAAAGCCCGCTGATAGACACACAGACAGCGGAGGTTTCGTGGTTTTTTTTTTTGTTCAGATAAATGAAAATATTTAACAAAGAATATTATTCATCCCAAATTAAAAAAATCACAAAATTTGTATTTTCATTTAATGATACTGTGAATTACAAAGTTATTTTTTACAGTTGCAGAAAATCGCACATATGTAACAAAGTACCATACGAATCGGTATTTTAATATTTGTTGATTAAATACAGTAGGGTACATCATATACAGAAGTTTTAGATTCCTAACTTGTTTAGTTGTTGCAATAGAGCTCATACAAAAATGGTCTAAAACTGACAACTTTTCCGGCCCCCTATTTAATTTCTTTATATATGAATATATATCATTTATACATTTATATTAGTACTCTGCTCGATGAATTCTAGGCAATGACACCCCACATGACAGAGTAGAATTTTTCTTCAAAATTAAATCAAAGTTTATTTATTGTATGGGGATCTCCTTTTTTAACTTTATTAAATTTTTATAATTTTTTGTTATAGTGGCAATATAAATACACAATCTGTGATCTACTGTCTACTATTACCTACGGTTCATGAGACCCTCTGACAGACAGACTAGACGACGAACGGACGGACGGACAGCAGAGGCTGATTAATAGGGTTATAGGGTTCTGTTTGGCACCCTTCGGGTATAGAACCCAAAAAAAATAGATTTACGAGCACAGAACAGACATAGTAGGCTTGCTGCACTTCGGGACAAGAATACTTCCACTCAGCATGATGCTTTACTATGGGGGGGGGGGGGGCAGCACAGCGCTGATTTTCAGTGTTCAGCTGGAAATGAGGTACAAAAACTGAAATTAAAAGTTACTCCGTCCAAACACAAGAAGACTACAAGTTTAAATAACGAGCAAATTCTAAATCCCCAATCTATAGGCTATTCATTAATCTAAGTGTAAAACACAACGTTATTTAAAATTATGATAATGATCTAGCTGGTGGGCGTGACTCTTTACCCAACATTTTGGGTTCCGGGCCCCTAACTATTCCAATTTCAACAAGTTCGGAATTCCCGATCGCCTTCATTTAGAATCTAAATAAACTAGTTCTAAAACCAATCGGGTTCAGTTAATGAGCGTAGTTTTATGTAATGGATTTTTTGCTGAAGGGTTAAATATTTTGGGCTTAAGTTAGGGATTAATTAAGGAAGTTAGAGGATGTTTGTTAGAGGATGTTTTATTTATGATGTTTGGTAAAGGGTCGGACGGTGCCGCAAGTCAGCTTAAATTGGGGACGTCACTTAATTATAAATTGTTATTAATTAATCACATCTTTTTTGTTATATCTTGTGATGTTTCTACCTGACTCCCAGTAGACTTTGCGACGAATATGTGTTAATAGATCCCCAACTGATTTACAATAATTTAAGAAATATAATTACTTTGTAGATACTTTTTCCACAGTTAATGGAAAAATATAAAACAACAAGTTTTGCAGCTCATTTCAAATACATAATTTTATAAAGAATGGAATCAATCGAATCTACTCAGTGTCGTATAATGTTCATTTAAACGAATATTCCTATCGATATTGGATAAAATGCACGGGTTCTCTAAAGATAATATTGAACTAAGACGGTAGCTGTAATCATAAAATTCTGTAGTATGAATAGAATATCCACAGCTAGTTAGTATATGATGCACAGAAATGGAAATTCTCTCTATTAAAAAGTGAAAAGCGACTTACTAACACGTTATTAGTAAGTCTAGTAACTAGTGTGTGACTGGTTGTGGCGTCGCCGCCATTTAAATAGAGCGGTGACAATCTGTTCAATTCTATTCTACTTATTGGTGATTTGAATTTGTAACCGGCTACTTGATGCGAAATATATTAACAGACAAGTGCTATTATAATTTAATTGACTTTTTGACCTTTTAACATACTAGAACTTTATAATATTATTTCTCTAGGATTATTTATTCTCATAAAATTTAATATTGAATGTTAGTGAACCAGTCTTTAGTCTTTGGTTCACTGAATGAATGAATTATTTGTGTTATGAAAATAAAAATAAAATATTGTACGCCTCGTCAGGCAAAACATGTACGGACTTTTTACCTTTATTTAAGATCTTGCATGCTCGATTTGTATGTAAACACATGTTTGACAAATAAATTATCTTTTATCTTTAATCTTTTTACTTTGAGTAGCGTCGTGGATAATGGGACTTACAATCACCAGAGAGACCATATGAAAGTAATTGTCACTAAACTTCTTTTTTTTTTTTTGAGGATGGGAAATCATCAAATGACTTCTCCCGCTCTGGGCAGAGCGAGAGGGTGTGTCAGACTTTTACTGACTGAAACCCACCCGTGTTCCTTCCGTTGCCTGTGTGCCGGGGCCGCGATATCCCTTTCGGACAAACCCGCAACCCCAGCAGGCATTGGTCTTTCGACCCCGTCGGTTGGTGCTGACATCTTTTTGAGGCGCGCGTGGAACACAACGCGCCGTCGACACGGGCCTGGTCCTTATCTGAAGGCGAGCTGCCCATTGCTCACCGTCCGCAAGCCCACGCCTACGGTGGCCGGAAGTCGGCTCTCGACTCCCGACGCCCGGGGCGTCTCCTGCGGCGACTAGGGCCGCGAGGGCGTGCAGCTTGCATCTCCCTCGCGCACTCCGCCTCCTCCTTCGCGAACATAACTGCTTCGCAGAAGGAGGTGACGACCTCCCTTGCGATCTCGCTCCAAACCGTAGCCTGAACCAGGGCCGGACGCGAGAGACCGCCGCCGCCGATCGCCTCCGTGAGGACACGGCGTTGCTCCGCCCAAGCCGGGCAGACCTCCACCGTATACTCCACCGTGTCCTCCGGGCGATCCACACAGTGGTGACACCCGGGTTTTTCCTCCCGCCTTATGCGGAACAGGAACCTCCCGAAACAACCGTGTCCGGTGAGGACCTGCGTCAGGCGGAAGGTGAGGACGCCATGGCGCCTCTCAAGCCACTCCTCAAAGAGGGGACTTATCGCCGCAATTGTGGCGTGCCCAGCGCTGGGTTGCGACAATCGCACACTCCATGCTGCCATGAGATCCCGCCGGAGCCCTGTCCGCTGTGCCGTGATTTCTCGCGGCAGCTGAGTTACACCCCAGCGTTTCGCCTCCTCGCGCAACTCCCACATGTGCGCGAGGACTTTCGCCTCCAGATCCCATGGCGGCACTTCACTCACCTTAAACAGCCTTTAGAAATGACGACAAATAAAGAAAAGAGGGGCCCGCCTCGGGACGTAACGTCACCGCCACCTTCCTGGTTGGCTAATATTTTTATCCCAGCATGAACTATTAAAATTCATTTCGATACCTACAAGAGATTCGTTACAGAGAGATCATTAGATTCGCCCTACTGCGTCAAAAGATGGTCACGTTTGTGCATAAGTTGTCATCTGCCACACAATGACGTAGTGAATAAATTGTACAGTAAATCCTAACTATATACTCAATACTCAATTCTTTATTGCATTCCACAATGTATGTGCTTAGGTGGTAAACATTTGCTTGAGGAACAATCGTGGACCCTGTCGGGCACAGCAAAAGAAAGATAGTAGAAATGTAGAGATCAGGACTTATCGTTTAACTTATAATCTAACTTATTCTAAACACACACAGATTTGAGTGGACCTGTCCAGTCAGTGCAAGCATTTGTCAGTAATCGTGGAGCTCAACCCAGAACTTAAGGAGCTCAACTCAACGAACAATACCAAAGAAAAGATATTTGGGTAGGCCGCATCAACTACTCAAACTGCCAGTCCATCATTAAAACTAACTGAGAAAGAAAAAATCAATGAAAGAAAAAAAAAAGTCCTCACATTCACAATAATTAAAATAATATAATACTTTACATAGTAATCGTGTCATTTTGTATATAATTTTCAATAATGTCAATGTGTATATAAAACTGGTTTATTGTAATGAATAATTAAAATGACAAGTTTTATGGGTTTTACAAGGCTTAGTAGAGCGAGCAGCTCAATCCCAAGCTTTTTTATCTTCTAAATAATCAGAAATTTTATATTACCCTTCTTTACAAAGTTTGGTTTTAATACAAATTTAAATCGTTTAATGGGAAAGTTTCGAATGTCAATGCGAAGTTTGTTGTAAAAGCGTATACATTGACCCATGAGTTGCCTACTCTGTGGACACGTGTGCAATGTACAGCAAGGTTGTGTTTATTCCTGGTATTTAAACTATGAATATCGGACATATTCTTAAAATTTGATATATTTTTGTGTACATACAAAAAAACATATTGGTTTTCAAAAACATATTGTGAGGCTACAGTCGGAATATTTATTTCTCTGAATTTCTTTCGAAGGGAATCTCTTGGACCTAGGTTGTAAATGGCTCGAACAGGCATTTTCTGTAGAACAAAGATAGTATTAATAACCGCACAGGTTCCCTAGAGAAGAATCCCATAAGACTATGAAATAGGCTATGAAAATAACTAAAATAAACAATTCTGGTTGGATCTGCTTCAGTTATCTGTATATTTTTTTTACCAGTATAGGCGGCTGAACTAAGCCTACCTGACAATTTTTCTATATGTGGGCCCCATTGTGATTTACCGTCAATAGTTATTCCTAGAAAAACTGTGGACTCTACAGGGTCCAACTCTATTCCATTAAATTGAACATTGGTAGTTAGCTGCCTGTCATTTGGCGTTGAAAATTTTATGAGTTTAGTATTTTTTTCGTTTAGGAGAAGATTATTTACATTGAACCAATGCACAACTTTAGAGAGTGCATCGTTAACTTGTTCAAAGTTGACTAACTGACGTTTGATTTTAAAAATGATCCCGAAGTATCATCTGCGAATAATACGATCTTGTGATTATCCCTCATGTGGTAAGGTAAGTCATTTATAAAATTAAAAATAAGAAAGGGCCTAGAATTGAACCATGCCGAACGCCCATGGTGACCGCAGATCCTGCAGATCTCTTGCCATTAACATCGTCCCTCTGAATTCTGTTGTTCAGACTAAGACAACTAAACTATAATTACGTTTTATTAGAGAGTATTTCCACTGTGTCCCGACAGCAAATAGTCGTCCTGTTCTACAGGTCGTGGCTAAGCTAATAAGTTTGTTCGCATAGATATGAGAATGATTTCTTGTCGTAACGACCACGAAATAACTCAAAGCGACCAACTTCATACGATAACTAAGTCGTCACGAAGTGCACCGACTTTTTACGATAACTAAATCGTCACGAAGTGTACGGACTTCTTACGATAACTAAGTCGTCATGAAGTGTACCGCCAATAGTGACTATAGGTGGTGTGAAAGGCGCCTAACGCGTTTCTACGCCAACACTACACGTCACCGTGGGTAGATAGAATTTCTATTAAGTTTTGAGTACCTAAGCCTCCATGTCACTTGAAACTACCTCCTTATTACTATAAAACATGATGTAAGAGGAAACCTAACGAGGTGGGGGTGTGTGTTAATCTTACAGTAGTGTTCCTCATTCCTTTGTTAGGTTATTTGAAAGGAAAATTAAACAAACTGCCTTTGCTAGAGATGGAATCAGCATGTTTTTGAAGTCACTTCGATTTTCAGGACAGGCAATTTCCGTATAGTTGAGAGATTTCTTTTTGATATAATAAGTCTTAACACTTTAAGGGTAGGCAAAACGAAATCTTGTTATGGGTTTTGGACAAGTTTATGTAGAAAAATTAAAGTAGTATCCACTGAAAGAGGTTTACTAGTCAGTGCATAGCACATGTGTGAGTACTATGTACCGACTACCATTTAGGTACTGGGTATGTCTTTCATTGACTTGAATGTGCCTTGGCGGTTGAGAGTATGTCATGCTCACTCTAATGTCTCGCTGACGGTGGCGCGTGTGTTGGATCATTTAGCTGCCTTCAAAATGGTTGAGCTGAATGGTGCTAATCCATGCGTCATGTTCGTGAACGGGCGCCGTCAGTACGGACTGGTCATCTCTTGTGAGTAACTACCACTTACGGCTTATTTTAATTTAATTTAATTTTTGAATTTTTATTATTTTTATTTTTGTTACGGACGCTTTTAACGTTTTGCATCGTTCTCACATGAATAACTTCAACATGAATGATATAACCAATCTTTTTGTAACCATAATATTATGATTTAAAAGAGTGTCCCTGGAGTTTCTTGCCCGTGCTTCTCCTTAGGTACCTACTACGCTTTGGAATGGGCATCTAGCTTCATATTTCTGACTTACCGACCACTTGAAAATTCAAAAGTGCCTGTAATTGGTTTATTTTAAATAAATACTTTGAGTTTGAGTTTGAGTGAAAAAATCGGATTGAAGATAAACCTGGTAAATTATTGTTTAAAAACATTAAATATCACCAAAACGTGCAAAACGCTCTGCCGTATTTTAATAACTTTAAGAGTCACCTAAACTTAAATAAAGAAAACAAAGGAGAGTGAACCCACCGATTTTTTCTATTGTTCATAACATTACTTCTATTTGGCGTAAAAAGTTCGGACATTTTCGGTATTTTCACGGTAACAAAAATGTGACGAAAATTTCCGAATTTTCACCGTTATTAAAATATGGCAGTACTTTTCGCACGTTTTTATTGACATACATTTTTTTTACAATCAGTTACAACGTTTATTCTCAATCCGATTTTTTAATATGTATTCTGAGTACTAACAATAAAAATGACATCGGAAATATTGCCGAAAATACTCTTCACAAACATTCAAAAAACATATGCCATTATATACGGACAAACTGTAAAACAGAACAACTAGTGTGCGATATAGAAACGAAATTAAAAACATTTACAATGAATGACTTCTGTATAATACTAATAGGAGAGGAAGACTTTAAAACTACGAACGACTACATTCAATTGACACTCAACATTAGAACAACCTTACAAAAAGTAAACCACACGAACATAATAGTTTGCACTCCGTTATACAAGTATAATTACCAGAAAATTATGTATAATTGGAGAATAGAACACTTCAATAATTTACTATATCTTGATATAATGTCTCATCAACATGCGTATCTCTTGGACTCGAACAAGAATCTGGCAAATGATTATACAATGTTTACCAAACAAACAGGACTACTAAACAATTTTGGCATGCAGACAATCTTCAAAGATATTGACGAATTTATCAGTGGTGTTAAAAAATACGACTTATTGACAATAGACACCGATACAACACCTAATGACGAACAATTGGACACTCAGTTTTTTCTATGATAACTATATAAATATACTACACCAAAACATTGCAGGATTGCTAAATAAATCTGACGCACTTTCCGTATGCCTAGATGAACTCATGGTGAAGAATATTAACATTGACATAATTTGCATAACTGAGCATTTCATGATGGCTGGATATGAACAGTATCTGTCAATCTCTAACTACGATCTAGCTACATGTTTCAGTAGAACAGACATAAAAAGAGGTGGAGCATGTATCTTGATAAAAAAAGGACATCATTGGAAGGAAATTACTGAAGTTACGAATTTAGCAATAAGTAGCACATTTGAATGTTGTGCTATTGAACTAATCCATATTGACACCATTGTAATCTGCATTTATAGAGTCCCAAATGCAAATAACTTAACAACTTTTTTTGAGCGTCTGTATAAATTATGCCAGTTTATAACAAAGAAAAATAAACGAAATATTGTAATATGTGGTGACTTTAACATTGATACTTTGAAGCGTAATAGACTTAGATTACTAGATTTAGAATGTCTTTTGCTGAATTTCAATTTTAAATTAGTAATTAATCAGCCAACCAGACTATCTAGTAAAACATGCATAGACAATTTTGCGCATAATCTAGGTAAAAAATGTAAATATGACATAATGGATTTTGCCTTATCCGACCACACCTGTCAAATTCTCAAGTGTCCGGTGAAAAGAATATTTGTTTTAAAGCATTGGTACATTGAACGCCGCGACTACAATATAGAAAATATGAGTAAGTTTAGGGAATGTTTAAAAAATGTTTCTCTATCGGAAATATATATACTTGATGATCCGAATTCAGCTTATAATCTATTTCTGGAGACATTTACCCTACTGTATAATTTATGTTTTCCATTAAAACGTATCAAATTAAGCATACACAAGAGACCACAGTGGGCATCGCGGGGAATTAAAACGTGCAGTAAAAATAAAAGAACTCTTCTGTGGCGTTACCGACTGGAACGGAATGAACAAAACAAACAAGAATTTAAAAAATATACAGCAATATATAAAAGAATAATTAAATGAACACAACGTGCTCAGAACAGCTATAAAATCAAATCATCATCTAACAAGTCGAAAGCAACATGGGAAATCATTAATCGAACTAAGATAAATACGCCTTATAAAAACTCAATTGGAAACATTAAAATTGGAAATAAAATAGTAACATATCCGTACGAGATAGCGAAAGCCTTTAACAACTTTTTTGTCGACAAGATTATACCAATCAGTAATAGAGGCGTACAGGTGACATCAAATATCTCAAAATCAAGCAATTCAATGTTTATGGCACCAAGTAATGAAAATGACATCAAAGCCATAATTAAATCTTTGAAAAATACCGGTAGTGTAGGTAATGATGGAATTTCTACAAAAGTTATTAAATACGTCTCAGACTACATTAGTAGACATTTGAGCTATATTCTCAATCTGTGCATAACACAAGGTACATATCCAACTAACCTAAAAACAACTGTGGTAAAACCATTATATAAAAAAATAACAAAGAATGCATGGAGTCTTATAGGCCCATTGCGCTTGTTCCAATAGTATCAAAGGTATTTGAAAAATACATTTATGAACATATTTATAAATACCTGGATAAACAAAAAATTTTGACTGAGGAACAAAAAGGATTTCGGAAAAGTAAAACTATTAATATGGCTATCTACGACTTTTTGAATAATGTATATATGAATGTTGACAATAGAATACCTGTGTGCTCAATATATTGTGACATGACTCAAGCCTTTGACTATGTGGACCATAACATTTTGTTAAGTAAACTGAACGCCTACGGCATTAGAGGTAATGTCTTGAATTTAATAGAATCTTATTTAAAGAACAGGAAACAGTACGTTGAAGTATCTGAAATAGATTTAAAAAATAAATGTCAACGAATTTACAAGTCTGATCTTCGAACAATTTCATATGGCGTACCCAAAGGCAGTGTTTTAGGGCCTCCTCTATTTATAATCTATATAAATGATATGCTAAAAGTTACATGTCACCCAATGTCACTATTCGCCGATGACAGCACTGTGACCATTAATAACACACACACTCAAAACTATAACGAAGAAATTACTAAGACAATAACCTCCATAATACGATGGTTAGATAATAATAATCTAAAAATTAATATTGAAAAGACGAAATTAACGATGTTTAGCCAACGTTCAAACACAAATATGAGTATATACTATGACAGCCAATGCATAACACAAGTAAACACATCTAAATTCTTAGGTTTAACAATTGACAAAAAATTAGATTGGAAAACACACACAGAGGAGCTAACCAAACGAATTAGTAAGTCTGCTTATGCTCTCTATAAACTTACCGCAGTAATGAGTGTGGATGCCTTAGTCACAGCATATCATGGCTTGGTAGGTTCAGTTCTGAGATATGGTGTTATTTTTTGGGGGAATTCAACCAATAGGGAAATAGTCTTTAAAGCACAGAAGAAGTGTATCAGGACAATGTTTGGATTGCAGGTCATAGATACATGTAAACCATTATTTATTAAATTTAAAATATTGACTCTTCCATCCTTATACATTTTTGAGGTTGCTGTATTTGTTAAGACCAATCCAAAATTATTTAAAAAAATGTCAGACATTAATAACCGAAGTCGACGGAATAACAATAGCTTATGCGTAAGAAGGTCCCACACAGCATTAATGTATAAAAGTGTATTTTGTATGGCGCCAGTCATATTTAACCAGATACCACGGTCAATCAAAGAATTGAACGTGAGCTTATTTAAGAAACGGCTAAAATCCTTACTGGTGAACAAAGCATATTACAATATTTCGGAATTTTTATCAGACAAAAATCTAATGACAGAATGTTGACATGCTAGTAAAATATATATGTATTGTTGTACTTGACATAATTTTTGCATATTGACACCAGTATTGTTTATTGACATTAGTATTGTTTATTGAAATAGTCATATCATTTGTTTTCAGTCAGTGTATTGACATTTTTAGATTTTTATTTTAGATTTAAATTATTATTATTTTTCTCTTTTTTATTGACATTGGTTTCTATTGACATTTAGTATTTATTAATTTGTATTATGAAATAAGTGATTTTTTATAATTGTCTTTTTACTATCCAAGCTTATTTTAATTAATTATTGAGACTTGTCTGGCTTGAATTGTACTTTTCAAACATTTGTACGCTCTCTGGCATAACATAGCGAACTCTTTATTATCTTTATACCATTATTATTGTACCTATGTTAAACAAATGAATAAATGACTTATGACTTATGACTTATGACTTATGACTTATGGACTAGTGAAAATTCTTCAGCAAGCTGAAAGTTTTCGTGGCGACTACTTTTCTATATTAACTTATAACCTATCAAAACCCATAACACGATTTCCTATAGCCGACTTCTAATGAAGAAAAACCTTTTATTTTATAGCGTGCCTAAAATTTTTGACAGAATTTAAATCCTATTTCAGGCCAAAAGGGAAAAAACAAAAGAAAAAAGGCATGATTAAAATTCCCCAAGTAACTAACTTGTAAAAACATTAAAGAACTTTTTTTTTTGATATCAGAGGGAATAAAACCAAGGAAACGTTGCGTTCTGCCTATCTATGCTTTGATCGCGACACGCTATGTTTACGCATAGTTCTGAATAGCTCGGATTATTGCGGTGAACCTACCTGAGCCTACAACCAACACGAAACTACCTAGTTAATGCTCAGAATTATCTTAGCAGTTGGCCCGAATACCTACACAAAGGTGTGAACAGAATAGTGTCTTCGTGAAACACATACATACCTAGAAGATAAATATTAAAGCTGTTAAATAAAATCTAAAATCAGCACATAAAACCGATAAAAAAAACCGGCCAAGTGCGTGTCGGACTACGCACAATGAAGGGTTCCGTAGTTGGGATGAATTTATCCCAAGAACAGACTTAACATTGTAGTTGAAAACCATGTTCTCCCATACATTCTAACTGCAAATATAAGTTTATACGCACAATATTGAGAGATTTACCATTTGTCATTTTAAGACTATAAGTTCTTATAAGTTTGACTTCTTATAAGTTTTCTTGTAATCTATGAGTAAAAATCTAGAGATGCCCCGAATAATGGTTACACCCAATACCCGAATACTGAATAATATTCGGTTAAGTTCTTACCGAACCGAATAATGCTGCCGGATAATTCGGTTCCCCGTTCTATAATTTTGCCGCGCAAATAATTTTATACACGCTAAATTTCCAAAGCGCCACGCGCGTACGGAGTGACTGGTACCTCGCCTCCTGCTACCTGCTGCACCCTGCCACTGTCACTGCGTGTGAAAACACAATACGGGTGCCAGATTTAAGTGCAGTTCTTGACTATTTGATTGAAATTTTGGTGTTTTGGGTCTTTTGAAAGATGATAGGTCGCCGGAAAAAGTCGCGTGTGTGGGAGATCTTCGAAGAAATCGAAGATGATAATAATAAAGTGCGATGTACGTTGTGCAACGCAGTGCTTTTACGCGGGGACACTGGGCGGAATGCTTCTACAAGTGCTATGAATAATCATATAATGCTAAAGCATAAAAGTCATTTTCAACAAGTTGCTTCGACATCGTTTAGAAGAAACAGCGCAGCGGATATGGTTCCGGCACCAATGGCTGGGCCATCATCGATCGCCGGGTCATCATCGGTTTCGACTGTGCAACAAACATTGCAGGATTCATTTCTTACAAAGTGGGATATTAAAGACCCGAGAGACCTCTTACAATAAACGATTTATAATAAATACGATTGTTAGACTATGGGATTCCTTTAATTTATTTTGTCCTAAAGGCTGATTTACAATGATCAATTAACCGAATACATTCGGCATTTCAACCGAATGATTCGGCCAAATACGAATACCTCAAAGATTGCCGAATACGCCGAATACCGAATATAAAACAAATATTCGGCGCATCTCTAGCAAAAACCATTATCTGTATCTTTTTCAAAATTTTAGGCTCAGTAGTTTTGGAGATAAGGGCCCCAATTTTGATCTTTTTTCTTACATATCTTTTAAAGTATTTATTTTTAAATTATAAAAAATATATATTTGAAATCCTTACAACAAGCTGTCACCTGTCACATGGTACAGTTTGCAATTTTTTTTTTTTGTTTTCTTGTTTGACCCCGAAAAGTGACCCTCTTCAAAACTCATTTATTAACGTTAAATGTCAGTGTTTGGGTCACAGAAATTCATATGTGTACCAAATTTCAACTAAATTGGTCCAGTAGATTCGGAGCAAATTGGCTGCGACAAACGGACAGCCAGCCAGCCAGACAGACAGACACACGAGTGATCATAAAAGTGTTCCGTTTTTTCCTTTTGAGGTACGGAACCGTAAAAATAACAAGTTATTCTTTTAAATAAAAATCGACAACCATATCAAGGCAACGCCATTACCATTCTGCTAAAAGCTAGCGTGTCAGCGGTCAAAATAAATGTCAATGGAGTATCAGTGGCATGTCACCGAAAAATCATACTGACGCCTTACAAATAGGAGATTCCAAGACTAAAATTTACGATACGATTTCAATGATGATAACAGACTTGGCCAGCTTGTTATTATTACGTATGCATGAGTAAGTATACCATGCTGCAACCCAGACGGAGGGATGGAGCGACGGGAAAGCTGTCCCGTCGCTTCATCCCTCCGTCTGGGTTGAACAGAGGGTTGTCGGACTTCTACCGGTTCAAATTCCATGGAGTTACTCCTACTACTATACAACAGGAGAGCATGATATACTTACTCATACATACGTAATAATAACAGTTTTGGAATCTCCTATTTGTAAGGCGTCGTTATGATTTTTCGGTGACGTGCCACTGATACTCCATTGACATTTATTTTGACCGCTGACACGCTATTATGAGTTTAAGAGATTACGAACTTTTAGCAGAATGGTAATGGCGTTGCCTTGTTATGGTTGTCATAATTACTAATCATTGAAAATAGGAGAGTGGACCCCCTGAACTACACTTAAAATCAGAATAATAGTAACGTAAGTAATAAAAATTAACTTAGGTTATAAACATAACCAAAATACCTAGCTCCAAATCAATACTCCGAAATTTAAATAGCCATCACAAAAAAAACAAAGAAAAGATTGACAAAAAAACTAAAGCGCGACGTAATTCGCGTATATGTCACCACTCTAAACCCAGCCCGGGATCGTTCCCCACTTTCTGTCTCTCTTGGCAAATTAAAATTTGCATACAAACAGTGCTGTTACGTCTCTCACTGTGTTCCATTCGTTAGGACGCTTATATTAGCTTAAGTAGTTACGCTTTTCATACTTAATTTTCTTTCTGTACTGTTTGGTTCTTACTACGTGATGAGCTTGGCTTTGATAGCTGTTTGCGATGGTAATAGAATTAGAATTGTAGTGCAGAAGGAAAATGCTTTTCCGGCTGTTTTAATTGGAGTTGGGAGTGAATAAAACATTATTCTGCAAGGGAGACTCGCTACAAATACACTTGAGTTCGTATCTTGATTAAACTGAGTATAAATTTATGAAACTGAGGCCTACCTCAGTCTCATAGATTCACGGTATATGCGGAAAAGGGCCCGGAAAATAATAGGCATTTTTTATATTTTCATTTCTTGTCAAATTAACCCTGCATGTCTTGCTTTGAACTTTCGTTATAAACGATGGCAATGCATCATAATGAAATATTCCATGTGCAATCCTCTATCAATTTTGTCTTTACTTCCACACAATCAATAATATCTACCAATCCGCTAATACAGCTAAATAATTTACTCTACACCTTAGTATAACCCGTACTGCGCGCACTTAGGAGATTAGCTCAATATTCGCGTACATGACCGCTCCGCTGAGCAGCTGAGCAGATGAGCTCAGCATTATCGCACGTCTGCTGCAGTTGCGTACTGATGCTGTAATTTAGGTTTTATACGTTGTATCATAAGACGAGAGTGCAAGGAAATTATGGTACATTCAGCCTCAAAAAGATGATAACGTCGACAAGAATTCATTTGATTGTCTACAATTTGTGTTCTCTGTAGTACCCAATGTGTAAAAATTATGTTTTGTGATGACACGATGTTTACGATCATATTTAGCTCAAAGCATAATGCAAATATTTACGTAAAACACCTGGTGAAAATATAACCAGCTAAACGTGCGACAATCTAAGAAGCCCGATTTGACACCTATCAAAATATTTTGTGTAGTGACGGGAAAAAGAATCGGTTGCTTTATTAACCGATTCTTGAGACATATCGATTTATCATACTTAGAGTTTATAATCGATAATTTACCTACATTGCTTAAAACTGATTCTCAAGGCATTTCTTTTTATTACACCTCATCATCATGATCACGACGTGTAAATAAATAAATTCACTTTTGTAAAAAAAATATTCGCTTTCGCCACTTCGGATGATCCAGAAAAATTATATATCATCAGTTGAACTGTCTTCGTCGGTTACCATTATAATAAATTCATTTTCCATCATATTGTCAGAATGTAAATTCTGACGGTTTAATTTTCTTTCGATCGATTTTGTTTTTATATGTTTAAACATTTAATAAAACAAATTTTATTATACTAGTAATTATACGTTTTTCTCTTTTCTTAATGTAATATTTGTAAAAATACCTATCGATTTTCAGTATACTGATTTTATTCGGTCAAAAAACGACTACAGTAACGAACCCAAAAACATGACGTTGTAATAACGTTCTGGCGGAATATGGCGTGTTTTTGACTGCGTTTTTCCAATATAAAGTAAAACTTGGTGCTTACGAATGATACTCATTGTTATAGTGTATGGATAACATAGTGATTAATTAGGATAATGAATTTGATATTTCGATTTCTTACGTAGACGTTCATACAAACTTATCGCGGCATGTGTAGTGAGAAACGTCAAACCGGGCTTCTTAGATTATCGTCGGTTTAGCAAGATAGTCCGTTTTTATTGTGTCCAACTGTTTCATGTCAAACTACATTGGCAATTAAGAACAACATTTTGTTAAAAATCGTTCAATCATGTGGGTTCTGTAGAAATATTCGATTTGAGTAGTTTACTTTTGTGACGTATAATCATTTTAATGTTTGCGCCTTGAACACACAGGTAGTCAGTCAAACAGTAATCATTTTATCTTTTATAAACGTCCTTTACACGTCAGATTTCGAACCTGCAACATTATATGAATCTCGATAAGATCTTGCACGAGCTCCCTGTTTCCACATTCAAACACAGTGCGCCTAGACAAAGTGATAAACAACGATGGAGAAGTCAACAATTTAGTTGTAAAAAATACGAAACGCTTTGAAAGTGCCACTTGTCTGGCCCACAGAATAGTTACCTATGTCTAGATTTAATATTGCTTCGAATAGTAACACGAAAATTTTGAATAATAAATAAGTATTTCCTCTAGGTCCAGGTGTTGCCAGTAACGATTACCAAGGTAACGATTCAAAATGGTATTTAAACGTTCTCAAAGCAGTAGGCAGTATTTTCATTTATAAGACTACAAGCTGTTGCTTACGACTTCGTCTGCTTGTAGGTATTTTGATTATCATGTTTTAATACCAATATTCAGAATAAAAAGTAGCATAATAATGTCCTTCTCCAGGTCCCAGGCTACCTATCGGGCAAATTTCTTAACAGTCGGTTCAGTGGTTTAGGCGTGAAAAAGTGACAGACAGATACGATTACTTTCACATCTATCATAATCTGATTAGCCTTTTCCCTACCATGTTGGGGTCGGCTCCCAGTCTAATCGGATGCAGCCGAATACCAGTATTTTACAGGGAGCGACTGCCTGTCTGACCTCCACAACCCAGTTACTATGCCAGCCAATAATAATACGATGCCAGCCAGTAATAATAGTAATACGATGCCAGTTAGACTTGTCAGACTTTCGGGCTTCTGACTACCCGTAACGACTGTCAAAGATCTACAAATGACTGCCGGGACCAACGGCTTAACGTGCTTTCCGAGTCACGGAACGTCACGATGTGTAATGGATGGTCACCCATCCACGGACCGATCTTGGCAAGCGGAGCTTAACCTTCGATCGAACCGTGCGGCTTTTACTTTCACATTTATAAAATTATATTAATAATATATAAATATAATATGGATTTAGTTAGGCTGAAAGAGAGAGTATTAAAATCAAAATATAATTATTTATAAACGATACAGTTTATAAATAACAGTGTCTCGTTAAAATTTGGGATTATTTTAGTATATAATTACTGAGTATATCTTTCTTTGACTAATTACTTTGTCAAAAAAAGATGTTGTAGATTTATTAGATTACCAGCTTTAAATCCTTTCTACGGAATGCTTTGATAAAAGCTACTGTTTTTTTACTTCTTTCTAATTTAATTAATTAATAAGCTTACTAATTAATACAAATTTCTTTTATATATTTTAGTTTAAAAAATTTAATTTGATTTAGTGTCGAGTATTGTACATTTTTTTAATATTTTGAACTTTGAGTTTAATCACTTTCCGCAGCACGTAAATTATGTCCACAATAATGAATAGTCGTAGTTGAGATTAAAGTAAAACCAAGTGTATCGTTTCTAAGTGGGATAGGGATCTACAAAGACAGTTCTTGATTTTTAAACACAAAATGGTGCCGACATGTTGTAACTGAAAATTCTTCAAGGTTGTAATTATATCTTTTTGATGGAGTACTCCGCCCTTACTATAATAATACTGCCCTTTGTTAGATCGACCTTTGCTTTCTGTCTGACACGCACTTACGTTGATCATTTCCCCAGCAACCACAGAAGAAAATAAGGATATCAAGTTTAAGACAATGACGTACCTGTGTATATTGTTGATAAATTATAATGTTAGGTCAAAATAATTACGTACTTGCAACAAGAGATAAATTTTAGAAAAAAACCGGCCAAGTGCGTGTCGGACCACGTACAATGAAGGGTTCGTTGGGATGAATTTATCCCTAGAACAAATCTTACATTGTAGTTGAAAAACATGTTCTCCCATACATTCCAACTGCAAATGTAAGTTTATAAGCACAATATTGAGAGATTTACCATGTTGTTTAAGACCTTAGACTTTTTATAGGTTTTCCTGTAATCTATGAGTAAAAAATCTTTATCTATATTAAAAAAAACAAAATTGCCACAGTAGTTTCGGATAACGGGAATGGTTAATTTGCTTTTATTTGCTTACATATCTTTAAAATATTTATTATGATTAGATTTTAAAAAAATGAGATCCTCACAACAAGCCCTTTCATTAAATATGACACGGTACAGTTTGCAAAACTTTTTTCAGCACTGGTGGGTCAAGAATCATGTGTTGAATTCATGGTAACAGTCCCTTACACTCTGTACTCGTATAACTCTTTACTTCAACATTACCTTATTCTTCGTCATACAACAAGCAATCCCATTAATACCAAAATAGAACACTAACACACTAGTGAGACACATGTACAGTTGTACAGTAGTGTACACAGCGATATCTCACTAATTGGAATGAGCTTTGTGTACATTTGACGAATTATTAATCTACTATGGCGACGGCCGTCAATTTAATGGGACCGAACGGGACGAAAGTGAAACGGTATATTCGAACTAGTGCAAATATCAGGCTAAATAAAAAAAATAAGCCTATAATGCAGTAACTTAATAACATGCTTATTATAACATTTTACTTAATTCTATTTAACAATTTAACTTTTTATTTATTTATTTAATACTTCAAGCACACAGTATACGTACAGAGGCGGACTTAATGCCAAAGGCATTTTAATAGCAAAAACATGTTTGTCAGCATCCGTGATTGAGGTTATGCAGATCACATTTGTTTTTGGATCTTCACTCGCTTTTACCACAAATTCAAATTTTAACTTTGACATTTTAGTCAATAGCTATAGAAATGTTGTTTTATAATGACTGTTTAGTTTTTATATTGAAACAATAAGCCAAATCGTTGCTCTGTAATCAAGAGAATTTATTTAATTGTCTTCTTCTTGTTCACTAACTTACTAATTACAGATTAATTACATACCTGTAATCAAGAGAAATAACATTTAAAGCTATTGCTTCACTTTATTCCTTATTAGCTTAGAATAATAGGTTTCAGTAATGACGTTTAACAAGTCATTTCTACATACTCATTGTGGCATAGTCAATCCAGAATGTCTATACCACAAACAATATAGTTCTTAATAGGAAAAGTAATATTCTGAATGCATGGAGTTTATAAGCGGGGAATTCAAATGAAGGTTTTAATGATCTTCATTTACATGTAAAATCATCAAAATAAACCAGTTTTAAATACACATTGACATTGTTGAAAATTGTATACAAATTGACATAATTACTTTGTAAAGTATTATAAGTCATATTTTAATTATTGTGAATATGAGGACTATGTGGATATTTTTTTTTTTTCTTTCTTTTATATTTTCTTTCTCAGTCAGTTTTAATGATGGTCAATTTGAGTAGTTGATGCGGCCTACCCAAATGTCCTTTTTTGGTATTGTTCGTCGAGTTGAGCTCCTTAAGTTCTGAGTTGAGCTCCACGACTACTTACAAATACTTGCACCGACTCGGCAGGTCCACTCAAAACTGTGTGAAAAAAAAAACTTTTTATCCTCGAAATACCATTTTAGACACTAATCTACATGGTTCTCATATGGCTTAACCAAGATTATGTCTGGACTTTAAAAGAGACTGCGACCTCTGAGTTTGTTTCGGCCTTTCTTCTTAGAGTAGTCAGATAGGAAACACCGACCTCATCTAGTTTATTTTTAATATTTTGTTAATATGACGTTTAAAAGTGATTCCGATATCCTATTTATAGAATAAACAATTTCATTTCATTCCATTTCATTTAATTTAATTTCTATAGTTATGAAAGCAATACCCAAAAACTAGTTTCTTATTGGTTGTCAGCTTTACATGATCAGAACTGCATTTGTTCTAATGAAAACATTTTCATTTCAAAATCTTTAGTACATATGCACTATTGACAACTCTGCCAAAGCCCTGTGGGGCTTATCCTAACGATAAATTTATAAGTACTAAGTACATCGTAAAGTTCTGAAATTGAGTTAAAACGAAGCATTGAATATTTAACACTTTCAGGCGAGCTCGCTAGATTGAATATTGTGCGGGAAGCGATCACACCGAGTTGGTAGGTACCTATGTACTTTGTTTCTTACTTATATTGCAGCTTTTTTAAAGTAGGTGAGAAGAGTTTGAAACTTTATACCATACTTCGAAACAAGGCACCTCTTTAACCTCTTTGGAGACCTCTTTTGTTGCGGGCTGTGATATGCACCATAACTTCTACTCTGCGAAGAATCAAACAAAAAACTTCATAGTATCGTAGGTGTATTTTACTATGTAAACTTAAAGTAGTGCTAACATCCATATTTATGGCTCATTTTCATTAATACAGCATGAGGGGATTCCCCGTAGGCGGGGTAATAACAAATGAAAGTCATAACTTGATAACGCGGTTAGTACACCGTCTGCTGCGAATACCCGTAACGGAGTAGCGAGCGACCAATGAAATTCATCGGTCAGTAAAAACTGTGCGGAGACTCACACCCAATGGTAATGAGCCTTCAAAGCAACATCCAAACATGCGGTGCAGGTTCTCCATATACCGCAATAGTTTCCTATTGACTAATGAAAACGGTTCCCTGCATGCAGGCCCTATGGCATACGTTACAGACATCTCAACGGATAACTTAGACAATGCGAATGTAGGTACAGAAGTTTGATAATGATGATTAGTTATTTCAGAAGAAATTTTGTAATCAAAATGACCATGACATTGATAAAACTGCCCGCCAGATTTATATTGATTTTAAGTAACTCAATACTAAAACGATTTTTTATTTATAATATAAAATTCACCAAAGCAAGGTCAGATCAATGTTGCTACAGCTCTTTATTATTAAATGACCTGGCAGTTCGACTATTCGACTACTAACCATTCCTTAAGAAGAATGATTATTTCTAAAAGACATGAAACAACTAAATTACAGCCATCTTGTACAAAATAAATAAGATAACGCTCATTTTCTTAAAGATATCTGCCATTACCGGATTTAGCCCATTAAAGTGTCTTTGAACTTGACCTTGAAGAAGCCCTGACCTCTCAATTGATACGTCAAATAATATTGTAAAGAATCTGTGAGTTGAGTATTATATAAATCCTGTGGTTTCACGAAAACTTGTGGTTTAATATTCATTAGACGTGGTGACTCCAGTATTTTTAGAGCTTAAAGGTGACATCCAAGGAGTTCTAAAAATAAGAATGCCCATAATGTTTATGTAAAATCTTAATTAATTGATTATGTTATGTTTTACAATTTTAATATAATTTCACTTGTTATTTTTTATTATTACCTCCTCTCAAACAAAAAACCTGCCTTCTTTATCTTTTGACCGCCCTTTGGTAGAATGGTAGAGAATGTCTAAGGCATTAAGCCCGCCTTTGTTTCTTATTGTGTGCGAGAAGTTTAAATAAATAAATGGCCAGTTTGTAATAAATTCTGAGCTTCCTTCAAGTCCAAAAATAGAACTAAAACAGCAGATAAAAGCTTCAACCTAAGCATACTAAGTCGAGATAAAGAAGCACTAACAAATAAGTGCGCGATGATAGTCCATGTTCGTATACTAAGATCCGAAATACTCATTCATCTATACCATACTATAGCTAGTGTTGGACATAAGTCGATGAGTTTATAGTGCTAAGAATTAAGGCCTACGCGATTGCTACGAGGTGGTGCTACGCTTGCTACGTGGTTAGGATGTCGTAGCAAAGAAGCAATACAGCTGCTTGCACTTAAGTATATTTTCATTTTTCGAAGGACTTGTATTTTTGTTTGTGACTGATTAAATCACTGTTATAATTATTATCAATGTGATTGCTTTTTCACTACTATGATAACTGATAAAATAAATTTAAATTACGGAAAATGCCATCAATTAAGATTTTGTAATTGTTCTTCTACAAATTGTTTTCACAAAAATCCAAATGCCTACGTTACCTATACCTTCTTGAATTTTCCAGGTCGTTCCCCCCTCCCTAGTCGTAACAAAGTAAACCGCGCACTATTTTTTACGAGCTCTGTTCACTGCAGTATAAACGTAGGTTTACGATGCAACGGTAACGTCGTCGGGTATTCCAACATATTGTCATATTGTACGGGTTCAGTTTGTAAAGTACAAATTTAAGTAAAACTGAATTTAGATTTACAAGTAGTGCTAAATGCAAAGATGGTTGGTGTATGATATATGTATATGATAGTACATAGCTCATCATCTGCCTAGCCTTTTCCCAACTATATTGGGGTCGGCTTCCAGTCTAACTGGATGCAGCTGAATACTAATATTTTACATGGAGCGACTGCTTCATCTGACCTCCACAACCCTGTTACTGGGTAATACGATACTCCTTTGGTAAAACAGGTTGACAGACTTTCGGGCTTCTGATGACCCGGAACAACTGTCAAAGATCTGCGAATGACAGACGGGACCAGCGGCTTAACGTGCTTTCCGAGACACGGAGGGGTCCTGGTATGTAAAGATGGTCACTCATCCACGGGCCAAACACGGCAAGCGTAGTATATCCTGATCGATCGACCCTTGCGGTTGTTATTACTTAGCCACAAGTCCCACACTGTGAATATACAGTTAATTCGCTGTTGGCCTAGAGACTGCAATGCGTGAGGGGGAGCTGTGTTCGATCTAGGTCGGGCAAAGTTCTATCGGATTTTTCAGATAGACATTTCTCAGAAGCACCCGAATTTTGGATATATAATGCCCCGGGTATGGCAATAGGCTTGCCCGCTTGTCCCCAAGGAATTACAAAGAATTACAACATAATTGGCGAAATATGGGTGCATATTATTAGTTCTAAGTAATACTTTATACATAAAATAGCTCTTGTTGTTAGTAATAATCCTGACATTAGTAATTTCGTAACAAAAACTAGTCTAATATGCTTTCAACCAACAATTAGGTAGAAGATGAATATCTCGAAAAAGTTTTACGTTATAATAAAGATTCACTTTTTCTGAAAAAAACATCAAAGAAGTATAATCCGATTTTCGTAACTGTGCGCCTGTTTTTGATTTTTGTAACGTCCAAAATATTACAGTGTATGTGGTTTAAATAATAACGATAACAACATAACGAATACTGTGATAGAACCGTGGAGACGACACGAGTTGTGAAGATCGTATTAAGAGGCGTCGCTGGCGGCGGGGCTCTGAGGAGGTAACCGGGCGGGTGAATCCAATATTAACAACCTACGATGTTGCCAGGTCCAAGCGGCACAGTTACAAAAATCGAGTATTACTACTAGATTTAACTGAAATCCTCGCAAAGAGAGCCATTTTATGCTTGTATATAGTTCTCCGAGGAGAGCTAGATTACAGCCTAACATTAACATAGTATGTTAGGGTTAGGACTGGCTAGATAACATTCTTATTAATATTAGTGGTACCGTTAAGTGATAAACTGCTAGTATGTTAGTTTTAAAATAATTTATTAAAATAATGATATTTTGTTCCTGGAAGGACTTGCAGGAGTAAAAAACAAGATGTTTAAAATATTTTTAATTACCTATATTCAAAACAATTGATAAGAGCGGGACTTGAACCGTTACCTCTGGTAAGATTAGATCACTCTGACTATAAATGTGCTACCGTGTCCTGTTGAATTTTAAATCCTGTTTAATTTACACCCTTTCAGTGTAGATGACTTCTATCAGAGCCTAGAAAAGATACTTATTCATGTCAATTACTTTCTACAACATTTATTTTATCGTAAAATAATAATGTATTTGAAATAACACACAGTGTGTATGAAACCATAAAAAAAAATCCTTTGAGCTTCTTCCGACGGACTATTTGAAATACTATTCAAACAATTTCTAGGAAAGAACTCAATAGAACCAAAGTATTAACAACTTAACAAGCTAACAAATATTCTGGAAAAGATGGATATAAAATATTTAACTGAAAACAGTTAGTGCTGGGTTGTGAAAGTCAGTACCTGTTCCATGAAATATTGTATTGATCCGGTTAGACTGGAAGCCGACCCCAATATAGTTAAGAAAAGGCTAGGCAAACGACTGAAAACAGTAGCTATTCAAAAGTGGTTAATCTTACTTATTTATAATTTCCTGAAACGGAAGCTGTAAGAAGTTCATTTCCGGATCGGATAATCAAAGACTCTTATTTCACAAGTGACAACTTATTATGTAACATACCTACTTCATTATCGTAAAGCAGTTTTCCTTTTTTTTTAAGACAAATTCCCTCATTTAGAAGCCAAAAGTATGCAAAACAGTGGACTTTGCAACCAAACAAGTACAACTTGTTTACATCATTAATATAAATAAAACCAAATCTGTGGCGAGATTTAAATACGGCCCATCTGCCAACGTCATAATTGCATTAATTTCTGCTTTGTTTTTTGCGAAGGACAAACCCGTGATCTGCATTGCTAATACCAGTTTATCATATTCGTGACGTCGTGCAGATGGCGCTATTGTCTGTACAAGTGTCCTGTTGAATGGAAATTATAAGGTTTTTGTTGATAATTGAAAACGTTTTACGTATTAGGGGAATGGTATTTTGGGTCTGAGAGATTCGTTTTACATTAGGCATATGGTAATCTACTTAAGGCATTATTTTCTTGTTAATAGGCCGTGCACGAAATCGACTGATTTTGATCAATTTTGTTCATTCGTTGTGAGAAAGGGAAACAGAATTAAAAAAAAAATATTTATGATTTGAAAACTCGAGTTCTTTATTTTGCATGTGGCTGAAAGGGATTTTTCAAAAGTATTCATGGAAAATCACTAAGATTTGCAACAGTTTGATCATTTGATTTTCAACATCGCTATAAGGTCTACTTGCATGTGGCTGAACTACTTTTCTCAACTTCCATACAAAATATAGCAGGAAAAACATGTTGAAATAACGTAATTTTCTAAACACTTCAAGACAAATAAGTATTTTTTTCTAATACATAGAAACACTTCCGAGAAATTTTAAAAATTAAATATTAATCTCAAGATAACCATTTAATAGAATTAATTAGAAGATTAATGGGATGGCAAAGTGAACTATATTAACGACCGCGCAAAACCCATCCCGTCAATAGCGACCGGGCCTTTCCAGCGTGAGGACGTATAACTTTGCGTCACAGGCGCATGTGTTTTATGTAAACATATTCCAGAAATTGTACGCCGAGTACCATATTTTGACCTGCATTTTATTTTAAGTACTTTGCTTGTTTTGGAGAACATTAAAATTTTGCATGCCTGGCAATAAATATAATACCGGTGTGCGTGTATTCGTAATTATTCTTATCCTAAACGGCTTGACTGATTTAGATGTTTTTTTTACGTCTTTTTGTGTCACTTGGATCTTTCATAGCTATAGTTGGACCCGGGTAGCGGTGTTGTCGCAGGACAACGTCTGCCTACCAGATCCGCTAGTTATATTTTGACTGTAGGTTTCATAGTTTTTTTAATGTGAAAACTTCTTTAAGCGCGTTGAGTGATTTTTGGTAGGCGAAAAACTTATGGGTTCGCTTCACCGACATGCCCGCGCCGATATCTGTAATAGCAATAAGTGAAGTATTTTTTGGAACAAAGTTCTTTAACGCTACTGAAGACTACTTTAAGTCAAAATAAAGTTCCAAGATGGCGGCTGCGAAAATTTTGAAATTTTTCGTTATTAAAATTAAAAATTAAATTAAAAATTGTTTATTGTTCCAAAATCGTTACAATACGTATAGCATGAGGCAGCCCCGTTAAGTTATTAACAATACTTGTGTTGGGGCTGACTCGCTACTTCCCCTGTAGTACATTTACAAAATGGAGACTAATAAACCAAAGATAATAAAAAGGATACAAAATAAAAACTAGAATTCTATCAAAAAGAGCAGCTCGAATTGTGTATGTGTACGTATGTGTGTGTGTGTGTGTGTGTGTGTGTACATGTGTGTATGTGTGAGTGTGCGTGCGTGCATGTTTGTGTATATGGTATGTGAGCGTGTGTGTATGTTATGGATTCCATTTTAGTAAGGTCTGATTAAAATCTGTTCGATTTCCTCATATGATAACGTTTTTAGCCAATCAGTAATAATCTTCTTGCATTTATGTTTAGACTCTGGATTGAATTTTAATTTAGCGTTTATTTTATTGTAGACGTAGGCAGATTGAGCGCTGTACTGACGCTTTGCAAATGCCGTACGAACCCCCGAGGAGTGAGCCACAGTATGATTGCGTCTTTTATCCTTGTCTGCTGGGGTACATGGGGTAGATTTATGTAGGTATAAAGTCATGTTTAATAAATATAGCTGCCTAACTGTTAGTATACCACACAAACTATATAGACTGCTAGTCGGATATCTGTATGGTTTAAAATACATCACTTTTAAGAGTGACCTCTGGGCTCTTTCGAGCTCAAGCATTTTAGTTTTGGAGGCTCCTCCCCAAACCGGAATGCAGTATGTTAAAACAGATTGTGCTAGCGCAATATAGATTTTACTTAGCAGGTCTGGAGGCATAACATAGCGAAGAGTTTTAAACATCCATATGAATTTCCTGACTCGAGAGATATTAGTATCAATCTGTGCATGCCACGATAAACGCTCGTCAATAATAATACCTAGGTATCTTGTAGAAGTGACTCGTTGTAATTCTTGACAATTTATGTTCATGTGAGAAGACGTCATACTCTTGCGGATTACTATTTTAAAATCTGAGCCTGGTTTCGATTTTGCACTTGGGGAAAAGCAGATGTAGTTAGTTTTTGTAACGTTTAAGGTTAGAAGATTAGCTTTTAACCAGTTTCCAATAATAGTTAGGCCATTTTCCGCTTTTTGGCGCACAATCTCCCATGACTGCCCAGAGAAGACAATGGCTGTGTCATCCGCGTAGGAGAAGATCTTCCCACCGCTATCCCTGAGGTTACATAATTCATTTATATACACCAGGAACAGCGGTGGGCCGAGCACACTCCCTTGCGGAACGCCAAAAATAACGTTTTCTTCTTCACTAAGGATGTTTTCGTTATGGGTGTCGTTTTCATAGTTTTCGAGGATGCTAAAGCCGACAGTGAGGTCAACATGTAAATCCAAGATGGCGGCTGCAAAATTTTTCATATTTCTTCATAACATCACGCCATAGGCATATACATAAGGCATCGCCATTTCAAAAGCTTGGGCCCTTTGAAATTGATGACGTGATGTTATGAAGAAATCTCATTTTTGCAACTTTTCGCGCAACTGTCTTTGGCGGAAATGTCTTTCGCGTAAGTGTCCCAGATCCATATATGGATCCATTGTCAATTCGAATTCAATACCAATTCTCTTTTCACAAATGCTTAGAGGCAATTAGACTAAAAAGCACCAAAATTTTGTTTATTCCTGTCAAACGACAATTTTCCATTCTGAAATAGACTAAAGTGACACCTTAACTATATTTTAGTTTGACAGCACAAAGATGGCACTGAATTATTAATTTAGTAAAACTGGTAATTTTGCTATTCTAAATTTGACGTTTTTCACCTAACATTTTGATTGTCTAACTAAATCGGACTATTTTTAATCACGATTAAAAAGGTGTGGAATTAAATAAGTTGTTATGAACTAAAATTCACACCAACACCCAACACCCCGACTTCAGGTGCAAAAACAGTACTGTATATTTTTATCTTTTCTTTTGCTTATATCTCCAAAATGGTGTGTCCTATCGCAAAAATAATGAAAATTTCGACCCTCTTTATGGAACCCATAAACCCCTAAAACTCAACATGTAGATAATAAAATGAAAACCATATCAAAAACTGAAAAATTCCATATAAAACACGTCGAGGCGGCACCACGTGCGTGCCTCCGGCTCAAAAAGAAAAATCACGGTGTAGGGAAAAATAAGTACCACGTGGAGTCGTGATTGTCAAATTCAATTTTAGTTTGGTCTAAATTAACTAAAAACTTAAATGCATCTAACACCAAATTGTAGCATTTTAATGTTGATTGTTATAAGTATACTAAACGCATATACACAAATATTCCAGATTTATTTCTTAACCGTACCTACGTAACTTAAGAAAATATTATCTATAGAATCAAAACTGTTTAAGTGATCACTGCCCTCGATCTTTAGGCGTGTGTGCGTGAACAGTGCACACACACATAGCATCACAATGAATTTATCTAAACTCTGTCGAGTGAGTTTTGTGCACGGACTCTTAAATGTTAATATTGGGACTGCCATTGTATCTAATCTAGACAATACTTTTGTCACTGTTAAACTTATAAATAAGTTTTTTAAACTCGGAAATCGTGTTTTATATAACGCTTGTTTCAAGCCGTGTGCGGTGGGATTTTACATCGCAAAAAGTTACAAACACCCATACTTTTCATCTTCTATTTAACCGCATCAGTAGATTAATTTTCAAAAATCATTAGTGCTTACTTTACTTGTAAAAGGAACTCTTGTACAAAATATCAAACTTCTATACCCAGCGGTTTTAGGCTGTGAATATAATAAGTAACAACAGCTACACCGTTTAAAACATTTCCAAAGCAGCTTTCAAATCTTAACAACCCCAAAATAAAATCAATTTCACAAATCGGCGGCTGCCAAACAAAGAAGCTACTGCAACAAGACTCCGCAAATCTAGAATAGCCTCTGCTTACAATCTTAATTGGCCACAATTTATCGTAGAAGGTGGGCCAAATGGGCCATAATAGACGTTAAGGGTTCAGGATCTAATCTTAATTGTGTGGTCGATATAAATGTGAAATCAGAGGTTTGTTTTGTGGGCTGCAGTAAGGTCGACACTGGTACGACGTAATTTGGTAGGAGGATAGTGTTGATTGTTTTCGATTCCTCTTGAAAGGTCTTCGTGTTGAGCTTGGTTTCGGGTTGTTAGTGGTCGAGCCTCAGTTGTTAAGTTGGAGAATGCTTTGACTTCGGTTTGTATTAAAACGTCGTCAGTTGTTTTGCAGGTGTTTGAGAGGTATAGAGATCGATTTCAAGAATGAGTCTTGTCGAAGTTAAATATTAGACCATTCATTATGACGATAAAGAAGAGTGCAAAAATCGGCAGGTATCTTGTAATTTAGAAGAAGTGCCTCGTTCCGTCTATATAGACAATAGTTTTATAAATCCAAACGTTGTTTTAGCATCAATACTAGCCGCAGATTCTTTTCAATACTGGTCACAATTCGTATTTTTCGCGTTTCTATTTTGAGCTGGGTCTCCCACAACGTTGCAACCCATGCCTCCGCCGGATGTTTGTGCATACGATTTGTGTACGTAATGCATCCGTGTTGCATGAAATCCTGAAGTGAAACTACGTGTGAAATACGTTGAAAACCAGGTTAAATTCCTACATAAACTTTTGTGAGCCAGATCTCTTGCGTAACATTGAAAACGACTGTAGCGATTCTTATTTATATTACTATACTTTTTCTCTATTGATGCACCAAAGTTGCTTTTTTTAGACCATCATTTTACTTCCTCACACACTGACTTATTAATTGTAACTTTTTTGGAAAATCGTCTACTTTTACAATGTCTGTAAATATGTGAGAACCATGTATCTATCACATAAGTAATTAATTTATCTGTTGTTGCTCTCTTTTTAAAATTCTTTTTACCTGTGTTGTGGTATAGTAATTTATTTTTTTATTTTTAGATGCATCGTCTTCACATATAATTATATAACTAATGTACCTACATATACAAAATATTGTAAAAAAAATTAAAAGAGTAACGGTGGAGTTTCTTGCCTTTCTTCTCCATACGAAAACTACCTTTTGGAAGGGGCGACTAGAATCAATTAATTTTTTTTGTAATTTTTGACGTTCAAAAGTGCCTTGAAAGGGCCTATTTGAAATAAATGATTTGACTTTGACTTTGCAACATGATAACATTTAGTACCTTTCTATAATTTTTAGTAAGTTTACTAAATAATTTATTGTTATTAGTTTAGAGACCATTTTATTTTGATAAATCTTAATTACAATATTATACAAGCTGACACTAAAATATATTATTATATAATATAATTATATCTTAATAAATAAATGGGAGAACTCATTCGGCATCAAAAAATTCGTCCGCATCGCTGTCAATGGGAAAAGTGCCGAAAATGCTACCGCATTACCTCGTTGGATGGTAATTATTGAACTGATTCTTTGACCTAAAAACAGGCCAGCCCTCTGGTGTCGTGAGTAGTCGACTAACCGCTTGGCGATGTTCCGAAATACTCGATGAGCACTCGGACCGCCAAGGCCCTAGAGTTTCAACCCCATAGGGCTCAAACATATAGCTCCCAATACGTTGCTGTATTTGCGGCGTTTGAGGGTTTCTGTGCCTGCAGCAGCCGCCCCAGTACAGCCTGCCGTACAAGGAAGACGCGATGGCAAAACGTTCAAACACAAAAAAAATAAAACCCAACTACGACAAAAAAGGTTAAACAAGACATCACAGACAAAGTAAAAATCTGGTGTCACACGTATATCGGGCGAACACGGGCATAAATCGAATAGATTACGTGTAACTCGCTTTTTATTTAAATTATTTTGGGGTTATATTTTTTTTTATGTGCTAATTAAGCCCTCTCATTTGATACCCAACATGGCACTTTTTTTTTTAAATTTACTTTGTGTCCTCCATATTCAATTAAACGTGACTTCACATAGCCTATAACCAGCTGACGATCAAAACGCTTCCAAAGATACCTCATTTGTCAAATTATCATGTGTAGGTAGTTTAGAAGTTATGAGGGAACAGATGAACATACACACATACTTACATACATACTTACATACATACTTATATACATAATAGATACATACCGGTGAAAATAACCCTCCTTTTTGCTTCGCCGTAGTCGGGTAAAAAGAAAATTCTATCTGGATACACCTTTTGACTTTTTGTGTTGAAAACAAAAATAAAGATATTTTTATTAGACGCCGTTGGCATCCTAAAGCTAAAATGTAAGTAACACGGCCATAAACTTTTGAGGAACATTGAAAACTGTCTGAAATGTCAAAAACATTTCCATTTTTCCCTCCGTCAAACAAAGGTTAATTGGATCAAAAGGCTCCGCTGTGTTTACAACTTCCTACATTAAATTTTTATTTGAATGCATTAAATTTTGAAATGCAAATGAATTTTGGGAAAGTTTAACCATTGTTGGAATTGCACAGAATTTAAATTTAGTTAGAATCGAGTTTGTTATCCTGATGGTTTGATTTTGAATCGATAATTTGTAGAGGTGGACCCGATCGGACTTGAAGGCGAGTAGTCGATTGCTTCAAAACTTTCTCGAGTAACTACTCGATATTGGCAAAAGTTTTAATGGAATTTAATAATAATTGTTATCGGGAATACCGCTTAAAATATTTCATTAGACTAAAAAAAAACAAAATAATTCTTGAATATTGTTATCTTGAATCTCTGAATATTTTGCGCCTGGTTTTTTCTCTTGCTACAAAAAATATCAGAAAAATATCATGTCGAATCAAAATTCATTCATTTCTATTGTTTTGCAAATGATCAATCTGATCGATCTGTTTTGGAAATGTGTCCAAGTAATTTATTATTATTATTTTATTTGTCAATAAATGTCGGGACCATGGGGACCCGGTCCTTTGGAAGGCGTACGAGGGGCCGAAGCCAACTCGTAGAGGCCCATTAGACAATTTTAAATGGAATGAGGCACCAACCGACGATTATCCCTGTATTTACTATGCAAGTGCACACTGCCCAACAGCTCGCTACAAGCTGCCCTGCGGGTTTCTGTATCTCTCTTGGTCTGGCTCCTCATCCTAGACCGATTCCGGCAAAGTAAACTATACCGGCACAGACCTAGAGTTTTGAGCGTGCAAGCCCCACCACGACGTCAACGTGCGTCAATACGGCGGTGGGGTTATTATTATTGTTATTATTATAAGCCTTTGTCTGCGTGAGGCACCGCTGCAGGGCAAAGGCCTACCTTCCGTCTTTCTACTTTTCCCGGTCTACTGCGATTGCGTTCCAATCCTTTAAGACGGAGTCCTGCTCATCCCGCCATCTCTTTCTGGGCCTTCCGCGTAGTCGTTTCCTGCTCTTTGAGTTTCGTAGTTACATTACTTCATCCAGATGTTTCCACTGAGTGGTGATTTTCTGTGCGTCGAGCGACTTCTTTACCCTGTTTCGCCTGGAAAGATACTATTTGGCCGAGGTAAATATACTCATGGACACATTCAACCTCCAATTCCACCCCCAATTTCTACGTTGCGTTCGGTGCTGTTCGTCATCAGCTTTGTTTTCGACGTGTTCATCTTAAGTCCGACTTGAAGACTGGCGTGGCTCAGTTGTTCGAGCATTTGGCCTAATTCAGCTGCTGAAGAAGAAAAGAGGACAATGTCGTCAGCGAAACGTAAATTGGTCAATCTCCTATCTCCGACGACAATACTCTTGTCCGGCCAGTGAGGAAATAATTTTTGAAAAACCTCTTCCAGCGTTGTTGTGAGAAGTTTGGGAGACAGCGGGTCAGCTTGCTTGACTCCTCGTTGAATTAGGAAGGATGGCCCGGTGGTATTTATGCGGATGGCTTTAGCTGTACTATTGTGATTATATTCTTTGTAACAGGTGTATATAAGTGGGTTCTATTTCGTGTTTTCTGAGTGCCGAGAATATGGTTTCGTGCGTTAGGCTGTCGAAAGCCTTCAAGTAATCCACAAACGCTAGGTACAATGGTAGATTGAACTCTTGATGTTTTTCAATCACCTGGTTTAGAGACTGTAGGTGGTCAGGAGTCGAAAGGATTCGACGAAATCCAGCCTGTTAGGGAGGTTGGTGGAGGTCTAATGTACCAGATATATATCATTTTATCAACATAATTTCAGCCAAAAGACGTCCACTGCTGGACATAGGCCTCCCCCAAGCACTGCGACTTCGACCGATTCTGTGCTTCCCACATCCAGCGGATTCCTGCGGCCTTCACAAGGGCATTGGTCCATCTTGTGGGAGGCCTTCCAATGCTTCGTCATCCGGTACGCGGTCGCCACTCCAGAACCTTTTGACCCCATCGGCCATCTGTTCTACGAGCAATGAGCCCTGCCCAATGCCACTTAAGTTTGGTAATTCTTCGGGCTATGTCGGTAACCTTGGTTCTCCTCTCCTAGGGATCTATTCATTTCTGATTCGATCACGTAGGGAAACTCCAAGCATAGCCCTCTCCATTAACCCTGTGGGTGACTTTTAGCCTTCTGATAAGGCCCATTGTGAGCGACCACGTTTCTATGCCATAAGTCATCACTGGCAACACGCACTGGTCAAAGGCTTTCGTCTTGAGACACTGCGTTATGTGGGACGAGGAGATATTGCGTAGCTCTCCGAACTCTGCCCAGCCGAGTCGGATTCGACGATTGACCTCTTTCTCGAAGTTGGACCTACCTAGTTGGACAGTTTATCCTAGGTAAACATACTCGTCCACAACATCGAGCGTAGCGTCTTCTACCTTCATGAGAGTGGGTGTTACATGGGCATTTGACATGTTCTTTGTCTTGTCCATGTTCATTTGAAGACCAACTCTTTCGGAGGCTCTACTAAGGTCATCAAGCATTGCACTGAGGTCCTCCATGGTCTCAGCCATGATAACTACCATATTGTCGGCATACCGAAGGTTAGTGATATACTCGCCGTTAACGTTGATGCCTAGCCCTTTCCAGTCCAGAACCTTGAAAGCATCCTCCAGTGAAGCGGTGAACGGTTTCGGAGAGAAAACGTCTCCCTGTCTCACACCTCCCTGCAAAAGGATAGGTTTCGAGGTCTGGTCCTGGAGTCAGACTGACATAGTGGCGTTTTTGTACAGATACTTTAGCACCTCGATAGTCGATCTGGCACCTGTTATATGGTTTTCGATCATTTTGACAAAAACTTTTTAGAAATGTGAAACAAAGCTGACAGGACGATTATTACCAATATCTAATTTATCTCCCTTCTTGTGTAGCAAGATTATATCGGAATGACAGAAATTACTCGGGAATATGGCTGTTTGAAGAATTGGGTTGAAGAGGTTGCATATGTGAGGTAATAACATTTGTTTTCCAATTCGAAGTCATTCAGTAGTAATACCTTCTTCACCAGGACTTCTATTATATTTGATGCTGCTAAGTGCTTGATGGACTTCATAACCAGTTATTATCGGGATATCATCTGGGCATGTGTAAGCATCAGCTGTGTGTTGAGAAGTTTTGGTGTCGCAATACAAGGATTTATAGTACTGTATGTATTTTTCGATTATTTTGGCCCTATTTCCCTGTCTCATACCGTTGCTGTCCTTGTGATTGTAGATTTGCCTACTTCCATACCCCGCATGGCTGATCTGAGAGAGCGGTTGTTTGTTAGAGCAGCGTGCACACCTTCTATGTTGTGTTTACTGCTGTCCCTTCGCTGCTGATGCGTCTCTTAACTTTGCTGTTGAGCTCTCTATAATCTAAACATTGATAAGTCATTGTTTGTCGTTCCTCGATTAGAAGACAAACAAGCGAAGTAATGCCAGTCAAATTTTAAATTCAACCGTGTTAATTTTTATGATAAGTTCTTAATTTTCAACGAGAAATGCTTAATTGCGATTGTTCATTTATAAGATTTGAAAGGTCCCTTTCTCTTTATTACTCGTTACATAGATCTGTTTCGTTTAGTTTTAAGATATAAATTATTAACTTTTTAATGATGGAATGAGACTTTGTTTATAAAATTAATAAAAGTCCTTTGAAAATATTCTGAAGACATTTTTTTTTTCTTTAGTAATTGGTGAAAATAGATACAAGAGTGTAAGTATTAATGAATGACGATATAGAATTATAACTGTTAAGGTAAAAATTAGGTCTGATTATATAACGTGACATATGCTTTTTTTTTTCAAATTCTAAATCAAAAGTTATCTATGCTAGCTGAGAATCAGCGCTTCTTGAACGTCAAAATTACATTTAAGACAGTCCCCTAAAACACGCGCCCTTCACCACTTCCTAGTGCTTCAGCTGGGAAGAAAATGTGGCGCTACAAACTCCCCAAAACGTAACTGTCTGTCAAGTTAGAAGAACTGGTTTCTATTCTTTCTTGATTGATAGTATAGAATTTGTTCACGTACCAGAAGAAACATGCGGTGGCATGGTCTGCAATGGTTACTATCCCGCTACCTTAATTGACGAAATATTATTCGGCATTTAAGTTTTCATTATTTCAAACTTTACATCTGTTTCTTTTTGTGTTTGATACTGTTTGAATTGTATTCAGTTTTAAAAGACCTAAAAAGCTGAAACCCGAAATAACCAAATTTATGTATGTACAGACTATTCTGAATCTCTGAGTATTCCGACCCCGTATTTGAATCCATACAAAAACATAACTCGGTGGGAGTACTTCTGAACGTCCTCTGAAGTTAGAGCACCGTGAAGTTTCATTTTTGACGTTGATCCCTCTTTGACATTCGTACCAGGCGCGCTCTCCAAAATTCAAGCGGTATGAACATTTTAAAACCTTTAAAGGATTCATGTTTTCGACTGAATCTTGCAAATTTGTGAAACTATTGCGACACAATTTTTTTTAAGGGTTATGTTTATTTTTATTGAGCTGCACGAGTTTGTTTGTGAGAGCTTACTAGAAAGAAAACTCAGTCTAAAAATACCGGCCAAGTGCGTGTCGGACGACGCACAATGAAGGTTTCCGAAGTTGGGATGAATTTATCCCAAGACGAAACTTAACTTTGTAGTTCAAAAATGTTTTCCTTTCTGATACAATCCAACTGCAAATGTAAGTTTGTACCCACAATATTGAGAAATTCACCAACAATTTTCAGTATTTGGGTTTTATGTGATAAAGCGGGGGAATGTTAAAAAGTCATCTATTTCTTAAATAACTTTAAAACTATTTATTTTAAAATTATAAGAAATATATTTGAGACACTCGGATAATATATTGTGGTGGCTCACGATGGGCCTTATCAGAAGGCTAAAAGTCACCCAAAGGGCACTGGAGAGGGCTATGCTTGGAGTTTCCTAACGTGATCGAATCAGAAATGAATAGATCCGCAGGAGAACCAAGGTAACCGACATAGCCAAATTTAAGTGAACATAGAAAAATTGCCAAACTTAAGTGGCAGTGGGCAGGGCACATTGCTCGCAGAACAGATGGCCGATGGGGCCGAAAGGTTCTGAAGTGGCGACCGCGTACCGGAAGACGTGGCGTGGGAAGGCCTCGGAAACAAGATGGACCGATGACCTTGAGAAGGCCGCAGGAATCTGCTGGATGCAGGAAGCACAGAATCGGTTGAAGTGGCGTTGCTTGGGGGAGGGGGGTCTATGTCCAGCAGTGGACGTCTTTCAGCTGAAATTATAATATTTGAGACTTACAGTAAGCTCTTTCATTTGATATCTGACTAGGTACACTTTTTGTTTTTCTTGTTTGCCTCCCAAAAATAACCCCTATATTCCTGATTTATTTATTTACGTTACGTACGTCCTTGTTTCGGTCACAGAATTTCATATGTAGGTATACCAAATTTCAACTTAATCGGTCTATTAGATTCGGAGCAAACTGGCTGTGACAGATGGACAGACAGACAGACACACGAGTGATCCTATATGGGTTCCGGTTTTCATTCGGATGTAGAACAATAACAACCACAATGACGTTTTGTGTAGTGACGGGAAACAAAAATCGGTTGCTTTAAAAACCGATTCATGAGACATATCTATTTTTCATACTTAGAGTTTGTAATCGACAATTTATCGACATTGCTTAATACTGATTCTCAATGCATATCTTTTTATTTACACGTCATCGTTATGATCATGACGTGTAAATAAATAAATTCACTTTTGTAACATTTTTATTCACTTTTGTCACACGATGATCCAGAAAAATCTTCATCAGTTGAACTGTCTCGTCAGTTACCCTTATAATAAATTAATTTTCAATTATATTGTCAAAATGTACGTCTCTTCTAAGGTTTTCCGTTAAAATTTTCTTTATCCTTTCTACTACATTGATTCAATCATCTTTTGTGACGTGTGCACATATTAAGGCGAAAGCGTCAAGGTAGCCCGCGAAAATCAAATTTTCTTACGTTTTTTGCAATTTGCAGGTCAGTATCATGTTGTATGTTGATCTAAATATGATTTGCGGCCGTATCAAATATTTATGTTTATAGAATTATAATCATAAAAATGATCAATACAACTCTCTAAGTTCATATACTGGCATTGAATGACTATTTCATGAAATCATGACATTTGACGATTGTGCACACTTATGGAGTTGTACTGCTGATTGTAATGATTATAATTATGTAAAACCATATTGGTTACGGTCGCGAATCATATTTTAATCAACATAAAACCTCACAATGACCTGCAAAATTTAAAAAAACTAAAGCAAATTTCGCGGGCTACCTTAGCGCATGCCTACATTTCATGTAAAGCTAATGGTTTAGGAACTATAAAAAAAAAATACAGCATACGGCAAGAGGGCGCAAGTTTGCGCACGTAGGTCAAGAGTGCGCATCACTCACAAATGTCACATTTTAAGCTTCATGGCCTACAAAAATGCACTGCATTTTGCATTTTTTGTGCAAGCTGTTTTTGTAAGAAATAGACTCGATCCAGAATTATCCATAATTGGTTGGTTCTCTATACACTTCTGAGCAATCTGGACATGCCCAATTTTTCTTCTTTTGTGCAATTGCTGGCTTCTTAGGTTTATCAGTCTTACTCTTCATAGGTAAACGTTTATTATTTTTCTTTTTAAAGTCTTCTTTGAGTATTATTTTGTGTGGATCTTGCACACCCCTACCCTAAAGCTAAAAATATAATTATCAGATTTTGTTTTTAGATGTTTAAAATTTAATAATACATTAATTATACATTTCTCTCTTTTCTAAATGTAATGTTTGTAAAAGTATCGATTTTTCAGAACATTGATTTTATTCGGTCAAAAAACGGTCACAACACTACGGCAATGAACCCAAAGATATGACATTATAATAACGTCCTAGCGGAATAATAATCAACGATATATTTGTGTTTTTGCGTGCATTTTTCCAATGTATAGTGATATTTGGTGCTTACAAATGATACTCATTGTTATAGTGTATACATACCATAGTAATTAATTAGGATTATGAATTAGATTTTCGTTTTTTTACGTAGACGTTCATACAAAGTTATCGCGGTATGTATAATGAGAAACGTCAAATCGGGCTTTTTAGATTGTCGCACGTTTAGTGGTAAGTTTACATACATAATTCATATATATTAGTTTAAATACATTTCATTTCAGAAATGAAATGTATGTAAAAATTCGGATGTACAGAACCCTAAAAACTGTATGTGTATTTCAGAATAATGATCATAGTCAAATATTTTTTGTTGTGGTCATTATTTCTATAAGTACCTACACTGTAAAGTATAGTCAGTCACCTTTAAAAAATATGCTAATGCAAAAGCAAAATAAATATTGTTTTAAACTGTCAAATGGAATCCATAATAAAAAAAATAAAAAAAAATAAAATAAAAATTATATGTCGGAAAATACGTCACAATTTTCGGCGCCAGCAAAATAATGTTTCTGATATATTTTACTTTATAAGAGTGACAAAAAACCTTCATTAAGTGTAATTCTGTTTAATACGAGTCCATTTTTTCCTGTATTCTGCACGGGGCACTAAAAAAACGTGAAAATTACACGTGTTCATTCCCGGGCCTTTTTTATTATAACGTCTATATTTTGCACGTCTATTTACCTGGACTTTCAACCGCACAACAAATTGGCTGCGTGAAGAACATAATACAGACATTATTACAGCGTGACGCGTGACACGGCGCAATTAAACTGTAAATCGTGCTCGGCCCGGTTCAAGACGTGTGACACGTGTGTTGTGACGTAGTGTCTTATTTTCACGCTGTTTGAGTAAAATGAAGTCAAAAATGGATTGGTCACGTAAAAGAACTTGATATATACATTTTTACAGCGAGATTTTAGACTTTAAATATTGCTTAGCCCAGTTAGAGACCGAGATAGTACGTGTCGTAAGTTGTAATGAAGTAAGTACTATTGTTTATTGTCACGCTGTTAGAGTAATTTCGAACTTAAAAGGTTTCTAACACTGGTATATAGCTATTAAGGTGAACCTGACAGTCACAACAACCAATATAAAAAAAAAACCAAATGCATTAGATTTAAATTACCTAATGTTAGAAGTAGCGAATGTGACATCATATTGAATGGAGAAAAACTAGAATTTATTAATCAAACCGTTTTCCTAGGAATCACGCTAGACGAGAAATTACAATGGGGACCTCATATAACAATTCTTGCGGGGCGGCTAAGCTCGGCCGCTTATGCTGTTAGAAAGATACGACAGTTAACAGATGTAGAAACCGCGCGTCTGGTCTATTTTAGCGACTTCCACAGTATTATGTCGTATGGCATTTTACTGTGGGGTCGGGCTGCTGACATTGAATCCATCTTTATTTTACAAAAGAGAGCTGTCAGAGCCATTTATAATGTACATCGTCGCGAATCTCTCAGGGAACTATTTGGAAAGATTAATATTATGACGGTACCTTGCCAATTCATTTATGAAAATATTATGTATGTAAGAAAAAATCTACATATCTTTAATAAAATAAGTGATAGACATAATTTTAATACTAGAAATAAAGATAAAATAGATCAACCATTTTTCAGATTATCTAAAGTACATACATCTTTTATGGGGTACTGTGTTAAATGTTACAATAAAATACCTTGTGATATATTACAATTAAATGAAAGAAAATTTAAAACTCATATTAAAAGTACACTCTGTAAACAAGCATATTACAAATTAGAGGATTATATCCAAGATAAGAATGCTTGGAAACATGCTGGTCCTGCTCCATAGGACAATTTAGAGTCTAGACAAAATCAAACTGGTTGCTTATTTAATTATGTATTTGTTATTTTTTATAACACTGATTTTACATTCTGTGATTTCTTGAACTCACACACTGACTTATTAGTATTACTTGTTAAAATGTTAGGAATATCGTATAATTTTACAATGTTTGTAAATATGTGAGCACTATGTATCTGTCACATATTTAATTTATCTGTAATTGCTTTATTTTTCTTTCTTTTTTACCTATCGCGGTATAGTAATCTTATTCTAGATGCATCGTCTTCACATATAATTATATAATTAATGTATGCAAAATATTGTAAAAACATTTTAAAAGAGTAACGGTGGAGTTTCTTGCCCATTCTTCTCCATACGAAAACTACCTTTTGGAAGGGGCGACTAGAATCAATTCTATTTTTTGTAAACATGACGTTCATAAGTGCCTTTTATGTGCCTAATTGAAATAAATTGTTTGACTTTGACTTTGACTTTGACTTTGACAACTACCATAATCAGTCCATTTCCTTAATATGTGCTATATCTTGCACACTAACAGTACCTATACATCTTACTACGCCATACTATCAGATTCAAACACGCTCGAGAAAACGAAAGGTTCCACAAAAACGACTAGAACCATCACTAAAGTAACATGCACGCTGGGAATACTCCGACGAAAACGTCGATCTGCCGACGTTGAGCATCGCCTCGTCGACTTGCAACGTTGTTAGAGCATTCCGAAAGGAGATCGTATATAAGATGATTTCGATGCATCAACGTTCGGTTTGTCGGTAGGTACTCGGATTTTTGGAAGATATTATGGAATGGAAATGGGCTCGTTTGAGAGTGATCAATTGTAGAGAGCGATCATACTACACTGAATATTAATTTGTTTCTCTTGTGAACTTCAACTAAAATATATAGGTAAAACAAAGATGCATTACTTTTTTGTAGGTATACAAAAAGTAATGCATCTTTGAATTTCAATCAATATCTATCAATATATCAATTTCATTTCAATATGAATCAAATATTTGGAAAATCCAAAAGTGCACGCCGCATAACGCTCATTCAAAAAATTTACCCATCAATATGGGTAAAATTTCTCACCTCGCAGTCTTTACGTACTGTAAAAGACTATTTAGGTTTGCTTTGTTGGTTGCTAGGCAACGGAAGAGGGTTGAAGTTGGAAATATATATTATTTATTTTAGTAGTTCGTTTTTTATTGATTATAAAACTACTTTGAATAAAAGACCCATTTTCAATAGGGTTCCTCCTGTGGCTGAAACGTACGTATAAAAAATATAAAAACTCAGTTAATTGTTTTTTTCGCAATCTACAATGTTTTCAGGTTTCATACTTGATTGACGGGATTTTTTTAAAACTATTTTGATTTTTTTTCATTTCTGCTGCATTAAATCAATTTTTGAAAGTACAGAATTAATCTCCATTAAATTATCTATACAATGGTATATAAATTAAGTAGGTTATGTGTTGTAGTAGGACTGTAACATTAAAAACAGTTGCAGAAAGTAGGCAAAACAATTTTTTTGATCGCAAAGGACACTCTAATGCATTATGAGTCGTGCAATATTGCCAAAATGATCACACTAAGTGCTTATTTTTCAACCGACTGATAATTTTTATATTACGAATAAATCTTGATATATTATATTTATAACATGCAGTCCAACTGTCAGATTTCTTTCTCAGATAAAAAAATCTGAAAATTGAAAAATGAGCACTAAGTAGGCTGAAATATGACGAATAATTTAAAACGAAACATAATAAGAATAAAATGTTAATATAATTTAGATATTCTTCATAAAGAGACAGTCAGGCTCTTTTAATCCAAGACCACACGACGTAAAATTGCTTAACTAACTCAAACCAACTCAATATTCTGCTCAGCCCTTTAGCTCACGTGTACACCGAGCCTAACAATAATAAATTCAACGTCATTACGGCAAACGAGGTTAATATAAAGGTAGCTACTCATTGTCGGGAATGGCGGTATTTACACGTGGGACGCGGCGGGTGGTGTATGAAGTAACGATGTTTAACTTATGTGTGTGAGAAATGGCCTTATTTTGCCGCGTCATTCTTGGCGGTAGGTGTAAATTGTTTTATATAGTGTGGGAAACTAGGAAAGTGAATGTGTAGTTAGTATTTTTCAAAAAGATTGAGTTGTGTGTTGGATTTTTTGGCTTAGGGTCTTTAAGCCGACAGAATAGGTTACTTCTAGGCAAGAGTACTCCATCGTCGACCACATTATCGTTTACCATTAGGCGAGTTAGTGGTAAAACGAAAAACCTATCAATAATATTTAAAAAATATGTAATTGTTGGGTAAGATTTACAATCGTTATGATGCGCAATTAGGGCTTTTAAAACTATCCAACTATAGTTTAACTGACCCTGATCTTAGAAGTAGTTCTACTTCTACGTATAAATGAACGTTTTAAAAGCTGAATAGTAAACAATAAAACAATATTTGCTACTTGAATTTCCAAATTCATTGCCAACAACTTATTTATTCCCATCCAGGACACCAAAATAGGTAATAACAATTCCTCTCCCTTAAATTACAGCATCTCACCTTCCCATTCCTTAGCGGAATTAAGCGATCGTATTGCAAGCCGTAACGCAGTAATACCCGGTCTAAACCACGCGGTAATACCGGTGTAAACCGTGACTCGGAAAGGCTGTAGCCGCTAAAGTAACAAAAAAGAAATCCAAAGGATTCTCGTAAATGTTCGCTATTATGGTAAGGTTGCCAAGAGAAATGTCGCCGTTATTTCCTCTTGTGTTGTATGTTCGTGTCTTTTTTCCTTGTGCAGTGATTAAATCTTTGTGGCATTAGGTTGGTAGGTATGTTTATGGGGCTTGTGGTAAAGGAAGGTGTAGACCGATTTGTGACAAAAATGTGTAAATGTGTGAAATTGCTTACGAAATACGACTAGTAATATCATGGTGCCTATTTTTAATAGATACCTACTTCATCAGTCAATATTGCCAAAACTAAATCAATAAACACACTTTAAAACCTAAAAGACATTTATGGTTAAGTATAGGGTCAAGAGTACGGTACAGAAAGCAGTTCTTTTAATAAAGTCATTAATTCCGAGGAGTTTCTCCATCAGTAGGAGCCATAACCCTACGTAGCTTTAACCTTGGCCCTAGTGTTTGTCTTGTTTTCTCTTTTTTTTAGTTAGTCTACACAGTCCCACTGCTGAGTAAAGGCCTCCCTGAAATCCTTCCAGGCATCATTTTACAGAGCCACCTCGATCCAACCCTTGCGGTACGCGTCTTGGTCGCCTCGCCACCTATTCCCGGCCCGGCCTTGGTGGCGTCGACCATCCTCACTCACCCACCGTGTGGAGACTGTTGCTCAGCGGTCACATGCATGCTTCGGACTCGACCGGCCCGATGTTTCCTCATATATATTCGTATATAATTTGAAAGTCAATCAGTACATTTAAGTATCACCACACGAATTTAAATGTGCATTAATTACCCTGTATATTAGCTAATTGAGTATGAGTTCCATGCAAAATTAAACAGCCAAACCCACATACTGCATAGCACAACAACATGGTTTCAAAAATGTATCCAGTTGAGCTTTAATGAATGCATCGCATAACACTCAACGAATTTTCCGCAAACCGCTGCTGTAAGCGGAAAATGAAACAATCAGTGCAAAATTTAATACTAAAAGTTAGCGTTATTTCAATCAACACTTTTGTTAAGGATTGTTCTTTTAATAATCCCTAAAAGGGTGCTTGGGACTGTTAAACACGTCTTTCGAAATTATCCGTCTATTATAAAAAGTTTTTGGGGCTGTCTTTTTTATGGTTAGAAAAAACTTATACCTAACAAGTAAAATTTAAAATGAAATCGTTGAGGCACACTAAGAATACACGTAACAAACAATCAATCCAGAGAGAAATCAAAACCTTATTCTAACATACTAATGTATTGCAAGAACGTGATGTTGACTCCCAAACTATGCCTAGTCCTCTATTTTGGGGGCTAGTGATTCGGCCATGATTTGATTTTTTACAAAAAATACATCACTCGACAGAGAACACAGTCATAACATAACATAACATTACGCCTGTATGCACCAAAGGGATAGGCAGAGGTGCACCTATAGTACACGGGGAACCTATTGCCATCAACCGGGCATATACCCAGCTTCCGGCCTGCTACTCAAAAGTTTCAATGGAAAAACCCAATAACACTGCCCGACCCGAGAATCGATCCTAGGATCGACGAGTCACAAGAACTATATTTTTTTTATTGCTTAAAACGTATAGGCAGGAAGACGAGCAAAAGGACGAATAGAAAATTGTTACCGCTGCCAATAGAAACTGGCAACACCAAAGGATTCATTGCCAACCTTGCAGACAACGTTGAAATGTCTCGAGTGCCAAAAATTTCAAAAGCACATAAATATACCTTTTAAACGTGAACGCAGTTAGACCGCTCGGCATGAGAAATAAATAATAACTACATATCATATAACAAAGAAAACTGCTTTGTTTAAAAAATCTAGCTTTACATAAATTAATAGTACATAAGTGCAATTGATATGTTGCGAGTTACTGCGATTTTGTTATGGTAATTAAGTTGTTATAGTTTAGTTTAAGTTGTTCCACATAGCCACAGGATGTTTTACAGCATTCTTTACCATAATTCTAAGCAACTTTATTTCATAAAAACTGAGCCAAGAGTAAGCTGTAAGACATAGTAACTTGGAACTTTAAAAAATAAACAAAGAAATTATTCTTTCAACACTTACATTTTGAAGTTAAGTTACAATATTTACACTCTAAGTTGACTAGATGTATTATTCAAGTTAGAAGTGTTTAAAAGTTCAAGTCTCACCCCGTAGTGTTGAAGTGACGAAGAATTTCGACGTTAAGTAGGTATTGTTAAGTGTTGAGACGTCTAAGAACTTTGACGTTTCGTTTTAATTTTCACGCTTTTCCAGTATTAAAATGTAATGTGCAGATTAATAATTTTTGTTTTTATGAAAGAGATTTACAGTATGGCGTCTTGTTACCACTGTTACACTTTATGGATTACTTAGAAAAAAAAAGCGGCCAAGTGCGAGTCGGACTCGCCCATGAAGGGTTCCGTAGCAGCAAGTAACTTATTATAAAAGTTCTTGTAGTTCGTTGTAACTTTGAAATTAAATGTATTTTTTTATTTTTATATTTGAGTTGATTGAATGAAAGGTAAATTGCGGTTTACGATTTATGACGTATTAAAAAAACTATTTACTAGATCTCGTTCAAACCAATTTTTGGTGGAAGTTTACATGGTAGTGTGCATCATATATTTTTCTTAGTTTTATCATTCTTTTATTTTAGAAGTTACAGGTCCCCCCCCTGTAACTTTTAAATATGAGAACACACATTTTACCACTTTGGAAGTGTCTCTCGCGCAAACTATTCAGTTTAGAAAAAAAAATACATTAAAACCTCAATATCATTTTTGAAGACCTATCCACAGATATCCCACACGTATGGGTTTGATGAAAAAAATTGTTTGAGTTTCAGTTCTAAGTATGGGGAACCCCCAAAATGTATTGTTTTTTTTTTCTATTTTTGTGTGAAAATCTTAATGCGGTTCACAGAATACATCTACTTACCAAGTTTCAACAGTATAGTTCTTATAGTTTCAGAAAAAAGTGGCTGTGACATACGGACGGACAGACAGACCGACAGACATGACGAATCCATAAGGGTTCCGTTTTTTGCCATTTGACTACCCCTAACAAGAGCAAGTCCGTTAGAATTTAGTCACACGAAAAGCACATAAACAATCACTTTAATGAGTACAATATAAATCAAAAGATTAGATATGGTACTTGTCGGGTTTTAATATTATCAGCAAAAACAGCAATTCAAAATGAAATTAAAAAAAGTAATAAGTTGACGGAGTTTCTACCTGGTAAGTTGTTCTTGTGGAAAATAGGGACGAGAATGACGTGCAAGCTTATTTTATGCAGCATTTCCCGTCATGACGTCTTGAAGTGTATAACTTAACAGTGGTGACGGCACGCCGACAGTGTTGCCAGCGTTTTAGCGGGCCAATATAGATGTAACATTACAATAGTAAAAATTGGCCAAAGAATTAAAAAAAAAAATCGGTACTTAACTACATCTAAATAAATAAATAGATTGGTATCCAAAATTTCACCTCGTCTTTTAAGACCACACATTCTATAGGTTCAAAAGAGCCAGTACTTTAACCCTGGACAGTTGAAAGCGAAGTGCTTCAGTAATTCAACAGAACCACCAACCGTCTGGACGCAACACCTGCAATATTCAATGCGGTCCTGGCTGCAGTGATAAATATTCAATGCGGTACGTTTTGTGGGCTGCTGCTGATACATTTAGTCACTTTGTCTGTGAGTGAGTGAGTGAGGTTTTTAGTTCCTTTACATTTGTTTTTTGACGGTTTCAAGTGGGTTTTAGTACATCAATCAATAGGCCTAGCCTTTTCCCAATTATTGGGGTCAGCTTCCAGTCTAACCGGATACAACTGAATCCCAGTATTTTGCATGGAGCGACTGCCTATCTGACCTCCACAACCCAGTCACTGGGTAATACGATACCCCTTGGTATGCGTGGTTGTCAGACTTTCGGGCTTCTGACGACCCGTAACGACAGTCAAAGATCCACGAATGACAGCCAGGACCAACGGCTTAACGTGTTTTCAGAGGAACGGAGGAGTCTCGGTATGTAAAGATGGTCTCCCATCCACAGACCAATTCCGTCAAGCGTAGCTTAACCTGATGGATCGACCTGTGCGGCTGTCATTTCTTAGCCACGAGCTCCTCTCGAGCGGGTTATTATTACATGTTTTAGGAATTAATGTGAATCTTATTTACCTTGATCGTAAATACAAGCTCACTCCTATTGTGATGTCAATTAGATGTTAATTCTTCATTATTGATTCTCCTGCCCTTATTCTAATTTGTTTGGGGTCAGCATGTCTTCTTCTTCCATATACAATGAAAAACTTATTCAATTCCCGTACCATATAAAACAACATAAAATATGCAACGCGATTGTTAGCTTAACTTAGTAGGTAGATTTAGATTTGCCGTACCATGTCAACAGTGTTGTGGAGAAAGAATTTATTATTCAAAAACGTAGGTACTATTTGATCCATAGATAAACATTACAAACGACGACGACAACGTGACGACGACATTGAAACTCTTTTACAAAGCACCATGCGATAATTTGGCAACGACACTTTCTCACACACACACACACTCATACACATCTTCCTAGATATAAGTTGAATTTCTTTGTATGTACATACACTCCTACAATATTATTGTTTTTAGTTTAAGAAGAGCGGGGGTCTCACAGGTATTTTTATACTTACAAGGAGGCCTCTATGTTACATTAAATATTGCAGAAGTTTGTATAGTTAACAATTTTTAATTTTTTTATAAACCGGTTGTTCCTGATGCGAGACTATGGACTTCTCCAATATAATAATAATATGGGAGAACGAGATAGGTAGCTAGTAACAGCATCAAATATCACTAGCATCTATCTCAGCCTACTTAGCCGCCTACGGTATCCAATAACCTTAAGATTACCCCAATGACTTGCGCCTAAAAATGAGAATCAATCATGGTTATAAGTTTGAGTATTAACATCTAGAAGGAGCACCCCGAACCGCGCTGCCGCTGAAGTACTATAAAATAAAGTCTAGCCAGTTTACCATGAATGAGAAGGCAGAGATGTCTTTTACAACCACAATCGCCAGCAGTTATGTTATTGGACACATATTATAAAAGAGACAAACCCAATATCGTTAACCAGGCACATATACGTATACAACCTCCACGCGATCTACTAATGAAAAATGTCTAATGGAAAAGTTCAATTACATTTTCCTCGACTCAGGCATCAAAGCAATACGATCTATTTGTCCTCAATCTCAAGCAGCATGTAAATAAAACAGACAATAACATTTAAATTACAGCACCGACGGACCAACTATGCCATAGAATACAGCATACTTCATGAGGCTTCACTCATTCATGGTCCATCTAGCCAATATTACTCTATGGACCATAATAATATCATGTTTTTCCCGAGTTCTTATCCTTCAATATCGTTACTGGGGGTGTAAATAGGGTTATAAAGTATAGCCATTACCATTTATCAGACGGTAATTATTGTCCAAGTCTGGGGTTGAAACGGTTATGAATTTGGCATGATCAAACGATGTGGGATGGCTCGTGGGGTTAGGCCGCCATTACTATGAATTTGGAAGTACCTGATCCTAAATTGGGAGCTGTAAGAATTAATTGTGGTCTGTTAAGCTGGGCCCATCGTTAGTCATGTTTTGAAATGTTTGAATGTAACTTTACGTTATGTTTTGCAGTCTAACAGTAAGATGTATGGAATTCCGGGTTGAGATAGTATTTATGTACGATATGAAATTAGGTCTTCCTATTAAATATTCTAGTAAATGATAAATGATGAGATAAACTATATTAATTTCTGTAAATTGGTTTACAAAAACATTTTAACACGTCAAAATTAAATTAGGTTATAAAACTAGTACCTAGCATGACTATCTTTAGTTTGACTGCATGACTGATCAAAACTTAATTTCACTTGGTCAAAGCTGCAGGTATGTTGACTGCTGGCACCGCTTGAAGGACTCAGTCGTAAAATGACCACTTCGCAAAGTGTCTACCGGATGCAAAATGTCCATTTCTCAGAATGTCTCTTTCGCAAAATGGGCACTTCGTAAAACGTCCGGCAATGTCCGGTATATTTTGCGAAGTGGTTATTTTTCGGCTGAGCCGCTAGAAGATCTACATGGCTATTCTGCAAAATAACAACTCGTATCAACACTTCAGTGTAAGTAGCATCATTCATAAATCTCTTATTTTCGCTGTGAATACATCAATGAAATTGATTTGATTTTGATATTAAGAATTAGTTGAATTTGATTTCCTTTGATAACGTATTTAAACAAAGCGGGTTGTTAAATCAATACGTAACTCGTATAATTGGGATGAGAACAAGTATCTAACATGTAGATACTTACTAATATGTACGTATATATACCTACTTGCAATGTGTAGTTATGTAAACGCCCCCATGATATATTTGAACACGATCTTTTGCTGGGAAGTGTATCAAAAAGTTTTATCTAATGAAATGAAGTTTAAAAAACAAAGAAGAAAAAAAAAAAAAAGAAGTGAAGAGTGAGTGCGAGTGTGAGTGTGGTGTGAGTGTGTGTGAGGTGAAGTTTGAATGAAGTTTTATCTATATCTAATGTTTTGTTCTTTTTCTGTTCTTCAATTTAACGCTTTGTTTGTATTTTTGTAAAGATATGATTTATTTAATAATCATAACAAGTGCGTGTCGGACCACGCACAATGAAGGGTTCCGTAGTTGGGATGAATTTATCCCAAGAACAAACTTAACATTGTAGTTGAAAAATATGTTCTCCCTTAAGGAATGTATGGGAGATCATGTTTTCCAAACCGCAAATTTAAGTTGGTTGATTATTACTCGGTAACCTGTAAAGCCTACTTAGCTCTCATAGTTTTCCTTTTACTTTCGTTATATATACTACTGCTGTGATTTTTTTCACAAGTCCAAGTACAACCATTTAGCTAGAAGGGGGGGGGGGACACACTTGACTTTAACAAAAAAAAACAGTTAAAAGCTTAATATTTCGCAAAAGGATCCCTGAATTTGAAATGGTTTCGACAAACCCGCAATACTTTTTAAAGACCTTTTTAACGATACTACTACATGTAAAGTACTAGTAATCTACCCCATGTTGTGGGGTATCGTTAGAAAGTTATTAAAGTAAAGGCTTTTAACTGTTTTTTTTGTTAGTCGGGTCCCCCCCCCCCCCTTTTACCTAAATGGTTGTACTTGGACTTATGAAAAAATTCACAGCAGTAGTATATATAACGAAATTAAAAGGAAAACTATCAGAGCTAAGTAGGCTGTACAGGTTAACGAGTAATAATCGACCAAGTTAAATTTGCGGTTTGAAAAACATGATCTCCCATACATTCCGTATGGGAGAACATGTTTTTCAACTACAATGTTAAGTTTGTTCTTGGGATAAATTCATCCCAACTACGGAACCCTTCATTGTACGTGGTCCGACACGCACTTGGCCGGTTTTTATACTTGTACGTAGGTTACATATTTTTGTGTAAGCTTTTATTACTTATTTACATAGGTTCATTTTAACGTTTTAAAGGAAGAAGCTGCTATTCACCCACTTTGATTATTTTTCTACGAGATTGACACAGAGTTGCATAATCAGTCTGACAGTGTCTAGCTATCACGCATCAAGTCAGTTATTTATCCGAGAGAGATGGTTACGCTGTGATGAGATGCAAGAGATGTGTGAGGAATATTCAATTAGCTTTTCCGGCAATCAGGTTTAACGTTCAAAGCTTAATTTATTTGCTTCTTAAATATATTAGAAAGAAGGAATCTCTACCATAAGTATGATACAGGTTTTTACTCAATACCAATACAAAACAGTAACGCCATTATGAAACCAAATCGATTCTGATACATAAAATTACCATTATTTCCACTCACCGAGCTTCAAGTAGTCAAAATAAATCTAAATACATTTCTCATCCGGGTCAGTACTCGAAAACAACATTATTTCGTACAAAACAATATTCTCGCATTGTATTGTGAAGTTTTCAAGAGATTATCGTCTAAAACGGGTCAACACTCCAGGTAGGAAAAGCAACGAAAAAAATAGAAAAAAAGAATACATACGGTTATTATTTTTTATTTCTGAAAAGAACAAAAGCCGAGCGAAGCCTAAATGATCCTCAGCAAAGTATGAAGTATTGCAAGTATTTAACCGCGCCCGGGGACAAATAAATTTTCAAAGTAACCCTGGGAAAGTGCTTGAAGAACTGGACGCGGTTTATTTGGCCTCCACTGTATGTAGCTGTGTTTATACATATGTATGTGTAAGGGTGTGTGTGTAATGGGGATGTATTTGTGCCTGAGTTTGCTCGAGTTGAGTCATTTGTTTATTTTACGTGCGTCAGTCAATAAACATTAATGTAGTACCTGGAAGTAGGTTGTGAATGAACTTATAAGGGCTTTATTTTAAAATAACAAACAATATGATGTCTTCAAGCTTAGCATTTGCTTAAGGACTAAAATAACTCACGGTACGTTTTAATCAACCACAATTTTTAAATTCGTAAATCTGAATTCAGAATGTAAACTTACTAGATTATTTGTCTAAAATTATGAACATACCACGTTCTAAATAAAAACGTCGATGACTTAGTTATTTTGCTACTTTAATATTATTCTCTGATAAGATTTTTAAATCCTACCCAGTTAACGGAGATTTCAGTTGACAAAAGGATTTTGCGCTGCCGTTAAAGGATTTTCGCTATTGCAAAGCAGTTTATGCTGTCAATCTGGCAAACATAGCTGAAGCATCACCTAAGTGGCAACGTTGAAATGTCATATGCTGTAACATCATCAGCTCTTCAAACTGGGACTCACCGTTCCACGGACAAACCCTTTCACAAGGAGCTCTGGTTCTATACTACTGAGCGCTCCTAGAAGAGCTCTCCACACATGGTCGCCTATACGGTGTCATCCACGCGAAATTCATATTCGTGGAAACCACGCTGTATATTCCTGCCATAATTTGAGTATTAAACTATCAACACTTCTCTGCCTGCAATATTAGCACTGCGTTATACAATTATGAGGTATTTTGGAGACTAATGGCTGAACCCAATAACCTGCATACTGGAGATAGAAAAACCTATGTATCTATCTATGATTTTAACCGTGATGTGAAATCTGGCAGAGAATATGGAATTGTGGGAAGACATTCAATGACTGAATTATACTGTCTACCATCAATAGCGATCTGTCTTTTACTAAAAATAGGTTATTGGGTTCGGCCGTAAGTAATTAACTCATCGCATATTAGCCTGTAATTATAATTTTGTATGGGTATAGGTGGTCGGAGCAGGCAATACATAGGGAAGAGTGGAAAGCTTTGGGGGAGACCTTTGCCCAGCAGTGGGATAATGTATTTATTCTTGTATTTTATAGTAAATTTCGTATTATCAATCCCTTATTTTGCACCTGCCATGTTTTGTCTCTGCATCACCCTAAGGTTGACTGGTAGAAAATGGCTCAGCATTAAGTCCGCCTTTGTACGGTATTTTTTTTTACTTGTACATAAAGTTTTAATGAATAAATAAATACAGGTAAAAAAAAGGAATAGGTATCCGAGAAAGGTTTGTTCGAGTGCATTAAAATAACCTGTGCAAGTGATGATAAGTATTAGTGATATAGTGAAAATTTAGGTGAAGAGACCTTGAAGAGAACTGTCGCTAGTATCAATCCCTAGCATCATGTAGAATGATTTTTTTTTTACAGGTTGATCAGTAATACCGGCTACCAAACTAGCTGTTTACCTGATATTCTCACCACATTATAGACTATTTTCGTCTAGCTTACTTGCCGAAACGATGGAATTGTAGTTATCGGTGACAGCATGAGACTGACTTTCAGACCTTACCTATTCCAGAAAATGCCGTGCTTTTATTTATGAAGCATACCTATTTATATGTAGATTATGTTAAGCATTACTTTGGTTTGTAGAAATTTTCGGGACCACCATCAAATGTTTCTCCCCCACTCCAATAAAAGATCATTGAATGTTTCACCCAAACTTTCGTAAACGATCAATTTACACCATAAATCGTAAACCCCATCTAAACCACGTCACCCCCGTAAACAAGGGAACGAATTAACCATCCCTTACTTACAAAAAATATTTACAGACTACCATTATTACTTAAACAGCTATAACTCATCACTGTTGCAAACTACGGAGGTAAAAAACTTCATTCGTGCTTAAGATATGCCGCATAAGAGGATACTTATTGTGTGGCTACATTTTTATTACTGGCAATAATTTCTGTTGGTAAAATAACTGATATTTTAGTCTTATACTTTCTAATATTCCATCCACCCCAACTGTTTATTTTAAGGTTCCGTGCACGAAAAAAACCCTCTTTTGGCAATTACTTATCTAATTGTGAGAATGCTGGAAATAATTAAAAGATTAAGTCTGTCTGACTATAAAACTAGGATTTAAATGGTGAAAATATGGTATATTTCGCCTTTGATTTACTTAATGAAGATATCGTATAATCATAAAATAAAAATTGATTGAAAACTAATGTCTGATTTTTTATTTCTTGATATGGTTTGCTAAATAATAGGAAAAAATACATTACTGTCTGGGTTTAAAAAAAAGGTTTTTTCAAAATCATTTTTCTGCTATATTTAATATAGATTTTGAAAAAATTGGTTCAGCCTCATGCAAGTAAACCATTTAATGATATTCATGATTATATAATTTTTTCAAATTCAAAAGTGGTTTCTTGTAACAAAATGATCAAACGTCCTGCTCGCGTAATTTTTCGGAAAACTTGATTCGAATATTAGTGATTTTCCATGAATACTTCATTTATTTGAAAAATCCGTTTGAGCCAAATGCAAAACAAAGAACTCGACTTATCAAATTACAAATAGTTTTGTTTAAATTCTTTTTCCCTTTCTCACAACAAATGAACAAAATTGATCAAAATCAGTCACTTTCGTGCCCGTCCCCTGTGATAAAATATTCTGGGCTAGTTCACGATTTAAAATATTTGGTTTTACATATTATAATGGTTTATCATTGTTGTTGTTGTTTGTTTTCATAATTTTATTTTTCATTAATATTTCAAAAACACCACCATGTCTGTTAGGACAACATTTTAGATTTTAGCAAGTATTTTAAATAATGATTATTTAATTTAACCTGGTGCTTCCAATGTCTAAAAACAAACCATTAGGTACCCTTTCAGGAATCCTTAGCTACCGTCCGTCATCTTAAAAAACACTTTAAAATTCACTACGAACAAGACTATTCAGTAGCACAATATGTACCGTTCCTTACAAAAACGGCGGTAGCATGTACCGGTGCGTTTCATTTCACAAGATGAGCGTCTGGCGGGACAAAGGCGAGACGCTGTACTTTGTACATACCTGTAGTATATACCCACGTACTAATCACGTCCACGAACTAACGTCGTACCACAGAATAGATGGGTACAGAAGGCCGGCTCCGTACAACAAGCGAAATAAGCCACATATATGTGTAAGTACGTAAAGTTGTACACGACTGATAATATAGCATACAGAGTTTTAGTTGGACTCTCTAGGCCATCGTCACAGCCACTTATTCGAATGTCTGTGTTAGAATAAATACTGTTTATACACCTAATCAAAACTGTGTATTTTTGTTACATAAAATATGATAAAATAGCTTTTCAATAGAAGAATAAAATTAAACAGTCAAGGCGTAAAATTATTTCTTTTCAATAGAGAGTGTAGTATAAACATACTACAATTTTATTATTCCTATACTATGTCTAAAGTTTCATTAGTCTCATTACGTAAACTTTTTAAAAGAAAACAATGACTTCCAAAAAAAACACTACTAATTGAAAAATAACTTTAATTTCGGAAGTCGGTTGGTTTTGAACTTTTAAAGCTACGAGTATTTTTCACTTTTTAGTTGTGGTACCTACCCCTCAAAAATTTAAATACCTGTGATTTAAATAACAGTGTCAGGAAGTTATTGTAATCCACATGGACTAAGTGGGAAAAATACGTATTATTGAACCTAACTCTAAAACTACCCAAGCAAAGTTAATAAAAATTAATAAGGGACCACCGCGCAAGCTTACCAAATGAAAAACTATTATTTTAAATCGGTCCACAATTGACGAAAATATTGAGGAAAAAAAAAGAAGCATACAGCTGAACATACAACCTCCTCCTTTTTGGAAATCGGCTCAAAACGAATTCTCATTCGTGTCCAAGCTTAATTAAACCTTTGAGCCACTTTTTTGTATTTCGAACCTTATTGCAGTTTTGTAATTAGAACTTTAACTTTGTCGGATAAAGTTCGAAATTCAAAAATGATTGATGGTTTAAGCCTGCATGCAAAAATATGAATATGTTTTGTAATAATCGGCAATCTCAAACAATGTCAAATAAATGCCAGTCGCTGTACGTAGACGCGTGAATGTGTGCGTGCGTTTTTGCTCGTTGGTATGGAGCCGACCTTCTATACCTTTCTATTTTGTGGTATTTTTATGTAAATATTCTTAGGATTATTAGTTCACATTGTATGGTCTTGACTATGCATAGATTAATTTGTTCTATATTTATACAAGAAATGTTGATCTATTCATATTCTAAAAGGACGTCTTGTAGAAGGTTGTGGATAGAGATCAAATGATTTATTTATAAACCGCTCTCATTTCAAAGCCCTTTTTTGATCGAAAGAAAGGGAAAGTTGTGTCTTAAAATAAAATATATTTTCTAAAAAACACTAAGTACTTATTTTTTTAAGTTGTAAAAAATATAAACTTCGATCACATTTCCCCAGCTCTTTCTAAAATAATATAAAAACAAAAAAAAAAAAACGAAATGAGTTGTTTGTTTGTTTGAAATATAATCTACATCAAGTTCAGAGAAGAATAGAATATTGTGGAAATTTCTAAACAATTATTCATAACTAGAGCTGTAAGATATCTCCATCATACCTACCATAATAATACTATTCAATGTTCAGTGTCTATCAATGATTAAATTATCACACACAAGCATGATTAGCATAATTCATTATACTGCTATTATTACTCATTTAATACCCGTTGCTACGGTTACGAGTACGAATGCTGACCTATAAATCCTATTAGGGCAATCGGATTCGGTTAGGAGTAGCCTCAAGTATCCAAACTGAATAGATTTATGTCTCAAGTGGGGATATTTCAGACTAATAGCGTGGTTTAAGGGATATTAGTCCTTTAAGATGATCGTTGTAAGGTTACCTATGCTATGGAAACTTCCACAGCTATATGAGTTAGACTTCGTTCATACGGCGATTATCAGTACGATATGGTATTAGGTATGTTGAAACTGTTTGCTAAAGTAGCAAACAGTTAATATATTATCCATCACGTGTTACCAAAAGTTCATTAGAAAATCAGCGTCAGACAGCATCTCTCTGGCAGTATTGCTGAAATGGACCTTTTTGGTGCAGCCGTGACGCGCACAGTATTGTTAAATTATATCACTCTTTTTAATTTGTTTGTTGTGTTTCACGAACTGGTGCCAAACAAATGTTATGCTTTCTTCATAAATTATTATATGTTAAAAAGTTGGGATCCCACGTCAACATCATAAGGTTATAAACAAATGCAGTAGCAGTAGGTATGAGTCAATGTCGTGTGAACGGATAAAACTCATGTTGTATTAGTCAGTCAGTAAGGTGGTAGATGTACTGATGACCCTGGGTGCGCATGATGTACATATTACCATTAATATGATGACCACTTCTGGTCAAAGTCAAAGTCAAACAATTCATTTCAATTAGGCACATAAAAAGGTACTTATGAAGGTCAATTTTACAAAAAAAAATATTGATTCTAGTCGCCCCTTCCAAAAGGTAGTTTTCGTATGGAGAAGAATGGGCAAGAAACTCCACCGTTACTCTTTTAAAATGTTTTTACATTATTTTGTATACATTAATTATATAATTATATGTGAAGACGGTGCATCTAGAATAAGATTACTATACCGCGATAGGTAAAAAAGAAGGAAAAATAAAGCAATTACAGATAAATTAAATATGTGATAGATACATGGTGCTCACATATTTACAAACATTGTAAAATTATACGATGTTCCTAACATTTTAACAAGTAATACTAATAAGTCAGTGTGTGAGTTCAAGAAATCACAGAATGTAAAATCAGTGTTATAAAAATACATACATATATATAACAAATACATAATTAAACAAGCAACCAGTTTGATTTTGGTCGAGGCTATCCTGCGCCGTTACATGAAAAAAGTGTAAAAAATGGCGCTAGCTCTTTACACGTTACTATATCTACAGCTAAACTAAACCAAGGATTCATAAAGTTTTCATGTTCTTCAACATGTTTATTACAACATCAAACATTGTTATATCTCCATAAACAGGCTCAGATTTACAACTTCCAAACAACCAAATAGCTATGAACTGTATGTTTATTATTCCCTTAACAGTAATTTAGGCATACATCCATTATAACTAATGAAACCATACAAAGTTTCGTAGCGAACAACCCTTACTTGCCATTGACATGTGATACGGTGTCAATGGTGTCAGAGATAATTTCCTCGGAAAGTGTAAGTATGTTACACTTTAGGCAGAGATGTGTAATAACACAAGCGCAGAAAGTGTTTATGCACCCGAATGAGCTTTTTGCGGAAGCGTCTTTTTATTTAATGTAGTTCCTATGTGGTAGAAAAAAATATTAAAGAATAATCCATTTTTGACGATCGTTTATATTAAGAAACACATTTTGAAATCGAGCGAATACGCGATCTCACACGTGCGTCACGATCGCGTATATGCGCGGCGATCGCTTTTATGCGGTCGCGGCCTAAGAGGATTTTAACATGTTGATAAGAAGCATGAGCCTTACACCTTTATCTTCTGTTTAGAAACACCAACAAAACTAAAATTTTCATTGTTTATCCTTAAAAAATAAAATAAACAATGATCAGTATATTTATGTGTCGAGTGTGACAAATAATAACAATTGTTAATAATAACATAACATAACATCACGCCCGTATACCCCGAAGGGCTAGGCAGAGGTTTCCCTATAGTACACCCACATTTCGCCAGTAATGTTTAAGTCCCATGTAATAGGGGGCGAGCCTATTGCCATCAACCGTGCACAAATCCAGACTCCAAGCTGGTACTGAGAAATAATAATAATTATTATTAAATTATTTTTATGCACACATTATGCACCGTTTCAGGTAAACAAACTAAATAACGCTATAATTATTAGTTCAATGATTCAAATAATAATGTTATAATAATGCTCAGATACTATTACGCTAATAAGCATAACGATGATATAAAATTACTTACTGTTTTAAACTATGTTTGCCAACATGATAATTAACATTGTTTTATTTGAGTAATAATGCAGGCTAACGTGGTTGTTGCACAAATTAATTGTTGTAATATATATTCTAACACACATTGTGCACATTTTAAGGAAATTAGGGCACCTGTTAATGTATGAATAGTGTTATTTAATGTTAAAGACACAATAGGAAGTTTGGGAAACTATGTATAATTTATATTTCAATGTGAATGTCGGAAAATATGCCACGGGAACGTACTGCAGGGATTAAAAGGAAGCGAAGCGATGATCGCATACCTAATACTCGTAGCTGAGGAAAAGGTCATTGAGTTATGTCCTAGCGCACCGTTGCGCCACCGTCAACCACAATTGGACCCATTTTTGTAAACAAGAACCAACCCACAGCAAACCTGCTGTGGGTTGGTTCTTGTTTACAAAAATGGGTCCAATTGGTCCCTGTTACGCAGAAAAGATCCAACCAACGTTCCATTACACTATGCGTGGGTGGATCTGTTCTGCTTAACAGGGTCCAATTATTATTTTGTTGCGCGTAATTTTCAATCTATATCTTTTAAAGTATTCATTTAAATGCCTTCTTGGATAAGTATTAATATAATACGGGTCAAAATAGCCTCGCAAATAACAATTAAATTTTTATCAAATTCTGAAAGATAATAATGGTTAATATGGGTCATTCTAAGAAGATAGACATATGCCATCGCGGACTTTTTGTTGAACTTTTTAAGATGAACCAGTCTGTGATACATAATTTTGATAATCCGTTCTGTAGTTTTTGAGTTTATCGCATTCAGACAGACAGACAAACGCGGCGGGGGATTTTTTTATAATATGTAAGGATAAGGATATGGATGTAAGAATAAGGATATGTAATGTAAGGATAAAACCTTTCTTTCTTTCTAGTAATCAGGCTGTGAATAAGTTCTATTTTATCCAAAACACTTGCTTCTGCACGCTCTATTCTGTTCGCGTGGAAGTTGTAAGACACCACAATAAACTAAAACGACCCATCGCGTCGCATAACATCGCGGGCGCCCGTGCTATTTCGTTGTCGTTTTCTTCTTTCTGACTTTTTTCCTTTTGCTCGGCTATTTATGTACTAGTGATGTTAAATATCCTTTAACCTTCCTCAAGAATTGGTCTATTAAATGCAAAAATAATGTTTATAGGTATTTGACTGGTAGTACCAGAGATTAGCGCGTTCCAACAACAAAACTCTTCAGCTTTATTACATTAGTACCTAGAGATGATGCCCTGCTTAGCAATCCTATAATGACGGCATTATCTTCTGTTTTTCTCAATCTTTATCATTCTGATTGTCTATTTCTATGATGTCGTCAATCCATTCAGCATGGTGTGACAGGTTATCTGGAAATACTAAATGTCTTATATATATATTTTACTATTATATATATATAATAGTAAACCCAGCATTTTCTTAGAACTTAATCTTTGAAGCTCAATAATAAACATCTTAAGCCTGTATTAGATAAGTAAGTATTTATTTTGTTATGTTATAACAAAGACTGATGTAAGCAGATATTAAGTAATCAATACTAACTATTATACTTATACAGTAGTTACATTAGAGATACATAGATACACTATTTACTTAGGCCTATGTGTACATTATTTGTAGGTCACGTTCAAAGGCGTTTACGGGTAACGCATTAATGAGAGATCTTAACTAATATTATTATAAACAGTCCTTTTCCTTCAAAATAACACCGTATCATAATGTTCCAACTCTTTGATGTTCTGGGATATTTTGTAAATGTAGGTTAGAAACACTGAACAGAGGAACAAAAGGATCACACTATGTACACCACATAAAAAGATCTTTAACAAAATACACTCAATAAAACAAAAAAGAACAGCTTGTATGACACAATACGCATTCATTTGTTTCGTGTATAAACACAGCAGTGATCTACTTTGTAATACTTACATTATTTCTAAGATTTAAACTGTATTTTACAAGAAAAAAAAATTGAATTAATTTATTATTTATTGTACTTAACAAATATATTAATAATATCTGCGCCCTACGGTTTCACTGGTTATATCGGGATAAAAAGTATCCTCCGTCCTCTCAGGTCATGGTTACCTTTCCGAGGGTGTGTCAGACTTTTACTGACTAAAACCCACCCGTGTTCCTTCCATTGCCTGTGTGCCGGGGTCGCGATATCCCTTTCGGACAAACTCGCAACCCTGGCAGGTTCTTTCTATGCCTGGACATTGAAAAGGGCAATAATTACGATTGATAATAATATATAAAAGGAATGGTTGTGAAATTTACGGTTAACTCACCCAGGTCACCTACAATTTCACAACCATTCCTTTTTCTTAAAACCTATTTATCATACATAACATTAGGGCATTTCAGAACATCATTCAACTAAAAATGCGTGACAAGTAAAATTACAACCAAATATATCACTGCAACACAATCCACCACGTACTTATACATTGTGTTGTGTTTTTATTGTTAAGCTAGCAATTTCGACAGATAATTTCATAGTCGCAATGACGTTTGATTTTGGTGACGTCATTGTGTGTTCCTGCGAGTTTTACACTGCGTTGGTTGTTAGTTGGCTGTTTATTCCTATTGCTTACGGTTTTATTCATAGAACTGACAACTACCGTGTAGCTGTCATATGTCTAGTCTATCAATGACTTCTGGCACCTTCAGACGCACTTCCATATAAACTTTCATCCACAAGGCTGAGCTGAGCTGATGAAAGTTTATATGGAAGTGCGTCAGTGCGAGCGGGAGAAGTTATTTGATAATTTCCCAGCCAAAAAAAAAACCGTAGAAAGAAGCTACGTTTAAAACCGAAACTCCTGCTTCAATATCTTGCTATTATTATTTATTTTTACTTCGATAGTCCTAGTTTATAATTTATGACTTCGAGTTACAGCTTTAATAGCTTTACGTAAAAGGGCACGCCCTGTATGCATGGAGGCTTTTATTCGGGTATTAAATTCTGTTTACTGTTTATTTTCGCTTGAGTATAGATTTCGATGATTTTTGTTGGTATATTGGCGTGTGTTAGCTGACATATGTCAGCTAGCACACGCCAATTATTATTATTATTATTTTCCTTTATTACATTTTAAATACTTATAAATTATATTTTTAAATATTAGAATATAAAAAATTAAAACATTTAAAAATATAAAAAATAGTAGCCCACCGGTATCGGGAACAGGGTCCAAGCTACCGGCGGTCAGGGCTCCAGAGAGAGGAACCTCCTAACAATGCGAGCCGTGTCCAGAAGTACCGCTTTCTGAATCAAGCCCTTGATCCAGCTGCCCAACGAGAGCCTCCTTAGGTGTTGGTCGAGGCTCTTGGCAATTAAACCATTGGCTGATACGACTATCGGCACAATGATCGCTGAGTCCACATCCCACATGTCGACAACCTCGCGAGCCAAGTCAAGATACTTGATTTGTTTATCTTTTTCGGCTTTCACGAGGTTCCCGTCATGCGGGACCGTGATGTCAATAATCATTGTGCGCCGCTCTACTCGATCCACCACCACTATATCAGGTTTATTGGCAACAATAGTCCTGTCAGTGATGATGGATCGATCCCAGTACAAAGTGATATTTCCATTTTCGAGAACTGGGTCGGGCGCATACCTATAGTACGGCACTTCAGATTCCACAAGACTGTACTTCAGAGCAAGTTGCTGGTGGATAATCCTGGCTACAAGGTTGTGTCTATGCAAGTACTCTTCGTTAGCTAGACGAGAACAACCGGAGATAATGTGTCGGATTGATTCTCCCGGACGGTGGCATGCCCGACAGATGTCAACCGTGCCGTCTTTCACAATAAATCTACGGTAATTGTTCGTCATGATAACTTCGTCCATAATTGCACAGACAAAACCTTCGGTTTCCCCAAAGAGGTCACCAAAACGCAGCCAGGCTACGGACGCTAGAAAATCTACATCGGGTCCATGTAGGGCCCGGAAAAAGCGTCCGTGAAGCTCCTTACTCTGCCATACCTCCTTGCGATCGTTAGTGTCAAGCACTACAGGCTTGCGCCAGTTCTCTTTAGCCAAGGAGAGCGGGGTGAGGCCCTTGTCCACAGCGACCACATCTCGATGCATCCCCACGTCGGCTTCTAGGAAATATTCCCTGAGACTGCATATCTCGCGATTGTGGAGGGTCTTAGCGTTTAAAAAACCTCGACCTCCACACTTTCGCGGGATATACAGTCTCATTACCGATGACCGTGGGTGGTGCATTCGATATGCAGTCAGCAGCGTACGGACCCTCCTATCCAGAGCGTCGAGTTCGGTCTGAGTCCATTTGAGTATGCCGAAAGAGTACATCAAAACCGGCATGACCCAACCATTGAAGGCGCGCACCTTATTTCCGCCTGATAGAAAACTATTAAATACTTTCTTCAGGCGGCCAAAGAAGCGCTCCTTCAATGATTGCTTCATGTCAGTAACATTGATGCCCAACGCTTCCGACATACCCAAATACTTATAGGTTTCGGATGCGGAGAGGGCTCTAAGGTTTATGGAATCCGCGAGCTGTGTTCCCACGGATTCCATAATCTCCCCTCGCTTTACATGCATGACCGCACATTTGTCCACACCAAATTCCATCCTGATGGCGCTACTGAAAGTTTCAGTTACTTTCAGTAGCTCCATCAGTTGCAAATTGTTGGGGGCAAAGAGTTTAAGGTCATCCATGTAGAGGAGGTGAGATATAACCTGACCACCTCTCCTCAGCCGATAGCCTAGACCTGAATTCTCCAGCAGTGTGCTTAGAGGATTCAGGGCTAAACAGAACCAAAGCGGACTCAAACTATCGCCCTGAAATATGCCTCGCTCGATCCTTATCGGTTCGCTATTCCTCTGGATATTTCGACATCCTGGATAGCGGAGGACCGTCCTCCATTGCCCCATACACGACATCAGGAAGGTGCGCAGAGTTGCATCTACTTTATACAACTCCAGCACCCTCATGAGCCATGTATGTGGCACCGAGTCATAGGCCTTCTTATAATCTATCCAACATGTCGAAAGATCCTTTCGGGAACGACGAACCTGTTGGTTAATGGCCATATCAATGAGGAGTAGCTCCTTAGTACCGCGGGATCCGTTCCTACATCCATTTTGAGAGGCAGACATGATGGAGTTAGTGTCTATATGTTTGTTAATTTTAGCTCTCAAAATAGATGTAAGAACTTTATAGACCGTCGGTAAACATGTGATCGGCCTATAATTTTTAGGTTCCGCGGTGCTACCAGATTTATGGAGCAGGTGGGTAACTCCTGTCGTTAAGAACTGGGGTAGCGAACCAGACTCCAATGCAGTCTGGTACTGAGCCGCCAAGCGAGCGTGCGACCTTATAAACCATTTTATCCAGAAGTTGTGCAGCCCGTCCGGCCCTGGAGATTTCCAGTTAGGCAACGGACGAACTGCACGAGCTACATCTTGGGGGCAGATGGTAATAGCCCCCATTTCTGGTATTGGATCGCAGGCTTGCTCGACTTCCCGAGTCCAACCACCTTCGGTGTGACTGACAGGCACCGACCAGATGCTGCGCCAGAAAGAGCACATGGCAACATCATCCGGCAGACGCGTGTCAGTCTCACCTTGGTCCGGTCGCTCCCAAGCCCTATAAACCCACCTTTCATCACTCTGGAAGGTGCGATTCTGAGTGTATCGCTCTACTCGCCGCTTATACCTACGAATACGGTTCGCCCATGCATACACTTTCTGCTTCAGGAAGTCTTATTATTATTATTATTAATTTTTTTTCTGGATGGGAAATCATCAAATGACTTCTCCCGCTCTGGGCAGAGCTAGAGGGTGTGTCAGACTTTTACTGACTAAAACCCACCCGTGTTCCTTCCGTTGCCTGTGTGCCGGGGCCGCAATATCCCTTTCGGACAAACCCGCAACCCCAGCAGGGAATCTTTTATGTTGCGTAATCTACATTATTTTGCATATGTACTATTGTATATGATCAAGTTTTTCTAACTGAACAGAAGGCTGTGCTGCTGGGGAATTTGTTGCGCCACTTCTTTTTCCCAGCTAAAGCACTAGGCAGTGGTGAAATGGTTGGTGGGCGTTTAGGGAAACTGTCTTAAAAGTAATTTTGACGTTCAAAAAGCGCAGATTCTCAGCCTAGTTTGAACAAATACCCTTTTGAATTTCAATTTCAATTTGCTACTAGTCTACACCTAGTTTGGGGCCAAGTTTCACTTCTGTTACTTTTAATTTAAAATCAAAATGAGCTACTTACTTTATTTCAAAGAAAGATACATCGATGTCAGACAAATTCACGATGTGCACGCCACAATTGCAGCGATAAGTCCCCTCTTTGAGGAGTGGCTAGAGAAGCGCCACGGCGTTCTCACCTTCCGCCTGACGCAGGTCCTCACCAGACACGGTTGTTTCGGGAGGTTCCTGTTTCGCATAAAGCGGGAGGAAACACGCTGGTGTCACTACTGTGTGGATCGCCCAGAGGACACGGTGGAGCATACGGTGGAGGTCTGCCCGGCATGGGCGGGACACCGCCGTGTCCTTGTGGAGGCGATCGGCGGCAGTGATCTCTCGCGTCTGGCCTTGGTCCAGGCCATGGTATGGAGGGAAGCCGTCATCTCCTTCTGCGAAGCAGTAATGCTCGCGAAGGAAGAGGCGGAACGCGTGGGGGAGCGGCAAATTTCGCGCCCTCACGCCGCAGGAGACGCCCTGGGCGTCGGGAGTCGCAAGCCGACTTCCAGCTACCGTAGGCGGAGGCTAGCGGACGGTGAGCAATGGCTAGCTCGCCGTCCCATAAGGACCTGGTCCGGGTCGACGGCACGTTGAGTTCCACACGCGCCTCAAAGAGATGTCACCAAAACAGAAGGGGTCTGCTTGGGCCGACGCCTGCCGGGGTCGAGGGAAAGTCCGAAAGGGATACCGTGGCCCCTGGAAACGTTCAGGCAACTGAAGGAACACGGGTGGGTTTTAGTCAGTAAGAGTCTGAGACGCCCTCCTGCTCCACCCAGAGCGGGAAAAGTTATTTCATAATTTCCCAACCTAAAAAAAAGAAGGTAAATTCACGAACAACACAACATATACATCGTGTCTTGCTTCTTATATATTCAGATCCCGTCCCAAATGACCACAGGAATATCGCAGTATTACCATAATACGCCAACAAACACATCAGGACGGATTTCGATACAATTGGTCAGACGTCACATTTACAGACCCAAACGTGTTTTAAAACTGGGGAAAGAAGATGGTGGTATCATGCGTATGGAATTCATTGAGGCGTTGAATAATATTCGGGAACTGTTGGATTCAATTGCGTAAGTATTCAAATTCAAATTCATTTATTCATCAAATATAAGCTAACAGTTTACACCAAATCGCTTATATCTAGGCTAATTCAACAAAAGTACATTAAAAAATTTAAACACTTCTTAGACTAAACAGTGGTGTTGGTTCGGGAGCACGCCATGTAGGCGGGCAGCAGAGTAGTCTATGTTGTCGTCTTACAACGCCACGCATATACTGGTCAGGAACATAAAAATTTATTGACTCTTGTAGAACGGGACTATCCATCTTACCTACTAATATTAAACAACAATTAATTATACGTGTGGATTCTCGCCTGAATTTGAGTGTGTCTAATTCCACCATTACTGACACGAACAAAGAAGGATATAGAAAGGGGTAGTATCCATATTGACGTTTGTATAGGTACCTACAAAATTTATGTTGAATTTTTTCTATCATAATAGTGTACAATGCCTCTTGAGGACTCCAAACTATTGCATTATATTCTAATTTACTACGAAAATAGGCATTGTATATTTGTTTTACAACTTGCGTGTTCTTAAACTGAGACGATAATCTAATGATGAAACCAAGGCGACAAGGTTTATTAGCGTCTCTGCAAGTTTTAAGAATATGCTCGTGAAAATTTAATTTGTAAGTAAGTATACCTACTGTTATCATATAATTTCACACACAATTACTTTAGTTCGTTTTTAGGGTTCGGGACCCTATTTAATTACTAAGGCTCCGCTGTCTATTCGTCCGTCCTTCTGTCATAGGGCAGTATCTTTTGAACCATAATAGGTGGACACTTGAAATTCTTAGAGACTGTGTACTACTGTGGCCACTATAACAACAACAAAAATAAAATTATGTTAAAAACTGTTTTTTGACGTTCAAAAAAATATGTCGTGTTAAATATTGTACGCTGGTACGGAGCCTTGCGTGTGTGAGTCCGACTCGCACTTGGCCGCTTTTTTAAGTAAAATTTACTTATATACAAGGAACGTGCTTTTATTCATCAATTTGCACCACGTTTGTTCACTGATTTCAATAAGTGAACAAACGCGGTGCAAACATTGGTGCACTGTCCAATTTAAACCAATATAAGTCCAGGTTTACCCGTACATCAGTGATGGTGAAAACACCATGGAAAGTCACATTGGTTTTTTGCAGCTTCAAACCAACAATATCGTGCTTTATAGGCCTTTCAACCTCCATACTATGACATATCACGTAATACTAGAAAAATGCTGAAAAATATCCAGCTCGAAAGACAAGGAAGATATTTCCTCAATTCCACGATCAGCATACAGATAGCTATACCTTTCTATACGTACATTTTGAACCGCGTCTCCGTATCTCTTACATCATTGTAACAGATGGCGCATTACGTTTTATCAAGATGAGGGTACGATCCAATGGGGGCCAGGAATATCTCTGTATTATGTTTTTTGTATTGCAATCTTTCTTTATTGGTCGGAACTTATCGATCATGGGAGTTTGATTTTGAGTGTTTTTGTGCCGTGTGGGAACAATAGTGATCATGTCTATTGAAAATGTGCAGGATTATAATTGGCAGGTGGATTCCTATCTGCTATGACATTACGCTTTAATTGCTTAATCGACCACATTCAAGAACATTGCTCGGTGTCATTCATTGTTATCCTAAGAACCAACAGCTTCATAAAGTTCAGCCATTTCAGATTTCAGTCATTTCGAATTTTCCGTTGAAACTGAAACTAAATATAATAACGGACAAACCTAAGATTTAATAAAAACCCAAAATTATTTCTGCTTTTTAAGTTAGTTCGTCTTATGAAAGAGAGTATTGTCAAACAAAGTGTTATCTGAAACCCGTTATCAACTGTCCATGTACTAGCTTGACAGTGAGTGTCACGTGTATTAACGTCGCTCAACGCATTCGAGCACTTTAGCGCAACGTTCATCAGCTGTTTGAAACAGAACAAAATATGTAAAGATATGGTGTAAATGTTGAGGTTTTATTATTTTTGTAATCATTTGAGACGTCCAAAAATGGAGCCGGAAAAAAAATCAAGAAAAAATCGTGATTAATGTTTAAAATCTTTACGAGTTTTTGAGGTGTTCGTGTAATTATAAATTTATGTTTAAAGCCTAAAATAAATTAGGAATTAGGAAACTGGTTACTTTTGAATAGCTTGTGGACTAAAAGGAAGAAAAAAACAGAACTGTTATCTCCTTTCCTAATACGTTGGTAGACAGTCTCACACAGAGACATAGTCAAAATTAATAATAATAAATAATACGTTTACATTTGTTGATATATTGGTAAGTACTTATACGCAGATTTGTATGAAATGAAAAGGCCAGCTTTTGAGTGCAGATGCGCACAGAGTACTTTTTATTTTATGAGGCATTATGTTGCGTAAATGCACTATCCGCTTTGTTGACACGCGTAAGGTAAGTTACAAGTCCGCGCGACGCAATGAAGAATTTGCTATTGTTTTTAAATTAATATTTTGAGAATAGTATTTTATTTCCAAGTGCTGAGTAATGAATAAGTCAATTAGTTTTCTTGTTTAAAATGATGTGATGGTTATTGCGGCGATGTCATTCCGCGCTTTTGTAAGTGATTATAGTGTTATTTTTATCATCAAAATGGGAATTATGAATTTGTTTTCGAAAAGGTATGTAACTTCAGTTTTTCGACAATAAGTAACTCTTCACTTTACCGTAACCAATCTCAAATTACTGTACCTGTTTCTAGGCAAATAAATACAAGTATTTTTGTCAGTCGAAGAATAGATTGAAATAGGCATTTGATTGTTTATTAGACAAACTTAGGTAGGTAGCTAGTGCCATGAAAGCACATAATGAGTGTTGTTTGTATGGCATTTGTAGTTTTGGTAAACCACTGAAAAACAAACCATCTTATTTTATTAAGTTCTCATTGAGATTACAAAACACAATAATTTTCGTATCGAAGAGATTCTTCATAGGTGTTTTGAAATAAAGATTGGAGTTGGCTATTGTCATTATGATATATTTTAAAATTTTATTTTGGCATTTACAATCGATAATTAAACTCATAAAATTATGCGTACGCAATAGAACAACAAATCGATAATTTGGGAGCCATCTAGTGGCGTTTGATTGAAAAAAAATGCATGTGTTTGTCAAAATAGGATGAAAAGTTTCGGCTAAGCGATGTGTTTACGCGTATTCATTAATATAAATGGCGCTTATGACAATTCCATACTAATGCTTGATAATATGTAGAAATCTGCGCATTTTATAAAGGTTTTCTAACCCAAATTATAATAAAGTTGAAACATGAACAACATATGAAAATCAGTCAATCCGACACTGTTTTCCTTTCCCCAAATCGTAAAAATCTGTCGGCTTGCCCTAATTTTGACCCCTAGGCACGCCACTGACTAGCGCTAACCGTTGACATTTCGCAACAACTCCGCGAGTTCGGAATTGAATTCCCGACCGTACAATCGACCTGTTCAATCGTAAAAACAATCAAACACAAGTGGTAGGTATCGCCGGTGTTAATTCTATAAAATTGTAGTCATGCCATATAGGCGATTCGTTCATGAAATGTCAATCTAGTCCATTCAAAAAAAATGTTGATGTAATGCACACACAAATCGAAACTTCCAATCGTACATTTCTTACTGGAGTGTGAGATTATTTTGAAGGCCATTACAATGTCAACGTACAAACATTGACAGTAATTAATTACTCATAAACTCATCACTACACAAGTTAACGCTTTTAACTATGTAAAGTTGCGTTTGGCCGTGAAAACAACGATGCTAAGGTTTGAGATAACTTTATTCTCAATAATTCACTTATCTACATGAGAATATTAAAAAAAAAACGGGCCAAGTGCATGTATTCAGTAGTTGGGATGAATTTATCCCAAAAACAAACTTAACATTGTACTTGAGAAACATGTTATCCTTTACATTCCAACTACAAATGTAAGTTGGTCGACTATTACTCGTTACCTTGTAGAGCCTACTTAGCTGTGATAGTTTTCGTTTTAACTTCGTTATTTAAACTATTGCCGTCAATTATTTCACATATCCAAAAACAACCATTTAGGCGACAGGGGCGACACTTGGCTGCTCTAACAAAAATTAGCACTTCAAAACTTAATATTTCCCTGAATCCAAAAATGGTTTTCACAAACTCACAATATTTTCCAACGGTACCGCATACTATGGGATACATGAGAAAAAAAACATCACCACCTTACGTGTAGGAGAATAACCTAAAAAACATCCCCACCTTACGTGTTGGAGAATAACCTAAAAAACATCCCCACCTTACGTGTAAGAGAATAACCTAAAAAACATCCCCACTTTACGTGTAGGAGAATAACCTAATAAACATCCCCACCTTACGTGTAGGAGAATAACCTAAAAAAACATCCCCAACTTACGTGCAGGAGAATAACCTAAAAAACATCCCCACCTTACGTGTAGGAGAATAACCTAAAAAAACATCCCCACCTTACGTGCAGGAGAATAACCTAAAAAACATGCCCACCTTACGTGTAGGAGAATAACCTAAAAAACATCCCCACCTTACGTGTAGGAGAATAACCTAAAAAAACATCCCCACCTTACGTGTAGGAGAATAACCTAAAAAACATCCCCACCTTACGTGTAGGAGAATAACCTAAAAAACATCCCCACCTTAAGTTTAGGAGAATAACCTAAAAAAAGGATGATTGATCATGATTTTATTTTACCTCTTTGTTGGCGTGATTAATATGTATACCCGTCAAATAACAACTTTCCAGTACTTACAAAGAGTCTCTGAGCTAAGCCACGGACAGACAGACAGACATAGCGAAACTATAATGGCTGCTTGTTGACTACGGACCCCTAAAAAATAAACAAGTCAATATTGTTATTGTTTGAGTACCTATTACTAAAACTAGATATTCGTTAAATAATTATTTTGTTTTGATAGATGAAAAAAAAAAACGATCAATTTTCATTTGATAAGCGGGCTCAAACATCAAATACAAAACTTTCTGTAATTATGAAGATATTAAACTATTTCTATTGGATGTCTACCCAGAAGAAACAAAAGTTCTGCCACTCAAAGCAACATCATCGATCTACCGTATCTAATAAAATATAGAACAATACACCTGTGCCATACTATTTAGGAAAGGGTCTCACTGAAACAATGACCCTGCTTATAAAGAAGCATGCTCACTTTCCGAGGCAATGTCCCAATGTCCCGACCGAGGCAAGGCGTTAGAGACGATTTAATTATAACATGGAATCCGGGGTAGTTTAAAATCAATTGAGTGTCTTTACTATCTTTGGTCGAGATTTTAATAGAACGGGATAAAGTCGTTCAAGTTGGAATTGGATTTGAGAGAAGATGGTTTTCTCGCTGTATCGGTTTTAATAAATTTGTTGTCGTCTGCGACGAGAAAGTTCGCACTATGCACACATCTTGTGGATTAGGAAAGGTTCTAATCTCACATTCTGGTTCATTATCAAATCCACATGTTATTTCGATCATAATAATTATTATGTTTATAATAACAGGTTTGCAAGTAAAGCTATAGGAAAACCTTGAATTGGTATCTTATTCATAAGAGTAGCTGAATCTGACTATAAATTAACATGAATAAACACCTCTCTTCCAGACACAACATTGCTGTTCCTGACGAAAATATAATAAATAAATAGTACCTAGTATGTATGTGATAAAAAAAAAAACAACACTATTATCTTATACCCAGAATTAGCCTAACATCAACAAGTCTTTGATAACACGCAGTCATAGAACTTCCGTACCTAATTATTCCAACACCTGGAAATCAAGATCTCCGAGGCAAGTCTATAAGGTTCCTAAATAAAAATGTATCGCCAGACAGGTGGGCACTCGGAAACTTTCAGATGGATAATAAAGCATTCTTAAAGAGGTGGCCGTTACAGGCGGAGCGCCGTAATGAGGGTCAACACAATTATTATAGACATTAATTACCTACTAATGCGAGCGGTTCGCACATACATAAACTTGGGGTTCGAATCAAAAGAAATGTTCTGTAAGTGACTGCGGAAAAAGGGTGGTAGTAATACAGGGGTACGTCTGGACTAGCATTAGTATAATATTCTTATCTCACGTGGCGATGCGCGCTTTACTTGTGGTAATCAAGTTTACAAACACGCTGTAAATGTGTGCGTGAAGACGTGTAGCGTCAGCACATAACACACATACGTACACACACACACACATCCGGCTTCGCCATTGTCTCAGATAGTACCGAGAGCTCTTGCGCTTACACACGCCTTCTCAGCGTGGTAAGCGCTGCGCAGCGTTGGTACTCTTGGTAACCACAAGAAAAGCGCGCGTCGCTTCGTGAAATGAAAATACTATAGCAATGGTATGTCATAAAATATGATATACTGCACACATGCATCTGTTAAGTCCCATTTACACGACTTGCATCGTCTAAACATTGTTCAGACGTGCCGTTTTAAGCCCTAGCCCATGAGCAATTTTTTATCGCGGACTGGATAATCTTACTGTGGCACTACACAGAGCGTTATACTTCGCCTCTGGATACGCTATCGTATCACGGGCAGCGAGGCCGAGCGACATGGAGAACGATCTCGCATCACCACTCGCAGTCAGGACCGGTACATCAAAAATATTGCTCGTTGGAATCGTACCATGAACGCCATGATGGTTTGGCTGCTTATCAGCAAACCTGACGAGGTTTGCTGATAAGCGGCCAAACCATCCGAAATCGTTTACGTGAAGTGGGTCTGCATTTCCGAAGGCCGCTGAGAATTTTACCTATAGCATTCCGCAATCATAGGGTCGGTTAACAAAGGGCTCGCGAACCCAGAAATTCGGAGGAAGAAGACTGGCGTTGTGTTTGCTTTTCCGATGAATCTCATTTCGGTATGAGGCCGGATCCAAGAAGTACTCTAGTTTGGAGGAACTCTGGACATCAAGAACGCTTGAAATTTTGTCAGGAAGTTCATTCATATGAAGGGGGAACAATAATGGTTTGGGCCGGTATTTGGATCGGTGAAAGAACCGATCTCATTTGGATCAGGGGCAACCTCAATGCTCAGATTTATGCGGAGAGGATAGTTTCGGACGTGATCATCCCATGTGAACCCGGTTGGGTGATTCGTTCCGACTAATGCACGACAATAGACGCCCACACACGGCTAGAGTCGTAACATGCACTCTTGCCGATGCTCGCATTAACGTTTTGCCGTGGCCTGCTTAATCACCAGACCTCAACCCAATTGAGCACGTATGGGATATGCTCCAAAGAAGAGCTCTGCCGAGTATGCATACCGTGCAAAACCCATATCAACTTTTTGACTTGTTAGAAAGAACGTGGACGGCCATTCCTCAAAATGATTTTGATGAACTGATTTTAAGCATGCCAAATCGCTGTGATTGTGAGATTCATGTCAATCGTGGAAACACAGTTTTTTTTTAATCTTCATTTTTGCCTCTTTTTGGCCTTTGCATATTGGTATTTAATTGACGAAATTAACTTAGGTTAATTTCCTACAATTTACAAAAACTGCAATTTTTCTTAACTTTTACTAAATATGGTAAGTTGTTAACTTAAACATAGGAATTAAAGTAAGAAGCCAGTCTGAAAAACTAGATTTAGTCAATATTATTAGGATATTTTTTTATAGTTAAAAATGTACTTGATCCCTAGACATTTTTGAGGAGTGTAATATAGGTACAGTCAGGAAAATTACAGCATACGGCAATCTGACGTGTTATAGCCATATCACACAACTATTAAACATACGACCAATTTAAGTTGGTAGTTAGTCAATTTGCTTCACAATTAATTTCCCTGGCTTCATCTACAGTAGAATATTAAAAAACCAACCACAAATGATGTTATTTGCTGACGATACTTCCCAAATTTTTAAGATAAATAGACGTGCATCAAATCTTGACCGCGTAAATAACGCCCTTTTACAGGTCCAAAATTGGTTCACAATAATTTAGTATTAAATGGGAAAAAAAATAAGTCCACAAGATTTGCTATACCGAATGTTAAAAGTAGTGATTGTGATTTAGTATTGAATAAGGAGAAACTAGAATTCGTTGATAAAACTGTATTCCTGGGGATTACGCTCGAGTCCAGGCTACAATGGGGTCCTCATTTAACATCTCTCGCAGGACGGCTAAGTTCAGCAGCATATGCTGTAAGAAAATACCGTCTGTTTACTGATGTAGATACCGCAAGGCTAGTCTATTTCAGTTACTTTCATAGTATCATGTCTTACCGTATTTTACTATGGGGACGAGCTGCAGACATTGACTCTATTTTTATTCTGCATAAAAGAGCCATCAGAGCAATATATGTGCTGGCGCGATTCTCTAAGGTAACTGTTTAAAAATATTAACATCATGACGGCACCTTGTCAATACATATAGGAGAACATCATGTAGGTAAGGAAAAATCTTAATCGTTTCAGTAAAAAAGGCAGGAGAGAGTTAGTTCAACCTGGTTTCAGACTGGCTAAAGTAGACTCATCCTTCATGGGGTACTGTTTAAAATGTTACAATATAATACCTCCCCAAAATTAAAGTAAGTAAGTAAAATTTATTTGTTTAAACATGGTGTACATGATACATTGCATGCAGGATAATAATGGGATACAGAAAAGTTCTAACATGTTAAGCCGCATATCGTGACGTACAAATTGGTAGAAAGAGATGGTGCATAAACCGTGATAATATTCATCAAAATTACATTTCATCGTTATTCATTAAAGATTAGGTAAGTATATAATTCAATAAGCATATTTTTTATACAATTCAATGTCAAAGTAGTCATTAAATAAATTGGTCAATAAAAGCATGAATTACTGTCATTAAAAAATTTCAATTCCAATTAAAAAACAATATACAATAGATTACAATAACATGTCAAAAATACAACATTGTCATCTCAAAAACGAAGAAAATTGTCCTCTTTCATAAACTCTGCTATACTGTAGTATGCTCTTTCAGTTAGTAAACTCTTCAATTTACTTTGAAGAGCAGATATATTCAATGTTTTCCATAATTTGGGCAATTTATTAAAAATGGTCGGAGCCATGCAAAAGATGGTCTTACGCATAAGAGTTGTTTTAGCGCCGAGAACACAAAGTTTGAAATTATCACGTCTATTCCTAGGGACAGCATCAGACAAACGCTGAAATAAATGAGAATTGGATTTAATGAACATTACTGTTTCCAGGATATATAATGAGGGTAATGTCAATATTTTACGTTCTATAAAATAAGATTTACAGCTCTCCGTCGTTTGCAGTCTAAAAATCGATCTAATGCACCTTTTCTGTGCCCGAAACGCTACTTCATTGTCCGTGCTATTCCCCCAAAAGATGACTCCATATCTAAGAATTGATTCGGCTAAACCATAGTAAGCAGTAATTAGCGCATCTGTGTTGAGAACCACAGCAAGCTGTTTCAGAGCGTAGGCTGCACTACTTAATTTTTTACTAAGTCCCTCTATTTGAGGCTTCCAATTCAATTTAGAATCTATTATTTACCCCAGAAATTTTGTTGTGTCAGCTTCATTAACATTTATATTATTAAATTGAATATTAAAATTGTTGATTGTTTGTGTACGTTGTCTAAAGTGCATTACGTTAGTCTTTTTTAAAATAATTATTAAATTATTATCATTTAACCAATTTATAATAGATATTAGTGAATTATTTATGTCATGTTCATATGTGTTTATGTCATTACAAGCTATTGTCAAAGTGCAATCGTCAGCAAAAAGTGTCATTGGATGTTCAGTTATTTTAGGCAAGTCATTTATATACAAAGTGAACAACGGAGGCCCCAATACACTGCCTTTTTTTTTTTTTTTTTTTTTTTTTGAGGGTGGGAAATCATCAAATGATTTCTCCCGCTCTGGGCAGAGCGAGAGGGTGTGTCAGACTTTTACTGACTAAAACCCACCCGTGTTCCTTCCGTTGCCTGTGTGCCGGGGCCGCGTTATCCCTTTCGGACAAACCCGCAACCCCAGCAGGCATTGGTCTTTCGACCCCGTCGGTTGGTGCTGACATCTCTTTGAGGCGCGCGTGGAACACAACGCGCCGTCGACACGGGCCTGGTCCTTATCGGACGGCGAGCTGCCCATTGCTCACCGTCCGCAAGCCCGCGCCTACGGTGGCCGGAAGTCGGCTCTGGACTCCCGACGCCCGGGGCGTCTCCTGCGGCGACTAGGGCCACGAGGGCGTGCAGCTTGCATCTCCCTCGCGCGCTCCGCCTCCTCCTTCGCGAGCATAACTGCTTCGCAGAAGGAGGTGACGGCCTCCCATGCACTCTCGCTCCGAACCATGGCCTGAACCAGGGCCGGACGCGACCCAATACACTGCCTTGAGGTACTCCGTATATAACTTCTCGTTCTTCTGATCTTGAAGTTTCTTTACTTTTACTTTTTTATTTATTTTAGTGATTTCTGTAACTTGTTTACGATTATGAAGATACGATTTAATTAATTCTAAAACGTTGCCTCTGACACCATAGGCTTCAAGTTTCTCTAACAGGGAATTGTAATGGACGCAGTCAAATGCTTGTGTCATGTCGCAGAATATGCCACAGACTGGTGTTCTCTTATCTATATTTAGCATGACATTATATAAAAACTCATAAATAGCCAAATTAATACTTTTATTTTTCCGAAATCCCTTTTGTTCGTCACTTAAAATATTATACTTTTCTAAATAGGTATTCATTTCACCATATATGTATTGTTCGAACACCTTAGACATAACTGATATAAGCGCGATCGGTCTGTAGTTTATCATTAATTCGTGATTATCTTTCTTATAAAGTGGTTTCACTATAGACTTCTTTAATGCATCAGGAAATACACCTGCACTTATGCAAAGATTAATAATGAGACACAAATTTGTACATATTTCAAATGCAACTGCTTTCAATATTTTTGTGGCAATACCATCGTAGCCAACGCTGTTCGTGTTTTTTAGTTTCATAATAATATTTAGTATGTCATAGGGCGTAGAAGGAGCCATAAACATAGATTGTGCTCTGCCAAGAATGAATGACGTTGAGTTTGTTCCCGCGTTAATTGTTGGTTGTATTTTATCTATAAAATAATTATTAAATGTATTGGCAATGTCCTTTGGGTGTGTGATGTCTTTACTTTCAAATTTGATGCAAGAAATTGAGTTTTTCGGGGCATTGTATTTACTTTTATTAATTGTTTGCCACGTAGTCTTGGATTTGTTATTAGAGGTTTTAATATTGTAATTGTTTTATGCTTTCTGAGTTAGATTAATAATTATTTTGAGTAATTTTGAATATCGTTTGAATTTATCTCTATTAGATTGACTTGGTTTTAACCTATATTGCCATAGAAGCTTCCGTTTGTTTCTACTACACAACTTTATCCCACGTGATACCCAAGTAGGTTTTTTGTTAGTCTTAATGGTAATAATTTTGCTGGGGAAACATAATTCGTAGAATAATTGGAACGTTTCAATAAAACAGTTGTAGGCTGCATTAGGATCGTCCATCTCGTACACATCTGAGAAGGATAGACTACTTAAACAAGTCTTGAATTTTTCTATATTTACCTGACTGTAGTCTCGTGTACTTTTGCGATAATACTTAAGAACATCCTTTTTTTTAACGGGGCACTTTAGCAGTTGTGCTGTGTGATCGGATAGCGCGAACTCCAATACTTCTGATGTACAACGACGCTTGTTAAAATTATGAGCAAAATTATCTATGCATGTTTGGCTCGCAGCCCGAGTAGGTTGTCTCAAAGCAAGTAGCAAATTAAAATTTAAAAGAATATACTCGAATTCGGCTGACAGTTTACTTCTCTTCAAAATGTCAATGTTGTAATCACCAGCTAAAACTATCTTCTTACATCGTTGTTTGGATAAATATTTTAAAAGAGTGTCCAGTTTATCAAAAAACTCATTGATGTTATTTGAGTTAGGCACTCTATAAATACACACAATTATAATGTTATATTCCGTCAATTTTACTGCACAACACTCGAACACATATACTTTGCGAGGACATGTTTGCTACATTGGTCAATCCCTTCCATTGAGTACCATGCTTAACAAGTATACATGCACCGCCTCGCCTATTTGTCTGTCTACTATAACAAGCAGCCACATTATAATTAGGTAGGTGAAGAACATTCTCACAGCCTGCCATCAGAAAATGCTCTGAAATGCATATTACATCTACATCAACATCACGTTCCGAAAGTTCACATAAACAGACTGAGAGAGTGTCAGATTTACTAACGAGACCGGCAATGTTCTGATGTAATATACGTATACATAAATATTTAGTCAAGAAAAAAAGTGTCCTTATTTGGCAAATTATTATCAATGGCTATGTCAATTGTATCATAGAAACTATTATTATATTGTATGTCAATTATTAAAGTATCTATGTCCTTAAATATTATATAGATTCCATGGTTACTTACTAAGCCAGTTCGTTTATTATAAATTTTGTAGTCAAAGGATAAATTAAAATTACTGTCTAACAGATAAAAATGTTCATATGTCAGTACATGTAGATACAAGAGGTTGTTGAAAGTTTCTATTCTACTGTTATATAAATTCGCATAGTATCCATTTGTATACGTCGGTAAACAGATGATCACATTCGTATTATTTATGTTTTGAATAACTTCTCTTATACGGAATATAATTTCAAAATAATTATTTGTATTTTTGAAGTCTTCATCACCTAAAAGAATTACACAAAAGTCATTCATGGTGAATTTCACAAGTTTTTCTTTTAAACCTTTCAAGAGATGTTCAGTTTTCCTGTTACGTATTAAATAGTGACAACAGTCAAATTTCTTAGCGAAGGTATTTTGCGCGATGGATAGTATTTTATTCATATTATTCGTGCTCAGTATGCATATTTTATTCTTCTTGTGGGCAAAGCTGGTGGCTGGCAGCTGGCTTTCTTTGCACGCACTTAGAGTGGTATTACTTTCATAAAATTCCTGGTCACTTGTAGAATTTATTTTAGAACATTTATCCTGCTTCGGTTGTTCTACATTTATGGGCTTATCAGGGATAATAATATGTTGATAATTGTTTTTCTTACACGGGGTGTTAGTCTCATTCTGGGCTTTCTTTTTATTCTTCCGCATAGAAGTTGGTGGGGTGAAAGAAGACTCCATATCCGACCTTTTTATATAATTCTATGATTTTATAACCCTTTTCCAATTCCCATTTTAATTTTGTGTTTTCTGTGTTGTCTATTTTATTATTTGCAATCAGTAATTCCTCCTGTACAGATAATAATTTTTCTTGTAAATCACGTACTTCTAAAGTTTCGCATTGGTCAGGTAGACTTTGCAACGTGGTATCAAAGAGTGACGAGTCTGAAGTGTTCATAATCGACACATTATTGTGAGAGTTCGCTTTCCGTATTTTTCTCATTGTTATATTACTAGTGTCTCCACTCGCCATTGTTGATAACAAAATAAGTAAAGAATACTTACTTATATTAAAATAATACGTAAATAAAAAAATAAGTATGTCAGAATCGAACTTGTGTCTAATCAAATATTTTTGCAAATGTAATGATGGCCAAAAAGAGTAGTACGATGGTGGAATCGAACCAGCGGCACTTCGTTCACACGAAATCCGATTTCGGCACAGTTCGTACTTCACCAACTTAACGTTACTTTTGGTGATGAAATAGTGTGTCTGTTCTTATTTCTATTAATTTTAAAACATCAAACAGCCGTTATGTGACTCATGCTGCAAAAATGTTCACACTGTCAAACTGGATTTGCTGCACGTTTAAGACACAGTGATTTATTGATTTTTATGTAGTTCACGATCCGCTTTTGTTGAGATATTGTTTTAAATGGTTTAAACTGTATTTTATAGGGATTTGTTGCACCTATAAGTCTTCTTTTAAAGCACTAATTACACGTCACTTTTAGATCACCTTTTCACTTTTCTGGGTAAAGTTGTAGTCCAGATAACGATAGGACAGCTAATTCCAAGCAATATTAACACTTTAACACCACTTTCAAGGTTGAATACTCAGTAATACTATTTTTAAATATTTTTTTACACGGAGCTAAAAGATATTAAATAATTAAAAAAAATTACTTAAAGAGATATTAGAAATTTAAATCTTTTGTAAAACGCACACTATGTTGCCAAGCATATTGTATGTAAGTTGGGGGATTACATCGTTGACAAAAATGCTTGGCTCAACGCTGGTCCAGCTCCACAGGGGCGCATAAACTAGTTGATTAGCATTGAAAATATTGTTGGAGCTGCTGAAGATTGCAAGAGCACTGTGACCATTACCTTCTAAAAAACTACCATTTACTGGGTACGTCTTTCATTGACTTGAATGAGCCCTGGCGGCTGAGAATATGTCATGCTCACTCAAATGTCTCGCTGGTGGTGGCGTGTGTGTTGGATCATTAAGTTTCCTTCAAAATGGTTGAGTTGAATGGTGCTGATCCATGCGTCATGTTTGTGAACGGGCGCCGTCAGTAGGGACTGGTCATCTCTTAGCTGCCATGGCTTATTTTAATTTATAAATTGTTTTTAATTTTTTAGTACAGACAGACGCTTTTAACGTGCTTGTCTTTCTACATTGTTCTGACATTTATAATTTCATTATGAATGATGTTACCAATATTTTGTTACAACATTTTGATTTAATAGAGTGTCCGTGGAATTTCTTGCCCGTTCTTCTCCATAGGAACCTACTACGCTTTGGAATGGGCAACTAGCTTCATCTTTCTGACTGACCGATCCCTTGAAAATTCAATAGTGGCTGTAATTGGTTTATTTGAAATAAATGCTTTGAAATATTCAAATGTATTGCCTCATACCAAGCAATTTAACGAATCCTCACGAATCTCCTGTTAAAGTGCTTAGAATTTTCTTCCCCCTTCTATGCCCACTTTTTATACCGACTTCGAAAAAGGAGGAGCTCTTATAATCGTTTGTATGTATTTTTTTGTACATTTGTAGCGGCGTTTACATCGCTACATGCGAACTAACGCATCAAAGACCTGACGTCACACAAATCTTGCATCGCGCAATTAGAGTTTACCGCGCGATAAACATATATACAAGCTTCCCGACTTCAACCTCTGGGCAGTTGCCCGCCAGACACGACACCCGTCTGGTCGGAGGATCCTCCCTTTTCTATGGTGGATGAGAGAACTTTACACCCTGTTCCTCATACCCCTAAACATTCATTGATATTTTCATCAATTATCGACCGATTCGGAAAATTCTTTCATTTGGTAGAGCAAGCTCGCCCGGTGATCCCGTATGAATTTTATTAAGTTAGTTTTGGTAGCTGTTGAGTTAGCTTCAAAGTACTTAATCCACTTTGTTGATGATGTTATAAAACCTCCTGTCACTGTTGTTTACATACCAAGTAGTGGGACACGAATTTGTGTGGGAGACAACAACTAAAAAGTGAAAAATATAAAGACGGTTGTATTTTTTTTGTCCTTTGTATTTTAGGCAGAAGTTATTTAAAAAAAACACTATAATAGTCGCAAAAAGTGCAGGCAAAAAGAAAAACGTCACGATACTCGTATTAAAAAAGGTAGCTGTTTTTTTCTCGCTTCTGTTACGGCCCGGCAAAAAGGAGGGTTATGATTATGACCGGTATGTATTGTATGTACTTATGTTTGTATGTTCATCTGTTCCCTCATAACTTCTGAACTACTTATCATAATTAGACAAATGAATATGCATATGGCGCCCTCTAGAGGACATGTGATAAACTAAAAAAAAATGTTTTAATGATGTCATGTTGGGTATCAAAAATGAAAGGGCATTAGCACACTTCAAAAATATTTATATTATAATCCCCAAAAAAAAGGATATTTGTCATATAAAAACTAAAACTCAAATACGACAAAAAAGTCAACTAAAATTTTAATTAGTTATAAATTGTTTGTACCCATTTAAATAAATTAAAACTAAAAAGGTATAAACAAGACATCACAGACAGCCAAATTAAAAATCTGGACTCATACGTGGTATAGGGGACACGGGTATATATCGAACAGATTACGTGTAACACAGTTTTTTAGGGTTCCGTAGTAAACAAGGAACCCTTATAGTTTTGCTATGTCCGTCTGTCTATCTGTCTGTCCGTCTGTCTGTCCGCGGCTTAGCTCAGAGACGGTTAGTACTAGAAAGCTGTAATCATGCCGACAAAGTGGTAAAATAAAATCATTTTTTTTTTTTTTTTTGGGTACGCCCCTTCACGTAAAGTGGGGATTTCCTCATCTACCCCATGTTGTGGGGTATCGTTAGAAAGGTCTTTCAAAAATGGTCTTTCATATTGTGAGTTTAACGCAACCATTTTTGGATTCAGGGATCCGTTTGCGATATATTAAGCTTTTAACTGATTTTTTTTTGTTAGAGTCTGCTGTGCCCCCCCCCCCCTTTCTAGTTAAATGGTTGTACTTGGACTTGTAAAAAAATTCACAGCAGTAGTATATATAACGAATTAAAAGGAAAACTATGAGAGCTCAGTAGGCTGTACAGGTTAACGAGAAATAATCAACTTAAATTAGCAGTTTGAAAACATGATCTCCCATACATTTCGTATGGGAGAACACGTTTTTCAACTACAATGTTAAGTTTGTTCTTGGGATAAATTCATCCCAACTACGGAACCCTTCATTGTGCGTGGTCCGACACGCACTTGGTCGGTTTTTTTAAATTTGTTTTTAATAGTTTTTATCTTGAAGTTTTCGTGGATAGTTTTTCATTTCTTTAGGAATAGCAATTATTTAACAATGTGTGATAAATAATTGCATTACCTTTGTTCTGGGGAAACAAATGTAATCTAGGTAGTACAATAATTACATTACAATAAAAAATTTAAAGCACTTACGAAGATCAAACAGCGTTTTCGACAGATATTGTTTAAGAATAACTTTATTAAGCATGACCTAATATGTAACGTTTAAACATAGAAAGATTCATACACTTTCAACTTCACTCATTAACCTAATGCTAAACTTCCTTTGCCCTAGCACCGCAATATTTGTAATTTATATTAGGTTTTACATAATGGCGATGTTAAGGATAATGCAAAAATTTATTTGAATCGCTGACCTTGTAAAGGCCGCAGGAATCCACTGGGTGCAAGAAGCACAGAACTGGTCGAAGTGCCGGTCTAGGTCCAGCAATGGATATCTTTCGGCCGAAATGATGACAAAATTTCTAAACTCGATTCACGAATCATATCAATCAAACACAGTTTATGTCCCTAAAAGTATCCGCTTACCGTCCGCCGTTGTAACGTTGTAAAAATATAAAAGGATTGACGGTTCAGCGGTATGGCAACGTGGCAAACTGCGAGCTGGCAAATAGATTTGTAGCTACAGCGATTTTCAATTGTCCTCGCACCCCGACCATTGTTAGCAGTCTCTGTGCTTTATTTATTACTCTGTGATCCCATTGTGATACTGGCCGAATTGTAATTAGTTATACTGTGAATATGTTGATTATTAATATTAGTTCGTGTTTGTTTGACAAAATAAAAACAATGTGGTTGTCCTTCATAAAATATGTTGAGCCTGTCAAAATAAATCATGATAAAATCAAACTTTGTATTTGTCTTCAATTTATATTTAAATCTTGCTGGCGGTTTCGTCAATCAACATTGAAATCTTCTTTTTATTTTATTAATCAACATTATGTGGATTCTGAATGGCCCTGCCAAAGTTTTATAAAAATTAACTAAACATTTTTAGTACATTAAAGCGGCTACACACACACAGGATGTTTTAAATACGAGTGAGTTTAAAAATAATCACACAGTTAACTATTACCCGGCAGCCTGTTAAAACTGTGTGATTCTGTTTAATTAACCTCACTGAATCATCCCACAACGTTATTTTCCGGTGGTTTCACACGTAGAAATGATAGACACTTAATTTTGAGAAAAGTCAATTTCCCATATGATGACCGCAAATGACTTTTAATAGATAATTATAAAATTAGAAACTTGTGATTATTATTTATTATCTTTAAAAATGTTTATAAATAAAATATTACTGGCGTAATGTTGGTGTACTATAGCTACACCTCTGCGTCACTCTTCGCTTCCCATCAAGGAGTGATGTTATGTTATGTTTTTAAATTAAAGTCACTTTCCGTGTCTGTCTGTGTGATCGCGTTGTTCTCCTGAACTACGCAATGTTTTTTGATATGGTTTACGCCCATCAATCACCAGAGATTTTTTGCCGGAAGTTTTTATGTGTTAGTTACATTAATATTAAGTAAACTTACTTATGAAACGAACGAACAAGGGGCGGGTCGATAGTTATAACAAAAAGTAAACAATAATTATAATAAGTACATAGGTACTGTGTTGTGTAGGTGGTACATTCTTTTATCTAAAATCTAAAAACCTGGTCAAGAATCTATTGATTCAGAGACACACAGTCCTACTTCGAAGTCTGGCGAGCCAGAAAATATCTAGCCTGTACATTGTACAATCTAATCGATTTTCAACGTCTGTCTTTGACACCGTTGCCAATAAATTGTCTGAGAAATATTACTTTCAGATTTTTCTCTTCGCTCCTAGATAAAATTTTAACTTTAAATATTTTCGTATATTATCAGAATATAAATAAAATACCAGATATCTGTTTCTTTGTTCACCATGTCTGAGTTTTTGTGTTTATGTTGTTTGTTAGTAAATTGATGTTACTATGTGGTGGGGTGAATGCATTTAAATTATTGCTTCGTTTTGCACAAAGTGTTCGGGATTTATTACTCGTATTTTACTTCTTGATAGTGGTTTAGGAATCGCTGTTTACTGCAGGTTATAAGCCTTTTACTTGCTGTTATACTCTATCTTTCACTCTTCCAAATCGAATGCATTAGTTATTATCGCAAGTAACAACTTAAATAATAATCATGACGCAGTGTTCATCTGACAAGGATCCCGGGAGGAAACACATGTGGCTGGTTTGGGTGAGGAGGGAGAGGAAGGTAAAAGAAATGATGGATGGATTGTTTAAGAATAATATGAAAGAGAAGGGAGTGACTGGACAGGTGTGACGGTTGACAGGGGAGAACGGAAGAAGAAAAAATGTTGCGTCGACCTCAACTAACATGGTAAAAGGGCAGGGAAATATTGATGATGATGACGATGCAGTGTTTGTTTAAATATTTAAACAAACCAACTGATGAACGCTGATAAAAATATATTAAAATAAGTATATAATGTATAATTTTTGTTACCTATGCCATATCGGTCTCCTTCTAAACGTTTTAGATCAAATGAAATGTATATTCATAGAAGGAATAAAAATATCACAAAATGGAACAGTTGCGTTACAAAAATAATTGTTATGAAACAAATTCTATTCTAGACTAGTGGGCGCTTAAAAATATCATATTTCGTATGTATTTCTAAATGGCCGACCTACTGCTGTTTTTATTTAATTCATTTAGACTTTACCCAATTCCGTAAAACACTTTGTATCCAGTAGAACGATTGTTGAAGGAATCTAATCCAATTCCTAAACCATTGCTAAAAACTCGTTTGTTGAAGGAATCTAATCCAATTCCTAAACCATTGCTAAAAACTCGTTTGTTGAAGGAATTTAATCCAATTTCTAAACCATGCTAAAAACTCGTTTGTTGAAGGAATCTAATCCAATTCCTAAACCATTGCTAAAAACTCGTTTGTTGAAGGAATCTAATCCAATTCCTAAACCATTGCTAAAAACTCGTTTGTTGAAGGAATCTAATCCAATTCCTAAACCATTGCTAAAAACTCGATTGTTGAAGGAATCTAATCCAATTCCTAAACCATTGCTAAAAACTCGATTGTTGAAGGAATCTAATCCAATTCCTAAACCATTGCTAAAAACTCGTTTGTTGAAGGAATCTAATCCAATTCCTAAACCATTGCTAAAAACTCGATTGTTGAAGGAATCTAATCCAATTCCTAAACCATTGCTAAAAACTCGATTGTTGAAGGAATCTAATCCAATTCCTAAACCATTGCTAAAAACTCGTTTGTTGAAGGAATTTAATCCAATTTCTAAACCATTGCTAAAAACTCGTTTGTTGAAGGAATCTAATCCAATTCCTAAACCATTGCTAAAAACTCGATTGTTGAAGGAATCTAATCCAATTCCTAAACCATTGCTAAAGACTCGTTTGCTCGACAACGTAAATAACACAATGCATGTTGTTGAATTTTCGAAACGCAATTACCCCGCAGACTTGTTTATCTAAACAAAATACTAGTTTGTTTGAAAAATTCCCTTTATAAAATTAGTATACAAAACTATTCAAGAAAAACAAACATCTAGAATGTTTCCTGAGGCGTTTCGTAAGAGTTCTCAACAAACTTTGACTCGCCACTGAAAATATTTACAATGGCAGGAATATTGTATACTGCTGTTTAACTAGTTTCAAGAGTTTTTCTTAAAACTCTTCCAGGTATACAAAAGAGGCTGACTGCCTTCTTATGAGTTGAATAGAATATAGTTGAGTTTGAATTTATATTAGAGGATTTGATTTTCCATTTGGGCTGTTTTCCATTATAGCTAGACACATGGTCATAAATTTTCTAAGGTTGAAAATAAACCGGATACAGTTGTTGAGCAATCTGTCGAGCTTATCCGGCAAAACCGCATTCAAGTCAAAGTAGCACACGTCACCATAGTCGACGATAGGGAAAATCAAAGTCTGCACAAGCATAGTTTTCGTCTTAGCAGGCAAAAAGTTTCTCAGTCGATACAGGGATCGCAGAGTATCGTTGACCCTTTGTTACACTAGAGACCTGGCCTTGCCAGCTAAGTGTCGAGTCACGATGCAAACCGAGTTCTTTCACCGTAGGGCTAACAGGTATTATTAAAAATAAGAGGAGGAAGAGATCTAAGTGCCACGCTACCCATCGTGCGCGAGCTTCCAATTATAATGGCCTGACACTTTGAGGGGTGTACTGATACCCCAAAACTATCAGACCACTTTTTGATAGCATCTAAATCTCGGTTTATATCTGCTATAGCGTCCGATAAACCTTCTATCCGCACAGCTGTATATATGTAATTGAAGATCATCGGCATAAAGATTTCAACACCGAAGACAGTGAGTTATAAAATTAATGAAGATGGAGAATAACAATGGAGAAAGAATACCGCCTTGTGGAACACCAGAATCCAGGTCACGCAAACTCGATGAGCTCTCATCAACGCGAACCGACTGCTGACGTCCACGAAGATAAGACGAGAACCATTTCAGAGCCTCGGACGAAACCATAAGATGAGAAAGGATAGAAAGGAGAATATCGTGGCTGACGGCGATAAAGGCATTGGAGAAATCAATTAATACCAAAACGGTAACCTTGGTATCCTCCATCGCTTCTCTAACATCCCCAGTCACGGAAAGCGGAGGCTGAACTGTGCCCAGGCCTGAATCCAGACTGAAAAGAGCTAACAAGGTTGTTCCAATAAACAAACCCCGTGAACTGCTTGTGTACGCAGGCCTCAAGCACTTTAGACAGAAATGGGTCAAAAGTGACTAAGTAGGCAGGGATTTGAAATTTTAGGGAGTGGGCGTACATAGGCCATACGCCACGGGGATGGGAATTGTCCGGAATCAAGCGAAAAGTTGATGATGTGGGTAATTGGAGAGAGAAGGATATCCAGGATCCAAACGACCATACTACGACTGATGCCGTCATAGCCCACAGCCTTGGATTTTATGGACAAGATGATCTTTTTAATTTCGTCCAAGGTGACCGGAGAGAAGCAAAATGGTTCTATGATGGGACTAGCTAGGCCAGTAATGAAGTCGACCGTCTGGGACAATATTTGGGAATCCAAATGGGAAGTGGTTGTGAAATGACGGTTGATATCATCAAAGCCAATTGTATTAGGAAAATCCACATGACGTGGTCTGCCGATACTAAGAGTACCCAGGAACTTCCAGATATCAGCAGGTGAAGAAGAAGATATTTTCTCGAGAATATGGCGGCGTTTAGCGTTGCGTATCATCGGATTACACCGATTTCTAGCAGCTTTGAAAAAGTTCCGATTTTCTTCACTGTGATCCTTTTTAAATTCTATAAAAGTTTATAAACCCGTATTTGGGCGCAGTTTATAGAACTATTACGCCCTCTAATTGTTTTGTTACGGTCCGGTAAAGGGCAGTTCAATTTGTAACTATCTTATTAGGTGCTTTTACTCCGATTTCCGGCCACCGTAGGCGCGGGCTTGCGGACGGTAAGCGATGGGTAGTTCGTCCGATAAGGACCAGGCCCGGGTCGACGGCGCGTTGTGTTCCACGCGCGCCTCAAAGAGATGTCAGCACCAACTGACGGGGTCCGTTAGGGCCAATGCCTGCCAGGGTTGCGAGTTTATCTGTAAGGGATATCGCGGCCCCGGCACACAGGCAACAGAAGGAAGACGGGTGGGTTTTAGTCAGTAGAAGTCTGACACGCTCTGGCCCCGCCCAGAGCAGGAGAAGTAATTTGATAATTTACCAATAAAAAAAAAAGGTACTTTTACTGGTGAAATTGATCTAATACTTATCAGCGTGATGCCATTACTAGAGCATTTGTTCTTCATTCTTTTTGTAATGCTGGTTTCTTAAGAAATATATTATTTGCAAAGGGAAAGTAATCCACATTATAATATCTATTAGTATAACATAGGTAACTTTGTCTTTTAACGGTTGTGTAAAGAATGCCTACTCAACCTCCGTAATTAATTTTAGTAACTTTTATAATACAATTTAGTCAAAGTTAATACTACTACAGAACGTACCTACTTCGCCTTATTTAAGTTTAAGGGTTTTAGGCCGATTACTCTACATAGTAAAAGCAAAAGTGGGACACGTTTAAGTAGAATCTTACCGATAAAAATCGGAGGGCATGCTAGGTTGGTGCTTACAATCCAATCAATCCTATAATATCTTTGACCTACAGCAGCTATATCTAAGACGCTTATAGAAGTGTATGTCTTATAGAAAAATGAAACAAGACGTTAACTAGAGTAAACAATCTTATTAAATACATTCATAGTATCAAAAGCGCAAATAGTCTCATAAGATGCTGTTATAAGATCAATGATCTTAGTCAAAGCGTCTATTAGATTCCTTTAAGACGTTTAGTGTTATAAGTCGATTACTATACGCGAATATTGCTACTTTTTTAAGTACCCCATAAGCTAGCTAAACATTAACGCTACATGTTTTATCGGGAGTTCGATGTTTTACAAATATATACGTAGAGGCTTCAAATAATAATTTATAAACTTTAATACAGACTGGTAAAGTGTATCTATACACTTCACCAGTCTGCATTAAAGATAAACCTCATGGAATTTCCAAGTTATTCGCTAAATTTTAAGATATTTCTTCCAGATTTAAAACCTCAAAATTCTGAACAATCATGTAAAAAATTTAAAAAATAACTATTTAGATTCGAAAACAACACAAACTTTCACGTTACAGGTAATATTTATTTTCATGTAATTACAGGAATGTAACTCCGATAAAAAGCGTTCGTTCCGAGTACACTCGATTTTATTTCGCAAACATGCAAATAGGTGGGGCAAGTGTTGTATGTAACTTTTTCGAAAAGGTGTTCGGTCTTTTTGTAGTTTTAGGGTTTATTGAAATACATTTAAATTGAAAAATAGCAATAAAAGAGCTAGCACCCTGATGAAAAGTAGCACAGTGTTTCCACTGCCAAAGAAATTTCAAATATGCAAGCGTTTATAAAGTCCAAAATAAAAATAAAAACTATTCACTATCCGTCTCATTACAAAACGAGTTCTAGCATTGATGCAAGCTTAAACCTGTCAGGCAGTTTTGTATTTTGAACCTGATTCCGACTAAAATAAAGTTCTTGATACAAAATTGTCAACTTAGATTCGGGTTTAAAAACGTTCGTAATATAAAAATATCTCTCTCTATGCTTTAAACCTGGGTCAGCGATAAAGGTGTTTAAACATCGTGTATCACTACAATTTTCAAACAATTGTCAGGAATAGAACGATTTAAAAAAATCGTTTAACGTTAAATGTGTTTAGTGATTCGTGGTGCAAGTGGGCTCTAAAGTCCACAAGATTATCAACGCCTATTTTACAGGAACTGTGAACTCATTAATGTGTTTTATAAATTATATTTAAAACATAAAATGAATTAATTCCTGTTTATCACTGTACAAAAGACCTTCCGCAGCATATGCAACGTGTTTAAAATTTCGCCAATACATATTGACATAACATAGTAACGATAAAGTAATGGTGTCAAACCTATTACACGGGCTCGCTCTCACATAATCAGTTTTCAGTACATTAACTCGATGAAGTACAGCGTGAGTAACTTCAACACTGTGCCTGTCTCTAAATAATTCAGTTTTGTTTAAAGGCTTGTGCAGACCAGCGCGACTTGTCGCGCGACGCGACACCGGTTATTGTTATACTGTGAAGTTTTCTTAGAAATTGTATTGTTCGTGTCGCGTCGCACGACAATTCGCGCTGGTCTGCACAAGCCTTGACAGTATTGGGATTTTACATACAATATATTTTTACGTAGAAGCATCGACTGCCAGTCCAATGGTGTTACGTCACAGTTGAGCTTCTATGCACAATAAACCTCTGCTTACCGTTCAGGTAGTATGGGCGTGATGCTATGCTACGTTAGTTATCTACATTCTACACAATATCTTCGTTAGTCAGACAGCACTTACTTTAAGATAAATATCAAATTAATTTGTTTGTAGCTAACAGGCGTAGAAAAAAAAAAAAAAATCAAGGCTCGTTCTACTTTCATTTTCGTAAGAATTTGCCCTGCAACGAAGAATTATAGTTCTAAGCTAATTAGGTATATATGTAATATTTGCGTATCCTATTTCCACAAAACAGTTTTTCAAAACATCCACCACAGGACAACCACCTACCTGCCCATTCATACCTCACCCAATTCATTCTGCAGCAAACATGTAGAATATTCTATCTCGCAAAACTTTGCGGAGGCTTCAAGCCTTTCACGTGAAGGCAGGCTCCTTTCATCAAGCAGCTGACAAAGAAGGAGTAATCCTGCCGGTCCTGTTCCTGAAAGGAGCGTGAAAGGCGTGGCGTTGATTGTAAGACACGCGTGTCTGTGAGCCCGTGAGAGGGCTGAAAGGATGTTTAGGAAAACATAGTGATTTTTTTGTTTTTTTTTGTTTTTTAGTAAGCTGTTGTTTATAGTTAAAGAGGATACTAATATAATGTCGCACTGTTATAATACATTAATTTAATACACACAACTTAACATCAGGCCTGTATTCCCCGAAGGATTAATTAATGATTTACTAAACAATCAAAAGCCCGTAAGTGCTTGAAAATGGATGACAATTTTATTATTGGAGTACATGGAAATATACGCACGAAACAAGATAATATAAAGCTTGTAAAATCATTGGCAATTCATGAACTGCACCAGATAGTGTTCCGTGATAGGAAACAAACAGACGATGCATTCTATACAGATCTTTAAGCTTTTGCGTCGATGCTTATAAAGCATACCCGAAATGATAGAACATAACCAGCGGATTTACATATTTTTTTATACTCTCCGTAATTGTTTGTTGCAAAGGTCCATATGAGATCTTTTGGAGCCATTACTATTTTGGAATGAATCATTTGAGCTATATGGTTTGTCGTACGTAAAATGTAAGGTGGCTTCCTACGATGCGTGATATTGTGGACGGATGTGGATCAGCCCGCACGACGCATCGTGGTAAGAGTATCATCCATGGTAGCGCAGGCACATCCGTCGCGGTGCGTCTGATCCGCGGTAAATCGGTAACTTCAAAGGTGCGGTGCGAGCTTCTCTTTCAAAGTGAAAGAGAAGCTCGCACCGCACCTTTTTCAAAATTACCAATGAATCCAATCCAAAAATTGACGTTATGATAGAGTAGGTATTCAAAACCCTCGACCTACGCAAAAAGGTAAGCAGTCGATCGCCGCCCAGGGACTAACTAGTGTTTGGGTTTAACATAACAACTAAATGGCAAATGAGAACAGTTAGGATTTTGCTAATTTGATAATTGTTATCATAATAACCGACCTCAACAAGTTTTTTTTTTTTTTTTACGTGTAAAAGTGTTTATTAAATCCAATTTACAGAAATGACAATGACGACACGGTTGGCGCAGTGGCTGAGCGATCGACTGCTGCGCAACGTGTCGCGGGTCGATCCCCGCACGGAACAAATATTTGTATAATCTGCAAGTAGTTGTTCCGGGTCTGGGTGTTAGTGTATGTGAGTTTCTATGTTTGTAAACGCACCCACGATACAAGAAGAAATTCTTAGTGTGGGGCAACGTTTAAAAAAAAAAATAGATAACATGTGCAGAACCGATGATGATTGACTGATGATTTTAATATGTGTTTTGTACTGTTGTACAAATACTTTATAGTTAAAGGCCTCTGCAGCATCAATGAAAGGCGAGAGTAAGCGACACGCTGGTATATTGAATAACAAATATGATATCCGTGATCATGTCACCATCGGTACAGCGGTACATCCATCTTTATTGTACTAAACATGTAATACCTAATCTAGTTTGAGTCGTCAGTTTTTGACGTCTAGATATTATTAAATATTGTTGAGTACTAGTTACTCAGAAATGGGTGCAGATACTACTGACTTTTAAATCTGTTAATACGCCTTCAAATAATGCAAGTCAGTTATGCAAAAAATGTTTGTTAAACAAGAACACATACACATACATTTTATATTTGAATATTAAAGTATTGTAGTAAAATACTTTATGAATTAAATTCCGGAAGTAATGTCGACTCAAAGCATACAATTCAAACTACTTAAGATATTTTCATGTTTCTTTCGACAGACTATTGTATTATCCATAATTACGTATACATCTGTGATTTTTTTCATATATTCATATTTTCGTTACTAAAGATAAATATTCCCTATGAAACCATGCACATGCCAAGGTCAACGGCATTTACCCGACCCTTAACGTTTTGTGTGTGGCGCGGAACATATTCTTGTTAAACTTGTGTTATCATAAGTTCTTTGTGATTATATACACATCAAAAGTGTCTAGGGATGAAGTACGTTTTACAGTATCGCCGTAATTGAGGATTATTATTTTAACTTTTTTGCATCATTATTGATTCTTTTTAGTGAATTTCAATATTTGAATAAATAAATTTCTTTAAATTTTGATTACAAATAAAAAATCAACTGTCAATTAGGATTCCTATAAAAGTGTGCAATAGCGTTTTTACGAAACCATTACAATTTTTGCATCGGAACTGAAAAAAATTGCATCGATATGGAGCGACGACATCATTTGACACGAGAAGAGACGATGAGTGCCGTTGGAATGTTGCAAGCTAGTTCCAGGCAACATACTGTTGAGGCGGCTTTTTGCCGGACTACTGCCATGGGATCTGGAGGCAAAAGTCCTCGCGCACATCTGGGAGTGTCGCGAGGAGGCGAAACGTCGGGGCGTAACTCCGCAGCCGCGAGAAATCACGGCTCAGCGGACAGACCTCCGGCGGGTTCTCATGGCGGCATGGAGAGTGCGATTGTCGCAAACCCAATGCTGGGTACGCCACAATTGTGGCGATAAGTCCCCTCTTTGAGGAGTGGCTAGAGAGGCGCCACGGCGTCCTCACTTTCCGCCTGACGCAGGTCCTCACCAGACACGGTTGTTTCGGGAGGTTCCTGTTCCGCATAAGGTGGGAGGAAACGCCCGGGTATCACCACTGTGTGGATCACCCGGAGGACACGGTGGAGCATACGGTGGAAATCTGCCCGGTTTGGGCGGAGCACCGTCGTGTCCTCACGGAGGCGATCGGCGGCGGCGATCTCTCGCGTCCGGCCCTGGTTCAGGCCATGGTTCGGAGCGAGAGTGCATGGGAGGCCGTCACTTCCTTCTGCGAAGCAGTAATGCTCGCGAAGGAGGCGGAACGCACGAGGGAGAAGCAAGATAAGCGCCCTCGCGCCCCTAGTCGCCGCAGGGGACGCCCCGGGCGTCGGGAGTCACGAGCCGACTTCCGGCCACCGTAGGCGAGGGTTTGCGGAATTGAATTGGGTTTGGGTTTGGGGATGGTTAGCTCGCAGTCCGATAAGGACCAGGCCCGGGTCGACGGCGCGTTGTTTTCCACGCGCGCCTCAAAGCGATGTCAGCACCAACTGACGCGGTCCGTAAGGGCCAATGCCTGCCAGGGTTGTGAGTTTGTCCGAAAGGGATATCGCGGCCCGGCACACAGGCAACGGATGGAACACGGGTGGGTTTTAGTCCGTAAAAGTCTGACACACCCTTCCGCTCCGCCCAGAGCGGGAGAAGTTATTTGATAATTTACCATCAAAAAAAAAAAAAACAGCGTACTGTGGCTGTCGCTCTTGGCACTGCACAGAGCATCATAAGCCGCCTCTGGACATGCTATCATATCACGGGCACCACGGCCAAGAGTAAAAAAAAATATACAAAACTAGCTGTGCCCCGCGGTTTCACCCGCATAAGTCTCGAACCCTTGGGAATATCGGGATAAAAATATTTTATGTCCTAACCCAGGTCATGTTTTACCAATGTGCCAAATTTTGTTTAAATCTGTTTTGCCGTTTTAACGTGAAAGCGTAACAAACAAACATACAAAAAATCTTTTCTGTTTATACTAGTAGTTTAGATAAATAAGACTGCTAATTTTATACACTTACTGTACATGACGATTACAAAAAAGGAAAAAAAAACCACACCATTCATAAACTTGAGATTCTTATAATCCGCCATCTTTATTTCATCCCCACCGATTTACTAGCCTGATTTAGACTCACTGGAGTCTAGGTAAATGGCAGAAAGAAGCAAAAAGGTTACGGCGACACTCATAATGGGCAATATCAACGTCTAGAGAACCTGCGTTTGTCACAGCTAGGGTGTGGTGTAGGTCAGATGCAGAAGGGCAACTCTGTAGAAGTATTAATACCAATACATAATTACATGCAATTAGTTCCTCTTAAAAAGATTTTATGATTAAAAATCAGATATCAATAATAGAAAAGTCAACATTGTATTGGATAGACATAAACCACCGAAAACTTGACGTCAAACCAGTTGAAAATCGTAGAAATACGAATCGCTTTAAAACGATTGTCACTTGTCTAGGCTCTCTGGTCCGTACAGTGGTATTTGGCTATTTGGCTTAGAATAGAATCGAATTTGAAACCCACGTGGAATACAAATTAACTACGAATAGCGCAAAGTATTTTTATTAAAAGCTTTTATTTATCTTGCAATGTATTATGTATGTTTGTTCGCGTGGAATCTTGCTACTCAATTTTGAAGCAGATATCTTCAACCGATTGAGCTGAAATTTTGTATACACGTTTAGGTCGGATAAAAAAAAATGATGGAAAAGCTTGTCGCGTGATTTACTAAGTGTAAATAAACTAGTACCTATTTAATTGAGTAACTTAATCTGCTTAGTTATTTTTTTTAAAATTTCAGTTTAATTAAATACTTATAGGTATTTACGCAAACCTCGCGATAAGCTTTTATGATCATATAAATTGTGTATAATGAGGTTATAAATTGATAGTTAAAATTTAAAAAGAAAATTTTATTTACTTCTTTTTGGAGCATTTAAATAAAAGCTTTTTAAAAGTTTTTTTTTTGCTTTTAATTTATTTGGAATAAGTTCGTGTTGATTTAGAGTCCGTGGATGCTACGATTCGCTTGCTACGCATTTGTGGTATCAAATAACGACTTTGATCTCGCTCTATTGGGTTGGTTCTTTACTCAACAAATTGCATGACAGTCAAAAATATTATGACTTTTAATGAACGATGTAAGTTTGTAAACGACACTGCAAGTTTTTCTTATATTAATATTATAAACAAATTACTAAAGTAAATATCAATTTCATCCAGTAAGTTATTTTTCTAAAATAATACTTCTGTTTTCGTTTTCTCCATAACAAAGGACTCAAAATACTAGGAGTAGAATTTATAGGAGCCGTCTCACAGTCAGTTGCGCAACGTTTGACTGAGAAAAGTTTAGATCATCAAGTTTTCTTTTAGCCCGACGTTTTTCAAAAGAGGTTGTATGTTTCAGGTTCGCAATACAGATATTCTTTTTGAATTAGAAGATATTTGTGAACAATTCGCAATTCACAATCGTATTCAATTACTTATTGTGTATCAAATAATTTAATAACTTGGCTATTTTCATTTCTTTTTCTCATATTTTTATGCTATTATTTATTAGCTTTTCTGAATTAATTAAACAGATTAAAAAAAACAATATGTCTGTATTATTTCATTATTTGGACTTCGAAACCTTGAAAACTTTGGATTTCATAATACCACGATGAGTCTTATATAAACTACAATAGAAAACTAATTTGCTTATACACGGTGACATTTGAATCACAGTTTTGCTAGAACAAACGTTATTCAGACCATGGTCTACTATCATTCTACAGCATCCAATAAAAAAAAAAAACATCATTGGTTTTTGAAAAAACACAAAAAAGACAAAGTTTTAAAAATCGGGACTATCGTTACTATATAACAGAGACACTGCGGCGTGTCTCAAAGTAGTTGCGGCGGCTCACGCACGGGACAAAGCATTGTCTACAAGGAAATGTACCCCGATAAACGAAATTTAGTAAGCACTTATTTTTGTACGTCTTACTAGAAAATACCAAAGGTAAAAGTTAACTTCGGTAGGTATTTTATCACTGATAAGTGGCTACTTTAAAACAGATTCTTATGGCTAGGTATGGCTATGGCTATGATAAACTTTGGTCGGTATTTTCTAGCTATGCATGGTTGCACGACGCCACGCACCGTACCGACGCGACGGCACTGCGCGGCGGCGAGATGGCTGTCCTCTCATTTTATCATTTCGTTCTAGGTGCGAACTTACGGTAGGTTCGAACTAAGGGTAGTACATAGTTTTGATTCTTTCCTGTAAGGGTCTGTAGGTCGTCTTAGGGGAGGTACTAGGTGCGGGTACCTATTGTATTGTATCTAACTTGAGATTATTAGGTATTATTTAGTTATTGGGATATTACAGGAACTCAAACCAAATAAAAACCAGTCAAGTGTGAGTTGGACTCGCACACGAAGGGTTCCGTACCACCGTACAATATTTAGCAAATATGACGTATTAAAAAAAAATTACTTACTAGATCTCGTTCAAACCAATTTTCCGTGGAAGTTTACATGGTAATGTACATCATATATTTTTTTTAGTTTTATCATTCTCTTATTTTAGAAGTTACAGGGGGGGACACACATTTTACCACTTTGGAAGTGTCTCTTGCGCAAACTATTCAGTTTAGAAAAAAAATTATATTAGAAACCTCAATATCATTTTTGAAGACCTATCAATAAATATCCCACACGTATGAGTTTCATGATTTTTTTTTTTTGAGTTTCTGTTCTAAGTATGGGAACCCCCAAAATTTATTGTTTTTTTTATATTTTTGTGTGCAAATCTTAATGCGGTTCACAGAATACATCTACTTACCAAGTTTCAACAGTATAGTTCTTATAGTTTCGGTAAAAAGTGGCTGTGACATACGGACGGACAGACAGACAGACGGGCAGATAGACATGACGAAACTATAAGGGTTCCTTTTTTGCCATTTGGCCCTAAAAAACCAAGATAGAGCGCTGCGAACAATACAGTGAAGCATGCCAAAACTACACTGCCGCCCTTTGCATATACGCTCACACGCACACATTTACAATGACATTAAAATCAAACTACTCCACACAAAGTAAAGTCAAAGTAAAAGTCAAACAATTTATTTCAATTAGGCACATAAAAGGCACTTTCGAACGTCAATTTTACAAAAAAAATAAATGATTCTAGTCGCCCCTTCCAAAAGATAGTTTTCGTATGGAGAAGAATGAGCAAGAAACACCGTTACTCTTTAAAAATGTTTTTACAATATTTGTATCCATTAATTATATTATTATAATTATGTGAAGACGATGCATCTAGAATAAGATTACTATACCGCGATAGGTAAAAACAATGAAAAATGAAGCAATTACAGACAAATAAATTATGTGATAGATACATGGTGCTCACATGTTTACAAACATTGTAAAATTATACGATATTCCTAACATTTTAACAAGTAATACTAATAAGTCAGTGTGTGAGTTCAAGTAATCGCAGAATGTAAAATATGTGTCATAAAAAAATAACAAAAATATAATTAAATTAGCAACCAGTTTGATTTTGTCTAGACTCTAAATTGTCTTATGGAGCAGAAGCAGCATGTTTCCAAGCCTTTTTATCTTGGATATAATGCTCTAATTTGTAATATGCTTGTTCACAAAGTGTACTTTTAATAATGAGTAATTTTTTTTTTTGTTTAATTGTAATATATCACAAGGTATTTTGTTGTAACATTTAACACAGTACGCCATAAAAGATGTATGTACTTTAGATAATCTGGTCTAAAATGGTTGATCTATTTTATCTTTATTTCCAGTATTAAAATTAAGTCTATCACTTATTTGATTAAATAGTACACACGTGTTTACGAAACCGGCTCCACTTCACTGTTGACAGCGCTCTGTCTTGGTTTTTATTTGGTCTGAGTACAGGAACAAGATAAAAACAAAACTTATACCACAAAACTGGGTTAGCTCCGTGTGCACCAAGACAACATTGACTCCAATTTTCCACATTCGAATAGTTAGAACTAATTTTCATTAAAAACGCGCGATGCGTGCCTGTGGCGTAAGTTTCGAGAGATTTTGGTAGACTAGCTACCACCCGGGCGGCGCAGGCGGCCCGCGGCAATCAACAAAAGAAATGGGGGAGGTTCTCATTATGGTTACTCAAAGGCTTTTGAAGTCATTAAAAAAAGTCCATTGCCCTCTCACCATTTATTAGCTAATAAGTGAAGTAAACAAATTAAATCTCAGGAGAGCGGCTCCATGATAAATTATAATAAATTATGTATGTTTTTTCATTAGTCAGATACTTATTCTTCTAAGTATCTCACTCCCTCTGTAATCTGTTCCACTATTTTTTTTTTAATTTTTTAGATCCTATAATATGACATTACCTTTAGTGTCATATTATAAGTATCTGAACAGTGAAAAGAAAATGAGTGACATAATTGTTAACTAATTTAAAAACAGCTGTTGCCGCCGCGGCTTCGCCCGCGTGGTGTTCGGAAATTACCCTACGGGAACGTTAACGGTTACTGGGATAAAAAGTATTCTATGTGTTAATCCAGGTGCCTGGGTACTATCTCTGTCAAATTCATCCAAATCCGTTCAGCCGTTTTTGCGTGATTGAGTAACAAACATCCGAACATACAAACTTTCACATTTATAAAATTAAGAAGGATAGTAGAAAGTAGGATATCAACAAAGAAACTAAAAATGCGTCCGTTCCTTAATGAAAAACATTAAACTAAAAGACAGTAAAAAATAATATTTCTGCACGATCCATTACTAACTCTCAAAAGGCTGGCAACATTGTTTGCACAATCTAAAATAAATATGACACACCAGATGGTAAACTAAAAAATGTCAACCAATTTGCTTAGAGACAAATCCAATCCAATCCTGAGCGAGACTTAACAAAATTTCTATTTGCAGATAAATAAATACGTTAATTGATTTATGTATATTTTGTAAATTAATTATGAGCAACTATGTACAATCAAATACAGGTGTAACAAGACCCTTTACGAAGCCGTCATCTACGCATTTCGAACACCAACCTAAGTAACTTTGTACAAAAAAATTGCTGGGAAACGACTTATATTTTTGGTGTGAAAACTTGCTGCCTGTAGTAGTGCGCAACGTTACGCACGCAAAACATTGTGATTACGGGTGCATTCAACGTACAAAGATCGTGTGAGTATTTAAAGTAAAGTATGTTTAAAACCAGTTTTCTTAAAAAAAACTTGTTACTTTTTCATTCAATATCTCCGTAACCTAAATACTTTTCTGCACTTGACTGCCCCGTTGCTCTCGCGATCGCAAGCGTAACTGCTGAGTATGGGTTCCTTTTTTTTATTTGGAAATTTATTAAATCATTTCTTCCGCTCTGGGTGGAGCGGGAGGGCGTGTCAGACTCTTACTGACTAAAACCCACCCATGTTCCTTCAGTTGCCTGTACGTTGCCAGGGGCCACGGTATCCCTTTCGGACTTTCCCGAGATCCCGGCAGGCATCGGTCCGAGCGGACCCCGTCAGTTATGCTGACATCTCTTTGAGGCGCGTGTGGAACACAATTCACCGTCGACCCGGGCCTGGTCCTTATCGGACAGCGAGCTACGCATTGCTCACCATCCGCAAGCCCACTAGGCCACTGGGCACTAGGCCTATGGTAGCCGGGTGTGCGATTCCCGACGCCCAGGGCGTCTCCTGCGGCGGATAGGGGCGTGAGGGCGCGAAATTTGCCTTTCCCTCGCGCGTTCCGTCTTTTCCTTCGCGAGCATTGCTGCTTCGCAGAAGGAGGTGACGGCTTCCCAAATCAAGGGGTCCTGGGTTCGATTCCTAGGTCGGGCAAAGCGTTATTTGGTTTTTCATTAGGAATTTCTTAATAACAGTGCCTCGGAAAGCACGTTAAACCGTTGGTCCTGCGCCTGATTTCTCTCTAGTCGTATCGGATTACGAGCCGTCCCATCGGACTAGGCGAGTGAGGGAAGAGCGAGTGCACCTGTGTCTGCGCATACACTTATGCACCACAATATCTCCCGCGCCGAAGACTATCCCCGTTGATATTGGCCGCCATGGCCGAAATACGATCTGGAGGACTTTAAAAAACAGAACAGAAGGTATGATCCAATAAAATAAAATAGTACAAGTGAAACTCGTCGGCTTCGTTAAGGGGATTTTTACACCCGTTATAGTAATAAAGCGCTTCAATTTCAAATAAATAAGCAAGTTGTTTAGTACTTACTGCTCCGGACGTAATTTTGTCAACTTATACCTACAGTTTCGTAGTCGGGTTTTAGTTTATTTCTGTGTCTGTTTCCCTGTTGCTGAAATTTTTTTGGAGCAAATCCGGTTAAATCCTTGTCAAATTAATATTGTTTTACCGACTTCAACAAATAAAAAGGTTATGTAATCAACGCACATTTTTTAATAACTCGTTTAAAAATGTGTTGAGCCAGACGTATCATCAGCCATCGCCAGGGTCATAGTAAACACCTTATCTCACCATTTAGGGAGCAGGCAGTACGATGGTGTTTTTATGACCCCGTAAAACATTCAACGGTATTAGTCGGTCGAATATCAGGTAATATGACTTTTACTGTCCCATGAAAGTAGGTTAACGTCCAAAATAATACAGGTCGGCTGTTAAAAGTGTTGACATGGGTATGAGTTGATTGGTTTTGTAAAGTTCTGTGCATTTCTAGAAGTTTAAGGCTATCTGTCCAAGGAAAGTACGTCGTAAAGTTGATTTATAGGTTAGATGGGTAGCTGGTTTTATCTCAAGTATGCTGTAACCTATCGTGCAAATAAAAACATGCTGCAATCAAATTTATTATTAGGTATATTATTATTAACCAGTCCTTTATTTACTTTATTGAAACGATTAAAAACCAATCATAATAATTAAAGGCACAGTTTACCTACAGTTCTCATGTCACGTGTTAATTCCTCATCATAGAGGCCTCAGAAATGCAATTGAACAAACGCACTATCAATGTAGGATCACAGGATTACGGTTATCACACTGTATTCCTGTCATACCAGCATCCTTTATTAAAAGAGAAAAATACGAGTATCTACATCGTTTACTAACTACCTACGTTTATTTTGTGTTCCTATAATGTACATGTAGAAAATAAAATTCAACCCAGACCCTCAGTCTAGGTTGAATTTTATTTTCTGTCCTTATTTTCCAGAAAACCATTTCGTTCATGTGTGAACATTATCAAATTATAACTTCGTGTTCCAATTACTGTTAATCAATCTTTATCACAAATGTTAATTATTTCGACAAACCAATCTTGTCCTAGATCGGTAAAAGATTAATCGACCTAACAACCAAATTAAAATAAAACTCTATTAACCCTGTTCACAATATTTTGATTATTTGAATAACTCAATTTGGAATTATGGCTTGCTTTTCTACCAACCTACTTTAATTTGTACCAGTACCTATTTAATTAGTACCAGTACCAAACGATACATAAAAGTAAGTCTTATGCGTCCAGTGTACTCTGGACAATCAGCCCCTTTACTACTTACTAATCAACTAATAATTTCATCACGGCAAGAGTAGTTCTTGCATTTATTATAATATTTTGAGGCGATTTAAGAGAAGATGGAAAACTTGTGGTGTCCGTATGTGTAGGTATATTTGACCTCGTGATTCCTTTATTACCTTAAGGTCGAATGTCACTTGCATGTCATAAAACGACAAAGTCTATTTGTAGTGACAGCTAGATAATTTCAACGATAGTGAAGTTTCAGTTTACTGCGAATTTTTCGTAAAAAGTGGTAAGCAATCACGAGAACAAAAACACGAAATAAAAGGGATCCTATTTCTTTCTTCGAAAGTTTTTAACGAAGTTTTTGGGAGTCTGTGTCAAACACAGACTCCCAAAAACTCCGTTCAATACATCCCCCTTACGCCAATCAATCTGCCTAGCCTGTTTCCTACTATATTGGGGACGGCTTTCAGTTTAAACGGATGCAGCTGAATACCAGTATTTTACATGGACCGACTGCCTATCTTACCCCTAATACCATAGCCCGATTAAGCCGTACCTGATCACTTATTAACAACCATCAATCGTTCGATTCCATAAGTTTTCGCTGGCGCATATAATTTATCAGCTACAGAGCATCAAGGACTGCCCGCACCTTGTAGCATGAATATTGTATGAGTTTTGACTGGGAGCGCACCGATGCCATTATGAACACGCGAACTCATGAAATTTAGATATAGAAGGACTGAGCCAGTGGTCACTACATGAGAAGATATTGATGGGACTGTATCGATAGTAGGGGTCTGGTTTTTATGGCTGATCTTGGAACCTGAGTTTCTTGATAATATTGTTAAGATTGTTCGAAAATGTTTTCTGTCATACTGATATGCTTTATCTATAGTCTTTTCAAAGATATTTTACCTCTTACAGCAACCATGTTATTCGAATCGCTTGTTTTCCTTGCCGGTTACATGCAAAATTCATACTTGAAGAATTGTCTACGGTAGTGTACAGGTCTGTAAATACTTGGTTTATCAGGAATGGCTAGAAAGTAGTACGTATGGCGACTAACACAGTGCTTTGTGGTGACCCTAAAGACATGAAAACATCATTGTTATAAATAAAACATAGAATAATATATATTTTTTGGAATGTATTTGCTAAAAAAGAGCTAGACCGAAAATGTGTAAAATTTTTACCATCGTGCAAAAAAAAAAATAACGATGTTCTCGTTTAATTATTTTTTGCCCAAATTACCTTATTAGCAACAAAGCATAAGTAAAGGAAACCGATTCAAAAAACTCGTATTGTAATCCAACCAAAAATCTGATATTTCACAGACTAGTCGAATACATATTTGTAAATTGATGTAGTTTATCAAGCCACGTTATCTGAATTTAATATGGCGTTATTTTCAGATTGAATGTTGGAATTTGGATAAGTCCATTTCTTTTTGGTGCCTGTCATTTTTGGGACGGGTTTGCCATAATTGCCACGCTTGGCAGGCGGGTTGGCGATCGCAGTATGGTGTTCGAAATGCATAGAGAACGCTGCTGCCCATTCTCGAGTAAGTCAACCAGTAACCCCGTTATGAATCTGGTAAACGACCGAAGAACTAGATTGACCCGACACTATACCGAAGACACCCCGGACGTCAGCTTGTACGAGATTAGGATGGTTCTAAAGCAGCTTAAAAACCACAAGGCGCCTGGTGATGACGGAATTACGGCGGAACTCCTGAAGGCCGGTGGAAAACCCGTTCTTAAGGCCCTCCAGAAGCTGTCCGATTCCGTTATACTCGAGGGTAAAACGCTACAGGCATTGAACAGAGGTGTGGTGGTACTCTTCTTTAAAAAGGGCGACAATGCCCTGCTTAAGAACTATGGGCCCATTACACATCTGAGCCATGTCTACAAGCTGTTTTCAATAGTCATCATGAACCGTGTCGCGCGCAGGTTTGACGACTTCCAGCCTCTCGAAGAAGCCGGATTCCGTAAAGGCTTTCGCACCGTAGACCACAAAATTCAAAATTCAAAAGTCATTTATTCAAACTAGGCTGAGAATCAGCACTTTTCGAACGTCAAAATTACATAAGACAGTCCCTCAAAATGCCCACCCTTCACCACTTCCTAGTGGATTATCTAGGAAGAAGAAGTGGCGCAACAAACTCCCCAGCGGCACAGCTGTCTGTTAAGCTAGAAAAAAATATGATTATATATTATGCAAAATAAATTACATTACGCAACACAAAACATAATTTAAATTATTAGTCATATGTCAGCTAGCACACGCCAATATACCAACCAAAATCATCGAGAACTATACTCAGGCAGAAATAAAAACTAAACGTAAACAGAACTTAATATCTAAATAAAACCCTCCAAGCGTGCCCGCTTACATATAGATATACATATATATATATATAGCTGTAACTGGAATTTATAAATGATTAACTAGGGCCATCGAGGTATAATAAATAAACAGTTAATTACTAATAACAATAACAAAAACATGATCAGCAAGACGACCAGTCACCCCGACGCTACCGCACGCAGTGACATCTAAGGGAGCATGACGAACTTGCTGCCGATTGCTCAGACATACGTTGTAGCAGGTTATACAGAAGACCAAACAGTATATAGCTCTGGTTAGCGTTTGTGGACTACGAAAAAAGCCTTCGATTCGATCGAGACATGGGCTGTACAGCAGTCTCTTCAACGGTGCCAGATCGACTATCTGTACATCGAGTTGCTAAAGTGTCTGAACAAAAACGCCACTATGTCAGTCCAACTCCAGGCCCAGACCTCGAAACCTATAGTTCTGCAGCAAGGTGTGAGACCGGGAGACGTTATCTCTCCGAAACTGTTCACCGCTGCATTGGAGGATGTCTTCAACGTTCAGGACTGGAAAGGGCTAGGCATCAATGTTAATGGCGAGTATATCACTAACCTTCAGTTTGCCGACGACATAGTAATCATGGCTGAGACCATGGATGACCTCAGTACAGTGCTCGATAACCTTAGTAGAGCCGCCGAAAGAGTGGGTCTTAAAATGAACATGAACAAGACAAAGGCCATGTAACACCCACTCTCATGGAGATCGGAGACGCTACGCTCAAAGTTGTGAACGAGTATGTTTACCTCGGACAAACTGTCCAGCTAGGTAGGTCCAACTTCGAGAAAGAGGTCAATCGTCAAATCCGACTCGGCTGGGCAGCGTTTGGGAAGCTACGCAATATCTTCTCGTCCCACATACCGCAGTGTCTCAAGACGAAAGTCATTGACCAGTGCGTGTTGCCGGTGATGTCTTATGGCGCAGAAACGTGGTCGCTCACAATGGGCCTTATCAGAAGGTTAAAAGTCACCCAAAGGGCAGAGGAAAATGGAGAGGGCTATGCTTGGAGTTTTCCTACGTCATCGAATCAGAAATTAAAAGATAATGAAGAGAACGAAAGTAATCGACATAGCCCGAAAAATTGCCAAATTTAAATGGCCATGTGCAGGGCACATTGCTCGTAGAACAGATGGTCGATGGGGCCGATAGGTTCTGAAGTGGCGACCGCGCACCGAAAGGTTCTGGAGTGGTGACCGCGTACCGAAAGGTTCTGGAGTGGCGACCGCGAAAGACGAAGTGTTGGAAGGCCTCCCATAAGTTAGACCAATGACCTTGTGAAGGCCGCAGGAATCCGCTGGATGCTGGAAGCACAGAATCGGTCGAAGTGACGGTGCTTGGGGGAGGCCTATGTTCAGTAGTGCACGTCTTTTGGCTGAAATGATGTTGATTATTTTAGTAGTCACGGGTTTTTCATTTTAATCAGTTTTAATATTCGAATTGAATGGGCGTTTTTAACATTTCTAACGCAACGATATTGTTATCGTCAACGTTCACGGCATCATGATAACACAGGGAAGTAAAATGTATGAAAATATATGAAGCCGCTTTTAAACTTACGTCCACGATAACATCATAACGTGGACGTATTTCCATACATTTTATAGACGTGAACGTCCATGCTATTATCGTCACGTTAGAAATTATAAAAGTGCACAGATATTTTGTTTGAAATTACTTTAAAAAATTCTTATAATTTAAATTAATTAAAGAATTTTTGCTAGAAGTTTATTTTGCGATCGAAAAAATAGTTTAGCCTGATTTTCTGCAACTGTTTATTGTTACACTCCTGCCAGTACACATAACCTACTAAATTTATATTTTGATATTTTAATGAAAAGTCATTCAAATGTGTTTTTTTATACCTTAAATCTAAACATGTAGGCATAGTAACGGTTCTTAACTATTTTCTTTGATTGCTGAAATACATTAAAAATAATTAAAATTGCAAATAATTTATTTTAGCAAAAAGCACTTTTGAAATTCAAAATTAACAAGAAAATAAAATTTATTCTAGTCGGTCCTTCCAAAAGGTTGTTCCATATAATTATGCTCTTTTAAATGTTTGACAATATTTTGTATACATCCACAGTTCAAATTGTAATCACTACAAAGCGGATTCGTAATAACGATTAAATCTAGAAAACGAGCGTTAATTTAATTATGAAATAAACGTAGTTTCAACACACTCGGCAACATTAAGTTGTTGAACATAATTTTAATTTACCAAATACCTTAACGTTAGCTTTCAATTGTTGCTCACCAAACTATGAAATAATCTAGCCACAGATCTAAATGGAATTTCTAGTGCTGCGATTTAAAGGGTAATATAATAATATGTGTACCTCGTTGGTCTAGTAGTCGCAAGCGAGCAAGTGAGCATGAGGTCCTGCGGTCGATTCCCAGGTCGGACAAAGTGATAGTGGGTTTTTCCAACAGGAATTACTCAGTAGCAGCCCAGAGTCAAGATTTATACCCGGTTAATGGCAATGGGCCCCTACTACATGGGCTTAAACATAACTGGCAAAATGACCCACATTTTGACATGTACTATAGGTACACCGCTGCCTAACTCTTCGGAGATTAAAGCCGTGATGTTATGATATTATGTTTTACTAAATCTTAATCTCAACATTTCTGAATTTATTTCTGTTAAATCCATTCATAAAATTTCTAAAGTCACATTACATAACTCAACAAAGGTATAATTTAAACATACGTAAACTGAAACATATTTATTCTGAAGCAAAGTTCAAGTTTAACCCACGTCATTATAAGTTGAGTCTGGTTTACTTACTCACAGTTTTTCTTGTTGTGTTTAGATTTATTACTCGATTAGAGCGAGACAAAATACACTTTGGAGATACTTTAAGCTGAGCCAAATTCCATTCAAACTTTTGACCCGATATCAGCTTTGGGCTAAATTGAATAAATTTGGCCTAATTGAGATTAGTCTTTGTGTAAAAATAGTTCGGCCCCTGACTGATGTTCAGTGGATTGTGAGAAAATGTTCGTTTGAAGTTGAAATCTGAAGTCGTTTTGGTAATGAAGCCGCGGCTGCCAATGGGAGACTGGAAATTCGAATTCTTGAAAAGTTGGAGGCTCTATTTTCTTAATTCTCACTTTAAAATTCAAATTATAGCCGGCCTGTGAATTCGGAAATGTTTGAATAGTCCCGTTTCTGAGTTTTATTTTTATTTGGCGAAGCAAGAGTGGTTTAGTATTCAAAACACAGCTTTACCGCATCTTGAATAAATATGTGACGCTAATTTTAATTGCGTTTCATCTCACTATGCGAATGGCAAGCGCTATAGTAGATTTCCGGTCACTTTAATATAGCTAACTTATGTGATATAACAATATTCCATTTCGTATACAGTAGAAAAAGAAAAACAGATATTATAATTATCGAATATAAGTAGATTGTGACCAATCGAATAATGCGTATCGAAACCATAATTATTGTCTTTCATGGAATTGCAAACTCAAAAACATTTTTTCTCCTAAATCCAGAATAATCTTGTGAAACAAAATAAATGGCTTCACTAACTGATAACTCTACATCATCGTAGTAATAAAACCTCTACATAGAGACAGACTACACTGTGACGTGTACAAATGGCCGAGTCCTTACTTTATGATGTCTATAATCCGCACTTATCTTCATTAAGTCATGTGACAAAGGAAAATAATTATTATGTTTGTTTGCGTCAATAATAAACTTCAGTCTCATTGATAAAGCGCAAACATGTCAACTTATAAAACTTTGATAAGTATTATTTTACAAAATCATTACAGTGGTTTAGCTGCCACAACTTGTTTTAAATATATACATTTTTTAATTGCTGTTTTATCTTTATTTAACGAATGCTTTAAACGCGCACGTCATTGTTCTCATCTGTATCATTTCAACATAATGACGTAACCAATATTTTGTAACAATATTTTTATTTGAAAGAGTGTCCGTGGAGTTTCTTGTCCATTCTTTATAGAAACTAGTACGTTAAGGAATGGGCAACTAGTTTCATCTTTCTGAGTGACCGACCCCTTGACAATTCTAAAGTGTCTGTTTAATTGAAATAAATGTTTTGAATTTGAGTTTTAGCTTGACATATATCTCGGCAAAAAACTCCCTTTTTGAAATGGTTACATTTTAATAAGAATAAGAATAAAAATTTCAATGCATTGCACAGATAGTGATAGATTGAAAACTGCCTGATTATTTATTTACATCTTGTAGGTTTCTTGGGGCGGAATGAGAGCAACTGGTTTCCGCGAAATTGTCTATTCATAAAATATATATTTTCGATTAGCGGGAAATACTCGTACATCTGCCAAGTTTGGTTATTGAGATATTTTATTCCGTGGAAAACAGACAACGATTATTTTTAACATTATTGAATTTTATAACAATATTAGATACTACATAACGTAACATGACGCCTGTAATCCCCGAAGGGTTAGGCAGAGGTGTACTTATTTAAAAACAAAAAAAAAAAACAGGCAAAACCCATGTTACGTAAAATAAAATTTCACAATACTGCAACAGAATAAGTCACAATAGAATAAAATGTCAATATAATTAAAATAGGTACAGATTTTAAAGGTCACAGAATTAAAATTAAACTAAAATGTCAAATACAATTCAAATAATAGAATGAGTAATACAAATTATAAGTGTCACAGAATCGAAATCAAAATTATATGGGTTACAAAATTAAATTAAATTTAAAATAATAATTTCATCCAACAAGTCATTATAAATATAGATCTATATGAAGTCAAATCGCTCAGCGATCATTTTCAGGACAGTATTGGAGCTGGCCCGCACCCTCCGCACTAAGGACGCGCACAGCTTACGCATGGTGGCGTGAAAATAGTCGGTCCGCGCTTTCGCAAACATGCCCGAGGCGCTGCAGAAGCGGGGGAGCCTCAACACTGCCCTGAACGCGTTGTTATACTGGACGCGGAGCGAGCGTTGTAGCACGTTTGTGTGTAGCGAGCCTACAGGCTGCATGTGTACAGTGAGGTGCAATATGCCTTAAAAAGGTTGATCTTAACTTAATCGGAGCAACGTGCAAACCTGCGAGCTAGAATATTCGCTCTTTTCGACAAGGCCCTCCGCTCCCTTCGATGTTAGCATGGTCCTTGAAGTCAGCCGTGACTATATGCCCTAAGTATTTAAATGGTCCACTCTGTCTAAGGAAACACCATTGAGAAAGACTGGTGGTCCATTTTCCAGCCATTTAGCACCACAGGCTCCAAAGACCATGCATTGGCTCTTGTCAAAATTATATTTGAGCCCATGCCCACGCGCGTAGTCCTCACAGACCTGCACCAGCTTCCTTAGGCCACAGATCGTTGCACTCAGCAGCACCATGTCCTCAGCATAACTAAGATTATTGACGCAGAAATATCAACGTGGCACACGACATGACGACTGCTGAACACGACGACCAGCGCATCCATGTAGAGGTTGAAATGGGTTGGCGAGGTCAATCCACTCTGCCTCACTGACATTGCCCCCGCCCATCTGACGCTGTTGACCTGATGCGTATACCAATACTTGAAGATACTCACAATTTCACGCGTCAGGTTAATACTGTTCAGTTTATCCCAAAGAATATCATACGCAACCAGGTCGAAGGCCCTAGACAAGTCGAGGAAACACGCGTATACAGGGGTCCTACGATCCGTGTAGTATTTGACGGTATGCTTAAGACACAGTATAGCACTTTCTGTAGACAGGTTAGGTCTAAGACCAAACTGGTTATCGTGCAGGCTTACATATACATCCAACTGTGTGTTAAGCAAACCGTCAAACACTTTGGCTATGCCGGTGGCTAAGGAAATAGGCCTGAAGTTAGTTTTATCGGCAAGGTCACCGGTCTTATTTTTCACGACAGGCACCACCACAGACTTCATAAGATTCGCCGGCAGGTAAGAGTGGCTCACGCACAGTGAGAAGAACATCGCTAAAACTCTATAGATATGCGGGCCAGCATGTTGCAGGTGTTCAATGCTGATGCCGTCGTGATCCGGGGATTTACCTCTCGTCGTTTTCTCAATATTTTTTTTCATGACTTTAGCAATAAACCTTACCCTGACTACACCCACATTGCACCTATGTTTGAGGCCCATGGGGGCGAGCCTAGTGCCATCAACCGGGCACAAATCCAGATTCCGGGCTGCTACTGAGAAATTCCTAATGGAAAAACCCAACAACACTTTGCCTGACCTGGGAATCGAACTCAGGACCTCATGAACAGCAGTGGCGCTTGCGACGACTAGACTCGAGATTCAGGTACTATTATTAATTTATATTATTATGAACCCTAGTACTACCGTGCGCAAAAATATGCGCATGGACGTGGAGTTATGGACACCAGCCCATTACACAATTTGCCCTTTTGTATAATGTGCTCTTTTCCCCTTCCACCCCTCTCTACCTCAAGAAACGTTTCCGGTTTCTTTGTGACTCTCACACGAAATTATTAAGGTCATCAGACAACTTGAAGCTTAAAAGGCCAATGCATTCCTCAACTTTCCTTGACAAATCCTTTACTGTCCAGGCTGCTCGTTTGTGGAATGGAATGCATTACCAGTTCTAATGAAGCGCGCGCAATCGTTGCCTGTGTTAAAAAGACTCGTGAAAGAACGTCGTAATGATTTGGTTCTTATCGTTCGCTTTAATAATATTCGTCATTTATTTTCGTTGCTTATATAGTTAGTATGTATCTATTATATAGCATTTATCTGTGTATCTATTATATTATATTGTACTTATATATCTTTTATTTGCACCAAAGACAGCCCCATTTTATGTCCAGGAAATCACTGTCAATTCCAAGGTTGCCTGGAAGAGATGGCAGTAAGCGATAAGGCCGCCCATTGGATATTTTGTATTGTATTACTTTTTCTTTATGTAATGTATAATCTGGTGTACAATAAAGTATATATAAATAAACCCTGGTACTACAGTTGGCTTGCACACATCTGCATTGTATTCAATTTCATTCTAACCAGTTGGATGAACAAATCCATCAAAGCTACATTGAATTTAATGGCATTACGAGTACACAACTAACAACTGTTCTACATATATTTCCGAGCAACATTATTGGATTACTAACTAGTTTGATGGACGTCTTGCAAACGAATGTCCAATAAAATGCAGATGTTCACATTTCAATTATAGATACTATTCACACTACTTATTTTCAAACTACTTTTTGACATGAATTATAAAAATACTTATAAAAAAACAATATAACTTTAATTCAGACCTAAATCAGTTCATAAGTTGCTAGTGGTTAGTAATTTGCTTAAATGCTATTGTTGTTAGTAGGTACTGGATTTAATTTGTTTAATTTAGAAAGAAAATATTTTCACTTAATGCTTTTTTTCTGCATAAATACAATATTTTCCACATTTTGAGAAACTCAAAGTATAGAGGAGATCGGAGAAACACAAAAATAGGCTTTAATTTAAGGAAAAGTGTAGCACGGCCGCGGCTGTCCTGTGAAAAGCCGATTTTAATGACTAGCAATTTCGACGGACGGCCCACTGTGTGTGTGTGAGATAGCATGTGTATGTGTATGTGCTTTTGCGATCTGAGTACGCAATTTGTCTTTCTTTTAGTGGTAATTCCGCTTTAAGAGGTTACGTAGTACTGAGGATTTTTGGTCGGCAGTGTCATTTGAATGATTATTGCTACATCATGATTGTGAAAAGACCCATTTTACTACCCTTTTTGGTGTCTTAACAGCTGCTATAGCTAGTTGTAGATAAAGTTCTTTCTTTTGGGTTAAAAAAATTGTTCTGTTGTTTAAAAATGTTCTTTAAAAATGTATTTTAAACAATGTCCAACCTTTGGGGAAAACAGGAGTTAGGCTATGTTCTGTGTTTTAAATAATGTAAAACGAAACAACACATATTTTTTTCATTCAAATTCGTCACTAATCCAATAAAAAATCAATAGTGCACACTATATTATTAAACTCATTGATTGATTTCAATGTGGATTTACCGTTGGTTTACTCTGGTTCAGATGATGGTGTAAATTTTTATGATGTGTTACTGTGACAGTGTTATTGGATTTTTGTTACTGAATAATAATACCAACAAAATTTACCGGCCAAGTGCGTGTTGGACCACGCACAATGAAGGGTTCCGTAGTTGGGACGAATTTATCCCAAGAACAAACTTAACGTTGTAGTTGAAAAAACATTTTCTCCCACACAATCCGTATGGGAGAAAATGTTTTTCAAATTGCAAATTTAAGTTGGTCGAAGTACCTGGGACTCGTCCTCGATAGCCAGTGGAACTTCGTGGGGCACTTCCGACGTTTGGCTCCCAAACTGGAGAGGGTTGGGGCTGCTTTGAAGCGGCTTCTGCCCAATCTAGGGGGTCCAAACGCCTCCTGCCAGAGGCTCTACGCGGGGGTCGTGCGGTCCTTGGCCCTTTACGGGGCACCGGTGTGGACGCTTTCATTAAGGCTGCGACCAGCCCGCCGATTGAACGCGTCCCAAAAGGTCATGGCCATTAAGCTGGTCCGAGGATACCGCACGGTCTCCCGTGAGGCGGCGAGCCTCGTTGCCGGACTACCGCCATGGGATCTGGAGGCAAAAGTCCTCGCCCACATCTGGGAGTGGCGCGAGGAGGTGAAACGCCGGGGCGTAACTCCGCTGCCACAAGAAATCACGGCACAGCGGACAGACCCCTAGTCGCCGCAGGAGACGCCCTGGGCATCGGGAGTCACAAGCCGATTTCCGGACATCGTAGGCGAGGGCTTGCGGACGGTGAGCGATCGGTAGCTCGCCGTCCGATAAGGACCAGGCCCGGGTCGACGGCGCGTTGTGTGCCACGCGCGCTTCAAATAGATATCAGCACCAACTGACGGGGTCCGTTAGGGCCAATGCCTGCCGGGGTTGCGAGTTTGTCTGAAAGGGATATCGCGGCCCCGGCACACAGGAATATAATAGAATAGAAGTAAAAGATGTTTATTTCCCTGGTTCATATGTTAGATTACGTCCACGGGTCGGTAGTGTATTCGTCCTGTGGGTATGTCAGCTACTTACAGTCTACCTATGTTTGTCTGAAAGAGATCTTTATACGAGTAAGTGTCGTGTAGTGTGTGCTGTGAGCTTGTTAGTGTGTACAGAATAAATTTATATAAAGAACATGGATAAAGTCTGGCCCAGCGTGGACTAAGACTTATTTTTTTTTTTTTTAAAGCTTACATTATTTACATTTCCATCATGGCTTTCATTTGTCCGCATAACATGGTGGGAAAATATCAATTTAAAAGAGTATTCATTCATTGTTTTTTTATTTTGAATACCACCATTTTACGTCGATTGTCATTAAATACAAATATTTCTTCATGATATATATTGTTTTATTTATGTCCATACTGAGCCAAATTTGTATGGGAGCGTTATCCATCTCCTTTATAATGTTGTTCTACATTGACCTATACTATTTACATCTAATTACAATTTATGGGGACGTGGAGCGGTCGTTCGCTTGCTGCAGCAGCCGACTCCTGTCTTTTTTTGGTACATAATCGAATTCACCTAGTCTAGTATTAGTTAGGAGGGGGTTGTGCTGTCCGTATCCGAGGTAGGCGTCGCCAGGGGTCTCTAGATCCTCGATGTGCATTACGCGGAGTCAGCGTAGCATGTCCTCGTTTAAGTCTTGCGCTCGGAGGTGCCATGGATCCGAATCGAGCATTTCCCAGAGTAGTGAGGTTTCTAGGCGTCTTGGGGATTGTCCGCTGGTCTTGAGAGCCATTCGATATTGGCGTTAAATTTTTTGTTAGTTACTAAATTCTTCGTTAGACCTTCGTGGTTTTTTTGAGATACTCGTATATTATCTAAACATGTACTTGAGGTGCCGGTTATTCACTTTAACCACTTTTGAACGATTACAAAAAAAAAAAATTATTCTTGTCGCCCCTTCCAAAAGGTAGTTTTCGTATGGAGGAGAATGGGCAAGAAATTCCACCATTACTCTTTTAAAATTGCAATAGTTTGTACCTGTTAACGAGATAACAATGCAAAAATAAATAAAATAAAAAAGTTTCACGTAACTGTCACCGAACCACATTAGATCTACATTTTAATACCACTTACAACGTTGTTTCTATTATATGTAATATACTTTACTTACGCTTTCTATTTAGTGATTAATTGGAATTAGGTCAACATATTTATTAGGTCATAAATAAACGAATAATCTACTTATTTAAAAAAAAATTACGAGACCAAATTTAACTCAGTTGTTAGCGGCAATGTTACTTAAAAAAAAATGCCATAATGTTCATGAACGGGTGCCGTCAGTAGGGACTGGTCATCTCTTAGCTGCTATGGCTTATTTAAATTTTTGAATTATTTTTATCTTTTTATTACGGACATATAATTTCGACATAAATAATGTAAACAATATTTTGATTTAAAAGAGTGTCCGTGGAGTTTCTTGCCCGTTTTTCTCCATAGGAACCTACTACGCTTTGGAATGGGCAACTAGCTTCATCTTTCTCACTGACCGACCCCTTGACAATTCAAAAGTACCTGTAATTGGTTTATTTGAAATAAATGATTTGAGTTTGAGATTGAGACAAAGCTATCAGGGTTCTGTTAGCTAAGCAAACTGGAACCTTCAACATAGATCGAGAAGAAACGTTGCAGAATGTTGATATTTGCCAAAAGACAGATAAAAAGCTTAGGTACTTCCTTTTTCTACTGAATTTCATGCATAATGCAATCAACGGGCTAAAAAACGGTGGAAAAAACTTCTTAATACTTCGCAAGTTCCCCAACTGAACTTGTGTTTAAAATATTCAAGGATTCATTTATGAATTTACGCCATACTTTGTCTGGTCGCTTGCAATGTGGAAGCTTGTACTCGTCAAAGTTGCATCAGTATCACTTATTATTCATGTGTTAGCCTTTTGTCATTCTATTCATATTTTATGTATGCTTCATATTCGCAGCAGTAACAGAATTTCGATAAAGTAAATGCATTATTATCTAAAGATTTACAACTGGATATCTTTTCATTATTGAGTGTAACCTGTGATTTTTGACAGCAAGCAGCGGGACAGGTTATTTTATTTTATTTGTTGAGTGAAATTGAATCTATTTATTTATAGGTATGACTTAATACCCGAGGCATTTTCTACCGGTCAACCAAAACATGGCAGGTGGTGCAACATAAAGGATTGATAGCACGAATATAACTAAAAACACAAGAATAAATAAATAGATATATACATACAATAAATTTCAAACACCAAAACAAGAAATAATAATAATTTCTATACGAAAAAGTAGTAGTATATCGTTTTTCATAACGATGTAAGTTGCTAAATCCTAAATAAGTATTAATGAATCTCAATGAATGATCAAGAGCTAATTGATTAAATTTTTAAAGCATTTATTTACTTAGACCTCTCGCACACACCAGGTACAAAGGCGCACTTAATGCCTTAGGCATTCTCTACCAGTCAACCAAGGGAGTTGAAGAGATAGGATGGCAGGTGCTCTGATTGACTACGTATTAAGGATATTTTAATAATAAAAAGATAACATAATGAATTGTAAATAAAATAGGAACACTAGTATATAAATAGGTTATAAACTTATAATACGTATACATACATATTCACTATATTATATACCAACATTATATATATATATATATAATATTTATATATACATATTCAAGCAAAAGAGGTAATTGAGACGACTCAACGCTATTTGTTTTGAAAGTAACTGCAATTTCCGCTAATTGCATATCGACTGGTGGCCATTCTGATATCAAGAGCAAGCGCATTCCAGAGAAGAATGGACTGAATATGAAAGGAAGAATTAACAGAGTCAGAAATATGAGAAGGACAAAGTAGGAGAAGATTGTTGGAAGAACTCAGTTTCTTAGTGTGTGAAGAACATAATTTGGTTATGAACTTTGATTAAAAATCTAGTTTGTTTAAACCGGTGTTAACAAACGGTATTTCAGGTTTAAATTTGTTCGTGTTCAACTTTCAAAGGGATTGCTTACTTTCAGGAAATTAATTAATTCAGTGTTTGGATTCGTAAAATCCCGATCCGGCTGTGTTTTAGATTCATTCTGCTAGAAAATTCTCATTAGCAGTCCGAAGTTTGGGACCGTGCCCGATAAACGAAAATACATATCCCATTAAAGTACCAGCACACTAGTGAAATGAGAATATACGACAGTAGATCCGTCTGTGTCTACAAATTAGCTTGATTTTTAACGATCGACACGTGTGATCAAACAAAATCATATTTTTTGTCGATCACTACGGTACATCTTTCCATTATGTACAAGACCAGAATGCAAGGGTGTGAAACTAAATGCGTATACGAGGTTAATTTCACACCCTTGAGTGAAATAAAATTATTTTTACTAAGGTCTTCCGATCTGCAAGAGTAGTACGCAAATACTCGCGTATACTTTGTAGTGACCTACTTAACTACCTTATTCCATAATACTCGTATACAGTGCCAGTACGCATACGGACTAATCGTGTTTAGATTGCGACAAATTGTGAACTGGTATCCAACTTGAATGCGACGATAATACACCGTGCGTTAACACTAAATAGCCTTCATGGCTGCGACCAACTTAGAAGTAGCGCTCGCCGGCCGGTGCCGCAGCACCGCTGTCTTTGCCCGCTCGGTTCGCGCGTGGATCGTCAGTTTTCTAACCTAACCCATTTCACCCAGTTCACATTTTTTTCTTTTTTTTGGTTTTTATTTTATTAGACTATATCTTTAAAAATCTTGTCAGGCGTAAGTGATGAAGTATAGTTTAGAACCAGGACGTGCGCGTCTACGTTAGGAATAATATATGAGCAGTACGCAAAATTCGTGTATAATATGTCGCAATAAGATGGTTAAACTGTCGGAGTGCCTGTTACTGCGACCAAAAAAATAGCATTACAATTTACACGCGAGCAGTTCCTATGCCTGCGTTCTGGCTTTGTATAGATTGGAAATACGGCACTACGATGGATGGTTTTTGTCGATCGATAAATGAATAAGTGATGTCCACGTTTTTCTAGATTCTATCCTTGTTAATTATCGATCGTTAGCAGGTGACAGTAACGATAGACTGAGCAAATCTTTAAGAAATCCAAATCCAAATTCATTTATTTTATAATATGGGTAATTACATAAAGTTGTTAAAAAAAAAGGCACAGTTCAACCATATTACGCCTTGAGGCATGCAAATCTCAAACGTTGACTCTATCACAACATTATTATACAGTTACTTGCAACAATAATTTATAATTAATAACACATTTTTGGGTAATTTCACAATGGCAAATAATAATGAAACATAAGCAAATAATAATGTCAATAGAAATTAAAATTTAAATGTCATGTATTAAATGAGAATGTCAAGATATATTTGTAAATAAATAATAGATAATTAATTAGTGCATTAATCACATGTCACATCAAGAACAATATTTCTGAGTACAATATGTCCTTAAATCCTCTATCAAATAATCCTGAATACTATAATAACATTTAAATAGCAAGAATATTTTTAATTTATTTTTAAATTCATCGATGGATGGTGTTTCTAGTACAGACTTTGGTAAGTGATTGTACATACGCGGTGCCATACTGAAAATGCTTTTGTTATATAAGGCTGTCTTCCTAGATTTGCAACAAAGGAGACCATTTTTTTTGGGCCCACTGGTAAATGATAACGTATATTAATCATATAACACATAAAAAAAGTAACCATCTTATTATATTAAACTGACCAAAAATTATACAAAAATCTAACCGCAATAATGAAATATTAATAAAAATGTGATAAGACAAAGAGTGCGTGCTGAGGGGCGTTTTGGCGTTTACTTAAACATGAAAAAATGTTACTACGGTGCGCGGTGGTAATAGTATCGGCTTTAAATGTGTAAAAAGATATGAAAGGAACCGTAAACTTGTTTTTAAATGCTGTTTTAAAAGGCTATCGCAAATATCGCGTAACGTGCTTAAAAATGTGGAACGAAACGTAGTAAAAGTCTGTTGTTTTACATGACAGTTGACACTGACAGATGACAGACAACATATTTATTATTTCTTTCCGTTTCTTTATCAGTTGCGTGAAATTGTTTCTTCGATTCTTTTCGTATTTTTATTCGAAAGATTTTGAAAATGGCATCTGTAGGTACAGCGCATAATCCACAAAGCTGTTGTGTCAATTGTGCAGTAAGATTTCAACGCAATGTGCGAAGACAGTTACTGTCCGAAACATCTGCAGACTTGCGCCAACTTGTATGTATGTGGATTTCTCGCGAGGTGAGTGTTTCAACTCTCGAATCTGAGGTGTTAGTTTTGAAAATGCGAAGAATTTATTCATATTTATTTCCCGACTTTGTATTGTAACATGTTATGATGTATGTAAAATGCCTACCTACTTTTTTCAGTTACACCCACTAGATGCAGTATGTGGAAACTGCTTAATGATATTGCAAGAATGTATTCAAACTGCTCATTCAGTGAGAAGATTTGGGTATAGGAATATTTGCATTTCATGTGGTTCTTCAATTTTAAGAGCACATCAAACACATACTGTGTATGTTAACTCTGCGCAATGGAATATTATTTTACAGTGGATAACATTGCACCAGGTAATATTAAATTAATAATTTTTATTCTAAATGATAAATCTGTGAAAATGAAAAGTCAAACAATATAATATTTAGTCTAATAATAAATATAAATCTCTACCGTCGAGGAGCACCAATTTTATGAAAATAAAAACAGAACACAATAAACTGTAAAAACGTGGAATTTAAGTTTAAATCAATTTACAATTAATTGGAACCAATTGGTTCCACCTGGAAGTGGTTCAACTCCAGCCATGCCTTTGCGCAAGTGGAACCTGGTCTGTCTCAAAAATAGTAAACAAAAAACTCACACACTACTTAAAAAATATATATAAGTAGGCTGCCTTTTGGGTTAAGGCATATTAAGATATATTTTATTTGCAATACTAATGGTCTATTTTTTCAGGTGGAACGTTTAGAACAAGTCCGTATGGCTTGCTGGCTGAGAGCCTCCCGAGCTGTGCAGAGAAACAGGCAACTGGATGAAATCAGGGATATGGAAATTCAGCCAATTGATGTTGAACACAGCAGTAACATCCCACAACCACCTCCTATGCCTATGACTGTTACGCCTGCTAGTTACAGAGCAGTACCAACAATTACTATGTCCAATTACAAGCGTGCTGCTTCTACTTCCCGCCACTGTATTTTCACATAACCTATACTACTAAAGGAAAGATTACTGATTGATCATTCATTTTATGTTCCCCGTTGTGCTAGTAGTGTTAGTTTTTGTTCCAATAAAGAATTATTATTAAAAAAAAAAAAAAGAATTATTATTATTATTATTATAATTCAACATAATGCCACATTATGCAAATATTGGTTAGGCTTTACCCACTATCAATTTGAACGATTATTAATTGAGATCCCATCTATCAGTGAAAGGGTTAAATCTCCTAAAAGAAGTCTGGCTATGTTCTTAATGAAACTTCGTACAGGAGATAGTAATGAACGCATAGCTTCTCTTTTTAATGTAGTTCATCAACTGTGTTCAAAAACCTTAATATTGTCAGGAAGTGTTTTGAAGACCAATTAATTCAATTGCATTTAGGGACAAATAACACAAGTATTCAGGAAGTTGCTCAATATAACCTGACAATACCAAATGGCTTATTTGGTAATCCAGACATGGATCCTGAATTTATGCCAGCCATAGTAATATGTGACGGTACATACATTTACGTACAAAAAAGTAGTAATTACTTGTACCAAAAGCAAACATACAGTTTGCATAAGTTTCGCAACTTGATGAAACCGTTTTTACTTGTGTGCTGTAATGGTTATATCCTTGATGTCGTTGGACCATACCCTGCTACAGAGTCAGATACTTCTATTATGCTTAGATTGTTCACTGACAATAGTCCACTGCGAAGCTTTTTCAGAGAAAACGACGTTTTCATTCTTGATAGAGGTTTTAGGGATGCAATTCCATTCTTGCAGCAGCATGGTTACAAGGCTTATATGCCTGAATCTAAACAGGCTGGTGAATATCAATTGTCGACAATTGCAGCCAACAAGTCCTGATGTGTGACCTTGTGTAGGTGGGTGGTTGAAGTTGTAAATGGCAGATTTAAACGGGACTTCAAATTGTTCCGTCAGGAATACTTCAATACAGCATCCTGATGCTTGACTTAAAAGTAGCAGCTGCATTAATAAATCGATTTCATACATTAATCCGTGATAATTTTTATGCTGAAGAGATACTAGCGATTGCTCAAGCAAAACTAAACACCCCAAACCGTTTAGCCTCCTACGTGGAAATGCACAATTTGAACAGAGTGAGGGTGCAATTTGCCAGCATTGATGCTAATCTTCCAGAGCTGGATAATTTTCCTCAATTGACATTCCAGAACTTAATTCTATTCGCTCTAGGAATTTATCAAATTAAGCAATCTCGTTCGTACTATGGTGAGCATGTCAGGGCCTCTGGACAATACAAAATCGAGGTATACCGGCAACCTGTCCATGAGTTTGGTCCAAATAATTATCTTCTATGAGGTAGGATACAATCAAGGCACACTAGTAGACAAACTTATTATATTTATATACTAGTTGACACCACCCCATCAATTTCTAACAGTAGGGCTGCTCTTGCTGGATATTGTTGTAATTGTTTAGTGGGCAGACGCACTGTCGGCTGCTGTGCACACGTGATGTCTGTCGTATGGTTTTTGTCTTGGGCACGGCATCAAAGTGAGGTTGAGCCACCTGCATCTTTTTTAGATGAAATACTTCTTTTAAGAGATGACTTTGAAAATGACGACGATTAACAGTACGCATTTAATAAATACTTTTTGTTACGTATGTAAGTGTTTTTTTTTCTCCTTACAGAATCACCTTAGAACATAATATTATACATCTAATCCATTTTCGTGAATCAGACTATCAAATCGTGAAAATCTTATCAAAAATCTGTCACATAGTACAAAAATGACATTGTTTTATAGTATGAATTATTGAACAGTGCACTATTTCAACTTTAAATACCAATTAAACCTATTCACTCATTAGACAATCGCTCTTGTGGGATTTAAGGTTATAGTGAGAGTAATGTTTTGAATGTCGTATTTCACAGTATTCCGGTTACATAAAGATTTGCTAATATTACCACTGTAATCTAGAGATTATAAGGAATAAACCAACATGCAATTCATTACTATACGCCACAATATGTGGTGGGCCCATTCCCCAAACAAAAAAAATTGTCTCCTTTTATCACTATGCCGCTTACTTCTATACTTATCAAAAAGATGTTTCTTCTTTCTTGCGAAGCTAGCAATCTCATAAATGTAGACACACGGCAATGTCAATAGATTATATTTGATAAAATGCGGTCTACAGCTATCAGTCTGGTTGATATTAAGAACTGTTAGAAGCTGACAGTTTTTATTGATCATCAACACACAGTATAATCGAGCAACGATGATGATTGTCAAAATCGAACAAATCTGTAAGCACCTTCACACCCGATGTATTAATATAATGAAATACAATCCAAGGTTTCGTAATAACACTATTCATACACTACGATAAATCGAAGACGCCACAATAATCTTCCACTTTGTTACGTTATTGTACGGACATAAATCTAAGCACAAATGGCTGCCATGAATAAGTTTATATGTAATAAAAGGCGTTATTTTGAAAAACTTTCTCTTATAGCAGACACAGTTTCTTAAAATTAATTTTATACATAATGCTGTGCTTCACGAGAATTTCTTTTCACATCTAGGTTGGAGTTTTTAACATAAAATTTTATTAAACGACGAACCTTCTTATCTACTAAATTTTCTTTAGATTTTCCTCATAAAAGTTAGAGGGATGCGTGGAAATGCCTATGAAATGTGTATTTCTCGTATTTCTCCCTCGTGTTAAGAAAAACCCGAAATAGCTCATCTTAGCCTACATACTCCATCTATGGATATGTCGCCAATTTTATTTTTCTCACAGAGTTTTGTAATACGAAGCTCGTTATTTTGAATAATATGAGTGTTACTTTTAACTGTCAGTATGTTACCTTGTTTTCCTGAAGAATATTCCTGATCTGAAGAATAAATATGACAGTTTGACATAATATATTTTTTATACAAAAGCCAGTCAGCCCGTAATATTTATTCCTCAGATAAAAATTATCCGACTATTGAAAAATCAGCCCTAAGTAATTATTTTTATAATAATAGCCGGTTGGTCGAAATAAATAACCCTATTTTATATAACTTTACCATTTTGGAAATCATTTTAAAATCATAGTATCAATTTTAACATAAAAAAGGGTTCAAAAGTAACCACAACCACTTGGTGCGAACCCATAAGATATTACCGCTGGCCAGCATAAAAAATGCTAGAAACCAGAACATTCAAGTACTAAACTTCATCCCATAATTACTCCATTTCTAGTTGTGCCTACACGATGCCCCACTTACGCAAGTGACCGTAACATTTCGCCTGATTATACAAGCCTTTGTCTCTACATCGACCATCAAAAGAAATGCATTGAGTATGCAAATACCGATCACTTTATCCCGCATGCCCGCTTAGATCTAGGAAAATGTTTTTATCAAGTTCTAATGGTTTGGTGTGGCAGATTTTCTTCCGCTTAATTGTGTTTCTGGGCGTTTTAACTTCACGTATTGAGCTGATAATGGAAGAAAAATCCGATAATGAATCATTCGTTTGTTAGACAAAGGATTTTATTTTGATTCTACGAGAAATTATAGGTTAGTGTAGTGTATGTAGATGAAATAACATATTCAAGATTCTTCTACTATCATGCATTTCGTATTCAAGTACTTGTTTTCTATTCGATACACGTACGTTACCGTCTATATTTTCAATAAAACGTGTAGAATTCTTGTCTAAACGTTTTATCTACTACATAAATACGTTCAGTTGAACAACGGAATTAGTGCACAAATTATGACAAATTGCTAGCTGAGTAGAGACCGCGGTCCGCAGTCCCTCAGATGCCTTACTCTTACTAATTGTTTGAAACAACGAACAGACACTGTTTCTATCTTCAAGAATCAATTTTTCCTCATCGCAAGCCAATACAGAGTAAAATGAGCAAGCTTATGGATGGAATGCCTAAATCAGCACATAACAATTTTATTTTTAAAACGTCAGTGATGCCTTAATCACATGTACCGAGTAGGTGGGCGAGACATTAAAGTGCCGAGTGTCGAGTACGCACCGATTGCATGTTTATACATGTCGAGTAGGCAAGCGAGTCAGTGCGGGCAAGTGCGGGGGTGGGCACTCGGTCTACTAAATAGAACAGGTTCCGAAGCACTGTCTCATACTTTAACTCGACCAAGCACTGGGTGATGTGTTTCAAGGCATTACCTACTCGTTACTATAGGTACTCAATTTGTACATCGTGGTACACAACAGAAAGAGCTCATCCTTATATGTTATAAAACAAGTCCCCGCCGCGTCTGTCTGTCTGTCTGATAAACGATAAACTCGAAAAACAAACTAACGGATTTTCAATCGATTTTCACCAATGGACGGGGTAATTCATGGGAAAAGTTTTAGTGTATGATTCATTAAGGTTTTGTGTAAATTGACTGAAATGATCATTGCTGAATATGTCGGAAAAAACATGCCAACTGGGAGCTTTACTGGCGTGCACCATGTAAACCGTAAAAATGTATGTTCTACAGGATTGTACCTATATCTTAAAAATTTCTACAAAAAAGTCCGCGATAGTTTATGTCTGTCTACCTTCCAAGGATGACCCACAATAACCATTTTTATCGTTCAGAATTTGATAAAACTTTCATTGTTATTTCCGAAGCTATTTTGACAGGTATCATATTAATCCATAACCAATCAAATATGTTATTTTAATTGGACATTTAATTGAATTTAATATGCCTTGACATCATATCATTTAAATGAACAGTTTAAAAGATATCACAGATTCAAAATTACGCATAACAAAGTAATTTTGGTTGACGGTAACACGGCAGCGGCAGGAGTCAATGACTTTTTTCCTCGGCTATGGGGTATGAAATCCCGGTAGTACGTTCGTGGGATATTTTAGTTGACGGCAACATGGTCGCAGCTGAGGAGCCAATTACCTTTTCCTCGGCTATGATGTATTAGGTATATCCCGGTAGTACGTACGTGGGATATTTTCCGACATGTACGTAGGCGAAGCTGCGGGTAAAAGCTAGTATTACCTAATTCCAACGTCGATACAACTATCGAAGCCTGCCCTGTAATGATATAAAAATTCAATTTCCAATTTTATGGAGGAAAGAAATAATAATAATATCTTCCCTTCGATAACGATTCCTCAAATTCGTTTTGCAATTTTTCTTCTGATAAAAGTTACGCGTAGTGGAATATTTTATTAATAAAATTCTTTCCTATTGGAGTCGTTATTAAAACGGGTTTTTACTGCAAAAAATAATCATTTTATGCTCTTAAGTCGACGCCTTTCTTCAATTAAATTATTGCGGTAAGCTGCAATGGATTACCTATGCTTATGGACCTAAATAATTATTGATCCTTTTATTTAGTTTGAGTTTACTTCTTCAATTTCTCTAATACCGCTACAGATAGGTATAGTTAGCTAGTTGTGGTTAAGACGCCACTTAGGTACTGAAAGTCAAGCATGTAAATTGCAATTTTAAGAAAACATGATTTAAGCTAATGAGGGACGTCTGTGTTAGTAAATGCGTGTTGTGATTTGATTAGGTATCTTTTCTTAATAATAAATGGATGTTCTCTTTTCTTGAACATTATAAACTCAAATATTTCATATAAATGTTTCAAATAATTCCTTACTCCCAATTACAATTATACCATTAATTCCGTAAAAGCGATAGCATTACCCATCACCCCAGGAGAATAAACACTTAAACACATCGGGGGAAGCACTACACCTTAATCTATATCATTTAACGAGCGCCGACTCAAAGCTCGACCAATTTATACGGCAATATTGGCTAGACACGACAACTTTATATAGGTATTAAGGCTCTCAGTAGTTCAGTTTAGATTTCAGACAAGAATAGTTCGGGAATTAATTTGATGTCGAGTTCTCAAGCTTGCACAGTTGAATGGAATCGAGTTTAAATGGCTGCAGTCAAAATATAAGGGGTTTTAACTGGTCCAAATCCAGGCAAGTACCAATGTGACTTTTTCAATTCATAATTATGTACTTTCTAAGTTTATTTTGGACATAACTGATATCGGTAAAGGATAAAATCGTGAGGAAACCTAGACTTTATAATTAACTAGCTTTCGCCCGCAGCTTCACCGCGTGGATGTCGGAAGTTATCCCACGGGAACGTACTACGAGAATTAAAAGTACCCTATGTGGTTATAATCTATCTTTGCGCCAGATTTCATCCAAATCCGTTCAGCCGTTTTTGTGCCATACGAAGCATACAGCCAGAAAAACACACAAACGGACAAAAATTCTAAAAACTATATTTTCGGCACCAGACCCGTTCCCACACTTCGTAGCAATTACTAATTTACAAAATTCAAAATTCAAAATTCAAAAGTCATTTATTCAAACTAGGCTGAGAATCAGCACTTTTCGAACGTCAAAATTACATAAGACAGTCCCCCAAAACGCCCACCCTTCACCACTTCCTAGTGCATTAGCTGGGAAGAAGAAGTGGCGCAACAAACTCCCCAGCAGCACAGCTGTCTGTTCAGTTAGAAGAACAAAAAAATAAGATTCTATATAATAGTATTCAAAATAATTTAGATAATTTAGATTACGCAACACAAAACATAATTTAAATTATTAGCCATATGTTAGCTAGCACACGCCAATATACCACACAACATCATCGAGAACTATACTCAGGCAGAAATAAAAACTAAACGTAAACAGAACTTAACTAAATAAAAGCCCCCAGGCATAAAGGGCGTGCCCGCTTACATATAGTTGTAACTGGAAGTTATAAATGATAAGCTAGGACCATCGAGATAAAATAAATAAAACAAACAGTTAATTACTAATAACAATAACTAATATGATCAATTGTCGAGGTCACTAGCTAACCACATATTGCAATACAACTCATTAGAAAAAACATTGTAATGAGTAGATTATGTCAACAATAAATTGAAATAAAATTAAAAATAGCTTGACTTATAAAGTCAAATAAAAAAAAAATAAAAAAAAAATACAATTATATAAACTCATATAACTTGTCAGTAGGTAATCTGGAGAAAGAACATAAACATTGTCTTGAGTTAATCACAGCGACCAACTATTCTTATCATTTAAGTAGTCGTTTATAGAATAGTATGCCTTTGAACAAAGCTTGGATTTTACTTTCGTTTTAAACGCATCAAAAGGCAAATCTAGCAAAGAAGAGGGTAGCTTGTTATAAAAGGTTATACCAAGCCCAACAAATGAGTTATGAACCTTATGAAGCCGGTGAAAGGGAGCTCGTAGTTTGTCCTTATTTCTAGTGTTAACATTGTGAAAATCACTGTTTTTAGTGTATAAGTGTATATTTTGCCTAATATATAAGATGTTGGCGAAGATGAATTGGGACGCCACCGTGAGGATACCAATATCTTTGAAAAAATCTCTCAGAGAAACTCTGGCACCTAGCTGGTAAATAGCTCGAACAGCTCGTTTTTGAAGGACAAATATATTTTGAATATCAGCAGCTTTGCCCCACAGCAGAAGACCGTAGGACATAACGCTATGAAAATAACTAAAATAGACTAACCGAGCTGTATCGACGTCAGTGTATTGTCTTACTTTCCTGACGGCGTAGGCGGCCGAACTGAGCCTTCCCGCTAGGCTCGATATATGTGGGCCCCACTGAAGTTTGGCATCTACTGTTATGCCCAGAAAAACTGCCGAGTTTACAGACTCAAGCACCTCTTTATCTAAGACGATGTTGGGTCCTAGATTTCTAACATTTGGTAGGGCGAACTTTACACATTTCGTTTTCTTGGCATTGAGAACTAGGTTATTTGTCGTAAACCAATCCGTAACCATTGAGAGAGCACTGTTTACATCGTCAAAATCTTGTCTATTCCTGTCTACTTTAAAAATAAGAGAGGTATCATCTACAAACAGTACAACTTCACAGATACCCTTTAAATAGAATGGTAAGTCATTGATATACACTAAGAACAAGAACGGACCTAGTATTGAGCCTTGAGGTACACCTAACTGAACTGGTAGACCGGAAGATTTCACACCATTAACATCTACACATTGGGACCTATTGTGTAAATAAGAATTTATAACGTTGAGAGCTTCGTTTTGAACACCGTAATGACGCAGTTTACGCAAAAGCGTGTCATGGTGCACGCAATCAAAGGCTTTGGAGAGGTCACAGAAAACCCCAATAGCATTTTGCGAGTTCTCCCATGCGTTAAATATGTGTTTCAGCAGAGCAACACCCGCATCTGTAAAAAAATATTCTATGTATACTTTTGACTTCGCTACGATTTTATTATAATTTCCTTTATTTAACTATATACATATAAATTATATTTTTAAATATTAGAATAAAAGAATATAAAAATATAAAAAATAGTAGCCCACCGGTATTGGGAACAGGGTCCAAGCTACCGGCGGTCAGGGCTCCAGAGAGAGGAACCTCCTGACAATGCGAGCCGTGTCCAAGAGTACCGCTCTCTGAATCAAGCCCTTGATCCAGCTGCCCAACGAGAGCCTCCTTAGGTGTTGGTCAAGGCTCTTGGCAATTAAACCATTGGCTGATACGACTATCGGCACAATGATCGCTGAGTCCACATTCCACATGTCGACAACCTCGCGAGCCAAGTCAAGATATTTGATTTGTTTATCTTTCTCGGCTTTCACGAGGTTTCCGTTATGCGGAACCGTTACGTCAATAATCATTGTGCGCCGCTCTACTCGATCCACCACCACTATATCAGGTTTATTGGCAACAATGGTCCTGTCAGTGATGATGGATCGATCCCAGTACAAAGTGATATTTCCATTTTCGAGAACTGGGTCGGGCGCATACACTTCAGATTCCACAAGACTGTACTTAAGAGCAAGTTGCTGATGGATAATCCTGGCTACAAGGTTGTGTCTATGCAAGTACTCTTCGTTAGCAAGACGAGAACAGCCGGAGATAATGTGTCGGATTGATTCTCCGGGACGGTGGCATCCCCGACAGATGTCAACCGTCCGGTCCTTCACAATGAATCTCCGGTAATTGTTCGTCATCATAACTTCGTCCGTAATTGCACAGACAAAACCTTCGGTTTCCCCAAAGAGGTCACCAAAACGCAGCCAGGCTACGGACGCTAGTAAATCTACAGCGGGTCCATGTAGGGCCCGAAAGTAGCGTCCGTGAAGCTCCTTACTCTGCCATACCTCCTTGCGATCGTTACTGTCAAGTACTACAGGTTTACGCCAGTTCTCTTTAGCCAAGGAGAGCGGGGTGAGACTCTTGTCTACCGCAACCACATCTCGATGCATCTAATGCATCATATGCTTCTAAGAAATATTCCCTGAGACTGCATATCTCGCGATTGTGGAGGGTCTTAGCGCTTAAAAAGCCTCGACCTTCATACTTTCGCGGGATATACAGTCTCATTACCGATAACCGTGGGTGATGCATCCGATATGCAGTCAGCAGCGTATGGACCCTCCTATCTAGGGCGTCGAGCTCGGTCTGAGTCCATTTGAGTATGCCGAAAGAGTACATCAAAACCGGCATGACCCAACCGTTGAAGACCTTGTTCCCTTCTGATAGAAAACTATTAAATACTTTCTTCAGGCGGCCAAAGAAGCGCTCCTTTAACGATTGCTTCATGTCAGTAACATTGATGCCCGATGTTTCCGATATACCCAAATACTTATAGGTTTCGGATGCGGAGAGGGCTCTAAGGTTTATGGAATCCGCGAGCTGTGTTCCCACGGATTCCACAATCTCCTCTCGCTTTACATGCATGACCGCACATTTGTCCACACCAAATTCCATCCTGATGGCGCTACTGAAAGTTGCAGTTACTTTCAGTAGCTCCATCAGTTGCAAATTGTTGGGGGCAAAGAGTTTTAGGTCATCCATGTAGAGGTGAGATATAACCTGACCACCTCTCAGCCGATAGCCTAGGCCTGAACCCTCCAGCAGTGTACTTAGAGGATTCACTATCGCCCTAAAAAATGCCTCGCTCTATCCTTATTGGTTCGCTATTCCTCTGGATATTTCGACATCCTGGATAGCGAAAAACCGTCCTCCATTGCCCCATACACAACAACAAGAAGGTGCGCAGAGTTGCATCTACTTTATACAACTCTAGCACCCTCATGAGCCATGTATGTGGCACCGAGTCATAGGCCTTTTTATAATCTATCCAACATGTCGACAGATCCTTTCGGGAACGACGAACCTGTTGGCTAATGGCCATATCAATGAGGAGTAGCTCCTTAGTACCGCGGGATCCGTACCTATATCCATTTTGAGAGGCAGACATGATGGAGTTAGTGTCTAAATGTTTGTTAATTTTAGCTCTCAAAATATATGTAAGAACTTTATAGACCATCGGTAAACATGTGATCGGCCTATAATTTTTGGGTTCCGCGGTGCTACCAGATTTATGGAGCAGGTGGGTAACTCCTGTCGTTAAGAACTGGGGTAGCGAACCAGACTCCAATGTAGTGTGGTACTGAGCCGCCAAGCGAGCGTGCGACCTTATAAACCATTTTATCCAGAAGTTCTGCAGCCCGTCCAGCCCTGGAGATTTCCAGTTCGGCAACGGACAAATTGCACGAGCTACATCTTGGGGGCAGATGGTAATAGCCCCTATTTCTGGTATTGGATCACAGGCTCGCTCGACTTCCCGAGTCCAATCACCTTCGGTGTGACTGACAGGCACCGACCAGATGCTGCGCCAGGAGGAGCACATGGCAACATCATCCGGCAGACGCGTGTCAGTCTCACCTTGGTCCGGTCGCTCCCAAGCCCTATAAACCCACCTTTCGTCACTCTGGAAGTATTCTGAGTGTATCGCTCTCCTCGCCGCTTATACCTACGAATACGGTTCGCCCACGCATACACTTTCTGCTTCAGGAAGTCGATGCGCTCTGTGACACGGGCCATATAGTCCTGACGGCTGATATCAGTCCCTAAGAACGCCCGTCTCACAAAGCGCATCACTCTAGGGCGAGTATTGCCCTCCCTGAAGCAGATTAGTTTGCCGATGAGCGCTCTGGCCCCCCCAATACGGCGCTCAATCCTGCACTGCCAAGCTGGTACAGATGGTTTCGGTCCTGTAGCTCTAGAGTCATTAGCAAATTTGACGTAAGCTATACGACATGCCGCTACAGCCGCGCAGTACAGAATTGAGTGAGTATCAGTGAGGTCTTCCCAGTCATCAAAATAGTTTGACAACTGTGAATCCAGAACCGCCACCAGCGTCCTATTTTTGTTATGCATAGTCAAACAAGGTAAGCGTGGTCTAAGTTCGGGCGACATGAACCAATATTCCTGAATCGCACCCTCCAAAGCACTCCTTAATTCCTCGTTGCACTGGGTACTTACGTTTGTAGTCCTGTCATCAATCCTCTCGTCAGCTTGACTTGTAGTGACCTGCGGTGGTACTATCACACCCTGCGACGGAGGAGTGATGACATGGCTACTCTGCGTTTCATTTCGTAGGCGATCAAGTACAGTGTCATCCAACATATCATTACGCTGGATGACCCGCACCTGATCCAATAGTCGTTGTGCCGAAAATTTGACAGCTGGCTCAAGCACCTGAATGAGAGAGAGCATTCGAACACGGTACGCGGTCAAGTTATTTCCCCCCTCTGTAGTCCCATAGTATGAGCTTATGACGTTTTCGTTAATGGATCGTGTGCACCTCATGCGCTGGACACTTCCGCCGGGAGCTGGGACCCTATGAAAGGCCGGTGGGCCCCGAGGTCCTAAGCCATCCGGCGGCTGGCGTCCTCCCCGTCGACGAGCAGGTGGTGGCGTCGTGGGCGGGGAGAAATACTCGTCGCTCGAGCTCGACGCAACTACCGCGGCCGGAGTCATCACAGCGCTCACAGTGGGGCTGGGTATCGGCGGCTGCGAGGTGGAGCTGAGCGAAGAGTCCGAAGGTGGTAGGCGTGCTAGACGTGCGGCAGATCTTGTCAACATAGTATGTTCATTTTTATTTTCTGTTCATTGTTGTTTTATAGGAGGTGACATGGGCTGTCATGTCACCTCCGATTCGGCAGTTTTTTTATAAAATTCTATTGCATTTTGGTGGTGAATTATGACCTTTTTATTATTATTTTTATGGTTTTCCGGTTTCAGGTTTACTTTGTATGGAAAAACTCTTGTAAAAATGCGTCAAAATTATTATAGTTGATAAAATTGCGTGGACGAGATGTTCTGTTGACACGGTGTTGCCATTTTATTATAATTATTATTATGTAATAGACTATTAAAATGCACAGTATTGTTCTCTCAAAATGTACTACATGAAAATGTTACACGTGATTGGATACCAATTTTACACGGCTTATATTCTGCCGAGAAGCTAGCCATGTTATATGTAATAAACATTGTTGCTGGAAACTACCTCGACATTATCTGAACACCAATCATAAAATGATCTGAACATTGCCTAGTAGGTTAACAAAATTGTAAAATAATACTAAAACATAATTTTTACATGTGTTAAAATTGTCCTTTTTAGCAATAAACTGACCACTTTGTTTTCAATGAAGTCAATGAGATAAAAAAGCTTTAGTTGAAAAATATTGATTTTGATCAAAAGCAATGTCTTTGACAAAAACCGGCCAAGTGCGTGTCGGACCACGCACAATGAAGGGTTCCGTAGATCGCAAAAACAAACTTAACATTGCAGTTAAAAAACATGTTCTCTCATACACCACGGTCAACTCTCCAACTGCAAATGTAAGTTTGAAATCGCAAAAAAAATATTACGAGAAATGAACGATTTTCGAAGTTTTTCTTTTACTTGTGCTATGAGACCTTGCTTCTTGCCAAATTTCATGATTCTAGGTCAAAGGGAAGTATCCTATAGATTTAGATTTATTTGCTAGTATCAAAATATGCCGCATAAATGGCCGTATCTTTTTTAGAGCTCCAAGGGACCATAGACTTACGTAGTTCATATTAATTTCAACTTGATATCTCCACGCATTCCTGAGAAAAAGGGCCTTGACAGACAGTCAGACGGAAGGACAACGATATATATATATAAGATAAGGGTTCCGTTTTTTCCTTTTGAGGTACGGAATCCTAAAAATAACCCAATCTCCAATAATATTTTCAAAAAAGCGAATGCACAAAAATATTCAATGCCTTATAGGTTTTACCAGCACTTTGAAAGCTAAATCTAAAAAACCGATGGTTATCTCCAGCTAGAAGGAAGCCATTCATTCTGCCTGCATTATCACTATCTTTAAATCAAACTTGTTTTCCTTAGGTTGTATATAAATGGAGCTTGAAGTTACGCCAGCATGATTAAAGATAAGCTTAAATGATACACGCAATGTGCTTGAGCTCTGCATTTTCATGGCGGGATTTCTTTAACAACTTGGTTTAAAAATAATCCGTTTTAAACGCTTTTAATCAACGGCTTAACTTCCTGGAACAAACATCTTTGATGAAAGATAAACTATGTACCTAATTCCTATACTCACTTATTTATGCAGCTGAAAATATTTATTTACATTTGTTGGGATCAGAAGGTTTAGTGAAATGATACATGAATTGTAGAAATAATTGTTCTTTATTATTCATTAGAATCCTGCTGTACATTATATTTTTAGTCTTACAAATTGCTCCTATGCTACTAAACATAATATTTAATCAAACAATAGGAGAACATTAATTTACTTTAATTTATAAAACTTAAAAGTAATGTTCTATGATGTACGGGCACCCATCTCACTCTAGCACGCGCGCAACTTAAAGCGTCGTCTGTACACACACTATAAATATTACCGTCGCCAGCGCAGCTGCTCAGTACGTATTCGCTTCCGAGGTACATGGCATTTCGAGGCATGTCGTCCGTTCGCGCGGCGAATGTTTATGCGGGCGCTGGCGTAAGCATGTGGATACGTGAGTCCCACACATTCATCTAAAGTTGTTAAATTGAAACCAAAAATAGTATGTACCTTAATAGTGTCCTCACGTGAAATGAACAAGTTTCCTTAACAATACAAAGCTTTAAATAACTTTTTTTCTATGTGACTACAGTTTTCAATGATTATAGTTTTATCTGTTGTGGAGGGTACTGTGGCGCGTACCTTCGCGGTAGAATATTAGATTTGGTGGCCATTTTTACGATATTATTCATTGTGTTTTAAATTAAATTATTGAGTTTAGATAAAGTAGTGTATGAAACAGCACATATCTAGGTATTAATACACTCAACCCTGTTATGTTACTGTTTCATAAACTACAAGAGAATCTTAATATACAAATATAGGTACATTGCTGTTATCAAAATAAATATATGGCTTAGTTTTTTTTCATCTAAGAAAGTTCTATGACCCATCTAAAAAAGATTTTAAAACTCACTGTTACGCAAGAAAAGCACGTGCATGCGTCTAAGTGGTGCAGTATCATCAACTTTTAACCCATCATACGTATATCTAGACGGAGGTTCAAATACTGCTTTAGCATTTTCTAATCTATCTATTTCATTAGATACCTAAGTACAACAGCGTGCATTAAAATAAACTTCCACGAAACGATGGGAACAGCGCACCCTGGACACTCTACACAGACAGACTAGTCAGGCCAGTGGTACCTACCTCGGACCGCGATCGAGTCGCCCAATAGCATTTTTTAATAAATCCTCTGGGACCACAAACCCCATAACGCAAGTCCTTTTTCCCCCTTGATGAGTAATTTCTTTATGTTCTTCATTAATTGAACATACATATAAATTACATTTAATTGTTTTTTTTTTTATCCTTTCCGTTTAATGTTTTTTTTTTATTTTTTTATATAATTACGTATATATTGCTATACTTTAATAATTTATTTCGCTATAAGAAAAGAAGATTAGTACGAAATTATACTATGAGAAGTCCATAATGTCCTCCCTGCAAATAATCTTTTTCTCCTAAGCTGTCATAGTTAAACTTGTCTTCGCACGCGTTTTTCGTCATTACTATTCAGAAGCTATTTTTTCAGACTCTTACAAACTCAAAGAAAATCTTCCTAATGCATTTTTAATGCTTTCATCTCGAGCAGTGTAACATCTGTATATCGAATTGGTATAAAACTGTTTTGATCTGCTTATTGTGTTTTGTGTTCTGGCTTTTGTATTTTTCTCTTGTTTTAATGGAAATAATGTTTTATAATAAACAATTTATTTCCTTATTATACAGACACAAAGATATCAAGAAACCGATGCGCGATGGATGAACTAAACTGAGTTACATTGAGTATCAAAACCGAGTTTCTAAACCAGGTATTTCATCACTCAATTTAAGTTGTCAAATGTCTTTCAAAAAGCAAAAGTGCTTTCTTTCAGTCGATACACAAGCTTCATACCAGTCAATTTTTCACGGAAAATGATACATCATTTCTACATGAAATAATCTGACGCTGAACTAGGACCGCGTTTTATATCCGAACTCAGCCATACTTGCAGACTTAAAAGCATCTGTTCGAGCCTGATTCTGTACACGAGTAAGCGTATTCCATCTGCCTCTTACATTATGTATGGCAGCAGTTAAAAACGAAAGCAGATTCGTATTTTCCTAGCAACACCTTCCGTTCATCAACCTTTCATCGATTTTGTCGCGTTTTATTCTCCATGCTAATTTCATCCTTATCTTTCAGACACTAAAGTTCAAAATCGTCTAGTAGAATTTGTTTGTTAAGTAGTTCGTGCGCTATCCACCTAAAATAGGCTTTAAAAATAAACCCTAAATTACGCAGCAGTTTAGATTAAATTGACCACTTAACATGTAGACAGATTTTCACAACATTTTCAAGGTTCAACTAAAAAGCGAGTACTTAGAAAATACAACAATGTCCACTATAAGCTGACCCCTGTTAGTACACTCGATTCGAATTTAAATTTAAAAAGCAATTATCTGTTGGAGAGGCAAAACTGAGCATCGAACTTGGTAATTCATTTAAGGGGAATTTAAAGATAAAGTTAATGAGAGTAAAGTTTGAGGGAAGGTGATTAATTTTCTTGGTAATTTCAGGATAGAAGAACAACATGACTCCTGTTGTTCTTTGGAGAAACATTTTCATTTCATAAAAGTGTTGCGAAGACAGAAGTTGAACGAAATGAGCAAGTCGATCGAACGTAATATTATGTGCTCGTAACTGGAGAGCAAAGTTTAAAAGAGCTGGTTTTTATGATATTTCACAAGATTTATGCTTACTTTCCGCTGACTTTACTCGCAGTTCATAACAACTGGAAGTCAACAAAGATAAATATTTTATGAAAAGTAAAACGTTGCTGTAGCGGCACTGACTTTACAGCTATGAATGTGAACTAGCGAGTCAGCGGCCGTAATTTCGAAACCTATTTGTCAATTTCAATGAGAGTAGATGTACTACATATTTTAAAATCAGCTCATATTGAGTTTTATTTTAAAAGGCTATACCTACATAGATGGCATTGTCATACAACGTGGCAATGCGGCCAGTTTCTTGGGGACATTACCAGTCGACAGCGATGCGGATGAACTTGTCGATGCTATATTTTAGTTTGTGAATAGTTTTTGTTAAGTTAAAATACAATTTTGCTATTTTTATTAATTAATTAGTTATAAGTTGTTATTTAACCACTTGTAAATATCTTACAAATAAATAAAATCATACTTGTTTCATTTTTAAACGTAGCTCATTAAAAAAACCGGCCAAGTTCTTGTCGGACCACGCACAATGAAAGTTCGGTAGGTGGGATGAATTTATCCCAAAAACAAACTTAACTTTGTACTTGAAGAAAATAATGTTCTCCCATACATCGATGTACGTTCATCAGTTACGTTTGTAATCGCACAAAAAAAAATTTGTGTGATTAAACTAAAAAGTCCGAAAATTGCTAATTTCATTACCAATTTTTGGATATTTTCCTTTCAACAAATTTCATGATTCTAGATTAACGGACTTCCAGTTACGGGTGTTTTCTCGTGTACCAATTTTTTTGTCCTACCAGTAGGTCCACGAGGGTATGGTATTTCCGTTGATCCTACTGAACTATTGAAACCAACATGAACCTCTTGTATGAAGAAATTAGACTAGTTGTTACTAGCTGTGACTACGTGGCTTGCAGGCGTTTGTTCGCCGGAGAGCGGTCTGCTCAAGACAAATGACTAGTTAGTTGCTGTGTTGAAGCGGTGCTGTTATGAGTGATGACCTTCAATCATCATACTGCTTTCATACATGGTCTTGATTTATTTGCAAGTACCAAAATATATAGGGTCTTGACTGACTGATAGACAGACGGACGGACAACAAAGTGATCCTATTTATAAGGGTTCCGTTTTTTCCTTTTAAGATACGGAACCCTAAAAAAGTACCTTTAATTACTGATTTTAAAAGACAGAATTTAATTAATTATGAGGAACTCCTTATCAGTAAACTCCTGTAAAAACTGATAAAGCATCCTGAAACCGTATCTTCTTCATGAAATATTCCGCATAAAATTTTACTTGAAATAATCATTCTCTTACATCACTCAAACAACATCCCTTAATTCTGAGTAACAATTTGAGTACTCAGTTTCTGTAAAGCCTTTCTTTTGATCTCATTACAATAAGAGAATTTTCTATGAAACCTTTTACGTCTTGTTAAAATGGCTCCTTCGTAAGTAAGACATAATCCGCTGGGCGTCTTAAACGATTGCTGCTTAATGAATTGTATGTATTGTACTATTGTGTTTGGTATCAACCCTGAGGCCCAAAAAAACTTATACATGCAGAAGGTTGGCTCATCAAACGAGTGACATAAAAATGCACACGAACATATAGACACGTACATATGTGCGGAGATATCAAACCATCTATAACGAATTTCAGTCGCGAGTGTGATTGCACTCGCAACTCGTTAAGCGTGTCTATGTGTGGGTGCTTATTCGCTCATTATATGGAGCTGACCTTCTGTACCTATATATTTTGTGTTAGGAGGCTCCTCTTCACTCCTCCCACCCCTCTAGAACTTCCTTTCGTTCACCATTTGTTCTCTAAATTTGACAACCCCCTCTTGATTCGTTTTAATCACATCTTGTAGGGTCACCAGCTAATGATAGAGGGATTGTTGGGATCATTTGGATTTCTATAATTTATTCGGTTTGTGCTTGAAGGTTTTGGAGTTCAGATTTATATAATTATGTGTTGATAAGATTATTGTCTCTACAATGTATACTCTGCCATCGACTTTAGGTAAACTAATTAGGTACACGCCATTTAGTACTTGTACCAGTTTCAAATCCGCATTTAATTTCAAATCATTTTCATTCATAGAATAAATGATTTTTCATTTTCAATCCTAGACTCATTTATCAATGCAATAAACTAATCTCTAAACATTTTTTTTCCCTACGAACTACGTTCTAAAAGTATTGATCCTATATATTTCGTAACACTAAAATGTATCATACCGCTCAGCAAAACATAAATATTGATCAAAACATTCAAGTTTGTTCAAGTCACGTTGAAGGACTTAGCTTGTCAACTTTAGGCTCAGTTTTCTTGTAAACTTGTCAGCTTATGCTTAACAGTAAAAATAATGTTGGAGCAACAAAAATAAGTGATGCGGATTTGTCTTCACTTACATATTTTACGTCTCAATGCCTCTCTTAGCATTCTTATCTCAGCTGCATGCTATTTGCCTTACATTCGTCCCATTTGTGGCCCAAACGAATAAATAATTAAATAAACAACGTCCGGATCTTATAACTACTGTTATTATTTAAAGCAACGTCTCATTAACTGTTTATCTGGTTGTGCATTTATAACTCTAAAACCCTCTTCTTATTTTCGTGATTTTTGTTACAACTATGAGGAAATTAATAAGAGTCGGTTATGTTACATCAATAAAATACGTGGGTCAACGACAGACTGATATATTTGCATAAGTAAACTAACTACCCACCACCATACAATTATGAGTACCGACCGATGTTACATCTCTCCTCATCAAGTCCATTAATCACAGTCACAACAGATACATCTTACAACTAACAATTTCACATAACTATACATATAACTATTGTGGCAAACTATTGACAACTTGTCTAGCTCGGTTGAACGCACGCAGTGCGCGAGCTGACGCGCCCAGCGGTGGTGGTGATATCGGCGACGAAAGCCGTTCGGGTCGAACCTGCGTCGACTTGGACTCTTCCAGCGGCGTGACCCTAGTATCACTGTCACCGCTGGATGCGTCCTCAAACCTCTCACCTTCGGCTCCGTTATCGACTCCCGGTTTAGCTGCCCCAGAGCCCGTAGCTCCGGCTACGGCCACGTCACTCACGCGTGATAATGAGTACCTATTTTTGCTACTTGCTGAAATAATTTGGTCGGCATGTCTACGCCACTCAACCCCGTTACCTAAACTAACTTTGTATGAAACTGGCCCTGTTTTTTTAATAACTGTGGCTTCGGTCCACTTGTCCCCCCTCGCTGTGTAATCGCGAGCAATTACCGCATCCCCAACACAGAATTCCCTGTTAGCCCCCGAAGCGCGGGCAACCTGACGCTCTTGCTTCGCGCGTACCGCTGCGGCTACGTCCGGCCGTAGCGCATCAAGTCGGCTGCGCAAGCGTCGCCCCTGGAGCGCTACAGCTGGTGAGACCCCTGTCGTTGCGTGTTCACAATTACGGTACTGGAGAAGAAATCTGCTTAAAGCGACGTTCACGTCCTCGCCTTCGAATATCGCTCTCTTTATGGCCTTTTTTACGGTTTTAACTGCGTTCTCCACCGCGCCATTCCCCTGGGGTCTATACGGTGCCGAAGTTGTATGTTTGATACAATTGTTTTCACAATAAACCTTGAACTCTTGAGAAGAGAACGGCGGGCCGTTGTCAGTCACAAGCTGGGATGGTAAACCGAAACGTGCAAATGTACCTCTAAAGACTTTAATAGTAGAAACCGCGTTTGTGCCGCGCATCGGCAGGGCCTCTATCCATTTGGAATGCGCGTCTACTACGATAAGATATCGTACGCCGCCGCAGTCTGCGAAGTCCGCGTGTACACGTTGCCACGGGTGCAGCGGGAACTCCCAGGGATGTAGTTGTGCCCGCGGCGGCGCGTCCTGCACGGTGCGGCACGCAGCGCACGACCTACACGCTTCTTCAATGTCCTGATCTAAACTCGCCCAGTAAATATAGCTCCGCGACAACGTTTTCATTTTGTTCATACCTAGATGGCCCTCATGAACTTCGTTTAATATTTTCTTTTGCAGAACATGAGGGACCACTATCCTATATTTATAAATGACACATCCTTGATCAACTAGTAAATCATTTTTCCTAGCAAAAAATGGTTTTTCCGCGTCGCAGCTCGGGATTGTCGGCCAACCGAATAGTACATAGCCTTTAATTTTACATAATACCGGATCGCGTTCTGTCTCTTTTGCTATATCCTTAAAACAAATAGGCAGCGACTCCTGAACAAGATTTAAATAATCTACCGTGTCAACGAAACGACCCTCCCGAGGTAACGGTAATCGCGACAAGGCATCGGCCGGACCGTTGTCCACCGATCGCACAAATTCTATGTCGAAATCGTATGCAGCCAGGCGTGCCGCCCATCTTTGTAGACGACTGGCAGCCGTCTGTGGGATTCCTCCCTTGGCCCCAAAAATATGAGTCAGGGGCTGGTGGTCAGTGCGTAGCGTAAAACGCCTTCCGAATAAATATTGGTGATGTTTCGTGACACCAAACAGAATAGCCAGCGCCTCTTTATCGAGCTGGCTGTAGTTACGCTCGGGCGCACTAAGTGTGCGCGACACACAGCTGACGGGCCGCTCACTACCGTCCGAGTACCGGTGTGCCAGCACGGCGCCCAGTCCGTACGCGCTGCTGTCCACCGACAACACTAGGTCGCGCCCCTCCTCGTAGTGTGCTAATACGCGTTCGCTCAGGAGAGATCGCTTTGCCTCTACGAAAGCTGTCTCACACTTGGAGTCCCATTCCCAGCCGCTATCTTTTTTTAGCAAATTGTGTAATGGTTGTAATAAGGCGCTCAAACTAGGAATAAATCGCCCGTAGTAATTTACCATCCCTAAAAAACTTTTCAGCTGTGACACGTTCTCTGGTCTAGGCGCGCTGGAAATGGCCTCTAGTTTCTCTGTATCCGGTCGCAAACCTTCCTTATTAATAATAAAACCTAGATACTTCACACTTTCTTGTAAAAATCTACATTTACTTAATTTAACAGTAAGTCCCGCGTGACGCAACCTTTCTAGTACCGCTTTCAGATTCTTCATGTGATCAAGCGTGTTGGACCCCGTTACACAAATATCGTCTAAAAATACTACGCACCCTGGCACCCCGCGCAGCGTCTCCTCCATAATTTTTTGAAACTTTTCCGGTATAACAGACAGCCCGTAGGGCGTACGTCTATACACAAAAGTACCCATATGCGTAGTTATAGCCGTGTAGGGTTGCGAGTCGTCCGACAACAGACACTGTTCATAAGCATGTTTCAAATCAATCTTTGTGAATTTATCTCCCCCACTAAGATTTGCAAACAATTCTTCGATACGTGGCAACGGATAATAATCTCTTTTTAACTTTGGATTGATAGTTATCTTATAATCCCCGCAAATACGTATGTCTCCGTTTTGTTTTACAACAGGTACTATTGGAGTTCCGTAGTCTGAGTGGTCAATGCGGTAGATGGAGCCGTCTGCTTCCAGACGCTCGAGCTCCCGCTCGACACGTACGCGCAGTGCAAGCGGCATGGGTCTCGCTCGCACGTAAACTGGTTCCTTATCGGACAGCTGTAGTCGTATGGGTTGTTTGCATGTGCCTAACTTATTGCTAAATACTTTTGGGAATTCCTTACATAACTTGTTTACAAATTCGTCATCTATGATTTCATTGAAATTTATTTGCGTTATCTTTAAAGCGCGCATCCAGTCTCGTCCTAACAAAGGCCGCGCCCCGCCTTTAATAATGTATAATCGTAATGATTTAGCTTTAAATTCGCCCAGACAAACGTCTACCTCAATGTAACCAAGTGATTCAATTGTTGAACCCGAGTAACAACGTAAAACTAAGTTATCTGGTTCAATATTTTTATGTGAAAACATACGTTGGTACATAACCTCACTTATTGCTGATATTCGACTACCTGTGTCCACTTCACATTCCATATTAATGCTATCAACGGTCAGTTTAATAAAATATGGTTTGTTACCTCGAGTTGCCACATTTAAGTTAAACATACCATCCTCTGATTCGTCACTCACATAATTATGCCGACCGCCACTATCGCGCACTTGTTTGCACATCACTTTTAGGTGCCCTTTTTGACCGCACTCATCACAATTGTATTTTTTAAACCGACACCTTTCGACCGAATGCGCCTTGCCGCAGCGCCAGCAGGCCCGTGCCCGCCCGTCCGCCGGGTCCGCGCGCGCGCCGCCTGCACCGGACGCGCCTGGTGCTGCCGCCGCTCCGTCGCCTGCGCCGCCGCCGCCGAACGCCCGTTGCGGCCCGCGCGGGCGCGTTCGTCTGCCGCGCGCGTAATGCAGGCCTTCGCCCGCCTCGCCGTCTGCCGGCTTTGCTGAGTCCGCCGCCGCCGTCGTCGTGGTGCCGCTCACCTCGGCATGCTTCTCCGCTGCCTCTAGAGCCAGCGCGAGCTCCACTGCTTCTTTGTATTGTACTTTCTTTTCCGCGAAGATTCTCGATCGCATGACATCACTCGCCAGCCCTGACACAAACTGATCGCGCAAATTTTCTTCAAGCGTCGAACATGACTTGCATTTTCCAAAACTGCACGTAGACGCCAGGTGCTTCAATGCCTGCAGGTATTCCGTAAGGGGCTCGCCCGCACGCTGTCGGCGCAACCTGAACACGTGGCGCTCGGCGATCTCCGATCGTTGCGGTTCCAGGTGTTCCGTCACATTGGGCACGCCACAATTGCGGCGATAAGTCCCCTCTTTGAGGAGTGGCTTGAGAGGCGCCATGGCGTCCTCACCTTCCGCCTGACGCAGGTCCTCACCGGACACGGTTGTTTCGGGAGGTTCCTGTTCCGCGTAAGGCGGGAGGAAACGCCCGGGTGTCACCACTGTGTGGATCGCCCGGAGGACACGGTGGAGCATACGGTGGAGGTCTGCCCGGCTTGGGCGGAGCACCGCCGTGTCCTCACGGAGGCGATCGGCGGTGGCGATCTCTCGCGTCCGGCCCTGGTTCAGGCCATGGTTCGGAGCGAGAGTGCATGGGAGGCCGTCACCTCCTTCTGCGAAGTAGTTATGCTCGCGAAGGAGGAGGCGGAGCGCGCGAGGGAGATGCAAGCTGCACGCCCTCGCGGCCCTAGTCGCCGCAGGAGACGCCCCGGGCGTCGGGAGTCGAGAGCCGACTTCCGGCCACCGTAGGCGCGGGCTTGCGGACGGTGAGCAATGGGCAGCTCGCCGTCCGATAAGGACCAGGCCCGTGTCGACGGCGCGTTGTGTTCCACGCGCGTGTTATCTTTGTGGTTAGTATAGGAACATCTAAACAATGTATTAACTCTGTATTTCTACTATATTATTAAACTCTTCATGATAGTGAAATGAAAATACTTTTATTCAGGAAAACGTGATTTATTTCATATTATTTTATAAAGCTGCCCATTCCAAATGTGTAGCTTCCCTGGAGAAGAAGGGCAAGAAACTCCAGGGTTACTCTTTTTAAACTGCGTTTTATTTTAGAATATTACATAGCACTATATGAGTATCATATGTAAGCATTGATATACAATCACACAACATTATATACAACAAGTATATAATTATGTACTATTATTCATTAAAATAACATTCAAAAATACTTATCTTTAATATTTCACCGAGAGCTCCGCACCGGTCAACGTCTCGAGCAAAAAGTGCCCCGATCGAGCCGGAACACTCGTTTTTATAGGCGACGACAAACAAGTGTGACTCATGTTATGATGACAAGTAAGTGTGATTCAAACTTATTTGCTGTCTAACATTTTATTAATTTTTTTATATCATTTAGTATGTTTCATTTTACTATATAAATATATTCTTATATTCTAATCACCTTGAAATATATATAACACGCGCCTCAAAGAGATGTCAGCACCAACCGACGGGGTCGAAAGACCAATGCCTGCTGGGGTTGCGGGTTTGTCCGAAAGGGATAACGCGGCCCCGGCACACAGGCAACGGAAGGAACACGGGTGGGTTTTAGTCAGTAAAAGTCTGACACACCCTCTCGCTCTGCCCGGGAGAAGTCATTTGATGATTTCCCATCCAAAAAAAAAAAAAAAAAAAAAAAGGTGTTCCGTCACCAATTTCACTAGTTCGTCATATGTTTTATTTTCCGGAAAACTAGGTGAACACAGATCGCACATAAGCGCATACGTTTCTTCCCCCACGACCGTTATTAACATAGGCACTTTCAATTCATCGTCGATTTCGTTAAGCCGTACGTACTGATTTACTCGACGAATATACGCTGGCCACTGTTTCGAGGTTAAACTAAATGGTTCAATTTTACCAATAGGCATCTTGACACACGCGAAATCCCGGAAATTAAAAAGAAATTACATAAATCCCGTTCTCGTCGCCAATGTTACATCAATAAAATACGTGGGTCAACGACAGACTGATATATTTGCATAAGTAAACTAACTACCCACCACCATACAATTATGAGTACCGACCGATGTTACATCTCTCCTCATCAAGTCCATTAATCACAGTCACAACAGATACATCTTACAACTAACAATCCCATCCTCGTCGCCAATGTTACATCAATAAAATACGTGGGTCAACGACAGACTGATATATTTGCATAAGTAAACTAACTACCCACCACCATACAATTATGAGTACCGACCGATGTTACAGGTTACTATTGTGAAACAACTTCAGGATTGATATTAATCATCATATCGAAGGCGAACGTATCTCTGAACAACGTCGTTATCATCGATCTTCAAGTATAAAATACTACATTTCAGATACAGCGGAGGGGGTGATCTTTTAATATCTAGTAATTCTAGGCCAGACTCGGCTCGTAGCCTAGTAGTGCTTCGGAAAAATATGAAATAATATACCTTCCTACGCTTTTGTTGAATGTCGTTAAGATTTGTTACGTACGTTTGAAACGTAGTCTTTTAGGTCAAGTGAATGTCTCTTTATCCTGAGTAATAAATACAATAAAAAGCAAATTTAGTACCTATTTGTCTAAGTCTTCTGTTTTACCTTGGAGAAGAAAAAATGTATTTATGATGCTATGTGTGTCAGAGACGAGACTGTTAGGCTTTTTTAAGGTGCTTTAATAATAAACTAAGAAACGAGACTATCAAAGGGTTATCTGACATTAAGAAGTACGATTTAAAAAAAAAAGTAATTACAAGAATAAAACTCATAGAGATTACCATACAGATTAAACTAAATAACACGAACAACGTTGAACCTAATAACATGCAAGCGTTATTTATGTTTTACTAGCTTCTGCCCCAGACTTCGCTTGAAATTTCTAGTTCCCCGACCCACCTCGTCGCATCGAACTGCCTGCCCGCGCCATTACTTTGTTTTCGCCTAGCGTTCTTTCTGACTTGTATTTCTGTTTGCCCGCCTCCTAAGGATCCTAGCGTGATGTTAAAAAGTCTTCCTCAAGAATTAGGCTATTAATAAAAGAGTTTTTCAAATCAGACTGTCAGTTCCAGAGATTAGCGCTTTCAAATAAATAAACAAAAAACAAACTCTTCTTGTTGTTGTTTTGTTGTCATTATATAAACATATATATTATATAATAATTATTATGCCTCTAAAGAACAGAACTGAAACAAAAATTTATGTTGATACACAAAAATGCTCGAGCTTTGTTTATTAAATTCCTTTATTTTGGCCCACATTTATTTTGTTCGCTCATTTCTTCACTAATAAATAGAGATAAAATTCGGTATAAAATGCTTATGAAATAAATAAAACAATGATATTTTATATAATGTTAGTTCAATTTAAATAAATGGCTAGCTTTTGAGACTCAATTTAAATCAAGTCAAATTTTGTAACAATTCACCTGGCGAAACAAAGATAAAAAAATAATGTTTAAACTTAGAAAAAGACGGAAATCAAGATTTTGAAATGGTACCCGTACATATTAAAAACACACACAAGCATTTACTTTTTTTTTTGTTAGTGAAACCAGTAGTTCACTAAAAATAACCTTAAACCGTGATTGAGTTTCATTGCTTATAATTACATCAATTAAAAAGACAAATAAAATTCTTACTGTTTAAACTACTGTTTGTTGAAAATGGAAATCTATTGGAGATACTATAAATAATAATACTAATAATACTATAGTAACTGTGTCTAAAACCCAGTTCTAAGACTAATAAATATTGCGGTGGTGGTAGTTTCAAAAATCCATAGAAGTATGAAGTTTCACGGCAACACGCACTACGGAACGAATAATTATTTTGATCACAATACCGAGCAGTAAGGCGTTATTCTTAGGTTTAATATTATTTATACGTATTGTAGTTTCTACCTACCCTACGAGGAACAGGCGTGAGTTCATGACATGTGTAGGTGCTTATTTATACTATATCCATGATTCGGTATCTTTTTACAAGCAAGCTTATTACGTTTTTCAACAGAATGTATTTCAGGAATCCAAAAAACGTCAGCTACCTAATAATGCTGTGTGTTTTTTAGAAGGAATAGTTTTTAGCCTCCTTTTCTGTTATATACGAATGAATTATAATATTTTTACTAGTTATCTTGAATATGAAGCCTTTTTAACCACAACTTTTTCTTTTTTTCAAGAAAAAAATGAAACTGATTCGTCATTTAAGACATTAGTGAACAGTAGCAATTAAATGTTTTGCTGTATTTTTCCATAAAACTTGTAACAAAATTATAGCAATTTCATTGTAAATTTAACGACGTAAAACAGTTTCCTCTCAGTTCCGGAGTAGTTTTAAAAGCTATTATTTATTCCGGATTTAAGTGATGTATTACAGTGAGCATCGCGGGGCATGGCAGTAGCCCCGCCAAGTCGATCAAAACAAACACAAAGTCACAGCCGCACCATCTTTTCTCGAAGCCATTCAGGACATTTTCGACCTACTGTAACTTCGTTGTGGATAAAGCTAGAAGTGCAGCATATTTAAATTTTTACTTGCTTAGTTTTTTTCGGTTAGAAATTCTGAGACACTATAATATGCTTTTTGCGAAAGAAACCTTTTTAATTGACGCTTGAATGCATTACTATTTAGCTCCTTCCAACTTTTAGGCAGTATGTTAAATATAGTAGGCGCCATGCAGACGATACTTTTGCGCATCAGTGCCGTTTTTGCTGGATAGACACGAAGAATGGTCATATCGCGTCTGTTACGCGGTACAGCGTCCTGTAGACGTGGAAACAGATTGGGGTTTGCTTTAACAAGCATTGCGGCTTCGAGGATATACAGACAAGGAAGAGTTAATATCTTGTACCTTTCAAAATATGATTTACATGTATCGACCGTTTTTAGCCCAAACATAGATCTAATACATCTCTTTTGGGCCTTGAATGCCTTATTAGAGTCGGTATAATTTCCCCAAAATATGATGCCGTATCTTAAGTGAGACGCAGCTAAACCATGGTAGGCCGCAATCAAGCTATCTACATTCACAACTGCAGCCGGAGAGTGCAATGCAAATGCAGAACTACTCATTTTTTTGCAAAGGTTCTCAATTTGTGTTTTCCAGTCAAGTTTTTTTGTCAATTATTAGTCCAAGGAATTTAATAGTATTTACGATTTCAATAAGCTTATTATCTATATTTATGTCCATATTTTCTATAGTCAAACGTTGGCTAAAATGCATGATTTTAGTTTTATCTAAATGAATCTTCTAATTCCGCAAAATTTCTAGTATTAGTTTACCGGCTTTCATATCCTCGGTTCACGGCACTGAAAAATTAATCAGGAAAATTCTAGCCTCCACACTGATTGATTTTGATGTGCCGTGCTTCACCGAGGCTATGGATGCCTGGAGACTCGCTTGCCCGAAAACAGATCTACCCGATCATCCATCTTCCCAAAGACGGTGGGATGAGCCGCTCTGCAGAGTAGTACAGAACAATTTACTCAATACGTCTACTACCACTGTGGAGCGTGCGCGCTTGCTGGCTGTGGGTAAGTGGGAATCGGGTCTGTGGCTTCACGCACTACCGTCGTCGAACATAGGCACTCTGTTCGACGACAATACCTTCCGCCTCGCTGCTTCCCTACGACTAGGAGCTCCTTGTTGTTCTCCTCATCGCTGTCACTGTGGCGAAGTTGTCAACAGTCTCGGACATCACGGCCTGTCTTGCAGCCGAAGTGCAGGTCGCTTAGCGCGGCACGCGAACATTAACGACATCATCCGACGAGCTCTTGTCACCGCCGGCGTTCCAGCTATATTAGAACCCAATGGCTTGGCACGCGACGATGGCAAGAGACCGGACGGTATGTCTTTATCTCCATGGAAGGTAAGTAGGCCTTTAGTGTGGGATGCAACCTGTGTCGACACTCTTGCGCCATCCCATCTTCCTGGCTCGGCGTGCTGTGCTGGTGCTGCTGCTGCGGCTGCAGAAAACCTCAAGCGGCGTAAGTATAATAACCTTACAGGTAATTATATTTTCGAGCCGTTTGGGGTCGAAACCCTCGGGCCGTGGGGTCCGAGTGCTCATGGCCTGTTTAATGAAATTTCAAAACGGCTATTTGACACTTCCCGTGACCCTAGAGCTGGTTTTTACTTTGGGCAGAGGCTAAGCATTGCCATACAACGTGGCAATGCGGCCAGTCTCTTGGGTACATTACCAGTCGACAGCGATGCGGATGAATTTTACGATGCTGTATTTTAGTTTTTGAATAGTTTTAGTTAAGTTAGAATATAATATATAATTTTGCTATTTTTATTTAGTCATAAGTTGTTATGGACCCACTTGTAAATATTATCAAGCTTGCAAAAAATAAATGATTTGAACAATTAATCTTTAAATTATTATTGTTGAACCATTTTACTATACGTAGATGTCAAAGTATTGTGAATGTTGAGTTTATAATGGATCATGTCATTGTTATTACTAGACATTGTCACTGTGCTGTCATCTGCAAATAAGGTCCATAGGGTGTGAAATTGATTTTGGCAAGTCATTAATGTATAGTGTAAAAAGGGGAGGTCCTAATACACTACCTTGTGGTACACCAAAAGTAGTGTGACGCTCATCTGATAAGTATATCTCTTCCTTTTTAGTGGTTGTATTAATTCTAGTGATTTCAGTCTTTTGCTTTCTATTGTCTAAATAAGATTTAATTAAATTAAGAACATTACCTCTTATATCATATGCGTCAAGTTTTTTAATTAAAATGTCATGTTTTACTTAGGCAAATGCTTGAGTCATATCGCAGAAGATAGCACATACAGGTGTTTTTTTGTCCATTTTTGTCAATACAGCGCATAAAAAGTCATAGGTCGCCATATAGTCTTATTTTCGCGAAATCCCTTTTGCTCGTTACATAAGATTTTTTTTTCTTCTATGTAAGCGTTTAATTCCTTTTGAATTAATTTCTCAAATATTTTCGAGAAGATAGGAATCAGAGAAATAGGCCTGTAGAACTGCATGAGCTCTCTATCTTCTTTAATAGATAGGTAGGTAGGTAAATTTTAATTTCATACATAAACAAGTAGTTTGTAAAATTATTAATCACCTGCGCTACCTATACCTATTTATATATATAGGGACTAGGTGCCTATCTAATGGAATTTAAAGGTAGCATCATTTCTTTTAAATATAATGACTTGGCAATCGCACACGGCAATAGAATCTATTGAAAAAAACACCATGACGAATCCACCACCTACGTCATAATAATACCTTTGAGTTACTGTTTCAACTCCCACACGACTGTTATTCAAAGCGAGGCATTTATAATCAAACATTCAGAAAACAAAAGAAAAGTATTAAAAAACCCTGTTTCGTTCAAACGATTCATTTGTTTGGTTTTAGGCTTACATACCCAGTTACGACCGATGACAATGAATATATCTATATTTATTTTTTATCCATCTGAGGCTTCAATTTGTCAATTTATTTTGATGTAAAATGTTTATGGTCGCGTCACATTTTACGGTTTGTCGAATTTCGTTTGACGACGTTCGATTTGGTTGAAATTGGAAATAATTGTCCGAAGAAAGTTTTAACTGAATATTCTTGACGACACGGTTGGCGCAGTGGCTGAGCGATCGACTGCTGCGCAACGTGTCGCGGGTTCGATCCCCGCACGGAACAAATATGTGTATGATCTGCAAGTAGTTGTGCCGGGTCTGGGTGTTAGTGTATGTGAGTTTCTATGTTTGTAAACGCACCCACGATACAGGAACAAATTCTTAGTATGGGGCAACGTTTTAAAAAAACAAAAAAAAAAAAACTGTTTTCAATATTCATGTTTAGATTTGATTAATTGGGGTTTATTTAAAACAATAGCATAAATTAATATTAGAGTGATTGTACTGCGTAATAATTGTTGAGTAAATAAGATTGATTGATTAGGTACATTGAATAATACAAGAAATAATTTAAATTAAGTAATGATGGCATTTCATCTAGAGCTGCTAACTGATTAAAATTCACAACAAAATATTAAATTATAGGATGCATAAAGACTCATATTTAATTATAAAACAATTCATTTTGAATTTAATGAGACACAAAACTTTATTTTGTAGATGAAATTGTTTATTGAAATAATAGATTTACATAAATATTCGCAAAATAGTATTAAACTAGAGATATTTACAAATGAAACACCCTGCTCTCTGAGCTTACTATGCTACGCGCTGTGCTACGGCGTAGCACTGTGCTACGATCGCGTAGCCTTCACTTTACATGATTATTTTTTAGGGTTCCGTAGTAAACAATGAACCCTTATAGTTTCGCCATGTCTGTCTGTCTGTCCGTCTGTTTGCGGCTTAGCTCAGAGACGGTTAGTACTAGAAAGCTGTAATTTGGCATAGTATACATATTACGCATGCCGACAAAGTAGTAAAATAACATCAAGAAGAATATTTTTTTTTTGGGTACCTCCCCTACACGTAAAGTGGGTTTTTTTTTTCTCATCTACCCCATGTTGTAAGGTTCCATTAGAAAGGTCGTTCAAAAATATCGTGAGTTTGTGAAAACCATTTTTATATTCAGGGATCCGTTTGCGATATATTAAGCTTTTAACTTAAATTTTTGTTAGAGTTAAGTGTCCCCCCTCCCTGCCAGCTACATGGTTGTACTTGGATTTGTGAAAAAATTCACAGCAGTAGTATATAATTAACGAAATTAAAAGGAAAACTATCAGAGCTAAGTATACTGTACAGGTTAACGAGTAATAATCAACCAACTTAAATTTGCGGTTTGAAAAACATTATGTTTTTCAACTACAATGTTAACTTTGTTCTTGGGATAAATTCATCCCTACTATGGAACCCTTCATTGTGCGTGGTCCGACACGCACTTGGCCGGTTTTTATTTTATGATGTAAAAGTTTGAGTGAATTTTTGTAATTTTATCCAATGGGAAATCCCAGCAGGCGGTTTTCAGCACAGCTTGTAAAACAATAATTTTAATTAATTATATTCCTAATACCTTATCTAAGCCATATTTTAACACAGTATTAAACAAAAATATATAATATTGTTAACAAACAAACAAAGAACTCAAAAGTTTAGCAGCTAAAATATAAACAGTAGCAGATGGTACACATTTTGGACTCTAACGAGTTTGGACAACTCAAAATTATTAGTTTAGGGAATATACAAGAACGGTGGGGTAACAGTCGCTAATCCCACTTGGACAATATTATACTTTGTTTTTGTTCTCTTTTTTATTCAGAAACATAAATCGGTTTGATTGTCCTATATTGTTACAATTATTTGTATGAATTTATTCTTGACTTTCTGGGTCTGCTGCTAGCATTGACGTGGTCGTCGTTGCGTTGCTAACAGGAGCGTCACACATCTTTTTTCTCTTCTTCGTGCATTCAGAGTTTGATTAAAAACATTCACAGGATATTCATCTACAAATAGCATTTCTGTATTATAAAGTTACATGACCATGTCTGGCTTTGTATTCGGGGCTTTAAAATTAAACGAATCCGTGGTCACTCTTGGTTCGTGGTCATTTTTGGTGTTATGTCTTAGTAATTATATTGAAGTAAATTTACTTATTCTGAACTACATCTTTAATAAACCTAAAATTGCCAACATAAAACACTCTAAAAATACAAAGTGAAACTTCTAAAGCCTACATAAAACGTATCTCTAAAGATAATGCTCTTGTTTCCAACCTTCCTATATTTAATACTTTTAAGCCCCGGCTAACTTCGATACGTGAGTAAATTGGCGAGGTGTGACGTCACAGATCCGGCCGTCACTCTGTGAGTCCAAAACTAAAGTTTGAGTGGGTGTTAAGGGTGGAGGTTTACTTGGAAGTGTATCGATTTGCATTTGGTTTGTAGCTTCCTTACATATATTATGGTTAGTGTCGTAAAGAGAAACTTTTGTCATTCATTAGTACGCTAAATATTTAGAAGGGAATAGGCAATATTCGGCTAAGCAGTAAGGCTGTATTTTGTGCTATACGAATGGTCTGTACAGACGACCTTACAGACGTCCGTAGAACGGACCGTTCACCAAGGATCAACGTACAGCTCGGACGAGTATAGTCGCGCAAAATGTATAAGTTTGGTTTTCTGACCGCACAGCACTAAACGCTTCGATTTCATGCCTAGCGCATCCTGATACGGACGTATGGAGCTAGGATGCGCTCCACAGACAGTCCTCGTACGGATGGATGGAAGGTCTGCGGCCCGTGCGCCACTAAAGGCACTAGTTGATTTCTAGACGATGGTCAACCGGACGACGGTCGTGCGTATAGCATTAAATATAGTCTAACATAACAACCAGCCTTCTAGGTATTTCCTCAGACAGAATTTGGGTAGATACAGGTTTCTGGAAATAATATAGGTAAAGTTTAGGTGACATTAGGTACTGTACTTAACTAACTTTGAGATCAAACGAGAACATTTTTAAACAGAGACAATATCTATGGGGGAAAGCTCGTACCTATTCAATAAGTAGATATTTTCAAGTGATGGTGATGATTTGTTGTTAGGTTAGAGAAGCCTGTATAATTATATATTTTTAAGACGTCGGTGTCGACTTAATTATTATTTACTCGTCACATAGGTAGCTTCATAATATACTACCTACTTACACTTAAGAGGGTAGTATCACACCGTCTTGTATGTTAATAGACCTCGGAGTCCCCCGTGGGTGACGTAAAAGGAAACCAAGGAATAATATCAGGTAGCCGGGTAGCAACGTCTGCCTTTAAATAACATGACTACCCTTAATTATCAATATTAATATAAACAGTAAAAATACGCTCGTGTAGGTCGTGTCGGTTCAAACATTAATGAATTAAATATATTTTTAGCTTATATACCGTATAAGCTATAACGGTTTCGTAATGTATGCATTCTTGTACCTTACTATTTTTTTTTTTTTTTGTTTTCGTGAAAAAATATTGAATAAATTCCACAGACTTCAAAATTATTATTCCTTGAAATTAATTCTATTTTCGGGTAACGCATAATTTTAATGAATTAAGCTATTCACAAAATATATAACCTAAAACGAATTGTAGAAAAATTTAAGAAGATTTTTTTCTTTTGGCTCGTTTACGTTCATACATCTGGACATACGAGGCAAAACGAGTATGTAAGGAGCGTAGAGGCTGGCGTTCTGTAGTTTCTGCTTACCCCCGTGGGGCGTGGAAGGCGTGAGTTTATATTTATTTATTTATTCAAAATTCAAAAGTCATTTATTCAAACTAGGCTGAGAATCAGCACTTTCCGAACGTCAAAATTACATAAAACAGTCCCCTTAAAACGCCCACCCTTCATCACTTCCTAGTGCGTTAGCTGGGAAGAAGAAGTGGCGCAACAAACTCCCCAGCAGCACAGCTGTCTGTGCAGTTAGAAGAAAATAAAAAAAGATTCTATATAATAGTATACAAAAGAATTTACATTACGCAACACAAAACATAATTTATTTTATTAGCCATATATAAGCTAGCACACGCCAATATACCAAACAAAATAATCGAGAACCATTTTTTTTTTAAAACATTGCCCCACACTAAGAATTTCTTCTTGTATCGTGGGTGCGTTTACAAACATAGAAACTCACATACACTAACACCCAGACCCGGAACAACTACTTGCAGATCATACAAATATTTGTTCCGTGCGGGGATCGAACCCGCGACACGTTGCGCAGCAGTCGATCGCTCAGCCACTGCGCCAACCGTGTCGTCCCTATACCTATACTCAGGCAGAAAGAAAAACTAAACGTAAACAGAACTTAATATCTAAATAAAACCCTCCAGGCATAAAGGGCGTGCCCGCTTACATATAGTTGTAACTGGAAGTTATAAATGATTAACTAGGACCATCGAGGTAAAATAAATAAAACAAACAGTTAATTACTAATAACAATAAATAATAGGATCAATTGTCGAGGTCACTAGCTAACCACATATTGCAATACAACTCATTAAAAAACATTGTGACGAGTAGATTATGTCAACATTTTATTATTTATGTACACACAGTAAAATAGATACAGATATGACACAATCATAATTATGAGTATAAAGGTACTGCTTATTTCTTAAGAAATTTCTTCCAGCAGACCTGCGAACGGAGAAATGAGAAAGAAATATAGACAATAGTATTTATGTATGAAAGAAGCTATTTTTTATAGACAAGGAGAGTTTATTTGTGTACTATGGACTATATTGCGGACTGGCAAGATAATAGGCGGAATGTGGGCATTAAATATTCTGCCCAGCTCTTCGGGGAATAGAGAGATGTTATTAATGTTATTTGGAAGACTTTGTTCCAAAAATTATGTTACGTAAAAACATTCCAGCTAACCTATGTAACGCGTGTGTACTAAACCACTTGTTATAAACAGTAACGGCTTAACTTTTGAGCGAATTCTTCTCGAAAGCTCTTATACTAGCGTAACATAGGACATAAATAACGTCAATTTTATGTCTAGCTCCTAAACTAATACTACTTTATCTGAGTAAGGCGTAGAAGTCCGGAGTTTTTAGCAGCTATAAGTTGCAGGTTCGAAAGTTGGCATTGTAATATTGAGATTTTTTATGGTCATACGAGTACATCTAGTTGTAGGTGTATAGACATGAATCAAACTACAGTAACATTGAGAAAAAATTATTGCTGAGAAACGAATTTTATTTTTGGTGTGAAAAATCGCTTTTTACGACAGCATGCAATGTAACGCTTGCAAAACACTGTACTGTTGGGCGTACAGGAGTTGTGGGGGTAAGTCAAGTTAAATTATTATAACATTTAAAACTTGTTTCCGTGGACAAAAAGTAAAAAAAAAATGGAACTTCGATATCTCCATAACCAGCAGGTATGATTCAGTACAAAAATAAGATTACAATGACGAGGAGTTAAAATGACTCTCGCCTTCGTTAACCATCTTTTTCCATCCGTTATTGTCCTGAAGCGTGCTAAAGGGCTGTTTGTTAATCATGTAGAAAGGAGAGCGTTAGGATTGAGTAGAGAAAGTGACAACTAAACTTTTGGGAAGCACCATCTCTAGCAGTGGTCTATCATAGGCTAACTAAACGATTGCACAGGGCAGGGCACACCCTAATCAATCTGCCTACTGCCAAGCTTATTCCCAACTATGTTGGGGTCGGCTTCCAGCGTAATCGGATGCAACTGAATACCAGTATTTTACATGGAGCGACTACCTATCTAACCTCCACAACTCAGTAGCTGGGTAATACCCCCCTTGGTAAGTCTGGTTGTCAGACTTTCGGGTTTCTGACGACCCGTACTGACTGTCAAAGATCCACGAATGACGGCCGGGACCAACGATTCAACTTGCTTTCCGAGGCGACGAGGAGTCTCGGTATGTATAGATGATCACCCATCCAACCGCGGCAATCGTAGCTCAGCCTGATAGATCGACCCGGACGGCTGTTATTACTTAGCTACAAGCTCCTCTAGTAAGCACACCCTAATTCAACTAAATATTTTGTGTCTTCGTCAAGTAAAAGAACGTTGTAGTCACAAGCTGCTGAACACCATGAGGTTGTTGACCAAACAATCGACTGAATTTTCTATCACCGCTTTGTACCAAAATTCAGCAGAATCGACAACTTGTTCGATCTTTTCAACAAACCCGGGTTGTTTTTTCTCCCCAAGTGAGGAATAAAAATATGTAGGTCATCGAATACACCCCTCGTCCTTCAACTTGCACACTTTCTTATTCCACTTTATGTACCGCTTCCCGAGGGTATTATAAAACAATTTGTATCGAATGCTCTTTTAATAACTCCTAAAGAGATTACTGAATATTAAGGGTATAGAGTAATTTGCCAGAATATCGCGGTGAAACTTCGAAACTAAGTCGTTATTAAGAGTTTAATATTTGCTCTCAGGAACCGACGATGAGACGAAACAGCAATTTGTTTTGATAATAGTTTGATGTTGTTTTACATAGGTATAAATAAGAACTAACTGATGGTAAAGAGCGTAGATATAATGGTCTAAAATCGTCTACATGTAGTAAGCAAAATTCAGCGCACGTTTCGTTTATTTAAATGAAGAGTTCTTTTGCAGCAGTGGGACAATCACAGGATCATATTATTATTAATAACTAATAATACGAATAAAAACAATAGATTTTTTGTAACGTGATGGCTACGTGGTAGGTATGACATAGAGGTTTTCTCTTCTCTTAGGAGAGAATTTGATTAACAAATCATAGAAGGTTGTCCTTAAGAGCTCGCCTTACTTGTACGATAAGAACGCCCATTAATAAATAAGACATGGATAGCATAATTTGTGAACCAGATTTAAACCTCTTCGTGATTACAACTAGTTATTTGCAGGTTTAATAAATTGATATTACATACAGCAAGGTGCCTACTCTAAAAGTGAATTACAGGATGACGTGACAATGACGTGACGTCGTGACGTGATTTTTTTGTGCAAATAATATTCATCTCGCTGACACAAAATTTATTTGAATTTGGGTCGGTGTTCCAGTTTTAAAGTTAATCTTAGTTCGAAAAGGCAACGAGAAATGAAAAGTTGTGACTTTCAACAAAATATATAAAATAGTAAAATGTTTAATTTTAACTAGCGACCCACCCCTGCTTTGCACGGATTTAAGACTTGACAAAATATTAAGTTAAGTTAAATATTTGCTCATTACTTTTAAGTAAAATATTAATGTATTATACAAATAAACCTTCCCGAATGAATTCACTAAATGATAAAGGAAATCACACTAAAATCCGTAGCGAAAGGTTTAGAAGAACAACGCGGTCAGACAAACACGAAAAACGACTTCATTTATATAAATTATAGAAACTGCTAAGATTAAAATAATAAATCAGTCTTAGAATGTTTCGAAGTATTTTGTAGATGTATAGAGCTACATCAAATGTAGGCAACGAGCCAAACCATCTATAGTTAAGACGTTATGCAGTAAAACAAATATCGTAGCGAGAATTTATGTTCGCATCTCAAATAAACATTTCTCACTAAGCTCTGGTTTGTATTGCAGGCACAAATTAAATGTGGGAAAGGTAAGTTGCGTATATAAGCCGTAATTGATGTTCAGAATGCAGCTGATGTTTACCATACCATTTTAATATAATTTTGTATGTATACGCTTGTAAAGGAGGTAGGAACTGAAAGATTGGAAAGTTTCAGCCGAAACGGTAAAATCAATATGGTTTGGAAATCGTGAAGATTTGCACATTCATTTTATGGTAACTATGTAGGTAGGTAGGTAGAGTAGGTAGGTATGTAGGTAGGGTAGGTAGATAGGCTAGCTAGGTATATAGGTAGGTAGGGCAGGTGGGTAGGGTAGATAGGTAAGGTAGATAGGCAGTAGGTACTTAGGTAGGTAGATGCACCGTAGATAAGTACTTAGTGCTACCCGTGCGAAGCCGGGGCGGGCAACTAATAGCTGATATACTCGTAGTTACATGTTTACCAAAGTGACATTTAATATGCCATGAGACCGTAACCCGTGACGTGTACGGAGACTGACAGAGTAAGAAGCGGCTTTGAGACGTGGCCTTTGATTGTGTGCTCCAATTTATCCTACTGTTGCTACTTTTACCCACATTTTTTCATTTTTTTTTGGGTTCCGTATCTCAAAAAAAGAAAACTTATACACTTCGTTGTCCGTCAGTCTATCTGTCAGTCTGTCAAGACCCTTTTTCTCAGGAAAGCAAGAAGAAATTATCAAGTTGAAATTAATGTTAAATACGTAGGTCTACGGTCTCTTGGAGCTCTAAAAAAATTAACCTTCTATGTCAATGCAATACAAAATACGGCCATTTATGCGATTTATTTTGATACTCGCAATTACTTACTCGCAAATAAATCAAAATCTACAGGGTACTTTCCGATGGGTGTGTAATGTTTGGTATGATAACAGATAGTCTAAATTCTTTTGACATAACTTTCCTATGATACTCGTATAATTTTCATATGCTATAAAAACATTTAAACTAATTTCATATGATCTAATGTTATATTTGATATAATTTTCATTTTCTCGAATTTCATTTAGTATAACGTCCATTTCATATTATTTTCAAATTGTATAATGCTCTTTTTATATAATGTTCATTTGACCTAACATTCATATTAACTAATTTTCTAAGGTAACGCATTGTTCTTGAGTAAAGCAAATTATATTGTACCCTAACCTTAAAACATTAAAGTTGCTTCTGCATCGTCTCCGGCGCTGAGGGAAGTGCAACCCCTTCGCCCTTACGTAACAAAGGATAGGCACCCATGCTCACCTCCGCAGCTTCGGCGTGCTGGTCGCCTGCGGCGACCAGCCTGTCAAGAACGATGCGTTACCTTAGAAAATTAGTTAATATGAAAAACAAACCTAAAAGCACTTAAAAGTAAGAAAAAGTGATCTAATTTCCTATATTTGTTCGAGCAAACAACTAGAGATCGCTATTTTCTTACACTTCTGGGAGAATTTGTTTATTTTTTTTTGCAAAAATTCATGAAAGTACCGCTATTTTGGGCTCTGTGCGATACGGCATTCCTGTTCGCAAGACGAGTTTATTTGTTTCAAAACGTGCGCGAGTCCAGGCAAGGCTAAGGAAAATAAGAAAAAAGATTCTTTTACTATTCTGTTTTAAAGATCGGTAGTGGAAATGGATGACTGATATTGTAGGAGATACTTTTTAGAATTAGTGTTTAGTATTGCTGTGGATAAGAAATGAACATGGACAAAAGGCAGATTGAGAGGAACACCCAACTATAAAAGAGCAAAAAATAAATTAAAGAAGGTACGTATTCTCGAAAACAAGATTCTAAATAAGAATAGGTATGGCTACGAAAGGAAGACCAAAAAAGATGAGACTAAATTGTGTGTAAGATGATATGGCTAGAATGAAAGGTTATAAAGAGGTATCAGCGAAATACAAAAGAAAATAAATCGAATGGAAAAATGGCAATATTCCATCGAAATATCGAGCGATTGGAATTTGGTTAACTATCGTATCATTTTGTTCTGCAGGCACTCCTAGCCCATGCTAAAACTTAGTTGTCGCTATGCAACATAAACAGCGAATTAGTTTACAAAAATTCAAAGTTGAAAATGCTCAAATTGATAGCCATCAATCTCGTGGTCAATCGCTCGACTTTCCACGCTACATCAATAGCCTATAGGTACTTACTTTAGGTACAGTCAATAACGAAAGTTGATTACCACATCAAGTTTTTGTATCTGTATGCATTGATTATTGAAGAAAGTACATAGATAAATTACAGACGCCACCTGTTACGGTCATACACGCACGTCGGTTGCGAGTACTTCGCACTACACGAAAAAATAAAGAACGAATATGTAATACTAATCTATTAAAACTGTATAATATAAAGTAAAGTTTTTTTTTTTTAACCACTTATCCCTGGAACTACCAGTCGGGTTTGAAATATCCTTTGCATTTGATACCCAAATTCATTGATTCATTCATTCATTAAAATAGGAAAATTTGTAGGCTATTTAACATCACGCTACGGCCCTTAGGAGCCCAGCAAAAAGAAAACAAGTCATAAAGAACGACCTAAGCGAAAACGAAATTATAGCACCGGCAGGGTCTGAAATTTCACGTGGACAAAGTCGTGGGCAGAAACTTCATATGTAGTTTAAGAAGAAAATCGTAACATGAAATAATTCGAACTTTTAACTATGTGCGACATTTAAGTACTTACATCAAATAATAAGTATAAAAATAAACGAATAATAATAATAAATGAATATTCTGCCAATCTACATGAGAATGTCAAAGATACATGTACTATGTAGTAGCTAATTAATTGCAAAATAAAATTACACACCTTCAAAAAAGTCTATACTAAAATATTATTTCAAATTGATACTAAGAAGAAAGTAAGTAATATCATTTTTTTTTGTCTTTGTAAGAATTATCTTCTAATATTATTTGATTTTACCATCATTACTTTTCTAGAAATTCTTTTTTCGTTCCTTTTAAGAACCTAAAATATATTGATTGAATTTATCGTAATAAAGAAATTCAAAGGAATGATACAAATTCTTTATTGAACTGTCTTTAATAGACAATATAAAACTATCATGTCATATCGAGTAATAGTTGTAAATAACATAACGATTTTAAATTTCTGTACATGTTCGTAAAGTTTTTATTTAAACTAAAACTGTCATTGTGTACATCAGAAAAACCAATGGGTTTAAATCAGAGATGTTAAGAAGCTTCGATTTCAACTCCGAAAAGTCGGAACTTCCGATAAATATTACACCTCCGACTCCAACTTCGGTTCCGATAATTTTGATTCGGAGTTATACCGAAGATCTGGCAGCGATGCACGTGACTAGGGTGTTTTATCTTGTCGCCCGAGTAATTTTTATACACGCTCGCGCTCGAAGTCTCAGTTTATTGTTTTGTGTATATCAGACGCGTCACGATAATTTGTTAAATTAAGTTATGAGCGATGTGATAAGGTTAATTAACCTTATCACATCGCTCATAACTTAATTTACTTATATTATATATCAATAGTTTAATTGTTATGATAAGTTCATTTCAATTCATAAAAGTGTTTTGGAACATCTTTCTTCTGCCTCCGACTCCGGCTCCGGTTCCGACTCCGACTTCGACTCCGGTTCCGACACCGATCGATCAAATTTAAAACCTCCGACACGGGCTCCGGTTCTGGTAAAACAACCTCCGTAATATCTCTAGTTTAAATTGATATCTGCCGATCTAATATGTGAAATCTCACCGTGAAAACTTAGGTGAAGTGAGCTTGAAGTGAGCTGTAACTAGTGTCAATCCCTACACAAAGTGGATGACAGCTCATTTCACATAATTATGTTTTCAAGATGAGGATTTACAGTATATACCAGGCAGTTATTCCCCTAATGCATCTTCGAGTAAATACAAAAAACTTACTTACTTATTACTTGGAACAAACAAACAAAATCATGTATCAAAAACATTGTCACTTGATTCATTCGATATCGTCTAAAGTCATTGGTTTCAATAACACGACTGCGCCCGCAATCAACTGATTAATTAACCTATGGTTACGTAGAGATTACTAATGGCCCAGTGAGAATAAAGTAATACATTGACGATTAAATGATTTCGTTTACGTTAGAAATACTAACGGTAAAAGAGTAACGGTGGAGTTTCTTGCCCATTCTTCTCCATACGAAAACTACCTTTTGGAAGGAGCGACTAGAATCAATTTTTTTTTTTGTAATTTTTGACGTTCAAAAGTGCCTTGCGAGGGCCTATTTGAAATAAATGATTTGACTTTGACTTTGATTTTACCCTTTTTTTACATTTCCATATTTTCGCACCGTTTAAGCCTTCCCTGGACTGTGACAAACATTTCAAAACCAAAATCAGCTAAATCGGCCCAGCCGTTCTCGAGTTTTAGCGGGACAAACGAACAGCAATTGATTTTTATAAATATAGGTATAATAGGTATAATATGCAAGTCAGCCTAACTCAGCTAAAAATAGGACCCAAACAATAAATCCAAAGCTGGAATACAAATTCTGAGCAACTATTTAGTGCCTAGACTTTAGCAAAAAACTTTAATTATTCGGAAACGGCAAAAAATCTGCACTAAAAAGAAGAAACCTACGTATTTTAATTGCGCTTTTGTATCAATCGGCAACGGCTAAGATAAGTGGCCGATCCGAAAACAGAAAAATAAAGTTGGGCCGATAGTGGACGGAGAGCGAGGGGAGACACGGGGTTCCGCCTGCGCGGCGCCGCCACCCCCCGCGCGCCGCGCTCACCCCGCCTTCAGTCAAAACCAACCCTCGGATGGTTACGACGCTTCTTGTCGTTTTATATTATAACCCTATAATACACGGTGTGTAAAATCACAAATCTGTTGACTGTATAGTACTGTGAAAAGTGTTGGATGAATGATTAAGAAGTGTATGCAGTGTTTGTGTCAGTGATGTTTCATACATAAATGCACTTACAAACAAATATTCGTTTGGTGTGGATTCTATCCCGGGATGTGTTTCACGTATGTATTCTTGATGATTTATGTTTATTATTAAGGGGTTGCTAATTAAGAAAATGGTTAGATTTTTCTGAAATATTTTTTTATAAAATGTAGAAAAAAAAATCTAAGTAGTCTAAATCGTCGTGTATTAAAAATTAAACATACAATCCAATCCAAATGTAGAAAACTCACTATTGTGTTGAATACGCTTTAATTCGCGTTAAAAGTACTTTACTTATTGCGAAAAAAACAAATTAATTAAAATAATGTCAAACATGTTCCTTCAAATAAGAAAAACCGCGTTTTAGTAAATTAAATTCGTTCTACAAGACGAAAATACAATACACACAATAATATAGAGAAACATGCTATTTTTTGTACAAAAAACCCTGTCGTTCAACGATTCGGGGAAATTACCGTTCACGTCTCAAATAAAAAAAATATGAATTACATTTTTAGACCTGATATTTGTACCCAGCCCAAGATATGGTATCGGTTTCAGTCCCTATGTTATTAAAATTGTTTGTGTGAATGCTCTTTTTGTTTTTTCTATGGTATATTTAGTTCTACGAATCGGAATTTGGCAGTGTGCTGCTTAACAATACACACTACAGAGAGTAAAGGGCTTATGAATAGCTTTTTTTAGATTTTTCTTGATTTCACAGCACTTTCTTTATCTAATGAAACAAATGGAAATTACCATAATAAATCTGTTCATTATAGCTGTGGCCAAATAACTCGAGAGTTCAAGGAACTCTTAAGGAAAATGGGATGCCGTAATGCCCTCGGAACTAGCTGAAATTATGCGACTGTCACTCCCCGAGGGGAATGTAAGACAACTAAGGGATTATTTTGGTAAGATTACAACGGCCAAGAGTTTCGTATCTGGTGATAGGTTATATAGTCCATGGACAGGCAACAGCAGCTGTTGAAATATCTTAATATATAGTGACGTAATAACCTTGCTGAATATGTTACTGCAGTGCTTTTTCTTATGCAGAGATGAAATGAAAATTGATCATCATAGTTTCCACACAGCGTATCAGAAACGATAAGAAGACTGTTATTTTATCTATCTTTTTTTTATTTTCTTTATCAATAAAAGTTAACAGCAATCTTATATTTAAACAATGGCCCCCAAAACCGAAAACCGTAGGTTGTCGTCTTTAGGGCGGATCAAACGACATTTCGTGTTTTACCTAATCATTTCTTTTTTCACAAAAGCTTTTTCTCGAGTGTGTTTTGATGTGTTTCTGTATAGTTTTATTAACAGTTAACTATAATCTCATTGTTATATAAAACCGTATCATCAGTAGGTAGTGTTTTCTATAGTGACTTGAAAAAACTGATGTCAATACTATCAGACTAGATTCTAGTCTGGCAATAGCATGTTACAACAAAACTTCGACACTACCAAGAAGCAAGAACGATAATAATTCTTCGTAATTACCTGAGAAAACTACTTCTTAAACAAAGCTAAAGTTGCGGTAGCTCCATTGAATCGGGATTCTAGCCGGGTCGGTGCTTCCGGCCTAGCACCGTACTTCCGGCCTAGCCGGGTGCTTCCGACCTAGCCGCCTATTGTCTGCCCTCAATTGCCTCTTAAACGAAAAGGGATAATCATACGAAACTACATTATCATTCGTAAACTGTAATTTTACTTCGGTTATTGTACGTAAAAATGGTTTTTGGAATCTTTAAAGGAATAAAGTGGTTGGGTTAAAGTACTTGGATATGTGTATTCGGAAGTTTTGTAAAAGTCTAGTAATAGTATCTTATGCTATATATAGGTTTGATGGATTTCTCATTTGAAGATGGAAACTGTTTGGTCGTACTACTCATGGATTAATTGAACACATTGTAAACAACGTGACTGAAAATACACAATTTCATGTAGCAATTGGTACCATTTAATTTGAATGGTCAACACACAAAATGCATCCCTTTTAACTTAGTTTTCATTATTTTATTCGAATAACGTACCAAAACTAACTTTCATACAAAATATTACGCGCCAATTTAACCTTATTAAACTCCTCTATTTCCGCTTCGTATTTCAAATTTCACTTGACATTTCTCACTCATACTTCAAACATGACTATTGCAGAATGGCCGCCGCACAATTAGGACGCAAAATCCTACAAATGCAACGGAAAAGGCCTCGTGATAACATACCAATTAGCTTATTAACACTTTAATAACAAATTAACCTAAGTACCAGTGCCAGAGTTTTGCTGAATGTAGTTACTGGATACTCGGAAATAGCATTAATAATTCAGTTTGGAATTTAATTTGTGTATTGCATTTCGTTTGGTACGAAAGTTTATTTTAACTTCAAACGAGAACTTTTATTAAGTTAAACGGAAATTCTGAACAGTAATTTCGCTTCGTTTTGCTTTCAAATAGAATTTTGCATGTGCGGTTTATCCCGAACAGTTTCCACGTTACAGTTTCAGGGATAGATCATATCTTTCTCAGTTATAAATCTACGTTTACTTTTTAGTTCAAAGTCAAACAATTTATTTCAATTAGGCACATAAAAGGCACTTATGAACGTCAAGTTTACAAAAAATAGAATTGATTCTAGTCGCCCCTTCCAAAAGTTAGTTTTCGTATGGAGAAGAATGGGCAAGAAACTCCACCGTTACTCTTTTAAAATGTTTTTACAATATTTTGCATACATTAATTATATAATTATATGTGAAGACGATGCATCTAGAATAAGATTACTATACCGCTATAGGTAAAAAAGAATGAAAAATAAAGCAATTACAGATAAATTAAATATGTGACAGATACATGGTGCTCACATATTTACAAACATTGTAAAATTATACGATATTCCTAACATTTTAACAAGTAATACTAATAAGTCAGTGTGTGAGATCAAGTTTGGTAACCATTAACGGTTGGAGATTAAGAAGTTTCGCTCTTATATACAACGTGTTCATTTTGATCCCCCATAAGTCTAGGGTACTAGTGAGACCATGTCAAAGAATCAACTAGCATTTTTTTTTTTTAGGATACTTTATCACAAGCCGCTCGATGTGTGTATCTAAGTTTCAATGATATGTACGAGTAAATCATTTTCATTCAAACCAATCATTCATATTTAAATCTAAGAAAAGGCGACGTTGACATATTTTCTTTTTATGAACAAAAATTGTCTGAATTAAATTTTGATTTTTTTTTATATTTCGCCTAAGTGTTTTTTACATAAATAATCGTGACTTCGTCGAATTATTTTGAATAAAAATTAAAAAAAAGAACATATGCCAGTTGATTCTTTGATATGGTCTCATTCATACCCTAGAGTTATGGGATATAAAAACACCTTGGTTATTTACATGTATATGTACATCGTGGTGGCAACAACAATTAACAATTTTCGCGTCGATGTCACTGCTTGTGTAGTAATTTATTTCAGACTTTGTCCATAAATTTGTTAGTAACAATGTTCTTAACCTAGTGCTAGTAAAAGTACAAGTTTAGTAGTCAGGCGCATGTCCTCCAGTGCGCCATCAGCCGGCGCACGCGGCCAGGATGGCGCCAATGTAAATTTCATATTTTAGGAGAAGGATTCATGGGTAAGCTAGCCAGTATCAAAGGCATTACCAAATGCCACGATGTGAAATTAATTTATGATATAGTTGAACACCTTAAATTAAGAAGTTGGCTCACAAGTAACACAACATAATGTTCAATCCCATTCCATGACTTTACCTTATTTGCTAGCTAAGCAGTACTAGGTATAAGGCCTTTGATCGAGATTTACTGGAACCTTGGAAGCGTGTTTTTTGTGGTCCCGACCTTTGTTCAAAGAGCCTTTTGACCCAATGACTGTTGGGTTTTCTAGGAAAGCCTAAATTTCTTGATTTTATATCTTCGGCGTAACGTAATCGTTTATTTATTTTCGAGCAGTCACGTGTGCTAAAGAACCGCCGGGACTCATGGCTACATAACGGACTCACGGGCCGATCAAAGATTGAGCTATACTCGCCGAGGTCGGCTCGAGGATGGGTTACATGGTTATCTGTTACATATCGAGCCCCTCCGTGCCTCGACGAGCACGCTAACCAGTTGGTCCCAGCTGTCATTCGTGGATCTTTGACAGTCGGTACGGGTAGTCAGAAGCTCAAAAGTCTGACAACCAGTCTTACCCAGTTATTGAGCTGTGGAGGTCAGATAGGCAGTTGCTCCATGTAAAATACTGGTATTCAGGTGCATCCGACCCCAACATAGTCGGGTAAAGGCTAGGCAAATTGATCGATAGATAGAAGAACAAATACTTTTTTTGGTTTTGTTGTAATCAAAGTAATTTGTATAAGAAATACATACGAGTAGCTATACAAATATAACCTGAAATTAAAAAGAAAAAGAGATTTAAATTGATTGGGTTTTGGTTAAATAACTTGGGGTCATATAATTTCGATGGATATTTTGAGGCAGTAAATCGCTAGACCACAGAATTGATGGTGATGGTTCATCATTGATCAATCTGTTTAAAAATTTAACGAAATGTATAAAGTCTGTACAATATTTAAAGAATTTTATCAATACTCGAAGGAATTTACGAAATCTTGTAAGAACTGAAGTAATAGATAAAGATAGCTCCTTTTCTCAGAATCCATAGAACTCTTATTGTTTTTGATCGAACTGTTTACAAGTTGATATCTTATTCTAACAACTTTTCAACAATAGGATCATGTAGCTAAGCTCGAATTAAAAGTTGGTCAATACATAATCTACATAAATAATCAACATTATTTTATAAAGGACTAATAATACTACGTACCTAACTTTTCTTGCCATTGTAACTTTTCAGGTTAAGTAGTTAACTACGTTTATAAATAAGAGGGTTAACTACTCTAATAACAGAAAGATATTCTCTAACCTGTGGTAAATAAACCAATATTGCCTTTCCGGTCCTTCACTAACATTAGTAAAAAAAAAAGTTTCACTATGATTATTTTTTTAGTTAGTAATAAATAATTATATAACGATACCACTCGATCAAGCAGATGACTGTCGACCAACCAGACACCAGTGAAGATATCCCCACCACCTAATCTCTCAGTAATTACACGCCCGAGCAATAGTGCTCCGGCACTATTAAGGTAAAGAGTGTGTACATAGGTACACACTCTTTACTTTAGACACACTTATTAGATATATTTACACTGATATTTGGCAGAAATTCACATCAAAGACGAATATTCAGTAGAGCGGAAGTCAGCCCAGTCTCGCCCTGAGCTATGGGCTGTGATCATAAAGTTTTCACCCCATCTTTTGTACGAATGGTGGAACCACCCTCTCGCACATTTATCTTAGTTGGGGCTGAGTGGAAAACTAATAGTGTATGGGTGATGTTTTATTTTTTGCTGTTTCAAGACTGTGGTAACGTTTATTGATTTGTAATGAGAATGTTGTTGGAAGATTTGCAGTTTTTTTTTTGGAAGCTTCAGTCAAATTGGTGAGTTTTTAATTATAGAGCTGATGTTACTGGAATTAAAATAAAATAAAATTTCCATTTATATATCAACCTTGAAGTTCTGTCAAATCTGAGCACTAACAATGTCTTCTTGTCTCGTCCACTGGATAAACATTTTTTATGACGCCCGACATTTATACGAAAAACCACACAACTTCCTGAGTGTTCAATACGCTAATTCATAATTAGATAGCAATATAAAGCGACAGTAGCCTGGCCTCCTTTCTTAAGAGCGTGCTCAGAGTATACCATGTTTATTTTTAATTATGAAAATGTTGGATGAGTATATAATACGGAATACCCTAAATAAACGAACGAAATAATTAAAGTTATAAAGACCCACCGTTCTACCTTCATATTTTATGAGCACGTTTACATACTTTGAACATGGGCCACTTACTAACTGGTATGATGGCCCAAGAAAATGACCCTAATCTTGTCAATATTAGGGTTATTTACGGTCGGAGTGGTAACACTGGTCATTATTAGCAGACAGTAGGACACTGTCTCCTATCTTCTTTTATTTTCACAAAGTCCCCTTGTACGGCACCCACGAGTACCTACCGTAAAAGAGTGGAGAGGAGAGTGGAGCGGAATACATGGAATGGTTTCGATGACTATTGGCAAGGAGTGAGCTGAATTGCTAACATGCAATTCACAAGATCAGTTCGAGGCGCACGATGATGAGTCGGGAAAAATTGGCATTTTTCATGCTTAAAACAACAATAAGACGTTACTTAACCACTAAATAAAAGTTGTTTTATTTGCTTCCTAGTTTAGCTGTAGTTTAGCTGTATATCTTAGTAGTCAGCTAAGAGCGAGTTCCCATGTGTATCGTAAGACACGACTTACGGTCGGTATTAAAGTTAATTAAGAGAAATGGGGAGTTCGTGGGGATGATATAGTAGCCCTATTGTGCACAGAAGCAGTTACATACGCGAAGATATAATTCTTGACTTTGAAATTAAATTATACGTATATCATGTTTGTTGCACAATAAAGAGACTTGAAAAGAGACCACGATTTCTGCGTTTTTTTTCGGGATTTTCTCAAGGATCAGTCAGATATGTAATTCAAAAGTCATTTATTCAAACTAGGCTGAGAATCAGCACTTTTCGAACGTCAAAATTACATAAGACAGTTCCCAAAACGCCCACCCTTTACCACTTCCTAGTGCATTAGCTGAGAAGAAGAAGTGGCGCAACAAACTCCCCAGCAGCACAGCTGTCTGTTCAGTTAGAAGAACAAAAAAAAAAGATTCTATATATTAGTATTCAAAATAATTTAAAAGTAAATATATATACAATATACATAATATATAGTATAACTTTAGGTACGCAACACAAAACATAATTTAAATTATTAGCCATATGTTAGCTAGCACACGCCAATATACCAGACAAAATCATCGAGAACAGCTATGCTCAGGCAGAAATAAAAAAAAATACGTAAACAGAACTTAATATCTAAATAAAACCCTCCAGGCATAAAGGGCGTGCCGGCTTACATATTGCAACTGGAAGTTATAAATGATAAACTAGGAAAAAAAAAAAGGACCATCGAGGTAAAATAAATAAACAAACAGTTAATTACTAATATCAATTGACGAGGTCACTAGCTAACCATATATTGCAATACTACTCATAAAAAAAAAACATTGCGATGAGTAGATTATGTCAACAATAAATTAAAATAACTTAAAGAGTCAAAGAAAATAAACAATTATATAAACTCATATAACTTGTCAGTAAGTAAGCTGGAGAAAGAACATAAACATTGTCTTGAGTTAATCACAGCGACCAACTATTCTTATCATTTAAGTAGTCTTTGATAGAATAGTATGCCTTTGAACAAAGCTTGGATTTTACTTTCGTCTTAAGCGCATTAAAAGGCAAATCTAGCAAAGAAGAGGGTAGCTTGTTATAAAAGGTTATACCAAGCCCAACAAATGAGTTATGAACCTTATGAAGCCGGTGAAAGGGAGCTCGTAGTTTGTCCTTATTTCTATTGTTTACATTATGAAAATCACTGTTTTTAGTGTATAAATGTATATTTTGTCTAATATATAAGATATTGGCGAAGATGGATTGAGATGCCACCGTGAGGACACCGATATCTTTGAAAAAATCTCTCAGTGAAACTCTGGCACCTAGCTGGTAAATAGCTCGAACAGCTCGTTTTTTAATGGCGGCGCCATTTAGTTTTAAAATATTGACCAAAAATTTGCGTAGATACGTCTACGTCAATTTTTGGATTAAGTTTTAAATGTTAAAAAAAAACTCTAAACATTAACTGTTTAAAAAAAACTTAAGATCTACTTACAGAAATAAACGTTTCATTTAATTAAAAAATTCAATTAGCATATCCAAAATTAATTGAACACAAGATATTTTTTACGAGGATAAACGAAAATGAAAATAGTTTTTACAAAACATAATAGGTACTACAGAATTGAAAATTATGTAAACCACCTGTCACACTAACGATAGCGCTACAGCACCCAGTCATTTGCCATCCCAAAATACCTAAATCTTCAAATTATCAAACCTAAATCAAATAAGCAGTTTACATAACTTCTTTCGAGATTATCAAAGAACATTTCGTCTTACTCCAAAGGAATTGACTAACAAAGTCTGAAAAAGGTCGAATTGGATTAGCAAGTGAAATCAGTGGAGGTACCGAGCAGCGTAACGTTGAAGCTCTAGATAAATACAAGGGGTGATTTAAGTGTGCGTGAGCGAACGTCGAGACGACAAAAATACTCACTACCCTTATAACAACCCCCTCGCCAGAAACTCTCCGAAGGGCTGCAATACCGTCTATGTCTATCTAAATATATCCGAGAATTCTCGGGAATGTATTGGATTCAATTTTGTAGGTACTTGTCTCAAGATCTATGTTATTTACTTAATAATACGTAAATTAAACTAAGACCTAAGTTGATTGGAATAGAGATTTAATCCACATTTGATGTAAAGTCGTAAAATGAAAATGTTTGGCACCTTTAGGTAAATGACGTAAATACCGACCTTAAGAGTGCCTGTCGTGAGCCATATTATTAACGTAGCTAGACCTATTAGCTACCAACACTGTCAATGACACAGTACAGTTATACATAATATGTGGGCGTTATGCAGGTAGGTATTCGAAACTGGCATGGCTAGAAATGAGTGTATGTGAAAATTGCTTAAACGTTATGTTCCGCGAGTGTACGCCTAAAATCACGCACAAAAGTGTTCCATTAAACAATTTTTCATTTACGATAAACTCTGCAGTACAGCTTCAACTCTGCAGTTCCATTAATTAACGCGTGCTAAGTGTTAACCGAATGAGTTTTGTTTTTGTTGAAAGTGATTTCAAAATGCGAAGTGGAACGTACTAATGTTAACCGTTTATAGAGAATGCTTTTCACAGTACGTTAAATAGTTTGACTTGGTTGAATACGTTGCTGAGTTCAACAATCGAATTGTGTTTAAACACAGGTGTGCAGGTAAATATTTCATAGTCTTGGTGGAAAATTAATAGGAACAGCTTAGGGGGACATGTTCAAACAGCTTATGTCGAGGATGGCAATGTTTACATGTATTTGATTTATTGTTGGGTAGATATTTCTAAATACAATCACCTCATTGGAGTATTTGGGTTACAATGTTCATGCTACGACACAAAAAAAAATTGTGTGCGAATCTCGAAATCAGTAATTAAATTAAATTAAATTTAATATCATTTATTTCAGGCAATTATTAAATCCATAACATACAGACACATACTCTTAAAATAAAACAATAACACAGATAGAATATAATACAAAAATTCAATAACTAAAAATATATATTAAAAGTCTTTAGCCTCTCTTGCAAGATGGACGACACGGTACACAGCTTTTACAATTTCGTTCATAATCAGGGTTACCCTTGTGTAGAATGACACTCTGAGCTTTCTTAGCAGCGCGGAAAAGCCGGCAACGTTGCTCTCGGCGAACATGTCAGTCGCACTATACCGCCAGGGCAAGTTCATCATAGCCCGGTAAGCATTATTATACTTTACACGAAGAGTGTTATACGCACTCCTCGTGTACCGGTACCAAAGTTGGCTGGTGTATAACGACTGACAGTAGGCTCTGAACAGCGTCACCTTCACTTGATTCGAGCAGTGATTAAAACGTCTAGCTAGCATATTGCTTCTACAAGCGATACTGCGTTTCTGTCGTTCCAAATCATCAACATCCGATAATTTTTCTGTTACAATATGCCCGAGATATTTCAATTATGTAACTATTTTTAAATTAGTAATATAGCAGACGCTAGACGTCATAAAGTCATGATCCAGTCAGCTGTTTGTTTATCAACATCGGTAACGCAGATTAAAATTAAGTTTATAGATGTGATGACGGAATTACGGCCGAACTCCTAAAGACCGTCGGAAAACCCATTCTTAAGACCCTCCAAAAGCTGTTTGATTCCGTCATACTCGAGGGTGAAACACCACAGGCAAGGAACAGAGGTGTGGTGATACTTTTCTTTACGAAGGGCGACAATGCCACCTTAATTATTATAGGCCCCATAAAAAATCATAGGCCCATTCCTACTTGATCGAATCAGAAAGAAAGAGATCCACAGGAGAACTAAGATAACAAGGTAACCGAATTAGCCCGAAGAATTGCCAAACTTAAGTGGCAATGGGCAGGGTACATTGCTCGCGGTACAGATGGACGATGGGGCTAAAACGTTCTGGAGTGGCGACCGCGTACCGGAAGACGTAGCGTTGCCGTTGGGAGGCCCGCCACAAGGTGGACCGATGACCTTGTGAAAGCCGCAGGAATCCGCTGGATGCGGGAAGTACAAAACGGGTCGAAGTGGCGATGCTCAGGGAAGCCTATGTCCACCACTAGACGTCTTTTGGCTGAAATGATGATATACTTAGAGGTTCGATGCATACAATTAATTGTAACCGAATTTCCAAACTTACGGCCAGGTATTTAAGTGTGCAATTTTTTGACCCTAACATGAACAATATGTTCTGGACACCTAGCATAAACCTTACTTATTTTATTTTATACTAGCAGCGCCCCGCGGTAGGCGGGAGCAGTGATAGTCTAGTGGCGTGACCGTGAGACTGCCTTGTCATAGGTCTCGAGTTCGAACCCAAGCCACGTACCTCTGACTTTTCGGATTCATGTGCGTATTATATAATTATCTCTTGCTTCAAAAACGGTGAAGGAACACATCGTGAGGAAACCGGCATGCCTGAGAGATATTTCTCGACGGCATGTGAAGCCAAGTCAAAGGCCCATATCCATCTGACACAGGTTAGTCACTAAACCCACGGAAAGAAGAAGTTCCCGCGGTTGCACCCGCATAAGTCTTGACCCCTTGGGAATATCGGGATAAAAGTATTCTTTATCCTTACCCAGGTCATGGTCTTCCTATGTGCCAAATTGCATTCAAAATTCGTTATATTATATTAGTTATATTATTTGGATTATAAATGCGAACATAACTGTGTCCGTCTGTCTGTTACCTTTTGACACCCTAATGGCTTAACTGATTTCGATTCAATTTGGCACACAAGTAGACCATGACCTGGGTTTGGACAGCGAATACTTTTTTATTCCGGTAGGACGTTCTAAACCTAGTAATTACATATATATTAAGTAGGAAAACATCAAAAAGCGTTCGTCAATCAATCACTGAGTGAAACTGATTATTATGGTGCCTGCGCTCCAAGGCGATTGGCGATGGATGGCCCATCTATCACCACTAAATGCGTTGTAATAACTTGACGCGCTGGTATACTTAGATGTACTTTATATAGGTTCCTTTTGGTATTTTAGGTTTAAGCCTAGAAAATGTAAGGAACCCTTTTTAGTGCTTAAGTAACGCCGCTGGCTGAAGCTAAAACTTATAAGGTTGCTTTATGTTCATGTCGTGAAATAAAATGTTAAACTAGAATTTTCTATTCGAAACGGATCTGTCTTATTGACCGAGATTTTTAGCGATTTAGAATTGACTTTACATCATTAAAACATTAGTTCATTACTGCCGTAGCCTGCAAAAGGAGCATTGATGGAGGAGTGTGAAAATGTGGGCCGAAGCGAAGCCGAGGCACATATTCGTGAGTCCATCAATGCCAGGTTGCGGTTGTATAGTACTTTTTTCAAACAATGCGCGGAAATTCAAACTAAGTAAATTCATTATTTTAAATTCCAGAATCAATGACGAACAACGATAATTTTTCACTCGCCAATAATATGTTCATTTGTTTCTTTTTTACTTTAAACAGCTCTATTTGCAAGCCAAATTAAAATTTAAATCTCCTTGGTTGCCGTGTGTCAAAGTAAAGAGTTCATTCCACTTTTTAATTACACGACGGATTTGAGTTTGCATGATAATTTATTTGGCTGCTAAACACGGCGGATATGGATTTTCATATTAAGATTGCTGGCCGCCTGCTCGCATGTATTTTAAGAGTACAGAATTTTCAAATTTAAATCGAAGAAGGTTGTCAATATAATGCTCGAATTTCCAAGCATGTTTGTGAAAATTCTTTTAATGTATTAAACTGCTGAATTTATCCTGAAACAGATTTTACTGAAACGTTTTATCAACTGGTAATTACAAAGTAAACTGATGCAAAATGTGATCTGATAAGTTAATGTTATTACATCAGTCGAGATATATTTACGTCGTTAACAACAACAGTTTACCAAGGCGCTTAAGGTAAATTTACATTGAGTCAGTTACTGATTTTATGTAAATCAGTTTTTACAGCTGCGTCGATAGCCCTTAAATTATTTATACCTGCTACATTATGAATTTGACGGCTATTACGACGATGGATCTTCAATTGGGAATAAGTTAAAATTATACAACTTTAGTATTACGTACTTCTCTACTATAATAATTATAAATTTGAAAGTGTCTGATCCTCGGTTGGTATGTAGGTAGGTATGTAGGTAGGCAGGGTAGGTAGGTAGGGTAGGTAGGTAGGGTAGGTAGGTAGGGTAGGTAGGTAGGGTAGGTAGGTAGGGTAGGTAGGATAGGTAGGTAGGGTAGGTAGGTAATTAGGGTAGGTAGGTAGGGTAGGTGGGTAGGTAGGTAGGGTAAGTAGGTAGGGTAAGTAGGTAGGGTAAGTAGGTAGGGTAAGTAGGTAGAGCAAGTAGGTAGGGTAGATAGGCAGGATAGGGTAGGAAGGTGCGCCGTAGATAAATATATACTGCTACCCGTGCGAAGCCGGGGTGGGAAGCTAGTCTATATATATAAAAGAAGAAACTGACTGACAGACTGACTGACATATCAACGCAGAGCCGAAACAACTGCGACTAGGAACGTGAAATTTTGTACACAACTTTCCGTTTATAATATAAGGGAGCACTAAGAACGGTTTTTGAAAATTCAACCTTTAAGGGGGCGTAAAGGGACTCGTGGAGGCGATCGGCAGCGGTGACCTCTCGCGTCCGGCCCCGGTCGAGGCCATGGTACGGAGCGACAGGGCATGGGAAGCCGTCACCTCCTTCTGCGAAGCATTAATGGAGGAGGCGGAGCGCGTGAGGGTGAGGAAATTTCGCACCCTCACGCCCCTAGCTGCCACAGGAGACTCCGTCGACGCGTCGGGAATCGCGAGCCGATTTCCAGCCACTGTAGGCGCGGGCTTGCGGGCGGAGAACAATGCGTAGCTCGCCGTCCGATAAAGACCAGGCCCGGGTCGATCTTTGAGGCGCGTTGTGTTCCACGCGCGCCTCAAAGAGATGTCAGCACAGCTGAAGGGGACTGCTAGGACCAATGCCTGCCGGGGTCGCGGGAAAGTCCGAACGGGTTACCGTGGCCCCTGGCAACGTACAGGCAACTGTAGGATAACAGGTGGATTTTAGTCAGTAAGAGTCACAATTTCTGAGCAGTAACTTAACAAAAAGTACTAGGCATGCATGAATTCACGATAGTATTCAATCATTATGTTATGCTACCAATAGGATTTGTATGAGGCAGACAGATAGTTTATAACCTGGATTAACACATAGGATACTTTTTAGCCCGGTTATACGTTTCCATGGGATAATTTTCGACTTCCACACGAGCCAAGCCGCGGGGTAAAAAGGTAGTTACACATCTTTAGCATTAATCCATACTTAACTACTATAATAATTATAAATTCGAAAGTGCCTGTGTCTGTATCTGTGTTATGCATTCTCGGCTAAATCGCTGAAACGATTTTATTGCAGTACAAAGAAAGCTTAGATCCCGAAAAAGGACACAAGTATACTTTAAAAAAACATTCCCTAAAAATATGAAGTGAGATGTTGAAGTTTTTCCAAAAACTGAATACTAACGAAGTCTTGGGCGAAGTATAAAAGTAGTTTGTTTTTTTTTGGCTAGCAACATACGTAACGACTTTTATAATGGAGGAACACTGATTCCCAAGTCACAGGTATAAACATAGTTTGGGACCTATGTTTAAGACACTTCTTCTGTATGTTGTAAATGTTACGTATTTAATAATATTGTTACGTTTTGAAATAAATAAATGTATTTATTAGTTATTTATTTATTTAAATGCCAACATTGTTTTCAGGTTTTTGGCAAATCTATTAAAAAGCTCATATATTCGAGCTCATATAAACCAACATTAGGAACTCCTAACAGGAATCACATCATGGATTTACTTAGTCTAAAAACTTAACAAAAACAAAATATATCGGCCTTTCTATATATCCACTACCGCAAGAAGCTATGCAGCAGATTTAAAACTAAACTGCAGAGTATCACCTGAGTTCAAAATGGCGTAGGATTCCCTCGTTTGCTCTTAATGTACGGCTTGATGTTTGTAGGTGGGCCTAAAGCCTCGGTAAGCCAGCCGGACTGCAGATTATGTAACGTATGGGAACCCTGGACTCATTTGCTGTAATTAATTCAGAATTCTTCTAAAATGCAGATTTTTTTAATTTTCAAATGGTCATTGTATTTATTTGGATTATTTGTGGATTTTAAGATTTATAACATCGATACTACTGGCAATCATACCTACCTACTTGACCGACATGCACGATATTTATTTTTACTACCATGTTGAATTGAAGTCTATATTTATTTACCGACCCACGTTTATTATTATTGTACCCACTAATATTTCTCGGTCAATAAGCATAGCATTAAACGGTCCAATCACCCCATCTGGCCTGAAAAATAAAAGTACCCTCCAATATAGTCATTCATATTTTCTATTCTCCAAAAACATCTACTAAAAGCTAGTAAAATCCCTGCCATGTCTAAACCGACCTATTTTTGACCACTCGACGGTACATTTCATACTTATGTTATCTTTTATTCATTTAATACGTCGGTCTATTGAAGCAGAGGGTCCAGGTTGATAATGTAAAACAAATAGGCGTCGACCTTTGGCTACCCGCATCCAACTACAAAGGAGGTTCGGCCACGTTCGGCCACGTACTCAAATTTATAAGGGAGGTTATTACGTCTTGTTTGTATAGAATTTCGTAAAGCTCACAATATCTTCTCAAAGTCAAATATATAATGGACTATATTTTTGTTACAGTGTACTGTGAAACTTTTGAAGTTGACCTTTAGGATAATTTGTTATTATACTTGTTAGTCTCTTTTGGATGGAGTTTTTACTCTTTGATCTTTTCCGAGAGTGTCTACCTAGTAATCTAAGGTACTTTAAACACTCCATATACTGTTTGATAGACGAGGTGATATCGCCACAAGACTGGCTTTACACCCATAGTCCCAGGGTAGTACTTACCTAGTTGATTGAAATACATGGGTTTTTGTTGTTAGAATCTATTAGTTATTCTTTAAAGAGCGTGTCTAAAAATAAATTAATCAGCTAGTATAGGCTGTAATGCTACAGGCCTCCTATGGGTGAGAGGGAGTAGGCTGTAGTCTACCATGCGGGCACGTGCGGGATGATAGATCTCACTTGTCTTCAAATTTACGATGTTTTCCTTCACCATTTTGAGAGCTATGGTGATGAAATCATTGACACAAAGTAAAATACCTACGCCACCTACAACTAGTAAGTGACGACCGTTACCACTGGGCCACCACTGCTCTAAAAATAGTACAATAATGTAAGAATTTTATAAAACTCCAAACCCATAAAAAATCTGGAAAAGTACATAAATCCACGTAATACAGATTATAATGCTTAATTATACCAATTGAAAACAAGGATAAAATATTTTACAAGCTTTGTACGGCAGATAAAACTTGCAAGGTGTTTTATAACTTCCTTATTATTTCACATTTTTGGAAAGTTGCAAAGTTAACATTTTATAAAGTTGCTCCTAAAACATTATAAAGAACGTTTTTTTGTGTTCCGAACCCAAAAGGTGCCAACATCCATCCGTCCGTCTGTCACAACAGGATCCAACCGTAATAGGTAGGTTGAACCGTAATAGGTAGACGCTAGAAATTTTCACATAGTGTGTACTATTAATAGCAGCTATATCAACAAAAAATAGTAAATCTGTAGTGTTAAATATTGTATGATGGTACTTCGTGTGCGGGACCGACTCGCACACACAATTGTTTTTAACTTAATTTCAGTTGGATGAAAATTTCCCAAATTAAGGAATAGTGCCCGTCAATTTCTGGGTATGACCGCCATAACATTACAATTCAGAACATTTCTGATTCTCATCTAATTATTCTCGAGAGGAATCCGAGCTTGGAAAGGAAAGACGGCGACTTAGAGAGGAAGACGTGCGAATAAATTCTAAAGAAATTTTGGTTTTCTTTAGAATTACAGACTAAAGCATTTTCATCTGCTACGTCATTGACAATTTTGTTAAAATACCGGCTCAAAATCAATTTATTATGACGTTTACCGTATTGGCGGATTTAAAAATGTCAACATTTAATCGGATAGAAAGATATCATCATTTTGCTAAGTAGGTAATACTTATATAATTGAGGCCATCTGACATGTTTTACGATGCAACATCCAGCACGTCAGTCTGTAAACCCGAACCTATCGTACCCTTCCCCTTCAACCAATGACGCAGGTGGCTACAAGAGTTCACCCGCACATAAGCGGAGCACTGGTGGACCTCGACAACGGGCCGCAGGCAGTCCAGGAAAGCCACCCTTGGATAGCAAGCTAACCAGGTGTTTATTACGCCTGGACAGGAACGGCCTGCGCCTGATGACGGAGACAATCACGGGACACTGCTCGCTAAACAAGCACTTCCACACAATAGGCATAACGGACCGTCCTCTGAGCATACTCTATGCATGGAAATCGTCGCGCATATGCACTTTGAATGCACCGGCGTCACCCAGATTAGAACTGAAACCCTTGGGTCACCCAGATCTTCCACAGATGTTATGAACATGCCAGGAAACTTACTCAACTTCTGGAGCGAGGTGGGCTGGTTGGAATAACCACCGGCGGTTGCCATGACCCACACACAATGATCCACATGAAGGACTAAGTGCGGAAACCAAACTCCACAACATAGAACATAGAACCGTCCACAACGCAATCAAATTAAAATAATTATGTAGGAATAGCATTGTGTGGAACCGTAATAACTTACTGTATCGTTGTCTCAAAATTAAACTAATTAGTTTGATACCTAAAACTTAATAGTGAGATATTAATCTTATTCCTGATTTGATCGTTTAAACTTATTCTATTAATATATGATATATAAGCATAATCAAACTTTATTGTTCTATTTGCTGGGACACAGGCCTCCTGTCTGTTAAAGGGAGTGGGCCATAATCCACCTGTGGGTCCAGTGCGGGTTGGCGATGTGACATTTCTTTGAATTTTAGGTTCTAAGACATGCTGGATTCCTCACTTTGTTTTTCTTCCGTTTTGAGAGCAGTGGTGATGAAATAATTTTCTCAAATTAGAGTAAAGTGTCTGGGTTCGAACCTGGAACCTATAATTCGTAAATGGCGGCCGTTTCTACTCAGCCTCCTGACTGGTCCTCATATCTGAAAAAAGCGGTACGTAAAATGTATCATAATAACGTTTTACGCAATACTTCTACCAAGCAAGAAAATATTTCCACAAAAACTTTTCTTAGTCTGTCGCCAAAAAGCACACAACTTTTACGACTGCTATAAACATAAGCAGAGTTTTTGCCAAGAACCGTGATATTCACTATTATTATAATTTATTCCATTTTATTGCGCCTACAAAGATTCCGTTTTTCATTGAATATAAATTATTTTTATATTGCAGTGATTTTTCTTTTACTACTCTTCGGCCGTTACGAAAAGATTTCGATTGTAAAGTTTTCCTTTTTATGTTCTGGAAGTTGTTTGTGTTAATTATTTTAGTGCTCTTTATTTCCTTTTGCGGTCATGAAATATGGAATTGTTGCAGGTTGAAATGAAGGTCCAATGCACCACATGTAAGAATTGTTAATATTTTGACAGGTCAACCAACCAACTGCAATCAAGACTACTACTGTCATAATAATCAATAGGACTGGCCACAATCTGAAAGCAGTAAAAATGAGAAGCTTTCAACAAACACTGCCGAAAAGACGGATGAAACAACAATTCTTATAACAATATTCATATTTTAAATTGGTATTACTTGCATAAAATAATATTTTATTACAATTCAGTGGTCAATAACACTCAGAGGATGCCATTATTGAATTAACCGAGGCTACAAAAGATCATTTAAATAATATTGATGTGGTTGGAACAACCGTATATATCACTGAGCGGGTAAGTAAGGCCGGACGTAGATTTACTCGATTTCAATTGGCGTCCGGCAAAATAGGCAGTAATATATTATATTTAATATGTACCAAAGCTTACAAATAGAAACTCATGAGCCAAATCCTAAATGTCTTTGAACTTTGTATCGCCTGCAATCCTACTGTTGAAGCTTCGACAAATTATTGTTCAAAAACAAATATAAAGATTATGTATAATACTTTATTTTGCAGAAACAAAGTCTACATAGACTAATGTAGAAACAAGATACGAAATAAATGAAACTACCCAACTTCAACACGCATAAGTATAAGATTTATCTTATCGTCATTGCTTGCTCTGTAGTTTAGTTAGAGCAAGAACAATAGACTTGGTTAGTTATTTTGATCATACATTTACATTTTTTTCATAATTTTATCCAGTATGAAGTTCGCCACGGAGCCATTTATCAGGTTAGCCTACTCTTGACGGGATTGGTTCGTCGATGGGTGACCATCTTTACATACCGAGACTCCATCGTGCCTCGAAAAGCACGTTAAGCCGCTGGTCCCGGCTGCCATTCGTGGATCTTTAACAGTAGTTACGGGTCGTCAGAAGCCCGAATGTCTGACAACCAGTCTTACCAAGGGGTATCATATTACCCAGTTACTTGGTTGTGGAGGACAGATAGGCAGTCACTCCATGTAAAATACTGGTATTCGGCTATATACGTTTTGACTGGAAGCCGACCCCAACATATTTGGGAAAAGGCGGCAGATTGATTGATACAGTATGAAGTTATAAATAACCTTCTCTCGAAATGAAGAAAGCATCAGCAGATATAGCATTATAGCATAAACTAACCAACTAACCCTAACGGCCAACACCAAACTGTGTTAGTTATTAAATTATTTGGCATAGAACATACATGAAAAACATTAGTACAACTAACAAAGTATAACTGTACAAAGACCTTTTGGCGCGTCGCCAAAATCGGAACTAAAGCCGTCTTGTTTTTTCAAAACATTTCACAAAATAATTTTATTACTCAAATTTGTACCAACAGCGCCTCCTTATCGACGTCATTCATGCGCCAAAAGAGCCTTGTAGCACTTTACTGAGTATGGCACAATTGTACCAAAGCCTCCACAGATACAATAAAAACTACCAGCCTTAAAGAATTCCTCGCCACCCAACCACCGTCATTTTCTAATTCCAAAGCAGGTGTTCCTCCAAGAATCCTCCTTGCATAGCAAATATTGTCTATTAAACAAGACGACTTTATTAAGGCAGGGCGGCATCGACTTGACCTAAATATCGAGGCGTCGCACGAATACTTGACAATGCATGTCGGTATAACACCGTTGGAGGTATACGTACATACCAACGTAGGATAGCTTCGAATGGGTTCGGCGCGGATATAAGATGCTTTTGAGATTAGTAGAATATTATTGGTAGAGTAGGACACTTAGGTAGGTACAGTATATTTTTCCATATGTCTTACTTGTTAAACAGCAGATAAGGTAGGCGTTTCCTATCTGACTACTCTGAGAAGAAACGTCGAAACAAACTCAGAGGTTGCAGTCTCTTTTAAAGTCCAGACATAATCTTGGTCAAGCCATATGAGAACCATGTAGATTAGTGTCTAAAATGGTATTTTGAGGAAAGAACCATACAGATTTGAGTGGACCAGTCCAGTCAGTGCAAGCATTTGTCAGTAAACCATGCATTTTGAGGATAGTGTGAAGTATGAAAAGTTGTCTTACTGATAATACCTCGCAGGTTTTGTAGAGGTCAGTAGTGGGATGAAAGAATGGGAGGAACGCACTAACTTTAAGTGACGCTCTTTGAGCACGCTCAAGTTTCAGAATTATTGTTTTACACGCCCCGCCCCAGGAAGTTATACAATATACCAATAGTGACTTACATAAGGCGGAGTAAACAGTTTTTAGTACTTTAGGACTAGCTAGACGTCTGAGATTTAAAAAAATATATATTAATTTTCGAACCCTCGATGAAACAAGGTCTATGTGGGGAGCAAAACTAAGTCTGCTGTCTATTAGGACGCCAAGGTACTTAATGGTGCTCGTTTGAGCAAGCAAAGGACAGTTACAGGATGTTAGACGACTACACATATGGGAGTGCGCAAAAATGAATTCTGAATTACTATCAATCGATTATGGGACATTTCGGAGAGAAAACTTTAAGTATTTCGTTTTGTCAACATTTAATGTTAAGAGGTTACATCTCAGCCACTGGTCACAGCCGCCAGGATATTAACATCATGACGGTACCTTGTCAATATATCTATGAAATCATCATGCACCTAAGAAAAAAATTACATCTTTTTAATGAAAGAAGTGACAGACATAATTATAGTACAAGAAATAGAGACCTATTAGTTCAACCAGGTTTCAGACTGGCTTAAGTGGACTCATCTTTCATGGGATACTGTTTAAAATGTTATAATAAAATTCCTCCCCACATACTTTAACTGAATGTGACGAAATTAAAATTTTGTATAAAACGCACACTATGCAGGCAGCCATATTATAAGTTGGGGGATTACATCGCTGATAAAAATGCTTGGCTCAATGCTGATCCTACTCCACAACCACAACTAATTTTACCGGGTAATACGTCTTTTATTGAATTGAATGTGTCCTGGCGGCTGTGAGTATGTCATGCTCACTCAGATGTCTCGCTGATGGTAGCGCGTGTGTTGGATCATTTAGCTCCCTTCAAAATGGTTGAGCTGAAAGGTGATGATCCATGCATGATGTTCGTGAACGGGCACCGCCAGTTGGCACTGGTCAACTCTTAGCTCCCATGGCTGATTTTAATTTTTGAATTGTTCTTTGTTTTATCTTTTTATTACGGACGCTTTTAGCGTGCACTTCTTTCTACATTGTTCTCACATGTTTAATTTCAACATGAATGATGTAACCAATATTTTGTAACAATTTTTTTTTTTTGTTTAAAAGCGTGTCTTCTCCATAGGTACCTACTACACTTTGGAATGAGCAACTAACTTCATATTTCTGACTGACCGATTCCTTGACAATTCAAAAGTGCCTGTAAATGGTTTAATGGTGAAATAAATGCTTCGAGTTTTGAGTTTTTTTTTGTTTTTTTTCCCTTATGGCATAAATAAGGCTATGAAAATACTAAAATAAACAATTGCGGCTGTATCTACATCAGTTATCTGTCTAATTTTGTTAACAGCATAGGCGGCTGAACTGAGCCTCCCTGACTATTTTTCTATGTGTCGGCCGCATTGTAATTTACCGTCAATAGTTATTCCAAGCAAAACCTTACTTGCTATTGATTTATTAAGAGCGAATGTTTCAGCCTTTCCCGTGAAATTTAAATGTAAACAGGTCATTGTGTCGGCTTTTAAGCAACTCAAGATCAAAATTACCGAAGATCTGTGGGGTATGTCTACTAAAGTTTGTCAATCAATTATTGAGACAATTGCACCCTATTTAGCTTTAATATTTAATTTGTGTGTAGATCAAGGGGTATTCCCGGATCTAATGAAGTACAGTAAAGTTGTTCCACTATTAAAATCCGGGGACAGCAAAAACACTAATAATTATAGACCCGTATCGGTCTTGCCGGTTTTCAGCAAGGCGTTTGTAAAAGTAATGTTAAATCAAATGCTCCATCATTTTAATCGTAATAATATCCTACACAATCAACAGTATGGTTTCACCAAAGGACGCTGCACAACCGACGCCGGTGTCACCTTATTGAAACACATCTTTAACGCATGGGAAGAGGCACAAGATGCAATAGGCATCTTCTGCGACCTATCCAAGGCATTTGATTGCGTGAATCACGAAACACTGCTCTTGAAACTTGAGCATTATGGACTGGGTAAACTTGCGCTTAGCTTAGTAAAATCATATTTGAATGATAGACAGCAGCAAGTTCAAATAAACGGTGTAAATTCATTGGGTTCAAAAGTCAAAATGGGTGTACCACAGGGCACGATTTTATGTCCCTTCCTCTTTTTAGTATATATAAATGATTTACCTCATTTATTGAAAAACCGACCACAAATGGTGTTATTTGCTGATGACACATCACTGATTTTTAAAATAAACAGACGTGCACAGGAGCTTGACGAAGTAAATAACGCTATGCTTAAGGTCCATAATTGGTTTACTGTAAATAATTTGGTTTTAAATGAGAAGAAAACTAAATGCATGTGAATGTCATGTTGTACTGAATAGGGAGACACTAGAATTCGTCGAAAAAACGGTTTTCTTGGGGATCACGCTAGACTCACAACTACAGTGGGGTCCTCACTTAACATCACTTGCAGGGCGGCTAAGTTCAGCCGCTTACGCTGTTTGGAAAATTCGCCAACTAACAGACGTGAATACCGCGAGACTGGTCTATTTCAATTATTTTCATAGCATCATGCCTTACGGTATTTTGCTGTGGGGACGGGCTGCTGATATTAATTCTATCTTTATTCTGCAAAAGAGGGCTGTCAGAGCCATATATAACCTCCGCAGACGCGAATCTCTAAGGGAACTGTTTAAGAAAATTAACATCATGACGGTACCTTATCAGTATATATATGAAAACATTATGTATGTTTGGAAAAATCTACATCTTTTTAGTATGATAAGTGACAGGCATAATTTTAACACTAGAAATAGGAACAAATTAGATCAACCACGTTTCAGATTGTATAAAGTGCACACTTCTTTTATGGGGTACTGTGTAAAATGTTATAATAAAATACCACTTGATATTCTTCAACTGAATGAGAAGAAATTTAAAACATGCATTAAAAGCACACTATGTAGACAAGCATATTATAAGTTGGATGATTGTATCATAGATAAAAATGTTTGGCTTAATGCTGGTCCTGCTCCACAGCCACTTGGGCTCAATAGTTAAAAATTTTAATGTTTGGAAGAGTTGCTTCCCCTTTTAATTTTTTCTGACATTACAAACTTAATGTTTATTTTTTATTTAAAGAAGTTTTAATTGTTGAATACTACAATGGATAATGATTTTCTTTCTTTTTGGTGGTAACATTCTATTAATTTCTCAAATACATTGCAAATTAGTTTTGTATAATTTAGAAGCATTTATTCAATTTTTGTAAATGTGAGTACCATGGAGCTGCTTGTTTTTTTTATTTTTTATTTATTAAGATGTATGTTGACTTGAAAGAGCATGGTAGTTGAGAGTATGTCATGCTCACTTAAATGTCTCGCTGATGGTGGCGAGTTTGTTGGATCATTCGGTTCCCTACAAAATTTGTTGAGCTGGATGGTGCTGATCCACGCGTCATGTTCGTGAACGGGCGCCGTCAGTTGTGACTGTACATCTTTTATCTGCCATGGCTTATTTTTAATCTTATATTTTGAATTGTTGTGATTATTTTTTGTACATTGTTCTCAAATATAGAAGCAACAAGAATAATGTAGCCGGGATTTTGTTATTTTCTATATTTAAAAGAGTGTCCTTGGAGTTTCTTGCCCGTTCTTCTCCATAAAGATCTACGTTTTGGAATGGGCAACTAGCTTCAACTTTCTGACGCGACTATTTGACAGTTCAAAAGTGCCTGTAAATGGTTTAATTGAAATAAATGCTTTGAGTTGAGTTGAGTTGTTGACTCAGCATGGTCCAACTCTATTCCATTAACTTGAACATTGGTAGTTAGCTGCCTGACATTTGGCGTAGAAAATTTTATGAGTTTAGTCTTTTTTTCGGAGAAGATTATTTACATTAAACTAATGCACAAATTTAGAGAGTACATCGTTAACTCGTTTAAAGTTGACTAACTGACGTTTGATTTTAAAAATGAGGGAAGTATCATCTGCGAATAATACAATCTTGTGATTATCCCATAGGTGGTAAGGTAATTAATTTATATAAATTAGAAACAAGAAACGACCTACAATTCAACCCTGCGGAACGCCCATGGTGACCGCGGATCCTGCAGATCTCTTGCCATTAATATTGACGGACACATGCCATAGCATGAGGCAGCCGTCACATGCGTGGCTTACCATGAGAAGCACATGCCTCACACTGTCTGCACGCACCTTAACGAAAATGAGCATACAATGCTAACAAGTGACAAAGGCACTCAAACCGCGACACGCAATTATTACACGTAGCTTACAAGCTACGTTATTTTATGTAGCGTATACGCTCTACACGCAATAATATATTAAACGTGTAATAGCCATCAAAGGGGAAATAAACGGTTATTTTGATTGTATTGCCGAATAGGCTATTCATGGTTTTGTTCATAACTTTAATTGAATTTTGAATGGGCAAAGTTTACTTGGCAAGCAAAAGTGTGGTTGATTTATTGTTCGTGCCTATTATTATTCTAAAACGCCCAAATTTTAATGATTGTGTGACCAGATGGTTATTTTTATTATTGATTCATTTATTTTTGAATGGAATAATGATCGATTTTCATAGCAATGATGTCTTGTTGTGGCCCAATAACAGTTGTAAAATGGTAGCATGCTACAATCAGAGAATAAAGGTATGATATTGTGCTCATGTTTCATTCAAATGTGCTCCATGTTTATGGTACTGTGCCAAATTAACGTTTTTTTTCTTTTTTCCTTTTTTATGTGTTACCTAGTAAAATGGATAGTCAAAGATACCAAACATTTTAATATAATAATGCAACACAGCATTTTTTCATTAATCCAATTATTATGCTTGCCAAGGCCAATAATTTTCATAATAAGCGCAAATTTCCTCTGTGAACGACGCCAGTTTCCGTTAAAACCTCCATAATAATTTCCGTCGATAGCTACACTGTCGGCTTTACCAATGAGACTAGGTTCTTGATTCTACAAATACTAGCTTTCATATAAGCTAATAAGGAAAATCTATATCTATTCATATTATAAATTAAAGCCGGTTTTTTGTCTGAAGGAAAAACGCGGTCACACAGGAACGCGTTGTTCTTCGGATTTTGATGCGGATTTTACCATAATTTAGAGAATTTATTTACGGAAGGTTTATGTACGTAATAAATTTATATTTAACTTAATAATTATAATAAACAAATTTCCATGATTTATCAGTCGTAAGAACCGTTCGAAACAGGAGCGGGTTGCTAGTGAAAAATTAAAATATACAAATGCCTGTTTTCGTACATACAAAAAATCGAAATACACCATGAATATCTAATATAAATTAATAAATATCGCCACCAAAAAGTCTTCGTAACAAATTCAGTTACAGTTTTCCGTTTAACGTAACTTAATGTTTAACTTTCATATGCCCTGATAAAAAACCTTGACAAAAATTAACTAAAGAATTTAAAAGTACATTAATGATACGACACTCTGCTATTAGTTAAAAAGTTTTACTTTGTAAAATACCGTTTATTAAAATTTTATGGATGAGAAGATACACCTGCTTTCATTAAAACTTTACACTTATAGCTATTTTATAAAATTAAACATGTTAATTAACAGTAAATTTTAATTGTTTTCTAAATAAGAGATTCGTTAAACGTTAAATGAAAACAAGGAATTTAATACAATGAGTATTTTTATAACTAAAATATGCTATCGTTCAGTTTAATGTACAAAACCATATATATTAGTAGCATATAGCATATTTTAGTTTGTTAATAGAGAGGATATTTATTTTTATTAATTAATTAGGTATAAGTTGTTATTTATGTACATATCATTTCAATTCTAAATAGACTTACATATTATTAACAACGATAACATCACTTTGATGAAATGTTATGTAAAACGATCACGACAAAAATAAATCCTTTCAATATTTGAAACGCCACATCCAAAAATTAATCCAGCAATTCGGACTTAAAATATCACCCTAATATTTTCAGTCCCACACATCGTCACAATTTTAATAGCCCATTACATCCATATGTGAAAACTGGAGCACATTTCTCAAAAGCCGACTAGTCTGTCTTCACAGAGCGCTGACTTGAAACCTACTCTTCTAGCACTTAGAAAAATGGTGAGAAAAGCATTAGTAATTCAACCAGCGTAGGAAACCGCTCAGTTAAGGGGATGGTGTAAAATGAGCGCACATTATCGTGACTGAGATCTTCGTTTCATGCCGATTCGATATTTTTTCGGAGAACGTTCAATTTGGATCTTGTTAGGAGTAATGTATTTGAGTATGTTAATACGTTAAGGGATCATGTTCTGAAATAGTTGATGACTATTTCTGAACGATGCAGAAAGGAGGATATTCGCAATTTTTGTTAAATCGTTTTGTGTTTGTTGCCACATAATCTCCTGCATTTACGACAAGGTTTATTATTTTTAGAAAAGGTATGTAAGTTGTACCTATAACCTTCATGAACTTTGTCATAGTTACCTATGACGTTTAAACGATAGTTACCTATGACGATGTTCATGTAGGTTATAGGACCAACTTAACATACCTTTTCTAAAAATAATAAACCTTGTGGTTAATGCAGGAGATAATAATTATGTGGCCCTTCAGATGAAGTAATATTGTTAGAATCTTAATTATAAGTGTCTTATCACAAGTGATTTAACTTTTGTTTATGCTGCCAAAATTGAGTTAAATCGAACAACAAAAAAATGAATCGTTAGATTGGTTCGCCAGTATCAATACTTTTTGTTTAAACTTCTTCAGTTGCAGACTGCGCACAGTTTACTAAATAAATCGCTAAACTCCCGCTGACAATCTAAACTTTCGTACAAATGTACCTTAAACTTGTGCTTTCACGGCTAAACAGTCGGCAATTTATCAAAACATGGTTAAATGAATTGCCTAAATTATTTGAACTTAAATATTTATGCTTGAGGCTGAACCGGAAAAAAGTTTTTTTTTTTCTCAAACGTGCTTGGATTTTCGAGCATTATTTTGACAACCTTCTTCGAGATAAATCGAAAATGCTGTACTAGTCAAACAGTACATACGAGTTAGCGGCCGGCAATGTTCCTACGAAAATCCATATCTGTCGTGTTTAGCGGCCGAATAAATTACTATGAAAACTCATATCTGTCGTGTTATTTAAAAATGATTCGACACATTGCAACCAAGGAGGTAACTTATCAAAGAATTTAAATTTCAATTGGCTTGCAAATAGAGCTGTTTAAAGTAAAAAAGAAACAAATGAATAATTATCATCAATTATATTATTATGACGCGCGAAAAGCGCTGAGAAAAGTACTATACAAGCCTTGGTCGCAACCAGGCATTAATGGACTCACGTTTGTGTGCTTTGGTTTCGCCTCGGCCCGCATTTTCACCTTCACCCAATAATGCCCCTGTTGTGGTTCGCGACAGTAATGTACTATTGAATCTACTTTGAACATGATGGCAGAGTTATGTGCAGTGGGATTTTATAAGCTGCTTAGGTATGCTTATGCAAGCCAAATGGTAGGCTGATTTAAATCCTACTGCCGTTTACTCCAACATTTAAGGCAGAGATTTCTTGAAAACGGCAAGAAGGTGGTTTTTAAAGCAGTGTATCTCTTAAACCGTAAAAAAATTGTCATAAAAAAAGAACGATATTCTCAAGTCTTTTTTGCATACAGTGATCGAGCTCAAAACATAATTAAACATCTTTTATTCAATAATTGTTTATTTAAACTTTTCTTCCCATTTTTAGTAATCTTATAATTTTTTTCTTGAGAACAGCGCCATCTAGGGAACGGTTACTAATGTCGAAGAGTTTGTGTAATAGCAAATTATTTTTTGTGAAAAGTGCTATCAGGCTCTAATCTTGCCTGATTAGAGCTGTTTGTTTTAGTAATATTACAACGAGTTAATAGTTTGTAAAAAAAATACAATTATAAACACAGTTTTTGCTTCAATAATTTTCACAAGTGTTGTATTGTTTTTTTTAGAACATTCAACTTTTAACCTAAAAATATTCTGAACCACTGGTCTGAAATATGCTACGGGCTACCTATAAGCTAGCATCGCGAGTCATGGCACTATCATATGGCAGCCCTGCAAAAAGAAACTGTGTGGCCGCTTCGCGCGTAATTATAATGAGGGGGGTGCGCGGGGCATTCTCAGCGGTAGCGCCCATTTGAGCAAAGTCAACGGCATGATAAACCTTAATTAAAAAACATAATTTTACAATCTCATTTTGTATGGACTTTTAGGCATTATTCTTATTCTAGTTCTAGACAAAATCAAACTGGTTGCTAATTTAAGTTGTATAAATGATTATATTTTATTATATGACATTGATTTTACATTCTGCGATTACTTCCTCACACACTGACTTATTAATTGTGACTTTTTTATGAAAAATCGTCTACTTTTACAATGTTTGTAAATATGTGAGAACCATGTATCTATCACATAAGTAATTAATTTATCTGTTGTTGCTCTCCTTAAAAAAATCTTTTTACCTATATTGTGGTATAGTAATTTTTTATTTTTAGATGCATAGTCTTCACATATAATTATATAACTAATGTACCTACATATACAAAATATTGTAAAACATTTTAAAAGAGTAACGGTGGAGTTTCTTGCCCATTCTTCTCCATACGAAAAAACTACCTTTTGGAAGGGGCGACTAGAATCAATTTTTTTTTTTGTAATTGTTGACGTTCAAAAGTGCCTTGCAAGGGCCTATTTGAAATAAATGATTTGACTTTGACTAGTAGTATCATTCGATATAACACCGAGATCTTATATTACAAATATGACTAGTGACTCGTGTGTTGAAAACATGACTAATGTCTAGACAGTAGCATTCAGTTGTTTTCTTCTTCTCGAATAGATTTCGTTTTATACATTTTGGGGATTGGGGATTTGTGTGCTTCAGATAGAAAATACCACTTCGCTTCGTTTTGTCGAAATCAGTTCCATGCTAAGCAATAAACAAACACAACAACACAAAAACAACATTTACATAAAACATTGAGCATTTAAGATTCACGATAGTTTTTTTTTTAATTTGCAACGACATAACGTATTCTTCTCAATTCAACACAGCACCACAATAATTCCCTGATCCTAAACGTAACATTAATATATATTATATCAGGCACCACAGCAGCTCAAAAAATATGTTCTCTCCCTATCTGTATTTTGAAAAATGACCACAGACTATCTACTGTACCCGGATCCTGAGGTTCCATCCATCAACTTCAGAGTATCGTTTACTAAATCAACTTTACGTTGCCATATAAATGTATACTAGACGCCACATTTTTTTCTAACAGACCATTTTTCACCGACAATGCCTAGGTTTTGTAAGAAAATGTGCTGGTTTTTTCAGATTGAGTGACAAGTAAATAAATCTTTGTAATGCGTTATACATTTCAGCAATGAAAGGGAGATTCGGATTATATCATCAGTTTTATTGTGATAGGAGGGTAATAGATGGATATAGTGCGTTATTCTTTGGAATACAAAATAGTTTTTTGTTACATAGTAGAAACTTTTTATCTTTCAACGTTGAACTTGGTCACAAGGTCGGCATGACTGATGTAGTCGTATGTTTCGAATGTGTAAATATTTATAAAATTCTTGGCACATTGTTTTTAACAACTTTTTACGGTCTTAACGGAGTGCTGTTTGTTGATAAATCAAGTGTAGAAGCGCGCTTTACGTCCCATCGCCACGCCATTCCTATATTACTTTCGTTTTTAACGATATTTTATATCCATAATATAGAAAAATTATTGGACAAAGTAATTAGTTAATGAACTCAAGTTCTGCTATCCTACCACTTTACAAACTAACCAATCACTATCGCGATTTATATCAAAATCAGACGGATCCAATAGCAACCTCTAACGAGGTGTATCTCATATCTCTATTTCACTCAAGAAGCGAACACAATGTGTATTGTATGTATGTTGGTTATACGGCTAACCGCATTGCCAGACAGCGCTCAATGAAACAACAGACCAGACAAGGAAACGGTAGGCCACGAATATAAACACATAGATATATGACATTTTGAACACATCTCGTGTATCAAAGGTTGTTTTTTAAAGACTGCTTAAGCGATAGAACCGCTCATTGTGTCACCCTTTGTAAAATATCTACATATACATCGTCTGGTGTGCATTATAAATAGTATTCTATTCTATCCTGCGTTTACAATTTAGTTTCTAAACATGTGTTTTTGGAATAATAAATTTCTTTAAAACCCACATTTAAAGATCAGTTTGCTCTACAATGTTTAAGATTATGTGTATGGTAGGTACGACCCATTCAGAAATTAACTTAACTTACACTAGAATAAAGTTGGTATTTGTTTAAGTGGAAATATTATATCACTTTGAAACAAGGACTTTAATAGACCATAGATATATTTTGGACATTTATTATTGTGTATAACCAAGCAAGTTTGGTCTAGTGATTGAGTTGTGTGCAACGGGTAAGACTATTTCCGCATGGGACAAATAGTTGTATGGTCTACACTGTAGGCCTTACAGTAGTTGTGTTGGTGATGGTGTGTGTAAGATTTGTGTTTGCGTAACGTAACGTAACGTTTGTTTGAGTAACGTCACAAGAGAAGTTCTAAGTGTGAGCTAACTTTCTTTTTAATGAAATAAACGTCGCTGTTAAGTTTAATATCTATGGCTGAAAAAGGGAGACTTTTATATATTTTAAACATGGTCTATGTTTAAAATATATAAAAGTAGTAGTTTTAGGGTTCCGTAGTAAACAAGGAACCCTTATAGTTTCGCCATGTCCGTCTGTCTGTCCGCGGGTTAGCTCAGAGACGGTAAGTACTAGAAAGCTGTAATTTGGCATATGTATACATATTAATCATGCTGACAAAAAGGTAAAATAAAATTAAGAAAAATATTTTTTTTTAGGGTACCTCCCCTACACGTAAAGTGGCGATGTTTTTTTTTCTCATCTACCCCATGTTGTGGGGTATCGTTAGAAAGGTCATTCAAAAATATTGTGAGTTTGTGAAAACCATTTTTAGATTCAGGGATCCGTTTGCGAAATGTTAAGCTTTTAACTGATTTTTTTTGTTAGAGTCAAGTCCCCCCCCCCCTTCTAGCTAAATGGTTGTACTTGGACTTGTGAAAAAATTCACAGCAGTAGTATACGTATATATAACGAAATTAAAAGGAAAACTATGAGAGCTAAGTAGGCTGTACAGGTTAACGAGAAATGATCAACCAACTTAAATTTGCAGTTTGAAAAACATGATCTTCCATACATTCCGTATGGGAGAATACGTTTTTCAACTAAAATGTTAAGTTTGTTCTTGGGATAAATTCATCCCAACTCCGGAACCCTTCATTGTGCGTGGTCCGACAGGCACTTGGCCGGTTTTTATTTATTTATTTAGTACATGGAGAACTTACAGCTAATAAAAACAGACAAAAAAAGAGGAGACCATAGTCACCAGAAAGCCAATTACAAATCCTCACGTATAGACATATAATAATAGTTTTTGATGTGAGCACAAAAACGAAAACAAAAAACACATCACCTTAATTACAAGAGTAAGAAGCTATATAAAAACTTGGTTTGCAATTTATGACTGAACTAATAGGGAAAATAATAAACAAGAACAAAAAATATAACCTACCGCTACTTGAAAAATTTGAGGCTTAAGCACCTTTTAGCCGAACTCACACTAATTGCGAATGGATCAAAATCTTGCGTTAATACGTTATAACGTTTCGTAGATTGGCCTAGGAAAATTATTTGTAGTAAATTCTATGTTTTTGTTTTTATTATTGAATAAACTTCAACAATTACGGTTAAAAGATTATTATTGATAAGCAATTTATAACGACTGCGTAGGGTGCATAATTTTTAAATATTTTTTGAACTTTTTTAGACTCGAATTTGATTATGATTATTAAGACTGCGCAGGTGGCGTAGCAAGCGGCTACGTCGTAGCAAGCAGCTACGTCGTAGGCACCGCATAGGCGTCCAATAAAGGCGAAATCAAAATATACGCTTGTAGCAACACAGTATCAAAAAGACAAATACAAAACCTTATTTGTTAACAATGGATTGATTTCAATATTCTATAGATTAGTGATACTATTGGCGAAACATTCCGTACAACATACACATTATTTTAATAGCGGTTGCGCATGCATTTTTGCCTATGTAGGTACTTAATTTAATAGTTCATTTAAAGTTATACTTAGTGCTATAGCTTACGAATAGTTAATCAATTTGAAAATTTGTACAACAATAGTCTATTGCTAACTGTGGAAGCTTGTAAATGGCTTGTCGTCAATTACCTCACTAATACTTCCATGTTGAGAGCAGTAAGCCACCCAAATGCAGCAATAAAACAACCTACCACTGATCTGTTCCAAATGTATCTGACGAAAGTGTAAACAAACCCTCATCATCATCATAGCCAGCCTATAATGTTCCCAATGCTGGGATACAGGCCTCCTCTCTTCGAGAATTCGTAGATGTCATATATCTTCAAATTTTCGGTTCTACGACACGCCGGTTTCCTCACGATGTTTTCCTTCACCGTTTTACAAACACACAACACACAAACACGAAGAAACCCTGTTTTGGTTAAATTCTTACGCAATCACTCAGTATACTAACGTATCACATTCATCTGTATTTAGAAGGTATCAACTTTATATCTCATAACATAAATATAAAAAATGTTTATTTCCACAACTTACAATTAGTTACATTTTTACTATTAGAAATGTCCTTTGAAGCAGAACAGATGCTTGTGTTAGGACATTCCGCCCTTCCAATGGATACAGTATCAATTGTATTTAGGTTAATAAACGATAGAACTTAATTTAATTTAATTTAATTAAAAGAAGAAGAAGAAAGATCCTCAATTTCAAAGGAATCTAAACTAAACAAACAAAAAGCAGAATGAAAAGAGGTTAATTTAAGAGAGCGCGCGAACTCATGTGTGTGTTTGTGTGTGTGTGCCAGTGAGTATGTGTGTGTGTGTGAGCGTGTCTGTATGCGGGTGTGTGAGTGTGTCGGGTCTATTATGTGAGTGGAGGGAGAGGATTGGTGTGACAGGGGGGGAGGTATTGAGGGATAACAGTGTGTTTGTACTTTGGGGTGTGAGTGAGATAAGAGATTGGAGTTAGCCCTAAGACAAGTCTTGGGATCGGAAGATGTTGTAGGTTAACATCTTCCACTAACCGCTGTTTAATGTTGATATTAAACATTCAACTTCTTCGTACGTTTTCGCTTTTAGCCATTTTGTAGTAAAAGTCAAAAGTCAAAAGTCAAAAACGTTTATTGCGAACTAAGTGTACAATGTTGGGTGTTGTTGTTGGTTGTTGTTGTTGTAATACTTTTGCAGTCTCGGTGTGTACGGGAGTAAATACCTATTTCTTTGTTAGGCAGGTTATATAAGCGAGATGATTGACTTGCGTATTGTCGGTTTGCAAATGTTGATTTAATCGTTATTGCTGGGGCAACCTTATTCTTTCTTCTGCCTTTGAGCTTCAAGAGTTCAAATGTGACAGATTTATGCTGATATAGAATTATATGAAGTACGTTCATCTTTCTAACTGTCAGGAGATCAGATATTTTATAAAGGCTTTCTGTCGGAAATCTATACGGTTTGAAAAGCATGACTGTAAGCAGAGACCTCTGCCTTTTCAAACTGTATTAGATAGCATTAAAACATTATTAGATAGTAGTTGAAGAGTCATCATCGAAAATGTTGATTATATAATTTACCTCAGTGGTCTGATCCATTTTTTATACTTTATACTTTTAGAATAGACTATACACACAGGCATACAAAACCTCGTTCTACCCGCAAAACTCACACAAAAGACATAAAGAAAGCTGTTCCCACAGCGCCACTACACATGAGTACAATCTCGCTGTCTTGTACACATGTACTCAACTTAGATTGAACTTTGAAGATCTTTCTAAGCTTGTATCAAATACGATTACTGGAAATGATTGCCGCAGCCTGGTTGTGACGTGGTAGTCGGATAAAGTTTGAGATAAGGGAAGTTTGTACACGTTGTATTAAGATTATTTAGATTGTCACATTACATTATAAGCTGTCTCATCTGGCATCGTGTCCGACAGAGATAGTATCAGTGGTGAGCAGTTACACGCTGGTCTACACACACGTCTAGTTCATACGCACAAAAACATCGTTCCGAATTATTTTAGTAAAACAAGCGCGTTAAAAATTACGAACCGTCCTTTGAAAAATCGATTTTTATGAAAAACCCACCGCATAAATCAATATCAAATAAAGTTTATTAAACTCTTCGATAATTGAGCTTTGTTAGTGCCGACTTTTTTTTGGATATTTTATACTTCTTTTATTACTTACTTGCGTTAAAATTTGCAAGAAAAACGAATCTTCGTTGACTCCTACCTTTTTAATGGGTTATTATTTTACTATTCTATTTCCGTACACGCATCTTCATCATATCTTGTTTAACTTTGGATTTACAATGTTAAACAGTGGGGTAAAACCCCCCCGAAATTCGTATGGAAAAAATATCAACTATCTATTTGAAATTTTCTATTATTACCTATTGTGTTTATTATTTAGTTTGTATGATATTCCTGTGCAAGTCCCAATAAGTACTTTTTCTTACTTTCTATATTTCGTTCTGTTTCTGAGCTTTCCAGACTAACTATGAGATCTTCCTTGACCATGACCAAACAATTCTCATCCTATTGACTCGGAACCTTCACAATCACAATATTATCTATATTAAACCCACTGCTCTAAATAAACATCCACAAAAACTATTCTCAAGGAATAGCTTTGTTATCTTGAAGGACAGAGGGTTCGGGAACAAAAGAAAACAACGAAAGTATCATGATGGTAGCTCCCGGATATTGAACTTTCCAGTTCCACACGAGAGGATGGCAAACATTTCTTTGAAACATCAGTAGTACCTACCTATCTACATTAAAGTAGGGATAGAAGGATAACTAGCAACGTGAAACACAATGTGCGGTTGTTTAACGTGGACGTCCAAGTCCATAAAACATATGGAAATACGTGCACGTTATAACGTTATCGTGGGTGGAAATTTAAAAGCATCTTCACATATTTCCATACATTTTACTTCACTGCGTTATCGTAATGCCGTGACGTGGACGTCAACGATAATATCGCCACGTTACAAATAATAATAACGCACATTGATTTAAAAATACAGAGTACATAAAACAGCAACTGAATTAAATAAGCATTGGAGTTTTAGTGTAAGTAAATTTAAACTAAATATTATATCCATAGGTTGAGATATGAAAAGTATCGTATTACCGAGTAACTGGGTTGTGGAGGTCAGATAGGACATCGCTCCATGTCAAATACTGGTATTCAGCTGCGTCCGGTTAGACTGCAACCCGACCCCAACATAGTTGGAGAAGGCTAGGTAGATGATGATAATGATACAGGAATCCAGTGGCTCAGTGGAACGTAGAAGTCACTAATAAAGTTAGTTGGTTCTTGTACCCGCGAATGCAAAAAAGTGCTAAAGACTATTTGGCGTGAAAATAAGAAGGACTATCACAGCAGCTGGGAAAACACAAATAATAACTGTGACACGGTGACTCCTTAGAGCACTCATTAAAAACCGTAGGTATAGTCGACCTAAACACCTTTGACAACAATTCTCATTAAATTAAAAGTTCACTAAGGTCGAAACTATCTAACTGTCGCATACACAAACACACCTTGTTGTTTTATGACGTGCAAGTGACATTCAACCTTAGGGTTACAAAGCTATAACGAGCCGAGGTGGGCCGAGCAGTAATCCTATATAAGTGGGCTTGTCGGGCGATGTTGCTCATACTGCTCTAGACGCTTGACGTGGCAACACGTCGTGTCTGGGTTCGCAACAAGTCAATTGTCATCCTGAGGATGCCTCGTTGAGAGGTTAAACACGTGTCGATTTCTTATACGGTTCTTTATGACTCTGTAAATAACAGTTTTCGTCTATTGTATTTTTAAGCTATAACGAGGTCGACTCGACACAGTATACAGTAGAACTTCTGCACCCATTTTCTCTCTGTATGGCCTGCTAAAAGGTGATTGAATAATGAGATTTAGTTGCACTCTTTACGATTACGTATCTCTTGCAGGATTGAGAAAGATAGCGATGTCTGAAAGATAAATCACGTTATGTAACAATTACGAGCATTTCATATCAATTGAAAGATTTTTTTTTGGTAGTTTTATGGTATTGTGTAAATGCTGTTTCAATTATAACGATAAACTCAGTACATATTTTCTCTCTTGATAGGCAATCTTTAAAGTGTATTGTTTTTTTTTCGATATTAGAAGTTTTAATCGACTTTTGCTGCTGACCGCACCGATTTCAAGTATTTTTGAGTAAACAGGCCAAGAATAAAAACTTATTTCTTCACATCTAGTAGACCATGTAAATTCGCGATAAAAATGAACTCTATTAAAACAATATGTATATAAACAGATAATCGAAAACACAGTCTATTTCACGTACCGCATACAATTAATCTAATATGTGTTTAGCCACTGTAATATGAGTTAATTCCATAACGGAGTGTATAATTGCAAAATTACTCGAAATGCGCATTGTTCCGGAGCACTAGTGCAGAGTACTAGCAGTCACGGCTATCATGCTTTAATTAACATAATTGGGGTTCAACTGTTATAATACTTTAACAAAATATTTGCTAATGCTCCTTGAAATAAAATAAATAGTATACAATTGATTTGAAATACGTCACTAGGCAGTCGAAAGTCAAAACTCGTATATATTTTTGTATGGTGTTATTTAATTTTTAACTTTATTTAAATATTATTATTTTTATAGCAGCAATAGAAATACACAATCTGTGAAATTTCAACTGTTTACCTATTACGGTTCATAAGATACGGCCCACTGACAGACAGACGGACGGACGGACAGCGGAGGCTTAGAAATAGGGTCCGTTTGGCACCTTTCGTTTACGGAACCCTAAAAATGGTTGTTCTGTTCATGTTAATTGTTTTAAGCTTGTGGTATTCCAGTTAAGGGCTTAGACTCTTTTTCCGTTTTTACTATTTACCGATAAATAACGTTTATCGTATTATCTGCCCATGTGCGTGCAAGTAGCAACTTTAATAGTATGTGCAAACAGCATGATTTTGATCCTTTCATAACAGGTGTGGTCTCGGTCAGTAAGTGCCTGAGCCTTAGCTTTTTTAATTAAGATTTCGTATGTTCAGGTCTTTATTCTTGTATTGAATATTTCATGTGAATTGGTAAGCTTGAATGTTATACTGTTTATTTTTCTCTTATTTTTTGGTAGCTGTGTTGTGCTGTTCACACTCTTTCTTGCCAATCTGTTTTTTAGAAGTGAAGACTTTTAATTGGCTGTCAGTCTCACATACTATTTTGTATTCCTATTTTTTTAGCTGTAAGTCATCCATAGTTAATAAATAAATAAATAAATAAATGTAACTATTAAAACACAAAGTTCATGACCGATTAAAAGCAAAAAGGGAATTAGCGTAAACACAAGCTTTTTAGTGAAGATAATAATTAGGATCCTTGAATATTATATAAGTAGGTATGCGTAACGACCGGCGGTTTCAGCCCTAAACGCTACTAATGCCCGCTGTTGGTACTAGAATGTGAAGCAATATGTTATCTGCCTTTATTGCTATTGTGGAACCCTGGGGGCCTATTGGGTGGGCCATTCGGTCTTTGGAATTGATAATAATTATGGTTTTGAGGTCAAGACTGAGTGTTTCTCTAATATTGTGAATGTGAAAGAGAGAATCTTTGCCTGATTATGTTGTTATATAGATACACCCCGAACATATGCGTTGTCAACCGTATACGAGATGCACTCATAGGAGACATGACTGAACTGGAGGTACACACGGAAAAAGAGTAACCGTGGAGTTTTTTACCGGTTCTTCTCCATAGGAAACGACCAATTGGAGCCGTGCACCTAGCTTGTGACGTTTCATAAGTGCCCATGTAGGTTTATATGAAACAAAATATAAAGATTTTTAATTTAAATTTAACGAACTTGATGACACCAATAGGTAAGTAGCTGACCATGTCCGCGTCAAGTCTTCTATGTATCGTGCCTTTAAAACAAAACTGAAATAATATTGTGTACTATGTTTATAAAATAATAGTAACTTATGATGTTACTATTATTTTATAAACATTTTTTTTACAATATTAACCACAAGTAACTATTTACACTAGGTACTAAATTAAATAACTAACTAACTCAATACTAAAACAAGAGGACACTTAGGCTTCGAAGTTTTCGCTGTCGCTGTCATTCGGAAACATGCCCAGAAGACTGGCAGTATTGCCGCGTTGAATGGCAATGTTAATTATTTGGCCAAAGGACGAGCCAACCCTCTGATCGCGTGAAGTGTCAACCAGTCGGCGAGAAATTTCCTTAATTATAAAGGAAACGCGTATTCGGGCCCTATGACCCGAGCGTTTAGCTATATAAAGCTATAAATTCCCACGTCCATTTAATTTCAAATATTGTGTTAATGTGGTAGTATTTCTCCGGAGAAGCCTTTTCACAAGCAGCACTATGCCTTAGGCGTTACAAAAACGCTTAAACACCTTTAGTACAGCTATTTATTTTGTAACTTATTTAAGCCTTCGGTATCAACACATTAAAATCACTACTTCATTACAATAATCAGCATATTTTATAACATATTAAGCAAAACAAACTACAGTTACTTTTGCCTGTCGACACGCATTGTGTGTTTGCACGCGTTCTCTAATCAAAAGGCATTATTCAAACACGCATAAGTTTGCAACACGCAACGTTATGTGTTTTGTTTATAAGGCATGTTTATGGATCTGAGTTCTGATTTTACGAATTGCTGTTTCGCATGCCATATTGCCCATTTGCCATGGATGTGGGTCAAACTCAAATTCAAACTTAAAGCCTTTATTTCAATTAAACCTTTTAAACGCACTTTTAAATAGTCAAGGAGTCGGTCAGTCATAAATATGAAGCCGATTCTAAAACGTAGTGGTATATATAGGTACCTACACCTATGGAGAAGAACGGGCATGATACTCCATGGACACTCTTTTAAATCAAAATATTGTTACAAAAAATTGGTTAAGATTAAGATTTTATTTTGATAAGAATTTTACCAAATGGTGACCCTAATTACAGCAAAAGGAATATATTTTAAACTATTGATAGAGCCTCAAATACAAATGCCACAAAATATAGTAATAAGAAACGTGTACAACAAAATAAATGTCATCAAAAGCAAATCAAGGGTGTATCCAGAAAACCGTAATTTCCGGAGTCCATTAGCGTTGCATGTGGCGTAAATGCAAAATCTCAAAAACGAGTGCAGCCTAAGGTAAGACATTCAAGATGGACGTAACACATAAGGACAGTCCAACCTATTTGCTATCACTTTCAGAACGATGTTGGAGCTGGCCCGCAGTCTGTGCACAAAAGACGCGCAGCGCTTCCGCATGGTCGCATGAAAACATTCCGTGCGCGCCCATGCGAACATACCCGAAGAACTGCAGTAGTGAAGCAGCCCCAACATCGCTTTAAAAGCGTTGTTAAACTTAATTCGGCGGGTGCGGTAGCTTTTCTGCGTGTAATTAGCCCAGAGGCTGCAGGTGTACATGGACGTGCAATATTCCCGGAAAAGAGTTATTTTCACGTCATCCGAGCAATGCGCGAACCTGCGGCCAGCTTAATAGCTCTTTTAGATAAAGCCCACCGCTCCCGTTCCGAGCCAGCATGATCTACTTACTTGATGATGTACTTAAACTGATTCACCCTGTCCAAGGGTACACTATTTAGACGTATGGTGGTACATAGTCGGGGCATATAGTACCAAAGACCATGTACTGACTTTTCTAAATATTATAAACAAGTCCATGTTTAACAGTGTAATCCTCACATCTCGCTATCAACCTCGTTAGGCCACAAATTGACGCGCTCAGCAGGACCATGTCGTCTGCATAGCTGAAATTGTTGATACACACGTCGGTCTACATGACAGCCGATGTGCTGACTGATCAGCGCGTCCATGTAAAGGTTTAATAACGATGGTGAGGTCAGTCCACCCTGCCTTACACCGCATTGGAATCGACATGGCTCTGACATTGCCCCCGACCATCTGACGCTGTTGACTTGTTGCGTATACCAATACTTGAAGATGGTAACAAGTTCTGGTGGTAGGTTGATACTCTTAACTTTATCCCACAAGAGATCATACGCCACCAAATCAAAAGCCCTGGACAAATCGAGAAAACACGCGTATACCGGGGTTTTACGGTCATTATAGCTGACGGTATGTTCAATAGCTCCTACAGACTATGCCGGCGGCGCTGCCGCCGGCCCTGCCACCGGGCAAGCCGCGGTGCGCCCGGCCCTGCCGCACAAAGGAAATGAAGGCACAAAAGCCGGAGCTACGTGCCGCGGCAAAAGCCGGCGGCCATACCGCCGGCATAGTGTGTAGGAGCCGTTAGACACAGTATGGCACGTTCCGTTGAAAATCGGGGTCTGAATCCGAAATTATTTATTATTTATTTTTATTTTTTATTTTTTTATTTTTTTAAAAACGTTGCCCCACACTAAGAATTTCTTCTTGTATCGTGGGTGCGTTTACAAACATAGAAACTCACATACACTAACACCCAGACCCAGAACAACTAATTGCAGATCATACAAATATTTGTTCCGTGCGGGGATCGAACCCGCGACACATTGCGCAGCAGTCGATCGCTCAGCCACTGCGCCAACCGTGTCGTCGAAATGATTATCTTGCAATCTAAGTGATCAAACATGATCGGAGGTAGCCTTTTCAGCTGCCAAAACACAAACACTGGGATTTCGGTTGGTTCTGCAGATTTAAACAACTTGATTAAATCTGCCATATCTCGTTCTTCCTTCCCTTTGTTTTATCAGATCACCTTGCGCAACTCCGTGGGTATGGAGACAAACAGAAGCGACTTGGAAGTCTTAACTTCCTCACTCGTAAACGACAAAGTACAGATCAGCTGTTTTGGATGTACAAACTCAAACTCAAAGCATTTATTTCAATTAAACCATTTACAGGCACTTTTGAACTGTCAAATAGTCGCGTCAGTTAGTCAGAAAGTTGAAGCTAGTTGCCCATTCCAAAACGTAGATCTTTATGGAGAAGAACGGGCAAGAAACTCCTAGGACACTCTTTTAAATATAGAAATTACAAAAACCTGGGTACATTATTCTTGTTGCTTCTCTATGTGAGAAAAAATTCCAAAAAATAATCAAAACAATTCAAAATATAAGATTAAAAATAAGCCATGGCAGATAGGAGATGACCAGTCACAACTGATGGCGCCCGTTCACGAACATGAAGCGTGGATCAGCACCATCCAGCTCAACCATTTTGTAGGGAACCGAATGATCCGACACACTCGCCACCATCAGCGACACATTTAAGAAAACATGACATACTCTCAACTGCCATGCTCTTTCAAGTCAACATACATCTTATCTTAATAACATAAAAAAAACGGCTCCATGGTACGCACATTTACAAAAATTGAAAAAATGCTTCTAAATTATACAAAATTAATTTGCAATGTATTTGAGAGATTAATAGAATGTTACTACCAAAAAGAAAGGAAATCATTATCCATTGGAGTATTCAACAATTAAAACTTGTTTAAATGAAAAATAAACGTTAAGATTGTAATGTCAGAAAAAATAAAAAGGGGAATCAACTCTTCCAAATATTAAAATTTTTAACTAGTGACCTCAAGTGGCTGTGGAGCAGGACCAGCATTAAGCCAAGCATTTTTATCCATAATATAATCATCCAACTTATAATATGCTTGTCTACATAGTGTGCGCTTATTGCATGTTTTAAATTTCTTCTCATTAAGTTGAAGAATATCAAGTGGTATTTTATTATAACATTTTACACAGTACCCCATAAAAGAAGTGTGCACTTTAGGCAAACTGAAACGTGGTTGATCTAATTTGTTCCTATTTCTAGTGTTATAATTATGCCTGTCACTTATCTTACTAAAAAGATGTAGATTTTTCCGAACATACATAATGTTTTCATATACTCGTATATACTGACAAGGTACCGTCATGATGTTAATTTTCTTAAACAGTTCCCTTAGAGATTCGCGTTTGCGGAGGTTATATATGGCTCTGACAGCCCTCTTTTGCAGAATAAAGATAGAATTAATATCTGCAGCCCGTCCCCACAGCAAAATACCGTAAGACATGATGCTATGAAAGTAACTAAAATAGACCAGTCTCGTGGTATCCACGTCTGTTAGTAGGCGGATTTTCCAAACAGCGTAAGCGGCTGAACTTAGCCGCCCTGCAAGTGATGTTAAGTGGGGACCCCACTGTAGTTGTGAGTCAAGCGTGATCCCGAAATTTCGACGAATTCTAGTGTCTCCCTATTCAGTACAACATGACATTCACTACTTTTAACATTTGGTAATGCGAATCTTATGCATTAAGTTTTCTTCTCAAAGTACGCTAACATCTCGTCATTCAAAATATTACAGTACTGAGAGTTTTATCACAGCCATCATTGATAATTTATAATTGACTAGCTGCGCCCCGCGGTTTCACCCGCATAAGTCTTGATACCGTGGGAATATTGGGATATAAAGTACCCTATGTCCTAACCCAGGTCAAGGTTTACCCATGTGCCAAATTTTATCCAAATCCGTTAATCCATTTTAGCGTAAAAGCGTAACAGACCAACAAACAAACTCACTTTCGCATTTACAATATTATATAGTTTGTATTTGGCTAACATAAGAGTTACATTGCAATGACTTATTAATGGTTTTAGGTCATTCATATTTGACCGTGACTACAATCTACTTATTTGTGGCATTTCATCCTTAAATAACCGGCCAAGTGCGTGTCGGACGCACGCATGATGAAGGGTTCCGTAGTTGCGATGAATGTATCCCAAGAGCAAACTTAACATTGTAGTTAAAAAACATGTTCTCCCTTACGGAAAATGTATGGAAAAGCATGTTTTGTAACCGTAACAGTTTGTTTTGCAACTGTAAAAGTAAGTTGGTCAATTATTACTCTTATCTTGTAAAGCCTACTTACCTGTGATAGTTTTCCTTGTAATTTATTTATTTAAACTACCAACCATTTAGCTGGCAGGGGATTTTTTATTAGTCGTGTGTGTCCTCGGACAAAAATAACACTTTAAAGCTTAATATTTCGCAAACGGATCCCTGAATCCAAGAATGATTTTCACATACTCACAATATTTTTGAACAACCTTTCCAACAACACCCGACACCATGGGATACACGAGAGAAAAAACATCTCCACTTTACGGGTAGGGGAGGTACCTTAAAAAAAATCTTTTTCATGATTCTATTTAACCACTTTGTCGGCGTGATTGGTATGTATAATAAATTACACCTTTCTAGTACTAAGCGTCTCTAAGCTAAGCCGCGGACAGACAGTTAGACAGACGATGGCGAAACTACAAGGGTTCCTTGTTGACTACGGAACCCTAAAAGCGAACAGATAGCAGCTTGTTTTATATTTAACAACCTAGAGATCAATACAAAATAGGCAATAAGTTTAATGAGACAACATGACATAAGACATAGTCCCAAAAAAACTTAGACTAGACTATGTTACATAAGACCACTAGACAAAACTCCAATACTGGCAGTAAACAGGAAATAGCCTCGAATAGATAGTGGCTCTCTGGCCACACTGTCTAGCCTAAAAGAAATATGTAATGTCTCTGCCTGGACATGTGTTTTGTTCTAAAAGGGTTTTTATGTATAGACAGGATAGATTCTGTTTTTTGGTTGACTGTTTTTGGTTTAGTTGGTCTACTTCTTTACAAAGACAGATAAGCTAATAGAATTTAACAGTATATTCCAATAATTAAAAAATAAATACCTACTTACCAAGTCAGTAAGATTAGATTTCTGCAAATTCCTTTGTTATAATATTTCTCCAATGGAAAGAGGTGACCGAGATTGGTGACAAAAACTATATGTTTGTTAACTTAAACTACCCATAAAACAACGGGGCAATTGCGTAATATAACACACCACAGTGGTAATGGCTCTCATTTTTTCAAAATACAAAATTCATTGCGTTATTTGCGTTGTTGAGCAGACATATTTTTCAAACGTATGAAGCAATGGATTGGCGATTTCCTTCGAATTGAGATTGAAAGCGTGTTACGCAATAAGGGTGGAGTTTCAAGTTTTTTTCTTCATTGTGTTATATTATAATAGGTATTACTTTAACAGACAATATCAAAACACGGTCTAATGAAAAAAGCAAACACCTAAAGTTATACAATCAACAGTTCTATTGTGATTTACATGAAAATCTTAACAATTAGGATACTCCGGCCAGCACCGTCCGTGATCAAACTTTATTCGTGACGTTGTTTGAATAATCCTGTGTTGTCTTAGTTATAATACTCTTAATTACAAACAATGGCAAGAGTGTACTAGAAGATAGGCAAAACTATTGCTATGGGATGTTAATTTTGCAATTAATAAACCGCCCGACTATTTTTTTTTTTTACCACGTGGTTGTTGCTCTTACAAAAAACAATATTCTGTAAACTTATTGCGTATCACGAAATAGGGAACTGTGTTCATAATCAAAGTGTTATTGAAGAAAATGCAATTCTTGAACGCTAAATGAAAATACAGCTTTCAGGAACACGAAAGTCAATAGACAAGCAACGCAATAATTTGAATTACAACAAAGAGGTATTTGTTCAAACATTAATAATGAATACGATAACTTCAATGATAGCCGGCTATTACGGACAAATCGGTTATTATTCCAATAGTTTCATATTGAAGCCATTTAAAATTTTCGATATCCATGAAAATTTACCGCGAGTTATTTCGCTTTAAAATGGTAGGATTTTTTTAATAAAGTTGCTCGACTAACTGTTGTATAATGTTTATGTTGTTCATACCTTGTTTGCTCCGACAAGGTTGCAACATAATGAGCATAATAATGATTCCACTGCTGGAACACAGACCTCTTCTCGGTGACAATTTAAGGATCGCTGGGAGAGAGTGGTTGCAGGTTTCTGTAATATTTTGTATGAATGTGATTAAACTGGTATTTAGTGCACCAGGTGTTAATCGGTATTCTCTCTTCAAGCAAGGCGTACAATATCGCCTTTCGTATCTTATAAAACTGTGATATCACTTGTAACTAGAGCACATCAATGCTTACTGAAATAAACTAAATTACAATTAATTTTTATTACTAAATTAAAAACGATCTTGTTAAATTTTCATGCCTTTTACCAGAAAATTACTTATGGATTTCACCTCGTGTATTTCAGGGTACCTATATTTATTTAGGCTTTATCTACTGACGTCAAAAGTTCTTAACCAATAGAGGGAGCACCCATAACCATTCTCGAAGAGAAACATTGCAGACGCGTCTAGTAATAACACTTCAAAACCTAGGCACCAGTGGAAATCTCTACACCAAATGAGTTTATTCAATGTAGAACTTCAAGCAGAGAAAATAAAATCCGAAAACCTGATTTACTCGTCAAGTATTCGCTGAAAATGCTGAAATAAACCCCCTTTTATTACATCACGTTATGGCTGAAATTCATCGTATACGCACTGTTATTTACGTTACCTACTCACTTACGAGTCGGTAAATCACTGTTGGAGCGTGTAACCATCCGTATGGAGATTTTATAGTGTCCGCTATATTACGTATAGCTAGGAATGGGTAATTGATGCGACTACTGTGTTATGTGCTTATTTAAAATGTTGAGTATTTCCGTGTTTGTTTATCGCAAAAATAATCCACCATTTACATGGGTTTTGCATGAAGTCAACGAATTAAATATTTTACATATTTACTTATTATAATTCGTTGACTTTATGCGTAAAGGACACATTAATACCTGCAGCTATCATAGTTGGCGATACATCCTACAAATGATAATTTCTTAGCCTGAGTCTAAGTTTTCTAAAGCTTAGTTGAAACTACAAAATATGGCATTCTATGCAGCCCAAAGCGCTGAAAGTCCAATCATCACAGACCTCACAGTCCAAAAAATAAAGGAACGTAGCCCTTTGTCGACCACGATGTCTTTCCAATACAGACTTAAGAACAAAATAAAATATTGAAATACGTGCTATGAAGTACACACACTATAAAAATATTCCTACACGTTTATCAACAGTCGACAGTCGTCCGTAATTCAAACTGAAAGACATACTAAAACCTTACAAAAATATCTATTTTATAAGGTGACCGTCGTAAAGCTGGAGGATTGGAAGGAATTGCGCTGCGTCAAATCTACTTTTTTATCGTCAAAAAGAACGATCAATCATGTGCTGAAGACAGTTGTAATGTATTTGCATTTTGTCACCGATGTTCACACAGCCTTATTTTAAAGATGAGGATTATTCTCGGAATCAGAATGAGGGCTGGATGGAATAAATAAAAATGGAAAATATATTTGAGGTCGTATTAAATGGAGGCCTGCCTTTGTGGGTTTAAAATTTCAATGTAATAAAAAAGACACGCGCTGATATTTTACAAAGATAATGGTGCAGTAATAAAGGGTGTTTTTTGTACAGGTGGTGTAAAAGTCGAAATAAACGTAACCGTTTTGTGAACTGTCGACGGGAACTTAAAGATAGGTTGTCACTTTGTTTACTTAAAATACAAATGATAGATTCTCCATAATTGTATATCCGTAATAGTATCTAGAGATCCGAACCAATCAGTTATTCAAATCTTTTGACATGAAATTGCTTATTCTGTAATTATGATATCGGAATCACTTTTACACCTCGTATAAAAAATAAGCTAGTCGACATTTCCTATCTGCCTACTCCTGAGAAGAAATGGTGAAACAAACTCAAGAGCCAATTTGTGCTTTTGAAAAGCAAATTGATGCACCAACAAATTTATTCTGAACATTATTACAGAAAACTCACTTAAAACCACTGAATTCTTAAAAATAAAAGAAGGCTTTCATAACACATACAACACACATGTTCTGTTAAATTGTGTCCAGCCAATCAGTCTGCCGGATAAAACGGATCCCTGGGCATTGCTTTAAATTAACCGCTCCGTTTTCGCAACTGAGTAATTTTTCAAGCCAAGCCGGGTGTAATTTTATTTATAATTAAAAAAGTATTTTTTAGCCTCAACCGAACATTCAATGCGCATTTAATTAAACTGAGCTGATTCATTTTGGTGTAATATTTTAAAGTGACCCAATGTTTTGAGAAAAACTGCTGTTTGTTTTTTGATAGCGATTGATCTCGGCGTTTTTAATATGATTATTTTCGGATCAAACGCTTTTATTAAAAAACAATAATAATTTAGAATAGCACAAAGGTGACTAATGAAATAAAGATTAAGATTTAAAGTTTTTGTCCTGCCTAATAACTTTAGATAAATCTATGCTAATACTCAACGATACTGTCATCTCAATTTTTTTCCTTTAGTAATTTTGAATAACTTGTTAATTCGATTAGATTCACCCCGTCGAACGAAATTTGGGACAGTTAGTTTTTTTCAGACTAACTTTAAGTAATTGTTTGGAATATTTCCAATTTTCAATTTCTAATGACATGGTTTTCCACTTTAGGAGCACGTTTTCACTTTGATGGATTGTCAATTTCAAGGTTATTGTAGTGCACAAGGTCAATGTCAACCTGAGAACCATATTTCTCGTGTCAAGGCATAGCGCTGTTATTATTTATTTATTATTTATTTATTTATTACATACATACGCTACCACTACAGTGTCCCAATTAGGTAGTGTAGTTACTTAACAGTTTATCGAATACAATTACAACATAATACTATTAAATAGATTTACAAATTAAAAACATAACACGTGTAAAGTTACCCTTGCGAACTCGCTCAGTGAACATGAGAAAATATCTATTTTGACGGCAACCAAATTTAGTGTGCGCATTGTTCTCGTCAGAGGGGCATTGTCTAACAGTTTAGTTCGACCGCGCGGCACCGCGAACAAGTTGGGCCGTCGTCGGCGCTGCACGTACCCATCTGGCACATACAAGCCTATCCCCTGTAGCACACCCGGATTATTTATATTACCCCGGAACACTCCAAGCATATACGACGCCAGTGCTAGATCCCTCCTTGTTTCCAACTTGTTGTATCCAACCATGCCCAGCACAAACAAGGTTGGATACATCAAGGGGTAAAAGGAATACACTCCATACCACCGTAGGTATATGTATCTCGTGAACTTGTTTTGTATGCGTTCCAACATGAGACTATATTTAGTTTCATGTGGAGCCCATACTGCCGCATTTCCCTCCAACTGACTCCTTATTAGAGCGTCATACAATGCCGAAATGGCTTTAATATTTGTGAAACCTTCCGCTCTGCGAAGCACAAATCCCAGTCGCTTGTAAGCCTTTTTACAGACATTGATAATATGCTCCCGGAATCTCAATTGAGTATCCATGCCAACACCAAGGTCTCGTACTGCCTCCTCCCTTTTCATAGGCACATCGTCCATTTTGTAGCTATGGTGGAGTGGTACTCTTGCGCGATTAAATGTTAGAACTGAACATTTCGTTACATTGAATTGCAGTTTGTTCTTTCGACTACACTTCACTACTCGATCAATGTCTTGCTGAAGGCGGTGACAGTCGTCCTCGTTTTCTATAGCCAGCAGCAACTTGAGGTCGTCTGCAAATATCAGACACCTGGCATCTCTTATTACGTCAGGCAAGTCATTAATCATTATTATAAATTCTAATGGCCCTAAATTGCTACCGTGACTCACTCCCGACCGAGTGAAATAAGGCTGTGACCGGAATCCATAGTACTCTACATACTATTTCCTGTCCCTCATATAGCTCGCAAAGAATTGGAGCAATTTAGGTATGCAGCCAACTTTCGCTAACCTTAATAATAAGACATCATTATCCACCAGGTCAAACGCCTTATTAATATCAAAGTAGGCGGCGTCCACCTGCACCCCTGCATCAATATGAGGAACTAAGTACGTCATAGCATTCAATAGGTTACTGGTTGTGCTACGCGCTGGTCGGAAGCCGTGCTGGACGTCTGACAGTTGCGATGTTACTTGCTCCTGGACATCTCGATGAATGGCGGACTCAAAGACCTTCGCTGGTGTCGTCAAAATTGCTACTGGTCTAAATGATTCGACTACCTTTCCGTCTCCTCCTTTTGGTATGGGAATAACGCGGGTGACCTTCCAACGATCTGGGAAGTATGATGTTTCTAGGCACAAGTTAAACATGTATACGAGCGGCTCAGCTAACACCGAGCGGCAATCTCTCATAATAAATGCCGGAATACCATCCGGGCCTGCCGAGCGCATGGGTTTGAGCCAAGCAAGCGCAGCTCGAACTTGGTCGAGTTCCAATCGAGGGATGTGCACACGCGCACTGCTTCCGCCCCACGCCTCCACCGCTATGATTTCTTTACTTTGTTTGTAGATACCTACTATATATTAACCTGTTTGTAAGTTATTTTACTGAAAAAATACTGCACCGATTATCAAGTTACACATAGAAACCCTAAGGAAATTTAGTATTTTAATTGTTTAATCTAAATTTTACAGCCCGTAAAGCCTCTGAATACAGGTTGTTTAGCCTTTATTTACAAAAATTATGGACTAAAATGTTGTAAAACATAAACTCAATTAAGTTGGTTTTCCTGAAAGGCTAGATTTCTAGAAGTTAGGTCCGGGGCTAGGTCTCAGTTTAGGTGACCAGGACGCACTAAAAAATATTAAATGATGGCTATGTAACCTACCTAATTGAGACGATTAATAGTCGTATTTACGACTTTCATACAAAATTATCATTTTGATTACAATTTGTACGCTAACTAGTAACTACTAGTAATATCTATCGTTTAAATGAAGTTACTTGAAAAAGTCAATATAACGATTTTAAACAATTTTTATTGTTTAGTTACGTATCACCGCGAACAAATATCTATTCTATCTATAAAGCTAAGTAATTATAAAGATTCTATACAATTTACATTGTTTGGTGACGCATCGCCGCGAGCAAGAAGCCTGAGTAAAATCCTGCATACTAAATTAGTGACGTAACATAATCAAAAGATACAGCATGACGTCATCATTTCAAATGGAAGTAATTTCCACCATGAGTATACGGTTTCCCTCAAAGTACTTGTATAATAAAAAATGTAGTTCATTTGTCTCTTAACTCATTTTAACGTATTTTTGGAGGGTGAGTGAGTTGACACTTTTCTTTGCCAAGTAAAGATAATATGTATCATTATTTTGACAACCTTCTGGGCCAGTTCAATAACCTGGGGGCCTACCACCACCTCTAAAGCAGTATTATTTTAATTTTACTTCAGTGGGGGAAAGAGGCGGAGCTATACGTCCTGTAGAGCTTCATCTCTTTCCCACACTGAAGTAAGGTTAAAATAATACTGCTTTAGAGGTGGTGGTGGATCCCCTGTTCGTATAGTCTGATGTTTAAGATGCTGTATGTATAGATATTAATATTTTGCCGTTTCGATACGATTGTGGCTATTTTAAGTTGAACGTAGTGTAATTGCAGAGTAACTTATGGTTAAGCATCATTATTTTAATGGTTCAGCTGTTATTTCTAGGAGGCATAAGTAACTTAAGTAAATGAAAAGGGAAAAGGCTAGGTAGATGTTGATAACTCAAGTACCTAAACGGAACTGCGATTCTGTGGCTTAGTCAAAACATATTTTTAATGTCTTTTACTTAAAATGCGTCTGTATGAATGTCCCATAACTTATCATAATATTAGGTGTAATAGTCCTAGGTAATGAGAACTCTCTATAAATTTTCATAACGGGAGGTATTGTACTTGATTGCCTAGATTTTTATAGATAACGTTTGTATATTCAAACCCAACATCTACTCGTAAAATAAACCAGGAACATCCAAACTATTTCAGAGTTATAATGACATCCGTAACCCACTTTTAATAAGAAAGCTTGTGACAGACATATATGCAGGGATTTCTATGTGTTAACAAAAAAAAACCGGCCAAGTGCGTGTCGCGGACTACGCACAATGAAGGGTTCCGTAGTTGGGATAAATTTATCCCAAGAACAAACTTAACATTGTAGTTGAAAAAAATGTTTTCGTCGTTTAATAATACTTAAATATTTTGTTAACGTAGTCAATTTTTGTTTTCATTAAAAGTACATTTTATTTTTCCTTCATTTTAGGTTTATTCCTTTTAATTTTGCTTGCAATTTTATTTACGACTGCTTCTGCCGTATAGCTAATCCGTCGAATCCAAGAATCTGCCCAATCTAGGAAACTGTCAAGTAGCGAATCTGCCTAATTTCGAATCTGTCCAATCCGGAATCTGTCCTATACCTAATAAAGGTTTATTTTAAATCATAGACTTCTTATAGGTTTTTCTGTCTCTATCTATGAGAAAAGAACCATTCTCTGTATTTTTTTTCAAAATTTTTGGCTTAGTAGTTTCGGAGTTACGGGGGAAGGATGGTTAATTTTAATCAATTTTCTTAAATATCTTTAAAAGCATTCATTTTAAAATTACTTAAGTACGTTACGTTTTGTGATCCTTGCAATGAGCCCCTTCATTTGATATGTCACACGGTACAATTAGTAAAAATATTTATTTTCCTAATTATTTGCCCCCAAAAGTGACCCCCATATTCAAAATTCATTTATTTGCGTTACACGTCCGTGTTTGGGTCACAGAAAAACATATTATGTGTACGAAATTTCAACTTAATCGGTCCATTAGATTCGGAGCAAATTGGCTGTGACAGACGGATAGACTGACAAACTGCCAGCCAGCCAGCCACATACACGAGTGATCCTATAAGGGTTCCGTTTTCCCTTTTGAGGAAAAACGAACATACCTATTGATACAATAGGATGACTTGTACCCCAAGGGCGTCATTAGGAATCCGAGTATTGACGATAATATCTACATAATTATGACGAGGAAAAATGGGTTATTAGTAGATGGATCATTGTTCACTATTCTTATTGTCCCTAATATCTTCTTCGTCTATCTTTTATTGAATACAGCAGGGAATACTATTTATTAAAAAAAAAGTATGCATTATAAAAGGCAAAAAGGCGGACTTAATGCTTTCACACTATCTCATTATATTTTCACCTGTAAAGATAGTTATTAAGAGGAAATAAATAAATTTTCAACCAGCTTTAACAAATTTTCTGAACTTTATCAGTCAGTTTCAAATTAAGCAAAAATTTAATTATAGTGAAACACACATTAAATTAGGTATTTATCTATCCCCCACACCCCCAATTTCGTTACCACTAAGCCAACACAACCCCCCAACACCTTAAGCCCTATAATTCTTTTCTGTTCGGCCTCCATAACTTTCCATCAGTCTTCTTCGCAATATCCATAATTTCCTCAAGACGACAGGTAGACTGGTCACGTAGGGCTGTGCGATCCATCACGAATCTCATTGGTAGGTGGTTGGGGGGGAAGGACTTACTGGGTATTAGAAGTTATGAGATCACTTGTAGATATATTTTGAAGAGGGGATAAGTTTGGAAAAACTTCGGAACTTAGGAAGTTATGGTTCTTTGAACTACAGTCACTCAAAAATGTTGGTTCATAATTACAGATGAAGCCAATGTTTGATGAAAGTTACAAACAATGGCTTCATTTTTAGATACTGAAAAAGAGACCTTATCATCAGCAATCTGAATCGGTGCCACAATACAAAATTTAATTTTAGCAAACTTTACATGCAATTTTGGCGTTAACAATGCTTTTTCACATTTTCAGTTTTCGTCAAAATCAAGCAGGAGCCTTCTAAACACTGTTCGTTTTTCTTAACAGTTTATGTTTCCATCCTGCATTTTTATCTCAAACACTTATCCTCTTAGTATGTGTTAAGAGTCAGTAACTACTTACCATTGGAACCATGATAGGTCGAAGCCAACAATAACTGTACCTGTATTCTCCAATGGAGTATGCAGAAGTATTCAGTACTCCCACTTTTTGCCACTAATATTAACTTAATTCGCATATGACTGTAAATTCCAGTTGAAAATATAGTGAACTGACGTCTAAGTCTGTAATAGAGGTCAGTGCACTATACTTTAGAATTAAATACCCGGTCTTTTTTAGAATTACCCTAATATCCAAAAAATACCTCGCATCCCAGTTTTCACATCCCTCTTTCCCACCATAATAAACTGAATACAAACGTACGTACATAATACAGGCAATATTCCGCACTACCTCAGTGCAGTTGCAGGTCACGGTGGGTCGCAATCCGTCACGCACACGCACCCGTAGCTACGTGCACGTATGGCCCCACACGAGGTATGAATTGTGAGGTAGGGGACCCTAGGGATCCCATGTTTTGGGGACCGGTACTATTGGGGCCGTGGAAAAATGGGCTGCAATTTTCGAACTGATAGAGTTATTGATTTACAATAACTCTATCAGTTCGAAAATTGAAACCCATTTTTGGCGCTGTTAGTGAGGAGCGTGTCTGTGAATATTTCATTGTTTTGTAATTGATGATGCATCGTATGTGAATTGGTGTCGTGATGGCCCAGTGGTTAAGGCCTCGCGTCTCAAGCACGAGGTTGTGGGTTACTAATATGACTTTTTCAATTCATATGTACTTTCTGTCGTCGTGCCTTCTCTGTATGAGAAGAGGCCTTTGCCCTGCAGTGGGACAGTAACAGGCTGGTATTATTATTTCATTATATGCATATAAGTATATTTTAAAATATTAAAATAAAAGAATCAAAAAACATTTAAAAATATATAAAAAAATGTTACTCACCGGTATCGGGAACAGGGTCCAAGCTACCGGCGGTCAGGGTTCCTTTTATTTTTATTTTTTTTTCAGGACGGGAAATCATCAAATAACTTCTCCCGCTCTGGGCAGAGCGAGAGGGTGTGTCAGACTTTTACTGACTAAAACCCACCCGTGTTCCTTCCGTTGCCTGTGTGCCGGGGCCGCAATATCCCTTTCGGACCAACCCGCAACCCCAGCAGGCATTGGTCTTTCGACCCCGTCGGTTGGTGCTGACATCTCTTTGAGGCGCGCGTGGAACACAACGCGCCGTCGACACGGGCCTGGTCCTTATCGGACGGCGAGCTGCCCATTGCTCACCATCCGCAAGCCCACGCCTACGGTGGCCGGAAGTCGGCTCTCGACTCCCGACACCCGGGGCGTCTCCTGCGGCGACTAGGGCCGCGAGGGCGTGCAGCTTGCATCTCCCTCGCGCGCTCCGCCTCCTCCTTCGCGAACATAACTGCTTCGCAGAAGGAGGTGACGGCCTCCCATGCACTCTCGCTCCGAACCATGGCCTGAACCAGGGCCGGACGCGAGAGATCGCCGCCGCCGATCGCCTCCGTGAGGACACGGCGGTGCTCCGCCCAAGCCGGGCAGACCTCCACCGTATGCTCCACCGTGTCCTCCGGGCGATCCACACAGTGGTGACACCCGGGCGTTTCCTCCCGCCTTACGCGGAACAGGAACCTCCCGAAACAACCGTGTCCGGTGAGGACCTGCGTCAGGTGGAAGGTGCGGACGCCATGGCGCCTCTCAAGCCACTCCTCAAAGAGGGGACTTATCGCCGCAATTGTGGCATGCCCAGCGCTGGGTTGCGACAATCGCACACTCCATGCCGCCATGAGATCCCGCCGGAGCTCTGTCCGCTGTGCCGTGATTTCTCGCGGCAGCGGAGTTACACCCCAGCGTTTTGCCTCCTCGCGCAACTCCCACATGTGCGCGAGGACTTTCGCCTCCAGATCCCATGGCGCGGTCAGGGCTCCTGAGAGAGGAACCTTCTAACAATGGGAAGTACTGCTTCCTAAATCAAGCCTTTGATCCAGCTATCTCCTCAGGTGTTGGTCAAGGATCTTGGCTATTAGGCCATTGGCTGTCACGACTATCTGAACAATGATCGCTGATTCCACATCCCACATATCCATAACCTCGCGAGCCAAGTCAAGATACTTGATTTGCTTATCTTTCTCGGTTTTCCCGAGGCTCCCGTCATGCCGTACTGTTACACTAAATCAGGCTTATTGGCAAAAATATTCCTGTTAGTGATGATGGATCGATCCCAGTACGATGTGAAATTTCCATTTTCGAGAACTGGGTCGGGCACATACCTGTGTTATGGGACTTCCGATTCCACATGGCTGTATTTTAGAGCAAGTTGCTGATGGATAATCCTGGCTATAAGGTTGTGTCTATGCAAGTACTCGTTAGCTAGACGAGAACACCCAGAGATAATGTGTCGGATGGATTCTCCCAGACGGTGGCATGCCCGACAGATGTTAACCGTGCCGTCTTTCACAATAAATCTTCGGTAATTGTTCGTCATGATAACTTCTTTCATAATTGCATACATAAAACCTTCGGTTCCCCCAAAGAGGTCACCAAAATGGAGCCAGGCTACGGACGCTTGCAAATTTACATCGGATCCATGTAGGGCCCGGAAATAGCGTCCGTGAAGGTCCTGACCCTGCCATACCTCCCTGCGATTATTAGTGTCAAGCTAGAGCACTAGAGCTAGCACTAGAGGCTTGTGCCAGTTCTCTTTAGCCAAGGAGAGCGGGGTGAGGCCCTTGTCCACCGCGCCTACATCTCGGTGCAACCCCATGTCGGGTTCTAGGAAATATTCCCAATATCTCGCGATTGTGGAGGGTTTAAAAAGCCTCTACCTCCACCCTTTCGCGACCATCACCATGGGCGATGCATTCGATATGCCGTCAGCCACGTACGGAATCCCTGTCCAGGGCGTCGAGTTCGGTCTGAGTCCATTTGAATATGCCGAAAGAGTACATCAAAACTGACATGACTGGCATGACGTTGACGGAATGCACCACCATTGTTTCCACCTGTTAGAAGACTATTAAATACTTTCTTTAGGCGGCGGTCGCCTCGCTTTATATGCGTGACCGCACATTAGTCCACACCAAATTCATTCCTGCGCTACTGAAAGTTTCAGTTTCTTTCAGTAGCTCCATCAGTTAAAAATTGTTGGGGGCAAAGAGTGGTCATCCATGTAGAGGAGGTGAGATATAACCTGACCACCTCTCCTCAGCCGATAACCTAAACCTGAATCCTCCAGCAGTGTGCTTAGAGGATTCAGGGCTACACAGAACCAGAGCGGACTCAAACTATCGCCCTGAAATATGCCTCGCTCGATCCTTATCGGCTTGCTATTCCTCTGGATATTTAAACATCCTGGATAGCGAAGGACCGTCCTCCATTGCCATACGACGTCAGGAAGGTGCGCAGAGTTGCATCTACTTTATACAACTCCAGCACCCTCATGAGCCATGTATGTGGCACCGATTCATAGGCCTTCTTATAATCTATCCAGCATATCGGCAGATCCTTTCAGGAACCGAGAAACTGTTGGCTAATGGCCATATAATGAGGAGTAGCTCCTTAGTACCGCGGGACCCGTTCCTACATCCATTTTGAGAGGCAGACATGATGCAGTTGGTGTCTTAAGTTCGTTAATTTTAGCTCTCAAAATGGATGTAAGAACTTTATAGACCGTCGGTAAACACGTGATCGGCCTATAATTTTCGGGTTCCGCGGTGCTACCAGATTTATGGAGCAGGTGGGTAACTCCTGTTGTTGGAAACGGGTAGTGAACCAAACTCCAAAGCAGTCTTGTACTACGCCGCGAAGTAACCGTGCGACCTTATAAACCATTTAAACTAGAAGTTGTGCAGCCCGTCTGGCCCTGGAGATTTCCAGTTAGGCAACGAACGCACTGCACGAGCTACAATTTGGGGGCAGATTTTAATAGCCCCAATTTCTGTTGGATCTGGTTTTTTTGTGTTGGATCGCAGGCTCGCCTTCTTGAGTCCGGTAACCCTTGGTGTGACTGACAGGCACCGACCAATATTATTATTATGTTAATTGAATAATATTGTTGTTTTTCCAATATCTTCACATCATGTAACTCAATAAAGCTTTGTATGCACAATTTGCAGAATAAAGGTCTCTTTAAAAGTACTAATTTTGGACTCGACAATATCAAACAGTCTGTTCGATGGTTTATACAATTTCTTGATCTTTTTTACGGTACATAAATAAATGAAACTTTTCAGCAGTCCTATAGCGGAATTAAAATCTACTTCAAATAAAAATATAATAAAAACGAAAAATTTAACAATATTATACAGTTTGTTTTTATTAAAAAATAGGAACTTCTGAACGTTAGCTTTAAAAAAATCCGGACAAATTTCAAACGAGAGCCAGTTTTTTCTCAGCAGCTGAACTGACAAGAGTTTCCGATAAGTAAACCCCTCATTTCACTAACAACTACGAGTACGTTCGCTTTCAGTATAAAACTGTGAACTTTATTATTCACCTTTAGGGAGCAGAAGCCTCAATAAAGTAAGCGACCAGACAGCAAACAACTAAAGACTAATTTACGTTTTTTTCTTCAAAACTCGTTTCCCCAAAGACTTCATTATGAAACTTCTTAAAAATTCCAGAAAAAAATCTTTTAATTGCAATATCAAAGTGATCGTCATAAATTAATCTTCATGAAAGTCTCACGACCTTTTTTTTCCCTTCTTAGTTGGCTACTTTTGAGTCTTCAGAGTCTTTGAAGTCTACAACTTCCGAAACGGAAGCCCGATTTTTCCACCAGGGATTCACCAAGTTCACGATACTTTGGGCTCACAGAACGTGAATGATCTTGTCCCCGGAGTGATTATTAAGCGACTAAAAAGGGGCTTTTATGAACAACTTCAGTTAGATACAGGTATTCCGTTTTGAGAGGCCTCATTATTTATTTTGTATCATTATCGCTAAAAAGAAATTTGATTAATTTAGGCTGATTGATTTATTTAAGAAAACGATAGATTTATTTTTGGCAAATAATAAATTAATCAAATATCAATAACTTTTCTAGCAGTTTACAAAATACCTTTCAGTGGATGAATGGTCATAATAAATAAAACCTCAACGTCAATTCAAGGTGATTATCACCAATTTGTTTTAAAGTTAAAAGGGAGATTGGATATGAAAGTTTAATCAAGGTTTTTGTAATATTGCCGGCAGCCAGAATGAAATCCGTTATCTTTTATAAAGCGTTGTAAAATTCCGTTTCAGCTCATATAAAAAGAGCTTTTCATAACCATTCGTCGACAACGCTACAACAAATTTTAACCTAGGTTATTAATTTTTCATAACCATTTTTTTGAGAACCGATTGGCTGATTGTTTTCCGCGCGAAATTACGTAAAGGTATTTAAAGACTTACGTTCAAAAGTGATGTAAATAATCGGCCAAGTGCGTGTCAGACCACGCACGATGAAGGGTTCCGTAGTTGGGATGAATTTATCCCAAGAACAATCTTTTTTTTTTTTTTTTTTTTTTTTTTTTTTTTTTTTTTTTTTTTTTTTTTTTTTTTTTTTAAAAACGTTGCCCCACACTAAGAATTTCTTCTTGTATCGTGGGTGCGTTTACAAACATAGAAACTCACATACACTAACACCCAGACCCGGAACAACTACTTGCAGATCATACAAATATTTGTTCCGTGCGGGGATCGAACCCGCGACACGTTGCGCAGCAGTCGATTGCTCAGCCACTACGCCAACCGTGTCGTCATTAACATTGTAGTTGGAAAACATGTCCTCCCATACGGAATGTATGGGAGAACATGTTTCCCTTTTAATTTCGTTATATACGTATATACTACTGCTGTGATTTTTTTCACATATCCAGAACCAACCAATTAGCTGGCAGGGAGGGGGGACACTTGACTATAATAAAAAATTTCACTTTAAAGCTTAATATGCGAAACGGATCCCTGAATCTAAAAATGGTTGTCACAAACTAGTTCCAACGACACACCGCACCATGGGATAGCCGAGAAAAAAACATCCCCACTTTAAGTGTAGGGGAGGTACCCAAAAAATACGTTCGTTTCATAATTTTGTTTTACCATTTTGTCGGCGTGATTGTTTATATAATGTACACCCATGCCTAATTATAACTTACTAGTACGTTAGTATTGCCCGTCTGTCCGCGGCTTAGCTCCGATATTGTTTAATCTCGGAGCTAAGCCGCGGACAGACGGACAGACGGACATGGCGAAACTTTATGGGTTCCTTGTTGACTACGGAACCCTAAAAACGTGGATATTTTTCTTTCTTTCTATATTTATTTTTAAGCTCAATTTTATTTGGAGACCTTAATATTTCTTCAGTGTTACATATCCTTTCAAGCTTCCAAAAACAGCTTTAGTTCCAATAAAAAAATCTTATGTTTTTTCATTCCCATTACGTTGAGAATAGGCAATTTTTACGATTCCACTCTGGTAGATAACGTAATAAATCTCCAGGACTCATTTGTTTACGGCCTAAAGTTTTTGAGTGCCCGGAATTGTTGTGACAGCATTTTGGACGAAAACAGCTTGTTTGTCTCCAAGACAACTATACATATTATTGTTTAGTAATGAACCTTGGCTTGATTCACCTTTGTCTTAACGCAGGGCAAATTCCTCTTAAAATACCAAGATAGATAGAGCATTAATCACCGTCTCTAGGTGTCGGCGATTACATACCATTAAATCCAGATGTACACATAATCCTGCTGGGGTTGCGGGTTTGTCCGAAAGGGATATCGCGGCCCCGGCACACGGGCAACGGAAGGAACACGGGTGGGTTTTAGTCAGTAAAAGTCTGACACGCCCTCTCGTTCCGCCTAGAGCGGGAGAAGTCATTTGAGGATTTCACAAAAAAAAAAAAAAAAAGATATACACATAATATTTTTCACGAAATATACACCAATTAATTATCACGTTAATTTGTTTCAATTAAGTTATGAAAAAGTTTTCAGTATATATATTCGGTAATCTTGCAGATTAAATGTATTATGCTTTCATTTCCAAACAGGTGACATAATATGTTTGTCCCATTTATCACTTACAATACTGTCATCATCTTTCGGAGTGTATACGATGAAATAAAAAAAGAACACCGTGGATTCCAAAGTCTATAGATAAAAATTTCATCAGAATCTCAGTCACGTCTGCTCCCAGTTGGATCCCAGAATGGTGGATTAGAACAGGACGTCTGAGTCTCGACTGTTATTGTGCGACGCTTACCACAATACTTATTCTTTCTCTAAAGTTGATGCTATCGGGGTTATTCTACGTGTCGAGGTGGTGTCTGCATCTTAATCAGTTGAAATAAAGATATAGGTTATATTTCTGCTGACTTGTATCGTGGTCTGAGTTTCATTATTCATTTCTGTCTACATTGGATCTCTTTAGAAGCATTTTCTTCAGTCTTCTTGCGGTTAAGTGGAATATGTGAAGATTTTTTAATAAATATTTAAAAGGTAAAGACACTCTACTAATATATTTAAGAAGAACATCAACACCTCTGATGAAAATTTAGTTAATTCTTTTCACAAAGTGGATTCATTTATATCAAATGATCGTATGAATAAAATAATAAACTGTCAAAAAGTAGTCTAGATTCGTATTTTATGAAAACATTAAAATCTACGCTTTTATTAATATAAAATCTTACAGTGCACTGTGATCAATTCTAATAACATAAAATTGAATTATATTTACATTGCATTACATTTTGATCTAAAAAAGGTCACCTTCATTTGACCTTATTATCCCGTTAAAATTGAAGTGTACGCAGTCTATACGATATCTTGTTAAAAGGTAATTTCAGATGTGATAATTGATCCCTATGTATAATACAAAATATATATATAAATATACCATCACGCCTTGTTTCTCCGAAAGGTTGGGCAGAGGTGTACCTGTAGCAGGTACAGTTATGTTTAAGTCCCATGTAGTAGGGGGCGAGCCTATTGTCATCAACCGGCCACAAATTCATACTCCAGGCTGAGACTGAGAAATTTTGAGATAGAAAAACCCAATAACACTTTGCCTGACCTGGTAATCTAATCCAGGACCTCATGCTCAGCATTAGCGCTTGCGGCCACTAGTCCAATGAGGCAGTCTAATAAATTATTGTTACTTGTTAATTAGTGCTGAGCTTAAAATTGAAAATTTTTTTTGCTGGTAAATTATTTAAATCTGTCTGGCTGTACTATAGAAATACCCCCCGACCCTTGCTCGACGATGCGCCAGCCCGCGTCGTTGCTGAGCCAGTAGCTTTAAATTCCCCGAACAATAATCATGATATACTTTTGATCCAGCCTGTCCCTCTTACTGTCCTCCCCTCAGCGAACGCCCTAAGCCGAGGTTCGTAATTTTTTTAATTAGAATAGTTTGCCCTTTGCTGGAGGCTTTGAGTGTACAAGATTAAGGCAGCCACAGGAAATCCCGGTTAAGCAGCCAGGACCTTAGTGATCAGCTGCGAGATGCCCCAGTACAAAAAAAAAAAAACTATACAAATATTACATTACATGAATCTTCACTGTCAAGTTTCATTTTCGTAATTAACTTGGAGGGTTTCACAAAAATCGGGTTTTTCATGATAAAAGCCAATTATTTTAAAACCTATAATTTATAAACCCGTGTAGGCATACCCAATACCTACACCTTGAATATACTTGGACTTGAATAATCAAAGGCAAGAATTCTGACACATATTAATGTATCTATACGTATTTAAAATATTGATTTATGACGAATGCCTGTCGAAAAAAAAAAAAAAAAAAAAAGAAAAAAAAACGCAGTTGGTAACTTTTGAGGGGTTGTGGCTAAGTTATAATAGCCGCACGGGTTGATCGACCAGGTTAAGCTTAGCTTGCCGTGGTTGTTCCGTGGGTATGGTGTGCAAAACGAAGCTCTCGACGTAATAAATTCTTATTTACATAATCAGTCCCAATGTATAGATGGTAATGGTGTGAAATCTTCCGGGCTAGTTCAGTTAGGTATACCTCAAGGCTCAACACTGGGTCCATCCTTGTTCTTGGTGTATATCAATGACTTACCATTCAATTTAAGTGTATCTGTGAAGTTGTACTGTTTGCAGATGATACCTCTCAATTTTTTTAAGTAGACAAGATTTTGACGATATAAACAGTGCACTCTCAATGGTTACGGATTGGTTTACGACAAATAACCTAGTTCTCAATGCCAAGAAAACGAAATGTGTAAAGTTTGCCCTACCAAATGTTAGAAATCTAGGATACAACATCGTCTTAGATAAAGAGGTGCTGGAATCTGTAAACTCGGCAGGTTTTCTGGGTATAACAGTAGATGCCAAACTTCAGTGGGGCCCAAATATATTGAGCCTAGCGGGAAGGCTCAGTTCGGCCGCCTACGCCACCAGGAAAGTAAGACAATACACTGACACCGATACAGCTCAAATAATCTATTTTAGTTATTTTCATAGCGTTATGTCCTACGGTATTCTGCTGTGGAGCAAAGCCGCTGATATTCAAAATATATCTGTCCTTCAAAAACGAGCTGTTCGAGCAATTTACCAGCTAGGTGCCAGAGTTTCTCTGAGAGATTTTTTTCGAGGATATTGGTATCCTCGTAGTAGCATCTCAATTTATCTTCGCCAATATCTTATATATTAGGCAAAATATACACTTATACACTAAAAACAGTGAATTTCACAATGTTAACACTAGAAATAAGGACAAACTACGAACACCCTTTTACAGGCTTCATAAGGTTCACCACTCATTTGTTGTACTTGGTATAACTTTCTATAAGCTACCCTCTTCTTTGCTTAATTTGGCTTTTAATGCGTTTAAAACGAAAGTAAAATCCAAGCTTTGTTCAAAGGCATACTATTCTCAACGACTACTTAAATGAGAAGAATAGTTGGTCGCTGTGATTAAATCAAGACAATGTTTATGTTCTTTCTCCAGAATTAGCTTGCCAGGTTAAATGAGTTTATTTATTTGTTTATTTTATTTGACTTTATAAGTAAAGTTATTTAATTTAATTTAAATTTATTGTTGACATAATCTACTCATTACGCTGTTTTTTTTAATGAGTTGTATTGCAACATGTGGTTTGCGTGCGCTATGCTCGTTAACGGGTGCTGCTGGTGGTGACTGGTCATCTTGCTGATCATGGTTTTGTTATTGTTATTAGTTTTAAGTAATTAACTTTTTATTTATTTTACCTCGATGGTCCTAGTTTATCATTTATAACTTTCAATTACAATTATATATACCTATATGTAAACGGGCACGCCCCTAATGCCTTTTTGCAACTTCTCCCACTCTGGCCGGAGCGGGAGGGCGTGTCAGATTCTTACTGATTAAAACACACCTGTGTTCCTTCAGTTGCCTATACGTTGCCAGGGGCCACGGTATCCCTTTCGGACTTTCCCGCGACACCGGCAGGCATCGGTCATGCTGACATCTCTTTGAGGCGCGCGTGGCGCCTGAGGCTTTTATTTAGATACTAAACTAAACGTAAACAGAACTTAAGTTCTGTTTACGTTTAGTTTATATTTCTGCCTGAGTATAGTTCTCGATGTTTTTGGTTGGTATATTGAGAGTGTGATAGCTGACATATGGCTAATTATTTAGATTATGTTTTGTGTTGCGTAGTGTAAATTATTTTGAATACTATTATATACGTATAGAATCTTTTTTTTTTGTTCTTCTAACTGAACAGACAGCTGTGGTGCTGGGGAGTTTGTTGCGCCACTTCTTCTTCCGAGCTGACGTACTAGGAAGTGGAGAAGGGTGGGCGTTTTGGGGGACTGTCTTATGAAATTTTGACGTTCGAAAAGTGCTGATTCTCAGCCTAGTTTGAATAAATGACTTTTGAATTTGAATTTAATGGGTGATCATATTTACATACCAAGACTTCTCCGTGCCTCGGAAAGCACGTTAAGCCGCTGGTCCCGGCTATCATTCGTGGACCTTCGACAGTCGATACGGGTCGTCACAAGCCCGTAAGTCTGACAACCAGTCTTACCAAGGGGTATTACCCAGTAACTGGGTTTGAAAGAGTGCAAAGCCGTAAAGATAATACAAAAAAAACACAAACGCAGCTTCGAAATTCTGATTTATATAATATATTTTCTGCTCCATTAATCTAACATCAGCACTAACCATCAAATAATAATGTCGATAAGTTCTCTCATATTGCTCCAACATGATTTATTTTGAAGTCTAGGTATTGAAGTTTATATTTGAAGTTTGAGAGTGAATTTCTATTGAAATAATAGTCTTTAGTAAAGTAAATAGTGCGAACAGTATTGAAACATAAAGTGGCCGATTCTGAAAGTATTGAAGTGGAAGTTATGTAAAAGATATAATTTTTATTTTGTATCAAACCATTTTTATGTCTAGTTACACTTCATAATATTTTTTCTTACTATTATTTTATTCGTTGTGGTGGTCTGAACATTTTCACCTCAGTTTAATAACACCAGGTTTTGGGTCTTAAGCCTAGCGTACCATGCTAGGTATTGAATCCAACCGGATTCTTTTAATGGCCGAAAACGTGACTTTTATAATGCCATTTTACTTTTATGCTTGTTAGGTTTCAATTTATTAATACATAATTTTTGGTTATTGTATTGGCAACACCGAAAGATTCGATATTTCAAAATGGCGCACCAACGGCCTTCTTGATTCTTGTTCGGGCGTGCGCGGCGGTAGGATGTTTCTAGTGGCTGTGTCGGTTAAAAGATAGATTGGCATAGAGTTGTGGGAGATCTACTGTAAATTAAAGTTACCTATTGTTTTATTGTAAATATTCGAATATTAATTATATAGAGATATTACGTTGGGAATAAGAGATGTGATGGTATTGTGTAGAATATTGGATTTGATGTTGGCAATGAAATATAAATGAATGACAAAATATCTTGGTGTTTCATATTATTTTCCTTATCCCTGAAATATCGTAAATAAATAAATATTATAATTAGTACCTATTTTGAGGTATTAGTTGTTTTAGATCTAGGGTAGTTTTTACTATATGCTATTATCTCAGATACAATTAAACTTATTTATCCTCTTTCTCTCGTATGTACCTTCACCTACAGCTCCCAAACTACTGACCCGATTTCAATAAAACAAGGTGTTGGTTTCATTTTAATCCGAAATATCTTAGGATGGCCAGATACGTCACAAGAAAATCAATATGGCGGACGAAGCAAGATATTTACACCATTTTTAATTTGTTTAGTTTAGATACACCAGGTTACCTCTTCAAATTCCTTATGTAAATGAAATGTAAATCGTAGTTGACTAAAGGGAACACTAGTTCGTTACACATGCCCCCACACATGTGCCATAAAGACTTGTTTACGATGCAAACTTAGTTCCCGCGCAGTTTCGTAAATCATCGCATGTTGCAAAATGATTTTGTTAGCTTCCCTCCGCTTGGATATCCGGGTATCATGTTGGCTATGTTGTATTTGTATTTTTGTATCACAGTTTTGATGTCAATCATCTATATGCGCGTTTTGGGAGTAAAACCGACTCGTATGCCGTGACGGTAATTGGCTTAACGTTCTCTTATGACACATGCCAGAAAAATATATTTATTTTTTCTCCATTTTTATTTATTAGTATTCTTTGATTAAAATTTGTTTCCATAACCACCAATTCCGATGTTTCACATCTGGGAGCCAACTTTTTTTTTTAATTTGGGTATGCTTGGGTATATAATTTAGGTAGGTACCATGTGTTAAAATTGAGAAGATTACTTCCTCCTAATATCGTGACAGCGTGGAATTAGTAAGTTACTACTATCGTGGCATGAACTATCGTGTAGTATTAAATGAGCATTCTCTATTTTCACCAGAGCAGAGCTTGGTCGCCCAGATACTGAACATAAAGAAGCAAAAGGAGTAAAGGATCGTATCAGTTGGCTTTCTGTAATTTCTGCCACTCCCATGGTAAGAAGGCGTGAATTTATATATGTATGTAGTTTCATAAATAAATACAAATAGGTTAGAATGATGATCTGACCATTACTTACAATGTTGTTGTAAATATGTACTTTAAAATAAACTTTAACCTCTGAGTTTGTTTTGATGTTTCTTCTCAAAGTAGTCGCTTAGGAAATACCGACCTCGCCTGGTATCAATAAAAAAATTATGTGTAGAAATGTTATTTTGAACCAATTTACAAAAAAAAAAACAAAAAAAAAACACTCGTCTTGTGTCGAAACGAAATAAATCCAAAAAAAAACATTCATGGCACAAAGCTACATAAATCCACATTTAATCTATTGTTTTTTTCCTCTATTCATAATGTAGGAATTTATTCTGATAAACTGTTCAAAAATAAATAGTTGCGGTTGACAGATTTTAGAATTTTATATAATACCTACTGGGAATTATAAAAAATGGGTTTCGTTATTGTTTTACTACATAATTCGAGTACAAGCTAGGGGTAATGTTTTCAAATTAGTGTTGCAACAGACTCTATTTTTTCAAGTTGTAATTTGGAGATTAGGCTTCATTTTAACGACTCATGCCTAAAATGGGCACGAGCACATGTACCATAACCACACCACATCGTAGCGACAAAATGTGGGTAAAGAATGGTTACATGTGAATAGTGTCGCTGCCACTTATTGCAACTACAAAACTAACTGTAACTACAAAATTTCGTTATGGTTGCTTTGTCGCTAGTAGTTGCGATGTGGTTACATTGTGGCTAGTGTTTGCAGATAGAGACGATTCTGGCTGCGACAGTGTCGTCGCGTTGACGCAAAGCTGTGTTTGCAATATGGCCAGCCATTAGTTGCGCGGTCTCGCTGGTGGTTGCGTTGCGGCTGCAACGTGGCTTTGATGTGTCGCCTATACGGTTGATTTTGATGGCCAAATGTGGTCCAAGTGAATAAACTATTCATCATACAAATTACCGCTCACCTACGTGTTGTCGTTGTGGTGTGGTTTTGGTTGTTGTGGTGGGTAGGTTGTGGTACGACTGATCGGGCCCAAATTTTTCCCTTACCTGAAATGGTCTCGTGAAATATGCTACATGGAATACCTATTTAAGGTCTGGCCATACTGAGACGAAACCATCGTGTGACGAGGGACCCGACTACGCGCGTCGATTGTTTTAATGATTAACTAGTCGCGCGACTGTTCACGCCAGTTTGTAACACCTCCATACAAGTTAGTTGACACACTCGGCGCGAATGAATTTTGTCCCGGATCTCGCGCGTGATTCTCCTCAGTTTGGCCAGAGCTCCAATTCTATATTAAACCAAAGAGAACCCCTTCAGAATACCAACGCTCATCAGACCCACCTTCTGCTACAACTACGCAAACTCCGATTCCTCTCGACGGTCATTCAAAGGCAATGCATTAAGTTCATTGCGCCATCACTAACATTGATAAACTAAATGTTTACCGACGAATTGATGGCCGTTACTCCCCTGGCAATAGCCGGTTACAAGACGTAACAAGAGCGGCTATTAGAGGTAGATTGAATTTGTATTTGATTCAAACATTGTACACGTACAGGTATCTGTAACCAATCTATAACAAATGTAATTCGTAGAATTTTCGGGACTATATAACTTAAAATAATTTATCTTTGGTGATAACATTTCAGTTGGGTTGGTCATGCTAAGAGCAAATGATCAGAGGTTTACAAAAGGAATTCAAACAAGTGTTGTCAGTATAAATGCCGGGTCTTCTACTAAGACATACCAAAAAATAGACTGTGTGTGTGTCTGTGGACATGCTGTAGGTACACTACACTTAAAATACCTACTGTGCCTTTAACCTTAAACATTTTAAACACAAAAATAAAAATGTATTTTATACAACATTATATTGATCCATCCGCAAGTCGGTTTCAGATTACTTTTATCCGTCTAGGTTTAATTTTTTCACAGGGTTTTGTCTGTCTGCTCGCTAAATATTCAAACCAATGCTATTCGACTGAATATCGTACCTAACTAAGAGCAAATAATTGAGATTCTATCATTCCTTTGATACAAACGTTCCTTTCGAACAAAAGGCTTCGAATTGAGTACGAACATGGGAGTTTCCTATGTCCAGCACTGGGATTTGGTAATCTGATTTGAACGATTTAGTGAAATATTCATGCCGATCACGTCTTGATAGCAATTTGGGCGGGTTTTCATATTTAGTACAATTTATGAACTGGCAGCGGACATCTATTTCGAATCGAGGTCATAGTGTCGTGGTTACTAAACGGATAGTGATTTATGGAACCGCAGTTAAACGGTGAGAGTACTTCAGTTGATAACCTTCCATTACTCACTAGTGTTGGGCGTGACGTTGGATATGAATAGTGTTTATAGTTGCGGGGTCGATGGTCGATATTTTGAATACGATTATGGTATGTTGTTATCATGTTGTATGTTGTATTGCAATGAAAGAATAATAGATAGATAGATAGATAAAACATTTATTCAATTAATAAGATATAAAGAATGATAAAAATACTCTTAAAACCTGATTGGATCAGAAGTTGAGTGTCATTCAAATCTCGCACGGATAAAGTATATACTTTCGTTTTATTTGTGCTGTTGAGAGTTGTTTTTGATTTCTGCTAGTTGAAACACTCACAATACTTACAGCCTACAATTCTGTCATTGGGAAAGTCAACAAAAAAATAAATGCTTCATCCATCGATCCACTCGTAACTGTGATTTCGGTAACTGGCTATTAACTCGCCGCCCGCCTCCACTCGGGCCGCACTACAAAAGCCTATCAGCTGCTAAAGCTGTAAGTGGAACGAGATGAAAGGATTATCCGGAGCCAGCGCTGATCCTCGATTAATCACAATCAGACGAATCAGCTGCGGTAGTCTTGGTGATTTTTCATGGCTTTCCCCAAAATGGACAAAACAAATTGGACCGTCTGCGTCGTGTTCTAAAAATAGGTAAGGTAATATAACTTTTCTTTTCTAATCATAAGAACTTAGCTACTTGTTTTATAATATTATTAGCGGCCCGCTCCTGCTTCGCACGGTTTAATGGTTCCGTAGTAAACAAGGAACCCTTATAGTTTCGCCATGTCCGTCTGTCTGTCTGTCGACGGCTTAGCTCAGACACCGTTAGTACTAGAATGCTGTAATTTGGCATGGGCATATTAAACACGCCGACAAAGTGAAACAAGAAAAAAAAAATGGTACCTCCCCTGGTTCCCTATCCATTTGCATAAAATTTTTAGACCTAATATAACATGGCATACTTTTGTTTATCCTAATTATATTTACACATAACATTATTTTCGCATAAAAGCTTACACATAATGTTTTTTTAGCATAATTTCTCTAATCATAATAATGTTTAAGCATAAAATTCTAAAGCATAAATTTGTTTACGCATAATGTTAATAAAACATTTTTTTTTAAGCATAACAAATACGCATAATAATTAACTCCTAAAATGTAACCATGCATGCAGCAAGCATGCAGCATGCAAACATGTAAACAAGCATAGACCATGCATGGAGCAAGCATGCAGAAAGCATGCAGCATGCAAACATGTAAACAAGCATACACCATGCATGCAAGCAAGCATGCAGCATGCAACAGGCATGGTTTCTGTCACGGCTCCGGCGTTGCGGGGCTCCGGCGATCCTACGCGAGCTGCCCGTCGCAGATGTATTTAACGCTCACCACCGCAGCTTCGCCTCAGCCACGGCGGTGAACGTTAAAACCACCTGCTCCTCACCTCGCGGGCCGCCTCGCCCCTCCGCGCCTACGCGATTTTAAATAACACTCTAGGGGTAGGGCAGACAAGATTACGTGGAGTCGGTTTTACAGCGATTCGTTTCTGTCACTAACTTTTGTAACTCAAATTTTGTGTCAGTTATTCCTATTAATTTTTATGCCTTAATAATACTATTATGCTAATAGTCATTAGGGCGGTTCACTAATGTTTCACCAAAACTCCATTGACTAATTTTTAGTTAGCAACCAACGTTTCGTAGACTATTTATTTTACAAACAACTTTTTTATCAAAAAATGTTGTACCAATGTTTGTAAAACGAGTGTTTATAAAATAAAATATTATAAACACTCGTTTTACAAACATTTATTTAGCAAATGTTTCTCTTTACAAATGTTTCGCATGATATTTAATCATTTATACATTTTTCATTTAATATTGTTATTCTTTTAGAAAAAATCACGTTTATACTAAATATATTTTTATAATAAATTTTCTAAACCAGTCACAAAGGGATCATGGTTGAAATTTCCATTTGGCTCTGAAGTTCCTTAAATCTACAAAAAAAAAAAAACTATACATATATTCTTGTCGTTTTTGGCACTCGCAGGCCGCTACCGCGGCACCGCTCGCTTCGCTCGCTCGGCTCGTGCATAGGGATCACAGTTTTAACCTAACCTAACCTAACCTTTTTTGAGAGTAAAAATATTTAACCTAATCTAACTAGTTCGGTTCCGCATAGCCTACTAAAATGATATATTTTTTTCTGTTAGTATAAGTCGTTTCTGACATTTTTTTAATTTTTATGGTTTATATATTATATTAAAATTACCCTTTTGCTGATTTAATGAGTTTAATTTTTAGGAAATTGCGTAATTTAATATGTAAAACGTTTTTATTCCAAACGTTGTTTTATGAGATAACATGAATAAAAAATGAATAATTTGTCAAATCATACGTTAAAAAAAAGTTTATCGGATAATGATTTTCTTAATTTAATTATTTGGCAAAGTTGTTATCGTGTAATGATGAAATAACAAATCATATTTTTGTCAATCGTTACTTGTCAAATGAAAATTTGTAAATTAAGTTTTGGTGAAATGACTGGTCACCCATTAGGGCTCGTAACATTATGCGAATTAAAATTATGCCAAAACAAATTAGCCTTCAAGATAATTATGCCAACATAAACTGTATGCCAAAAAAAAAATATGGCAAAGAATTATTATGGCAAAACAAATTATGCTAAAACAGTTATGCCAAAGTATATTAGGAAAAAGAACATTATGCGAAAAAAAGGGATCCCACCTCCCCTACGCGTAAAGTGGGGATGTGTTTTTTTCTCGTCTTTCCTATGGTGTGGGGTGTCGCTGGAGAGGTCGTTCAAAAATATTGAATGTATGTGAAAGTCATTTTTCAATTTAGGGATCCGTTTGCGAAATATTAAGCTTTAAAGTGCTAATGTCCCTCCCACCGCCAGCTAAATGGTTGTACTTGGATTTATGTAGAAATTCACAGCAGTGGTATAAAGACAGGGTGGCAGGGACATCGACGCGAAAACTGATGCCATGGATTTATTACATGATTCTGAACCCCAAAGCGTTGAAACTTTGCGTCGGTTCTTAAACAAAAAATCTGCTGTTTCATAAAAAAGTGCAATACCTACGCGGTCTCTAATATTATAATAATCTGTTTGTGATACAGAAAATCAGTTTCTTAAAACGAAAAAATATGAAAAACCACAATACTTAATCAAATTGAATACATATTCGAGTCTCTTTTAGTTTAGACTTTTTAACGTCACGATTTTGTATGATTATTCTTGTATCGTAAACGCGTTTACAGACAAATCTCTTCGGTACACAGACAGGTCAGTATAAAAAAAAAACCGGCCAAATGCGTGTTGGACCACGCACTATGAAGGGTTCCGTAGTTGGAATGAATTTATTGCAAGAACAAACTTAACTTTGAATTTTGTGTTCACACAAACGCCTTCCCAACGACACCCCACACCATAGGATAGATGAGAAAAAAACACATACCCACTTTACGCGTAGGGGACGTGTGTTTAAAAAAAAAATTGTTTTAGGGTGCCCACCCTAAAACAATTTTTCATGATTTTACGTTACCACTTTGTCGGCGTGATTTATATATACGTATATAATCATGCCAAATTATAACTTTCTAGTACAATGAGTCTCTGAGCTAAGCCGCGGACAGACGGACATGACGAAACTATAAAGTTTCCTTGTTTACTACGGAACCCTAAAAACAAGTCACATATTAATTTACAATAGGTACCTACTATGTCGTCCATTTCACAGAGCTTATTATATAGGCCTTTAGATACAATAAAGAAAATGATTTCAGTACATATAAAGTAAATAGACAGTTACTTTGAGAGCCCTTGTTGTCAGTATAACGTCTCAAAAAATCATTTGGACGAACAAAATAAAGGTTCTTAGCTAAAAGGAAACAATTTCCATTTATATTCTGTCCCAACTTTTTTTAAATACTACTATTAAATACTAGTAATAGGTTGGGACGAACATTGATTAGTTATCTGAATATTTATATCAATTTTTTTTATTATTTTTTTATTATAGTTATCTTGTTATCTGAAAAAAAACGCTTAACGAAGCCGAGAGTCACTTGTACTCCGTGTAATTGTGATCATTCTGTTGTACTGGACCATACCTGGGAACCTTCTGGTTACGGAGATATTGAAGGTCAAAGTTACAACTTTTATTCATGAAAACATGTTTTAAGTATTATAACTTAACTTTAAATACCTCCAAAAGTCTTTTACCATTGCATGCACCCATATAAGCACAATGTTTTCAGTGCTTTACATTGCGCAGTGTCCGTAAACAGCGATGTTTTACACCAAAATTAAAAGTGTGTTCCCAGCAATAATTTTAACTCATTGTTACTTTGATGAACGGAATGCGTAGACAACGGCTATATGATGGGTCTTTTTACACCCTGTATAAGGTAATGTATCATGCAAAAATAAAGAATTATATTTGGGTCGAATTGAGGACCTATTATAATAATGTATTACCCATAGTAGGGATGGTGCCTGGGTAAAAAAAAAGAAATTCTAATTAGTCCGTCAGTCAGATAATAAAAAAAATATTAGACACGTATTTTTTGCTTTATCGTATTAATAACAACATACTTAAATAAAATGCATTTTAAGTTGGGGTGTGGGGGTCACTACGTCACAAGTAAGTATAAAATCTACATACTCGTAACGTCATGGCACATTTTAACTCAATGTATCGCCGTAATCTATAAATTACGTAAAAAAGAAAAAATACGTTTCCTAATTTTTTTTTACAATCTACAAGGGGGACTAAAAAAAAAATTGTCATAGTCCCTATTTAAAAAGCCTAACTCCCAGTCCAAATGGCCAGAGTGGAACCCAATCCAAACCAAAATCGACTGCACTACGCCCTTCTTATTCCAAATTCTATTCAAGCATTGATAAGTGTAGGCCTGTAATTGCTGACCACAAATATAGATAGACCTAGATATCGCAAGTATCACGATCTGTATGAAATCCAAGCGTGCCATTTTTTGACTACCTACTATGACGCCACAAGCACTGTTTAGTGATGGGAAAACCAAAACGATCCAAAGACACCGCCGCGTGTTGCACCCGTCTCGCCCCACCCCCAGACCCAGATCTATATTCTGTAATACAAGTACAAGTAAAATCCAACATATTATAAAAAACTCGAAAAGTTACAGAAACTTATCAATTAATTCACTGCATTAGTTGTGATCTTCAGTACATCAATAGTCGGTCATGCTGCTTTGTCAATGTTCGACGCTTTTTCCCTTCTACAAAGGTTTCTTCCTGAAAATGTATCGAACAAATACTGCTATACTTTCTTGGGAACCAATCTTTATTTCCTGTCGCTTCAATCCATTGTTCTTTTAAATTGGGATCATGTGGAAAACTAAAAAATCACGAAACATTAAGATTATTTATCAAAATTGTCTACATAATAAATATAAAATACAAAATCATTTCTCTGCTTCCAAAATCGACTATCGAGAATCGATTTGTGTTGCGTAGGATGAACAACACTAATCGCTAAAATTGACAGAAAAATTATGAAAGCGCCTGTACTCCGAAACCGCAGCGATATACCGCTAGATGGCGTTGATGAAGTAAACATCCGAAGTGTAGTTCTCTGATAATTATTGACTTTAAAATTATAAAACAAACAAAATCGTACATTAAATTGTGTTTAGTATGTTCGTTATGGTGTGAATACTGTGCACAAACGTTATCAAAACAAACTATGTGATATATTTTCAAATAAGTAAAGACAATTACGTGAAGTGACGAAACAGAATACAACGTTAATAAACATTAAATAACACTGTGATAAACAATTGATTACGTGAAATACGCTAAAAACTAAGTGACAAGTGTATATTAACTGGAAAAAACTTATGTAAGCAGTTAAAATTGAACTTGGTGTTGTGTGGAAAAAATATCTAAACGATGAATCATCTTTAACGGCTTCAAAACTATTTGAATGATTTTTCCTCAACCACTTACCAATTTCAACCATATAATTAACGTTCGAATAGCCGAAGTAATTAGCGTTGGATTGCTGAGACACTGAGTGCTGGTTCGAATCCCACGAGCTGCGAAACTTTTTGTGTTTCTTAAGATCTCAAATTTAAATTAATATGAACTTCTTTGGGAACATCACACAACGTCGTAATCGAAGAGTCTCCGAAACAAAAAGTGAAGACTTAAATTTAACAAATAATGAACTAGATGGCACCACTAGTAACAGTCTACCCAACATATCAGACGACGAGGACTGCGATGAAATTCTTCAACTAAAAAACAAAATAAAAGAATTGACGCTTCAACTAGAGACTGCACACAGAGAAGTTGAATCCCTAAATATGGACAACACAAATCTCAAAAAGACCATCGAAAACTTGACAAAAAAGGAAAACATTTACAAAAAACTTACAACGGACATTGTAAATAACACTCCAAAAAGGAAAAAATCATCTCAAACAGTTCCTACAATCGATCTTAGCGTTACTCCTAAGTCGACGAAGAAATTTATGAAGCTTACTCCCGAAATGGCTGATAAATCAACTCCAGAAGCTGTACCCCAGATGGTTGATAAGACTACTCAATGTAACATCTATGGAAATAAACACTCAATACGTGAGAACTTAATCGACAAACAATTCCTGACACAAAACACAATAAAAAACAAACTAACTATAATAAGCGCCAACAATAGAAACGGACTCTGCAACATTATTGAGGATCTTTTTGCAACTAGTTTTGACTTTTGCCACTACTCGTATCCAAATGGTAGCATCGAACAACTCCTACTTGGCTTAGAAAATAAGATTAAACACTACAGTAAAATCGACTATTGTGTTATTCTAATAGGAGAAAGAGACTTCTTAAGAACTAAAAACTATCACGATCTAATCTACCATATTAAAGATTCCATTGAAAAACTAAGCCATACCAATATAATTATATGTCTGCCAACCTATAGACAATGTGCTGATTACACAACAATATACAACTCGCGGGTTGAAATGTTTAATAATCTTTTGTATCTGCACAACACAACATATGAATATGCTTATTTACTGGACTCAAACGCTGACTTATGTTATGAAAACACAATGTTTTCGGGTCGTCAGGGTCTTTTAAATGACAGAGGCATGAAAAACGTAATCTTGAATCTCAAAAAAACTATTAGCGAAATCCAAGAAGAGAATAATAGTAACACTGACAAAAAGGACATATTTGAAGATACATCAAACCATTTTTTTCTATGCTAATTTATCAATAATGCATCAAAACATCGCAGGATTAATAAACAAGGCAGACCAATTGCTTTTGCATCTGCTTGAATTTCAAAATCGCATAGATGTAATCTGCGTGACTGAACACTTCATGGAAACTGGATATGAAGACTTTCTCACTATACCTAATTATAAATTGGCAGCTTGTTACTCTAGAGACACAAAAAGAGGGGGAGCGTGCATATTAATTAAAAATGAGCATCAGTATAGAGAGCTTGAAGATATAAAGAAACTTTCTATTCAGGGAGCTTTCGAGTGCTGCGCAATTGAATTGATACAGCACAATATTATCATTGTATGTATTTACAGAATACCTAAATCAAAAAATCTTGAAATTTTTTACTCTAAATTAGATATTCTCTTGCCCAAGATTTGTTATAAAGCGCGCAAGAATGTTATTATATGTGGTGACTTTAACATTAATACATTGAAAAAAAATAGAACTTCCATTGAGTTTACTAACTATCTATTAAGCTACAATCTAAAGTTGCAAATTGACCAGCCCACTAGGTTACAAAGCAACACATGTATAGACAATTTTGCGCACAATTTTTCACAAAAATGTATCCACGATATAATTGACCTTAACATGTCAGATCACACCGCTCAAATTTTAAAGATTCCCGTAAAAAGGACTTGTACAATAAACAGTTGGAATATAACAGCCCGTGATTATAGTTACGATAACCTAATGAAATTTAGATTATGTTTATACCCTTTATCGTTTTGTGAAGTTTATCAAGCAGATGATCCTAATGTAGCGTACGATAGCTTTATTCAAACATTCCGTCTGTTTTACGACTTGTGTTTTCCCTTGATTAACAAAATAATAAAGTTAAAAAGGAATCCGAACTGGTTAACACCCGGACTAAAACGCTGTAGCAAAAATAAGAGACAGCTTCTTTGGCAACTAAGAGCAAAACCCAATAGCAATAACTTAACTAAACTTAAAAATTACTCACAAAGACTTAATAAAATAATAAAACTGACACAAAAGGCAAAAAATAATCATAGGATAATGACATCAACAAACAAATCAAAGGATACATGGAAGATCATAAATGAAAATTAATACTGTCCTCCCCATGAACACATAACGGAAATACGAAGGAACGGTGTTACAATAACAAACCCCTGCGATATAGCGAACGCATTTAACGATCACTTTGTGGATCAAGCAGAATTACTTGCAAATACCTCAAAATCTGCAAGTTATGAGACTCCAAATTCATGTTGCGAATCAATGTTTTTAGCCCCAACTACACCTGATGAAGTCTATCGAATAATACAGAATTTAAAAAACAAAGTTAGTGTAGGATATGACAATATTTCAACAAAGGTATTAAAATTTGTTTCCGATGTTATAGCTGGCCCCATTTGCCACATTATTAACGTTAGTATCTCTTCTGGAATATATCCTGATAAACTCAAGCCAACAATAATTAAGCCCTTATTTAAGAAACATGATAAAACTGATATCAATAACTACAGACCCATTGCTCTGATACCAGTAATATCAAAAATATTCGAGAAAGCTATTTATCACCGTATAGATTCCTTTTTCACGAAACACAATCTCTTAGTAAAGGAACAGAAGGGTTTCAGAAAAAATAAATCCATAAATCTGGCTATCTATGACTTCCTTAATATTATAATGACAGATATCGATAAAAGAATTCCTATTAGTGCTATATTTATGGACATGACGAAGGCTTTCGATTTAGTTGATCATAATACTCTCCTACGGAAACTTAATGCGCATGGAATAAGGGGAAAAGCACTTTCCCTTATACAATCTTACCTGGACAGTAGAACACAGTGTACGGAAATTAAACGAATTTCTATAAAAGAAAAAAAGGAATTTAAATATGTATCCGAAAAACGTGAAATCATTTTTGGCGTACCACAGGGCAGCGTATTAGGACCGCCATTATTTTTGGTTTACATAAACGACTTCCCAAAACATGTCAGTTTTCCTATGGTTCTTTTTGCTGATGACAGTACGATCATTGTTAGACAAAATAAAAATAGTGACTATGAATGTGACATCAAAGACTCATTGCAACAATCAATTAATTGGCTTGACCATAATAATTTGAAATTAAATTTAAGTAAGACAAAAATTATGCAGTTTAGACAGAGAGTAACTACTCCTGACATAAATATATTAATTGACGATAACAAAATTGAAGAAGTAGAACATATAAAATTTCTAGGTTTGACTATTGACTCTAAACTGACTTGGAAAGAACATGCATCAATCCTCATAAAAAAATTAAGTCGCTTCGCCTTTGCTCTATTCAAGCTTAAGAAAGTAGTAAGTCAGGCAGCTGTTATAGCTGCATATTATGGCTATGTAGATTCCACATTACGATACGGAGTAATTTTTTGGGCAAATTCATGTGAGAAAAATAACGTTTTTAAAGCTCAGAAGAGGTGCATTAGATCGATGTGTAATTTAAAACAAACAGATAGTTGTAAACCTCATTTTAAATCCCTTAGGATATTGACATTACCTTGCCTTTATATATACGAGACTGCATTGTTCGTCAAGAAAAACAGTAAATTATTTAAAAAAGCTTCTGAGGAACGTTATAGATCAACAAGACCGGAATATCGACACGAACTATGTCTAAGAGCCTCAAAGACGGCCCTTATGCATAAAAGCATTATCTGCATGGCACCAAAAATATATAATAAAATACCAAATGCTATCAAAGATTTGAATTTGATACAATTTAAACGAAAACTGAATGATTTTTTAATTGAAAAATGCTACTATACCATTGGCGAATTCCTTCTTGACAAAGTGTAAAAACTGACAATTATATATTTATGCTTGACTAACTGATTGTATTTTAATTTTTGTAATAATAATTAATTGTAGGTATTGTAATATGATGTTATCTCAATTTTGACATTTTTATTTAATATATCAATTCTCTTTTGTTTGCATTTCAATGTAAATCAATTTTGACATTTTTGTTTTGTATTTCAATGTAAATCAATTTTAATTTCTGATATTGTTAAAACGTGTATGCCTAATGGGTAGCTTTTTGAGTTTCCATAAAATTACTGTAAGACCTGTTGTATCACCAAAAAGCACACGAATAAATACTTTGACTTTGACTTTGACTATACGATAATATCATTCGTTAACATAGAACGTCACATCAACCGCTCCGAGTAAAAGCTGCAATGTGTTACGAACATACAGCATGCTTTCGATGACCTATGTTTATCTCAAATTTGTTGTATTAGAGTAAAAATAATTGATTTTAAAATGAATTACGCATAATATTAATCATAAAATCACTTACCGATGGGGAAGGAAACGTAAACTTTTTTTTTCTGCTCATATTTCAGTAGTTTTTACAATATTTGTCACAGCGCAACTAGGCATTTTAGATTTTTTGACTGGCGTCCAACTAGCGCGGCGCATCGATGCAGACTCACCGCGACAGTGGCCACGTTATGCATTTTATGCTTATGCCCGGCACGCGAAGAGGGTGCTCTTGCGTTATCTAGGTCTATCTATATCTGTGTTGCTGACACTGTTACCCACAGTTACCAATAATCCAATAAACAGCCTTGCAAACCATACAAAAAACAACACTCTAACTCAATCAAAGGATTCCACCACTATGTCCAGGCCAAATTTGCATCCCAATCTGCCCGATACCGTCGGTAATATTAAAAGGTATTCCTTCCGTCTTACCTGTCGTGATTCCATTTAAATGCACATAAATTGCAGAAGCATGAACCGACCACTATCTCAGTATTCTGCTGGAACTCCTCTGTACTTCTGAGAACATTATTCAACTGTCTTATTCTACTTTGCTTTAAATATTCTTTGAAAGTGTTTTGAATTTTTGACGAGCTGTTAAGAATTTCTGTGGGTAGTTTTGAATTTGGGTCTAGTATGTTTAAAAGAGATTGTGATTTTTGTAGATACATTTCTAAGTATGGAAATACACATGTTAAGATAAGTGCATTAATTAGTAATCTGTCTATGCCCAGTGTTAAAACTAAGCCTAACAAGACAAAGTTATCTACGCTTTTCCATTTCTCTCAGTCACTTGAAATCATAATACAAAGTTTTTTACTTACCCATTCAAGTTTACACTTGATAAACACATAAAATAACAGTACACAGAGCGATAGTTGTCTATAAAAGTTGAAGAACAATATAAAGTCTCGTTACGAACGACTAGTGAAGTGGGTGAGGACTACAATCGAGCCGCTAGCTTTTTTATTAAATGGTAGGTACTTCAATAGAGATGAAGTTGGTCTGAGTAGATGGACAACTTGTACGCCACTTTGTTGCGACAAATTGTTGTTGACGGCGTCATCCTAACTAATAATAATAATATTATAAAGGCAGTCTATAGAGTGCCGCTAGCGGCAGTTGTTTGTTTGTTTGTTACGCTTTCACGCTAAACCGGCTGAACAGATTTGGATGCAATTTGGCACATGGCATGGGTAGACCATGACCTGGATTAGGTCATAGGATACTTTTTATTCCGATATTGTTACGGAATTGAGACTTATGTGGGGGAAACCGCGGGGCGCAGCTAGTAGGTAATAAATAATTGTTCCCACTTGCAGTATTCAACCGTAAGTGGGCTTTATAATGACTATGTAACAGATTTGCAGTGTGATAAGTCCACTTTTGGACATAAGAAAAACAGTTCAAGTCTTATGTAACAGATTTGCAGTATGTCAGAAATCGGCAACAGAAACGTTATAACAAACGAAATTTCAAAATGAGGAAGATAATAAGGCAGCACAAGTTTTTTTTTCTGGTTATAGCCAAATAAATATGACTAAATAGGCATAGTGTTCATTATCATACTGGTGTTTTTTTCATTTGTTTACCATTCACAACAGTGGCTTCCAACTACCCTAAAACCTATCGCTCGTCTACTAACACTAGAATACGGTCAACCAGACCGTAAATCGCCCAGCACCGCCCAGTACGAGCACCGTATCTATTTAATATTTCAGCTGCTTTTCAAAGTAATATTCTTTCAGAGCTTTTTGTAGGATTCCTCTAGGCTCGGTATAATTTGCGGTATTTTTTCAGAAAACCACTTCAGGATTCCATTTGTATTACCATGTTAGAGTCTGTGTTTGTAAATGTGGATAAAAGGTAAAAATCTAATATTGTCATAATACGTTTGTTTCAAGATATTATTTTTAGTTTGAGTAGTAACATTACACGGCTAAGACTAACAGTGGATTATTCCAAAGATATTTATGTTATAGATAAAAATAGAAATGATGTCTAAAGGATTAATTAATTGCGTAAAAGATGATAAAGCAAATATGGAAAAGCACTCTCTCAAGCATCACTCATAGTGATTTATTGAAGAAAACAACAGAGGATGACGATTACATTCGTTTTAAATGTTTGAACCCACAGTTATTTTTTTATTTTAATTCGCTCCTGGATTAACTTCATCGAAACGAAACCAATTCTATGAATGATGTAACCTTTTTTGTGCGTTCATTTTGAATTTTTGCCGATATTTTAATGAAAAGCTTATTTTCATAGTATAAAACCTGGCCAGAGGTGACATAACACGGGTTCGTAATGAAAAAAGGTATTTTTGTATACCTAAAGTGTCTGCAGTACCTATTCAGCTAGTGGGTAAGGGATTCAAACTCAAAGCATTTATTTCAATTAAACCATTTAGAGGCACTTTTGAATTGTCAAATAGTCGCGTCAGTTAGTCAGAAAGTTGAAGCTAGTTGCCCATTTCAAAACGTAGATCTCTATGAAGAAAAACGGGCAAGAAACTCCAAGGACACTCTTTTAAATATAATAATAATACCAGCCTGTTACTATACCAATGCAGGGCAAAGGCCTCTTCTCATACAGAGATGGCACGAGCATTGATCACCACACTTGCTCAAGACGGGTTGGCGATTTCAGACTTATATTACCTAAAGTTCAGGTTTCCTCACGGTGTTTTCCTTCACTGATGTCAGTAATGTCCAAGATAAACTCAGAAAGTACATATGAATTGAAAAAGTCACATTGGTACTTGCCCGGATTTGAGCCCACAACCTCGTGCATGAGAGGCGAGGCCTTAACCACTGGGTCATCATAACATTTAAAATATAGATGCGGGCCATTCTAAATATAGATGTTACGACGATACGTGAGAACAATATACGAAAAAATATTAAAACAATTCAAAATATAAAAATAAGCTCTGGCAGATAAAAGATGACCAGTCTCAACTGACGGCGCCCGTTCACGAACATGACGCGTGGATCAAGACCAGCCAGCTCAACCATTTTATAGGGAACCGAATGATCCAATACACTCGCCACCATCAGCGAGACATTTAAGTGAGCATGACATACTCTCAACTACCATCTTCTTTCAAGTCAACATACATCTTAATAACAATACGGCTCCAAGGTACTCACATTTACAAAAAAAAATTAAAATGCTTCAAAATTATACAACACTATAGAAATAGAAATATCATTTATTTGCTGAAAACATGGTATAAAAGATGGTAATGTTAATAATGTGAACAAACATGTTTTGCTTAATAGATCTAAGCGTGCAAATACATGCATAACGAAACAATCAGTCATCATGCGATTTTATGTTCCAGGAACTCCCTTACACTGTAAAAACTATTGGCAGATAGTCATTTGTATAATTATATTTTGAAAAATCTTGTATTTAATGTTTTCAATTCATTTGGTATTCTATTGTATACCTGGACACACATAAAGATGCAGCTTTTATTATTTTTCCCAAGTATTGGGAGGACATCTAACACGAGCCTGTAGGGGTCGCGCCTGCTGCGAGAATTTACATCGCTTGATTTCGTAAACAATTCCCTATGCCTCCACACAAAGACACTTTCAAAAATATAAAGGATCGGCAGCGGTAACAAATGAAGTTCCTTAAACACCGGCCTGCAAGATTCGTTGGGTTTAAGGCCACATAACGCTCTAATGCATCTTTTCTATTTTGATCGGTACTGTTACCCCACATAATTAAGACATAGCGTAGCACTGATTCAACATATGCATGATATGTTGATAAAGACGTTTTTATGTTTGTTATGTTTCTAATCTGTTTCAGTGCATATACAAACTTATTAATTCGTTTGGATACTGTATCAACATGTGCTTTCCTGTTCATGTCTTGCTCCAAAGTTACGCCAAGAAATTTAGCTGGCTGGTTACTTCGTGAATTCTATGTATATTCATTTTAATAATGTGTTTTGCATTATTTACTTTATTCAATTGTATATAGACGGACTTTTTAGATTTATAGATAAGTTATTTTCCTTTAGCCATTCAAGCAATCTTACAATCACATTATTAATTTCAGTGTCGTGGTCATAAACTGTATTGTTTTTTTTTTTATCAGATGTCACAATAATAGAGATGTCATCAGCGAATAGTATAAATATAGTTTGCAATTTATTTGAGAGATTATTAGAATGTTACTACCAAAAAGAAAGAAAACCATTATTATCTATTGGAGTATTCAACAATAAATAAAAATTGGTTAAATAAAAACAATAAAAAAATGAAGTTCATAATGTCAGAAAAAAATTAAAGGGGAAGCAACTCTTCCAAATAATTCAATTTTTAACTAGTGAGCCCAAGTAGCTGTGGAGTAGGACCAGCATTAAGCCAAGCATTTTTATCTACGATTTTTATCATCCAACTTATGATAGGCTTGTCTACATAGTGTGGGTTTAATGCATGTTTTAAATTTCTTCTCATTTAGTTGAAGAATATCGAGTGGTATTTTTACAGACTTCAAAAAAAGGAAGGGTATCAATTCGACACGTATGTGTGTTATATTATTGGGACAGCAAGATATTCACATATGATAATCTGTTAGGGCTTCCAAACAAATATACAAAATTTTATAGGTGTATGTATGATTGTATGTATGTATGTTTGTCCGCGCATATCTCCGAAACGATTAACCGGATTGTGACCATTGTTTTTTTATTGGCTTACATTTACTTTAAATTAGGCTACAGTGCAAACTTCATCTAAATCGGTTCAGTCGTTTTCAAGACATGGCCTAATACGTGTAAGTGCGACGGCCTGGCTTATTGATACGAGCTACGGGTGTGTGGTGTCATAGGGAAACATCTTAAAACCTTGGTAAAATTCTAGCGCTTGTTAGAAAAAAAAGCCGGCCAATTGCGTGTCGGACCACCCAACGAAGGGTTCCGTAGTTGGTATAAATTTATCCCAATTACAAACTAAACTCAGTAGTTGCGAAACATGTTCTCTCATACATTGATATACGTCACGGTCAATTCTCCAACTGCAAATGTAAGTTTGTAATCGCAAAAAAATTTGGTTCTTTCAAAAGTTTGTTGGGATCTAACTCATCCATAGCAAGGCCATCAAGCGAATTAAACCCTACTCAAAGCAACATAAGGTTGACCTTTTGCCAAAATTTGCGACTGCAGTTTCAAGTGTTGTGCCCTTTAACTTTTATACAGTTACAGCCGAACTATAGCATATATATATCAGCGGTAAAATGCGTCGTTCCACGTCACCTTAACTAGGTACGTTTAGCTTGAAACGTTACTGTGATTGGATATATTGGCACATAACTATCTGCATCTTTTGACGGTTTGATGAGACACCGAAACATGAACTTTTGATCCCACTGCCACTTGAAGTTGAGTTAAAAGTCCAACACATTTGTTTGGGTCGGTTGAAATTACGTTTTCTGGTGGCGTTTTGCCATAAGTAGCTGCTTCTCTTGATTCGTCTGTTGCCTTACTTAAACATATAGAACCGTTTCAATGCTTACTATGAAATTTTTAAATATTTACAACAAAAAAAAATACAAACAAATACTCCTTCTAGTGCTCCCCAACATTATAAACGTGCAAAATTTCAAGTTCTTACTCCCAGTAGTTTCGCCTAGCGTCGATATATGTATGTTAGTCAGTGAGTTTCTCCTTATATAGATAGGTAGGTGCTTTTCTTAAGTGCTGGCACCGACCTCAAAAAAAATTGTAGGCCCCTAATTTGTTTCGTACCTACTTTTGATTTCTTTTTGTTGGTTAATTTCGTGTCGATATAAAAATCTTATTTCATGATTTTAAGTTAATTTCTTTCGAAATCGGTTTGATTTTTTTAAATAACTTTTTTATATTGTTATATTTTACACAGTATGAAGTGTGAGTGGTAATTTATTGTAACATTTTACACACATAAAAGAAGTGTGTATTTTAGAAAATCTGAAGCGTGGTTGTCACTTATTTTACTAAAAAGATGTAGATTTTTCGAACATACGTACATTATGTTTTCAAGATATACTGACAAGGTGCCGTCAGGATGTTAATTGTCTTAAACAGTTCCCTTAGAGATTCGCGTCTGGGGAGGTTGTAGTGTAGATGGCTCTGACAACTCTCTTTTACAGAATAAAGATAGAATTAATATTTGCTGCCCGTCCCCACAGCAAAATATCGTAAGACATGATACTATGAAAGTAACTAAAATAGACCAGTCTCTCGGTATCCACGTCTCTTAGTTAGAGGATTTTCCAAATAGCGTAAGCGGCTGAACTTAGCCGTGTAAGTGATGTTAAGTGAGGACCCCATTGTAGTTTTGAGTCAAGCGTGATCCCCAGGAAAACCATTATTTCGACGAATTCTAGTATCTCCCTAATGAGTACAATATAACATTCACTACTTCTAACATTCGGTAACGCGAATCTTATGCATTTAGTTTTCTTCTCATTTAATAGGTACCAAGTTATTTACAGTACACCAATATTGGACCTTAAGCATAACGTTAGTTACGTCCTCAAGCTGCTGTGCATGTCTGTTTACTTTAAAAATCAATGATGCATCAGCAAATAACACCATTTGTGGTCGGTTTTTCAGTAAAACAGGTAAATCATTTACACTAAATTGAAATCGGTAAAAGAGGAAGAGGATATTTTTTTTCACTAAAAAGAGGAATGAACCCAATACCCAGCCCTGTGGTACACCCATTTTGACTTTCAAACCCAATGAACTACACCATTCAAGTCAGAAGCCCATGAGCGGCTTTAAAACTCTGACATCAGGTTAGTCACTAACCACACGAAAAGAAGAAGACACCGTTTATTTGAACTTGCTGCAATTTATCATTCACATATGATTTTACTAAGCTAAGCGAAAGTTTACCCAGTCCGTAATGCTCAAGTTTCAAGAGCGGTGTTTCATGATTCACGCAATCAAATGCCATGGATAGATCGCAAAAGATGCCTATTGCATCTTGTGCCTTCCCCCATGCGTTAAAGTTGTGTTTTAATAAGGTGACACCGACGTCAGTTGTGCAACGTCCTTTGGTGAAACCATACTGTTGATCGTGTAGTATATTATTACGATTAAAATAATGGAGCATTTGATTTAACATTACTTTTTTAAACACCATGCAGAAAACCTGCAAAACCGATACGGGTCTATAATTATTAGTGTCTTTGCTGTCCCCGGATTTGAATAGTGGAATAACTTTACTGTACTTCATTAAATCCGGGAATACCCTTGATCTACACACAAATTAAATATTAAAGCTAAATGTGGTGCAATTGTTTCAGTAATTGATTGACAAACTTTAGTAGACATGCCCCACAGATCTTCGGTAATTTTGGTCTTAAGTTGCTTAAAAGCTGTTACAACGACCACAGGGTTTATATGTTTAAATTTAAATTCCACAAGACAGGCTGAAACATTCGCTCTTAATAAATTAATAGCAAGTAAGTTGGAGAAATATAAAGTTTCTGTAGTTTTAATTGGAATATTGGTAAAGAAAGTTGCAAATTACGTACTGAGCAACATCGATGTTATCGCTAATGAGACCGCGGGAAGTGTCCAGTGTGTAATCAATATTATTTCTTTTGTTCTCGTTTCATTGTTAATAATTTTCCAAACTTTCTTTATTTTATTGTCTGCTGATTTATCTGCTAATGAAATAAGCTTTCGCTGCTTTGCCGATATTTAAAAAAGTTTACAAAGTTTACTCCAACTGAATGAAACGAATTTTAAATCTTGTATAAAACGCACACTATCTGCCAAGCATATTATAAGTTAGGGGATTACATCGTTGACAAAAATGCTTGGCTCAACGCTGGTCCAGCTCCACAAGGGCGCATAAACTAATTGAGTGGCATTCGAAAATATTGTTGGAGCTGCTGAAGATTGTAAGACTATCTTTAGATTGTATAAATTCAATCTCATAGTATTATATAATTGCATAGCACATGTCTGAGCACTATATACCTACTTTAAAGCTACTATTTACTGGGTACGTCTTTCTTTGACTTGAATGTGCCCTTGCGGCTGAGAGTATGTCATGCTCACTCAAATGTCTCGCTGGTGGTGGCGTGTGTGTTGGATCATTAAGTTCCCTTCAAAATGGTTGAGCTAAATGGTGCTGATCCATGCGTCATGTTCGTGAACGGGCGCCGACAGTGGGGACTGGTCATCTCTTAGCTGCCAAAGCTTATTTTGAATTTATTTTAATTTTTGAATTGTTTTTGCTTTATTACGGACGCTTTTAACGTGCACGTCTCTCTACATTGTTCTCACATGTATAATTACAACATGAATGATGTAACCAATATATTGTAACAATATTCTGATTTAAAAAAGTGTCCGTGGAGTTTCTTGCCCGTTCTTCTCCATAGGAACCTACTACGCGTTGGAATGGGCAACTATCTTCATATTTCTGACTGACCAACCCCTTGACAATTCAAAAGTGCCTGTAATTGGTTTATTTGAAATAAATGCTTTGAGTTTGAGTTTGTTTAAGATTAAGTAGCAACATACTAACTATAAGTTTCCATGTTAATATACGGCTTAAGACCATACAGTTTACATAATCTTTCTCTATTTTTCCTGATGCCTTTAGTTGCCCAGTCACTGAATACAAACTTAGGGCAAATTATATATTAATAGAAATTGTATACACCTAAGCGCTATCTAATCACCCGTCCCATCAAAAATGGTTTTCCTCTCACCATTACCAGGGCAGCATAGGCACACATAACTGATTACTCCAGCTTAACAGTATTACTTATTGATAGCACCAGCAGCCCAATTGGCATGCTGCCACAAGCCTGGATTATGTTTGTTCTACATTCCCGAGGATGGTGGCCCACAGTTTACTGAGCCAGATCATATTAGGTAGATGTTTGTGGGTTATTCTAATTATTATGATGGTACATACGTATAATTAGATCTCTTTCATGTTTTGAATATGAAACGTTAGAGCAGATAAAATAGGTTCTTGGTAGATTCAATTGGAAATGAATTCTGTGTTAAAGTTGTTATCATTGTTGATCTAGTTAAACATACAGCGAAAGTAATAGTTATCACGTCGCCAAAGAGTCTGAGGTAATGTAACATATATGTGTATGGCATAGACATACCATTTATTTGCATATAAATAAAAAAACAGCGCCATGTAACTAAATTGAACTAGATGATTGTCGAGTTTGTTAGGTAAATCCATAAGCATAATATAATTTCCCGACAAATAAGTAGAGCAATGTCGTTGTCACTATTAAAATGAGTGCTAAAATTATGAAGGACGATATCCAAAACGAAATCCTCTACGAAGAAAAACACCCGCGAAAGATGAAAATCTACGCCAAGGTACATGATACATGGACCATGGTAACCATGTACGAGTACCTATGTATCTTACATAGGTACATGGTTACCATGGTCTAATTGAAATTTCGCTCTATTGTCTTTTTACACTGTGTCTACATTTCTCACTCAACTCTCCCGTCGCAGGTCTGCTGGAAGATTTTTTTAATGAATTAACAGTATATTTGTGCTCTTCTATCTTTACGTATGTTTCTCTATATTATATGTACCTACATAAATAATTAGTTACAAAGCTTCCTTGGATAACAGGCTAACCAGGCGTTTATTATGCCTGGAAACTACAAGGAACGGCTTGCGCCTGGTGACAGGGACCATCACGGGACACTGCTCGCTAAACAAACATTTCCACACAATAGGCATAACAGACAGTCCTCTTTGCAGGGCGTGCATGGATGCTGAGGAAACCGTCACGCACGTGCTCTTTGAATGCACGCGTCACCTAGAGTAGAATAGTAACTCTCGGGTCACCCAGATCTTTCACAGATGTTCTGAAGATATCAGGAGATTTAATTAACTTCTGGAGGGAGGTGGGCCGCCATGGCCCACGCACAATGGTCCACCTGACGGACTAAATGCGGAAACCAAACTCTATAACTTAGAACATTAGTTACAAGGTTATTAAAACGAACAAAATTACAAAATCTCACTTTACAGCACGTTTTTTCCTTATATTATGTTCGACCTCGCCTCCTTACTACGCCGCGTACTGAACCTAAACGTGTCGCTTAAAATAAATAGAACGCTTCTATAAATAGACGGAACCTCTTTCTGGGTGAATATTTAATTATCGCATGAAATACAATGGGTTACAGAACAGTGTTACAGGATCTCGAATCTCTCTCTCTAATATTATAAATGCGAAAGTGAGTTTGTTTATTTGTTTGTTTGTTTATTACGCTTTCACGCTAAAACGGCAGAATGGATTTGGATGACATTTGGCGCATGGGTAGACCATGACCTGGATTGGGACATAAGATACTTTTCATCGCGAGATTTATGCAAGTAAAACCGCGGGTCGCAGCTAGTTTTTTTATACAGCAGGACTGACGCAATGTCAATTTCTGTAAGCATAGATACCTCCCTTCCATAAATTTTCCAGATTTTTTATGTAGGCATGTTTTCTCATATTCCAATGCCCATCTAGACATCTTTCAAGCAAATTCAATTACTGGCTTTCATTTGTCTAAAAGCAGAAGAATTCTACTTGCTATTTTTATTCATAATCCCAGCTCTCAGATTAGGTTCACTTTCAAAATTCGGCTGTTCTCAGTGTTGTCAGACCGTTCCATTGAAATATCAATTACATTATCTGTCTGTTATTTTCAAGGTTCTATTTGGTAAGGGAGTAGTCAGTCTAATTTTGATTTCAAAGACTGTTGTACTTAATTTATTGAAGTGTAGATATGAGTGGTTTTTTCATGCCTCGGAATGCACGTTAAGCCTTTGGTCCCGGCTGTCATTCGTGGATCTTTGACAGTCTTTACGAGTAGTCAGAAGCCCGAAAGTCCGAAAACCAGTCTTACCCAGTAACTGGGTTGTGGAAGTCAGATAGGCAGTCGCTTCATGTAAAATACTGGTATTCAGCTGGTATCTGGTTAGACTGGAAGCCGACCACAACATAGTTGGGAAAAGGCTAAGTAGATGAGATATAAGGGGGTTCGCTAGTTAGCCACAATTCTTATTTCCATACAGTAATATTGCCAAATTAATAAAAATAGGTAAATATTTGACAGCTATTTGCGACGTTGCCCACTTTTAGGATAAACGCTCTTATAGATTATTTACTTCTTGGAATTCATTTACTTTTGACTGTTCATAATAAAGGCAACATAAATATAATTAACTATATAAATTCAATAAACAAGTCCCTCTCAAAAACTAATAAAAAGACAATCTTCAATAAGTAAATCATAGACTGGTCCTGCGAACTAAACTAAATATGAACCATTCGACAGATCAATTTCACAGAATCCCTTACAACAAGAAAAGAAAATAACGTCTTATTTGAAACTTGAAAAACGATTTAAAATGTCTTACGAGTATTGTTTAGCAAAAGTAAATAACCAAGAGAGAGAGCGCGGACGACATTGTTACCATCGCGGGTGGAACCTGTACCCTGATTGCGCATGCAAGCATGGCCTCTCTTTTCTTGAGCCAATCCCCACGCTCTTGTGCCAGCCTCATCCAGCACCCTAATTGCGTAACACACGATCTATCACATTCTGTTTGATTTTTACAGTTCAACAACATTCATTGCGTTATTTACGTTTTTGAACAGACATTTTTTTCGAACATATGAAGCAATATGGATTAGTAATAACTTTTAAAATGATTCTGATTATGATTGATCGTGTGTTACTCAATTAGGGTGGTGGATGATGACGATGATGAAATAACCAAGACCTTGATTTGCCGTGGCACTCTTTCGATTCCAATGCTCTGATTGGTGGAGTTATTTATCGCCAACGTGTTAATTGCGTTAAAAACATTAAAATAAACTTTTGAAATCCGGTAATGGAGTGTCCCTCGCCACTAAAGCCTCTCTTTTGTGCCCGAACTTGGCTCTATAATGTGTGTCTGTGTACTAGTTACTGCCAATTATTGTCGGTTTATGCTTTAGGTATTTACGTATAGTTTTTGATAATTTCATATGCATATTCATTAAAAAAATGTGGGTTAAGCCACTTTTGCGCTGACGGCTTCTCTTTCTATCTTTATTTGCATTTCATAAAGATTAATGATCTTACAATGGGCTAAAACACAGGTACAATGATGGCACAGAAAAAGATTTAAAAGGCGGCGCCTCGTCACCAAATCAGTATGATTTGCTTCAATAAATTGTCTTAGTAGTCATTACTATACGAAGCCACATAGATAGATGACACATTTAATAATATTCTTCTCCAACAGTCTTGTGCCACTGACTACTGAGTGGCCAGTCAGTCCGCCATTTTCCACGAGGCCACGACTCCTTCTACTGCTTTTTATTTCAACATAATACATTACTTTTTAAGAGTATCATTGTGCCTACTTCACCCCGTTTCTCTCCAATGTTCCTAGTGTGAAGCTATTCATTTTTCCAACGGAATCTTTTAGAGACAGTCGCGAGTCTTGAAACCGTGCATGAAGAGAAATGTACGACTACCCGACATTAAGTTCCTTTTCGGAGCTCACTACATGTTTTAGAGAATTTAGTACGCTTTTATTTCAATGTTCTCCGGATATTTAATGGGATTTTCGGAATGATATTGAAGTAATAGGGAAGAAAGAAATTGTTTGAATTCCGCATGGTCTGTCTGTACCTATTTATTTAAAAAGAGGATTATTTCATTGTATGATAAAAACTTCCCTTGCTCTAAAATTAAAAATCAAACGAACTTACCAAGTGAAGTTCGATGATAATTATGTGAACAGCTTCATTCAAAGCGATTTATTGTTTACGTATTGTAGCAGCACTTCCATGTACCAGCCTTGCACGGATATTTAGAGGTAAGTAAAAGTTTTTTTTTTTTTTGTAGGTTACTTTCATTTCACTGGCAACACTATCCTTTTACCCCTATTTTGCCCCCACTGAACTATTTCTCTATAACGGTCAACAGTCATTTTAATATCATTTTGTTGAAAGCTAATAAATATTTCACATTTTTATTTATATAGGGTAGGGTAGGTAACTTTTCTAGGGAGGGTATAAATCGCTTCGAATGAAGCTGTTCACATAATTATCATCGAACTTCACTTGGTAAGTTCGTTTGATTTTTAATTATGTGTCACAGCTTCATTCGAAGCGATTTATTGTTTACGTATTGTAGATGTTCAGAGACGAAAATGTGAAATTAAACAAAACAGGTGAGTAATCACAAGTGCCTTTTATTATATCTAGATAACATTGATTTAATTAAATTCTTAATATAATATTAAGTATTTGTTACAGATTATGACCACCAGTAAGTACTGTAGTGGCAAAGAGATGTGGATCAGTTACAACCTGCCTATTATAATGTTTTGCGAAGACAGAAGATGATACACTCCATCCGGCAGTTTTTCTTATCAAGTCAATATTGACTCCAAGTCTATTGGCTGAGGATGTGGCTGCATGACGAGTGCTGTGAGCATTAAATATAGACGTATCTATACCGCTGCTGTAAAGTGTATCTTTTATCCAGTGACTGAGTGTTTGTGATGAAACTTTTGAGTGTGGTTTTTTGTAGCTAACAAATAAATAATCATTTTTGCGAAGTGGTTGAGTCTTATTTATATAAACCTCTAAGCAGCTAGCGGGACATTTGAGGACGTGCGTCGAAAAAAGGTAATTTTAGAACTGGTTGTGAAGAATTAGGTTTGGAAGTTTTTATCAAATCAGGTATTATTATAGTTATGTCAATAGCAGAATTCACTTGAACGTTGCCTAATTTTATTAATGAAAATGTTTGAACGCGATGCGCAGTCACCAAAGCCAATAGAGTTAGTCTTTCTGGAAAGAGTTTCCAAATCAAGGTCTGTGTTAGGCCATTTTTGTGCTAAATAATTTAGAATTTGAAATGTTTATTACAATTATTTAACCAAGATTTTATACAAACATCGTATTGTTTATAAGTGGAATCAGATAATGATGATAACATAATTTTAATGGATTTACTAGATAAATATCTTTTTAATAATGTTTGCCTGAAAGCTTCGCGGCAACCAATTTCAGGGTGCGGTGCAGATTGTGAGGCATTCTGAAAGGAGAAGTTAACAAAGGGGAATGCCCATCTCCCATACAAAAAAATGCCTGAAATAGACAAGAATGAAATCTACGCCAAATTATCCTTCAAATCGAACGAAACTCAATGACAATTTCAATAATTATCTAAAACTAGGGAGTACATTGTTTAGAATATTTTTGCTAATAGATAGGTTATGTCTCAAGGTTACTAAAGGATTGAAAAAATAATTCAACACAAATCATTTTATTACTTTATTCATCATTATACACTATTAATAAATCATCGAGGAACTGTGCAGGAGGACGGATGTTGGATTGGTACCGCGCCCAAGCTAAGTACCATATAATTGACATAATGTGGGCACAGGTACCAACAGTCCGACGTCCCACTAGGCAATTACAGTAACGATTTTGTATAGCATCCCTACCAGTTAAAGAATTATTAATTATCATATACACAAAATATACTTTGGTTGAAATGTGTCTGCTATGTATTTTCCCTCTCAATAAGTAACAATTATCTGGAAGAGCTAATTCCTCAATCAATAAATTATCCATCTCCGTGCAAACCTCAATACTATACATGCCATTAGCTCGCGTATGCTCACCATAGTAGGATCGAGCCTGCTTTATTTGATAAGTGCCACATGCAATCAAAACCATTTCGCTGTAAGTCAGTTGTGGAAAATCAGCAACATTACTATTATTCACATTAATACTTTGGAATTGCGCTCTGCGTCGATTTAAATTATTATTTATTACATAATCAGCTAGCCTGTTTTCCATAAACATATTAGTATTTATTGTTTGGAGAATATCAGCAGCATCTGGCCTGTCAACTATTCTTGAATGAAATCTATTAACTAATGCTGCCGCTATAGAGAAATCAACCATTAAATGTTTGGATGCTCGGTTAAAAAAATCTTGGCGAAATATTTTAAAATGCTGCTTGAAAATTCCATTTACGACTTCTACAACCCAGCGACAAATGGTTACTTTCCTGCTTTTGTTGGCTTCTAAAGTTGATAATTGGAATTCATTTTCTTGTAATGTTGATGGCATGTGGACACTATAATTACATGACTCCAAAAGTGGAACAGCGTCTCTGAACCCTCTATCCAATATAAACACATCCCCATCTTGAAAATATTGCCTTAGTCTATTATTCGGATCATTAAATTCATTGAACATTATAGTAGCATCGGAAGTTGTTGCGGGATAAGGGCCTAACACTTCAAGAATATATCCATCGGAGCAAACAAGCATAAATGGCTTTACGAGGTTTCTATATTTGTGTAGCGAATATGTTTCTTTTTGATAAAGATAATTAGAGCTCTTTTGTACATAGATATATGTTCCATCCACGATGACTACAGGTTTTCTTTGACCATCAACTTCACCAAACAGTCCATTGGGAATTATTAAATTCCTGGTTGCAATTTCTTCTCTGGTCATATGTCCAATTCCTAGGTTTCTGGGTACAAAATCTTGGTTTAATTTGACTCTTGCTTCAGCCATAAGTCGTTCTAGAGTACTTCTGGGTATTTGAAGTAGAGACGATATTCTTTCATCGGAGTCCCCAGTTCTTAGTTTCATTAGGTAGGCCGCAAGGGCAGTAGAGCCTCTATGCATTTGTGCCAGACGGGGAACCTCGCTCATTAAACTAGTAAATTGACTTTTACTCATTCCAAGAAAGTACCACAACATATATTCCTCCATCGAGTTGATATTTTCGAAATCCAATGATCGGCTCTCATAATTCACAAACGACGCAAAATCTTCTATGTGATTCACATTGAATACATGGATTACATCTTCCCATGCCGGAATTTCATGCCATAAGTCACTGTTTAAATGATAATTACATATTTTGGAATTCCGTGGGACATAATACTTATAGTCCTTAAATAACCATACCCTGAGTGAAAGTGGTACCACATGTCGATCTGTCATATTGCAACCCGGATAGAAACAATGACTTTGAGTATCAACTGCTCTTCCATAATTAGGTAACTGTATGCCTGTCACCATTTGAGATTCTTCACTATGAGAAACTTCAAGTTGAGATGCATTTACAATGTCTGTGGATACTTGACTTAGACTTTGCAAAGAAGCAACAGAAGGTGACGCAGCTCGGTTGCATTGTTGCCAACATGGATGACAGATCAAATCTGTAGAACGTAACTGTAACAAAAACCAAAATCAGGTTAGTTTTACTGATGACTTAAATATTGAATATGATGCACATTCAACTAAACATTATTATTGAAGCAGATTTCTCACCTGTCGTGGTTGAATTCGGTGAGCTACTACATTCATTATGTGCCTTTCACGGTCAGTATTACTTCCCATTGTATGTGATCGTTGTCGTAGAACTGACTGTCCACAGCAAACACACACATGACGGTGACCAACTTGTCTATCTGGGCGACTAGGCCCTGGTGTTTCCGTTATACTTTGGATAGATAATCGGAGACATGCATCACAAATAACACTGTGTTGATCAATCTGTAAGAGAAAGAAAAAAACAATTATTTAAATTATTTTTCAGTGGTTTTTATGAGTTCAACATACCTAAAGCTACTTGTGCAATAATTGTGTTTTACGTATAATGTAAACAAAACCAGCAAAACATAATACTTACAAGTTGCGGTGTTATCCATTGCTGTATTAAACAACGTACTTCATCATTTTGCATTGACAAAGGATTACGTCTCATTCGTGTTATATCGAGATAACAATTAATGCAATGAACAGAATCCATTTTTGTAAAGAAATGGGGGACAAGTCCAAAACACAAGCAGAGTCGTCGTATATAGCAGGTTCAAAGTCCGTGTTCAAAAAGCCAAGTCGTCGTGTTAAGCGGGTCCAATTTCAGTCCGGGTTCAAAAATAGGTATCATGTACAGATGGAACATCAAAATCCTTAAAATATCATAAATATAAAACACAGTATCGTAATAACTCAACGTAACACAAACAAAACAATGAAATATAATGATGAAAAAATTAAACGTCATATCATTGTCACAAGGTTTTGTCAAACGGTAAAGGCAAAGGACACATCTCATACTGCCTAGGTTATTTTCTTTTTTGTAGTTTTAAAAAATAATTTGATTTTATGTATTTTGATTGGCATACTTAGATTGTGAGATTTATAAAATATGTTATTATAATTAATTATGAAGCTACTTTACGGTTTGCTGATTGATTGTTGATGGATAGTCTAACAAAGACCACAGACTAAATAGTGGTAATGTCAAATATGAGTGTTCTTGAATGTCATTGAAGAACTGTACGACGGAAATCGAAATAAATACTGAAATAATAATCACCTTTATACCCTACTTAAACGAACTGAAGAATAAATTGATGAGTTGTATTTTATTCGAAATAGAATTTATCACTATTGGGAATTGCTGTCCATTTTAGGCATTTTCCTGGCATTCCCCTTTACGTTTGGTTCAAAATATATTGGTTTGGAACAAATAAATTTTTGGAAAACAGGGAACCAGGGTTGCGTTGGCCAATATGGTACAACTACTATCCCATTTCCTTTGTCATTAATTATTTTTTGCATTGTTTTTGTAATAAGTGAAAACGGTGGAAATGCGTAGGAGATTATTTTTCCATGGAATGGTGAAGGCATCGATTGCATAAGCATCAGGGTCGTTTTTCCAAGTCATGTACCTGAGACACTTAGCATTACACCTACTCGCGAAAAGGTCTATTTCGGGGTATCCAAAATAATGTGTTATTTTTCTGAATGCATCGTCATTGAGTTCCCATTCAGTGTCCTGAAATTTCATGCGCGATAATTGATCTGCTTCATAATTATCTTTAGTGTTTATGTAAGACGCAAAAATAGTTATACTACGCCTTTCACACCACTGCCAAATTTCTTTAGTTATATTATGCAAGTGTTCAAACTGTATGCTGCCGATGCGATTTATACAAGATATAGCAGTTACATTATCAATACGTAATAGTATTTTTAAATTATACGATTCGTGGGAAAAGCTGCTTTTAACTCTAACTCGTTAATATGTACGGTTCTTTCACTATCTTTCCAATAGCCAAAACATTCACCTGTATTGCAATAAGCTCCCCAACCCGTACATGACGCGTCGGAAAAGATTTCTAAATCATATCGATCACAAGTTAAAGAAAATGCTCCATGATCAATATGGTCTAACCACCACAACATATCACTATGTAAGCTGTTGGGGAGCCGAACTAACTGTTCGTAACTAGGATTGGTAAGTAAACAGGAATATTTAAATTGTTCAAAAAGTTTAGTGTAAAGCCATGCATATTGAATTGCAGGACAAGCTGAAATTAATAAACCTATGAACCGAGCAAATTCACGAAGTTTACATTTACGCTTTTTCAAGAAACTAGAAATGTATTCTTTTATTTTTGCCTTTTTTGTACCAGGTAATTTTAATAACATGTTTTTAGAGTCGAATTCAAAACCTAAAAACTTGCATACTGTTTGCGGTTCTAAGCAGCTTTTTTCTGCATTTATAATGAAACCTAAGTTTTTAAGTAATGTTATTGTTAAGTCAACGTTATTTTGACATTCAAGAAAGGTTGTTCCAATACAAAAGGCATCATCGATATACACAACTGATATCATGCCATGAATTCTTAGATATTCCATAACTAGCTTTAATAATTTTGTAAATACATATGGAGCAGTGCATAAACCAAACGGTAGACAGTTAAATTCATGCAGGCTTATTGTATTTAAAACGGAGGTATTTCCGATGAGATTTATGTACTGAAATTAAGAAGTAAGCATCTTTTAGATCAATTGATTTTTTTTTTTTTTTTTTTTTTGTTATTAGCTTTGAGGCTGTACGATAATCCTCCATCTTAACAAATTTAAGGTTCAATATGAATCTCTTGTCGCCGTTTGGTTTTGGCACTAAAAACACACTCGATATAAATTCTCCTTTAACAGAATTACAATGTGATATTGCATTAATATCTAGTAGGTTTTTGATTGATTTATCAAAATCTTGGGCTTCTTGAATATTCTTAGGAAAAACATTAAGAGAATCAGTACGATATGTTGAACATTTAAAAGGTATTTGGTACCCTTTGATCCACGATAGAATCGTTTTGTCAGTAGTGATAAATTACCACTTTTTGAAAAAATACTGGAGTCTGCCAGCGGTTAGTACCTGATCATTCACTTTCGATGCGGTGGCCTCGTCGGGGACAAGTAGCAGCGCGAACTGCCGCTGGTTTGCGGCGGTGGCGGCGGCCGATACACCGGGCGACCAGCTTGCCTCGTAATGTTCGGCTTGTTGTCCGCCTTCCGGTGCTGACGATTGAAGTTTAAATGACCCTTGTTTGGACCTTTTGGGACACCTTTGGCATTATTAAATTTTGGTCTTAGGGCGTGTTTTAAGGCATCTCCTGATTGCTGTATTGTCTTGGCGGCTTTAACCTTGTCGGTAACATTTTCCCCAAATAACAAACTGCCCCTTTTTGTTTCAAGCAAGGCGTCCTTTAAATTTATATTAATAGATGAAATGACAAAGTTACGTCTTGTTTTTGTCTCCCAAAAATGACTGTCGCATAATATACGACAAGCGTCACCGATGGGTTTCAAAAGTTTTTGTTTGGACGTTTCATTTGAAATTATCATGTCAGTAGCGGATGCTAAGGCTGACAATGCTATACCAAGCTGATTTTGCTTGTACATGAGCGCCGTGTCTCTTTTTACCAGAGTATCCTGCAGAGCTGCCTTTACTTCCAGGTTGAGAGCTGGCGCTAGCAGTAGGTCACAATTTTTAGGGACGAAAAAACTTTTTAAAAGTTTTTCCTTTACATCCTTAGCCAAGCCCTTAGTAAGAATGTCCTGCCAACGATTGGCAATGTCCTTATGAACAGACGGACCCATGGTTATGTCCGTCTTTGGAGCATCACCGAGTAACTGTAGAGTGTCTTCATCTAAGTCTTGGTCTTCCATCACTTCTAGCTGTGCTTCTAAGGAGGTACCGGGTGTAGGCAACAAAGGCGCGGTGCATAGCGGTGGTGGTGAAGCAGTACACGGAGAAATAGCACGTGGCGAGGCATGTGGCGAGGCACGTGGCGAGGAACGAGGCGAGGCACGTGGAGATGCACGAAGCGGCGACGCAGGAAACGGCGAAGCTTGAAACAAGCAGGCTTCCTCATTTTGTGATATACCGCAGTCCACATCTAGTTGGCGTGAAAAATCTGCGAAAACGTTTCTTTTTAGAATACGTTCGATAATAATTGCAATACTTAACACTTTTTAACGTGACAGAGGAAACCCAAGCTTGGTAGCCTCGCATCCCTTAGGCAAGTAAGTATTAACTTAATGATTATGTGACAGTATCAGCCCAATTATGGCAGTACGCATCACTTTTTATAATGACAGAGGAGACCCAAACTTAGTAACCTCGCATCACTGATAGTTTCATAATAATTGTGTAACTTACTGTGCAAGTCTTCTTCAGATGAAGAATTATTACGATGATTAGTCGTTGCCTGCAATTTATTTTGCAATTTTTGTATTTTTCGCCGTAATTCTTCTTCAGTTTTTTCTATCTTCCTTTTCTTGACCATTTTGAGGAGCTGGATCTATTTGTAGGAGCGGAGACGTGCGAAGGCTTGAGCACGGAAACGCGGAATGATATTAAAATGACTGTTGACCGTTATAGAGAAATAGTTCAGTGGGGGCAAAATAGGGGTAAAAGGATAGTGTTGCCAGTGAAATGAAAGTAACCTACAAAAAAAAAAAAAACTTTTACTTACCTCTAAATATCCGTGCAAGGCTGGTACATGGAAGTGCTGCTACAATACGTAAACAATAAGTCGCTTCGAATGAAGCTGTGACACATAATAACTCATTTAATTCCGAATATAATTATTTCACTTCAAAATAGATACTAATCCCAGGACCCAAATATCATAATCTAAAACTGTCTAATTAAACTACTTATTTACAATATTTCAAGGATAAGATAATAATATGAAACACGAAAATATTTTGACATTCATTTATATTTCTTTGCCAACATCAAATTTAATATTCTACACCATACCATCACATCTCCTAATTCCCCACATAATATCACTATTTATTTATTCGAATATTTACAATAAAACTAATAGGTGTAAACTGGTATGACGAGGATAGGTCGTTCCTAACCTTAATTTACAGTAGATCTGCAACCATTCTATGCCAATCTATATTTTAAACCGACACAGCCCCTAGCGGGTCCTACCTTCGTGAGTTGCCGACCCAGAAGCCCGTTGTTCCTCCATTTTGACATATCGAATCTTTCGGTGTTGCCAGTACAATATAATTCAACAATGATGTATTAATAAATTGAAACCTAACAATTGCAACCAGGATTTCGAAAAGCTTATATCGTTCTCGGTTAAAATGCGCAGCTTGTTATGACATTTTTAAATAGCATCGCGCACTGGTTACCTAAGGTCTTCCAAATGTAGTTCGTATCCTAAAAAATTCAAAGACTTTGTAAAAGAAGACATATTTTTAAATCATTGTTTGGAAAACAGGCACATAGCCCACCTGATATTACGTCCCGTAGTATCGTCAAAACTAACACAAAGATTACAAAATCGAAACAAAGTAGGTAAAACCAATAAATCCGATTCAAAAATATTCAAACACGGAACGTGATACCAAATAAAAGTGGAACCCAATAACGCCCATCCAAGCTTCCATTACAATTCTTGAACACAAAGCGAGATCAGATCTCCGTAGTCCGTACAAATAGCCGCGGATGGAGCGCGGTCGATGTCCGTACATGCCGCGGACGGAGCGCGGTCGATGTCCGTACATAATGGAGCAGCATGCATTATGGACTCCGGGATCAACAAATACATTGACATGGAACATTAGTGGCGGATATTTGAGGTTACACGGTGTTTATGGCTATCTGCTGTTGTATATGATGGTCGTGGTGGTGTCTTTTTGTATGTCAATATCTGCTTCACTTATTACTTTCACACAGCTAGCAAGCTTAATGTACCTAGGTATCACTATTTTCTTTGAGTTTTATTTCTTACAGAGTTATAAAATACCCACGTTTCATTTTACATACCTTTTGAGATTCTACGCGGCGGCTATAAATACGGGTTATGTGATTATGTGATGTCAGAAATAATATTTTTCTTTAAAAATATACCTTTTTTGTATAAAACGTATAAAGAAAGTAAGTATGAAAAAAACCGTTTATTCTGACAAATTCCAAGACATCATAAACTTATGTTGTTTTCGTGTTGGTATAATTACATAACAAGGTTTTTGCACTACAATTATTGGCAACAAAAATGTAATATATTCCACATTGTATTAATTACGAATACTCGGTCAACCGCAATACCAGTACCAAACTCAATAATACAAAGTTTATAGATACTTCATCATTGTTCGATACTGTAACCTAATGACGTTCATAGGTAGGGAGCTCGTTAGGTTATAATAAAACACATCCCTAAATGGTTGATTTATTTATTTTACAATATTAACATAACTAACTATTAACACTATGTAGTACTACATTAAATGACTATACAAATAAATAAAAAAACAAAAATCGATGTTCTCACTAAATTATTAATTATTGAAATACTAATTTATTATACACGGTGTAAGGGAGACATCGATGCGCAAACTGTTACCACCAAGTGCAATATCTACACGGTCAAAACACATGGAACAGATGATATATTTTTTAATAACCGACGAAAAATTACAACGCAGAGGGTCTAGAATCATTGTACTGAATTATGGTAACAGTTTGCGCGTCGATGTCCTTAAACCCTGTATACGTACATATGTATTTAGGTATATAAACCCTTACAAACAAGAGGTAGGGCCCCAGTTCACCGTGTGATGCTTTTTGTAGGACTTACAAAAAACATCAGACAGAGGACTGGGGTCGATCAATAAACAACATTTCAGAGAAATTCATATTATTTATGCCATCTCAATTTCTAAGAAAATCCAGTCCCTTTACTCTGACAATATTTAGTTATTGAAAGACCTTTTTCAATTTCTGAATACCGAGAAAATCGATAACACCTACCAGATTGTGCAATTAGCTGTAGCCATTTCATATACCGGGAACTAACAAAATACTTCGCGGAAAAGAAGTTTCAGATATATTCTTTAGATACTGCATTTAAACTTTTTTTGAGTCATAATTATTTAGATTCTTATGTAAACATGTAAAATATGCACGGTGGCTCGGATTTATAAGTCTGGGAGTGTATTTTGGCATAGGCGGCTATCGTTCCAACTCCGTACTTGACAAACAACATTGCGATCGCAGCAAGGTAAAGTCCAAACTAAAGTCAACTTCCAATGTCAAAGGTGTCCTAATTCTCCTTAACGTGCAAAAACAAGATCACTCCTTTTCATAACTTTAAAATTGTTTTGACGAACAAATAGTGGCAGGACAAAGGTTGCATGTGCACTTCACTAACAGTAAAACTAAACGAAACAACAATATTCTGAGCAAAAAGGTAAGTAGAATAAAGAGGTTTGTTTGAGTAGAAACTTGCCGGTCGTGCGATTGTGAGCGATATATCCAGTGCGATGGATATAAAAACCTACCTTCATACTAGACTATGTTCACTCTTTGTTTAAGTATTTTAATGGAGATATCTCCTTAATATTTCATGAAAAAAGTTCCTTCCCCCAACTGCACAGAATTTGAAAAAGTAGAAGACGTTCTTCACATAATGCTGCAGTGTGCCCGGAGCAAAGATCTGAGAGCTGAGTTATTAATACACTTGATGGTAAAGAGGTGAAAGATGCAGTAATATTCTAGCAATCTGTTTCTGAAAAGGAGTATGCTAGAATATCTAGCATACTCCTTGTCAGAAACAACGAGGCTATTGTATAAACTTGTGCGGATTGGTATTCGGAGAAGATAGATCTCATTTATAAGATCATATTATATTTATAAAATGATGTACCTACAATATTATAAGAAAGGCTTATGGAGCGACTTAGCCTCGTTGACCAAGCTCCTTTAATACGGAAAAAAAAAAAAGTATTTTAATAAGTACCAGACTCATTCTTTTTGACATATGTATTTAGTTCTTAAAAGTTGCATAATTCCTATAACTTCACTTTATTAATGGCCGAAGTCTGCTCCAAAAACATACAATTATTTATTCTTTAAACTTCTCATTATAATACTAATGCGTTCTCTTCTATTCATTGCCATAAAAATGAAGGGAAAACGCATTTGAATACATAACAACATTTTATTAAATGAGACTTACACATGGCGAAATTGGGGTCGTACTATGGGTAGCTACACCTCTGGGTTGCCCATCAGGGATTAAGACAGACGTGATAATATGTCCTCGCAACTTTACTAAAACGGCTTCCAGTTTAACCGGATGCAGCTGAATACCAGTATTTTACATGGAGCGACTACCTAGCCTAAACTCCACAACCCAGTTACTGGGCCACATGAGACTGGTTGTCAGACTTTTTTGAACTTCTGACTACCTGTAATGACTGTCTAAGATCTACTAATGACATCCACGTGCTTTCCAAAGTGCGGAGGGGGTGGAGGGGGGGATGTAATGGATGGTTGTATGGGACCCGTACGGTTGTTATTATTTAGCCACGAGCTTCTTACACCCCCGGTTTACCCTTCGCGAAAAACAATCGTGATACGAATATGTCCTCTCACCATCTCATTAAAAAGTCTATAACAAGGTTATTAATTTTTTAAGTAGAAAAATCTCATTCGCTACATTTGAAATCCACATTCTGATTTCGCAAAATGTTTTACTTTATTTCGCTGACGGTGATTTAATTGTATATTTCAGCATTTATTGAACTTCTACAGCCCTTTGAAAGTCTATGACCGCGACTGTAAATAAAACTCTAGTACTACTAACACCGTTTATTCGATTAACTACGATTCTCTATTGCGTTTCAAAAGGTTTTTTATTACAAAATTTAAATTACTTTTATTTTACAGTTAAAGGACCATGGGGATTTTGTATGCCCCCCCCCCCCCTCCAACAGTTATAAAATATGATACATGTCAATATGTTTATATGGATCCTGAAAAAAACCTACTGTCTTGTCCAGTTGCAAAATCGATCCTAACATAACCTAACAGTGATAAACTGATCTTGGATTTTGAAGGTCACATGGAACTCCTCAATGATGAACAGCATTTGTGTATTATTGTGATTGGGTAATTGTACAAAAAAATAAAAGAAAACAGCTAGTTAGATTAGGCTAACCTTCTTTTTTTTTTTTTCGAGGATGGGAAATCATCAAATGACTTCTCCCGCTCTGGGCGGAGCGAGAGGGCGTGTCAAACTTTTACTGACTAAAAAACCCACCCGTGTTCCTTCCGTTGCCCATGTGCCGGGCCGCGATATCCCTTTCGGACAAACCCGCAACCCCATACCGGCGTACTCCAAATTGGAATAACTGTTCGATTAACTGTTTCGATCCATTTTTACAAATCACGATAACGCATTACGCGTCATACGGCGATCGCGGGTCAACTGAGAGAACTGGCGCCGACGGCGTGGGGCGGGGGTGCATGTAGAGGTGCTCGCCGCCGGTGTGTGCGTGCGGTATAGCGGACTAGATTATGCCGTATTACCACCCGCGACAGATTATTTTGGTCTGCACATTTACGAATTGCTCTTCGCTCTGTCGGAAGTACGCGGCCGCGCATGGCGGTTTGTTTGATAACGCAGTTACCTACATTATTTCTAAACGACTTCTATTGTTGCCCACGCTTTCGAGTTTATGCATATTTTTTTTTAATTATTTGAAAGCTTTAACATTTTTTTTAAGTTTAACTCTATGTTTCAATAGTACTACTTAGGGCAAATCGTTTTGCCACGGGAAATCAACCATTAAAATTTCAGCGTGTAGAGCATTCTTTGCTTGGAGTCTCTCTGAGGGATCGAATCCGGAACGAGGTGATCCGGGAGAGAACCAAAGTTGTCGACATAGCTCACAGAATAAGCAAGCTGAACTGACAGTGGGCCGGCCATATTAGCCGTAAAACCGATAACGTTTGGGGTAGGCGTGCTCTTGAGTGGAGACCGCGAATCGACAAACGTAAGGTAGGACGCCCTCAGGGTAGTTGGAGCGACGATCTTCGCAGGGTGGCTGGTAGCAGCTGGATGAGAGTTGCCGAGAATTGAGCTGAATGGCGTGCAATTCGAGAGGCCTATGTCCAGCAGTGGACTGCTATAGGCTGACGATGATGAAGTGAACAATTTTTTTGAAAACTTCGAAAATAATTAAATAATTTACAGTTTCATTTACTTTCTTGGTTTTTGGGGTTCCGTACCTCAAAGGGGAAAATGGAACCCTTATAGGATCACTCGTGTGTCTGTCTGTCCTTCTGTCACAGCCAATTTTCTCCGAATTGAATGAACCGTTTTGGTAGACTTATCAATTTCTGTGACACAAAGAGACGTGTAACGAAAATAAATTAATTTTGAATATATGGGTCACTTTTCAGGGTCAAATTTAAAAACTTAAAAAATTGTTCTGCGTACCGTGTGTCAACAAGTCATATCAGATGAAAGGACTTGTTTTGAGGCTCAGATTTTTTATTTTATTTTATACTAAATACTTTTAAAGATATTTAAGAATATTGACCATTCCCTTATCTCCAAAACTACTGGGCTTAAAATGTTGAAAAAAAATACAGATAATAGTTCTATACTTATAGATTACAGGAAATCCTAAAGAAAGTCTATGGTCTTAAAATAGCATGGTAAATCTTCCAATATTGTACGTACAAAGTAACATTTGCAGTTGGAATGTATCGAGGAACATGTTTTTCAACTACAATGTTAAGTTTGCCCTTGGGATGAATTCATCCCAACTACAGAACCCTTGTGTGCGTGATCCGACACGCTCTTGGCTGTTTTTTTTTTCACGTGACGTTTCTAAATTTTGAGTAAGTGAAGTTAAACTTCTCGGCTTGTACTTTCGAAATTGACTTTGACGCTGAACATTTTTACATAAACTGTATTTTTTGCTTATAGTTAATAGTATTTGTTACATTAGACATAATTCCAAAGCCTGGCAACCAGTCTTACCTGTCTTAAGTGTCAGTTGTTACCAAGGGGTATCCAATACCCCTTGGTAAGACCTGACACTTACTGGGTTATAGAGGTTCCATAGGCAGCCGCTCCATGTAAAATACTGGTATTCAGCTCCATCCGGTTAGACTAAAAGCCGACCCCAACATAGTTTTGAAACGGCTGGGTAGATAAATAGACATAATGTCAAGCCTATATATTTTTCTGTCAATTTTATTTTAAAGTTTTATGCTTTTTGTGTTTTTGAGAAATAATATATAAATGTAATGAGTTCTTATATTATTGAGTTAATTTTGAATGTACCTCACAGGTCGTGTAATGCACGAGATCGGTGATATTTTTTGATGCGATGTTATAATAAATTGACATTCAATCTCAACTCTATTTTAATGACCAAATTAGTTTGACACCCAAAACTGATGGCAAACAAACAAATTAACAAACATGTCTGAACCTGTATTTATTATGTTAACCTGCATGTACGTTTTGGTTATTGTATGTGTACTGTGATTATTGTACTGTGTATGTGAGTATTGTGTGTATACGTAGTTTTATTTAAGCAAATAAATAATTAGCTACGATGGAGAAAAAAATTATCTCCATTGTAGCTTAAAACGTGTTGTCTTAATAAAACACCCCTACTCAATGCCAATGAATAACTAAACACGTTTTTATTAGAACGCAATAAAAAACAAAATAAACAATTCGTTCCTTTACAGGTAAGTACAAAAGCGAGGGACGCTACACCAGTGAATAAATCAATACACTCCTCAAATAAAATGTAACCAGAAAGCGCCAAAGCAACATTTTAATTTTAAAACGCAAAATTTTCGTTCCCGAGCCAATAATTGGTTCTATCAATGGAAACAACGCAAAAACAAACATTGGTACCCTCGTCAATGTCCGAATGATACCTACTTTTAATTTGCCAGTTCGTTAAATTCGCGATGTCACTAGAACTGTGCAGAGGGAGGCGGGGGAGCGGGTGCTGGTGTTCAATGCCAATTTGTACTCCTTATAGAAAAAAGTGAATATTTAATGGAAAGCATTCGGCTGTTTGTGTTTTTATTATTTGTTTATCAAGGTATGTCTGTCGTATGGTGTCATTCATCGGATGCGAGTGACACAGGATGGAGAACTGTATACAAGACGAAGGTTGTGGAGGTTGAATATTATTAATCAATCTGCCTAGCCTTTTCCCAACTATGTTGGGGTCGGCTTCCAGTCTAACCGGATGCAGCTGAATACCAGTATTTTACATGGAGCGACTGCCTATCTGACCTCCACAACCCAGTAACTGGGTAATACGATACCCCTTGGTAAGACTGGTGTCAGACTTTCGGGCTCCTGACGACTCGTAACGACTGTCAAAGATCCACGAATGACAGCCGGGACCAACGGCTTAACGTGCTTTCCGAGGCACGGAGGATTCTCGGTATGTAAAGATGGTCACCCATCCACTGACCAACCCCGGCAAGCGTAGCTTAACCTGATGGATCGACCAGTGCGGCTGTTGTTACTTAGCCACGAGCTCCTCCTACCGCCCCTAGGTTGAATATTATTAATAAGGTATAGATAATAATAAAATTGGGTTCATTATGTAATGCGTCAGTGACTCGACTTAGAAGCGGACATTAATTTTATAGTATCCCTTATATGTGTGTAATACACATTTGCTGACAGACAGTATCTTGATATCATAACTTAGCTCTATTCTTATGAACTGTGATCTTAATAGTGCGGATAACAATGAAACGAGCTCTGGGCTGAACCTTCAGAATGTTATACTTACCGCGTACAAAATATGATATTCATTGAAATATACAAATTTTATAGCAAAAACACACGAAACTCTTATTACTACGACTTGTTTTAAAATTATTTTCAACAGCACAACGAACAAACAAAACACACATCTCGTTAATTTACAAAAACCTCTCTCAAAATTTAGCGCAGAATATTTCACCGTGATACATTTCCAACATTACTTCGTTTGCAAGATACCGTACCAATGCACTCTTTGCCAAATTCATTAAACATAATTAAGATAAGAATTTTAATCTATTGTTTCGTTTCTCATCCTGACAGGGGCAAAAAGAAAGAAAAGTTAACATTTCCCTTTTTTTCGAACCAACGATCTGTGGGCCTAGCACGAACACGCGGAGTAAACGTAATGTAAATTTGAATGATTTTATAATTGAAAATATTCGTTTCTCACATGATATTTAGATAGAAATACTCTTTTTTATCTACACCATAATAAAATACAGATATAAATGTAGCAATTTACATTTTATTTACTTATTTTTAAGACTGACAATTATTAATTGTGCTCGTCACAAATTTTTTATCCAAATAGATGTCAAATATTTCACTGTTTTGATTATTTTAGCAATATTACTGTGTGGAAATAAAAAAATGTGGCTAACTAGCGAACTAGAATATTGATTATGAAATGCAATCATTAATTTCGTAACACCGAATGTTTAGTTTTAGATGTAAAAAATCTATTTGGAAACTTTCCAAATGCGTTTTTTACACCTAAAATGCCAACAATCCAACATCAAATTTGTTTCAATGTTATAATTGCAATTCATTATTAATATTCTAGTTCGCTAGTTAGCTACATTTCTTATTTCTATTCAGTAATATTTCTATAAGAATCAAAACAGGTAAATATCATCGAGAGCTAGCAACTAAAAACGGTTCTAGCCGGCAGTGTGAACAGTTAGTGATCAACTATTAATATATGTATCTCTTTTACTTACACGGGACCTAAAATCTTTTGTACGTTTCTGCAGCTAGAAAATCATTGATGGCTAGTCGCTTCCTCGTCGATGGGACAGATGCCAAAGGATAGTTGTATTTTCGATAGAAAAATCCTTTCAATTTACGTTACGTTTACGGCGCGTGGTGCTAGGGCCTCCTTAAAGGTATTTTCGGAGTCATTTCAATGTCAGTCGTCTTGTCACCTGCTTGACGTGGGAAGATTTTTTTTCTATTCTCATATAAACGAAGGGTATAATAATACTTGACTTCAGTAGTTCAGGAAATGTTGTCATTTTAGCTCTTTAACGAAATGAAGTTCTTGATTTAAGGCTTGTGCAGACCAGTGCGACTTGTCGCGCGATGCGACACCGGGTATTGTTATACTGTGAAGTTTTCTTAGAAATTGTATTGTTCGTGTCGCGTCGCACGACAAGTCGCGCTGGTCTGCACAAGCCTTTAGTCGTGCGTAAAACTAAACCGTAAAAATAATGGAAACGTGTAGGTTTTTCATTGTACTGGATACGCTATAGAACGAAGTCATCTGTGTATTAACTTCATAGTTAAGTGCATAATATCGAGTGTTTTTTTTAAGAGGCGGAGAACTTTAAACGGAAAGAATACACAGAAAAATGTTTTTAAACCGTGACCGTCCATAAAATTGACTATATTTAACAGAAAATTTTATGGTATTCATGTTTGAATACAATTTCGGGCATGTAGACGCCGCGGCTGACGCGAACGCGTAATTTACTGAAAGCTTAATTTCCTTAGCTCTATTCGTATTTAATTTATTTATTCGTAAGTGTTGAAACGATCATAAACGAATTTTCATGGACATGAAATTAGGCCAAATTCCATTCGAAAAGCAAACAAACAATTCACTTCTTACTCAAAGATTTTCCCATTCAAACGGATTAAATGAAAACATTTCCATTCATTTGCCATGAAGAATCCCCGTCGTTATGAATCACGGCCGACAAACAGGCGGATAGCTCGACAAAATATATTACACAACAAGAGACTGTAATGAGAGCCGAGCCTGTACTACCATTTATATTGCGAAATGGCAAAATTTGATATTTTACATTCTTTGAATTAAATATACATGAACAAACAATGCGAAACGAAATATTACTGAGAAATTAATGATACAAGCGAGCCGATGGAATAACGTATTGCAAAATAATGATCGGTTTTGCTCCATCATTACATTAATTGTGTTTTTTTATTAAATAATAATATTACAGTTTAAATTAAAATTGCTGTTTCTTTTGTTTCAGATAATGTTCGCTGTCCACACTCGGATGCGTTGAGGCAATATGTATGTCAGAAAGAGTTTGGACGTGAGGCTGATCGCCCTGTGCACCACGTGCCTGCTGCTGCCCGCCATCGCCTGCCCCTCGCAATGCATTTGCAAGTGGAAGAACGGGAAACGATACGTCGAGTGCTCAGAAAAAGACCTCAAAACTATCCCAAACTCTCTCGACCCAGAAACACAAGTACTAGACTTCACGGGCAACGACCTACAAGTTCTACAAAAAGAAACATTCCACAAATTTAACTTGCTCAATCTTCAGAAAATCTATTTACAGAGATGTAGACTGCAGAAAATTGATAACCACGCGTTCAAAGGTCTCGCGAACCTCGTCGAGTTGGATCTCTCTAACAATTACTTGACAGTCATACCATCGACCAACTTTGTTTTCTTCCCGTCGCTAATGAGGCTCTCGCTCAACAACAACCCAATAACGAGCATAAAAACTCACTGTTTTCAACATTTATCGTATTTGAATACTTTAGAACTGAGCGATTGCAAAATAGAAACAATAGAGAGAGAGGCTTTTTCCGGTCTCAACCACCTGGAGTGGCTGCGACTGAACGGCAACAGACTATCAAATATTCAAGGTGAAAATTTATTCCCCGATACGCTGCGAGGGATCAACTTGCAAAATAATAATTGGAATTGCGATTGCCATCTCAGGGATTTACATAGTTGGTTGTTGAATTTCAATATGCCGCACGCCGTCGAACCAATTTGCTCCCTCCCTGAACGTTTGAGGAAAGAGACGATCACGAAAGTCGGGGAAAACGAGTTGGCATGCTTACCGAAAATGAGCCCTACGTCCGTGTTCTTAGAGACGAACACGGGTAACAATGTGACCCTCGAGTGTTTAGTGAAAGCGATACCCGAAGCGAAAATAACGTGGTTTTATCAGGGGCAGATCATTCATAATTATTCAAGCATGTTACCGGACGTTCGCGACCTGTATTATGTGGAGAATGGCGTAACGGATAAAAAGAGCGAATTGTACATATTCAATATCGGGAACGACGGCAATGGCACGTACTCATGCGTCGCCGAGAACCCCGCAGGCAGGTCTCGCGCCAACTACACAATACGAATACTAGTTAAAGAGGAACCCGTCGTTATAGTGGTCACGTTCCCGCAGAGACACCTGGTAGTCATAGTCACAGTAGTCTTTCTTATTATCGTCTTGCTTATAGCAATAATAGCCGTAGTATTATTAAAATTTAAAACGGACACACGGAGCCGAAAGAAAAAAGAGAGCGGCAAGGACGTGGCGTTATGTAATCAAATTCTGCCGTCGAACCGGGGGAACGGGATGCCTAAAAATAACGGCAGTGTCATTGTGAATGCGCACTCTCATCACGCACTGCACTACACTGTACAAACAAACCGTGATTACGAGTCGAGCGACGTGTATCAAAGCAATAACCTGAAAGGCTTTGTCGACAGGAATCCCGACCTAATTAGCGACGCGGAAACTGTAGCCAACAATGCGCAAAACGAGAACACAGTATTATCAGTATACAAAGCTCAAACCGCAAGCGGCGATGATTTTCAAGAGGAAACCGCATTCACCGCACCGGCAATACCCAGACAGGTTACGTGGCAGGACCAACAGACCATCAACATGCCGCAGAACACTATTAACAACATGTATCAGCACTCGGCGGATGTCCACCTGAATCCGGGATGCTTCCTAGATAACGAAGGCTACCCGTACGACTATGGCCTACCGAAACATCCCTGCCGGCCGCCGATAATGTCAAACTATTCGGTAGTCGGTCCGTTTTATCAGACGTTACCGCACAATCGGCCGAAGAGTCAGAAGCTTGTTTGTAAATTCGCGAAAGACACGGAGTTTAATGCGTCCACGCCTCCCGCTTGTCCTAATTTTGAAATGGCGTTTGGTCCAGGAAACGTGCGGCGTACGTTGGAAGGGTACCCGGTACCGCGGAATAGGCAAATCGCGTTTGTTGGTAACGGGACGGTGTATTATAATGAGGAGTTCGTGCCATCTCCGCCGGAGGGCTACAAGACGGAGCCGGTTCAGTGTTGCACGCCGACGGAGGCGTGCAGTTCATGGGTGAACCCGAAGGGGACGTGTGCAGTGATGGTGCCGATGAGTGTGGTGGAGGGGCCGGGTCGGTGCTACCAGGTGGAGACCCGGTGCGTGGACACTCAAACTACTGACGCCAGGATGCCCGGCGAAGGCACCGAGAGTGTGCTCAAATCTTTACCGCAAGTGGCTAACGCGAAGTGTGCTGCTGATATGTGTTCGGAGAGCCCCGATGAGGGTTACGTCGGTGACGCTAATGATATCTGACGACGACGCCAGACCGATAACGCTTAAACAGGGCAATTAAGACGCTAACAAAGTGATAAAGCGACTGAGTATAAAGTAGTTTTGTAAATATATGAGCTTACGGCGACGGCAAATGGAGGCGGAATCCCATTACTTAGCGAACGATCCTGTTTGCTACCTGTTTTGCAATTTTGTGTATTTTTTTATGAAGTCCGTTTGATACCGCCTTTGTTCGGCAGTCGTCGATAATGGTTAACCAAATATCATTAACAATTTCAATACACAAATTCTTTCTTATGGCGAAGGTGTTTTTCAATTATGCAAATAATTAAAACCACTATTCAGAGTAAGTTAATTTTTCTACATAAAATTCTATTGTATCGTCGATTAGTATATGTTTTGTCTTTACTGATACTTCATTGTATTTACACACAGATTTCAATATTGTTTCATAACGCATTTTTTTCGAATAGTATTTAGCAAGAACATATTATTGCAAACTATTAATTTAAAATTAAACAGGAATTATGACAAATACAATTTCAATTATTTCTTATAAAATGTCGATTCATTATTATCAAAGTATTATTAATAATGTTTGGTTGAATAACTTTCGATGTTAGTTTTAATAAAAACATCTGAAAAACAAAAAAAAGTAGTCAGAATCTGAATGTTACAAAATGTTACTCAAACACTGTCTCAATGTCTTAAACCCTAATAAACTTTGCCTGCAGAATGTTTCCAACACCTAAGATGTTTTTTACGCTAAATAATTAAGCAACCTCTCTGGATCGATGTTAATATGCGTAAGTGTAGTTTTAAATTCTGTGTGACGTCAAAATTTCTGAGTCTCAGAGTTTGCGCAGATGTGCAATTCCTTTATGTATTACTATCTAATATGTACAGCGAAGGTATAAAAATAATTTGACACATTTTTATTGTTAGTTGACACCGGAAATGCTTTATCACCCTAAGGTTGGATGTCACTTCCATGTCAAATAAGGACAACGTCTATTTATCTATGTGACAGTTAGATAATTTCAACCTTACTAAAGTTTTAATTTATTGGGAATAATGAATATGATGAGTATGCTGAAAAATTTGGCGAAAATGCAACGATGCCATTTAAAAGAAGATGTAGTAACAGAAATTGAAAAGAGTATGCTTAGATGGTTTGGTCATGTTGAGAGAATAAATGAAAAGCGACTAACAAAAGGTATTTACAAGGCTGATGTGAGTGGAAGCCGGGAGGGGACGCCCTAGGAGGATATAGTATTCTAATTGGTGATGTTTCAGAAAGGTCAAGTGCGTAGTACTCACAACCGGCGTGCGTGTGTGACTAAGATGTATGATCGTAAATGAAGTAGCGTAGGAGGTGGCTTACTATAGTTTCTGCCTTCCCCCATGGGATGAAGGTGTGAGTATATGTATGTGTTGTCAAAAGAAGTAAAGCAATTACGAGGTCAAGTTTTCTTTATATTTTTCTATTCTCCGATAATTTTCATATCCGATAGTAAACTTTTACTTCGAAATAGGAAATAGTTAAAAGAAATGGATGTTACATTTATTATTGGATTCAGGCAAAAAAATTGTGTGGACTTCCTTAGTTATTAAATTTTTGTATCAAAAAGTGTTGATTTTTGCCTTAAATTGTAAACAACACGAAAAAAGTTAATATTCAAATAAAGCTGAACAAGGATCTTTTGGCGCTTGGCCAAAATCGGAGCTAACGCCGCCATCTTGTATTTTTAATACAAATAGTGTCACAAATAATAATGTCACAAATGATAACCAACAGTGCCCCTTGCCAATGTCATTCAAGTGCCAAAAGCTCCTTGTAGCACTGTAACTGAATCACTTGAGCAATGTATTGAATCGATTTTATTTGACAGTGTAAATCAAACGTTATTTTGTGATTTCTTAAGTTAATGTACCACCAAGATTAAATTATCTGATCTAACATAGGTACATACGAGTAGTATTTAATAAATAAGAATGTAAATAGATGTAAATATTAGTCATTAGTTACTTTCTGTAACCTAAGTAGCTGATGTTAAGTATTAAATTGATATCAGGGTATCCCCTAAGAATAGAGGTGGTGTTTCGATGACTAACTTTTCATAGATATTTTTTTTTATTTTTTTATTATATTGTGATTGTGTGTATTATGAATAAGAAATCTATTCACATATTTTTTATCAGTTTATTTTAATGCGAACCAACGCTCATGTTGTTACCATGGAGATTTAAACTAGCTGAGCTTTCAGCTTTTTAATTATACGTACCATCGTTTTCATTAATATAGCAAATAATGTGCTTCATAAGACCTAGGTCAATTTTTTTTATAAAAAAATGCGCGTTCTATTAAACGTCTTTCAATATCAAAGTTCTGCTAGCTACTACGGAATATCTGAAGGTAAATATAAAAGCAAAAACAATAAAAATTGTGAATCGCCAATAAACGACCAACAGTAAAATTCTGAGTGTCAGTTTCATTATCTATGGCCAGTAAACAAAACCATTTCAATTTCCTGAAGGTACTGACAAGAACAAACCAATCGAAAACTATGGTTCAGCATTTTATTTTGCTCCTCTGGCCGCGAAATGAAAAAACTGTGTGATACATATTAAGAGCGTTTATTCTGAAAGTGGGGAACGTCGCAAATAGATGTCAAATATTTCGTTGTTTTGATTAATTTGGCAATATTACTGTACGGAATTCAGAAATGTGGCTAACTAGCGAACTAGAATATTGATTATGAAATGCAATAATTAGTATCGTAACACCGAATATTTAATTTTAGATGTAAAAAAAGGGTTTGGAAACATTCCAAATGCCTTTTTTACACCTAAAATAGGTACAACATCAAATTCAATGTTATAATTGCAATTCATTATTAATATTCTAGTTCCCTAGTTAGCCACATTTCTTATTTTCATACAGTAATATTAACAAATTATTCAAAACAGTTAAATTTTTGACAACTACTTGCGACGTTGCCAACTTTCAGAATAAACGCTCATAACTACAAAGCTATGTCACTTAAAAAAGGGATCCTGTAGTACCCTTTATTGCATGCAAAAAAAAAAAATTATGTTTCGGTATCATATACTGTATAATATTTATTTTAAAATAAATCATTCATGTATTTTTAATTGTGAAGGAACGTAACATTTGTAAGTTTATATTTTAATAAAATAAAAGGCCTACAGTAATGATATATGAATAAAGTCTACCGTCCAGTACGTAGGATGTGCACGCAGAGGTTTGTCAAGTCAGGCGTGCCGTTAATTTGGTTGTCAGCCACGTCTTCGTGCGTAGCATGACCGTGGGGTGCAGTAGTCGATCTCGCCTCCCTTCTCATACTGAGCGAAGCTAAGTACACGGGCGTAGCCTAACTTTTGGCCGATGTGGAGTGACGTCTTAACATACAAGTAAATAGGACGCAGTGCTATACTGTAAAGTTCACTTAGTATTTTTAAAGTACCAGTATCGGTAGGTTGGCGTTATTCAACTCAGCCTATCTACTGCTGGTCTCTAGGCCCTCCCAGACTACACCACAACACCCTGTTCTCCGCCTTCCACATCCGACCTACTGATGTAAAATAAGGGAAATTTTATTTTTTTGTCAATTGAAAAACCAACTAATGTGCGTTTCGCAATTCATTTGCCTAAAATGTAAACAAACACGAGTTTTCCAATTAGACAAACATCAACTTTATGCAAGTATAAATAACGTTGATTTTAGACTGACTAATACTGTTGAAAAAGTCATAAAAAAATGAAGCTGTAGCGCAAAACTGAACCTTATGTGTAGGTATTACAGTAGTTTTTACTAAAAACTCGTTTTTGTTTACATGTTTGGCAAATGAATTGCTAACGCAGATTATAATTGTTCGTTTATTCAAATGGCAACTGTCATTCATTGACGGCTGTAAGAAATGGTTACATAAAATACGGCAAATTGACGTGAGGTATCAATTTGCTTAATAATTAACTTCCCTGACTGTACATTATTATTTAAAAATAATATTACCTAAAAACCTAAATATAGTATCCTATCTTATTATAATGAATGATGGCACTAAATACAGTTTATGGGAAGTCATCAAGTGTGGCAACATTCCCGGTAATGTTTGAGTGGCTTAAACGATTTAATTTATTTGCGCATACATATGCGTGTAACTTGAAATTAATCAATTTCAATAAGCGCGTAGTAAAATGAATAACAGAGGTTTGAATTCGCTTAATAAATAATTAATGATGGTGTAGTTTGAAATGACTACGTGGTAAGCATGTAATAAACACTATGGAAAATTGATGGGAAGAGTAAGGGTTAAGAAAAAACCACAATAATTATTATTCAGCGTTTATCAGAAATGTGTGTTAATGTATGGCAGCTGATTATTTTTTGCGATTACAAAGTTGGTCCCATGGAGGAAGTTGTTCAATGTGATATTCTTTACCACACCTGTCACACTGACATACTTTACATTATAATATGCAATAAAATTAGCAGGTATCGTTAAAAAAACATACAGACTTCAGACAAATAAAAGCTTAGGTACATTATAATTGTGACAGGTAAGTACTTAAAAACTGTACCGTTTTTACACAGTCATGCTGAAAAATAACCCGACAACACTAAAACCCGGACTCAAATCGATAATGAAAACCGGAACCGCACACAAACGCCATTAGCAACCCAACCCACCTAGAAATTAACGATATTTATGACGACACAAACTTATTCCATAACCTTGAGTAATACGGGGTTCGGATGTTAGCCAAACTTATTAATAATACTGCCAACTATTAAAGAGACACTTCAACTTAATTTATTCATTAATTAATAGAGTAAGAACCTTAATTACTGGATCATAAGTTTGATATTTATTTGGCATGTAATCTGTAGAGTCTGAGTGAGTAACTGGGACAAAGGGACTGTGTTATCATGATGATGGACGAGAATTTTGCATGGTTTATTCGTGCTTGTGTTTACCGTCTTAGGCCCGGACTCCACCAAAGCGGAGATGTGCGGAGATGTCCGAAGCGAAGACGAGTAGAGTAGTAGTAGTGTTTTTCAGCTAGGGTGTATCCACCGAAGCTGTGCGGAGATGCGTAGTGGCTAGATTGGAGCGGAGATGTGTGTGATGTGACGCGGCGGGAACTAGCTCATTGTACGCCGCTCACATCTCTTTTCGTTTCCACTGTGCGCCATCGCCAGCTTGCGAGGCACAGCTCACATCTCCCCTTTGTACCACCGCACCGCCCATCTCAATCTCGGCGAGGCACAGCTCAAATTTCCGCTTGGATCGCGCCATACTTCACTGAAGCTGAGTGGAGACGAGATGTGTGAATAATGATATTCTATTGGTTGTTTAAAACACATCTGGTCTCCTCTCCTGTCGTCTCTTCTCCGTTTTGGTGGAGTCTGGGCCTTACACTACAGTGTTTATTTCTCGTATATAGGGTTCCAACCTCAAATTAAAAAGGAAAAATAAATTTTTGTAAGATCACTTTTTTGACCATCTGTCACAAAAGTTGTTTCCTTATAATTAATTGTAAATTCAAAATATTTTATTTCACATAAACCTACATGGGCACTTAAGAAACGTCAGAAGCTAGGTGCACGGTTCCAATTGGTCGTTACCTATGGAGAAGAGCCGGCAAGAAACTCCACGGTTACTCTTTTATATTAAATACATCTAAAACATAGTATTTCCTTTGATTGATGCAAACCGTCACAGATGGAGAATTCTGAAATATAATCCAGCGCCCCTAGAGCGCTAAAGTGGAAATCCAGACCAAAAAGGATTATACTGATTATAATTAAACTATCGATAATTACGTAGAATCAATTTCAGTACAGTTTTTCAACATGAATTAGCGAATAACTGGTTAAATATTATTTTTAACAAGAACTCTCGACTAAAAAATTAGGTGTTTCAGCTTTTCTCTACAAGTACCAAAAATAGCGTTGCATAACAGAAAATTTTGCAGGATTAACTGACAGGTGAATGAAAAATTAAGTTAGAAAAGTTACATCAGCATAAATGAGGACCGCCTCTGTGTAATGGCAAATGATTATTGTAATTTCGGGCCACGGGTCCGAAGTTTCGGAGATAACTGCGAGTCTATTACTCAACGTCGGATCTCGTTATGTGATGCTAAAGACTTTTATGAACGTAATTGCTTCTTCTGATGGTGGTCTGAGGAGGTGATTAACATTGATTCGACTTTCAACGTTACGGGGTATATTTTTTATTCGTTTAAAGAAGGCTTTTAAATTTTGCTTTTTCTCTTGTGGGACTTTTGTTTACCTGTATTTTTTGTACTAAAACGTATTTACAATTCGTAAATTCATAATTAAAACACGGAAAACATTTTGTCTGCTTGCCACAAAGGAAAATAATCACGAAAATAGTATAGGCTTAGGCTAGGCTAAGCCGGAAGCTTTAGTCTCATTAAATTACGCCAAGGTCTATCAAGACTTGAGACGATCACCGAGGTTGTTGTTTTTTTTACTTCATTCCAGAAAAAGATGAAAAAGTCGTTCTGAAAATACCTGCGATAAAAAGATATGAATAAAGCATGTAATGAATAACTTTGTACACATTATTAATAATGTCGAAACATGTTGCATTATCTAAAAGATACCGTGCAACATTATCTTTTGGCGCCTGAATCACATTGACAAGGGGGCGTTGTTGGTAAACATTTGTGAAATTGTATTGAATAAATTAAAAGCAAAAAAACCTTTAAAAAAAAAGCTTTTATTTAAATGCTCTAAAAAGAAGAAAATAAAATTTTATTTTCTTCTTTTTAGAGCATTTAATAAGAGCTGTTTTTTAAACGTTTTTTTGCTTTTAATTTATTTTTTACTTTTTAGTTATCACTGGCTAGGCTTCTAAGTATGTTCATCTCATTCAACACAATTCATTGTTGCAAGGCAGACCAACGCTGATGACGCCCATCTCGCCAAATCACACAAGTCAAAGTTAATCAACCGATGTTTGTTACATGTCTATTCAGACAGCCGTCTTTGTAGTATACGACGTTGCGTTTAAATCGAAATTTCTGCACGTTTGCAATTGCATTGATACAAATGTGAGCTAAATGTGCGCAAATAAGAAGAAGCTGCGAATGAGTTACTTTCATGTACTCGATTTAAAAACCTCGAATGCATTTACTTTGAACCCTATAATAATAAGCAGTAAACATTTCTACATTATTTTGTATGGTTATTAATAATACTTTATACGTATACATACACTTTTCAAAAGTTTTCGCTGACTAGGCCTAACTCACATATTCTTATGTAGTTAACATTTCTGCTCTCAATACGGTGAAGGAAAACATCGTGAGGAAACCGGCATGTCCTAGAACCAAAAATTCGAAGACATGTGACCTCTGTCATTATGTGCGTGGTAGATTTATAGGCCATTCCCTCTCGAAGAGTGGAGGCCTGAGTCCCAGCAGCGGGAACATATTGACTGATTGTACTTATGATAACATGATGATGATCATTTCTCATGATAATGTTGTGATGCTCTCTTTTACAAGACAAATCCTAAGTGTAGGAAAATAATTATATTTTTCTTTTATGATTACTTGCTCTCTCAACACATCATTATGGATGTATGTATACGTAGTCTCTATAAAAATAGATTGTTGGTTCTAGACTTTGTCGTATACCTATGGGACAATATTTCCATATCTTGATTAAGGAACAAGCTTGTTATTATGTAATGTATACGTTTCGTTTATTAGGTACCTATATGTGTTAAAAATGTTTCTTGTTAAAATGTTATAATTTCTTTGATGGGTAACTTGTAAAAGTATTAATGGGTAAAAAGTTATGTTTGTGTAAAGTTTTTTTAGTTTTATTTGTGAACTACGAAACACAGTCAAAGAAACACCAAGATAGGGACATAATGTTATTGTAAATGTAACACTATCTTTTGTAAGACGATTAGTTATAACTTAATTTTTATTGAGGTAAGACATAGCTATAAATAAATCTATTCAGTCTATCTTTGTGTAATACATACAATTAACTAATAAGTTGGATTTAAACAATGAAAAATATTGCGAGTTGTGGTGAAAAGTTTTATTATTGAACTAGCTGCTGCCAGCGGTTTTGCGAGCTTCGACGCTCTTTCTTTAATATAATAAATATCTTTAAACCTAAACCTAACATGACTGTAACCACATGTTAAGTTTGAGATAGTTAATTTGATCAATAATGTCAATAACAAATTTCCAAAGTTATAAACAAATTTACACCACAACTCACAAGTTGTAGAAAATTCCACGTTATTTATAAACCAGGTTGGACCCGACACTGGATACTGGATAGCTCACGAGTTGACTAGCACATGATATCACAATGTTACTCTTTATTGGAAATAAACTGTAGATGTGCATGAAATTGGAATAAAAGTGTATTTTTAGCTTGTTTATTTTCTTTGAAAACCCTTCTTTATGATGTTACGCCCCATTTCTAATAGTAATTTTTTTTTGGGAAAATAATTATTAAATAAATTGACTAAGTACTGTAAGTTGTCTTTTTGATTATTGAATGGGAAAACTCTATTTTTGTACGCTGCAAGTCGGTGCAATAAGAAAATACGTTTATTTGCGGTAACACATGACGCAAGGTAAGAACAAAACACGAAAATAAACAGTTCCGGGGAAAACATGCGTCACATCCACGCAAAACGGCCATCGCTCAGCATAAAGCTGCGACCCTATGCGAGACAGAGCCCCAGCACTGGTTTTCAGTGACAGCCGGCGTTGACGTTATGACGTCAACCGGTGCAGCAGAGAAAAATAACAAAAATACTATCAAAACTACTCTCGGTACAAAATTTGCCAATTAACGTCGTGTCTTACTTGAATAAAATCACCAGGTCGCATATTTTACCCTATAGAGTTGTGTATAATTAGCAATATAAGAGAGGCTAACCAGTAGCTAATTGACAACAGATTACTGCTGTGATTGTGCAAGAGCAGTGCAGGAAGACCTCGCGAAAATTAAAATACTCCGTGATGCCATGGAAACACTGCTGGATATACCGCCAAAGCATTTTAGCTACATATATCCCTAACATCGTGTAGACCAAACGATTTATCTCAGTACATTCACATTTCGTTGACCCAAAAACGTCTCATGAACAATTCATTTGTCATCGACAAATAGGAGTTAAAAGTAAGCCTACAAAGTTACAATTTGAGTTGAACCTTTTTCTCGCAGGTGTAAATACCAATATTTGTGGCGGAGGGCCCGCCCACACACGGCCGCTCCGCATGACTGGGTAATGCTCACTGAAGTTTGAAGTGCGTGGTACTGTCAACATAGAGAGCAATGTATAATGTTTCAAAATACTAAATTCAGTGATAAAAAATAATGTCATTATTACTTCGCTAAATCAGTGAGCACAAACTGAAGATGTATAATGAAAAATGCAATACATAGGTTAGGTGTTGACGTCAAAATTGTGCGCCAAAGCTAAAAGACTAGAGGCAACGGCCCTGGCAAGAAAAATTCGCCTGTCTATCGTTTTTGGCTACTTATATAATATAAATGTCGTCAAAAGTTCAGCATTACCGATTATTTATAGTCGTTTAATCATAAATAAAAATAGCGATCAATCAGGATATAAGCCAGCTACATCGTCTTCTACGTAAGATTAATATAATAGCTAAATGTAGGTGGGAGGATTTCCATTCCTCTTATCAAAGGAATTCTATTCCCGATTTGAGCACACCAATTTTATCTCCGTGACCATGGACGGGAAATATTCTAAAAATGTTAGCATGCATCATTTTTATATAAGCTCAAGATTATATAAGGGGAATCGAATAGACGGGAATTCTCGTGACCGTAAAAAGGTAAAACTGGATTAAGTATGTATGAGGCCATTAGTGTGCCTTGCCGGGTGTCGGCGGGCGAGCGAAACTTTGCTATATTGTGCCTGTATCTTAATAATATGGAAGAGATGTCTTAACTCATCAGTGGCGGACCTTTGCATGTCTGAACTTATGACTTAAAAAAAGAACAGCAGGGCAATTGCGTAACGCACTTACAAGGGCAATGACTTTCATTTTGACTGTTCAACAATATCTCTTGCGTTATTTTTGTTGTTGAGCAGACGAATTTTTCAAATATATGTATAAAGCAATGGGTCAGCGATTTTCTTCAAAATCATTTGTCTTGCGATTGAAAGTGTGTTACACAATTAATGTCCAGGTTACTTTACTTTGTGTAAATTATTTCATAACCACTGCTCTCAAAACGGTGAAGGAAACCGGATGTCCTAGAAATAAAAATTCCAAGAGATGTGACATTACCAACCCACACAGGGCCCGCGTAGTGGAATTCGGCCCACTGCCTCTCACAGAGAGGCCTGTATCCCAGTTGTGGGAATATTCTAGGTTGATTACGCTTGGCTATAAAAAAGCAAAAAATATATAAATTCTTGGTAATCTTTTATCTGCTCTTTCTTATACAAAAAAGTTGTTAAAACATTTTGGATCAGACAATTAGTTCAAGCGTTAAGTACTTCTTTAAATATTCAAGTAATTAAGAATAATGAAAATCTTTTACTTAAAAATTATTATGGACCAACGAGCGTTCTCCAAGAATTCCTTTGAGGGTTCTAAAAGCGTAATAAAATTTTCCTCGTAACTAAAATTGGCAAATTATATAATAATGACTCAATATTATATTCAAATATTCTTACGAAAAATTAAGATCTGTTAAAGACTTTTGTGAAACTTTTTCAATGATTAAATATAGACCCAATTCTGTTATAAGATTGAACCTACATGTAAAAAAAAAATTGGCGTTTTAAAATCCGAAGTGATGAAAAATGCCAATGAAAACCCATTGCAACGAAATAAAAACTAAATAAAACATTTTCTACAATTTAATGAACGTGACCACACACAACAATGCTATCAGTAAACCATCAAGCTATCTAAAAGTGCTTGTCCTAAATTGAAAACTGATAAAACATCACAGAACTTGGGCTTCTATCTTTTTACGGCACCCGCGGATATGAAATCGATGGACCCGGAATCCGACTGCGCAAAACAGAGCCGTGTATTTCATTTTTTTTTTGTAGAAAAGGTGTCTTAGCACTGTTGAAGGATTCCTTGAAAATTTTAGTTCATAATATTTTATAAGATAAGGTCCGGAATCTGGATTTGTGCCCGGTTGATGGCAATAGGCTCGCTGCCTGTTACATGGGACTGAAACATAACTGGCTAAATATGGGTGAACAATAAGCACACCTCTGCATAAGTGAACTATAGGAACACCCCTGCCTAACCCTTCGGGGAATAGAGGCGTGATGTTATGTGTTTAAAAAATAGGGTCCATATTTATGATGATTTTGTACAAGAATATAGTCGTAAATATGCTGTCAACTTGATTGTAAAAACATATTTCTAAAGAGTGTCATAAAAATTGTGCAACCATTCAACAAGCATTGCATGTTTGCTTGGAGGTGCAGAAATGAGGTGTGAAGTCCCTCCGATGAAAATGAACTCTAGAACCTATTTAATACATAAAGCAGAGACTCTTGGTATCTTAATCTCATTCTCTTTTTTTTACATCTAAAACTTTTTCATTAGCATCTACTTTAAAATTAAAGAATATCCTAGCGGTTAACCTTTCAAATATTACAAAAAAAATAAGTGCGTGAACCGCGACCAATAACACAAAGGTTTAAGGATTACAATCCTATATGTTTTTTACGAGAACCAGAAAAAATATCAAATCGATTTCCCGATAGCGCGAAGCGAAGTAATGTGAACTACGGTCGCAGGTGGCCTTGGGTGCTATTCTGATAAATGTCAATGTCGAATTTACGATCAAAGTCGAGTCGAATGAAGCTTCGCACGCGCGTTCGGCTTATTTCGGCTTTATTCGGTAAGCCGACGACTGTAACTGACTTGCGGCGTGCTTTGGGCCAGATTTGCGAGGTATTTGGAATTGATTGGTTGCTAGATTGAGGGTTTCAAGTATTTTGTAGCTATTGCAGGCTGTAGTGCGTGATTAATAACGGTTTCGTAGAGAAAGTGGGTGGAATTACCTTACCATAAACTTATGTTAGAAGGTATTTCAGTGCGATATTAGGGTCGTCTTGCAACTATAATTTCAGTCATATGTTGGAATATTAATAAATTAACGACTGGGAATAAGATGAAAAGCGTACAAAAGGTAAAAAATAAAATGCTAATCACGCGTGACGGACAGAAACATATGACTCGACATTACAAAACTGTAGAAAAACTTCTTGGGTTGCTTTTCTTTAACAAAAGATGAAAAACCCCTAGTAAAACTTGATTTATCCCTAAAGAAATCCTTGTAATACGAAAAACTAAAACGAAGAACAAATTTATCTTAGTATTCGGACAGATAGGCGTAACGTTCCTTTATCGTGGACAAATCTAAATAATACAATAAAGAAAAAAATACTCTTCATGCCGTTGTTCTAGAATAATAAGAGCGACTCTGCTTCGTATACCAAACGATCATAACTTACTGGAATAGCCGCCCTTAGTATCTGTTATGAGTCCAGCAAAAAAATAATAATACTTTTTAGATTTTTTCCTCCAACAAGCCCTATATAACTCTTCAAAAACTTTGTTTTGAGTACTTTATGAAAGTAAATGAGAATAACAAGGGGTAAGAAGCTAAAAGGACGCTGGGTAATGAAAATATCAGAAAAACAAGTGTCATTAACGAACGAGTTTTATCTCGGAGAAAAAGTTTGTGACAAATTAAGAAAGAAGTGGGGAGCTTGAGTTTGGGGCTAATGGAAAATACGTTTTGCTTCGAGATAAAAAGTTTAGAAGCAGAAGTTCCATTGGACGTGCTCCGATTCGACAGAAAGCATCGGACTTGAACGATTTATAGAGTACGAACCGTACATTTGTACCAAAGTTGAGAGAGTTCAATAACTTCCGAAAATTTGGCCGAGGAGAGGGAAATGTGGTGTGCATTGTTAATGTTGGTCGGTTGCTTGTTTAGGACCGGGCCTGTGACGTGTAGAATAGAATAGAATAGAATATTCTTTATTATGTACACCATAAAAAATACAGATATAAATGTAGAAATTTTACATAGGGTGATACAATGGGCGGTCTTATCGCTAAAAGCGAGCGTGTAGTGACGTAATGCATGTAAGAGATAATATCAGATGTTGGGTTGCTAAAATCGCACTGCGGTCTTTGTTCTCGAGCGTCATGATTTTACATAATCCTTCAAGACCGGTCCTTGTCAATCTACATACGTATTCCAGCGTATTTTGAGCCACTCCTTGTTAATACTTGCTGTTGGGTCCAGTCAACATAAAACTAGTTTCGCTCTTTCCTCAAAAAGTCGTTTTAAACTGATAATTCAGTCACGTTTTCTGTACTTTATAATATATCATTATAGTACATTGCTGCAGCGGCAAGCAAAATAGGCATTGATGGAGGAACGTGAAATTGTGGGCCGAAGCGAAATCGAGACACATACGCGAATCCATGAATGCCTGATTGCGGCCAAGGCTTGTAATACATTAACTATTAGTTATAAATTCCAGAATCAATGATGAACAAAAATAATTTTTCTCGCGCCATTATTTATGTTAATTTGTTTCTTTCTTTACTTAAAACAGCTCTATTTGCAAGGCAGTTGAAAATTTAAATAAAATCTTTGTTAAGTTACCTACTTGGTTGTCATGTTTCGAAGTAAAAATTCTGTTCCATTTTTAACCGATTTCCAAAAAAGAGGAGGTTCTATGTTCGTCTGTGTGTTTTTTTTTATTTATGTTCATGGATATTTTCGTCAATTATGACCAATTTTTTTAATTGTTTCCGTCATTACGTTTGGTAGAGGAAGCTTGCGCGGTCCCATTTAAATTTTTATTAACTTATCTTGAGTAGTATTTGAGTTAACTTCAATATTACGTATTTTTTCCACTTAATCCATGTGGATGATGTTAGAATAACGGATGGTATTCGAAGATGTGTGGTGTAGGTACCTACCACAACTACAAAGTGAAAAATAACTTTAGTTTCGGAAGCCGCTGGCAAAAAACTAAAATTCAAAACCAAAGACATCAACTTCCGAAATTAAAATTAAGAAAATACATATATTTTTTCTTCAAAGTCGACTGTTTTAGGGTTCCGTACCATCCGACAAATTGCTTTGCAGTTTGGCAGGTCTTGTGTAAAAATAAAACTTTGTAACAGTATGGATTATTATTTTTATTTTTTTTAAAGTAAAAAGCGGAAACCGTTTCGGATCACTCGTGTGTCTGTCTGTCTATCGGTCTGTGTGTCCGTCTATCACAGCCAATTTGCTTTGAATCTAATGAACCGATTAAGTTGAAATTTGGTACATCCAAACACGGACGTGTAACGTAAATAAATGAATTTTGAATATGGGGGTCACTTTGGGGGGCAAATAAGACAATAAAAATAAAAGTTTTGTTAACTCTACCGTATGACATATCAAATGAAAGGGCTCGTTGCGATGATCTCCAGTATTTCTTTTTTATTTTATTTTAAAATACGATCCACCATAAGCACGATGATGGATGACTCATCGTTTTGGCTCGCTACGTGTCTCCGCTTGGGCGCGCCTTGTGTTGCTCCGCGTCGGTGTCTCTGCGGTGAAGCTCTTGACAATCTCGGGCACCATGGCCTGTCCTGTTACAGGAGCGCAGGTAGCATTGCACGGCACGCCAGCATCAACGAAATTATTCGTCGAGCCCTTGTCACCGCCGGCCAAACTAAAATTAAAAAAAAAAAAAAAATACAGAATTAATGGTTCTTTACTCATAGATAAGCAAAACCTAAAAGAAGTCTATGGTCTTAAAATAACCTGGTAAATCTCTCAATATTGTACGTACAAACTTACATTTGCAGTTGGAAGTTATGGGAGAACATGTTTCTAAACTACAATGTTAAGTTTGTTCTTGGGATAAATGTATCCCAACTACGGAACTCTTCATTGTGCGTAGTCCGACACGCACTAGGCAGGTTTTATTTGTAAAGTTTTTATTGAATTACACGATTGATATGAGTTTTCATAGTTATGTATTCAGCCGCTTAACATGAATGACAGATATAGAATTCCATACAAATTTTGCCGGCCGGTACTCGTATGTATTTGACCAGTACAGTATTTTCGATTTATCTCGAAGAAGGTTGTCAAAAGAATGCTTTAAAATATCTGCCTTCTAAAGTCTCATTAGGCTCAGCAGAAACACTTCACTAAAAGTTAGCCTGCACATCTCCTGCTGCGAAATACGTTATATTATTCCTAGAATTGTTTGAACAAGTTTGACAACTTGAAAACGTTTGAAACAAACATAACACATGCATTACAAGTTTCAGTCTCCTATGAGTTTATGTAGTTTATGAACCGAGAATCGAGACAGAACTTCACAATATGATTTGTAGTGCTAGTTGACAATGACAGCGTTATCCTAACTAATATTATAAATGCGAAAGTGTTTTGGTTTGTTTATTTGTTACGATTTCACGCTAAAACGGCTGAACGGATTAGGAAGAAATTTGGCACATAAATAGACCATGACCTGGGTAAGGGCATAGGATATTTTTTATCCCGATATTCCCACGGGGTCGAGACTTGGCGGGTGAAATCACGGGGTGCAGGTAGTTTTTGAATAAATAGGCAAGTTGGTCATTGTTTTGTTACAACGGGGTCATCTCCCTAGCCTTTTTCCAACTACATAATTATGTTGGGGTCGGTTTCCAATAGAACCGGAAGCAGCTGAGAACCAGTATTTTATATGGAGTGACAGCAACTGACCTCCATAACCCAGTAACTGGGTAACACGATACCACTTGGTAAGACTGGTTGTCAGACTTTCGGGCTTCTGACTACCCGTAACGATTGTCTAAGATCTATCAATGACAGCCAAGCTTAACAAGGAAAGCACGAGGGACGGAGGAGCAATATTTTATGTAATCGATGGTTCCCATCCACAGACTGACAACGGCAATGGGTGCGGTTTTAAATAAAAACAAACATTTATTAGGCTCATTTATTTGCTGTTCTTAACAATTTCTAAAACAATTGTAATCTTCTCGAGATTACTTCGGATAAATATGCCCTCGTACTTAATTTGATAGGTTTAGTTTCTAATCATTATTTTCTTTAGAAAGTTCTCATTATTGTATTTCAATAATGATACCTAAAGTCTAAATCAACATTCAAAAATAAAGAAGGGAACCCTTCGAGTCCGACTCGCACTTGGCCGGTTACCGCCGCACAATATTTATTTTATTTATTTACGTCGAATTTAATTTTTTCCCTTTAATTTTTAACTTTTTATTATTTTTAACCGACTGCAATTCTATAAATTTTTGGTTATCAATTCGGATGTTTATGTACTGTTTTTTTTTGTTATATATCTTCATGCATAACTCCGTCATATTTATAGGTATAGACGAATTTGCACAATTACTTTTTTGTTTGAAATGGTGTACTTCCGAGCTGGTCCTTGTCGTTGAGTCAGGATCTGATGATGGGATCTTGGAGAAATCGAGGGAACTCTTCAAATATTATTATAGGCACACCTATAGCGATTTGGGTACTTTTTATATTATCTCCAAAGCACCATTTGGTGAAGTGGAACTGATGATGAAGACCACAGATGGCCACCGGAACTACTCAATAATAAGTATTTCACGGGTCGATTCGATTAGTTTAATATGGTTGCGAAGCAATTTATGCTCGTTACAATGCATATGGAATAATTATATGATATGATGATGATGATATGGAAAACTAAAGGTGAGGTACCCGGAGAACTTCTCAACGATTAACGTCCCTGCATTGGGAAATGCAATATCTTATATAAGGTTATCAGCAGTTGACATTAGGCAATTGTAACTTAGATTAATTACAAACTGACCCACTAAAAACCCAAAAAATAAAAACCTTTTTTCGGAATAACTTAAATTTCGGAAGTCAGTGCCTTTGGTTTTGTATTTTCGTTATTTGCCACCGACTTAGTATTTTTTTCACTTTATAGTGTTTTTTTTTTAAGTTTTTATTTTTATTTTTTTTTAAGTTTTTTTGTTATAGCTGTTTACTGTGTATACGTGGGTCACTGTTGTGTCGTCTCTCATGGGATGTCGCAACGGTGACCAACCTTTATTTCTTGTTATTTGTTATTTCTTGTATTGTTTTTCTTGTTTTTGTTTAGTACCTACCTGTGACTACTAACATATTTGTAAGTTTTACTAACAATTTTGTTGAGTCTTGGTTACTCAAATAAAGAAAAAATCTATTCTATTCTATAGCGGCATTAGAAATACAAAATCTGTGAAAATCGTAACTGTCTACCTATAATGGCTCATGAGATACAGATACGCTGACAGATAGACGGGCACCGGAGGCTTAGTAATAGGGTTCCGTTTAGCACCCTTCGGGTACGGAATTCTAAAAACCTAATTCTCAATAAACCCACTTCAGACCAATAAATTGACACATAAACACAAAACAGCTTAGCATAGGTTTCTATTTAACGACTGCAGGTCATTACAAGTCCCGTCGGGTCAAATTAGCTAGGTTATCAGAAAACCGTCTAATGTGCCCACTCGTAACTCTTGTTAATGCCTTTATTGGTCGTAATATACGGTCCAGACTTTCAGACTATTAAAGGAATGGCAAAAGGATTCGTTTTATTGCCCGCACCCCATTATAATCAGGCACGTAGTATATTGTGTAGAGAAAATCGATGTAATATATTATATATATTTGATAAAAAAATGTTAGAGGGTTACTGTCTTTTCATATAAGTAAAAAGTTATAATATTGCATACGAAACGAGAAAAATTGCAGCCGTAGCATTGATCGTAGGCTCCTAACGTTTTCATAGATTCTCGTACCGCCATCCGTAGACGCGTAGCGTTAACCATTGCAAGATTTTGTACCAAGTACATATAATGACTGCTTTAGAAAGTCATTATTCTAATTTGAAACTACTCTGTTATCGAATTATTGACCTGTATCGTCACGTATCCAATACGCTGTTGAATAAATTGGACGCTAACACGGTTCACAAACATAAGAGAAACTTCACATTCGAAGGACATCTACGTGAAAGTTGTTTACGTATCTACAGATACTTTACCTATTGTACTACAATAGAATAGATTACTACTAACAGATAAAATCTGCCTACGCCACAAGAATAAACCTCCAAAAAATGTCGCGTCATAAAAATACGTAACTACATACAAACCTACTTCACAATATCAGCGATATCACATAATAAACCGCGCCGTCCCTAAAATGGACGGTCAAACACAAACCCTTTGCAGGACCTCTTAATTTGGCTGATATATAAGGGCTTGGGGAGCTCACATACGCATAATAAATTCGCTGTACGTGATTGTACCGAAGCAATCTATAATGCGACCAAATAGAAATGCTCTTATTGTGATGTCACAAGCGTAATTTATTCTCGGGGGTATATAAGCTAGATGTTGTCACGCAAGCACGATTTGGAGATCGATATAATTAGGTGAGTGTGAATTCGGTTGAATACAATGCCTTTGTTATACACTGATTAAAAAAGATTGGACCAATTGGAATATCTGCATGTTTAGAATGATAAAATAGAGTTACCATGTTTTCTACAGTACCACTAGTACTATTGAGTTTGTTCTGTTTTCAGTCTGATTAAAATGTTTTTAAAGATTCATCGTTGTGGAATCGAGAAGGGCATATCACAAAATCCCAAAGCTTTTTGGTTATTTATAAAGGCTCGAACTCAAAGTATTTATTTCAAATAAACCAATTACAGGCACTTTTGAATTGTCAAGGGGTCGGTCAGTCAGAAAGATGAAGCTAGTTGTCCATTCCAAAGCGTAGCAGGTTCATAAGGAGAAGAATGGGCAAGAAACTCCACGAACACTCTTTTAAATCAAAATATTGTTACAAAATATTGCTTACATCATTCATGTTATACAATTAAACATGTGAGAACAATGTAGAAAGACATGCACGTAAAAAACGGCCTTAATAAAAAGATAAAAAAATAAAAAATAAGCAATTTCAGCTAAGAGATGACCAGCCTCTACTGACGGCGTTCATTCACGAACATGCCGCATGGATCAGCACCATTTAGAACTTAATGATCCAACACACAATACAATACACACTAAAAAGTCTAAATCTAATGACATGGCTATCAGGTTATTCAGTTTCATCTCCGACGGTAGGAGATGAAACTGAATAACCTGATAGCCATTTCCAGTATGAGGTCTGCTAGATCTTTGCTAGCCATTTCTCTTCAACGTTCACCTCATCAGATGAAACAATACATGTCCTATATAATTCTTTATTTTACTATTCCACTTCTAGAGTCCCACAAGGCTCCCTTGGTCAGATATTGTTAATAGTATTCGTCAACGACATAGTGAACTGCATAAAGCACAGTGAATGTTCACTCTTTGCAGACGATGTCAAGTTTTATAAGCAATAAATTCACCCAGAGATATATCCTAGCTGCAACAGGACCTAAACTCAGTGCACAACTAGTGTATATAAAGAACAGAATTACTCTTAACGCTGAAAAATTTCAACACATGACGTTCACTAAAAAACGAAATACCCTTCCGTCCTCGTATTCGTTGAATGGCCTAACGTTGCAGAAGGTTAACACAATTCGCCATCTGGGAGTCCGCCTCGACAGTCAGCTCACTTTCATTCCCCATAAAGACAATATGGTCAAAAAGGCCACAAAAATGTAAGGATTCCTTAAGTGTACCTGTCACAACTTTAAGTCTATTCGTATCCTCAAACTTCTCTACTTCACCCTCGTCAGAAGTGTACTGGAATATGCATTTCTAGGCAGAACCCTACCTATCCATGTCCATATCGATCGAGTCGAACACATCCAAAAAAGCTTCACTAGGTACTTGCATTATAAATCGAACAGCTGCCCCAACACACCTAATTACCCTGAAAGATTGATTCACTTCAACCTTAGATCTCTCGAAAACCGAAGAAAAATAAATAAATAAATATTGTTTTACTGAGTCTAGGTACTAGAAGGTTATTCTAAGAATAACTAGTGATATTAAAACTTTTCAAGAGTTTCCATGACCTTTAAGTACTTACAACGAACATAATAATTAAGTTGAGATAGTTCAATCATGTATCTTTTATAGCTTAAAAAACAAGCCAAAAATTACGAACTTCCAAACAAACTTCATCCTCTCAAACTTTTTTTTTCCCTTCCTTCCTTAGTTCGCTCACCTTCGTTATATATATATATAAGGAGCTCTTTGCAAAATTTCATGCTTCTAAGCCCAGCGGTTTAGTTTGTGTGTTGTCCATCAGTGAATATATGAATTTATGATTTTTATTACTTACGTAGATTGGTTGATGATTTTATTTGAATGCCGTGAGTTATTTTTGAACAAAACTATTTACCTTGTAAAGTTAATATGTAAGTTTGCTTATATAAACCACTAGCTGCCCGCCCCGGGTTCGCACGGATAGCACTAAGTACTTTATATAAGGCACACCTACCTATCTACCTACCCTACCTTCCCTACCTACCCTAACAACCTTGTCCTGAGAATACAAAAAAAAAAGAATTAGGTATCCAATTTGATTCAGCCGGTCATGGGTGACCAAGGAAACCACTAGTAGTGTACGTGTGAGAATTCTGGAGAGAAATCGTTAGAGGTGTGAAGCGATTAGTATTCCGCTTTGAGAAGACTGCGGCCATGATTCACACGTAGGCCGAATGTCCGGTCACTACGATATGCTGACTTGAAAACTGTGAAACAGGTGTACACGTGATTCTGGGAAAAACACTGAATTTATTTACCGTTGGATGTTTGCCCACTTTCAAGTTTAGAAGATGTAAAGAAAGCGTAATAATACGAGTGTTTTGTTATTCAATGAGTAACAAGCAAGTTAACGCCTCACTGTAAGGTGAGGGGATCTGCGATGCCAAAGGTACCGTAAGAGCGCGTTGTCATCAAAGGTATTTGGAGTAACAACGAGTGATTTTAGACAGTAAGATTTGGAGAACATCCATGAAAATTTCTACACAAAAGCTGAAGAGGTTTATATTGACAATCTTTGAGCTTTCTAATTTATTACCGATCAACCAACTACAATAAATACCTTTAACATATCCTTGACATAGCATATACTGTACTCCATTATAAAGCTACCTCCACATCGTCCTACCTCGTTCGCAGTCGGCACTCGTCCCGCATGCACCGCACTTGCGACGTTCAATCGTCGGCACATCACTATGCATTACGTCAGGACGTCAAATGTCGTAATTATGCCGACACGCATGCTTCGCGTGGGGGATTTGCATAGCAGTGACGACTATGAATTGTGGTGGTACAGGGTTTTATGGTTCGCTTTGTGATGTTCATGTTTGGGGATTGTGAGTTGGTTGCATTTTCAGATTATATGAAATGTACAACAGTTTTTGATTGAATGATTAACAGACTAACTGACAAACAACACAGTCTCATGGATAGTATATAAATATAATCCCACGAAGTTGTAGCGCAGATTAGTAAGAACGGATTTTCAGAGCTTCACACCTGAATGGGTCAAGCGAAATGTTTTCCCATGATAGGTCGTAAAGGCGTCAAGTCAATAAATTAGTCCAACCGGGACTAATTTATTGACTGTAATACGCGTATATTATCTTGCTACGAAATGTTGTTATCAACTACGCCAGCTGTAGCACCGGTATGTAGACGTGTACGTAGTGTGCTACGAACTTTGCTACGCGACGTACTACGCTATTCTCTGTTAATGTTACACTTAATTCACCTATGATTAAACAGTAACACACAGGCTATAATTTTAATATCAAATCTGCTGTGCTTAATCCGGGGATAATATCACTGACAGGCTAATACTAAACAGCTTTGTTTGGTAATATTCTATCAATTAGTAAACCAATACGCAATTCTTATCAATTAATTGGCTTAAACATACAACAATTACGTATTCAATCATCGGCTAATAAACTGCTTATAACGCCTGCGCCAGGTATCACAAATCCCATGGCAATTAATCTTAACGAACAAGGTGCGACTAACATACATTTATCAAACACAATCATTGATTATTATTTTATTGATAAACATTTGTAGACTATTCTTAATCACTTTGAAATAGAATTAAGTTGCCAAAGTCTATTCAACTCTAATTAATACTGAGATATGGATTGTTTTGTTTCTGATCAGATTTCTTAAAGTAGTATGGGCACACAGAATAGATAGCTACAGAAGATCGGGTCATTACTATGAGCGCAAACGCATACACACATACTTCACGCACAGCGAGTGCTAGCAAGCTCGCGACTGGCATTTGTTTGAGATCGCCTCTGTGGAGCACCTGTTTTTGCTCGTTGTATATTTCTGGAGACGGCCTTCTGTACGTCTATCTATTCTGTGCTGAAGGTTTTGAAGTTAGAAGTTTTTCAAAAGAACTAAAACAAATTGTTCTTTAATTAAAGTCTGTGATCATATTCGCAGCTGGCGGCGGGTTCGATTTATGAAAGTGAACGTAAGTAAGACCTAGTTATAAGATAGATACTGCAGTTTTCAATATTGGGATCATTTGGATGTTGATGTTTTTACATTTAAGTAAGTAAGGTTTCGTACGGCTTGGTTCTGTGCTAATCTATTTAGGGTTTCGAAGGGTGCCAAACGGAACCCTATTACTAAGCCTCCGCTGTCCGTCTGTTTCTCAGCGGGCTGTATCACATGAACCGTATTAGGTAGATAGTTTAAATTTTCACAGATTGTGTATTTCTAATGTCACTATAACAAAAAATAATAAAAATAATCCATCAAGAAAGTCTCCATACAAGAAACGTGTTTTTTGCAAAATATTGTACGGTGGTACGGAACCCTTTCGAAAGAAAAAAAAATAAGAATTTGGAAAGTAATTTCATTTACTTGTTACCTTTGAAGAAAAATAAATATTACACCAATTTTTAAACTCAGTACCCACCTAAAAACATTATAAAAATAAGCAAAATGTACATCAGATTCAAAAGCGTTTTTACCCAAATTTATCAAGTCTCGTACTCATAGTTACGTGATAAGCCTGTCAGCATCAGCTGTTACAAACACCACTAAACATAACAGGACAAACTTCTCACATCGACTGCTGAGCCGCGAAACTTCCCCACTTCATAGTTTTCACATAAAAATGACTTCGCACTTGTGTTAGTATGGCAGAGTAACAAACTTGTAAGTGTTATTATGTCAGTATGAAAGTGGCTGTCATCCGTCTGAAGGAAGATTCTTACTAAGACGCAAGGCGAAACCTTCTTGTTACACAAGAAATGAGAAGTTTTAACCAGGCATGCTAACTGTGTGATCGCTATTATTCTGACCATTGCAGTCAAGGTTCTCTCACGATTATCTCTTTAGCGTAAGACAGTGGTCACTTTTAAATGATTACTATAGAAAGAACATTTATTTTGTAGGTCTATGAAACATATAATCTATAGTAAACTGCTAATATTGTTAAAGAGAACAGGTATCAGTCTGTTGTTAGTGATTGTTAGAAGAAAACGACATGTTGCGCGGACTCCAAATATATTGGAATAAGGGTAAGAGAATTATGAATGATGAGAACAGAATCTGTTGCTAGAGTTACAATCCAACTTTCAGTTTCAGATTTCAGTATATATGTATAAAGTCAGCAAAATAAAAATATGTACTTACTTATTTACTCACAGTTACAGAATCATTGCAGAAGTCTCAAGGCGAATTATATAAATAACCAAAAACAAGGACAATATTTTTTTTTTATGAATTACAAACGAACATAACTAACTCGAAACTAAATACTTAATACTATAAATAAAACCATGTACATGGTACATAAACAATGTCTCCACAGGCTAAAGACTAGTATTAATTCTGCCCATGGGCTGCAATAAATAAATCCGTGGGTAATATATGGGACGCCCCGTCGATGACAAGCGAGCTTACTATTAGTTTGTCATATTGTATTGTTACACAAAACGCTTCGTAAGCTGACAATATTTCGTATACGGATTTATAGGTACAGTCAGCATAAAAGTTAACATTTTGGAATATTAAATTGTATGGTATTTAATTGTCATAGTTTGCCGTCGTAATATGAATGGTATACAGTTCTGAGTACTCCGTAATCGATCTATCGATTAATAATTTATATCTGAAATAAGTAGGTACATAGTCGATGGAGAAACTTCAAATAACTTTTCTTTAAAGTAATATTTACTCCATTCTACAAGGCGTAAGTTATTCCCAAAATCACCAATCTAAGCTGATTCATTGACCGCAGTATGTGATTATAAATTAGCAATGTGGCCACCTACAGCCAACACAATTTATCACAACCTTTTGCGACACAAATTCAGTAGATTTTAGTACCTACGGAGAAAACATTCTTTTATACGACCGAGCGTGGCAGCACTGCAAGCCACACTTCCCATTCGCCTACTGGTCTCGGCGTCCGCAAAATTTTGCAGTACCGATAAATTAACCAGATTTTTTTTACCTTCCTCACTGGTCGATTTTGAGATACCGTGTTTGACGGTTACGTCGAACGCTTGGAAAATTACTTGTCCCAATACGGATTTACGTAAATAGTTTTATATTCCGACCTTCAAACAAGTCATCTATAAAAGCTAGTGTGAAGTCTAAATTAATATTTGAGTTCTACACACTTTACTAATACTATCCTGTACCAATGTACTTTATTGACTGAGCGAGCGTAGCGTCTCTGCATCAAGTCTGGCAAAATTTACTTTCGTGGGTCAGTTTGTACGTACTCCTCTACAGGTCATATTTTACAACCGATCTGGACGAAACTTGGCATTACGAATTTTTTGCAATTTTTGGTCGTCGGGAATTTTGATTGGGGGGTCCAATCAAAATCCCCATACTTCCTCCAAAATGGGGCAAAAAGGGAGCTTCTGGATATCTCCGCCTTATGAGATCCGATTTCAATGGTTCTTTTTTTATTTAAAAGATATTAACTTAAAGTTGGTTTCAAAAACAAATTGGTGAAGATCTAATGAGGATCTTCGGCATGAAGAGCAGAATAGCTCCTCAAAATGCAGTAAACTGCTCACTATTTATTAAAAGTTTATTTTTCCGCGTTGCGTTTTCCTACAGTTATGAATCGTATGTATACATAGTCAGGCGTCGTTTAAAAGTGCCTTTTATTCACTTTTAAAACTAAAGGAATACTTTAGAGTAGGTACTTTCCCTCCACGTAGCATATTTTTCCCCTTTTTTTCCCCCCAACACCCTTGAATAGACAAGGTCCACTCACACTTCATCGACCATTTATTAGTGAAGAGTCTACCCAAATTTCTCTCACATTACTCACTTTTTCACGTGTACCTATGCATCTGCGTCCTACTATAATTTATCTCGAGGTGGCCGCGGCAGGGTACATAAATCACGTCGCGTTTTTCACGCGCGGCTACGATAGGGGAAGCGGGAGTTACACGGGTTAAGATTTGGGACGAACGCGGCCGCCATTGTAAGGGTTAGATCGTACCAGTACTTGGCTAAACCAATACGAGTTGGCAGGAGTGAAAAGGAATTGAAGTGACTTGATAAGATTGAGTTTATAAAGTTTCGCTATTCTTGATAAAAAATAAGTTTGTGATAGATTCAGTTTCCACGTATCCAATTTTCTTAATATTTTCTTAATTTTCATTATCACAAAAAATAATTGTAATTAATTATAATGTAATTGAATTGTAAACCCCACCCTAGCATAGCTTAGTTTGGATAAGATTTGATAATGTTTTGCTAAACAACAACATGAAATACATAAAACACCATTTTAATACACGTAGATTAAAAACAATTCAAACAATTCTTAAAATTGAAGGGTCATCGCCACCGTTTGGCACACAACATACATTCCGTGAAGGACGACCAACATTCACCAAAACGTGTACAAAAAGTACCAATTCGCATTTATACCAATTTGTTGACCCACAAATACCAATGACCATTGATTACCTAATCATAGCCTAAAGAAAAATAATAGATTATTTATAATAAACTATACGTAGAATAGAAAAACTAGAACTAAAAAAAAATTGAATAAACCTCTGATGAAAAATAACAGATCATTTCATAGAGGGTAACTCATCATCAGCATCATTTCAGCCGAGAGACTTCCACTGCTGAATGTAGGCCTACCCCAAGCATCGACTCTTCGATCAGTTCGGTGCTTCTCGCATCCAGCGGATTCCTGCGGGCATCACAAGGTTATCGGTGCACCTTCGAATGCTATGTCTTCCGGTCGGCACTCCAAAAACTTTCGGCCCCATCGGCCATCTGCTGTGCCCTGCCCCCTGTCACTTAAGCTTAGCAATTCTTCGGGCTATTTCGGATACCTTGGTTCTCCTACGGATCTTTTCATTTCTGATTCGATCACTTAGATAAACTCCAAGCATTACTTAGTGTAATAACTGAATAATGAGAATATTATAGACTCCACTCCCACAAGGGCCTAGAGTGGGCTATCATCTACGCGGGCCAAGTGCGGGTTGGTAGATGTCACATGTCGTTGAATTTTAGGATTAAGGACATGCCGGTTTCCTCACGATGTCTTCCTTCACCGTTTTGAGAGCAGTGGTGGTGATGCCACTGGGCCACCACTGCTCTACTGAGCCACGACTGCCACTGCCGTGTAATAACTGGAATAAGATACTTTTTATTGAAAACTACCTTGAATAAAAGATTAAACTTTTAAAACTGAATGAGCCTTTTGAACTCAATCTCGCCTGGTGGAAAGCGAGGTATGAGGTTTATACGCAGACAACTATTTATTTGTTAACATAGGTAAATAACTACAGGTACTATAGGTAGTAACTACTAATGGCAAGGGCTAGTGAAATTGGTGCAAAGACGGTGTCACCATCGCGGGAAAGTTACTATGACCATAGATCTTTTAACAGGGGCTTAACTATTGAATTGAAGGTACCTACTCAGACATAGAAAAAGGTGAATATCAAACGTGACAGTGTGCCGACCGGCTGATCAATTTGTGCCTATTAGAGAATGCGAAACAACGTGATACGAGAATGTGAAATAGTATTCTGAAGTTTCTTGCTCGTGGCTTATGTTGGCGCGACGCAATGCTGTCTTAGTTTTTGTACCGCGAAGAGAAACCAATTTACGTTCATTATTTCTTGGCATGGAAAACATGACGAAATTCCTTTTATTTACCAGGAATGTTCATGTGAAACAGCATAATTTATATATTTATTTATTTAATTATGGCACTCCAACGACTTATTCACTAATACATTTTTTGGGGTACTGTAACATTTATACTTAAAATCTAGAGTGAATTTGTCACTTACAGGTGTGCACAGCAATAATATCTGTGTCTATTTGTCCTTTCTATACGTACAATACAATACATAAAAATAAATATACATACATACAAATAAATAAAATTGAAGTGTCTGTTTGTAATATCAAAATAACATCTTTTTACTAAATGTAAATATATTACACGATACGGTACTTATAAAACAATTTTTTTTATTATGTCTGTCTGTCTGTTTGTTCCAACTAATCTTCGAAAAATCTGGACCAATTTTGACGGGACTTTCACTGGCAGATAGCTGATGTTGTAATGCGTAACATATTATTTTAGAAATGGGGGCGAAACCGTGGGCAATAGCTAGTAGGTTGTTATTTATTCATGATAAAAGTTTGTGACATAAACGGATGCGACGTTTTTTTAAGTCTCAGTTTTAGTTTTTATCGCGTAGTTTTTCAGCGGTTAACCACTAACCACATATCCAAAACAAAGTCTTATTTATCACTTCGGCCGGTAGCCTCTGACCTGTCCATATAACGACTAAGCCGAAATGGGATTTTGTTTTCAAGCATGCTCGAATCAATGAATGCAAAAAGATACTTTTGCAACTGAACGGGGTATAGGTTAGGTATCCTATTGTATTACCTGAATATCTGTTGATATTCGAATTTACCCACGTGCATATTGCAAGTTGAAATACAAGTACAATTTTACAGTTATGTATTTATAAACACATCTACTCGAATCATTTTCAAAAGTTAAAGCTGGACATGTGAAAAGTCTTTTATAGATTATCAATTAATATTTCCTGAAGTCACTGTTTACGTGGAACTTTGTTAAGGTATTTGCAATGGCTGACCTCGGTGCCATGTGTTATTAAAGTTAATAACAGACAGGGAACGAGAGAGAGAGAAATATCGGCAATGAGCTAACTGCTAGTTATTAGGCTGTGGCCAGCTGCTGCTAACCTACCGCATTTCCACCAAACTTAATTCCAAGTAGTAAACTACGAACTCTGCCGAACCCATTAAGTTCTTGAACGTAACGTTACGTACTAACTTTTCCATTACAGTTTCTTTTAGCCACTTTCAGCGAACACAAAAGAGCAAATAAAATTTATTAGCATAATTTTTGCCTCACACTTTCTGATACTTTGAGAGACTTAATAAGGTTTCGTAGAGTAGCCTGTTCCAAGTTATTAAAACCCAAGTAATGCCGGTTAAGCAGACATTTCGCACAACAACCGTCTAGCTTTAAACATTATAAAAGGCCATAAATTGGAACGAGCCGTTATTACTTTTAGTCAAAACTCCGGCGGGCACTCCGGCTTAATTCAAATTTATTTTTATTGTGTACATGAAATGATTGTTTTGCCGAATAGCTTCTAATGTTGCGTGCTTATAATGATGCAAAAAATTTGGAAATTATGATGTTATTATGGTTGGTTTATGTGCTATTTGTTTTTTGAGGTTGTTGCGACTACATTTTTAAGGCCTATTCAGATTTACGCGATATCGTTGTCACGCTCGGTCGCGATACCGAATTAGTACGCGATATCGTTGTCTCGCTCGGTCGCGATACCTAATCGGTACGCAATATCGCTGTCGCGCTCGGTAGCGATACATTCTGTACCTCTACCATGAGCTGTCATCGAAAACTTACTCGCTAGCGCTACCATATTAACAAGTTCAGTGCCGGAAGCCCACCTGGAGGGTTCACCTAGCCGCATATAGGATGCCGGGTCCCTCGCCGACGGCTCATTTTAAATGTAGCTTTATCTTAGCTAATACAGTATTATAAACTGTGAAAATAAAATCTGCTGTATATTTTAACAAGATTTATTAGTATATGCGTTGGTTTAAGGAAAATAATAAATTTTCCGAAAAAGAAATTAACTTCCAGCGATCTGTGGTTGACTGTTATACTATCTAAGCTGAGGTTAAATGAATTACCGAAAAAAAAAAAAACTTCCGAAAAAAATATTAAGTTTCCGAAACATATGTTCTGCTAAAATAATCGTTTTCTTAAGCTCTATAGATTCCAGCTTAATTTCTACTATTGGCTATAGAATAACTTTTTTAACTCTCAATTTAAATGAAAATAACTACCTACCGGTAGTTGCGTTCGGGTGCAGAGGTGAAAAAGTGGGTGAAATAGGTTAGGTTAGAACTGTGATCAACCGCTACTTCCAAGTTGCTCGTAGAATTTCTAATCCGGGTTTTGGGATGAAAATTACTAACTGTAAATGTTCGTTAAAACGCAATTTAAGCTGGTGGAAAAATATTACGTTAGCAAATGCTGTTTTTAAGAATTTTCTGAATTTATTCGTTCGTTTCTTTATTTGAATTCGCATATAAGTTCTCGGGAAATTAGTATCTAAAGCAGTAAATTTCATATTGTGAGTATGCCCATATTTTAATATTTTTTCGGAGCTTTTATAATACCCGTTTAAAAATCTAAGCATTTAAAAAAAAAAATTGGAAACTACGTATAGCGACAAGACCCCCTGAAAACACAATTTTACTACGTTTTACAGTGTTTTATAATACGGTTTTAAACTTAATGCGGTTGACCGTCCGTAATGGTTAACTTTTGCGCAAACGTTATGTCGGTGACCCTCCCGGAGGGTTCACTTCCAAAATGTACAACGGCATGGCGTATGAGCTCTATGAAAAGCGGGTGGAGTTGAAAGTGTTAACGTGGATCAAATAGATTTCGATAATGCTCGCAGCATGAGTTTTACAGAGTCTTACGCAGGTGCTAAGGTAAGCTCGATAGATCGTGTCGTCTAGCTAACTTCACTCTTATGTTTTGTTTCTTTCCTTCTCAGTAATAAAAAGAGAGAACGGCTCATATGACCGTAGTGGTATCGCTATGGTAACAAACTTTTGGCAGTCAATATCATGAAACAATCCAACTAAATAGAAAGGTTGGCGGTTAGTGGACTACATGGTATTTATAGGTTGTTTAATTTATATTCCATATAATAATTATTTACGTCTATTAAAGTAATTTTGTTAAATTCACGATTCGCGGCGTTTTTTATTTAAATTTAAAATTAACTATGTTTTTACAATAATATAATATTTTGGTACACATTGGAATACGTTGGTCTCCAAATTTAGCGGCCACTAACATATTCTATGCTAAATAAGCTCTTCCAGACATTATTTTCACTATAGACTTAAAAACGTATATAATGTTAATGTAAACATGTTTCACATCTCAAAATCCTAGTGAGCTACGTAACTACTATCGCAAGCGTATTTTTCGATAGCGGCTGTTGAATTACTGACTCATGTTGCCGTTTTGTATCGACTTGATGGTTTAGTGACTATCGAATTAATTACGTTAGGTTTCTTACCTATGGAAATCTATAGTGCTCTAGGTATGAATTTTAATTCTTTCTGTGACCGCTAGAGGCGCTGTACAATATCTTTTCATAGAAATAATTTACGGAGACGCTAACGAGTTTTGACATTATCAAAATCTATTTGATTCACGTTAACACGCTAGCAAGTTTAACCCTAGTGAGTATTTTTTCGATGACATCACATGGTAGACGTACTGGTTACTACCGAGCCTACCTAGCTTGACAGCGATATCGCGTACCTATTCGGTATTGTTACCGAACGCAACAGCGATATCATTTATATCTGAATAGAACTTTATTTTCCTTTGGATATTATATACTTTTAGATTAATGTCAATGATTGTTGTATTGTAAGTTTTAGATTAAACTCACGATTCTCTCAGGTTATTCACAAATGTCAATCCTTCCCAAAATGTAGCTGTCGTAATAAACTGCTTCGGTACATTGAACATGAACCTATTTGGCCATCTGCACATTCAGACAGCAATGTGGTTGTATGCGTGGAATGTTTTGTAAACAGTGAATTCAACTGTTAAGAGTCGATTCTAAATTGAAAATTATATCAATCAAATCTGCCTAGCCTTTTCACAACTATGTTGGGGTCGGCTGCCAGTCTGGTAAGACTGGAAGCCGACCTATAAATATAAATACTGGTATTCAGCTGCATCCGGTTGGATGCAGCTGAATACCAGTATTTTACATGAAGCGACTGCCTATCTGACCTCCACAACCTAGTAACTGGGTAATACGATACCCCTTGGTAAGACTGGTGTCAGACTTTCGGGCTTCTGACAACCCGTAACGACTGTCAAAGATCCACGAATGATAGCCGGGACCAACGGCTTAACGTGCTTTCCGAGGCACGGAGGATTCTCGGTATGTAAAGATGGTCACCCATCCACTGACCAACTCCGGCAAGCGTACCTTAACCTGAAGGATCGACCAGTGCGGCTGTTGTTACTTAGCCACGAGCTCCTCGAAACTTATATCAACATTAATTTTGATTTAGCATGAATTTCTCTTACCCTACGATAAAATTTTAATTGGTTCTTAAATAAAAAAACCGTTTACATATCACAGAAAATTCTATTCTACCCTCAAACAATACACACCGCCGCTTGACTAAAACACCCGGACGGACAAAAACATAATAAAAGTATAACCATATTAGAATTCGTAGAATAAAAAAATTAAGCTGCAAATAAAAGTATAAACGAGGACAAAAATAATATTCAATTTGGCATCGCCACCATAAGGCCGCGTTCATAACGCCGACCGTGTTATTTTGTTACGGTGGTCATTGGGGAATAAGACACACACGATGCATGGTAGAAATGTATGATGTGGTGTTGTTACAAAATTAATGGACTGGTGTTGGTGGGGATGCAAATTAAAAGGGGTGAGCTTTATAATATTGGTCAGTGAATTTTTTACAAAGCAAGTTATAGTATCAATGAAAATTATTTGTCTATTTTAAGGACAGACATGGATGGTGAAGAGTCCCAAAAACTAATCTGGATCTCATACAGGTCAATCTATAATTAATTTGACTTAGACTTGGTGTAGAAATGAATGTCGCGAGCCTTAGTTTCTGAACCGACAACATGTCAATAACTAAGCTATAGGCACCTACCTATAGCTTAGTTACTGAAGATCACAGTTTATATAAAGCAAAAGAGCTTTCCAAAGAGCCAAAGCAGATTGTTGGTTAAACTTGAAGTATATATTCACAGTAATATAACGCGCATTTACGTTACAATAGTGCAGCTGCCTTACCCATAGTCATCATATTTCACTCCAAATTACACCGACGCACTACACGTCACTGCCACAAACTTTGTTAAGTTAAAACACATACTATTAAAACTATAAACCCATACACATACACACACACACATAAAACACACCAACGCAAAGGCCTTTATAGCATTGCCCTTACAAAGTGGGACTCACGCAGATATTATGCAAAAGCCACAAGTAATTATTCCGAGGGTTGTCGGGAACCAAATATGAGGAACACAATTATGTACTCGTATGAGCCTTCATAGTATTTGTATATACGATTATGTACCTACCATATTTATTATGTTTTTTTTTTCATTTTCAGCCAATGTTCGGAGTTATTTTTGAACAAAATAAATTAGCGGGAATTTTTTGGTCTGTGGTTTTATATTAATATTAGCATATGAATTTAAAACTGGCATAGGTACTGAATTTTGAATTTTTATTCCTTAAAATGTTTGAAATACCGACAAAACTGTTGGAACGATATTTTTGGGAGCTCATAGCAATTCTAGATATTTATCCCACATTTTCATGTTTATGGAAATAAACATGAAAATGTTGGATTAAAATCTAACAGAGTTTTTTTATACATAATGGTATAGTGCCTGTGCAAATATTGATTCCCGTTGCTCAAATCAAATGGATTGTTCACTTTCCGTTTCTTTAAGTGGAGCTTTAATCAAACTTTCAGACTACTTTTCTCAAAACCGATAAAATTAATAGATCTCAAAGATACTTGAAGTCCTCGAAAGGCCAATTCACTACCGTTTTACTCAAATTCTCTTATCCAAGAGAGCAATAATTCTAGTCTCAAATTCACCCCAAGTACACTTACTTTAATAACTTTTAATTTTGCCCATTAACCCCCTCTTTTATTTGATTCTCGTTCGTTATTTTGACTGATCCGAAGAGTTTCCATAATAGCCCCTCAGTCTTTGAAATTCAAACCATCTTAGTAACAAAAAGTTTTTTAATATCGTTTTGACAGAAAAAATGTTCATTTAACTTCTTATCAGCGGTCTTAATCTAGATTTGTTGGTTAATTTTTCTGTTGGCGTTCAATTAAACTTTGATTAATATTTTAGATAAGAAAAACAAAGTTTTGTTTTAATAAGTTTGATTTATCTAAGCTGTGGGTGATTCTTGTAAAAGCACTTCATTTAAAATTATGGATCGTAACATCAGTATTTATCTACTTCCTTCTAGTCTATTGTAACAACATTTGCGAATTTGTCCGAAAGGGATATCGCGGCCCCGGCACACAGGCAACGGAAGGAACACAGGTGGGTTTTCAGTAAAAGGCTGACACTTCATTACCTTACATATACGTATTAACCTGTATTAACCTATCTATTACATAGTAGTCCCGTTATATTGCAAAGTGGTTATCTTAACTAATATTATAAAGCGAAAGTAAGTTTTTTTGTTTGTTACACTTTCACGCTTAAACGGCTCAAAGGATTTGGATGAAATTTGGCACATGGGTAGACTATGACCTGGGTTAGATAGGACATAGGATATTTTTTATCCCGGTAACCGCAAACGAAATCGCGGGCAAAAGCTAGTAAGAAATAAATATAGCATGTTATACGGAGGAAAGGGTTGTCTGGGGTTAAATCACACTGTCCTCGCTAGTAATCATTGTGTCACGGTAGGACAGACCTCCTGTTATTTAACAACTAATAGTATTACGTATTAATCACTATATAATACTTCATAATTCTAAGCACTACTATGATTCACATTATACTGGATAAACATTTTAACTATAAGGCCACGCGCACTTTGGATGCGTTTACGTACGAATTTCACGGATCACGGTCGGGATCGTTCATGCGTGTTCATACCTGTACGCACAGGTATGAACACGCACGAAAGACCCCGACCTTAGTACAAAGGGAGAGCGCAGACTCGGTGCGACTTAGTCGTACGTATACGCGCATATAGTTCCGACGACGTCCGAAAACAATCTGAACTTGTTGGGACTTGTTCTATTTGACGGAGAAAAACGGATCCAGTGTGCAACTCAATGAGGATCCGTACTGTTGTGAATATTTTTCGTCGCCTATGTTTAGCTCCAAAACAATACTAACATGTCAAATAAATGCAATTAATGCAAGTCGCTCGGACTCGCTTATTCTGGAATATACGAGCGCTCGGTCATGCGGTAATCTTCGTCCGTCGTCCGTCGGCCTGGGGTCGGGTGGCGCGCGCGCGGCGGCTGGCGAGCGTGCCTAGTGCTTGCTTGCTGTTTTTTTGTATTTTGCATGATACAATATTACCGGTTGTACAGCGCGGTTTTTTCTAAAACTAATGCATAATATATTGTAACTGTACGTAGATGTAAATCTTAACGTGACTCTAGGTTATCTTTTATCGACAACAGTTGGTATTTAGGCATGGAAAATCCAGGGGGGGCAGCTACTAAAAGAGTAAAACTAAAAGTAACTTTGAATATGTTGTTTGGTAATCTTCGGCAATATGGTGAAGCTATTAATAACGTCTTGGTAAAGTTCTAAAGCAGGAACGTCAATTGCTTGACTTTCAGAAACTTGAGGCCTTTGATTGCCGAAATTAAAACTTCGGTCATAGATAACCTAAAAAATTAAGAATATAATTAAATTATATAATTAAAGTAATATTCTCTGAATTTTCGTAAATTTCCCTACCAATAGTCAAGTAATAATTAACACGGTACAACCAACAAGTTATCCAAATCTACAGCCTAGCACTGATGAAAAATAAATCTAACTTAAAAAATAATGATTTCGTTGCTAGAAAATATGGATCAGTGTTTAGGAGCAGTTTCCCATGGTGTCCTTCAACAGAAGCGAAGATGTATCGTGGACACTTTAAAAAATGCTTCTCTGGAGGTGAAATCATACATTAGCAAGAATTTCTTGCGACAAGGACGTCATTTCCGTAAAACCTCTGATGCACTCCTTCAATACACATGCGAAAAAGAGCGGAGATACAGCATAGGCGAAGTGTTTATAAACCCGCCAATAAGACTTTAAATGAATTATTACACTCAATTCCGCCTTCACAAACTTATCTTTTTTCGGAACCTCAATTATCAGACCTAATCAAGGAGCAAGGAGGCCTGAATAAGTTTTTCCTGCAAAACAACGAAACCATATAAACTCCTAAAAACCCAGGCCTTTTAAAACACCGGTCACCCACCAGGAAACCATGACAAAGACACGAACCGGTAATGAGGCCGGAAGATCTAACTTTAGACAAGACAGATTCTCGGGCCGATTCTCAGGAAAGAACCCTTCTATAACACCTACCGCGATAGCGAAGAAAACAAAATTTGATGGAAGGAAATACTAACTTTATGGCAGGACAGGTAACGAATAAATTACTAGTTTGGGAAGACCTAGGTGCCTCAAAAAAACTTTTTTTAATATATTATCTAGCTACAGAACTCCTTTAGTATGCACCCCACCATTAAAAGTATTCAATGCTGATATTTCTACTCGGCTATCGCCTAAGTCCTCTACGTACATGACGCTAGAAGTCGAAATATAAGAGTGTGGTGCAATTAAAATATGTAAAAGTCCTTCCGGATTCTTATCCCCGTGTTTTTAAGAAAGAAATCGAACGGCTCGAACCGGCCAACATTTAATCTAAAGCTGTTAAATGAATATCTGAATCCCCTTAACACCATTATTCCCCATTTGTAAAATTCTACCACCAGAAAATAGTGCTCTGGGCTTATCAAATAATCGACTTTCTTAGTCGATTATTTGATAAGAGCACTATTTTATTGACGAGTATAAAGTACCTGTTAAAAATAAATATAATACAAGAAGTGTAAGAGAGAAAAAGCTAGTTGAACCGAAAGGCAACAATTTATTATGGGGAAAGAACTTCAAAATATCTAGTCCCAAAAGTATTTAATAAAAATAGATCTCTTAAGATAAAACCCTAATAAAGCTATGTTATAGTCAAAATTAAAGAGTTTATTTCTCGATAACGAAATTTTATTTAATTAATTTTACTACATTATTTGTGTATACCGATTAACAAGCGGTTCTCGCCATCAAACTATAAGTTTGGCGAGTCAAATTTTAATAGCAACAAATAATGTAAGTACCAATGTTTGAGAATAATAAAAAATAAAAAAACACAAAATTCCACTCTGTTGAGGCGAATCAGATTATATGATCAAAATAGAACTTTCGCAGGCCTATTTTCACATTCTCATTGTAGAATCTCACCGTAGAGTTTTACCCTTCTATTATAAAAGAACAATATTTCAAATTACCTGTATACCTTTTGGCTCTGCTACATATTTGATAACACTAACTGCATTGCAAACATTTTCTGGGAACGAGGAATCAGAGTAGTAGTTTACTTAGACGATTTCATAGTAATGCATCACGATCCTGCTATCCTCTTGCAACAGAACAAACTGTTTTAGGAATATTTCACAAAAATGGGCTGGTGCATAAAGTTTCAGAAATCAGCCCTGATCCCCTGTCAAAGTGTGGAATATCTTGGAATTCTGTGGAATACAATATAAAACGGCAACCGAAACGCAAATTAAAAAAAAAAAATGATTCGAGGAACCATACGAAATCAAACGTGGTCTACGTGGACAGCCAAATTGTTGTTAGGCAATCTAAACTTCGCCTTTGTCATACCACTCGGGAGGCTACATTCTCGTCACATCCAAATAGAAGCCAACCAAGAGTGTTTGCCTTCCAAAAGAAGACAAACACATATTTCCCTCACCCAAAAATAGTTGTTCAGAAGCTTCAATGGTGGCTCCGTAACATACGACAACCATCAACAATCCATCTAAAGTCTGCCACAACCTTCATCACCACCGACGCTGCCAGGACTGGTTGGGGTGCAACAATCAACAATCGAAAACCACAGCGCTGGTGGGACAATTCTCAGAAATCTTGGCACAGCAACAGAAAAGAACTCTGGGCTGTCTTGGAGATACTCCGAAGAACCGGAGTCCAAATGAAAAATCAAACCGTTATGATTCAGTCAGCCAATCGATCAGTAGTCGCTTATATCACCAAGGAAGGTGGAACCAAGTCCCCAAAGCTTTTGGAAATCACCGAAGAAATCCTACAATTAGCCAAACGTCATCAGATAGACTTGGTTGCCCGTTATCTTCACGGAAGATACAATACAATGTCCGACAGCCTGTCAAAAGCGAAGAGAATACCGGAGTGGACGCTGAGCGAGTCAATCCTGCGGTCAGTATCCGGAAGTGGAGTACCCCGATGGTCGACCTCTTTGCAAGCGCCCGTTCAGCAATCATGAACAAATATGTCAGCAAGAATGCCAGAGACCCCAATTGCCTGTATGTGGATGCCTTCAGCCAGCTATGGAATTTCAAGCTGGGGTGGACATTTCCTCCTCCATATCTTATACCACGCGTTCTACAGCACCTCAACAAGTGCTCAGGAACCTATTATCTGAAGACGCCACAATGCGCTACGGAGCGAACCTTTTCAAAACCCGAGGTCAAGAAACGAGATCTGGGTCAATCTTTAAAGATTCCGAATTTGCGCAGGAACTTAGTAGACCTCAGAACGGGACACCCCCTTCCGAGATAAAAGACCTGTGTTTGCAGATCTGGAGGGTACGGGCTGGTCTCTTTTAGTAGAATCATGGCCAAGCAAGAGCCGAGAACTTCTGGAAACGTGGTGGCGGAAGTCAACATTAGGAACTTATAGTTCCGCTTGGGAGTACTGGAAGTCATGGGATTTGAGTAATAATTACCAAATGGATAACCCGAAAAGAGGACACGTCGGCCACGGCGTCCACCGACTCTGTTCAGACAGTGTGCTGATGAACTTACCTTACCGTTCTATAAATTAATAAATCAATCTTTCGAAGAGGGCACTTTCCCCAATCAACTAAAAAAAGCTTTAATAAAACCTATCCATAAAAAGAATGCAAAAACAGACCCAAGTAACCATAGGCCAATTTCCCTTCTTCCTACAGCATCCAAAGTCTTCGAAAGAGCGATGTGTGATCGTGTATATTCCTTCTGTGAAAAGTATACTATTTTCGATGACTGCCAAAATGGATTCCGCAAAAACAGATCTACAACGCTAGCTGTTTATAAATATATCCAAGAAGCATTAAATATTATAAATAAGAAACAATATGCAATAGGGGTATTACTCGACATGACCAAGGCCTACGACAATGTGCAACTTAAAATATTATTAAATATGCTATACGGAATAGGAATATGCGGGAAAGCCCATGAATGGTTCGTATCATATTTAAGGGATAGAGAGCAATTAGTTGAGATTGAATATTACAATCAAAAAACAAAAGAAGCACAGCTCATTAGATCTGATGTTAAATTAATACACGCTTCAATTACCCAGGGAAGTGTTGAAGGTTGCCTCCTTTTCCTCATATATATAAATGACCTCCCCAAAACCATAGACGGGCCATGTGTACTTTTTGCGGATGATATCTCGATCTTGACTTCATGCCAAACAAATCATAATTTAAATGAAAAACTAACGACTATTCTTGGAAAAACACTAAACTGGATGAGTGTCCATAATCTCGAAATAAATTTTACCAAAACCAAACTAATAGCGTTTCACCCCTGGCAGGAAAAGCAAATAAATATAGATTTTACTTTTAATCAACATAAATTAGAAACAGTAAACAATTTCACTCTCCTAGGTTTAACAATAGACACTCATTTAAACTGGAAAACACATATACAGTCAGTAAAATCAAAAATTTCTAAGTTTTCATATGCTCTCCACGAAATGAAGAATACTACAAACCTACAAACCGCACTAGTCACATACTACGCGTATGCCCGCCCACGCTTGGTTTAACTATGGCATCATTTTATGGGGAAACAGCACAGACGCTCCCTCCCTATTTACCCTCCAAAAAAAGCTAATACGAATAATTACCAATATAGAACCAACAGATAGTTGCAAGCCTTACTTTAAAAAACACAAGATTCTCACCTTGGTTGGTATTTATGTCTTAGAATTATGTAAACTGGTCCGTAAATATCCAGATTCTTACAGCACACGGGGAGACGTCCAAACAAATTATTCGTTGCGCCATAAAAATAGACTAAATCTGCCCCCCTCCCGCCTTAAATTACACTCATCTAGTCCATATTCAATGTCAATAAGAATATACAATAAATTACCAGAAGACATAAAACAACAAAATAAAACCAGTATATTTTTAAATAAACTGAAACGATACTTAATTAAAAAAAGCTATAACACAATACAAGAATATCTTACGAATAAATTCAATTAATTTATAATACACAACTATGAATAACAGATAAATTTTAATAACCCAAATAGCAAAAAATAAGTTGTACTATAATATTAAATAATTTTATGACATTAATAAATATAATGGAATAAATAATAAATGAATAGATAGATAGACCTTCATATACATAAATACATAGATAATAGGATATAGAATAATTTTGACGGATAAATTCAATTATAATAATACATAATTATGAATAACAGATATATTTTAATAAGTAAAATAATAAAAATAAATGATACCATAATACTTAATAATGATACTACATTAATAATAATAATAAACAAATTTTAAGCGAGTAAACAAATAAGCAATATTAAATATAATTAAATAAATAATAAATGAATGATAAACCTGCATATAAAATATTAATAGAATAAATGAATGAATGGAAATATAAATACATAGGTAATAGGATATAAATAGTTTTTAATGTAATAATAAGGAAAATTGATAAAGCCTCTTCCTCTCTCTACCTATTTAAAAAATTTGCTGTGCCCGACAGGGTCCATAATTGTTTCTATTATATTTTTATTTACCACCTGTAATTGTACATTATGGTTTGCAATAAACGTTTTGATTTGATTTGAAAAAAAGACAAGTGTAGATGTTGAATCATTCCGAAGCTACAACAAAAAATATTTATTTGGTTAATTGTGGCCCCGGTCTCCCCAAATAGGGTTCCGTTTGACACCCTTCGGGTACGAAACCCTAAAAATGTAGCAGACGTAACCAAGTCTGAATTGAGTTTAAGCAATAGAAAATATTTTACAGTAATTACCGTTTTATTCGGTGGGAGCGCCGATATACTCATGTTTCCACAAATAATTATTCTTGTATGACAAAACCAAACTAGGATAATGTGTTAACACGAGCAATTTATTTATAAGCGTTACCAAATCACATCAAAAACTTCCTAAGTTGTGTGTCTAACACAGTTTCAAACAGTTCTTGTTAGTTTCAAGCAAGGCGAACACACAGTTAATTCTCACGGGTATCATAAGAGGCAAATAAGGAACTATTCTCACGGAACAAACCCATCACTAGGATATAATCCCTGCAGATACCTGGGTACTAACAACGTTATCTTCTTAGTTCCAATGTCGGAGTGTTTCGATTTAATAAATTCCTGCAATCTAACTATATTTGATAACATTTAAAGTAAACAAATGAAATGAAATAATTTATTTTTCAAATAAGATATTATCGAGATAACTCTAAACGTCATGTCGAAAAATATAAAATAAGCAAGATGGAGTCAACAATTCCATCTGACTACGCATGATAAGACATGACGAAACAAACTCAAGGGATGGGCTGTTTTCCGACGGGGTCGAAAGTTCAATGCCTGCTGGGGTCGCGGGTTTGTCCGGAAGGGATATCGCGGCCCCGGCACACAGGCAACGGAAAGAACACGGGTGGGTTTTAGTCAGTAAAAGTCTGATACACCCTCTCGCTCTGCCCAGAGCGGGAGAAGTCATTTGATGATAACCCATCCTCAAAAAAAAAAAAAAGGGATGGGCTGTTTTAGATCAAATATAATTTCAAAATTTTCGTAATTTTTGTGGCAAAAGTCGCCTATGACGTTGTACTATCGAGTAACAGGTATGCGTAGAAGCTCCGTCGATGCATTTCTAACTTAATGGCTCCTAAACACAATGCCGGCGGCACGTGCTCCCGGCTTTTGTGCCTCCATTTCCTTTGCGATCCTTTGTGCGGCTTTGTGCGGCAGGGCCGGGCGCGCCGCGGCTTGCCCGGCGGCAGCCATAACGTTTATAGCTTTAAATATCACTCACTTTTAATTACTGTACTCATGGTAAAATTCAGGCGCCTTTTACGTCACTCCATATTGTAGTAAGGTGAACACCTTAACGTACTGTTGTATTTTAATGGCATCCCTGTAAGTTTGTTCACGCGACGGAGACGTATCACAACTATAAAACACGGTTGGCGAGGCGTTAGAACATATTTTAACTTTTAAAACGTGGAGGAGGTAGGACATGGAGACCGAATGGCAAATTTAATAGTGCCGAAGAAACGTAGTCTGTAAGTAAGTAAGTAAAATTTATTTGTTTAAACATGGTGTACATGATAAATTTATCATGTAGGTACACCATGTTTAAACAAATAATCACTTTTCTGTACCGAACTTGTCTGTATCCCATTATTATCCTGCATGCAATGGCACGCAGGATAATAATGGGATACAGAAAAGTTCTAACATGTTAAGCCGCATATCGTGGCGTACAAATTGGTAGGAAGAGATGGTACATAAACCGTGATAATATTCATCAAAATTACATTTCATTAAAGATTAGGTAAGTATACAATTCAATAAGCATATTTTTTTCATACAATTCAATGTCAAAGTAGTCATTAAATAAATTGGTCAATAAAAACATGAATTACTGTCGTTAAAAAATTTCTATTCCAATTAAAAAAATAATAATAATAGGTACGTATAACATGTCAAAAATACAACATTGTCATCTCAAAAACGAAGAAAATTGTCCTCTTTCATAAACTCTGCTATACTGTAATATGCTCTTTCAGTTAGTAAACTCTTCAATTTACTTTTAATAGCAGATATATTTAATGTTGTCATGTTTTAGACTAGCTAAAAAAAAAAAACACCTTTTTATTCGATTGTGAAAATGTTTTTGGATGTAAGCAGATAATGGCTCACCACATTAAGTGATTGTAATCGTGAGTTTATAATGTGAACAATTAAATTATAACGTGTTAGTAAAAAGCAAATATGCCTTAAATCCAAAATGTTAATGTCAAAACTCATTATCAATTCTACGTATACATATAAAATGCTTTGTCCTGAATGACTGACTGACGGATCAACGCACAGCCTAAACCACTGATCGTAGAGACCTGAAACTTGGAGGGTGTGTTCTTTGTATGACGTAGGCATCCGATAAGAAAGGATTTCCCGAAATTATACCTCTAAGGGGGTGAAAAAGGGGGACAAAATTTGTATGGGACAACGTGATTTCTTGGTCCAATCTACTTCAAATTTTGTATAAACATTCTTTAACAGAATTGATGAAAGACATGTTTCGTATTTTATTGAAATTCATCCCCTAACGGGGTTAAATAGGGGTAGAAAGTTATTTTGGGAGTGATTTGCTTCGAAGTTGATATCAATACTCCTTAGTGCTTTTGATTTAAATTAAATTTTATTTTGACACATGTTTGAAAAGTCAATCCGATTTTATTCAAAAAAGATTGAACTCACTTTAAAGGCTTGGTGCTTGCAATGCAAATACTCTTTAAAATTGGAATGTCTCGAAAGTCACCGCTTGTACATATTAGTACCACATTTGAAGGTTTCTAAGCTTTACAGATGCCTGTATTTATTCCTAGGATTTCTCTAACACCATCAAATTACCCCTTCGAATTCAAGAGAGTGCAGTTTCCCATAAAAGTATGCTTCGCAATGACTATACACAAAGCTCAAGATCAAACTCTTAAGGTATCGGGAGTAGACTTGAGGGAAAGCTGCTTCTCCCACGGCCAGTTGTTGTATGTGGCATGCTCCAGAGTAAGCGCACAGAGTAGCCTGGTCTAGCACCCGAAAGAAAAACAAAAATATTGTTTACAAAGAAATACTGCGGTAGGTGTAGTATTTCGATTTCGTTGTAAAAAGATAATACACCCGTGTAACTTTCACCAGATCAAAGGCCGAGCTTCGTGTACATATTTTTTTTCTATCTTTATATCCCTACACTATAATAAAGATTGTTATATTTTATAATTATTCAAACATTTTAACATAATAATTTATATGTTATAACAAAATTAATAGCGTAAAAAAACAATAAAAAATCCTATTAGAACTATTTTCGACTTCTACGCGGACGAAGTCACGGGCAAAAGCTAGTATAACTACATATGTCATAGACCAGGTAAGATTATTATAAGATCTCCATTAACTACATACTCAGTCTTTTAACCGTATGGCTTCCGATCAACGTGTAACTTTATATTAATTCCCGGCGAGGCAAAGTGGTGTAATATTTTAATGGGCAATTACAGGATAGCTTTCCGTGTCTACCCGGGATAAATATTAGCTACTATATTTATCTAGTTGTTACGTTATCATTTTGTGTTAAGATATTAATTGATTATTGCAAGCATGTTTGTGCTTTGTTTTCGGTTTTAACTTTTATGAGTTCGTTCCTTGTTTTACAAAAAAAACGTAACTTTATATTAAATTATTAATCCTAATAATTGTTTTAATCTTGTAGTACCTGAGCGACCGAGGTCTGCTCGTGTGAAAATAGAAAAAACCAACCATAAATCCTTATATTGCAATTTTAATTGAAATCGTTAGAGCCGTTTTCGAGAACGTGATTACAAATATATACATATACAAATATTGCTCATTTAATAGTATAGGGTAGGATTGTACACATTGGCGAAACAAAATCGGTTACTTAAAATGAATAGTGGATTCAGCGATAGTGGTAATAGCAGTATCTTTTCTCAGAATTTACCTACAGTAAAATTATCCACCTGTTATTTAGACGAATAACAAGTTATTGATCATCATGTTTCCACAGTAAGTCTTCAGTCTCCATTTGGTGCATAAAGGTATATTTCAGATTACTAAGAAGCGTTAAATGCTTCAATACTGAATACTACGTTCTACTTCAATGATCAATCTACCTGTGGTTTAACGACCCTCTAAATAGTCTAGATCTACGTATATTCGCATAAGGTAAGTGCACTTACCTTATGCGAATAGATCTAGATCTTTCTACTATTCATCCGAAAGGCACCGAATCTACCGACATAGCTTGCGGAGTAAGCAAGCTGAAGTGACAGTGGGCTGGCCATGTTTGTCGATGGACCGATGGGTGATGGAGCAGACGAGTCCAAGATTGGAGAGAATGGGACGCCCCCAGCTATCTACCACCTCAGCCGGGACAGACTGAATGCGGAAGGCGATGAACAGGGTGTTGTGGCGCAGCCTGGGAGACACCTATGTCCAGCAGTAGACTGCAATAGGCCGAGTTGATTGAAGCTATGTAAGTTCGTAAAAACCTTCATTAATTAAACACTTAAAAGTCACTAGAAATCCGTATATTAACGCCAACCCTATTTTTAATCATAAATAATGTATCTTCACTTAAGAGTTTTCAACACCAAGGGGCTAAAATGATGAACTCGCTAACGCTAATCCACCACACGTGATACAGAGAAGCAAAACAAAATTAATGAAACCACCTCAAAACACATCTGTTTTCACCCCCGGAGCCAAAACACCAAGGAATCAACTTAATGAAACATCATCTAATCTGGCAAACAAGTCATAAAGCGAGTACATTTAATTAATCAAACATAAATTACGTGAACCATTGCCGGTTGTGACGGCAATAAAGACAGTGATTCATTGTGTGTGGCGCGCAATGTAGCAGGAACATTGCTAATGTTACGACCGCGGTATTACGCTGAGGCCACGATTTCGGCTACTTAGAACTGCCGTTAAAGTTAATGGTGGTGTCACAGTGCAAGATGTTTGAGTCTAACTGTGGTTTGAGGTGTTTTACGTTTGTGGAGAGCGAGAATTAAAGCTCTTATAGGTAATGGGGCCGCTTAACGTGGTTTAATTCTGTTAGGACAACTTTTAAGAAGGTATTTTATAATTATGATCATCGGTACCAGTCAGTGTGGTAAGTGTTCTTGGCACCTGCATTGGTCTGAAACTTGCTAGCTATCCTGCTATAGGATGTGCCCAGAGTATTTAAGAATTGAAGAATTTATGCTACGGTCACACACGCGTGTTGTTTGGTTTTATAAATTATAGCATTACTGTTACAGGCTGGTCCTTTTATAGAAGCCAGCAAACTAACCTTGTTGGCAGATGATAGTAAATATTAATTATTTTTATAGTCTTGTCCCAGAAAAGGAGATAAACCTACAGTAAGTCGTATAAGCTACTGCACACCATTAGAAGCAGCAAGTAAAGGCTAATCTAGGAGTCCAAGTTTGGAAGGACTATGAACTATCTTCTCAATATTTCTTAAATAGGTTTACGTCTTTCAGTCGAAATAACTTTAATATTTACTAGCTGCGCCTGGCGTTTCACCCGCATACGTCTCGAATCCGTGGGAATCTCGGGATAAAAGAATCCTAGGTCATGGTCTACCCATGTGTCAAATTTCATCCAAATCCGTTCAGTCGTTTTAGCGTGAAAGCGTAACAAACAAACAAACAAACTCACTTTCGCATTTATAATATTAGTTAGGATTTCATCAATACAATACAAAAAATTGGTCAGTATTAAAGATTTTTGTGAAGATTCAATCTTCACAAAAATCTTTAATATTGACCAATTTTTTGTTGTTTAATAAATATAAGTATACGAAAAGATACAAAAATAAATTCCATGATTTATCACAAAAAAATATGGACATACCTACCTACTTATATTTAATTAACATTTCAAAGTCCTTACAAAATGTCCTAAAAACCTAATCGTACAAAAATAGCAGAGACAGACGACCTAACCTGCTCGGTCCTCACACTTGAAGAAACATGTAAAATATAGCCGTTACCTTTTGCTCTCCCAGGATAAACTCTTTTGCGTCGTGTGGTGAAGAGGATAACTACATAAACCATGTTTGCTTAAAACAAATTTATTCGAGAAATCATCATTAATTTAAAAGGCCCTGTGCTGGTAGCAAAGATTGAAACGAAACAACACTACTTTTAATCCTACATAGTTAATTGATATAAAAATAAACTAAATAGAAAAATCTGACCTAATATTTTCACGACTGCAAACGCTAACCAGATTCAATCCAGGCCTCCAAAGAAAACATTGAAAGTCAGACCTACGTACCAAAACAAAACGGTCTAAGTACACTTTCATAAAATCAGCCCAGCTTAACGACTTTTGCGAGTTAAAACGTTTCACTAATTCGAACAGTTACTAACTCCGACTCGATATTTAAGTGCTTTCGTATCGATTATTGCCCAGCCTGTGCTTTTTAGAGCTCTCACCCAATTTGAATCGGTTGTAATAAATATGATTTATGCACAATATTAATTGTGAGATTCATTAGCCAATTTGTGAGCTTTAGTGGCTGTTGTGAAGCTGTTGGCGATAGAATGTGGATGGTGAGAATGGATTTGTAAAAGTGGGACTCGTAGGCAATAGAAACTATTTTGCGTGGTCGCCTCTTAGATAGGCTGAATATTGGTTCTATCTTGTAGGTACAACATTGTAGGCACACAAAACATTGTGCTTAAGGGTGCATGCAACGGTACAGGGATCGAGGGAGTTTTTAAAGTTAATTTATGACATTCCAACCCTGTTGTCGTAAAGATCATCAAGAAAAGTTCGAACTTTGACCTTCAATATCTCCGTAATCAGAAGGTTCCCAGATATGGTCCCGTACAAAAATAAAACATCATAATAATGGGAAAAACAAGTGACTCTCGGCTTCGTATTCGGGTATTTTTACACCCGTTACATTTCTGCTCGTGACTGTACGTGGTGATTACTATTGACCACCATGTTAGGAATATTTAACTGTTTTCAGCATGTTAAACAGAAAAAGAAGTGATATTAAGTATACAAACACTTAGTTGCTTGTAGGTGCTTACAAATACAGGCGAGACTTAAACAGAACTAGACAATTGTATTGAGTATTGTAAGCAAATATTATTATAGGAAACTCCAACCTTTTCCATAAAGAAGAGAAACGGACAATAGCTACCTATCTCTGAAAGTAACACAAAGATCTTAATGTTTCCAATAAAACGATTTCCAACCAATTGACCAAAAATAAAAGAGGATCTCTACGGTTTTCAGTTTCAATGGAATTACCCGAGAGACATTGGTCTGTCTCATATAATCCTTTGATACTTCATTGTTCCAAGAAATACAAAAATTTGTATTTTTTGCGACCAAACTTGTTAAAAGTCGATCACCATTTCTTTTTCACGAAAAATTGTATCGGTTAATAATTTTGGTACAAAGAGAATTTTTATTAGACTTGAAATGTTATTGCTTGGCTGTCATATTTTTTTTTTATATTTTGCATTCATTGAGAGTTTAAAAATAGAATCGAAATATCATATGGTTACATTAAGTTTTTGGGTTTCATAAGAGGGTATTTTTAGAAAGAATACTTAAACGTCTTTAGTAAAACAAATACTTATTCTCTGCAGTCTATATTAGTCATTTTTGTGAATAGAAAAATTATCTCTTTCTGTTACTGCCATCTTCAGTAGGCAGCATAAATCTCAAAACAGCTAAATCGAACAAAACTCTAAACTACAATAAAGCAAGCTAAACGCCGTAAATACGTAGAAACAATAACAAACGACGAATAACTTCTGAACGAAGGGGGACTTTAACGCATTAAACATAAAGACAAAAGAAAGCCCATAAAACTGAGTCCCCCAAAAGTTGGGGACGTTGGAGTACGAAGATTGAAGGCAACAATTGGCTGGGGGCCGGTTGAACCCGATTCGATTGGGCACATTCATCTATGTGAGTCGCTAATACCTTGTAATCATTCATTTGAGGTACTGCGAGACTCTAGATCCAGATGAATTGATATTAAACGGTGCGTAGTTAGGTGGGATAGGGAGGTGTGATGCAATGTCGGGAGATTGACTTTTCAAGGGTGGAAAAAGAGTTTTTTTCTGTTTTGTCTGTATGTATAAGCAAGTTGTGATGGCCCGTCGTAGGATAGGTTTAAGACATCAGTCTGCACCTTCTTATCCGATTCCATTTAAAATCTGATTATTATGGTACTTCTACAGCTTTGTCAATCGTCAAATAAGTTTTATCTGAAGAATAAAATTATGGCCGTTTGACTTTTTTTTAAACAAAAACAGTCAAACCTTCAGTTTTATTCCTCAGTTAAAATTTATCAGGCGGTCGTAACATCGGCCCTAATTCTGATATTATACAAACATCTAGATGAACAGGTAATGTTCAAAAATATTAATTATCATTCATAATTATTTACTTATCTCAACACATTCAATTACATTCATACTTTGTGGTTTCAAAAATAGATAATGAAAACAATTCCAGACTTATTATTTTACTCACGATGAATTCACTTAATAAATACTATGAACGAGTGAAATACTATCAAATGCTTTTCAATTTTATTAAACGTCTACATCGGCACGCATCTTAAAGTTCAAGGAATTCAATTCCGATGACTTGAATTTTCATTAAACTATATTTGAAAACTGTAGAAGTGAGAGTTTTTGCCGAGTTTGATTTCATTTGAAAAGATAGATAGTTTCTTTTTTGGAGAGTTATCAAGCAGACTATCTAATGAGGGTATCGGTAGATAGAGGGTCCGTTTTGAACGGCTAGTCTACGATAGCATGTCGATGGATTCGTATTGATGTGGAATATGTCTTTATCACTAAATGTACTTGAAAGTAAAACAAAATTCATTTTACTTGTAAAAATGTGAGGACAGTTTCGCGTATCTTCATCCCGTTTAAAATGATGGGCCAATTACCCAGGGGCGTAGAATACTTTGGCATGGATCACAGGTAGGGTCACATTTAAAAGAGGTATGTATAAATAAAAAATATTAATATTTTTGTATGTAAAGAAAAATTTCATTTACCTACACTATGATTCTATACATTCATGCGGTCAGCAATTCTGTGACATTTTTATAAAATTTTCTGGCCCGAATCCTACTCAAAAAACCCAGTTCCATCAAACCAAGGAAGTGGAAAAATCTATAATAATAACAGCTCAATCCCAGATCCCCTTTTGTTTTTTTTTTGAGGATGGGAAATCATCAAATGACTTCTCCCGCTCTGGGCGGAGCGAGAGGGCGTGTCAGACTTTTACTGACTAAGACCCACCCGTGTTCCTTCCATTGCCCGTGTGCCGGGGCCGCGATATCCCTTTCGGACAAACCCGCAACCCCAGCAGGTTCTAGGTAGACCCTGCCATACAATAATTTTGAGTAGTCCCCCTATACAAGGAATCACCCAAGTGAGCACGCTTTTTAATTATTACTATGAACGACAATCCACTGTAATAGGTACGCGGCTTTACAAGTAGGTATATATTACGCGTATAATTTCCCTGTGGAGTAATCAGTATTCCTGATTACTATATCATGTAAGTATTCATTACCAGTTCCTTCTGGGAATTTGCGTACTCGATTCGTCTATATCGCGGCGGCAATGCATTAAATTCTGCTACTTTGATTAAACTTTATATTATTATTTTAGAACAATGTATGATAAGCTTGATTTACACAAAAGCGAATTTTAAGTAAACTAAATCACAAATATTTTAGAATTTTTTGAAACAAAAATAGGAATTGGAAAGAGGCTGATGCCGAAAATATAGTTTAGAGAATTTTTGTCCATTTGGATTGGCGCAAAAACGGCTTAACGGGTTTGGATGAATTTGGCACACAGATAGTTAGTACTTTTAATCCTGTTAGTACGTTCCCGTGGGTGAAGCCGCGGGCAAAAGCTACAATTTTTTTTTTGTCTACATCTCTACTCGTACTTTCCTATCGCAGGTATGCTCGAAGAGATTTCTTTAGAAATAAGCATTGCCTTTGTACGTATTTTTCTGTTCCTTTCTTCATGTCTGTTTATATTTATGTGTGTGCATGATAGGTTAATTAAATAAAATTCTCATTGCTATCGGGGACTATTGTGTCGTTGTGTGGAACTCTTTTTTATTCTTCTTAGATGTCCCCCAAATTTTATAAATTTTAGTAACAAGTATTATTTTAAAACGTCACGCTTTAATTTTTAAGTACTAAAAGTAGTTTTAATATCTCACAGGGAGGCGTGGATGGCGTGGGGTTGAAATGTTTATTTTTGCATGTACACCCTACTTATGTAAAATGTAATGCCATTTTTTTTTATAGTTTTACAATGTGCTCATCAAGGCCTTCAATTGGATACCCATATTGTAATAATTAAAGTAAATACGTAAACTCATTCTTCTAAGGCCGTTTCCTCATTGGTTGGTGCGGTATCGTTTCGGTACAATATCGAAACGATACCGCCCTGCTTTTATTTCCTCATTGGTCGGTAAGTGGCAGTGCGGTATGCTCTATACCAAAACGATACCGCACTGCTTTCATTTAGAATTCCAAATTCAAATAATTCTATTGGTAAAATACAAATTTTAAAATAAAAAAAAATCCTCTTCCCCCGGACCTCTGTTAAGAGTAGACGTGCCTGTGAAGCTCATATAACCTTTTTATTTATAATATTAAATCAAAATTATTCACTAAAAGTCAAACGTTAAAAATAGGAGTGCATAAAATAACAGGAGTGAAATACTGTTCACTGGAGCGAAGAGCGCTTCATCTAGTTCGGGTGAGACAACAACACTTATCTCATTAACAACTCGCTACCTAATTATTACTTACGCACTTGAACACCACAGCGCGCGTACGATTATAATTTCGTCTTGTTTCGACGCGCAGACACTACTGATGTGCAAACAAGACAGCAAAAAATTCTGTGACAGACGGCCTTCAACGTAAATCTGTGCGTGTACGCATGGCTTGCATGTATGAGTAATACAAGGACGGAATCCTATTACCTGTGAGTTCTGTGCGCCAAGTACTCCGGACAACGATTAATGTTATTAAGCTTGGTCTTTTCTTAATATTTTTGATAGAAAACTACAAGGACAGAAAGAACCAAATCACCTGTGATTTCTGTACGCCTGATTATCTGGAACGTCTGCGGGTGAAGGCGTATTATTTTGCTATTACAACTATCGCAAGTGTCCGTCTCAACGTTGGAAAGCGGAAACGTAGCGCCTTGATACACTTCCTAAAGTTACTGTTGTCCTAGTATCATTGAAAGTCAAATGGATAAATCAATGTCAGAATCGGACTTATTAAACCAATTGAGTCATGAAAAAACACCACCAAACTGTTCAGTCTCGGTTTAAAAGGCCACGGGAGGATGATGACACCGATATTAAGAGAGTTTTATATCTTCTCTTATGGCTGAGCAACGGAAGGAAATTGAAAGAGAGATAAATAAGATAAGCCCAGTTTTGTCAAACATACAGAAGACGAACACAAACATTGAGAGCTCGGTTGCCTTTCTCACAGCACAAAACAAGGACATGCTTAGTAAAATTGAGCAACTGGAAAAACAGGCTGCCAAAGACAGAGATTATATAATAGTTTTAGAGAACAAAATCGAAGATATGCAGATGTCAAATCGGAAATCTAATTTTCAGTTAAAAAACGTGCCGAAGATGAGTGGAGAAACGAAAGAAGACCTGATTGGGATGGTACCTACTCTGTTTATCTAAAACTGTTGACTGCAAAATTGAAAAATGTGATATCAAAGATGTGTACAGAGTGAGGAACAAGAAGGAAGAACTAAGTAGCCCCATCATTGTGGAAACCTCCTCAACACTTTTGAAGACTGAGCTGCTCAAGATGTGTAAGTCTTTTAATACTAGATACCAAAGCAAGCTTGCCGCCAAACATCTTGGATGCCGCTCAAATATGGATTCTCCCATATTTGTGTCGGAGCAGCTTACTGCAAAAGGCTCTCGTCTGCATTTTCTTGCGCGTGATCTAGTCAAGGCTAAGAAATGTAAATTTTGCTGGACAGCTTACGGCAAGGTATATTTAAGAAAAGATGAAACGTCGCTAAGAATAACGGTCAAGTCTGAAGCGCAGATCCACCAGCTTACACAGGGAACCTGACTAAAGCGAAAACTTGTAGTCCACGTATACGTATACCCCAGCACTATGTTAACTCTACGCGGTTTTTTACATTTCTTATTTTATCTCGCTTTGTTAGAAATTATGTTTCATTTTACTACCCATGTTATAAATAATTGTACTACTACACACACGCTCACTTTAACGCATATTTTTCTAAACACAAGAACCGACATATACTCACAAACATATACACTCACCTACCTAGAAACCTCACATCAAGCATATCATACTTTGCGGTTATCAAAATTATTATGTTGCCGACTGCATAAATCTATTGCACTCAAATATGTCTCAAAGTTCACCCTCGGACCTGTTAATCCTTTTAATGGATAGTTCGCTTCACACACTCAATGAAATAGACAATTCAAATATCGCTCAGGCTTTTCACTGTGATATTGAAGACTTGTCTAAACACATACAAGTTAAAAAAAATGACTGCAAAATATTTTGCCAAAATATACGAAGCGTTTACAGTAACTTAGATGATCTCCAACTGACTCTGTCTTGTCTAAAATTCGAGCCAGATATTCTTATTCTAACTGAAAGTCAACTTAATCCTGTTAAACCTATACCTACTATTCCGAATTTCTCTGCGTTCCAAACAACAAATCACCTAAATAAAAACGACGGAGTAGTTGTGTACGTCACTAATAATATTGCAGTAAATGTCAGGGAAATTAAATTGACTCATGCGTCTGCTTTAGAAATTAAAGTTAATAATAACAATATTATACTAGGTATATCGATCCCCTTCAAATGCCAACGCAGACATGTTTATTAACTCGCTCGACACATATTTAAACTCTATAAAATCTTGTAACTGCATTACTTTGGCTGGGGATTTAAATATAAATCTTACACCAAATCTATCTGAACAGGCCCAGGAGCGCAACAATAGACAAAACTATTCTGCAATGTTAACTATGCATGGACTGTTGGCGGGACACACTTATTCTACTAGATTAAATAATTGTCTCGACCATTTTATGATAAAACTTAATAAGAAAAAATTATCTGCTCAAATTGCTGTCTTAAATACATCTGTTACTGACCATTCTCTATTATTCCTAAACCTATCTAAAATAAAACAAAAAAATAAAATTCAGAAGACAAAAATAAGTACCGACTTCAATATGGCACTTAAATCTTTATTAGGCAAAAATCTTGGAGAACTCATGTTTTCTGATGACCCTAAGCTTTTGGTAGAAATTTTGATTGAAAAAATTTCGGAATCTTTACAAGAAAATACTATTACAACTACTATACCTAAAACTAAGCAAACTATAAAACCCTGGATAACCCCCGGCATTTTAAAATGTATCAGAAACAGAAATAATATGCAAAAGAAATTAAAGAATGACCCACACAATGATGTATTAAAAATTAGTTATAAAAGATATCGAAATTATTGTAATCAATTAATTAAAAAACTGAAGCGCAGTTACGAGAGAGCACAATTAGCAAATTCTACTAAAGACAGTAAAAGACTCTGGTCAAATATTAAAAACATAACGCATATGAAGAAAACTAACGCAGATAACACCAAACTTTTAGAGGTAAAGTCGTCGCCAATTGAAGCAGTCAATCATGTTAATGATTATTTTGTAGGAATTGGCAAACAACTAGCAGAAAAAATCTTGCTAAATACTGGATCGGATGCTGGGACTGACTTAGGGGCAGATAATACTCAATTAACATCACTTGTTCTCTTGGATACAGATATAGAAAAAGTGCACTATTTACTTATGAATTTAAAATCAAGTAGTGCCCCTCGCTGGGACAACATCCCAACAACTTTTCTGAAATTAGCTAAGCACGAAGTTCTCCCAATTATTGTTCACCTGGCGAACTTGTGCTTTAGTAAAGGTATCTTCCCTAAACTCTTAAAAAAATCTACTATTACGCCAGTGTACAAGAATGGACCGAGAGGTGATGTTAGTAATTTCAGGCCTATTTCAGTATTACCTGCTTTATCAAAGATATTGGAGAAACTTTTGAACAAACGACTAATAGGCTTCCTTAATAAATATGGAGTATTATCTAATGCACAGTATGGATTTAGACAGGGCAAATCGACTGAAGATGCAGTAGCAGCTATAACATGTCTCATTACTGAAAGCCTTGATCGTGGAAAGAAATGCCTCTCAGTTTTTCTCGATTTAAAAAAGGCTTTTGACACAGTATCTGTTTCCATTCTTGTACGTAAGTTAGAACACATAGGAATAAGAGGCACACCTCTAGAATTATTCAAAAGTTATCTTTCACACCGAACGCAAAAGGTTAAAATTGGGCAATATTCAAGCAAAGACTCAAATATCACATTTGGTGTACCACAGGGGAGCGTTCTTGGGCCCACATTGTTTCTAATTTACATCAACGACCTATGTGACTTGGAGGCAGGTGGTGCTCGGGTGTTCTCGTATGCCGACGACACTGCGCTGGTTTTTATCGGGGATAATTGGGATTCTGTGAGGAGGGATACTGAAGTGGGATTATCTAGAGTTGCTTCCTGGCTAAGAACTAACCTACCTACGCTAAATAGCCAGAAGACTATCTTCATGTGTTTTTCCATTAGTAATAGAACCCAGCCTGATACTAATTTCAGTATAAAGATTCACCAATGTCACAATATCCTGGACAGTAATTGCGCTTGTCCGACTATCGAGAAGATTGAAAAAACGAAATACCTGGGTATTATACTTGATCAGCGACTCTCTTGGCATTATCATGTTGCATTGGTTAGTGAACGTCTCCGAAAACTGATTTGGATTTTCAAATTACTAAGGCATGTTGCATCAGCGAAGCTGATTCAACAAGTATACACTGCACTAGCCCAATCCGTTTTAACCTATTGCATTCCTATCTGGGGGGGGCCTCCAAAACGAAGTTCTTAGACGTGGAAAGATCACAGCGTGCCCTTCTCAAAACTATATACTTTAAACCATTAACCATTTTTCTACAGACGAGCTTTACAAAGTATGTGACCTGTTAACTGTGAGAAAGTTATATATTCTGATTTCTACCTTAAAAATGCATAAAACAACGGTATTTGACCCTAGTACTCTCAGAAAAAGAAAAAATCACGGTCGTATAGATGTAGTTAGAGTTCGTACTGCGTTCGCAAGGCGGTAATATGTTGCCCAAACTACTTTTCTTTATAACACCATAAGCAAAAACAATCCCATTTACCATGAAACACATTATGCATGTCGAAAAACCTTGACTGCATGGCTAAAGACTCTTACTTACGAAGAAACTGAGGCACTTCTGAGTCCCGTTATTTAATAATGATAATATAAAAACTTACCTTACACAAGGAATGAATGACAACATGGACTTTTTACTATACAAGTGTTTACCACTCACTTCACAATGCGTAATATGCTTTTGGTTTCCCTTTCTCTCTTACTCGCTCACACACGCAAACACACACTCACACTCACACACTCACACTCACACACATTCGCACACACAAACACCTTCACTCACACACATACACACACAATAATTAATTGGGTATCTGACATTATGAATTTAAGTACCTAATTAATTATTATAATTGTAATTATTTATTCATTTCTCTAGTTTTAGTTTTGTATTTTATTTTTTACCTACTTTTTAATTCTGTTATTAACAGGCTTTTTATGTGTACACATGGTTTTGGAAGAGGGAGGTCTTCTGTCACAGGTATCTATATACTTAAAAGAAGGCCTCTACAACTTATTTAATAACCTGTTGAATAAGAAATAAAAAACTTTAAACTTTAAACAAAAGACGACGTATATTGTATTTTATAATGGATTTCCGCAAAGTCACGCCTCGCCTGAGTCAATTAACTATCTTTAATTATATTGGAACGAGAGCCTAGATTTAGAACTAGATTTGGTTATTCTGAATTAAAAAATCCTAATTTCAGAAATTTTCCGCGTTACGTCTGCTCTAACCGCATTTAAATATGCTAAAAAAAATACCGAACTGTTTCATAGCAATCTGTCTGACTTTCAGAATGTAGTTGAACGATAGATTTTAGATACGGAAAACACAATTTTCAGAAACCAGTAGCGTCACACGTACCCAGGAGATCACTAATTGGGAAGGTAGGTGATTTCCGACGAGTGTATAAGTCGACACGAGTCGGAAATCATCTTACGCACGTGTATCAACAACGTTTTACTATGCATTGTGCGAGGAAAAAAAAAAAAAACGAGCGAGCCTTACGGCAGTCGCCTATGATGTGTAACATCTAACATACGACGACGTATATAAATGATAAAAACAAAAGACTTCGACTTTTTTGATTTTGACCATCATCATAATCATCGCCATCGTCATCATCAATTTTGTAAATACTAATTTGTGAAAAACTTTTCTCAAATAATAAAATCTTTGCACCAGAATATGGTATTTCTATAATTGATAATTAGCAGGATTTTGGTGGTAGAGGTTTCATCGTTTAAACTATGAAGGGACTTTTACTACCTCTTTTTTTAGAGGAGTATTACAGGACGACGTTAATTATTATTGATAACTCAGTTCTGTTCCATCAAATCTAAGACATTTTGGAGAAGCAGACTCATGTCCCTTGAAACACAATAGTGTTAGCTTTGGAGTTTTGCAGCCAGGGCCTAGGTTACAGTTGATACTCGTATGGTGATGCTGACGACAAGCATGACGACCGCGCCGGCTACTCAGTTATTTGAAGAAGTTCTTCTAAGATTAGAATGAAATAATATAATAAAAATGCTTTATTCAATTACCAAATAAATGTTTTATTTTTGCTTAATGCTTATTAGTTAGGAATAAGCTGACCAAGATAGTAAGACAACACGATGGGATGCGCGGCCTCCCCAGCCTGAATATCTTCACAGGTCTTAAGTTCTACATTCGCCTTTGAACCTTGCATTAATACCTATTATTGAAATCTGGCTTCAGGCGCTACCTTCACCCAACATAGGCACTATGCTGGGTGACACAACTTTCTGGCTCCCTACAAGTTTGCGATTGGGCGTTCCTTGCGGGGGCTACGCATCCTTGTCGTTGACGAATAAACAAAGAAACAAACATCTCACATCAACAACTCACTTTCACATTTATAATATTATATATAAGGCGCTCGTAAGCTTTCGTTACGGAGCATGCTGTAAAACAGGTGGCGTTACGCGGTACCGAAACGATCCCGCCCTGCTCCCGCGTATACCGAGCAATCAGGAAACGCTCATTGAAAAATAGGCGCTCGGTAAACTTTCGGTACCGAGTATACTGAGCATACCGATCCCGCACCGCAGACGTATCGACCAGTGAAGAAAGGGCCTAAGTCATAAGAAAACATCAGAAGCTTTACTTTTTGAAGCTATTATTGTAAGTTATTAATAATATTATTCATTGTGTTAGAAAATCATATTTATGCTGTCGAAGTAATATTTTGTTAAACTTCAGCCTTTTGTTTTGAACTGTAGGAAACGACAATAACCGAACTCGATCGTGAGCTCGTGAGTTCGAATCCCACCCGTTCACTTTGAAATTTTTATTCAGCTTAACTTGTTTTCTTTTTTTACGCCACTGCTGAGAAACAGCCTCTGCCAAACAGCACCACAACACCCTGTTCTCCACCTTCGGATCCAGTCTGTCCCAGCCACCTTAAGCCGAGGTGGTAGATAGCGCGTCCCACACTACACTTGTCGATACGCGGGGTCCACTCCAGGACTTGGACCCGGCCACCAGTAATATGTACTTAGTATGTATATTGCCACGTAATCTTATAACAATTAGAGAATGCTTAAGCTACCGTTTTCACCACGTCATTATTGCAAGGTATTTGAAACGGAAGAGCGTTCCTTCTCCCGCCTTCCGCTAAAACCCTTGGGCTACGTTTAGTTTAGGAAGTTAACAAGAAATTTATAAATAACCATGTTTTAATATTTAGTGTGGCAACAGTCAAGTAATTCCGTAGGAACACAATGTGTCAAAAATATTCTTTGAGTGGGTTTCAATGCTCACCGCCCACAACTTCCATTTCCTACTGTTATACTCTTCTGATAAAAGTAAATGTATTATTGGATCCTAATAAACAATGCAAGAAGTTGGGAACGAAAGGTATGATTTTCGTTTCTATTTGCTATCTTTTGATAGAGAAAATTGTATGGAATATTCAAATTCAGCGTTCCAAGAAACTGATCTCTTGATATATTTTTTATAATAAATATTATTTATTTATTCTTACAAACGTACGAAATAAATTTCTAGAATCCACAAATACCAAGCTGACCCTTCATTTACTACGATAACAACTCTGTAATGAACGGTTCAAAAGTCATATGAAGTATCACTATATCAACATCTTGCCAAGCTTATCATGCACTGCAGTTATTTGATATTTATACCAAACTAAGAATGAAAATGCGAATCCCAGGAAAACTAAGTTTGTGGAATATTGCGTTCCTTTGTTTGGAATTTACATACATTTGTACAGTTTTAATTTTGCTCTGTTCTCGGCTGAGCCCATTTCCATACTAATTTCGGGATTCAAAATAAACTGAAATTTTAATGGTTTCAGCGTTGGAGTTATGTTTGGTATGATGGGATTTGTTTGGTAAGAACGTCGGGGGAAAGCCATTATGACTGTGTCCATGGAAAAATAGCGATGCTCTTTGGTCCATATGTAATTTAATTATCAAAAGACGTAGTTTGTGTATCAAATTATCCATAATGATAATATGAAAATCTACAAATTAATGATAAATAATAAATACAAGATGATTAATTTTATATGTTGAAAGTATTGCTACTTTGGATTTCATTTCATTACCTACGTGGATATCATTTTGATACCGACTTTATGTAGTAGGTAGGTATGAATAAACACGTGGGAATATAAAGTGCTGAGCTATTCGGTTGCACCGAACGTTCCACTTGACTGGCTATTGACTGTCAGGCAGCTATACAGGGTGGCAGGGACATCAGTTTTTTTTTTTAATAACCTACGAAAAAAAAAACAATGCAACCCTGTTCAGAATCATGTACTGAATCCATGATATCAGTTTTCGCGTCGATGTCCCTGCCACCCTGTATTGTAAAGCTGAAAATTGGTCAGTCATGCAGATTAGGGTAGGTAAGTATGTGATTTTTTAAGCCCATCGATACTTCAAATGTGCACAGGATTATCTTAAAATTAACATTTTCACTGTCCACAAAGTAGACACAATAGTTATAATCAACCTGAACTATAATTATATGGTTCATGGGATAGAGAAACGATTAATTGATATTTAAAGTGCATTAAGTTACGATAGACTGAGTTAACATTCATCAGAAATATAGTTTTAACTAAAACTAAATACTTAAAATTAACCGTTTAAAAGCTCAAATAATAAAATCAGATCTCACCCCAATCTCATTCTTTGAACCGAAAAATCCTTTAAACTATTAAATCCTTTAAAAATTGCAATTGTTTCAAACCAATTTCGCGATATTTTACGCTACTGAGTACAAAACAGTATAAAAATGATAAACGACGGAGCGGACACAGATACATTCGCTGAAAAAACAGCGCTTTATTTTATAAAGCGTAATTTAAGGAACGCTTGTACTCTGAAAAAGTATTATTCAGCATGATTTATTTTTCAATTTATCTTGTTAGTTTAAATTTTGTTTCTCGCGATGATGATTTTGTCACTTTGTTAGATAACTCGATCCTTGCATGGTCATATAGTGAGATGTCAAAAACGCGTTTTATTAAACCAGTATCATTTGATGTTAAGTTCATTGATGTCTCCTGGAATTCTGATTTGTTTAAAGAACTGTGTTCACACACATACATCCAAATCCAAAGAACACACTACGGTGTCGTCAACGAGCGACGCGCCACATGTCTAGGCCCAGGTCGAACTATAGCAAGCGGAATAAAAAGGTTTATTAGGTGGTTCACAATTATAGCAACCTAAGTACTTAATTCTAATGGTATCTCCGAGCGCGGTCGTGTCAATGATGCACTGATGGTGCTGTTGCCTCCCGGTCCCCGCGCCGTGCCGCGTCGCTCGGTGACGACGTCGTAGTGTGTTCGTTGGATTTGGATGTGAGTGTGTGAACAAAAGGTTATGAAATATATATTTTTGTTACGGTCCCGTCCGACATTTTCCCTTTTGTTTGTAATTCTGCTCTCAAGAGCGTGCATTCTGAAAATGGGCACCGTCGTAAATAGATGTCAAATATTTCGCTGTTTTGATTAATTTGGCAATACACTGTATGGAAATATGAAATATGGCGAACTTGTGTATGGGTACCTTTACCTAACCTTTAGCGGCTTTTTTGCAATAAGTTACAAATACCAGTTAAAATGGGTGGCCACCTTATATAATCCCTTATTCGGTTCTTTCGAAATTTACAGGAAAAGAGTCGGCTTATCTACCGGGGCCGCGGCATAACCACTTCCTATTGACTTAAAATATCGTTTGTCTTGTAATCCAATATTCGGGAAAAACATTATAATACGAAAAGGACCCAATTTTTAGATTTCCCTTTTTCCTTTTAAGTGGGGGTATAAGTTATTTAGCTGTACGATATTTTTGCCGCTTCGATTCTCGGATAAAATAAAGTTCCCTTTGTGGAACAACTGATTATCTCCGACAGACACGACACGGGTTTTTTGATCCATTTCTACGTAATCGCGTATTTTTGGTCAAAGGAAATTAATTCCATTGAAATGATAGGCACTCGTTTTAAAAATGCTTAGTCATTTTTATCCACCGGTATAATTAATCTTTGTGACGTGATCATGCTGAATTATTAATGTTTCCGGTTATTTGTAATGTATGTTTTCTGGTTTCTCGAAACCACAAAACAAATAGGTAATAGTTAGGTACTGCAACCATCGATATAAATACATACCTACGTGAGTACCTTGAGCATTAATTATAATGTGTATCGCAAACGTTATATTATAATATTTTAATTTTTTCTTTATTTAACTATTATTTTATTGTAACTGTTAATAATTCAAAGCGTCGTTTCAATATAACATATAGTTTCAACTTCACTGAAATTCACTCCAAACCTATTAAACTTCAAGACAGAGATTACCGTGACACTTGCTACATGAACTAATTATTTATGTAAAGGAACACTGCCGAACAGTCTCCGGGGCTGTAATACCGTTCTAATTCCGCCATAATTCACAGAACTTAACCTTAACCATTTCATCATCCGCGGATTAACAAAAAGACGGTTACCTAAGAGTTAGTGGTGTGCGAGTGTTGTCGATGTATAAAAAAAGTAAGTTCAAAAACTGAAAGCCGGCTACTGAAAAATCACGCTCTAAAAGGTATGAAACAAGAAAATATTTCGGACAGAAATCATGTACAAAAATCGTCAAGCAAAGCCCTGGTCGCATGCCTGAACACCTACAAAATTATATTGGCATGTGACGATTTCAGTAGTCCAGTTTTAGTTCTTGAACTTACTTTTTATATAAATTATTTTGAGGTTAAAATTCCATGCTATAAGTATTTGCAGTCGCTTTATTATTTTTTTTGTTTATGTTTTATTGCTTAATAGGTATTAATAGTACTTAACATAGTGTCACTTTTGCTTGTTTTTAACAATTTAAACATATTTATTTAGTTAGACAACATGATATACATACATATTTGTAATGATATGATACTCAACATGACATTGTTTTTTTTTCCATGACTTTATGTCCTCTTTATGGCGCCATATTTATTTTAATGTGATGTCACATAGCCCAACACACTTGTATCTGCTTTTATGCAAAAAACAACAAGGCAACTTACTCGTATATAAAGAAACTAAACCACAAACAGCAACCATATTTGTGTTTTGTGTTAAGTATTTACCTTCACATAAGAAAAGAAACTTTTTCAAAACCATAAAAACTCGAGCGTTTTACGGACACTGCCTACTTAAGTGCCTAATACCAACCACTTAGCCTAAACGATGCCAAGATCTTTAGTCTCACTTGGGCCATAATAGGGCTCTCAGTATTCAAAATTCTACTACGAAAATTTTAATACCAACAAAGAACCCATATTCTTCAGCAGTAAAAAAGGAGGAGAATTGCTTTATGTTGATCGAGACAAGTATACAACAGTGTCTAACGTGGCCAGAATGAAATTAGAAGTTAGGTACTGTAAAAAGTTAAAGTCTATTTTCTTTACAGAAGATTTAATTTCAAGTTTATTTATTTAATTTATTTATTTATTTTATTTATTTAACAGTTTATGTACACACATTATAAATAGACAAGAAGAAAGGAACAGAAAAAAACGTACAAAGGTGATGCTTATTTCTAAAGAAATCTCTTCCAGCATACCTGCGATAGGAAAGTAATTGAAGTTGAATTAGAATGAAACATTTTGCTAATTTATAGCTCATAGAGTATGAAAAAGGATGAACAGAACAGAAATTCACTAGGTAATTTATTTATCAAGCGTGGTTATAAGAATGTTACTATATTATACATTTTTTTATAACACGGTTCACTAAGTTTATCTATGATATCAGTATCTATTACTCGTTATTTTAATCTTCCCAATATAAATTATCGACACTCAAAGTCCAACATGATGCATCACATCCCTACATTCGGGAGCTCCCAGCAAGAATCTTTCCTATGTAAATTTATTGCAATAGTCGGCGCGCCCCGCGGGGTTGGTCGCCGCACAAACATGCCAGACGTTCCCTCTGATATTTAAATCAGACAAAATACCGACACTTGCTGTATTCTACGTCTCAATAGTGGTTTACTTTATTGAGCTCACGACAGTTTTGCGTAGTTGTTTTACAGATATCTCCTGAGGCTGAATGGTTGAATCGAAAGTCTGATCTCGTCTCAGTTGAATGTAGGTAATGCGAGTGAATGTGGTTGTAGATAGACACTGTTCAGAAGATCCCAAGGGACACTCCTTGGGATCTACAAGAGCTATTACGACCACGAAATACGTTAACAATATATAATGTGCATAAATTGACAGACAGAAATCGTCAGTCGTTACGGGTAGTCAGAAGCCCAAAAGTCTGACAACCAGTCTTACCAAGGGCTATCGTGTTACCCAGTAACTGGGTTGTGGAGGTCAGATAGGTACTCACTCCACGTAAAATACGAGCATTCAGCTACATCCGGTTAGAGTAGAAGCCGACCTTTACATAATTGGGAAAAGGCTCAGATTGATTAATTGCCAGACATAAATTGGAATATATTGGCGTAATCGCGATTCGTAAGAGACTGTAGTCGTCATGCACAAGAAGCACAGAATTCATCTAAAGCTGTTTCTGCTAGCGACACTTGCGTAAGAGGCAATTACTAGTCAGGCAAACTCGAAACAAACACAAATAAACTTACGAATATTGTAGATAGAATGTTCCCAGAAATACACTGTTTACGCAACCTGCCGAATTCACGTCAAGGTACTTAGATTAACAATATAAACATTAAACAAACTTGTTCAAACTGGTAAAAGGATAAAACTGAAATCAAATTCAAAATGTGTCGCCGGGGAGTAATCCTTCGCTTTTAAAGCAGACACTATCGCCAGAGCCGGTGGGACATTCTGCAATTTATTTCTTTACGGACATCGATTTCCCCCGGCTTTACTCGTAGATTTATTTTAATTCTTGCAGAATGGTGGTGTTTTTAGAGTTTTTTGTTCAAGTTAATTTAAATTTGTTTAGATGTGGAAATAGGAAATTTTCGTGAAGAAACTTGTTACAAAGTACATTTAGTAACCTTTCAAGTTAAAGTAAAACAGCGACAATATACAAACACAAGTAAGTCTGAGCGAGCGAGATCAGGTGGTGTTCTGTAGTTTCTACCTACCCCCATGGGAAGAAGGTGAGTTTATGTATGTATGTGTTAGAAATTATGATCATTTTGTAAAGCTTTGACTAACAAATAAGTTCAACTACGTTTACTTAACAACAATTATTACAATAATAATAAAAAGAAAAAAAATATTTTTTCATATCTCGTGCCGCATTCAAAGCACTTAACTCAGTGATAACAATGTCCCTCTTAAGAATTTAAAGACCTACGTATTAATGAAAAACTTTTCAAAATTACTTCATTTGTGATTGTATATGGGGCTCGTTATATTGCAGAATAGCCCTATCCCGCCCGTGCCCGTGATCTGGGCAAATAAAAGATGTCCAAGGTCATTTTGAACGAAACGGTTGAAGATAATGAAGACGCAAGAAAAGTTGGGGATCTGGAGACTTGTTTGTGGAGCTATGATTGCCTGGTACATTTTTTTTTTACTTTGTATTTCCTTATTTTGGTGCGTATTGTAAACAGAAATAAGTATTTAGATTATTTTTAACGCATTGGTGCACACTGAACGCCCCTAGGCGTAATAACAATTAAACTTCAGTGTTCAGTGTCCTTCAACCGATTAACCGATTGTCGTTTTTAGGGTTCCGTATCCGAAGGGTGCCAAACGGAATCCTATTTATTACTAAGGTTCCGCTGTCCGTCTATATGTCAGCGGGCTGTATCTCGTGAACCATAATAGGAAGACAGCTGAAATTTTCTATTGCTAATTATAATTGTATTGCTCTTTAATTTTTATTTTATTTTAATTTTATACAAGAAACGTGTTTTAATTTATTAAAAAAAAAAAAAAAATATAGTGTTAAATAAACCAAACAAGAAACGTTTTTACCACTGGTACCCATCGACTCGCATTTTGTATGCGAGTCGATGGGTACCACCGTACAATATTTAACACTACATTTTTATTTTTTATTTAATAAATTAAAACACGTTTCTTGTATAAAATTAAAATAAGATAAAAATTTAAGGTTTTTATCATAGCGACTGAAAAGCTAGATTTATCATTTTTAGGCGCAATTTAAAATCGACACGTCATGAGTCGTCTCTTTTTTAGAACTATAATTTTCTTTAATTCTTGATTCCGAAAGCCAAAAATGAGGAACAGGAATTTTACCGTTTCTGTAAATGAAGACAACCAAATACATCAACCAAACCTTTGAAACATTATAATACATGCATTAATTATACTGAGGAGCTTTTCCATATAAAATTAGCTGTCGAATCCATTAACCGGTAAAATAGGAATTGGTTAATAATACGATTTGTTTATGGAAATAAGAAACTAAACACGAGCAAAACCGGATTTATGTAAAAGAACCGGAAAAGGTTCATTATACCTACTCTTATACTTGTATGAAAATAACTATTATTACGTGTAGGTATTAAAAAACGTAGCGGCTTATAAACTCTAAAGTCTAGTTATACAAGTCTCCACACAAGCAGAATAATTAAGCCAAGTAGGTTTACTAGACGATGAATAGAATTTCTAAGTTGATATGAGATTAGCTTCTAAGGCAGTTATTATCACGCCAAAGTTGTGGAAGGTAGGTAGGCAGCCATATGTTGGAAGGTAACCCTTATTTCATCAGTTATGTATTTAAGTTACGTATAATAGGGGGCGCATATTTATAACAAGACTCAAGTATGCCATTGAGAAATTTTTATTCGAAAACCCCAGTTACAGGTGTCTTACTTAGAGAAACAACCCAGAATTCTAATTATCAATCGCGTGAAAAGTATCTGCGCTAAGAAACTAAACAAAACAAACAAAATACTCGTACAAAAAGTTTTATTTGCAAAATTATGAAAAGTTGATAGTGATCTTACAGATACAATGTACACATCACAATGTTTTGGTTAGTTCGTTGGCCCCAAACTAAGCAGGGCTTGTATCTTGGGGGTCGGAGTGCGATTGAGTAGAAATAAATATGTCAGATTACAGGGCAGGTATAGTAAAGCGGGTATTATGTTGTATGAGTTTTTGTGTGTGTTTGTGTGTCTGTGGGGGTGAATGTCTCACACATTCACCCCCACAGACACACAAGACAAGACACAAGAGGGATGTTGTTTTGTTTTCTGGTACTTTGGCTTGTCAATAAACATTAGAGAAATGATTCTGTTTCGGTGTATGTTAGTTCCAAAAGCCATTTCTTTAGTACACTTTTAAGGCGAGCGGTTAGCAAGTCTTTGATGTCCAGTGATTTGCAAACCTTGTTAAATGTATGTAGTTTAGAGTAAGCTGAACTGCGTCTGGCCAAAAAGGACTTCGCAGGCGGAGTTGGAATTCTGAACACCCGCTTAGACAAGAGTTCACTATAGTCAGCTCTTTTGGGGAGGGACTTGTGAGTGCGGACGATTGCAGATAAAAAGAAAAGGTGCCTCACGCGGAGGACTTGGATTTCTCTGTAAAGCTTGTCAGTTGAGAATCGGAATAGTTTCCTAAACGTGACCTTCAGAAGTGCCCTCTGAGCTCTCTCAACGTAAATCATGTGGCTTTTTCCGGCACTTCCCCAGACAGAGACGCAGTACTGAATTATGGGCTGACAACTACATATGAAATATTATCATTAAGTATAACTATTTCATCAAAAATATAAGACTGCCTTGTTGCTGTAGTGGTCGCAAGCGCTACTGCTGAGCATGAGGTCCAGGCTTCGATTCCCTGGTCGAACAAAGTATTATTTGGTTTTATCATCTGGAATTGCTCAGTTAGCAGTCCGGAGTCTGGATTTGTACTCGGTTGATGGTAATAGGCGCGCCCCTATTACATGGGACTTAAACATAACTGGCGAAATGTGGGTGTACTATAGGTGCAGCTGCACCTAACCCTTCAGGGAATACCGGCGTGATGTTATGTTATGATATGTATAAACCAAAAATATTATTGCACTATTTGTAAATAACATAATATTGAACCCCCACAAACCGATGTCCTATTAACACAACAAAAACAAGTACAAATACAAATAATTCATAATCTCCAATGAAAGTGTTATAATCTCGAGGTCGTTCAGGTCGAATGTTTGGATGATAAACTGGAAATAGTTTATCTTGGCATCGAAATATTCATCCGTATCACTATATTATACTCTCCTGGCTTATTGAATCGAGTCACCCTGCATAAGGTCTCCATCTTTTTAATTTGTGGTAGAACTACAAATATGTCGTTTTGAAGCCAGTACTCGCTATCATTTCCGTTTGTGATAGTTTCAAACTTGAAATCGAAATTCTATAAAAAAGAAACAGTTTCAATTAGAATAAGTCGTCTTTATTTCTTTATTGCGTTTCTAAGGGCCAAAATTTGCGCGGAATTTTAGAAGTAAATAACGATTTACATAGAAAAAACGTTTATGTAGTAACTTTTGTTACCTCCAAGAGCATTTACGACGGACGTCATGCGGTTCGGCATGGAATTAATTATGACACTATTATGTGCTGTGGAATGTTCTCCAATGTTTTCAAGATGGCAGTTGTCAACTCCTGCAAAGTTTCTGGAACTGGTTGGTTAGCCTATGTTCAAACCAGTTATATCGGCCGTATTGTACGTAATAATAATTCGCCTGTATTAGTCATTGCAATCATCAAGGTGATAGATAATATGAAATATGATGCAACTCTTGAACACTGAAATTAAAAATTCAAAATTAAAATTCAAAAGTTATTTATTCATACTAGGCTGAGAATCAGCACTTTTCGAACGTCAATTACATAAGACTGTCCCCCAAAATGCCCACCCTTCACCACTTCCTAGTGTGTTAGCGGGGAAGAAGAAGTGGCGCAACAAACTCCCCAGCAGCACAGCAGTCTGTTCAGTTAGAAGAACAAAAAAAAAAGATTCTATACACAATAGTATTCAAAATAATTTACATTACGCAACACAAAACATAATTTAAATAATTTGCCATATGTTAGCTAGCATACGCCAATATACCACACAAAATCATAGACAACAGCTATGCTCAGGCAGAAATAAAAAAAATAAACGTTACCAGAACTTAATATCTAAATAAAACCCCCCAGGCATAAAGCCGTGCCCGCTTAAATATAGTTGTAACTGGAAGTTATAAATGATAAACTAGGACCATCGAAGTAAAATAAATAAAAAACAGTTAATTACTTATAACAATAATTAATATGATCAATTGTCGAGGTCACTAGCTAACCACATAATGCAATACAACTCATTAAAAACACATTGTGATGAGTAAATTATGTCAACAATAAATTAAATTTAAATAACTTGACTTATAAAGTCAAATAAAATAAACAATTATATAAACTCATATAACTTGTCAGTAGATAAGCTGGAGAAAGAACATAAACATTGTCTTGAGTTAATCACAGCGACCAACTATTCTTATCATTTAAGTAGTCGTTGATAGAATAGTATGCCTTTGAACAAATCTTGGATATTACTTTCGTTTTAAACGCATTAAAAGACAAATCTACCAAAGAAGAGGGTACCTTGTTATAAAAAGTCCAAGCCCAACAAATGAGTTATGGACCTTATGAAGCCGGTGAAAGGGAGCTCGTAGTTTGTCCTTATTTGTAGTGTTAACATTGTGAAAATCACTTTTTTTAGTGTATAAGAGGATCGTATGTAAATGGTAATGGATAATGTTCTAATGTACATAACAACTTATAACTAATTAATAAATAAAAATAGCAAAATTATATTCTAACTTAACTAAAACTATTCAAAAACTAAAATATAGCATCGTAAAATTCATCCACATCGCTGTCGACTGGTAATGTACCCAAGAGAATGGCCGCATTGCTACGCTGTATGGCAATGCTTAGCCTCTGCCCATGGTAAAAACCAGCCCTTGGGTCATAGGAAATGTCAAATAGCCGTTTTGAAATTTCATTAAAGAGGCCATGAGCACTCGGACCCCACGGCCCGATGGTTTCGACCCCAAACGGCTCGAAAATATAATTACCTGTAAGGTTATTATACTTACGCCGCTTGAGGTTTTCTGCAGCCGCAGCAGCAGCACAGCACAGCACGCCGAGCCAGGAAGATGGGATGGCGCAAAAGTGTCGACACAGGTTGCATCCCACACTAAAGGCCTACCCACCTTCCATGGAGATAAAGACATGCCGTCCAGCCTCTTGCCATCTTCGCGTGCCAAGCCATTGGGTTCTAATATAGCTGGAACGCCGGCGGTGACAAGAGCTCGTCGGATGATGTCGTTAATGTTCGCGTGCCGCGCTAAGCGACCTGCACTTCAGCTGCATGAAAGCCAGTAAACTAATACTAGAAATTTTGCGGACGCCGAGGCCTCCCATACGGATGGGAAGAGTAGCTTGCGCCCAAGCATAGTCGTCCATGGCCATATTTAAAATTGAAGTTAATGTGTGTCTGATAATTTGGTCCATTTTTTCTAAAAGGGGGGAGTATGCTTCCATAAATGGGAAGCGCGAAGAAAATATGTTAATTTAGGGCCGAAACAGCAGTAAGGAATTAGGGTGATGGCCAAATGGATATTAATTTGTAACAATCTTTCCGAAACATCGTTGAAATTTTGTATTTTTACTTCAATAAAAACGGGAAAGGAATTCTCTAAGATTGGAGACCCAAGGAGATGAAGAGAGCTTTTTTCAATAATTTTGATTTCTGGAGCTATTGCGTTAAATTTGGGAAGTGATAGGTGTCTGCCAGTACTGTCCGCTAGGTATAGTTCACATTTCGAAAGGTTGAGTTCAAGGCCAATGGAATGAAGTTCGTTTTTAAGGAATTTTAGGTAATTTAAAACAGTTTCAGTGTATATGTGTATATTTTTCCTAATACACTTCCTTGCAAAAAAAACAGACACCTTACAGTCATTGGCTTTTCTATGGATATTATTAATATTTTTAGTATGTCGTTAGCATAAATGACTACTAATTTCTTATTATCAATGAGAATATAGTTTTTAACACTTGAATCCTGGATTTTGTGTTTTTGTCAATGTAAACAGAGTGCCGTGTTAAAATGGATATTTTTATCGGTATAATGAAAAGTAATATTTTTATGGTATTTTAATAAAAAAGACATTAAAAAATAAAAAATAATAACGAGTATGACCCTCCCTTGCAGCAATTACGGCATTTAATCGTCTTGGCATGCTTTCTACCAGGCTTTTGATTGTGTCCTGTGGAATGTGTTCCCACTCAGCCGAGATCACACGTTTAAGCTCCCTGATTTTTTGTGGAAGTGGTTTGACAGATCATACTCGCCTTTTTAGGAGGTCCCAGACGTGCTCAATAGGGTTAAGGTCGGGGTCCGCGCTGGCCAATCCAAACGACGAATACCGACCTCTTGCATATAAGCATCTACGTCGCCAGAACGGTGGGCCCGAGCATTATCGTCCATGTAAATGGCATATTCACCAATTACGGTCAGTGCGGGTTGTACATGTTGACAAAGGATTTATGTTATGTACCTTTGCGCATTTAGTGAGCCATTTTCAATGAATACTATCTGGGTGCAATACGTGGAAGTTACACCCGCCCAAAACATAACGGACCCTCCACCATAAGGGGTGATTTCTTCAAAACACACGTTGGCATAGCGTTCCCCGGGTCTTCGTAATACTCGCCGACGTCGGTCCTCACCATTCAGACAAATTCGAGCCTCATCGGAGAAGAGTACGCTACTCCAGTTACCTAGTGTCCAAGATAGGCAATTTCTAGCGAATCTCAATCGAGCAATCCGGTGCTCACGGAGTAACTTGGGGGCCGCGCTGGTCGTCGACTACGTATATCAGCCGCTAAAAGCGTCCTCCTCACTGTCCATAGGCTAACTGGTGCTCCTCGTACCTCTTCAAGGTTTCTTTTGAGGTCTATGTAATTGCATTTGCGGTTTCTCAGCGCCTGAGTCACTAAGAAGCGGTCGTCTCTTGGTTGTGTGCAACGTTTTCTCCCAGAACTTTGCTTTCTCTGAACGGAACCTGTCTCTTGGTATCGAGTCTAGGTTCTTTGGACGGTTAAACAACTCACGTTTAACCGCTGTGAGACGTAACATTGGCTACACCCCTCTTCCAGCAGCGCTATAGTTTTACTAGCTCGTATTGCTTACAAAGATAAGTTTTAAGTCACAATAAGGCTGGATTATGACACAAACATAAATTATTCTACTAAAAATAACGAGAAGTTAGTTTTAGTTGCTTGATAATCTTCTAACCGCAAACCCGCGAAAAGTAAGTAAAAAGTCACAAACTGGAAAGGGGATTATTATTTTATAAACAAAAGTTTCAAATTTGGAATTAACTTTTTCTTCTTCACTCTGTATTAAGTACCAGTAACATAGTTTGGCTATTAAAACCTCTTAAGAACTAAATGATTAATTACCAATAATGTAGAAAAATCAAAAGCGCTCGTTTTTTTGCAAAGGAGTGTATACATACTCGTAAGATACTGGTATTGGCGAAGATGAATTGAGATGCCACCGTGAGGATACCAATATCTTTGAAAAAATGTCTCAGAGAAACTCTGGCACCTACCTGGTAAATAGCTCGAACAGCTCGTTTTTGAAGGACAAATATATTTTGAATATCAGCAGCTTTGCCCCACAGCAGAAGACTGTAGGACATAACGCTATGAAAATAACTAAAATAGACTAAACGAGCTATATCGACGTCAGTATATTGTCTTACTTTCCTGACGGCGTAGGCGGCCCAACTGAGCCTTCCCGCTAAGCTCAATATATGTGGGCCCAAGTGAAGTTTGGCATCTACTGTTATGCCCAGGAAAACTGCCGAGTTTACGGATTCAAGCACCTCTATATCTAAGACGATGTTGGGACCTAGATTTCTAACATTGAGTAGGTCGAACTTTACACATTTCGTTTTCTTAGAATTGAGAACTAGGTTATTTGTCGTAAACCAATCCGTAACCATTGAGAGTGCACTGTTTACATCGTCAAAATCTTGTCTATTCCTGTCTACTTTAAAAATAAGAGAGGTATCATCTGCAAACAGTACAACGTCACAGATACCATTTAAATAGAATGGTAAGTCATTGATATACACTAAGAACAAGAATAGACCCAGTATTGAGCCTTGGGGTACACCTAACTAAACTGGTAGCCCGGAAGATTTCACACCATTAACATCTACATATTAGGACCTATTATGTAAATAAGTATTTATAACGTTGAGAGCTTCGTTTTGCACACCGTAATGACGCAGTTTACGCAAAAGCGTGTCATGGTGCACGCAATCAAAGGCTTTGGAGAGACCACAGAAAACCCCAATAGCATTTTGCGAGTTCTCCCATGCGTTAAATATGTGTTTCAGCAGAGCAACACCCGCATCTGTAGTCGAACGACCTTTTGTAAAGCCATATTGTTAATTATGAAGGAGGCTATTTAAATTAAAATGTCTTAGCAACTGCTTGAGTATTAACTTTTCAAATATTTTGCTAAATGCTGGTATTATAGAAATAGGCCTGAAATTGCCAACGTCATTTTTATTACCTGATTTAAATAATGGTATGACTTTACTATTCTTCATGAGGTCAGGAAAAGTTCCTAAATCAACACATTTATTAAAAGTAACAGCTAGATAGGGGGCTACGTTGTCTATTATATTACTTAAAAATTTAATGGAGATGCCCCAGTAATCACCAGTGCTTTTAGACTTGAGTGCGTTAAAACATTAACTACATCACGAGGTGTTCGAAGCTAAATAAGCGACTATTTTTAGACACACTACTACGCAAAAGGTTTTCAGCTTTAGACGGGGATGAATTTAAGGAGCGAGTGGTAGTTACAGGTATGTTGGCAAAAAACTCATTAAACGCCTCAGCTACGTCAGCTGCTTTATTAACTAATTTATTGTCGACCATAATCTCAAGTTGCTTATCTTGTTTAACCTTACTTACCCGTTTCATTTTTAATAATATTCCAAGTGGTTTTTACTTTATTATTAGATTTTTTAATTGTATCGCTTAAAAATTTAGATTTAGCAAAAACACTAACCTTTTTAAATAATGTTGAATAATGTTTGACATACTATAGGAAAGGAGTATCAAATCCGTATTTTTTCGAACCATATAACTCGTATAGTCTCGCTCTACTTTTATAAATTCCTGGAGTGGCCCATTGGTTAAAGCCAACGGAGGTGCCATTAATTTGAATAGTTTTGGTCTTGAAAGTAGATTGGTACTCTTTTTGCACAACATCAAAAAGGGCTCCATAGATTTCATTGGGATTCTCGTGTTCTACTATAGATGGTGTAATTCTATGAGCTATATTATTTTTAAACTTATTGCAATGACTAGCAGTATAAGGCCTGCATTCTATTTTATGCGGCTTTTTATGTAATGGCATGGGGAAGCTAGCTAATAAACCACAGTGGTCAGACGTTAAGTCACTTAACACTATTTTATTTTTGGCATGACAATCACTAAATATATTTCAAGACAAGCTGAAGAACATGCCGTGATCCGTAGGTTCAAAAAACATGTTTATTAAGTTACAAGACCTAAACAGATTAAGAAGTATATAATACTTAATGGAGTAACATCTAAAATATTAATATTAAAATCTCCACATAAAATAATACTTTTATTAACTAATAAAATCACCAGAGGGGGGTCGATAAACGCAAATTATAACATATCGCTCGAGTTCAACACAAGAAAACTCAATAGTGCGATCCATGGAAAGATTAACTAAATCTAAACTTTGTTTACATTTCAACTTGTTTGAAACAAGAACTAAAGATCCACCGCGAATGGCGCTTTTCCTTACAAACGCACTTTGTACAGTAAAATTTTCATCATTGATAAACACTACTTCATGTTCTTTCAATCAGCGTTCAGTCAAACATAACACCTGAACATCATAGTTCTCTATAAATAAACTTAACTCTAGCTCTTTGCCGGACAGACCCTGCATATTTTGATGAACAACAATCAAAATATGCGGCTCACCCGTTGTCGCTCCTAATAGTTTAAACTACAAGGCGTATCAAAAGTAGTGTACCACTACTAACAGTAATCGGTGGTACACTACAGGTACCAGTGTCGCTGTATATATGTATTGTATGCTAAGAGGTTAGCAATTTGTCTCCTACAACTAGGTGGCAAATACATTGTATAATTTGTCAGTTTGTAATCAGTAATTAATTGATTACAATCAAAATATAAAATAGCGTCACTGTGACGACATGTCCTATTATAAATTAACATATTTAAATTATAATTGTGCCTATTTTGCTCATCAGACAAATATTGAGAATAAGGCAAGGCACAGAAAATAAATTTACAACTATTGGTCTCATTAAGTTGTAACATCAAATGGACACGTTCAATTATGTCCTTTTTCTTACAGTTAAACTATCCCCATATAATAAAATAACAGTTGATCTGGGGTTTATTTTTGTCAATTTAACACTACAAATTAATTGGCAAATACTGGCACCGGGTAAACAATTATTTATAACATATTGTTGTGAACACTGATCAAATACTCTACCAAAACCTTGACCAAATTTGTTAGAAAATACCTATGTTGTGTTAATCAAATTATTCCTACTATTATTATTATTCTGGTTTAAGATCATTTATTCTCATAAGAATAACACTATTCACTTACATGAGAATATTAAAACTAAACACTTAAAAATTGCATAAAGTTGGGGGTATTACAAAGTTTAGACCTCGATTATCTAAAATGTTTCGAGGGTAGGTTATAAATCTTTTGGTCACTCAAAATGTTCGTTCGATACATGCAAACAAGTATCCGTTTAACACTCAATAAACGCCAAATGGACGTGGCTCGACACTATAGTAGGGAATGTGATTTTTTTTCTATAAATTGTTTAAGTAGCTTTTTAAAAGTTGTTTTGGATTTAGATTCCTTGATGTCTCTAGGTAATTTATTAAATATTTTAGATCCTTAGTATACGATAGTTTTTCTTCCGTAGTTTGTGCGGGTTGGGTGTAGTTTTAAAAAATCTTGTTCACGTCTCAGTTTCATTTTGTGTTTTTTTATATTTTTTGTGAAGGTTATATTTGTGTGTATATTTTTATTTAGTATTTTTCGAATTAGTATGCATGTGTTATATATGTATGTTTGTGTTATATTCATTACTTTAATTTTTTTGTAAAGAGTTTCTGTTGGAGTTAGATAGTCATAGTTAAATAACGTTTCTAGTAGTTTATTTTGAGCAGTTTGTAGTAGGTTCGTATGTGATTTAGCAGCGGTACCCCATATTTCCACTAGGTAGTCGATATGGGAGAACGCTACGCTTAACAAGGGAGAAGTAGATTAAATAGCGAACTTGGCGGGGTAAGCAACGAACGATACCTCGTAGGGCACCCATGAGTGATTGTATTTTTGATTTAATTTTTTGAATATGTGGTGGAAGCCACGTCAATTTACTGTCCAAAATTAGTCCTAAATATTTTTCTTGATCTACTTTATTTATGGTTTGATTATTTATTTTTAATGGCGTATAATTGCCGATTTTTTTATTTTTTGCAGTGAATATCATGTAATTTGTTTTAGCTGTATTAATCGTGAGAAGATTTTGTTGAAATCACAGGTTGAGTAAGTCCAAATCGTTCTGTGCTTGCTTAACAATAGTATCGATTGATCGGCCGAAGTAGAACAAACATGTGTCATCTGCGTATAATGTTAGGTCAGCTTTTAGACCAATTTTGTGGACACTATTTATGTACAGTAGGAATAACAGAGGAGCCAAAATTGAACCTTCGGGTACACCGTATGTAATAATTTTGGGATCACTCTGAGTGTTACCAATTTTAACTACTTGGTATCGGTTTGACAAGTAAGATCTGAAAATTTCAAGGGCAGGTCCTTGTATTCCGATCTCCATTAGTTTTCCTAGCAATAATTCATGACTGACTGTGTCGAATGCCTTTTTCAGATCAATAAAGACACCCATTGCCACTTTCTTTTTTATCAATGTTAAGCTTTATAGTTGTCACCAGGTCTATTGTAGCTGAGAGTGTATTCGATTTTGGTCTAAAACCGTATTGCTTTTCATATATGAAGTTTAGAGATGTTAGGTACTTTTCGAGGCGATTGTATAGGACTCTCTCAAAAAATTTTTATAGTACAGGGAGAACTGAAATGGGACGATAGTTGCCCGGCTCTGATCTAACTCCGGATTTGTAAATTGGCGTAACTTTTGCAACCTTAAGACTATTTGGAAATGTTCCCAATTTCATACATTTGTTTGATGAACTCACTAGTTGCATAGTGAGTTCATCAAGAATTAGGTTTGCAACACATTTTAGTGATTTTGTAGTAATACCATCTAAACCTGCGCTGGTGTTGTTATTTAAATTATAAATTATTTTTAAGATTTCATCTGTTGTGGCAGGTTCCAGATCACTAAGAGAAGACGAGCCAGATCCAGATAAATTCGTTAAAGCACTACCTGATGGGTGATATTTTATGGGTATTTGATTAGCCAGTATCGAACCAACATTTGCAAAAAAAACATTGAAGCATTCACAGATGTCCTTTATGTCAGTAACAGTGCCATTTTGTGACTGAAGTTTTCGCGGGGCGGATTTTTCTGTGACTTTGACTTTTTTTTGTGATTATTAACATTATTAATACTATTAATACAGCTACCTACAGGCTGAACCACTGAGGGTGTGGGCGTAACAACTTCAGGCTGAGTTTCCTGGAAGGAGGCAGAGCTAAAAGAGAGGTTATCTGTCAGAGACTCATACCTCTCTGCATTGTACTTGACCAGGTCTGCCAACTCATTGGCCTCCTGCATACGCTTACTTAGGTCTTGTTGACAAGCCTCATATTTACTGAAGATATCCTTTAGAGCATATTCCCTGACAAACAATTCATCCTGTAGGTGCTGAGTGTCAGTATCATACATAGTATTACATAATTGTAATTCACTATTACACTTTTTTAATTCTTGAATTAAATTTAGATTTTTTTGCCTAAGTTTTGTATTTAATTTGTCAACTTTTTGGCGTTTTAGTGATTTTAGAATTTTTCTAATTAATCTATTCATTTGAATATTTTTTTTCAACTTATGGCTAGTAGTAAACTTCAAAAGAGTAGTATTGCACAACCTGAAAATATCAAAACATTTAAGAATGTTAACGAATTTAAAATGTTGGTAAATCGTCATTAATCTATAGTATCTAGGTATATGAACAGGTGCATGAATCCGCTGGATGCGAGAAGCATAGAACCAGTCGAAGTGGCGGTGTTTAGGGGAGGCGGATGTTTCTACTCCCGACTCCCGAGATGACGACTAATAGAGAAGTATGGAAGAAAAATACATGTTGCACTGACATCAAATAAATTGGAGTAACGGCAGGAGATGATGATATACGTGGCGGATAATTGTAGACCTTTAAAAAAAAGAAAAAGCTAAACTAAAGGAAATCGCGGAAAAGCTACTTAACCTACCCAATGCTTTTCCTCATCTAAAGTCGGACGCATAAAACAGTTTTGCTTAACAATACATTTTTACTAACTGTAAAAATTTCGACAAGCTATAAACAATTAGTAGTATATAACACAAGGGTTCAGTCACAAGCTTTTTTTAGTTATCAGAAAAAATCCATGCAAATTTCCAAGTAACTCACGCACCGAAAAGGTCTAGATTTTTCTGATATGACGTCATTTGCGGTGCCGATCACTTCCAGTAATTCCTCGTGTACTTTGTAACATAAATGGACTTGATCCTCAATCCTCTGTCTTTTTCTTATTATGGAATATGCTTTTATTAACGGTAATAACAACCGTTTGCTGCTCAAACACGGTTAGTCAATCAAATATATACTTTTTAAGGTTTAATCAATCTGCCTAGCCTTTTCCCAACTATGTAGGGTCGGCTTCCATTCTTACTGGATGTAGCTGAATACCAGTATTTCATATATATCGTCTGACCTCCACAACCTAGTAACTGGGTAATACGATACCCCTTGGTAAGACTGGTTGCCGGACTTTTAGGCACTGACTACCCGTAATAACTGTCAAAGATCTAAGAATGCCAGCCGATAGCAACGGCTTAACGTACTTTCCGAAGCACGAAGTCACCCATCTACGAACCGACCCGTGTGGCTATTATCATTTAGCCACAAGCCCCTCGGTACTTTTTAAAGTTCCGACCTAAAAAGGAAAATCCGGCCAAGTGCGTGTCGGACCACGCACAATGAAGGGTTCCGTAGTTGGGATGAATTTATACCAAGAACAAACTTAACATTGTAGTTGAAAAACATGTTCTTCCATACGGAATGTATGAGAGATCATGTTTTTCAAACCGCAAATTCAAATTCAAATTCAAAAGTCATTTATTCAAACTAGGCTGAGAATCAGCACTTTTCGAACGTCAATTACATAAGACAGTCCCCAAAACGCCCACCCTTCACCACTTCCTAGTGCAATAGCTGGGAAGAAGAAAAGGCGCAACAAACTCCCCAGCAGCACAGCTGTCTGTTCAGTTAGAAGAACAAATAAAAAAAGATTCTATATAAATAGTATTCAAAATAATTTACATTACGCAACACAAAACATAATTTAAATTATTAGCCATATGTTACAGAACGACATATGCTCAGGCAAATATAAAAAAAATTAACGTAAACAGAACGTAATATCTAAATAAAACCCCTCAGGCATAAAGGGCGTGCCCGCTTACATATAGTTGTAACTGGAAGTAGAATAAATATTCAAAAAAAATAAATTACTAATAACAATAAATAATATGATCAATTGTCGAGGTCACTAGCTAACCACATAATGCAATACAACTCATAAAAAAAAAAAAACATTGTGATGAGTAGATTATGTCAACAAGAAAACTTAAGCGCAAATTTAAGTTGGTCGATTATTTTTCGTTAACATGTAGAGCCTACTTACCTCTGATAGTTTTCCTTTTAATTTCGTTATATATACTACTGCTGTGAATTTTTTCACAAGTCCAAGTAGAACCATTTAGCTAGAAGAGGGGGGGGGGGACACTTGACTCTAACAAAAAAATTCAGTTAAAAGCTTAATATTTCGCAAACAGAACCCTGAATCCAAAAATCGTTTCGACAAACTCACAATATTTTTGAAAGACCTTTCTAACGATATCCCACAAAATGGGGTTGATGAGGAAAAAAAAACATCTCCACTTTACGTGTAGGGGAGGTACTTACCCTAAAAAAAAAAATCTTCTTGATTTTATCTTACCACTTTGTCGGCATGATTAATATGTATATACGTACATATGCCAAATTACAGCTTTCTAGTACTAACCGTCTCTGAGCTAAGCCACGGACAGACAGACGGACAGACAACGGACATGGCGAAACTATAAGGGTTCCTAGTTTACTACGGAACCCCAAAAACGGACTTTATAATATCACTTTTTTGTCCGTCCGTCAAAGTGAGTTATTGTTCATTATACGAATATAGTCCTTATAACTATGTTTTTATTGTTACCAAAACTAAAACTGTGCTAGTTAGTGCTTAGTAGGAATATTATTTAAAATAAATCAATAATTAATTAAACCTCTACCAAGGGCCGCTGTTATGCAGATACTTAAAGTTTATTTTCTTGCACGAATACAAATTCATTTGCATCAAAGCAAGGAAAAAGATAAAGGATAAAGAATATTCCATTATAAAACAAACAAGATGCGATCCTGCATTTGTGGAGCAATTTTAAAATTACTTTGAAACCAAGCACGTTCTGAACAGTGCAAATTAATTAATTAAAAAAAATTAAAGCTTTTAAATGCACTCTGCATTATGGTCTGTTGCAAAAGAATCTTATGAAATGTAAACAAAGGAATCAGAAAACGTACCTGTGGATGCCAATTTATAGTGCCACTTACAAATTGAGTGCTTTAATTTGATTATACTTAAACCTAAAATCTAATTTAAAACTACCGGATGTTTTTCGTTTGAAAATTAAGGTAAATTTTATAACCCATAGTTTCGTCGATTAATTTTTTCAATTACAATTTAATAATGTTAATTCAAACAATAATAGTTGGAAAAAGTGGTGAGATATAAAGTTGCAATATTCTAAATACAAATGATTGTGTTACTAATTATCTTTAGATAGTGATTGTGCAAGAGTTAGACCTAAAAGAGTTTGTATACAATTTCATCAGATACTTTTAGAACAGATATTACGTTTCACTCTTAGTTCTGCGTCAGACACCTGGTAAAAAAAAAGTACGTTCTATCTTATCTTATCACAGCTATTTTGCATGTTCATTGTTCACGTAAAATAATTACTCGGCGGTTAAAGAATTTGTGCAAGCAGATGCTTGGTGTTTAACAAAACTTAATCCTGTAGATTAATATGAGGTACATGTCTGACATTCAAAGTACATAGTAATTTCTTGGAACATGCATTATTTTGTTCGCGAACTAATATTTATAGTGCTAACAGTATTACGATTACAGTTATCAGGAGTTACAAGTGTTATTGAATAGGCCAGTTCCTTAGACTCTTAGGCGCGGGACATACACAAGTGGCGAGAGGCGCGAGCGTGTCGCCACTCGTTTCATATTTCATACAAAATGTAAAGGGACGACATGGCGCGGAACATACACACAACGCCCGCGCCGCACCGTCGCCTCGCCCGCGCTACGACTCTTGTGTATGTTCCGCCAAGTCGTTCCTATATTTTTTATGAAATAAGAAACGGGCGTAGCCACGCCCATGCCACCACTTGTGTATGTCCCGCGCCGTATGTGTATGTTATTGCTTTGTTACATTACATTCTGATAAAATGGTTATCGATGTAAACTCGAAAGCTCGCTTTATTTTAGTTGGGTTCGGCTAATTTTCTTTAGGGTAAAATGATTTTATCTGATGTCACTCACACAGCATTCACCGCCCTGCTTCAATCAATGTTCAGCGAGGGTTTGTCTAGATTTGACCTCCTTCTTCTATATAATCATAAGATGATTAATTTCCGCGTCTTTTCGTACGGAGTCCGACTTGTGATCAGATGCGATTAGATACGGAAGTCCATAAAGTATTCAATGACTTTTTATCAAAATATAATAATTTTTCTGTAGCCTTTGGTTCACCGTCATCATTCTCTTGCCCTTATTCCAATTTATTTGTGGCCGACGCAACATGTATTTGTGGCCGACGCAACATGTATTTTCCTACCATAGTCGTCATCACGGCAGTGACACGTTTTTTAGCCATATCTTCTTTCACACTTTAGCCCTATAGTCTGTCTAGTCTAGTCTCATTTTTATACTTCTGCAGGACAAACACTTCTTGTGTCATCAGTGTTGATTGTTCACTTCATGATGATGGCTTCCTTTTTTTCACACATTCCTTTCAATCTGTTCTAAACCGATCAAATTATGTCCAGTTATGAACGTTAGTGGTATGAGGAACAGGGTGTAAAGTTCAGTAATCTTCCGACGAGACGGGTGTCGTGTCTGGCGGCAACTGCCCAACGATTGATGTCGGGAAGTTATATATACGTTGTTCGCGGTAAACGCTACTTGCGCGATGCAGGATTTGTCTGACGTCAGGATTCTTGTGTGACGTCAGGTCACATAAGAAGATACACAGTTCACATAAAGCGATGTAGATGTCACCACACTTTTTATTAAGTAATGATGCCATTTTATCACAATTTTATACTCTTTAGGTTTCAATTATTATAGAATCAGCACTGTCGGTAATCAGTGCTGAACATTTCGAACAAACAGAAACATAAACACAACAACCACTGGTGTTACCAATGACAAAACTTTTCCTTTTTTTATTCGCTGGTAAAGAAATCTCGTATTTCCTACACCCAGTTTCTACTTAGAACAAACGTAGTAACTTCAACTAGCCCCAGCCAACATAACTTCTATTCAATCGTCCATTATATAAATTGCATTAGGTCCACAAGAATCTAACAGAGAAATATGAAAATGTGAGCAGTCAGTATGCAAAAAGGTCGGTCGTTGGCTGCGACGAGATGATATTTTATTACCATCTACATTATTATAGTCTAGATTTAGGGTTCCTTGGTGTGATCTATTTTCATTGGTCGTAACCTAACTATTAATACTTAAATAGGTGGGCACAATTTAATGAAATTGTATGAATTATTAAATTAACATTTTTATTAGGTAGATAAACTAAACTAAACTTTGTTTGTACATTATGAAAACACGGGGTAAATAGTTTCAGAAAAGCGGTACAACAAAGTGTACTTTACTTTTTAAAGTATCTTACTTTAGAGTATACGGAACCTTTAAACCTAATAAATCTCACCTTACAACAGCCCGAATGTTCTGCAATATTGTGGAGCAGGGTTTAGATCAAATTGATTTTAGCTTTAAAATAAAACCTACGAGATATCGCGGAATATAGCTGCTACGCTGTATGCAAAACGGATCAAATATTAATTTCGTTATTGGTTCTTTGTAATCCGGGTAGAGCATGTATCTACGCACGCAATTCATTATAAGTATTATTATTATGAGGTATGGGTAGGTATTCCATGACCTTTTATTCTAATTGCATTTTACTAGTAAGGGGTGGTACCAATGACACGTGGCAACAAATTGTGGGCATACAAAATACAATACTACAAAATTAAAGTAATTAAGGTCTGATTTGTCAGAAAGAAATGTCTATGATACTAATAATTATTACCTTGTATTATTTCAAGTTTTTTATAAAAATATTGTAAATTAAATAAAGTATTTAAATTAATTAGTTATCCATACAATGTTAATAAACGTGAATTTTTAGTAAATTTTTATATTCATAATTTCTTCATGAAAAATCTGAGTACTTCAGATTTTTCACTTAAAAATAATCAATCATTAACATAATTGATTGCAGTTAGTTGCTGCAATTATTATTTTCGTGGACTACATTAAGATGAACATGGCCGTCTTTTTTTTCAACTGGCTACATAAACTATTTCCTTCACCATTCCTGTACTACACCATAACTATCAGGAAGGTATTACGTGCGTCTACGAGGCGCGTGACGTAACACTGTATTGTTCAAGTAAACATATCGCGACTAGGATTGATCAGTAATTCAGCTCCGTGCAGAGGGGATTGAAGATATACTGGGAAAGTGGAAACGGATTTTTGAGTATTTTTTGAGGCGTGCAGGTTAAGCCTCTTTCAATTGTTTTTTGTGATACAGTATTTGTGATTTGAAGCTTCCTCTTATTTAATTCGTTTGCTGGATTGGAATGACGTTCTGATGAGTATAATGATATGCACAACATAAATTAAAATTTAGAATATCGTATTGTTTTACCTACTTTTTTTTCATAAGTCAAAGAAGTAACTATTGATAAACTCATTTATAGGCAAGCTGCTTCCATCTGACAAATCAGGAAAAGAAGAAACTGCCTCACAGATGATAGAAACAGATGATTATGTTCTGTGGAGACGCGACGCTCTAAAAACCCAAACTTTTTCATAGAATAAATCCGAATGCAAGTTTGTGTGTTTGTTACGCTTTAACGGCGAAACGGCTGAACCAATTTTGATGAAAGGTATGGGGATACTTTGAACCCTAGGAAAGAACATGGCTACTTTTTATCGACATACCACCCGGGCAAAGCCACGGGCGGAAGCTAGTTTCCCATATTTGCGCCCGGATGTACGTACAATGTTCCAAATAAATAAATAGACGTGGCCCTTCTGGCTCCATGTCTACCTACCCTACCTATAGCTAACGGCTGACGGAATGACAAGGGTCACCCGATACCCCGTAATCTACTTATCTAGTTAATATGGCGCGGATATGAATTAAATTCAAGATTCGCGTTGTCTTGTACCTACATGATGTTTTGATAACATTCGATACGGATGGCACGTATCGCATATAATGAGATAGAAATAATATAGACTTATGGTAACAGTACGTGTAATTTTATTTGTATGGAAGAAAAGGTAACGAGCTAATTAACTTTTCGTAGGTACAAGTGTTTTCAAGTCACCGCGAAATTGTCCTCCCTCCTTATCCGCCTTCACGTGGGGCAACTAAAAGCATTGCATAAATGATATTTATCTCTGTAAATCGGTGAAAAATAACACTCTTACCCGTCAAAAGTGTTTCCTCTCTGGCTATTCTAAGAAGACTACACCGAAACAAATTCAGAGGTTACAGTCTCTTTTAAAGTCCAGGGATATTCTTGATCAGGCCGTATAAGGACCATGCAGATTAGTGTCTGAGATGGGTCTTACCAAATACTCGTAGTTGTATGTTAGGTATGGTCACACCGTGTCAAGACCGCTAAGGTCTTCTATAATGTCTTCCTTTTCGTCGTGGCGACGATGGCACGACAGTAAATTTAGTTTTGTTGGCCCAAAAACTTCGCCACTCCCACGGCATTGTCGGTGGCATCGCAGAGGTCGCTATTGCTGCATGTTATGGGGCAGGATGGAGGTGGGACATAGTTTATAGTTCAGTTTTAGTTAATTTTCTATGATGTCGACAACCGTTACATAAAGTTATAAATAATTATATTGGCGGAATTTGTCACTCTATTAGACACTTTTCACTTTAAAACGAACTTGCCAGTTTAAAAAAAAAATGGTTAACAAAAAATAATCAATCTCCCAGTCTCCTTTTAAGTAAAATTGGTTTTGTTTTTGTAAATACATAAATTATCAATTCTAAATTGGTGAATACAGTTTATTATTATTCAAAAGAAATGGCATAAAAATATTCAGAGAAACCAATGATATTTTATTTTGCCTTATCAAGCAAATCGTTAAAAGATGGAAGGGTTAGAATTAATCGTGAAAATAACAGCTTGAATAATTTTGACTCGAAATTAAATAGGTCATTAGAATAATCGATTCATAGTCAGAATCAATTATAGAGCTAGGTCCACACGGGCGTTATCGTGAGGTACGATTTAACGATTACTTGCAACTATATTCTTGAACTATATTTTCTCATCAGTACACTATCGATAGCCGAAAATATTGCACAGTACTTTTGATCGCTATAAAATCTCAAGGATCAACAGTTTTCTCCAATTTATAAGCGAAGTGGTTTCAAGTATAACTAGTAATATGTTTAATTGAAGCTTGAAAAGTCTATCCTTAAAATTTGATGTAAAAAAACAATCCATATTCTTTAGAGAGGTACTTATACCTACGTAGGTTTAGTATCATATCTCAATTTACGTAGTCTAATCTCCATAATGCGATATATGTAGGTATAAACAAAATTTTGCTTTTTTTTTGCTTAAAGTAAACACAAAAAACCATCTCAGAGATACGATGCCTGAAAATCTGTTTAATGGTTATTTTTTTCATATTTTTTAATCAAAATGGCGAAACTTGAGCTTATTCATCAATCACTACTGTGAAGTGTGTGAGAACACTTGAATGCTGCGCTAAAATCGAGATTATCATCGAAAAGAAAGCGTCGAATAAGCTAGGCATACACCATACTTGCCAGTAACTTGCACAAAACATAACATAACATCACGCCTGTACACCTGAAAGATTGAATACCACTTTGCTCGGACCGGGAATCGAACCCATGATCTCATATTCTGTTGTAGCGCTTACGACCACTAAATCAACGAGCCACTCAAGTGCAGAAAAGTATGCAAATAACTCTGCCATTGTGACAGCTACCAATCAGAAGTTGGTATAGTGCTAGGACAACATCGCGAGGAAACAGGCATGTCCTAGAACCAAAAATTCGAAGACTTGTGACATCTACCAACCCGCACTGGGCCCGCGTTTAATTAACTTCTGGAGGGAGGTGGGCTGGTTGGAATAACCACCAAACGGCCGCCATGGCCCACGCACAATGGTCCACCTGACGGACTAAGTGCGGAAACCAAAGTCATAGAACTGGATCCGCGTCACCACGCGGCCCACTCCCTCTCACTGAGAGGAGGCCTGTGTCCCTGCAGTGGGAAAATTATATGCTGTTTATTATAGTGCAAGGTGGACTTTTATACAAGTTACTTGGCATGTGTGCTTCTGGCAAAATGGCATGGATTATGAATGATTGTGGGAGTGTTGAACGTCTGAAAGAAAAGCGGATGCTAGGCACGTGAACTTGCAATCCGTTTAAAGGTAAAATTGATTTGAATAGATGAGTATTTAAGGTCTGTAAACAAACTCGTAGGGAAAAGTACTGCTTCAAAACACAGAATGCTTCAGCCAAATGATATCGTATCTTACCGCCTGGCCACGGCGACGGACGTCGTAAACGGCGATGATACGTCTTGCGGGGCGGCAAATCATGCAGCAAAGTTTGCACACCACGGGCAGTACCGTTCGCCACCGCGACCAGTATAGACCGACAGCGAAATGTGTTTAAAAGTTATCTCGATATTGCTTGGAGAGTAAGTAGTTGTTTTGGTTTCAAGACATAATATTTGGAATACAGACTGCTTATATCTAGATATTTTATACGATTATATCCGAATGACTGGCGAACTGTTGTTATTTGTTATGAATATTCAACCACAACTGGAGAGAAAGATCAATGCAGATAGGATAGCTGGCCTAGCAATTCCAGCAAAAAGAACTAGTACATTTTTATACATTTGTTTTAGTCGCTAGACGCTTCGCCGTTCGCACCGCGGTTAGGTAGATTGGCAGCTCTGCGAATGTTAATTCCCAAAACGTACCAAAACAAAATTGAGCGTTAATCTAAATTATGACTATCTACGCTGAAAGTCCGAAATATCGCTCATTAGTCGTAAATAATCTTGTAACGGCCACGATACGAGCGTCAACACTTTTAACACGGAAGCATTTTAATTTCATAGATTGTACCTATTGAAATTTTTATCTAACGCGTACCTACTCTGATTCCTGTTAGTTACTATGATTTCTGTTTCCCTTGGCAGCGAATATTAGTTCTTTTGGAAGAATACAATGTTTAATCCGACACATCTTTCGTGTCATTAATATAGGTACACACTTTATTTTCTTTTGATAAACACTCATAGATATTATTCATCAGAGGAGAAAGGAAGATTTGATTTTTATAACGGGCTCCACTGACTGAAACCCCACGATTCCTCCCGCTACCATTTATGCTGTTATATGAAACCAAAAACCTTTTCTACTTCTTTACTTACCACATTACCAGTCCTGTCTGAACTATTTGCCAGGCTGATAGATGCACACTGCAGTAACAAATGGAACACATTAGTAACGAGTAATCTTGTCGCAACCTCCGCGATGTTTGTGCTGCAACTTTGCGATATGTCTCACCGCAGCCGCGGCTGGTGTCAAGCGACAAATAGTTTGTACTTTGTATGTGGAGCTGGGCAGTTTACTACTAGTGGTCTTATTGTTCTAGATTACTTTTATTCATTTGGATCTAATCAACCGTAGTAAATAAAGGTTAGAATTAAAAACTTTAGTCTTTATAGGGGCATGAGGGAGGTTGTAAAGTTCACTCATCCACCATAGAAAAGGGAGGATACGCCGACCAGAGGGGTGTCGTGTCTGGCGGGCAACTGCCCAGAGGTTGAATTTGGGAGATTGTATACATGTCCATCGCGCGGTAAACTCTAATTGCGCGATGCAGGATTTCTGTGACGTCAGGATGTTGTGTGACGTCAGGTCTTTGATGCGTAGTTCGCATGTGGCGATTGTAGATGTCGCCACATCATTCCCCTCAGGAGACCAGAGGCTAGTCAAAATTAATACTGATAAAGAATAAAATATGATGTACTTATAGCATTTTGTAGGTTAATCTTATTATTCTTGACTATACACCGACCTTAGACCCTAATTTCTAGTTCTAAGTTCTAAGCTAAACCATAAGAGGTTCCTACCTTTTTTTGAGGATGGGAAATCATCAAATGACTTCTCCCGCTCTGGGATGAGCGAGAGGGCGTGTCAGACTTTTACTGACTAAAACCCACCCGTGTTCCTTCCGTTGCCCGTGTGCCGGGTCCGCGATAAATATCCAACAGATAGCTATGTATATGTGTATACTGCTCAAATATTACTTGTTCACATTAGCAATTTATTACCCTTACGAGTTAGGTCAATCTGAATGATAATATCATAACATACCAAATCTCCACGTACTGTCCGACCGCACGTCATTGATCAAACTTTAACCTTGAGCTGGCCTAACGTATTACGGAGTTTCAATAGAATAAGGGGACAACTCATTAAATTAATTACATAGCACTGACCTGTAGTCGATCGTACGAGCTGCAAGTGGATCATCACGCTAACACCAAGCAAACAGCCGGCCTATGCATATCAAGACCGTATGAAATTTGGTCTCTGTAGGATACTTACTCTTAGCTGAACTAAGCCGAAACTCTCACTTTCGTAAATGGTCAGATTAAGGTTTGTTAGTCTAATTGCGGCCAAACAGCGACGTTACAGTCATAACCTGATATTGTTATGATCTCATTTCGCCTGTAGCTAATTGTATTGCTAGTACTCACATCGGGGGGTAAGACAGAAGATAATGGGTAAAGTGTATGTGGTTATAATGCGTTGAAAATTTGAATTCTGGCGTAATATTAGGTATTATGTGCTAGTTTTTTAAATTTTCACGACATTTTCCATTCATGGAAACACCACTCAAATTACAGACAACTACGTTCAAATCAGACTTAGGTATCCTCTTAACCCTCTTAAAATACAGATTTTAGTGAATTAACTGAATTTCGTAACTTCTGAAAACGTACGTAGCTAAGTTAAGTTTACTTCAATATTGCAACGAGTGGGATTCAAAGTCACCTTGCGCTCGTCAGTATTGATAACCGTTGGAATATTACCAAGCATAACGTAAAATGTCACAACAAGCTTGCCCCCATAACATGAGTCCTAATACATTCTGGAAAACCGAAGGCTTAAAACCTACGACCTGCGGGCAATCCGTAAAGTACTGATGACATAATATCCACATCCATCAATTAGTGAAATTGACATGTTTTGTAAAATACTCACGAAACAAACACAGGCTTAGAGAGTGTTAATTGATTAATGGATGCTTCTAATGTCGTCACTTTTCTTGACAATTCAAAAGTGCCTGTAATTGGTTTATTTGAAATAAATGCCCTGAGTTTGAGTCACTCTATTTTATTTGTTATTGAACTAATTGCATAAAGAAACTTTAGGACCTAAGTAAGATGTTTCGGAGATTCTGATATAGAATGGTGCATGTTTGACGTATTTTGTAACTATTATTACCAGAGTCTCATAGTTCAAAATAAATAAAAAACATGTTTGTCCAAACTGAAGTTTTTGTTAAGGAACTTGATCCTTTTTTTTTGAGTCGGCTTCCAGTCTAAACGGACGCAGCTGAATACCAGTATTTTACATGGAGCGACTGCCTATCTGATCTCCACAACCCAGTAACTGGGTAATACGATACCCCTTGGTAAGATTGGTTGTCAAAGATCCACGAATGCCAGCCAGAACCAACGTCTCAACGTGTTTTTCGAGGCACGGAGGAGGCTCGGTATGTAAAGATAGTCACCCATCCACTGACCAACACTGACAAGCGTAGGTTAACCTGACGGATCAACCCGTGCGGCAGTTATTACTTAACCACGAGCTCCTCACGAACTTGATCATTATTAACTCTAATTAATTATTCGGAATTTTCGATTCCCATTTTATACCGCCTGTATTATTTCATCGGATATAACTTCGGCTAAACTCGGCTCGCTTCGGCATCTCTAGAACAAACGCCGTACAATTTTGAACCTGTGTAGGTTTTGTGTAATTTTAGACTCCTAAAGTACTTTATCGTTATACTTTCAGCTTATAAAATACCTATTACTTAGTGAAAACTTTGTGTCGTCAAACGAATAAAACTATTGACCCAATATCGAATAATAATATTGAAGATATTATAAAACTGTGTTCTAATGTGTGAACTCATTCTGGAAGATATGTTTCAGATTTTCTGGTTACTCATAGAGTAGGACGGACGAAGCTTCCCAGGAATAAACGTGTTGAAGTTTAGTTTTTGCAAATAAACGAGGTGTTTTCAACATGCATTAGTTATTTTTCCTGTAGGAAAGAGTATTTTCAATTAATGGAGATAGCTTGCGTATTTACGTCGAGAGTGGTTCTGTCCAAGGCCAGTATATAATTACTTTAATATCCGGACAGTCCCCCATCACCGAAAGCAACACATGACGTTAGTCAGAATTAATAAACGCAAAAAAAAATTGGATCATCATAATTTTCTTACTGCTGACACCTAATTTCTAGCCTTGATCTTTCATACAATCCATTCATTATTACAAACATATCGATCCAAGATTGGAATCATCCCTAGAGTAAATTACTATATAACTAGCATAAAATAAACCTCTTAAAATAAATAACAAGAGAGGATTTATAAGTAAAAACACCGTGATTAGGGTGTGTTTATTATGAAGGATTAATAATGAAGGGTAGAATAATCGTCGAGGGTACGGCACCCCACCTGAAGCACTGATTGCGCTAATATTGACACGTGATTAACGAATTTAGACAGCAATGCTTTTAGAAAATAAAACACGTACGGATTTTGTTAAGTATTAAGAGAGTCCAGAGAAGTAGTACAGTAGTATTTTTAACCTATTTCTGTCCAAAACAGCATTACCTGTACTAAAAGGATCAAATGTTTAGGTGCCACCGAAATCTACGCCACTTGGTGCTAGCCACAGCTCGGCCACTAGCTGCGGTCAAATCTTTGCAACATTTTGTATAAACTCGGTGCACACTCGACCACAGTTACTGGTTACTTTGTCACTTGAGAGTTTGCGACGACTTTATGTTATAGTTAAATAAATATTTACGGAATAATAAAACATAATGTTTCCTATTTATTAACGTGTTATTGTGGCTGTGTGACATCCACCAACCCGCATGGGCCCGCGTGGTCCACCACGCGGGCCCATGCGGGTTGGTTAAGGCCCACTCCCTCTCACCGAGAGGAGGCCTATGTCCTAGCAGTGGGAGCGTTATATGTTAATAATAATCATATGTTACTGTGGCTGTCCCTCGGTTTCTAAAAGATCAAGTAACTGATCATCTGCTATGTTAGATTGGCCAAAATAACAAGATCCGATCATAATTTAACTGGCATGGGAAATAATAAGAGATTAAATTGAATATACTTTCAGCGGAGGTTAAGACCGTTTTCACGTAAGATTTGTCTACACAAAGGTTAAATTATTAAATGAATAATTCAATGATTACTTAATCTGCTTATACTTTAAATACTTATAAATATTTGAGTACCTAATTATTCAAAGAGCGCTTGCTTGTAAGGGTATTTCTTTGTAAGTATTACAGTACCTTGTATAACTTAGGACTTTTAATTAAGGTTACTTAAGTAAATATTTTGGTGATTGGATACGAATTTTAACGAAGTAGATAAAAATAGATAATATTACCTACGTAAGATTGTTGATTTTGTTAACCGAAGAAAACAAGACAAGCATATAACCGTTTACCATGCTGTTTCTAGATCTCAATGTTTTAGAGATATTATTTTTACTTTACAGTAATTCTTAGTTACATGTCTATTTCATGTGTACGTGTTTATGAAGGGGCAGTTTTCATTTGTTCATTTTTTTCATGCATTTCTGGTAGATGATTACTGATGCTTAGTAGGTAGTTTGTTAGCGGTTTTATTTGTTGCTCAAACAAAAAACAACTGGAAATAGCTTTCAAACCAGCATTCTCGTCATAAATTAAATAAACAATAATGAAAAATACTAAGCATCAATACCAAAATCCAGACATAAATAAAAACCTTGAACTTATCTAAGTCTTCCAAAGTCCTTGTATCCTCTTCCACGGTAACCAGTATTGATAGGTGTCGGGCCTTGTCGGGCATTGTCGGCCCGCCATCTAACTTCCTAATTGTGACCGACGCGCTCACTCCGATGACACTAACTACTTATTGTACTCAAACTTATTGAGCACTTTCCAACTTTTTCTCGGAAGCTCCAAATGGCCGTAATTTAGAGGAATGGCTACTTTTGTTTTTGGTTTCAGAGATTTTTGTAAATAGATATCCAAATAACATATATCACGCCTGTAGGTATTCTTCAAAAGGCTATCTATATAAGCGTGCACGATGCGCATTATACCCATATTTCGCCAGTTATGGTTTTAGTCCTTGGTTATGACATGGAGCTTAAAACATAACTGGCAAAATATCTTAGTCTTAGTCATTTATTCGTTAACAATATTTTGTATCTATCTGAATTTACACAAAATAAATTAAATTAAATAAAAAATTACATACCACAGAAAACAAAAACAAACTACATTGATTTTTAGGAAATTAATTAAATTAAATTAATCATACAATAATTTAAATAAGATAGGAATTACCATTTTTCAATGGTATATAGACGCCCATTTGAGTGCCGGTTGCCACTAACCAGGCAGAATTCAAGACTCCAAATCCTTGACTGACAGTTATTTGATCAAAGTAAGGACATGCTAACTAATAAAACACTGCCATTTTTGCTGCGGGTGTGCGATTTCTTTCGTGCTATGGGTCGATTTCTGCTCGAATCAAATATTATAGTTTTTCCAGGTCCGGATGTTTGTATCTATAAAACATACCTTTAAAATAGGACTAGTTTCGTAGTTACTACGTAGAATGTAACGAGTAAGGGTAAATTTTACCACGAAAACTGAAGTCGCACATCTAAACCGCGAGCTGTCAGTGTCAATATTCCACAACAATAATGAACACGGTGTAGATATTATTGCGTTCAGTTTCTTTGGTGAAATTCGCTCAAAATTAATAACATTGTTTATTGGCAAACGAGGGAATTGTGATAATGTTTGTCTATATTATTTACATTAGTGGCCAGTGTTAAAAAAAAAAGTGGTCTTCATTTTCAGGTATTAGTTATCACCATTCCCTTCTTAAAACAAGAAAAAGAGTCCACGTAGAACGAACGCGCATGTGATCCCAGAAGATGTAGTCAGGCATTACCAGGAAAATGGCCAAATTTAACGACGATTAAACGATTTTCCTTTTTAAAATACGGGAAAAAAAATCACCAACCAAAAGCGTTAAAATCCCCGGAACTGTCCATTAATTAAGTGAACACGCACAACTGACCCATGAGATAATTATCGGACTCAGAATAAGCATTTTCACAACGCTAAATTAGATTTTTTCCTCAACTTTTTTTTCTATAATGAGATTGTAACAGAAGCTTTGTTTCGATTCTAATTGGTTGTTCGGGCCTTTTACAAGTCAAACAAAGGTACGATTTATTTATTAGGGTTCCGTAGACAAATATAAAAGTTCCAAGGGTTATGTTGCAATCGGAGTTTTGTCAAATGCTTTGAAGTTTAATGAATATCAGTTATAGAATGTACTAGTAACGGAACCCCTGAAAATATTTGCTTTATATAATTGTTTTATTATTAGTGGAGGGGAAAGATAAGGAAAACTCACCACAATTATCATTATTATGAGTAATAGTTGGGTAGATTGAGAGAGATAATTAAATAATTAGTGCCAACTCACAATAAAACTCTCCTCCCTCCAACAAATTAATGGTCAGTTCTGTTTATTTATTCAAATATAAATACTAAATTTGAGTGGCAAGTTAACTATTACTTTAATTCGTTACCAGTGAGGCTTTCCATTTGTGGCAACGACACGTTGGATCAGCCTGCATACCTCTTTGCTTTGACGAATACATGTTGTGTCGCTCAACGAAATTTAATGTTGCTGTTTACATACATGTAACATGAATGTTCTGTGTGGCTCCGTGTGGTGCCGGACGTAAGAATAGTACCATCCAATTTATTCCCGTGGGAGTCGTAAAAGGCGACTACGGGACTCACTAGATTCTAGTGAGCCCCTTAGTCGCCTTTTCTCTAGTGACTAGAGTACGGGTAGCAGCGTTCTCTATGCATTTTAACACCATACTGCGATCGCCAACCCAGGCCTGCCAAGCGTGGTCACCACTGTGTGGATCGCCCGGAGGACACGGTGGAGCATACGGTGGAGGTCTGCCCAGCTTGGGCGGAGCACCGCCGTGTCCTCACGGAGGCGATCGGCGGCGGCGATCTCTCGCGTCCGGCCCTGGTTCAGGCCATGGTTCGGAGCGAGAGTGCATGGGAGGCCGTCACCTCCTTCTGCGAAGCAGTTATGCTCGCGAAGGAGGAGGCGGAGCGCGCGAGGGAGATGCAAGCTGCACGCCCTCGCGGCCCTAGTCGCCGCAGGAGACGCCCCGGGCGTCGGGAGTCCAGAGCCGACTTCCGGCCACCGTAGGCGCGGGCTTGCGGACGGTGAGCAATGGGCAGCTCGCCGTCCGATAAGGACCAGGCCCGTGTCGACGGCGCGTTGTGTTCCACGCGCGCCTCAAAGAGATGTCAGCACCAACCGACGGGGTCGAAAGACCAATGCCTGCTGGGGTTGCGGGTTTGTCCGAAAGGGATAACGCGGCCCCGGCACACAGGCAACGGAAGGAACACGGGTGGGTTTTAGTCAGTAAAAGTCTGACACACCCTCTCGCTCTGCCCAGAGCGGGAGAAATCATTTGATGATTTCCCACCCTCAAAAAAAAAAAAAAAAAAGGCCTGCCAAGCGTCAAGATTCACGCCCTCGCGCCCCTAGTCGCCGCAGGAGACGCCCCGGGAGTCGCCGACTTCTGGCCACCGTAGGCGCGGGCTTGCGGATGGTGAGCAATGGGTAGCTCGCCGTCCGAAAAGGACCAGGCCCGGGTCGACGGCGCCTTGTGTTCCACGCGCGCCTCAAAGAGATGGTAGCACCCACTGACGGGATCCGTAAGGGCCAATGCCTGCCAGGGTTGCGAGTTTGTCCGAAAGGGATATCGCGGCCCCAGCACACAGGAATGGGTGGAACACGGGTGGGTTTTAGTCAGTAAAAGTCTGACACACCCTTCCGCTCTGCCCAGAGCGGGAGAAGTTATTTGATAATTTCCCAACTTCAAAAAAAAAAAAAAGGCCTGCCAAGCGTAGCGGTTATGGCAAACCCCCCATTTGGAGGCCTATGTTCAGCAGAGGACGTCTTTCGACTGAAATGATGAGGATGATGATGAATATGTATGTATAGTCTGCTGACTCATTTTCAGCACAAAGCAGTTGGACGTCTAGCAATTTGCATTTGCACTGAAATAAGGGTTACAGTTAAGGGCTACGGTATTTGCTACGAATTCCGTAGCATCGGCTACGCAGCTCGTAGCTTGCTACGCCTTGCTATTCGATTGGGGTAAGACGTAATATATGATATAATTACAAAATCTCTAATATTTATAAAATATAACAACTGGATCTATAATTTTATTTGATATAATGATCAGTTAATATAATAAACGATTGATATAAATATAAAATAACGAATTTTTATAAGCATAACATACATTGAATATATACGTAAAATCGTTTGATACGAGTATACCACTCAAAAGACATAAAACCTATTTAGTCTAATATGATAAAAATGTATGATATTTATTTTTGTAATTTATTTCATAGTTAGTAACCTGAATAGATATACCTATGTAGTAACTGATTACCACGTGCCAAGATCTCCACCTACCAACCGCTCGCTTTGGCGCGTTAATGGTCACTGTTCTAACCTAACGTAACCCAAATGATTCACCCACAATAGAGGGGATCTGGCGCTCGGCGGCCGCTGCTGCGGCACGCTCGCTACGCACGCTCGCCTTCACGTGTTATGGTCACTGTTTTAACCCAACCTAACCCAAATGATTCACCCACAATAGAGGGGATCTGGCGCTCGGCGGCCGCTGCCGCGACACGCTCGCTCGCATTCACGCGTTAATGGTCACTGTTCTAACTTAACCTAACCCAAATGATTCAACAACAATAGAGGGGATCTGGAGCTCGGCGGCCGCTGCCGCGGCACGCTCGTCTTCACGTATTAATGTTCACTGTTCTAACCCAACCTAACCCAAATGATTCACCAACAATAGAGTGGATCTAGCGCTCGGTGGACGCTCCCGCCTTAGCCTTCTAACCTAACCTATCCGAGTCGGTTTGCCGTGAATCGGGGTGTACGAGCATCGCCACATGATATTTATTGTTTTAGTTTTTACCTGATCAAGCAGTTGCTAATTCACCGATTTATGTACATTCGCTGACTAAGCTATTACGCCCGCCACAAGCCACCTACTTTTGGCATTATATAATTCGTTGTTTTATTAAATAAATGGTCAATCATTATCGGACACAAAACAGTGATTTTATTTCCTGTACACATCCCGAGTGATTCATCCACCTACATCCTACATCTCAGTGTGCGGAGCTGCTGCCCGTACATTTATGGTCCTTCGAGCCGGATCGCCACTACTGGAGCAAACAGTCCTGCAAGTCGCACAGGTACGAAGTGTTTCTACTTACGATAGCGAATCGGTTTGACTGGTCTTCCACAAGCGGATCGCCCCAGTCAGATTGAGAAGGCGCACAATATCGTACGGAGAGATTCCTTCGGACCCTGCGATCGCCTTGGGAAACATCAACATTTGGTGGTTCGGGAACTACATACAACAATACAACAGTGAAGTCAACAGAGCTAACGTCCATCCACTACACGCATACATACTCGTGCCACAATTATGGACGCCAGGCAACAAGAACTTCTCAAGCGGCAGGAAATCATCGCAGAGGGCATCCGAAAAATTGGTGTCAACTTCGGAAAAGATGGCCCTGACCACAAAACCGCCACATACATCTGGGGCAGACTGGATACCCTCCAGGCGCACTGGAACGAATTCGAAATGAATCATGGCGTGCTACAGGGCGCCATAGACCAGACCGACATATACTACACAACAAAAGTATACGACAGGGTCAAGTCGAACTACTCAAACATACAACATAAGCTGCAAACATGGTCAACAAGCACTGCGGAACTCGCGAGTCGCCCAGAAGAAGAGAACAAGAACACTGGAGTCCTATCGAGGTCAAAGACAAGCTTAGGGTACTCGAATCGCGATGGAGGGCGATTGACGAAGTGCACTGGCAGCTCGACAACGTTCTCGTCGGTAGCGACGTAAACTACGAGCTCGAGTTCTCGCAGTACGAAGAAACATACGAGTGCACAAAGCGAGGTCTCAACCGCAAACTCAACCACGCTGTCCAACAACGGGATAGTGCGCCAAGGATCGAAATACCGATATTCTCTGGAAACTACACACAATGGCCGACATTCCTCGATCTATACATCGCGGCTATTCATAATAACCCTTCCCTCTCGAAGGGGCAGAAGATGCAACACCTGAAAGGGAAGCTAAAAGGAGAAGCTGAGCGCCTGGTGCAACATCTGTCTGTTTCCGAGAGCAACTACGACTCCTGCTGGGAAATCCTCCACCATAGGTACAATAACTTGCAAATGCTCTTCACCAAGCAAATGCAAGTTTTGATGAGTCAGCCTACGATTCAAAATCAAAACGCGTACGAGCTGAAGCGCCTACACGACACCAGTCTCGAAACCGTGCACGCGTTGCGTAACTTGAGCATCGACACGGCAACATGGGACCCGATTTTGGTGCACATTCTGGCAGCAAAACTAGACACTCAGACCTACGCTGACTACATGGAGGCGAGGAAAAATCCAAGAGGGCTTCCCGACTTCAAGGAATTCATCCAGTTCATCGAAGGGAAGTTCACGGCGCTGGAGTCAGTAGTGAAGAAAACAAGTAAACCCAACAAACAAACAGATGCCGACGTCACCCCAAATAAAGGGGCCTCGATGACAACAGTACCAAGGGATGCGTACAACAGATACAGACGCTACCCCAAAGCAAACCATACAAGCTCCGACAGAAATTGTCCAGTTTGCAAAACAAGCCACATCTTGCTCTACTGTAAAGAGTTTCAAGAAATGACGCCAGCCATAAAAATTAGGACAATTGAGCAATTGAACATTTGCAAAAACTGCATGTATCCGCACAACGGAAAGAAATGCAACTCGCAGAAAAGATGCAAAGTGTGTAACGGCGCACATCACACCACGCTACATGACCTAGTCCGCGATACTACGTCAGCGACACTGTCGTCAAGCCAAATGGCCGAAAGCGTGACTAACAACAACATGCAGCGAAAATCCAATCACGTGTCAGGAAATTTTAACGAAGTTTTACTGGCTACAGTACAACTTAAAGTAAAGGCTGCAGATGGAACTTACACCGTACTTAGATGCCTTCTGGACCAAGGCTCCCAACTGAACCTTATAACAGAATCGGCTGTGCAACGACTTGGGCTTCCGCGACGCAACCACAACTCAACTGTGTCAGGGATCGGAGCATTTGCCAGCCAGAGCAACGGGACCGTTCAGTTGGACTGTAAGTCCCTTTACGGAGATTACGAGTTTTCAACGCCGGCATTAGTAATGGCTAAACTACTCAACAACCTGCCTAACTACTCCTTCGAAAAACAAGATTGGCCTCACATAGAAAACATTACGTCCTTCTAATAATTGACGTCGTCCTTGTAAAGGAAGAACAAATAGCCCCAGCCCGATGGTTATTAGGGCGAGTTATAGAGACGCATCCTGGACCGGATAACTTGGTACGAGTCGTCACGCTCAAAACTAAATCCAACATAATGAAGAGACCCGTAACGAAATTGTCCCGATTACCAATTGAAACCGGGAACAACAAAGAAAACAAACCAACACAACCAGAGGCGACGTCATCAACATCTCAACGTCGGGTGAGCCCTAGACGGGCACAGAAGGGTGTTTCCAGCTGTAACGTCCTCAAGTACCTAAGCACGTTACTAGTACTGATGGTTACGTGTGTGACACCGTCCATGCAACAACTCGTCAATGTAACAACTCTAGACCCGACCCGCCTTGTATACTTTGACAAAGCCGCAGACTTACAGATAATACAAGACGAATGGAGACTGGTAGTATACTACAACATGTCAACTTACTGGAAAAGTACTTCTGCCGTTGAACAATACGTCCAGCAATTACACGGACTTTGTCAACGAAATATAGCGTACTTGACTATATCCACACAACTCGAGCACGAACTAAACGAGCTCAAACACTACAACGAAGTACTACAATCCGACCACGGAATACGTAGCAAGCGAGGTCTCATAAACGGAATTGGGAACATTGCCAACTCTCTATTTGGAGTACTTGATGACAAATTCGCCGAAAAATACAACAACGACATCAAACTACTGCACAGCAATGAAGACCACTTGTACAATCTGTACAAACAACAGACTTCAATAATCGAAGGGGAATATAACCATAAATGTACGGGCAGCAGCTCCGCACACTGAGATGTAGGATGTAGGTGGATGAATCACTCGGGATGTGTACAGGAAATAAAATCACTGTTTTGTGTCCGATAATGATTCACCATTTATTTAATAAAACAACGAATTATATAATGCCAAAAGTAGGTGGCTTGTGGCGGGCGTAATAGCTTAGTCAGCGAATGTACATAAATCGGTGAATTAGCAACTGCTTGATCAGGTAAAAACTAAAACAATAAATATCATGTGGCGATGCTCGTACATCCTGCCGACTATAAAAGTACAAATGTCCAGTAAAATGCATTATCCAAGGGTAAGTAAAGTATGTAAAGAAAGTTATTGGAAGGTTCTAGGTCCGTCGCTAACTGTCATTGGCGACGTTTCGCGATCCACCTTGCTGCTGTTAGGAAGATGTCTGGTGACCTCTTCTAGATCCGGGGTGTCTGCCTTTGCTTGTCCTTCCGTAGGGAGATGCCGTTCAGTAGGACTTGGGGCCATCTCAATCTCTTCCTTGTGTGCCTGCTTTCCTGTTCTGTTTCCTTGAGGTGTACGGAGACAGCGTGCTTTAATTTGGACGCATACCCATATGCTGAATATTGTTGCACAGGTTATCATACAGCCGTACAGGACGTAGTGATGTTGCTCCGCCTCCACGGAATTAACCATTTGTATGTCCTGTTGTTCTTTAACCAGCTCAATTTTTCTCTTAATACTCTTTAGTTGTTCTTCATGTGTTTCAAGTTCCATATTTGTTATATTTGTAATTTGACTATTGCTTGTTAATAGTTCGTTTAGATTTATCTCTGCTACGTAGATCTCTTGCTCATTTCCTAATTCCATGGTGCTTTGCATTTTGTAATGTGCATGAATCAGATGTTTATCGCCGCGCATCATGCAACCTGTAGCTAAGGTGATGATGCCTGTATTTTGTAGTGTCTGTGACGTAATTCCCGCAGGACAGAAAATGCGCATAGTGCATTCCTCGCAACACGTAAACAACCAAGCTCCCTTACTGTGCAGTTTTTTCCAGTCATTGCTGCAATTCGATACCTTAGTGCGGCAGGTTGTTACTCCTCGATTGTTTATTATGCCTGCTTCGCACATTGTTGTGGCTGTTTTTATACTGTATATAGGTAGGTCAAGGTTGCATAGCAACAGCTGATTTGTGTTTACTTGTTCGCACGATGAAAGATGTTGTTGATCCAGTGGTATCATCATGTCTAGCTTCAAGTTAACGGCTATGTATTTGGTTGTTGGTATTATGTGAATCATGGAGGTTCCCTTTATGTTGCGGATTGGGATGACTTCGGTTAGTTCGTACTGTTCGTCTGCTACTAACGGGATTTTTACTTCGAATATGATGAAGTCTTCGGTTAGTTTTCCTTGCACACTTGCTAGTTTATACATTTCCCGGATACACTTGAACTTGTTTGAGCAAGGGAGAGATAATCCTTTTGGGACTTGTCCTGCTATGATGTTCACGGGGTGTTAACCATAATGATGGTATCAATATATATTTTAAACGATAGACCTAATTATTTTCGATTAAATAAACGTTATATCCAATAACGTTATACGAAATAAGTTTTAGAGTATATAATTGTTATATTTAAAGAAATTATATCAACAGTTGGTATATCACACGCTTATTACATCTTGTGAACGCTATTGAAATGAAAATATACCAAATAACTTTATATGATATCAGACGCACCCATTCGATTGGTTGGACTGAAATAAAAAGTTATGATTATGTTTAATTTATATATACGTTTAGGAAATTATATAAAACTTGATAAATATAAATATTTATCAAGTTATAAATATTTTCCAAATCGTTGAAATTGAGTTGAGATTACTTGAAGCCACATTCTGTCTAGCCTTTGGCAAGGTTAATTTCTTGTTTGTTACTTTAAACGTAGAATCGACTAAACCAAAACAAAGTTTTCTTCAAATACATAGTTATTAGAACATATTTCGAAATACTAAAATACTAATATTTATTTACAAAATTATTCGGTAAACCGTAAAATCGCCACATTAACCGTGTTTGTTTTAACTATGTTCATCAGTGTTATATTCAATTTCGAATAATTTTTATGAATTTAATATTTTTATATTAATATTTATTATATATTATTGAAAAAGTACATACAGTGTTTGCACATTTTATTTTATATTTGTTGTTATTATTTTAAAATTAACACAATCCATACTTCCATACTACCTATTCTAATAATTATAAATGAGAAAGGAAATTTTCCTTTCGCCTAAACGGAGTTTTATATAATTTAGGCACGCAATAGATAGACCAGGACCTGGGTTAGGATATAGAATGCTATTTATCCTGATAGTTCGTTCCGTTGGGATAAATCCCGGCCTCCTCGTGGGGAAAGCCGCGGCCAAAAGATAGTCACCAATAAAATAATGTCAAAAAGGTGCACAGGCTGCTAATATTATCCACAATCATAAACATATCAATAGACTAATAGATGTACTAAACTAAACGGGCGCTGTTCGAAATTGGTAAGTACACTTGTAAACTAATGCTAGGCCCTCACTCCACTAATTACTAACTGACTAATTAGAGTACTGCTTGCACGGACACTGTGATCTAAGAGCCGATATGGAATGTTCCTTTGTTTTTTCTCTACGTCGTCTATTGTTTTTTTAAGTTCAATTATGTAGTAACAGCAAGACCGTCCCTAATAATTATAAAACAGCAAAAAAACAATGCGAAAGGTTTTTTAACATAACTTTATCACGCTTGTAACTCCCTGAAGGGTTAGGCAGAGGTGTACCTATAGTTACATCCACACTTCGCCAAGTCTCATGTAATAGGTGGCGAGCTTATTGCCATCAACCGGGCACAAATCTAGACTCCGGGCAGCTGCTGACAAATTCCTGATGGAAAAATCCAATAACACTTTTCCCGACGTGGGAATAGAACCCTGGACCTCCAGTAGCGCTTGCGACCACTAGACGAGGCCGTTTAAAGATATTTTTAATTTACCAATTCCTTGTGTTTTATATAGTTTCCTAATAATGTTCGACCCTTATTAACCCAATTATTTACTTTTTCAATTTTAAACCCGAAAAATACACCCATTAATCCAACTCACAACATGTCTAATAAGCCCCAATCTAACCTTCCACCACGATTAAAAACCGCACCACTTTAAAACCGTCCGCTTGAATTTTCCTCCGCCATAAATTAACGAAAATGTCAATGCATACGGCTACCTAGTTAAAATCTCGGACAGGGAAATGTGGACAAGAAAAATTGCCGGACACTTCGCTAAATCGTAAACATACCCTTTAAATCCCGACCGGTACCATAAACTTGGACATGGTAGCGTTTTCCAAACGAGTCTCTGCTTCTCTTTCCAATTTATATGCAAGGAAAGAGATGGGGTTATAAAGGAGGAACTGAGTGGATTTCGGGGCAAACTCACATGGACAAGTCAGTTTGTTTTGTGGTAGATGGTAGCTTAGTGGTCACGATCCGTTTGATAACGAAGCTTTAGGACGCCCGAGACAGGTCGGTTTTTTTTTACTTTGCTGACCATTAAGCAAGTTTGTTAAATTTTCAGAATTGATACCGCAAAAAATGGCTTCAAAATTATTTTTATGATTAATTTTAGACTTTTAAGATCTTGATGGACTAACTTTAATAGTTTGAAGACAATGAAAGAAAAAAGTCTATAACCACTTTTTGGGATCACAAGTTCTTTATTCACATTAACCTCTCGAAAGTCCTGGATGTCCTTGCCCACTATAATAACATCAAGGGTCGGACTTGACCCATGACTGCCGATCTCTCGACCTGTCTAGAAAGGTCGTCGATGTCTCCAACGTCTATTAGCTCCCTTTATCACATGCATAATTCACAATGCGTTGGAGAACTTAATATAACTTTTGACAAAGCGATGAATACTTAGAAAGGTATTATACTTAGGTAATTTCTATGCACATAAATTAAAGTTGGATGAAGTTCTTAACATACTTAAGTAGGAGACAGTCATGTCTTTATTTTGAAAGAAATAGATCTACGCATCTCTAAGAGAGATGACACATGGTTCTAGTGCAACTCCTCTACCTATCTTGCTGATCGGCAGTTCTTGTCCCCACTGCATGAGCTGTTTTCAAATACAGTCAAGAATATTAATTGTTTATCTAATTGCAAATTGACGTAGCCACTAAATAAAACTGAAAAAAAACTGTATAAAACTGTCAAAGAATAACAGTTGTGATTAGAATATACGGTCAATTAAAGTTGGTAGTAAACTTGATAAACTATTAATTTCCCTTAATTAAATTTTCCTAACCTACCTAGCTTGTGGAATAACCATGAAAAATATAATAGTTATGATTATAGCGTAGCGTAGTGTATTATGATTATAGCTGTCAGAGCCATTTATAATCTACATCGTCACGAATCTCTCAGGGAACTATTTAAAAAGATTAATATTATGACGGTACCTTGCCAATTCATTTATGAAAATATTATGTAAGAAAAAATCTACATATCTTTAATAAAATAAGTGATAGACATAATTTTAATACTAGAAATAAAGATAAAATAGATCAACCATTTTTCAGATTATCTAAAGTACATACATCTTTTATGGGGTACTGTGTTAAATGTTACAATAAAATACCTTGTGATATATTACAATTAAATGAAAGAAAATTTAAAACTCATATTAAAAGTACACTCTGTAAACAAGCATATTACAAATTAGAGGATTATATCCAAGATAAGAATGCTTGGAAACATGCTGGTCCTGCTCCATAGGACAATTTAGAGTCTAGACAAAATCAAACTGGTTGCTTATTTAATTATGTATTTGTTATTTTTTATAACACTGATTTTACATTCTGTGATTTCTTGAACTCACACACTGACTTATTAGTATTACTTGTTAAAATGTTAGGAATATCGTATAATTTTACAATGTTTGTAAATATGTGAGCAGTAAATATGTATCTATCACATATTTAATTTATCTGTAATTGCTTTATTTTTCATTATTTTTTACCTATCGCGGTATAGTAATCTTATTCTAGATGCATCGTCTTCACATATAATTATATAATTAATGTATGCAAAATATTGTAAAAACATTTTAAAAGAGTAACGGTGGAGTTTCTTGCCCATTCTTCTCCATACGAAAACTACCTTTTGGAAGGGGCGACTAGAATCAATTCTATTTTTTGTAAATTTGACGTTCATAAGTGCCTTTTATGTGCCTAATTGAAATAAATTGTTTGACTTTGACTTTGACTATAAACACAGTTATTGGTTAGGGTTCCGTACCCGAAGGGTACCAAACGGAACCCTATTAATATTCCTCCGCTGTCCGTCCATCCGTCTGTCTGTCAGCCGGATGTATCTCATGAACCGTAATAGGTAGACAGTTGAAATTTTCTCAGATTATGTGTTTTCTAGTGCCGGGTATTACAACAAATAATAACAATTTCATAAAATTTTGATATCAAGGGGGTCCCATACATTAAACTATTGATTATGAAAAAACTTATCCTGACATTGTGGGAAATCATTGTCTAGAACTCATCGAGTAGAGTATAAATACAGATTCTTTTTTTTATCTTCAATAATGAAGAAATATAGCGCGCTGTAAAAGATGTCGAAAAAAATTGTTGTCGTGCGAGCTCTATCGCAACAACTAAAAAAGTTAGGAATTAGAAACTTCTGTATATCATGTACCATAAAACTGTATAAAATTAACAAATATTAAAAACGTCGATTCTTAAGGAATTTTATTTAAATAAAGGCCATTATCTGTAACTGTAAAAATAACTTTGTAATTTACAATATCATTATGAAAACTTGAGATGAAAAATACAGTTCGTTTAGTATTTTCATTTAACTGAACCAAAAACCAGGCCAAGTGCGAATCGGACTCGCACACGAAGGGTTCCGTACCACCGTACAATAAGTGTTTTAAGTCTGACAACCAGTCTTACCAAGAAGTATCGTATTACCCAGTTACTGGGTTGTGGAGGTCAAATAGGCAGTCGCTCCATGTAAAATAATGGTATTCAGCTGCATCCTGTTAGACTGGAAGCCAACCCCAACATACATAGTTGGGAAAAGGCTAGGCAGATTGATTGGTACGGAACGCTTCGTGTGCGAGTTCGACTTGCACTTGGCCGTACTTTCTTTGTAGGATATGAGCCAAGAAACAAATGAATACATCATGTGTTCGTTGTTCTTAAAACCCCTTTTTTCACCAATAGTGCAAAATACTTTGATCAGCGTTGGTAGCTCAGTTGCGTCGTTGCCTGGCTTTTTGAATGCATAATTTTGGCGTTCTCTTATTCGTTCTACCTGTTCTAAAATAGACTAAACGCGCGGTTTTTCCATCTGTTAACTGTCTCATCTTTCTAACAGCATAAGCGGCCGAGTTTAGCCGCCCCGCAAGAGATGTTATATGAGGCTCCCATTGTAATTTCTCATCTAGCGTGATTCCTAGGAAGACCCTGATTAATTCCAGTTTCTTCCATTCAATATGATGTCACAATCGCTACTTCTAACATTCCTTAATTTAAATCAAATGCATTTGGTTTTTTTTTGGGTATTTACATATACAGAACTAGAGTTTTCCTAGAGAATCTATTTCCCAGTGATTTTCTGTTAGAATATCTGTTGTAGTAAGTATTATTATTGACTGAGATCTGCATTCAATAACGACCAAGCTTGATGCTGTGGCTATGCATTTAGAAATGTGGGGATTGATATCGATGTTTATTGAAGCGATATCTCCCAAGTCGATATGAAATACCAATTGGATATTCTTAGGCAGTATACTAATAGTAAACAATGTTATAAGAAATTACAAATAAGCAGAAATCAAAGCAAAAAACAACAACATCTGTAAACAAATTGAATTAAATAAAAATTCTTAATAAAGGTTCCGCTCCGCAGTTCAGGCATTGTTTGTCATTATTTATTCAACAATAACTCATTTCCATTTCAGTCGTACCTAACGAATTACGTCAGTAAACAGCCTTGCACCTGTTTGAAGAAAAACTTCCCAAGTACCTAGTTATTGTCCGTCTGTTGCCCTGAATCCTGAAGCTAAGGAGTAAGTTTAAACAAGTTCTCCCAGTTATATTAACTACCTCTACTAATAATAAAGAAAGAAGTCGCATTAGAGCGTTTAGTGCAAAAAATCTGCATGATTTAGTGCTTCAATTAAAGTTGGCCAAGTTTTTATTGAGTGCTGAAGATTGGTCGCTGCGACCGCTTTTAGGCACCTATAATATATATATATATATTTTAGGCTTTTGAAATTTTGAATCGAATTTTCGCTGGAGTGTTTTAGGCGAGAATTTTTTAAAGTTTCTCGTTTCTCTCGGCGCTAAAGCATGAAGCGGTGGTTATTAGCGCCTTTGACGGGTGATCGATCTTCGCGTCGTGGTGAGTGGAGTAATTAATTTTCAATCTATCGTTGATTTCTTATTTCGAGCTTAATTCGGCTTATTTCGAGATCCGTATTGCGAGCCGGTCTCGTTTAAATTGCTCCGCAAACTTTAATTGTAAAACTTAGTCAAAAGTTGTTATTAAGTGCTTAAACTATCAGTGCTAACAATATAGTGTAATCCCTATCCAGTGCTTAAATTATCGTCTTAATTATCCACGCATTATCGAAATACAAGCAAAAACATTTCAAAACAATAAAATAACCGTACACCATTACGCGGCTCGCTCGCGGCGTCCTACCTCCTACGCATGCGCGCGCGGCTAAGTCCCGCCCCCAAGTGTATCGCGTACCTCGCGCCGACGACGACCGACAGCGAGCGACACTAGCGCCAAAAAGTGACCAAACAAAGATCTTCAACTTGTTTAAATTACGAGGTCTATGCACCCCGCGAAATTAAAATCAAAATGTCTAACTCGTGCAATGGCTGTGCAAACAAGATTCTAACATCCAAATTCATGGAGTGCTCTGTATGTAAAAAATATTATGACCTCGACTGTCTAAAGATATCAGAATTTAATTACGATAAATATACAGCTGAGTATAAAAAAATCTGGAACTGCCCAACCTGCGTGTGTTCCCAACCCAAAGGTGATAACTCATTCACCACAGTGGGTACTGTTAACAACAACGGGCTCAATAACACGCACTCTGCTAGTGACAACATGAAAAAGACTCGTGGTAGCCGAGCTAAAGCGCCGCCGCCACAACAGGCAACGACTGATCCTGACGCCTCACTTCTTCTATCCGAAATAAGGTTATTAAGGCAACAAGTTTGCGACCTCAAGCAACAGAACACGGATATCGGGCTGAAACTATCTGACGTTTCTGAAGCGCTCCACCAAAAACTAGACGACTTCGAGAGCAAAATTTGTGCCCGAGACAATGAAATCCTCTTGCTCAAAGACTCCATTGTTCATCTCCAGCATAAGCTAAATATCTCGGAACAAGAAAATATGAAATCCGAGCTTGAAATTATAGGAATCCCGGAAGAATACAACGAAAATCTTGTTCACATCTCATTGGTAACTGCTCAGAAAATCGGCATACAGCTGACAGAAAATGACATAGATGAGGTTTACCGTACAGGCAATCGTCGCACTAACCTGGTGGGAAAACCAAGGTCTATTGTACTGCGTCTTACTCACCGAGCTAAACGATCAGCTATGTTAAAAGCTGCTAAAGAGAGACGACCCCTCACCTCTGACGACATCACCCAAGGACCCTCCTCAAGAGTTTACATAAACGAGCGTCTGTCACAAAACAACAGAATGTTATTTCGTGAAGCCCGTATGCGAGCGCAGCTATACAGGTTTCAATTCTGCTGGGTACGCAATGGAACCATTTACGTGCGGAAAGCAGAAAAGCAGGCACCCATCCCTATCCGAACCCCGCTTGACCTGGACGACAAAGTTGGTATCTCCCAAGCCGTGGACTCCGTCTGCCTGGGTGTTAACGAGGGACCTTCCCAAACCACGGCTGCATTTGTGGTTTAGTATAATTTATCTATGTTTTAATATTTTCCATTTATTACTTACTTTACCCGTATTATTTAACTTATTAGTACTGAAAACTTTTTATATCTTGTTTAACTTTGGTAAACTGTGCAAGTATAATACTATGTTACTTTCCTACACAATAGACACAGTATCAAATCTTTTATTAAATGCACAAACTACAGTTAGGTCAATAATATCTTATACCCGCAAACAGTGCAATCATATACTCAACTCTAACATAATGACATGTTATAAACATACAATTTATTTAATATTATTTTTCATAATCTGCTTTATTTTGTTCAAACACGATAAAATCACATCTTTCAACAACAATCCAAAAACTTTAAGCGTTCTAATAATACATTACAGCTTCATGACAAATAAAGTTATAATTCTGTCAAATATTGTCAACTCTACCAAGTTACTGACACCAAATTTGCTTACAGCCCTATTCAATTATTATTTTCAGGTACTAAAAAAAAAATGACGAACTTTATATCCAATGAACTAGACAAAAGTATTGACTTGGTGTGTCAGGAACTTGACAGAGCTGAAAACTGTCAGAACGTATTGACTGCGAATTATAACTTAAAAATTTTGACATTCAATATCCGCAGTATACAGCGTAACTTCAATACCTTTTGTATTGCATTAAGACGGCTTAATATCATGTATGACGTTATTGTTCTAACGGAATGCTGGTTATCAGATGGCTCTTTAATTGGACAGATTGAAGGTTACACCTCATACTACACAGTAAATAACCTTAACCAGAGCGGTGGAGTTGTAACCTATATTAGGGACTGCTGGAACGCGACAGTTTCAGAGCCCCCGCTTCAAGACGCTGAATCTCTTTTAGTTGTACTGCCTAATAGCATCTCTGTAATTGCTATCTACCGATCCCCATCACGCAAATCGGATAGCTTTATTACCTCTCTGGATGAAGTACTCACCTCAATAAGCCAATATCAAACAATTATTGTTACTGGAGATATTAATATCAATCTTTTATCGACGACAGACGTTTCAAAGTCGGATTATTTATGTTTAATGTCCGAACATGGACTGCAACAAGTTATTTCAAAACCAACTCGTCAAAACTCATGCTTAGATCACATATTCCTCAAATCAAGATATCAAACTGTTATAGGTTTAGTTTGTGATATTGATATCACCGACCATCGTATGGTAATGTTGGGGTACAGCATGCCTACCGGTTCAAAATATCAACAACGCAGTTTAAATAAAATCAATTTCCCTGCTCTGTTAGAGGAACTTAAAGAAGTAGACTGGTCTGGAGTGGTGTCCGAAATAGACGTAAACAACGCAACCAATGAATTCCACAACATTCTATCTAGCGCAGTAAAAAAACACTCGGTAGAAAAGACATTTAGCCGCTCTAAATACATCAGAAAACCCTGGATTACTCCCGGCCTTATTAGATGTATGAACCACAGGGACAAACTTCATCGTGAATCGAATAAACACCCTAATGACCAAACAAAAAAACTAATTTACAATCGTTACAGGAACTTCTTTACAAATATTGTACACAGGCTTAAACGGGAACACGACAACAAAGAATTAGAAGATAACAAAAACAATATTAAAGGTTTATGGAAAGCCATCAGAAATATCAGTGAACAGACGAACAATAGAATTAACCCAAATGAACTACTTAAAAGCGAATCATCGGCACAAACTTCAATAAACAACTGCAATGATTACTTCTCCTCTGTTGGCAAAAACCTAGCCAGTAAAATTCTCGCGGATAGTAATGAAACCCAGGAATCACTTATTAACAAACTACTGCTAGGTGAACCTCTAAACACAAATTTCTTTAGGCAACCTACTGATGTTTTTGAGATAGACAAAATAATCACAAATCTGAGAAACGACAGTGCCCCAGGCCTAGATAACTTTACACCAACTCTTATAAAAGAAATTAAATCCGATATCATAATTCCATTAACCCACATTATAAACCTTAGCTTAGGCTCAGGCACATTTCCTAACATATGGAAAGAAGCGCAGGTCACTCCAGTTCATAAGAGCGGTTCAAAACAAAACCCAAATAATTACAGACCCATTTCACTGTTAGCAATATTCTCCAAAATTCTCGAAATAATAGTTACCAAACGACTCACTTTATACCTAGATTCCAACAATATATTATCCAACAAACAGTTTGGCTTCAGACAGGAGAAATCCACAGAAGATGCAGTAAGTCTTTTAGCCAACCTTGTAACGTCTTATTTAGATGAAAATGAAAAATGCATAGGAATATTTCTAGACCTTGCAAAAGCTTTCGACACCGTTGCCATTCCCATACTCCTAAAAAAGCTCGAGTCAGTTGGTATAAGAGGACTTCCACTTAAATGGTTTGAGAGCTACCTTACTAACAGAAAGCAATGTGTGAAAATTGGGGATATCACCAGTTGTCAAAGCAGCGTAGAATTTGGAGTGCCTCAAGGTAGTGTCCTGGGCCCGACACTATTTATCATCTATATTAATGATATTCATCATGCCATTACCCAAAACGCAGAAGTTATCTGCTATGCAGATGACACGGCTATTATTTTTCACGGTAAATCTTGGGAAACAGTCCGCGAAGAAGCCCAAAATGGTTTAACTAACATAAAAAAATGGCTCGATCTTAACCTTCTGTCACTAAATATAAAAAAAACGAATTACATCTGTTTCCATAAAACACTTTCATCAGCACCAAAACTCCCTTTACATCTTAAAATCCACCCTTCAACTTGCAGCACAATCCCTTGCTCCTGTGAGGAAATTAAAAAGGTCGAATCTCTAAAATACTTAGGCGTTCTGCTAGATCAACATCTTTCATTCAGACCCCACATAGACTTAGTAGCAAAGCGAATCAGAAAAGTGATTCACGTAATGAAATTTTTACGTAACTCGGCCAACAAAAAGATCTTGCACTTGGTGTATGTGGCATTATGTGAGTCAGTTCTCTGCTACTGCATTACAGTATGGGGTGGGGTTGGCATTACCTCAATGATACAATTGGAAAGAGCCCAAAGATCAGTGCTAAAAGTTATGTATAGAAAACATTTTCGTTATCCTACAGATCAACTGTATAAAGAAGCATCAGTGCTTAATGTCCGACAGTTATACATCCATAAAATAGTAATAAAACAACACAAAATAACAATCCAATCCACAGAATACCACCATCTACTCAAACAACGAATCTTCAAATGTCCACTTACTGTAGTAAAAACCGCTTTTGCACAACGTATGCAAGAATTTATGCTCAGTTTCCTTTACAACAAAATTGCAAAAATCAGTGACATCAGAAGTTGTAGGACCAACCAAGTAAAAAAAATAATTAAACAATGGCTTTTAACTCAATCCTACTCAGAGTCAGAAGCCTTCGTTCGTGTATTGTCATAACATACTTACCACAAACACTCTCTCACTCTTATCCTCAATCACAATTTCACTCCCACACTACCACCTAAACCCCGTATATATACTCCTACATATTCATTCTCTCGCACGCACCCTTGCTCAACATCAAAGTATAAATACCTACATTTGCCTGATATATACACTCACTAACTTTCTATAATCGTAAAACCATAGTTGTTTCACGATTTTGTTTTATTTTTAAAAGATTTTGATTTTACATTAAATTTTTAAAATATTATATAATAAACACAATACGGTATCGACCCTGAAATTTTAAATTGGTAAATACTCTCAAGGACTCCATGAGACAGGCCCGACCTAGTATGGAGTCCATAAGTAAAAATATTAAAATTATGTTTCCTTTATGACAATAATATCAGGAATAGTTTATTTGTATTACTTTTAAGGAAATGTAAAGATTCTTTATTTGGTCAATAAACGATTTTTTTTTTTTTTTTTTTTTATTTGTTTCTTAATTCCTTAATAGATTTTTGCTTAGTTATGTTCGTGAAAAGAAAATAAAAGTTTTTCGGATGGATCAAGACTCAGTTTTAAGGGACAATGAAAATACGAAGTGCCTTTTTGGGATTAAATGGTCCAAAAAAAAACTCATTTCACGAATTTTTTAGATAAGCATCTACCAAATCCATTTAGTGAGAGAGTAAAGTAATAAAATTGTTTTTCTTCCTAAGATTTATGCGTAGGCACCTATACAGTAGACGCCGTACTTTCACTATGTTTTATTACGAGATAAAATAACAAATGCCAAGTTTTATCATCTGTTACTTTTATGTATTTCTCTAAATTACCTAGGCATAGTACATGTCACGGACCATTAACAAGAGATTATGTATAGGAAAGTGAAAAAGAGACAGATTGTTTTTGTCTTTGGTAGGTAATAAGGTTCCGTTCCTTTTTAGAGTTCCAACAGGACCCTATTACTAAGACTCCGCTTTACGTCCTTCCGTCCGTCCGTCTGTCAGGGCTGTATCTTTTTAACCGTAATAGGTAGGAACTTGAAATTGTGAGTGTGTACTCTATGGCCGCTATAACAACAAATAATAAAATATGTAGTGTTCAATATTGTACGGTGGTACGGAACCCTTCGTATGCGAGTCCGACTCGCTCTTGGCCAATTTTAATTTATTTATAAAACTTGTTATTGAGGATGTTTTAACATTCACCGCAGTTCTGTAGTGGCGCAATGATCAGGTGTCTGACTACTTATCTTTTGCATCGTCTATGTTCTTGCTGAACAGAAACCCCTGAAAATAACTGCAACATCAAAGGTTTTGGTGAATCGATGCGTATGTTAGTCTTTAAATGAAATGCTTTGTGGTTAAACCTATACTTCACCGACAACCTGTACAGAAAAACCTCTTTGACGTCAATATAATATCTTATAGTTAGGTTATATCAGATATAACACTAAAACGTTAAGTCCTTTTTCAATGTTGGGTAAGTAATTAAGTACAACAGCTATTTGTGTCTATTACTAAAGAACTCCACCGGGATGTTTGCACATGGTAAACTTTCATCAAGATCCACGAACCCTGTCTAAATTTAGAGCCAATAGTCAACATCTTCACCGCTGGAGGCAGATTACCCACCCGGTTGACCTAGATTAACCAATCGCTGTACAAACCACTGGCTTCTTTGACTAGCTTGGCTTATTCCTTTGCAACTGAGAACTATCGATTGTTGTCCTTTAATTCGGTGCCATGAGTCTCCCGGTACTGCGAAGGGCTGATATTGATTAAACAGTAGGAAGGTTTAGTTACCGGTGTTAGAGTAAGGGCCAGTAGGCTGTTGCATCATCAATTGTTAGTGTAGGCTTAACGTTAAATAAACTCTTTATTTCTGAAATAAAATGATTTTAAATACATTTTATTTTAGGAATAAACACTTACCAGTATGGTTCACAAAAACTTTTCAAGTATAAAATGAGCATTACAGAAAAAAGTTATCGTTGGTGTCTGTACTAATGAAAAAATCATTGTATCACAGACACAAGGCGCTTACAAGCATGTAGGTAAACTTTGCTTTGTTATGGTATATAAAAAAAGAAAAACACTTATTTAGCACAGACTAAAAGGCATGCCTACAACGTATTTTAGTTAGGTTACCAAAACAAAAAGAAATCGATGAACTACCCTTTTGCGTCAACGTGTGGGGTCGAACTTATAACCCCTTACTCGCAAGTCTCTGGTTCTTGCATCCCTAATGTAGAGCATTTCCCGTACATAGTCAAGATTTTAGAGATTTAGCCGTACCTGAAAAATTACGTCTAATTTCTGAATTCAAGATATACAGATAACCAAATTAGGAATTGTAAGAAAACAAAACTTTTGTAATTCCTATCAACTTCATATCGCTCGCTTGCAATTTTCCTTACAACCGTGCTAGAACTTTAGTCTCTTGCATGACGGTCATTCCCATTCTAAATAACCTACTCCAGAACTATGTCGGAACAAGTTCGGTTCCAGTTTGGAACTATTAATTATAAGTTGGAAGTCGCTGTCGCGCGATTGGAGGCACGTCACTAGTTCGCATTAGTTACTATATAGTTCCCACTTACCAGTTTAACGGAACTGGGAAGTGAGAACTGGTAACTGGTAACATCAGTGATCAGCTGACTCATTTACTTATTGGCCAAGTAACGGTTAACGCCACGTCATGAAACTAATGTTTTGTTTGAATGACGGCACTGCGCCACTAATGTGATTTGAACCAATAGGTATAGGACGTATAGGACTGTTTGCAATGCAAGTCTAGATGAGGAAAATATTGATTAAACGCAGAACATAATGCTGGTTGCAGACCAAGAGCTAAACTAAGTTAGTTTAAGGTTAGTTTAGTTTAGCTCATTTAAATGTCTTGTGAGGATAATGGTGATGAAGGTATTTTTATACTTAATATTTGGCCTTTTTGACTCTTTCGCTTAAGTTAGGGTTTCCTAAGACTGCGATGACCGCCACATAGCAGCAAATGTCGTCATATACATGTCGTATCCGGCAATTGACGTTTACAACAAAACAAGGCACACCACCTAGCGACAACTCTCAGGACTAGAATTGGCGCGCCTAGACAGAGTCGGGGCGTTTCCGGTCGGTTACGAGGTTGAAGAGAACGCCCCAAGTGGGGGCATTCCTTATCCTGGTAATCGAGCAGTGAAGACGCTTCGGAACTGTCCTACGTTTTGTTGAACCATCATCATTATACGTGCCTGTGTTGTGTCGTGAACCTACAGTGTGTGAAATGCTAGTGTGAGTAATGTTATTGTAAATTATAATTTGATCTGAACTGCAACGGTGTTTCTATTGTAACCAACACTACCTATTAGTACGCCCTAGTTAAAATATGTCTGATAACGAAAGAGAGGCACATACCATCCGCCGACATCAGAATTGGGATTCGTGTTGGTTCAGGCGCAAAATGAAATCGCTAAAAATGACCATTGTTGGTGTGCCGTGTTTTTGAACAAAATAATTCGAGGGTAGGACAGAAAAATAAGTTTTTATTGTGGATTAAGCATTCTTATCCCTTTCGTGGCGTTTCTAAAAGAGTAATAAAATTTGGTTATTTTTGAGCTCAGACGCTCTGTTTCGGAGATATTTGCGAAGTAGTTTTTTGTGTAGTTTTGTTTAGTCTGACAATTCTAACCCATATGTTTATTTCTGTTTCATGAATTTCGAACCATGCCACGCGATCCAGGGGCTAGCTCGCGGCGCCAATCACCGCCAATCGGGGGTAAATTGCGCCACACAGCTGAAGCCAGATCAAGAGCGCGTAGCGGCGGCAGTGCAAGGCTTCTCCGAAGTAGAAGTCGCAGCCTTCGCCGGAGTCGTACTTCTTTGAGTCTACGCGAGAAGGAAAAGCTGGAACGAGAACGAGAGCGTCTCAAAGATATGCTATTTATTATTTTTCCACTGTGCAATCGGCATTTTGTAGACTGGACGAGAGGCAGTACCAGGATCATCAGTAGTTCCAAATGGAGCAGAGGAAGATCTACGACGTCTTTAGTATCGAGTCACACAGCAGTGAGCGAAGCCCCTCGTGTGCTTCAAGTATGGGAAACCAGGACACATTGCGGCCCGTTGCACGAACATGCAGTGGCAGCCAATCGGATGGTGGAGCACGTGCTGCAAGCAGTGAACGTCGAGTGGATGTTGGTATCGTACAACTACCCTCAGGGACGTTAGAACAAAAAGGTGAGCTGTATCGTTTTGTTTACGATTATGGTGCTGAATGCTCGTTAGTAAAGGAAAGTTCTGCAGCCAAATTAAATGGCAAACGAGTAAATAACGTTGTTGCGTTGACTGGTATGGGTCAAACACGTATAATCAGCATAGAACAAATCTTATGTAGTGTAACGATAAGCGAACACCAACTTGACGTTTTGTGTTTTGTTTGTTTTGCGATGTGCTTCCGACACTAACTTGCAAAGTAATATTATGATAGAATATTGATGAAGACCGAAGTCGACCTTGATGAAGTCCGCGAGATTGCGTAAGGGAATATTAAACGTTGTGCGGAATATGACAAGGCTTGATTTAATTGCTAAAACAAGATTTTCGGTTGACGCTTTCGTGTTATTAGAAAATAAAAAGCGAAATCAGGTTAATTTAGATCAGAAGTTCAGAGGTCTGTTTAAGGTAGCGGAAGTTTTGGATGGTGACCGATATACGTTGAAAGCTTTAAATTCCAACCGTACTTACAATACGCTTACGATAGGTTAAGAAAGATTCCAGTAGGTCATGTACCAGTCGAAGTAGATGGTGATCACAGTGGTGATGAGCAAGCCTAAACTATGGGAAACACGCGAGTAGGGTTCTCTATCGGCCGTATTGTGTCAGAGCAATACGATAGCTGTGCGACCGTACCAGTAGAGACTGGCGGAGGTCGGGGTCTAGAGAGACCATAGTTTTGATCCATGCGCTGGATGTGTGAGAGCAATACGATTGCTGGTCGGCTGGAGAGCCGTGGCGTTAGAGTGGTTTACTCGTGTGTGGGTTTCCAGGTGTCTAAGGCTCTTACTGAAAAAGATGATTGTGTTAAAAACGATGGTACATGGCTCTGGTTGATGATTTTTGCTATGATTAATCAAAGTTTGTTTAGTTCATTGAGAAGTTGAAGTATTGTTTTGTTAAAACAATTGTTGGGGATTAAAGTTTCGTAAATGGTCAGAATTGGCCGAGTCGAACAGCCACTGTTGTTGAGTTTTGGTTACAGGTTAACACACCAGTTTAGGGATTTTTGTGAGAGTAAAAACATTTAACTTCATTTAATAGCTAAGGGATCATCGCGAGCTAACGGTCAAATTGAGTGCACAATGGGCATGTTAAAATCTATGCTTGGAGATTTCCAGCTGGCACTAAACTGTACAGTCAATATGGTAACAAGAGCAAGTCCACTCGAATCACTAGTCGGTAAAGTCGCGGGCCCCCTAAGTCTAATAGCTTACGACGATGATATTGACGCAGATTTCGAAGAAGTAAGGGAAAACTCAGCCCGGTTAATCGAAAAGGCGGCTCTATATGACAATAAAACGGTTTGATAGCACTAAGGCGCGACTGTATAGGTTTTTGGTGGGTGACTTTATGTTGTTTTAAAACGAAGAACGCAACCAGAGTAAATTAGACCCCAAATATGAGGACCATTTCAAGTTGTTGAATTGTTAGATGGCGATCGGTATATTTTAAAATCTTTAGTTAATAAGCGTACTTACAAATACGCTCATGACCGTGTTAGGAAGATGCCCGAGGGCCAAGTACCAATTGAAATTGTAGACGAAATAGATGATGAATTGGTATCACTTTAGATTGTACAAACAGGTTCTCGATTCAGTGGGTCGGAGACTATACCAGAGTATCGTAGCCGTAGCCCGTTGGAAATCGGTATCTGCTCAATGAGTAGTCCGTGAGTACGCGGTAGGTGGTAGCTCTGAGTGGTATAGTCAGGTTTTGCCTAGAAGCGAAGACCATAGAGTCAAGGGTTGACTCAGTATTCCCGTGGGACTGTTGTTGACCATGAATGAGATACCTGGTTTTGTTTTCTTTGATCAATTTAATGTGGAATCTTTGTGCTTGGTCTCGGTAATCTCGAAACTAGATAGTTAGCCTAGGTTTTAGTTTCTAATTTTTAGTTTAAAAATTGCTTGTAAATTAAAACAGATTTTAAAGAGTCAAATCCCTTTTAATTATCTAATCAGTCTTCATATGAGTCAGGATTGGACGAACAGAAACTGTGGCGAAATTTTGTATTTTCCAGATTAACAACACACGAGGACGTGTGCATCGCAGGATGGCCGTGTCGCATCCGGCAATTGACCGTTATGTTATATTATGTAAAATAAATAAATATAAACTCTGGTCTTTATAAAATATGATTGTCAGTTCTATCCGTCAAATGATACATAGTAACAACATGCAGCACGCATGCCTGCCTACGCACGAAATAACGACATCTCGTTAGTTAAATCTGTCACATTGATTTGTTGGCGCCTTATTTGATGTGGGAGCCAGTCTTTCGTGAAGCTCGTGAAAATGATCATTACTTACCTTCATTTTCTTGCATTTTACGAGTGATTAGCTATATTTACTCATGAGAAATGTGTGTGAGAAACAATGATGTTGTCATTATTCACTTAAATGCTAATAAATTGAAAGTTTATCACTCTTTGTTCTAGTTCTATAAGAAATGTTTAACTTTTCAATGAACGTTGTATATTTAGACAAAAGCTATGTTCTTCTAGGTTTACGTAAAGACTCTTCGCAAAATATTTTCTGTGTAAACCGGCTTGAACAAGAAAATTTAATTAAGTCATAGCAAGTGGGCTTTGTACTTCAGACACGAAAAGTACAAAGACAACATTTCCATATTTAATAACCACAGAACACGAACCGCTTTCCTCATTATAGTCGAGCTCGTCTCAGAATATCTATTATCTATAGCTTAGCCTTTTAAACGTCGTAGAACGGCGATCTAGCTTAGAAACCTTTGTCACTTCAAAAGTAGACCTTATCTTAGTTGGCACAAAGTTAGATTTTGAATAGAGGTGTACAACAATACCAAAATCCCTATTTTATAGTCTGTAATCGCTGCGAGACGTGTCACACGTCTAAGCGATGTTTTGCGCGTTATCTCGACTTGAAATCTCTCGCTATAATAAGTAGAGCGTGTTTCATATGTCAGTCTGATTACGCCTTTAACATGATTGTGTATTATTTCGTCTTATTGTGTGAGCTAGTTATCAAATTACGTACACGTTTACCTACGCACTATCGAACAAATTTAAGGACTTGAGTGTCTGCTCCGCCCGCGTGGATGTCGAAAAACATCTCACGGGAACTTACTACTGGCATTAAAAGGAAGCGAAGCGATGATCGCACACATAATAGCCGAGGAATAGGTCATTAACTCCTGTCCTAGCGTGTGTGAGAGGAAATCATATAGCAAGCATGTATTTCATTGAACCTCTAACAATTCCTAATTTGCGCTCCTAAAAATATTATTGAACACTCTAATATTATAATGATTGCTCCTCTTTTTGTGAACCTCAAATTATTCCTATTTTGGGGGTCCTAAAAATACTAAATAGCCATGTAACTGCGACCAACTTGGATGTAGTGCGGCTGATCACAGTTCTAACCTAGCCTGACCCATTTGTTCGAGGTACACTAGCTTAGTTACTGCAACCGACTGCGAGAAAAGGCCAGAAAGTTAAAAAAGAAGCTCAATTATTTAAAAAACGTCTGCATCATTAGAAACGCAAAAAGATTTTAGAGGTTCATTAATTTAAAAAAGTGTCCATCATGAGAAGGTCAATACGTTTTTAGAGGGCCAGTTAAATATTTCCCTATTATAAATGCTTAACATTCAGTTTATCCGACCAACATATTGTAGCAACAAGAATTCGCTCCGACAGCGAATAAAAGCCAAAGTTCTTCACGTAAAAGCCCAGCGATTTACGGTAAAGAGTACATTTATTTAGGAACAATCTCATTTACTTAGCTCGGGCTCACGTTAAGTAGAACACGCGGCAGATTAATCGGTCGGTCGACACGACCCGCTGCAGCAGTTTGGGGTTGAAAGATTTAGTTTTACACTTATATTATGGTAACGTGCTGATGAGACTAATAGTTTTATAGTGATTTAACGTGTTTAAAAGGTTATTCTCTAGATTTTAAAATACAGATGTTTTGGGTAACTGTAGACGTGCAAAAGTTTAGTTTAATTTATTTTGGCTTGGTACTAAAGTCAGTCTACTTTAGTCGGTACCTACTTTGTTACGAGTAAATAGTTTAAGGTGACTTGAAGTTTTAAACAGTATAACTAACAAACTGAGAACAACATTAAATAGCAAAGTTTAAGTGCAGTGCCGTGCAAGTATAATTATCAATTTTGCAAAAATAAAAATTACGTTCAAGGTAACAGTCATTCGGAACTACGACACTTCCAATTAATTACCAAAAAAGGGTTACCATGATACAGAAGTTTCTTCTTCCACGGATATCGCACATACCCTTAAATCCTTTCCATCTATCAAAACACCTACAAAACTTTATCGTTAGCCGAACCCCTTGACATGGCCAGTGCGGCAGCAATATTGGCGAATCATGCATCGCCACTTTTCGCCGCCATTCGTTAGCCTAAAAAACAAACGACATCCTAGCCGCCAGGGCTGCTACAAAGAAAGTTGTCGTGTCGAACGCGTCGGTCGCATCGTGTCAAGCGCTTGGCTTGCTGCCAGCCGACGCGACGCGGCCGCTCAATAATTCGCTAGTGCCAACCTTGAGCAAGCATAGTGCAGAAGAATCGCGGTATTTGTTTTGAAAATACAAACTAATAATGACCATAGGCTCGCCGCCTATTACGAAATGTGGGTGTACTTACAATAGGTATTAAGTCCGCCTCTGTACATTTGTGTGCTTAAAGTGTTAAATAAATAAATAAATAGGTATACCTCTGCCTAAGCCTTCGGGGAAACAAGGCGTGATGTTATGTTATAAAGTGGTTAAATGTTGCAATGTTTTATTAATATTATTATGTACTAACACTAGTGTTTAAGATGTGTATGTAACTAACAAATTGGATTGTATGATCTGTAAATAAAATAATTTGATTGATTGATTAATGCACTCCACATATAAAAAGTATAAAAAATAAACTCGCCGTGTCTTAAAATTAAACGGGTCGTGTGTAATTTATTGATGTACCGTACTCATAAAGAAAACATATTGAAATATCAAGTTACGTGACTTAATCAAGTAAGTTTGCGCTTGATCAGATTATAGATTACCACGATAAATAAAAAGAGGGATGCCACGTGGAAGTATTAAGATTATAATCCTGTAAGTTTTGGGTAAAGTCTGCAGGGTATCCAAAGTTTGTACTGAACCGTAAAGGTATATTTTTTGCGGTGTGTGGTAAACCCTGCTAAACCAGCAGCAGGCCTTCAAACTCAAACTCAAAGCATTTATTTCAAATAAACCAATAACAGGTAGGTACTTTTGAATTGTCAAGGGGTCGGTCAGTCAGAAATATGAAGCTAGTTGCCCATTCCAACGCGTAGTAGGTTCCTATGGAGAAGAACGGACAATAAACTCCACGGACACTCTTTTAAATCAGAATATTTTTACAAAAATATTGGTTACATCATCCATGTTGTAATTATACATGTGAGAACAATGTAAAAAGACGTGCACGTTAAAAGCGTCTGTAATAAAAATAAAAACAAAAATAATTGAAAAATTAAAATAATTTCAAATAAGCCGTGGCAGCTAAGAGATGACCAGTCCCCACTGACGGCGCCCGTTCACGAACATGACGCATGCATCAGCACCATTTAGCTCAACCATTTTGAAGGGAACTTAATGATCCAATACACACGCCACCACCAGCGAGACATTTGAGTGAGCATGACATACTCTCAACCGCAAGGGCACATTCAAGTCAATGAAAGACGTCCCCAGTAAATGGTAGCTGTAAAGTAGGTACATAGTGCTCACACATGTGCTATGCAATTATATAATACTAAGAGATTGAATTTATACAATCTAAAAATAGTTTTACAATCTTCAGCAGCTTCAACAATATTTTGAATACTAATCAATTAGTTTATGCGCCCTTGTGGAGCTTGACCAGCGTTTCTGCCAAGCATTTTTGTCATCGATGTAATCCCCCGACTTATAATATGCTTGGTAGCATAGTGTGCGTTTTATACAAGATTTAAATTTCGTTTCATTCAATTGTAGTATGTGGGGAGGTATTTTATTGTAACATTTCAAACAGTACCCCATGAAGGATGAGTCTACTTTAGCCAATCTGAAACCCGGTTGAATCAATTGGTCCCTATTTCTAGTCCTATAATTGTGTCTATCACCTCTTTTACTGAAAAGACTTAGATTTTTCCTAACATACATGATGTTTTCATAAATATATTGACGAGGTACCGTCATGATGTTAATATCTTTAAACAGTTCCCTTAGAGAATCGCGTCTGCGGAGGCCATATATTGCCCTGATGGCTCTTTTCTGCAGAATAAAAATAGAGTCGATATCTGCAAGCCGTCCCCATAGTAAAATACCGTAAAACATGATACTATGAAAATTATTGAAATAGACTAGCCTCGCGGTTTCTACATCATTAAATTGACGGATTATTATCACAGCATATGCTGCTGAACTTAGGCGTCTTACAAGAGATGTTAAATGAGGACCCCATTGCAGCCTTGAGTCGAGCGTGATCCCCAAGAAAAAAGTTTTATCGATTAATTCTAATTTCTCCCTATTCAATACTATGTCACAATCACTAATTTTAACATTCGGTAAAGCAAATGTAGTTTTTTTCCCATTTAATACTAAATTATTAGCAGTGAACCAATTTTGGACCTGCAGTAGGGCGTTATTTACGTCGTCAAGATTTGATGCACGTCTATTTATCTTAAAATTAGAGAAGTATCGTCAGCAGCTTCTTCATTGACAATCTTAAATTGTTGTGTCTTAATTTCAGACCTTATTTATACGTACGGTTTTTTGTACTTAGTGGTAGTGATGACCACCGGGTTATTCAGTCTCTAAGGGTTGAGCCGCCAAGGTCCGGGGTACACCGTGCCGTCTGTCGTGAAAACTAGATACAAACTATTCTGCCACAGTCAGAACCTTGTCCTACATTATTATCGTTTCATATTATTTTGTTTATACGACCAAGAAGAGAACTTTCGAAGAGACCTTGACCCCTGCATTTGTTGGTAACAACTTGTAGGAAACGCCGGCGCCATCTTTTTATGTACTCGTAACTGAGTTTAACAAGTCCTTTTTACAAAATAAACAATATAATTATTTTGTTTTTGTTATTTACGAAGTAAAGTGACGAGTGTTTGCACCATTCATAATATTCATAGAACGATAGTTCAGCTAAAGACTGATAATTATGACTCAGCTCTACACACAACCTAAGTAACCATCCATAATTTCAACATGAATGATATAACCAACATTTTGATTTAAAAGCGTGTCCACGAAGTTTCTTCCCCGTTCTTCTTCATAAAAACTGACTATGCTGTGGAATGGACAACTCACTTCATCTTTCTGACTGATCGACAGTCCTTAACGGTTCAAAAGTGCCTGTAGGTAATTGGTTTAAGGCTCTTTTTCGTCAATAACTTATCTAATTGTAAGAAAGCTTGAAATTATTGAAACATTAAGTCTGTGTAACTATAAAAGTTTTCGTGGTGCTAAACCATTCGTGTCAGTCACAGCACTTGTTAATAGTTGCATCACTTTTGCACTCTCCAAAAAAATGTTTTATTTCACCTTAGATTTATTTAATGAAGATATTGATTTTATTTCAAGGATAGCTGAAGGCTAATGTGTGATGTTTAAATTTCTTGGTATGGTTTGCTTAGGAACAAGTACATTACTGACAGGGATAATTTTTTGGTATATTTTGTATCGATGTTGATAAAAGTGGTTCAGCCACATGCAAGTAGACCTTATAACGATGTTGATGATATTTTAAATGTTCAAAATCAAAAATAGTTTCTTGTAAAAAAAATATCATTCGTCAGTCGATTTCGTGCACGGCCTCTTAATTGATATAAATGTTTTTGAGTTTCAGTTTGAGTTTAAAGCTGCTTTTTCACCAGAGATTTGCGGGAAATCTAACAAAACTTATGTGTCTATTTCCACCGGAGCTAAGTGGTGTAGCGGAGCGAATAAGTCGCGCAAAGAGTATCTTCACAGCGCTTTGTGAGTATACATATGTAAAAACTTAACTTTGTTGAACTATTATCCACCAAGTTATACTCTGTAAATTAAACGATCCTTTTCAATGATATCGTACACACTTAGCACATGTCTGATGGAAATTTAGTCTAAGGGGTATTACACATTTTGTTCGGGTAAAACATTTGATTCGGCTTTATCTGTTGAAGATCAAAGCTGACCCAAACCAATTCCTACAAATATTCAGCTCGTGCCAGTCGGTAAACTTCGTTCGGCACAAATCGAGCACAGCCGAGCGGGATTTTGCCGAACCATAATTTCGAATTTCGATTTGGCCGCCCGGTTGTGCAGCACACGGAGCACTACACACTAAGGCCCACTTGCGCGTTCATGGGTAGCTAAATAACCCGTTAGCTGTTAATTCCCGAGTTATTTAGCTAACCCATGAACGCGCAGTGGGCCTTAGTATGCAGCGCCCCTAAGAATCGTAGCGTGGTAGCAAATTCTTTTTTTTTTTGCCTATGGGAAAACAAAACAATAGCGTAATTATGTGTTTGTGTTAGTTTATATTATTTACAGCAACTTGCTTGCTCTCCAGTGTTAGTTGTAAGTACCTCGTTAATATTCCGCTGTTTATTGCGGTCATGAATAAATGTACGAGTATGAGCGGGAAGTTTCCTGGCGCCGGTATCGATGTAATGGAAGTTATCGCTGTATAGAATATCGAAGATGCAGAGTTTTGTATATAATTTTCAAGTTTCGTTTGCTTTATGTTTTGGTATATGAACAGGTTTTCCACCACCGCTATTAACAAAAAATATGGCTGAAACTGCCTTTCGTAGGAGATCAATTTAGAACACATAACAGAAAAGTTTAAATAAGTTAACCTAAGTAGTGACTATTCTAGACTTGTGTCAGTTGTATTTTAACTGTAATATAAGAAGAAGTAGTTAAAATGCCAATCTGCGAAGAAAGTTGTAAAACCACACACTATTATATTATTATATAATTATCCTATTGTATAGGAAAGAATGAGCATTGATCAAAATCAAAATTAATTTATTCAAACTAGGCTGAGAATCAGCACTTTTCAAACGTCTAAATTACATAAGACAGTCCCCAAAACGCCCGCCCTTCACCACTTCATAATGCTGTAGCTGGGAAGAAGAAGTGGCGCAACAGACTCCATAGCAGATCACCACCACCAACGCAAGTTAGCATTTTCACTTCCAGTTTCTAAATCCAAGTTTCCTCACGACTTACCAAAACTCAGTGGTGTTCAAAAGAAATGACCATTTCCTTCGTAATTTCACATATAAGTCGTGCCCATGGGAGAAGTTCATGATCATTTTTAACCTGACCTCTTTGAACGGGCTCACCTCTTCATCCGTTATGCGCGCTGCGAGTGACTTCGCACATATTTCAGAGGGCACGCATCATGACCTCATTTGCTTCAAGGAGGTTAGTTATAACTGTTAGTTTTATGTCTGTATTTGAGTTTGGGATGTTGAGCATTAAGTAATTCAAAGTCTAGAATATTCAGCCTGTTAACATTTTGATTAGTAATTTGTTTTGCTTTTATGATTTATATCTGCAACCGTACAAAATAATAACAACCGTAATTAATGAGACAAAGAGATTTAAGATACTATAGAGAGTAAAATATGTTTGTAGTAAACTTAGGTGCTTAGACAAATGGTAGTCGCTTTCAAACCATTTTGTATCCCTACAACGACTTTCAACAGGATTGGCATAAGATTTTCGATAGCTTATGTCAATCCAATGTATTTTTGATTTTTCCATCATCGTTATCAAAAAATAACCGGCCAAGTGCGTGTCGGACCACGCACAATGAAGGATTCCGTAGTTGGGATGAATTTATCGCAAGAACAAACTTAACATTGTACAACGTGTGTGTTTTTCAAACTGCAAATTTAAGTTGGTTGATTATTTCTCGTTAACCTGTACAGCCTACTTAGCTCTCATAGTTTTCCTTTTAATTTCATTATGTATACTACTGCTGAGATTTTTTTCACAAGTCCAAGTACAACCATTTAGCTAGAAGGGCGGGGACACATGACTCTAACAAAAAAAATAAGTTAAAAGCTTTATATTTCGCAAACGGATCCCTGAATCTAAAAATGGTTTTCACAATCTCAATATTTTTGAAAGACCTTTCTAACGATATCCCACAACATGGGGTAGATGAGGAAAAAAAAACATCCCCACTTTACGTGTAGGGGAGGTACCCTAAAAAAATGTTTTTTTCTTGATTTTATTTTACCACTTTGTCGGCATGATTAATATGTATACATATGCTAAATTACAGCTTTCTAGTACTAACCGTCTCTGAGCTAAGCCACGGACAGACAAACAGACAGACAGACGGACATGGTGAAACTATAAGGGTTCCTTGTTTACTACGAAACCCTAAAAACAAACAAAAAAGACAAAAAAAAAACAAACGTAAATTAACTCCAATGTCCAATGATATTGGAGTTAATTACGTTTATTTTTCATAGCATGAGGTTGGCGATATTACCTCTCTGTGGACCAATGCGTAATATCGCACTTCAAGGGCTTTTATGGCATCCTGGCACCGACTAATTTAGTTATCGGACTCTACAGTGTATAAACTTTCAAGCAACAGCTAAATTTACTCGTACACTGTGCACAATACAAGCTAGTACTAACACTAAACCAAACCATAATGAACAAGCTAAGGCCAGTGCTACACTTGCCAAGAATGCCTCGCAATGTAAGCCTACTTAATGTATTCGTGAACGATTCATTCGGGTCGTGTGAACAGGAAATCCTCGTGAGGTATACGGACAGCCTATTTATGGGAACAATGCATTGGTGGTTCTGATTAAGGCCTTTTAAAACTATTGTGGGGTTAAATGGACATGTTTAAAGCGGTAATTAATTGAAAGATAACGAACGACATCACAATTATGACTTATTTAAACATTTTCCGCATTAATAAACGCGGAGTAAAGTCACAACCAGAATAACATTCACATTAACGAGAAACAAGGAGAAATCCTGCAAACTTAAAATAATTGTGCTAAACAAGACTTTTAACAAAAAAAAAAAATGGGTACAGAACTTTAGTCAGTGGTCCAGCTATTATGACAATGACATACCAACACAAAATTCTAAGGCCAGTGCTAAATTGGGCAAGAATACATCGTAATGTAAACATGGCGTACGCCTTGACGAGCTACCCAGTATATTCGTAAACAATTCATCTGGGCCGCTGCCTCCGGTGCACAATGCGGACAAGGTCGAGCCATATAACATCGTGTGAGCTTAGCTTAATAGGTACTCAAATATATATGCTTGTAGTATTGTTTGAAAAATGACCTGGTAAATACTTATTTTCTTGTATCCGCACGAATAAAAATGATAGTAGCTGTCGCTGTAGTAAACATTTGCCAGCTATTGTTTCAGTGCGGTTAGTGGAAGTGTTCAGATGCGGTTCGGACAAGTGCTGTTTAAAGCAGTGCTCTGAGTGGAATACCTCATTGTAATGCAGGTAGTACATAAATCTATCGAGAATTAATATTCATATTTATTTTGTTAAGGAAGCGAAATAAGTTGTATCAAGTGAATGCAATTTCCCTGACAGTTATTTACTCAGCACATAGAAATATTAATAACAGGAAAAGTGGCATGGGGGCTTGTCTGTGTCCGCGCGTCCTGATCACAATGCTCATGCCTCAGGCAAATGGCCGTCTCCGCTAACTAGTGCGCTTTCGAACGCGATCGTGATAACATTTAAGAATACCGTGTTGTTCAGTGGTTTCTTGTAAAAATCGAAGCCAAACTAGAAATTTTATAAATCATAGAACCACTTTTCATAAATCAGCACAAGTATTTTACTATATTTATTTATTTTATTTTATATTTGAGTTGAAAATCATGAAAAACAACAAATCGTCAAATATTTTTTGCCTTTACTACGATATTTTTGTTTTCATATATCACAGTGAATGTACTATTATTGTAGTTAATACATTGCTTCTTTACCACTAACAAAGTGCGTCGCTAAGTAACTGACAAGCAATGTAAAAATCACAAAACGATACGTTCTTTAAGCGGTTGCATTGCGGAGTACGGCCGCTTTGACTTGCGACGAATTAGTGATATGGTTGTGCAGCTCCACTAACGTAGGCTATCGACAATAATGTCGATTGTCGTATGAATTTATAATACTATTAAAGTTTATTCTTCAATTTGTCAACAGTCAGAAGACCGATGTGAAATCTTGTTTTATACTCATTTAAATTTTCTCTTACTGTTGAATTTTTTTGATTTGCTTAATATATATTTCTTTTTAGCTATGTATTGTTTATTTATATCATATTATTATATGTGATATCGTTTTTTATTTATAATTTTTTCAGGAACTTCCCAAAATTTTAATACAATAATAAATGGGATAATCGGTAACTTTCCTATTGTCAATCACTAGCTTATATGTATAATAAATGCCTTTGCACAGCACAACGATAGCTTTCGATGTTTTCGTGTGAGTGAGCTGTACGGTGCATGGTAAATGCACGCTGTGTTTGATGGGATAAGGTTTATAATTGATTGTGTAGTACGTTCTGATTTATAAATTGCACGTGTGAGTGGGACCTCGTATTTATTGGGTTTACTGATCGCATGTGTAGTTGTGGCTAGGTAGTAGGGATAAATTGAAGACATTAGGTTTTGATACATTTTCGACTACCGGGCATATCTCCTTCTTTCTTATATCTATGACTCAGCACATTAGTGGGTACAGTGAGGGAAATAAATTTTCAAGCAAATTGACACTCTATGTCAATTTGCCGTGTTTGCCACTTCATACAGCTGTCAAAGAATTAGTAAAGCAGCTAAAGAATAAGTGTAATGGTAGTTAATTTGCTGAACAATTAATTTGCCTGACTTTACAAACAGTAAAGGCACTTGCAATAACTCTACTTAAGATCAGAGTGTGCTTGTGAGCAATTTATTTGCGTTGCTAACCGACTTTTTTTGTTTTTTTTTTAGGTTAGGAAATCATCAAATGACTTCTCCCGCTCTGGACGGACCGAGAGGGGCGAGAGGGGGAGCGAGGGAGGGGGGACTTTTACTGACTAAAACCCACCCGTGTTCCTTCCGTTGCCCGTGTGCCGGGGCCGCGATATCCCTTTCGGACAAACCCGCAACCCCAGCAGGCATTGGTCCTTACGGACCCGTCAGTTGGTGCTGACATCTCTTTGAGGCGCGCGTGGAACACAACGCGCCGTCGACCCGGGCCTGGTCCTTATCGGTCGGCAAGCTACCCATTGCTCACCGTCCGCAAGCCCGCGCCTACGGTGGCCGGAAGTCAGCTCGTGACTCCCGACGGCCGGGGCGTCTCCTGCGGCGACTAGGGGCGCGAGGGCTTACAGCTTGCATCTCCCTCACGCGCTCCGCCTCCTCCTTCGCGAGCATAATTGCTTCGCAGAAGGAGGTGACGGCCTCCCATGCACTCTCACTCCGAACCATGGCCTGAATCCAGGCCGGACGAGAGAGATCGTCGCCGCCGATCGGCTCCATGAGGACACAGCGGTGCTCCGCCCATGCCGGGCAGATCTCCACCGTATGCTCCACCGTTTCCTCCCGCCTTATGCGGCACAGGAACCTCCCGAAACAACCGTGTCCGGTGAGTACCTGCGTCAGGCGGAAGGTGAGGACCCCACGGCGCCTCTCAAGCCACTCCTCAAAGAGGGGACTTATCGCCTTGTGTTTTATGTTAATCTTAAGAGTCTATAATCAATATTTACTAACCAATTTTCTTGGTACCGAATATTATTCAATTACAAATACATTTTATGTATAACTTGTTTATTTATTTATGTAAGGATTACCAACGAGGTACATTACAATTATCTTTTACAATATAAAACCATACATAATAACCCTTATCCTGTAATGCACACTCAATTACAGGTAACCACAACTTACACATTATTGAGTACACGTGCCCTGAATACAAAATTAATTAAATTAAATTAAGAATATATTTAAAAAAAAATACATAGGTAGAAAAAAAAATATACATGCTATTATAAAAGTTTACACTAATACAATACAGTAAAACCAAGCATTAACTTGATTATCAATAGTATGTGTGATTGAATTAATATAAAAATTGTAGAATTAAATAGGTTCAAAATAATAAAAAAAAAATTAAAAAAATTGAATTATAAATTAAATTAAAATAAATTTGAAAAGAATACATTATTTAATTATTGGAATAATAATTCAAATGTCCTCTAACCGAAAGTGTTTTTGTAATTTCCTTTTAAAACTGTTGAGACTGTCGTGATTAATATCGATTTCAGCTTTGCGGCATACAGCATTATACAATTTGGTAGCCCTAGTAAGGGGAGAGTTGTCACCTAAGTTGGTTTTGTGAAAAGGTTGTCTGAACAGATTGTAGGTATGTGACCGTGGTAACCTGCTAGGAACATTAATACAAATTTGGTAGGTCAGTATTTAGTTTAGATGTCAGTAATTTGTGTAGGAAACAAAGATCTAGTACTTTTCTGCGATTGGTGAGGCTTAGGAATGTAAAGTGATGAACACGGTCTTTATAAGATATCAATTGTTTCGCGGTTTTGTTTTGTAAAGATAGATGATACAAGAACCTCCTTTAGACTCGCTCAATACGTTACTTATGAACATTATAACGGGGTGACCATACCTGTGAACAGTATTCCAGCTTACTATGAACCAACGTCTCATATAGAATAGTAGGGCTTATATAATAAATAAGGGCTTTGAGTTCTACTAAAGAGAGTTTTCAAGAAAAAACTTGCTGTTATTTGTTTGGTTGATGTTTTTGTTGTTGATGTTTTTTGTTTATATACTCGTTCAAGCGCCTCATACCTACTCAAACGAGAGATAATGTTGATGTCAAACAGCTATTTTCAACATTTCGTAGTATTGTGTATTTTCATTCATTTGAGATCACAAGAATAATAAAAACCATAAAAAACCTTCATTCTTACACCAATCTAACTCGAGAAGCTTGTTACACATTGTCAAGAATGCAAACACCGAGAATGCATATGCGAGCGATACATTCGGAACGTGCGAACGAGGTGGTCTCGGTGTCCCACGCACTATGTATACGTAGATAGTAACAGAAGGCAGGCTCCATACAACGACCGAAAACTCACGAACACGGACACGCGTTTACGTACAGCAAGTGTAACTGTGCGTTTGCACTGGCGAAACATCACAACAAAATATATTGTTGTGATGTAGTGCACTCACGACAGGCATTTGTTTGAGATAGTTTGAGATTGCAACACCACCAACAACGTCAACCTAGGAGGTTATCGCCTACTTAACCGGGCTATCCTGTGGATGCCTTAATAAATTAAGGCCTTCAGCCAGGGCATAAAACTTATAAATTAAGTGACTACACGCTAAGAGCACCCCCTTTGGGATACGGACTTCGGCTTCGGGTGTCGCGCGTCGCTGGGGGAGAGCGGCAAGGGATCATGCAGGCAGGGGGCATGCTGGATCGGATCAACGTTGTACCTATCCATTACATATTGCCTGGGTCTAGATGTGCAGTTGTGTACTCCGCCTTATGTACTGGCGAAATATTTATATTTGCATCTCATATTTTATTATGCTTCGTTTATAAGCTGCGGATAATAAAAAAAAAAAAGAAAATACGTTTGTATAAATGAGTTTCTGGTCGGTTCGCGGTTGTTTAGCGGCGGTAATGAGAATTCTGACGGAAAAAAAAAGTGGAAAGGATTCTATATAAATTTTGCCTCGTGTTTCCATTATGTTTTTCATGAAAAGTTTCAGTGGCGAATTCTATATTTGTGATTTTTATCAAACTCAAACGCAAAAAAAATATTTCAAGTAAACCAATTACTGGCACTTTTGAATTGACAAAGGGTCGGTCGGTCAAGAAGATGAAACTAGTTGTAGTAGCCCGATACATAGCGTAGTAGGTTCCTATAGAGAAGAACGGGGAAGAAACTCCTTATGGCTTTACAGTTACGTGTCTTCTGACACATTTTGCAATAAGTACTTCATTTCGGATTCTATTATCTAGTTCGTACTTATAATAAAAGAACTATTGATATTCAACTATGTTGTAAAAGTGTTACCATAGAAAAGTGCAGATAAGACAATAAGACAAGCAATTAGATTCAAAGTTAGGTCTAACATAAGAACTTTCTCATGCCAAAGAAACAAACTAGTCAGAGTCGACAAAAGACCGACAAACGTACTGAAAACAGAAAGTTGTAAAGAAAGTTTTAATTAAATTCTTTAACCGACACAATTAAACATTTAATTAAAAATCTTACTTACACTCACCCACTGTACCTGACCTCAAACTTGTAGTTCAGTTCCGCGTGACCACCGGTACTGCACATAAATCGCACCCAGCTTCGGTTGGACACGGAGGTAAAAGTAAATGGAGTGCTAATACTCTAATGTGGTCCGTTGTAGGGATTGACTTCGTTAGAGGGTGTGGGTCTCAAGTTTTCGCAACCGTTTGAAAAAAGGTTTGGACAATACACGACTAAAATAATTTAGATTGCGCAACACAAAACCATCGAGAACTATACTCAGGCAGAAATAAAAACTAAACGTAAAAAGAACTTAATATCTAAATAAAAGCCTCCAGCTCCACCGAGTAAAGTGGGCTATCAACACTTTTCAGCCATACAAGTCGGCAGGTTTCCAGCCCGCAGCCTGAGGGTAGATTATCTGACAATGGTGTCAGATAATTTACACCCCGCTGCAGTAAGGCTGGTGGAGATCTATCGAGCCTGTATACCACTTAGACACATACCTCTCGCATGGCGCTAGGTGAAAGTCATTTTCATACCCAAACCTGGAAAACGCGAATAAACACAACCCAAAGCTTATAGGCCCATCAGCCTCACATCCTTCCTACTGCAAACCCTCGAGAGACTCTGTGACAGGCACATCCGAGACGGTCCTCTTCGGATAAAACCACTTTACAAACAACAGTATGCGTACTCCACAGGCAAATCAACAGAATCTGCGCTCCACAGCGTGGTTTCGAAAATTGAATGCGCAGTGGACCACAAATGCTCACCACTGGCCGCCTTCATTGAAATTGAGGGTGTCTTTGACAAACCCATGCTCAAAAGTATAAACATGGCCCTCGACAGACACAGCATAGACTCGACCGTGTGTGGCAGGATCACCAACATTTTAAAATTTAGAGCTGTACAAGTCACAGTAAAAGACGCTACGAGGGCCATCGTTGCAAAGGGCTGCCCGCAAGGGGGCGTCCTCTTGCCGCTTCTATGGAACTTGGTAGTAGACAGCCTCATTAAAACACTCAATGACAAAGGTTATTTCACCGTAGGTTACGCCGATGACATAACCATAATAATAAACGGGAAAACACTCTATGCAACGTCATGCGTCAAGTCCTGAAAATAGTTGAAGAATGGTGCAACAGGCACCAACTCTCAGTGAACCCTACAAAAACCGAACTCATTCTCTTCACAAATAACAGAAAACTGACGACACTACAACTACCACGATTCTTTAGAACAACCCTAAGCCTCTCAACCAAAACCAAATACCTGGGCATCTTTGTGGATAAACAACTGAATTGGGCAAAACATGTAGGCTCTATTTATCAGGAACCCTAAGCAAAGACTCCAGAGTTAAGCACACACGTATAAAGGAAGATGCGATCAAACAAAGGCTAATGATGTCATCACCCTGCGACAAAGCCCCGAAAACACACCACTTTTAAAGGCACTACAACATAATACTTACAGAAGAACAGTGTGACTACTCAGGCCCGAAAGAGATGGGAGTATACACCGACGGATCGAGGATGACTCCAGTACCGGACTCGCAGTCTTCTCACACGACCTCAACATAAATATATCCAGACTGCTAGGAATGTTCAACACCGTCTATCAGGCGGAGTGTGTGGGAATCATACAAGCGGTCCACGCCCTAGAAGCCTCCTGGGGTTACGGACACCCACATACGTGTACTCTCCGACAGCGCCTCAAAATTACCGGAAATTACCTTGAAGCTTACACTGGTCAAAGTCAAAGTCAAATCATTTATTTCAAATAGGTCCTTGTAAGGCACTTTTTATCGTCAAAATTTACAAAATTTTGAATTTATTCTAGTCGCCCCTTCCAAAAGGTAGTTTTCGTATGGAGAAGAATGAGCAAGAACCTCCACCGTTACTCTTTCAAAATATTTTGTATATGTACATTAGATATAATTTATATGTCAAGACGATGCACCTAAGAAAAATTACTATACCACAAAAGGTAAAAAGAATGAAAAATTAAGCATCGACAGATAAACGATTTACTTATGTGATAGATACATGGTGCTCATATATTTACAAATACTGTAAAGGTTTTCCTAAAATTGTACAATTAATAAGTCAGTGCGTGGGGAAGTAATCACAGAATGTAGAATCAATGTCATATTATAATAAAAAATAAAAAATTAAACAACTTAAATTCGCAACCAGTTTGATTTTGTCTAGATTCTAGATTGTCCTATGGAGCAAGACCAACATGTTTCCAAGCATTCTTATCTTGGATATAATCCTCTAATTTGTAATAATATGCTTGCTTACAAAGTGTACTTTCAATATGAGTGTTAAATTTTCTTTCATTTAATTTTAATATATCACAAGGTATTTTATTGTATTAGCGCCTACACACTATGCCAGCGGCATGGCCGCCGGCACTGCCGCCGGCCCTGCCTCGGCTGTCGGCCGGACAAACCGCGGCGCGCCCGGCCCTGCCGCACAAAGCCGTACAAAGGATTGCAAAGGAAATGAAGGCGCAAAAGCCGGGGATACGTGCCGCGCGCAAAAGCCGGCGGCCGTGCCGCCGGCATAATGTGTAGGAGCCATTACATTTAACAGTACCCCACAAAAGATGTAGGTATACTACTAGAATGTCACAATGCACTAGAACAAATAACGGAATCTAGCCGCAACACGGTGACACTGCAATGGATAAAAGGACACAGCGGATTAAGATCACAGGTAACGACGCAGCTGACGAACTTTCTAGACGATGATCCAGCACGGCAGTCTGTGTGGACCCGAGCCTGTCGTACCCATCCCCTTCATCCAAATACGTTGTTGCAGGCAGTTGCAGTCAATATTCGACGAGACAATCGCTTTTGATTTCGCTGAGTGGATACATATTAGCGCTCGTGACTGTACGTCACTACTGCTGTATTTGAACATAGAAAATTTAAATATCGATTTTATCGAAATATCTAAAATATCGATTTTATCGAAATATCTAAAATATCGATTTTATCGAAATATCTAAAATATCGAACAAATTTTGTTTTTTTTTGGAACAAAATAGATTTTTGACTTATATTTTTGATTATTCAATAAATGCAGGATTCTTTTGTTTAATATTTTGAGTCAAAATGTAGTATCGTGTGGCAGGAGGATGGAGATGAGGTGGGAGGAGAGATGGGGGCGCTGCCTCTCCTTTGGCACCACGCCCATGAAAAGGTAATACACCGTTCTTGAGAAAAACAAATAATTGTAACCTAACCTCAAAACACATTAAAAGCCGTTGCGGGTTGCGTTTGATATGCAAGTCGGTTGGGAAGAATCACGGGGCGGGTCTAAATTTGTTTCCAATCAATAATAGCGACGGCGTAGCCAACGGTGGCGGTGTAGTTGAGGGAGCCCCGCCATGCGGGGATCCTATTTCTAGAAGGTTTAAAAAAAATAACCACAAAGATGATAGCGGGGTTTTTGTTCGCTCGCTTCGCTCGCTCTTTCATCCTAAGTTCTCCTGATAACAGAAGAAGTAACATTGTAGTAGTAGTAGTGTAGTAGTAGTAGTAAACTCTGCAAGTTTCTAACATTCGTACGTTTTTGTTCGCTCGCTCACTAGACCCCGCCATCCCCTTCAAACCTAATCTGTCTGAGTCTGGGTGCCCCAAGTACCGAGCTCGCTTCGCTCGCTCTTGCATCCTAAGTTCTCCTAATAACAGTAGAAGTAACATTGTAGTAACCTCCGCAACTTTCTAACATTCGATACTCTGTTGCGATGTCATTTTTTAGGAGTATTTTGTAGGTTATCTAAACGACAATATAAACTTATGTTATTTTAATTTTCGGTTTTATGGTCGTTCGATATTTAAGTTTCGACGTTCAAATATGTACCCGACGGGGACCATCACGGGACACTGTTCGCTAAACAAACCCTTCCACACAATGGGCCGGACAATCCTCTGTGCAGGGCGTGCATGGAGGGTTAGGAAACCGTCGTGCACGTGCTGTATGAATGCACAGGCGTCACCTAGATCTTTCACAGATGTTCTGAGCAGACCAGGACATTTAACTTACTTCAGGAAGGAGGTCGACTGGTTGCTCACCAAATGGCTGCCATGGCCTACGCACAATGGTCCACCTGATGGACTAAGTGCGGAAATCAAACCCTATAACATAGAACCTAGAACATACATTACATTATACGAGTATTTCATTAGATTTGTTGGAAAGGAGTTTACAGAAATTTTGTAACTACCGACTGTTTTGCGCTGCATATGACTAGAATTTATAAACGCTTGAATCCTCATTCATCAAAATTGGTTCAGTACTTTAGGCGCTACGGTAGGACACACGTAAAAGTAAACATACATACAGAGACCGCTAAAATCATAACCCTTCCTTTTGGCTTTCCCGTAGTCGGATAGTGAAGGTTCATTGGCCAATATAATATCACTCCGTTTAATCATTACTCTGCGGCAGTGAACCACACATGGCTGCAACATATAACTGCTGCCGGCTCCACTGCATCGGTGCAGAACATTGACTGCTCAACCCCATGGCTATTGATTCGTTTCGCTGTAATTAATAGCTATTTAAGAGGGTTTATCCTAAAAGTTGGCAACGTCGCAAATAGCTGTCAAATATTTCCCTGTTTTAATTCTTATAGCGATACTACTGCGATACTACTGAATAGAAATAAGAAATGTGGCTAACTAGCGAACTAGAATATTAATAATGAATTGCAATTAACATTGAATTTGATGATGTTCCCATTTTTTATGTAAAAACACATTTGGAAAGTTTCCAAATAGTTTTTTTACATCTGAAACTAAACATTCGGTGTTACGATATGAATTACTGCATTTCATAATCAATATTCTAGTTCGCTAGTTAGCCATATTTTTTATTTCCACTCAGTAATATTGCAAAATTAATAAAAACAGTGAAATATTTGACATCTATTTGCGACGTTGCCCAACTTCAGAATAAACGCTCTTAATAATAATAATAATAAGTGATGCACCGAGATGTGGTCGCAGTGGACAAGGGCCTCACCCCGCTCTCCTTGGCGAAAGAGAACTGGCGCAAACCTGCAGTACTTGATACTAACGATCGTAAGGAAGTATGGCAAGGCAAAGAGCTTCACGGACGCTTTTTCCGGGCCCTCCATGGGCCTGATGTAGACTTTTTGGCATCTATATCCTGGCTGCGCTTCGGCGACCTCTTCGGGGAAACCGAAGGTTTTGTCTGTGCGATTATGGATGAAGTTATCATGACGAATAATTATCGGAAATACATTGTCAAGGATGGTACGGTTGACATCTGTCGGGCATGCCACCGTCCCGGTGAATCAATCAGACATATTGTTTCCGGTTGTTCTCGTCTTGCTAACGGCGAGTACTTGCATAGACATAATCTAGTGGCTAGGATTATCCACCAGCAACTTGCCTTGCAATACAACCTTGTGGAATCAGAAGTACCATACTACAGGTATGTGCCCGACCCGGTTCTCGAGAATGGTCACGCCACACTGTATTGGGATCGTTCTATCATCACTGACAGGACTATTGTAGCCAATAAGCCTGATATTGTGGTGATAGATCGACGAGAGCGCCGTGCAATGATTGTTGATATCGCTGTCCCTCATGACGAGAATCTCGTGAAAGCTGAGAAAGATAAAAAAATCAAGTATCTTGACTTAGCACACGAGGTTGTCGACATGTGGAATGTGGACTCCGCAATCATTGTACCGATAATCGTAACGGTTAATGGCCTAATAGCGGAGAGCCTCGACCAACACCTCAGGAGGCTCTCATTGCGCGGCTGGGTCAAGGGCTTGATTCAGAAAGCAGTCCTCCTAGACACGGCACGCATAGTGAGGAGGTTCCTCTCTCTAGAGCCCTGACCACCGGCAGCTTGGACCCTGTTCCTGATGCCGATGGGCCACTATTTTTTATATTTTTAAATGATTTTGTATGGTTTTTATAAAAATATTTAAAAATGTAAATTATATGTATATAAATGAAATAAAGGAAAATAATAATAAAGCAGAGTAAGGAGCTTCAGGCAGAGTAAGGAGCTTCAGGCAGAGTAAGGAGCTTCACGGACGCTACTTTCGGGCCCTACATGGACCCGATGTAGATTTACTAGCGTCCGTACCCTGGCTGCGTTTTGGTGACCTCTTTGGGGAAACCGAAGGTTTTGTCTGTGCAATTATGGACGAAGTTATGATGACGAACAATTACCGGACATTCATTGTGAAGGACGGAACGGTGGACATCTGTCGGGCATGCCACCGTCCGGGAGAATCAATCCGACACATTATCTCTGGCTGTTCTCGTCTAGCTAACGAAGAGTACTTGCATAGACACAACCTTGTAGCCAGGATTATCCACCAGCAACTTGCTCTGAAGTATAGTCTTGTGGAATCTGAAGTGCCGTACTATAGGTATGCGCCCGACCCAGTTCTTGAAAATGGAAATATCACTTTGTACTGGGATCGATCCATCATCACTGACAGGACTATTGTTGCCAATAAACCTGATATAGTGGTGGTGGATCAAGTAGAGCGGCGCACAATGATTATTGACATAACGGTTCCGCATGACGGGAACCTCGTGAAAGCCGAGAAAGATAAACAAATCAAGTATCTTGACTTGGCTCGCAAGGTTGTCGACATGTGGGATGTGGACTCAGCGATCATTGTGCCGATAGTCGTATCAGCCAATGGTTTAATTGCCATGAGCCTCGACCAACACCTAAGGAGGCTCTCGTTGGGCAGCTGGATCAAGGGCTTGATTCAGAAAGCGGTACTCTTGGACACGGCTCGCATTGTCAGGAGGTTCCTCTCTCTGGAGCCCTGACCGGCGGTAGCTTGGACCCTGTTCCCGATACCGGTGGGCTACTATTTTTTATATTTTTAAATGTTTTTATATTCTTTTATTCTAATATGTTTTTACTTTGGGCAGAGGCTAAGCATTGCCATACAACGTGGCAATGCGGCCAGTCTCTTGGGTACATTACCAGTCGACAGCGATGCGGATGAATTTTACGATGCTATATTTTAGTTTTTGAATAGTTTTAGTTAAGTTAGAATATAATATATAATTATACGTATCAAAATTTTGAGAAATAAATATGCTCCCTATATTTAAAAATATAATTTATATGTATATATTTGAATAAAGGAAATAATAATAATAATAATCTCTTAATAACGTTGGTTTACAGGTCATAGGAAAGTAATCGTCACCGTAACGCCTTTTGCCTCGCCGTCAAACAGGCGTCAACCTAACGTAAACACGTAACCAAAGCCAAAACGGAGCAGTAACTCCGATTCGTCGACCTATCGGCTACGGCTAGGCGACGCCGCGCTTATGGCTCACTGCGCCGTAAGCGCGCGCAGCAGTAGTGTGCTGCAAGCAGGCCGCGGGAGAGGTGAGATGGGCAAGGGTAGCCGAAAAGACGTAAGCTTGGGTGCGAAGAGACTTAAGCGCGGAGATGGCAAGCCGTAAGCGCGGGAACAGCAAGTTAACCCGCACCGCACGGTGGTTCGTGAGCTTGTCCCGAGGCGAGGCGATTACGTTACGATTCCGATTAGTGTGCATTGCAATGACCTTAACTTGTGTGTGTCTTCTGGGCTTACTGAATGATTATTCAGGTGGGTTTGATAAAGATTTAAATTTTTGTAGAAACATATCAAAAGTATTGAAGCTTGAACAACTTTCGCACACTGTACTGCAGTTAATGTAAGACGAAAAGAGACAAATTGTCTTGCATGTTTTTATGACGCGTCATTATAGTATGTAGGTTCAGACGCCATTTTTTACTTATCTGGTTACGCATAGAAATGACGGCCAGCTTAAGCCTTCTATCGAATACCTATGTTTTGATTTTTGTGACAATTATTACGAACCACAATCACACACGTAGATATCACGGCACATTACATAACATCGCTACCAAATCCAGTCACTACCACGTTAATAACATGTATCCGTGTTTCCTATTAATACGACCACAGACTACACAATAATCTGCCGCAGCAATAAAACAGTACCTACACCACTCCGGAATTCGACGGAGTAATATTGAAGGAAAGAATTTTAATCTAGCTAAAAGCATAGACTGTGTATTCAGACTGAATTTAGACAAGACTAAACTTAAATAAAGAAGTACGAAGCAACTTTGTTAAAGGTTTTTGAATGAGGAGGCGTTCGAATGAGTAACTCAACATATGCATGGTTCTCCTTATGCCAGAAATAGGTTGATCTGGGTACGAAAGGCAAAGAAAGGTGGATCAACTACCGTTTTTTTTACATATTACAGGTTTTAGAACAATATTTTTATGCTTTTTTGAAAATTCTTATTCATTTGGTAGTCCTCTACCAAATGAATAAGAATTTTCAAAAAAGCTTGTGCAGTGGTCCCATTTCAATTTAACTTTGTTTGGGTAGTTTTTCAGTTAGCGTATTTTTCCCACTTAGTCTACGTGGATGATGTTGTAATAACTTCCTGTCCTGTCACTGTTATTTACATAGTAGGTAGTGGTATTCGAATTTGTGTTGGGTAGGTAACACAATAAAAAAGTGAAAAACAAAAACTTTTTACAAAAGAACAACTGACTTCCAAAAAAACACTACATAGTGAAAATAACTAAAATTATTAGTCGGTTACAAAAAACAAAAATTCGTATCCAAAGACACTGACTTCGGAAATTAAACTTATTTTATACCATTCCCCCTCTAAAAAGCTTTAAAAAAGCTTTAAGCTTTTTATTCACTGAAAACAGTGAATAAAAAGGTCTTTTAATCACTATTTTGGTGTTTGAACTTAGAACACACCAATATATTGGACCTCCATCTCAATGCTATACAACCTCCTTGTAAAAAAATACACGATACACAGGACATGAATATCGCTTCACAAGTTGACCATCCTAATAATAGTAATAATAACCCCACCGCCGTATCTCTACGTTGACGTCGTGGTGGGGCTTGCGCGCTCCGAAATCTAGGTCTGTGCCGGTAGAGTTTACTTTGCCGGTACGGGTCTAGGATGAGGAGCCAGACCAAGAGAGATACAAAAACCCGCAGGGCAGCATGTGGCGAGCTGTTGGGCAGTAGCGTACCCCACGGACCCTATCCCAGGGGAAATCTTGTTCCTCATCTCTGGCTCGCCTTTATTGACCGGCTGGAGTGAACACTGACGAGGAACAGAGCTCCCACCTCATTCTTGCCTTAATTGGCCGGCTTGAGTGGAGATTCGCAAGAGCAAACGTGCTCGGAGGAAGGAAGTATTCCAGTAAGTGCTCGTAGGGATCTTGACCATCTTCCGGGCTCTGGGATTGTTCTGAAAGCCGTGGAATACCTCTCCACTCCTCAAGCACCTCAGGACATGTTGCCCCCTTGTCGCTACGTCATTATGTGCTAGCGACAGTTTACGGGGGCCCATTATTGAGTGTGCAAGTCACCCCCTGCCATTTTATCCGTGTATACTCGTATATAAAACATTGTTCAGGCAGGGGCCATAGTTCTTCCATAGTTCCAGGTCACCAGTCAACTTAAATCACTCAAATCCACAGTCTAATATCTTTGTTTCCATATCCTGCAATAGTCCTACACCAACCGGGGGTGGTCCTTGGGTGCACTTGCATAGTTCACACAGGGATAATCGTCGGTTGGTGCCTCATTTAATTAAAACGCCAAACGGGCCTCTGCGAGTTGGCTTCGGCCCCTTGTACGCCTTCCAAAGGTCCGGGACCCCAGGGTCCCGAGAAATGTTAAAGACCAAGTAATAATAATAATAATATTTTCGGGAGTACCGCTCCACTCCACCTGAACTTAGACCACGTTTACCTCGTTTGCCCGTGCACACGAAAAACAAGGCGCTGGTGTGTACTCTAGACTCGCTGCTGTCAAATTGTTTTGACGCCAGCAAAGACCTCGCCGATACCCACTCGATCTTGTACTGTGCAGCTGTAGCGGCATGTCGTGTAGCTCATGTTAAATTTCCCAACAGTGACAGAGCTCCACGACCAAAACCAGCTGTCCCAGCTTGGCAGTGCAGAATTAAGCGTCGTATCGGTGAGGCTAGAGTACTCATCGGCAAGCTAATCTGCTTCAGGGAGGGCAATACTCGCCCTAAAGTGATGCGCTTTGTGAGGCGGGCGTTCTCGGGTACTGATATTAGCTCTCGAGATTATCTGACCCGCGTCACAGAGCGTATCGACCTCCTGAAGCAGAAGATCTGTGCTTGGGCAAACCGTATTCGACGATACAGGCGGAGAGTTGAGCGGTACACTCAGAATCGCACATTCCAGAGCGATGAAAGGTGGGTTTACAGGGCTTGGGAGCGACTGGATCAAGGTGTGATTGACACGCGCCTGCCAGATGATGACGCCATGTGTTCGTTCCGGCGAAGCATCTGGTCGGCGCCTGTCAATCATACCGAAGGAGATTGGACTAGGAAGATCGAGCGGGCGTGCGAGGGAATACCAGAAATGGGGGCACTTACCATCAGCCCCCAAGATGTAGCTTGTGCAGTCCGTCCGTTGCCTAACTGGAAATCTCCAGGGCCGGACGGGCTGCACAACTTTTGGATAAAGTGGTTCCAGAGGTCGCACGCCCGATTGGCATCCCAGTTCCAGTCAGCCTTAGAATCAGGGTCGCTGCCCCAGTTCCTAACAACTGGAATAACCCACCTGCTCCATAAAACAGGTATTACTGCGGAACCCAAAAATTATAGGCCGATCACCTGTTTACCGACAGTCTATAAAGTTTTTACATCCATTTTGAGAGCTAAAATAAACAAACATACAGACACCAACTGCATCATGTCTGCCTCTCAAAATGAATGTCGGAACGGGTCCCGCGATACTTATGAGCTGCTTCTCATTGATATGGCAATTAGCCAACAGGTTCGTCGCTCCCGAAGGGATCTGTCGACATGTTGGATAGATTATAAGAAGGCCTATGACTCGGTGCCCCATACATGGCTCATGAGGGTGATGGAGTTGTATAAAGTAGATGCAACTCTACGCACCTTCCTGATGTCATGTATGGGGCAATGGAGGACAGTTCTTCGCTCTCCAAGTTGTCGACATATCCAGAGGAATAGCGAGCCGATAAGGATCGAGCGAGGTATATTTCAGGGCGACAGTTTGAGTCCACTTTGGTTCTGCCTAGCCTTTAATCCTCTTAGCACACTGCTGGTGGACTCAGGACTAGGCTATCGATTAAGGAGAGGTGGTCAGGTTATATCTCACCTCCTTCACATGGATGACTTGAAACTCTTTGCCCCCAACAATTTGCAACTGGTGGAGCTACTGAAGGTAACCGAAACTTTCAGTAGTGCTATCAGGATGGAATTTGGTGTGGACAAATGTGCGGTCATGCATGTAAAGCGAGGGGGGATTGTGGAATCCGGGAGAACCCAACTCTCGGACTCCATACACCTAAGATCCCTCTCCTCAATCGAAACCTACCAGTATTTGGGTATGTCGGAAGCGTTAGGTATCAACGCTGCTGACATGAAGCAATCGCTGAGGGAGCGCTTCTTTGGCCGCCTGAATAAAGTAATAAATAGTCTTTTATCAGGCGGAAACAAGGTGCGCGCCTTCAACGGTTGGGTCATGCCGGTTTTGATGTACTCTTTCGGCATACTCAAATGGACCCAGACGGAACTTGACGCCCTGGATAGGAGGGTCCGCACACTGCTGACCATAAATCGGATGCATCACCCACTTTCATCAGTGATGAGACTGTATTTCCCGCGGAAGTGTGGAGGTCGAGGCTTCTTAAATGCTAAGACCCTGCACAACCGTGAGGTATGCAGTCTCAGGGAATACTTCCTAGAAGTCGACGTGGGGATGCACCGAGATGTGGTCTCAGTGGACAAGGGCCTTACCCCGCTATCCTTGGCTAACGAGAACTGGCGCAAACCTATAGTATTAGAAACTAATGACCGCAGGGAGGTATGGCAGAGCAAAGAGCTTCACGGGCGTTTTTACCGGGCCTTACATGGGCCCGATGTAGACCTATTAGCGTCCGTATCCTGGCTGCGATTCGGTGATCTCTTTGGGGAAACCGAAGGTTTTGTCTTTGCGATTATGTATGAAGTTATGATGACGAACAACTACCGGAAATATATTGTGAAGGACGGCACGGTTGACATCTGTCGGGCATGCCACCGTCCGGGGGAATCAATCCGACACATTATCTCTGGCTGTTCTCGTCTGGCTAACAGAGACTACTTGCATAGGCACAACCTTGTGGCCAGGATTATCCACGAGCAACTTGCTCTGAGATACAGTCTTGTGGAATCGGAAGTACCATACTATAGGTATGTGCCCGACCCAGTTCTCGAAAATGACAATATCACGTTGTATTGGGATCGATCTATCATCACTGACAGGACTATTGTTGCCAATAAGCCAGACATAGTGGTGTTAGATCGATTAGAGCGTCGCACAATGATTGTTGATATAGCGGTCCCGCATGACGAGAACCTCGTGAAAGCTGAAAAAGATAAGCAGATCAAGTATCTCGACCTGGCCCGCGAGGTTGTCGACATGTGGGAAGTGGATACAGCAGTCATTGTGCCGATAGTCGTGACGGCCAATGGCATAATAGCCAAGAGCCTCGACCAATACCTAAGGAGGCTCTCGTTAGGCAGCTGGATCAAGGGCTTGATCCGGAAAGCGCTACTTCTAGACACGGCGCGTATCGTTAGGAGATTCCTCTCTCAGGAGCCCTGACCACCGGTAGCTTGTACCCTGTTCCCGATACCGGTGGGCTACTATTTTTTATATTTTTAAATGTTTTTGTTTTCCCTTTTCTTTTTATAAAAATATTTAAAAATGTAAATTATATGTATATAAATGAAATAAAGGTAATAATAAATTGACATAACGGTCCCGTATGACGGGAACCTCGTGAAAGCTGAGAAAGATAAACAAATCAAGTATCTTGACTTGGCTCACGAGGTTGTCGACATGTGGGATGTGGACTCAGCGATCATTGTGCCGATAGTCGTGACAGCCAATGGCCTAATAGCCAAGAGCCTCGACCAACACCTGAGGAGGCTATCGTTGGGCAGCTGGATCAAGGGCTTGATTCAGAAAGCGGTACTTCTGGACACGGCTCGCATTGTTAGGAGGTTCCTCTCTCTGGAGCCCTGACCACCGGTAGCTTGGACCCTGTTCCCGATACCGGTGGGCTACAATTTTTTATATTTTTAAATGTTTTAATTTTTGATATTCTAATATTTAAAAATATAATTTATAAGTATTTAAAATGTAATAAAGGAAAGTAATAATAATAGTTATAAGTATTTAAAATTAAATAATGGAAGTAAAAAAAAAAATTCTCTTAATTTTAGTAATTGTTCTAATTTTAATGAGCATTTTAATTAATTTGACCTTCCTTTTTTCATCATTAAATGTCTATTTTCGCTTAAATCAGTTTTTTTCTCGTAGTCATGGTATAAAGTATAGTATGCAACTCTTGAATAAAACGGATTTACATCGAGGGCCATGAATCACTCGCGTCCTTTATTCAGTAATTGCATAATATACTATTGTTTACTATGTAGCAACACCTGGTCTGTATAGTCACCGCTTCTATTGAACTCCATTTGACGCGGAGCTAGTGTATTTGACTGCATAATAATGAATATTCTGGACATAATTTAATCTATTTTGACTTTAAACCTATAATGTTATGACATCAATTATTATTTATTTGTTTTGTATTTTGCAATGATATTTAGAATAACTTTACGTAAAATGCAATTATATGTAATTTCTATACTTACATACAAAATTTTCACGCCGATAATGGCAAACCATGGACGTACACAACATCTATTAATTCAATACCTTGCATGTCTTATTACTCAGTTTATGTAAACGCATGTTTGACAAATAAATGATCTTTATCTTTATGTCATTGCATCACATTGCAGTAAAAAAAAAGTAGTTCCACAATCCGTGGGCTTTTTTTCGTGGCGCATACTCTAGTCGAATTTGTCTGTCATCATATAATTTTATACTAACTTACATATATATGCAACCTCTTTAGTTCATAAGTTAACGATACGTGACAATCACTGGCCATCTGCCTTCAAAATAATTGTAATGCCATTAAGATTTCCTTTAAAAAAAACGTATACGTACGTATTTTAATACCCCTCTTTATGCAACGGTTTCATAAAGTATATTATAATGAACGGAATCGAACGACAACGTTCGATGTGTGTTTTTGTCTAATATTTTAGCTTTGAATAAATAGTGCAAAAACTTCCAGCGCTGCTGAAGAGATCAATTCGATTCAACCATCTATAATTAAAATCCCAAATACATTATAATTACATTTTAAATCTACCTAATGTTTTAAAAACCTCATTACTTAATTGTTTTAGATTTTCTTTTAGTAGTAGCAACAATTAATATCCTACTTCCACTGCTATAGCAATCTAGAAAACAAATACTCAGTAATGTAATACGCTTTAAAAGTCTTTGAACATTCTAGAATAAAAGAAGAAGGGTAACGGAGATAAACGAAGGGTCTAATGTCGCACGTAAGCGATCTATCACAGGCAGCTTGGGGATTTTAAACATTATTGATGTATTATGTAAAAGGGGCATATAAGGTGTGAGGGAAATTAGAGTTAGAATTCCGTGGGGTATTCTTTTTAAATTGGTGTTTTTTGTAATGGTTCTCCCACACTGCTGTTAAAAATGTTAACAAACATTTTCAAGACTAATGTAATGACAAAATGTTTGTAAACATTTTTGACAGCAGGTGTGGGAGAACCATAATGTTGTAGACACGTGTTAAGTAATAAATCTATTTATACTTTGCACAATGTATCTTTTTTACCTCGTGCATTGAAAAAGCAGTTGTTTTGATTGTAAGAATCATGTATCCACTAATTTAAAAATATATTCATAAGCGTCTAAGAAATGACTAGTAGATAACTATCATAAGCAAGTCTCACAAACCGGGTGCTTTTACCATTAATACCAATGCTTGCCAAAAATTTTATTTTTTATTCTATTGCTAGCTTCTGCCCGCGACACCGTTCGCGTGGAAGTCGATAAAATGCAGCCCATGTTACTCGCTGACAATCGGTTAAGTATTTTTTGAGTTTATCCATTACATACAAACATACAAAAAAACAAATCTTTTCTTTTTATAATATTAGTTTATATTTACATACATACGCTACCATTATGGTGTCCCATTTCGGTTGTGTAGTTAATTAATAATTCGTGAAATAATTTACGACATAAAATATCCATGCCATACAAAATTTACGAATTGAATACATAACACGTGTAACGTTACCCTTGCGAACTTGCTCAGTATGTGAACTCGCTCAGTTTATGTTAACACTAGTGTTTTAATTGTTTTTGTAACTAGTAAAAATGTATTGTATGATCTGGAATAAATTATTTTTATTATTATATCGTATTGAGATATCCCATACAAATGGTGTTCACTGTTAGATCGTGATCTCTGAATTTTTCCTTGAACCAAAATGAAATAACTATACTAGTTCACACCCCTCCTAGCCCGCTCATGAAACACTAATGTAAAAGAATAAAGCCTTATGAAAGTGTTCTACGCTTGCTCTACGCTCTACAGCAAAGGAATTGATAGTCTCACAGGGAACGCCTATTATAGACCCTTTATACAGCCTTTATAGAATTTATCGATGCCCGGGACCCAGACTCTACTATAATAGAGCTGTGCTAGAATCCTCGAAATTGTGCACGAGGAAATGCTAAGACAGGTGTGTATATTGTTGCAGTATGTGTTGTTAATATGGTATAACGGGAACAATAGAATTCTACGATATGTTTAGTAAATTCTTTGTTGAGTTCGTTACGCTTTAGAAATTGTGTGAACAATATGAATCGATTAGATTAAATAAATTCATATTTGATCCTAATTATTTTATAGCTTCTCACCGCATTAAAGTTAAACAAATCTCGATCCAATCGTGGACTTTCTTACCCTTTCTGCTCCATTCCAAATCATTTATTTCAAATAGGCACATAAAAGGCACTTTTGAATGTCAAAAATTCAAAAAAATAGAATTTATTTAGTTGCCCCTTCCAAAAGGTGAAACTACCTTTGACTATGACTTTGGCTTTGATCCAAAACTATGACTGACATTTCATTTATTTATCTCAAGAGCACGTAGCACTCTCATTTCCTCTCAAAAGAAAGCTGTTTTGTTTCCTTTTGAAGTCAAACTGTCACAAATGAGTGATGGATAGTTATGACAGAAAGAGCGCCATCTTGTCTCGGTACCTAAGGTATCCCGCTAAAGGCCAATGAGAAAAAATAGACATCAAGTAGCTACGCCGATACATGTGGGTCAGTTTTGTATACTTGACAGTTTGGCAGACAACAGTACGTTTCTAATATCGTCTTTATCTATACATATTATAAATTCAGTCGATTCACTTTTCGTGTCTGACTGTATGACCGCGTACGCAATGAATGTTGATGTGGTTTTCACCATATCATCATCCCGCAAGGTTTAGTTAATATTTAACGTAGTTAAAGCACAGTAATTTCGATGTTTTGACATTTTGCCAGTTTATAATTAAAACGGGGAGGTCGGAAAGGGAGTGGCGGGAGCCTTCGTGACATAAACCGTCATGTAAACCGTTTACCATGCCACTACTAAAATAGAATGACTCATCAGATGGCTCCGCAGACTGTTTGCATATGAACCCACTTGCAAAAAAGCAAGTTACATAAAACGTTTGCCAAAAACAATGGTCGAATCACACTGTAAAATCGTTTAGATGCACCCCATACTGAACTACCCCATATTTGTTCGCTTGCAGGGATTGATTTGAAGCTCGACTGTTTGTTTAATTTATTGGCGATTGGCACCCACAACACAGGAAACACAATTAACGGTAATTATCGGTCGGAGGTCAGTTTCACGATAAAATAAACTGAATTTAACAGTATTTCAATTGGGAGCAGAACTCAGCAGGATTTGAGTCAATGTGTAGTGAAGGTAAACTGTCTGAATTTCAGTGTATGCTGAAATGAACCCAGAGTTCACAAATATTGGCATGTTTTGCACGATTCTCACCTAATGATACGTGTGAAGGTTCATCGGAGTGTCAAATTCCTTTAATAGCGAATAAAGGAATTTTATATTTATTTCTGTGGTTCAAATTTGAATGTTATGTAGACATCTATAACAGAGCGGTATGTGCTAAGTCTAAGCCCATTCATAAAAAGCGTGTAGCTTTAATGGCGACATTAATATAACACACGTACCTATACGGTATCGCGTTTTCGTTTAATGAAAATATTAAAATTTTATTAAAAGTTGTTATTTATTGATTTATTCATAATTTTCCAAAATAGTTCTTGGAGCAAAACTGTATCGCAGAGTTGATTTGCCAGGGTCACTGATAATATGGCGGCATGGAGAGTGCGATTGTCGCAACCCAGCGCTGGGCACGTCACAATTGCGGCGATAAGTCCCCACTTTGAGGAGTGGCTTGAGAGGCGCCGGCGTCCTCACCTTTCGCCTGACGCAGGTCCTCACCGAACACGGTTGTTTCGGGAGGTTCCTATGCCGCATAAGGCGGGAGGAAACGCCCGGGTGTCACCACTGTGTTGATCGTCCGGAGGACACGGTGGAGCATACAGTGGAGATCTGCCCGGCTTGGGCGGAGCACCGCCGTGTCCTCACGGAGACGATCGGCGGCGACGATCTCTCGCATCCGGCCCTGGTTCAGGCCATGGTTCAGAGCGAGAGTGCATGGGAGGCCGTCACCTCCTTCTGCGAAGCAGTTATGCTCGCGAAGGAGGAGGCGGAGCGCGCGAGGGAGATGCAAGATGCGCGCCCTCGCGCCCCTAGTCGCCGCAGGAGACGCCCCGGGCGTCGGGAGTCGCGAGCCGACTTCCAGCCACCGTAGGCGCGGGCTTGCGGATGGTGAGCAGTGGGTAGCTCGCCGTCCGATAAGGACCAGGCCCGGGTCGACGGCGCGTTGTATTCCACGCGCGCCTCAAAGAGATGTCAGCACCAACTGGCGGGGTCCGTAAGGACCAATGCCTGCTGGGGTTGCGGGTTTGTCCGAAAGGGATATCGCGGCCCCGGCACAGGGGAACACGGGTGGGTTTTAGTTAGTAAAAGTCTGACACGCCCTCTCGTTCTCGCCCAGAGCGGGAGAAGTCATTTGATGATTTTCCATCCTCAAAAAAAAAAAGGGTCTCTGATAATAACACCAATGAAATTAAAACGAATAATGAGCAAAAACTAGGCGAATTGAAGGAAAGAGAGAGCCGTATGTCGGCGAGCGTTTCAAAATTTAAATTTTTCAATCAACGAAATATTTTATCTTACCTATCATAATTTGTATGATTATTGGCCACTTAACCCTACCCGTGTGTTAAATTAATGTCGCCATTGTATCGACACGTAATATATTTAGTAAGTGCCGATACCAAAGAACAGCATGGATTTATTTCACGTAAAGGCTTAAAAGGAAGAAATATAAAAATATAAATTACATTATTACTTGCCAGACTTGAACCCACAATCCGGTGCGGGTTCTTAAACCTCCACGCCAAGGGTTACCGAACGATAATTCAAAATCTATCAAATCCCTACTGAGAAAATGTTATCGTTGGTCCCCAAAATATTACAAAAGATTTTTTTTATCTTTACAAAGGGTTAATCCGGTCATTCCCCTTGGTAAACCTTCACAAACTCACTAAGTAAAATTTTCCTTTACACTTTACAAATACCTGTATTGAATACAATGTATTGTATAGTAAACATTTGAACACAACATAATCAATTATAGCCATTTAATTATATAAACCTCAATTTCACCTGCCAAAACATGACGTACTTAATTGATTTCCAAATAATTGATATATAGGACTCATTAGGTATTCGTTCAATATGTGGCCCCATAATTATATTGTATTGCATTATGTGGTCAGCTAGCGACCTCGACAATTGATCTTATATTATTCTTGCCTAACTGTTTATTTATTTTTATTTCGATGATCCTTGTTTATCATATGTGACTTCCAGTTACAGCTTTATTAGCTATACATAAGCGGGCACGTTCTTTTAACGGAGGTTTTTATTCGGGTATTAAGTTTGGTTTACGTTTTTAGTTTTTACTTTCGCTTGAGTACAGATTTCGATGTTTTTGTTGGTTTATTGGCGTGTGCTAGCTGTCATTATGGCAAATAGTTTTATTTAATGTTTTACGTTGAACTAATGTAAATTATTTTGCATACTATTTGTATAGAATCAAGTTTTTTTTCTAAGTAAGCAGACAGCAGTGTTGCTGGGGAGTTTGTTACGCCACTTCTTCTTCCCAGCTAAAGCATTAGGAAGTGGTGAAGGGTGGGCGTTTTTTGGGGGACTCTCTGTAATTTTGACGTTCGAAAAGAGCTGATTCTCAGCCTAGTTTGAATAAATGACTTTTGAGATTGAATTTTGAATTATTATCATAAGCGACATAAAATAAAATGAATTGATTACCGCGTGTCGGCAAGCGTAGGGTTGGACGCCCAGCAAGATGGACCGATGACCTTTAAGGTAGCTGGGACAGGCTGGATACCGGAGGACAGGGTTTTGTGGTGCCGCCAGCGAGATGCCTATGTCCAGCAGTGGACTGCGATAGGCTGAGTTGGTTCTTGATTAGGATAAACCCCTGTGAATCCATTCACATTTATCGCTTGTCAAAACTGACCACCATAGGATGATCGGAGAAAAATGCGGAAAAGAAGGGTTTGTGGCGAGGGTGCGGTTATAAACCAGCTATTGGATTTGAAAGTTTTATGATTGCTTTATCGCGTCATTCAGTCAATCTTGAGCGAACCGTTGAAATCATGTAATAACTTAAATTACAATTTGTTATTAAGATAGGTATTCGCAGTGTTTAAAGAAAATAAATCTGTATACTAAAATCATGCCACCAATATGCTTGAAACGTGATTAAACTATTAGGTAAGTATTTTGTAACTACTTACTAGCACACCACACGGAGAACCCACATATCACAAATGTTTCACACAGAACTCTAACCAACCGTAACTTTCCACATTAAAACCCAATCGCCTAAAAAACAGATCAGATAAAATAATCGAAACATATAATATGGCGCCCAGTTATCTGAGTTCACGTTTCGACAATTTGCAAATGGTGGGCGCTGGGACTCTGCGACCCGGACTATTTATCACCTACCTCTCTGCCCACCAATGAAATGAATATCGGACGCTAATTTACGCACCAATGTACCGCAAGACAGAAAGGTGGAAGAAAATCCACTGAAAGAGAGACCTGAGAAACCCTCAAATAAAAATGAATACGTTATTATTCGTATAGTCGCCGTCGTAATTTGTTTACCACTCTAAGGTTAAATGTCACTTGCGCTTCATAAAACCACAAGGTCTATTTGTTTAAGTGACAAAAAAATTCAATCGTGTCAAATGCGAGGTAATATCCAATTACGAGGTTGAATATACAAGAAATTAAAATACCTATAATGTAGATACCTATTCCTACAACTACGAGTAGGATACTTAACTTTATTTCACTCCATTACGAATTGTCTGGTTCCTTTAGATCACTGAAAGAAAGACTTCAGTTTGTATTCCTGTAAGTGAATGCGTTACCATGAAAGCCTTCTGAACTCTTTTATTTGTTAGGTTTCCACATTGCCGCACCTTCATACAAAAGCGTTTTTTTTCACATTTTCAAATGCGAGAACACTCCTGATCCAAGTACATTGTGAGTTTTTGAGACAGTATCTTTGTTATTTTTTGGGTCGGCTTGACCATGTAATTTCTGGTAAAGAATAGCAGTGCGGTATCTCATTTATCCTTGTAGTTCTGATTAAAACATAAAAACCTCTCTATTGTCACTCCTTAGCCACAGGACTATTAGGTACCATTGATAATTAATAGTGGCTTGTAGTTTTGGAACTTCATTAAACTGTTTAAACAATTTCCCACCACACCACACCACACCAGACTACATACTAACAATTTCAGCCCGTAAATTAATTTACAGCCTGCCATTTTCTGACTTTCCAATTTACTGTTTTTTAGATCATTAAACATGCGTTGATTCATCAACAAAAGCAATGAATAGTTTCAATAGGGATGATGCCTGGGTAAAAAAAAAGAAATTCTAATTAGTCCGTCAATCAGAGAATAAAAAAAATATTAGACACGAACTTTTTGCTTTATTATAATAATAAAAAAAAATACTTAGATAAAATGCATTTTAAGTTGGTGAGTGGGGGTCGCTACGTCACTAGTATGTATAAAATCTACATACTCGTGACGTCATGGCACATTTTACCTCAATGTATCGCCGTAACCTTTAGATTACGTAAAAAAAAAAAAAATACGTGTCCATAATTTTTTTATAATCTCAAAGACGGACTAAAAAATTTTTTTTAGCCGTCATCCCTATTGTGAGTACTCTTACGAGAAATCCAATTATTTCAAAAGGTCATGTTGTAAAATAAACATAACATCACCCCTTGTTAACCCAAAGGGTCGGGCAGAGGTGTACATAGTACTCCCACATTTTGCACGTTATGTATCGTGTAATAGGGGCGAGCCTATTGCCATCAACCGGACACAAATCGAGACTCCGGGCTGCTACCGAGAAATTCCAGATAGAAAAACCCAATAACACTTTGCCCGTCCTGGGAATCAAACCCAGGACCTCATGATTAGCAGCAGCGCTTGCGACCACTAGACCAACGAAACAGTCACGTTGTAGTTTTTAAATAAAATTATATTTCAATAATGTATATTCAATAATCATTTTAAATCATAGCTAGATGTCTCCTTAATAATCGTGAAATATAAAATTTATTCATGAATAGTGAATACATACGCATAAAATATTCAATTTATTTTGCATCTTATTCCAAACTTTAAGCCAATCTTAAATTTTACCCAAAAATACATTCGACAAAGTTATTACTTGCTACGTGTCTAAAGAATAAGATGTAAAAATGGTAAGAAATATACAGGGTATGCTCTAAAACCTGTTGTTTGATTTCAATTTACATAACATCGTTTTCACATAATTAATTGTATAACATTTTTAAAAGAGTAACGGTGGAGTTTCTTTCGCATTGTTCTCAATACGATACCTTTTGGAAGTGGCAACTAGAATTAATTATTTTTCTGTAAATTTTGACGTTCAAAAGTGCCTATTTGAAAATAAATGATTTGACTTTGACTTTATATTTATTACTGATGGATTTTCATACATGCGTCAGATTCAATATAGCTCGTCATCTTCCTGGCCTTGTCCCATGTTACTTGGGGTCGGCGTTCCTTTCTCCCCTATCAACTGTCACGCTACTATTCACTCACTGTTCTTTCAAATATCATTCCTTACCCAATTCATCCATGTTTTCTTGGCATTCTTCTAACTGAACAGACAACGTGCTGCTGGGGAGTTTGTTGCGCCACTTCTTCTTCCCAGCTAATGCACTAGGAACTGGTGAAGGGTGGGCGTTTTGGGGGACTGTCTTATGTAATTGACGTTCGAAAAGTGCTGATTCTCAGCCTAGTTTGAATAAATGACTTTTGAATTTTTCTCCATTCTTCAATATTTATATTCATCACTCTTTTGGTCACATGTGTTTGCTTCCTCCTCATAACATGCCCATACCAAGCCAAACGATTATTTTTCATGGGTTACAAAAGGCATTTATTAACATAGTTATGTACTAGGTACCTAAAGATAATTTAATTAACTTGGAATGTTTCGGAGTTTGTTGTGTCTATGCAATCCAAAACTTCTTATTTTCATACAGAAATAAAACGTTTTAAAACCAAATGAAACATGCCGCTGGAATTTCACGGTATAAATTGCACAGCCTGTACATCGAGGTCGTTCTACTAGATAAGTCGATATATGGCACGTGGACTATAATATATTCTTATTGAAAACACCTCATCACATATTCATACAATATATCTTTGGAATAAGACAATATAACCAAGACATCACTGCGATATGGCGACATACTCATATTGCCAATTCTTGGCAAAATTCAGAATATTTTTTACGCACAGCAGAAAATAAACTGAAATCTACCACACATTTTGTTATTACATAAGTATGTTATTGTTTGGCAAACAAGCAGACGTCCACCTGCTGGTAAGTGGTCACTACCACCTTTTTAAACAAGTGAAATTATAAAAAATCTCCCGCCACAAACATTTCCTCATTTCTCTTTCCTACTCCATCACCAAACCCTGTTCATCATCTATCTATAACGTATTCATTGGGACCATTCCAATGAGCCTGAACACGATACCTGTGCTGTAAGTTGGTAAGGGAGTTCGGTACCCTGCAAATTCCAGGTGCTGTTACAGCATCAGTTCAAGGTTACTATGTTCTTCTAATATCATTGAAGAATACCAAATTTCAAATCGATCAGACCTGTGGAAGACGCTCATATCCATTCATCTACTAGAAAAGAGCAGATAATCTTCAAACGGCTGAACCGATTTTGATAAAACATGTCTAAGAACCATCGCTAAAAAACCTGCTTTCAAACAAAAAAACCGCATTCAAATCGGTTCACCCGTTTCAGAGCTACGGTGCCACAGACAGACACATAGACACACACACATAGCAGTCAAACTTATAACACACCTCTTTTTGCGTCGGGGGTTAAAAACCTGAGGCTTCGTAGGTGCGTTCCCAACCCAGAAAAACTAAGAACATTGTGAGAATACCTGGGTTTACAGCTTGTAATCGTCAACAGGACATCATAAAAAAAAACTGTTTTCTTCTGCATGAAAAGAGACATTTTCCTGCACTGTGATATTATTTTATGTAAAATATTAATTTACACATTTTACTCGTGGAAGGCGGGGGGGGCAGATGAAGCCAAATTAATTTTATTTTCCATTAAAGTTCATCGCCCATTATAACAGCACCGCTCCAGCGCAGTAACGCCTCGAAAAATCTAGTCGTCAACGCGCCGTAAGCAAGGCGACCGCTAGTCACCAACGCGCCGTCAGCAAGGCGACCGCTCGCTGCCAGCACCGGTGAGGTGACCGCTTGTTGTTCATTTACAAGCGAGGCGTCACTGCGCGGCCGGCGAGGGGTCACAACGCGGACGGGCGCGGCGAGGCGCCGGCATGCATACCGCTTGCAGGCGGGGAGCGAGCTCCTCGCTTGAAGCGTGCTGTCCACGCGACGTGTGACGGGTCGCAGGCCGCTCACTGCCGGCGAGCCGTCCATTATTTTGTTTATCCATCGTAAAATAGACTTTAAAGCATTTGACTTAAAATCCTAACTTGAATGACAAGTTATTTGCCGTGTCGGAGCCGTGCTACTACTCGTTTAATGAGCGATTTCCTTAAATCTGGTGTGTGACCGTGTCAACCATTACCATTTTTATTTAAATAAAAAGAACGAATAAACGGTGTGCAATGAAATTTTAATATGTAGTTGGAAAACGATAAGTGATGTCCGTAAAGATACGACTTCACCTACAGTTTAATTAAGTTATTAATACTGATTTGACGTGTCCGTGGAGTTTCTTGCCCGTTCTTCTCCATAGGAACCTACTACGCTTTGGAATGGGCAACTAGTTTCATATTCTGACCGATTCCTTGACAATTAAAAAGTGCCTGTAAATAGTTTAATTGAAATAAATGCTTTGAGTTTGAGTTTGAGCAGGTTGAGCAGACGACGACGATGGCGTGGGTGTGGCCGGCGCGATGACGTTAGCCGCCGCAGGCGAACGAGTTGGCGGCCGAGCTTCGAGGACTAAATTGAACAGCCGTTCGAACTTATCTTGCACCTACTGAAGGGACATCATCATGGCGGACAGGTCACTCGCCGTGATGGGTGCCGGCGTCTCGGCTGTGAAAAAGGCGCCTTCTGCTGGCTGCGCGTTGGCATACGTGGCATTTTAGGTTTTCACGCGTATGTATCACAACAGGTACGATTCACGAATTTTAGTTCTTCACTCCCACTCGTTGAGGCGCCAGTTTAACATACAGATATCACAATATAATATATTTAAGATACACATATCACAATATAGATGAAAACAATAGGGTTTCGGGGCTAAGAAAAGGTTTCGTAAAATCTTGGTGCGGTGCTCAGCTGATGGATGACAGACCAAACTTGTCAAAAAAGGTGCGCGTCGTCTGTTTTCCACACGGCTTCTAGAACATTCTAGCTAGAAGCTGCACCCTTATTGGATTCTGGCGGGAGCGGTTTGAATTAAGTTCGTGTGCTTCCCAGCGTGGAACCTCCACAACCACAGGAAAGAACTCACAGACAGGTGCTGTCTCTTCAACATCGACCAGGCGACTGAGAGTATCGATTATGACATTACATTTACCTGGAGTGTAGTCGAATTGCAAGTCAAATGCTTGTTATTTCAAAGCCCAGCGAAGGAGCCTGCCACTTGGCGACTTTATAGAAAATAACCACGTCAAGGGTTGGTCACTCCTTACGCATACCTGATGTCCATCTATATAACCACGGAACCGCTCGACAGCCCATACCACGGGTGATTTACAATTAGCGGACCCTGAAATCGCCAAAATCATCCAGGACTTGGAGGGTAACGATGAGGTAACTACTAACCGGTGGGCCGAGAAAGGCTATTACTTAAGTCGAGGCGTACTCTACCGTTATGTTACGGAAGTTGACTCTGAGGAGCCGCAACTTGTTATACCAGTGAGTTTGAGAAGTAAAGTAATGTTCGAATGCCATGACCCACCTACTGCTGCTCATGGAGGTATTGAGCGACATCATACCTCACAGAGATATTACCACCCAGGTATGACACAGTTTGTTATGGGTACTTAAAGAGTGCCAACGCTACAAGCCCTCGAATGTCAATCCAGCTTGTCTGCTACAGACTCCAGTGTCAGCTTAAAGGTTTGAAGTCATTGCAGTTGCTCTTTTTGGGCCTTTGCCTAAGGGTTCTAAAGGTGAAAGGTGGATTTTAATTATAGAGTAGACGTACTGGTGTGTAAGTGTGCGCGTGTGTGTGACGGTATTTCTGTGTATTTGATATATCCGATACGAGCAATGTACAAAATTTCGTTATATCAAAGTTGAATAATGAGTTCTCTCAGCAATGTTAGTTGTTTTTTTTTTCAATTGATCCTGTTAGCCTGGAAAATTACAACAATTGTACTTTATATTAGCACTGAATGTCTACGTTGCGTTCGTTTTAGAGTGTGATATTTTTTTTAAAGCAGCTATAAAATTCCTAAAGTAGGCATTTAATGAATCTCGACAACATTGAATCTGTGATAAATTTTTGCACTGATTTTCAGGGTGGTTTCACTGTTCGAGTAAATCTTTATTCCTACTGTGAATCGGATACAGTATCTTATAACTACTCACAAGAACCTATTGGATTTCAAAGTTAAGGTGAAATAGCAATGTCACCAACCTCTAACTAGTGCTTCATTGAGTATATAATTTGACGGTAATACGTATCGACTTTCCATAGCTCTTCGCACTTTGAATTGCTGTTCGAATACTGACGAACGATGCGACGCACATTTGACTGACGACATCCTGTTAGCAATAGGTCCTAGCGATGATTGTGATAGTCGAAATGTTCTAGATTTTTAATGTCGTTACTGCTAAAGTGCTTACCCCTATCACTAGGGGTTATATCAATTATTGGGAAAATTCGCCTCTTGAATAGCAAGGAAAGTACGTAAATACAAAGACTTTTCTGAGATTTGCAGTGTAATGTGAGATAATCTACATGTAGTAGTAGAAGTAGTGGATGTTTATCGCTCGGACCCGCCCACAACTAGGTCTGTTTTTGAACCGCGCTTGGTCCATTTCATTTATTAATATTATTTTGATTGTTTACGCCTATTACTTACAGTTAACTTCTCTTAAATATTTAATTTGACAAGCCAAAGAGCTTAGAACAAGTCAGCTCTTTGTCCGTTCCACACTAAATTTTATAAACACATCTTTAATCTACCAACAAAGGAATTTCACAGATCTCAGAGCGATTTGTTTTTTTATTTTTTTTATTTAAAGAACGTTTGGATTCCAATCTCAGTCTCAATCTGTCAAAAATGCAATCAATTTACCAACATTTTTGAAAGTTTTGACATGAACGGGAATTGGCCTCCGAAGTCACGTTGGCATAAAAAGATTAAAAGCTGTAGGTAGCAATAAAGTTTACTCATACCGATAATTACTTAATATGTTATCTTGTATATTATGCACACAAGGAACAAGATCAAATAAACTAAAGCTGCTGCTGTAGATGCATACGCTTACAGCAGCATCTTCTTCTTTCCGTAATATAAAAGCATGTGTTATCTGAATCCGTTACATGTTGTAGGTAGAAGTAAAGAAATGCACATGCGTCCAGAGCCTAGACAGACGAACACAAAACAAACTCGCACAACATACCTATAATGTAACCTCAATGAATACACGTTCCACGTGTCTAGGTTTTCACCCTTAAACCTTCCAAAGCTAGCTGTGTTTGACTGTGATTGAAGCCTGGGTGTCTTTCAGTACACATTACACAACTATTCTACGTTTACACGTCATGAAATAGGTTGAGTTGATACTATTATAAGCAGAACTTATTGTTGGTAGTGGTGGTACCCACCGATTCTTAATAAAAGCGAGCGCTCGATCGAGTGCAGGTCCTTTTGTTGCTCAGTCGTCAAACGGTAAGGGTGTCGGTACCTACGCTACTTTGCAGTAAGTTCGTTCCATATTATTTTTAAAGTGGTTTTTCGTTTTATTTTTGGTGTTTCTTGTTTTGAATATTAACGGTTGTTTGTGATTGCTCGAATTTTGATGATTAATTGAATTATTGTAAAAATTAAGTCTATTTTGAAATAAATCTGTATTAGGTTATTTTAAATTGTTCTTTTTTTTATTTGTTTTTCGCTTCTGATCGCTAAAACTATTATTAACAACAGCACTTACGAGCTTCTTGTGAAAAGGCTCAATAACTTCAAGGGTAGCTATTTCCCGTAGGTGACCACACGAGCCATGAATATCAACACACAAAAAATACAATCCTTATTTGATACGAAAATAAAATGACACGAAATTAACACAGAGTCATAAACTTTCTGAGTAATTCAGTTTACTGTCGGATATCAGAAATCATATCAGAAACCATTGTTTCTACCCTAAAGACTAAGCTCCCTTCCTTAAAGAAAATAAAACGAAAAAAATACAAATCTAAAAGCATAAACTTACATATATAAGGAAAGAAAACCTCAATCGAAGTAAGGACGTAGTTGGAACATTCAAATACATAAATCTTTGGGGCGACGTTAAGTTTTTTATGCCCGTGCCGATAAGTAGCCCGCTCCCTCGGGCATACTTACACATTCAGAATATCTTACAGAGCGCGCACTTGCGACTAGTCGGACGGCAGTTTGTCTGCGACGTCAAATATAATTATATAAGATAATATTTTAACAGACGACCAGTTATTCATGTTGTTGTGGTGCCCTGCTGGGAACAGGCCTGCATGGAATCGTTTTAGGGCTTTTAGTGTAGTTTTTTTCAACCGTTTGTTGGTCAACCAATTACCTACGTACTTATTATTAAGTATACCAGTATTACGTTTATTTTTAATCCTTTAAATTCGATAGTAGCAGCACCAACAAAAAGTCGGGCGCTAACTGAAGTCGTTACAGTGTGTGCACCGCTTACCACTGCAGATTTCACCGTAGTATTTGGTTTTACGACCAAGAGTAGAAGTAGTCCTAGATTTAATAGCTTCTGATTGTTAGACCAGTCATTCTACGTTTTCAAACTTATGTAAGTTAACGTGATCTTTGTAATAAACTTAGTTTGTTATGTCGTAAGCTGAATGTTATTGGCAATCATGCATAAAGTGTTATTGGAACTTACCGAGCGACCGAGACAGCTTTATTATCAGTAATCCGAGAAGAAGGTACATTCAGGCCCCCATGTCGCATACTAATAAACTCACACATAGTTATGGTAAACTCACAGGTACGATAAAACATCTTTATAATCTCATCTCTCAAATCAGCACCGTCGAAAGCGAGTAAACACAACTCCGAGCTAGTTTAATTCTCACTCAAAACTGTAGAGTGACGCAAAATAAGAGTAAAAGCATAGTTATTGATTCTCTAATTTAGTTTGCTCGAACGAATGGAACGAATTTCAAATACGGGCGGCTCGGGGCGCCGGCGCTGTCGGGTGGCTGACGCTCAACTTGATTTGCCCGGTTAAAACGAACCTCACTGCTTTATTTGTGGAACTAACTGTACAGCAGGTTATAAGATACAGCAAATGGTACCTATATTTTATTGACTGTTGCTTTAACCCGGTGATAAATTATTTAAAACTACTGTTTCGTTGGTTCAGTAGTCGCAAGCGCTAGTGTTTGTTCAGCATGAGGGCCCGGGTTCGATTCCCGGGTCGGACAAAGTGTTACTGGTTTTTTTCATCTAGAATTTGTCAGTAGCAGCCTGTAGTCTCGATTTATGCCCGGTTGATGGCAATAAGCTTGCCCCTTATTACATGGGACTTAAACATAACTGTTGAAATGTGGGTGTACGAGATAGTTCTCCCACATTTCGGGGTCATTTCAGAGTTTAGGCAGAGGTGCACGCATATGCATCTCTGCCTGACCCTTCGCGGAATGCAGGCTGTGTATGTTATGTACATTATTTAAAACTTTCAGGCTGAAGAAGTGCTTTGCAATTATTTACAATCAAATTTTCGTTTCGCATTCTAGAGATTCTGCAGTCGAGGAAGCGTTTTTTAAATTATCTCATAATACGATTCCAAAGCATACGGTGTGAGACTTATTGCTATTGTAACAAGCGTGAGCCCGACGGGTATTTCCATCGGAAAAAATTACGAACTTTCATACAAACTTTCATCCCATTAACTCTATTTAGGGGACGAATTTTCGAAAATCCTTTCTTAGTCCTCACTCTCTATTTTAAAGCAATTAAAATTAAATATTTTTAAGTTAATTAATTAACTAATTAGGCTTTATGTTCTAAATATAAAAACGATTAACTTTTTACACTTTGAAAAGTTAAACTGTCTCAGCTGATGTCATGAAAAGGATTTTAAAATGTTAAGAATTTTGTTTACCTAGGTACTTCTTACAATACCTATAGCAAGTACCTATTGTAATACTTATATCACCGAACATTCAACATAGTAAATTCTTAAATCAGATGAATATTTGTAGACGTTTCCAACAAAATGTTTGGACGCTACTTAAGAACGCTGTGTGATAATTTAATATTTGAAGTGTAAAAGATCAATAAAACTAAGTAATTCGTATCAGAGCTGTGACTCCAAGAGTCCTCGCATTCACAACTATCTTTCACAGCTCCGACAAAATACGATATCAAATAGAATGTCTATTATTATATATATTTTCGTTCAGTCATGACGTCTCGAGACTTCTCGAGGATATTTTTAAATGTCAAAGTTTCTAAAGCAATTTCTGTGAAAACTTTTAAGTGGCACGAAAGGTTCAGATCCGTGCAAGTGACGCCCTTTGAGCATTTGTTAGAATAGGCAACATTTTATTATAAAAGGTTATATTTTTGCAAAAATCGCCGCCGGCAGGGATGGCGGGACGACAGATAACTGTCGGAACATTTGTCGGTTTGTGTTGAGTTTTGTGCGTAATTTTGAGGGTAGTTAGGAACGTACTTTTTGTTGTTTGTGGTTTTAATGTGACTGGTACGATGTGTGTTTGTGAATGTGGATGTCAGAATTAATTGTATGTCAAGCCTGCTAAATGAAATGGTCGGAAACATTGTACTAATTATAAAAAATAGAGGTTTAAGAAACTCTTATTGAGTACAAACTAAATATTCCTACGGTACTTCTAATAACAAACGAATGGAAATACTGATTCTATTTTATAAGTTTAATTTAGCACGAAATTCCAATTACCTACTTTCCTACTTCTAGTTTTAGGTGCTCTTTTCGTTGAAGAAGACATCGCTTTCAGTAGGTAAAGCAGTTTAGTAAAGAAAAAAAATAGAAAATTAGAAACGGTAGCTCACATCACAATTTTAAGTCAGTGGAAATTCAAAATTGTGATGATCGCCATTTGTTTTATTAGTGGACAGAATAAAATTACTACGGTCCACCCTTCGATCAAGAAATTCTGGATCCACCCATCAACGGATTTATGATTTATAACTTTTCAAACACATTCTTTGATAATGATTGCGAGATCCAATGTTAATGTTCCAAGCTAGACTCAAATCTGCGCTATGAATGCCGCAGAACCGTCCATAACGCATTGCAGCTCCAACATTGTGATCTCCTAAAAACCTTTATTATCAAGTCTCGAGTTGTTAAGGACCCTAAGGCATTGTTATACACGACCGATTTATATCGGTGACCGAATTAATCGAAGTCCGATAACTGCCAACTGTCGGGATTCGAATATTCACGACTTCACGCGACGGTCACCGCACCTCCGACCGGATTTACGTTTATCACCCGGTACTAGTCCGGTACGAGCACGGGACGGAGCTGGAAACGGCTCGTGGAAAAACGTCGAATGCATGTTGTCCAACCAGCCCCGATCCAGAACCGAAAACAGAATTTGTTATGAAACCGAATCTATTGAGATTATTTTATTTTCAAATAAAACACTCGTAGGTTTTCATTTTAATTTGTAATTTTTCTCATTCAGTGCATATTTAATCACTCATCTTCTCTCGATTCAGCACAATCTTAAACAGAATATCAGCGTATGCCTTCGATCAACGTATGCATACTGAAAAAATAAGGCAGCCAGTATGTTGCCAACCTGACCTTGGAAGCGCGACTCACTCCCCAACGTGCATTACCACTAGTACATAATTCTTCCGACAAGTTTGAATTAAAATAAATTACAAACTACGCTACTATTATGAGCGAATCAAACGTGAACTGTCTTATGCCCCAACTTGCGTTGCATTTTATTTCCAACAAAAGTCAGTATCAAAGCGCACAGCTCCGATTTTTTTTAATTTTGTTTCTCTAATGATGTTTTTTTTTTTTTTTTAAGCGCTTTAAGCGTTTTTTATGTGCTTTATGGCACATCATTTTGTTTAAATCTATATATGTTTTCTCTATAAGTGAATTTGTAATTCTTTTGAGAAATAAATATCTTTAACCGTAATGAGCTTACTAACCAGTCAAATCAGATCGATTTTTTTATCACATTCCGAAATCCTATTTAGTATTCACTGCCGTGTCTATATAACTCCGGGAAAAACTGCAAGTGTCTTTCACTGGAACGCGTGTGTATGTGAGTGAAATATCTAGGACTTAATATAGATAGCAATCTCAATTTTAAAGAACACTATTAGGCTGCTATGCTGTAGAATACGAAAGCTCATATATATTTTTTTAAACCTGAGGCACATCGCTGACTTTAATTTGGTAAAGCAGATATACTATGCTCTATGTCAATAGCTACTAACATATTGTCTATCATCATGGGGAGGGACATCAAAAACAACTTTTAAGTCTTTACAGGTCGCCCAGTGTGCAATACTGAAAGTTGCGACGGTCAAGCCTATCCGATTCTCTACAACAACACTATACGAAAAATGGGAGGTCATGACCGTGAGACAGTTGTATATACTAATCGTTTTCCTCCTACAACACAGTAAACTAAGCTACAACCCACTAGTCCTCCAAAAACGAAGAAAAGATATAGTATGCGAAAGAATTAAGCTGTTTAAAACTAAACTTAGTCAACGCTTTGCCCACTCCATTGATCCATTGAATAACAATAGGTTAAACAGAATCCATAATATATACCCGGTTAACAAAAAGTCAATGCAAGAAGAAATACCTGAAAAGACTTACCTACGAACAGACTGAAGTTCTTCTACACATAGTGTACTAATAAAAAACCTATGTAATACAATATAACATACACAAACACGCGCACGCTCACTCACACCACAACACATAGCAGAATACAAGACAAAACCACACACATCCTCTTACACATCAAACACGTACATTCCGATCTCACACAAATTAGAGGACCTGCATGCAAACACTACACAAACTTTTTCTTTTTTTTTTTTTCTTTCTCTAATACCTAAATAAAGTAAAAAGTTTATTATAAATTGTTAAAGTGATTATGAACAAGATACTAATGAAATGTTAATGGCTATTATATATGTATAATACTCGAGAGGTTTGGCGCTGATAGCCGAAATACAGGCTCTGCCTAGTTCGGCTACAGATGAGCACACCACTTAAACTGATCTAAATTAGCCTGTTTAAATATTTTGTAATTTCTACGTTTTTCTTTAAATAAAATAAACAACTACTTACCTACCGATGTATATACCATATTATTGTGGTCTTTTATATTTAATGACGAAGACAACGTGGCTCGTAAGTGCAAGATTTTAATAACGTATTTTTAAGACAGAGTTTAATATAACTTTTTTTTTCTACGTTATTTTTAATTCGCCGTCTGCGTAAAGCTTAAGTCACGCGGTTTTTACATCGCCCGGACGAAATTGAATCTACCTTTTAGCATATAAATATCCGCAATATTCCTTGAAGCGGTTTTAACAAAGACATAAATGACGTAATTTAGACATTTTGCAATGTTCTCCTGTGATTATGGCAGCCGGTAGTTTATCTAACGACACCTGGTGTTCACGGACTTGATCATTTAATAAGTTAATGAGTATCATTTGTATTTACTTTTGTGTTGTTAATTTTATACTTTTGCGTTACCGCAGATGCGTTTGTGGTTGACCTTTATTCGGATGTATTCTTTGTTTAAGAGGTACGTTATTAAACTACGGTATTTTTTATCATGTATTTTCAAGCCATGCAAGAAAGTAATTGTACAATATGTCAATGTGAGTATGTTAAGCCGTTTTCCTGTAAAAAGTTGAAATTTTCTGCGTTATGCAAGTTCATTTCGAATCTATCAAGTAATACTCAGCTGCTGACGCCTTACAATAATGCAACTATGGAAATACTATATACTATGTAGGTAGTATTAATTTAAACGGACGAGTAAAGTTACAAAGTATGCGAGAGTCACTCCTAGAAAACCTTACACATTGCTTAGAACAAACTGAATGTGAACAAAGAAAGGACGGTTCCTTGGAATACCGCTTAGTTTTTATAAAAAATACAGCAATGGCATATGCAAACTTTGCAAGCGAGAAAAAACGGTCGATGATCTCGAAATTTCTAGAAAAAATACATTCCCACTGTTTAGTTTAAAAACTATTCTAAATTCTAAAAACCTTATTGTACGTGAATTTGAATCATGAAGACCTTGAAGTCTAAGTTTTTTCGATTTAAGGATCATGCGACGACGATAACATAAAATACGAACGAGATTGGATTCTCAACGTAAGTCGTGTTTATTTGCTGTAATGTAGGAATGAAAGAATATAGTGTATCTAGTGTTTATGATCCTAGCTTATGCCAATATTGATGAGATTAAAAGTTACAATGCTTACGAACTCAAATGCGGAGGACCTCTGAAAGGCACTGACCTAATAAATAGTACCAGTCTATTATTGACACAGAACTTGATTATGTTCTGTGAGACGTAATAAATGTTTAATGGACCAAATACATCACGCGAATGTGAATAAGGGCGAATACTAAACATCCGTACGTTTGATGAGTTCGTATGTCCAGAGTTATGTTAGGACAACGCCTGAGGATATAGTAAAGACCGTAGGTAGTCTTAATTTGGCGGCTTGGGCGGAGCACCGCCATGTCCGTACGGATTCGATCGGCGGCGGCGATCTCTCGCATCCGGCCCTGGTTCAGGCCATGGTTCGGAGCGAGAGTGCATGGGAGGCCGTCACTTCCTTCTGCGAAGCAGTAATGCTCGCGAAGGAGGAGGCGGAGCGCGCGAGGGAGAGGCAAGATTCGCGCCCTCGCGCCCCTAGTCGCCGCAAGAGATGCCCCAGGCGTCGGGAGTCGCGAGCCGACTTCCGGCCACCGTAGGCGCGGGCTTGCCGACGGTGAGCAATGGGTAGCTCGCCGTCCGATCAAGACCAGGCCCGGGTCGACGGCGCGTTATGTTCCACGCGCGCCTCAAAGAGATGTCAACACCAACTGACGTTGCGAATTTGTCCGAAAGTGATATCGCGGCCTCGGCACACAGGCGATGGAAGGAACACGGGTGGGTTTTAGTCAGTAAAAGTCTGACATCCTCCCGCTCCGCCCAGAGCGGGAGAAATTATTTGATAATTTCCCATCATCAAAAAAAAAAGGCGCCCAGGCAACGGAAGGAACACGGGTGGGCTTTAATCAGTAAAATTTTGACACGCCCTCCCCGCTCCGCCCAGAGCGGGAGAAGATATTTGATAATTTCCCACGCAAAAGAAATAAAAAGGTAGTCATAACTAAGGAGCACAAAACAGTGCTTTCTATAAATCGATACAAGAGGCTCCTCCAGATGACCACATCTACCTGATTTTGCTATACCGTTCAGACTGTGACCTTTATGAATTAACACTACTACAGTTGAGTTACTGTTTGAGGAGCTCTGTAGCACCGTTTTAACTGGGTATCAAAAAGTCATCTTTGTACTTTTAAGAAGTATCGTGAGTCGTAACAAAACCCAATGAACAGACTTAAAACATATTCAAAATTTTCTTCTACAACATTAAAATTCCAAGCACTCTCATAGTTTGTAAGTCTTCATACAATAGAATTGATATACATTTTCGATGTTAAATCTCTAAGTTTAAAGGTCGGTTGATCGGCAACAAATTCCAAGGCGAGGATCCAAACGGGATATTAATTGATACGAGGATATTCCTTTAGATCGCTAAATCCGCAGTTGCTAGTTCGTACGGAACTGAGGTTATTGTACTCGAGAAATTCGACAACTACTCTCCGGGGAGGTTCGGGGAATCCGTTTATTGTTTTATGTAGATACATAGATTAAATCAGACTGAAATATTCTTGAGGGAACGTCGTCATATTGTGCAGATAGATACATAAAGTAGATAGTTACTATCGCTTAGACAATAAGATCGAAAAGTGGTCAGGTGCCAGTACGGCGATGGTACATGAATAAGTTGCTAGATTTTTGTTTACACCATACCAACTTGTTTACTGATTATTGTGTCATAATAAGCTACTAAGGTGTGCTTTTCGAACCAAAGCAGAAAGAAAATTGTTTCTCGAAAAATTGCGCACATAAAATTAGGAACGAAACAGCTTCAATAAAAACGACAAAATATTATAGATACGCGACAGAAAATCCAAAGATAACGGTGATCTTAACCCTCTACTTTATTACGCTGCCAAGATTCACAAAAGAAAACAACTACATAAACCCAATAAATAATAGAAAAATAACAAAAACGAATCTCTCCAGCGATTACAATCAGCACGCTCGAACTGTTACATAAACAACGGGAATAAATCATACATTCATTCGTTCACGAATGGGATGGGACGTGATTCGTTCATTCGGACAATGTATGAATTGGTGGCGCCCGTTAAACAAGTTGCCGGGGACGATTCAAATATTTTACAGCATATCACATGACTCGTTAATATCTGAAATTGTGAACAGAGATATGTAGGTAATACTGTACATTTTTAAATGCACTATGTAATGCATGATGAATCAATAATTCGACATATCTTTTGCCTTTGTGAGAATGAACGTTGATATTATGCTGTCTGATTTTTTAGTCAAATGCATGTCAGGAAGGGCAATTTTTTACAGCCGGGTTGTTTCTATAATAATGTTTTGAGACAAGTAACTTTTGTAAAACAGATGATACACAGGTCTTCTACGTGTGTAGATATCTCATTAGGTATGTCTATATGTGTAGATATCCCCACGCTCCAATGAATTTCATCTCACAAAAAAGACTCCCAATCCCACATAGCCCGTCAGGCACATCCATTGTGGCAGGTGTCACATTTCACAAAAGCGTCAATTCTGAACAACGCGGAAATTAAAACACTTCGGGATACACTGCGAGTTTCCCAAGTCGTTTTTAATATAATCCCAGGCGTGCCTATCAGAGTAGGTAATCCTTATACATACTTCAAACATTATCTACTCAGAAATGTATAAGGAAACGCTTACCTTGAACAATTTTGAGCGAAGACTTTTTCCTTTTGATCAAATTTTTCGGTTGTTCGTTATGTGCTAATCTAAAGATTGGAACTACATTAAGGAAAGAGCGGCTCGGACTGTACATTATGAAAATCAGGAAAAAAAACAAAATTGGTGCTATTTTGAGTAAGTTACCTACTCATAATCAAAGGTGAGTAATGATTGCATAATCTCTAATAACTCTTCTATGTAATGAAATGTCCACATAGGTTAATTTATTTCAATATGGCCGGCACCCTGACGGTGACAAGAGCCCGATGGATGATGTCATTAATGCTTGCGTGCCGTGCCAACCGACCGACGCTCATGCTGCAGGAAAGGCCATGGTGTGCAATGCGGTCGACTGCTTCACCACATTGACAACGATGTGGAGCCCCGCAAGGAGCGTCCAGACACAGACTTGTAGTGAGCCAGAAAGTGGTGTCACCCAGCATAGTGCCTATGTTGGGTAACGATAGCGCCTGAAGCCAGAGGCCCGACTCCCATTCTTCCACAGCCAGCAGGTGGGTACGCTCAGCAGTATTGGTGGACGTATTAATGAGGTTATTCCGTACCAACCTGCAGAGCGGCTCATCCCACTGTCTCTGGAAGAAATGTCCACATAATTTGTGTACTAAACCAAACATGAGAATATAATTAATTAATGATCACCATATCATCGAATTCAATTCGGTTTCGGCAATTGCACTCCACATATGAACATAAAAACTGTATGAATTTAATCATTTCATTCCCAAATTCCTAATTAATTTTGTAGATAATCAATATTCCACGATTTGAACCACGCTTCCCGTCCATGCCTGCTAAATCACGACAATACATCGAATACACCATAATTTATGAACGAACCCAATGTATCATTAATACCTAATTCTAGTTACATAGTAGATGTTTTGTTTATATTAATTTGACACGCCATTAATAGGCTCAACGTTAAATATGAAATAGCAGTAGGTATACAAATTGGTCATATAGGTATCTAATTTTTGTGATTAAAGCAAATATTAAATTAAATATTGATTCGTCAATCAATTCTGTTCGCAGTTTCAACGATTAAAGCATTGTGTGAATAAGTATACAACAAAGGAGATCACCCATTTTGTTCGGCCATTTGGGATAAAAAGACAAAAGCGGCGGCCAGGAATTAATTACATTTTATTTGAACGGTGGCGGTGGTAGTAGAAACATTTCTTTGTATGGCGACAACGCTGTTATTTATTTGCGAACAAAGTTAAACAACGATCTTTAAATGAAATATATCCTCCCGCCATTTCATACAGTGACTACGATTTTTTCAAAAGCTGTGATGCTGATCAAAATATCTCAAAAAGTTAAGGACAATCTCCTAAGACCAGTTTCTTAAAGCAACAACGGTTCAGGGACCCGCCCTTACTGCCCCATCTTAAAAATCCAACCTGTTCTCGACTTTGACGCCTTAGTAAAAAATAATGCGTTATATGTGTACTTTAAAAATATGCAATTATTATAGAGGGCGGCCAGAAAAAAAAAAACCGTAAATGTCTCCTTTGACTGTTATTAAACAAGAAGGTTTATTGTTATTAGTATATCCTAGACAGATAAATATTAAGTAAGAATATTATAAAATTACGATGCGATGTAATATAAAACAAAACCTTGACAGTTAAAATGATCAAACTTATTTTTGAAGAAAACAATTTCAAGCCAGTTTCCAATAAACTGTTCTTTCCATTTCCCAGTTTATTTTAAGCAGGGGAACAAGAACCGAAACAGTTAATTTCCTAGCTACACGTCAATAATTTATCAAACTATAAACCCGTTCATCAAAAAAAAAAAACGGATACACAGATACACATGTATCCTACACATTACTAATTAACTCCCGAGTAGGAGTTACGATGTCAACTGCAAAAATACCAAAACTTTTTTTGTGTAAACATGCTCGTTTTATTGTAAACCAAATTCTCATTAGTCTTATAAGAACCAGTAGGAAATATTGTACAGATTACGAAACAGTTATTGTTATACATGGGTTTCATAGTAAAATAGCGAGAAATCTGTGTTTTTGTACGCAAGCAGTCCCAAAAAGGGGCGGGGCCACGTCAAGGTCATGATCAGACTTTTTTTTAATGCGTTTGACAGATGACTGTTGAAGGGTTAATTTCCTTTTCAACGTTAGGTGTTGAGTATAAGCTTAACACTATCCTGTGGATTCCAACTTTACATCCGGTTATATTATTGTAAGGTCATATATTATTTTATTAGATAGTTGTATTACAAATGTTAGTCGATTGATATGTCAGGAAGTCATGCACTCAAGAATTTATTAGGTTTCAATGTTTTTAATGACATATTCGTTAATTCGTTTAAATAATCTTGTAATATGAATTTATCAGTAATTGATTTGTTTGTTAAAGTATTTTAGTTGATTTATTTGGTCAGGATGGGATAAATTGTCATCTTAACGTTTTTTTTTTTATCCGTCCGACATTACGGGTAGTCGTTATGAGGCGCATAGATTAATATAAAATGTAACAAGTGTAAATTGTACTGTAGTGAAGAACAGAAAAATATAGTTTTATTGTTAAGTTACGCGTTTTATTCCTGGCCTAAAGTATCATAGTACTGGGGGAGCTTAAACATGAGCGACGATTATGAAAGTGTAATCCTTTCACCACGGATTAAGCTTTTCTCATACGACACAATAGTAATAATTACACTTTAGTGTTGGGCAAAAGAAGAGCTCATAGCTAAGTAATAACAACCACACGGGTCGATCCATCAAGTTAAGCTACGCTTGCCAGGGTTGGATCCTGGATGGGTGACTATCTTTACATACCGAGACTCCTCCGTGCCTCGTAAAGCACGTTAAGCAGTTGGTCCCGGCTGTCATTCGTGGATCTTTGACAGTCGTTATGGGTTGTCAGAAATCCGAAAGTCTGACAACCAGTATTAGCAAGGGGTATATTATTACCCAGTTACTGGGTTGTGAAGGTGAGACTGGTAGTCGCTCCATGTAAAATACTGGTATTCACGTCCATCCGGTTAGACTGGAAGTCGACCTCAACATAGTTGGGAAAAAGGCTAGGCAGATTGAGTGTTGGTCAAAGGTTGAGAAATATAGGAATTAACTATCCGTAACTATCTGTAAGTATTGATGAGCTGGTTCAGTAGTCGAGGGTCGAATTAAATCGAGAAGTTTTTGGTTGATGATGGAAGCTATGTTTATAAAGTATTTTTCGGATGGATTTAGTTTCAAGTAATATTTAAAGCCGTGATCGCGAGTAACTGCTGATTTATTCCTGTTTGTCCTTCATAGAATTTAATATATTAATTATTAAAAGTAATGCCACATTATAAGCAACATTACATTAAATAAAAGACTAGTAGTTTGGGTTTTATTTTAGAATAACTACTGTATTCAAATAAATCACAGTAGTTATTGTACATATTACGATCAGTCTTCTGATTTGACTTCATTTATCCTAGTTACAAATGAAAGCTTAAAAATTTACTGATAATAAACTTAAAATTGTAAATAATCTTAGAACATTAATTAACGAAATCAATAGCATAATTTTTTTTAAGACTTTTCCAAAGTTTGTAATAAAAATTGATAACTAAAATATCCATCGCAACTTCTCCAACAAATCACCAATAGTAATTTCACTAGCAACAAACTGCATTTGACAATTATGTATATATTCGTTTTTCATAATATTTATCTTTGTGCGACAATTTAAAGTCGGAGGTAATTGGTTTTGGATCTGTTGTGAAATGACTCTATAAAAAGCTGCATTCTTCTCTAGAATAATTAACAGCATATTTAAGTTGGGTTTCTTTTTTCCGATTGTATTATTTAATCCATGGTGCCAGCCTTCTAGTACAATGACGTTCATTAAAAATATGCAGCCAAGAGTTGACCTTTAACGAACATGACGCATGGATTAGCACCATTCAGCTCAACCATTTTGAAGGGAGCTAAATGATCCAACACAGGCGCCACCATCAGCGAGACATCTGAGCGAGCATGACATACTCACAGCTGCCAGGGCACATTCAAGTCAATTAAAGTCGTATTACCTGGTAAATGTTAGCTCTTTAGTACATAGTACTCACACTTGTGCTCTGAAATTATATAATACAAAGGAAATTGATTTTATACAATGCAAAGATGGTCTTAAACTCTTCGCCAGCTCCAACTGTATTTTCAAATGTTAATCAAATAGTTGTGGTTGTGGAGCAGGACCAGCATTGAGCCAAGCAGTTTTATCAGCGATGTAATCCCCCAACTTATAATATGCCTGCCTGCATAGTGTGCGTTTAATACAAGATTTCGTCTCATTCAGTTGAAGTATATATATATTATTATTATTATTAGTATATATATTTATAATAGACAGGCGCGACGCGACTCTGGTGGAACAATTTCTATGAAAACTTCTCCGAAATTGTTCTACCGGTGTCGCGTCGCGCCTGTTGGCGGGAGCCTTTAAACAATGCAAGTCATTTGTTGCTTCAGTTTTATTGTATGCCACAGTAAACTTTTTCCTTGAATATAATAATCAGCTACCTGATTACGGTCAGACACCACACATCAGTTCCCAACAGAAACCATAAGCGAATGAAATATTCATGAACTCGTACTGACGGGACCGAAAGGGAATATGCAAAGACCCGACGCCCTTCACTCACAGGGACGAGGGTCTTAGCACAGACTATAGATATCTAACAGATACTGAGCTTCATACCTCACAACACGATAGGTGTAATAAAATCAAGCTTTTGGTCGCGACTTCGCCTGGGTTTTAGTTCGTCGGAAATTATTTCACGGGAATGCAAGTTCGTACTACCGGGATAGAAGTATCCTATGTCCTAACCCAGGTCATGGTCTATTTGTGTTCATCCAAATCCATTCTGTTGTGAAGGCGTGAAAACGTAACAGACAGACAGACAGACCGACAGACAGGACAGACTCAGTAACTTTCGTTTATAGTGGCGAGTGTCGAAATTCCGTTTTAAATACTACGGAGCACCCTGGACGGTCAGCCCCGCTACCACTTAACTGACCTGCTAATATTTTTCACAGCTATTCTCGTATAGTTCAAGGCAATACTAAAGAAGAAGGTGCTCTACTTCGCGAAGACAGTTCACGTTTGCGTCTCAACACACTTATAGGGAATGGACAATCTGACACACATAGCTTGGACAACTAACAGAAAGAAAGAAAAATAGGTTTATTTATCTATAAGTTAACACGTATAAAAAAAAAACTACATTTAAAAAAACTGAACAGCAATTAACATACTGAACTATGAGTATAATACTACTAAACTGCTATCTAATTACGCAACAAATTTTCGATTTGCAATTGAGTCAAATTGGTTTCGTTTGAAAATCGTCTTAGATAAAGAGGTGCTTGAGTCTGTAAACTCGGCAGTTTTTCTGGGCATAACAGTAGATGCCAAACTTCAGTGGGGCCCACATATATCGAGCCTAGCGGGAAGGCTCAGTTCGGCCGCCTACGCCGTCAGGAAAGTAAGACAATACACTGACGTCGATACAGCTCGGTTAGTCTATTTTAGTTATTTTCATAGCGTTATGTCCTACGGTCTTCTGCTGTGGGGCAAAGCTGCTGATATTCAAAATATATTTGTCCTTCAAAAACGAGCTGTTCGAGCTATTTACCAGCTAGGTGCCAGAGTTTCTCTGAGAGATTTTTTCAAAGATATTGGTATCCTCACGGTGGCGTCCCAATTCATCTTCGCCAACATCTTATATATTAGGCAAAATATACACTTATACACTAAAAACAGTGATTTTCACAATGTTAACACTAGAAATAAGGACAAACTACGAGCTCCCTTTCACCGGCTTCATAAGGTTCATAACTCATTTGTTGGGCTTGGTATAACCTTTTATAACAAGCTACCCTCTTCTTTGCTAGATTTGCCTTTTGATGCGTTTAAAACGAAAGTAAAATCCAAGCTTTGTTCAAAGGCATACTATTCTATAAACGACTACTTAAATGATAAGAATAGTTGGTCGCTGTGATTAACTCAAGACAATGTTTATGTTCTTTCTCCAGATTACCTACTGACAAGTTATATGAGTTTATATAATTGTATTTTTTTTATTTTTTTATTCGACTTTATAAGTCAAGCTATTTTTAATTTTATTTCAATTTATTGTTGACATAATCTACTCATTACAATGTTTTTTCTAATGAGTTGTATTGCAATATGTGGTTAGCTAGTGACCTCGACAATTGATCATATCAGTTATTGTTATTAGTAATTAACTGTTTGTTTTATTTATTTTATCTCGATGGTCCTAGTTTATCATTTATAACTTCCAGTTACAACTATATGTAAGCGGGCACGCCCTTTATGCCTGGAGGCTTTTATTTAGATAAGTTCTGTTTACGTTTAGTTTTTATTTCTGCCTGAGTATAGTTCTCGATGATGTTGTTGGCGTGTGCTAGCTAACATATGGCTAATAATTTAAATTATGTTTTGTGTTGCGTAATCTAAATTATCTAAATTATTTTGAATACTATTATATAGAATCTTATTTTTTTGTTCTTCTAACTGAACAGACAGCTGTGCTGCTGGGGAGTTTGTTGCGCCACTTCTTCTTCCCAGCTAATGCACTAGGAAGTGGTGAAGGGTGGGCGTTTTGGGGGACTGTCTTATGTAATTTTGACGTTCGAAAAGTGCTGATTCTCAGCCTAGTTTGAATAAATGACTTTTGAATTTTGAATTTTGAATAGAATTGCTTTCAATTTACAACTTTTGAAAGCAATTCTAGTCAAACGAAACCAATTCGACCTGCAATCACGAGCTCAGAATAGAAGAGAAAGATATGTTACGCGGACAAACGTCGCGGACCCTAAATAAATTGGAATAAGGACAGGAAAATGATGATGATTAATTACGAGCAGAAAACAAAAATAGTCGGCAGTTGTATGCAGTAGGTAACGTAAGTAACAAGCAAGGTACGTCAGACTCCTATCAGCTAAAACCAGACGGTGGCAGTTCTCCACAGTTTTGGATAGTGCTCCGTAAACTCGAACAGGAAACTGTGCTCGGCTGTATCGATAGCCCATCCCAGGAGAAAATGTGCTTACTTCCCTCAACACCACCGCGGTCCACGGCTGCACGTGACCACTACATAATACCATCCTCCCTAAGGTAGCTTGAGATACCGCAATGTCGTTTCGTTCCTATCGCGACAAGATTGCTCGAAACTTTATACCTGTGGTTAAATAACCCTGTATATCAAATTTAGAAACTAAGAGTTAAGCTCCTCAACATGTAGTTAGTGATCTACTGTCAACCTGTTGTTTATTTATTTATTTTATAAGTCTATTTTAGCTCCTCTCGCCTGAAACACAGGATTACCTAGTTCAGGCACGTAAGTCTTAGGAATGTAGTTTACATTAAAGCAAAACTGTACTAATTTTTATGCCTTGTAATTTTTTGAATAAATATTATTATTATTAAATAATAGTCTGTGATGTTAATATGTACAGTGCTACAAAGATCTTTTGGCGCTTTAATAATACGACAAGCGTAGTTGGTAAACATTTGTAAAATGGTTTTGTGAAATTCTATTAAATTAACAAGATGACGGCGTTAGTTCAGATTTCGGCCATACGCCACAATTTAAAAGCCTTTATGGACCTACTAGCTTTCGCCAGGAGCTGGAGGTCGGCTATTATCCCACGGGAACGAACTACCGGGATAAAAAGTATCCTATAATGTTAATCGAGGTTATAACTATCTGTGTACCAAATTTAATTCAAATCCGTTCAGCCGTTTTGGCGTGATTGAGTAGCAAACATCCAAACACATAAACATACAAACTATCACATTTATAATATTGTTATATAATATTTTATATATCGGAAATACGTTACTAAGTTGACTAATCGGGACGCCAGCGCCGCATGGCGGCGCTTGACAGAATCTACAACATATCTACCTCCATACATACGGTCGGACCGGCCGAAGCAAAGCAGACTTCATGGACGACGGTGACGTAGGGAATGCAATCTCGTTCTCGCAACATCTCGTTTTCGCGAGATCTCGGCCGAAAAATGGGCGAGATCTCGCGAGTTTAACGAGATTGCACTCGAGCATAAAAACGTCTTATTCGAAGCGCGGCAGCGCGCGAACTGACACGGAGCTGCTGATTATTTAATTGCTAGAAGAACTTCAGGACACATTGACTGCTGCGTTCAAAGAACCTAGAGACTACAGAAAACTAACTACGAATTCGCTGGAGTCATTAATCAAAAAGGAAATGAATTTATACGAGTCCGGGGGGTCAAAAGGCGAACTTTTACAGTTCGCGGATGACGGCCTGAGATCTGTGGTTCCCAACTAGCGTTGAATCCAAAAGGGCCTTCTCAGCGGCTGGTTATCTGGCCAGCAAAATAAAAAGCCGTTTAGCAGACGATTCTTTGGACATTTTGTGCTTCTTAAGGAGCTACTTTCAAAATAATTCGTAATAGTGGCGTGTAATGTGAACTGAACAAGCCTTTCATTTGATTGGTATATTTTGTTAATTAATCTCTAATTTCTAATAGATCTCTGAGTAGGTATAGTTTTCTTTAATTGATAATAATATCTCAATTTAATAGTCAACTTGTTAATGAGTTTCATTTTAGTTTTTGACTTCTTGTTGTTTTGTTATAAAAGAACTGTTTTATTATTAAGAGACCTTTTTTATATTAGGAGAGAAACCTGGTTGTTTATTTCATTTCTTATTTGATTAAATACATCAGATTTTACTATTTAAAAGTTTATTTAAATAAATTATAGATAAATACGTCAAACAATGTTAAAAACATAAAAGTTTATTGAAAAAATTCGTAAAAATAAATGTTTATTTCTTAATGCCTCTAACTCTTATTACTTTTTCCAAATTTATTCAAATATTGTGATTATTTGCAAGAATAAACACAGAAAACTGCCAATCGCGAGATCTCGCCTGAGCCCCAATCTCGCGAGATTGCATTCCCTAGTGGCGACGTTTAGAAACTGTCACGCGATTCGAATAGTTGCGTCATGTACCTACTGCTGTGTGTGAATTGCTAGTGTCATTAATGTGATCGTAAATTATAATTTGATCTGAACTGGAAACGGTTTTTCAATTGCGCAATAACCGACACTACTCACTGGACGCCCATAGTAGTTAAAATATGGCTGATAATAACGAAAGAGACACGTACCCTCCTCCGTTATATATTATATCATATTAAATTACATTTTAGAGGTATGAGGAACAGGGTGTATAGTTCACTCATCCTCTTTAGAAAAGGGAGGATCGTCCGACCAGACGGGTGTCGTGTCTGGCGGGCAACTGCCCCGAGGTTGAAGTCGGGAGCTTGTATATATGTCCATCGCGCGGTAAACTCTAGTTGCGCGATGCAGGATTTGTGTGACGTCAGGATGTTGTGTGTCGTCAGGTCTTTGATGCGTAGTTCGCATGTGGCGATGTAGATGCCGCCACAATATATATATTAGTATGATGGTATTCAGCTGTGGGGCTGCACCAGACAAAGGAATCGTCAAATCATACAACGATTCCTAAACAAAGTACTCAGGGATAAAGTCAACGCGCTCTAGTACCGTAGATACAGCGACCTCGACCAACGGCAAAAAAAAGGTTCTGCATAACAATAAGCATAAGCTCATCGACACAGACTTCATCATCACGTGAATGTCGAGGCGATTCAAGTTCTTGACATCATTGAATTAGTACGAAGACTAACAACGGTAAAACCTTTTGAGTTAGTTTGGCGGAGTGTGAGAGAACTTGAACTTAAACGTGTTCTTTATAATAGTCAGCACTTGGACTGCTCAAGTGCTGACTATTATTAAGAACACGTGTATTAAGTGTCTTCCCCTTAACATAGAGTGAATAAAAAAGACATTATTTGACGATTTCTTAATGTTATAGTTACCTAGCAGTTTAACACGTTAGTTCGTCTAACCGACCAAGAATTCACCAACATTTATACAGGATGTTTGGTGCATCGTGTGCCAAATTGATATAGTTGACTGAAGAGGTCATCTGCTATCCTTTTAGACCCCTTAACACTTCTCATGCCCTATGGATTTTAACCAGAATGAAGCCCCAGGAAAATGATTCAACTGTCGTGGAACCCGCAACGAATATGATCAGAAAATAACATTGAAGAAGAAGCAGTGACTGAGGTGGCTAAAGGGATTAAAAGGTCGAGTTCAATCAGTAGTGTCTCCAGCCGATAATTTATATTTAAATAAACAGTTCAAGGTCACACCAAAACATTTAAGCGATTAATTCAGAACCTTGCGAAACTGATTAACACCAAAACCTCTTACTGTATCAAGCCGTCGACCCAATTAACTTACAAATGTCTCGAATTACAAGATCCTACTCGATTGGAGCTGTTAATTGCGAGTAGTTTTACCTTAAACTTGAACCTTAATGATACTGACCTAAATAGGGCCCGTTAGACGATGGACGGCAAGCTAACTAACTAACTCTGGCTAGCATTGATAGAAATTACCTTTGGCAATTTCTTTTTTTTTTATACAAATGACCTGACAGACCTATTACCTGATCCACTAACCCGTTTGTTTCGATTCGTGACAGATCACAGCAGGATCAGATTTATATTTTACTCTACCTGCAATAAAAACTTACATTCAAAATTGTTTAAAGTTCAATTTTACAAATGGATGCTCGAACATAGTTTTTATAGCTTAAAGGAATTTGTTGACAAAAAAATTTGATGTTCTATTCACTATTGATGGCTCCTTGTCTACTTGCTTAATTTTAAGTATTTTGCATGCTTTGTTAACCTAGCTAAACATGTTTGTGCTATATAGTATTATTTAACACCCCTTTATACCATGTTTTATGCAAATAAACATATTATTATTATTATTATAATAGGAAGAACGTTATTGTTACGTTGTTTATTTTTATTTTTTGAACATTCATATGATCTTTACCGTCTAAAACACAATATTTAATCCGGTGTAGCAAAATTCATAACAATCCATAGGCAGGGAATACCCCGTGGTACTTTTCTTTTCCCATCCCTGTAGGAGAAGAGGCTGTTTTATTGATTACACGTTCCTCAGAGACGGTTTTATCAATAAATCTACTCACAAACTACACATCTATAACACTATTACGTTTTATTTGTCCGCAAACACACGACCACAGAGTAGACACAGATGTGTTGGTAGCTGCGTGTAGCCGGGAGTTAAAATGTCGCCGAGCGGGCTCTGATATAATCATTGTTCTGTGGCCGCGGGCAATGCGAGGTCGGGTCACCGATGGTTGGAGAAAACTAGATGTGATATTTTTCAGAAAATATTTTTAGTGGTGCACGTAAAAAATCTACCTTGCTCGAGTGTTAAAGTCTATAAATATTATATTAAATCTTAGCAAACTGTACATTGAATTTTTGAAGTACATATTATTATATATTCCCTTAAACTCTGGTCAGTCTATAGGTTATAAATTATCACGCTATTTGCTATGGGGAATGAGCAATATTACTTAATGTTCGTATTCTTCTATAGTTTACGGCAAATTGTAAAAAGACGAGCCAAAAGGTTCGAATGTAGCAGATCGTTACAGATTTAAACATTGAAATGATTATCATTTAAATGACTATAGGTATCTTTATGGAGCTAAGAGTCAATCATTATGCAGGGTGGATTTTTGAGATGTGACAATAAGGGCAGGTACCTTTACCGTTGTCGCTACAAGAAAACGGTCTTAGGAGTCCTTAAATGTTTTGTTCAAACATTAAACATTTTCATTTTCTTCATTTTTCATTTCTAAACATTTTGTTCAGCATTCACAGATTTTGAAAAAAAAACGTACAGTCAGCAAGAATATGGCACAATTTTCACAAAAACTTTTTAGATGCCAATTGATCCTGATTCTTATATGGATCACAAAACTCTCTCGGACTGACAAAAAAAAATGTTTTTCTTTTTGTATCGTGGGTGCGTTTACAAACATAGAAACTCACATACACTAACACCCTGACCCGGAACAACTACTTGCAGATCATACAAATATTTGTTCCGTGCGGGGCTCGAACCCGCGACACGTTGCGCAGCAGTCGATCGCTCAGCCACAGCGCCAACCGTGCCGTCGTTTGAGTATAAGTAAAGTCAGAAATCGCCATAAAACCGGACAAGTGCGAGTTGAACTGGCGTGGTGAGGTTTCTATACGATATATATTTTTCGTACCACTTGCTCAAAAAAGTGACATTCTATGCCACAAAAAGCGAACATAACAATAGTCATTTTTAATCTGTTAAAAACAGGGAAAGAAAGATGTACTGAATTTCATTCATCCTCTAGGGGGAGAATGTGATTTAAATTTGGAATACTCACCGAAATTTATACTGAACTACATCTGTGTTTACACCATTGAGTTTGTATATAAAGCATTATACATCTTTTTGAAAAAGGAATACGCATTTATTATGCAGTTATGATTATTAAATAAAATTACGAAAACCGACGAGGCCGTATGAGCTTGATGCCTTTGCTTTTCCGACAAAAAAATTTTAGTCTAGGAATTTGCCGCGTTTTTGTTTTCTTCAAATACATAAACGTTAAGTTTTTTTTAAATTTATTTTTATAAATAAGTTAATGTTCTAAAAATACGTTACGATGTTAAATCAAAGCGACAGTGACAGTGAATTGTCGGATTCCATCAGTGCAAATGCTGCCGCAATTATAAATAATTTGCTTCCAACAAAATCCAAGGAAAATTATTTAAAAACTTATGAACAGTTTTCAACGTGGAGAAGTGCGAAAGGCCTATCAATTTCAGAATCAGTACTTCTTGTCTATTTTGATTATTTATCCAAAACAAAGAATCCGAATACACTTTGGTGCATATACTCAAAACTGAAAGCTACAATAAGCATCAAACACAGCATTGAAATAAATAGATTCACGAAATTACTGGCTTTTTTAAAAAGAAAATCAGAATTGCGCAAAGTAGTCTAAAATTTTTACGACTCAAAATGTGGAAAAATTTCTTAATGAAGCTCCTGACGAAATTTTTCTGGCCACAAAAGTAAGTATACATGATTTAACTATGAATATTTCGTATCTTAGTAATGGTAATTATTCTATATATTTACCTGTTTTTTATCTTTGTTATAGTTATTGCCTTAATTTTTGGACTCAATAGTGCTTGCCGCGGATGTGAACTTGTAAACTTAAAGGAGGACGTTGAAAATCATTCCAATGAGTTGCTGCTGATTAATGTAAAGGAAACTAAGACAAAGAAAAATCGGTCATTCATTGTACAAGGACAATATACTAAAATCATTCATAAATACCAAGCATTATGTCCCACCAACATGGAAAACAATAGATTTTTTATAAACTATCGGAATGGGAAATGTACTCGACAAGCCATCGGCAAAAATAAAATTAGTAATATGCCAAAGGAAATTGATAAATATTTAAAACTTAAAGATGTTGAACTCTCCACCGGTCACTGCTTTAGAAGAACTTCGGCGACTTTCTTGGCGGATTCAGGGGCGGATATTACGTCAATAAAAAGACACGGTGGTAGGAGATCTGATGGAGTAGCTGAGGGTTATATCGAAAGCTCAATGGCGAATAAAACCATATTAAGCAGTCAAATTAACAAAAATATAAAACTTAATCCATCAGAGCCACAACCATCAACTTCCGGCATCTTATCTTCGTCCGTAACTCACGATGCACCACCACGACTATCTCCGACGTATACTATCTACAATGAAACGCAAGTTCCTCAGACGCAAGAACAGAGAAATACTCAAATCAACTCATCAACAATAAATGTACCAAACAAAAATGTAACTCTCTCTTTCAATAATTGGACCAATTAACTTTTACTTTTAATTGACATTATTTTTAATAAATGCTTATCTCATATTATTATTGTGTTAATTTTTTCGCAAATGGTACGAAAAGTAGAGTATTTTCCTCGGTGATAAAGCTGTCTTAGTCTTGGGTCAACTTAAATCCCTCGCTACACTCAGGACTCGTCTTAAATCCCTCGCTTAGCTCGTGATTTAAGTTTTTAAAACCCTCGCTACGCTCGGGAGTAAACCTCGAGTCCTTCGTTACGCTTGCGATTTAAATTGTCACCCACGACAGAAGACACTGCTTTATCCCCTTGGTTAATAATCTACTATATAATACGATAAATATGTTATCTACCATGTTTTTTATCCCAAGAACAAACATTACATTGTAGTTGAAAAACATGTTCTCTCAGACATTCCAACTGCAAATGTAAGTTTAAACGCACTACATGTTCGTAGAACGTACACAAAAAACCTTTAGTTTAGGACTCTTCTGTTATCTATGGTTACAATAAAAATTAATATCTATAGCTAGGTGACTGTGAGGAACCTCGTGTGTTTACAATCCACTGTTATTTTTTTTTTTTACCGGTTATGTAAAACAGGGGATTCGACAATCAATCTGCGATAATATCTATGGCTGCGGTTGTCGACCTCAGGACGAGCTGCTTCTCACATGGACGTACGCCACGTGGCCGCGCGTTGTACGTCGCTTGCTCCCGCGTCACCAGTCCTGACTTTCTTTACATTTTGGCGACTGAGACCAAAACTACAAATGTAGTTATACAGAGAAGTTTTATAAAAATGTGGCTGTTATTTTAGTATATTGTGGTGTGTTATGACTTCCACCCGAATGAAATCGTGGGCAGGAGCTAGTTTAAAATAAAAAAATCGTTTGCTTTTGCCAATTCCGAAACAATTTTTAAATCGGCACCGAAGACAGTGAAATCAAAGAAGCGTAGGTCCATTTTATTTGACATAGTTTTATAGTGTCGATGGGCAGTCCACTATATAACTATGTCAAATAAAATGGACCTACGCTGCGCATACGAATTAATAATATAAGCAAATAACGGATTTTAATGAAATTGAAGTGGCAACGTACTGTTATAGCAATAAAACATTTCGAAATAAGGGTTAAAACTAAGGACACTTCCATCAGCTTTACAGCTGTGTTTGTAAGACGGTATCTTCCCCTGGGGAATCCTTCCGAACGTATTAAGAGCTCTCCTCCTGCTAATGTTCGCTCCGGTATCGCGAAACTTTTCTACGGCCACAGAGCAAGTGAGATGCAACAGTATCACTTTGAGCAGTTTATTGCTAATCTAGAAACTATTTTAAATCAGTCGGTCGATTCTGTAAAAATATTAACGTGAAGCTTAGGTAAAGTGAGCGTGAAGTGAGCTGTCACTGCCACAGAATCGACCGGCAGGATGCTAGGGATTAACACTATTGACAGCTCACTTCACGCTCACTTCACCTAAGTTTCACGGTGATATTTTTACAGAATCGAACGGCTGGACTTGTGCCGGGTTGATGGCAATAGGCTCGCCCCTGTTAAGTTAGAATTAACTGGCGAATTATGGGTGTAGCTACTACTACTACTAGGTAGGTATACCTCTGCCTAACCCTTTGGAGACACGCGTACACGCGTGATTGATTTGATTTAAGACAAATATTTGGCAAACATTTAATTGCGGTACCGCATTCGCAACAAATTGATGTAAGAAGTCGTTACAGTTGAAATTACGATCATTGAGATTGTAATTGCGACTACTTGATTTGCTCTGTTCTGGTTTCAAAGGTGCAAAAATGTATGGTTATAGTTCTTCCCAACATGGGCCGTTTTACTTAAGAGTCCTACAACTACCAGATTGATCAACTTAAGCCCCATCGTCCACGACGCTACTCAAAAGTAACCCAGTTATAAACACAAATCACGAATGAGTAGCCAAAATATCACTTACTAGTATTCCAATGGCGGTCTGTAGCAGTTTATCATCATTCTCATAATTTCAGCCGAAAGACGTCCACTGCTGGACATAGGCCTCCCCCAATCACCGCCACTTCGATTGGTTCTGTGCTTCCCGCATCCAGCGGATTCCTGCTGCCTTCACAAGGTCATCGGTCCATCTTGTGCGGCCTCCCACCGCTACGTCTTCCGGTACGCGGTCGCCACTCCAGAACATTTTGGTCCCATCAGCCACCTGTTCTGCGAGCAATGTGCCGTGCCCACTGCCACTAAAGTTTAGCAATTCTTCAGGCTATGTCGGTCTGTAGCTGTTAGGCCGTATTACGGCATTACTACGAGTAATGCGTTATTAACTAGTTTGAGATTGATTGCATCGTGTACACCAAAAAGAATGTATGATCTCTTGCTAGAATATACATTACTTTTAGATGAGGGATAAATGAAATGAAAGAAGGTAAAGTATCAAAACACTATTGTATTGTTCCAAAGATACTTAATGGTTAAATGAGCTTAATGGACTGAAGTGAGTGACGAAGCCCTTGTTGGCTGTAACGAGAACGCCTGGCTGCCTTGATAGCCTAACGCGAACCGAAGCGTCGCGCGTCGTGGACGACGGGCCTCATGTTTCAGTCAGTTTCAACAATAGCAGGCTTCACAAAATCTCACGTTATACGTAACTTTTAATTAGCGTTAATTATTTTACACTCATTTGATACCTGCTAATTAGCAGTTTTTAATTATGAAGTAAGGCTGATGCTGGCGCGAGCTCCGTACAATACGTATTGTTGTGCCGCACAACTTTGTTTACCGTTCCAACTTTACTGTGCACGTGTTACTAAAATATCGAATTTTCTTATGCCTTACTTTGTTTAAGTTTTTGGAGTTTCAGACGTTGGCATACGAAGATATTTTCGAAATATTAATGTCAGTATCAGTACGAAAATTATATTATGATGACTTCGTCTCTCTTGGATAATTGAAGTAAGTATGGTTTCTCTGACACACAAAATATTGTTTTAAGCCTTAAGATGAAAAGCTGTTTTCCATAAGGAAGAGTAGATAACTACATTATATACAGCTAACTAGCTAGTGACCACTAGTATTTTGTGTTCCAGTTTGAATTTTCACCAATTAATGGGTTTTTAGGGTTCCGTAGTAAACAAGGAATCCTTATAGTTTCGCCATGTCCGTTTGTCTGTCTGTCTGTCTATCTGTCTGTCCGTCTGTCTGTCCGCAGCTTAGCTCAGAGACGGTAAGTACTAGAAAGCTGTAATTTGGCATATGTATACATATTAATCATGCCGACAAAGTGGTAAAGCAAAAACAAGAAAAAAATTTTTTAGGGTACGGGAGGTCCGTACACGTAAAGCGGGGATGATTTTTTTTTTCTCATCTTCCCCATGTTGTGGGATATCGTTATAAAGGTCGTTCAAAAATATAGTGAGTTTGTGACAACCATTTCAAGTCCCCCCCCTTCTAGCTAAATGGTTGTACTTGGACTTGTGAAAAAATTCACAGCTATAGTATATATAACGAATTTAAAAGGAAAATTATGAGAGCTAAGTAGGCTATACAGGTTAACGAGAAATAATCAGCCAACTTAAATTTGCAGTTTGAAAAACATGATCTCCAATACATTCCGTATGGGAGAACACGTTTTTCAACTCCAATGTTAAGTTTGTTCTTGGCATAAATCATTGTGCGTGGTCCGACACGCACATGGCCGGTTTTTTTTTTTAAAGAAATACTTTTTGTAAAGTTTCGTAATCGTCTTATTTAGAGACGTTTTTTTAATAATTATGTATTATAGTAAACCTTAACAACGTAAAATACCCTAGGTATAGCAAAAAGGGGTCCATAATGATCACATATAATTTTAATTTACCACCTAAGTACACATTGTGGAATGCAAATAAAGTATCAATATTGAGTAAATTTGTAAAACTGGGTAACTAGTAACTACTTTCATTGTGTGATTCGGCCTCATAGCCTCTTAGCATACTACTAATCATAGTTATAACAATCATGAAACTCATAGCAATAAGTAACAGTTTTATTGTTGTAGTTTATAGCTAAGACTCCTTCATTACTAAGCTATTAAAGTTTTGAGCTTAACATGCAGTTAACTTGAAAGTTGGGAGTAGTCGGAGGAAATTGTCTTGTAATGGGCAAATTAACCGCCCCGAACTACTGGCTAAACTTTAATATTACTTTCTTTATGTGTCATGCTTAATTGCTAAGTAGTGGATCATTTACAAGAAGTATTAACTACCGAAATATAAAAGGCGCTGGTTCTTGGTAGTGAAACAAAAGTATATTTAAGTCAATCAAAATAAAAACCAATAGGTAGCAAAAACATAGACAAAAGGTAAAATATTCTATAGGGCTTAGTGCAGAGTTGCACATTCTCCCCTTTTTTTATGAAAAGGGCTGCTTAATCAGCTTTCGGAGGCGTCTCCTGATCGTGCCGGCCACAGTGGCAACATCGGCCACCCGCATTACTCCATCTCTGCCGGGGAACAACCTCGCCACCCAGCCTTTGGCCTATGAACCACGCAGTAAATTTGAATCGCATATTATGACCGCATTTATCTCCTTCCGCAATTGTGGGCGCGGTGCCTCCACCCCTTCTGGGTGACAACGAAGGCAGATATTCTCGAACCCATCGCTGCCAGAAATGATCGGCTAGTCTGAGTGCCCTCCGCCAATGACTTCTGCTCGATAAGTCTGACTGCTGAAGCGTGGCTGGGATGGGACTTCCTGGTAATCCGTTTAGGAGAAAGTGAGCTGGCGTTAGTGCTTCTTCGGCATTAGCATCGAGAGAGATCATAGTTAGTGGCCGCGAATTTACCAAGGCTTCAGCTTCAGCTTGCAGAGTTCTGAGTACCTCATCAGAGGGAGCCTGCTCGTGGAGTGACACTTTCAGCGCTCCTTTGACACTTCGGATAAGGCGCTCCCAAGCTCCACCCACAAATGGTGCCGAGGGTGGGATGAAACGCCAGTTTATGAACTCACTGGCAGCGTAGTCCTCAACCGCATCACCGTACAACTCTCGCAGTTCTCGGCTGGCCCCATCAAAAGCACTGCCGTTGTCGGACCATATCTCCACTGGGGTTCCTCAGAGCGACACAAAGCGACGTAGGCACATGATCGCCGAGTCAGTCGATAAGCTGTTCACCACATCCAGATGTACGGCCCGGACGACCAAATACAACAATGGCGACAGCTGGAACAGGCGTCTATTCCGAGGCAACGGCTGTTGGTTCTTAATCCGCAAAAAATCTTCTTTAAAGGAATGGAGCTGAGACTGCCGTAAGATGTGGTTTTTTTTTTTTTTTAACCGTTGCCCCACTCTAAGAATTTCTTCTTGTATCGTGGGTGCGTTTACAAACATAGAAACTCACATACACTAACACCCAGACCCGGAACAACTACTTGCAGATCATTAAATATTTGTTCCGTGCGGGGATCGAACCCGCGACACGTTGCGCAGCAGTCGATTGCTCATTGCACCCACTGCGCCAACCGTGTCATCATTTCGGCCAAGCGTAAATCGTTTGCTGTTATTCTCGCTGATACATTGAGGTTATCGGGGACATTAGGTGAGGATGTGCAAGAGGGAATAAATGTACATAAACTTCCTTTCAGACGAGTTAAATTGGCGTCAACGCCTCGTCTTTGCAAACTACGCATACGCAGTAAAGAAATGAATTGATGCGCTTTTGCTGTTGCTCGCACCATTCTCAACCATGAGCTGAAACGCAGCGGATCTGCGGAGATTGGTGCGGGCAGGTCAGTATCAGTTATGAGATGAACATGATGTTTGAATTCTTCGCGGCCTAGTCCACTGATATCGATTACGGGTTCAGTGGGCCAGTCCGAGGAGAGCAGGAAGGCAGGACCTGTGATCCAGCGAAATTCTGGAGTTAACTTAAATCGTTTGACCCGAGTTGCATCATCTGCCACGTTTAAATCACTCGGAATCCAACGCCACTCACCGAGGTCCGTGAGCTCCAGTATCTCACCTACTCTATGAGACACGAAAGGCTTAAGAGTGCGAGCGTCGCTGCGAAGCCAACCTAAGGTCGTCATTGAGTCACACCAAAAAACGCGTCTCGTCGGTTTGAGTCGGTGGGGTTTGCACACAGACGTAGCAAGACGTGCAGCCATTAGAGCACCTTGGAGCTCTAAGCGGGGAATTGACACAGGTTTAAGGGGGGACACCCGAGCTTTGCTGCAGATAAGGGAGAGTCTAACGTCACCGTTTGCGTACAAAAACTGCCAATAAGCGACAGTGGCATAGGCAGACTCACTGGCGTCCGAAAACACATGAAGTTCGCAGCCTGCTAGTTCAAGATCATTCAGGTTATAGCGACGTGGAATTCGTAAACTAGAAACCGAGGATAAATCGTAAAACCACAACTTCCACGCAGCGCTGTCACCTTGGGAGAGCTTCTCATCCCATTCCAAGCCCTTACGCCAAGCCTCTTGAAACATGATGCGGCCTCGAACTACGATTGGCGCAATGATTCCAAGAGGATCATAGACTCGCATCACATGGGCTAAGACCTCTCGCTTGGTGAGCTTTTGTGCCAACACACCCTCATGGAATCCCGTGTTAAAACCAATCACGTCACGGGCGGGTTGCCAGATAAGACCGAGCGTGCTGTTATACCCTTGCTCTGTAAGGGCTGGAGCTGAATCAGCGCCTAGTCGGCGTTGCCAGCTTATAATCTATATGACGGTTTGATAGGCAGAAACGAAAGATACAAGTAACCTCACTCTCATTCTATTATCAGCAAGCAAACATTGTTTTGGATCACCAAATCCTGAAGCAAAAAGCCGATTTTCGACGAAAACAGAAACTTGATTCCTTCAAGATTACTTTGAGGTCCAAGATGACAGATAAGAGTTGATTACGACAGAAATCAGGGGTTTCTAGACTAGACTTTATCAGTTAATCTAAGTTTTAGATGGAAATTCAGGAGACTATTTTGGAGAATGCCTAGCTTCTAACCCGTCTCAAGTTAAGGAGCTACGCATTTATTAATGGTTGAGTTGTAAGGTCAAGTGTAATAAAGATAAAGGATTATTGACGGACTTTAAAACAAAATTCAGGGCGAATTTCACGAAAGAATCTGAACTTGATCAGCACATCTAAATCGCGTTCAAGAGCTGGAAGTGTCATCAGTGGTGACTCATCACTGTTGTGGAATTGACACACAGTGAAGTTCGGCCTTAATCATGCAGCACTTATTTTAAACTTTCTTACGCTATCACAAATACGAGTATGCAAAGATTTCAATCGTAGATTTGCCCTGCCGTGTTAAAAGATGGTCGCGTTTCTGTTTCATTTTGACACCTCTGACACACAATATCGCAGACATTTGACTTGATTGTCATGGAAACGCCATTATTATTGTGCGAAGTCACTCTTCTCAATATGGGCACTTTTTCGCGCGAAGTATTACGGTGAGGGCACATCTACGATTTAAATCTTTGCGAGTATGTTAATAAGCAGTCTTTAAAATCTTGAATGTTTTTCAATGCCAGCAATGCCATGCCTAAGGTAGGTAGGTAAGGTAGGTGGCCTAGGAGCCTACAACTGTCCCCACTGTACAGCAGTCTGTAGCAGTGGGTGCAGTTATAGGCTCGTGTTATAACTATCTCTATTAACTTACCTCCATTGCTGCCATTCTAATCATGACAAACTTCGTCCACTTCATATCCAAATAATAAGCTCATGTAGACATACTTGTCACAGATAAAGAAGGTTACTATATTCGCAAAGCATGGTCGTGTCCCTCGAAGGGAGAAAGATGTCGCGATTATATTCCAGAGACGGCGTTGGCGGCGACTTGAGCCAGCAGCTACGGTAGCTTGCTCCAGGGGCTTGCGGACAGTTTGCGGTGTGTAGCAGTACCTAAGGATTCCGGAGTCTGTCACTTTATAAGATTTATCTTATGAATGAATTATTTAAATGCTATATTTGTGACAGTTTTATTTTTACCCGAATACGGCGAAGCAAGAAGGAGGGTTATGATTTTGACCGGTATGTAGACCGGTGTGTATTCATCTGTTACCTCATAACTTCTAAACTTATCATCATAATTTAACAAATGAGATATCGTTTGAAGTGTCTTGATTGCCCGCTGGTTATATGCTATGTGAATTCAAATCGTCGATATGGCACACTCTAGAGGACATAAAGTCATGGACGAAAAAAAAAACGAACTCTTTTTAACTTGCGGTCTGCGCCGACCTGAGTTGAGCTCGACTGTATAAGTTTTCAATCGGAACAACCATCGCATAATGTACCTACACCTGTTTAAATAAATAATGTTTTTCTATTGCAATTAATCAAAAAAAAAAAATCTTACTAACAAATTTATCTTTCCAAATTCTTACCGGGATTTTTTTCCGAAATACGGAACAGGATTCCTTTCATCGATTCTTGAAATCACGCGGTTACTTAGCGGCTGAATGGTGCGATCGGTTCATGGGCCTGCAGAGTGGACTCACACGAGAGGCGTGCCTTGAGTGCTTTCTGGTTTGAGGGTTGTCACACACGGGATCCGAATCTTGAGTAGAACTGCTGAAGGTATTCTTCTGAAGTGTTCATCATCTTCATCATTCAGCTGAAAGATGCCTACCGCTAGACATAGACCGCCCGTCCATAAGCGTCACCACAACGAGTGCCCCCGTGTTTCCCATATAAAGTAAATACCCGCGACCTTCACCAAGTCATCATGTCATGGACCATCTCAAATGTAATGAGCCGGGCCCACTGCCACATCGCGTCATCGCGTCGCCACGCATTTGACTAATTCAATCCAATTTGAATAAGTCGAACGAGAAATTAAAAGCAATACAATAGTAATTTCCTTTCAAATGTATAACGCAGTTCAATCACATTTTTATATTTTCATATTCCTAACCTAACGCTGAAAATGCTCGCCTTTGGAGACCTAAAACCGCCGTATTCCCGCCGTGTCCTCGCCACCAATCCCATCCCGTATATTTCCACGTAATGCGCCTCTTTCGTTCAATCCGTACTTGGGTCACGCGCGCTTAGAGTACAGTCTCCTTTTTATCCGCCTGACTGATATAGCGCCATAATAACTTATACAAGGTGCTGGTTTATTTGATGTCGAACCCGGCTTTTTGTACCACCACTGTTATAGTAATTGCTTGGGCTATAACCGTTTTGTAATACTTTCTATTATTATTTGCAACGGAAAACGGACAAGATTTGGGTTGCAATTTATTAATTTATCAGGCTCGCTTGTAACGAAGTCGGTTTTCGTGTTTGTGTGTGTGTTTTTAGTAAGTTCTTCTAAACAACTCAATGGATTTTGATGCGATGAGGGGCTGGTGTTTAAATGAGTTATCCTTTACCCCTCAACGCATCAAAATCCATTGAGCATATAGCTTACCCTTCAATCAACCAATACGGCTATTAAGCCGAACCGGTTGATCGAAGGTTAAGCTGTGCTTGCCGCGGTCGGTTCGTGGATGGGTGACCATTCATTACATATCGAGACCACTCCATGGCTCAAAAAGCACGTTAAGCCGTTGGTCCCAGATGTCATTCGTAGATTTTTGACAGTAGTTACGGGTAGTTATAAGCCCAAAAGACTGACAACCAATCTTAACAAGTGGTATCGTGTTTGCAGTAACTGGGTTGTGGAGGTCAGAGAGGCAGTCGCTCCATGTAAAATACAGATTTTCAGCTGCATCCGTTAGACTGGAAGCCGACCCCATAATAGTTAGGAAAAGACTAGGCAGATTGATTTTCGATTTTGATGCGCTTTTCACCATCATTTTATTTAAAGAATAAACAGATAAGATCATTTTATTCCGGAATATATAAGTGTTACATTCATATTATTAACTTAGATAATATAGCACAATAGCACAGAAATCACTATGGCTTGATAAAATGTCATAAAACGCCACATCAGCTGATTGCACCCGTGCGAAGATGAAGCGGCTCGCTAGTGATCTACAAATAGGCTCTTTATTAAGTTTCGCTCCTTAGTCTTCCCACAAAACACAAAGATATCGAATGAAAGGTTGCACCGGGGGAGAGAGCTTCATCAAAGGGTTTGTAATTAGAAAGCAGTAAGTAATTAATGGCCGACGCGGACGTCTTGTTTCTCGAGAACCTGACCAGTGAGCCCAAAATTGTATAAGATTGAGTTAATTTGGTGTAACGGTTTGGCGAGGTTTCTGTGTCCTAAAATTTTTAGACCTATCCAAATATTTGGCAGCCAGTTCAATAAATATGATACGTAACATGCAACATACTACCTAGATAAATCGAAAAGTAATCATTGTATAAAGTCTTCCCAGCCCAAACTCTCAAAACTCAAACTCAAACCATTTATTTCAAATAAACCAATTACAGGCACTTTTGAATTGTCAAGGGGTCGGTCAGTCAGAAAGATGAAGCTACTTGCCCAGTCCAAAGTGTAGTAGGTTCCTATGGAGAAGAACGGGCAAGAAACTCCACGGACACTCTTTTGAATCAAATAAGCCATGGCAGCTAAGAGATAACCAGTCCCTACTGACGGCGCCCGTTCACGAACATGACGCATGGATCAGCACCATTCAGCTCAACCATTTTGAAGGAAACTTAATGATCCAACACACACGCCACCACCAGCGAGACATTTGAGTGAGCATGACATACTCTCAGCTGCTCAGGGCTCATTCAAGTCAATAAAAGACATACCTACCCAGTAAATTGTAGTTTTGCAGAAGGTAATGGTCACTGGCTCACACATGTGCTATGCGATTATACAATACTAGGAGATTGAATTTATACAATGCAAAGATAGTTCTTGCAATCTTCAGCACCTCGCCCTTGTGGAGCTGGACCAGCGTCGAGCCAAGCATTTTTGTCAGCGATGTAATCCCCCAACTTATAGTATGCTTGGCAGCATAGTGTGCGTTTTATACAAGATTTAAATTTCGTTTCATTTAGTTCGAGTATGTGGGGAGGTATTTTATTGTAACATTTTAAACAGTACCCCATGAAGGATGAGTCTACTTTAACCAAAATGTAGCAGCAGCGGTGAGGTTTGTGAAAACTTAAGGTGGTTTCTAGATAGTGTTGAGGATTTTCAATGAAAAACGATGCTATGCTTTTAACGAACAAACTGTATAATGGCCATTTTGGTTTTTACAACATTCAAGGAGAGGGGCGTGGGAACAATATTTTAAATGAAGCCCAATCACAGTCGAGCGATAGGTATGACGTAGCGTATGGTGTAATTTCTTGCCTCGAGATGTCGCTATTAGTCCCTGATGTGCGTTAATGGAGTAGGAGTCCACAACATGTCCCCGGCCTTGGAAGCAGTGGCTTTCAATGGTCTTCAGTCACTACATCAGTGTCGATCACGTCCTGTAGTAGTGGACAAATCTTGGTATATGCGCGCCTCACCACGCCCGATGACGTCCGTATATCGGCCACCCGGGATATACCATCCTTTCCTGGGATAGTGCAAAGGACACGTCCTAAATGCCACTTCAAAGGTGGGAGGTTATTGTCCTTAATAACAACTAAGGAGTTTGGTTTGAGCTCGTCCCTATTCGCCGTCCATTTTGCTCGCACCTGCAGTTCGGAGATGTATTCCTTCGCCCACCGGTTCCAAAAGTGTTGGCGAAGTTGTTTTGCCCTCTGGTATCGCCGGATGAGATTAAAAGGAACATCACGTAGGTTATCGCCGGCTGGCGATGTCAATGGTCGACCAATAAGGAAGTGTCCGGGAGTGAGCGGGGAAAAGTCATGAGGATCGGGGGAAAGAGGAGACAGAGGTCGGGAATTTAGTACGGCTTCTATATGAGCCAATACTCTGCTGTACTCTCGTAACTTGAGATGCGCGTTGCCTATTACACGAATATGATGTTTACTCGACTGGACTCCTGCCTCCCACAGACCACCAAAATGCGGAGAATAAGGGGGTATAAAATGAAATTTTATATTTTGACTAGATGCGAATATAAAAATATCATTACTACAATTAGCCAAAAATTTTGAAAAATCGTTCATTTCACCTACGAAATTACGACCATTATCAGAGTAGATATCTGCAGGCTTACCACGGCGTGAAATAAATATTTTTAAAGCAACTAAATACGCTTCACTGGAGAGGACCCTGACTAACTCCAGGTGTATAGCACGTGTCACGAAACAAACAAATAGGCAAATGTAGCCTTTCATAAGCCTAGTACTCCTAGTACCCCTTTTTTTTTTTTTTTTTTTGGATGGGAAATCATCAAATGACTTCTCCCGCTCTGGGCAGAGCGAGAGGGTGTGTCATACTTTTACTGACTAAAACCCACCCGTGTTCCTTCCGTTGCCTGTGTGCCGGGGCCGCGTTATCCCTTTCGGACAAACCCGCAACCCCAGCAGGCATTGGTCTTTCGACCCCGTCGGTTGGTGCTGACATCTCTTTGAGGCGCGCGTGGAACACAACGCGCCGTCGACACGGGCCTGGTCCTTATCGGACGGCGAGCTGCCCATTGCTCACCGTCCGCAAGCCCGCGCCTACGGTGGCCGGAAGTCGGCTCTCGACTCCACTCCTAGTACCCCTGCGGTTCAGAACACGCACAGGCCCAGCGTAACCCACCCCACACCGAACGAATGGAAGACTAGGTGTTACTCGCTCCCTAGATAAGTTACCCATCATAGGACTAAGCGTCTTACCTCTAATGCGAGTACAGGTAACACAACTATAATGTTTTCCCATTGTTTGTCTTATTTGTGTTAGTATATTCGTGTATTTATGTGTATTTATCTGTTCTTGTATTTATTTATATTGTATTATATATATAGGTTAATAGGTATATGTATATTAAAATAAATATTTATTCCACAATTTTCGTTATTGCACCTACCACTGTTTATCTCTGCATCACCCAAAGGTTGACTGGTAGAAAATGCCTATGGCATTAAGTCCGTCTATGTACATTTGTGTGTAAAGTGTTAAATAAATAAATAAATAAATAAACTATGCACTACCTAGCGAGCTAAATTTCTGCCTCCGACAGACCACCATGATTCGCGTAAATGAAATAATAATGCCTGCGGAGCGGCATGGAGAAGCTGAATGTGCTCATGACGAAATAATAAAGTGGTAAAATAATGCTTACTATGAATTACAATCGGATGTTTTTTACCGTACTTGAATTTATTAGAATTAACTAAAGGACCACCCACACGCATTAATTTATGATCATCTAAAAACAAATTGAATTTAGACAAACAACCTTTACTTTCAATAGTCTCATTATTAGATAATGCTTTATATTCAACTGGATAAGATTCTATTTGACAAAATCGAGCTAATGTTTTATCTGCATAGTCTAACTCGTCTACACTAAGGTCGCCTGTACGCTTATTAATTTTACATCGACTGTTATATATAAAACGTAACATAAAGGCAGTCGCACGCCTCATACGTCCAAATTGAGAGAACCGATGAAAGGGAAACAAAGATAATTCACAATAATCCTGAGATTCCTGAGCTACAACGGCAGTGACGCATGACTTGACCTCAGGTAACTCGCGGTGTTTGAACGAGTCTGAACATTTGTGGTCGTCTATTGAAAAGCTAGGGTTACGAAGAAATTCAGGACCCTCCCACCACAAGGTAGACGAAGAAAGTTCTTCCAAGCGAGCACCGCGTGACGCTAGATCGGCGGGATTATCTACACCGCTTACGTGACGCCACGGGACGTCTAGTGTAAGATCATGAATTTCCGCGATCCTATTTTGAACGAATGTCTTAAGTAGGTTCGGCCTCATGTGCAGCCAGCCCAAGACAATCGTGGAATCAGTCCAGAATACTATTCTATTAAATTTACAACGTAATGAGTTGCGAACTTTGTCATACAGACGAGCACCCAATAAAGCCCCACAAAGTTTGAGACGTGGTATACTAAGATGTTTTAAAGGCGCGACCTTTGTTTTTGAAAACAATAATCTAACCGATACTGTTAGATCACTGCAAACTGTGCGAACGTAAATACACGCGCCGTACGCCGTCTGAGATGCGTCGCTAAAAATGTGTAACTCAATGTACATAGGCTGTGTACCTATAGCGTGGCGAGGTATGCGAACAGTGTTCAGCGCTTGCAGAGAAATAACAAACCGGTTCCACACGCGCGCAATGCCATCTGGAACGTAATCATCCCAACCCATTTCAAATAGCGACAATTGTTGTAATAGAACTTTGACAACAATTATGACAGGACTCAACAAACCGAGAGGGTCAAAAATTTGCGAAACCTTTGATAAAATAGACCTCTTTGTAATAGATTTGGTATTTTCAATATTAACGTGAGAATTAAAATAAAAGTTGTCGCTTGTGTTATGCCAGCCTATACTTAAGGTTTTAGAACTAAAATTTTCATCTAAAGTTAAACGTTTAAACTGACTAGACGACTGACGGTCATCATCGTGTTTAAAATTAAATATCCACTTCCTAAGTGGAAAACAGCCCGACTGCAGCGTCTTCTGAGTTTTGTCGCATAGATCTAACAATTTCATTTTATCATCTAAGCCTGTTATGTAATTGTCAACATAAAAATCCTCTTTTATAGCTCGAGCGACATCAGGATCAGGAGATTCAGAGGCTAATTGTTTAAGGCACCTAACACTTAGAAAAGGTGCGGAGGCGGTTCCATACGTCACGGTGTTTAATTTAAATATACCTAACGGCTTTGATGGATGGTCACGCCACAGAATCATTTGCAAGCTGCGCTGACCCTCATTTACCAGGCACTGCCGGTACATCTTCTCCACGTCGGCGCATGCGACGTACTTGTGCTGCCGAAAACGGAGAAGAATGGCAATGAGATCACCCTGTATAGGAGGGCCAACTAGTTGCAAATCATTCAGTGACTTACCAGAGCTCGATCGTGAGCTTGCGTCAAACACCACGCGCAACTTGGTGGTGGTGCTGAGCGCGCGGAACACGCCATGATGTGGCATGAAATAACACGGGGATTCATAGGAATCTACCTGGGTCATATGGCCTAAACTAAGATACTCCTGTAAAAAATCGGAATAAAGAATTTTATATTTAGGCGAACGCTGCAGACGTTTTTCTAGCGCAACAAAGCGACGTTCTGCTTGTGTATAAGAATCCCCCAAGGTATCAAGTGACTGATGGAGTGGAATGTGCACGCAGAATCTCCCCTCACTACTGCGAGTAGTAGTGCGAACAAAGTGATCTTCGCATGCACGTTCTTCCTCAGTCTGTGCGTCTCTGACATTAGACGGTTCCTCAATCTCCCAGAACAGTCGAAGTTGCGTATCTAAAGAATGAATAATATTGCAATGAATTGGCGCACTTTTGCGTGTAGAATTAAGTATAGGTCCGGAAATAATCCAGCCTAGTTTGGTGTTCTGTAGAAACGGACCACTAGTCAAACGTATTTTACCGTCTTCTAACAGATCCCAAAACCTATCTGCGCCAATCAAAATGTCAATATTTTTTTAGTCTAGAAACTCCGGATCAGCTAACCGTATGTAGTCTGGAATACAGACTTGCGAGCTTAATTTACACACGGCAGGCATCGAAGCCGTGATCCTAGACAGCACATAACAATGAATGGGCGCAGTAAATGAATTATCGACGCAGGATTTGATAACAATATTACAAGCTTGCGAACAATGTAATACCGAATCACCTACGCCTCGAACTTCGTTTGTGGACTGTATTAATGGTGCATTTAAGAGTTGACATAATGATTTAGAAATAAAACAGCGCTGGCTTCCATTATCAAGGAGCGCCCGCGCTTTATGATATATACCGTGTACATCTGCTACATCAACGATAGCTGTTGACAACAACACGGACTGCACACCTATAGACTTAATCGATTGCGGTTGCATGTGTGCCTTGTTTACTTGAATAGGGACTGCGGAGTCAGAGGCGGCTGGTGCGGCCGCGGGGAAGTGCGCAGGCGCTTCACTCTCATTAGCACGCGACGCCTCAGTGGCAGTTGTGGAATGCAAAGCAACAGAACTACTGGCTGTCACAAGATGTAGAAGCACACTAGTTCAGAACAATTGTTACAATATGTCTGTCAAAATCTATAACCAAATACCCAAACAGATCAGAGAGCTACCACTAAACTACTTTAAAAATAAACTTAAGAAATGGCTCTTTATCAATGCGTTCTATACAATAAGTGAGTTTTTAAATTATAAGCAAAGCTCGAAATATAATGTCATTAGTAATTTTTTTTAAATAACGTAGTTTTAAGGATTTTTAATTTTATTTTTATTTTTTACTTCATGATCTCAATAGTAACAAGTGAAGTGTATATAATTTTATTATAAGGTATTTTTTGCATGCTGAAATAGTAAGTAAGCAAGATATGTGGAACTTCTTATATTTAAGTTAAGACCTATTGTACCATATTTTATGCAAAATAAAGAAATTCAATTCAAAAATTCAATTCAATTCAATTCAAATTCAATTCAAACTATTAGCGTTATCACTGTGCAATCATGAGTTATGTTTTTGATTGCAGTGCCTACAAGGCCCAAACCTACAATTATTTACTGAGTGCCTCGAATGTAAACAATTCTCACATAAGTTGTGCTCGCGTACAAGTTTAAGCTTTGTGTCTAAGTCACATTCGATAAACTCTTTACACGTATACAGTGGGTGATTCGCGTTGCATTTTGCGCATATTAACTTAACGCGTTGTTTATTTGATTTACTCGGCCCACTAGAAACATTGCAGTGTGACATATTATAAGATTTTGAGTGTTGTTTTTTGCTGTCACTGCTTTGAGCATCTTTGCTATGTGACCACTGCAATGCCTCCAGCATGTCTGCTTTGTTGCGCAAAAAGTTAATTAAAACATCCACCGATAAACGTTTAGAATTATTGTTTTCGTTTGGGTTCGGGAACAATGTGTACTTATGAGACCCCCATTCTCTTTCAGTAATTTTATCTAACTTTGACACCATGATATTAATAATTAAACTATCCCAGTAGTTTGTAGGCTCACCTAGAACCTTAAGACACACCGTATACCGTAACGTATGTAACCGTGAGTAGATATTAGCCTGTAATTGTTCTTATCGTCTTATTTTTGACAATTGGCACCACTGTTGTTTTGATCATATCACTCGGCATGTAAGCATGACCCAGACAAAAAGTAAAAACCATAGCCAACACTCTTGGCAAATGCGGACCAGCAAATCGAAGATGCTCAATGCTGAGACTATCATGACCAGGAAAGTTTCCTCGACGCATTCGTAAATTCTGTTCAACAGCATTCTAGCAGTTATTTTAACTCCCAGGTTTTTCCATGTCTCAACATTGAGTATCGACCTCGATGGGCCTAATGGTGACTGCACACTAAAATGGTCTACAAAAAGGTCAGCTATTTGTCTAGCATCACTCACGCCATCGACGCAAACATCCCAGGCTAGGCGTGGAAAATCGTTCTTTAAATGCTGTGAAGCTGGAATATCCATTTTAATCCGAGTCTGATGATCTAGACATCACTTCAAATGAGACTTAAATATCCGTCTAGCTTCACGCGTTTCATCAAAAATACGTCCCAACTAAAGAATGCCGTTGTCTAGCCAGCATAAAAATCTACGTCTAGCCTCCCTATGCACACATGCACATGCATGCATGCCGCTCACATGCATGTTCCAACCCATGACTTCCCCCATATACTACAGTCTTGGCAGCCGACTAACACAATGCACTAACAATATTACCATACATTGCATCTATTACATTAAAGTGGCGATGGTCATTACAAGTCTGACTACTACACTCTCTGAAGTCACCCTCATTAATAACATTAATGATTTACTTAGCCTCTTAGTTTGGGCCCAACTCATCTAACACACAGGGGTTTATTTATAAACGTTACTTAAACTTACGTAATGATTAGCGACTGTTTAACAATACATTGTTGACGTATACGTCACTTAACTTTAAGCAACGTTTATAAATAAACACCAATATCTCCAATATTTTTACCTTTGCCATCGACTCGAAAAGAAGAATAGCTTTTTAGTGCGGATTTCACCAATGAAATTGAACGTATTCAGCACATCTAAACGCGTTCAAGAGCTGTCAGTGTACAATATTCCAAAATAATTTTGACATTGACAGCTCTTGAACGCGTTTTAGAAATGCTGATCGCGTTCAGTTTCATTGGTGAAATTAGCCCTTAATTAAGTAAAATCAAATTGACGGCTTTGAGCAATTAGGCCATAATTAGTACTCAATTAGGTTGTACCTTGTAAATAGCTCGTCTATCGCGTAAAGGCTCGGATTTTTTAAAATTTGATGTTGTGTGATAGTGAAATAGATACCTACCTATTAGTCATAATACTGAGTCCTTCGTTGATCTAGTGTTCGCAAGCGCTACTGCTGTGCATGAGGTTCTGGGTTCGATTCCCAGGTCGGGAAAAGTATAACTTGGTTTTTCCAACAGGAATTTTTCACTAGCAGCCCTGAGCCTAGAATTGCGCCCGGTTGATGGCAATAGGCTCGCCCCTTATTACATGGGACTTAAAAAAAATATCATAAGCAATTATCTATTGAAGCGCTTTTTTTTTGGTTTCGTGTGGACTAAAACATCCAAGGTACAGGAACTAATCATAGTGTAGAAAAATATGTAAAAAGAATGTATCTTTTATAATGCCTGCGGATATGAATTCTTGTCAACGAAAGTATACGAATATTCAAAGGACGTAATAATTCTTATTGCATGTCAACTAGCATTTATTTAGTGGCACATATATGCTAAATACCTATCTGGCAACCCAGTCGCCCGATAGTGGGTGTCCTTTGGGGTCAGACGGCAGACTTTTTGTGCGGTCGAGTCTGCAGCTCACAAAAAGTGTATGAGACGTACCAAGAAACTTTTATGCGTCATATGTGCTATTTCATTTCATCATATTAATCTCTGACGTATTGTCGCCTGGGTAAGCCCTTTGACAAACTAGAAACGAATGGCGGTTTTTGTTTTGTTATTTGGCAAGCACGTCGAACGTCGACCGCTGTCTCCTTCTACACCGAGGCAACGAACACAGTTGTTTTTGTTGTGGTGTTGAGGTTAGAGACAAAGCTATAAAAGTCAAGTGAACCGTCCTTGGAGATAAAAATTAAAAGTCTCAGGTAAATTCAAGTTGACCACCTTTAGTCTACTTGGTACTAGAAATGGTTTTTGTTGTACTTCTTAGGATCTCTATCCTCATCATCTGCCTAGGCTTTTCCGAATGCCTAGGTTTTTATATGTTGGGGTTGGCTTCAAGTCTCCCGTAACAACTGTCAAATTTCTACAAATTACCACCAGGACCAAATACTTAACGTGCTTTTCGAGGCACAAAGGGGTCTCGATATGTAATGGACGGTCACCCATCCACGGACCAACCTCGGCAAGCGTAGCTTAATCATCGATCGACCTGTGCAGCTGTTATTATTTAGCCACGAGCCTCTCTTTTCTCTCAGGTACAATTTAATGACGCAAACGTATTATTTCAGAAACAGGGCATTTAAGCCTCAGTCGACCCATTTTTTAACAATGTTGACCCGGAGCAAGCATCAAAGCAGCGTATTTTTATATTCGAAAAAAAATTGAGCTAAGCGCAGTTCGAGCCCGCCCCATAGATTTTTGTGAAAACGTGCGGTGAAATAGTTGGTAACAAATTTCTTTAACGATGTTATTTAATATTTACAACGAATTACAAAAAAAAATGTTTGTTGCATTCCTAATGATGCAAGCTTTCATCGACTGTGATATTTTTCAGTTCTGAGAAGATTTACGACCGATATGAGACGACATCTGCAACACATTTTCTTACAGTTTCTGAAACTGCCGTCTCGGCACTAGATTTTTTAGGCTTATTGCATTCCTTAAGATGCAAGCTTTCTTCGATATGGATCTTTTTGACATATAGTGAAAAATAGAGGGTCGCGCGCATGCACCTGCCCTCGCGATGTGACGTCATAGGCAAATTATATCCTGCCTCAAAATTGTTATGATGACCTATCTTTTGCGAGCACAATTATTGATGATTTTCAAGGTCTTTACAATTATTAATCTAGCATTGTTTTGTTGTTGTGTTTTTGTTTTTTTTTAAAACGTTGCCCCACACTAAGTATTTCTTCCTGTATCGTGGGTGCGTTTACAAACATATAAACTTACATACACTAACACCCAGACCCGGAACAACTACTTGCATACATCATACAAATATTTGTTCCGTGCGGGGATCGAACCCGCGACACGTTGCGCAGCAGTCGATCATTAAAAGTCTCGTCGTTATTATTAGCGATTGAAATCTTACATGTATTTGTCGGTCAGAAATATTGAACTTACTAGACGTTTTTACACCAAATAAACAGGTAGCTGTTTGAGATAAAGAGATCTGGATTCTTAAAAAACCGGTGACGTAGAGTCTCCGGCCCCAGCTTGTGGAGGACGTGGTGAGCACTCTGTTCCCTTCGCGAGGGGATCATACTCCCCCGCCCACGACTCCGCCTCCTGCGGTGCCCGATGCGGACCACACTAATGACGACGACGACGATACTCCGGAAGTGACCGAGGTAGATTTGAGAGTGGCGGTACGTAGGCTGAATGCCAAAAATACCGCTCCAGGACCCGACGGCTTACCTAGAAAAGCCTGGGTTCTGGCCTTAGAGGCTCTCGGGCCTCGACTTAGGGGGCTCCTAAGTGCATGCTTGGAGAGGGGCCAGTTCCCACTTCGTTGGAAGACGGGGAAACTGGTCCTCATCAAGAAGCTGGGGCGCCCGGCGGACTCTCCGTCCGCTTACCGGCCCATCGTGCTGCTCGACGAGGTAGGAAAGCTCTTTGAAAGAGTCATTGCAGACCGCCTTGTCGGGCGGCTGGTGCGAGTGGGGCCGGATTTGGCAGAGACCCAGTTTGGTTTCCGCAAGGGGCGCTCTACGGTGGATGCCATCATGCGCGTTCGAGCCCTCACGAGAGGGGATGCTGTTGCCCGGGGTGGGGTCGTTTTGGCGGTGTCTCTTAACATCGCCAATGCCCGGTATCACCGGATGCCGACCTACCTCGGTCGAGTGGTCGAGGCGTATTTGACGGACAGGACCGCCATCTACCCCGGTCACCACGGAGAGTGAAACCGGCGAGAGATGTCGTGCGGTGTCCCACAGGGATCGGTCCTGGGGCCGCATCTGTGGGACATCGGCTACGACTGGGTGCTGCGCGCCGACCTCCCTAGCGGCGTCAGCGTGGTTTGCTACGCTGACGACACGCTGGTCCTGGTGCAGGGGAGGTCGCATGAGGCGGCGGCTGAACTAGCGACACGATGGGTTGCGACAATCGTCGAAAGGATCCGGCAACTGGGACTCGAGGTGGCCTTGCACAAGTCCGAGGCCATGTGTTTCTATGGTCCTCGGAACGCGCCACTGTCAAGTTCCCGGATAACGGCAGGAGGGGCTCACATCGGTGTCGAGTTGATGATGAAGTATCTGGGACTCGTCCTCGACAGCCGGTGGAACTTCGTGAGCACTTCCGATGTTTGGCTCCCAAACTGGAGAGGGCTGGGGCAGCTTTGAAGTGGATTCTGCCCAATCTAGGGGGTCCAAACGCCTCCTGTCGGAGGCTCTTCGCGGGAGTCGTGCGGTCCATGGCCCTTTTGTGGGGCACCGGTGTGAGCGCGTTCTTTAAGGCTGCGACCAGCCCGCGGATTGAACGCGTCCCAAAGGGTCATGGCCATTAGGCTGGTCCGAGGATACCGCGAAAAGTCCGAGTCTCCTTGCCGGACCACCGCCATGGCAAAAGTCCTCGTGCACATCTGCGAGTGGTGCAAGGAGGCGAAACGCTGGGACGTAACTCCGCTGCCGCGAGAAATCACGGCACAGTGGACAGAGCTCCAGCGGGATCTCTTGGCGGCATGGAGAGTGCGATTGTCGCAACCCAGCGCTGGGCACGCCACAATTGTGGCGATACGTCCCCTCTTTGAGGAGTGGCTAGAGAGGCGCCACGGCATCCTCACCTTCCGCCTGACGCAGGTCCCCATGGGGTACGGTTGTTTCGGGAGGTTGTTGTTCCGCATAAGGCGGGAGAAAACGCCCGGGTGTCACCACTGTCTGGATCGCCCAGAGGACACGGTGGAGCATACGGTGGAGATCTGCCCGGCTTGGGCGGAGCAACGCCATGTCCTCAAGGAGGTGATCGTCGGCGGCGATCTCTTGCGTCCGGCCCTGGTTCAGGCCATGGTAACAGAGCGAGAGTGCATGAGAGGCCGTCACTTCCTTCTGTGAAGCAGTAATGCTCGCAAAGGAAGGAGGCGGATCGCGTGAGGGGGACGCAAGTTTCGTGCCCTCGCGTCCCTAGTCACCGCAGGAGTCGCCCCGGGTGTCGGGAGTCGCAAGCCGACTTCCAGCCACCGTAGTCGCGGGCTTGCGGACGGTGAGCGATGGGTAGCTCGCCGTCCGATAAGGACCAGGCGGGTCGACGGCGCGTTGTGTTCCACCCGCGCCTCAAAGAGATGTCAGCACCAACTGACGGGGTCCGTTAGGGCCAATGCCTGCCAGGGTTGCGAGTTTGTCCGAAAAGGATATCCCACGGAAGGAACACAGGTGGGTTTTAGTCAGTAAAAGTCTGATACGCCCTCCCGCTCCGGCCAGAACGGGAGAAGTTATTTGACAATTTCCCATCAAAAAAAAAAAAAAACTTTTTTAAACCACACGACTACACACATCAATATGACGTTAACGCACTTACAATATCCGCCTGCGGGCACCTTCGCTCCGTAATTACTGGCATCATTACCAATCCCGGGTTAATTACACCACATTAATCCAGTGACATGAGCACACTAGAAATTATGTAATTTACACATATATTATCATTGGTATTCCTGCGGTCTGGGAATTCGGCTGATTAGGATTTTGTGGAGCGGTCGGAAAATACGTAATATTGAATAGCATTATTATGATGATTGCTGTTTGTTTGTGTCTCTCGTCTACCAGATTAAACACTAACATAATGCTATGCCTGATTTTCCAAAGGGTTAGGCAGAGGTGTACTTATACTACACTCACATTTCGCCTGCTAGGTTTAAGTCCCATGTAATAGGGGGCGAGCCTATTACCATCAACCGGGCACAAATCCAGACTCCGGGCTGCTACTGAGAAAATAGAATAACTGGATAGCAGATTGACCTTCTTGGGATTCGAACTCAGGCTGAGTATCAGCTCAGCAGTAGCTTGAGCAGCTGAGCTTGAGCTTGAGTAGCTTGAGCTTAAGCAGCAGCAGAGTGTTTAATCATTTTAACACCAACCAAATCTTACACGATCAGCAATATGGGTTCACCAAAGGACGTTGTACGACTGACGCCGGTGTAACCTTATTAAAACACATATTTACAGCGTGTAAGGAGGCCCAAGACGCCATAGGATTTTTTTGTGACCTCTCAAAAGCATTTGACTGCGTAAATCATGAAACCTTACTCTTGAAACTTGAGCATTATGGACTAGGTAGACTTGCGCTCAGTTTGCTAAAATCTTATTTAAATGATAGACAACAGCAAGTTCAAATTAATGGGGTCAATTCACTCGGTCTAAAAGTAGAAATGGGTGTACCACAAGGCTCGATATAAGGTCCTTTCCTATTTTTAGTATATGTAAATGACCTACCCCATTTATTAAAAAACCAACTACAAATGGTGTTATTTGCTGACGATACTTCTCTAATTTTTAAGATAAATAGACGTGCATCAAATCTTGACGACGTAAATAACGCCCTACCGCAGGTACAAAATTGGTTCACTGCTAATAATTTAGTATTAAATGGGAAAAAAAACTAAATGCATTAGATTTGCTTTACCGAATGATAAAAGTAGTGATTGTGACATAGTATTGAATAGGGAGAAATTGGAATTCATCGATAAAACTGTTTTCTTGGGGATCACGCTCGACTCAAAGCTGCAATGGGGTCAAATTCAAATTCAAATTCAAAAGTCATTTATTCAAACTAGGCTGAGAATCAGCACTTTTCTAACGTCAAAATTACATAAGACAGTCCCCCAAAACGCCCACCCTTCACCACTTCCTAGTGCATTAGCTGGGAAGAAGAAGTGGCGCAACAAACTCCCCAGCAGCACAGCTGTCTGTTCAGTTAGAAGAACAAAAAAAAAAAGATTCTATATAATAGTATTCAAAATAATTTACATAGCGCAACACAAAACATAATTTAAATTATTAGCCATAATTATGTTAGCTAGCACACGCCAATATACCACACAAAATCATCGAGAAATAAACTCAGGCAGAAATAAAAACTAAACGTAAACAGAACTTAACATCTAAATAAAAGCCTCCAGGCATAAAGGGTGTGCCCGCTTACATATAGTTGTAACTGGAAGTTATAAATGATAAACTAGGACTATCGAGATAAAATAAATAAAACAAACAGTTAATTACTAATAACAATAAATAATATGATCAATTGTCGAGGTCCCTAGCTAACCACATATTGCAATACAACTCATTAAAAAAACATTGTAATGAGTAGATTATGTCAACAATAAATTGAACTAAAATTAAAAATAGCTTGACTTATAAAGTCAAATAAAAAAATACAATTATATAAACTCATATAACTTGTCAGTAGGTAATCTGGAGAAAGAACATAAACATTGTCTTGAGTTAATCACAGCGACCTATTCTTATCATTTAAGTAGTCGTTTATAGAATAGTATGCCTTTGAATAAAGCTTGGATTTTACTTTCGTTTTAAATGCATTAAAAGGCAAATCTAGCAAAGAAGAGGGTAATAAATATAAAAAATATAAATTGTTATAAAAGGTTATACCAAGCCCAACAAATGAGTTATGATCCTTATGAAGCCGGTGAAAGGGAGCTCGTAGTCTGTCCTTATTTCTAGTATTAACATTGTGAAAATCACTGTTTTTAGTTTATAAGTGTATATTTTGCCTAATATATAATCATCCTCATTTAACATCTCTTGCAGGACGCCTAAGTTCAGCAGCATATGCTGTAAGAAAAATCCGTCAATTTACTGATGTATATACCGCGAGGCTAGTCTATTTCAGTTATTTTCATAGTATCATGTCTTACGGTATTTTAATATGGGGACGGGCTGCAAATATCGACTCTATTTTTATTCTGCAGAAAAGAGCCATCAGAGCAACGGTACCTTGTCAATATATCTATGAAAACATCATGTACGTTAGGAAAAATCTAAGTCTTTTCAGTAAAAGAGGTGATAGACACAATTATAGGACTAGAAATAGGGACCAATTGATTCAACCGGGTTTCAGACTGGCTAAAGTAGACTCATCCTTCATGGGGTACTGTTTGAAATGTTACAATAAAATACTTCCCCACATACTCCAATTGAATGAAACGAAATTTAAATCTTTTATGAAACGCACACTATGCTGCTAAGCATATTATAAGTTGGGGGATTACATCGACGACAAAAATGCTTGGCTCAACGCTGGTCCAGCTCCACAAGGGCGCATAAACTAATTGATTAGCATTCAAAATATTGTTGCAGCTGCTGAAGATTGTAAAACTATCTTTAGATTGTATAAATTCAATCTCTTACTATTATATATTTGCATAGCACATGTGTGAGCACTATGTCCCTACTTTACAGTTACCATTTACTGGGTACGTCTTTCATTGACTTGAGTGTGCCCTGGGGGTTCAAAGTATGTCATGCTCACTCAAATGTCTCGCTGGTGGTGGCGTGTGTGTTGGATCATTAAGTTCCCTTCAAAATGGTTGAGCTAAATGGTGCTGATGCATGCGTCATGTTCGTGAACGGGCGCCGTCAGTGGGGACTGGTCATCTCTTAGCTGCCACGGCTTATTTGAATTTATTTTAATTTTTGAATTGTTTTTGATTTTATTTTTACTATTGACGCTTTTAACGTGCACGTCTTTTTACATTGTTCTCACATGTATAATTACAACATGGATGATGTAACCAATATTTTGTAAAAATATTCTAATTTAAAAGAGTGTCCGTGGAGTTTCATGCCCGTTCTTCTCCATAGGAACCTACTACGCGTTGGAATGGGCAACTAGCTTCATATTTCTGACTGACCGACCCCTTGACAATTCAAAAGTACCTGTAATTGGTTTATTTGAAATAAATGCTTTGAGTTTCAGTTTGAGTTTGTACGTCATGTTTTGGAAAGTTGTGAAATTGAGGTTTATATAATTAAATGGCTATAATTGAATATGTTGTGTTCAAATGTTTACTATACAATACATTGTATTCAATACAGGTATTTGTAAAGGAAAATTTTACTTAGTGAGTTTGTGAAGGTTTACCAAGGGGAATGACCGGATTAACCCTTTGTAAAGATAAAAAAAATCTTTTGTAATATTTTGGGGACCAACGATAACATTTTCTCGGTAGGGATTTGATAGATTTTGAATTATCGGTCGGTAACCCTTGGCGTGGAGGTTTAAGAACCCGCACCGGATTGTGGGTTCAAAGTCTGGCAAGTAATAATATTAATATTTAAAAGAGTGTCCGTGGAGTTTCATGCCCGGCAAGTAATAGTATTAATATTTAAAAGAGTGTCCGTGGAGTTTCATGCCCGTTCTTCTCCATAGGAACCTACTACGCGTTGGAATGGGCAACTAGCTTCATATTTCTGACTGACCGACCCCTTGACAATTCAAAAGTACCTGTAATTGGTTTATTTGAAATAAATGCTTTGAGTTGAGTTTGAGTTTGAGTAGCGCTTGCAACCTATAGACCAACACACACTAATAAATTAGTAATACTAATAACTACTCAGTCTTAAAAGAAACGATTATTTTAAGTATTTGAAGAGGAGCTTTAACTTTGGTCATAGTTGGGTTTCCGTTTTTATAATTTTTATTTTTATTATTTTGGCGTTATAATATACAATATATTTTTTAAATTAATAATACGTCCTTTGCCCTTTCATTTGATACCCAACGATACCTCATTTGTCAAATTATAATGAGTAGTTTAGAAGTTATGAGGGCACAGATGAACCTATACACAAAATTATAACCCTCCTTTTTGCTTTGCCGTAGTCGGATAAAAATACTTGTAAATACCTAACATTTTGCCAAGTTTTTGACATTGATTCTCGCACAATGAAGCAACAGAGCATGCGATTAGATTTTGAACGCGGGAATATGTCTTTCGGCTCACACAGAAAAATCAAAATGTTTGTCAACATTTATCTTATAATTATTTTTTTTATAATAACTAGAAATGTTGTATATTAACTAAATAAGTTGAGATCTTTAAAGTAAAACTGAAAATTAAATTTTACTAGTGTCATTTGCACAAACAATAATTGTTCATTAAAATAATTGTTTATTTCATTCACCGACCATATTAATAAACAGACGAAACCGAACTGCCCTGAAAAACAGTTCATAGACTCATAACAATAATTAAAACAATAGCTAAACAAAAGCCCAGTCCTCTAATATCACTAAATAAATAAATTACGTTATGGGCACGTATAAAGTTTAATAGGTCCCGATATAATTAAGTTACAAACGTACGAACTGTAATACCTTTAGTTTGCAAATTAGAATTAGCATTTTATTGTATTTGGTCACATCGTTATTTTCACCCTTTATTATAACTCTGTTATAGTGATAATTGATAACAGGGGTACTCGTCCATATCGATTTGAGCGTAATATTCGGGTTATCCGGTCAACGGTTTAACTTGAAACAAGTTATTTTAGTAAACGGTATTTTGTGAAAAAACTGGGTTTATTTCAATGCTGTTAGTTTCTATTTTGATGTGAAGTTCTTTGATGAAACGAGTTGTGTGTTTTTTATGTCTTGGATTGGGGTAAGTAATATATGATATATTTACAAAATCTCTAAGATATAACAACTGAATCAATAATTGTATTTGATGTAATGATCAGTTAATATAATAAACGATTGATATAATTTTAAAATAACTATTTTTTATAAGCATAACATACATTGAATATAAAATCGTTTGATATACCACTCAAAAGACATAAAACTTATTTAGTCTAATATGATCAAAACCCCTAGTTAAAAACAAAAAACAAAATTGCTTAAATACACATTAGAACTTAGTCTAATTAATTGATAATTTGTAGCCTGTAGATAGCTTAACAAATATAACACTGGTAAACAGTAGTTTTGTTTTATGAAGTTTCATACCTGATTTTGTACGATTCTGTCACGCTGATACCAAATCTGTTATCTATCAGTTTTTCTCTAGCAGCTCTAGTTTTTGAAATATTAACATATTACATTTTTAGCGAAAAATATTCGAATTATAAAATGAAAAACTGTTTCTCTAACCTAACATAACCACACACGAAAAAAACTTTCTTTAATAAGATTTCCTTGCATGAATCGAAACTTCAGCCTTGTTTTGAATGCTCCATCAGTAATCAGCCATCATATTTGCATTCCAACGACCCTGGTATCGTTCTTCCATCGTGCGACTGTCGTGATGAAAACGTTCTCCTTGTTCTTCGCATAAATCGCCGAAATTTTCTGGGAAGCGGTATAAATAGCTGGAGAGAAAGTGCATCTTGATGCTCATGTTAAATCCTAGTCTTTGAAAGTGCAACATGACCTGCTCAATGCGTTACATGTAGATGTAGTCTGGAGACTTTTTATTTCCTAAGAAATTTTGTACATCCATCCATGCAGATTTCTCTTTATCTGTCATACAGATCTCTAATCAAATCATCTAGGTCAACTCATTTTGGTTGAATGGTTTAGGTTCGGACGTACTCGGGAAAGAAAAGTCATTTAGGGGTATGAGGAACAGGGTGTAAAGTTCACTCATCCACCATAGAAAAGGGAGGATCCTCCGACCAGACGGGTGTCGTGTCTGGCGGGCAGCTGCCCGGAGGTTGAAGTCGGGAAGCTTGTATATATGTTTATCGCGCGGTAAACTCTAATTGCGCGATGCAGGATTTGTGTGACGTCAGGATGTTGTGTGACGTCAGGTCTTTGATGCGTAGTTCGCATGTAGCGATGTAGATGCCGCTACAGTCACTATCCTCATCATCACTGGCTTCTGAAAGAACTTGTAGTGTTACATTAGAAGTACTAGGTTGTGTATCAGCCACAGGTTCTTCGCTGGTATTTAGAATTGGTCTAATAGCTGATCTTAAATTACGATTTGATTATTTATCGATTTTACGATTTTTGCGGTTTATTCCGGTAATATTCACAACACAAAAATAACAGTCATCGTGATGATTAGTCGATTCACGCCAAATCATAGGACTTTTGCACATCAAAGCAGGTCTTTTTTTACTAGCTCATAAACGCAATGATGTTACGCAACTACCACATACAAAATTAGGGATCCATGGTTTACTAAACACTTGTAATTGCATCCCAAAGAAGTCCAAGTAGGCCTTTTTTATAATTTCAGACGCACTTAAACGACATTCTCGAAACATGTATTCACCACATACAGCACAAAAATTATTTGGATCGTTTAAGCAAGTACTTCTTAAAGTAGACATATCGATTTATTTGTGGAATTTAAAAAAAATCTGGAAGAAAAAAAAAAAATTGTAAGCCGAGTAACGAAATTTTAAGAAGTACCTGTATCACAAAAAAAAGAGCTGCTAGAAAAAAAAAACCGGCCATGTGCGTGTCGGACCACGCACAATGAAGGGTTTCGTAGTTGGGATGAATTTATCCCAAGAACAAACTTAACATTGTAGTTGAAAAACATGTTCTCCCATACGGAATGTATAGAAGATCATGTTTTTCAAACCGCAAATTTAAGTTGGTCGATTATTACTCGGTAACCTGTACAGCCTACTTAGCTCTCATAGTTTCCCTTTTAATTTCGTTATATATACTCGTACTACTGCTGTGAATTTTTTAACAAGTCCAAGTACAACCATTTAGCTAGAAGAGGGGGGGACACTTGACTCTAACAAAAAAATTCAGTTAATAGCTTAATATTTCGCAAATGGATCTCTGAATCCAAAAATGGTTTTGACAAACTAACTTGAAATACCTTTCTAACAATACCCCATAACATGGGGTAGATGAGGAAAAAAACCATCCCCACTTTAAGGCTTGTGCAGACCAGCGCGACTTGTCGCGCGACGCGACACGAACAATACAATTTCTAAGAAAACTTCATAGTATAACAATAACCTGTGTCGCGTCGCGCGACAAGTCGCGCTGGTCTGCAAATGCCTTTACGCGTAGGGGAAGTACCCTAGATAATATATTTTTCGTTATTTAATTTTACCAATTTGTCGGCATGATTAATATGTATACATATGCCTAATGACAGCTTTCTAGTACTAACCGTCTCTGAGCTAAGCCGCGGACAGACAGACGGAGATGGCGAAACTATAAGAGTTCCCTGTTCACTACGGAACCCTAAAAAACTGAGGTTAGATATGAAATCAGCGGACTCAAATAACTAAGAAACAGTTTAAAATCTTCATAGAACAAAAAAAAGTTTTTTTTTTTGACCATTGTTATTGTTATTTGTCATGCACTTGTGTGCATAATCTTGTTCAGTTAAATAATTATTTATTTATTTAAAAATGGATTCTTACTAGTGTGAGACATACAAAAGTTCAAAGGGCTTCATCGCTCGCTCGCCTTAGCGCATTAATGGCCACTGTTTTAACCTAACCTAACCCAAATTATTCACCAACAATAGAGGGGATCTGGCGATCGGCGGCCGCCCCCGCGACACGCTCGTTTCGCTCGCTCGCCATTGCGCGTTAATGGTCACTGTTCTAACCTAAGCTAACCCAAATTATTCACCAACAATTGAGGGTGGCGCTCGGCGGCCGCTCCCGCCTTAGCCTTCTAAACTATCATATCCGACTTGGATTGCTCTGAATCGGGGTATTAACCATAATGATGGTATCAATATATATTTTAAACGAGAGACCTAATAATTTTCGATTAAATAAACGTTATATCCAATAACGTTATACGAAATAAGTTTTAGAGTATATAAACGTTATATGTAAAGAAACTATACCAACAGTCGGTATATCTCACGTTTATTCAACTTGTGAACGCTATTGAAATGAAAATATACCAAATAACTTTCTATGATATGAGACGCACCCCTTGAATTGACCTACATGTATATGTGAATAAATTAAAATAGCTAGTAGTAGTTGGCGGTGCTTAGGGGAGGCCTATGTTGGGCACGCCACAATTGCGGCGATAAGTCCCCTCTTTGAGGAGTGGCTTGAGAGGCGCCATGGCGTCCTCACCTTCCGCCTGACGCAGGTCCTCACCGGACACGGTTATTTCGGGAGGTTCCTGTTCCGCGTAAGGCGGGAGGAAACGCCCGGGTGTCGCCACTGTGTGGATCGCCCGGAGGACACGGTGGAGCATACGGTGGAGGTCTGCCCAGCTTGGGCGGAGCACCGCCGTGTCCTCACGGAGGCGATCGGCGGCGGCGATCTCTCGCGTCCGGCCCTGGTTCAGGCCATGGTTCGGAGCGAGAGTGCATGGGAGGCCGTCACCTCCTTCTGCGAAGCAGTTATGCTCGCGAAGGAGGAGGCGGAGCGCGCGAGGGAGATGCAAGCTGCACGCCCTCGCGGCCCTAGTCGCCGCAGGAGACGCCCCGGGCGTCGGGAGTCCAGAGCCGACTTCCGGCCACCGTAGGCGCGGGCTTGCGGACGGTGAGCAATGGGCAGCTCGCCGTCCGATAAGGACCAGGCCCGTGTCGACGGCGCGTTGTGTTCCACGCGCGCCTCAAAGAGATGTCAGCACCAACCGACGGGGTCGAAAGACCAATGCCTGCTGGGGTTGCGGGTTTGTCCGAAAGGGATAACGCGGCCCCGGCACACAGGCAACGGAAGGAACACGGGTGGGTTTTAGTCAGTAAAGTCTGACACACCCTCTCGCTCTGCCCAGAGCGGGAGAAGTCATTTGATGATTTCCCACCCTCAAAAAAAAAAAAAAAAAAAAAGGGGAGGCCTATGTCGAGTAGTCGACGTCTTTCGGCTGAAATGACGATGAAAATGAAAGTAAAGTAGGATATGTAGGGATTTCAATGTAGATCCTGTGTGAAACCGAAGAAAGACTAACTTATAGTACATACGAAGTTACTGATTTTACAAGATACCTACTCTTCAAAAGAAGATACAAGTAGAACTGAAAAAATCACATTGTTATAATTCATCTTACTTGAAACTGCCAACTTAGTGCTCAATAATCCCATCTTTTAACCTTTCAATTCCTTCATAAATCCCAAAGAAAACTGAGAAGCGGTCTAATCAAAAATATCAATGTCCTAACCGATAATCTAAAGTAGGGGCAAGTAACGTCTTGTTGAGGCACTTATCTGACGGATCAAAGTTACCGGTACCGTCGAGCACAACCGCTATCAGTGCCCCAGGGATTAAGATCGCTGTGTCTGACTGTACCTACAGATAATAGAAGCTGTTCGATAGTTCCTTTGATGGGATCAAATAATTGGAAAGTTTTCTTTTAGTAAACAAGAAGGATCGCTGTTATTTTCTTCTTTGAATTAGCGCTTTCGGAAAAACAATGTACATCAAGACTTATTTTCATTCATGTAAAAAAAAAAAAAAAAAATTATTACCACTGCTCAAAACGGTGAAGGAAAACATCGTGAGGAAGCTGACATGTCCTAGAGCCAAAAAATTTTAGACATGTAACATCCGCCCACCCGCCTGGTCTACTCCCTCTCACAGAGAGGAGAGCTGTGTCCCAGCAGTGGGAACATTGATTATGCTTATAATAGAGCTATGATCATATAAATCATTCAGATACGAAACAACAATCTTGAATTTAATTCCACCATGCAAATTCAATCAAATGTCTCAGTTTTAGGTGCTCTAACAAGAGTGTTTGTTCAGTATCATGATGCCAATTTATGTCGGATTAAGTCATCTCGCTATTAGTTAAGCCTTTGTTTTAGCTCGTAGGTCAACGGTTTAGTTTACCTATAGGTATGTCTTACTTTGACGAGTTATGTTAGTTTTTAACGGTTTATGTGTGGTTTTCCTTAACCCTGTATTGGGATTTGCGTCTTTTTTGGGAGAAAGTAGTTCCTGCTAAATCCAACATTCAACTGACGGCACCTACCGGAGTTTGACTTTACGATGTCGAAACAGGCTAGCTAGGTTGCTATTTAATTCCTACTTATAAGGTCTCATGTTTCATGACAACTGCACCGTAGTTTTACGAAATAGTAGCTTTACTAATAAAGAAGGAAAAATACAAATAACTGGAGAAACAGGAAAACATCAATTTACTCTTCTGAACTCCCTGTATCAATGTCACAAAGAGGCAGTGCAAGGCCTCTTTAAGGCCCTTTTCTCACTGGTCAGTACGTTTGCGGTGCGGAATCAGCATGCTCGGTATACTCGGTACCGAAAGCCTTTATTACCGAGTGCCTATATTTCAATGAACTAAGCGGTACTGCAAAAATAATACCGAAAACATAACGCAGTAAATGAAAGCAGTGCGGTATCGTTTCGGTATATAGAGCATACTATACCGCACTGCTGATACCGACCCATGAGGAATAATTAAAGCAGTGCGGTATCGTTTCGGTATACCGAGCATACTATACCGAAACGATAACGCACTGACCAATGAGGAAACGGCCTAAGTTTAAACAAATTATTTTACTAGCTTATCTTTAAAAATTTAAACAGTACACTTATTTATGTTAATGAGCACTTTTCCGGAGAACTACTGCTATAAATTAGGAAAATAGGTTTCTTTATTACTTTAGTACTTAACGTTTAAGCATCTTTAAATTAAATATTGTGCTGAGTAAGTTTATAAATTAGGTAAAAGTATAACGGTAAAATAATATTTAACAAGATTTAAAAACTCTTAATATTGGCAAATCTAAAAGGATTTGTTTTTTTAACTAATTTGTTTGTGTCAAACCTTGATTTGAATAAAGAAAGTTGCACATATTAAGAATATGTAAATCTTACCTACATTCCCACAGAAACTTATTATAGATACTATTCATCTTATCTTCTAAATCTACTATTATCCATAATTTTCACGTATTCCATAGTGCAAACCTCCTGTCCAGCCGATTATCATCATCCTAATAATTTCACGACCGTGTCAGCATCGTAGCTCTCGTCACGGCGTAGCAGCTGGGTTTGCGTAGCTGCGGTGCTACGAGCGTAGCAGAGATTGTTTGCTAAACGTTATCTAAACTAGTTATATCGATTTATAGGTTTGCCGATTCCGTAGTTTAACGTTTACAACTAGTATTTGCATGAGTTGCATGAGTATTTCGTTTTGCAAATACCGCAAACAAATAAATTTGCTGCAGTGCCTAAAAAGCATAATTTAAATAAATTTCTACATAAACAATAATTTTGTTGGGATTTTGGAAGCAATTACTATTTTGCGTTACGACGCTACCAAGCTAGTCTGAATAAAATAATGGTAGACACATACTACCTGCAGTGTTGTCTCTCCTTCTCCCTTCAAATGCATCCAAAGGTTGTCTTCAAAACATCGCTTTTAGCGATAAAGAGAAGTTCTACATTTATATCTGTAATTCATAAACACATTCATGTGCATATTAAATTTGAGTATTTTATAATATATGCTATATTTGGATATGTAGACGTATGCCAAACTGTGTCGTGTAGATAACAATGTACCTAAACCCTTCTCTGGAGTCCTAACTTACTTGTGAATCTGACGTATCAAATCTGCTATAGACACCATTTAGATTTAGGGGCTATGTGCAAATGGACTAGCCAATATAACTTATCGGTAAGTGTATCTTTAGATTCTGAGAGTTACAATAGCCTACAAATACACTTTCTGTTGATGAATTTGGACAAAGGTGTTATCCTAGAATTGAAATATGATCTAAAAGACACTTCAATACTCGCAACGGTATTAAGGGTCGATTTTTCAATCTAGATAACGTATATGTGAGTAACAAAAATTGCAGTTTAACAACTTTCTATATAGAAAATATGTCAAACCGCCAGAAAGTTATGATGATTCAAAAATCGGGCCTAACTGCAGTAAACATACGTGTAGGTCTTTCTGTGACAAATAAACCTTTTTTTTCTCCGTTTCTAAGTAGTAGCTATATTTCATTACAAATAAATTTAAAATCCCGTTGTTCTTTCATGCAAAGTAAAATTCCGTTACGTGTAAAGTATAATTATAACTTGTATCTTCAGTCTTGATACTCATTATTGACGGCATTAACGTTATCAGAGGTAAGATGAAGCAATGAACCCGAAGTCTTAACCATCTCGGCACGTTTACGGGTTGATTAACGAAAAACTCGTCAATTATGGTCCCTTCGAGAAACGTGAGGGAATTGTATCAGAAAATACAGTATAGCTTCATTGTGGGTGGTAAATGTTGAATGTGTTAAAAATATACGTACACGTCAACTCTATAAATCTAGTTGTAAACACCTAGTAATGTGTTCGAAACATATCAACCAAAATTTATTAACCTAGTTTTGTAAACGCCATAAGCTAAATGTATTATGGGATAATCTCACTTGTGAATGCAATATCGCTTTTTTTACTAATTATAATTTTGTGTATCATGTCGTGACACGAGTGTGGTCGGACAAAGTGTTATTGGGTTTTGTCATCTGGAATTTCTCAGTTGCAGCCTGTAGTCTCGATTTGTGCCCGGTTGATGTCAATAGGCTTGCCCCTTATTACATGGGACTTGAACATAACTGGTGAAATGTGGGTGTACGAGATAGTTCACCCACATTTCGGGGTCATTTCAGGGCTTAGGCAGAGGTGCACCTATGTGCATCTCTGCCTAACCTTTCGGGGAATACAGGCCTGATGTTATGTTATGTGATAAGTTATAATTAAGTGAGTAAGTTTAGCCTAGCGGTTTTATAATCAGCATTATGTATAAGAAAAATTAACAAGTATACCATGCGTACTGCATATTTGATCTTGTAAATACACTACTAAATGTAAACGGTTTTTTGAGCGTCATGCAGCGATCAGTACACCCATAATCAAAATGGAAACTTTTACGACTGATGTAAGACTTCCTGTAGATTCTATCTGTATCAGAGATAATCTGTCCCAGAATTAGAATATGAAAACGTACAACTAAAAATCTTCCTCAGAACCTCATAAATGAAGGAAAAATGTAATTAGTAAGTGGGTGGAGCCGCCGAGGAGGCGATGAGGTGAGGAAATCAGGAGGCGGTGCGTGACGCGGCGGAGGTGATAACATTCCTGGTTACGTCGGCCGCGCAGACCACATTCAACCTGTTACGTGACGGCGGTTTGTTCCGCGGTGGAGGTTTACACCGAAAGTAACCGTTTAGTATTATTTCGTGTAGAAGTAGGCTTGTAATCGTCTCATTTCAAGGCTAAGACGTTTTAACAGAGATGTAACGGATATGGATATTGTCGGTTGTAAGCCATTGAGAACAGAAGGCCAATTCTCGTACATAAAAACCGATCACATTTAAGTCGCAATCTGTCAAATTTGTCAAAAATGTTGGTCAATTGCTTGTATTTTTGACAGATTGTGAATGAGATGCGAATGCGAACGTTCTTAAAAATAACGGGAATTGCCCCTCAGGTTTCCTCTCAATGTTCTACTTTGTTGTAACTTGGTAGTTTACAAAATTAAATAAGAAAGTACATACCTAGGTAAAAACCGGCCAAGTGAGAGTCGGACTGGCACACGAAGGGTTTCGTACCATTTTAAGATCAAGCAAAAACGCCGAAAAAGCACGTTTCCTATATGGGGACCCCCTTAATTATCAACGTTATTTAATTTTTATTATTTGTTGCATAGTGGCAATAGAAACAGAAAATCTGCAATTGCTGAGCGATGGCCGTTTTGCGTGGATGTGACGCATATTTTCCCCCAAATTGTTTATTTTCGTGTTTTGTTCTTTCCTTGTGTCATGTGTACCGCAAATAAACGTATTTTCTTTCTTTTCTTTTCTTTAATTGAAAATTACAACTGTCTACCTATTACGGTTCATGAGATACAGCCCGCTGACGGACAGACAGACAGACGGATGGATGGGCGGACAGCGGGGGCTAAGGGTCTCGACAGACGGACTGCATTATAACTGTACTCCGACTGCAAATTTGCTGTTTGAATGAGTTAGTACGACTGAATTGGTTTGCAGTTTTTTTGTACAAACTCCATTGAAACTGCAAATTTGCAGTCCGTGTGTCTAGAGCCTTAGTAATAGGGTTCCTTTTGGCACCATTCGGGTACGGAACCCTAAAAAGGGTCTTTTGAAAATGATTTTAACCCGCAGTTTTGTGCTGTAAAGTCAACATCTGTATCTTCAACCTTACTGCTGCCGCAACTTATTAACAACGGAATTCAAATTACTCGAGTAGATAGATACCTAAATTCTTTCTTTTGCCAGGTATGTAAACATATTTAATCAACTGGCTCTGGCAGTACTTATTCATTACTAAGGTAGCTAGCTGATAAATGGTTAAAATAGGTTTTTATTTTTATTATATTTATGTTTTACATAGATGCTTTTATAGAGAAAGTTTTTGTTTGAGAAAGGCCTTGCAGACTGTAGATTTGTTGACCATTTTCTATATTATTAAGTACCTGGTACTTGTTGGCAGGCCTAAACTGTCCTCCCATACCTATTTACTCTGTAATTTAAAAACATTGTATTTTTAAAAGAGTAACCGTGGAGTTTCTTGCCGGCTCTTCTCTATAGAAAACGACCAATTGGAACCGTGCACCTAGCTTCTGACGTTTCTTAAGTGCCCATGTAGGAGCGTGTGATTTTTTTTAAATGTTTATATTTAGTTACGTACAATGTTTGAATGAATACTGAATTTGTACCTAAGAACATACAAGTTCAGTACCGGACGTCGATTTCATGACCGGACAACGGCTTAGTGGACAGTACACGTTGTAATCCCGCAGTGACTCTATTTACGGAACATATTGGATGCTCCTAGATACGGCACAACATAGTACGGTTGTTCCTTACTCCGGTACACCAGTAACGGAATTATTTGGGACAAACTCCGAGCGAGTTGTACGGTTTTCAAATTGTTCAAAACATGTAACTCGGTTACGCGTGATGGAGTTTGACGTGGATGCGGGTTTAGCTGTTGTAATTATTATGTACGGCTTTTGATAAAGATAAGTGTTATATCGTCCAGGAAATAGTAGAATAAATTCGGGGATTTGTTGTTATATTCGACCTAGATCAAATTATTTACTTATTTATTTGATTTACACGGCTTAATTTTCGCGCGCATTTTTTGCGGGACTTAGTCGGTTAAGACATCAATGACATAAAGCAAAGTAAATAATTATAAAAAGTACAAATATAATATATAAACGAATAACAACAATTAAATACGATTATTGTAACGAAAATGAAGGCACATAACCATAAAATTGTCAAATTTCTTATCGAACACATCGCAGTCCGGGTTGGCTTCCACGAGCTTATTTAATGCGGTCAACACGCGCGGTAGGGGAGACGCAGAACGGGCTGCTGTCCGACACGAAGGCACGCCTAGCAGTCGATGTTTTCTGTCACGGAGATAATTATTCGGCGTGTAGAGTCGAATCAGCTCATTATGGATGACAGCCGCATCCGTCACACTCTTCCACACTTTGAGCATAACACCTACCTGGCCACATGCCCTTCTGGTCTGCAGCGGATGATATTACAGACATCCTAAGAGGAACTTGGTAGGATAGAGGTAGAGATAGCAACCGAGAGTACTTCTGTAAAGAAAACGCAGGAATGATTTTCGCACTTTTTCTAGAAGAAGTGCATACTTTGCTTCGTGCGGATTCCATACAGAAGAACTAGCTTCTAACTTGGTTCGGACAAGTGTGCTGTATACGAGCCTTATTTCATACTCGTATAAAATTATACTCTAGGCCTCGTCCGGAAAGATAAGTGTGGAACTACAAATGGACAAATACTTATCTCTTCGGGCTAGGCTATCATATAATTATGATATAACTTCACTTACAGGTAAGTTAATTTAATCACTACTAATACAACACTTTTACTCCTCGTGCATAGTTTCACAACTAAAAAGATTTACAATAAACTTACAGGTAAACATTAACACGGGCTATATCAATTATGAAGATAATAATAAACATTGCCTGTTAATGACAGGGTATTGTCACAAGAGTATCATAAAAAAAAACAAAACAACAAAGTAATAGAGTCGGGAATAATTTCGAACTCAAGACCTATTCCAACAATCCTAGCAAAATTTAACACCTCTCTGGACTTAGGTTCAATTTTCTGATGATAAAAAAATCGGCCTTTAGGGTTACAAACCAGGAGCCGCTGTACAGCAGCTCTTGTCATGGTATGTCAGCAGTGAATTCACTTATTCCATATCAGTAATGTTAATAAAATACATAATTAGTAACCAATCCTATAAGCTAGTGTCACAAACTGTTTTGTAGCGAATTAACAAACGGTTTGCGGCGGTCTGTCGCGACCAATGGCGATCCGCTGATTGATATTTATAACCTCGCATTTATGCAAATATTTAATGTGGTTTGTTTTGTGAAAATATTTTAGTACTTTGGAAAAATACACACACTGTCATACAGTTTGTATTGCTATTTTATTGTCCTACCTAATCCTCCCACCTAAAAAATATTCGTTTATCTAATAATTATTAGTACAGCAAACTATAAATATATTAAAAAACCCTAATTATCATCATTGGATTTAGTTCAGAAGACAGTTTTCAAAGTTTCCTCCCTCCTTCTATTTTGCTGTGGCCGACAGGGTCCATATTGATCTCATAATTACCACCTAAGTTCACATTGTGGAATGCAATAAACGATTGAGTATTGAGTGATCGATTCCGACTATCTAAAGTGGTAACTTTCATAGGGACACAATAAAATGCCTTTTGAGTATAACAATAACCTGTTACTCTTGATTCTTTTCTTAGTCTGTATCATCTGTAACCACCCAATTTTATAAAACTCTAACTAAGAACCTTACTGACATGCAAATCTTATCCTGACACAATCAAAGAACAATAAGCAAAAATCACGTTTCCAAACTCTAACCACAAAATCATCCATCAAAACTTAGATCACGCGTTAAAACAGTTATTATTCGTTGCGCGTGCGTCAGAGCACGTAGAGTAATTCTGTTGGGCGTCTTTGTCGCGGCGACAAGGAAGTTTGCAAGCGACAAACTCTCAAATAATACGTGCCCCAGTTGCCGTCTGCTTGCGATTCCGCCGGCGACTGTCGTATCATCTCGCGTTACCTAAACTTGTAAGTTGTTCGGAGTTGTCGCATGTTCGATGGGAAGCTTTAGCAAAGTTTTTGTTTGTTGAATACAGTGTTCGTTATGTTTGTGTTTGGAGAAGTAAAATGTTGAGTTGTGCCTGCGTAGTTTATTAAAAACCTTGAATTTAACTTTGGTTTTCAATAATTTGTTAGTTTAAGCCGTGTGCCCGATGGGATATCCCATCGGCAAAAATGGCGAACTTCCACACAGACTCTTCTTTAACCCCTTTAAACTTGGGGTGTACTTTAAAAAATACTTCCTTAGTGCTCACATTCGTTATAGAAGGAGATCTTGAGTAAAATTTCATGTTTCTAGACCTAGTGGTTTAGGCTGTGCGTAGTCTGCCAATGTATTAATAAATTTAAGAATTTGATCAAGTAGAAGATGCACAAGTACAGACAAATGATACGTCTGTTTTTTATCACATCAGTATTAGGTACTCCCAGTACCGAATACTTATGTGATAAGGGCTCTTACATTCACTTCTAAGTGTAGGTAAATAGAGCGCAAATATCGAATTGAGTGGAGGAAGTATACGCAGTTCCATGCATCAGCATAATATGAGACACAGTTGCGTCCGAATTTAAACTTGTTTTAGAATCTCGAACCCAAGAAAACTTGTGTGTATATGAGACAAAATACTATTAGGTAATATAAGTTCGAAGTTAATACCATTGATCAAAGCTCGATGAAAGAGATTAACTTGAAATAATGTAGGTGGAACAAGTATATTGATTGTGGGAGTAAGTATAATCCAACATACACGTCAACTCTTAGCAATCGTTTATTAATTAACATACGTGGGGGTGTGGCCTTTCAAAATAATATTTATTTTACCTGTTCTGATGTACATCTCTGTGTGCCGTGGGTGTAGGTAGATAACTGATGTGAACGAATAATTTGTTAACGAATATAGATATATTAAATTGTAGGAGGTACAAGTGGTACACTTTGCCACTAGTCTTCAATCATGCTACAGAAAGTTACGCTATTTCACGCGTAAAAATCATTGCGGATAGTAATTATTGCGCATTGCGTTGGAAAAAGCTATCAGGTATATTTTTTATAACTAAGTATATTGCTGTATGCACTCTGGAATCAGACTCTTGGTACTTTCAGTGCGAATAGAGAGAGTTGAAACTAAATATCGAAGAAGTAATCATCGCAAGTTTCATAATTAGCTCACTACGAGTATAACATACGAACTTCAACAAAACACTAACAACAACAAAGAACGCTAAAAACACCCAAAACCCGCCTAATTATAACTGAGTCAAAGCGTTTGCTCTTGAAAACGTTGCCTGTTCCGTCGCAATCAGCTGGCCGGTAGCCGCCCGGTCGCCGGTCGCCGTGGTTGCGGTCCACTGCGCGCTTCTGTGCAGTTGACACTGCTGTGACACGGGCTAAGCGCGCAATGGAAGGTACAAAGTGACCTCAAACAGTTCACCTGCTTTGTTGTTGCAGAGTGATTGATTGATTGATTTTTAAAGGTCTTTATTAAACAGAAAGGTTAATACAAGTTAACAAAAAGATCTTATTCTAAATGTAAACTAACATAATCCGAGCAATGTTAAATCGGCTAAATCACCTCTTTTAACATACAACATGTATGATTGTTACTTTGACTACTAATTTAATAGATTCGAGTACATAATTTATGATAGTGCTGTTATGTAGGGTTTGCAGACCCACATTTTTTTAATTAAATTACCCATTTTGAAATGATTAAATTGTTACATTATTAAGTAGGTATTGTAGATTATTGTAAAAAAACACGAAAATAAAAGCATATAAACATAATGTAATGCACTAGTAGGTGACAGCAATCACGCTGGACAGGTGGTAAGTGAGCTAACGTTAATCCACCAGGAAATGATGATGAGGCAGTTTGTACTTGTCATAAGTCCTGGCATAAGGTCGGGTTAACCTACTGTTACCAATGTGTGAGACCAGAGTGTTGCGATGACATGGATTATTAAAGAGGTAGAATTTTCGGGACACTTTCAGAATGAAATCCTTTAGAGGTGGAAACTTGATATCGGTATGTAGTTGTTTAAGGTTTGTGTAAAGAGGTATGTTGAATGCTATTTTGAGTGCTTTGTTCTGAATGACCTGGAGTTTTTTGTAGTTAGTGTCACTAATACTACTCCAGACAGGGGATGTGTATGTCATACAAGGACGAACCAGTGTGGAATAAATGCGTAATTTGGTTTGAGGACTCAAATTAGATTATTACGATTAAGGATTGGTTTTAAGCTTGTAAGGGATTTAACGCCTTTTAAACGAAGTTTTTCCATATTTTTTAACCAGCTTACTTTATCATCTAAAGTTGTTCCTAAATACTTGACCGATTTCTTCCACGGGAGCCTTTAATTTTAACAAAGCGGGTGGGAAGTGATCACTTTCTTGAAAACACAATAATGTCCGTTTTGGTGGAATTCACTTTTAGCTTCCATTTAGTGAAGTAGTCTAGGAGAAGATCAAGCGAAAGTTGCAGTCGTTGAATGACTAGGTCTAGATCGTCAGAAGAGGTGTATGTTGCAGTGTCATCGGCGTACATCGAGATTCGTTAGCCTTTGCTTCGGAATATCATTGAGATACAAAATAAAGAGGTACGGTCCCAATATTGATCCTTGTGGTACTCCGGCAGAGAGTTGTCTCTGTTTGGATGTTTGATTCTCAATAGCCACTAGAAAAGTTCGTTCACCCAAATATGACTGGAGAAGCTTAACAAGGGATAAAGGGATGTGGTTGATAATAATTTGTGTATTAAACCCGCGTGCCAAACTGTATCGAAAGCCTTTTCGATGTCTAGCAGCACCATACCTGTGCATTTGTTATAGTTGAGGTTGTCAACAATGTGCTCAGTAACTCTAGCCAGCTGTTGGACTGTGCAGTGGGATTTGCGGAATCCGAATTGTTCTGGGATAAGAAGATGCTCAGTAAGTTTGTAGAGGCGGCTCAAAATCAGGGACTCAAAAAGATTAGCCAAACTTGGGAGGAGGCTTATAGGCCGGTAGCTAGAAGGAATTGTTTCATCTTTGCCAGGTTTCTTAATAGCAATAACTTTAGCTAGTTTCCAAGAGGAAGGAAAGTAAGTCAGTTGAAAACAGCCATTAAAGAGTTTGGTGAGGAGGACTACACATTTTTGTGATAAGTTTTTAAGCAAAGAGTTGTCTGTTCCGTCCATACCTGGAGCCTTGCGAGTTTTCAAGGCATTCAACAGATTGTGAATTTCTTTGGGTCTCACTGGAAATCTTAAATCATTTATTTTGTACCTGTTCAGTATATCGGTCGATTCTCTAACAGCAGCATCAGTTTCTGGGTCACTATTCCAGTCTCTAGTTAACATAACGTTTTGTAGAAAAGCGTCTGCTAATGTATCACATTGCTCCTGAACGGATGACGTTAGGGCATCATTTGACGACTTAAGTGGGGGAATTACTGTAGGTTTAAAGTTGAGTGATTTGACTATACGCAATAAATCCGAGGCGGGGTTATCCACTTTGGAAAGTTTCTTATTCCAGATCTCATTGTTGTGATTAAGTAATAAATGTTTGATGTTTTTATTTAGTAAATTGACTTTTCCAGAGATAATCTTTTTCTTTGAGAGCAAGCCTACGCCACATGTTTTTAGTTTTTATCATGGTTTTAATGCGTCTGGAAAGTTTAGTTTTATGTTCACTCTTTAATGTGGGGACACTTATTTTGCGTGCGGTTAGACTGGAAGCCGACCCCAACATAGTTGGGAAAAGGCTAGGCAGATTTATTGACTTATTTTGGGTGCATCAACGACAGTCTTAGTTAGATTTTAAATAGCGTTATCTATTTCAGATATTTCCTTAAAAGTGGCTGAACTTAAGGCAATATGCTGATCTATATAGGATCTATACTTTGCCTAGCCCAAAGATGCGGATCTTTATAATTAAAAAATTATTCGTTCAGACGCATAAATTCACAACCAATGGTGAATATTACAGGAAGATGATTAGAAGACAAACAGGTTAGTGCCTCGATTTCACTAGATACTTTGACATTGACTAAGACTACATCAGGTGTTGAAGGTATGTGGGAGCTGCCATAATGAACTAATGTAGGAGTAGTAGGAGCAAGGATTTCATAGTCATTAGTGACCATGTGATCGAAAAGTAATCGTCCGTTTGGGTTATCAACAGAACAGTTCCAATAGCGGTGTTTAGTATTAAGGTCACCAATTAACAGTAATTGTGGGTTCCAGTGCAACACTATGTCAAGGTCACTGAGGAGTAAAGGTAAATTAGGAGATTGATATGCTGAAATGATAACAGATTTTTTACCTGCTATCGTTAATTCTATTCCAATACACTCTAAATTTTGCAAGTTAGGAATTTTAACAAGGGAATGGGGTACATCAGACCGAACCAGAATCGCAACTCCCTGACCTCTACCTTCACTCAAAATATCCTGGCGATAGCACTTAAAACCAGGAGTATCAAGAGATGTTTGACTAGAAATTCTGGTCTCAGACAGGGCTACAATGTCAATCGAGAGCTCACTTACCAAATCCAAGAGTTCAACTATTTTTGTACGAATGCCATCAGCATTCCAATATAGAACACGCAAGAGGTTTGCATTACACATATTTTCCGAGATGAGTAAGAATTAAGATCACTTTATCCATCATATTATCGCATGCTATAAATTTACTTTTTTATCGATTTGATAGTTCTTAAAATTGCTAGCATGTCTGTGGTCGTTTGGTCTTGGACACTATTGGTAAGCGGGAGAATAGTGGTCGCTATATTAGCCCGACAAGTGACCTCATTCCAGGCGCGTCCGTCGATCTTGTTTGTGCTGGTAGATTTGACAATACCACTAACTGCTTTGGTTTGTGATTGCCTAACCCGAACTTGCTCCAGATACTTTTGGCGGTCTTTGCATTGCCGGTAGTTTGCTGGGTGGTCCTTCTTGCAGTTACAGCACTGTGCTGGGGTCGTCCGGTCTTTTTGCTGAGTGATTGATTGCTCTGATTGAAACGGCTGGAAATGTTTGTGAAGCTTTGTGTATCTTGATGAATGATTTTGGTGAATTTAACGAATAGTGGAGAGGAAAGGATGTTGGTGCGACAGCAAGACGGGTGAACCTTGACCTATTCGAAAAAAAATAACACCTATTAGCTTGGTAAGGGCTCTCTACAAAGCAAACAGTACACTAATAACACCTGACACCACCCCCAAGAGCTTATTTGTCAAAATAATGGAGAGAAGTTTCACGAGATGAAATGTGGCCAATGAGCACTCTTCATAAAAGTCGCTTCGCATGGCGAAAATATAAATGTCTGTTTCCATCAAGCGCTGGGTAAAATGGTGAATAAATTGATGACAGTTTAGTCAAAGTTTTCAAATATTTTCAGACCCTACATATGGTTTTGAACCAGAAATCAATAATCCTCCTAAATTCCACGACCAATCCAGGTGCAGTTATTTTTCGCAGAACTAAAGCGTCACTTCCGTCCTCTCTATATCAGAACCCCGGTAACAAGCGCCGAGCGCTAAACCCCACCGAACCATTGAACCGGTCAATCTGCGACCCCGACATTTTTACTTTTATTTCACATTTTTCAAACAACTTACTCGAACCGATTGTGTGCTGTGACTGACGTCCAATTATTTTACCCTTTATATACGGTTGTTGAAGTTTGTTGGAAAGTGTCAAGTTTTATAATGAATCGGTTTCTTTATTACATATGTTGTTAGATTAAATTAATGTGTCTCCTGTGTTTGTAGTGTACCATTATTAATTTTCGATTTAGTGGTTGCATTTCAGCATACCCCGTTATAACGACTAGGGCTTCGCAGGTAGGCTGCGCAGGCCGCTAACTGATAGGTATGGTAAAAGATAATTCAAATAGCTGGATAGGTTTATATATATATTTTTTAAGCACACTAGATGCACATAAGATGCCACAGCTGGGTCGCGGGTAAGGTCGCACTGTTTTGTTCCGAGCACAATCACAAATAACTAGGAAAGGTGCCGTCCTTGGCAGCACGTGGCAGACGTGGGGGCCTGCTCAGCACAGGCTCAGCAATAGGCCGGATGGTCTTCGTAAGACCAACAGGCAGCGAGCGCCTGCCAGCACAGGCTCGCGGCGGTAGGCCGCAGGTTTGTCGGGGATCGGCAACGTGCGCAGGTAGCGTGCAGCACAGCTACACATCAGCAGTATATAGCAGCAGATTGGCGCAATGGCACCTGCCCTCAGCCTGTATGAAGAGCCCCTAGGTCAGGGCACATAGAATAGAGGGTCCATGGATAACTTTCACCAGCAAAGCAAGCGGAATCGAAAATGGCAGATAGTCCCCGGAAAAGCAGTGTTGTACCACTTTTTTTGTGATGTGGTTAGGAACTTACTAATGGTGATATTTTAGCATCACTCGACTATTTACAGTTGACACCCTCACAACGCTACAGTACCCCGGCTTCAGAGAGGATTTTACCTATATTAAATACTCTAGAACTTACTATACTTTCCTGATATTTTATCCTCTATCTGGTTCAGAAGCCAGCCAGTTACACCTGTGGCTGGATTCCTACTCGATATGAAAGTGATTCATGTTAGTTCTGACGACTCTTCCCGTAGGTGTACACAATCAGGAGTGTAAGTGAACCTCTATTGGTAGTTTCGCCCCTAGGGTCAGTGTAGCGTCCTGCGTATTAGTGGGTTATTGGGGGTAGGTTAGGTTAGTTTAGCGGTGGTAGGTTGATACCCTCACAACGCTACGCCGTATAGCATTTTCACTGTCTACTCATACTGAATTATAAATAATTCTCCCTACGTTTAATTTATAACAAAATTATATAATTGGCCTTTTATTTGTCCGCTTAATTAGTCAGTTTGCTCGTTAGTTAATGCGATTAAATTGTTTTATTTAAATTAATATTGAAACAAAGGTTTATGGAGCAAATGAACTCGATTTTATTACATAACGCGAGTGTTGTGACTTGTGGCTATGTCGTGTTATCACGAAGGTAATTTTTTTCAGATTTATGTAGGTATTAATTTGTCGTTGGAATACTAACAGCATTTATTTATAATCAAAACAGGAATTTTACACTCATAACATTCAGCCAATATTAGTTACTAACTTTTACACGCGGCTTCGCTCGCGTGGAGGTCGGGAATTAACCCACGAGAACATACTACCGGGATAAAAGTATATTGTATGTTAATCCAGGCTATAAACTATCTGTGTGCCAAATTATATCCAAATCCGTTCAGCCGTTTATGCGTGATTGAATAACAAAGATTTGTATATTTGTTATTCAATCACGCATAAACGGCATACAAACGTTCACATTATGATTTACTAGCTTTCGCCCGCCTGGAGGTCGGAAATTGTCCTACGGTAATATACTACTGGAATAAAAAAGTATCCTATGTGTTAATCCAGGCTATAAACTATCTGTGTGCCAAATTTCGTCTTAATCCATCCAGCCGTTTTTACGTGATGGAGTAACAAACATCCAAACATACAAACTTTATCATTTATAATATTAGTAGGATTAGTAGGATTTATATATACAAGGTGGCAGGGACATCGACGCGAAAACCATGGATTCAATACATGATTCTGAACCCCTCTGGGTGGAAATTTTTCGTCGTTTATAAAAAAAAAACAACTGTTTTAGAGAAAAGTGCAATATCTACGCGGTCAAAATGTATATAATGTTTAATAATATTATTATATTATAAATTATACAGGGTGTTCGGCAGAAGGTTGTACATACGAAAATGGCGGATCCGTGGGGCCATCTGCTACGTGTTTAGGCCCAATAACAAGACCCAGGCCGCAAGGATTTTTTTAAATGATTTTTTATTATTATTTTTTTTAAATTTGTCGTTCCTCAAACTTCAAACGTCAATAATTTCATTTAAAAATAACAAAACTAGCAACATTTTATTTTTATTTTCATCTAAAGTAACTAGAATCTTACAAAATTCTTATTGACGCAGATGATTGCTAGAAAATTAAATACGAGCCCTTTAACTACAAACAAATCAAAAATAAATACTATAAGACTTTGGAATGGGTTAAAAAAAAAATAAGAGTGATAGAGCAGTTCTAATTCTAGGAAAACATCTTTGGTTCATGCCCGTTCTAACGGTATGTAATATACACAATTTCTTTTAAAATAACAAAATCATTCGTAAATTTTAACTCCCCGGCCCTTTATACACGGAACTCTACAATTGCGAAAAGTGAAATTAATTACATGCAAAATTGTTTACATACAAAATTGTTCTACTATTGCATATACTGCATAACAAAAAAAAATGGTCGATACATAAAGAAAACACTCAAGATGATAATCAATTTTCAACAATTATAAAAATTGTTTAAATTGATGCCTTTGATTTGCTATGCATGCTCGGCACCGGTTTCGTATTTCGACCGTTGTAGTTCGTAGCAGCATCTGCGCTTTATAAAGGGCCGGGTAGTTAAAATTTACGAATTATTTTTTTTATTTTAAAAGAAATTGTGTATATTACATACCGTTAGAACGGACATGAACCAAAGATGTTTTCCTAGAATTAGAACTGCTCTATCGCTCTTATTTATTTTAACCCAGTCCAAAGTCGGGCTTATGGGATTTATTTTTTATTCGTTGTAGTTTAAGGGCTCGTATTTAATTTTCTAGCAATCATCTGCGTCAAATACGAATTTTATAAGATTTTACAGTTACTTTAGATGAAAATAAAAATAAAATGTTGCCAGTTTTGTTATTTTTAAATGAAATTATTGACGTTTGAAGTTTGAGGAACGTAAAACTTAAAAAAAGAAAAAAAATATTTAAAAAAATCCTTGTGGCCTGGGTCTTGTTATTGGGCATAAACGTAGGAGACGGCCCCACGGATCCGCCATTTTCGTATGTTGAACCTTCTGCCGAACACCCTGTATAGTAGGTTAGTAAGTTAAGCAGTTTGTAAGTTTGACATTATTTGATACATTTACAATTAATGGGTTCCGGATATTTATTATGAGGTACAGAACTCTAGAAAAAACTAATATCCTTGGTAAACGCGAATATGTCACAGAAATACGTCTGATTTTTCCAACATAATGAGAACCTGACTTCGGAAACTTGCAGTTTATCAAAGAGCACTTTTACTATTTTAGTTCGCAAACTGTCCCCGTGCTTTAGTCCTTAAGGTGCAAGTAACAAAGGCCAAAGTTCCATACAAAAAGAGGAGTTATTGTAAAACGCGGTGGAAGTCGGAATGATCTCATTTTCTATTCCATTCGTTTCTCACAAACCACACAAATCACTGTAGCTTTGCCGCGACTCGAATTCCTGATGTGCAAGTTACGAGCGACTGAATGGTAAGAAAGAGTTTATTAGGCAATGAAGTGAAACATCAAAACACGGTAAAGGTTTGTTATATATGAACAATATCATAAAAATAGTACCTAGTATCATAATGTGCTTCTCAGTTGTACCTACCCAAATCTCAGTGTCTGTGCCCCAGTTAGTAATAAAAGCTAGGCACTGGTTTTCGGTTAGATTATTTTCGGAACCCTCTAATGAGAAACGACAATTCAGTCCCTGTATTTATAAGCAACTAAGAAGTAACTATAGTATTTTAGAGGTTTGAGGAACAGAGTGTTAAGTTCCCTCATCCTCTTTAGAAAAGGGAGGATCCCCCGACCAGACGGGTGTCGTGTCTGGCGGGCACTGCCCAACGATTCATGTCTGGGAAGTTATATATATGCAGTTCGCGCGGTAAACTCTAATTGCGCGATGCAGGATTTATGTGACGTCCGGTCTTTGATGCGTCGTTCACATAATATGGCGATGTAGACGTCGCCACATTGCCAAATGAACGTGACGATTGTATGAAAATAACTAGGTATCATAAAACTTAATATTTTCACATTCAAAAGTTTAAGGTTCACGAAAGCTGCTTGCCAACCAATTTTCTATAGTAAATAGACCCATAATAATGCATAATTTGTGCTAACAGTATTATCTCACAAAGAGCTCTACTACACACAAAACCTACGTAATCTGACCTACGAAATCTATTAAAACCAGAACCTTAATACCATCGCAGCTTTGCTTTTGTTAATTTAGTGTGTGGGTGAAGTAAAAGGCGATTATGGGTAACGACGTATAACTATAGTGGGACTGCAATTATTAATCCGTTAGTTAAATAAATAATCTAATTGAACCTCTAATAATTCCCATTTTGCGCTCCTGAAAATATTATTGAACACTAGGATAATATAATGATTGCGATGATACTCTTTTTGTGAACCTCAAATAATCCCTACTTTGGGGTCCTAAAAATACTTAATAGCCAAGTACATAACTACGACCAACCTGGATGTAGCGCGCGCAGGCCCGCTCTCGGCGCGGCACCAGTTAAAAAGAGGCTCAATTATTTTAAAAAAGTGTGCGTCTGTGAAGGTTTTCTAGACAAAATCAAACTGTTTGCTAATTTAAGTTGTTTAAATTGTTATATTTTATTTTATTTTATGACTTTGATTTTACATTCTGTGATTACTTCCTCACACACTGACTTATTAATTGTAACTTTTTTTTGGAAAATCGCCTTCTTTTACAATGTTTGTAAATATGTTAGAACACACACAAGTAACACACACAAGTAAGTGTAGTAGTAGTGTGTGTGTAGTAGTGTTTCACATAAGTAATTAATTTATCTGTTGTTGCTCTCTTTTTAAAATTATTTTTACCTATTGTGGTATAGTAATTTATTTTTAGATGCATCGTCTTCACATATAATTCTAACTAATGTAAGTAGGTACCTACATATACAAAATATTGTAAAACATTTTAAAAGAGTAACGGTGGAGTTTCTTGCCCATTCTTCTCCATACGAAAACTACCTTTTGGAAGGGGCGACTAGAATCAATTCAATTTTTTGTAATTTTTGACGTTCAAGTGCCTTGCAAGGGCCTATTTGAAATAAATGATTTGACTTTGACTTTGACGTTGGTTAACAAATTTTAAGAGAATATTTCCCAGCAATGAATTAAGGACTGATTAACTGACTGCCTGATTTGACTAGACTGGACCTGGCTTATATTTAGATACAAGAGAACAATAAAAAAGTGTCCAAAGAGTTTCTTGCCCGTTTTTCTCCATAGGAACCTGAACGCTTTGTAATTGCCAACTAGCTTCTGACTGAGCGACTCCTTGACAATGCAAAAGTTCCTGTAATTGGTATAAGTCAAATAAATGCTTTAAGTTGAGTTTGTGTTTGAGCACAGGATTTGAACTAAAAATCGTCGCCGAATGATGGCGACGATTTGTAGCCTTTCCCTTACGATATTCCCAATGGAATCCCGCAAATAAGATACTGAGAAATTATTATTATCATTATTTTAAATGGAGTTTAAGGAGAATAAATAGATGTCAGTATCTATGTATTCTCCTTAACCATCTCACTAGACATTTTTTTTATATAAGACCCGCTAATATGATGTGTATTTTGCTTTAAAATTCGTATCGAAGAAGAACAACTGGCATATCTAGTAAACCGGTTTCTGAGTCAAGTTAAGTACACACGGCTACACATCAAGCTATACATTTCCAATTTATGCTGATCTCGCATTGTATAGGATTTCCGTATAAATGTGAGGTCAGTTTATACTGGAAATGTATAGCTTGATGTGTAGCCGTGCGTACACGAGGTAAGTACCTACAGGATTTGTTCTGTAAGATATTTTTAGGGTAGAAGGGGATGTAACAGCCACCCCTTTACTATTCAGCTATTGTTGTAAAATATGTGGATAGTTCAAAGTAAAGTGAGATTGGAAATATAGGAACCCAAGTAAGTTTATTATAATAGTCAATCTATTAGTAACATGAAAAAACATGAACGAGTCTCTTTATATGTTTGATTGAGATTTCAGATAATATAAAAGGTAATAACAGATAGGTATCGTATTCATGACAACTCAAGTATGGCTTGCTATTAGTCGAACTATTTTTCCTTATCATGGGATGATATCACAATTAAAGCATAATATAGAAATTGTAATAAAACCAAATGATATTGCCAGATTTATGTCGGACAGTTTTACATAATTTCGGCAACATCAAAATTCAAAATTCAAAAGTCATTTATTCAAACTAGGCTGAGAATCAGCACTTTTCAAACGTCCAAAATTACATAAGACAGTCCCCAAAACGCCCACCCTTCACCACTTCCTAGTGCATTAGCTGGGAAGAAGAAGTGGCGAAACAAACTCCCCAGCAGCACAGCTGTCTGAATAATCATTTTACAATGTTGAATATGAAGCCAGTTGTCAGCAACAAAAGCGTTAGGATTCAAACAAATAGAAACAAGCATCGCCAAAAAAACAGGAGTATTCAACCGATTTTTTCCTACTCGCTGTATCTGTGTATCTCGCTGCCCGCTCCTCCCATACACTCTTACAGATTTACATAGTTTACTTTATTCAGTCACCGAACAACAATACAATCTAGTCTATTTAAATAATCAGCAAGAGGAAGCTTTCCGGCCTACTGTTGACATCATAGACGAAGCGTGAAGGATTTGGAGAACGTTTGACGTTAAGTATTTAGAGTGGTTTCAATAAACTTGGAAGACACGTTGAGCGCTAAGGAAAGTCAAAAAGAATAAGATGAGGAAAGCTCGTGTCATTTTGAGAGATTAACAGTCAGAAAGAATCTTAAATGTGACCGTGTGTGTGTGTGTATAATAGTAGAGTAGGCCAATCTGTAGATTGGACGACTACTATATACGTAGGAGGCCGTCGTCAAAGTGGAGAGATCGATCGGCTCTGACGTACTAAATCAGCGATATTGCATCTATAAATTTTATATCTTTACTGCTCTAACTTGAACAAAGTATTTAATAAACATAACTTATTTAAAAAAACAAGCCGTGTGCCCGATGCGATTTCCCTTCGGCAAAAATGACAAACTTTCATCTCTCGTACAGGACTTCCTTCTTTAAATTTTAATGTTACTTTGTTTTTTATTGTTTTTTATTCATGTTTAATGTGTTTTAGTTTAATGTTTGATTTCCTGTGCGAGCCTCAATAAATACTTGTTCTTTCTTTCTTTCTTTCTTATTGCACCCCTTTAGGGAGTGAATTTACAAAAATCCTTCCTTAATGCTCATTTTCGTTATTTAAGGAATTTTTTGTTCAAAATATCATGCTTCTAGACCCAGTGCTTTACGCTGTCTGAAAACATGACATGTACTGTGAGAAAAACATTGTAATAGTCGGAGATGGACCAAGGCAAAAAACAAAAATTGATATTCATTTCCCTGTGAACTATTTCACTATATCCATATCACTGGTAAAACATATTTCGATCAGTATAGCCCGTGTTGACGATTTTCATGCCATTATAAGAAAGAGAACAGCGTCAATAATGGGTAGGTTGCGCGGAAGCTCCAACAGCATCCTGAAAACATTATTAGACAAAGTAGACAGTCCCTTTATAAGGCACTGGGTACGGAGGCATGTGCCAACGTGTGTTGGGGCACGTCAATTTTAATTGTTTTTAGTTTTGTAAAAGTTTACTAATTTAGTTTTTTAAGTCATTGTTACTAATACCATATGGATTGTGTGTACTTGTATGTGTAGTCCGAATTAAAGAATATATTATTATTATTATTATAGTTCTAGAAAAAACAACCGCACTGCATAACTTCTCCATCTATAATGCGGCTTGTTTATGGTTTTGTGCGAAACCAATGCAGCAACCTTCGGGATCCTCAGGGAAATCACATTTCAAACCAAACTCAAACTCAAAGCATTTATTTCAAATAAACCAATTACAGGTACTTTTGAATTGTCAAGGGGTCGGTCAGTCAGAACTATGAAGCTAGTTGCCCATTCCAACGCGTAGTAGGTTCCTATGGAGAAGAACGGGCAAGAAACTCCACGGACACTCTTTTGAATCAGAATATTTTTACAAAATATTGGTTACATCATCCATGTTGTAATTATACATGTGAGAACAATGTAAAAAGACGTGCACGTTAAAAGCGTCAGTAATAAAAATAAAATCAAAAACAATTCAAAATTCAAATAAGCCGTGGCAGCTAAGAGATCACTGAACAGTTTGATGTTTGTAACTATGCAACTGTTCTGCTAGTTTCCAACTTTATGAAAACCTAAAACCTAAACCGATCGCCAAAGCCAGATGAACACGGTGCGATTTATTGCCGGTTGCACCGTCTAAACAGTGTTTAGACTATGCAAGACATTTGGTCAATATTATTATATGCTATGGGAAAGAAACTTGCATCATGTAAATGGAGCTTTATGGTTAATAATAATAACTAACGTCTCTTAAGTGTTCTTCGTCAATACTATCTATGGAAATAGTAGACCCTTTTTGATGTGTAACATCTTTCCTCTCGCTTTCCTGTAATCTGTGGAGTAGGAAATCTGTGGGAGTGATTTCGTGAAAAGAGCCCGCCTGGACATTCCAAGAACAAATCTTTCTTATTTATTCCAAAATATTTCCTGATGCCAAGAAAATTAACTTGAATGAGCGTTGTGTTAACTTTTATGACCCTTATCACTGTCTTGTCCTAGAACAAGTAATAGGGTCTAGACAGTTAGGCAGCTCATTAGCGCCCTTCATTAGGATCTCAGTAAAGGTACATTAATTTGGTGGAATTTTAAAAATCTAACTAGGATTTTTTTCTGGAAACACTGGTGCCGATTCTCTTGTTCACCGAACTAAACTATCACTAAAGTTCCTTCCTATGAAAATCGTAAAGCTATTCTGCAAATAAAATCTCTAAATTAGAAAATAATTTTGACACAACTAAAATCAAATTTGACAATTGCGACTCCACTTGTCTGCCCTGTGATTTTTTTTAGACCGGTACTCGCGCAGTGGTAGCAGCCTCAATATGTTTTATATGGAATTTTTCACTGTTTGTATGGAATATTTAAAAAAATATTAAAAGGTGAAAAGCCATTCGATTTCCTGCTAATTTCCGTTAATATGTGCTGTTCCAAGAAACAAGCTTCACAAACAAAGCCCAAAACAAGATTTAGGTACGACTAAGCTTTATTTATTGAAAATCACTGTTCCATTCCGAAAACTTATTTCCTTTTTTTTATACCTGTATCTAAACAAAGAACTGATTTATAACACAAATAATGGTAACCACGCAGAGTTGGATCCAATTCCACTTACTCGTGTAGCGAGAGGCAAAAACTAAATGAGATCTGTAATTACAGGAAAACAAATAGCTGGAAGCATCCCTGCTTCTTCGTGGTATTTGCCAAAAAGTCTTTGAAATAATGAAGCTACGAGGGCTGAGCGAACAAGACAGTGAGCCATCACATTATGAAGAACGTCTCTTTGTTTAAATAAATGTTTTTATGACTTTAATCTCTCACTCCCGATTTCTGAAACGAGGGCAAGATGGCTACAAGAGTAGGGGAAGAATAAAGAAATGATGGATGGACTGTAAGGAAAGATATGGCTAGATAGGGTGACTACCGAAATGACGACTAATAGAGAGGTATGGAAGAAAGAAAATTGTTGCGCCGACCACTAATATATATATGGGGATGTGAGCATGAGAATGCTGATGATGATGTCTTAGGCCAAGGTTCTCAAAGTCTTTTTGTCGGGACAATAACCTGAGTTGCATTTGAGAATTCATCCGCATGTCTTATCAAACTATTCATATTAGCCCTAAAACTCAAGAGGTACGAAATAAAGTTGTCACTTTGATAAAATTATGTAACAAACAGCATTAGAAGGACATAGCTAGCTTAAATCCTCGATTTTCCAATCAGCACAGTCACTGTGGACTAGCAGCAATATTGGTTCAGCAAACAATCAGAGCATAGTACGGTGTTCAACGTGTTAGTTATTCGCGGTGCAAGGTTTGCATAGGGGGATGGAAACATGTGCTTTTTGATGCACTTATTAAATTGATATAGCATCATAACGTGCGTGTATTCTACAAAGGCTTAAGCAGAGGTGTACCTATCGTACACCCACATTTCGCCAGTTATGTTTAAGTGTGTTATGTTCAAGTTATGCAATATAATAGGTGGCGAGCCTATTGCCACCAACCGGGCACAAATCCAGACTCCTGCCTGCTACTGAGAAATTCTAGACAGAAAAACTCAACAACTAATTGCCCGACCTGGGAATCGAACCCAGAACCTCATGCTCACCTGTAGTGCTTGCTACCACTAGACCATCAGTAAGTAAGATAACACACTGTTCCTTGTAGTCGGTACCTAGGTACTTGTGACGCAGAGCAACATTGCTGAGCGTCGACTTGAACAGTGTAGAGAGGTAGACATTGCAGGCTAAGAAAGATTTCAACGTCGTCTTTGATTGGTCAAACGAAGAAGGTAGGCCGTCGCTCTTGAACCACATGCTGGACATGCAAATATCCTTGTTAACCAAGCTATCTATCGAATAATAGAGGACCTTGTCTTTCAGAGAAGTTAGATTCGCTCTAATTTCAGCAATTAACCTTTTTTAAATTAACCTTTTTGGGCTCAATTTAAAACTTTATTCTACATCGAGAATCTTTTCAAAAAGCCTTCGATGGCCAAATTAGGTTTTTATACTTTTAGCAAAATTTCCAAAAACCCTTATTTCTTTTTGAATTGCGAGTTACTATTATTGTAGCTGTTTTGCAATATTTATGTTAATCACAACAGTACACGGTAAACTTCAAATCATAAACAGAGTGAATAGGCACAGAAATTACAAACACAGTTCAAATTTTTGAAATCAGAACAATCACAAGGGTGTTCAATGGTTGTTAGTTCACAAACAGCGCTGCAGCGCTGGATCCAGCGCGTTGCTCGCTGTTTGTTGTATGAAAACAACCGCAGCGCTGCGGCTGTGCGCCTCCGCGGGCAACGCCATTGCGCAAGAAAAGTTAGAAGATTAGATTCATAATAATTATTATTGTCTTTGTCAGTGTCATAGAGCATTGATAGCCTAGTGGTGTGACCGTCAGACTGCCAACGGTTAGTCCCGCTATGCTCTAGACCCTCTATGCTCGACTCGAAAAATATATACTAAAAAGGTTTGCTGTGCACGCAATTCTTCGATTCTACTTAAACAATGGAAGGTACAGTTGAAAAAAAAAAGTGTTATAGGTTTCGATTCGAACCCAAGGCTCCCATCTGACTTTTCGGACTCATGTGCGTATTGTATAATTATCACTTGCTTAAAAAATAGTGAAGGAAAACATCGAAAGGATACCGGCACGCCTTTTTTTCCGGACGCTGTGTCAGACTTTTACTGACAAAAACCCATCCGTGTTCCTTCCGTTGCCTGTGTGCCGGGGCCACGATATCCCTTTCAGACAAACTCGCAACCCTGGCAGGCGCAACCCTGGCAGGGTACCGGCATGCCTGAAAGATATTTCTCGGCGACATGCGAAGCCAAGTCAGAGGCCCATGCGCGGCTTTAAAACTCTGACACCAGGTTAGTCACTACCCATATGAAAAGAACGGTACAATGAGCTTTTTCCGCGCGGCCAGAATCGGAACTAATGCCGCCATCTTGTTGAATACAATTTCTGTAATAATTTCACAAATGCTTACCAACAACGCCCCCCTGCCAATGTCATTCAGGTGCCAAAAAATGCTTGTAGCACTCTGAACATATTGGTGCTTTCTGAAACAATCGCCAAGCAAACGCGGTCATGAAAGGTCGACAAACAAAATATTTAAAAAAAGCATTTTTTAAGATTGGTTTCATAATTTTTTTTTAAATTATTATTATTCAATTAATCTGTTATATTCAATTAATATATTAATTATTTATATATTATATTAATATTATTATATTTTAATATTGTTATTCAATTTTTCTTTTTAATTCTTCTTTTTCTCTTCTATTTTATGAATGTGAAAACGTTGTAGACTCATCTATAGGCGTTTCGATTTCTTGGGCTATTGTGTTCTGGTATTTGTTGACAAGTCTACACTGTCATCCCATACATATTAAAACTGTAATTTGAAAACTGTAAAATCCAATTATTATTAAAAGAGTAACCGTGGAATATCTTGCCGGCTCTTCTCGTAACCGTGTACCTAGTGTAAAGAAAAAACCCTTTTCTAGTATTAACTAGAAAAGGGTTTAGGGTAGGTACTTTTAATTAGCATAACTGCACTATTTCACAATCAAACGACGACTGTGGACGACTGATTCTGCACTACATTTTATTTATTAAAACTTCATGCACAAGTAAAAAACTGTACAAAGGCGGACTTAATGCCTGCGGCATTTTCTACCAGTCAACCTTAGGGTGATGCAGAGACAAAACATAGCAGGTGCAACATAAGGGATAGATAACTTGAAAATTAATACACACTAATACATAGATACATACATACATATAAACCGAATAAACTTTGTCAGGAGAAATAACGATAGGTAGAGGAGAAAACAAATCCAACAAATCAGCGCTGCAATGATTCCGCCAACTTTTTACGAATATGTTCACGTGCCTTCATTTTGAAAGATAACCGACTGGTTGCCATCCTGATGTTCAGAGGGAGCGCATTCCAAAGAAAAACCGCCATTTTACCATTTAGAATGACTTTTGCCCCACCCAGAAATAACGATATTATCATAACCGTTATTTCTGAGTGTTGCCAAAGTAAAATAAAACATTCAGTTGCCATAATGAAAATACATTTGATAGTTTGTTATAATATTAATTATTTGTACTTTGATAGTGTTACCACAGTGGATGTTATAATTCAACATTAAAGGAATAAATAAAAATAAAAAAAACTAAGAAATCACGACACCAGCTTCTGGCGTTTTTTAATGCCTATGTAGGTTTATGTGAAATATAATAGAATATTTTATATTATATACAGGGTGGCAGGGACATCTATGCGAAAACTGATACCATGGATTCAGTACATGATTCTGAACCCCCTGCGTTGAAATTTTTCGTCGGTTATTAAAAAAAAAATCTGCTGTCATACATTTTGACCGCGTAGGTATTGCACTTTTCTATAAAACAGCAGATTTTTTTATTGCTTTTGTTTTTTTATTAAAATCTGCAGCATAACGAGATTGTCTAGCCATATATGAACAGCAGTTGCTTTTTATGGCCTCACAATGACATAAGTCCGATTACCAATGTTTTCTAATTCAGGTGAAAAAGGCAATATCGTTTCGCAGAAGATCGCAGCAGCAGGTGATACCTAAGCAAACCTTCCAGACTTATTTGTGTATCATAAAATTCATCGCGCCTTACACTCAGCTAGTTCCAAACTTGCAGACTCTTCAGTTTTGTTGGAAGGTAGAATTATTCGAACTTTGTGTAAGATAGCAACTTCGAGTTCAGTTTGTACTTGTATACTTCATGCAAGCTAGCGAATAGCTATAACGTTATAAATTGAATCCATTGCACTCATGCAATAGATTCAATTGGCATTCGTATAGTTTGAGAGTTCGAAAGTAACTTTAGATTTAAAGTTATTGGTCAGAATGTTAAGGTTTGGTATTCCTTGACCGCAGTCTTCTTCTTTTCGAGTGGTTTGTGACTAAAAAAAAAAAAAATTTACAAAAACGGCGCTGTATTGTGGCGTAGCAGTGATTGGAGTAAAAATAAATGTGGTGGCTATGTAACCATTAAGGTACAGAAAATATATTTATTTACCTTCTTCTTAATTATTGTTCAATTTTTATTAAGCCCCCCTCTTGCATCGTTACTAGCTGTTTATTTGTTATTCTTTAGGATAATAAAATCGTGCGGCGAACTAAACATGCAGGGTCGTGTATAATAAACATGGAGCAAATTGAAATTTACTCGGCGGAACAAGAATGCAGAAATAAAGTAACAAGTGAAGAATTTAGACCGATCCCGACTATTTACAATGAATGTTTCGATCCTATAATATCAAAAGGGTATAACTGGGTTGCGAATATGCCATCTTTCAAGGCGATAAAAAGCGGACTATTTTAATTAAGAAATAAGAGTGCCGATGTACAGAAGTATACTTCTACTAGAGGACACCAGGTAGAAGTACCTAATTTCCACCTAGATTTCGTTTTATGTGACTACGTAAACGAAGAAGAAAACGGGTTACAGCGCATTTTGGTTTTCTTTTCCAAAGAAAATAGAGACTCGAAATTACTATCGAAAATAAAACATGTGCTGGTTGGTGGTATGTTCCAATCATGTCCGCCACAATTCGCCCAATGACATGTTTTTTTATAAAATCATGAAAAAAAAATATTTTAGGGTATGGGAGGCCATACACGTAAAGTGGGGAAGAATCCATTTTTGGATTCAGGGATCACTTTGCGAAATATTAAGCTTTAAAGTGCTCATTTTTGTCAGAGTCAAGTGTCCCCACTGCCTGCCAGCTAAATGGTTAGTATTGGTTATTTTAAAAAAAATCACGACAGAAGTAACGATAAAAACGAAATTAAAAGGAAAACTATCACAGCTAAGTAGGCTTTACAAGTTAACGAGTAATAATCTACCAACTTATATTTGCGGTTGCAAAAACATGTTCTCCCATACATTCCGTATGCGAGAACATGTTTTCCAACGAAAAAGATAAGTTTATTCTTGCGATAAATTCATCCAACTATGGAACTCTTATTGTGCGTGGTCCGACACGCAAATGGCCGGTTTTTTTAAACAATCTTACTTCTCATTGTTTTCAGCTAACCTTCTGCACTACCTCCACCAACTGGCGCCGTCCACTCGCCCGCTGTACTTGCCAATTAATTAACTGCCGACGCATAGTATTCCTAAAAACATGAATACACGAACAGAGCCGGCTGAAAACCTATGTATTACATTCAGAAAAAGCATTCATGAAAAGGTGGGTGGTTAACGTATAAAAGTAAGTTATAAAGAAGAAAATATAAAGGTTTTTTATACAACTTACCAAGCATTTACCCTCTCCAACTAAGCTAAATCAGCTTATAATAGGAATGGATTCACAATTCAAAAGTGCCTGTAATTGGTTTATTTGAAATAAATGCTTTGGGTTTATTAATTCACTCATTTTATAATAATGTTGCATGCCCAATATAAGGTAGGTTGTACAAGAGCAGTGGTGGCCCAGTGCAGTGGTAACGGCCGTGGCTTACAATTTATAGGACGTAGGTTCGAACCCAGACAGGCGCTTTACTTTGTGTAAATTATTTAATCACCACTGCTCTCGAAATGCTGAAGTAAAACATCGTGAGGAAACCGGCATGTACTAGAACCAAAAATTCGAAGCCATCGACCAACCCGTACTGGGCCCGCGTGGGGATTACGGCCCACTCCCCCTTTTTCCCCCAAACCGAGAAGAGGCCTTTGTCCCAGCAGTGGGGACATTATTATGCTGACTATGTACAAGGATCTCCCATATTTTAATTATCACATCTTATTTACTGTACCTGCAATCTATGCAAATATATGTTTACTTTACTTAACTTTACAACAGAGGCGTAAAATTACATAGAAGTTCGACGTCTTGAACAAACTCTTATCTATTGTCTCAATGTCTGTTTGCACGCCCCACAAACTAGAACAAAAATAAAACGAACTGTTACGAAACTCTCCGATGATACACGACTAGAATTTTTTCTCAACCCTCTGCAAGTAGGTGATATATAACGTCCATTCCCAGCATCCCTTCTGAGCTATGACTCCAGATTAAGCGTCCTTCTGTATTATAACGATAAAGCCACCCTGTTTCTTCAAGAGATGGAGAAAAAAAACACTTTAAACTTTTATAATTGCCAAAGTTTAGGGATGTCCACGGGGTGAAGCTAGATTTAATTTGGACTTGGCAAGTTGAGGGTGAAACAAAGGACGGTTTAATTGGCGTTGATGTGCCGACAGGTCGCGCCGTGTTGTGTGGAGACCGTCCAGTCTTTATTTATGTATGTCGACAAGTCCCGGCCGAGGAAACTCAGGGAACTAAATGCTAAACATATTTTTTGAAATAGGAATGCAGTTTCCCAAATTAACATGAGGAACTTTTATTCATTTACTGAAAGTTGGTACTTACTCTGTTGGGAGGGTAAATAAAATACGAATGTCTTTCTTTCTGTTTGAATATTTCGTTGTGATTAAGCCCAAGTTATATGTACATTTCCAACAGAAACTTGTTGGTACAAAAGTCATCGCAAAGTTAGGGAAAATAAATAGCTAATTGAACTCGATAGGTAGATATCGCAGTACCTATAATATTTTTGGCTTACTACGCACGCGAGTGGTTAAAATAAATTTATTTGACTATATAAGATAAGAGTTATACACAAAAACAACAAAATTTTCCTACGTAAAATAAGTACCTAATGAACCCCTGATTCTAAGAATAATTTGCTTTTTATTTCGGCAAAATTGAAAAGATCGTCAGTTAAATAATTTTCCCTGTCGTTTATAGAATTAGTGCTATTCAGACAAATCTGCTTATTAAAGATTAATCTAGTTAGAAATCGAACTCAATTCAACACAATTGTGCCAAATGAAGTGCTGTTAATTAGTTGATGTTTTTTGGTAACAAAAGCTTGACTGCGAATAGCGACTCGATTCTTTTCTATTCTTTCAATGCTTGAACACTTTGTTGTCTATTACAACACATTACATCACGACTATATTCCCCGATGGATTGAGCAGAGGTCTACACTTCGTCACCCACATGTCGTCAGTTACGAGTATATTTAAGTCCCAGGTAAACGGGGGCGAGCCTATTGCTATCAACCGGGCACAAATCCAGGCTCCGGGCTGGTACTGAACCACAATTGTGGCGATAAGTCCCCTCTTTGAGGAGTGGCTAGAGAGGCGCCACGGCGTCCTCACCTTCCGCCTGACGCAGGTCCTCACCGGACACGGGTCACGCCCGGGTGTCACCACTGTGTGGATCGCCTGGAGGACACGGTGGAGCATACGGTGGAGGTCTGCCCTGCTTGGGCGGAGCACCGCCGTGTCCTCACAGAGGCGATTGGCGGCGGTGATCTCTCGCGCCCGGCCCTGGTTGAGGCCATGGTTCGGAGCGAGAGTGCATGGGAGGCTGTCACTTCCTTCTGCGAAGCAGTTATGCTCGCGAAGGAGGAAGCGGAGCGCGCGAGGGAGATGCAAGCTGCACGCCCTCGCGCCCCTAGTCGCCGCAGGAGACGCCCCGGGCGTCGGGAGTCACGAGCCGACTTCCGGCCACTGTAGGCGCGGGCTTGCGGACGGTGAGCAATGGGTAGCTTGCCGTCCAATAAGAACCAGGCCAGGGTCACCGACGCGTTGTGTTCCACGCGCGCCTCAAAGAGATGTCAGCACCAACTGGCTGGGTCAGTAAGGACCAATGCCTGCTGGGGTTGCGGATTTGTCCGAAAGGGATATCGCGGCCCCGGCACACAGGCAACGGAAGGAACACGGATGGGTTTTTATTCAGTAAAAGTCTGACACACCCTCAATTTATTTGATAATTTCACACCCTCAAAAAAAAAAAAAGGCTGGTACTGAAAAAACATATCTGTCAAATATTGTATGTACCTCTATATAGTGTGTTGTTTTTCTAAACCACTTAGGACGCAACAGATTTCGATGTAGTTTTCAACATCATGTAGAGAATATATTCTGGAAGGGTTATGTGTATACTACTCTCATAATAAACTTTCATAATTATAATAAAGAAATCTCGATGTTTTGTTAACTTTTAATAACCTTGGGAAGCAAGGGCGGGTCGCTAGTTATTTTATAATGTACTCTAAACCAATTTTTATTATAGTACATACCTCATATTTTTACCACGTTCAACGCGGCACGAAACGTACCAAGCTGGCCATGGGCCATCTCCATGCATCTCATGCGCAACTTTACAAAGGGGCGTCATCTTTTACCCGCATCATCTACTAACTTTAAGGTTAAATATTTGGACGATTTTTTTTAGGATAACTTTACTTTTTTTTTAAACGTGGCTAATTTAATGTAGTTTATGCCACATATATTTTTAGAAATACACGGACAACTGTGATGTCTTAATTTCAGGAGAAACACTGCCATCCCGCACTACATTGATGACACATCACATCTACATTGACTTGCGGTATTAGTCAGAGGAAATATTTTAAATTAATACATCGATATTCAGAAATCAAATAGATTTAATAACCTTTTGGTAGGAATGGGAACCCTTTGTCTCCGACTTAATTTTAATTAACAGGAAATAATCACTACATGAGATCTTTAAACGCAAAATACTGTTAATTTGATGTTGCTGGGCTGTTTTCTACAAACAATAAAGTAAAGTTAGTAAAGTTTCGGTCGTCTCTGATAGCATTAATACACTTATCTCCTCTCCTACTCGATATTTATATCGATAAAAATGTGCGCGCACGCATCGGCATCGGCATTATACAGCACTAAGCAAATCTGAGCACGCGGCGCGACCAGCACATAGTGCGCTTGTGCGTAACAATAAACTCCTCATGCCGCACACAACGCTAAATGTTGTACCTATGTGAGTCGTGAACATGTTATTACCATGAAATTTTTTAAACAAAATAAGTTCCATTTCAAAACATATCCGCATTCATATACTCGTAGGTCGTACAACTCGTAAAACGTAGTCTTTTTTTTTCTCATGGAAATATCGTATGGAAACCCCCGCCCGCCGCACCATGGTGATTTTAAGCGCCGCGCCCTAGTAAAGTCGAATGGAATTTTTATTTCCCCCCTTTTTTTGAGAAACTGGTGAGGAGACAGAAAAACAAACCCACATAATTTATTACACAAGCACATTTGTCATTAAGTGAGCTATGTCGGCAAATCATTCGATTCGTTGCTCACATTTTATATGAATAAGAGTCAAAGAGACGCGTGATTGATTCCTATTAAATGATGCAGTTTCATGTGTGACATTACTTTAAAGCACTAAGCACTTTGTTGTATGGCTGTAATAGAGCTCTTTGTGAATAGTTTGTCCGGGGACTCAAACTGAAAGTATTTACGGTTAATTTAAGGGTATGAGGAATAGGGTGTAAAGTTCACTCATCCTATATTGAAAAGGGAGGATCCTCCGACCAGACGGGTGTCGTGTCTGACGGGCAACTGCCCAGAGGTTGATGTCGGGAGCTTGTAAATAATTAATTAATAAAATAATAATTTGAAAAAAAGTGTAGTACAGTCTGTTACAATAAATAAAATTTTACAATTTTCGGATAATTCAGAAAAAGAGTAACAATTAACAGAATTATGTCCTGGCTAGGTTACATGGTAACCTGTATTAAGCATTGCAGCTGCTTTCCTGTTATAAAAGTATTCGCGCATTTCTCAGATTTGTATCTGTAGAACTAGTTACTTCTGAAGGCCCGGTTTACAACAAGTAGCCAATTACGTTCCATACTATAGGAAAAAATTGGTTACTAATAAAACCGACGACATTCTAATTGAAAATTGGCGACCGTTCCTCGACTATCATTAGGGAATGGAAAGCTTTGGAACACCTAAGAGCGGTGCCACACGGGCCTTGCCAATGCGTTGCGTCGTCGCAGCGCAGTGAATTTGACGCAGTGAGTGCCACACGAGCGCTGCGATGTGGAAACGCAACGCGTGTAGGTAGAGCCGCCTTCGATATTCGAAAATATTCTGCGCTTTTCGCTCCGTGGTTTCGCCGCAGCACTCCCCGCTTTGACTTCCTGGCTCCTTCTCTGATGCGCACGCGTTCAGTCGCCACACGTCGGTTTAACACACCTTGTGGCATGACGCTCAGATTTATATATAGAACTACGGAGCGTCAACGCTCAGGCGGTCCCTCTGTCTGCTAATGGCAACAAACTGCGTTCATCTGTCCGTCTGCCAAGGGTAGCAATTAAGACCTTTGACCACATGGCTCACGGCTTTGACCGTTCATTGCAGCTGGTCATTTTGAGACCATCTTTAGCACGTGACGTTTGCCGGTTGATATGATGTAATTATCACCTTCGGTTAACATAACGTAGAGAACGTACCTTTTTGTAAGTACCTATTTAGTTTCAAGTTACCGAATTTTGTTGCCTAATGAAGCCTTTGCCCCAAATACAAATTCTTAGTTTTTAATGATCCCAAATCTAATTGATATTATTAATATTAGCCACTGCAATGACAAAAGAAAAATAATCTGGAAACGCATTCAATGTAGGTATGTCATTATCTTGCCATACTATAAAATTTGCCTTAACAATTGCAATAGTTTCAAACTTGAAATCTACAATGCGTTAAAAATCCGACACTTTGAATCTTCGATACATGTAGGTATTGGGTGTAAGTGTAATACTATTATTTGCAGGCTACAAACAACAGCTACAATAACAATCATATTTATTATCTGGCACCGCTTCACAGCTCAAAGCTATAACCGCTCCGTTTTTCGAATACGTTATTTTCTGTTTCGAATACGTACGTTATTTTATTTTTGTTTGAAATACGTTTTATGATACGTCCATGCGCGAATTCGAGGCAAAAGCGTCAGTTTCATATCATGACGTAGTGAAAATGAATTTACGAAATGGCTTTGTAGTTTAACAGTGGCTGGCGTTGTATCTTTATTAGCAAAACGGAGATGTTATGTTTTGAGATCGCGGGTAGTTGGAAATTGTATCCAATTTATACCTTTTGAATCTCATAAAATGAAAAGTATTGCTTGCATTTTGATATTGTATGAGGATTTCCTAATGAACCTGCTACCAATCATGTTGATTTATTCGTGGTAAGCATAAATAAATAAATAAATGAAGACTAACAATTTCTCTCAGTGGTGGCCCAGTGGTATTGGCTCCGACTTAAGAGCTGTGGTCGTGAGTTTGAACCCAGGCAGGCACTTTACTTTGTATATTTAATTTCATCACCACTGCTCTCAAAACGGAGAAGGAAGACATCGTGAGGAAACTGGAATGTCGTAGAGTCAAAAAAAAAATCGAAGACATGTGACATCAACCTACCCGTACTGGGCCCACGTCGTGGATTACGGCCCACTCCCTCTCACAGAGAGAAGGCCGGTCCCAGCAGTGGGAATATTAACGGGTGATGTTTATGCTAACAATTTCCTTGTATAAACAGTTCGGATCGACACGAGAAAATGGATTGTAATAATTTCGAATCGAGCGTTAATTATTTCCAAAAGCCTTATCAGCATCCAATAACTTATATTTAACCAGGCTATATTTTTAATTCAAAACATTTCACATTTAATGCTTTGTTGGTATCATTTGATACCAAAATACAGGTGCACGAAAAATACAAACACAAAAATGGTGGTTTTTATAAAACGACCCTTATGATACATTCGTTGTTTTGGATACCCATCAGGTTACAAATGACCGAGTCGTATGGTTTCCGGTTACAAATGGACCACCCTATGCTACCCTCGGGTGTCGTCACCGGGGTCTAAGGGACCGTGGCATCGGGAGGGGTGATATCACTAATATCTGTATAGGTTGAACTTCTCATATTTTCACATTTTTACTGACTTCATAACGGAGGAGGTTCTCAATTCGACTGTATGTTTTCTTGTTTATATGTTTGGTACGCGATTACTCCGCCAATTATTAATTAATTTTGATGATTCTTTTTTCTTTGGTAAGTCATACTTTAGAGGAGATCCTATATAAATTGTATTCACTTTGCGTGGGTAGTTTTTGAGTGAGCTTCAACAATACGTATTTTTACCACAGGTTTTTTCCTGTCACTGTTATTTACATAGCAGTTAGTGGTATTTGAATTTTTGTGGGATAGGTACCACAACAAAAAAGTTAAAAAATAAAATATGGAAAACGATTGTTTTTTTTTTTGTAAAAAGTTTTTTTCATTATGCTATTTGACCATATGAACGGTAGTAGTAAGAATCAAAATGTACCTATGACCAGGAATTTTGTACCGTCTCGATCTTAAACTGTTTATTCCATTTTTTTTTTTAACTTTGCCCCACACTAAGAATTTCTTCCTGTATCGTGGGTGCGTTTACAAACATAAAAACTCACATACACTAACACCCAGACCCGGAACAACTACTTGCAGATCATACAAATATTTGTTCCGTGCGGGGATCGAACCCGCGACACGTTGCGCAGCAGTCGATCGCTCAGCCACTGCGCCAACCGTGTCGTCGAATATTAACATTATATCGTTATTAATATATCGATACAACTAAATAATAACGTGTTTCATTTCGATACGCAATATTGCCAAAAAAAAAATGTTGACACAATCACATAAATATAAAAGTAGGCAGATAATCCTAGGTAATCACAACTATTCATTCAAACACTGTTTGTATGTATGAATACGGCGGTGGCTTACCACCAGCCGGCCGCCGGCCCGAGGGTTGCCGGTGGTGGGCGACAACGGAGAGGTGCTCAGCGGGAAAAGTTATTAAAAATAACCTTACAAAATAAATCTGTAACGTTATTTTATTACAACAGGATAAAATCATATTGTTATTGATACCTATAACGTAAATTAAAATATTGTACTATACAACTGATATTCTATTACGTTTTTTTTTTTTGTAACGTTACTGAAATATTTTGTTCTAGTATCGTTACAAGCTTTGAAATGTTATACGATAGCATTTAGTGTAACGGAACGAAATTCATTTCATTTTCAAGCCTGAACTTCAATTCACTTTTGACTTTTCCCACTGTATATTGCCTCCATTTCTGCTACCAAATAGCTTTGTATGTAACCAATATATATATTTGGATGTAACCAATATTTTGTAAGAATACTTTGATTTAAAAGAGTGTCCGTGGAGTTTCTTGCCCGTTCTTCTCCATAGGAACCCACTACGTTTTGGCATGGGCAACGAGCTTCATATTTCTGACTGACCGACCCCTTGACAATTCGAAACTGCCTGTAATTGGTTTATTTGAAATAAATGCTTTGAGTTTGAGTTTAGTTTGAAACTTCGTAAAAAAAAGGTGGGCAACGCATCTTCAAACCTTTTGGGAATTGCAGTTGACTACAGGCTGCAGTAGCCGCCCTAACTACTTCCGATTAGCACATGAAAAGACTCACTACGTACTGACTAAACTGAGATGAAATCCCTCAGAAATAGAATAATCGAAATGAGGAAGCGTTTGTGCCTCATATCTTACATATTCTCTCGTAGGTAGAATAGATGATATATTATAGATAGTTGTGCTCCTTCTAAAACATATCACATGTCAAAGCCAGGCCTGTTGTAACAAGTATAAATCAATAGGCAACGGTTACACCGTCACGTCGCGCGCTATCACGCGTTTGTAATATATTGGACAATCTGCGCGTGATAAACTATCAATCATTACTCTGCCTGGTTGCTATTGTGATTAATATTGTGGAAGGATTGTTTAGCTGTTCTGTTCATGGCCTTATTTATGTGTGTTTGAACGGGTATTTTATTTTAAATAGGCCGCACAATTCTGTTTTGTAACGGATGAACAAGAGGTATACAATAGCCCAACACGTAGACTAACGTAAGAAGTCGATCCTCGCCTGTTGCATGATTAACGTGAACCCATTCCTAGTACAAACATGTATTTAGCTTCGTGAAATGGCTTGACAGGTCCACGAGTATTCTCTCAAAAAAAACTGATTCTGACAGAATCATTCTGTTATTAATTTAAAACTAGAGAGTCGTCAGTACTTCGTATGGGTTTTCGACTTGACAGAACATCGAGACTTCTTTTTATGCTAATTTAAAATTCATGTTTTTGACACAAATCTTCCGGGATAAATTCCTTAAATGATGGTGAAAACCGCGTCAAACCGTTGTGTAGTTTAGAAGAACAACACGGTCACACAGACATACACGAAAGTGACTTTCATTCATAATATGTATAGAAGTTGAATTGTAGGAATGATATCAACGTGTCAAGTTATTTTAATACAATGGTTTCGCCATCAGCGTCTAATCAGTATCAAATTGGTGATGGAGGTTTACCGTAACATAAAAATACCCCCATCAAAAGCCTGATGATGTATTTTATTTCATTGATATGAAAATTACAAAGACAGATATTGATAAATGTCAAGTTCATTTTACTTATATTACATTTTATCCCATTCTAAGCTATTAAGAAAGCATACAATACTAGTTCACCTAATACTATAAAATCTTTGACTGAACAAAATCCCCGCTTAAATTCCCATACATTTCGGACAGTACCGTAAAAAATAAAAGATCACCGGGACTGTAATAGTTCGGGAGCCTGCCCCGTGCCAATAAAACGAGGTCACTAGCTGAAGCTCACGGATCCAATAATAAATTCTTATTTTACACCTCTCGTGCGGCGTAAGGTACGTAAAAAAGGACAGCGTCGAATAGCTGACATAGAAACGATTTGTCTCATTGAAGATAGATTATTTCATGCCTACTATTCCTTTGAATTTTGTTGGTAAGTGACAGAAACGGAGCAAGACCCGACCTACTTGATATTAGGTAAGAGGATCTTGTATTTATTTGGATTAACAGCTGTTTAAAAAAAACTTGACCACATATATAAACTCATAATTGATAGATTGTCATGAATATCTCTCCGCTGTATTCTGTATCACATAAAATAAAATAAATAAATCATTTATTTTGAACCAAACACTTGTATACATTTTATAAGCCTGCCAAACTGCGTGACAGTTTGTAGCGCTCGTCTTAAAACATTTGGTATAAACTCAAACTCAAAGCATTTATTTCAAATAAACCAATTACAGGCAGTTTTGAATTGTCAAGGGGTCGGTCCGTCAGAAAGATGAAGTTAGTTGCCCATTCCAATGCTATGCAATATTTTCAATGCTAATCAACTAGTTTATGCGCCCTTGTGGAGTTGAACCAAACATTTTTGTCAGCGATGTAATCCCCCAACTTAAAATATGCTTGGCAGCATAGTGTGCGTTTTATACAAGATTTAAATTTCGTTTCATTTGGTTCGAGTATCTGGGGAGGTATTTTATTGTAAAATTTTAAACAGTACCCCATGAAGGATGAGTCCAGTTTAGCCAGTCTGAAACCAAGTTGAACTAATTGGTCCCTATTTCTAGTACTATAATTGTTTCTTTCACCTCCTTTACTGAAAAGATTAAGATTTTTCCTAACGTACATGATGTTTTCATAGATATATTGACAAGGTACCGTCATGATGTCAATATTTTTAAACAGTTCCGTAAGAGAATCGCACCTGCGGAGGTCATATATTGCTCTGATAGCTCTTTTCTGCAGAATAAGAATAGAGTTGATGTCTGCAGCTCGTCCCCATAATAAAATACCGTAAGAAATGATGATTTAAATCCAGAGTTGATCCCAAGACTATGTCATTACAAGGCAGTGAGCTGAGATAGTGAGTGAGGTACATGGAGCCTCCTTCGTACAATTTATATAAATATTTACGAGTATAGCATTTGAGCTACATTTATTCAGGTTCACCACCTTATTATTACTACTATTACTAATACTTATGGTGTTAATAACACAAGACTTCGACATACTACCTATGTCTGAGTTATATAAAAAGCTAATAGCCTTGCTATTATGTGTCCAAAACTAACAGGCAGATACACAGTACCCCTAGTCGATTTTAGCGTTTCCACAAAAATGTTGGTCTCAAGAAATACAAGCTTGTCACTATAAAGACTAACTAAAAAGTGCATAATTATGCTTATTAAGCATATGAATATAATTGTTTTGTCTATTAAAATTAAGAAATCTTTTTAAATTAAATTAACTATTAATTAATTAAACATCTAAGTAGGTAGATAAAAATTGTTCAAATGGACGGTAAGAAAATTTTGATCAATAGTTTAGTTCAGTGCTCAACCAATTAATTATTGTCATATGTTGCAACCATTTCATTCAACAGTTCAGCCTTTAAGTTACTGTTCGCCTGCTAATTTCACCATTATCTCTTCTCAACCAGTCGATACTATTGGACAGCGTAGAGGTCAAATACTTATTGGTTCTTTTGCCGTAGTAATTTTTTACTGGTGCTCGCACGTATTTACGTTCAAACAAGTTACGTGCATCTTAAACTGAGCTGTCATTTAAATGTAGTGTCATTATCTAGCATTAGGTGGAATGGCAGCTCACTTCAATATCATTTCACCTAAGTTTTCACGGTAAGATTTTAGGTATTCATTGTGACATTGGGACCGCGGAGACTCGATTGAGGTCTTAAACCATCCCAAGGATTGACTACAGCAGAGGGAAATACAGCCTAACCTCATTCCGTAAGGTTCTTACTTACCCAAGCTCTTACAAAATATGTTTACTTTGCAATGCAAAATAAATGGCACATACGTCATCTCCCTTTACTCTCTTAACTTGATCCTCATTCAAAGGGTTTAGGGAAGGGAAATAAAGTGCTGTACTGCGAGACGCGCGGGTCAGCGGATATTGAAATAAGGCAACCTATTTGTGGCGCATTCCTGTCGTTTTTATTATTTATGCCAGGCGGATCCTTGGTGTGGGATGCTTGTTCTTAAGGGTGTTTGATGTCGATAAGTAAGTGTAACAAAGTGGGTATTTTGTAAAGAAAGGTGTCTCTATCACAACAACAGTAGGATCTAAGTAAACAGCAGGAGATTAAAAAATGGGCACAAATCTTGCTACTAAGAAATTCCTAATGGAAAAATCCTATAATACTTTTCCGAACTCGGGGATCAAACTCAAATCCTATAGACCAATGATACAATCACGATAGCTAGGTTACAAACTATTGCTCAGGCCACACTCGTTACGATAAAATTGCCCAAATTGGACTTGCACTATAAGTATACATTAACGTGTGTGGGATGAATTAGCACAAGTATCCAACCCATTGAAAGCCTTGATAGCGTTGGAAGTCCTCCCACAAGGTGGGCGCAGGGATCCGTTGGATGCAGAAAGCACGGAACCGGGCGAAGTGGTGGTGCTTGGGGGAGGCCTATGCCCAGCAGTGAAATGTTATGATGATGATCCAAGCGATTTCGAATCGCTTGGATCATCATCATCATTTCAGCCGGATTCAGTGTCACGCATACTTGTGCAAGTCTAAACTTGTGCAAATATATCGTTACGTGTGTGACCAGCATTACTGTGGATGTAAGCTGTATAAAATAATATTGTAATAGGAATGAGGTACCTATCTCTGAATTATTGGTTTCGTCGTGTTAGTAAATTTTTAACAAAAAACATTTTGACATCTAGCTACATATTGATATTCAGAACGAACGTTTTTAATGTATTTCCGCCACTGAATAAGCCCACTACATAATTAAACAAATTAATTTAATAATGACACAAATCACGGAGTATCGTTCGTTTTCACCGAGTGACTGGAAGTGGGTCACAGACTCACAGCGAACTTGGGACCTGAAGAAATAAGAAATAATTTTTAATATTTCGTCTTTTTATTAAGTTTTGCTCTGTTTAAACCCAGGACAAACGAAGCTTATTGGAACTCGGTTGTAGGGGTTCGACAGTTAGCAAGAAATAGATAACTTTTTTGATATAATGATAATTATGAATTTTCTATAGTACTTTTATTTTGCATTCTTATTTTTATCAAAAGCAACTAGGAACAAAGAACTTTTCGGTTAATTCGCTCCGTTTTTATGCCATTCGATAGCGCGTAACTAATAACGTTCATTGGCACCCTTTTCAGGGTTCCGTACACCCGAATGAAAAAATAGAATCCTTATAGATCACTCGTGTGTATGTCTATATGTCTGTCAAAGCCAATTTTCTCCGAATATAATAGACCGATTAAGTTGAAAGGTATACATATGAATTTCTGTGCCCCAAATACGGACGTGTAATGTAAATAAATGAATTTTGAATATGGTCACTTTTGGGGAAAACACCGCTATAGGTTTTAAAAATGATTTGGGAACCAGGTAGTATTTAAGATTGTTTTTTACCTGTTTTGAATAATTTTGCAATATTACTGTATGGAAATAATAAATGTGGCTAACTAGCGAACTAGAATATTGATTTCTCCTTTTCGCTCAAAATTTTTCAAACTCAAACTCAAAGCATTTATTTCAATTAAACCATTTACAGGCACTTTTGAATTGTCAAATAGTCGCGTCAGAAAGTTGAAGCTAGTTGCCCATTCCAAAACGTAGATATTTATGGAGAAGAACGGGCAAGAAACTCCAAGGACACTCTTTTAAATATAGAAAATTACAAAATCCTGGGTATATTATTCTTGTTGCTTCTATATGTGAGAACAATGTACAAAAAATAATCAAAACAATTCAAAATATAAGATTAAAAATAAGCCATGGCAGATAAGAGATGACCAGTCACAACTGACGGCGCCCGTTCACAAACTTGACGCGTGGATCAGCACCATCCAGATCAACCATTTTGTAGGGAACCGAATGATCCAACACACTCGCCACCATCAGCGAGACATTTAAGTGAGCATGACATACTCTCAACTACCATGCTCTTTCAAGTCAACATACATCTTAAATAAAATAAAAAAACAAACAAACAAACGGCTCCATGGTACTCACATTTACAAAAATTGAAAAAATGCTTCTAAATTTTTTTTTTTTTTTTGTGTCTTGAATTAATGACGGGATGATTAATATACGTCTGAAAGAATATTCCATAAAAATTAAAATTGCAAAAGATAATGTGAAAAGCCGTGCAAAAATAATGACTTTTTTAAAGCGGTTCCCATAAAATTTTCAAGAAACAAAAAAAAATATTTTTATTATTATTTCAATTAATTTTAGATACATGGTGCTCACATATTTACAAACATTGAACTGTAGACGATTATTACTAACTAGCTGCGCCCGCGGTTTCACCCGCATAAGTCGCGATCCCGTGCGATATTGAGACAAAAATCCTATGTCCTAACCCAGGTCATGATCTATCCATGTGCCAAATTTCATCTAAATCCGTTCAGCCGTTTTAGCGTGAAAGCGTAACAAACAAACATACTAAAATCGAATCTTTAGCCATGGGAAAATCTCATTCAAACAGTAGTTCCATTGTGTTTGGACTCACTGGTTATGTATTCACAAGTGCTATTACACTAGGTGGTATCCAGGGTCTGATGATGGAGCTCAAAGTTGGCCATAGGAACTTCTCAACAAACCAAGGTAGGACCATCGTGTTTGGACTCGTTGGCGTTGTTTAGACAAGGACTTTAACTCAAGGTAATATCTAGGGTCTGTTGATGGAGCCGGAAGGTGGCCATAGGAACTCCTCAACCAAACAAGTTAGCCCTGTAGTGTTGGGCTCGAAGAATTTATGAAGGTGATGATAGAACAGATATTTTTCTTTTTAAAAAGAAGCTTTTTTAAATTAAGTTGTTGAATTAATCCACTGGACAACATTATTTATTAAAAACACGTAAAATATTATCTTTCCCACGTAAAGGAACTAAGCCAACACTAAGAACTTACATTATAAAGCCTTCTCTTCTACTTTTTATTCGCTGAAAATAACGAAAGTTTGTAAGAATTATAAACTAGAAAATAATCAAGGTTGGACAGTTGGAAGTTTTCTCAAAGATTGCAGTTCGTGGCTACGTGCTGCGAGGATGAATATTTTACAGCAATAAGCAACAAGAAGCAATATGCAAGGTCGGGGCAATATTGTGGGAGTTATACAACGGCGAAGCAATTTTGTGGAATAGTCATGATGTGTGTTACGAGTATAATCGTCCTTTCTGTAAACAAACTGGAAAATTGGCTTATACTGCTGTAAGGGGCCGCAGTAAAAATTACTCAATCCAAAATTATGCAAACTACCACAAGTTAAGAACTATAACAATTTTTATTATTTATTTATTTATTTAACAGTTTATGTACACACATATTTATATATGTGTGTACATAAACTGTTAAAGAAATCTCTTCCAGCATACCTGCGATAGGAAAGTAGTTAAAGAGATGTAGACAACGTGTATAAAAGTAGACGAGAAAAAAAAAACTTGGCTAGTTTCAATCAGATAATTTTTGGTACACAAAGGTACATTATGTATTTCCGACCTATTTGATTGTATCTGAAATCCAAACTTACTGATCACACACAACCATAACATCGATTGTTTTTTTTTCTCTCAGCCTATTGTTTTTATTCTCTGCAATCCAGCTGACTCTACCACTTAACTCGCCTCGTATAAACAACGCCAGTGACAAGCGACTAGCGCGAGCAATAAACCGGAATCAAAGACTATTAGTTTCCTGCTGGGGTTGCGGGTTTGTCTGAAAGGGATATCGCGGCCCCGGCACACAGGCAACGGAAGGAACACGGGTGGGTTTTAGTCAGTAAAAGTCTGACACACCCTCTCGCTCTGCCCAGAGCGGGAGAAGTCATTTGATGATTTCCCATCCAAAAAAAAAAAAAAAAAAAAAAGACTATTAGTTTGCAGAGCGCCTGATTACGTCACACTGACGCAGATGTTCTATGGATCAATTGATGCTGGGTTGTGATTGTACGACGGATGTGTCGATTTCATTGTGTGTGGATTGATGAATAAATATGAGAGTGATAAGAGTGATACAAAGGTTGTAAGTAATGAGAGGTTTTATTTTAAAAGTTATTCTTATTCTTTACTTGTACACATAAATATGAGATACATTGTTACCTGCAACATCACAAAGACAGCTTAATATGTACAAAGGCGAGCTTAACCCAGAATTGTTTGAAGTTTGTTTTCAAGTGTATTCTTAGCTTGGTTTCTAAAGAAAAATTGTCCAACACCTGGCAGGTTTTGTAGCTTGTTATATTGTATTATCAGGAACAATAATAGTGTACCTGCACGCGTAGCATGATGACCGTAGACCGTAGAGACTGGTTTTCTACTAGATTTTCTCGACGGAAGAATACACAAAATGACAGATTGTGATTGTTTATCTTTCATTTTATCTATTCTTCCGTCGACAAATCCCGTTTCTATTGTGGTCATGCTGAGCGTGCAGGAACGGGTTCAAGTCATGACTTCTAGCTTGCCAATCTACGATGGTTTTTGAATTTCTCAGATTGTCTTTATTGGTCCTCTATATTGATGCAACAAAATTATATTCTATAATTCGTTTTTAGAGTTCCGTAGTCAATAAGGAATAGTTTTTCCATGTCCGTCTGTCTGTCTGCGTCTTAGCTCAGAGACTCAGTACTAGAAAACTGGAGTTCGGCATGGATATACAATGAATCACGCCGATAAAGTGGTAAAATTAATATTTTTTTAAGGGGCTCTTCACCTAAACTGGAAATGATTTTTTGGATCGCGAAATATTAAGCTTTAAAGTGCTCATTTTTGTTAGAGTCATGAGCCCTTTGCCAGCTAAATGGTTATTTTAGGATATGTGAAAAATTCACGGCAGTAGTATATATAACGAAGTTAAAAGGAAAACTATCAGAGCCAAGTAGGCTCTTCATATAGATGGCCAATCGCAAGCCATAACCATTATAATTATTAAAACTATTTAAAGCGAATATTTTATTATGACTAGTATCCAGATTTGCAACGTGTCAAAATGATCAAACCTTAAAATAACTGCTAAATAATAACTGGTAAAGAAATCGGGCCTAAGTCATAGACCATTAAACTTCATCATCATTGGCACCCTTGTTCCATTAAACTTCATCATCATTGGCACCCTTGTTCCATTAAACTTCATCATCATTGGCACCCTTGTTCCACCCAACGCTATGTATAGGTCTCCTCCTTTTTGTGCCATGCTACCCTGTTCTCTGCGAGGCTCAACCAGGTCTTCCACGTGATTTCCTGTAGGTCCTTCACTCCTTCGCTTTCTTCTTATTAAACTTGCTAAGTATTCATACAATCAGACAGAAACTCAAGCTAAAACATCTGCCTCCCCAGCTTCACTCACACATGCTCAAAACCAAAAGCCTTTTACACAAAGTTCATAATAATATTACTATGAGAGAGGGTTGTAAAAACTTTTATTATGAGAGCATCTCTGATGCGGCCACTCATTTGGAAAGCATGTTAAAAATGCACTGGCTCGCTTTTGATAGCATTATTTGTAAATAGGTAGTATTTTATAATGTGGATGCCTGCAAATAAGTTTTTCTCTTTAATATAACCAAGCAGTACGAGTAGGTACTCGTACAGTTTTCAGGAGTGTTTGCCCGTTCTTCTCCATAGGAACCTACTACGCGTTGGAATGGGCAACTAGCTTCATATTTCTGACTGACCGACCCCTTGACAATTCAAAAGTGCCTGTAATTGGTTTATTTGAAATAAATGCTTTGAGTTTGAGTCTGAGTTTCTACAGTTTGGTAAAAAAATGCTTACTAAGAATATTAATGAAAGCATTCATGAAAGGCAATTTGCAAATGAAATTTAAAATAGTGAGGCTAAAAAAACATAGTTCGTACATAGGGTAGGCAGAAACTACAGAATTCCACCTGCTACGATCTTTATTACAATTATACTCTTGCTTCGTTTGCGTTCGGTCATACACGCACGTCGCCGCCCGGTTGCGATTGTTGAAATATAATTTGTCAACGTATTTAACAAATTTTACGTGAAACTTATAATGAAAACAGATTGAATCGATGGTAACCGTGATGGTTACATTGAATTGTTAACATTCAAACATTTTCGGAGTATTTTACCGTGACTGACATTCGCATTTAGAAAAATTATCTTTTCCGAAAGTTTCTTGCCCGTTCTTCTACATAGGTAACCTACTACGCTTTGGAATGGGCAACTAGCTTCATATTTCTGACTGACCGACTCCTCGACAATTCAAAAGTGCCTGTAAATGGTTTAATTGAAATAAATGCTTTGAGTGTGCATTTGACCGGTAACCGAACCGCTACGTATCAAGTTAGTTTGTCGTAGTTTTTTAATTTGGTTATTTGTCGTGTTTATGTATATATCTTGATTTATCTGGTTTTTAACCTTTTTTTGTGTCACTTTTCAGTTTGTATATTATTCTGTACAACGCCTTGGGATTATATTCAGTAATTTGCACAAAATTAAATAAATAAATCAAATCTTTATCTTTTCTGTTAAGAAAGAAGAAACGTTACTTGTGCTAGTAATAAGATAAAATTATTTGCATAAAAAATCGAATAAAAGCTCTTCGTTACATTCTGCAGCCCTGTTTAGGAAGGTTTTTGTCCTTTAAAAAATAATAAACGCCAACAAAAGCTACATAGAATACAATTCAAAGACTCTTAGAATCCCAAAACCTCTCTCCAGCACAAGTACTCTCAATACGTTCAAATAAACTCGATACCATCTCTTGTCTCTCAACAATTCCACATTTTCCTGCAAATACTTCCAGCTGTATAGAAGGCCGCTACATGCTAGCTGCTTTGTAGTGCCACCATATTAAAATTCTTACTATTTTGCAGCTCAACGTTATAAGGTACTTTATATAAATGGAGGATTTCAAATGGAGCTCACAAAGAAAAGATGCAGTTTGAATAGGTTGTTCATGTTTTCGAACGCCATTCCATGTTGGAGTTTTTTGTGTAAGGTTTAACGAAATACATGGTTCATCATCATCATCGTCCACAGCCGCCATCACCCACTACTGAGCACAGGCCTCTCTTTTCTTGTGCCAATCCCCACGCTGGCGCTGCTTTTCCAGCCTCATCCAGGTTCTACCCGCGATGGTAACAACGTCGTCCGCCCATTTTGCTGCCGGACGACCGACACTTCGTCTTCCAGTCATTGGACGCCGCAAATCTCCAGGATACCACATTAGTTACCCACATTTTTTTAATAAAGAATTTTCTACCTATGTATCTATCTATATATTATTTTATCACTTAGGTACCTTTGGTTTCACGCAGCAATGCCTAGCTAGTCAAGTCAACTTCTAAAATACCGACGTGTCTTTAAGCTCGTTACCCAGAGACAAATAGATTAGAACTTGATTAGGACATAAGTAAATATGCGGTCTGATCTGAATTAAAATTAATTTTAGCTTGTTAGTGCTGATACAAGCGACGTGCGGACGGACTAGATTAGTAAGTTAAGTAATAATTGGTAATTAGACGGGTTGTTATTGTTAATTATTATTTGTTAGTGCTTTCGGTGTGAGTGGAATTTTATGTAATTTTGGATAGACTGTTGTGAAAATGAGTCTATAACTAAGGATCGGTACGTGGGCGGTACCTACATTTAATAAGGGACTACGATTGTATAGTTGCTTTGTTTTCCAACTAATTGATTGTTTTTCTGCTCGTTAGCATTTTTTTGCTCAGGAACATCATCATTCTCTTGCTCAATTTATTGGGAGTCGACGCACCATGTCTTTTGCACCCTCCTTCTAGCCCTTCAGCTTTTTTGCTCAGGAACAGTCAATTTTTTTAAATTCCTTTTATAAATCCCATAAATCCCGATAAAAGCTTCTAAAACTCAGTAAGAAACAAAAAGATAATGGTAATAATCGATAAAGATTATCATCTTATTAAATAAAATACAACGATAGTTAAACTATCGCTCTTACTTATACCTGTTAACACAAAAATAACACTGCGCTTTCAGATTCTTCGTAGGTACATTCCCAGTACCATACCTTCAGTCCCACACAAAGTTAAGAGCTACACTTAACGGTTACTGCCGAGTCCATAACCCATCGGCAGTGAGTGCCACTAACTCGAGGACATCGGGACATCGAACTTGAACACTGGAACACTTATACCTGGCACCTCTTCATAAGGTCATCTAACTTTATGGGCCATATAGGTTTATTGTAGTTCGAAACTGTTCGAAACATATTTACCGAAGTTACATCACAAGAAGAAATGTAGAAGGTTCACTATTACTTATCAGTATTGCTTTGCGTTATTTTTGTAAATAAAAACAGAGCATCGCGTGAATCGATGGCATTAAGCGATTTGTCTTCGGTGTAACATTATCAGAGCCATAGAAAGCAAGCATAGATTATACACTCTTGTTTCAGCTTCGCTCATACTCATCCCTAGTTCAAAGTCGCCCGCTTTTTTATATGCCTATCAGCTGCAAGGTCGACGTGTGCCCATGTAGAATGACCGTTTCTTGGTTACCGAACGCACCCCATTCTCGAAACCAATGTTATGTATTTATTTACTATATCACTTATATTTGGTATAACAAGTGGGAACTCAACAATATATAAACCTAGATATAAACAACTCAACAATATATAAATATATAAACCTAGGTTATATAAACATAAATGTAGTCATCAATTGCTACACTCAGAGATGTCTTAAACCAATGAAAGACCACGACCAACAAAATTGAAATGTTTTTAATCTGTCATATTTTTGACGGACAACGTTCTAATTATTGCCCCCACAGGGTCATGTACCTTGAACACGCCACAACTGTGGCGATAAGTCCCCTCTTTGAGGAGTGGCTAGAAAGGCGCCACGGCGTCCTCACCTTCCGCCTGACGCAGGTCCTCACCGGACACGGTTGTTTCGGGAGGTTCCTGTTCCGCATAAGGCGAGAGGAAACGCCCGGGTGTCACCACTGTGTGGATCGCCCGGAAGACACGGTGGAGCATACGGTGGAGGTCTGCCCGGCTTGGACAGAGCACCGCCGTGTCCTCACGGAGGCGACCGGCGGCGGCGATCTCTCGCGTCCGGCCCTGGTTCAGGCCATGGTTCGGAGCGAGAGTGCATGGGAGGCCGTCACTTCCTTCTGCGAAGCAGTAAAGCTCGCGAAGGACGAGGCGTAGCGCGCGAGGGAGAGGCAAGATTCGCGCCCTCGCACCCCTAGTCACCGCAGGAGACGCCCCGGGCGTCGGGAGTTGCGAGCCGATTTCCGGCCACCGTAGGCGCAGGCTTGCGGACGGTGAGCAATGGGTAGCTCGCCGTCCGATAAGGACCAGGCCCGGGTCGGCGGCGCGTTGTGTTCCACGCGCGCCTCAAAGAGATGTCAGCACCAACTGACGGGGTCCGTAAGGGCCAATGCCTGCCAGGGTTGCGAGTTTGTCCGAAAGGGATATCGCGGCCCCGGCACACAGGCAACGGAAGGAACACGGGTGGGTTTAGTCAGTAAAAGTCTGACACGCCCTCCCGCTCTGGCTAGAGCGGGAGAAGTTATTTGATAATTTCCACCCTCAAAAAAAACAAAAATACTTGTACCTACAGGCTATTTTCTACTTGCATTGTACAATACCGTACTTATCTTTAGTGAAAAAGATCACATTTATCCTGTACTAGTGGAAAAACTGTATCGCAGGAGACACAGCCGTCCGTTTAAAATAAGACAGCATATTGCAAACGTATGTAAGCCGTTGAAATTTTTGCACAGTGGCGTTACTTGGCTTCGAATAAGAAAGGCCCCATTGTCCGTTCAGCCATGAGCCTTCTGCTCTTATTATTTACTGATTCACCTTACATAAACTGTTATGTATGTAAATATGATCCAAGTTTCGACTACGTGGATTAGGTTTACTGTACTCTGGATCAAGCGCAAGATAAGAGGAGATTGAGACGTTTTGAGTATCAATGATTATGATATTATGCGAGATTAGGTAGGTACTATAGTGAGATAAGCATTTTGTCTAATGCTAAAGTTATCAAAGTTAAGTAAAGTCACGATCATCAATTAAAAGCGGCTCGCAGGAATAAAATAAATCAATTTAATTAATTTTACAGTTAAGTCTTTAAATAGTGATTAAATAAATTCACTTATGCATACGTAGTTCTAACTGCTAGCATAATACATAGCATAATCAGCCTATAACTGTTCTCATCGCTGGGAAGGCCTCCTCTCTGTGAGAGGTAGTAGCCTTTTTTTTTTGATTATGGGAAATCATCAAATGACTTCTCCTGCTCTGGGCGGAGTGAGAGGGCGTGTCAGACTTTTACTGACTAAAACCCACCCATGTTCCTTCCGTAGCCCGTGTGCCGGGGCCGCGATATCCCTTTCGGACAAACCCGCAACCCCAGCAGGCATTGGTCCTTACGGACCACGCCAGTTGGTGCTGACATCTCTTTGAGGCGCGCGTGGAACACAACGCGCCGTCGACCCGGGCCTGGTCCTTATCGGACGGCGAGCTACCCATTGCTCACCGTCCGCAAGTCCGCGCCTACGGTGGCCGGAAGTCGGCTCGCGACTCCCGACGCCCGGGGTGTCTCCTGCGGCGACTAGGGGCGCGAGGGCGCGCATCTTGCATCTCCCTCACGCGCTCCGCCTCCTCCTTCGCGAGCATAACTGCTTCGCAGAAGGAGGTGACGGCCTCCCATGCACTCTCGCTCCGAACCATGGCCTGAACCAGGGCCAGACGCGAGAGATCGTCGCCGCCGATCGCCTCGGTGAGGACACGGCGGTGCTCCGCCTAAGCCGGGCAGATCTCCACCGTATGCTCCACCGTGTCCTCCGGGCGATCCACACAGTGGTGACACCCGGGCGTTTCCTCCCGCCTTTTACGGCACAGGAACCTCCCGAAACAACCGTGTCCGGTGAGGACCTGCGTCAGGCGGAAGGTGAGGATGCCATGGCGCCTTTCAAGCCACTCCTCAAAGAGGGGACTTATCGCCGCAATTGTGGCGTGCCCAGCGCTGGGTTGCGACAATCGCACTCTCCATGCCGCCATGAGATCCCGCCGGAGCTCTGTCCGCTGTGCCGTGATTTCTCGCGGCAGCGGAGTTACGCCCCGGCGTTTCGCCTCCTCGCGACACTCCCACATGTGCGCGAGGACTTTCGCCTCCAGATCCCATGGCAGCAGTCCGGCAAGAAGGCTCGCCGCCTAACGGGAGACCGTGCGGTATCCTCGGACCAGCCTAATGGCCATGACCCTTTGGGACGCGTTCAACCGCTGGGCCGGTCGCAGCCTCAATGAACGCGCCCACACCGGTGCCCCGTAAAGGGCCATGGACCGCACGACCCCCGCGTAAAGCCTCCGGTAGGAGGCGTTTGGACCCCCTAGGTTGGGCAGAAGCCGCTTCAAAGCAGCCCCAGCGCTATCCAGTTTGGGAGCCAAACGTCGGAAGTGCTCCACGAAGTTCCACCGGCTGTCGAGGACGAGTCCCAGGTACTTCATCGTCGACTCGACACCGATGTGAACCCCTCCCGCCGTTATCTGGGAACCCGACAGTGGCGCGTTTCGAGGGCGAGAGGTAGTAGCCTAAGAACATAGATTTTCGGAAGAACAATTTTCTAAGTCATGTTTGTGACTTAGCTGAAGACCTATCGTTAGGGTTGCCAACCATACTGTTGAAAATAATAAATTATACTGTTCTCAACTGTTAAATACTATTTACTGTTTACCAAAAATCAAGTATATGAATATACTTTTTCCACTGCTATCCAGCGCTTTATATAAATTAAAGTTTCATCTACTACGTAGAACATCGTGCATGCACTTGGGCGGTGCGGTGATTCAGCTAGGCTTCATTTCAGAATGAAACTGTTAAATAAATAAAATATAAATTAATAGATAATTGTTACCAGAATACCATTAGCCACCTCAATATTCGTAGAATGAGTGTTTTCGGTGAAGGATGTGAAGTGGTGGGTCGACAGAAATATACCTATTTGCTTTGGTGCAGTGCAAATGTGTTTTTTGTAGACTTCTTCAGTGCCACAGGAGACGGGTAGAATAAGAAACAAAACAAGTTTTCATTAGAAACGGCAGCTGGCAGCGTTGAGTAACTGATACGTGTTGCGTGGGTGGCGTTGGCGGGGAGAGTGAACGCTGCGAACTTTTTTTTTAACTAGGGCTTCTCGCAGGTCCACCTAAGGGGTCGTACCTGCTTAACCGGGCTTTCCTGTGGCTGCCTTAAGCTTCTACACTTAAAGCCTCCAGCCAGGGGTCGCTGTGAACGGGCGCGCCTGCCTTTTATAGTTTCGCACCGAGTTTGCGGTGAGTAGTACGACGGTCAAATTGGTCAGGGCAGGCGGACCAGTATATTTTAAATCATACTCTATGTATGTGTGTGTGTGTGTGTATGTTATAACGTTGCAGCTTATTTATTTACGTAGTAAAGTAGATTACATACATTTTTCAGTCTTATAAGATTAGTCGTTAAAGCTTAATTACATGCAGACTTATTAAATCTCAAGTAGAACTTTTATTGAGCTTGAATTCAGTAGCAGGCTAGGATTTAATAAGTTTGCTGTCCAGAAGATATACTAGAAATACAGTAACAAACAAAGGCTTAAATGGCAGCTTAATTCTATAAAATACAATAAGAAACAAAACTTACATAACTATTTAATCCTAATTAGAAATACAATAAGAAAACAAAGCGTACTTACTCTAATTAGAAGCATAATGAGAAACAAAAATTATATGAAAACTTAAAATCTAATAGGAAATAAGGGTTATGACGATGACTACTGCAGAACATTTAACACAAGCAACGTTCAAAATTTGTAATGAATAACAAAGACTTATGAGCTAATAACATAAAAGGACTATAACGATCTTAAAAACCTAAATCTGTTATTTAGTTAGTTAGCCACCTCATCACCCTGTGAGGCTTACGAAGCCTTCAAAATTGGTGCTAAATTGATCACTTGCGCGAGTAGCGTGATTATATGAGTTTATATAATTGTATTTTTTTTATTTTTTATTTGACTTTATAAGTCAAGCTATTTTTAATTTTATTTCAATTTATTGTTGACATAATCTACTCATTACAATGTTTTTTCTAATGAGTTGTATTGCAATATGTGGTTAGCTAGTGACCTCGACAATTGATCATATTAGTTATTGTTATTAGTAATTAACTGTTTGTTTTATTTATTTTATCTCGATGGTCCTAGCTTATCATTTATAACTTCCAGTTACAACTATATGTAAGCGGGCACGCCCTTTATGCCTGGAGGCTTTTATTTAGATAAGTTCTGTTTACGTTTAGTTTTTATTTCTGCCTGAGTATAGTTCTCGATGATGTTGTGTGGTATATTGGCGTGTGCTAGCTAACATATGGCTAATAATTTAAATTATGTTTTGTGTTGCGTAATCTAAATTATCTAAATTATTTTGAATACTATTATATAGAATCTTATTTTTTTGTTCTTCTAACTGAACAGACAGCTGTGCTGCTGGGGAGTTTGTTGCGCCACTTCTTCTTCCCAGCTAATGCACTAGGAAGTGGTGAAGGGTGGGCGTTTTGGGGGACTGTCTTATGTAATTTTGACGTTCGAAAAGTGCTGATTCTCAGCCTAGTTTGAATAAATGACTTTTGAATTTTGAATTTTGAATTTTGAAATTTTGAGCACTTATGAATTATGGCATGTATCTAATAAAATAAAATAGAACATATGTGGCGGGATCTACATGGCCACATGTGAACTACGTATCAAAAGCATGCAGGATTGGTGTGACGTCATGAATCGTCACACAAATCTTAGTTTCCCGTGCGAACGACTTAAACAGCGTGGAATTTTTGAACCTCACATAGCTACCATGAGTTGCCATCGAAAACTTACTCGACAGCGTGGCGTGAATCAAATAGATTTCGATAATGCCAAAACTCGCTAGCGTCACCGTCAAGGATTTATATGAAAATATATTGTACAGAGCCCCTAGCGGTCACTGAAAGAATTAAAATTCGTACCAAGAGCACTATAGATTTCGATAGGTACGAAACCTAACGTAATCCATTCGATAGTCACTAACGTTTTCAGCTGTCAACATACAATACTGCACCAGTACCTCTAGCATTGGGCACGCCACAATTGTGGCGATAAGTCCCCTCTTTGAAGAGTGGCTAGAGAGGCGCCACGGCGTCCTCACTTTCCGCCTGACGCAGGTGTGACTGTGTGTCATTTACTCTAATTTAGTAACAATATATTATTATATTTATTTTAAAACCGTCACTTAAGGGCCGATTCGGGGTTCTTAAGAACACATTAAATCTCAATTTTATGGGTTGACAGCTCGACACGTTACCCTAATTAATAACAAAATATCCTATTTCTTTAAAATGTTAAAACCATATTGAACCTCTTACAAACCCATTCCATTTATATTTTATGGGAAGCGACCCGTGGCCACTTTCTACAAATATTCTGAGAACCAAAACGGGCTCAGGCAGTTTAGACGGACCCTTTTAAAACAATTGAAAAGCAACCATAAGTCTATTCTGCGAAACTGTCGGAATCGGTGCTATATAATCAACATGCGGCTCTCAAAGTTAGTGCGAACAAGGTTGCGCTTACATGAATATAATGTAAGGTAAAAAAAAACCAACAAACAAATAGAAAACTAAAGAATAACTTATGGACCATTCCAAAGGCATGCAAAGCCGATGTCCCCATTGATGTAACTATCTATTATCCTATAACTGTAGTTATAGGATAATGATAATGATATTGGATTAATTGTTTTATTATTCTGGCGGCTACCTGGAACACTTGAATAGGTTTCGTACTAAAAACATAATTGTATGTTTTATATAATACAATATAATATAAATTGTAACTTTGACTTTTCCATCGCAAAAGGTTGATATTCCCTGGACCCAAAGCAACTGACAGGAATGCAGCCACATCTGGAGATCATAAATATCACGATACCCGACCTATTCGGGCCACTCAGAAACAATTCAGAGATTTTAAGTCTTTGTTGCAAAAACTTGTAAAGAGGCTGAGAATTCCATGCGCAGCATGGAATATTTTAGGAATTTAGGACAGGGAGATTGTTAGACAAGAAAGGCAGTTGGTTTTGAGTCGTGAAAGAGGACAGACATGCGAGACATCAGAGTCCGTAGCCAGGGTAGTTAAGTTAGGAGGGTTGGTTTGAGACCACGGTAGGGAGTGGACGTAATATTAGGCCATGTCCAAGTCGCAAGATAGCGAGTATTATTTATTAAGTTAAATATAGTTTGGTTGAAACCCAGACTAGACTAATGTAGTATTTAACGAAGTACGAGTATGTGTGTGTGTTTATTGGTGCGACTGGGTGAGTGTGTGCTTGTTGATGCGACTGAGTGAGTATTTCATTATAATAATTATCCTAGGCTGGTAATATAATTAGTTTTTGTAACTCAACACTTAATTAGTATCGTGTTTTATAACTAATGTTACATTCTCGTGTATTACGTGTCCATATCCTAATCCGTACCTTGGCAGATTATTGTCACTAGCAGTTGGCTATACGGAAATGGCGAAGGCCTTCCACCATACTTGACTGAGCAGTAATGCCCCTGACTTATGACAACTGTTGACTTTGAGATGACGCACCACATTTGGAAGGCAGAGCCATAAATACTCACAGGTCATTTGGAATTGATCTAGGCTATAAAGCCAATCTGTAATTGCATTACAAAACAACCAAACGTTGGTGATGATTTCTGTTTCCCAGAAGGTTTTGCCACAGAATACCTTGCGTGAGGCTTGTTGACACATATTTCCAGGGAGAGGGGTTAGGCTTCACTAAGTATCTCAGACTGAATCGATAGTTCGTTCTAAGGAACGCTAGAAATCGTGTCTCGTTAAACCTCTACAACCGGCTTTCGGGCCTCTCACAAATTATAGTAGCGAGACACGTCATTTGGATGCCTAGATCGAAACGCCCCGTTGTCGATAAGGACGATCCACACGGCTGCCAATTACATTGAAAGCATCCTCTAAATGGGACAGATTAAGGAAATATGAAGTGACGAGCTACCACTTCGGTGTTCACCAGGTACGATCGTAATGTATTCTGCTAGAGACTGAGTCTACGGTGCGCTTGTGCGAGTTTTGTGTTTGTTTTAGTTTAGTTAACGACGGTTTTCCGGGTAACCCCGACTTAAGGGCGAAGGCCTCATCCATTTTTCGCCATTCGTTTGTCTTGGGCTATTCTAGTTCAAGTGGGGTCGGTCACAGTAACGGCTAGGGCTTTGCAGGCAGGCTGCGCAGGCCGCTAACTGATAGGTAGGTAGTAGTAATTGAAACACTAGGATAAGTTCATACATATAATTATTGTAACTAGGTATAACACGGCTAGGTCGCGGGTAAGTCACTGACTCACATGTTCTGTTCCGAGCATTATTACAATAAGTATAGGAAGGGTACCGTCCTTGGCAACACGTGGCAGACGTGGGGGGACCTGCTCAGCGCAGGCCCGGAGGCAGGCCGGACGGCCCTTACGTAGAGTAGGTAATATAATGGTTTCCATAGCTTTCTTTTTCAGGCGAATAGGGATGCGTGATTTAAATACCTCTTTCAACGACCAATATCTTCTCCATGCACTCTTTATTCTGCGATCTATTTCATTTTCAGTAGCTTTATTAAATGATATGCTTTGCCCGAGATAAACACAATTGTTTACGTATGCGATTGGTGTGTCTTGTAATCACAGTTGGTACTCTTATGCTGTTACTTAATAGACATGTTTTTTCAGCGTTCATTTAAAGATCGCATTTTCGGCTCTCCTTATCAAGTGACTTCAGCATGTGCACCAAAACATGTCATCTGCGAAGCGAAGATGGTTCAAGAACTAGCCGTTTATGTTGATACCGACATTGTGCCAATCCAGCTGTCTGATTGTAAACATAGTTCATTTTAAATTTAAATAAAAAACGCCGCAAATCACACACCATCAAACAAATTACAAATTGAATAGACGTACATAATTATTAAAAGGAATAAAAAATCAACAACCCCTAAATACCGTAAGTAGTTCACTAACCGCCAACCTTTTTTATTTAGTCGGATTGTTTCATGATATTGACTGTCATAACATTGTTACCATAGTGATACCACTACGTTTTGATCATATGAGCCGGTCTCTCTTCTTATTACTTTGAAGGAAAGAAATAAAACATAAGAGTGAAGTTAGCTAGACGGCACGATCTATCGAGCTTACCTTAGCGCCTGCGTAAGACTCCGTAAAACTCATGGTGCGAGCATTATCGAAATCTATTTGATCCACGTTAACACTTCCGACTCAACCCTCTTTTCACAAAGCTCATACGCCATGCCACCATACATATTGGAAGTGAACCCTCCAGGAGGGTCACCGGCATTATGTTTGCGCTAAAGTTAACCATCGCGGACGGTCAGCGGCATTAGGTTTAAAACCATATTATAAAACACTGTAAAACGACGTAAAATAGTGTGTTCAGGGGGTCTTGTCGCTATAAGTATTTTCCAACATTTAAAATTTTTTGTGAATATTTTTAACCGTGAACAAAAAAATTTTTAAAAGTAAAAAAGCTTGGATTTTAAAACCAACGCTTAGACTAATAAATCTTGTTAAACTATACATCACATTTTATTTTCACGGTTTATAATGCTGTATTCGCTAAGAAAAACCTACATTTAAAATGAGCCCTCCACGAGGGTTCCCGGCATCCCATAAGTGACTAGGTGAACCCTCCAGGAGGCTACCCGGCACTGAACGTGTTAATACGCTAGCGCTAGCGAGTAAGTTTTCGATGACAACTCATGTTAGAGGTACGGAAAGTACTCTAAATACTGGAGTTAGCAAATTTTACTCAAAGTAAACATTCCTTTATTTTAAAAAAGAAACACATCTGCACTCAAATATTTTCGAAAATTCGCTTGCCACATCCCGTAATGATGTTTAGATTTATAGTTTTCCTTTCATTTAATTTATCATGTTTGTTAGAAATATTTGATCTATATGATTGACACTATCGATTGATGCCATAAAAGTACAGGGTGTTATTTTTCGGATTTTAGCCGGTTCGATTCCGAATGGTGGCAAGCGAGTTTTCGAAAATATTTGAATGTAGATTTGTTTCTTTAAAAAAATTAAGGAATAATTCGTTTGAATAAAACTTGCTAGCTCCAGTATTTAGAGTACTTTCCCTCCAGGTGAGGTTCAAAAATTCCACCTTGTATAAGACTATCTGACATCAACCATCGGGCAGTTCCACGCCAGACACGACACCCGTCTAGTCGGAGGATCCTCCTTTTTCTATAGAGGATGAGTGAACTTAACGCCCTATCCCTCAAAATTGGTGACCCCGAGTATGAACGTCGACGCAGCCTTCGTGCAACTACTTCAGCTTGACGTCATCATCATCACTCCCGCAAGCTTTCGTGAGGCGAGTCACACAGCCAGTCAGCACCCACGGCTTCAACGGGTATCCTGACCACCAGCATGCAGCGAACGCGCATTCCTAGTCATCACTCAGCCTCATCAGCAACCTTGGCAGAGCGCCGGCACTTTCGGCCGATCTCAGAAGCAGAGCCTATTCTACCCTCTCCTGGTTGACGCATACCAAGCGTCCTGTAAACTAAGAGTGCCACAAACCAAGAAAGGGAGAAACCCCTGGTGGAACGCTAAACTTAGTAAACTCAGAGATGCGCTACGTAAGCAACTTAACAGAGCCAAAAATACTCCCGGACGACTGGGAGATATACAAAGAGACCCAATATACTCGTACATACAAAAAGCAAATCAGAACCGCCAGGCAGACAGCATGGCGTAAATTATGTGAATCCATCGAGACAAATAATGAAGCCGCAAGGCCTTACCCTTGCGGCTTCATTATTTGTCTCGAAGAGGGATCCTATCAACCGATCAGAACTAAACTCTCGGCGCGTTTAAAAATCCCGATAACTCATACACACTAACTGACCATGAAACCAGTGAGGTCCTTCTCGAAACTGACTTCCCAAACTGTAGAGTCCTAGAGGACAAAACGTGGGAGGCTGAACCAGAATGGATCCCAATGGACCAGGACTGGTCAAGAGCCTATAATATAGTAAAAGAAGACCGAGTAAAGTGGGCTATCACCACCTTTCAGCCATACAAGTCGGCAGGACTGGATGGCATCTTCTCAGCCCTGCTGCAGTGGGGGGTAGATAATCACCATGGCTGGTAAAGATCTATCGAGTCTGCATAGCACTCAGACACGTACCTGTCGCATGGTGCGAAGTTAAAGTCATTTTCATACCCAAACCTGGCAAAACCGACTATACACAACCCAAGGCTTATAGGCCCATAAGCCTCGCATCCTTACTACTAAAAACTCTTGAGAGACTCTGTACCAGGCACATCCGAGGCAGACCTCTCCGGGTAAAACCACTACATAAACAGCAGCATGCGTACTCCACAGGCAAATCAACAGAATCAGCGCTGCACAGCGTGGTTTCTAAAATAGAATGTGCAGTGAACCACAAATTAAACCATGTTCAACAGTATAAACACGGCCCTCGACAGACACAGCATAGACTCGACCCTAGTGTTTGGAGAGTGGTTGGATCACCAACATGTTCAAACTGAGTCTTCAGTCAGAACTGATAAGGCTCAGGCTGTAAACTGGTGTCACTAGTAGATATACCTATTTTTCGTTATTATTACGTCATCATCTTTACTTAAGATATTGTAATACGAAGCTCAATATCACTTCAAAATAATGAGGTCAAAAAAGTCAAATCAGCAAAAATATTACATCCAAACAAATCCACCGTCTCGTTATATTCAAACGAATCTGACATACGATATTAATGTAGGAAAATATTTATTTTTCACTGTAATGGAAAAATCGTATTTTTAATCATATATCACCAGTAGGGATCTGATCCTTCTAGTTTCGGGTGTGGAGTGACCCGGTGGTTCGGAAGACAAATAAGGTTGGTATGAGTGTTTAACCTAACCCTCACATGGTCTGGTGGGCGCGGGACTCTGATTAGAGGCCTGTGGACCATCCTTTTATTTGGCGACCGGACAACGTCGCCGGAGGCTTCCTCGAGACTTTGATTACAGAGCTAGGAATTGTTCGAGAGCGCCTCAACTGTCGACTGGTGATCAGACGGTACATATTTACTTCCATGCATGTAAACCTACGTACCTAATTCTTTGTTGGCATTTATTTCTTTAGGGAGCGCTCATATTGAGAGTAATCTAATAGCTAACCACTAGTTAGCTTTAATATTGGCATTTTGCTCTAACCTCGTAAAGCAGATAGCAGTTTAACTCCTCTTAAACTATTTAAAGGCTACTAGTTAATAACTCTCAATTTGAGCGCGCCCTTAACATTGTAACTGAAATTTTCCAGATCAAACATTGTATCTAAGCACCCGTAATCCTCCAACACAAGCAAACCTTAATAAGCGTCTGGGAGGCTAGTCTGTTAGGGCTAAGTATAAGGTTACACGGACGGCGAATATACATATGCTGGAGGCCTGTGTCTATAGATATCTGAATGTATCACATTCAAATATCTGTAGACACAGGCCATACATAAAATTTATAACAGTATCCGTGGAGTTTCTTGCCCGTTCTTCTCCACAGGAACCTACTACGCTTTGGAATGGGCAACTAGCTTCATATTTCTGAATGACCGACTCCTTTGACAATTTAAAAGTGCCTGTAAATGGTTTAGTAGATAAAAGTGGCAATTTTCGTCGAATGATTATTTTGATCATAAACGTAGGTGCTACTACAGTTTGAAATGAAAAAGCTGGAACTAGTTACAAGGCAGTAATTGACTGCCTAGAGATACTGGGCCTACTCTTATCGCATCACTTCAGACGGATTTTAGGTTTACATAGCTCTCTAGATGTCTGAGCGATTTTTCTGAATTAGACAGTTTTTAGGGTTCCGTACTCAAAGGGTGCCAACGGGACCCTATTAATAAGGCTCCGCTGTCCGTCTGTCACAGGGCTGTAATTTTTTAACCGTGATATACACAGGTAGACAGTTGAAAATTTTCACAGAGTGTGCACTACTATGGCTGCTATAACAACAAATAATAAAAATAAAATAGGGTACTAAACATACAGTGTAGTACAGTGACCGCTCCTAAATTACCCTAGGCTGATTGAATTTTCGTTTTTCCTAGTGATGTTATTATTAGTGATAAGATCGGCTTCCCTTGTATGTAAAAATAATAATGTAGTGTTAAATATTCTACGGTGGTACGGAACCCTTCGTGTGCGAGTCCGACACGCACGTGGCCGCTTTTGTTTTAGCGTAGCTGCTTCTAGGGCGATATCGTTATAATATTTGTTAGGGAACTACCTAGGTAACCTGTAACTACCTACATTATATGAGGTTGTTTTTTTTTCATTCTTGAGTACCTATTATATTTTTAGGTAGTTACACACAGCCTCGTTGATCAAATGGTATAACAAACTCTAATATAATTAAGTAATCTTGAATTTTATTTTCTGTGTTTCTTTGAGCGATGTTTCTGAATCAGACAATTTTTTTCTGTAAGGAAAAAAAATAAAATATAGATGTCGGAGGAAGCTATGAGTCGGGTTGATTATTGTTTTCATGTATAACGCACAATATTACTTTTTTTACATTGTAATTACTTTTAAAATTCTTAATTTAATATAATTTGATTTGTTAAATGTTTCTATAATTTAAAAACCTTATTAATCTAATAAAAGTAATGAATATTGTAATTTTCGTAACGACCAATCAGAGCAGAGCACGTGCCTCGAGCGGGGTTGAGGCGCCATCTTTATTTTAGGAAGGTGGACAGTTTTTGGACACATTCTGGTTTGGGTGATAGTGACAGGTCGAGTTGGATCGTTGAGTTTGGAGTATAAAAACATAAACCTACATAAAGTAAGATCGATGCCCTGAACCCGCTGCTCAGTATTAACTGTCAATTATTGTCTCGACGTTATTGTGAAGTGACGAAATATTGTTTAGATCTAAATTAAAATTGTATGAAGCAGAGATAATTGTGTTTTGTGCTCGCATTTTACCCTGATGACGCCCACTAAGCCCGCAACCACTGATGACGACGTCAACGAGAACTATGCTTCTCCGACATATACGTATATATATATAAATTGATAAATGTTATTATGCTTAACTATATCGATTTAATATTTATTACATTCTGTTGAGTAAAATATTTTCTAGACGAAAAATAATAATATTACACGTGGTGCACGTGCCATGTGCATTTATACATACGCATATTGATCAAACGCAAATAAGGTTGCTGAATTGCTGATTCCAATGATGAAGTAGGCCGGCCCATACATATCAATATTCCTATGTCTACGACAAGTTTTTTTTTCCACATTATGTAAAGGCTCTTTAAGTTACAGAAAATCACTTGGAATTGCTTACTGCTATTATACTCGTATGTTGAAATTTACCAAACTAGTTGACCGAGCCAGCGAAGCGTCTCTGCTTCAGGTCTGGCATTTTTTTTTTTTGTATTACGGTCTGTGGGTACTCTAAAGGTCATAATTTACAACCGATCTGATTGATATACAGGTTTTAAGACTTTATAGATTTTTTTGTTGTCGGGGATTTTTGATTGGAGGGGTACTTCCTCCAAAAAGGAGGAAAAAGGGCTAGCCCTAGATATATCCGCCTGATGAGATCCGATTTCGATGGTTATTTTTTTGTTCGAAACGGAGTAACTTTAAGTAGGTCTCATAAAAATTTGGTGAAGATCTGATGAGTATCTTAGCCGTGATGAGCAGAATAGCTCCTCAAAATGCTGTAAATTGCTCACTTTTAGATTTCTACCTAGTAGTTAAAAAGCCGATTCCAGTGGCATCGGTCCATTAACTGCCGAGCACCTGGCACCTTCACATCACAAAACTAGAAAAGTCTGAAAATAACTATCAGAATCGCTCGCCAAATAGTTAGGTATCACAGAAACTACCGAATTTTGTCTCTTTCCCGGAATGCCACGTACACTAACGTCAGTTTTTGTCTCTTTCCCGGAATGCCACGTACACTAACGTCAGTTTTTGTCTCTTTCCCGGAATGCCACGTACACTAACGTCAGTTTTTGTCTCTTTCCCGGAATGCCACGTACACTAACGTCAGTTTTTGCGATGCGCAATGAACAAACATGCGTGTTTCGGCAAGTGTTTTCAGCATAAATCGTTCTAGTACTATAAAAATTGCAAATTAATGGAATGGATCGGTAATATTTAAATCTGACCCAAATACCACGATACCTACTACGTATAAGATGTATAATTCGTGAGATAGCGACAAACTCCGCGTGGTAGCTCGTAATGAATGCAAACAACATTAATCTGTGTCACCACTCTAGTTCTTCATGGTTCTCTAGTACTTTTATTTTACACTAAAATCTTTTGCTCTTAAAATCTCGAGGGAGCACTTAACTTAATGTTTTAGAATTTACATTATTGTGGAAATAACATGCTGTAATATGAATTGTAAAACAGTATTTTGTTGGTTTGTTTGTTTGTTCAATTTCAAACACGACAAGAATCTCGCACATAACACTTTTGGAACAATAATAATTGATAAATTGAGTATTTGTCTAAATATCTCACAAAAAAACCCACTACGTCCTTTTTCGGGTACAAAGTTGCCTTTGCTAGATGTGATTAAAATTGATATTGTACATTATCAGAAGACAAACCCCAAAAAAATTCAAGGAGACTTACTTCACAATTACAATATTCTGAATATACACTATCTGCACAAAAGAGACAAGTAATATCACTCTTTCCAGGCTTTGCAAGTAAAAAATTGTTTCACGCTCACAAAAATACGCTGAGGGAGCCGTGTTCGACTCAAACGGAACGCAACGTCAGCACTTTTATTTGCACAAAGCATGGATACTTATGTAAGTATAGTATGTAACGCTAACGACGCTCCGCACTGTTAGTAAAACAGATATGTCTGGCTCTGTTTTCTGTTTTAATTAGATTTATATCTTTTTGTTATTTTTGCAACGTTGTACTCGGAGAAACTTTGAAAAACAAAGTGCTATTGCTTATTAGTAGGTATTTACCATGCCAGAATTATTAGAAAAACAAAATGGGAGAGGGGTATAGTTCTGATAAAATGGTAGATGGACGAGGGGTTTTTGACGTCCTGTGGCGAAATGAATAAGTAATTCATGACTTTCAATGGATCGCAACTAAGCAGCTAAAACAGGACGAAAATTAACTAAGCTTGTTTGTAGGATGTGCAATGAAATGCGGGACCGCACATATATAAACAAGCTGAAGTTTTTCCACGACACAACCGCAGGTATCCCACAAAAAGATAACGGAAATATTACTCCTACCCTCGTATTCCAAATTGCAGACACACCATTTTAATTGTACCATCAAGGATACACCAATAAAACACCCTCAACGCTGACAAACCCCCATTACAAAGACACAGCGTTGAATTTCGTATGATTTATTAAAATTAACTCGTTACACCGCGCGGACGACGCTGGAATAAAAAAAAATATAAATGGCTACTGATTAATCAACACCCTTTTGGTTTCATCCGAATTTGCGATACCCGCTCGTGCGGCCGCTGTGAATGTTCCTAGAATGCTGTTAAGAGGGTTTATCCTAAAAGTTGGCAACGTCGCAAATAACTGTCAAATATTTGCCTGTTTTGATTCTTATAGCATTATTACTCTGTGGAAATAAAAAATGTGGCTAACTAGCGAACTAGAATTTTAATAATGAATTGCAATTATAACATTGAATTTGATGTTGTACCCCATTTTAGGTGTACAAAACGTATTTAGAAAGTTTCCAAATAGTTTTTTTACATCTAAAACGAAATATTCGGTGTTACGATATTAATTATTGCATTTCAATATTCTAGTTCGCTAGTTGCCACATTTTTTATTTCCACACAGTAATATTGTTAAATTAATGAAAACAGTGAAATATTTGACATATATTTGCGACGTTGCCCACCTTCAGAATAAACGCTCTTAAATTTTTCCTTTTATGAATTTTCTGTATATTTAATTAATTATACCCATTTTGCGAGAATAAATACTAAATATAGGTCAATGGGCAATCTTACTATTTCTATACGTATATTAAGTATTAAGCGCTTTTTTTTTTTTTGTGGAGAGTTAATCTTTCATTATGAGTCATAAAAATGTTTGACGACTGTATGAAATATGCGCTTATGATGGTTTATCGGGGTCATTTATTTTTTGTTTTGAAGAGTTGCTTCCCTTTTTGATTTTTTTCTGAAATTTCGAACTTAATATGTATTATAATAGCCAAGTTTTATTTTTTAATACTCAAATTATGGTTTTCTTTCATTTTGTTAGTAAAATTCTATTAATCCTTAATTTTTATTTTTATTTTTTATTTCCTCTGTATAACTTGTACATAATTTATATATTTTAGTGTTAGATGTATATTTAGGATTATATTTATATTACATAGTGTAATTATGCGAGATAAATTAAATGTTTCCAGCTTTAAAAAAAAAAAAAAAAAAATTGTCTCTCAAATACATTGCAAACTTTAGTTCTTACTAAAATAGAAGCATTTTTTCAATGGTTGTAAATGTGAGTACTATGGAGCCGTTTATTGTGTTATTATGATCTATGTTGACTCGAAAGAGCATGGCAGTTGAGACTATGTCATGCTCACATAAATGTTTCGCTGATGGTGGCGAGTGTGTTGGATCATTCGGTTCCCTACAAAATGGTTGAGCTGGATGGTGCTGATCCACACGACGTATTCGTGAACGGGCGCCGTCAGTTGAGACTGGTCATCTCTTAACTGCCAGGGCTTATTTTAAATCTTATATTTTAATTAGTTTTTGTTGTACCCTTTTCTCACATATAGAAGTAACAACCATGGATTTTGTTATATCTCTATTTAAAAGAGTGTCCTTGGAGTTTCTTGCCCGTTCTTTTCCATAGAGATCTACGTTTTGGAATGGGCAACTAGCCTCAACTTTCTGACTAACTAACCGACTATTTGACAATTCAAAATTGCCTGTAAATGGTTTAATTGAAATAAATGCTTTGAGTTATTATTTTTTTATCCAACTGGGTATAGACAGTGCCAAAAAACTTGAGCGAAGACTGTAACTGGCCACTCATTGGAAATTAATCTAATTACCTATCAGAATCAAGCTCTCATCTACAAGAGCACTAAATTAGTCATAATACTCTTTTCTCTCCGTTAATCCATACCCACAACAAAAAAACCGCAATAATTTAGCACTAAATGAAAACCTTTCCGAGTTATCTAAAATCATTTTTTATGAGCCGTTGACTGACTTTGACAGGATCCTTATAACTTAATCAGAGTGACTAATTAGTCTGGACAAAAGGCGGCGCGCCGGCGCGGCGACCGGTCGCCCGGCAACGGGTGCCAGCAGCGACAAGCAAGGAGCAAGGAGCAACGGTAGCAATTCATAATTTGTGTAGACAGTGTGCTCTTGGGTAACACGTGTGTTCAGAATTTTAGCGGTTTTTTAGTGTAATTGTGATTATTGTGTCTTGTTATTGTGTTTGTCTGTGTGCGTTCGTTGTCACCTGCTAGCAGTTTGTCTAGTGTTTGTTTTTAACTACATTGGTCACCATTATCCATATTCAATATGAATATGGATAAAAACAAACCCCCCGACCCTCCCGATAGACCTTCTACTCCCCTTTCCGGCTTTTCCCCCTCTGACTTAAGTCCCACTCCCAACTCATTAAGCCAGTCTGCAGATGTGGTCCGTAATCTGGATTCCCAAATTCTTCCTTCCCATTCTATCTCCCGTAAACGTCCCGGTAATGAAGATGAGGTATCCAATCGTCCTACCAAACAACCGAAAACGCAAATAGGCCGTGTTAGGTACTCAGTCACAGATAAAGGACCTTATTTAGTCCACGTTTCCCGCCAGGAAGCTCAACCTAACTCTGGAACCACCCTACACCCTGTTACATTTGGCCAGTTCTTGTCTAATCAGAATCTCTCCAATATTATTACAGTCAAGCGAGTCGGTAGAAATCGTGTATCAGTTGAATTTTCATCCCCTCAGGATGCAAACGCTTTTATTTCTAATAAAATTTTAGGTACAAATTTATATGATGCTATAATTCCTTCTTTTAATATAACCCGTATGGGTGTTGCAAGTGGCATCCCTACTGACTTCTCGGAAGAGGAAGTCCTGTCATATTTAAAAGTTCCAGTAGGCTGTGGTCCAATTCTAAAAGTTAGGCGATTGAATAGAAAGGTTAACAAAGATGGTTTAATTGAATACAGGCCCACAGAAACTTGTGTCATCACATTTGATGGCCAAGTTTTACCAAAAAGAATATTCTGTTTTTATACATCGTTAACTGTAGAACAGTATGTCTATCCCACCATTCAATGCCGCAAGTGTTGCCGATTTGGTCATGTTGAATCTCTCTGTCGTTCCAAACCTCGATGCAGCAAATGTGGCAATGTACACCCCGGTGATGGTTGTAGCATTGCGGAGAGTGAAGCTTTCTGTGTGTTGTGCTCTGGAAGTCACTTTGCTAATAGCAGGGCATGTCCGGAGTACGGCAGGCAGAAGACAATTAAAACAATAATGGCTGAGAAAGTAATGTCCTATTCAGAAGCAAGCAAAACTGTTCCCATTTCTACTCGCAGTTATGCAGACATTGCTAAACCACAGTCTCAGTCATCCCGCAAAACTGTATTTCTTAAGCCAAAGACCCATGCCCCCCTTTCTCCTTCTTATGATTAAACAGCTCATCTGCAGCTTACTAGCACTCCCCAATCTTCCCAGTCTAATGGCTGTGCTCTCAATAGTCAACTAACAGACTCTCCTGAAAACTCGTCTTCAATAATTGAACTTCTCAGTAAACTCCTGTTGACTTTAATGTCTTCATCAAATAAAACTCAAATACCGTCCAACGTTGCTACTTTACTTATTAACTCTCTCTCATCCCATAATAATGGCTCGATTGGTGTTCCTTCAATGGAATGTGAGGAGCGTGTGGCATAAGAAGCACGAGCTCACATTCCTTTTGAATAAATACAAACCTTTAGCTTGTTCCCTTGCTGAGACTTGGCTAGTCCCGAGTCTTAGTTTCCGTGTACCTTCCTTTAATATTTTCAGATGCGACCGATCTGACGGCTATGGCGGGTCGGCTCTCTGCGTGAACAATCGTGTTCCACTTGTGGTAGTATCTTTGCCTCCTCTATGTGATGATATTAGTATTGTGGCTGGTAGGGTAGAGGGTATAACCCTCTTATCCGTTTATATTGCTCACCCTCATCAAAGTTTCCTTCCAATTTTAAAACGTATTTTGGAAAACTTAGAAGGCCCTGTACTTGTTATGGGGGACTTCAACTGCCATCACTTCAGGTGGGGTTCTGAACGTTGCGACTCTTTTGGGGAAGGTCTTGTTGAAATCTTAGATGACCTTAGCCTATGTATCTTGAACAATGGTTGCCCAACCCGTAGGTCTCTTCCTGGACAGAATAAGAGCTGTGTTGATCTCACCTTTTGCTCACTGGATATTGCAGCGTCATGCCATTGGGAGTGTACCAGTTTGTCACATGGCAGTGACCACTACCCAATTTTAATTTCTTTAGCTGAAAAGACTTATTTAGAAAAATCAAACCCTCCACTTTTGAGGTATAATTTATCTAATCCTGATTGGTCAAAGTATTCCTCACTATTGGAGGAAAAGATTGACATTCTTCCAAATTTAGTTCCCCATGATTTTGATACTTTTAGTCCCCTCCATGTGTCAAACTGTTATAATAACCTCATTTCTGCCATAACAACTAGTGCAGACTCATGCTTCACCGTTAAAAACTCAGCACGTGGGCAGATTCCCCCTCCACCATGGTGGGATCAGGAATGCACAACAGCCATAAGGGAAAGGGATGATGCTGAGACGGTGTATAACGAGGCGATGGTTAGCGATAACCTAATAGCATTCAATAGAGCCCTCGCTAAATCTAAAAGGTTGTTGCGAAGGAAGAAACGTGCCGGTTGGGCCGAGTTTTGCGGTTCTCTGTCCCCCTCCACTCCTTTATCAGTTGTATGGAAGAAGATCAACCGCTTTAGGTGTGGTTGTTCCCCTTCAATTTCTTCTCCCATCCCCCGAGGGACTGCTGAAAAGTTCTTTGATAAACTTGCCCCTCCGTATGTACCATTGGAAGCAGAATATAATCAGCCGTCTCTCATTGCTTCAGAGGATCCTTTTGATGCACCATTTTCTATACAGGAGCTTGACTTTGTTTTGAAACATGTTCATGACTCTGCCCCCGGTATAGACGGAATTGCCTATTCCTTTATGTCACACGCAGGCCATAGAGCAAAAAACTATTTTTTAGATATATGCAATTTTTGTTACACCTATGGCTGGGTTCCCGATCAGTGGAAAACTCAAATTATCATACCTATTCTAAAACCTGGCAAGCACGCTGATGACCCAAACAGTTTCAGGCCAATCGCTTTGTCATCAGTTCTTGCTAAATTATTGGAATATTTAATAAAGAACCGACTCGAATTTATTGTGGAATCCAGAGACTTACTTCCTAGGTCTCAATTTGGCTTTAGAAAGGGACTCGGTACCATGGACAGTGTTGGGGTTTTGGTTTCAGATATACGTTCATCGTTTTCCAAAAATGAATCCGTAGTCGCTGCCTTTTTAGACATTTCCTCTGCCTATGACAATGTCCTTCTTCCCATTCTGAGGGAAATATTGCATCAGCTGAAAATACCGGAGAGAATGATACAGTGCATCTGTAATTTGCTAATGTCTCGAACTTTGGTTTTGAGAGTTCCAGGTGAAGAATTTGACGCCAGGACGTCATGGAAAGGCCTGCCACAAGGCTCTGTTCTTAGTCCCTTATTGTACAATTTGTATACAGCTGACATTGGTTCATGCCTTAATAACGATTGTCAAATTCTTCAGTATGCTGACGATTTGGCTTTATATGTCACCAGTAACTCTGTTAGCGATGCAGCATCATCTCTCTGCGTATCCCTGGACTCTCTAAACCAATGGCTAAATTCACATGGTCTGAGTTTGTCTGCCCCCAAAAGTGCTGTAGTTGTATTTACACGCAGGAGGCTGATCCCACAAATTTCAGTGGGCATCCAAGGCAATTGTATACCAGTTTCTTCCAAAGTAAAATTTTTAGGTGTCGTTTTAGACTCCAAATTGAGTGGTTTACACCATCTAAACTATTTAGTGAATAGATGCGAGAGAACTATTCCTATATTAAAAGTGCTTGCTGGTGTCTGGTGGGGTGCACATCCCTACACCATGAAACTGGTATATAATGCCTTAATCCGGAGTGTTCTGGACTACGGATCTTTTCTCCTAATCCCCTGCAACAAAGGTGCTTTGAATAGATTGGACAGAATTCAGGCTAAGTGTCTACGGATCATATCAGGCTGTATGAAGTCCTCACCAATTAACGCATTGCAGGTAGAGTGCGCAGATCCACCGTTGGACTTGAGAAGACAGTATCTAGCATCGAGATTTTGGGCTAGAGTCATTACCAAATCCTCCCACCCTCTTGCAAAAAAAGTGAGCGATTTGGATGCTGTATGCCGGAATTCCAATTATTGGAATCATAAAGAAGTCCCTTTGTTTTTAAAGTCGTTTCGTTGTTATAAAAATTTAGATTACCCCATTATTCAGTTTCCGAAACTTCCCATTTTCAGTTTCGACTATGAAATTATTTGCTTTAAACCAGATATATTCTACAATATTGGCATACCGAAAAAGTCTTCTTCGGCGGACTCTATTTTCAATGCGGCGGTTGGTGAGCGTTGGTATAATTTTGAAAGGTTTTTCACAGACGCCTCTAAATTATCAGATGCAAGTTGCACTGGTGCTGCGGTATATTACCAAAACTCTAAAATTGTTCTAAAATTCAAGTGCCCTCCACAATCTTCAGTGTTTACGGGTGAGTGCGTGGCCATATTAGAAGCATGTCTATTTATAGAGGCTCATAGCGTTCGACTTGGTGTCATCTTTACGGACTCACTTAGTTGTCTACAAGCTTTGGAGCAGAATCCTTTTAAGAGTAAACTCCATAGTGCAGTACTGCTTCAAATCAAAAAGTCCCTTTTCTCTTGTGTCAAGAATCACAAAACTGTACACTTGGTTTGGATTCCAAGTCATTGTGGCATAAGAGGAAACGAATATGTTGATGCTCTTGCTAAGGATGCTGTTACGTCCCAAGACTCTGACCTTAAACACTTCCAATGTCAGGGCTACGACTTGCTGAGCCTTCCCAAAAAGAGCTTACTAACCTCATGGCAAGTCCAGTGGCAAAACTCAAGTAAACAAAAAGGAGCCTTTTATCACGCAATACAGCCCAATGTTACACCCAAGCCCTGGTTTTATCCCTACAAAAAAATATCTAAGAAAGTAATTTCAATTCTTTGTCGTCTCCGTATTGGCCACTGCTGTTCTCCGGTTTTCCTTCATAAAATCCGGGTCAGAGACTCATCGCTCTGCGAATGTGGGTTGGATGAAGGTACTTTGGAGCACATCTTTTTTAACTGCTCCAATAATAACCCAGCTCATGACTTATATAGCCATCTTCCTAAATTAAAAATCCCTGTCCCAACTAACTTTCCATCCCTACTAACACATTCTTCCCCAAAGCTCTTTGCAGCTTTGATGTTTTTTATTCGTGTCAATGACATCAAATTATGAGGTTTTTTTTTTTTATGTGATCTGTGACCATTTATGCACTTATTTAATCATATAGATAACAATATTTTTTATCTGTCTGTTTCAGTGTACTAATAATATCCGTCAACAAGTTTCGCATTAATCTCAATTACTTATTGGTATTTAATTTTAGCTTCTATCAATTTTTATTTTTTTATTTTGTTTCCCACCGCACGTTTTCTCCACACATTGACATTGGCAGAATTGTCGACATCGGCATCATTGCCATAAAGAAAAATAGAATAGAATAATTTGTGTAAAAACCACGCGTTCATTAGTGAACGAGCCGTGGATTGATAAAATGGTGGGGATTTGAGTGTGAACTACGAGTGTGAGTGTAGCGAGTGCCCAGTGGGGGTACCTGCATGCTTGGATACCTGCATGTTATCTATACCTGGATATCTGGATTATACATATTATAACTAAATGATTTTAATCGAGTTATAGCGAAAAATATAGAAATATAAGAAGTTAGGTACAGATAATATACCTCGATTAAAATCATTTACACGTACATATTTTATAACACAGACTTTCTAAAATCATTTTACATTGCGTTATACATGTGTATTCAGTTATACAGCCGATAGGTAAGCAAAGCGTTTCATTCAATGAACACATTAATAGAGACTAACAATAAAATGTATCATCAGTAGCTATTGATCATTTAAAATAATAAACCTCTAAAACATCATTTATATTTATAGAAATTAATAAAACCTCAATTTTCTATTCATACATAATTTAACTATCCACTCGATCGAAAGCATTTTCACGAAAAACGTTAGCCAGAACGCTGCACAAATCAATCCAATTTGCCTTTTCATTTATAACTAACCGAATTCCAACTATTCCCGCAATAGGCTGAACACCAACAATTGGTTTCGGCCTAATACAGCGAACAATTGACGCGCATTCGGCTCGGAGCGACAAAAAGCCGACGCTATCTCCGGTGGCCGAGTGTTTTTGCTGAGCAGCTACTTACCGCTTTTGTGAGCCAGCCCATCGGATGGAAACCCGCGATAAATGCCACCTAAGAAAAATAACCGCCGGTTTTTGTGGCACGACGAATGGATCTGGGAAATGGCGTCGCCGAATTGCAGATATCATCTTTTTTGTTGAAACGCACCTGGGCTATCTGGGTTTTTCGTCTAAATAGGGATGGGACGCGTCGCTGATTGATGGTGTGAGGACCCAAAAGAAATATTATGCGTCCTTATTTACGTATTCGGGGAGAATGAAATGAATTGCCTGACATTGTCCTTCTAGTCTAAGATCAGGCTGCGAGATTACTACATTCATAGTTTTTAATCAAAATCTATTTTTTTCATAAATTTACACATTTTTGCCGGGGTGCCAATCAAAATGTGGCCGCAAGTATTTTTAATTAAAATAATATTAATTGATTTTTGGGGAAAAAAAAATCATTCACTTGATTTTTAAATAAAATTTAATCCACGTCACAGGAATGAATGTAAGGATCTTGAAAAGCTAAGGGTGCCTTTGCGCATTTGGCCGCAACCTCTTCGCAGCCAGGTGTTAACAGGTTATCATTTTGTGACCATTATACGTTCATGTCATATATTCATTATTTAGATATCAAATTAAAGCTATTTTTTTCTGTGTATGATGGAATAAGTCTGCTTATGTAAAAGGGGCCGCAAATAGGAGTTGCCAGCTGTTAAAGATAGATTAAAAGTTAGATTAGAGTGAAAGAGAGCTCGCGCGCAACATCGCTCCTCAGACGAGGATGGCGATTGCCAGCTGTACGGGTTTTTAAAGCCATTGCGCATGCGTCAAAAACTAGTGTTCTCAATAAATGGCGCAAACAGTAGTAGGACCGACTTTATAATATTCAAAAAAAAATATAACTAGCTTTCGCATATTTCTTTTTTCATGGATGTCGGAATATATCCCACGGGGACGTACTACCGGAAACAGCAAGCAATAGCTGATCCTTCCTGACAATTTTTTTTTTATATGTGGGCCCCATTGTAATTTACCATCAATAATTATTCCAAGAAAAACTGTTGACTCAATAGGGTCCAGCTCTATTCCTTAACTTGTACATTGGTAGTTAGCTGCCTGACATTAAGGCATATTTTAATCTAAATTAAATGCACAATTTAAATAACATATTTTATTGTATAAGGATTAATATTATCAAAATAGCTTCGGAAATAACAATGAAATTTTTATCAAATTCTGAAAGATAAAATTGTTACTGTGGGTCATCCTTAGAAGATAGACACGCAAAGTTCAACAAAAAAGCACGCGATATGCTATCGCTGACTTTTTTGTTCAACTTTTTGAAATCTACAATCCTGTAGAACATAAATTTGTATCTCTTACGGTTTATGCGGCCCACGCCTGTAAAGCTCCCAGTTGGCATGATTTTTTCCGACATCTTCAACAATAATCGTCATATTTCAGCCAATTTATACGAAACCTTAATGAATTATACACCACAACCTTTCGCATGAATCACTCCGTTCATTGGTGAAAACCGCTTAAAAATCTGTTCGGTAGTTTTTGAGTTTTTGATTATTTTGACAACCTTCTTCGAGATAAATCGAAATTGCTGTACTGGTTAAAAACAAGCAAGTAGCCGGCCGGCAATATTACTATGAAGAAAAACCGGCCGAGTGCGTGTCGGGCCACGCACAATGAAGGGTTCCGTAGTTGGGATGATTTTTTTCAACGATACCCCACACTGTGGGATAGACGAGAGAAAAAAAACATCCTCACTTTACGGGTAGGGGAGGTACCCTAAAAAATATGTTTCCTGATTTTATTTCACTACTTTGTCCCCATTCCAAATTACAGCTTTCTAGTACTAACCGTCTCTGAGCTAAGCCGTGGACAGATAAACAGACAGACGGACATGGTGAAACTATAAGGGTTTCTTGTTTACTACGGAACCCTAAAAATCCATACAAAGATGTTATTAAAACTTCGAACTGGCCGGATGGCCTTTTTTTTTTTTTTCTTAGGATGGGAAATCATCAAATGACTTCTCCCGCTCTGGGCAGAGCGAGAGGGTGTGTCAGACTTTTACTGACTAAAACCCACCCGTGTTCCTTCGTTGCCCGTGTGCCGGGGCTGCGATATCCCTTTCGGACAAACCCGCAACCCCAGCAGGCAGTGGTCTTTCGACCCCGTCGGTTGGTGCTGACATCTCTTTGAGGCGCGCGTGGAACACAACGCGCCGTCGACACGGGCCTGGTCCTTATCAGACGGCGAGCCGCCCATTGCTCACCGTCCGCAAGCCCGCGCCTACGGTGGCCGGAAGTCGGCTCTCGACTCCCGACACCCGGGGCGTCTCCTGCGGCGGCTAGGGCCGCGAGGGCGTGCAGCTTGCATCTCCCTCGCGTGCTCTGCCTCCTCTTTCGCGAACATAACTGAAGCAGGAGGTGACGGCCTCCCATGCACTCTCGATCCGAACCATGGCCTGAACCAGGGCCGGACGCGAGAGATCGCCGCCGCCGATCGCCTCCGTGAGGACACGGCGGTGCTCCGCCCAAGCCGGGCAGACCTCCACCGTATGCTCCACCGTGTTCTCCGGGCGATCCACACAGTGGTGACACCCGGGCGTTTCCTGCCGCCTTACGCGGAACAGGAACTTCCCGAAACAACCGTGTCCGGTGAGGACCTGCGTCAGGCGGAAGGTGAGGACGCCATGGCTCCTCTCAAGCCACTCCTCAAAGAGGGGACTTATCGCCGCAATTATGGCGTGCCCAGCGCTGGGTTGCGACAATCGCACACTCCATGCCGCCATGAGATCCCGCCGGAGCTCTGTCCGCTGTGCCGTGATTTCTCGCGGCAGCGAAGTTACACCCCGGCGTTTCGCCTGCACGCGCAACTTCCACACGTGCGCGAGGACTTTCGCCTCCAGATCCCATGGCCGGATGGCCTGGCTTAGCAAATACAGCTATTTAAAGTAAAAAAGAAACAAGTGAACATATTGGCGCGTGAAAAATTTTCTTTGTTCGTCATTGATTCTGTAATTGAATAATTAATTTACTTGGTTTGAACTTCCGCGCCATCAACCGCGACAGTAATTACTATTTCTTTTAATATAACCGAGATTTAATTTTTCATAAATACTTATTTTATGTTGTAATTTTATAAAGAAAAATGTATTAAGGGTTTTTGACGCATGCGCAATGGCATTAAAAACTCATACAGCTGACAATAGCCATCCTCGTCTGAGGGGCGATGTCGCGCGCGAGCTCTCTTTCACTCTAATATATATTTTAATCTATGTTTAACAGCTGGCAAACCCTATTTGCGGCCACTTTAACATATGCAGACTTATTCCATCATACACAGAAAAAAAATAGCTTTAAATTTGATATCTAAATAATGAATATATGTCATGAACGTATAAATGTTACAAAATGATACCTGTTTACACCTGGCTGCAAAGAGTTTGCGGCCAAGTGCGCAATGGCACCCATAGCTTTTCAAGTTCTTTATATACATTACTGTGACGTGCATTACATTTTATTTATGAAACAAAAGATTTTTCTCTTTTCCCAAAATATTTTTTAATTTAACTAAAAATACTTGCGGCCACATTTTGATAGGCACCCCGGCAAAAATATATTCCCCCATTCAGAAATATATGTAAAAAATAGATTTTGATTTAAAAACTCTATGAACGTAGTAATCTCGCAGTCGGATCTCGTACTATTCTGATTGAGTTGTGGTGTTCAGAATGGTTGTATCATTGTCTGCTTTGCAATTTCAGATTAGGTTCATCTGTTTTTCAATGTAATCTCCGTGAAACAGACCAAGATTAGGTACAAACCCTATGACATTAGAAAAAATATTTCTTTGTACAGTATTGTACTTATAATAAAGTTACAATGTTATTGAAAAACAAACGACACTCAATGACCGTATCGATTACCAACAAAATAAGATCACAAAACAACAACTAACCAACAAACTTATTAAGTTGGGTAAATGAATTTCGTTTTTGAAAACGAAATTCATTTACCGTCAATCACAAAATGCAATTGAAAAATATAATATTTAGGTCTACACAGACGGGATTCTGCTGCGTTGCGTTAAAAGTTAGAAGTCCATCGACCCGCGAGCGCGACCGAGCAAATATTAACTTTTGTCTTGCACGGGTTCAGTACCCACAAAAGAAAATAGTGAAATTTTACAAGTTTGCTAAGAATTTAAGTTTCAAAAGCGTTAGGGGGCTGCATAGAAGACGTGTGTGCAGAGCGACTCGACTCTATTGTATTTTTCTTTTATGAACACTTATTTTTTTATTTTCCATTGAGACTAGATTTTGATATTTTGTTTTTATTACGTATTTTTTTCTTGAATAAAAGAACCGCAATTCACCAATTTTCATATGCCACATATAAAAAACGGTGACTTTTATTTCATTAAAAGAATAGAAATTTCCAATCTAATTCAGTTTTAGCTATATAATTTTATTAACATTCAGAGTAACCCTCATACATAACCACGACGTAGCAACGTCTCAAGTAAATGGCGCTTATTCACGACTGCAGTGCGGCTTACTGAAGCGCCTTTAAGAATACAATTACAGAAGCATTTTAAGAATTTAATTGTACGCATTTATATTCACAATTAAAATAAACTGCATCATAATTTTATTAATTCGCTTTTAAAATTCTAAAGCCAAGTTTGAACTGAATAGGTACTTGCTTTTATCTAAATAACAATAAGGTATAATGGTTTCAGTTCTAATGTCAACATACCAGAATGAAACGAATCTTTAAAGTTTTAGAACAAGTAAATATTGTGCCCATATTGATTTTAAATATAATAAAAACATAATGTAGGCATTATTATAATAACATAACATTACATCACGACTATAAGCCCCGAAGGGTTAGGCAGAGGTGTACCTATAGTCAAACGGGCACAAATCGAGGCTACGGGCTGCTACTGAGAAATTCTAGAAGGAAAAACCCAATAATATTTTGCCCGACCCGGGAATCGAACCCGGACCTCATGGTCAGCAGTAGCGCTTGCAACCACTACACCAATAAGTTAGTTATAACAACTGACTGAATAAACAGAAAATATATCATCATCCTTCTATTATGATACCGATCAGTGGTCTCCCGTTTGCTCCCCAAGGTAATTCAGGCAGGTATATCTATAACAGGACCACAGACTAACAAGATTATTCATATTCATGTAGGAATTAGCCACAAGCTCCGTAATCCTCTTTGCGAACCGTTCTACAGACCTCCAGTCTAGCGAGGTATTCCTATAACCAATATCTAAAGGCGATTGTGGACGATTAAGCACAGTATAGATAGGTTCAGAAGGTCGGCGGCCGGCTACATACACATACCTTCACGTACTATGCCCGTCGCGAGTGCCAGCGCACTCGCGACTGGCATTTGTTTGAGGTCGCCGTACGTATGTGTCTATGTGTGCGTGCGCCTGTTTTAGCTCGTTATATGGAACTGACCTTCTGTATTCCTATTCTGTGTGCATACAACATGGTAAGCAAGTATGCAGCAAGTATCAGAAATGTCTTGAAAGCATGCAGTCTGCGAGACAATCTTGTTCAAGTATGCAATTTTCTGTTGGACCGTCTCCATAAGATTATGTTCTTGTCGCCATTTTACTAGACTGTTGGTTATTATCGTATCATATTCTGCTTCCACCTATAGTAGGGCGAAGATATCCTCTTTTGCATGTTATTCACTCCTGTGCTAGGTTCTATGCTGCAATGCAAGTAGCGTGCAGGTGTTAAGGGTCACCGAAACGATCAATTGCAATTTCAAATTTTTACGTGGTTAATACATATCGATGCGCAAATTGATCGTCTACCAAATGCAATTGAATCGATTGACGATATTACTACAATATAAATTGATGGCTATAGATCAATTGCATTTGATCGTTTCGGGGACCCCTTATAGACGTGACATATTTGATGTCGTCAATCCATTTTGCTGCAGAACGCTTCCTAATTTTCTTCTACCCACTGCTGTGATAAAGTTATTTAATATTTTACATTCAGTTTTAATATTACTTTATTACTAATAGCTTTAATGGTACATAGGTACATACAAAAGGAGAACGTTATATTGTAAAACCAAAAAAAACAAATGAAAATCGTAGCCATTTACGATTCGAATTCACGACAGGAACGTGCAGATTTCACATCGCGCAGCATTTAAAGGATCTCTAAAAACAAACGGCTACTACCAACTAGCTATTTTAAAAACCGTTGGAACCATTCCCGGTGAGTTACACCCCCCTACCCCCCTACATCGCTAGGTGGATGGCCGCTATCCCCACTCAAAGGATAATCGGCTATGAAAACTTATTCGGCTGCTTTAAAATTATAATTTAGTTTTTTGCTGTTTTACATACTGAAGGCATTTCTGTAATGCCGAGTTCGATTAGAATAGCTAGCTTATTATGATGTGAATTAAATTGAATTGTTATCTAATTGTAAATATTAGATGAGAATAATGAAAACAGGCCTTTTATTATTCGTAGAGACAGACGTAATATTTGTTTTGAGTTTCACTATGTTTCCGTTGAAAGTTTCGGACATGTCAACTTTGACACTTGCAGTCTATTGGCCAACATCAAAGTAATGGTTTCTCTGCAGTCTTTATGTAGCAGTGAAGTAATTACACTACGACCATAACTCATTTGAAACTTTCTTACGTAAGTGCATTCCCTGAGTCTCGGGGAGCGTCGACGAAGCGTTGCAAAGCGTTGCGAAGCGTTGCAGAGCGATTAGCGCTGTGCAGCACGAATAGTCATTAGAAACCTTGTAATTCGTGTGAACTTACTACAAAGTATCTTTTAAATGTTTGAACGGAGTTTTTTTATCTTCGCTATTGAATCAAACGCAGATACTTTCGGTAATTTCGTTTAATTTTAGGGTACGAAATCTTAATATTTAGTGCAATTATTACCACTGAGAAAATGTTAGAAAGAAGCGTACGGCTTGCGTAGGGCTCGAATTTGCACTGCCTCCCGCTATCCCTTGCGATCCCTGCGGCCGCGCGTTGCGGCGCGCTCCCCTCTCACTCACACACACATTCAAAACAGAAAACCTACTCGCAGACATATCGCGTCGCTTACAGCTATGTTAATAGAAGTTTTCGTGTTTTCAATAGCTTCTTCGATCTATCAAAGCTATAGTGTTGGGCATTCTTTTAGCTGCGTATACATACTCGTATTATGTCTCTTTACTGTAAAAAAAACCATATACTATATAATTGAATTAACAGATATGTTGACGTGCTCTTCATACCGGATCGAAATTGACGTACCTACTACCCAACAACAAAAATAATAATCAATAGAAATCTTTTCAAAGCCTTCTTATGCTTACAATGGTCTCCAGGCTCGGTCTGGCATTGAGATAAGTACTTGGCAGACGACCAGTCTTTTATTGAACTTGATTGCTTTTGTACTTAGTGGTTTTGATGTAATATAGTTTCAATAACCTTTTTAGGGTTCCGTAGTAAACAAAGAACCCCTATAGTTTCGCCATGTCTGTCTATCTATCCGCGGCTTAGCTCAGAGACTCTTTGTACTAGAAATCTGTATTTTGGCAAGGGTATACATATTAATCACGCCGACAAAGTGTTTTTTTCCTTCATCTATCCCATAGTGTAGGGTGTCATTGGAAAGGTCGTTCAAAAATACTGTGAGTTTGTGAAAACCATTTTTGGATTCAGGGATCCGTTTGCGAAATATTCCCACCCCTGCCAGCGAAATGGTTGGTTTTGGATATGTGAAAAAATTCACGGCAGTAGTATATATAACGAAATGAAAGGAAAAACTATCACAGCTTAGTAGGCTTTACAAGTTAACGAGTAATAATCCACCAACTTACATTTGCGGTTGCAAAAACATGTTCCCCGATACATTCCGTACGGGAGAACATGTTTTTCAACTACAAAGTTAAGTTTATTCTTCCGATAAATCCACCCCAACTACGGAACCCATCACTGTGCGTGTTTTGACATGCACTTGGTCGGTTTTTTTTTAAATTGTATTTAAGTTATCAGTAATTAGAAAACCAATCTGTTTATATCTCCAAAAAATGGATCTGTGTAGTCGTTTTGGCAACATAAATTGTAGGTACTTATATAATAATTCTCAATTTTTCAGTCTAAGGAAAAAGTTTACTGTAATTTATTATAATATATTATTATGGGCGATGATCTCAATAAATTTAACTACCTTAATACACAACATAATTTAGTCTGTATTTTTAGGAATCAAGAAATTAAAGTTGGTGAGACAACTCTTAGGTTAGTGTGTGTAGCTATAGACATACCTACTTAAATTCAATGTTAACAAACCGTAGCCGTCAGGTACACCACCTGCTTACTTACCAATCAAGTACATAAGACAACTAAACAACATTAACAGAGCAAATACTATCTATAATATAAATTACTTCGCCTAACAACCGAACGCTATTAACTCCAACAATATGAGTCAATAACCACGCAATATATCTTCAATATATAGTGACGTAACAACTAACAACGTATTCCAATAGTGACGTAACAACCTATAACAACATATTTCAATAGCCGGTTACCGACGACTTAAGATAACGCTTAGCAAAGCGACATTCATATTACGGAGATAGCATCGACGGTGACGCGGCACGGATTTGGGGAACGGGGATTACTCACAGAAAGGTAATGCCTTATATTTCACTTTCTTTCAGATTTTACTGAGGTTACAGTTACCGTTTGATTCTCAGACAACAGAAACACTAACAGTACAGTGTACAACTGGTACAACTGAACAGTTATGAACTTGTGTCCTATTACTAGGTATCTAATATATTTGTATAATTATATTAGGTTCTACACTTCAATGGTTGATTACTGCACAAATTCTGCCCAACCCAGTTTAGAAAGAGTCATGATCTATGCTATTTCTCAGGTAACACCGGTAACAGCTTTCAGTACAATCAAAAAGGACAACAAATGGGGTAATCTTATAACTTTACTTACTATAAATATAGTGTTTTAGCTGAACACCATTATTACACACAATTGCTATTTTACGTGAAATAATATTATTATTTTTCACTTTTCGTGCCACATCCCTTTTGGTTCCGTTTTGACAACGAAACCGACAACCAATTAAAATCAGCTGCAACCCAAATCCATCCCTGTAAGCGTTCAGTGGTGGTGTGTCTCGCAAGTAACTTAATCCTCAGAGATATGGCGGAACTACGGACGCTGCCTCACTGCCTTACCAACGGATTTGCTATCTTCAGCCGAATACTGAGATTTCTCCAATTACTCCAAAGACTGGAGTCAGCCAGCTTAGAACCCTCACTGAAACACGAATGCCTTTTCAAAGCAGTGTAAGCTTTTGCCAGAATTAATTGCAACTGCAATACAATTTGCGTAGGAGAGGAATTACTGGTCGTTAAATGTCCAGAGACGTAAATTATTTTCTATGAAGTACACTCTACTTTACCTTAACAATTTGTACCATCAGTTATTACTAGCAAGTTTTCATTCTACCATTTTAAAGGCTCTCACTCAAGGTCTGTCAGTATCTAGCTCTGCTTTCATGGAAATTCCCTAAAATACTGGGTAATATCTATGTGTACAGTAGTAGGGGTGGGAAAAAGATTTATAGTGCGGATGCAAAAACTGTGATATGAAGCTGTTACGTGGACGCGAGGAACACTAGTGCCGTTATTTATGTTACTTTTGATACTGTTCCGTGGTTGGTTTAGGATAAAATAGGGTGTGAGTTATTGTCATGGAGTAATCGAACTGTGGAATCGTGTGATGATAGGTTATACCGATTATCCTTTAAAGTTCGCGAGCATATTCGTAAGAAGCTGGCAGTATCATCACAACGTTAATGTTTTCCCATTGTTTGTCTTATAATTAGGCATATATATTATATTTATAGTTTGTTCTAGGTATAAATAGGTATGTCTATCTTTTTATTAAACATTTTTTTATTCCAAATTTTTTCGTAATTACACCTTCTACTGTTAGTCTCTGCATCACCCAAAGGTTCACTGGTAGAAAATGCATATGGCATTAAGTCCGCCTCTGTACATTTCTGTGCTTGAAGTATTAAATAAATAAATATGAAGTGAGTTCAGTCAATGATCTGATACTGTGTTAACGTGTACGCGTTACCTGGAAAGAAATTCAATCCGCCAACAAATCTTGCATCCAGTGATTTCACTACAATGTAACTTCAAATCACGACAAAATTATAAAAATATCAGTTTCATCAGGCTTTTAAAAGGAAAGGTTCGTCACTCTCGCCTCGACTTGTATGACCTTACCGTACCAATTCTGTTAAATGTTTGGACGCCATCACCGTTAACCTAACCTTAATAAAAGTAGGAAAAAAATATAACCCCTCTGGTCCCTCCAAGATTTTTCATTACGACACAAAACAAAAACAGACAAGACTTTTTCCTGCACCGACAAGTCATCATATAATACCATAACAAAACACCAGAGCAGTACTATGATCGTTATAAGGATCATATAGCGCCGAATTACACCGCATGTGTTGGTAATAGCGCTTGTAAACGCGGCTATACGAGCTCTGCCTTCTGTGGGGCATGGCCACTGTTTGACAGCGTGTATTGTTTATTTCGAAGTGTGTATAGATAACACCTTCTTGTAACTGTGTGAGAAGGAGCGAGTAATAACCAATCTTGGTAAGGTTTATTCCACTTGGCTAAGTTTGTCGTGTAACTGGCTAAACTTACTGAATCCAAACCAGTGTTATCGTAGTTAGCAAGTTAGCCTAAAAAAAGTATCATAATTAGAAGTAAACATTTGCGTTACGTGTGTCTCTGGCGCATTTTAATCTGCACACGCAAACTGTCGTGATGCTGTTCGTGAACTGAAAATATTTAATATTGATAAACTGTTTCACAGAACCGCACTTATCAAATTTTTGTTTCAGTGCGGTAAGTGAAACAGCTCAGGTGCCGTTCGGTAATGTGCCGTTGAAATCAGTGCTGTGAGTGGAATACTCGCAGCCGGATTAAGTAAGAGTATTATATTGTATTCTATTCTAAGTCACTGATTTAGTAACTAATTCAGTGTAGTGTAATCAGAAGGTTTATAAATATCCTCTCAATAATTTGCCTTCCTAAAAAGACGACTAAATTCGTGTTTGCCCAGTGTTTGCCCAGTGTTTGCCCATACTGACCACCTTGTTTTCATTTCTTGACTGTCCCTCTTCCCCTAGTTATCTAGCTCCCCACTTTCAGTACATTTGCGCAAACAATACAAACAATAGAACTCTACGTTCATCACACCATTGTCTTCTTCTATATCATACTCACCGCACTGACTTCATTCATTCTTCCTTCTTCGTTCAGTCTATCTCTCTGTGGAATGCGCTCCCCCGAGACATCAGGATGGCAACCAACCGATTACACTTTAAAGTTAAAGTTCGCGAGCACATTCGTAAAAAGCTGGCAGTATCATCACAACGTTAATGTTTTCCCATTGTTTGTCTTATTTGTTCATATTTGATGTATTTATATGTATTTTTTTATTAACAAGTGGTAGTAATAAATTATTAACAAACTATTAACACTAGGTACGAAATACAATAACTAACTACACGAATAGATACAAAAAACAAAAGGACACTTAGGCGTCGAAGTATTCGTCCGCATCGCTGTCATCCGGAAACGTGCCCAGAAGACTGGCAGCATTGCCACGTTGAATGGCAATGCTAATTCTTTGGCCAAAGAACAAGCCAGCCCTCTGGTCGCGTGAAGTGTCGACCAGTCGGCGAGAAATTTCCTTAAAAAGGACACGCGCACTCGGACCCCATGACCCGAGCGTTTCGACCCCAAACGGCTCAAAACTGTAGCTACCCATGAGGTTACAGTATTTGCGCCGCTTGAGGGTCTCAGCAGCCGCTGCAGCGGCGCCAGCACAGCCCGCCGTGCTAGGAACATGAGATGGTGCAAGGGTGTCGACGCAGGTTGCGTCCCACACCAGAGGCCTACCCACCTTCCAAGGCAACAACGTCATGCCGTCTGGTCTCTTCCCATCGTCACGTACCAAGCCGTTTGGTTCTAATACCGCTGGTACGCCGGCGGTGACAAGGGCTCGACGAATAATATCGTTGATGCTGGCGTGTCGTGCAATGCGACCTGCGCTCCTGTAACAGGACAGGCCATGGTGTCCGAGACTGTCTACAGCTTCACCGCAGAGACACCGATGCGGTGCAACACAAGGTGCGCCCAAGCGGAGACACGTAGCGAGCCGAAACGATGAGTCATCCATCATGGTGCCTATGGTGGATGACGGGAGCGCTTGAAGCCATATGTATTTATTTCTTCTTATTTTTATATATATTTAGGTATATGTATATCTTTATATTAAAATAAATATTTATTCCATAATTTTCGATATTGCACCTACCACTGTTTGTCTCTGCATAACCCAAATGCATGTGTAGGTTGACTGTTAGAAAATGCCTATGGCATTAAGTCCGCCTCTGTACATTTGTGTGCTTAAAGTATTAAATAAATATATTCAGCCAAATGGAAGCTGTACTGTATATTGTCAATACAGGACTATTAAATATGTAATGTTGACGTCATATAATAATATCAGTAGGTGCTGCAACAGCATATTCCAATGCAGCCGTGCTGGTTCCCATACAAAACCCTACCACAATGTTTGAATATTTAAACGTAAAAGACGTTGTAATAGTTTGAAATGGCGCATAACGTGCAGTCTCTGTGGCGCATTTTACGGAGTATTCTAGTTCAGCAGCATATATTACTGAGTATGGTTATAAGCATAAATTCTCAGATACTATCATTCACTTGTAAGAGGTACTTTGTTCTCTAGATGAAATTCTATTATGTCCAGTTTTTCTATGCTTTTGAGAAACATTTTTTAGTTTTTAAACTGATTTATAAGTGTCTTATACTGGCCACTTGCCACGGTACAAATACTCGAGTTTATCATTGAAGCCTTTGATGTAAACTATAGATTAATGTTACATGCGGCGTTAGCTGGTCTTATCTAATGTCGCCACCGCCTTAGGTCATTCGTGTCAACTTTTATTTTATTACACCCGAAAAGAAGATTAACCATCTGTCATCCAGAAACCAGTTTCTTGGATGATGGATGTTCATATTTCGTGTCGATAGACGGCTGGACCAAAACTTATCTGTGTCTAGCCATCAAAACCAATATACTAGCCCTAGAATAACATTTCAGGATAAAAGTCAATGTACTTATAGGTCTGTCAGTGTGTTATTTAGGACTATAATCATGACTCTCTTGCTTATTCCAATTTATTTGGGGTCAGCACAGCAGTTAGTAATATTTAGGACTATAGTACATCATATTTTAATTTGCGCAAAAGTAATACGACAAAACAACACCACACTCTTCCTTCTCTATTTTAACTTTTTTTTTTACTGTAAGAATGTTCAACGGGAGCCATTAAAAGATGAAATTTTGGTCGTTTACCTGCTGCAACATGTTCGTACATTAATTTACTTAGTTCAGTGACTCCTGCTTCATTAGTGGCGACGCTCCTCACTCGCCCCTCGTGCGGAACAAGCCAGGAGATTGGGGAGAGTTGGACTTTTTATGTAGTCGGTATTGGTAAACAGGCCGACAAGTTGCGAGGAAGGTTTTGAGCAAGATGAGTGTGGATGGCTTCGAAAAAAGTAGGACCAAAACACGATGCATGGATTGTGTGAAAGATGATATGACTAGAAAGACAAGGATTCCAAAAAAAATAAAAAGCGGCCAAGGGCAGCTGGGTGATGATGAACAGGGGTTGGCAATCTTAAAGGCAGATTGAAATATCTGACGTACTTGTTGTGATGCACTATGGGGGCTTATTGGTCTTATTTTATCTATTAAAATAGTTACAAACCTTTATATGAGAGAGTCGATATGCGTATTGGATATTTAGCATCCAAACTATTAACAGACACCCATCAGCGTCTAAAATATTAGTGAGCAGAAGCAATTTGAAGTTCGATAAATATGCAGTTTTCAAGCTATAACGATATAACCATATTATTATACTACCTATAACCGACACCATATTCCATTATACCTAAGTCCAGTCATTAACGACAGTACTATAAAATAACTTATTATAAACTCAAGTCACCAATGAATAACCAGAGTATCACAGCGTTAGTATTTCAATGGTGAAAACGAAAAACCAATCACAAACTAGAAAGTGGCTTCGTATACGACCGCTATTGAAATACTAGTGCTGTAATATTCTTGCTACTCATCGGTGAATTGTAGCGTCGTGGATGACGAGCTTAAAAGAGTATATTTAAGTTGTATACAGCATCAGCTTTCAGTTTGGACCACATAACAAATACGACACTTAAAGAGTTTACTACGCGGAAGTAATTTTCCCCTGTATGTCTCTCTAGTTTGTGTTCTAGAAACATGATTGCTTTAAATATTATTCTCTTTACCTTATACACAGGTTATTTCATGCTTTATGAACAACTGTAACTTTAATTGAGCTTTCCTTGCAATACAGCACCAGGGTATCTAGACCTAATATGTTCATGAAACTCTTGTATCCTATTCTGTTTCCAAGTAACAACAACCATGCCCGGGTGTTACCAGGCTTCCTAATGCTTCGCCAAGTAGGGAAAAGGCCTAGGTCACAACAATATGACGTAATGTTTGGGCCAGTAGTGTGGCCACAGGCCAACTCACTGTTGGCCGCTCTATCTGAAATAAAATGTATAATGCCGATCGAATATCTACATATTACATATCTACGTCCTAAACAACCCAGATTTTCTTGCTTTACTCCCATCGAAGCACAAGATCCTCTTAATCTCTTCCCTTGCACCACAAAGAGTGGAGCCTTTCTGAACGTCTCCCGACCGATCAATGCGAACAATCCGAAGCCTTTCCTCCAACTTCGAGGGGCCTGTCGGAATCACTTTGTCAACCTATTATTACTTCAGACTCCGCCCCAAATACCGGATCGGGACGCTCGAGTATCTATAACTCTGTATACGAACTTATTAACCCATAAACGAGTTTGATTAAGTTGTTTAACAGAATACTTAAGGATCTTCATCCTCAAGTTATAAGGGTTTTGATTTAGCGAGTACAAGATCCCTTTGCACCGAATCAGAAGTGGGACGATTGTTGTGGCGGCTGAGCTGCTTGACCATCGAGACATGATTGATTCGTTAATTCATCGATTGAATATACATAGTTGAGATTCTCCTAGTCTTGATCCTGTCATCACATGCTTTACGTGATATAGAAAATAATAGGATTCCTTAGAACAAATCTCTCTATATACTTATATTCTACTTTTATAATAAACTGATTCACATAATCGTAGTCTTACGTAAAGCAACAAAGATCCTAAGCAACAAAAGTTTTCACAGATACCTAAATAAAAACTCGCTCCTATCTTTATGTTACCGCTGGCACACATTCGCATTTTGTTTCTCCAGCGTCTTTTGTTTCAATTCCGCAGCACACTAACGTTTGCCAAATAACAGAAGATCATGAAATTCAACGACATGCCCCACAATGAAACATTAACATTCTATTACTACAGAAAAAAAGCTCTTTGTAAACAATAGGCTGCTCTTAGCTCGTTATAGCGTTTACGAATAATAGCAGATTCGTATTCAAGGCGGCCACGAGGCGGCGACGTAACGTGATAACGTGACAGCGCTAGGTGTGAACGTCTGAGCTAGCGTGGAGCTGTGGGTAGGTAGTGGTTTATGAGTGTAAGATTGTCGTAACTGTGAACCCTAGACCAGCTTAATAATAATTTTTTCATAGGAATTGTGATGTAACTGTTGAGCCGTGATGGCCGTATTTTGGGTAGCTAGAAGATACTTTAGACGCTTAAAATAAAATTGTCTACTCAGGTATTGGGTTCCCAAGTATACTGCTATCCATTTAATAAAAAAATCACGTTTGTTTTTGAAAATATCTGAAAACAGTGTCTAGACAAAATATCAACAACACTGTAATAAAAATACTGTTAGTTTTCTTCTGCCCTTTGTCAGCCCAAAGCTTACCTCCAGCGTTAAAAAAATATCACCCACGGGCATGTGAGGGTCAGTTACCCTGCCGAACACATAGGTATGTTACTTAACCCAAATTAAATTATACCGGGTGACTACTGCCTTGCGCTGTACGTTAACCCTATCATTTAGGTCCTCTGAGTATTGGCACCAAATGTAACGAAGACATGCTGTAAATAAATCATTTAAATATAACATAGTTCATTTTTAGGGTTCCGCACAAAATGGTAAAACGGAAACCTTATGGTGCGACTCAGTCTGTCTGACCGTCTGTCTGTCACAGCCGGATATCTCAAGAACTACTAATGCTAACAACTTGAAATTTGGAATAGTTTTAAATAACGTTTGCCCAACTATTTTGCAAATAAGCAAAATGGTTGCAAAATGGACTGAACTGGGGTTCTTAAAAATTCGAAGTGGGGGACTACTAGGGCATGTGGGTCTATATCATATGATAGAGCACTATTTGCATATTCTCAAACATTTTTCTTTTTTCTTTTAGGCCGCATAGTTTTCGAATTTAGACGAAAATTTAAAAAAAAATACCGTTCCCCCCATATCTCCGAAGTTTGTATAGAGAAAAATCTGAAATTATTCTGTGATAGAAGTTTATTTAAAGCTTAAAGGAAAAATAAAACGATGTCTCTAAATAGCAAACTTTTTCAGAAATCATCAACAAAAATTACATTAGTTTCACTATCGGTCAAGAGATGGCGCTAATCTGAATCTGCAATATTCTACACCGCAGTGTTAAAATTCTCTGACGAATACAGGCGTCGCCGATGAAAACCAAAATGTCGTCCTTCCTATCTAGCAGGTTGCTTTGGGTGAAGCACAGTTGTAGTTTTTTCTGGATCAAGAAGTTTGTTTTTGGGATAAATTCATCCCAACTACGGAACCCTTTCGTGTGCGTGGTCCGACATGCACTTGTTATTTATATGGAGTAGCATTTGTCTATCTGTTAATGTTCTTGAAAACAGTTTAGTATCAAGGCCGTGACAATGTTTCTGAAAATATCATCAAATGTCAAACTATACTAGGGTACCGTCAGCAGCTACTAGGCTAACGTAGTGTTTCATTGATAGCATTGTTGAGGGTTATTCGTGTAGGTAGACGTTATCCTCATAATAAATATATAAAAATAATAAATAAAATAATATAGTTCTTCCCTAGATGTGGCTCTTCGTAAAGAATTTAACTTCTGTTAGCATTTGTTAAGTGTAGTAATAATGTGTACTGGACCAAATGTTATTAAAAGTTAGTAGAAAACTGTTAAATGCGCTATTATCGAGACAGAACATAATGATGTACTGAAAGTTTGGTCAGATAACATCGTCTGGCTCCCATGTAGTTTGTTTGTTTGGAGTAATTTTGACTGAAGTTTTCAGTTTGATAAGTACGAGTAAGTAGTTTATTCTTGTGTTCTTCTATCTTGTTAGTTTCATAATGTAAGTATGTAGACATTTTGTAACTCAATGATTATTTCTTCGTGCTCTGGAATAAATGTACACTTAATTTATTTTATTAGTTCAATTAGATACACAATGTTTTTATTCTTTTTGGTCTTTACATAATACTATACAGACAGGAAGACTCCTATTTTTGCGTGTTTTCTGGATCTGTCACGGGCGTTTGATCTTGTATGTTACGAAGTTTTGTGGCGTAAACTCGAATGTGAAACTACCTTACCATCTGAAATAGTGTCGATATTTATGTACTGGTATAGTAGTCAAAGCAATAGCGTGAAGTGGAATGGTTCGCACTCGGACGTGTATCGGTTGGAGTGCGGAGTGAGGCAAGGGGGACTCAGCTCTCCCAGGCTCTTCAACCTATACATGAACCGGCTGCTCCTTGAGCTCGGCAGCACCAGTGTCGGATGTCATATTGACGGAGTGTGCATTAACAATATTAGTTATGCTGACGACATGGTGTTGCTGAGCCCATCGATTGGTGCTTTGAGGTAACTGATCGCTATATGCGAATGCTATGCGGTGAATCATGGGCTCAAATATAACGTCACAAAGAGCGAACTAATGGTTTTTAAAGCAGGCAATGTGACATATTCATGTATTCCAACTGTCGCTCTTTGTGGAGAACCGCTGCGAAGGGTGGACAAGTTTAAGTATCTGGGTCATTGGGTCACTGAAGATCTTAAGGATAATTGTGACATTGAAAGGGAACGTAGGTCGCTGGCTGTCCGTTGTAACATGCTGGCTCGCAGGTTTGCACGTTGTACGAAGCCAGTTAAAATAACGCTTTTCAAAGCTTACTGTCAGTCCTTCTACACGTGCGGCCTGTGGGTCAACTTTACTCAGCGGACATACAGCGACCTACGCGTTCAATACAATAATGCACTGAGAGTGCTGCTGCGGCTGCCGTGGCGTAGTAGTGCGTCAGGGATGTTTGCAGATAATAATATTGATGGTTTTGCAGCCATTATTAGAAATAGATGTGCATCCCTGATGACTCGTGTTCGCGGCAGCACCAACAGTATTCTCAGCGTATTCGCAGATCGGTGGGACTCCCCGATGTTGCGGAGGTGGATGCGGCTCCATGCTGAATTTTAATTGTATATTTTAATGTCTGTAACCTACTAACACTAGAACTTAAGTAAAATTGTTACTAACCCTATGGACTCCGGTCTGAAATAAAAACTTTATATTCTATTCTATTCTATAATCACCCTATAATGTTCCCACTGCTGGGACTCAGGCCTCCTTTCTTTGAGAGGGAGTGGGCTGTAATCTACCACGCGGGCCCAGTGCGTTTCCTCACGATGTTTTCGTTCACCGTTTTGAGAGCAGTGGTGATGAAATTATTAACACAAAGTAAAGCGCCTGCCTGGGTTCGAACCCACGACCCACGACTCGGTCGGGGCCGTTACCACTGGGCCGCAACTCCACTCTGCTTTTCGGTCTTTGTTGACCCAAAACTCCTTCTGCGCACGCAATTCTTAGATCATTCAACTAGGTACTCAAGATATTATTCAACTAGTTACTCACGATATTCTCATTACTAAAGCAAATAGCAAAATTTAATTAAGCAAAATAATAATAAAGAAAGGCAACCCTCCTACAAAACTTCTTATAAATAATCCATTTCTTTTATCCAAAACATAAAAACATACAAATCGGTCACTGGCAAAGAAACAGATCCTTCGCAAAGAAAAGCAAACAATAGGAAAGAAACATGCCGAGCGTTTCTGATAAGTGCAAAGGTTCAGTAATCGAGCCATTGCCTCGGGCAGACGAATTACGGAAACTAGATATCCTCGAACACAGGCCAAATGTCTAATGAAAGTAGTTTTTGTATACTGTGGGACAGCGGTGCTCAAAGTTGAAGAGTTGTAGGAGATGCTGATGCCTCTTATTAATCGCTTCATCTTCATGGTCTTTTTGATGAGAATAGTTATTTATGCCGTGTTAAAACTATTTGCCAGGCGACAGAATGACAGCGGACTTGACTGTCCACCAGGGTGTGCTGGACGTAATAATTCCAGCCTATTACTGTCTTACTGCAGGGCAAAGGCTCTTCTCGTACAAAAGACACGAGCCAATTCATAAATTGATCCTCGCTTACTCAAGACGGATTGGCGATTTCACACTTATATTAACTAGCAGGGGCGGGTCACAAGAACCCGCCCCTGCTTGGCACGGTTTTATACGACTTTAAAAAACATCGAAATTTCTTTATTATTTGTAAGTTATATAGGTAGTTATGTATTATACACAAAAACGTTCCGGAATAAATTCTCTAAAATGTGGAAACCGTATCAAAATCAGTGGCGTAGTTTACAAGAACAACGCGGTCACACAGACAAACATGAAAAGCGAAGCGAGCGTTCCTATGGAAAAGAATAGGCAAGAAACTCTATGGACACTATTTTAAATTATATTGGTTCTATAAGTTCTATCACTCAAATTATATAGGTATTCAAGATATTAATAGTACTTAATAAAGCACTTACATTTTCCCCGGAACCACACGGCCCGGCTTGGAGGGTTAGGTATAGGCAATGAGTTTTGGAGAAGACGTAAGGGGAAAAATAAATGAATTTATTCAGGTGAGGAAGAGTAGGGTACCAAATTCAACTTTGTATTTTTGTATTTGCAGTTCAGGCAGTTCCATTTCAGATTAGGGAAGTGTTATGATTGTGAAACGTTGTTTATGTTTATTTATAAGGCGTTTTGACTCAAAATACTTGACGATGGAAATGCCTTTATACGGTTCTTTCGCTCTTTTAGGGTTCCGTACGCAAAGGGTGCCAACGGGACCCTATTACTAAGGCTCCACTGTCCGTCTGTCTGTAACAGGGTTGTATCTTTTAAACTATAATAGACGGACACTTTTCACAGAGTGTGTACTACTATGGCCGCTGTAACAAAACACCGGACGAGTGCGTGTCGAACCACACTCAATGAAGGGTTCCGTAGTTGGGATGAATTTATCCCAAGAACAAACTTAACTTTGTTGTTGAATAAATTTCCTACCATACATAGATACACGTCACGGTCAATTCTCCAACTGCAAATGTAATTGTGGCACTTCACATCGCTATTCGGTATTCGCGTTTTTTACTGTGTTTTATTCGGCTATATAGTGTAGAAGTCCGAATAACTCGAACACACCTTCCACACATCGTCATGAACAGCGAATATATATAACTTTCAAGAATTTTGCTATCTTTTTGCTAATCTGAACGCAAAGATGGAGGTGTTGACGGTAACAGCGACTTACTTCCTCTGTGTTAATTACCAATACATGTTAGGCGTACATAAAACACCGCACTCTACTGAGCAAGCCATGTGTGGACGGTAAACGAACTTATTCAGTATATTCTCAATCCTTTGATATGTGACCAAAAACCGACAACCGGCGGATACGAGTGTATTTGCGTATTCATCTTATTCGTGAAAAATAGTAAAATATAGGCCATAACTTCACATCGTCGTATTTGGGCAAATAAGGCGAATACGCGAACACGAATAGCGATGTGAAATGCCACCATAAGGTAGATATCGAAAAAAATACTTTTTGTTTGTGATAAAATTACAATTTAACGATTTTCGGACCTTTTCCATATATGTGCTGCGAGACGCTGATTCTTGCCATTCTAACCAGAATAAGTTAAATACGTATATATTTGGATAGACATCCAAAAAAGTAGTGGTTCTAACTATACAAATCAAAAGTGTCTAGTGATCAAGTACGTTTTAGAGTATCGCCGCAAGTGAGGATTATTATTTTAACTTTTTTGGATCGTTATTGATTCTTTTTAGTGAATTTCACTATTTGATTATGATAAAAAATAGAAAACCAACTGTCAATCAGGATTCCTATAAAATTGTGTAGTTTAGCGTTTTTACAAAACCATTACAATTCCTGCATTGGCACTGAAATTGAAAATTGCATCGGTATCGAGCGACAACATCATTTGACCCGAGAACAGATGATGAGAGCCGCCGGAATGTTGCAAGCTGGTTCCGAGCAACGAACTGTGGCTCACGCTATTGGCACTACACAGAGCGTCATAAGCCGCCTCTGGACACGCTATCGTAGCACGGGCAACGTGGCCGAGTGACATGGAAGACGATTTCGCATCACCACTCGCAGACAGGACCGGTACATCCAAAATACTGCTCGATGGAATCGTACCATGACCGCCATGATGTTGGCTACGAGGCTCCACAGCTCTTCAGGCTTGCTGATAAGCGACCAAACCATCTGAAATCGTTTACGTGAAGTGGGTCTGCGTTCCCGTAGGCCTTTGAGAGTTCCACCTATAGCACCTCGCAATCGTAGGGCCCGTTTACAATGGGCTCGCGAACACAGAAATTGGGAGGAAGAAGACTGGCGTTGTGTTGTTTGCTTTTCCGATGAATCTCAGTCTCTCGGTATGAGACTGGGTACAAAACCTACTCGAGTTTAGAGGACCTCTGGACGTCAATAACGTTTGAAATTTTGTCAGTCAGGAAGTTCATTCATATGGAGGGGGAACAATAATGGTTTGAGCGGGTATTTGGATCGATGGAAGAACCGATCTCATTTGGATCAGAGGCAACTTCAATGCTCAGATTTATGCGGAGAAGATTGTTTCAGACATGATCATTCCTTTCCGAAGCCGGTTGGGTGATTCGTTTCGACTAATGCACGACAATGCACGGCCAGACACGGTTAGAGTCATAACACGCACTCTTGCCGATGCTCGCCGCATCAACGTTCTGCCGTGGCCTGGTCAATCGCCAGACCTCAACCCAATTGAGCACGCATGGGATATACTTCAAAGAAGAGCTGTGCCGTGTATGAATACCGTTTATAGCCTCTTTTTTTTTTTGATGGTGGGAAATCATCAAATGACTTCTCCCGCTCTGGCCGGAGCGGGAGGGCGTGTTCTGACACGCCCTCCCGCTCACGCACACGTCACGCTTTTACTGACTAAAGCCCACCCGTGTTCCTTCGTTGCCCATGTGCCGGGGCTGCGATATCCCTTTCGGACAAACCCGCAACCCCAGCAGGACCGTTTATACCCTACAACAACTTTTTAACTTGTTATCCTCAAAGTGATTTTGATGAACTGTTTTAAGCATGCCACATCACTGTGATTGTGCGATTCGTGTCAATGGTGGAAACACAGTCTTTTTTTATCTTTACAATAAAAAAAATAAAAATCCTCATTTTGCCATTTTATTGACGACATTAACTTGGTTCATTTCCCACAATTTGCAAAAATTGCAATTTTTCTTAATTTTTACAAAATAGGTATATAGGGATAAGTTGTTAACTTAAACATAGGAATTAAAGCAAGAAGCCAGTCTGGAAGACTAGATTTGGTAAATATTTGGATATTTTTTTATAGTTAAAAATGGATTTGATGTCTAGACACATAAGATGTGTGTATATCATACATTATTAAAGACCTCTAATTCTAAAAAAAAACTTTTACTTTAGTGTGAATTGACTCCTAAAACAAAACAAACTTTTCTAATTATCTAGGTAAGTGACAACACCCAAAAAAATTAAACTTGTCTAATTGACACTTGGTACTGTCAATTGATTGACAGTAATGACAGTACCATGTTTAAATTTATGTCTTAGGTCATATTAGACAGATGAAAATCTGTCAATTAAGACATTGTCAAAGTGTGTGGGAGGTTATTTGAGTTGCCATCAACAAATAAAATATATGTACTAACATTAAATAGTATATAATTTTTTTTCTTAAATGATGGTCTAAAAATATTATTTCAATGGTTCCTAGTTCCATATTTTGTCGCTTTTATTTGCGTGTACTTATATTTTTCTCGGAATAAAAAACCAACGACCCTGCTGTAGAGGATTTGCATTGAAACACCACTTTGATTAATACTATTGGGGTATATTGAGTCGCGCACTAAAAAACTAGGGTTTTATATATTTTTGTTTTTATTTGTTTAATCAAAACTCTTAATTATTAATCAGTCGTTCTTCTTGTCGTCGCCAACACCTACGAAAAACGGACATCTCCTTTCATGGGTCACAAGAAGTGCCCTACCCATAATAGGTTTTGATTAATTTTGCGAGTATCAAAATATGTCGCTTAAACGGTCGTATTTTTTTATTGCGTGGACTTAGAAGCTTGATTTTTTTAGAACTCCAAGGGATATATTTCATATTTATTTCAACTTGATACCTCCACGTGTTCCTGAGAAAAAGATTCTTGACAGATAGACAGACGGACGGTCAACGAAGTGATCCTATATAGGTTCCGTTTTTTTCCTTTTGAGGTACGGAACCCTAAAAATAATATAAAGTTAAAAATTAAATGGGGTCTCCATACAAGAATCGGCGTTTTTGTTAAATATTCCGACTCGCACCTGGCCGTTTTTTCATCTTGTCATTTTTGATTTCCTCTAATTCATTTTACTAACAGGATGTGCCAAGTCAGTGATCCTGATTATGACTGATTAGATTCGCTTGTGTGTAAGGCTCTTACAGATCCCATGGCACTAATGAACCTTAAGCAATTTTAAATGAATAATCCTAAGTGTAAACTAACGAAATCTGTCTATGACTTGCAAAGTTTTACTTTGAAGAGGCTATTGATATGGGATATTTTGTCTATGTCAGATAAAGTGGTAACATCACTGCTATCCAAAACCACCGATATGTAATGGCGTGTAATGTTGTTAAAGAAAATAAATAATTGATTTGACGAATGGTAAATAGTGCTTTACTTCCGCTCACACAATGCAATGATAACAAAAGTAGATGAGAAGATATCCCTAAAAAACGATGCTGTATTTACATCCATAATATCTCCTTGTGCTGAAACCGTTTCATGCCCTCGAAAGAATTTCAATTGCAAGCTATTTGGTTTGTAATTGAAGACAGATTACGGACAAACACACATCGTATAATCCGATAAATAATTTGATGTTGCTCATTTCGTATGGCTCCTACAAGTTTACGGTTTACTGTTAACTGTACTGCAAAAGTAGTTAGTTGTCTCAAAACAGGAAGGCGATACCAAAATTTCTACGGTTTTATAAATTTCAATATTGTAACGCCATCTGCGCCTAGAATTCCGAAATTTTAACAATAATTCGAGTCATGCAATGCGATGTCGTTTCTTTGATATTTCGAAGACGTATATTATATTTGGACTATTAAAATTAGGGATGCAACGATACCGATACGATAATCGTATATCGATAAGCGATTATCGTAAGTTTAGTATATTTACGATTCATTGTTTTCCAAAATTTTTTACAGTATCCAGTGAAAAAAAACGCATAACTACGACTTAAGGTGGATCCACAGTGGAAGCTCAGGAAATTCAAATTTTCTTACATTTTTTGCAATTTTCAGATCAGTGTCAGGTTGTATCTAGATCAAAATATGATTCCCGACTATAACAGATATGTATTTACAGAATTATAATCAAATACAATAGACGACGTAAATTTAGTAACTAATCCCCTTAACTATTCTTAAAGAGTCATAAAGAACCCAAATCATCAACAACAACTGAGCAACTTTGCGTGATTTCCGCAAAGTCTAGTATAAGATAGTTAATTGACTCAGGCGTAAGTCAATTAACTATCTTAGAATTATAATCATAAAGAATTATCATACATCTCACATAGTTAGATATATTCAATACGTTATATATTAATTATCTTTGCATATTATGTTTTCGTTTATTCACGGACATCAAAGCAAAATAACTTTGAGAAACGTCGTCCTACCATAGCTTAGGTACATTTAATTCTATTGTAGCGCGTAGCTTTGGGCAAATCGTCTGTATATGTACAGTAACACACAAGGCATGTTGTATACCGTTGTTTTTTGCTTATTAAATACCCAGGATTCGCTGGCACCTGCGACCGTGTGTTTTTGGGTCTTTGGGTGTCATACGACTTCCCTTTTTACAGTGGCGTCCTTGAACTTTAGCCAAGGACAAGCGTTTGTGTAGGTAGGTACTGTTATGTAAGAATAGAAAATATTTTATTGAGTTTTTCCTAATTGAATTGGACAAATGATGTCTGGAACTGGTTTTTTGAGTCCTATATATTTAATTATCATGCTTCTGTAAATTAAACGCCTTTTAAATGTATTTTACTTTACTTTGAATTCTGGAGTAAAAAAAATATTATTAAAGGAGTAAACAGAGCCTGCTATTTCCGCGTCAAATCATAATGAACCCTAATGCATTGCTTTCATCCCATCACTCAATCATTATACACAAATAAAATACCTTCCGAAATCCGATACATCTCCATAAAATGTCGGCGTCACCTCTCTAAAGAGCTCGTCATCATGGCCGCCATAAATTAGAATTCATTATAACTACCCTCGTAAGTAGCACGAGGGGAGTAATTCACGCGTTCAATCCAAGGAGGAGTAACTTCCAGTAATGAGTTTTTATTCAGCAAAGTTCGGCAGCGGCCTAACACGGTTTACAGGCGGCCACTTACGTCGTTTTTCGGCTGGTGAGTATCGAAGACGGTAAATTGTGTATTAAAAGTATGAAAAGTAGGCATCTATTGTATGTATGCAGGTTTACCAACAATTAGTGTTCACCTCTATACAGTCTACAGTTGAAGGGGACATTGGCAACATCCACGATTGGAAAATAAATTGGTGATCGCAGCTCGTTGATAATACGCGTGCTATTAGCAGACAGGAGGACGTTGCAGCTGGTGATCCTTTGGAAGTCATTAATAATATTGTGTTACTTAATAGGTTTTAACATTTTGAGATTGATAGAAGCTATCAAACAAAATCAACGCCGAATGAAAACCAGATTTTGAATAATAAACACACACACGCACAATGAAGGGTTCCGTAGTTGGGATAAATGTATTCCAAGAGCAAACTAAACATTGTAGTTAAAAACCATAGTCTCCCATACGGAATGTATTGGAGAACATGTTTTTGCAACTGCAAATGTAAGTTGGTCGATTATTACTTGTTAACATGTAGAGCCTACTAAGTTGTGATAGGTTTCCTTTTAAAACTCAACTCAAACTCAAAGCATTTATTTCAAATAAACCAATTACAGGCACTTTTAAATTGTCAAGGGGTCGGTCAGTCAGAAAGATGAAGCTAGTTGCCCATTCCAAAGCGTAGTAGGTTTCTATGGAGATGAACGGGCAAGAAACTCCACGGACACTCTTTTAAATCAAAATATTGGTTACATCATTTATATTGAAATTATACATGTGAGAACAATGTAGAAAGACGTGCACGTTAAAAGGCTTGTGTAGACCATGCGCGACGCGACTCAAACAATGCAATTTCTAAGAAAACTGTACGGTATAACAATAACCGGCGTCGCGCTGGTCTGCACAAGCCTTTATGCGTCCGTTATAAAAAGACAAAAACAAATTAAAATTAATTAAACTTAATTTCGTTATTTTAAACTACTGCTGGAATTTTTTCTCATATCCAAAACCAACCATTTAGCTGGCAGGAGAACACGACTCTAAAAAAAAATTGGACTATATAGCTTAATTTTTCGCAAATGGATCCCGGAGGTTTTTACAAACTCAATATTTTTGAACGTCTTTCCAACGACATCCCACACCATGGGATAGACGACAAAAAATAAAAACATCCCCACTTTAAGGGAAGGGGGGGTAACTTAACAAAACAAACACCGTGTTTTTATTTTACCACTTTGTCAGCGTGATTAATATGAATAGCCATGCCAAATTATAGCTTTCTTGTGCTAGTATAGTCTCTGAACTAAGCCGCGGACAGACAGGCGGACATGGTGAAACTATAAGGGACTACGGAACCCCAAAAACGAGATTAATTTATACAACCGCCAGAGATCTTTTGTTCTCCTTTCATATTCTCTTGGTTGAGACCACGCTACAGCCTCATTAAAATCTAATTAGATGCAACTTAACCATTCGCCGTAGTTTTTAACTTGAAACATAGTAGGGAGGTACTTTAAAATGGCGCCTTGTGTTGTCATAAGAGGCAGCAGTAGAGTTATAATATGTATGAGAATAGCAGTCTACAGAGTAGTATCAAAATCATACATTGACATCAGTTTAGTTACAACAACGTACAACCTTGACATCAGTTTACTAGTAGTTTGATAAAGTGGGGAAGTATAGGATTTAGTACCTAACACTCGATAGGTACTTCGGTAGCCAGTGTCCCAAAACACCTAAAAAACCACACGGACGAAATAAAAGTAACAGTATTTCATTTTCCCTGTAATAATTAGCTGATAACTGTAATTACGGTAGGTAATCCAAATAAATGATAATAAATTATTTCTTTGAACACACTTCAAAGCAATTTAATATAAGACGTACTCACATAACTCCAATTTATTGTAAAGTAGCTTCCGCCAGCGGCTTCGCCCGCGTGATATCTCTATAAATTGTACCCGATGTTACTCAGTGATACTGAAAGCATATTTAATACTGGTGAACAAAATTTTAAAATCGGTTCAGCAGTTTTAAAAATAAATATTTATAATTACTGCATTAAGTTAGCAACTAAATGCTGGCGTCGAAAACTTATCACGAAAAACTACTTGATGACAACAAATAACAGGGTTTTAATAATAAATCAGTAAGTAACCATAGGAAACCCATTCTGTCATAATTTTAACCACCAGAGAAAATGAGTAAAGTCTGGCAGAACATCGTAAAGACCCTAAAATATGTTCAGCTTATCCATTGTGATAACCTGAACATATTTTGGGTACTTTTTACATATACTACTTTTTACATATTTCAACTGTCTATATCCCAATTTACTTCCGATATTTCTCTATGAACATGTACCGTTTTATAAACCAAAATAAACTCCTACACAATTCCACTTCCAAAAGACACAGTAACGTAATAGTTCGGGGATGTGACGTCCGGCGGATCACTTATTACTATGTGCATAGATTCCAATCCCGACCAGCGTATTCAACGCCACGGCTCTATAATATCTTTGCACACACACAGAAATGAAACGTACGGAACTAACAGGACTGACGGTTTGTGAAGTACACGCTACTTTATGAAGACTGAATTTGGAAATTAGGAGTCATTAGGAGAGAACTGAAAATTCGGAGTTTTACATTGTACAGCATTGTGTGTACCTAGTGGCGCTGCAGAAACACTCTTGATATCAAATTAGCATCATTTTAAGGGACCATAATTATGATCAGAGAGTCTGCTATTTTCTCCACTTCATTTGTTTCTAGAAATCTACTGTACTTGAACTCCTACATCGTTTTCCTTCAGAAAACTCATAACAATATGGAATTCATTGAAAATTACGACAGAGTTGGATAATTGAATTGAGATTTCTGATCTTACTTAAAAGTACTGTTTCGTACAACTTTTATGTCTTTGACTATATTTATATAGAACGACAACACAGACTAAAACTAATTTGGACGGTAACCACAAACTGAACATTTAACCCGGCGTTTAATTTGAGTTAACTACTTTCGAGCAAGACCCTCCAAGTTTAACTGTATTTTTAACTTAATTAAATACAGTTAGTTACAACTAACAAAATTCACTTTGGTAATTCAATTTTACTCACTACATGATGCTAATGGCCGGCCCGTCTACGAGGCAACCAGTTTCGATACGTATTTTAACAAATTTTGAAATTAAATTCGTCTACCTACTTTGTAAAAATCGTTTTGAGTAATATTTTTGCTTATTTACCTTTGAGTAAATAAGGAAAAATCTTTCAAATTAATATTTTAATCCTATACATTTTAATTTCCATACTAAACCAGCAATAGGTAAAGTGCAGCTATAGCCTCTCGAGTAGGCTCTTTATTTACAGTTTTATACCAAAGGTAGAGCATGGATATAATTGTAAGCCAAACGACTAAAATCATCAGCCACCATATTGAATCGGACCGCTCATATTACTATCCCGTATGTTTCCGCCATCCTAAGACAGGATACAGAATAAATTCTTGTTTATGTTTTCTGGCAGCGCGTGGTGATGCCCCGTGTTCGGACATTACCAGATCTTGCAGCATGGCCGCCATATTGGATGCTATTAGCACTAGATCTAGATATTACATGGTTACGCGTAAATGTTTAGTGTTGTTAAGAGATTATGTATTACCGTATTATCTACCCCTCCAAACTGTCGTGTGGCATAAAATCTAAAACCAATCTTAGTTTTCACGACATACTGTATGCACAGTTTCTGTATTTTTTGGTAAAAGTTATCTTTTTCAGTGGTTACCTCTTTTCCTGCTGCTGCGCAATCGACGTACTTTTTTCTATTCAACTTTTATTCTATTTTACGTGATTTAATGTCAATCTTTTGGGTCCGTGGCTTAGGCCCCCAGTGGTCGAGGCACCTGTGGCCGACGCCCCCGATTCGATTATTTTAATTCAAAGCAATTTTTGATCAAATGTACTGTCACTCACAAAAATGTTTTACAAAAATAATATATGTATATTGATTGTAAGTATATGTATAATACGAGTATTAAATAATTATTATATTTATAACATAGAAATGCTTTTATATTGGATGTATGTTTTGAAAAATGAAAGTCTTCGTTATTTTTCATTATTTATTTATCTCGTTACGAAATGTAGTAAAAAGATTGTATATAAATCACAGTTTTCATCACCAATAAAATCAAGAGAATCATTTAACTTAATTATAATAATCAGTCTCAAATATGTATATATAATATAATAAGATAATGATTTTAAATAATCAGTCTTAAAAATTACTGCAGAGCAACTAACTTTTTACATAGTGAAATGTTATTTTTATCTTTATAACAATAATATAATTAAACATAATCAACTGTGAAACCTTAAACAAATGAGAATAATTTTGCCTAATTATAACAGTCAGTGGACAAAAAGACGGACTTTTTATTGTTACCAATAACTGGTTTGGCTCAGTTAGTTGACGAGTTGGTTGAAGTTGAAAGATAAAATTTCCATATGGTAATTTATTATAAATGTATATTAACAACATTCACTAACATTTTATTTGAAAACTTGTTGATTTTTTGGATGTTTGTACATAATAAATATGCTTTTAATGGGGAAAAAGGTGTGTAAGGATAAGGTTTACTGGCGATCTATTCTCTCTGCTATTTGATAGATAACTTTTGTTTAGGAAGGAAAAATATTTTAATATTATGGTGAAACACTTTTCTCATTTAGTGTAAGTAGTAAGTGTACTAAGTGAAAAGCACCAAAAAATAAAGATATTAAATTAATCGAATCGGACGCGTCGGCCACAGGTGCCTCGACCACTGGGGGCCTAAGCCACGGACCCAATCTTTTTGGCAAACACAGATCGTCAAATTACAATTTTATTACAATGGAATCTAGTGAAAGTTGACGATTGATAACGACTAATAGAGAAGTATGGCAGAATAAGGCTGCTTGTCCATTGACGCGGAACGAAGCAGCGGAGCGGAGTAAGGGAGTAATGCGGAGGGGAGTTGCGGACTGCGACTGTCCATGGATGCGCAGTGAGGTAGTACGAAGTGGAGCTAGGCCGAGTTCACGCGACGAGGAATTTGAGCGGGCTGAAATAGCCCGCGGCCGGGTCTTTTCTGCTTCCCCACTCCGGTTCCCGGTTTTTTATGAATTTTTAAACTAATTTGCAAAACTCTGTCCACTGAAGCGGAGATTTTATGCAATTGCATTGGTTAATATTGGCACAGCTCCACTCATCTCCGCTCCAGTGGACAGTCAGCCTATGTCATGTTACGCCGATTCCGTAATGGGCAAGAGAATGAATTATGAAATCTAATCTCCACTATTCATTTATAAATTACTTCAATACGGCTAGTTCTTGTAATATATCTATCCTATAATATAATTGAAGAAATGTTAGACTGAAGCCTCAACAATTCAGAATCCAGTTCAACTGACATAGATGAATAGTTTCGGATGATAGCTACTGAATCCATTGCATTCAATTCGGGAAATATTGAGGAGCTTTCAATTTGGCTGTGCTCGGCTTCCGAGCCATCAATTTAATATTGGACACCGAAAATAACCCATTTAGGTACTCCAAATTAATTAATGATTTGATTTGACGTTTCATTTATAGGTTTGTTTTTTTAACGCAAAAAGACATTGTGTGTCCGTGTCCTCAAATGAGTAGGTATAAGTTCCACTTCTTTTCGACAACAGGTGCTTATTGTGGTAAACTCGACCTCAAACTCATGTGGTAAGTAGATGTTACATTCAAGGGGTCAAGCACCTTACATGAACCCTGTAGGGTACAGCTATTTACAAAGTACTCACGTTAAAATGAGCCGCTTCATTAACAGAAAACCTTGCAAAATCAGAATTCTTGGACAAAAAATGTGTACAAGGATACTATTCTCCGATGACAATCATAAAAAGCTACAACATAATGTTTAATACATATCCGGGCGTCAAGTGGCCACGCCACGCATGACCTCTGCTTGACGGCCTCATTTCTTGCTCCAACGTCCGTCAAATAGCCGGGCAATCAATCGATCGCTCGGAGCAAAGAGTCGCTGCTACAATTTATAGCTATCAGGAGAACAAAGTTGGTAACAAACATAGCTCGCTGATGAATTTGTATGCCGTCTGCGAGTTAGCGGTGAGGTGGGGTTGCAAGGAATAAGCGATAGCGGTGTTAGGGAGTTTAGGACTCACCTGAATTCGTTATCATGTTCATTTATCTTGGTTTTCTTTTATCAGCTACACACCTATATTCTTCCCGTATCGTTCGAGTAGTTTAGTCAATAATCGTCATGTTTTTCATTTGATTTAAGTAATATATCTCACACGTGACGGGATCCAACATTCTCATCACAAAAGTTTCAGTAGAAAGTTCAATCCAATTTCCATAATTTTTCTTGTCTCAGCTCTACATTCGAAAACACTGAATGAACAACCAAAGAAGACTCAATTTAAGTCTGGTTGGTTCCTGTACCACCGCATAAAATTTTCCCGCAGTGCACCCACCCCTTGTCCCCCATGCTGGAGACGTGAGCCGCCAATAAATGCGGCCACTCTGTTAAATGGACCACCCCAAGGCCAGGCCTCGGGCCAATCGGACTAATCAAACTTTTTTCATGTTAAACTTTAAAGACTTAACTACGAGACGTTACTTTCTACTTCTAGTATACTTTGCTACTTTTACTAACTTTCTTTGTCTGTTAGCTATTCCAATTTTGTAGCACAATTTGCAAATGGAGTTTAGTTAGGGTGGGAGGAATTCAATTAAGTGCAGTTTTGCGTTGGAGATAAAAAGAACATGTATACAATTCACTGCGAAACTTAGTTTATACTTGTTCTAATATAGTATCTATTCGAATAAAAGTTTTAACGCCACGAAAGTGTATGTTTTGAAGAACAGAAAAAGATGGGAAAAGTAAAAAATCAATAACTGTGCGTCCGGATGCAATCACAGATCTATCTAGCCTTCATATCTATCAGTCGAACATGGTCTTGTTAAAACCAATGAAGCCTATCTTTTCAAACCCATTCCAAAGTTTTTATAACCAGCATTGATTCTGTGTTCCATGCGGAATGAAGCTTCGCTCGACTGAACCACCTCATAGTTTGTGTTCAATCTGTTTCGATTTCCATTCGGTATTACAAACATCATATATTCGAGGGAAACAATTTCCCTGTGTCGTACCGTTTGCCAAAGCGCACCTAATATTACGAAGTATTTGAAGATTGTATTTTCACGAAAGGTCATTTGAATGATATTTTGATTACCTTATTTTATTGCTTTAGTCAGCGTATAAGGTCTGCCGATCCGACTGCCTATCTATCCTCCAGTTACTGGGTATCACGATACCCAGTAAACCGGTAGACTGGTTTATCAGACTTTAGGTCGTCTGACTACCCGTAAAGACTGTCAAAGATCAAGGAATGACCGCCGGGACCAACGACTTAACGTGCTCTCCGTGGCACGGAGGGGTCTCGACATGTAATGGATGGTCACCCATCCACAGACCGACCGCGGCAAGCGTAGCTTACCATTCGATCGACGCCTGCGGCTGAATATCTTGGAAATACCTATGTTAAATAGCATAACATAGGTATTTCTGAGATATAACGCTACAACGATGCAAAAGAAAACCTTTAAATAAAACGAGGTCAGAATGTGAATAAAATCACTGAGAGAATGCGCCCTGAAAATATTATTTTAGCGAGAGAACGGCGTCTGCAGCCGCAATCACAATAAAAGCTTTGGCTTAAAATGTAACAAATTCTTAATAGGTTTAGCTTGAAATATATACGTAAACCAACAGTAATACGGATCCACTTTTATATTTTCCATATTACAATGAATTGATTTTAAACTAGCATATTTTCAGTAAGTAGTGCTCAATTGATCTCTAGGTAGTTAGTAGTTCCTTGTTATGCAGACACGAGAAGCGATTAGCTGTAGCTAATGACAAATCAGTCCATTACAGTCTACCTACTGCTGGTCTAAATTATCTATACAAATTAAAAATTAAAGTCAGTTTTCGTGTCTGTTTGTGTGACCGCGTTGTTCTTCAAAAGTCAAAAACGTTTATTACGAACTAAGTCTACAATGTTGGTGTTATCTTATGTTAGTACTTATGACTTAGCAGCCTTTTACAAGCATTGCAATTATCATTCGCCTGCCCTTATCATCCTTAATTAGCATGTATTAAACATTATTAGTACTTAATTATTTTCTTTTATATTAGTACAATTAAATTGAGAAATTATAGTTATGTCAAAATTAAATGTCAATAATAATGAATTTAATACAAATAATCAGCAATATGAATGTCATCCTTTTCAGGTAGTGGAAATTATATTATATTTATGATAGACTAAATCTTATTGTTTGTATAGGGCAGATCGGCATTTTTGTACATGAGAGAGAATCTTTATTTTAAGCTAGATTCTAAATATTATTTTAGTGAGTAGAAACACTTTTGGATTAGGTATAGTTTTAGCCTTTTTTTGAATATTGTTTCTGATTTTTCAGTTTTAAACATGTTGGGGAACTTATTATATATTTTTATTGCCATATAATATGGGCTATCACTTAACATTTTAATTCTTGAGGCTGGAGCGCATAACCTCTTTTTAAGGCGAGTGTTGACGTTGTGCGTATCTTCTACTTTAGTGAACTTGTCGATATTTTTAAAAACAAATACACAAATGTCAAGTATGTATATTGACGGCACAGTTAGAATTTGATATGATAAAAAATATGGTCTGCAGCTCTCCGTGTTATCAATTTGGGCTAGAATTCTTATACATTTCTTTTGCATTATGAATAGTTCATCTACGTTAACACTATTTCCCCATAGCATGACGCCATATCGCAGCCATGAGCGTATGCGTAGTAAGCAGCCATAGCTGTTTGTGTGTTAGTGCTTTGTTTAATTTGAAAAAGAGCGAAGAGAATCTGGAGAGTTTTACTTTTATATGTTCTATGTGTGACTTCCAGTTAATGTGTGTGTCAATATTTATGCCAAGTACGCTAAATTTATTAACTTCTTCTATTTGCGCGTTTCTGAATGTTGTTTTTAGATTGAGAGGTGGCTTTTTGTATGATCTAAATTGTATTATTTTCGTTTTATTACTATTAATTTCCAAGTTGTGGATCTGGAGCCAAGTATCCACAGTTTGAAGGATATCTTGTATTTGTTGACTAGGGCTATTTATATTTCCACACTTGATTAGTATTGAAATATCGTCTGCAAATAATACTGGTAAAACTTGTTCTTTAATATAAATCTAATGTTTTGGGGAGGTCATTAATATAGATTAAAAATAGTGGGCATCCTAAAACACTTCCTTGTGGGATTGAGCAAGTAATTTGTTTTTCTTGTGATCTAATGGTTTTGATCTCATTTTTATCATAGTCGTAGTTTTCAATTTGTACTATTTGAGTCCTATTATGTAAATATGGTTTGAACCACGAATAAGCTGGTCCTCGTATGCCGCAACCATATAGTTTATTGAGTAAGATGTCATAAAGGACCTTGTCGTATGCTTTTGTCATGTCTAGCAGTAGCCCAATTACATATTGCTTGTCGTTTATATGTTGTAGCGCTTGTCGAACATATTTATAAACTGCTAATGTTGTTGATCTACATTTTCTATATCCATTTTGTGCGTCGTCAAGAGTATTAAACTTTTCTACGAACATGTATAGCTGATTGCACATAGCTTTTTCAAATATTTTGGAAAAGGTTGGTAGCAGTACTATGGGTCTATAATTGCTTGGAATTTGCTTGTCACCTTTTTTATGTACTGGATTTACTAAAGCTACTTTAAGGGCATCTGGAAATTGGCCGTCTTGGAAGCTTTGATTAATTAAAAATATTAGAGGAATGGAAAGTTCTATTGCGCATTGCTTTAGTAAAATTGGTGGAATGTCATCGATATCGGTGCTATGTTTATTTTTAGTTGACCTTATTATATTAACTATTTCTTTTTGGTCTACCGGGCGTACATACATTGAACAAGTAGAGGGGTTGACCACGGGTTTTCCAATGTTATTGGTCGAGTTAATTGTTTGAGTTTGCCCTACCGTCGCAAAGAATTCGTTAAATCTGTTGGATACATTAAACGGGCATTTTACTTCTTCATATATTCTTCATATTTTTGCTTTATCTGACTGACGGGCAAAATATTTTTTTTCCCCAGTCAACATCCCTATCAATCATTATCAAAGCATATTTTGTACATGGGACACATGCATGGGATCTACAGGGTGGTGATGTAGTGACCTGCATCTCGGGGTCTACATCGGGGTCTACATCATCTACGATTCGTAAAAAAAAACCATCCATGAATCGAAATAGTCTTCTGTTGTATAAAAAGGAATTTGTTATTTTTTTTCACTAATCGCATAAGAGTTTCATGGTAAAAGTTGTTTAGTATGGCGGATAGAATCACCCCCTTGGCGGATGCAGGTGTCTCAATTGCCACACTGTATAAGCAATGATTGAACATGAGGTTCTATCAGTATAAAATTTCAACATAGCAACGAGTGTGAGGCCACACGTGATGACGAGAAGCAATCAATTTAGAACCGTTTTAACTATCCTTTAAAAAATTACTTATTCTATTCCGTATTTTGAGAGTTCTTTCTTTTTTTATTATTTATTTAGTTAAACAAAGTTGTACTAAGTCGGCGACTCGACCGCGATACCTAGGATGCCGATTACGTTCAGAATAAACTACAGACGTGACATGAATTTAAACCGTCTAAATCTATCAAGAAATCCTTCATTTTGTACATTTTACACGATTTTCTCCAACTATTTATTTATTTATGTTATGTTTGCTTACAGATGACTTTATTTATTTGTACACCAGAAAATACATAGTAAATAATAAATTTAACACTACAAAACATAAAATGGGCGGCCTTATCGCTTTCTGCGATCTGTTCCAGGCAACTTTGGAATGGACAGTGATTGCGTGGATATAAAAAAGGGGATGACATTGGTGCCTGACTTAATTCAATTCAATTTTAATCAAGAACAATTCACATGTTTAAAATCATGCATAAAAAAATAAAAAAACACGTTCATCAAAACTATAATACCAATAATAAATTATAGAAAAAAACAAAACAATAAAATAAAAATTCAATAAAATTACAAATTAAACATTCAATACAATCAATACAATTTACATACTAATATTACCCACTCTCACATTAACTAATATCTTTTTTTTTTAAACGTGCATGTCATCGTCTATTGAATACAGACGTTTCTCCAATAGGAACACTCTGAGTCTTGACTTAAATGAGCTCTTATAAATTATAGTTTTTAAGTCCAATGGCAACCTGTTAAAAATCCGCACTGCTTGATTGAGGACTATGTTGAATAATCCTAAGTTCGGATATTACTCGTATTTTGCTTTTAAAATCTTTCCTGCGCGTACTTTCCCTCAACTGTCTCTTCTCATCTGTTTTATAGTTATGCAGGTATTTTTTTAAATTCACCAACAATACTAAAACATAGAGGCTGGGCACACTAAGAATTTTTAAATTTATAAAGTGTGGCCGACAGCTCTCTATTTGTGATATCCGGGCCATGATTCGTATGGCTCTCTTTTGGAGTACAAAGGCACTCTGGCAGTTATATTTAAAACTATTCCCCCAAAACTGAACATAGTGTTCAGTTTTGGGGGAATAGTTTTAAATATTACTGCCTTGCCTCAACCTTGATTCTATTAGAGCATGGTATACCATTTTAAGGTGTTTTATGTCTATTTCATCCCTAAGACTGCGTAAGGCATAACACGCTTAGGAAATGGCTTGCAATTCCCTTTTCCAATTAAAATATTTGTCAATGTATACCCCTAGAAACTTTACCTCATTAACTATGTCAATTTTAACTTTATTAAGTGCGATCGTCATGGTTTCTTTATTACGAGCTGTTGTACAAAATAACATTATTTTGTTTTTTTCAGTGTTAATTATGAGCTTGTTACTTTCAAACCAAGAATTAAAAACTGTCAACACGTCATTAACCTTAGCGGAAAGCTCCTGTATGTTATTACAACAGCAACAGCTTCAACTATTGCGTTGGTGTCATCTGCAAAAACTGTCAGCTGTTTGTCGAGAAATAATGTAATTAATTATTAATGTATTAAATCATTTGTAAATAATATAAACAAAATAGGCCCCAAAATCGATCCTTGGGGTACGGCCGCTACTATATCTTGCATAGAAGATTTATTACCAGTAGCTTGCATATTACTAATATCCACATAATGTATGTGGATTTCCTGTTACATGGGAAAAGTTTTAAAGTTTTGCCTCTCACACCATAATGCTCCAATTTTGCAAGGAGTCATTTCTGGTCAATTGTATCAAAGGCTGAGTTGTATCTTCCACTAATGTATATATAGCGTCCCTTGTTCCGACATTTGTTTGGTATCCAAATTGTCTCAAGTGCAAAACCTTGTTTAAAATTTAGATGAGTTTAGAAGTCCATTCTTAATATTCTATAGTTTTTTGGATCTGTTTTAGAGCCCTTCTTGTGGAGTTGAATATTTTTTGCTATTTTGAACTGTTCCGGAAATGCATTTGATGTAAAAAATAGTCGTAAGTCCAGCTTATACTATATTTAAATTTTCTTTAATAACTATTAACTATTATTGGAATGTCGTCGTAGCCACATGATTTCTTATTTTTCATACCATTAATTATTTTCACAATCTCACTTGGACTAACAGGCGCAATAACCATGTCATTTTGAACTCTTTTAGTGCTTTGTTCCAGAAATATATGGAGATTCTTAACATTACTCAAAATTGTTATTAGTTTCAGTTATTGTTATTTTTTTGGCCTTAGATAATTCCCTTCTGTATATTCTTATATATTTTTGTTTATAATTCTGAAGACTGTCTTCAAGCTTATTAGTACTACCAGCACTCAACAACCGTTTCATTTGGCTTCATCTAGTAATGTCTTTTGTCATCCACCTTAATTTAAAACCATTTCTGAGTTTAATGTTTTGTTCTCTCTTTCTGTAACAATTTCTGAAAACTGTAACAAATGTATTCAAGAAAGTGTTCATTCCCATACCACTCCAGTCAATTTCAAGAATTCTATGTCTAAAAGCTAGGCGGTTTTTAGTGTTAAAAACTCTTTTATTTACTACTATATATTTATTTTTATTTGAATGATTAATTGACATTATTAGTTTTTATTTATAAGACTGCTATGTCTGTGTGGTATCTGTTAGATTTAGTAACTGTTCCGCGCGGCGGCGTACCGCATCCCCCTCGTCCTATCAACGCGATCGTTTGTATGAATTTTGACGTACAAACGCGACTTGATTGATTGCGCGACTATGTCTGGTTAGGACGCGGCCGTTTAGTAGTACAGTTACAGGTAGGTATATAGTTTAGTATAGTACAAACAATCTTTTGCGTTTGAGAAGTTTCTCATGGATTAAGGCTACAAAATAAAATCACGTAAGGATATCAGACCCACCATGCAGCTACGGCTACACATATTTGAGAAAAGTCCAAAGCTACAAATAACTGTTAAAACTTACTAATAGAGAGCCCATAAACCATGAGCAGAGTGTATTGGAGTGTGTCGAAGAGAAAATAACCAGATAAAATATGATGCGAGCCTGGAGTAAGATCTTAACGAACGATTGAGCGGCCACTTTGAGCCCAGAGACGGACTCACAGCTGCCAAACGATGGCAATAAGGGTGGAAAATGGCAATATGGGAAATATGCTAACTGTTTCAGTCAAGGATATGAAGTTACATTATATCTGTGAGCTGGAAATTAAATATCATCTGTATCTCATATTTTTAAAAGACAATTACTTCCATATTTGGTTATTTATTTAATTCGCCAGCCTTTTTCCGAACTTCACACACACAATATTCATTTCGCTGTGCCGGCAACTTGATCTGAGCAACGGTTTGTTTTTCAAGAACCTCTTAGTAGTAAGAAGAGGCTACCATTTAGCAAATGTTTAGAGAAATAGTCATACATTAACATTAACTTCTCGCGTGTTTCGGCCCTAAGTGGTAACTGATACGGTAAATCTACAACTCCACAAGGAGGAAGTTTGTTTGTCTTAGCGGCGTCTAGTGGCCTTGGGGAATCGGGAATATCACAAACAATACATTATGGTATGACAGTCTTTACGTTATAATTATGATTAATGGCAGAACTCTAACCAAAATTATGTGTTTCCGTAATAACTTACCTACTTTCTGTCTCATATCGGAACAAAATATACATAAAATAGCTAATGCTATGGTAAAATATTAGCCTGTCAGCAAGGTAGTGAGGCTGACTGCAATGTGTGCGCCGCACAACCAACAAACATTTAGGAGGAGTGGAGTCTATTTTAATATGTTTATGGTGAGTGTTAAATTATCTGGATTCAAAATTAGAAAAATTACACTGTAATGTAGAGAAAAGTTGCCAAATTATCGTAAAACTAGTTAAGCACCGTCTGTAATTTGATTAAACCTTTTTCCAGTATGACTTCTGCAATTTCAAAAGATAATTGATACTTATCTAATTAACAACTTCAAACGAACGTGAGTTTGAGAAACTGTATGAAAATCCTCATGGTCTGGAGAAAGCGTATGGGTTTTTCAGTTGTAAAATTCCTGGAAAACTTAACCGCCAGTAGGTTTGCACGAACCATCGTTTTCTCGAGCATCAGAAATCAGGCCCATTGACAATTTGATTAATGATACAAATCTCTTCACAATAAAATGGAAAAAAAAAGAAAGTTGACCTAAGCCAAGTCCGCTCCTGTGCAACTGGACTTGACATCTCGTGGAAAAAATGTCCCCTCCCCTTGTATCCTTCCCCTGTACCCCTGCACCCCGAGTTGAGTCCTACCACCTACGTGCGACTCCATCCTGTGACGTCACTACTGAATGTAATGATCTACAACGTGTTTTGGATACAAAAGGGATGGATACAGTCTACCGTACATAATGGGGTGCAGTGTCAAGTTTATTTTAGGGACTGATGGATCAAAAAGGAGAGAAAATAAGATAGGTTTATATATAATATAGGACATAATATAAGGTTGATACCTGTTAGTAAGATTTCCTTTAGCTCCAATTATGTATCATTCGTATAGCACAATCACCACCATGTGAGAAGCACTAACTAAAGCTCTTCCCATTTTCAAAACACTTTTGTAAAGATATTAAATGCGCACTGCAAAATAAATACACCTTTTAAAATTTAATGTTGCCTAAAATATTAATATTCAACAAAAGCATGAAAAGCCTGCAATAAAATAGAGAGCAATATGTTGCGCCGCGTCCACTGGCAGCTCACAGAGCGCCACGGGGCCGATATGAATACAAATAGATAACCCCGGGCCACACATCATTATGGAGGTATAAAAATAGTTTGGAAAAATCAAATGCTTCACAATATGGCTACCTGGAAATAAATCATAACTATCTGCACAGAAATATTGTGTAACGTCGTTCTCAGTGAGAGACCATGTTACCATGTAAATAGTGTAAATACCCAATGATTCAGATGTTGTTCGATAATCCTTTTAAAACAATGAAAAAAACCGGTGGATCATGGAAATACCCAAATTACGCAGTTTATGCAGTATAACACCTGCTTGGCCACATTGCCTACCTCCTAGTTATAGTTGTATAAGAGGTATAGTTAGGTATTTATAAATAAAACAACTATAGGGCTTTGTATGGAAAAATCTAGGTAGTCATAACACGTTGAAGTCTATGTGTCGTTCAGTTTAATCAAACTTAACTAGCAAATTGAAGTTCAGTGCAAAATCAGGACTCCTTTGAGTTCGACCAATTTTCCTGGTTTGTCACACACCTTGGGTTATTTGAATAAATAACCGGCCAGGTATGATTTAAAAAAAAAAGTATGAGTTATTACTACATTTTCCCACGTGTATAGTAAAGCATGAAGTGTGTACAAATAAAGCAGATATTAAAATATGAGTAACATGAGCAGGTTTTTACCAAGCAATCGACCTTTCAAGGACGAAGCTCTCAAGTTAAATAAGAGGAAAAATCAGTCAACGAATGTTCGAAGAAACTATCAAATTACTCATCATCAATAGTCATCCAAACTCTGAGGGGTGCACTTGACTCACATTGACATTATATTGGGATACCCTATGTGTCTGCTTATTAGCCTGTAGCCTGTATGACCCACCTTCTGGGCACTTGTCTGTGGACCACTGTAAAAGTCAAAGTAAAATAATTTATTTCAAATAGGCACGTAAAGCACATTTGAACGTCAAAATTTACAAAAAATGTACTACCCAATAAAAAAACTAAAATGAATCGTTTATTATTTACAACTATAACTCATTCGTTCAATGTACATAACTACCAATTAAAAACATAACAGACTGTAAGTAAATACTCGCTTAGAAAGAATTTACAACTTAGAGGGGTAAAACTGCTATCTAATTACGTAACATATTTCCTAAACGATTACAACTAATCTGTTTCATTTTGTCGTTCAACACCATTCATTACGTTATTTACGTTGTTAAGCTGATTTTTTTCGAACTTATGAAGCAATGGATTAGCAATCTGTTTCAAAACGATTCAGATTCTGATTGATCGTGTATTACGCAATTAGGGTACAGGCGTTGAAGTTCCATGCGAACAAAGTGTCTGGCCACGGCTCAACTGATTACTAATAATCGACAACACGGTTGGCGCAGTGGCTGAGCGATCGACTGCTGCGCAACGTGTCGCGGGTTCGATCCCGCACGGAACAAATATTTGTATGATCTACAAGTAGTTGTTCCGGGTCTGGGTGTAAGTGTATGTGAGTTTCTGTTTGTAAACGCACCCACGGTACAAGAAGAAATTCTTAGTGTGGGGCAACGTTTTGTACAAAAAAAAAAAAAAAAAACACCTGGGTGTTATTTTTACTTTTACTTTTACTTACCTACTTGTAGTCATAAGTTTTTGCTGATAGACTTTCATAATTTATGATGCCGAATTCTAATTTTTGCTGACTCTACTATGATTCATTAACATCTCTAAATATTAATGTAGCTCTTAATTATTTGTAGTAATAAGTTCATAAGTGTTGCTAAGGCTTTACAGATTTATTGAAGAAACCTTATATTTAATTAATAACAAGCTGGCTCTAATTAGTCATGTTTTGGCATCAAAATAAGTCGCCCACATCTGTTAGAAGGTACCTACAATAGCTTCACATGCCAACAAATTACATAGTAATAGCTGGTGATCTCAATAATCTCAAATAATTAAGATGTTCTGAATTAATTTTCATATGAAAAACTAAGGTCTGCCGATCTCTTTTGTTAAAATCTCATCGTGAAAACTAAGGTGAAGTGAGGTGTGAATTTCTAGCATCGGCGGCCCGAGTCATCTCAACCCGAATAATAATACCAAATACTACGTCGTCAAAACGCCAAAAAAAGTGGTGTGTACCGTCCGCACGGCAAGTTTTTTACAAAACAGACCGGCAAGGCTAGTGGTTTCAGATTGGTAAGACCTTGAAAAAAGTACGTATAGTTCAAAAAAACACAAAAATGGTTTTGTAGCGGCATCTACATCGCTACATGCGAACTACGCATCAGAGACCTGACGTCACACAAATCCTGCATCGCGCAATTAGAGTTTACCGCGCGATAAACATATATACAAGCTTCCCGACTTCAACCTCTGGGCAGTTGCCCGCCAGACACGACACCCGTCTGGTCGGAGGATCCTCCCTTTTCTATGGTGGATGAGTGAACTTTACACCCTGTTCCTCATACCCCTAAAGTTTAACGTCATAGTTACCGATAATTTTCTTCAACTGTCTTCAAGTAATGAAGACACCAAACATAATCAGCGTACCAAAAATAACCTTTTAATCTGAGTCGTTCCATCTCCCCTGCCAATTTGCTTAAACAAAGTCAAAATTCAAACAATCTGCGACATCCGATGTCCCTAGCCAACTGAAATAATAACATTATTTCTTTGAAAATCCCATAATTATGTACCTACAGCAGTAAATGATGTTTTGGCGAAATAGGTCGTCGATACAATGCGTCCGCGGCTGTTCATCTCCTTGTCGCGTTGAATGTCCGTGAATAGCACAATGAATGGCATTATCATCATTGTTACATCAGAGGAACCATCGGCTTTTGTCGCAAGACTTACTTATGAAATTACTGACCCAAATGAATTAATCAGAATCGTTCAGAACGTTGATAAGATTAGCGATGCTGTGTGCTCGCAGACGTCGGCGGCGGGTAGTTGGAATATTATAAATATTCTTTCAAAGAGAAAGCATTTTCTAAATTTGAGATCACATCTTAGCTTTGAGTCCTTAGTCACTTAATTGACCTGAAATGAAAAGCAGTAGCTTAAAAATACTCAGTTTAATGAGTAGGTAGGTAATTAAAATTATTAGTATAGTTGGAGAGGTTAGCATGAATACTAATGATGACGTGTAAAAACCATGGCGCCATAAATTAATTAATGAAAATAAAAACACAGTGTGATTTTCCTCTGCGGAGCAAAAAGTCGTCTCGTACAGCAAAGGAAATTACTTCCGGGTTTCCTAATTTCCTTCACCGATTGAACATAAGATTGAAGTTATATTTATAATTATATTATAGAGAATATTATGAAAATTTAAAAAGCCGCGTATACCATACGTGCCTGACTTGTTCAGTATGCAAATAACTCCTTTTCGTAATGCTAAAGGTAGTAAAATCAATATTTATAAACAACCAAGCTAATCTAATAAGTATCAACAATTGACATGCTTCGCTTCGTCTAAGAATTTCATAACTATGTTTACTCAGACATTACTAGGATGTTCAATAAATAGTGAGAATGAGTAAGACGCAATTATCTTTTATTATATGTTATTTTATTTTTCGACGTAGTCACCTTTTAGGTTTTTACACTTTGTATATCTTTTCTCTAATCCTAGAATTCCCTTTCTAAAAAAATCTTCCTGATCCCTTAAAATCATTTACGGCGGCGACTACTCCGTCATCATCTTCGAATTTCTGGCCCCTGAGATGTTCCTATAAGCGCTGAAATAGGTAGAAATCACCAGGAGCAAGGTCCGGTGAATATGGAGGATGTTCTATCAATTCGAAGCCAGCTTCTTGAATGGCAGCCATCGCAACTCTGGACTTGTGCGCAGGGGCGTTATCTTGGTGAAACAAAACAACTTTAGCGAGTTTGCCACGCCGTTTCTTGCGTATTTCCTCACGCAACTTTGTTACTTGTCCTGCGTACATAGTCCCCGTAATAGTGGCTCCATGATTAAGATATTCGATCATTACCACCCCTTGGCTGTCCCAGAAAAGAGAGCCCATGATCTTTCCGGCGGATGGAATCGCCTTAAATTTCTTTGGAGTTGGAGATGACGGTCGCTTCCAAGTCATGGACTGTTGTTTCGTTTACGGGTCATAATGGTGAAGCCATTTTTCGTCCATAGTTATGAATCGAGCCAAAAATCGGTCAGGATCTTGTTGTAACAAATCCAAACAGCTTTGTGAAATTCTCAGTCGAGTTTGTTTCTGCGCGTCAGAAAACATTCTGGGCACCCAGCGCGCTGACACTTTTTTCATACCCAAATGGTCGTTTATATCAGCTTCAGCTATAAAACGAACAGTAACACGATGATCCGCCAAGACAATATTTTCAACTTTTTTAATCATTTGTTCAGTCACTGCCGATATGGGGCGTCCCGTTCGTGGGTCGTCGTTAGTGGAAGTTCTTCCTCGCTTTAACTCAGCACACCAACGCGCAACCGTAGAATATGGAGGAGCATGAACCCCTAATGTTGCTCTCAAGTCTTGATTTACCTGCTCCGTAGTTAAATTTTTCAAGCAGAGATATTTTATTACCGCGCGAACTTCAATTTTATCAATTTTTAAGAACACGTTCCGAAACGACGCAAACAATAGGCTTCTACTTTTAAAAAACAAAAGAGAATTAATTGCTTTTTTTATTATCATCTTAACTAATGTCTGGGCTATGCCTGCCAGTATTTTTTTTTTCTTTCCAAGGAGAATGTATCGCATTCTCACTATTTATTGAACACCCCTCGTACATTCGTGTTTACTTTGAAACTTAAACATTTACAAGGGATGGTGCTAACTCGATTTAAATACGGGTTCGATGGCTGAATCGTTAGTGCCAAGATATATCTTATGATAGCCCCGGGGGACGACCGAGTCCATTACTATTAAAAGAGGGTTATCCATCATCCCTGCTGTATCGATTGCCCCCGGCGATTGTTCACTCGATACAAGATCGACCAACATCGGTCAAACGCGATTCGGTTAAACGCATTTCCCTATTCGTATCAATCAGTTTTGTTGAACCGACTTTCAACGCGATGAGGAAAAACTTGAGGAAATATAACACGCCTGAACCTGAAGGATTTCTAACGATTTGTACCTTCATACCTACTGTATATTACATTATGTAGATACAATAATCGTTTGTTATTTAAAATAAGTAGTAGGATGTGCAAATCATAATGATTGTACAAGATCTAAATATATGTAATAATTTGGAGTTTACCATTCCCATACGCATAAATCTACAGACCAACAGGTTTACCTGCAGTAAATTCAAAAGAACTTTTAAATATAGGCAACGCGGACAGTAGAAACAAGAAAGTTAGTAACGAAAGACTAATTATTAATAAAATGGAAGTCCTAAGACAGACAAATAGCAACTCTGTCTCAACAGAACAAAATCAAATTTGCAAGATAATAAGCTGCTGATGCATATTATGTTTGCCTTTGACTTTCAGAGAAACTTGGGATGGATGAACCCTCCTTTATTTATCTTAGACTTAGTTCCAAAGCAAAACAACATTGACAAAACAAAGACTCTTGTAGCACACCATTGTTTGTTGCAAACATATGAAGTAGAATGCTCTGGTGCACTCGGAATGTAGGATACGACGAAATATTGTCACGAATCCATTGATTTATTTATTTTAAATCTCCGTTTGAGAAAATCCCGTTATAACCTGCACGTGTCGTCTTCGGCACACAAAGGAGATGGTAGAAAGATGTTTGATACTCTGTGTTTGTGAGGGAGGACGGATAAATCCTATTTGCGACGCGCTTTGTTGGTCGCGCCGATAGATTGTCTCGCTGACTGTACACACACATACTACACATGTGCTTGGAAGATTAGTTGCTATCTATGATACCAGAGTAAGCCAATACAATACCTACTGTAAAATAAATTTTGTCTGACCTGCAAACGCGGGTTTTGCTATTTTAGCTATACTGTAAAAGTAAAAAAAAATATTAAAAAAATATATATATATGATTTATTCGTATAACTAGATGCAATCATTCATAAAAATAAATCCTTATAAAGGACCTTTTTAAACTAAAGGTATTGCTAACAGAATCTCCCCTTGATATGTAGGTATGTACGAGTATTTTCCTCATAAAAGGAAATGAACATCAAACAGCAAAAGCTATTTAATATTTTTCACGTTGTAACATTTTTTGTGGGGTTTCCACAGACTAAGAAGTTGCAGCATTGCACTCATCGAGTACGCTACATTGAACTTATTTGTCGAGTTCTAATAGGAAATAAAATTACCAACCTGTTTTAAAGCTTGTGCAGACCAGCGCGACTTGTCACGCGACGCGACACTGGTTATTGTTATACTGTGAAGTTTTCTTAGAAATTGTATTGTTCGTGCCGCGTCGCGCGACAAGTCGCGCTGGTCTGCACAAGCCTTTACGTCTCACTCCGGCGATGACGTCACTGTGCAGTAAACAAGTTTATTCCTTAGATTATGACTCGTGGCGATAAAACTGTCTCTTTAGAACATTTGCAAATCGTTCGTGGAAAACGCATTACGGTTTTACACATTGTTTGTTACGCAGTTATACATGTTTACGATTTCAGGGATGAAAAACGGTTATCCGTAAAGAATGAAGTAGAGGAACAACTTCGGTGATGTGTGGTGACATTGACAAACTGCGTAAAATGGTAACCATTTTTAACACGCATTTACTCCAGATACAAACGCACAAAATTGGATGGGCTCCATCAACCCGCTTTTACGCTACAGTTGTGTAATATTTTTGTAAATATACAAATTGCACGAGAGATAGGGGATTGTCGTCGCGGCCCCGAAAGTGTCCGGACCCACCGGAAAGCGGAGTTTTCGATGTCGTAATGGACACGAGGAACACGATTGACTTGTGGTAATACCTATAAAAACAAGATAAAAGCTGATTTCAACATTAAGAAACAAAATCATCCTATTGAGTTTTTGTATCAAGAATTTTTCATTAGCAGCCGAGAATCTGGATATTTGCCCGGTTGATGGCAATAGGCTGGCTATTACATGGGACTTGAACATAACTGGCGAAATGTGGATGTAGGTAGTATGTACATCTCTGCCTAAACTTTCAAGGAAAACAGGCGTGATGTTGTGTTTTGTTATCTACAACTACTAGTTACAGAAAATAATAATAATTGCTACTTTACTTTGCTTAATAATATGAAATTACAAATAACTTGATTATAGCCATCATAGGATCAGAAAGTCGTCCTAATCAACATAAGTAATTAACCAAATAATAATAATAAAGAGGAGAAGTAATGAGAGCGGTCCATAGTATGGACCACTTCGCCTGTGTCAAACTGGTTGCTATGGACTCCATGCGCACCAGTATGACTCAGGCGAAGTAGGTTGGTGACAGCTGACCGCAGACCGCAGGTACTTACGTTAGGTCATACCTTATCTAACCAAAAACTACGTACTTGCAGACGTACAATTATTGCATGTTTGGGTTATATGTAGTGAATGTAAGCTATGATCTTTAATTTTTCCCTGTTATATTCTATTTGGAAATTCCGACGCGGGTAAATGCAAATGTCGGAGTTACATAAGAGGTAAACCACAGGTCAGTCGCTTGGTATGTATTTAATTGGCAGGTTGGCAGGTTTTAAAACCAAATACATTACTTCCCCTCCGTTATTAATATGGTGTGGTAGGAAGTTAAATATGATACAATTCATTCATATAAAATTAAATAATTAATTTAAATAAAATTACACGGCAGCAAGAGCCACAATTTCGTATGTTTTAAATTTAAAACCTGTAAAGATTGCTGTTGTTACAATAAATAAATAAAAATGTTTTCTTTTAAACTAATTTTAGTGCTGAACGCTCACATTCCTCAAAAGACTATGATATATACATACATTTAGTTCTATGAAATAAGTAGAATTTCTTGTATATATGGGGCTAAGGTTTTTTTTTGGGTTCCACAGTCAACAAGGAACCCTAAAGTTTCGCCATGCCGGTCTGTCTGTCCGCGACTGTATGCCTCCGAAAGTCGGTAGTTAACTCCCCCCGTCAAGTGAGGACGATTTTTTCTCGTCTAGCGAATGGCTGGGACTGCCGTTGGAAAGGTCGTTAAAATATTGTCGGTGTGTGAAAACCATTTTTAACCGACTTCCAAAAAAGAGGAGGTTATATATTCATCGCGAATGTATGTTTTTTTTATATTTGTTTTTTATTTTTTTTTATTTATGTCCACCGATTTCTCCGTCAATTATGGACCGATTTTGATAAAAAAAAAAAATTTATGAAAGGGTATGCTCCCAAGTTGGTCCCATATAAATTTTATTATCTTTGCGTGGATAGTTTTTGAGTAAGCTCCAATAATACGTATTGTTCCCACTCAGTATATGTGGATGATATGATGATAACTTCCTGTCACTGTTATTTATATAGCGGGTAGTGGTATTCGAATTTACTCGTATGTGGGGTAGGTACCACAACTAAAAAGTGAAAAATAAAAACCTTTTACAAATAAACAACCGACTTCCAAAAAAAATACTACAAAGAGAAAAATAAATTTAATTTCGGAAGTCGGTGGCGAAAAACCAAAATTCTAAACCAAAGACACCGACTTCCGAAAATAAAGTTCCGTTCCGGGATCCGCTTGCGAAATACAAAACTTTAAAGAGCTAATTTTTGTTAGAGTCCAGTGTCCCAGCTAAATGTTCTGGTCATCTGAAGAAATTTACGGCAGTAGTACTCGTATATTTAATGAAGTTAAAAGGAAAACTATCACAGTTAAGAAGGCTTTACTAGTTAACAAGTAGTAATCGACCAACTTACATTTGCATTTGAAATGTATGGGTTTACATGTTTTTCAACTAAAATGTTAAGTTTATTCTTGGGATACATACTTCCTAACTACGGAACTCTTCTTTGTGCGTGATCAAAAACGCACTTAACCGGTTTTTAATGACTTCCAAAACCCCAAGGCCCTTAAGCTCCCAAAAGTCATGTCAGGTTTAGGCACCGTCCCACTGAGGTCATCCTTATGCCGTCATAACTTTGTAGTGCATCGATGTCTGCACCTCCAAGAATCGGATGTGGTGAACAGTGACGTCTTGATCAAACAATGGTGCATTATATCTGAAATAAAGGTAACTTGTAGGTAATTACAAAATAAAACACATTATCCTGCAATGAGTCACAATGAACAATAGATAGTTTGAATGCATGTATGGGTCGTCTACGACAACTTTTTTCCTGTAATTATGAAACTAAGAAATAGTTCGTCTTTACATGGTCTGTTGCATGTAGGTGCTTGTAATATACGCGACAGGGAGTTCAGACAGGGAGTTCTACCTACTGTATCCACATTCCACAGTATTCATAAGTAACATGAATAGACTTACGATTGATATGATAAGAAGAAGAAGACCGAACTCCTCATTCTCATGTTCTTTAACGAGATAGATAGACGGAATAATCTTTATTAAGGCTTGTGCAGACCAGCGCGACTTGTCGCGCGACGCGACGCCGGTTATTGTTATACCGTACAGTTTACTTAGAAATTGCATTGTTTGACGTTTCGCGTCGCGCGACAAGTCGCGCTGGCCTGTACGAGCCTTTATGTCACCATCTGCTTAGCCTTTTCCCAACTATGTTGGGGTCGGCTTCCAGTCTAACCGGATGCAGCTGAATCCTAGTATTATAGTTTTTTATTTAATTTATTTGACTGCCTATCGGACCTCTACAACCCAGTTACTGGGTATAGCTTGTCCACTCTGAAATGACGCGCCCCACTACCGCTTTTACGCACAATGTAATGCGGATTTCTATGGGTAATGCGATAGTGGGGCGCGTCATTTCAGAGTGGACAAGCTATAGCACGATACCCCTTGGTAAGACTGGTTGTCAGACTTTCGGGCTTCTGACAACCCGTAACGACTGTCAATGATCCAAGAATGACAGCCGGGACCAACGGCTTAACGTGGTTTCCGATTCACGAAGAGGTCTTGGTATGTAAAGATGGCCACCCAGCCATGAACCAACCGCGGCAAACGTTATAATATAGGAATACACTTTATTATATGTACAACACAAAAATTATAGATATATGAGCGGTCTTTTCTTATTATTATCATATTCTTTACTTTCGGACAACAATGATCCGGCGTGTTAGTAAACAATGATATAACTTATTACTAACTTATACTTGTTAGTAGTTAAAATACAATAGAGAAGAAGACAGAATGAGCATTGTGAAAAGGACATCCCTAAATTAATGTTTAGTGATTATCCTTCTCACAAAACTTTTAAGAATCGTAGAGTCGATAGTCTCCGCCATAGTTCTATTAGAATGTATTAAACAGATAATAATATTATTAGAATTTTGTTACTATTAGAATAATGAAGTCGGTAAAAAGGCTTGCATGTATCTTGTATTCGTATCTTTTATGACAGTCCAGTTTGCTACCAAGTTAGCTGGCAATTTTTAGTAGGAACCTACGACTATTGGTTGCCAACCTATACATAGACGGGTTGTACTTACAAGATACAAGGAAAATACTGTTTTTTTTTTTATGTATGCTTGTAGGGAAATGGTGTTATTAAGTATGGTGGACTGCCGCGTACCGTCAAAGATTAAAGACATCATAAATACATGAAGTATTTTCGTTATATATTTTAGAAGACAGGAATTAAAGTAATTCGAGGAACTTGAGACTAGCATCGCGCGAAGACCGTTAATTACTTGTTTATGTATATAATATTTTCTCCACGAATCAAAAGATGAATAAATAAAACTCCACATTTTCCTGTTATCGTTCCAAAGTCGGGATTATTTTGGGTTTCCCGAATAAGATAAAATGTACCTAAAGGATTCCTATTATAACTAATCTATTGGACAAACCACAGGAAACAGGGAAAATCCAGATTCCCGCATTACACTATTATAAACTCTAATAAGCATATTAATAACTATAAGTAATTCACTAATAAACCCGCTTCTAAATACCTATTTTACACCACAAAAATTTGACAAATGTTGGGAAATACGCTATGATTTATATTGTGGTATAAATAGCTAGCTCACATTGCAACACCACTTTCTCGGCAAGCACAGAATTAGTTTCTATAAACATTAGCCTGTTTACAGATAAACTGGAGATCCCTGTGCGATTTTTTTAAAGCACTTAATTTGAAAGTGGTTATTCGCCTCTTTTGTGGCGCTTTTATTATAGTTTAACGGGTGCATTGTGGGGACATAAATGTTTAGCTTTTGTGCTTTGTTTGCTTTGTTAGTGTTATAGGTTTCCTGCGAATTAGTTGTGAAATAATAACCGTTTACTTTAAAAGTTTTGTTGATTCTTTTGGTGCGACATGCTGCAGTAAAATTTTATCTGCAGTTGGTAGGTACTCTACCGAAAACTGACGAGTCTATGCGCCGCAGCGCGGTCAAAAACCCCGATCACTATGGACTGGAAACTCATGGATACGAACAACATTCTTCAAACATGGATATCACTAATGCGTAGAGATTTGTCACAGTTTATTATTTCGAAAATTATGACATGGCACCGCTCGCAATCGTACCGAGAAATTGGAAATAACGTATACTATATGCAGTAGTAGATAGACTAGCACGGTGCCGGTTCAGGGTAAGGGGTTTTTTTCCGACGCCTTTGAGTCAGACTCTTTTAGTTCTGAACTACCGACACTCCTTTAAGCGGCAGTCAGTGTTTCATCAGATATCATACGCGTTATTTTAATGAATGTTGTATAGTTTCGTATCGTGATCGAACTAAATGTGGCATATGTACATAATTTGTGTGTGTTGGGCGCCATTTGACAATGAAAGATCGTCATCCTGTACTTTCCTGATACGAAGGAAATCGCTATGACGTAAGTACCGTTCTGTCACCCTTCTCAATTTTTTATAGTTTTTTTTATTCAGGATATAATTAAAAACCAATAATAAACCGCATGGTTTATTTATGCATGAAAACAGACTACTCTGAGGAGTATTTTGTGTTTCTAATTTTATAGCACGACACATTTCTTTGCCTTAAGTCGTCTCCATATAAGCCAATCTCCCCCTCTTTTTAAATAAAACTGCTTTCTATCCCTCCAAGACATTTGACAAATACCGCAAACCATTGACTGGACACTCGTCCATTTATCAAAGTTGCTTGATAGTCAAACAGTAGCTAAGTAAGGGAGCTGTTTCATCATAATTCTTCGCACAGTAGCTTTCTACTTTGGCACGGGTCCAAGCTGAGATGACGGTGTGACTCAGCAGTTCTGTAATCCTACTGGCTTGCCAACTGATCGAGACTTTTTTCCTCTACAATGAAAATAACTTAAGGGCGTATTCACACTGTCGATTTACCGTCGTGTTTGCAGCGAGGCGATTTGTGAACGTGCTCTCTGCGGGTGCGAAGCGAGCTAGCCGCGACACCGCGACATGTTTCCGTGTTATCTCAATATTTTACAATCGCTTGAGTCGCTCTTTCTTGTACACTCGTATCAATCGCTACGCACACGCAGCGAGCTGAGCGAGCGCGTTAAACAATCATGTCACTGGGAACACGCTGGCAAATCGCTAGTGTGATATTACCCTTACTGGATATAAGCTAACACGCCTTTCTTGGAAGTTTTGTGGGTGTTAAGACTTTCTTCAGCCTCATTTTGAGGGTAAGTATTGTAAGTACGTGGCTCGTTGTGCGGATAGCCAGGTACTGGCTAAAGTAATTGTTTTAAAACAGAATTGTGTATGATTTGCGGTGAGCTAATTGAGGAAGATGAAATTGGGGCGCTCGGTTGGTAAAACGGAAAATCCGTGTCTGATGATGAATATGAGAAACTTGTGTGTACCTATAGACGCCTGTCAGATTTACCGTAGGTTTAAGAGCGTGCTTTCTAACAGTTGGCAACGTCGCTAATAGCTGTCAAATATTTACCTGTTTTAATTAATATGGCAATTATTAATATCATAACACCGAATATTTAGTTTTAGATGTAAAAAAATTATTTGCTAACTTTAACTAAACTTTAAAATAAACGCTCTTAACTCACCTTTTTTATCGTGTAAAAATCCTCACGGATACATCTGGGTACAGCAGAGGGTTATGACCAGTGATCGGAGTAGGTAGATTGATTTTTAGTACTTGTATCATAAATGCACACAGAAAGAATAACATGGATAAGCCATTTTTCCGGAAAGTAATTCCGGTATTTCCGGATTCAATTAAATATTGTTAATGTTGGTAGTGATATTATTACTACTCAATTCAAAATTTAAAGGAAGGTATCAAAACTAAATTAATTCATTATTTATCTGTTGAATAATAAAAACAATCGAATTCCGATCGAAGCTTTAATATTTATTTTTTATTTTTAGCCTAGGATCTAGTAGGTAGATTGAACTGGGGTCATTGATCCGAAACGTATATATTACTATGGACATTCCTCCGGAATTGGTGGATTATTAAAAAAAAAAACCGGAACTTATGTAGGAATTGTATTCTGCCAGAGTGGAAGGAGTCATTTGATGATTTGCCATCCTCAAAAAAAAGGTAGGAATTGTAATAAAATGAGCAATTTTATTCTTTATTATTCTTCCTATTTTTTTTTTTTGTCACGATTTGACCAAACCCAACGACCAATCAGAACAAAGGATCATGGGTGGTCCAGTAGTAATAATATCACTACCAACATTAACAATATTTAATTGAATCCGGAAATACCGGAATTACTTTCCGGAAAAATGGCTTATCCATGTTATTCTTTCTGTGTGCATTTATGATACAAGTACTAAAAATCAATCTACCTACTCCGATCACTGATCATTACTCATAATGTGGGTACTACGACTGCTTAGAATATTACTGTTCTTCATAATTATCATTGTGTATTAAAATAAAGGTATTAGGTATGTAATGTCTAACAAGCTCAGATTTTACACGAGTGTGGAGTGTAAGATCCTTTATGATTGAAGTACTTTATCTGCATTAATTATATTTATTAATTACTAATTATTTATAATTAATTAATTAATTGAATGAATTTGAATTTGTAATCTGTGGTGAATTTTATATGGGTGTATAACTGAATTTAAAAAAAAATAGAATTAATTTGTTTTCGTTTGTTGTTAATGCTGTTCACACTCAATCACCTAATCGACTCGTGAAAACTTTGAGAGAATAGGGATAATTATTTAAAAAAAACCCTTCCGGTACAGTTAGAACAGAGCATTTTCAGAGCTGTACCAAAAACTACACGTCTGCTATGTTACACATTACACCACACCTGTTATCCCCGAAGGGTTATGCAGAGGTGTACCTATTGACATAGTACACCCACATTTCGCCGTTTAAGTTCCCTGTAATAGGGGGCGAGCCTATTGCCATCAACCGGGCACAAATTCAAACTCCGGGCTGCCCTGAGAAAGTCCAGATGGAAAAACCAACCAATAATAATAATCCAGCTTCTACTCATACGTAAATGATTATGAATTTTTAGCCACACCCCGTTATGTTACGTAAATATGTAAATTCTATAAGTACCTTTATACCTATGTCTGCCTACGGCTTTTGCAACTTCTCCCAGGTATTCTCCCTGGTTTCCATAGCTTTGCCATAGACGGATTTTCTAATGATTCCTTGTCTTAAAGCCAGACAGGGAATCATAAAAAATCCGTCATAGTCATAGTCATTATAGAGGTCGGTGCTGAAATCAATAGAGCAGAGGTGAAAATGTCAACATTTAGAGACCCATCTATAAAGAAAGAAAAAAACAACAAATAAAAACAAGAACACTCAACTACCTACTACAAAACTTTTAAAATAAAGACTTGAGGATGTAGAACATACCGACACTCGGGTTAAACCCTCTAATGCCTGCCTGCGGCAGTGAAAGTTTTATAGACATCGTGCCATTGTCATTACAGCATTATTAGTGATCGATGTTACACGTCCGCACGATCAATTTGCAGCACCTAGTCATGATTTGTGTCTTGGATTATAGTGCGTACCTTTGGGATCTTATAAACTCAAACTCAAAGCATTTATTTCAAATAAACCAATTACAGGCACTTTTGAATTGTCAAGGGGTTGGTCAGTCAGAAAGATGAAGCTGGTTGCCCATTCCAAAGCGTAGTAGGTTCCTATGGAGAAGAACGGGCAAGAAACTCCACGGACACTCTTTTAAATCAAAGTATTCTTACAAAATATTGGTTACATCATTCATTTTTAAATTATACATGTGAGAACAATGTAGAAAGACGTGCACATTAAAAACGTCCGTAATGAAAAGATAAAAACAATTCAAAAATTTAAATAAGCCATGGCAGCTATACTATTACTGATGTAATAATATGGAGGTAAACTTTGTGAGTTTGTGTGCAGGGGGTAATTTTCGGAACTACTGATTCGATTCCGAAAATTCTTTCACTAATGTGAAGCTACAGCATTTAGCCGAGTGTCATAGGATTATGTTTTATGTTAAAACAATAAATTTCACGCGGCCGTTGTCGCGGGCAGAAACTGAATACTGAATCATAATTAGTACATCGTGATCTTCACCACTTTCGAAGGACCTACGTTTTCCTTAGATGGCCTGCTGAAAACCATGCAAATGTCATAATAGTTCAACTTATCTATTTGGACTGGAGTGAGGTCTCCATGTCATAAATTGGAACGCCCCCCCCATCTGCGTATAAGTAGGTACGCTTATGTAGTGCGCTTATGCAGAACAAACACGCATATTCGATTATTATCTAGGTAATCTCCCTATTTATATTATCGTTTATGTTGATCTAGTGACTATGTTTAGATAACCTAAACAATCGTTAAATCGACCATCAGCTGTCTGCCCTATCGTTTATCAATCAATCAACATAGTACGGTTTGTATCACATCTCACAAAGTTTTATTTAGTACTTTTTAGTTCATTAAAAGCTTGATTTTAAATAGATTTTTACTTATACATATTTTATTTTTGTTTGTCTTTAAATGAACAGTACCTTAGTTGCACACACTTTCAATAACAATCCGAGAGTATTGAAGGATATTGCTAAACCGGGACAGAATTGGATCTTGTTGACACCACTGTGTTCTTAGGTATTACTTTGAATTCGAAGATTCAGTGGGGCCCACATATAACCAAATTGTCGAAGCGGCTAAGCTCTGCAGCCTACGCGGTGTATAAAATCCGTCATTTGACTGATGTAGAAACAGCTCGATTGGTATATTTAAATGAAATGCAGCCGACATTCAGGCTATATTTGTGCTGCAAAAACGAGCCATTCGAGCAACATTTGTATACCTAACAAAATGACAGTCGCATCTCAATATGTATATGAGAACCTGATTTATGTAAAAAAGAATATTAATCCATATTCTAAACTCAGCGACATCCATAGCATAAATACTAACGACTATATGAGTCCATATTATTGTTTAGTTTATTTTATTTGACTGTATAAGTCAAATTATTTTAATTTTATTTTCACTTATTATTGACATAATCTACTCATTACAGTTAGCTAGCGACCTCGAAAATTAAAAAAAAAAAGAAAATTATCTTGTTTTATTTCTTTTAAAGCCTATATTTGCTCTTTCTCTCCCGAGGTATACAAAAAACAAACAATATTTCAGTGTACAGCGGATTTTTTTTTTTTATGTCTAAATCATTTTCGTTTTCGGCTGTAAATTAAGACTAAAGCCGAAGCTTCTTTTTCGTTTTCGGCTGAAAATCCATTTGCGGTCGGACGCTAGTGTTATTACAAACGTCCAGATCTAACTCTTATCTGAAGCTATAAATAGTTATAGCTTTGTATGATTTAGTAGCTATACTATTGTAAATCAGATGCTTTATGTCGGTAAATTTATATAGAAAATAGAGCATTTACTCTATTTTCTATGTAAATTTACCGACAAGTTGACAAGTTTACCCTCTAAGAATAAATATTTTTATTATTATAAAAATATTTATTCATACTTTTACATGATTCATTTGGCTTATTAAATGTCACTAAGTTTCGGACAACTTTCAGCTGCCAATCGGTCTTGAAGTGACCTCTAGCTAGACCTCAGTTCGGTCGTGTCATTACAATATAATTTTCATAAAAGTATTGTGGGTTTCTCCTGTATCCCACAAAACAGGAGAAATCCTAGACACTTTTATGAAACATAAAAGTTCAGTACACCCACGTGGTTTTACAGACAAAGTCCTTACCTTTTGTATTTTATTTTCTAGAAATCATTTGTTATCAAAAGAGCAAAACACGCAACCGATTCGCTGAATCAGGAAGAGCACTGAGATAGGTTAATTAATGGGCTTCAATGGGTTAAGCTTTTCATTCTTGAAATAAAGATGAGAAATTCTTTATATTTCTCAGTAAAATTGTTTGTAGCGACGTCTGATACGGTTCTGATGAAACTTAATACTGAAACTTAATACTAGCTAAGCGAAGGGCATCTTTCTCGTAGGATTTTTTTTTGGTTTTTTATTATAGAAATGATTTAATAAATAAAACTATTGCCGCTATGGACACTATTGTAGATTTAGATACTGAATTAAATGTATATTGCTAGCCAGTGGCGGATTTGTAGTCTTGGCCTCCCTAGGCCCCAGGCCATGTTGTAAGTCCCCCCCCCCCCCCCGCCGCCAGTTTCACCGCACCCATCATATAGCCTACATAATGAATTTACTTTATTGCCAACTTTTATCCAAATCGGTTCAGAAATGTAGTTAACTATGAGTCGGGTTGGCGCCGCGAAATTCAATGACGCGTTTCAATTAGTTATTTGGACATATTTTTAAATGGTTTTAAGTTATTATTGTTATTCGCTGTGGTGCAGTGCGGCCCGCCATAATGTGCGCGAACGTTTAGAATATATAGGTACTTTGGCATAATATGTAGTTCAGCTTATTTATTTGGACTGGAGTGAGACCCCTATGTCACAGGAGCGCCTACTACGCCGTACCCAATGAAGGTACGCTTATGTATTGCATTGCATGAAATGCAGTACTAAAGACCAAGACGAATATTCGATTTGTTGTAGTTATACATTTAAGACCTTTCATCTTTATCTATTTTACATCACTACCAGAGAATATTACTAAACATACCTACTTTATTTATTAAATATATCACGATTCTTATCTTTTATCTAGGTAATCTCTGTATTTATATTATCGTTTATGTTGATCTTGTGACTATATTTAGATAACCTAAACAAACGTTAAAGAATTTATCAGCCATCAGCTGTCTGCCCTATCGTGTATCAATCAATCAATCAACACAATACACCATATAATATCTGTTGGTATCACATCTCACAACACACTGTGACAGCTCGTACAGGAAAAATGTGTAAACAAACACTCACTCGTAATTCGAAAAACCGCACTCCTTATCCAAGCAATTTAGCTGAACTCATGAGTCAATTGTCTGAGAGAACAGGACGAGAATACTACGTTATACTATCGGTTTACAAACAATGTATGAGGAAAAAACATGGAAATCTATTTGTATTAACTACGGACAGACTGGTGGCAGAAAAATCCTAAGTAACTACGCGTTCTGTTTCTTTATGCTCACGTTAAGTAAACAGTTCTCTGTTAAGTTAACAGTGCGGTGCATCGGTGAATAGAAAATACGAATCATCGTTAGCCAGCTCGCCTAGCTTCTATGGTTTTCTGCTTCGTTGTGGTGCTCCTAGCTAGCGTGATGTTTGACCCCAAAGTCAGGCCAAGTTTTATTAAAGGAGTTTATTTATCAGTGGCAGACCAGTGTCTAGATTTATGCTTAAAGACAAATAGTCACCCCCTATTCGATGAGCCATATCATAACTGGCGAAACATCTTTGCCCCTTCTTATCCCCCATCTTATCCCTTCGCTGAATTCTGTCGTGATCTATATCTATTCTATTCTATTTCTATACATATAAAAAAACAGAACAAAGTCAAAACTGTGTATTGAATATTTGTGAAAAAAAAGTAATTGCTACCCGGTCTGTGAACGATTCTAATGCCTATAGTTTTTGGAATTTTTGTCTGTTAGTCTGTTTTTCTGAATGTATATTCCACCATCTCACAAAAGCCACCGTAGGCGCGGGCTTGCGGACGGTGAGCAATCGGTAGCTCGCCGTCCGATAGGCCCGTGTCACCGACGCGTTGTGTTCCACGCGCGCCTCAAAGAGATGTCAGCACCAACTGACGGGGTCCGTAAGTACCAATGCCTGCTGGGGTTGCGGGTTTGTCCGAAAGGGATATCGCGGCCCCGGCACACGGGCAACGGAAGGAACACGGGTGGGTTTTAGTCAGTGTCTGACACGCCCTCTCGCAACGCCCAGAGCGGGAGAAGTCATTTGATGATTACCAGTGATCGGAGTAGGTAGATTGAACTGGGGTCATTGATCCGAAACGTATATATTACTATGGACATTCCTCCGGAATTGGTGGATTATTTAAAAAAAACCGGAACTTATGTAGGAATTGTATTCTGCCAGAGTGGAAGGAGTCATTTGATGATTTGCCATCCTCAAAAAAAGGTAGGAATTGTAATAAAATGAGCAATTTTATTCTTTATTATTCTTCCTATTTTTTTTTTTGTCCCGATTTGACAAAACCTAACGACCAATCAGAACAAAGGATCATGGGTGGTACAATAACCGGTTATCAGAACAATGCGTACGCCCGCCGACGACATTAGTAATGTCAATTAATGCGATTTCGCATACATTTCATTAGCATGTGAATTCATGAGTCGTAGCATGCTAATTTCTATTGCTACGCGAATTGCTAATAATGAAGTATGTGAATTTTGTTAATATGCGAATTAAATTATTATTAACAATCTCGCATTCATTCAATATACAACCCTAAGTACGCGCAAGTCAAAGAAAATAAGATAACAATTGCTTAACCCATTCTTCGCAAGTTCGCAGCACTGCTAATAAATTTCACTCGCGAACGAGTTCACGGTTACGTGAAACCGATAGATTTAGTATTCCCGACTTCTCGTGGGTACGACGGAGAGCGCACGCTACCGCTGCGTGAGTCGACGCTCTGACGTATGATAGTATAAAAAAGTACGACGCGATAAATTCACTTAGCACTTCACAGAATTTCGCAACTACATTTCATTTGCTAAATGCTAAATGAGCATTCGCATGCTAACAATGAATGCGAATGCTAATTAATCCATCACTAGACGACATGCCAGGTAGTTCACTCGTTTACTTCGGTTCGTAGAGTGCGCATCTTTGTTTGTTACTGTGTTGTGAAAACGTTACTTGACCCTGGCTTGTGTACATACTGACTTCTGGAATCTGCTCTAAACCACGATTTGGCTCGAATATACGGCTAAAAATAAAAAATAAATATTAAAGCTTCGATCGGAATTCGATTGTTTTTATTATTCAACAGATAAATAATGAATTAATTTAGTTTTGATTTCTTCCTTTAAATTTTGAATTGAGTAGTAATAATATCACTACCAACATTAACAATATTTAATTGAATCCGGAAATACCGGAATTACTTTCCGGAAAAATGGCTTATCCATGTTATTCTTTCTGTGTGCATTTATGATACAAGTACTAAAAATCAATCTACCTACTCCGATCACTGATGATTACGAACCATCAAAAAAAAAAAAAAAGCACCACACAAATACTACACGGATATATTTTGTTTAAATGTTGCATAGATATTCCTTATAAGTCTGGTCAGTCTATAGGCTTACAATTAATTATTACGCTATTTGCTATGAGGGATGAGCAATATTGCTATATGTCCGTATTCTTCTACACTTAGTTTACTTCAAAAAGACGAGCCAAAAGGTTAGAATATTGCAGATGGTTCTGTAACTATCTGCAATATTCTAACCTTTTAAAACTTTTCTAACTTTTTTAAAGGTTAAATCTGTATTTAACCTTTAAAATGATTATCATCATGCTATATAGAGCTAAGCAATCAATTATTACATAATATACAGGGTGGAGTTTTGAGATGGGGCAATAAGAGCAGGTACCTTAACCGTTGTCGCTCAACAAAACATCTCTCTCTCTATCTGCATTCACCGATTTCGAAAAAAAAATACAGTTCGCAAGAAAATTGAAAATTTTCAGAAAAACTTTTTTGATGTAAATTGATCAGGTTTCTTTTAGGGTTAAAAAAACTATATCGGACCAACTGAGGCTTGAATACTAGAAAACTCAGAAATCGCAAATAAAATCGCTAAACTGCTGATGGAGGTTGTATACCTTCGAGTACATGACAGTGTTTTAAGATTCGAGTAAAACTGTACCTATATAAATCTATCACTACAAACTGTTCCGTCAAAGAAAAAAAGTCGTTCTGTATTGTGGTGTAAACAAATATATTGCATCCAAATAGCCTCAGTATCACAATAACTGGGCTGAACTGTTACAGATTTTACCTTTTAAATGATTATAATACCTTTTTGGAGGTAAGCAGTCAATCATGAAATATATAAAAACGGTTATTTTTGTCAACTTTCAAACCTTCAACAAGTTCGGATCCCAATATATTTTGTTCTTCTTTTTTAGGGTTCCGTAGTAAACAAGGAACCGTTATAGTTTCGCCATGTCCGTCTGTCTGTCCGCGGCTTAGCTCAGAGACGGTTAGTACTAGAAAGCTGTAATTTGGCATATGTATACATATTAATCATGCCGACAAAGTGGTAAAATAAAATCAAGAAAAATATATTTTTTTAGGGTACCTCCCCTGCACGTAAAGTGGGGATGTTTTTTTTTTCCTCTTCTACCCCATGTTGTGGGGTATCGTTAGAAAGGTCTTTCAAAAATAGTATACAGTGAGTTTATCAAAACCATTTTTGGATTCAGGGATCCGTTTGCGAAATATTAAGCTTTTAACTGAATTTTTTTGTTAGAGTCAAGTGTCCCTCCTCCCTTCTAGCTAAATGGTTGTACTTGGACTTGTGAAAAAATTCACAGCAGTAGTATATATAACGAAATTAAAAGGAAAACTATCAGAGCTAAGTAGGCTGTACAGGTTAACGAGTAATAATCGACCAACTTAAATTTGCGGTTTGAAAAACATGATCTCCCATACATTCCGAATGGGAGAACATGTTTTTCAACTACAATGTTAAGCTTGTTCTTGGGATAAATTCATTCCAACTACGGAACCCTTCATTGTGCGTGGTCCGACACGCACTTAGCCGGTTTTCATATTTTTTAATACTACTAAATGATAGTTCGTAAAACATTCACAGAACATTACGTTTAGCCTCTCCTGTGATCTATGGTTTTAATAAAATTTTATATATATGACGGTTAGGTAACTAATCCCGTGTGTTTACAATCTACTGTTATATTATTTTATGGTTAGCTGTTCGTCAGGTATAATCTAGGTAGTAAAAATCCCTGTCCGATCCGAAAAGAGCACAAAGGTACTGCAATAACATTACCAAAAAATTATAAAAATCTAAAATACAATAGACGACGTATATTTAGTAACCTAATCCGCTTAACCAAATATAGTCACGCCTGAGTCTATAAACTATATAAAATCTAATTATTGAAAATAAAAAGGTTATTGTCATTTAAAATTTACATTTTAAGTACCAAAATTAACCCAAATCAATAAAAAAATTGCACATTGTCAACAGGAGTCATAAGTTGTGACTTGTAAACACCCGCTAAACGACGGACGCAGGTGCCTCATTTAATAAACCCGGTAAAACCCGTACCGCACAAAAAAAATATATGCGTTTTTTTTTGCGTTTTTCTGTTAAATTTCCACACTACTACTCTCAGTGCGATACTTAACAACACCCTCACGGCAAAACAACAACAACAGGGTTTTTTTACAACATGTAAAAAAACCCTGTCCGATGACAGGGTTTTTTTACATGTTGTATAAGAATGCAACAGCCAATGTATCAGTGTTGTGCCATTAGATAGTATTATGCAGGAATGCAGGTTTAGGGGCATGAGGAACAGGTGTAAAGTTCACTCATCCACCATAGAAAAGGGAGGATCCTCCGACCAGACGGGTGTCGTGTCTGGCGGGCAACTGCCCAGAGGTTGAAGTCGGGAAGTTTGTATATATGTTTATCGCGCGGTAAACTCTAATTGCGCGATGCAAGATTTCTGTGACGTCAGGATGTTGTGTGACGTCAGGTGTTTTATGCGTAGTTCGCATGTAGCGATGTAGATGCCGCTACACAGGCGTTCATTATTAATTATATTGAATTCACTAAAAACGAAAATCTTCGCAAGCAATGGCAAATTGCTACTGCTGCGGGTGTCGACCTACAGCAGCAGGCTGCTTTTCATACAGACAACTGTACGTCGCTTGCTTTCGCGTCAGCAATCGTGATTCTCTGTATATTTTGACTACTTAGACCAAAACTAGAAACGTAAGGAAGGAGGTGTACAGAGAAGTTTTATAAAATTGTGGTGTGTTACGACTTCCACGCGAACGAAGTCGTGGGCAGAAGCTAGTTTAAATAATTCCTACGAAAGCGCAAAAGGTTAGGGTCCGGCTATATAATTCGTTATATTTGCGTAGCGCCCATAACTACATACTCGACCATCAATCCATCTGCCTAGCGAGTCAATAGATATACTTATGAACGTTTGTTATTCTCATAGGGCCGTCCTATTTAGCAACTGACATTCCGGGTCATATGACGTCCTAAGTACGAGTAAGTTTAACGATAAGCAATCAGTTGTGAAATGAAAAACCTACAATAACAAGGAAAACGATGTTTTTGGCATTGTTGTTTAACAATAATGGTTTCACCCAAAATGTACCTAACTACCAAGTTCCGAGATATTTTAGGCTGTTAAGAGTAAACATGTTTTTTATTTAACAATAAGTACGTCGTATATTATATATTGACACTGACCTCTACACTTGTACAATGAGACTAGAATAATGGAAAGATACTCCGCTTTTCAGTAGGTAGGTAATGCGTTGCATGGACTCGTGGAACCAAACTAAGTGACAACATCAACATCGTCCTAATCTTTCCTCAGATTACTTTCCCATCTCACCGAATTCTATAAAAAATATCTCAACAGAACTTTGCAGTAGAAATCCCATTCCCCACACGCGTTTATCCAAAGCAATGCATTTCCAATCTAAACAAAACTTACTGAACAAACAGCTGCAAACGAAAGGCTACGAAAAAAGTTCAGGCGGTCATAGTACATATATATAGTAGCCGAATTGATTCCGAATGTCGCCGTCGTCATGCTAAATGCTCGAAGCTGCTGCATTCAATATATGGACCTCTAGTATGCCCCATACTAGCCGAAATGTGAACAATGGCGAACCATAAAACTTTATAGGTCCTTTGCATCGTGTCACTCGTAAATCGCTTAGCGTGTGCCGTGCTTAAGAGTACCGCTGTGTTATATGATGCCTTGGTATAGCTTACACGAACTTGCTAAATATTGCTGAGCGGGACGTGTGTGTATTAGATTTATTAGGGGATCAGCCAAGAACGCAGGATTTCGTTAAGTTGGAAGTTAGTTGAGATCTGGCACAGCAAAGGCACCACGTTCTTAGTCATATCTCGTATTGGAACAAACAACATGAGTAAAAATATAAGCCATGTCATTAAAATTGTTAGCGGGGCTGACTGTCCCAGGTGTACCACCGGATTTAGGTACTACTAAAATACATACATACATAACAATACCTAGTCGTGAAGGTTATTTTATTTAATGAAATGACGGAAAATCGGAAACAAGGACAAGGCAAGGCCATGCCATCATGGTCACTGTAAACTTAGACTTTCCCTGACAGATACAATCTGAATTCTTAAGTGAACGTACCTACTGAAAATAAATGCAAATCAGTGTGATTATTGAAGAAATTATTTCAATAGAAGAATCTGCTATTTATGTTGTTTCCACACAATAGTTAGGTTTTCCTATCACGGATGTTTTTACTAGGCAGGCAAAACTATTTTTTTGCAGATGACACGGCAGCTAATTAAATGCATCATTTCATTATGCATTATCACAATGTTTTAGTAACTTAATTTTAAGAGTGACCACGCAAAACCCCAATCTCTACCTACTCTTTTAGGTATTCAAATAAAATAAACAATCAAAAACAGACACAAAGTATACGACGAGCCAAATAATGTGGTGAAATCCAAATCCTCAGAACAGTAAGGGTTCTTAACTGAACTCAGTACAGTTCTTCGTATTCGGCGCGTTGGCAGTTACCCCAGGTCAAGAGCATGATGTTACAAGCAGTTTGGTTTTCCCACAGACCGAGTGCCGAAAGCCACAGGGAAAATATCTGTGAAATTATCGACAGGTGGTGCTATTAAAGGGAGTAATGGTTTGCACCTTCATTGTTGGAAAACAAAGATATTCCCTGACGTGCTCACTTTAACCTGCAAATGTTACAGACGACCTATTTAACTGAATTAAGGCTTGTGCAGACCAGCGCGACACGAACAATACAATTTCTAAGAAAACTTCACAGTATAACAATAACCGATGTCGCGTCGCGCGACAAGTCGCGCTGGTCTGCACAAGGCTTTATAGATTCAGCGTACATTTTAGTAGGTACACCAACTGTTCACTGAGCTGCAGGAAAACATACAATGTATATTGCAGCATTCCGCTACCAAGTGGACCTCTTTATTTGCGAAGAAGGCTTAATATGGATTTTTTCTTAAAATAATGTTACGCTTGACACATTTTTGAATTCGGTTGAATCGAAAGAAAAAAGTCAGTTTTTGTTTTAGAGGAGTCGTCATTTGAAGAGTCCTTGGTGTCGTGGCAAGCGTACGAACTTGATCAAATAACATTTTCTGATTATCACTCGAAATCTCCAGACGTCTCGACGCCTTAACTTAAAAAATCTTACGATATTTATAATAGTCTTTTGGTGTTTTTTTTGGTGTATCCAGGAAGAAGTTCAATATTTAGGCGTGAGTATTCCAATTAGTCTATAATCCACCCCCCCTACGTAATTTCGCCTTCCTATCGGGTCTAAAATAGTATTTGTTTCGGATCCGTACAGAAAAGGCCTCGTTGAGGTCCTGGGTCTACCCGACTTCAGCTGAGGCGATAGCGACAGAGGTGCGCAGTCCGCCGCCACCTACCCGTGCGAGATCCCAATTCTACGCCTCCACGTGGCCCCTTCAGCTATCCTGAGCTAGCAGCGTCGACGGCTGGCCGAGCGCCGTCCTCACCCACTACAGGCAAAAAACATCTGCAGCCATAATTGCCATCATAATTTTCTATTTTTATTCGTTCGATATCGCGTTGTTTTTTTTACCTCTCGTATCTGTAATTTTTAATCAGAAACAGGAATAGGTACCTCACCTAGTAAGCACTACGGTTCCTCGCGGCAAATACTCGTACGTGATTTTTTTTTAACGCACGCGAGCGCATCCAGCCCTGGCCAGCGCTATATCCCCTCGCGCCGCGAAATAGTTACAGGATTATTTAACATTTCCCGATGAACCTGGCGTACTTCAAGGGTACCTTCCTTTCTTAATTATCGTGCGGTTAACATATTAAAAAAAAAAAAAACGCGACGACACCTAAATTTTCATTTTTTTTTACTCTGTCAGAATTTTCATTTTATTTTTAACACATTTATTAAAATATACTTTGTGTTTCATTATTCGTTCTTCATAGTCGGGGGTTCGATTCCCCGTGACTGATAAATATAATGTGGCGAAACGTTCTTTTTTTTCGCTATATAAATGGGATGTCACACTCATATAGGGTTGTGAATTTTTTATCGATAACGTCGATTTTTTTTTGCAGGAAAGGGGGTATTGCAGCATTCCGCTACCAAGTGGATCTCTTTATTTGCGAAGAAGGCTTAACATGTATTTTTTCTTAAAATGATGTTACGCTTGACGCATTTTTGAATTCGTTTGAATCGAAAGAAAAAAGTCACGTTTTGTTTTTGAAGAAGTCGTTGGTGTCGTTGCGAACATACGTACTCGATCAAATATTATTTTCTGATTATCACTCGAAATCTCCAGACGTCTCGACGCCTTAACTTTAAAAATCTTTCCATATATAATTATAATAGTCTGTTGGTGTTTTTTTTTGGTGTATCCAGGAAGAAGTTCAATATTTACGCGTGAGTATTCCAATTAGTCTATAATCCACCCCCCCTACGTAATTTCGCCTTCCTATCGGGTCTAAAATAGTATTTGTTTCCCAATTCCACGCCTCTGCGTGGCCCCTTCAGCCATCCTGAGCTAGCAGCGTCGACGGCTGGCCGAGCGCCGTCCTCACCCACTACAGACAACAAACATCTGCAGCCATAATCGCCTCGGCTGAAGTCGGGTAGACCCAGGACCTCAACGAGGCCTTTTCTGTACGGATCCGAAACAAATAATATTTTAGACCCGATAGGAAGGCGAAATTACGTAGGGGGGGTGGATTATAGACTAATTGGAATACTCACGCGTAAATATTGAACTTCTTCCTGGATACACCAAAAAAAACACCGAAAGACTATTACAAATATCGTAAGATTTTTAAAATTAAGGCGTCGAGACGTCTGGAGATTTCGTGTGATAATCAGAAAATGTTGTTTGATCAAGTTCGTACGCTTGCCACGACACCAAGGACTCTTCAAATAACGACTCCTCTAAAACAAAAACTGACTTTTTTCTTTCGATTCAACCGAATTCAAAAATGTGTCAATCGTAACATTATTTTAAGAAACAATACATGTTAAGCCTTCTTGGCAAATAAAGAGGTCCACTTGGTAGCGGAATGCTGCAATATGTAACTACTAGACTGGAACAAATGGATTTCCCCTGTATCGCTGGTGCCAAATCATTTATATCTAATCTGGAAAAACCATTATTATTGCAGCAAAGGAGAGTTTTTCAGTTTCCACTAATCTTCCAAGGGCCCCTAAAGAAAAAAAAAAACAGACCCTATTCCGTAAAGCATATTGTTGGTTTCCATTTAAAGAAAAAAAATAAAAACAAACTTAACCCGCTTTACATTTTTCCTGACCAATTAGGCTTCTTGTGATTGAAAGCTCATACAATAACTAAGGATTTATGTAATGCAAAAGTCTTTAGTTATTTTTTGTCCTTGATTCATAAAAGTCTTATTTGTACTATAAAAATAGTAGATTATGCACTAAGGGGATAAAGTATTGTCTTATGTAGCGGGCGCCGCATTGAATCCCGAGCAAAGCGAGAGAATAAAGACAAGAATCCTGAGTGCAGCTTGGGATTCAAGTTCGCCCAAGACGAAGGCACCTTTATCCCCGAGGAGAATACTCTACTTTTCACACCATCTACGAGACAATAAAAAGCAATAGTACTAGAGTCAAAGTATTTATTAAAATTACAATTACAGTTAGTAGACCTATTTAAAACAATTAAATGTTAAAGGTAATGTGTGACACTCGACCAGTTGTGGAAAGACAAAGTTATTTTTTTATTCGGTACATTTATTGAAGTTGAGGTAGAGTTTATTTTATACCTTATTTTCAGTATTCGCCCCTCCTTTTAATTCGTGTTCTATTTTTCTTTTTTTTTATATTCCGTGGTGGCCAGTTAGATTTTCGGACAATTTATTTTTTAATGCAGATCTTAATTGTGAATGCATGGAATTAGTATGTACCTACTAATATAGGGTTTCATTTGACACCCATCGGGCACCTAAAAATGATAGACTAGGTACTGGGCAAAAGCGTCCCCGATACTTTTCAGTTTTACTTTACACGTTGCACTCGCCGATCAATCTCTGAAAAAATAATAACAGCAATTCTATGGCCGCATTCATGTAGCTGGTAGCCGCTGCCGCGATTGTCGAAGGCCGGTTCTCAAAGAGATGGCGATGTCGCAGTCAACTAGCTTATTTAGCATTTCGGTTATCAGCCTAACCTTTTTACTAAACGGCGCCGTTCAACTATAATAGCGGCCTGAATGTTATTCATTATAGGTTAGGTTGGAACTGTGACCAACCACGTGTGAGCCGATTTGGTCGCAGTAAATAAGCCAGGGAACCCTGACTAAATTAGGTTAGGTTAGAACTGTGACGGACCCAAGCCGTCACAGTTCTAACGTAACCTCATTTACTCATAATGTATGGCAGCGCGTAATGTCCCACGCGCGCCTCTCTAAGACGTAACGGAGGGAGTTTGAACACCTCACCCCCCTACGGGACGGGGCCCACAGAGCGCGGGCCATCACCAGTCCGGGCAGCGGAAATCGCATTTGCACTCGCAGCCCCAGGACGCAAGCGTGCGAGGGAACACCGGATTGGTTTTAGTCGGTAAGAATCTGACAAACCCCTCTGCCCACCCTAGGGCGGAGGACATCCATGAGGAATCCAACCCCGTCAAAAAAAAAAGAAAGGTTAGAACTGTGATCAACCGCGGCAGCGGCCGGCAAGCACTACTTCCAAAGGCTAGTTAACTAAACGGCTAATTAAGCTAGTTGGCTGCGATAGTGACATCGCAGTAATTAATTAACTCATAAACTTAAGTTTTGAGATGACAAGGTCCAAACCAGGCGCCCCAGCTCTTGACATTTAGCTACATAGATAAGAGCTCCTTCTTAACGAAACTTATTTATTAAAAGAGTCAACGGTTATAAAAGTTCAGAGGTGGAACTGTTTGTTAAATCTATATACATATATAAAAGAAAGTCGTGTTAGTTACACTATTTATAACTTAAGAACGGCCGAGTTTGGCTGAAAATTGGTGGGGAGGTAGCTTAGAACCAGGAGACGGACATAGGTTACTTTTTATCCCGGTAACCACTCTCTAAAGGGGTGAAAATAGGGTGTGAAAGTTTGTAGGGGAAATTAAAAACTGATGACTGGATTTGGATGAAAGTTTAGTACTAGGCTTGCATGAATTCACGAGAGTATTAAATTTTTTGGAAAATCAGATATTTATCAAGACCGCTCTGAGCTAACCTAACAAAAAGTACTAGGCTTGCATGCATTCACGATAGTATTCAATCATTACGTTATGCTACTAATAGGATTTCGATTATGGCAGACAGAGGTAGGTAGGTAGGTAGGTAGGTAGGTAGGTAGGTAGGTAGACAGGGTAGGTAGGTAGGTAGGGTAAGGAGGGTAGGTAGGGTAAGTAGGGTAAGTAGGGTAGGTAGGGTAGGTAGGGTAAGTACGGTATGTAGGTAGGTAGGGTAAGTAGGTTAAGTAGGGTAGGTAAGGTAGCTAGGGTAGGTAAGGTAGCCAGGGTAGCTAGGGTAGGTAGGGTAGGTAGGTAGGGTAGATAGGTAGGGTAGGTAGTGTGAATAGGTAGGGTAGGTAGGTGCACCGTAGATAAGTACTTAATGCTACCCGTGCGAAGCCGGGGCGGGCAGCTAGTAAATTATTAAAAGTCAAATAGTTTTCTTGAATCCGTCCGCGTCGACGTCGGTTGGTAAACTGAAAAGAAGTTTTGGAAGCTATATCTTATGCTTTATGTATAACTAGTTAAACTTGTTGTTTTTTTAGTTCAATTTTTCTTTCTATTTAACTTGATTAACATTAGCTAGGTATAGGTAATAGGAATAGGTAGTCCCTAATCACCATTCTCCTGCCCTTACCCTAATTTATTCGAGGTCGGCGCAACATGACTCTTCCTTCCATACTTCTCTTTTAATCGTCTCATTAGTAGTCATCTCGGTAGTCATCCTCTTTCTAGCTAGCCCCATATGCCTACAAATATCGCCTGAGGCGCCGGGCAAACATTCGATCATTACTCGATCGAAGTTTGGCACAGCTCACGGTATGTACTGAAAAAGTGAGGGAAACCCTGCCCTAGGCACTGCGATAATTGTGGTCACAAATCCATCTAAGTATCTGCTGATCGAGTTGGTTGCTCATTACTTTTCCTAATCCTATCTTCTTCTTCTTCCTCCTAGCCGGAGTATCTCAATTAGGTACTTGGGGTTTTTATTTTTTCTCTGACCACGATTTTGTGCACCGTTACCGGTCTATATGTAGTGTGGTCAAAAAGAGCTCTGACATATAGGTACTATTACGTCATTATGTACGTATAAAATAATACATTATTTTAAGTCCGCAAACCACACAGTATCGTATCAGATCACTATCAGGAATATCAAGTAGAACCCTAAACAAACATTCCTCTTGGAAATAAGTTCCAAGAAGGATACAAACCCTCTTAACTGTAACGTAGGTATATATATTATCATAAACACAACAAATATCTTACACATGTACGGTAAAACCCCAATGACGTCCTCTGCCTGGGCTCTGACCGCGGTGATTGAGTTTTTGTATGAAGCAATGACCTGACCTGTACCAATACGTCACAGCTTTTTTTTATCAGAATTCTATTAAAAGCTGTTTGTTGATGATAACGGGTGTTGTCCGGACTTTTGCTATGTCCCACAGAATTAGACATAGGTCGTGAAATTTTGTAGTTCTAAAAGTGAATTTTACGTCGGTTTAGTTAGGAAGGAACAACTGGCGCTACCATGCTCCACTTACACCAAAAATATTAATGTACAAATTACAGGATAGGTAAAGATTGTGATTTAACCATTTGGGGGGTGAAGTTTTTCCAAAGTTCAAATTCAAAATAAGTATGTATATAATTATTGGAATTGAACACCTAACTCTCTCTAAATCCATAATATCATGCATGGTGATAGTGATAACGAAATTCTCAACAACAAAGATGTACCCAAGTGTCCATTTAATTAATGAAGTTCGATAATCATGCATGCAGACTACGCTATTTTAAAAAATACGAAAACATTCAAACATTTACGGTGATGATAGGCAGTCGCTCCATGTAAAGCACAGGTATTCAGCTGCATCCGGTTATACTGGAAGCCGACTCCAACATAGTTGGGATAGGCTAGGCAGATATATATACTAAAGATCACGTCTAAACGAGTAGTGTCAATGATCTGGAAAAAACATATGTTAAATTAGAGCATTTTCGTGATAACTTAATATACGATTATTTTAGATTATGTTTATATTACATACTGAAATTTATTTGTAAATTTATGTCTAACGCGGATAAAAACTGAGAATGACGAGAGACGCAAAATCTATCAAGCGTATTTTTCTGAAATCTTTATCATTGATATTTTAGTGTACGTGTTTTATTAAACGACTTTTTGTTTTATGTATAATAAATTAATATGCGTCCAATTCGGGACAGCGTTCTTTGATGGGAGAGTTCTATTACTGGCTGGACGTACAACGAGTTGGTGAGCTCAGTACAGAACACGCAAACTAACCACTCCAGGTCAATGGCATATATCTGCGTCTGCGAGACTGAATTCTGAGAATGACAGCCACTGTTGTTTATAAAAAGCTGATATTTAAACAATAGTCGAGTTTACGGACAGCCTCGGGTCGGTAAGCGCTATCATAGACAGTTGTAACATTGATTGTGTAAACATACTAGGTGACTTTAATGCGCATCCTACTGAAATGTTTTATAATGAACTATCGTTTTTTGTGAGGACCAGTCGGTCGATTCTGTAAAAATATTAACGTGAAGCTTAGGTGAAGTGAGCGTGAAGTGAGCTGTCACTGCCACAGAATCGACTGGCAGGATGCTAGGGATTAACACTATTGACAGCTCACTTCACGCTCACTTCACCTAAGTTTCACGGTGATATTTTTACAGAATCGAACGGCTGGAGTGGACTTGCATTGATGTACAAATGTTGAAGGGCGTTTCTAATTCGTTTGATTGTTTCAGTTTTGTAAGCGAGGCTCACGGATCGCAAAGATCGCTTGACCACTGTTTAGTCTTTAGCTAAGGCAGCTGTGCCGTCAGTGCGCAGAGTGTTTGTCAAGTATGACGTACTGTGGTCGGACCACTATCCGTTAATAATGGAGTGTAATCAGGTCGTAGTCTCACCTAAGATACTAGAATATAAACCGATTGTAAATGATGTTATATGGGGGGAAAGAAGTGTAGATCAAGTTAATCTATACATGACTGAATGCATAGATGGTAGTTGAAAATGTATCGAAACCCAATGTCTCCAATTTATCCCTACTACCTAGCCTACAACTACACATGCGATCAGTAAACCCAATAAATACGAGGTACTCACACTTGCAATTTACAAATCAGAATCAATTATAAACCTTATCCCATCAAACACAGCGTGCATTTACCATGCACCGTACAACTCACTCACACGAAAACATCGATCGCTATCGTTGTGCTGTGCAAAAGCCATTTATTTTACATATACGCTAGTGATTGACTAAATCGGAAAGTTATCGATTCTCCCATTTGTTATTGTAAGTATTAAAATTTTTGGGAGTTCCTGAAAAAATAATAAATAAAAACCGACCAAGTGCGTTTTGGACCACGCAAAATGAAGGGTTCCGTTCATCCGTATGGGAGAACATGTTTTTCAACTACAGTGTTAAGTTTGTTCTTGGGATAAATTCATCCCAACTACGTCCATCATGTTTTTCAAACCGCAAATTTAAGTTGGTTGACTATTACTCGTTAACCTGTACAGCCTACTTCACTCTGATAGTTATCCTTTTAATTTCGTTATACGTTATATATATATACTACTGCTGTGAATTTCTTCACCAATCCAAGTCCTACCATTTAGCTGGCAGAGGGGGGGAGACAATTGACTCTAACAAAAAAAATTCAGTTAAAAACTTAATATTTCGCAAACGGATCCCTGAATCCAAAAATGGTTTTCACAAACTCACACAATATTTTTGAACGACCTTTCTAACGATACCCCACAACATGGGGTAGACGAGAAAAAAAAAAACATCCCCACTTTATGTGCAGGGGAGGTACCCTAAAAAAAATATTTTTCTTGATTTTATTTTACCACTTTGTCGGCATGATTAATATTGTATACATATGCCAAATTACAGCTTTCTAGTACTAACCGTCTCTGAGCTGAGCCGCGGACAGACAGACGGACAGACAGACAGACGGACGGACATGGCGAAACTAAAAGGGTTCCTTGTTTACTACGGAACCCTAAAAACGATATACATTTAATAAGTAAGTAAAAAATAAGTAAGTAAGTAAAAAAAAGCAATATTAAGTAAATAAAAAAAAACAATATTATGAGAAAATCTAAATGAGTATAAAACAAGATTTCACATCGGTCTTCCAATCAGCCTATAACTGTTGACAAATGGAAGAATAAACTTTAATACTAATATAAATTCATACGACAATTGACATTATTGTCGATAGCCTACGATAGTGGATCTGCACAACCACATCACTAACCCGTCGCAAGACGTTGCGGCTGTACTAACGATGCAACCGCTTAAAGGAAATAATGTTTTATGATTATTACATTGCTTGTCCAGTCACTTAGCAACATACTTAGGTAGTGGTAAAGAAGCAATGTATTTACTGCAATACTAGTACAGTCGCTGCGATATATGAAAACAAAAATAACGTAGTAAAGGCAAGAAATATTTTACGATTTGTTGTTTTTCATGATTTTCAACACAAATATAGTAAAATACTTATGCTGATTTTTGAAAAATGGTTCTATGATTTATAAAGTTTCTAGTTTAGGTTCGATTTTTACAGGAAACCACTGCACAACACGGTATTCTAAAATTTGATCACTATCGCGTTCGAAAGCGCACTAGTTAGCGGAGACGGCCATTTGCCTGAGGCATGAGCATTGAGATCAGGACGCGCGGACACAGACACGCCCCCATGCCACTTCTCCTGTTATTTATATTTGTATGACTGAATGTCATAGATTCTTAAGACTTCTTGACTTTCCGGAGGAGTTTACAAAATGTGCAGATTATACTTGTAATATTTTGCAGCATAGACAAGTCACCGACAGTTTGTATAACAATATTGTAAAAATATTAAGAGAGGCAGCATTATGTGGCAAACATGGTAAACAGATACGTAAGAAAAAGACACCTGTAGCAGGGTGGAACTTACATGTTGGCGAGGTACACAGGGAAGCTAAGCAGAAATTTTATTTGTGGTGTTGGTATGGCAAACCAAATTCAGGTGCAATTTATAACGAGATGTGTGAGGCCAGGAAAATCTTTAAGAACCGACTGAGATGGTGTCAGAACCATGACGATCAGGTAAAAATTGATATTTTGGCCTCTCATCACTCAAAAAACGATTTCCGATCTTTTTGGAAAGCTACAAACAAACTTAATAATAAACCGGTTACTCCTGTGTGTATCGACGGCGTAAGCGATGCCGGTGAAATCAACATTTTTTTTTTCAAATCGCCGTTGTGGTCCTCACAGTCGGTGATCAATGTTAAGAACGGTGAAAAGATAGGCTTTGTATGTACAACTAGAGAAGCGAAGTTGATAATCAAATCAATGACTAGAGGTAGACTAAATCTCCCGGCCATGACGGGTTGAGCATTGAACATCTGCAGCATGCTGGACGCCACTTACCGAGATTGTTGGCTATGCTGTTTAACCATTGTCTAACCCACTCATATCTGCCTGAAGAGATGATTAAAACCATTGTTATACCTATCGTTAAAAATAAGACAGCTGATCTATCTGATAGGAACAACCACATGTATCGAAGGTATTTGACAGCATCTTGAACTCACAGCTGACCAAATGCATTGAACTTCATGACGATCAGTTCGGCTTCCGGGGCGGACTATCCACAGAAAGTGCAGTTTTGTGTGTTAGGCATGCTGTCAAATACTACACAAGACGTCAAACATCAGTTTACGCATGCTTTCTTGATCTTTCGAAAGCTTTTGACCTGGTTTGCTATGAAATTCTATGGGAAAAGTTAGAAAACACAAATCTACCAATAGAACTCCTCAACATCTGCAAGTACTGGTACGGAAACCAGGTCAATGGCGTGCGATGGTCGGGAAACATGTCGCAGTCGTACAGGTTGGAGTGTACAGCTCGACGATGCGCCAGCCCGCGTCGATGCTGAGCCTGTAGCTTTAAATTCCCCGATTAATAATAATGATATAATTTTGATCCAGCCTGGATTACATTACAGCAAGAGGGTGCTGTCCTCCCCCCAGCGAACGCCCTAAGCCGAGGTTCGTACCCCACAGGGGGTGCCCTTAGCGAGTGTTCGCCTAGTTTTAATTAGCATAGTTTTGCCCCTGGCTGGAGGCTTTAAGTGTATAAGCTTAAGGCAACCACAGGATTGACCGGTTAAGTAGTCATGACCTCAGAGGTCAGCTACGAGATGCCCTATATAAAATAAAAAAAAGATCTGTTTGTGGTACTCAGTAGCACCCGGGTAGGTTGTCACATAGACATATACTGGGTGCATCGGTATGTGGTATTAAGAAACTGCTTACCATCTGTGAAGCATATGCTGAGCAACACGGATTAAAGTATAATCCACTCAAAAGTGAAGTCATGGTCTTTGAGGGCAGAGGAAACAGTAGGATGCCTACCATGATCTAATTAAAAACGGTTCAAAAGCAAGGCATTTTAGTTTAGGTTCTTAAACTGCATCGCTTCAAAGTCGTACCATGACGTCCAATACGCTCAGCGGCATTTGGATCGTTAAAAGTGAATGAAAGATCGCAATTTGTGGCTGAACCGCGTTTGAAAAGTTTTTGGTGAAAAAGAGACAACGCTATTATTATCAAATAAGTTTGTTTCGCGCACATTTAGTGTCAGACACGTTCAGAACACAAGTAACATTTTATCTGTTCATAACTCAGTATCATTACTTTAAAGTAAAACAGACACTCAACAGTTTTTTTTTAAGATTCCACGTTAATACGGTAACTATTGTTAAAATAATTCTTAGTCAAAGTAGATACTTATTTACCTTTTGCTATTTATTAAGTACCTATATGAAAAAAAAAAAATATTTCGACATAATAAAACAAATTATGTTTCTGTTTCGAACTTTAACCGAAAAACAAATGCGGTTAAAAAAAGCATGTAAAATAGGTATTTTAGACTTTAAAAGAAAGAATAAAGCACACTTACATTGGTTTTTGTAAAATTCCACTAAAATAGCACTAAAAAACTTTATTTTCGTCAACAATTCACCAAACGTTTCAGTTTATGTTAGAGAAATATTAAATTTTATTGAATCGCTTATTTTGACAGTTGAGCGTTTCAGCTGAGCTGCTCTATGGACGTCATGGTACCAAACAAGAATGAATGAAACCAAAACTTGCGACTCAATTTGGGACAATCGCTGTCAGATGGCATGGCCTACATTGAATCGTTAAACTGACGTCATGGTAAGAATTAGAAGAACAGTTCAGTTTAGGTCCTAAGATGGATCGCGCTAAGAGCTCGTGGTAGGCATCCAGGTATCGTATTTCCAAGCATTACGCTAAATGGTACAGCTTTGCGTATTGTCTAAATTAAATTACTTAACACAAATGCTGACCTCTGACCTCAGGGACAATGATGACAACGAGAGGGAACGGAGGGCACTGGCAGTGAGGGCGAATGATAGCTCGCAGGTTTGCACGTTGTTCGACAGAAGTCAAAATTACACTTTTTAGGTGTTATTGTACATCATTCTACATGTGCAGTCTGTGGGCCGACTATACTCAAAAGTCGTACAGTGCCCTCCGAGTCAAATTTAATCATGCGTTCAGGGTGCTGATGGGGCTGCGGCGATTCTGTAGTGCATCAGGGATGTTTGCTGAACATCGCGTAGACTGCTTTTACACTACGATGCGTAAAAGGTGCGCATCCCTGGTGCATGGAGTACGCAGCAGCGCCAACAGCATCCTTAGCATGATCGCTAGTCGGCTGGACTGTAGTTACATCAATCATTGCTGCGTCATTTGTCATGGAATGGCGCAGTAGTGATTGTTGAATTTACTTTATTTTATTGTGGATAGATTTAAATATTACTAACACTCTATAAGAAAATTGTGACACCATGGTCTGAAATACAGTATTTATTATTATTATTATAGGCAGTTGAATGAAGGATTCATGTCGTTCAGTGTTTCGAAGTTGTAAACTAGAATCGCATAAGTTATTAGCTTTCCGCATTAATATGCGGTCTCTACTACTCTATACACATAACGCGCCGAAACATTTCATTGAAAATATGTTGAGTAGTTACCATGGTAATTATTATTACTCTATGGTAAGTACCACCTAGTAAACAGAATGACATGTAAAAACATATAATCTACAAGGTACTGACAGATAAGTAGGTACGATTGGTAGAAAGATGAGAGTGCCTGCATGCGCTTGATCGGTGTTTACCTATCTGTTGCTGTAAGCTACTTCGGTAATTTAACTATTATTGTCTGAAGATACTGCAGGTGTTTGTGTAATTTATCATTATTTAAATACGACGCAATATTTTGATGGGTCTGTCTTATTGAGCGATGTATTTCAGGGTACGTCAGTCGGTAGTAGCTTATACCTTCCATTGCAGATTTTGGATCTTCTTTTTACGAGGAACTAGGATTTTAAGTACGTCCGACGTCCCCTTATGTTCACCTTCCCCAACTGGAAGAATAGTTAGTGAATATCCAATCCACGAAAACAGATGAAATCCATGCTTCTACAGGCGTGGTTTATTCAATATTTCTGATAATATTAGTAATAACTCGGTAACGATCACATTTGCTAATCTTATCCGTCTCTATCTCCTATAGGTTTCTCTGGCTAGTTATACTACAGAGATAATTATTGTATAGCATCACTAGACTAAAAGTGCGCCCGCGCATATTAGATACTTTTACATACAGACAATTTTTTCCAACATAAGAAGCAATGGATTAGTAATATCCTTCAAAATTATTCAGATTGTGATTGATCTTGTGTTACGCAATTAGGGCGCAGGCGGTCGCGGGTGGCGATATTCATCTAAGTAGGCCATATAGTTTCGAGCCACTCACACGCACGTCAGTCATCTCAGCCAGCCCCACCAATCATGCTGATTGGTTCAGCCCTTACCTACCTACCTAATCAAAGCAGAAGTTCTCGTCAGTTCGCCAAGATCATGCTAACCTAGGTAATAATGATATGGAAATGCATTCATGAGATATTTTTAAGATATATTACTTTATTTTAGTCAGCTAGAACTATTTATATAAAATCCACAGAACCCTAATGAGCACGTGTTTGGTTTCCGTCGTAAAATGTTATGTTTATCGGCGGGAAAAACCTAATTGAAGCAGCAGTGTGATCCACCACGTTTCGTGAATCACGGGACATTCTGCAACTTTATGTTATTTCTAGTTCACTAATTTTTGACAAAAACTAATGAAAAATTATCGATATTCAACCTAAGTACTTCACATTTTTCAAGAAACCTTTATGAAATAGGTACCCATATAGATACATAGATATTGTACTCCATTATAGCTCAAGACCAAGTAATTAATGGATATATTGCACTCACATTTACTACTCGGTCTAATCGACATAAAGTCTACTTATCAATACACTAAGACAATAAAACTAATGGTTTTAATGCACCACATAGTAACTAGGAAAAATATATCTTGGCAGCACCAGAAGGTACTGTGAGAGCCTTTAGCCTACTTGTTTTTACCATGAACCTTCGCGAGTTTGTTATAAGATTATGAGACAAACTCTATAGATTTCGTTATTTTCGTACGAGGAATATAATGGAGGAAATTAGAAAAACAATTGGGAGTCAGCTTGATGAGGTCATAAATGAATGCCATGATGTAAAAACGTAGAGCCAATTCTAGGAATAATCATTATTTTAACTCTAAAGAGATATATCTTTCATTAAACGACTTCTTCCACAGTACGCAGTCTTCGGTCTGTGACGTATTCTATGACGGGAATGTGATTGATATCTTATTGGCAATTAATTGATTTATTCACTATAAACAAGAATGCCTTAATGCTGACCACTGGCCTAACCTTAGATTATCGGGTATTGCCCAGTAATAGTTAATTGGGTCGTGGAAAAACCGAGTCTTGTGATATTGTGACAAGTAAGACTGATACTGCCGTATCATAGTTAGATTGTATCAAGTAAGACTGATACTGCCGTATCATAGTTAGATTGTATCAAGTAAGACTGATACTGCCGTATCATAGTTAGAGTGTATCAAGTAAAACTGATACTGCCGTATCATAGTTAGATTGTATCAAGTAAGACTGATACTACCGTATCATAGTTAGATTGTATCAAGTAAGACTGATACTACCGTATCATAGTTAGATTGTATCAAGTAAGACTGATACTACCGTATCATAGTTAGATTGTATCAAGTAAGACTGATACTGCCGTATCATAGTTAGATTGTATCAAGTAAGACTGATACTGCCGTATCATAGTTAGATTGTATCCTAGTAAGACTGATACTGCCGTATCATAGTTAGATTGTATCCTAGTAAGACTGATACTGCCGTATCATAGTTAGATTGTATCAAGCGGTATTGCCGCCGATTGTATGACTGCCTCGTTGCTCTAGTGGTCGCAAGCGCTACTGCTAAGTATAAGGTTCTGGGTTCGATTCGCGGGTCGGGCAAAGTGTTATTGGGTTTTTCCATCTGGAATATCTCAATTGCTATTGGAATATTCCAGATGGAAAAACCTAATAACACTTAAGGCGCGGCGTCTGGATTTGTGTCCGGTTGATAGCAATAGGCTCGCCCCTATCTAGATGGGACTTAGCATACGAATAGGTACACCTCTGCCTAACCCTTCAGGGAATACAGGCGTGATGTTTAGTTTATGATACAAAGCACCCCAAGGAGTTCTTGTTGAAAAAGGTTAGAACACGATGTCAGGCGCTCTCATACGTTATAATAGCTACCTATGGGTATCTCCAGTATTCTAAGATGGAACTTTTACTTTCTTGCAGCACATAAGCAGAAGGAAGCACTAACTATTCTGATGAGTTTATCATGCAAGATTAAATAGTATCAGAACGAGCTTTGTACACCTCATTGACAGCTTGTCAAAAGCTTAGTCAATCAACAAAGGTGACTTACGTAGCTCTGCATCCGGTTAGACTGGAAGTCGACCCTAATACCTATATTTAAGAAAAGGCTTAGGCAGATGATTCTAGTATATTTGAACAAGACGTGAGACCACAACATGAAACGCACTACGGGAAGTATTAGCTGGGACGTGAAATGTGCGCATGTCTAACATATCGTTGGCTTAGATCTAAAAGGCAACAGCACTCTTAGATGGATTTCGATGTGATCATTCAATATTCGTGTGAGTAGGTCTCTTACTACTCTATTCACTATGAGACGAACCTATCTTTTGTCCACATTTGGAAAGCAGTCACAAATACAATACTCCGCCGAGGTGCACAAAGCGATCCCTGGCTGCAAACACTCAGTTATATGGTGTCAAATTACGTATTCCTGTATCGCGTCTATAAAACGGCTCGTTATGAATCAAAAATCCATTTGTGTAGCGCTGTTTCGTCCATTTTCGCACGTTCGTGCCATATTACAGGGCCCGGCGGGCACATCGATAACTGCTTTGTGACGTCACATGGCATGGCATGCCCATAATATCTATATTAATGTTAATACTGATAATTCAGCCGAATTAAAATATAACGTTGCTCCATTAACAACTATGTTCGACGTCATTGAATATAAAACCAATTAGTTGTTGGGAATTGATTTACGATCACGTGCAATAGTCAACACGGCGGCGTCATTTTAATTAACGTTAATGTCAGCAGGATATTAGACACTTATCATAATATCACGTCTTGTTTTCTGAAGGGTTAGGGCAGAAGTATACCTATAGTACACCCCCATTTCGCCAGTTATATTGAAGTCCCATATGGGGCGAGTTTATTGCCATCAACCGGGCACAAGTGCAGACTCTGGGCTGCTGCCGAGACATAGTACTACTGCTACTGGATATTAGATGCTTTGCAAAATGCATTCTGGTAAGATTGATTCGAGAAAGGGATGGTACGGCTGTGCCTTTGATTGTTTGTTTTTGCTCGACTTGGCGGGGGCACAGCCGTGCTCCCAGATTTATTATCTTAACGAAAGATGATGAATTCTAAGTTAGGTTTTATATTTTACCCATAACTCATGCTATAACATGCTAGGTACTAATGTTCAAGGAATGCCCGAAATAAATGACTACGTAGATAACAAGAATAAGTTTGGATCTCAAGCAATCTTCTTTAAAAATAAAAATGAGTTATTCACGAAACAAAGGTTAAGATTTCACAAGCCCATCTCACGAAAGTTATCATAGCTGACCTACCTATAAGTATAAACAGACCTTATTAACTCATCGAACGTCGCCGAGCAATCATCAATAAAATTATGCAACAATAACGTAGGTAGGTATGTGTCAGGAGATAAGTAGATGTATTCGCGAGAACCCTGATGACAGAGCAGTGACCTCATCGTGTGTCGTCACTGACTGCATGAACACACTGATTATACGGACGTTGACCTCGCACCTCACGTTATGATGATGACGTGTGGACTGCGGACTGCATTGCGCACAGAGCAGGATGTGTCAATCAATCCAACCTATGGTAGCCCAGTGTATAACCCCGCCTCCAGCATGTGGTTTGCCGCCCACCAACTTGTTAATGTGGTCGAGGGGCGACCTACGTAATATTTATTTGCAAAACAAAAGCTTCCACTTATGGAGGCTAGATGATGCTGCTGCCTGCATGTCACAGGCTTGCGCAACAATTTGTAAGCCACTACCCCTACTCTAGATAGGCAAGACGGCACATACATTCATTCAGCGGCAGAAAGCGCCATTCGAATATGGATGGCTCTTAAGTTTCTTCAAAAAAATGGTCCGCGATACCAATATTTGACACTTACATAGATACACCAGCCACTAAAGACAACCATGTTCAGCAACAAACGACGCAGGTTGATCAATTGATCACAATGATACCTAAACATAACAAAGTGGACAAGTCCACTTGCGTCAATAAATTAGATACACAAGTGGTTATGTGTACTATCCGTTCCTATTTACCCAATTATTTCAATCCATATCTTTCTGTTGATTTAAGGCTTCTGCAGACCAGCACGACTTGTCGCGCGACGCGACACCGGTTATTGTTATTCTGTGAAGTTTTCTTAGAAATTGTATTGTTCGTGGGGCGTCGCGCGACAAGTCGCGCTGGTCTGCACAAGCCTTTACTCACTTGCAAATACTCAAATTAACACCAATTACATACATTGATCAGATAATCAAAAAAGGCCGTAGGTGCCGCTTAAGCGCCTAATCTGTAATGCGTATATATTTCCGTTGACTTGACTTAATTCTCAGTAAATACAAACTCTTACTAACAGAAATGGTAACTCATTAGGTCATGAGACAGAACTGGACTTTTCCCATCGCAGTAGCTAATATTTGGGAAAGGCCAACACATCACACAGCCGGAAATACTTCAATAACATTCACATATATTATAAGGATGCGAAATTGCATAAAATGTTTCGGTTTAATAATCAGGGTTTTTCTTGGTTTATTTAATAACGTGCATGGAATGTGAACGTGGGGGAAACAGCCAGTACCTAGTACCTATGTGCTGTACCTAGTAGGCATTCTACGGTCTATATTTTACAAAAAAGTTGTAAATAGGGAGGACGAAAATAGAAATGTTTCTGTAGAACAACGGCTGATCAAAACACTGAATTTGAGGTGTTCCCATATTTGTCTCTTGGCTGGTTAAGGTAGTTTGTAACCATCGATCAACCCGTGCGGCTGTAATTATTTAGTTGATAGAATATCAACGGGTCAATTCTGTAGAAAACCTGTAGGTAATAAGGGTCGCGCGAACAGGCGCGACGGGCTGTTTCCCTAACATATTTAGTTAATAAGTTTTAATAACGTATTTTGCTACGAAAATTGGCGCAGCTTTATAAAACAAGTTCTAAGAAAACTTCCACAGTAGAATAATCATTACCGGTGTAGCGTCGCGTGACATGTCGCGCCAGTCTGTAGGAGCCTTCGCGATCACGATCGCATGATGATCTTTGACGTAACAGGTAACAGGAAAGTCGCACGATGACTGATGATGACAATAGTTCTATCTTATGATGGCTGTTTGTTTATCTCATTACGAATCTTGTTACTTAATACTCATTCACTGATGTGTGTCTTCATTCGAAATAATCGTGGCGCGACCGTGTGAAGAAATATTGATTAAAGATTGTGCTCCGACTATGCAGCCGTTTCTTTAGTAGGTACCTAGGTTCTGGATATTTCATAGGAAGGTGCCTAAATCTTTCTTCATTGTTTAACTTTACCTACTTAAGTGGTCGCTCACAATGGGTCTTATCAGAAGTCGGGCACAACAATTTTATAAAAATATGAGTAGTAACATTATCTTTAAAAAAACAATCAAATAGAATTACATTATATAATATCACATTTAAATATGTGACATACGTCTTTGCAAATTCTCACTAGCTCTAGAAATCATGAAAAATAATTAATTAATTTCAAATAAAAATCACGTAAATTAAATTATTCAAAGATTAATTCATTACAAATAAATTATGTCACAGATTAAATTAATGTAAAAAGTCAAATCAAAAAGTCAAATAAAAAATGCAATAAAATATAAACAATTCATTCAAAATAAATAAACAATGTCACAGATTAAAATAGTATTAAAGAATCGAATAAACGTCAAATAAAAATAAATGTCTAAAGCTGAATAAATGGTGGAAGTCATTCTATTTAAATGTCATCATTCAAAAATTCTTTAAGTGAATAGTAGCATTTCTCCACCAGTAATTTTCTGACCCGCTTAATAAATATATTTTCATTTTGTTCCATTTTTATGTCGTTTGGTATTTTATTATATACGAGTATTTTAATTGATGTTACGTGGGGGCTCGTGCTGTGTAATTTTAGCTTAGATTGCGGTATTACGAGCATATTTTCAAACCGTGAACGTGGTGCATACCGGCGAGGTTGGTCCGCAATTTTAAGGTAGAAGTGTGGATATTGTCTAACGAATTTACATATTTCTAGAATATGAATAGATGTCAAAATTAGTATGTCTAGTTTCCTAAAATGCGGTCTACAACTTACGTCGTTGTCAATATAAACCATTATCCTGATACACTTTTTCTGTAGGATAAACAAGTCGTTGCTATCTACACTATTTCCCCAAAGAATAATACCGTATTTAAGCCATGCGTATGCGTATCCATAGTATGTGGATAGAGCAGTTTTTAAATCTGTAGTTTTTTTGAGCTCACGTAATGCGTAGATAAACACACACTACACACTACACTACACTTCCTACGTGTTACGTTCTAACACCTGATGATTGTAGAGCGACAAGAACGAAACGATAACTTCAAAGGAGTCCCTTTGAAGCTTGTCGCTCGACTATATTCAGGTGTCTCAGTACCTAGGCAGGTACCTACTCAACACGGTCAGTACTGCCACTTTAAGATTTAGGTACTCGAAATACCTACAGGTATCTATCGAATAGTGCTTACCGTTTCCAAACCGCACTAATTAGGTACTCGATGGCTAGATACCTATCTATAGAGATAACTTGTAAAACCACAGCATTCTATTTTAGAGACAGGGTCGTAATTTTAATGGACGCGAGCCAAAGGAAAGTCCAATTCGTTGTAATTTAAAATAAATAGACACACGGGGAAAATCCGCGCTGAACGAAGCCGCCTGAAACAGTCTGACACATGTTTACCTAATTATTTGTTTATGGATTTACTGGGTATTGTTTATTTCCAACTGGTAGTACCTAGTTCTGTTTTGGCATTTAGGAATTTTTGAAGTACCTGCTTTGTTATTAGAATTTCACAACGCATTTACTGACCGGCCTGTATTTCTACATTAAATAGTCTATTGCTACTATTCTTAACACGTTCAGTGCCGGGAGCCCTCGTAGAGGGTTCACCTAGTCTCTTATGGGATGCCGGGAGCAATCATTTTAAATGTAGGTTTTTGTTAGCGAATAAGGCATATAAGGACTAAACCGTGAAAATAAAATCTGATGTATATTTAAACAAATATTAGTTTATGCGTTGGTTTTAAAATCCAAGCATTTCTTTATTTTATTTTGTTCACTGTTTCAAATATTCACGTGGGTGGAGTTGAAAGTGTTAAATCAACAAGAACTTGAGCTTTCAGTTATCTGAAACAAAACGTAAACATTAAAAGCAGAGCACAAAACCAAAGGCAATGAAGATCATAGGAAACTGCTACAAAACCTAACTAGATGTAGGTCTGAGATGTTCATTAGGCTTATTGGTGAATCGCCCGTATTTACCTACTCGGCAAATCGGGCGAATCGACACTTTTAAATATTATTTATTATTTTTACTTGATGCAATTCGCACGAAGTTAATTTATTTGTAAGCGAATCGACAACTCCAAATACCGATTCACCTACAAATAAATAAACTTGGAGCGAATTGCCTCAAGAAGAAATTATACTAATTAAAAGTGCGATTCGTCCGTTTTGGGCGAGTAAATTCGGGCGTATCACCAATAAGTCGTTCATGAATGCATTATGTAGCCTACAAAGATAGCAGATAGGTACCTTAGTCTGGAGTGTACCTGACTGGGTATTTATACTTATACTTTATACTTAAGTATAGATCGGTAAATTAGACCAAAATAAAATTAATGAGAGCGTTCGGACTACATGTCACATTGACCTAAGAAACTTGAATTAAGTACTTCTGCAGATGATATTGTTACTTCGCACTTCGCACCTAGTTGTTTCCGTGAATACTTATCTATGACAAAACATTTTACGTAATCCTAACAAATATTATAAAAATATTCATAATAATACGTAAGTACCTAAATCGTACAATAGTTACCTTCTTTCAATCCCATTATGATGCATGCGCAATATTATACCTACCTACCACACTTCGGTTAAGATTCGTCACAGACAGTGCAAGACGGTAATTCGCAGAGCCACTGACTAACAATAATTATGTAATAATAAATTCCCATATTCGGCCGGGTTTTTCTGTGTGCACCGCATTTGGAAAAACGTTGGCTTTGGTACCGACAACCGTATCTACAGCAGGTAGCCTTTGTCTGAGAACTGGGTTTCACCGAGCCGTGTATGCCCAAATATTCGGGCATCCGGGGATTCCGACAGCAATCAATTGTATCAACACAATCGAAAAATCAACCGCTACATTATAATCTACGGTCGCTGACTCGTTTCTTTTCTCCACCAGCCCATAAACGTTTAGCTACTGGACTTCTAAATTGAGTCCATTCCGGTTATTTTTGTGGTTTTTCATGTGCTGTTCCAAATGAAAGTTATCTAGATAGGTACTTAGTTAGAGTTAGGTACCAACTCCGTGTATGTAAAGTTCTGAATATTTAAAATTACTAATAAAGATAAACCTATTTGGGTTTTTAAGCAAGTACAAACTTTGTATACAAGCGGTTATCAAGTGGGTTTTTCCAAAAATCTTCAAATAGCCTACGACGGTGGGGGACTTTTTCATCAATTGCAGATTATAACCTAACGTTAAAAAAAAACATTTTACGAGTTATTTTTCTATGAGTAACCAACAGTAAGTACCAACCTTATTTTTAGGGTTCCGAAGTAAACAAGGAACCCTTATAGTTTCGCCATGTCCGTCTGTCTGTCTGTCTATCTATCTGTCCGCAGCTTAGCTCAGAGACTATTTGTACAAGAAAGCTGTATTTTGCACGGGTATACATATTCATCACGCCGACAAAGTAGTAAAATAAAATCATGAAAAAAAAATATTTTAGGCACCTACACGTAAAGTGGTGATTTTTTTTTCTCTCATCTATCTCATAGTTGGAAAGGTCGTTCTAACGAAATTAAAAGGAAAACTATCACAGGTTTTAGGCTTTACAAGTTAACGAGTAATAATCGTCCACATCGAACATATTTTTCAACTACAAAGTTAAGGTTAAGGTCTTGGGATAAATTCATCCCTACTATGAACCCTTTATTGTGCTAGATCTGACACGCACTTGGTCGGTTTTTTATTTAATCAACAAGTCACAAGACTCAAAATGAAACAACTATGTACTTAACCTAACCTAAAACTGCCTTATAGTAATGAGAATCCCTGCTACAAGCTCAACGCCGATGTGGAAAACTGTAGCAGCAGCGATTCACACGCAGTCCAGTCTGCTCGCGATTCACTGCAGTATAATGTTGGGGCTGGCCTACACCCGGCACACCAGGGAAGCGTATCTTTTTGGCATCGTAGAAGCAATAGATAGCATAAGAAGAATAGCATAAGAAAGAAATTTCTATGGTAGAGGCAAACACCGCGAGCATCAGCAAACATCCCTGATGTGCTACAGAAGCGGAACAGTCCCATCAATACCCGGTACGCATTGTTGTATTGAACGCGAAGGGCACTGTACGATTTTTGAGTGTAATCTACCCACAACGCTGCACGTGTAAAATGAGATGCAATATACACGAAATAAGTATCATATGAGAAACCAAGCGAGATACAGCCTAGGAACCTAATAATATACAAGTGAATGTAGAAATTCAGAATGTATCATTGTCCGCTGCACGTATCTAAACAAATTACCTGTCTAGATTGGTTGATATTGATAGGAGATATCGTAGGTGTGCATGAGCAGGTGCAACCACAAACAGATTCGATGAATCGTTAATCCGGTTCAAATGGTAGGTATTTATGGTGTTTTGTATTAGAAGCTAAACCTATATAGTTATGCTGTAAACGTTGTAGTTGTAAGCAATCACTAGGTGGAAATTATCGGGCGGTTTTCCACATGGACCACGTGTGCATGAAAGGTGTGATTACGTGAGTTTCAGCTCGTCCGTATCTTACGAGCGGTTGTTTTCCACATCGCCTTGTTTATCAAACAATTTGTTAGCAGGGTTTTGTAGCACGTGGGACGTGACACTACCTGAATTTAACTGACCGCTTTCCATTTTTTTTTTCAGAGTGGGAAATTATCAGATAACTTCGCTTGACTAAAACCCACCCGTGTTCCTTCGTTGCCTGTGTGCCGGGGCCACGATATCCCTTTCGGACAACTCGCAACCCCGGCAGGCTCCGTTTTCCCATGGAAGTATACGCGTACCCACTCTATACCCACCCTATATCTGAAAAAAGAGTGGTATTTCGCACGCAAACGACAAAAACTTTTGCCGTGCTAAACTATGTGCACGTGCCGGCGGAAATCGTTTACCAAACAACCTGTGTAATAGGTACCTAATACCTACCCATACCTATAGTATTAACGAGTAGGTAGGTACCTAATACCTATAGCACTGCCTTTTAGGTAGAACGCTATTTCAGCGCATGAAATGATCAATACAATTGATGAAATTGATAGTTAGGTATTGTAAGGCCAGTCATGAATCATTTTTTTAGCCTGATCTGTAGGTAACTGTAACTATCTATACAGCTTAACTTTTTACAGGTTTTTTCGACACTTAAGTAACAACGAGCTCTAGAAATAAAGCGATCCTACGTAGAATATCTTTATAAAAGACTAAAAGCCTTATGCTAACCCCAGCCTACCTAAGAAAATACTTCAAGTCTGAGTTTACTTACATAATAAACAGTAGGTACCTACGTAAGCCTCACTTAATTTGGTTTTGACGCTACAAACTCCACAAGGAGATTTTGTTTTTTCACTGAAGTACGAGTACTTGCTTTTATACATAAATCTTCTTACATCCCTTTGGCGTAAGTAACCTAGATAGTTTCGAAGTAAGATCACATACAGTACTTAGTCGTTATCTCAAATGAAAACGAAAAAAAATACAATCGTGCCTGTCTACATAGGCAACCAGTCGGTGAGTCTATCGTGCCTGTCTAGGTAGATACGCCACAAGCATAAATATATTACTATGGATAGCTCCGCAATAATATCTGATTTCATGATTCATCCATTGATCACACATGGTAAGTATCCGTCGCTCGTCAAGATGACGGCAAATAATATGTGATACAAGCAGTAACTACCGGCGTTAGTCTAGGGCGTGGTCGGGCGACCGCCCAGGATGCGAGGGGTGAAGGGGCGCCGAAGGCACCGGGAAGAGTAGGTAGTTTGAAATCAAATCTCTAACAAGAACAAAATAGGTTAGTAAAAGAGAGTTTGTTGAGTTAGAAAACCTAAATATAGCAGAGGTGCCATGCAAAAAAAAATTGAGCTCGCTTCGCTCCCTCCGTATCGTACATTCTCAAAATTGTCTAAGACGAAGACTCCTTATTATGCATGAACGGTCAAAAAAAAACCTAACCTTTCCAAGGTCGAGTACTAAAATTTTACATTTGTGTGCATGGGTCGACAAAGTAACTCCAGTTTTTACACGACTGCCCAGAAAGGAATGTTTTCAGGGTTCATGTATGTACTTATGTAAATATGTGAGTTTCTTTGTTCCGCCATAACTTTTAAATGCCTGATCAGAGTGATCAGATTTGGATATTTGGCGTATCGTTAGAATCCTTACATCATCCCGAGTGACATAGGCATATATTTTGAAAAAAAAAAAATGGCGGCAGTATGGCTCCATATACAATAGTGTAAAAAAAAAACTTCATTTATTACAATTTATCTAGGTATCCAATTGGAGGCCTTGATGAGCACATTCCAAAACTATATAATTTATTGGCATACATTTTACATAGGTAGGGTGTACCTGTACATGCAAAACAATAATTTCACCCCCACGCCATCCACGCCTCGCCTTACGTCGCCGTGTGAGTATAAAATCACCTTTAGTGCTTAAAAATAAAAATTAAAGCCACCCTGCATGACATGTTGAAAATAAAACTTGTCACTAAAATGTATAAAATTAAAATAAATAATTAAAAAAACACTACTGCCCTGCCAAAAAACCAATTAAAAAGTAATAAAAAACAAGTTGTATTAGTTAAACTAAACAGATACATAAAATTGTCATTGCTGTCGACCGTTGTGTCGTTGTGTGGAATACCTTTTAATCGAAGAGGTCCCCCCCGACTGCTCGTTTTTTGGTAGGGCAGTTTTTTCTTGTATTAATTTTTTAAAGAAAATGTTTCCTATCCGAAACGGGGTGCAAACACTGTCGAACTCGCTACGCTCGCTCTTAAATATCCTGCATAAGTCGACAAAATATCTCATATTTCTTGTCTAGATGGACAAAAGAAAACTTATCCCTAACGAGGCGGAGTGCTAAAAATGTTCGCCCTTCTCTACTCCAAAAGTGGAGAGGGGCGCCGCCGCAGAAATCTCGCCCAGGGCGCCTGTAATGCTAAAACCGGCACTGGATACAAGTAGCAGTATAAATATGTGACATCGAAGGAACACCACAACGTATTCATGCTCGTGGCTGTACCTACATACCTATGCTCTTTTATTACAAGTTAATCAATGTAACTTACGGAATAGTGAGGCCAGCAGTTAAATTTTGCAACGTTAACTCACAGTCCATTAATAACTTTTAACCAAAGATAACACAAAACCAATGCTAATTGCTGAGTCGGTATTACAAAGCGAGGCATTACTCCAGCCGGGATAACAGCATGGCAGTAAATTTCGGAATTTGTCGATGTAAGCCGCATTCACCGTGTCTATACCGTGTCCCGCTCCGACGTTCCGGCGATCCGGCTAGTACGCGGCTTAACGGACCCATTGTAATCGCCCACTGAAAGGCGGGACATATTGAAACCTAAGGAAACGGTCAAATACGTTGCCGACGTATAAAGCCGGCCGTTTCGACGGTTTAATTAAAAGGAAGCCTAAGCAACGAAGGTATAGGGCCGGCAATGAAGATTGTGGCTTAGATAGGCAGCTCTGACAGGATTAGATGTACGGAGATATTAAAGAAAGACACGACTGAGCCGCTGGAAATAGAAGTAAATTGTTGCTCCTGAAACTGAAAGCTGTAAGTGAACTGAAGAAATCTAGTCCCTAATTTAAACTGAACGCAAACATCAAAAACCTGTCAAAAGAACACAAGCTTTCAAGAAAATCTACGTTTAGTTTGCAACTCACGAAATACGAAAACGCGGTAAACGCTGTGACTTTTTGTACATAACGAAGTTGGCGAGCAGACGGGCAACTGTCACCGCCATACGGTTCGTAGTGGTCACAAAAAAAAACTTAAACTCAACTAGAAACGGAATAAAAATGTGCCAAGAATGAAAAGCACAGGTTGGCTGCACGAACCCAACTGAATAAAATACAAACTGAAATACGATTATCTCTTTATTCCTATAAAGTCTGGAAGAGGTCAAATAGTACTTTGTTTGAATGTTTTAACAGTACTTAAGAAATTTTTGATTTGAAACAATTTGTGTATGAAGTAACAACGCATTCATAAGAGAAAACTATTAGCAAATTATTTAGTCTTCCACATCTCGTACTGTCAACCAATCAGTGATAAAAAATTGATAATGACAGTGCCTTTATGTCGTAGCGGTAAGGGTGAATTTCGTAATGCAAGTGTTACCACTAATGTGCGGTTGACTGTACATCTACGCTACTACTAGGTACTCTGCACTCCTTCCTGCACGAGCATGACGATGGATATCTCCTAGGTAGGAATGAGTGAGTGAGATGCCCAAATCAGGGGCAAAGAATTTTCCTGTTAGCACTCAGCTATTTATAGCTAGCCTGACAAGTGTTTAATGATGATGTAACTTAACATACTGCTGCCGCAAATTGCCGGATGAACAATACACCTCTGTCTACGGGAACGAGGGCATTATAGTCGCCATCCAATATAACAAATCAGTATTGTAATACCATTATTCAAAAAATACCAAAATAGATCGTTGACAAACTATGGTGTTGGCGAGCCGGCCGTGCGCATTTATCATGGACACACTTTAGTGTCACATAAAATTAAATTATAGCCAAAGTTGCAGTGTCTTGCATGAGGATATTGCTGCCTGAATAGTTGAACGACTGGTTCCTATTCCATTTTATTTGTAAAAAAATATTTCTGACTGACTGCCGCATTGGTCTAAATGTCGCAAGCGCGACTGCTCAGTGTAGTGTTTTGGGTTTTTGAAAGTAGCCTGGAGTTTGGATTTTTGGTGGCAAAAGGCTCACGCCCACTTCAGGGGTTTTAAACATAAACGGCAAAATGTGTGTGTAACTGTACTATACAGCTCTGCCTTATCCTTAAGGGAATACAGGTGTAATAGAGGAATATACAGGGTGTCCGCCACCCTGTATATTCCATATTCAAATCCTTTTTTCCAATTTGATGATATTCCCACTTAAACAAATATCAACATTATGCTTGTTTCAATAAAGTTGATTTCAGAATAATTAAGTCCTATTAAAAAGTCATAAAAAGATGAAGTTGTAGTGCAAACTGAACTTCACGAGTGAGCATTAAAGTTATTTTTCCAAGAACATATATTTGTTTACATGTTTGAAAACTAAATTGTGAATTGAAATTTTAAATGATATCGAAGCAATCTTATTCCATCCATAAATCCAAATTCAATGTCATGAATTATATTGTATTAGAAATTTATATATACGTAAATATAAACAAGGTACTTTTTACAGAATTATAATATGTACAAAAACCAAACAATGACTTATTTTACTTACATTACAAATACACATATGCAAGTACAATCATCAAGTGATTTGTTTCAATATTCCCTGGCGGATGAGTGTTTGACATTCTGAAGTTGGGAGAAAATGTCTGCTGTTCTTCTTCAACAAGATTACATCACCATCTTCCAACTCCAGCTTGCCATAATCAGCCATACAAAGAACTTCAATGTACAAGGATTTCGGGGGCTTAAGGTTTTCTGTTAAGTCAATGCCGTTATATCCTATATCTTGACCTAAAGACCTCATGTATGAAGCTAAATTCATGGAATATTTTGAGAACCACTCATATTCCTCATCTGATAGTAGTTCTCGTACATCTGGTGGTAATATAGCACCAAATTCCCATCTCAAGGTCTTGATTTTGGCCATTCTGCTGTAGAGGTATGCGAGGAGGCAGCGTTTGTTCCGTTCTAACGCTGAATGTCTCACTTGTACTGTTGTCCATAAAGTTTTATTTTCCATTGTTGCATTGCTGTAAAAAAATACTGTCATGTTATAGAATGTGAATTGCAACTCATTATGAACAATATAAAAACATAACCTCATTACAAATACAATTTACTATAAAAAGCAATTCTGTTCATTTCATAAGAAACCATTAAAGGCTCACTTTATTTCGTTAATTTACAATCATTATTTTGTAAAAAATTAGCTTTACTTTGCTAAACCCAGTCAGTTATCATTGTCAAAATATTATAACTTACGCATCGTTCATGTTCATCCTAAACAGCGAATGCATTTCCTCTAATATTTGCCTTATTTTATCATCCTGAAAATAACAAGTTAGTTGTACAAAATACCTAAAAGTATGCTTAGAAACATTTGGAAATAAATACGGACAAAATGCGATGTAAAAACAACATACATTAAATGGGTCAATAGTAACAGGGTTTCTTTCTGCTTCCTTCAATAATTCTATTACTTTTTCAGCAAACATTATTTATACAATACTACTAATAATAGTTATAATATTACAATAAATCCAAATTTTCGCAAACTATAAAACTGGAATAAAATTAGAAATCAAAGTTTTGGATAAACGCGGTAACTTGAGGTAGGGTGCTTGACATTGACAGTTTTGAGTTTGACAAACAAAAGTGAGGCCGCTTTCCGATTATGAACGTAATCGCTCACAGCGCTGACATCAATATTTGACGTTCCGAGTTAGATATTATGTATCACGATTATGACAGCTGAGGGCTGTCATCAATTCGGAACGCCCGTGAACGTTCTCACGGCGCTCGCTCAACGTCAAAACTTGCATAACATATTTCTTTGTGTTAGGTGGCCACGGTAGCCAGAAGCACAATTTCGAAGATGCCACGTTTGTCTAAAGATATGATGCGACTCAAAACAAAACAGCACAACTGTCATCTTTGACAGCGCTCATGGTAATATTAGTAAAAGGCATGGTCGGCGTTATCGCAAGATGGCGCATGTCATGACGTCATCTATGACGATTCACAATACATCATTATCGCGTTAAGGCTTATTCGGAACGGCCGGGCGGCGCCGTTCAAATCGCTCAGATCGATTACAGCCTAACTCGGAATGCAGGGTGACATACACAGCATAAACGAAATTTGATTTATTTTTGGATACACAGACTAAACAATCGCTTTCAAAGACCATTAGGTATCTCATTATTCAACTCGTTTTGCTGATTATGAAAATCATCAAATATTTTAGGAAGAAAATTCGTAGGATTTAAAACCTGCGATTTTTTTGCCTAATATTTATAATCAAACTCTTGATTAAAACATTCGATCAACAGAGCAATTCTACCAGCTAAGCAAAGTAATGCCAACTAAGTAATGATTTTTTTGTATGTTTATTCAGTGAAGACCACCGGTGAAGACGAAAAACTATTCGAAAAATAGCCAAAGTCAAAAAATAGAAGGTGAATGCAAATAAAGAAAGATGAATAAAACTATTCACAGAGAACGTCCTGCGAATTAAAAATAGAAAAGTAAAGTTATCAAAACTAATCTTTGAACTGAATGGGTTAACCCAGCAATATTCGTGCCTACGCTTTGGTACCAAAATAAAAACCTACAGTAATAAACGACACGCAAAACCAAGATAATTATATAAACAAAAGCGCGGTACAGATGGCGTTCAGTTCGCTTTGCAACGGTCAGCGATATATACGTGTGTTTATCCGAACGCACTACGAAAACAGTGGAGAGACGGGAGCCAAAGCCATCATCCAATTCATCCATCACTCATCATTGTGAATTGATCATTCATTGCCATTGCGCGATTTCATTGTGGAACAGTTGTTTTTTATGCGACATATTTTTTCATTTATTCGTTTAATAACATGATTTCGCATAGTTAGCGTAGCAGAAACATACGTGCATTCCAATCTTAAGTGTTTTAAACTCAAGTGTGACAAAATAAAAGCAAAAAAATGAGTGCAAATAAGAGGAGCGATTTCGATACCAAGATCACGGAGGACGAGAACGTCGATTCTGGTTTTCTGTCGGGACCTTTGGACGTGTACCCTGGTGACGAGGAGTCGGACCATGAGCCCGAACCCGCGAGTGAGGATAAGAAAGTGTGTGTGAGTGCAGTGCCGCAGCCCTCCGATAACGAGTACGACAGTGGTATTCTTTGCATATCGGAGTGCCTCTCGGATGTGCAGCTCACTGACACGCAGACCCCACAGATCAACATACTGCCGCCAGAACAGAAGAACATCCCACCTATTGTCATATTCTTCCAACAGGACGCAGATGGCGATACGTGAGTATCAATTTGGTACAACACACTCAAGTGTCATGCGACTTGGCCAACATTTGATCAAATGTCAAAGTAGAATTTTAATGTAGACTAAGCTAATAAAAACCACAAAACTACAACTGAACTTGAATGTAACCTTTTAATTTGCTAACTACTATAGATTTCATACTAAATTCTTAGTTATTAATTATCAGTAGATAATGCATGGTTTTGTGGAACTATGAATTTATATTTCAAGGTAACGGGCACTGTTTCGAATCATAATCACTTATACTAAGTATAAAACATGCTAATAGTAGCATGTTTCATACTTTCTGAGAGTAGCAATTGGCTGAACAGATTTCAAATATTTTTCAGTTGTTTTCAGGATAACCTGAAAAACAAACAGATGGATGGATCACTCAATTCACTTATTTGTGTAGTATTTTTTTATTATTTTATATATATACAGGTTCATTAAACTTGAAAATAACAAATTACCCCCTTTTTTGGAATCCTAATTATTAATATTTATTACTATATTTAGGCCCGTATTACAGAACCTCACTCAAGACTCGAGCATTACTTTAAAGCCTTTTAATTGGTTGAAACTAGTTTTAAGTAATGCTTGAGTCTTGAGCGAGATTCTGTAATACGGGCCTAAGTATGGTTGGTTGCTGCTTTAGTTTTGTTGGTTTATGTTATGAAAATGTAAACAACATGTAATTTTTCTTATTATCTACATGGACTTCTGACCAATTGTCGTTGGTGTGTGATATTTCAGAAACTTGCCTTATTCCGTAAATTTTATACCACAGGACTTATTTGATAATTTATTAGCTTAACTATCAGACACACACTACTTAAATATATATTTTGGTACTTATTCCAATAAAATTTATAATATGTCCAATAAAATCCCTTTATCAGAGTTGTGTGGTTCAACTTAATACTGATAAAACTGGGAATAACCCATTGTTTAGATTAAATAGTTATGTTCAATAAGACAGAGTACATTGTGCCAATCATTTTACAGCCATTCTGCCCGGGGCCTTCAGATTGGATAAAGTACTCTGTGAAGGGTTTTATCTCAGAATGTTCAGTATGTTTACATGTACAAAGTCTAGCACATCTTTTAAACAAAAAGTATTCATTATGCTAACAGTACATAACATTATAGTGCTTGGGATCAATGTCGGTGACCTCTGGGCAAACCCCAAGGAGCGACCCTGCTCACAGAGGCCACATTAAATAGCCTCTGGCATTTAACATTTATTTTCCTTCCATTACAACTTCAAGTAAGTTGTGATAAACTGTTTTGTTAATTGTTTCAAGACTTTAGTAACTGTTAACAGACACTTCAATCTTATTACGTCATTACACCAAAGAGGTATCATAAAAACATAGTCAAGTTATGCAAAACTTTGCTATATAGTTTAGAAACCACAAAAAGTTTTTTTAATACTGTAAAACTGTTGGACTGATGAGTGTTGATGCAGCAATACTTCATTTAGTGTACCTTTGACCTGATGTCTCCCGTACACGATCAATGAAGACTTACTAGGTACTAGCAGTTACCCTTAATTGCCCAAAAATGCCTAAATCTGTCTCTTACCAAATTGGTAGATTATGAACAAATGATTTAAATAGAAGTTCAACAATATAAACCAATATTATTGATTAAAATTACTATTTATGAAAAACAAGTAGTTAAATGTATAAACAAACATGTCATGTAATGTATTCTAGTTTCCTACGAAATTATCATAAATCTAAGGTCATTGGTAGCAGTTTCTGATTAAATGTTGTTAATATCATACACATTGGCTGTCTCCTCTAGGAAGTTTACACTCCCCTCACTTATTACATCATTAGCATTCATAAACAGTTCCTACTACACGCGCGTAGATAAACAGAAACACGTCGCATGCGCCGTCTGTAAGCATGACATATTTGGCGCCTAACTGATTACCTACATACGTCATTTCGCAGCAATCTCATGGCTTTCTGGTACTCAAAAGAAATGGGAATAAAAATGACTGGAAAACGAAAGTCATTTAAAACAGGACATATTTGCTAGAGAAGTCTGGAATGCTGCGAGGTTTCTGGACCGGTTTTTTGACACGCGCTTAGTTAACGCGGGCCCCACACACGCACCGACCGGTCCGAAACCGTAAAGGTCGCAAGCCATCCCATCATACTCTATATTTAGAAAAATATAAAAATACAATTGATTTTACAAACAGCAAAAGCTCTAACCAGGCTATCCCTTGTTACAGACAATTACACATAGCATCAGTGCACGGCTGTGAAAAGTCAGTAGGAACACTCATAAGGGTCTGTCCAAACAAGGCGCTATTGGACGTACCTAACGACGATGGCCACACACCCCTGCACCTGGCTGTGATGAGCGGGAACGCCGTGGTCACCAGGATGCTGGTGCGTGCGGGACTCTCTCTCGGAGCGAGAGATAGGTGTGGAGAGACACCCCTACACAAAGCCAGTTCAAAAGGACACGTTGAATGCCTACAAGCGTTACTCGCGCCTGTGCCAGAACAAGCACCTCGGAAGCTAGCCTCAGCCTCAGTACTGGATCAAAAGAACTATAAAGGTAAGCGCCAGTTTTTGGATGAGCTACGTTGCTCCTTTGAGCGATGATCTCAGCGTTATTAGTTTATAATCTTACACTGGATTTCCACTATCAAAGTTCCTTATAAAGTAGGTACCTTTTTCCATTCGCACCATCTGGTGCTGTAGGCATATAGTTAAGAATGACATCATCTGCTACTTATTAGGAGTCTTCTCAGGCAAGGAAGAAATGTTGGTGCTAGTCAACGTTTCACACATACATATTCCACAGGTGTCTAAAAGTGAGAACATGTGATTCTTATCTTAGCTCCTTCAACCGTATCCTCCGGATAACTTACTATGTTATGGCAGGAATGTATCGTTTAATGACCACTGAGACCACTGACATCATCCATTTCGATGATCTCAGGCCTGATATTATTTGCCCTTTCAAGTTCAAGCCCTTCGTTCAATGCCTGAAAGAAAAAACCTAGACCACGGTTACGATGATGCGAGGGTCCGTACCTTTAATTCAAATTGGGATAAAACTGCAAGCGACTTAAGCGGAAAAGCACCATTGCTTTGAATGCTTAGGATGAATAATTAAATATTAACAAACCTGTTCCATTACATGATTAAAGCCAACATAAATATGAGGTTATTATATGAATACAACATTTAGGTTCGCAACAGTTCATCTGAATCACGGTGTCAGAGTAAAAACCCGCTCAACGGTTTTTCCAGGTACAGGCTGTGGCAAATGTTTTAACCTTTTGTTCATAAAAATATTTATTTGGATTCATATGCAATTTTTCAGATGTGATTTGCGTTTTCTATCACCTTTTATGCTCTTTTTCGCTTAGCTGTTTTTTGACATAATATGTTGTTCTGATCTATTAATTATCTATAATCCGGGCTCATGTGTCCTTACTGCATTTTACAGACAATAGTGTTAAACATTGTCCAGATAAAAGTTTTGTTTACAGTCTAAAATTCTAAAACGTGCACTTAATGGTTTACAGTATGTACTGCAATTGCGTCAGCTTCCGTGTTCTTATTAAAGTTATTAAACTTTATGTAAGTAATGTCATCCGTAATGCCTGTAAAGTAGTTAGCCTTCATATGCAACGGCATTGTCCTTGCAGTAGCTAGTAGCTACGTCTGGATCCGGACACGAACCGGCACGACATCTCACGTGCCTTGCACTGCAGAAAAAATACGGAGCTTCTCTAGGATCTCTTGAATTAAGTCGTGTCTAGGATCCACTAGAACCTGTTTACTATGCTAAACAAAGGCGCCGTACATTGTTTACGTGTGAACGCACCGTGCCTACTTGAGGCTACTTGTGACGTTCGTCAAGGTCTTGATTACGCTCAATGTCATCAAAGAACTCTTGCTAAGACAACTCGCCAAAAAGTGCTCCAGTCGGTTAGAATATTCTGTCAAGTCTATCATTCACAGTAAATCCATAGATATAAGAAAGAAGCAGTAAATCACATTAGGAATTCCCTGCCTCTGTAAACTGCATTAAAAAGATATTAGCTCTACGCTCTTTATCGTCTCTTGGTTTTCCCGGCTGGCAAACAACACATCTTATACCCAATGTAAAAGAATTTCGGTTCTACTTATGTCGCGTCTGATAAATTCATATGCCAATCATATGAATTTATCAGATATGTTACCATTAGTGGAGACATTAGGTAAACTTCTTATTATAGCGCCCGAGAACTCACTTCATTAATAGTTTTGGGGACCGCAAGGTGTCAACATTTCTCGAAGGCCTAGAGCGATCGGCGAAGTCGGGTCTGAGATCGAGTCGGAGGCTGTCGGCGCTGGCTCGATGGGTATTCCCAACGTTGCGAGGAGCCGGTCGCGTAACGAACACGGACGGCCGCTCACCGAGTGAAAGCAAACTTTTTGATCGTGTAACGCCCCCAGACGAGCGGTCCGTATACAAGGTTTGGGTTACTCCGACCATTGTTCGAGTGCTAATTGAAAAGCCATTACGAGTATGCTAAGTAAGCGGTGTCGTGGCGAGATGGTTTTTCCTGACAGGACGATTTCAATATCTTATAAATGTCGTAGCGCCAAACATGTACGTACGCTAGGGTTCCGTAGTAAACAAGGAACCCTTATAGTTCATGCCATGTCCGTCTGTCCGGCTGTCTATCCGCGGCTTAGCTCAGAGACTCTTTGTACTAGAAAGCTGTAATTTGGAATGGGTACACATACGAGTATTAATCACGCCGACAAAGTGATAAAATAAAATCATGAAAAAACATTTTTTTTAGTGTACCTCCCCTACACGTAAAGTGGGTATGTTTTTTTTTGTCAGCTATCCCATGGTGTGGGGTGTCGTTGGTAAGGTCGTTTAAAATCATTGTGAGTTTGTTAAAACCATTTTTGGATTCGGGAATCCGTTTGCGAAATATTAAGCTTTATATAGTGCAAATTTTTGTTAGAGTCAAGTGTGCGTGTGTGTGTGTCCTGCCAGCTAAATAGTTGGTTTTAGATATATGAAATTCACGGCAGTATCTAGTATATATAACGATATCAAAAGGAAACTATCACACTATTTACAAGTTAAAGATTAATAATGGACCAACTTAGGTTTGCAGTTGCAAACGTAAGTTGCAAAGTTAAGTTTGTTCTTGCGATAAATTCATCCTGACTATGGAACCCTTCATTGTACGTGGTCCGACACGCATTTGGCCGGTTTTTATGTATATTTATCACTGTTTTATTTTTGTGCGACGAAGGACGTTTCTTAAAACTAGTGTGTGGATTTTAAATAACAGCTTTTCTCTTTTAAGACTCATTGTATTTGTAAATTATTCATAGTCCACAGAGCCTTTATGTTAAGGAAGTAAAATTCAAAAGCTATGCAGCGCCAGACATGCGGCGATGTCCAAGGTGAGCATTTGAGTAAACCCCAGGAAAACCGCAGACGTTTGGCGTTGGTCGCGTTGATGGTTTACTTCGGCACAATGGTGGATTTTATGATGATGATGGCCTGGGAAATACCCACGTGAAAGTGTGCCTCGCCACGGTTACATACGGACGGAAATCCCAAGCGCATGTATTATGAACATGTTACGTGGGACTGCGCGGGCGCACTTTCTAATTATATCTCCTCCAACTAAATCAATTCTTAAATTAAGCCTCTTATCTGTCTTTGAAATCGAGCTGAATATGGAACAGAACTGTTGCCTGAATGTATTTGTATACCTGAATGTTATGCGCCTTAAGCGTCCGTTGCACCCGCTGACCGGTGAATTTTAGAGAATCCTGTTTTTAGATACCTCGATAAACATGTTAGGTAGCTAATTTGAGTGCTGTATTTGTTCAAAGTTTCTTACGATTGCATATTTCCACCCAATGACAACGACTCTAATTGTTGTTTTATTTGGTTTTCCCAGAGACGTAAATAGCAGATTTAAATAATACATATTTATATTATAGTCGTACTAGTATGGTGTGATTGCTACCCACGTCAAAAATTAATTTTCTATGCTATAGCTCAATAATAGTATTCATTAAGAGTAGAAAACATGCGTCATATACTTAATCGACGTTGACTTAACTAAAACAGAGAGCTCTTTGATTATTCTTAGAACATTATTTTGATATCAAATTATTGTTATTTTCCCAGCATAATTAATAATAATACACAGCCTTAAGTGATCCACTACGCGTTAATTAAATGAATGTGCCACTTTAATTTCTTTTATATCCATGTTTGTAGGAACGTTATCTTCGTGAGAGCTCGTAAGCCATTCCTATCTGTCCGCATTAAACACTCGTACCGTTGTATAAACCCTGGGGTTTTCCGACGCTCAACCTGGTTTTTCAATGTCCTCAGACGCAATTTATTATCATGAAAATTTCATCACCACTCGACGTTACACAAATAGTTGAGAACCGTTCTTTTAAACGTTGTTCACACTTCAGCTGTGTGTTCTCATACGTAGCTCGTTTTAGTTTTATTACTGAAAAAAATTTGGTCAGCATCACTGAACCCTCTTCTTCTCTTAACTGAAACTTCTCGCCACTTTTAGGAACATTGTAGGTTGTATTGAGTTTTTTATCTAAAAGGAAATTTTTATTAGACTTCAACTGGCAAAACCAAGCGGCCGTAGTAATCTTTGCACCTATAATCGCATGACTAAAGGCCACCGCGCCTTAATTTGAACAATTTGAAGCTCTAACCATAAGGAAACTTTACCTGACTTTAAACAATTCTGCTACATCCACATATTATTTAGTTGGTAAGGAACTTTATTAATCCGTCGCCGGCCGTTAAATTCAATCGATCGATTCAATAATTATAGATATAATAATTAAGATTCAATCCAATCACGAGCATGACGCGCGGACTCAACGAACACTAACTTTAGCTTTAAAAGTCAAAATGACGTGTGTTAGGTTGCGCTTGCGCATGGCCTGTCTATTGTCTCCTAATTAGCCCAGTGTGAACAAAGTTGGAAATGCTAGGACAGTTAACGTTAGACGTTATTCCCCATATTTGTGTAAAACAACCCAAACAGTTTGCCTGTTTGGGTTATTTTGCTGTGGCACGTCAATTAATTATATTTATGTAGAAAATTTAAAGTTGAGAGTCTGCTTGCGAGTTCTTTTTGCAAGGCTGTGGGTTTTTACACGAAAACCTGTTGAAATATCCACGCGGCATGGATTTTTTGGAAATCTTTCAGCCTCGTGAGAATGTGGTTTATTTATAAACGTTTCTTAAAGTTATGTAATGAATAACAACCGTGTAACTATGCATTTTTGACGTTTGAACGTCACTTAACCTTAAGCAACGTTTATAAATAAACCCCAATGTTGCGAATGGTACAGCTGCTATTTTTAGCGGATGCACAATTTACATGAAGAACTGTGGGTCGTATTTGTGGGCCGCATGATTCAGATGTTATGAGGAGATATTTATAAAGTTAGTGCAGCAGGTTAAAGGTTAAAAGGCTAAATAATGTTTCAACTAGGTGGTATTTAAACAGTTCTTATAGTTCTTAATGGAATTTTATTTATATTATCTTCCACACGATGACATCTGCCAACACATCGGCAATACCCTGGGTATCGTTGCGGTTACCAACTACTGCGGGGCACTCGGCAACTCCGTTTATGTTTTGACTCGAAAAATAAGGAAAAACTGTCGTTCCTCTATAAAAACTTACGTAACACACAGTTTTTATTGCGTTGTTTTAATTTGACAATTGACACCTGATAAAATTAATTGTGGGAAAATACCCAAGTAGTACATCAACTATAGTTTTTTCCATTGCTTGATCGATGCCAACAGCCAACTAATCGTCATGGAAATTAAGGTTGGAATCTGTGTGATATACGGAAATAGTGAAAATACGGTGGAGTCGCGCCATATTTGGCTAGGACAGTTGAGGCGCGTGCGTTGCCAGTCGCCGCGCCGCGGCCGCCACATTGTTGGGAAAACCCCATCAGGTCGCCGCGCCTGCGCCTCTCGCCCCGCGCCCCTCCCTCGCCCTGCGCCCCTCGCCTCGCGTGACGACATCTTAAATCTTACACATGCCACTACAGAGAGCAGAGGTACTTGTGTCGGTTGATCCATCTCGCTCGGTGTCACGTCAGATGTCGTGAACATTGTTTTTGGCACTTTCAACGTTTTAACTATACGTACCTACAACTTTTTTAATTTTATTTCACACGATTAGTACGAGAAGTATGACTGGTCAACAACAAAATGAGTCCAACCAAACGCACTTTGGTGTTGAGGTGTTCCATATTTACGTTGTGGATTTATAAATACGTGCCACTAAATAACTCAATGATTTGGAAACTTCTACCAATGAAGCTTTCAACAATTTATTGTTTTTAACAACATACACAATATTTTCTAGTTTCGACCCTCTGGTAGGCCTTTTGGACTTCCACAATGCTTGGCTGTTTAGGTTTTCGTACATCATTTAAATATTGCTGGAAACGTTTACCCCGTTGTTTGTGAATACAGCGCAATTGGTTGTATGTCAAGGTTGCTGGGATCCCCGCAACACCAACATTCTAGTATCCTTGACATCATAGGTACCACCATGAATTCACAATGATGTTTCCGCACTAAAAAATTCCACCCATAAAAGTTTCCACAATATTATGTTCTTAATAATTGTCTGCATAATGTGCAGAAATTGTCTATTACCATATGCAAATACGGGACTTTGTTGTTTACCATGCCATAAATTTCATACTAACACGAGGGGAAATATCCTCATAAATTAAGGAATTAATGCCCAAGTGGATATGACTGGAAAAAGCCGCGGAAAATTACATATTATTGAAACAAAGTTTATAATCTAAACTTCATAATTCTGTGGTTTTCTAGGAATTCTCACTTGCACTTTGCTCTTACACAGATTGGAAATTATTAATTTTATTCGTAATCCTTACATGACTGCGTCAATATCATATAAGCTCGATACTTAAGTGTAAAGTGTTATTGTAAATACTTGAAAATAGTTAGCAGTTACGTTACACTGAGATGTTTATTTAGTTCGGCACATCTTTCTAATTCACGTCGGTGCTAGGCAGCGTAGAGTCTCCTTGTGTTTGATTAGTTACCACCAAACTTGATGTTAGCATTCATCGGACAATAATTGCCACTCCCAAAATCTTATGAACCGATTCGCTTTAAAGGCCGGACACGTTTTCGAAATGGCCGATAAGATCGAATCGTCCCACAATACCAGAAAGGATTATATTAAGCTCACCTAAATTCTTGAGCTTTAAAAAGAGCTCGGCCATTTTAGCGAGCGCACTATTTTAGATTCGTTTTAAATACATTTGGATCGGTTCCAAAGGCGCGAGCGCGTCGAGCGATCATTATGGACCATTTCTATAAACAATGTTCTCAGTTTTTGCACATTGTACTCGCTGCGACCGTTTGCATATAAAGCTTATGAAAATATGAATTGAATAAAGCGTACAAAAAAAATATTACGGTATAAAGATTTGTTGCAGTCTTAATTTGACTTTTAATATATTTGTTATTCATGGTTTTAATATATTTGTTATTCATGTTTTTCAGCCAGAATATGTTACACTCGTATTTTCAGAAATGATTAACATATTTTTTTTTACCGTAGGTAGGTATTCTATGACGCCGTGTTATGTTATAAATATACATCATATAATAAGGAACCAGTTAAACTGCGTGTCATTAAATTGATGGAACGATGTTATGATGTCTTAATATAATGTTAAAGGTTATCTTAGTTTATTCTCATCTCAGAATTATACTTAATTGTTCAACGTTCTATATAATTCAACTCAGTTCAAAGAATTCGAAATGGCAGTTATGTTTCCTGCAGGAATTTGTCATTTTGGGAAAACCCACGAAGCCACGCAATAACTATCTTTGACGTTTTATTTAATGCAATTGCTTTTGGAAGATAATTCTCTGTGGCATAATATGTAACTACTTACTTACTAGTTTTATAATAGTGTAGGTTAGACCCTCTGCTTCGATTATGTCGAGAGATTAGTAAGTACGTAGTTACTAGTCACTCAATATTATCGTGCAACAAATTCCCCGCTATATTCACTTAGATTATAATTTATTGATCGATCGATTAATCGGAAATCTACATGATTTGTAGGCACTAAACTAATTATCTGCGTCAGTACTTACGCACGAAGATGACCTTATAACATTTTTTACTTATCTCAAGTCCTTAGCGCAAAACAGTGCAAACTACTCAGTACCTACAACTCGCAGGAGTCTTAACGTTCACTCATCTGAACACTCGTATTCTTGTAATATTAGTGAATCCTGGATACTTATTGATAGTGGAATATACTTGCGAGAAACCAGTGATAAATCATTTGTCTCATAACATAACAATGTACACATACACATACAACAATACACAACAACATACATACATACAACAACAAACACATACACACAACAACATGTTACATATTAACAATGTATTGTTGTTTATTACAGGACAAGCGTGTGTGCACCTAGCAGCATCAGCAGGACACCTGGAGGCGCTCCATGCCCTGGTGTACTACGGAGCGAATATCAATTTAGCGGTACGTTCACATACTAGACTTAACAAACTTGCATATTATGACATTCTTCTGAAAAACTGTTACGATTTCCTCATGTTATCGTTTTAGTTCTGGCTTTCCAAATACCCAAGGAGGTAAGGTACCAACAAAAAACAACTAGAACTCTAACCACAAAATGAGTCAATACTGACTCGGGCCGGCCCGAAAACAGCTTGTTATGGTATATATAGGGTATGTACACGGTATTCCGGAACGCATGCAAATAACTCGATCATGGGGCAATCCGTTTTAGCATATTTGCGGTTTTGATTCTTATTCACAATGACGGGAAAAAATATATGAAAAATAATGAAGGGGGAATACGCTAATGAGTCGGCCACAATACTCATCTAGGCAGTTGAAGTAGTGGGAACGACAGAAATAATAGATATGAATCAACTTTCGCGCAGATTCAATGGAAGCCGTGTGATTTATCTGCAATCAAGGATGTCTGGCAACATTTGCGTTGTGTTATTGTCTTGATAACATCTCCTGAAGCAGCTAGAGATGTTTCACATAGTTTATCGGTTATTGCTCGGTTCCTATAAAAAAACTAATCGTTTCGCTTACAAGTGGTAAAAAAAATATTGGCAAACTGGTCATAATAATAGATTCGTAAGTAAATTTTACCTGTGAAAGCTACTTCCATAAGGGAGGGTCTACTCTGCAAAGCTATGAGGTCTTTGCTTCATTATTAGTTAAGATACAAGAAACTTAAATTTAACCGATAACGGTTCGTAAATTATAGGAATCGGCCATAAGTCAACTAAACATACCTACTTCACTCAAGTGTTAGCGTATCGAAACCACAAACCTATTTACCTACATTATCACGACAATATGGCTGGCCTAGTTGCAAAAAAAAACTAATAGATACACCCCTAGACAGCCAACAGTAAATAGCTTGAACCGAAGCGAACAAACTCCTTAGTCATTGCATGTCTCCTCGGCGAGCGGCGGAAAACCCATTGCCATGCCATTCGTGTTAATCTGCTGATAGCGCCATATCTCTTGCGTCGGGGTTTTTTTTGTATTTGTGCACCCATTTGTGTTCAGCAAACAATGAACGGTTGTATTTACCATTACTACAAGAGATTGGTTGGAGCATGTGCAGACTTGCCGCATTGTTGTCGCTTCAGGTTGCTCACGGTGCAGGATTTACCTTGTACCGATAATGGCTCGATGCGACATCCTTATTGTTTTTATCGAGTGCCTGAAATAAGTTGTAAACATTGTAGATCATTAAAAATAACAGTTTATCAATATCTCTTCCCTCTTCAAGTTTGTTTATAGAATTACTGATGTCTTTTCTTTCTTGTCCACAGGAAAACCTAGCAGGTTGGACAGCTCTGCACATCGCCGCCCGGCGCGGTGACACCCGTCTCGTACAGTACCTGCGCGAGAGATGCCCAGGAGTGACGACGAACGCGCGCGACTACGCCAACCGAACTCCGCGCCGGCTCGCCAAGAAGACCGCAGCAGCTCGCGCATTCGCCAACATGGCCGACGATAGCGATACAGACTCCGACTCAGACGATGATGTGAGTAGACCCTTATACATTTTGTGATAGATAGTATCTTGGGGAAGCCCACGAATATGCCCATATTCCTTTAACCTTGATTATATTATATGACTAGCTTTACCCGCCCCGACTTCGCACGGGTAGCACTAAACCCTACCTACCCTAATTTTACCGTTTAAACCTTCCCTGGACTACGACAAACATTTCAAAACCAAAATCAGCCCAGCCGTTCTCGAGTTTTAGCGAGACAAACGAATAGGAATTGATTTTTATATATATAGATATTTATTAGATAGTTAATAGTTGTTAATCATTTATATGTATTCTCAACTTTCTGTTCTTTGGTCTGTTTCTTTATCATTGTTATTAAAAACAATTTTGTCCTAATCAGTCACGAGAATAAGGATGATAAAACAATATTTTTTATTTACGTCCGGCGCAAATTGACAATTACTGAGCTAGTAGGTAGCCAGGAGGTATTTGTAATACGCAGTTCCCATAGTTATCGCAACTGAGAGAATAATAAATAGGCTTACATTTATATATAACGCCACGTTTCAGCTATTTGCAGATGTTTTCCTGTAACCTTACAATTTAAATGAGCAGGTTGTAAAACAAAAACATAATTTGAAACTGTACATTAATGTACAGGGATAAGCTGTGGTTAAAACCAGCCGTCTGATGCGTTATCGTCGTCCGGGCGGCGGCGTCCTGTTAGCTACTCCTATATTAATGTATGGCTATCTTCCACAGATGTACGACAGTGACAGTGAGAGAGAGAGCGTGTACGAGGCGCTGACGAGGCTGCGCGGGGAGAGCAACAGCACGCTGACGGGCTGTTGCTAGGCGAAGTGAGCGACACGTTCGCGCCAGTCGCGACAGGCTCGCGCCGCTCCCGACACGTGACAGCTAGCGCCTGGCAGCCTTTAACCGCGCCAGCTTACTCCACATCACACCTACCTATCTGGTCAGCACTCGACCAGCGCTTAGTTACAATTCCCCGTCACGACTCCACAATGTTCATTTGTCAAATAAAATCTTGGCAAATTGTAGTAAAGTTTTCAACAAATAGATCTGAACATTATTTCCTTGTTTGCTATCGATACAGCAGCTTAGACTATTCAAAACCAAACTCGAGTACAAAATATTGGTTGCTAAATTATATAATGCCATACAAATTGCATAGTAACCTATGTTAAGACAAACAGTTACTATAAATCTGTCTTTAATTGTAACCATGCAATTCAATGCTACAGGTTTTTCCGACTGTAACTGTAAAAACACAAAAATTGTTATACCGACGTATTAACTAGTAGAACGAAAAGGCAATCCTAGATTGCCTTGAAAAAGAGCGTAACTTGACAGTGTCTAGGACAAATAAGAGCGTAACTTGACAGCGTCTAGGACAAATAATTCAAGTTTTATTTTGGACGGTCTAAGCTCAGTTTCGCGAGGATTTAGTCTTCGCTCTCATTTGTAAATATAACTGAGGGGAGGAGAAGATATGTTGCCGAAACGGGAAATACGGTCCGCGGTACACAATGGTGGGAATTTTCCGGGAAATATTATATGAAGTCATAATTATACGGATTTGCCCTCTATTTGTTTGACGGGACAATAATGTAATTGTAATTGGGAATTTTAGGCTGTTCAACAAAACATGGAATAACCCAACACTGTGTACAGTGAATCCCAAAATAGTTTTAAGTTATTTGTAAGACTCATGTACAGTCGTGGAAAGAATGTTAAGTTTAGAAAATTATTTAAATAGTCGAATACCTGTAAAAATCTGTTATTTGTATATTTATTAGAGTCGAATAAATGTTGTTTACAATTTAATTTCGGTATTTTATTATGTACTTCCTACTAATTAATGTTCTTTCCGCGACTGAACAGGTAACTGCTATATTGATAAAACTTTTCCGCACTACTTTAATAAATGAGGAAATGGTGTTTTTTTATGAATATTGCAGCTCTAGTTAATTAAGTGAAGCTGAAGAATACAGCTTGTCTTAAGGTGTTCAATCAGGCTTAGTGATGCCCTTGAAGCCAGAAACAACTATTGTAACAGGTTCAAATTAAATTAACAAACGTCGAGCGAGCTACTGTAAATGTCTTCCATTGGTTAATAAAAAAAAACAACATTGTTAAAGAGTGACCAACAAGTGAGTAACAAGAACAGCTTTAGAAAACATCTTAATATTAAACAATCCTGTTTACATAAGAGGCAAAGAGGCGTGAAGAATATAACAAGTTCATAATCCACAAAGATAATAAACTTGTTATACAATTTGATTAACATAGCCGTCAATTAGGAAAATTACATGGCGGTATAATTATTACGTTCGAAATAATGCTTATATTGAATGTAAGACAATTATTAAACATTAATATTTAGTCTTGCCCTAACTTTCTACAAGAAAGTAGGTGTTAAGCCTAATAGTAATCTCTACTTCGGGGATATGACCGGTCATGTTACAATCAACAAACTTTAAGGCCTTATCAGAGCCACAATTAAATATTTTATTTTTAATTAGACTGTAATCCAGTGGTACTCAATTTGGCGCGAAGCTGTAAAGCTGAGGTTTTCTGTACGGTCTGCAAAACTATAATTTATCACTGTGCGTGTATGACATGTGATTGCACACACAGTTTAAGTATCGCTGTTCTAACGTATCTGCCTAACACCCTACTATGGAATTTGAGGCAAATCTTATCTAGTTGTGCATGTTCGAAGTGATGGCGCCACGAGGCTTGATCGTCAAATAAGCAACACATGCCAAATAGGGATAGCGTATATTCGTAGGTGTAAGGACAATATGTGTAGGTCGAGAGCTGCTATTTGACGCTCTAGCTCTCGTGACGAGTACACGTTAAACAATATTTTACGTAACTCGGCTACTGAATGTCTGACTGTTACGTGAGAGTTATGCAAATGTAGTTAACGTCAGTAACGACCGCTTTTAGTCTAGCTTTCGGTAATTTTATACACTTCGTTATACAGGGACATCGACGCGATGCCGGCTACCATGGATTCAGTACATGATTCTGAACCCCCGTTTTTTTTTTTTTTTGTTTGAGGATGGGAAATCATCAAATGACTTCTCCCGCTCTGGGCGGAGCGAGAGGGCGTGTCAGACTTTTACTGACTAAAACCCACCCGTGTTCCTTCCGTTGCCCGTGTGCCGGGGCCGCGATATCCCTTTCGGACAAACCCGCCCCCTGCGTTGAAATTTTTCGTCGGTTATTAAAAAAAAACATCTGCTGTTTCATAGAAAAGTGCAATATCTACGCGGACAAAATGTATGGAGCAGCTGTTTTTTTTTTTATAACCGACGAAAAATTTCAACGCATGGGGGTTCAGAATCATATACTGAATCCATGGTAACCGGCTTCGCGTCGATGTCCCTGACACCCCGTATAGTATCTATGTATATTGTATATCGTAGTGAACGCGACAGTACGCCAGTTTGAACTCAGGCTGTCAGCTTTTACTCAATTTCGCTAGTCTCAAAGCTGCCCAACGATTCTCCCAAAGTAGAAACGACGCTGTGATATGCTTTTATTACATTTTGAACTTTTTCTTTTATTTTATTTTATCACTAAGTGCGAGGTAACAAAAGGTCGAGTCAGACATTCAGTATCTGAAATTTGCTCTACTATAATTTATTAGAAAATAATAAATGTAGATATACCTATGTATAATATTTAGAGACCCTTCATATACTTAATATACAATATCAATTTTTTTAATTAGCGTAGCGTAACTAAGCGCATTATTTTATATTGTTGTCAGTTTATATATTGATAAATACAAATTATAACACAATTTTATTGTTTCATTGATTCACCCCAGTTACAAATTCGACAATGATTGTTTATTGAGGATAGCAAGCAAATTCTTAGAAGAGATGAAGTTTACGCTGGCGCATAGTGCGTTCGTCTTAAAATGATTCAATCGCCCATCAAAACAATTCCTTGTATGGTCTACTAGAGAATCAGGTATAGTCGCAACTTTTTAATTTAATTGCTAGTATGATTCACAGGTTTATATAGTTCCTGAGGTGATGTCAGAGCATTAATCAGTTAATAATAGGCATCTATCGCACTGGAATCTACTCGTAATAACGAAAGTGCCTCTTCCTCTAATCTAAGGACTGTCCCCTTTTCAGTGGAATACAGAATTAAGACAAACAAACAGACACCATATACAGTTAGGGCCGATTTTTCAATCCTCAGATAAAGAATCGAATAGTGTTTATTCCATAGATAGCGTGATTCTGGATTTTTCAACAGTCTGGTAGTCAGTATCGGACGGTTAAAGCCATTGATGTATTAATTTACATCAATGGTTAAAGCCCGTAACTGAGCAATAAAGTTAACTGTCACTTCAAGCCTCAGTTAGTACGTTATTCTAGGGAATAAATAATGTTTTGACGTTTGTTTTGTTTGGGGTTTTAAAAGTGCTTTACTTAAGCGGGTTTTCGTGCTCTTGTGTTGATGTTTTTGATTTAATTGACGATAGTTTTTTTCAATATTTTTAAATATCACTTTACTTACATTTTCTGGGCGACATTATTTTAACAATTTAAAACCATTAGGCTCAAGTGCTCAACTTTTAGTACCAAGTCGAAAACACCGTTAACACACAGAAAATTTGTTTGTAACTGATCCTTTTTAACTAAACCCATACCCACTTCTATCAAGATAAGTACAAAAAATAACAAAAAAAAAAAGGTCACCATTATTGCTGACCATCTGTGGATCTAAACAAAAGATAAGAAATCTCGTCAAAATGTCCAACATACGTTTTGTTTCTATTCTTGTCTAACACGTTGAATACTGTATCTGTGCACCTCGCTTGCACATGATAGTGTGAAGTTGGATAAGAAAGACCACGGATAACTATTCTTCAGTTATTATACGATTGAAAAATGTAAAATATTTATTCGCCTGATAAACAGCCAAATAATTTTATACGCTAGATAACTACTTATTCAACGATTTAACTGAGGATTGAAAAATCGGCCCTTAGTCGTATTCAATCATTCAGTTTACAATTCATACATTCATAGATAAATATTATATCATTTATGTTTAATAAAATTGACCTTAATAAATAATGATTATCCACCACACTTACACTTATATCTGATCTCAAATAATGTTAAGAATATATTTAAAAATTGTTGACTGTTACTTAATATTATTTTCTTTAAAAGATAAAAGATAATTTATTTGTCAAACATGTGTTTACATACAAATCGAGCATGCAAGATCTTAAATATAGGTAAAAAGTCCGTACATGTTTTGCCTGACGAGGCGTACAATATTTTATTTTTATTTTCATAACACAAATAATTCATTCATTCAGTGAACCAAAGACTAAAGACTGGTTCACTAACATTCATTATTAAATTTTATGAGAATAAAATAATCCTACAGAAATAATATTATAAAGTTCAAGTATGTTAAAAGGCATGTGTCATTAAGTCATTTATATTATAATAGCACTTGTCTGTTAATATATGTCGAATCTTCTTTTTAAATTGATTTGCTGTCATAGCTCTAAAGGACTGTGGTATTTTGTTGTATATTTTCGGGGCCATACAAAAAAAGCTTTTCCCCATGCGGGCAGTTTTTGCTGAGTGCAAGCAAAGTTGGCTATTGTCACGTCTGTTGCGCGGAAAAATGTCAGATTGTCGTGGAAAGAGTTGGGGGTTAGACTTTACAAACGATGCAACTTCAAAAATATATAGAGACGGTAAAGTTAATAATTTGTATTTTTTAAACAATGGTCTACGCCCTTCTGTTAATTTTAATTTGAACGTAGTCCGAATACACCTATTTTGGGCTTTAAATTATTATTAAAGGTCATGGCCCATTTAGTGTGAAAAATATACCCACGGCGTACAGAAATGAAATATGGCAGGAATCAAAGACAAATGATTATACTTTTCAATGGTAAGTGGCGCATCACTGTGGCTGATGGGGATCATGAAATAATAATAATAAAAAAATGTAATCTACCTAGTATGAAAACTTAACTTATAACTTGTGGTTTTAGGGAGGAGAAAATAAAATACATTTTTTTTTTATGTTTATTCAGCTTCATTAATATCTAAAATTTTTGTTTTGTTGTCCAAGAAAGCCGCAGGTGTCGGAATAATATAGAAACTCGGATAATAGCACAGATCACAACGACGAATGACGAAGGACTGCGAAGGGACTAGGGAGAGGTCGGGGAGGCGCCGCCGATGTTTTTCTACCTGCTGTGGGTCAGGCATGGCATTGTTATTGCGCGAGCGCAACAAAGCTGGTTATCAACTCGGGTAAGACAGAGACAGCAATATACCTGCGTGTTATTACCTGACCGAACGAGTTTGCTTTATGAGTGTGATGATGATATTTTTATTTAACAAAACAATGGCAAAGTAAGTCTGTTTGTTTCATTTTTAAGTCTAAACTACTGAACCGATTTTGATTAAACTGCCGTGTATATACACATATTAGATTACACATATTCTGCTATATACATATTAGATTTGGAGACGGAAATAGTATACTTTTTATCCCAGTGACATGTTTCCATGGGATAAAATAATTTACAGACGGGCGAAACTGCTGGTGCAGCTAATTATTATCCAATTTTTATTGGTCTACTGCAAGATCTCTCCATTGAATTTTTTTTTTCTTTTAACATATAATGAAAAGTGGGTTATACCTGCATTATTTACCACCATTTTCGTTTTTGTATAAAAACATTTTTGAACCGGGTCGGATTATGGGCCATGGCCTTTATTTTTTATTTTTATTAAGAATTTATTTTATACTTTTTGCTGTGCCCGACAGGGTCCGTAATTGTACCTTAGCTCTACACCTGTATACCTACATTATGGAATGCAAATAAAGATATGGATATGAATAAGTTTGTAGGTAAATCTTTTAAAGGTAGAATAGGTACTCTAGGAATAGGTCTTTCGGTTTTTGAGGGCCGTATTTAAATACAGTCAAAACCGTTTATAACGACTACTATGTTAAGTAAACAGAAATGCTGGGTCGTTAAAATGGCGTCGTTATTAATGGAAAACAGAAGGCAATAATGAGCAGTGGTCTGATAATTAGTATATATCGTGGTCAATATTTTTACACAAGTGACAAGGTTCATAAAACATGCCGTAACAATATTAATTTGAATCGGTGACAGGCATGTGCAACAGGCCAGTGCATACATATATGCGACCTCTTCCAATACGCCCCCTTAATATATTTACGCTGCGTATGATCACTTCTGTACTTGTCAGTACTCGGTACATAAAATTAAATAAATCACCAACACTTCTGCGGCCGACTGTACTACGCTGTACCCAAAAGTAGAATACAAAAACAGAAGAAATCTAACAAAATAAAGTATGCATAACGAAACTAAATTGAGAAAATTATCTATGCACATACACAAAGCACAAAAAAAAACATAAAACATCAAAACGTCTAACTTACTCATCGCATTCTAATAGAATAATTTGACAGGGATAAATCCTTTAAAAATTCTCTAAGCTTCGGGCTGTGAACACTTTTAGTTAAGATGTCCGCTATCATCCTATCAGTTGACATGTACCTTATTTCAACTTTGTTAGCTAGTACATATTCACGAATAAAATGATACTTGATATCTATATGCACGTGTTTCTGTGACGAATAAAATTATTTTTCTTTCTTTCTTTTATATGCTTTGTTCTATTATGCATCATTTTGTTAGCTGCAATTTTATGCGCCGACTGATTATCATTATAAATTACTACTGCTTTACTATCCACAGTTGTCAAACTGTTCAGTAAACTACGTAAATAAAGAGCTTCCTTCGAAGCTTGACTCAATCCTACGTACTCTGCCTCTGTGGAGGACAAGGATACTGTCGCTTGCTTCCTACTCTCCCATGACACTATATTTTTACCTATCTTGAAAATTAATCCTGTGAAAGATTTTCTATCAAGAGCCCCTCCCCAATCTGCATCAACATAGCCTCGTAAAGGCCCTCAAGCTTGCTTTGCCGTGTTACTGCACCGTCTACCAGGCGGAACTCCTCGCCCTACAAAGAGCGACATCGGAGGTGCTCAAGCGCAGTGAAACCACGTTCGGCATCATCAGCGACTCTATGGCGGCTCTTCAGTCGGTGATCAACGTCAGTTCCCCCCACCACTTGGCCGTGGAAACCAGAGACACCATACGACGCTGTAAGCTCCAGAACAAGAGTGTCTCCATGTTCTGGATCAAGGCCCACGCAGGTTTGGAGGGAAACGAGAGAGCCGACCAGCTCGCAAAGGAAGCCGCCCTGGGGTCGAAGAAGAAGCCGGACTACGATCCGTGTCCCGTATCATTCTTCAAGCGAAGAATCCGGTCGGAGACTCTTGACGAATGGAACGAGAGATATGAGTCGGGTGACACGGCCTCGGGCACTAAAAACTTCTTCCCTGACGCGGTGTCGGCATACAGTGTGGTACGAAAGATCATTGACCACGAGCATTACCACGCAAATCCTGACGGGACACGGTGGGTTCTCAGCATACCTGAAACGCTTCAAGTGTAAAATGAATCCATCGTGCGCCTGTGAGCCTGGCGTGGAAGAAACCGTACTGCACATATTGCTCGTGTGTCCGATCACCGCTAAAACGAGGTTCGAGATTGAGCAACAACTCACTGTTAAATTGATCGCCCAAAACTTACACGGTTTGATGAAAGGAAAGAAGAGAAGAATGTTTTTAGATTATTGCAGTGAAGTGGCATTATTGGTAATTAAAAGGAATAAGACGGTATAAGCAAATTGATACAAAATATATAATAAGTATATAGTTTATGTATCATAAAATAAGTATTAAAATTTATATATAAAGTACTAGCTGCCCGCCCCGGCTTCGCACGGTTAGCACTATGTACTTATCTACGGTGCAACTACCTACCTACCTACCCTACCTACCCTACCTGGGTTACCTACCCTACCTACCCTACCTACCCTACCTACCCTACCTACCCTACCTACCCTACCTACCCTACCTACCCTACCTACCCTACCTACCTACCCTACCTACCTACCTACCTACCCTACCTACCCTACCTACCTACCTACCCTACCTACCTACCTACCTACCTTAGGGGTATGAAAAATAGATGTTGGCCGATTCTCAGACCTACTCAATATGCTCACAAAATTTCATGAGAATCGGTCAAGCCGTTTCGGAGGAGTACGGGAACGAACATTGTGACACGAGAATTTTATATATAAGATATAAAAGATGTGTCATAAAGCTGAAAATAGACTTAAATTTGATACGGTCCGATAATAATATAAGATCCACATAGGAATAGTATATTAATAAATAGCATAGATATTGGTAGTATAACATAGTTTGGATAAGAAAAATTTGGGTAGATTGTTAAATTGATGTATTATGTATTGTTGTTGTTAATTGTCTCAGAGAAAGTAATCTTTCCTGTTTGATTGTTTTAAAGTAGCATGCAAAATTCTTGTACTAAAATATTAAAATTCATGGACTCCCAGACTGGCTCACCAGTGAGGCAGTCTAGGCGTCCATGAGGATTTCCAACTCCTACCAACCCAAAAAAAAAAAGAAACATTGCCTCGTAAGTCTAAATCTCCCGACTTCCTAAAAGTAAGACAAAGGTTAGACGTATACTTCAAATACCTTAAGACCCGTTTCGCCCATTTAAAGTGTATTTCGTCATAACACGAATTAAATTGATAAAGTACACTCACCGCATGTGCTATGTCTGGTCGCGTATTACAGGCTTAATAGTTTAGACAATCTATTATGCTTTGATATGGCAGATTTCTATGGGAATTTGTCGATCTTTCTAATTTCATACCGACTTCCATTGGGGTTGAAACTGGCTTAGCGTCTGTCATGTTAAAGTCATTCAAAATTTCCGAAATGAACTGTTGCTGATCGAGACAAATAACATCTTTATCTCTCCTCAGCATCATGCCTAAAACATGCCTAACCGCGCCTAAATCTTTCACTTTAAACTTATCAAGCAAATCGGTTTTTAATTTTTGCTTTTCTTGTTCACAATTTCCAAAAATAAAAAGGTCATCTACGTAAATAACAACAAATAACTTGTTATTGTTTTTAAGCTGCTTTTGATAGAAACACGGTTCTATTTTAGATTGTACAAAGCCTGAGTTCAACATTTCTTTGTCCAATTCCTTGAACCAAGCATTCGAATCTTGTTTCAATCCATACAAAGAACGCTGCAGCTTGCATACTTTGGTTTCTTGACCTTTGACTACTGCTCCTTTCGGTTGGAGCATGTAAGTGTCCTCTTTAACCTTGCCATATAAAAAGGCAGTCGTGACATCCCATTGGTCAATAAACCAACCGTATTCAACAGCTAGGGAGAACAACATTCGCAGAGTAGAGCTTCTAACTACTGGAGAATACGTCTCAGTATAGTCTACACCACGTACCTGTGTGAAACCTTTTGCTACTAATCTAGCCTTGTACTTCGTTACCTTGCCGTCGCTATCTCTCTTGATTTTGAACACCCATTTGCACTGGATAGGCTTCTTATCAGCTGGACGATCCACCAACGTCCAAGTTTGGTTCTCCTTTAGTGACATAAGTTCATCATCGATCGGTTTTTGCCATAAGTCACCATCGGGTCTCGCCAACGCTTCATGAATAGTCAATGGATCATCATCAAGATTGCTCTCCTTGGCATACATAACATTGCATCCGTACCGATCGACTTGTCTGCGTTCCGTTACAGGATACCTTCTTTCCGATTCAGGTATTGTGACTTCCTCTTCAGTCAATACGTCATTAAGCTCTTGCTCTGGTACTACAGGTTCAGGTTGTATCTCCTCCGATACTTCTACGTTCTCGTCTATAGCATCACGGTACATATCATCGTGAGCCCCCAAGGGTTCCGATCTGCTTGTAGATCTGTTGGGTAAACTGGCATAAACAGAATCTGTATTCAGGTTTAGGAGAACTTCCGACTTTTCCACGTTTTCTTATTGGAGAAAGACTTTTTCGAGAAATTTTACATCTCTTGCAGTTGTCACTTCACCTGTCTTAGGATTCACCAGACGATAACCTTTCTGACTATCTGGATATCCAATAAAAATCATCGGTTCCGTCTTCATATCTAGTTTCCGTTTCTTTTGTTTTGATATCAATCTGTACGCCAAACAACCAAAGATTTTCAGATGACTGACATCCACATCTTTTCCAGTCCAAAGCTTCTCTGGTACCGCATTGTTCAATGCTTTCGTGGGGCTTCTGTTCTTTAGGGAAACAACAGTATTAACAGCCTCGGCGGCCCAATACTTCTTGCTCAAGTTCGATTCCGACAGTAATGCCTGTATGTATGTATTCTTGCCTTTTCTATTATAATCGATCCGCTCATTCCAATTTTGTTCCGGCGTGTACGGTACAGTCGTCTGGTGTTTTATACCTGCAGATTTCAAAAATGATTAAAATTTACCATTACAGTACTCTGCGCCGTTGTCAGATCTCAGACATTTTTGTTTTTCAAAAAATAAACATGAGTCTTCCGAGTGAAATCGTCGATAAATAGAAGAACATACATCGAACCACCGAACGACGGCTCCTCGATTGGTCCGCAAACGTCGCTAAAAACCAGCTGTAAGACCTCGTTCCGTCTCGTAACTTGGTTTTTAAAGGGACTTTTGCAGGTCTTTCCTACGATACATGGAATACACGGCTCGCCTAAATCGGTACTCTTAAATTCCATACTGGTTACTAAAACTTTCATTTTATATAATGGGTGGGGGGTGTTAGTGTATGTGTGTTTCTATGTTTGTGAACGCACCCACGATACAGGAAGAAATTCTTAGTGTGGGGCAACGTTTAAAAAAAAAAAAACGCGATAATTGAGCTAATCTTTTATGCCAAATGTTCGAAATATTCTCATTTTGTTTTGACAGTTCATACGCTATTTTTATTTTCTGTCAACTCATAAATTCCGTCGACCTGAGGTCGACCTCTTGACATCTTGCAATAATTCGATTCTTTTAATGAATCATGCAAAGTCCATTGTCAAAATTCATGCAATAATTCTTCTTGGTCAAATCATTCACCGAAATAAGGTTCATGGATAACTCAGGAACATGTAAAACGTTATCTAAAATTATTTTTTCGTTTTCGCTGACTCATGACTCAGCATTTCCTCGTCCTTTCACCAATAATTTCTCGCCGTTTGTTACTGCGATCTTCATGTTGCCCTTTTCAGGTTGGTAAGGCAACAATTTGTTTTTATCGTGGGTCATATGATTTGAGCACCCACTGTCTAAATACCACTTATCTTCGTGTATCGTCTTCTTCGTATTCAGGCAGATATTCGTGGTTTTGATCCGCTCCTTCCATTCGGACGCCTTGTGTCCTTGCTTGTGGCACTTAAAACACTTGTAGACGAACTTCTGCTTACGATCGTTAGTTTTAGTGTTAGATCTTGCATCGTTCTGTACTTTACGTGTAACTAAGGCTTGTTCGTACTCTGTGTTCAACTTACTCTGTCTACTTCCTTCTTGTAACAATTTCGTTTTAATTTGCTCTAACGTGATCTGTCGGTCGATTCTGTAAAAATATTAACGTGAAGCTTAGGTGAAGTGAGCTGTCACTGCCACAGAATCGACTGGCAGGATGCTAGGGATTAACACTATTGACAGCTCACTTCACCTAAGTTTCACGGTGATATTTTTACAGAATCGAACGGCTGTTGTCCACTATTATCTACAGCCAAGATGAGAGGGCTGTACTTATCGGTTAGTCCACCCAGCAAAATCGATATGATCCAATCATCAGGAATATCAGTATCAATAATGGACAATTGTTGTGTCAGGAATGTAGTTTTGGATATGTAGCTTTCCATAGAATCGAAATTCTATAACTTACAGTTGAAAAGCTCTCGCTGAATATGTATACCTACGTCTTCCCCAACCCTTGTCTTCATACGCTTTCTGTAAGCTGGTCCAGGCTTCTTTCGCAGTCTTCGCATTGTAGACGTGGGTAAAACACTCTGATTCTAACAACAAACATATTGTCGTTCGTGCCTGCCTGTCCACGTCAGTGTTTGCTACATCTTTAGAAATTACTCCCCACCAGTTTCAGGCCAGTGCATACATTTAAGCGACCTCTTCCAATAGTTATAACCGGTATGCTGTTTAAAGCGAAGTCGTTATAAACGGTTTTGATGTAGATACTCAGGTTTAGTAAATTGTAATAGGTAAATAATTTCAATCTTATAGTCAAAGTTTCAAATTGCCAAGTGCATGGAATCCAGTTCTACAAGTCCGCCCGTAGTCTTAATTACTCCAAAAACCATGTGAGATCGTGATTTGCAATCTCATAGTGCGAAAAAGAAACGATCAAAACTACCAAATACTAGGCTACCCATTAATGCCTCTTGCCTTCAATGCTGGCACTACTCTGAATAGGACTTTTTTTTTACAGTTTTTATGAATTTTTATACTAAAGTCAATATTAGTACACATAATTTACTAAATGGCAGTATATTTTAACATTAAAATGTAAGTATCACAATATGATCGACTATTGCCCCGCCCTCTCGAACACTCAGTAGTATGTACTTAACAACATAATTATTACTAATATATACCTACTTACATTATTCAAAGTAGGTATCATTATCCTAACTATATTATACATGTGAAAGTGAGTTTGTTTGTTTGTTACGCTTTGACGCTAAAACGGCTGAACAGATTTGGATAAAATTTGGCACATGGATAGACCATGACCTGAGCCGTTTGGAGCTATACGTCCTGTAGAGCTTCATTTCTTCACCACACTAAATGTGATAGTGTAAGTAATATTAAAATAATACTGCTTTAGAGGTGGTGGTAGGCCCCTGCTTTTTTACAAGAGTTGCTCGTTATTTTCCTAAAACTAAAGACAAAATCATAAACAGACTGCCTTGAGAAGCAAACATAGGTAGGTAATCATTCCCTACATAGTTACGTATGGCAGGCATATTTATTAAATTATAACGTTTTTTATACTTTAGACTTTAGAGACGCTGGTGCGGCGCCTACTGGACAAATGAGACAGCTTATCTATTTAGGGGCTATTTATATTGAACGTGACATCTACATGACCTATTGATCTGAGCGAGTCTGTATGTGTAGATAAAGCAGCAAAGGTCACAGTTATCAATGGTTCGCTCGAGATTAATGATGACCTTACGCGTCATAACATACAAATATTCCCCAAAATATTAACATATTATAGGTATATTTTGAGTGAGTAGAGTAGAATGGGCACATTTGTCTTCATTTCTTAAAGTATTATTCGTTTTTGAAAAAAATAATACCCCTTTGAGATCCTACTAGCAAATAGGAATCCCCATAGAATATATAAATAACATGAGAAGTGGCATGGGGACGTGTCTGTGTCCGTGCGTCATGGTGACATGCCCATGGACAACATTGTGTATCACAGCGACTGTACTATTTTTAACCGACTTCCAAAAAGGAGGAGTTATTATGTTCGTCGCGTTTTTTTTGTATATATGTCCACCGATTTCTCCGCCAACTCGTGTTTATATGTATTGTCTCCTCTCTGTGGACCGATTTCGATTTTTTTTTTTTTGTATGAAAGGGTATGCGAATTGGTATTTATGCTATTATTGACTTTCTTTGGATAGTTTTTGAGTAAGCTTCAATAATAAACGGGAGAATTGATAACTTTCCGATTAAGTCAATCACTAGCGTATATGTAAAATAAATGGCTTTTGCACAGCACAACGATAGCGATCGATGTTTTCGTGTGAGTGAGTTGTACGGTGCATGGTACTCGTAAATGCACGCTGTGTTTGATGGGATAAGGTTTATAATTGATTGTGTAGTACGTTCTGATTTATAAAATTGCAAGTGTGAGCGCGACTTCGTATCTACAGGGTTACTGGTAATTCGACGTATATCCGGCAGGGGCTGATAAGGGGGCCAAAATGCAACAAGTTGAACCCCCCATATGTATGGCCGAAATTCAATAGTTTTCGAGATATTAGAATTTTAAGGGTTTTTCGATATTTACCCAAAATTTGACATTTAATTCCAAATAAAATAAAAACTACATATTTGAATGGGTACCATTAAAAATGATGTTGTAGCTGGCACTTCAATTAAGCTATGGACATAATTAAAACTACTTAATTTAACAAAATAATGAAAATAATGAGCGATATAAGAATAATATCTTACCAATATTTTCATTTTACGCTTCAAAAATGTTGTCTCGTCACAAAAATTTCTATGACATTAATCGTACAAGTAACTAAAACAACTTGCTTATCCTGTAAGCTTTCCAGAAAGCTATAAAAGTCGATTTTAAAATACATAATTCGTGCCAAGGCATGTGTTTGAATCGGCGCGGGGAGAGAAATTATCTGTGTTTTTAGTTAAGAAATTAACAAACAACAATACACGTCTCTACTAGTACCTAAAAAAAAATACATTTTATTATAATATATGCTTATCAATGAGCATTAGCTGACCATAAAATATTTTGTAAAACATTGTGTGTTCAGAGTCGTTTATATATAGCGGTTTCAAAATTAATAAGCAAAATTCCTATTAAAGCATAACCAATCTATGAAATATATTAAAAAGTGATTCGTAAACCTGTTGGTATTAACAATTAATTGGGATTCCCATAGATATAAGAAAGAAAAAGATAGCCCGGTGCACGTTGGTCCAAGCGCCCTACAAGCGCGGTCATAAATACCTTACTTTATTAAATTTATTAAGTCAATGGGATTTTTCTGAAGGGTAAATAATAAAAAATACTTCACTGATGTACATTACCTAATGCTTTATTTACATAATTTAATACTTACATTATATACAATAAACTGTACAATATGTACTGTTTAATATAAATTTAAATAGTCAATATTTGAGATTTATTCTCCCTCGTTCGGAAATACATCTGAATATGATTTAACGCTGTTCATGAAGGGGTTATCATTAAATATGTATTATTTTATATATTATATATATTATGTACAACAAAAGGCAAGAAAATTAAAACTACAATTTATTTACAAACGTCATCATAACCACAACTAAGTTAAATACGAGTAACTACAACAACCAACCTAATTTCAATTTAAACTAAATTCTTAATAAATCTAAAACCTGCCTCGACATAACGCTCTTTTTCTTACGGGGAAGTTTCCGAAGACCAGTAATGAATGGGTCTGAGCTGAGTAAAAGTCTGTTAAGTAAGTCCGTCGTATTCGTAAGTACTCGCGACATTTTTCTCGTGTGATCCCGTCTGAAAAATCTGAAAAATCTTTCCTGGGACGTCCGCGTTCGCAAGATGGCCCGGGCTGGTTCGCGTTTTCTTGAATGGACTTCTCATTACCCCTTACTAATTCGACACATTCAATTTCATTTAACCAATCTGAGTACTTATGCAAAAAAAATGATTTATTTGTAGAAACAATTTTCCAAAATCTATCAAGACTTTTACATAAATTGAGTACCTTCCTATCTAAGTTTCTAATGTCTACATTTTCGACCTCATCCAGTGAAGCTAGAATAGTTTCCAACACGTGTTGATGTTTCTGAGGAACAGTTCCAGTTATGGGACACCAAATCTCAAAGAAATGCATCTTTATTCTATCATAATTAGATAAAATGGGTGACATATTTATACTTTAGGGTAGCTTGTTTATCAGTAAATCATTATAGATAATTAAATTGGGGGTAATTGATGATGAAATTTTTCCATTTATGACCTAAGGCGGAACCACCGTGCGGTGGTTGAAAATGTATTGCAACCCAATGTCTCCACGGTCACCTTTTTCCCACCACCTCGCCACAACTACACATGTAGATCAGATAGATACGAAGTCGCGCTCACACTTGCAATAATACAGGGTTACTGGTAATTCGACGTATATCCGTCAGGGGCTGATAAGGGGGCCAAAATGCAAAAAATTGAACCCCCCATATGTATGGCCGAAATTCAATAGTTTTCGAGATATTAGAATTTTAATCTTGCTCGTGACGACTATTCTATTGGAACCATGTTAAATGGGTGACAACCTACAAACCATAAATGAAATTGACAATATTGAAATAGCGCGTACAATTGAATGTGATTGCTCTGAGATCTCTAAATACATTACAGTAAATAGAAATTACTTAACGATTGTCTCTCAGAATATTAGAAGCGTTTACAGTAACTTCGATGATTTCTCCCTTCTGTTATCTTCTTTTAAATTTCAAACTGACATCATAATTTTAACAGAGTGTCGACTAAACGATAACAAACCAATTCCTAAACTAAATAATTACCACTGTTTTGCTTCTACTCGACATTTAAACCAAAATGACGGAGTAGTAGCCTATGTTAAGGACACATTAAAACCAAAAGTAAAGGAAATAAAGTTGGCCCAAGCGTCCTGTCTCCAGGTAGATGTTCTGAATAACCATATTTTGTGTATATACCGCTCTCCATCAAACACAAACACTGACAATTTCATTGAATCTCTTTGCACTCACCTTGATACTATAACATCGCAAAAAAACATAGTTATAGCGGGAGATATAAACATTAATATTAGAACTAAAGACATAGAGACGCCACAGGACAGTAAAAATAGAGTGAATTATTTAAATATGTTGTCATTACATGGTATACTCCCTGGACATACATTACCCACTAGGGAAAGGAATTGCTTGGATCATTTTATGATAAAAATTAACAAAAAAAAAGGTGTCCGTATTTATCGCTATCCTTCATACCACTGTCACTGACCACTACACTACTTTTATGTCACTGCGTAAGCAAAAATACACACAAGTTGCAAATAAAACCACTACTCGTATAAATTTCGAGCAAGCTTTAAATCAAATACGTGAAAAAAAAATTGCGGAATTATTGTTCTGTGACGACCCCAATTTATTGACGGAGATACTCATTACTGAACTAACTGAAACAATTAATCTCAACACTACCACAGCTAAAATTCCAAACAGTAAACGTATAATTAAACCTTGGATAACCCCAGGCATACTTCGTTGTATTAAGAATCGGAATAAATTGCAAAAGACATTTAGAAGTGACCCACACAACGAAGTAAATAAAATAACATACAATCGGTATAGAAATCACTGCAACGGACTCATAAAAAAAATTAAAAGAAAACATGATCGAGAATTACTTGCTAAGTCAAAATCAAACAATAAATTGCTTTGGAAAAATATTAAAACAATAACCTACATAAATAAATCTAAAAGCCAAAACATTGAACTAACTAATATTAAATCAACCCCTATTGAATCGGCTAATTGTATTAATGATTATTTCGCAAATATTGGCAAACAGCTGGCCCAACAAATTCAACCTAGCGCAAATAATGACCCTAACTATGTACCTGATCGACTGTCAACACAAACTAATTCCTTTGTACTCTTGGACACAGAACTCAATGAAGTAGACAGAATCCTGATGAACCTAAAGTCGGATAGTGCCGCTGGCTGGGACAATATCCCCACAAGATTTTTAAAGCATATACGCGAGGAGGTTGTCCCAATTATAGCACATCTTGCAAATCTCTGTTTTAGAGATGGTGTTTTCCCAGCTTCCCTTAAAAAATCTATTATTACCCCGGTTCACAAGGGTGGGGACAGAGACGATCTCAACAACTATAGGCCGATATCTGTCCTTCCAGCTATATCGAAAATCTTGGAAAAATTAATAAATAGTAGACTTCTTAAATTCTTAGATAAATATAAAACACTATCCAAAACACAATTTGGTTTTAGGCAGAATATATCTACCGAAGACGCAGTTACCGCCTTAAACTCGCTAGTTACCAATCAACTCGATAAAAAAAAAAATGTTTAACCATCTTTCTGGATCTTAAAAAGGCATTTGACACCGTCTCTGTGCCAATCCTTGTGAACAAACTAGAAAACATTGGTGTAAGAGGAACTTCACTCAACCTGCTTAAAGATTATCTCTCTAACAGGATGCAAAGGGTTAAGCTGGGGCAATACGTTAGTGATGATGCAGAAGTGTTGTACGGCGTGCCTCAGGGTAGTGTTTTGGGACCCACACTCTTTTTAATATATATAAACGACCTCTGTAATATGAAAATTAATAACGCCAAAGTCTTTTCGTATGCAGATGACACTGCTGTCGTTTTCTCGGGGAGTTCCTGGGATGACGTACAGCAAAGTGCGTCATGTGGTATGGCCCAAATTTCTATATGGCTAAATAATAATCTACTGACGTTGAACACCTCAAAAACGAATTATATATGCTTTAGTATATGTAATCGCACACAACCAGATAGGGACCTCACAATTAAAGTTCACAAATGTGGTGACACTCAAAGCGAAACCTGTGACTGCCCTACCATCAATAAGGTCACCCAAACTAAATATTTGGGTGTCATGATTGACCAGAGATTATCTTGGTATCCTCACCTTGAGCAGGTCTCAAATAGGATTCGTAAACTCAGCTGGATTTTTAAAACACTGAGATATGTGGTTCCAAAAAATGCTACTGATACCGGAGACCCATTTGGAAATCTATTAAAGGATATTTATATTGCTTTAGTGCAGTCTGTTTTGGTGTACTGCATCCCAATTTGGGGAGGGGCAGCTAAATCCAAATTTATTACTGTGGAACGAGCTCAACGAGCCCTAATAAAAATCATGTTCTTTAAAAGGATTAGATTTCCCACCGAGAGTCTTTATCAGATAAGTGATTTGCTTTCGGTGAGAAAACTTTACATTGTTCAGACTATTTTGAAAAAACACAAAGAGCTGCCTTATGATACCGCTATCTTATCAAAAAGGAGGAAAGATGTTATAGCACCGATTCCTCAAACAAAAACCAGGTTTTGTAGCAGGCAATACGAGAAACAGTCATCTCAACTCTATAATAAAATAAATAAAGAAATATATGTCTACACCAAACAATTTCTAGAATGTAAAAAACTTGTAATCCAATGGATAAAACCACTATCATATGAGGACACTGAGGCCCTCCTGCAGCACACATCATAACTCACTCATTCATGCACACACTTACTCTCATGCACAACCTTTACAATTACACACATACAGGTCACACACACACACACATCCTACACTAACATACATCCCATAACACAGATCACATAATTATGCCCACCTCACCTCACATTACATACACAAAACGCACACTAAGTTATATTAAATCTAATTAAATCTAATCTAATCTAAGTCTTAAAATTGTAATTAATTATAAATAGTAAATAGTAAACAATGGCATTTCTTGTGTACATTATGTAAATTTAAGTTACGGAAGAGGGGAGTGTCCTAATACAGGCATTTACTTGCTTAAAGGGACACTTCTATCACTAGTATGTAGTACAATTTTGTTAAAGAAAATAAACTATTTGTATTTGTATTTGTATTTGTAAGGGTTTTTCGATATTTACTCAAAATTTGACATTTCATTCCAAATAAAATAAAAACTACATATTTGAATGGGTACCATTAAAAATGATGTTGTAGCTGGCACTTCAATTAAGCTATGGACATAATTAAAACTACTTAATTTAACAAAATAATGAAAATAATGAGCGATATAAGAATAATATCTTACCAATATTTTCATTTTACGCTTCAAAAATGTTGTCTCGTCACAAAAATTTCTATGACATTAATCGTACAAGTAACTAAAACAACTTGCTTATCCTGTAAGCTTTCCAGAAAGCTATAAAAGTCAATTTTAAAATACATAATTCGTGGCATGGCATGTGTTTGAACCGAAGCGGGGAGAGAAATTATCTGTGTTTTTAGTTTATGATCCTCGCTAAAACAACCGATTTTCCTGGCGAAATTCTTCGCGATGGGGCGGAGTGTGAGGGCAGGGTGTGCGGGCAGGGGAGTACACGGCGTCTGCTGCGCTCGCGTCGCCAGCGTTGCCAACTCAGCACTTAAAGTGCCAGATTTGGCACTATTTTCATGTGTCTAGCACTGAAATTTAAGAAACAGCACCTATCGCAAAATCTAGCACTAATTTTGATATGTTTGCTTACTCACAAAATGCAATAACAAAACGAAAATTAGTGTAGTCCTCTGCACTTCGGTAGGGGATTCCCGTAAACATAAAAATAAAAGCGATTATGGCGGACGGCGCGGACTCTGCTATATTTGTCTCTTTCTCATAAGATAACTCCTTCTTTGTCTTACCTTGCTTGTTTTTCATTCGTTTGTGTTTTTGATTTATTATGTCATAGTCTCTTTTGCGCTGCAGAATAATTACCTTATTATTCCTTTACTTACATAGATTTGTGTTTTATACGGTGACAGTGAGACGAAAATGGATGTTCCTTTAAGTAAAAAAGGTAGTTATGTTCAAAGTTATAGGAAAGAATGGGAGGACGATCCAAAACTCAAAAAATGGCTTAGGCCTGTTCTTGGGAAAAGCTCAAAAGCAATGTGTTCCTTGTGTAAAATAGAATTTAATGCAACAATATTTGAAATTAAACGGCATTCGGAATCAAAAAAAAGAATTGATAAAATGAAACCATTTTCTTCGGGGCAGACTACACTAATTGTTGAAAAAGTTGATACCGACGCAAACCCAGACATACATCACGCAGAGGGTCTATTATCAATGTTCGTTGCAGAACACACAGCTGTCATGCCGATCGACCACCTTAGCCAAGTGTGTGCAAAAGCTTTCGCAGACTCAAAAGCCGCCTGTAATATGAAGCTCCATCGTACAAAATGTGGTGAGATTTTAAAAAATGTTTTGGGGCCGCATTTTAAATCTGTCTTAAAACAGGACATTGGTGATAGTAAATATAGTCTCATAATTGACGAATCAACAGACATAACCGTACACAAGTACTTAGGCATCGTTATACGGTATTTCAGTTCTTCTATGAAGAAAATAACGTCGACGTTTTTAGCTTTGAGTCCACTAGAGACGTCCGATGCAAGAGGTATTGTAAATACTATTATTAAGACAGTGCAAGGTGAAATGGAGTTAAACCTTCAAAATTTAGTAGGATTGGGCACCGATAATGCCAGTGTCATGATTGGTATTAATAACGGCGTATATAAAATTATGAAAGAAGAATACGGTTTGCCACATTTAATTCTAGTTAAATGGGTTTGCCATTCACTCCAATTGGCCGTTTCTCACGCTTCAGAAGAAACTATCCCTCGTAACATCGAATTCCTCCTAAGGGAAACATTTAATTGGTTTTCCATGTCACCAAATCGACGTCAAGAATATGCAGACATATACGCAACTATAAATTGTGGACGACAACCACTGAAAATATTACAAAAATGTGCTACTAGATGGCTCTCAATCGAGCCAGCAGTGCAAAGAATTTTGGACCAGTGGTTGGAGCTGAAACTGTTTTTTGAGATTGCCAGAAGAAAAAATAACTGTTACACGGCTGAACTCTTATACGAAGCGTATTCTGATTTGCAAAATAAAGTTTATTTAATTTACATAAAATCAATACTTGGTCAGGTACAATCGGCGCTAAAAGCATTCGAAGGCGAAAATTCAGATCCAACAAGATTATTAGAAACTTTGATAAAATTGCTCGAGTCGTTTTGTGATAAAGTAGTGATCCCGGGAAGACGTCACTCTTTTAACATTTTTGAAGATAATGTTGCAGATTACCTGGATCCGTCTCCTTATCTTGGCTACAGTTTTGAGAACGCTATGCAATCCTTAGAAGATACCAAAAAGCAAGCATTAAGAAAACGTTGCGTAAATTTTACGGTAAAACTAATAAAACAATTGCAACAGCGGCTTCCTGAAAATGTAACCCTCCTGAAAGATATGAATGCCATGAGCGTCACTAACGCTTTAAAACCAAATAAAGGGCTCGTCGAAGTTGTGAAGTTAGCGGAACACTTTGTACAGAATCCAGAAACTATTGATAAAATTGTTGCCCAATGGAAAAGCCTAACTAGCAACACTTGGGAAAATGTGACTGATACAGTAAAATTTTGGGTTGAAGTGTCAGATTTTAAGGACGCAAGCAATGAAAATTCGTATAGCGAACTGGTTGTTTCGTTGGCTTTTACAGTGCTCACATTGCCACATTCAAATGCGGACGTTGAGAGGGTTTTTAGCGTAATGAACATCGTAAAAAATAAATTGAGGAACAAAATTAACTTGGACTCCCTAAATTCAATTATTCGTATACGAACTGGACTCAAACATTTGAACAAAACTTGTTATACATATGATATACCTCAAGATATCCTTAAAAAAATAGGCAAGAAAGATATGTACAAATTTAAATTTAAAAAGTCTGCTATAAGTGTAAATGAGCCACAGCCCTCCACTTCAACAGCTGTACAAGGAACCGCAGCAGAGACAGACGGTACAAGTAGTGAGGATGATGATTGGATTTAACGATAATAAGATTTTTAATATTACGATTTTTTTAAATTTTGATGGTCACATCCTCCAATTTAACTATATATTTTTTTTATTTTTGTTTAAATGTAACATAACATAACTTTGATATTAATGTCATGACAATTTGAAAATTAAAACTTTTTATTCTACACGTTATTTTTCTTATTTCATATATTTGGCACTATTGTTAAAATTTTATACCAATTTAGCACTTTTTGAGATGTTACTTCTTAGCACCCAACCGTGGCATTGAGTTGGCAACCCTGCGCGTCGCCTTCCTTAGTAAGTTTTGACTCTCCGCCGCGCAAGCATGTGTGTTGTTATCTTGCTACCAATCTCTCATCCCGTTAATTTGTTATCGATCATTATTGTTAATTCTTGTTTCTCTTGTTATTCTTTTTGTTATCAATGTTATTTCGGATAACATGGCTTCGTATCCTAATAACGAATACGCAGACATAATGTTTTGTTATGGTTTTGCCGATGGAAACGCGGCTGCGGCTCGGCGAGAATAACAACGCCGCTTTCCCGATCGTCGACTTCCCCACGTTACTGTTTTCGGGAGCACCTATCGACGATTGTCTGAAACTGGCAGTGTTCAAAGAGCACAATTCAACGCTGGCAGACCTCGACGGTACACGGCTGACGAAGAGGACACCATTCTTCAGTGTTTTATTGATGACCCAAACATCTCAACGAACATTGTTGCAAGACAGCTCGGTATGTCCCAGTGGAAAGTGTGGTCGGTAGTACATCTATCAGGTAGACACCCGTACCATTATCAACCTGTTCAAACATTGCACGAGGGAGATCCTGCCAGGCGACTCGAATTTTCTCGGTTTATGTTAAACGCTGACGCTGACCAGGAACATTTCCTAAGAAATATTTTGTGGACTGACGAGTCAAAGTTTGACCGGGATGGAATAACGAATTACCATAACTTACATTTTTGGGCACCTAAAGCAGGCAGGAATCCAAAAAAAAACTAAAAGAAACTGCGTCGCAAATGAGATTTTCCCTGAACGTATGGATGGGTGTCGTTGATAATTATTTGGTGGGCCCTCATTTCTTGCCCCAAAATTTGAACGGCGAAAATTACGAGGAGTTTTTGAGAAACAACCTAGACGATTTGTTGGCGGATGTTCCCGAAGAAATAAAAAACAACCTCATGTTTTAACATGATGGTTGCCCAGCACATTACCGGATTACTGTCAGACAGTGGCTAGACGAGAGATATCCAAACCGATGGATTGAGAGGGGAGGGCCAATTCCGTGGCCAGCACGAAGCCCTGATACTCTCCTCTGCCACACCACTTGATTTTTACGTTTGGGGTCATATGAAGGCATTAGTTTATGTGACCCCAATAAATTCAGTCGAAGAACTTCGACAGCGAATAATAAACGCGGCGCAAGAGATGAGAACAACGTTCACATCAAGAGTGACGAAAACCGAAGTTAGGAAGAGAATTCGAACCTGCATTCGTAATCGAGGGGCTCATTTTGAACAAGATGTGTAAAATTTGTAATAAAATTTGATGTACATTTTTTTATGCATTTTATTTCATACAAATACAAATGACCCTTTCTCTCCCCGCGCCGATTCAAACACATGCCTTGGCACGAATTATGTATTTTAAAATCGACTTTTATAGCTTTCTGGAAAGCTTACAGAATAAGCAAGTTGTTTTAGTTATTTGTACGATTAATGTCATAGAATTTTTTGTGACGAGACAACATTTTTGAAGCGTAAAATGAAAATATTGGTAAGATATTATTCTTATATCACTCATTATTTTCATTATTTTGTTAAATTAAGTAGTTTTAAATATGTCCATAGCTTAATTGAAGTGCCAGCTACAACATCATTTTTAATGGTACCTATTCAAATATGTAGTTTTTTTTTTATTTGGAATGAAATGTCAAATTTTGAGTAAATATCGAAAAACCCTTACAAATACAAATACAAATACAAATAGTTTATTTTCTTTAACAAAATTGTACTACATACTAGTGATAGAAGTGTCCCTTTAAGCAAGTAAATGCCTGTATTAGGACACTCCCCTCTTCCGTAACTTAAATTTACATAATGTACACAAGAAATGCCATTGTTTACTATTTACTATTTATAATTAATTACAATTTTAAGACTTAGATTAGATTAGATTTAATTAGATTTAATATAACTTAGTGTGCGTTTTGTGTATGTAATGTGAGGTGAGGTGGGCATAATTATGTGATCTGTGTTATGGGATGTATGTTAGTGTAGGATGTGTGTGTGTGTGTGACCTGTATGTGTGTAATTGTAAAGGTTGTGCATGAGAGTAAGTGTGTGCATGAATGAGTGAGTTATGATGTGTGCTGCAGGAGGGCCTCAGTGTCCTCATATGATAGTGGTTTTATCCATTGGATTACAAGTTTTTTACATTCTAGAAATTGTTTGGTGTAGACATATATTTCTTTATTTATTTTATTATAGAGTTGAGATGACTGTTTCTCGTATTGCCTGCTACAAAACCTGGTTTTTGTTTGAGGAATCGGTGCTATAACATCTTTCCTCCTTTTTGATAAGATAGCGGTATCATAAGGCAGCTCTTTGTGTTTTTTCAAAATAGTCTGAACAATGTAAAGTTTTCTCACCGAAAGCAAATCACTTATCTGATAAAGACTCTCGGTGGGAAATCTAATCCTTTTAAAGAACATGATTTTTATTAGGGCTCGTTGAGCTCGTTCCACAGTAATAAATTTGGATTTAGCTGCCCCTCCCCAAATTGGGATGCAGTACACCAAAACAGACTGCACTAAAGCAATATAAATATCCTTTAATAGATTTCCAAATGGGTCTCCGGTATCAGTAGCATTTTTTGGAACCACATATCTCAGTGTTTTAAAAATCCAGCTGAGTTTACGAATCCTATTTGAGACCTGCTCAAGGTGAGGATACCAAGATAATCTCTGGTCAATCATGACACCCAAATATTTAGTTTGGGTGACCTTATTGATGGTAGGGCAGTCACAGGTTTCGCTTTGAGTGTCACCACATTTGTGAACTTTAATTGTGAGGTCCCTATCTGGTTGTGTGCGATTACATATACTAAAGCATATATAATTCGTTTTTGAGGTGTTCAACGTCAGTAGATTATTATTTAGCCATATAGAAATTTGGGCCATACCACATGACGCACTTTGCTGTACGTCATCCCAGGAACTCCCCGAGAAAACGACAGCAGTGTCATCTGCATACGAAAAGACTTTGGCGTTATTAATTTTCATATTACAGAGGTCGTTTATATATATTAAAAAGAGTGTGGGTCCCAAAACACTACCCTGAGGCACGCCGTACAACACTTCTGCATCATCACTAACGTATTGCCCCAGCTTAACCCTTTGCATCCTGTTAGAGAGATAATCTTTAAGCAGGTTGAGTGAAGTTCCTCTTACACCAATGTTTTCTAGTTTGTTCACAAGGATTGGCACAGAGACGGTGTCAAATGCCTTTTTAAGATCCAGAAAGATGGTTAAACATTTTTTTTTTTATCGAGTTGATTGGTAACTAGCGAGTTTAAGGCGGTAACTGCGTCTTCGGTAGATATATTCTGCCTAAAACCAAATTGTGTTTTGGATAGTGTTTTATATTTATCTAAGAATTTAAGAAGTCTACTATTTATTAATTTTTCCAAGATTTTCGATATAGCTGGAAGGACAGATATCGGCCTATAGTTGTTGAGATCGTCTCTGTCCCCACCCTTGTGAACCGGGGTAATAATAGATTTTTTAAGGGAAGCTGGGAAAACACCATCTCTAAAACAGAGATTTGCAAGATGTGCTATAATTGGGACAACCTCCTCGCGTATATGCTTTAAAAATCTTGTGGGGATATTGTCCCAGCCAGCGGCACTATCCGACTTTAGGTTCATCAGGATTCTGTCTACTTCATTGAGTTCTGTGTCCAAGAGTACAAAGGAATTAGTTTGTGTTGACAGTCGATCAGGTACATAGTTAGGGTCATTATTTGCGCTAGGTTGAATTTGTTGGGCCAGCTGTTTGCCAATATTTGCGAAATAATCATTAATACAATTAGCCGATTCAATAGGGGTTGATTTAATATTAGTTAGTTCAATGTTTTGGCTTTTAGATTTATTTATGTAGGTTATTGTTTTAATATTTTTCCAAAGCAATTTATTGTTTGATTTTGACTTAGCAAGTAATTCTCGATCATGTTTTCTTTTAATTTTTTTTATGAGTCCGTTGCAGTGATTTCTATACCGATTGTATGTTATTTTATTTACTTCGTTGTGTGGGTCACTTCTAAATGTCTTTTGCAATTTATTCCGATTCTTAATACAACGAAGTATGCCTGGGGTTATCCAAGGTTTAATTATACGTTTACTGTTTGGAATTTTAGCTGTGGTAGTGTTGAGATTAATTGTTTCAGTTAGTTCAGTAATGAGTATCTCCGTCAATAAATTGGGGTCGTCACAGAACAATAATTCCGCAATTTTTTTTTCACGTATTTGATTTAAAGCTTGCTCGAAATTTATACGAGTAGTGGTTTTATTTGCAACTTGTGTGTATTTTTGCTTACGCAGTGACATAAAAGTAGTGTAGTGGTCAGTGACAGTGGTATGAAGGATAGCGATAAATACGGACACCTTTTTTTTTGTTAATTTTTATCATAAAATGATCCAAGCAATTCCTTTCCCTAGTGGGTAATGTATGTCCAGGGAGTATACCATGTAATGACAACATATTTAAATAATTCACTCTATTTTTACTGTCCTGTGGCGTCTCTATGTCTTTAGTTCTAATATTAATGTTTATATCTCCCGCTATAACTATGTTTTTTTGCGATGTTATAGTATCAAGGTGAGTGCAAAGAGATTCAATGAAATTGTCAGTGTTTGTGTTTGATGGAGAGCGGTATATACACAAAATATGGTTATTCAGAACATCTACCTGGAGACAGGACGCTTGGGCCAACTTTATTTCCTTTACTTTTGGTTTTAATGTGTCCTTAACATAGGCTACTACTCCGTCATTTTGGTTTAAATGTCGAGTAGAAGCAAAACAGTGGTAATTATTTAGTTTAGGAATTGGTTTGTTATCGTTTAGTCGACACTCTGTTAAAATTATGATGTCAGTTTGAAATTTAAAAGAAGATAACAGAAGGGAGAAATCATCGAAGTTACTGTAAACGCTTCTAATATTCTGAGAGACAATCGTTAAGTAATTTCTATTTACTGTAATGTATTTAGAGATCTCAGAGCAATCACATTCAATTGTACGCGCTATTTCAATATTGTCAATTTCATTTATGGTTTGTAGGTTGTCACCCATTTAACATGGTTCCAATAGAATAGTCGTCACGAGCAAGATTAAAATTCTAATATCTCGAAAACTATTGAATTTCGGCCATACATATGGGGGGTTCAATTTTTTGCATTTTGGCCCCCTTATCAGCCCCTGACGGATATACGTCGAATTACCAGTAACCCTGTATTATTGCAAGTGTGAGCGCGACTTCGTATCTATCTGATCTACATGTGTAGTTGTGGCGAGGTGGTGGGAAAAAGGTGACCGTGGAGACATTGGGTTGCAATACATTTTCAACCACCGCACGGTGGTTCCGCCTTAGGTCATAAATGGAAAAATTTCATCATCAATTACCCCCAATTTAATTATCTATAATGATTTACTGATAAACAAGCTACCCTAAAGTATAAATATGTCACCCATTTTATCTAATTATGATAGAATAAAGATGCATTTCTTTGAGATTTGGTGTCCCATAACTGGAACTGTTCCTCAGAAACATCAACACGTGTTGGAAACTATTCTAGCTTCACTGGATGAGGTCGAAAATGTAGACATTAGAAACTTAGATAGGAAGGTACTCAATTTATGTAAAAGTCTTGATAGATTTTGGAAAATTGTTTCTACAAATAAATCATTTTTTTTGCATAAGTACTCAGATTGGTTAAATGAAATTGAATGTGTCGAATTAGTAAGGGGTAATGAGAAGTCCATTCAAGAAAACGCGAACCAGCCCGGGCCATCTTGCGAACGCGGACGTCCCAGGAAAGATTTTTCAGATTTTTCAGACGGGATCACACGAGAAAAATGTCGCGAGTACTTACGAATACGACGGACTTACTTAACAGACTTTTACTCAGCTCAGACCCATTCATTACTGGTCTTCGGAAACTTCCCCGTAAGAAAAAGAGCGTTATGTCGAGGCAGGTTTTAGATTTATTAAGAATTTAGTTTAAATTGAAATTAGGTTGGTTGTTGTAGTTACTCGTATTTAACTTAGTTGTGGTTATGATGACGTTTGTAAATAAATTGTAGTTTTAATTTTCTTGCCTTTTGTTGTACATAATATATATAATATATAAAATAATACATATTTAATGATAACCCCTTCATGAACAGCGTTAAATCATATTCAGATGTATTTCCGAACGAGGGAGAATAAATCTCAAATATTGACTATTTAAATTTATATTAAACAGTACATATTGTACAGTTTATTGTATATAATGTAAGTATTAAATTATGTAAATAAAGCATTAGGTAATGTACATCAGTGAAGTATTTTTTATTATTTACCCTTCAGAAAAAATCCCATTGACTTAATAAATTTAATAAAGTAAGGTATTTATGACCGCGCTTGTAGGGCGCTTGGACCAACGTGCACCGGGCTATCTTTTTCTTTCTTATATCTATGGGAATCCCAATTAATTGTTAATACCAACAGGTTTACGAATCACTTTTTAATATATTTCATAGATTGGTTATGCTTTAATAGGAATTTTGCTTATTAATTTTGAAACCGCTATATATAAACGACTCTGAACACACAATGTTTTACAAAATATTTTATGGTCAGCTAATGCTCATTGATAAGCATATATTATAATAAAATGTATTTTTTTTTAGGTACTAGTAGAGACGTGTATTGTTGTTTGTTAATTTCTTAGTAGCAGCTCGGAGTCTGGAATTGTGCCCGGTTGATGGCAATAGGCTCGCCCACTATTACATGGGACTTAAACATAATTGTCGAAATGTGGGTGTACTATAGGTACACCTCTGCCTAACCCTTCGGGGAAATACAGGTGTGATGTTATGTTGTATTAAATATAATAATGTGGTTAAACTTGATTTTAGTTGTGTGGTCAAACAACATTCGTAGTCCTGTTTTTGTTATGGGTGCCGTTACTATCCTCACCCCGTTTATACTTAGACTTGAAACAACACAACTGTTCGTATTACCTAGTAATTAAGAAATACTACGGGCACAAGTTTTTTTACTAAGTACTTAAGTAATTCCTTAGAAATAAAGTGCAAGGTAAAATAACTTTACGTTTTCCTTTTGAATGATTAAAAAACAAGAACTGTAATCGGTTGAATGCCAGTGCCGACATCCGTTTGACTTTGAACAGTACAGAACAGCGGATTCAGGAGTTAGTAAAGAGTATGTAGGCACAAAAATCGCATTAAAATAGTTCTACTTAGTAGGTATACAATACTTATACCTATTTCCGTAATATAAAATTTTCGCAAAAAAATCGCGCGCTGCTCTAATAAAACAATGTCTAAGAAAACTTCACGGTAGAACAATTACCGGTGTGGCGTCGCGCCAGTCTGCACGAGACTTTATTCAATTACATTTACTGTAAGTACCTATATAACGTCCAAAAATTTGGTGGTCCATGGCAAGACCGAAATTTTGTCAAATGGTCCCTTATCACTAAAAGGTTAAGAACCACTGCATTAAAAGTTCTGTTTGAAACTAAAATCTTAAGAATATAAGGTATAAGTAATTAGGTATTCCATCCACAACAACGGTACAATAAACAATGAAAGAAAACCCTGCGCACTATCAATATGTATAATGAACATACTTACTATTTTTATAAAACTGTATATCAATGTTAAAAACCCATTTAGGAGTAGGTACAATTATGCAGTACTGTGGGTATTCCAACTGTACCTATGTATTTGGTTGATGTAACTTAGTAAGTATGGGAAACTGGCCCTATCAAGAATAACGAACAGTTTCCAGGAAAATATTCCGACTTGAATGCTGGAAACCCACCACAAATGATAATTAAATTTAATCTGTAAGTTAGTTGCAATTTACTATAGCATGGGGGTTTAACAAACGAGGAGTTCGGAAAATATCAGTTATTGGACATATTTTGTTGGTTACCGGCAAGCGATTAGCCTACTTCGCTTAATTACCTATCACCTTAATGGCAGATGCATAATAATATTTATTTATTGTGAAACATAATTGACCTAGATTTACCTGTTCCAGCAGAAATTTATTTTAAAGTCTATTCAAATCCTATTTTTTTTTACATTTTTTAATGCTTTACTTATTTTATCTAACAATTTATTATTTTATGTTGAGATTTTTGGTGGAATCGATCGCAAACATAAAACTCGCCTTCGACAATGCCGGAAGTGACGTAAAAACACAATTGAATAAAAATCTATTCTTTGCAAAGTGCTTGAAATCGACTCCACCCATTTTCCATAGACCTCATACGCCATGCCGCAATACATATTGCAAGTTGACAGGCGGCAGTTTGCGGTAAGTTAGCCATCGTGGACGGTCAACAGCTTTTATTAGGTATAAAACCATGTTTTAAAACACTGTAAAACAAACTAAAATAGTGTTTTTGTCGCTATAAGTAGTTTCCGGTTTCTTTTAAATTTTTTGTAAATATTTGTAACCGTGAACAAAAAATATTTAAAAAATAAAAATGCTTTGATTTTAAAACCAACGCATATACTCGTACTAATAAATCTTGTTAAAATATAAGTCAGATTTTATTTTCACGGTTTAGAATGTTTATAAATGTCCTCCGCGAGGGCTCCCGGCATCCCATAAAATTCAATTCAAAAGTCATTTATTCAAACTAGGCTGAGTATCGGCACTTTTCGAACGCCTAAATTACATCTCAAGTAGCATTTTGTTATCTTTAATAGTGGATACACATTTAGTTCACTGGTGATCTCTAAGTATTAAGATTGGTCACACGTGGTTCATTGGCTTTATTAAAGTGAACAAATCCACTTATATATCTGTATACGGCATTTAAAGGAGTTTAAAATTGGCCTATTAAGTAAAGGGAAATAATAAAGCTTCCGAAAAACAAATTAACTTCCAGCGATTGGTTGACTGTAATACTATCTAAGCTGTGTTAAAATTAATTAAGTACCAAAATAAAAACCGGCCAAGTGCGTGTCGGACCACGCACAATTAAGCGTTCCGTAGTTGGGATGAATTTATCCCAAGAACAAACTTAACATTGTAGTTGAAAAACATGTTTTCCCATACGGAATGTATGGGAGATCATGTTTTTCAAACCGCAAATTTAAGTTGGTCGATTATTACTCGTTAACCTGTAAAGCCTACTTAGCTCTGATAGTTTTCCTTTTAATTTCGTTATATATACTACTGCTGTGAATTTTTTCACAAGTCCAAGTACAACCATTTAGCTAGAAGGGGGGGGGGGGGGGACACACACACACACTTGTCTCTAACAAAAAAATTCAGTTAAAACCTTAATATTTCGCAAAAGAATCCCTGAATCCAAAAATGGTTTTGACAAACTCACAAAAATTTTAAGACCTTTCTAACGATACCCCACAACATGGGGTAGATGAGGAAAAAAAAAGAGCATCCCCACTTTACGTGTAGGGGAGGTACCCTAAAAAAAATATTTTTCTTGATTTTATTTTACCACATTGTCGGCACGATTAATATGTACACACATGCCAAATTACAGCTTTCTAGTAATAACCGTCTCTGAGCTAAACCGTGGACAGACAGACAGACAGACAGACGGACATGGCGAAACTATAAGGGTTCCTTGTTTACTACGGAACCCTAAAAATTACCAAACTTCCGAAAAAAATACTAAGTTTCCGAAACATATGTTCTGCTAAAATAAACGTTTTCGTAAGCTCTATAGAAACCAGCTTAATTTCTACTATTGGATAAAGAATAACTTTTTTAACTCTAAATTTTAATGAAAATACTAAGTACCTACCGGTTGTAGCGTTCGGGTCCAGAGATAATTTTACTGAAAGAAGACATTATTTGAATTTTAAAAAGAATATAAACTGCATTCATAGATATTTAAATAATTACATGGTTGAACCGGGAATCGAACCCGTTACATGAGAAAAATAAACACCCTGTAGCTTTATCATACCGATCGAAAGGCTTCACCATAAGGATAATTTTTTGCTAAATAACGTAGTTTCACAAAATAAAAGGAAGACCATGAATTTTAACATTACAATAATCAAAAGAGTGCGACTTTGTATTCAACAGGAAGGAACTCATTTTGAGCATTTGATAAATTTTAATTGATTCATTTTGTATTAAAAATGTTAAAATTCATGGTCTTCCTTTTATTTTTGAGACTATGATATTTAGCAAAAAATAATCCTCATGATGAAGCCTTTCGATCGGTATGATAAAGCTACAGAGTGATTATTTTTCTCGTGTAACTGGTTCGATTTCCGGTTCAACCATATAATTATTTATATCTATGAATGCAGTTTAATTGATTTTTAAATTCAAATAATGTCTTCTTTCAGTAAAAGGTTCCATCTACAATATTCAAGGTACTTTCCCTCCATGTGGCATATCCGTGGGACGCCCAGTATACTCTAAGGATTCTGATGCCATAAAACACAAATATGAAAAATTGCTTTGCTCGTCTCTGCTTATTTAGACAGATTTTTTTGTTAAAAAGGCATTATTCCTGAGGCGCGTGAAATTTTCAACTGTAATTATGTACATTCTTTACAATAAATTTAAATTACCCACAATATTAACATAATAGAATATAATAAACACAAGTACCAGTAATAATAAAATCGCATTTTTTATATAGTTGTTACCGGCCAAACCCGATTTTCGGATGAACTAGTTTCGCCTAGGCCAAACCAGTTTTCTCTACACGCGATAGGACAAACCAGTATCGCCTAGGCCAAACTTGTTCATCCTGTTACCGAGAGGATAAACCAGTTTTGCCTAGGTCGAATCGGTTTATTCTAGTTAGAATTTACATGCTTTAGGATAAACTGGTACGTCCTAGTCTGAATTTATTTTACCTAGTCGGAACGCATGTCGCTGCCTGTATGAACCCCGAATCCTCGAATCATCTCTGGCTCGCCCCTCGCGGCCCTCAACCCTTCTTCGCGGTTGAACAAGTAGAAGACGCGGAAAAGTTGGAAAAAAGAACATTATTACAAAAAAGAAGACTGAAACGATTTGCTGTTTGTGTGTGAAGGGAATATAAAATACTTTCTTCCAGCTGATGAACTTTATGATGTGATTGACGCAGGTCATGTTAGTGATAGAATGTTAGCCGAGACATCAAAAAATGATAGGCCTCTATTTATCAATGTGTGATGTTTGTCAACAAAAGAAGACAAAAAAGAAAAGAGGGCTAGTTTCAAAGCGAATTCTTCATTCGGAAATGAATAGCAGATGCCTTACTCTTTTTTCCAACTCTTCCGCGTCTTCTACTTGTTCAACCGCGAAGAAGGGTTGAGGGGCGCGAGGGGCGAGCCAGAGATGATTCGGAATTCGGGGTTCATACAGGCAGCGACATGCGTTCCGACTAAGTAAAATAAGTTCAGACTAGGACGTACCAGTTTATCCTAAAGCATGTATATTCTAACTAGGATAAACCGATTCGACCTAGGCTAAACTGGTTTATCCTATCGGTAACAGGATGAAAGAGTTTGGCCTAGGCTATACTGGTTTGTCCTATCGCGTGTAGGGAAAACTGGTTTGGCCTAGGCGAAACTAGTTCATCATAAAATCGGGTTTGGCCGGTAACATAGTCACTCGCATGACACGACATAAAAATAAATATTTATTACAAAATGTAGTAAGTAGCTACTCTAGTGATAATTTGAAGATAAAGCGGCCTACTAGCAGTTTTTAGGGTACACTTGTGATTTTTAATTACTATAGAGGCGGTATAATTGATCCCTCGTTACTTCTATAGCTCTCTTATCTGTATGAAGAACCACAAGGAATCTTAAATAGAGCCGTTGACCACTGCTCTCCCTTAAACTGACATTAAAGTGCTAATATTCTGCTACTGTGTAACTTTTGTGAACTTAAGGCTAAACAATTTGTGCCCAAACCGTATAAAGGCAGTATATCATGCTATAGAGCTCTCATATAGCTTACTTAGACTACTAAAATAATAAATGTGTACCTACCATTTGTCAACCGCTATAGTAACCCCAACGCTACTTGGGATAAGACAGTCCCCCAAAACGCCCTTCCTTCACCACTTCCTAATACTTTAGCTGGGAAGAAGTGGCGCAACAAATTCCCCAGCAGAAATATATGCGTTTCGGTGAACCCTCAAGGAGGGCTCCCGGCACTGAATGTGTTAATAAGATTGATAACGGACCTTACAGCATTAGCAAACATAAGTTGCGCTCATTTGTTTACCAGCTACAGCGTGATCACATGGTAACCATCATGAAAATAGTTTGTTTAACCGTGGTTAGGTACATAAAACCTTACCTCTTCAATTTGTTCAGTGTAAAAACCCCACATACCCATAATAGGGTAAATTATAATTAGATTACAAAGCGATGTCCTACGCAAATAGCCAGCAATTTGTTGGATATCATACCAATATGGTGGTAGGTGGAGTTTCTTGCCCATTCTTCTCCATAGGAACCTACTACGCTTTGGAATGGGCAACTAGCTTCATCTTTCTGACTGACCGACCCCTTGACAATTCAAAAATGCCTGTAATTGGTTTATTGAAATAAATGCTTTGAGTTTGAGTAATTATATACTGTGCAGTGATGGCCCAGTGGTAACGGCCGCGACTAACGAGTTGTAGGTCTTAGGTTCGAACCCAGACTGCTTTGTGTAGGTAAATTATTTCATCAACACTGCTCTAAAAACGAGGAAGGAAAACATCGTTAGGAAACCGGCATGTTCTAGAACCAAAAATTCGAAGACATGTCACATCTACCAACCCGCACTCGGCTCGCGTGGTAGATTACAGGCCACTTCCTCTCACTGAGAGGAGACCTGTATCCCACCAGTGGGAACATTACAGACTGATTATGTATGTTATGTTAATTATATACTAGCACGTGAACAGAGATTTTATCGCGTTACTTGAAAATTGTCCGCTGCCGTTATAAGAGCGCCATGTGAACGTTTTTGACTTGATTAATATAAGCATCTTGACCAATTTTACTTTAGAATGACAATGTGGCGGCATCTACGCCACATGCGAATTACGCATCACACAGACGTAACGCAAAAATCCTGCATCGCGCAAGTAAGTATGATTACCGTGCGACGGGTATATATACAACGTCCCGATATCAATCGTCGGCAGTTGCCCACTACACCCGTCTGGTCGGAGAAACACAAAAACAACTCATACCTCTATAACATTAATAGTTTTGAAAGTTTTTATTACTTTACATGATTACACAAATTCAGGATCACCATTCCGCAAGACCCATGGTCTGTCAGATATGTTATTGCAGGAAATTACTTACGGTGTTCTGAAATAATGGGTGATTGGTAATTATAGTGACGATACTTCAACACGTGACCGTGTTGAAGTATCGTCACTACCCAAACCTAAAATCGCGAAAAAAAATCTGCTATTCCCTACATTTATGTTCGAATAACTCGTCAAAATGTAAGAAACAGCAGTTTTTTTTTTGCGATTTTACGTTTGTCCCATACTAAAAGTTGTTCATAATGATGAGTGAAGTCGCGTCACTAATCACCAGTCACCCTATACATATATCTACTGGAACAGTTATGTTAAACTCACTCTTGTCTTATCTTATCCTGTTGTCTTCATAAATATGTCTAAATATTGCATTTGGGATTTCCAATTTTTTAAGTTATCGTTATTTAACCCAATTCAGTCATATTTTAATTTTTTTCATATTTTTTTTTTTAGATAAAAATTATCTATAAACTGTTATTATGAAGACAATGATAACCCGCCAAACCAACGGTTCTGATAAAATATTAAAAGAGCTCATTTACCTAATCGTAAAATAGAATTGATTGATGTTTTCGTGGCATCTGAAATAAGTACTTACTTACCTATTTAATTAAATTACGGCTTTTTAATTAATAATTTGAGTTAATCGTTTTTTCTGTAAGGTGGGTTCTAGAAACAACTAAATACTTGTAAAAAACTTTTAAAACATGTTTTTTTTTCCTCTTTATAGTTGTGGTAGGTACACACGGCTACACATCAAGCTATACATTTCTAGTTTACGCTGGTCTCGCATTGTATAGGATTTCTGTATATTGCGAGGTCAGCTTATACTGGTCATGTATAGCTTGATGTGTAGCCCTGTGTACCTACCCCACAAAAAATCGAATACTGAATGGTCTCTCACAAAGTAAGGTCCTTGTTCATGCACTAATAGTCAAATATAAGTACATAACTAGTGTAGAGAAAATAAGTCTTATATATATAGATATATATGACGCCGCGAAGGCATCAACCTGTAAAGATTATAACATAATCCTATGCGTAGCCATAGTGCTATGCTGTCACAAGCATTAATCAAGGTATCAGTACGTCCTTTGAGATCAGACGCCATCTATTGCCAAACCTGTGAACTCAGTCCTGTGGTAGTCGATATCACTGATAGTGAAATTTTAAACTAATTTCGATGTTAGAGCCAAAACTATAGTTGAAATTAAAAGAGAACATTTAATTAAAGATTTTTGGGTTTTTAGCCATATTGACAAGTGGTCATTTGATAGTAAATTTGTTTATGGCAAAGCGCTACCTAGGCCGCTTTCCGAATAAGAACGTAATCGCTCACAGCGCTGACATCAATAATTGGCGTTCCGAGTTAGATATCACGATTATGACAGCTGAGGGCTGTCAACAATTCGGAACGATCGTGAACGCTCTCACGGTGCTCGCTCAACGTCAAAACTTGCCTATCAGATTTCTTTGTGTTTAAACTACACATTTCTTCTTCTTCGTTAGTTAGGTGGCCACGGTAGCCAGAAGCACAATTTCGAAGATGCCACGTTTGTCTTAAGTTATGATGCGACTCAAAACAAAACAGCACAACTGTCATCTTTGACAGCGCTCACGGTGATATTAGTAAAAGGCATGGTCGGCGTTATCGCAAGATGGCGCATGTCATGACGTCATCTATGACGATTCACAATACATCGTTAGCGCGCTCAGGCTTATTCGGTACGGCCGTTAGCACGCTCAAATCGATTATATCGTAACTCGGAATGCAGTCTTAAGTGACACAACTTTGGGCACGTCACTATTGTGGCGATAAGTCCCCTCTTTGAGGAGTGGCTAGAGAGGCGCCACGGCGTCCTCACCTTCCGCCTGACGCAGGTCCTCACCGGACACGGTTGTTTCGGGAGGTTCCTGTTCCGCATAAGGCGGGAGGAAACGCCCGGGTGTCACCACTGTGTGGATTGCCCGGAGGACACGGTGGAGCATACGGTGGAGGTCCGCCCGGCTTGGACGGAGCACCGCCGTGTTCTCACGGAGGCGATCGGTGGCAGCGATCTCTCGCGTCCGGACCTGGTTCAGGCCATGATCCGGAGCGAGAGTGCATAGGAGGCCGTCACATCCTTCTGCGAAGCAGTAATGCTCGCGAAGGAGGAGGCGGAGCGCGCGAGGGAGAGGCTAGTCACCGCAGGAGACGCCCCGGGCGTCGGGTGTCGCGAGCCGACTTCCGGCCACCGAAGGCGCGAGCTTGCGGGCGGTGAGCAATGGGTAGCTCGCCGTTCGATAAGGACCAGGCCCGGGTCGACGGCACGTTGTGTTCCACGCGCGCCTCAAAGAGATGTCAGCACCAACTGACGGGGTCCGTAAGGGCCAATGCCTGCCAAGGTTGTGAGTTTGTCCGAAAGGGATATCGCGGCCCCGGCACACAGGCAACGGAAGGAACACGGGTGGGTTTTAGTCAGTAAAAGTCTGACACACCCTCCCGCTCCGTCCAGAGCGGGAGAAGTTATTTGATAAAGCCCCACCCAAAAAAAAAAGTGACAAGTTAATTATATTTCAGTTTGACAACACTAAGATGGCAATTCTTAATTTGACGTAGGTATTTCACCTAAAATTTGATTGTCTAACTTAATCTGACTATTTTTAATCGCGATTAAAAAGGTGTGGTATATAAAATTAGTTGTCATGAACAAAGATTAACACCAACACCCACGCCCCCCCCCCTTGGCTGGCGTTACGTCAACTTTAATGTTAGTTTCATCTACGGTATTTCGACTGTCAACAAGCTTTGTCTCATGAAATCTTTTCTCACGAGGCCACAGTGCAGTCATATTATATCCCTTAATAGATGCATTTTTCCCTCGCCGAAACAGTTCGCAAGCACAATATCTGCATTTTGCTTTGCTTTCATTGTCTAAAATAATTTAAACGTTAGGTAGGTACATATATAATATAATATATAGGTACTTACGCAATAATTACGTACGTGTTATTGATACAAAGCAATCACATACACTACATAGCTAGAGCTACTTACTCGATAATTTATCAAAATATTTCCATGTCACTCTGATCACGTTTATGAGACGACATTTTATTGAATTCAACTTCTTTCGCTTCCTAGTTACCTCACAACTAGAATACATGTCCACTCTCGGTTGTCAAATTCCGGAACTACTAGTCGTAGGGAATCCCCCGGGGACCGGGCGGGGGACCACATCATTGCGGTTAAAGCGTTCCGAAACAAACACACGGTACGGTCAAACGGAGATGCGTTCTTTTTGCTGTGGGGCAATGCAGCCGACATTCGAGCTATACATATTTTTGCTGCAGAAACGAGCCATTGGAGCAATTTATAACCTAAGTTGTAGGGATGAACTAAGGGATTTTAAGGAGATAAACATAATGACAGTCGCATCTCATTATGTGTATGAGAACCTGATTTACGTAAAAAAAAGAATAATAATCTATATTCTAAACACTGCGATATTCATATCATATTTTTATCATATTATTATATTTTTACTGATTTATGTGACATATATGTGAGGACTATTTGGGTCATTGTTTTTTTTCTAGCAGTTGAGTAATTTATGCGGCCTGCCTTCTTTGTTATTATTCGTCGAATCTTTGAGCTCCTTGAGTTGAGCTGCACGATTATTGACAAATGCGTGCACTGACTGGACAGGTCCACTTAATCTGAGTGCTTCTTTCCTCAAAATACCATTTCAGACACCTATCTACATGGTATTCACATGATCTGACCAAGATTATGTCTGGACTTTAAAGAGACTGTGACTGTTTGTGTGTGTGTGTTTAAAGACTCAGTTGGTTTCGGCCTTTCTTCTCAGAGTAATATGAGATAATAGATTGTATGTAATTTTAAATGATAGATTGTATATAGAATAAATATTAAAGATTTATTTTTAGTAAAAATGTGGTTACATAATTATATAAATCAAAATAGTCGTTAGTCGATATCGGTATTTTTATTCGATAACATAATCCCTACTCAGAATGGGCGCGACGCCTGTCGACATATCCGTAGCAAAATAACATACATTACGTAATTCTACTTATTACGTTTGCAGGCACTTTGTATTCCCTCCTAAACTTCTCACAACCTAGGTATATTGTGTTAGTATTGGAAATTTAACAACGATGCTAAAACACATCAAATATTATATGGCGTCATTGTTATTTCGACAAAAAATAATAATTAATAAGTATAATATAATATTACATTTTCACCTGACTTTATGAAGATTTAGTTTAGTTAGATTTAGTGGTTTAGTTCAATAAAGTCAGTAGGTAGGTATTATTCAGAAAAATCAATAACCATTATTATAATATTAAATTATCCTAGTGGGGTTTTCCAAAGTATGCTAGTCGGCTTTTGCACACGCCGTTATCAGATTTGAAAAAAAAAAAAATGGCCCATTTGTATTGGCAGATACTAATCACGTTAAAAATATACGCTTAAATTTAAAGAAACCGAATATTTTAAAATACTTACATTATCTATCCTCAACCACCAATGTTTTAAAGGTTTAATTCAAATAGTATAAGTCGTGTTTTACTTTCTATTTTTACATTACTTGTGATGTTATAATATACAAATGTCTTTATGTGAACCAAAATAGACTATAATTTAAGTAAAATATCTGTGCTCAACTACAAAATGTTTCCATCTTATAATCAAAACACACAAATCATGGATAACCAGAACGATTTTGTTCTCACCGTCTTTATGTACATACAATCATACATAATACGAGTATACTATCATTTCATTTATCTAACTTTTTGCAAGCTTTTATAAACTTTTCTATAACGCAGCAGTGCCATCTACCGTTGTAGAACTATAAACCTACTATCCGTGTACCAACATATCAATATAATACTATATTCAATAAAAATACAATATACTATATAATTAAAATTACTGGAAACTTGTAATAAACAAATTAAAGTATAAAATCTATACGGCGCCGAAGGCGGCTTCGATTTATTGCCATTCAACCGAAAGACGTCCACTGCTAAACATACGCCTTGATAACTCCGAGGGCGACACTGAAAGTTTTTAGAACTGGCCACTTGTAAACGATATAATAAAAAAAATTGTAAAAATTTTGAAAATGGAACTTTTTGCCAATAGTTACGTATTTTATTAATTTGTCATTTGTTTACGATTTGGCGGCAGATTGAAAATTATCTGTGTCACGTCAGCATGAATATAACGCGAGAAAATTTTCGTATAATGATTTTTTATGACTTTTGATGTCATATAAGTCAACAAGAAAGTTATGATAGACTTCGATTGGCCTTTCACGATGAAGCCATATATAACATATATCTCCATACGTCTCCGGGCGCATATTCCATACTCTGTTGTCAATGTGACAGTTCAGCCACCGCCATCGAATGCTGGTGAACATCTCTTCCTCGAAGTCGAACTACCCTCTTTACGTGTTAATTTCTTTTCATCTTTTGAAAGTCTTTTAGAAATGCTGATCCCTTCTTACAGTCATAGTATAATCATGGGTGACTTTAATACTTGTCTTCTGAAAAAAGACTATCGCTCTTCTTCTCTGGCAAATATTTTGGCTTCCAGTAATCTTTCTATTCTTCCGCTGAGTGCCACTCACCATTTTCCTAACTCTACACCTTCACTTCTTGACTTGATTTTGTGTCTTCTCTTGATCACGTCGCTAAGCATGACCAATATTCAGCCGATGCCTTTTCCTATCATGACCTGATTTTTCTGTCATACAAAATTCGCCCACCTAAGGCTAAAGCTAAGATTCTCATGCAACGCAATTTTGGTGGTATGAACCTTGGCGATCTTTGCAAGGATGCCAACAACATAGATTGGTCTGGTCTGTTTGCCTCTGCATCAGTCGATGACCAAGTTAGTATTTTTGCGGCTAAACTTATCGACCTTTACGATAATCACGCACCTGTTCGAGCTGTTAAGGTTAGACATTTGCCGGCGCCGTGGCTCACAAATGAGATTAAAACACTTATGCACAAAAAAGTTACGGCAAAGTCTAAATTTAAGCGTAGGGCTAATGACGCTAACAGGGAAAGATACCTCTCAATACGTAATCACTGTATTATGGTGTGTAGGAATGCTAATCGCTACCACATTCATACTTCTGTCCAAAATGGGGACGCATCCAAAGTTTGGAAATTTCTTAGATCATTGGGGGTCGGTAAAATCCGACAAGATACAATTCCAAAAGACATAGACATTGATCCAATGAATACTCATTTTACTGCTTCGTCCAATTTTGATAGGACAATAAAGTTGAATACACTGAATTGTCTTTCTTCACTTCCGATTCTTCCGACTCCCAGTTATTCTCCATTTGTTTTTAGTCAGTTCTCCGCATGTGATGTTAAGAAAAGCATACTATCGATTACTTCCAATGCGGTAGGAAGTGACTGTATCAGCCTTAATTCACAATCAAATAAGCACTTTCCTCGCAAAAAATAATCTCCTCAACTCCTTCCAGTCTGGCTTCCGTCCTAGTCATAGGACCACCACAGCGCTTCTGAATATTACGGATGATATAAGGTCAGCCATGGAAAACGGTAATCTAACGGTCTTAACTTTATTAGATTTCAGTAATGCAGTTAATACTGTTGATTTTGATGTTTTGCTTGGCATTTTATGCTATCTTAACATATCTCCATCGGTAATTGACTGGTTTCGTACCCTCAGGGTGGCGTTCTATCACGAAGAACTTATTTCTTTCTACCATCTATAAGCAGATGATTTACAAATTTACTCGCGAGCTCCTCTTGGTAACCTGTCCGAGGCTATTTTATATATTAATCGTGATCTGGCCCGTATATGCGACTGGAGTAAGAGATATGGACTTATGGTCAACCCCATAAAGACGCAGGTTGTGGTGGTAAGGAGTTCTAGGACGGTCGTGTTGATTGATGTCGTGAAATGGTTCAAAGATTTAACGGAGGTGACTCAAATGCTGTGTTCGACATACTTACGGGTGACGAAAGCTGGATTTATTGTTATTATTTCGAAACTAAGAGACAGTCTGCTGTCTGGGTGTTTCCTTCCGAGGAGTTGTCCACTAAGTCAAGAGAGGTCGAAGCGTGGGAAAAAAGATGGTGGCCTTGTTCTTCGGAAGGACGGGTAATTACGCAACAATTGTTTTAGAGGATTGAAAAACAGTTACTGCAGAGTGATACACTAACAATTGTTTGCCACTTGTCTTGGAAAAAGTTCGGGAGAAACGACCTCGCAGTAGGATCCTCCTTCACTACGACAACGCCTCGTCGCACACCGCCAAACTAAGAATCGACTACTTGGCGACGTCAGACGCCAAGGAACGACGTGGAAGGACGACGTGGAATTACTGGGTCACCCGCCCTATACCTCCGACCTCGCACCTTGCAATATTTATTTATTTCCGAAAATAAAAGAAAAACTTCGACGAATACGTTTTATGGACGCCGAGGAAGCAGTGGCTGCGTCTCAAAATACCGTCGAAGAGACCCCTAAGGACGAGTGGGCAAAGTGCTTTTCTCAGTGGTACCATCGGATGCAGCGATGTATTGATGTAAATGGACACTATTTTGAAAAAATATAATAAAACTTGCTAGTTTGTTCAGTTTTTGATTTTCTAAGAACTTTCAGTGTCACCCTCGTAATATCAATCAATGGGGAAGATTACTTTTTTTTAAATTAATTCCATCTAGCTGTCGCTAAAAGTTTGTGACACTAGAACTGTCACTCTCTTTATAAATGGCATGTGTGTATGTTTATAAACAAATAGGTGTACTTACATAAATGCCTACAACTCGCTTGCTTACCTCTCTTTTCAACTCCGCCTTACAAGGTAGAAAAACAAGAAAAAAATATTTCAGTATAATAATAATACCTAGCAGGCCTTTTACATTATTTTATAACTTAGTTCTTTTGACAAGTACCAACCTTATGGCGGCCCATGCTCGAGAAACTTTCAGTAATCTCCCCCATTATTCCGGTAATAATATTACAGACGAATGATCCGTGGAATAATTCGAGCCAAAGTAAAAATATACATGAACTAGAAAAATAGAAGACAAATTCCACACATACATTCACTCATCGTTCAAGGAACATCATTTACTTAGTATTTATTTATTCATTCAACACAATACACCACAAATATGCAATCTCATGCAGATATAAAAGTGTGAATTTAAGGAGAGTAAAGATGACTTTATGACTAAGTCTGAATCTAAAAACTTCGATTCAGATATTGCTTATAATATACTTCCATTCAAAAATATTCATTCTTTCTATATTCCAGTCATTCTCGGTAAAATTACTTTAACAATATAAACTTATGAAATTCTATACCTAAGTATAGCAAATTCCTTCCCTATCGCACCATATCGCATCGAGCGATAACCACGCACCATGGCATAAGACTCCGCAGTATTAACAATTAGCCCATAACGACTAGAAAACAAAATTAAATCTCAGTATAGTACGTGGGCCTGTTGATCTTCAGCAAACTGAACACGTTGGGGAACACGTAAGTAGTGTTGAAACCTATCATACCGTAGGTAAAGTATTTATAACTAAGTTCGACTATTATTTTGTTTTTGTTGTCCAAGCTATTTTCGGAATTTCTGAGTTCGTTTTTGTCTTTCCCGAGGAGGGCACAGACGAAGGCGTATGACACAGATTTGCCGATGGCTCTGGTGGCGAGTACACCGCAGAAACCTAGTATGGTTCTGAGAATGGTGCAGCCCAACATCTCTTTGGAGGGCCATATGATCTCGTAAGGCGGGTCGAGCGGGCTGGCCACCATGTTGCCGAGCTGGTAGTTGGTCCAGGAGCCGAATAGGATGCCCGCACACACGCTCACTATCATCGTTGTGTCGCCTCTGGAAATTGAAAAACATATTTTACTTATCGTCATCAAAAAGCCCAGTTCAAGGACGATCTTGAGGTAATTCTATAATCATTAAGCTAAACAGTGAGTATTTGCTTCTTTTCTTTCCTCTTTGGCAACTGAGCCGATGTCGAATATTCTGCTAGCGTCATGTGGTGACGGCAGCGAAGCGAGGTGAACGGTCGAGATTAGCACTTTGTGATAAATGTTAGCTGCTAAAAGGAAAATACAGTTTTTTGTTAGCTAGCATGGATTATAGCAGGTAAGTATCGCAAAATAGTTAAGTACTGTGCTTTTGAGAATTTTTTGAGATAGCTTCTTAGACAAAACATTTAAAAAACTTCAGGTTGGGGGGTAATAATATTTAACACAGACGGAGGGATTGAATATTAGCAATAGACCGCTTCAGGCTACAGATGAAGTAAATAGGTCGATTTTTTCAAGAGAATTATTTAATACTTTGTTTATCGATTTTAAGATGTGATATTGATATATATATTTTTTTTTTATTATTTCACACAATTTTATTTTTGTATTGTTTGCTTCATAAACTAGGATAAGCTACCATTGAAGCAGTGTTTAGGGTCGGTAAGTTTAATTCATCATAACATCACGAGTGACCGCATAACCAATGAAGTTCGGTATTGCGTATTTAAACATTGCACGTATGCGTAAAATGCAGTGGATGCACAATTTGAATTATAGTTACTTATCTATACAATTCAAATCATTTATTTTTTTCTAAAAAAGCTGTCAACTAAGGGCCCCCTAAAGCAAAACAATCAAAAAGAGGTCTTCTTGTATCTGCCCTTACTGACCTACTTCTGGGCAAATAAGAATGACACAGCTATTGATAGATCATGAATTATAGTTGCAATTCAAAGTTAACCTAACCAATTATTCATTTAATATTAGTGATAAATTAAATCAAAATAGCATAAGTTTATAGTTTGTATTCACGGAATAAGACAAAAAGTAAATGGATTAAATATCTTTAGATGCATCATTAGGTAGATACGAAATGTATTAATTCCCGGATGAAGCAGTGAATACAATTTTATTTAATATGTTTACGCAGTGAGTAAGTAATTAAATGTGGTTCTACATAATACCGTGATTCATTTGTGAACTGCATGACTCATGATAGCGAGATGGTCAAATAATTAACACAGATATGTAATAGATAACAGCAACTTATATCTATTATTATGTACATTAGTCATTGTTTGTATTGTCTGGGAAATACATACACAAGGAAAGAGTTTCTTAATCCTGTACTACTATCAATCTGCCTAGCCTTTTCCCAACTATGTTGGGGTCGGCTTCCAGTCTAACCGGATGCAGCTGAATACCAGTATTTTACATGGAGCGACTGCCTATCTGACCTCCACAACCCAGTAACTGGGTAATACGATACCCCTTGGTAAGACTGGTGTCAGACTTTCGGGCTCCTGACGACTCGTAACGACTGTCAAAGATCCACGAATGACAGCCGGGACCAACGGCTTAACGTGCTTTCCGAGGCACGGAGGATTCTCGGTATGTAAAGATGGTCACCCATCCACTGACCAACCCCGGCAAGCGTAGCTTAACCTGATGGATCGACCAGTGCGGCTGTTGTTACTCAGCCACGAGCTCCTCCTCTAATCCTGTACTACTAAATGAGCAATATTTGTATATATATAAAATGTATATATTAGTAATCACGTTCTTGAAAACGGCTCTAACGATTTCGATGAAAGTTGCGATATAGGTGATTACGGGGGCCTGAAAACGATGTAGCTAGGTCAGATATCTGGGAAAATTCGTTTTCTCCGTATTTTCACCCGAGCAGAGCTCGTCGCCCAAAGTTTAGGACCTTCTACCTTAAAATAATGACATGGCAGCATGGAATAAGTAAGTACCTACTATCATGGCAGCATGGAATTAGTAAGTACCTACTATCATGGCAGCATGGAATTAGTAAGTACCTACTATCATGGCAACATGGAATTAGTAAGTACCTACTATCATGGCTGCATAGAATTAGTATTAACTTTCTTATACCATGAAATGAGCATTCTCTATTTTCACCAGAGCAGAGCTCGGTTGCCCAGGTACTAGGTACTAAGTAGGTAATTACAGGGAAATAAACATTATAAAACCACGTCTTTAAGTGATGGTATTTGCGTTTTAGTATCATTGCTTTCTGTGGGACATAACGAAAAATAAAACTACAACCTAGCAAGAGCGGCTGGCTGACTTGGGCAACCATCTAACTGACTGGCTAATTTATGGTATGATCTAATTAGATAAAGATAAAAATATACGCGTCGACTTGAGAGCCTCCTAGTTATTTTTGTCGGTTAACAAGAAGAGTACAATGTATTCGTACCTTGTAGGCGTCCACTTATCCGCATTGGGATGGTACACGATGACAAGGATCGAGGCTGCGATGACGAGGAACGGCGACAGTTGTGACGTCAGCAGGAAGCCATCCAACCAGTCCACCAGCGGGATGAGCACGGACACCAGCGCGGTGGCTAGTAGCAGGCCGGCTGCTATGTCCTGGAATTATTACATGGAGACTATATTACTAACTAGCTGCGCCCCGCGGTTTCACCCGTGTAGGTGACTCACATTATATTTACAATATATGCATAAGTCTCGATCCCATGGGAATATCGTAATAAAAAAGTATCCTATGTCCATCTCCAAGGACCTTTTTGTCGCTTAGATCTAACACTGGGGTCTTTTTATCATACAATGCCTTGATTAACTGAGAGCTACCTATTCATGCGATCGTTTTCCTGACAACTATTTTCAATAGTATGCTCAGGGTTGGATACTATCCATTGTTGTGGAAATTATCATAAATCCTCATGCAATGTATGCAAGCCAGGAAAGCCACCTCACGAAGTGACGTCCTATATACGTAGTTTGCTGCCTGTACTCTCCAAACTCTTTGAGAAATTGTTGTTGCGCCGGCTTCTAAGTTCAATGTCAAAAATTTCCGACCATCAATTTGGCTTTAGACCAAAACATACCAGTGTGTTGCGTTATCAGAAATGCTCTAGAAACCAAGAAATACTGTTCCTCAGTCTTCTTTGACGAACAACAGGCTTTCGACAGAGTATGGCATAAGGGACTATTATGTTAAATAAAATCACACTTGCCACACTGCTACTACAAAATCCTGGAATCTTATCTATCTGATAGAATATGTCAGGTCAAGGAAGACGATACCACCTCTAGCTTCCATAACATACTAGCAGGAGTACATAAGGGCTGTTTTTGGACCAGTGTTGTACACTATCTTCACGGCAGACCTGCCCCAAAACCCTGGAATGACAATTACTACCTACGCAGACGATACCGCAGTCCTGGCATGTAGCAATTGCCCCAACAGAGCGTCGGAAAACCTACAGGAAAGTCTAGACGAAATTCACAACTGGCTTGGCAACACCAGCAAATTCCTCGGCAAAACTTAGTCATAATCAACTCCCACAAAGTGACTGCGCCAAATACCTTGGTATGGATTTGGACCAGCGGCTGACATGAAGGAAACATATAGAAACGAAAAGAGCTCGACATTAGGTACAAAGACATGTACTGGCTAGGCATTGCAAGCCGTCCGTAGACAATAAGATCTTGATCTATAAGACAATACTAAAACCCATCTGGACTTATGGCATTCAACTGTGTAACTCAATATAAACATGACAGAAAACTCAGAACATCATCTTAACACAGACATCAAATGCACCATGGTTTATCAGGAACGCAGACGTTTACGAACACCTGAACATGAAAACAGTCAAGGACGAAATAAGTTCATGTTCGCAAAAATACAAGTCCAGACTGGAGACACACCCCAACCACTTGGCCGCTCAACTCACAATACCAGATTGTGTCAGCAGACTCAAAAGACGCAACATTCTACAATAAGATAACTTGTAGAGAGCTGCTTGACTAATAAGACAGTTGCTCCTGATGGGGAAAAACTCTCCCTGCCAGATCATCCTACAACTCATCTGCTCATAGTTTTGTAAACTGATTGCAAGATAAGCAAAGAGAGAAAAAAAAATTACAACTCCCGGTCATGGTCTACACATGTATCAAATTTCATCCAAATCCTTTCAGCCGTTTTATCGTAAAAGCGTAACAAACAAATTCACTTTCGCATTTATAATATTACTAGCTTTTGACATCGGCTTCGACCGCGCGCATGTCGGAGATTATCCCACGGGTGCGTACTATTGGGATAAAATATATCCTCTAGACTATTCCGTGTCATGGAGTACCCGTGTGCCAAATTTCATCGAAATCCGTTCAGCAGTTTTAGCGTGAAACCGTAACAAACAAACAAACTCACTTTCGCATTTATAATATTAGTTACGAAGTGAGGATAGTTTAGAATAAGATGAACCACCCGTGCCGTCAAAGCAAGCGTGATCAGGCATCTTCTGGGCACGCACATTTTATAGTAGACCTCATCCATCGCTTTCCGTCAAGCGAGATTGACGTCAAGAGTAATTAGTTACGAAGTGAGGATAGTTTAGAATAAGATGAACCACCCGTGCCGTTAAAGCAAGCGTGATCAGGCATCTTCTGGGCATGCACATTTTATAGTAGACCTCATCCATCGCTTTCCGTCAAGCGAGATCGACGTCAAGAGTAGGCCCATTAGGCAGTTAAAAAACAAAAAAAGAAGGACATATCAATCACATCACCTATGTGCTCCCAGAAGCGGTTGGCAGAGGTGTGTCTGTGTAGTACGTTCATATTTCGCCAGCTTGCGAGGCAAGCCCATAGCCGGGCATAAAACCTTACCGACCCGGGAACCCAGAACCGTTCAGCAGTCGCGCAGACCACAAGGCCAACGAGGCAATAATACTATAATCCATCATGATTCTCTTGCCCTTGCCACAATTTAATTGGGAACGGCGGAAAACGTGTTCTTCTTCCATACGAAGCAAAGAGCTGAACTAATGTGTTAACAATTAACAAATACAAAGAGGTTTTAGCTACGCTTGAGACAGCATACTGCATAGGATAACAACAAGTCTATTGTTGGCTAATCGTCGTCGCACATCTAAACAACTCGGCGTTAATTTATGTGTTTATATCGTGTGACAAAAGTTACATTTCTAAAATTACGGCGAGAGACAACTTAGCATATTTCGGAAGTATAAATGAGGTCAAGTAACACTGTAACTAGATGTCACCGAAAATTATTGTTTTGGAACGGGACGACTGCTATTTGACCTCCGCAACCCAATTAATAGTAGATTAAGTCTAAGCGGTTGTCCGCTTTTCGGTCTTCTTTATAACTGGGACATAATTTGTGAATACGGACATACGGCTGCATCTGGTAAAAGGCCCACTAATACACTTGAACTAGACGAACCAGTTGGCATTGTTACCACGATTGTATCCCACTCGTATGCTGCAATCATAGACGAGCTACATTCGATATAAACACGGGTTAAAAGAAGAATCTTAAATATTAAAAACATCACAGAAAGATGTTTTATTTTTGGAAAGTTGACCCACTATTCATGTGCAGTTACTTGTTTGATATTCACAGGGTAATTGCCGCAATTAGTCAGAGCTACACATTCTCTCATATATGTATTTAAGAGCGTTTTACCGAAAAGTTGGCAACGTCGCAAATAACTCTCAAAAATTTACCTGTTTTGATAAAGGACATCATTCATTTTGTACCCGAAAACTAAAGTGCCAGCCAAAACTTATGCTGTTTTCATATGGGAAATAACATCTTGAACATTTTTTAATATCACAAATCTACAATTAACCCCCTGGCTGCTATTTGAGTTTGAAAGTACCAATAATCATATTTTTGAAAACAATATTTTGGACATTCGTTTATAGACAAACATTTATTGAATTGCTTATGGTAGAAATGAACGTGAGCATTGTGCGTTAGATATGATAAGTATAAAAAAAAATACGAGAAAAAGATTGAGGGTAAATTTATTTTTATTATACAATAGCAGGTAGCTAGGCCGATGGAAAATCCGTTCTTTAGCTGTTTGATTCCTTCATACTCGAGTAGTAAAACGCCACAGGCAGACACAGGCGGACAGAGGTGTGGTGATACTCTTCTTTAAAAAGGGCAATAAAATTAAGAATTATAGGCCAATATCACTTCTGAGCCATGTCTACAAGCTGTTTTAAAGAGTCATCACGAACCGTCTCGCGCGCAGGTTTGTCGATTTCCAGCCTCCTGAATAAGCCGGATTCCGTAATTACGCCGGCTTTAGCACCGTAGACCATATGCTGCGGCAGGTTATACAGAAGACCGAAGAGTATACCCTGGCTCTCTGCTTAGCATTTGTGGACTACGTTAAAGCCTCGATTCGATCGGAACATGGGCTGTACTGCAGTCTCTTCAACGTTGCCAGATCCACAATCGGTAAAAACACTACTACTGTGTCAGTCCGACTCCAGGATTAGACCTCGAAAACTGTCCTTCCGCAGCGAGGTGAGGTGAGACAGAGAGACGTTATCTCACCGAAACTGTTCACCGCTGCATTGGAGGATGTCTTCAAGGTTCTGGATTGGAAAGAGGTAGGCATCAACTTCAATGGAAATTATGTCACTTATCTTCGGTTTGCCGACGATATAGTAGTCATCGCTGAGATAGTCTCAGCCATGCCTACTATATCGGAGGACCTCAGTACAATGCTCGATGACCTCGGTAGAGCTTCCGAAACAGAAGATCCTTAAAATGAACATGGACAAAACTAAGTTCATGTCAAATGCCCATGTAACACCCACCTCATGAAGACACACACAACACACACTACACTACACTCTACACTCGAAGTTGTGGGGGACTACGTTTACCTTGGACAAACTGTCCAGTTAGGTAGGTCCAATTTCGAGAAAGAGTCGTCAATCATCAAATTCGACTCGGCTGGGCAAAGCTACGCAATATCTTCTCGTCTCACATTAACTCACATACCGTAGTCGTGGCCAGTGCGAGTTGCCACTGATGACCTATGAAGCTGAAACGTGGTCGCTAACAATGGGTCTCATTAGAAGGCTGAAAGTCACCCAAAGTGCAATGGAGAGGACTATGCTTGGAGTTTCCCTGACGAGATGATCGAATCAGAAATGAAGAAAACGGCAGGACAACTTAGGTAACCGACATAATCCGAAGAATTGCCAAACTTACATTGCAGTGGGCAGACATTGCTCGCAGAATAGATGGCCGATGGGGCCGAAAGGTTCTGGAGTGGCAACCGCATACCGGAGACGAAGCGTTGGAACACCTCTCACGAGGTGGAGGTTCCTGCGGTAGACCGCAGGAATCCGCTAGATGCGAGAATCACAGAACCGATCAAAGGGAGCAATGTTTTGGGGAGGCCTATGTCCAGCAATGGAAGTCTTCCGGCTGAAATGATGATGATGAAGACCTTAGTAAGGTTGTTTCTCGTTTTAAACATTAATTTAATGCTCGAAACATTTTAACAGAAAATGGATTTTTAGTATTTTCAAACTTAAATAGCAGCAGAAGGGTTAAAAAATGTTGAGGGTGTTATTTCCCATACGAAAACCGTATTTTTATTTTCTGGCGGGCACTTTAGTTTTTGGATACAAAATGTTCGAAACTTAAATGATGTCCTTTGGCAATATTACTGTATCGAAATAAGAAATGAGGCTAACTAGCGAACTAGAATATTAATAATGAATTGCAATTATAACATTGAATTTGATGTTGTACCCGTTTTAGGTGTTTTTGGAATTTCCAAATACATTACATCTAAAACTAAATATTCGATGTTACGATATTAATTATTGCATTTCATAATCAATATTCTAGTTAGCCACATTTCTTATTTCCATAGGATAGGCATTCCAAGCTGTTCGTAGACAATAAGATCTTGATCTATAAGACCGTACTAAAACCCATCTGGACTTACGGCATTCAAATGTGGGGCAACTCAGAACATCACTTTATGGAATCCGTGGAAAGGCCAACGACTGGATCAAAAGCTATCTTGCCGAAAGATTGCAATGTGTAGAAATAACAAGAACTTGTCAATATGAACAAGAACACTCTAGGTCGGAATATGGACAAAATAATTATGGCACACCACAAGGGGGTATCTTATCCCCACTTCTTTTCCTAGTGTATATCAACGACCTGCCGGAGGCAATAAACAAAGATTGCATACTGTGCGCTGATGAAACGACATTAATCATTAATAGTGAAAATAACAATAATATGAAAAACGACATTCTTAAAGCTTTAGACGATGCAATTAAGTGGCTTGGTAAATCTAATTTAAAAATAAACATAACAAAAACAACATAATACAATTTCAGACATTTAACACACACATAGATAATCTAGACATTGAACATAAAGATTCCCACTTAACGACTGCAAATGAATGTGTATTCTTAGGTATAAATAACCGTTGACAAAAACTGCAGTTGGAAACCACACATAGAGAAAATCCTGCTAAAAATAGATCGTTTTGTATATGTCATGAAAACAATCAGGCAAACTGTTGACCTCGATACTGCGATGGCTGCTTACCATGCTTACGTATCCTCTGTACTTAGATACGGAATTATAATTTGGGGTAACTCAGTAGACGTTGACAGAGATTTCAAAGCACAAAAAAAATGTGTCCGAGCAATATGTGGTGCTCACTCTTTAGATAGCTGTCACTGTTTCAAAAACTTAAAATATTACCATTACCATGTCTGTATATTTTGGAAATATGTATTTTTGTAATATAAAATATATAGCCGGAAACGCCATAAAGACAGACTACGGTTGCCACCAATAAAATTAAAATTGTTTAAGAGAAATGTCTACTGTATGTCTATTATAATATACAGGGTGGATTTTTGAGATGGGGCAGTAAGCATAGCTACCTTAACCGTTGTCGCTAGAAGAAAACGGTCTTAGGAGACTGTCCATAACTTTTTGAGACATTTTAATCTGCATTCACAGATTTTGAAAAAAATGTACATTCAGCAAGAAAATGGGTAGTTTTCACAAAAACTTTTTTTGATGCCAATCGAGATTGATCAGAAATCGCAAAAAACTTTTCCCATACATTTCGTAAGAAAGAAACTCCAACATACTTTATTACGTATATGATAGACAGACTAGCCAAACAGAAACAAAAAAATTGAACTTCGAACGAATACACGTTATAATTTTATTTACTATAAGATAGATACAAGATAGTTTGTTGCTTGTGATGTCCAACGTAAACGTTAAAATATTATTAAACAAATTACACGGTATCGGTATTAGGGGTATAACTCACGAGTGGTTCGCATCCTATCTACAAAACCGAGAACAATTTGTAGAAATTGAACATTGGGATCGTGACACTGGAGAATTCAGCATAATAAGATCAAATAAACTTTTCATAAAAAATTCAATTCCGCAAGGTAGTGTTATCGGGTGTTTGCTATTCTTAATTTATATCAACGACCTCCCTAAAATTATGACAGAGTCGTGCGTACTGTTTGCCGATGATATTTCATTAATAACTTCCTGCAATGACTCTCAACACCTACATGACACTTTAAATAATATAATGTTAAATATACAAAATTGGATGAAAGACCACAATTTAGAAATCAACTTCTCAAAAACCAAAATTATGCAATTCAGGCCTTACCAAAAAAAATCCTTGGCTATAAATTTTACGTTTGACGGTATCAAATTGGAATGCGTAGATACTTTTACTTTGTTAGGTCTAGACTTAGATATCCACATGACCTGGAAAGCGCACATACAAAAAATTTAATCTAAACTATCTAGTTTTATCTACGCATTACGTGAGCTTAAAAAAACTACAGATTTAAAAACTGCTCTATCCACATACTATGGATACGCATACGCATGGCTTAAATACGGTATTATTCTTTGGGGAAATAGTGTAGATAGCAACGACTTGTTTATCCTACAGAAAAAGTGTACCAGGATAATGGTTTATATTGACAACGACGTAAGTTGTAGACCGCATTTTAGGAAACTAGACATACTAACTTTGACATGTATTCATATTTTAGAAATATGTAATTTCGTTAGACAATATCCACACTTCTACCTTAAAATTGCGGACCAACCTCGCCGGTATGCACCACGTTCACGGTTTGAAAATATGCTCGTAATACCGCAATCTAAGCTAAAATTACACAGTACGAGCCCCCACGTAACATCAATTAAAATATATAATAAAATACCAAACGACATAAAAATGGAACAAAATGAAAATATATTTATTAAACGGCTCAGAAAATTACTGGTGGAGAAATGCTACTACTCACTTAATGAATTTTTGAACGATGACATTTAAATAGAATGACTTCCACCATTTATTCAGCATTTATTCAGCTTTAGACATTTATTTTTATTTGACGTTTATTCGATTCTTTAATACTATTTTAATCTGTGACATTGTTTATTTATTTTGAATGAATTGTTTATTTTTTATTGCATTTTTATTTGACTTTTGATTTGACTTTTTATATTAATTTAATCTGTGACATAATTTATTTCTAATGAATTATTCTTTGAATAATTTAATTTGTTTATTTGAAATTAATTAATTCTTTTTCATGATTTCTAGAGCTAGTGAGAATTTGCAAAGACGTATGTCACATATTTAAATGTGATATTATATAATGTAATTGTATTTGATTGTTTTTTAAAGATAATGTTACTACTCATATTTTTATAAAATTGTTGTGCCCGACAGGGTCCATGTGAACTTTATTATTATTATTAAGACCTTGTAAACACATGTGATATGCAATAAAGATTTGAATTTGAATTTGAACGTTCTGAGAAAAAACCAGCCAAGTGCGTATCGGACCACGCACAATGAAGGGTTCCGTAGTTGGGATGAATTTATCGCAAAAACAAACTTGTAACATTGTAGTTGAAAAACATGTTCTCCCATACATCGATATACGTTACGGTCAATTCTCTGCAAGTGTAAGTCTATCATGGTAAAATGGTAGGTTGGAGTCACATTTCCTCCGAAATGAAAGCGAAGTTTGTTGCGATTTCTGACTTTCCTAGTACTCAAACCTCAGTTGGTTCAGTAGAGTTTTTTGATCCTTATAAGAAACAGGATCGATTGGCATCAAAAAAGTTTTTGTAAAAACTGCCCATTTTCTTGCTGACTGTACTTTTTTTTCAAAATCTGTGAATGCAGATCGAAATCTTTCAAAAAGTTAAGGACAGACTCCTTAGATCGTTTTCCTGTAGCTGCAACGTTTAAGGTAGCTGTCCTTACTGCCCCATCTCAAAAATCCATCCTGTAAAACCATTTGCCGAATTCCCTTCAGGATTTGCCATTGTTCCAAAGAAGTCTCTTTAAACTTTTACTATATAAGAAATATTATACCATTAAGGAATATTTGGAGGATAAGTCGATGGAACCTATACCTAATGTAAATTTGTAATAATCATATAATAATCATAATGACTGCATATCATGGCAGGATATGCTGAAACTAAAATGACTGTAATATCTATTGTACCATTTTCTAGCAAATAAATATTTTGATTTTAATCGTAAAAACAGATATAAAATGCACCATGGTGTATCAGGAATGCTGACGTTCACGAAAACCTGAACATGAAAACAGTTAAGGAAGAAATGAGTTCATGTAAGTCCAGACTGACTGGAGACACACCCCAACCAATTGGCCGCTCTACTCACAATACCAGATTTTGTCAGCAGAGTCAAAAGACGCAACATTCTACAATTAGATATTGATAGATAACTTGTAGAGTGCTACTTGACTAATAAGAGAGTTGCTCCTGATGAGGACTAACTCTCCCTGCCAGATCATCCTACAACTCATCTGCGCATAGGTTTGTAAACTGATTGCAAGATAAGCAAAGAGAGAAAAAAAATGTCCATCTCCAGGTCATGGTCTACACATGTACCAAATTTCATCCAAATCCTTTCAGCCGTTTTATCGTGAAAGCGTAACGAGCTCACTTTCGCATTTATAATATTACTAGCTATTGCTCACGGCTTCGACCGCGTGCATGTCGGAGATTATCCCACGGGCGCGTACTACCGGGATAAAATATAGACTATTCATGTCATGGAGTACCCGTGTGCAAAATTTCATCCAAATCCGTTCAGCCGTTTTAGCGTGAAAAGTTAGCTAGTTCGCTAGTTAGCCACATTTCTTATTTGACAATATTACTGTATGGAAATAAGAAATGTGGCTAACTATCGAACTAAAATATTAATAATGAATTGGAATTATAATATTTAATTTGATGTTGTACCCGTTTTAGGTGTTAAAAGGCATTTGGAAAGTTTCTAAATACTTTTAATACCTACATCTAAAACATAATCAATATTCTAGTTCGCTAGTTAGCCACATTTCTTATTTCCATACAGTAATATTGTCAAATTAATCAAAACAGCGAAATATGTGACATTTATTTGCGACGTTGCCCACGTGCAGAATGCACGCTCTTAATACTACCTGTTTTACCGATACCTAATCTAGAACCTTCCTCAACCAAGGAAAACCCAGCAATGCATCATTTTCCAGGTTGTTGTGTAGATTTACCAACATTATACGTGTTGGCTGAAAACAAATTATATGACTATTTCTTGTATGATTTTCCTTCCGCAACAATAGATCCAAGCAAAATATACTATTGAATTCACGCGTAAGAAACTCAAATTGAATATTACTCACCTGTCTGTTGCCCTTCAAGAGAAAAGTTTAAATATGTTTTAACAACTTACAATTTAGTTCGTGTCCACTAGTAACACCTATTGAAATAAATTGCCTTGTCTTATCTTAATAATTTTGCTTTTTGTGCAAGAACAAATCATCAGAGTTGAGGACACAAAAAATAATCGACAGAACGAATCCCAACATTTAAGGAACACCGAAAAAAGTAAAATAAAATCTTACCAACACACTATGCATCCCCAAATAGATCCTGCTGACACAGATAAGCGTGCACCACGAGACGGCGATGATCAGTCCCCAGTGAATGGGGTACTGGTACCTGTCCATGGTGTACAGCAGAACAGAGAACGGTATGGACACGCCGACCATGGCGTGTGTCGACGGCATCCCGTATTCCACCGCCCATTTTGTTTGCAGTTTCTTGACCGGGAACCCGGGACGAGGCCAGCGGATTATATCTTTGAAGCCTTGGCCTGGAATCAGAAACATCTTATTTCAATTAAGAAGCGAGATAATGCATCGGGGTTCCCTACTTGAAATCGAATGACGTAAGATCGAATTATACTTGGTTGAAAACGTTAACTCGATAGTACTTGAAATCGATAAATTATGAGCGCGACAGTTCACTACCTCGATGAATCAAAATCTCGAATAACTATAAGCTCGAATGATCGGCTGCGCGAAGCCCATTATCTTGAAACATCATTTCTCGAATGACCATCTAATCGATTTACAGAATAGTTTTAAGGATTTTTATTGGAGTACAATTTATTAAAACAATATAAGCGTAGAAATATAAATCAACTATAATCATGAAAAATAATGATGGTAATAAAATAACATTACAAATACCTATGACCTAATGTCATAAGATTTTTTTTTTAATACTGACACTTATTCCATATTTCGTACATAGATAAGTTAGGTAGGAAACGCCCGGGTGTCACCACTGTGGATCGCCCGGGTGTCACCACTGTGGATCGCCCGGAGGACACGGTGGAGGTCTGCCTGGCTTGGGCGGAGCACCGCCGTGTCCTCACTGAGGCGATCGGCGACGGAGATCTCTCGCGTCCGGCCCTGGTTCAGGCCATGGTTCGGAGCGAGAGGAGGATGGGAGGCCGTCACTTCCTACTGCGAAGCAGTAATGGTCGCGAAGGAGGCGGCGAAACTCGTGAGGGAGAGGCATAATTCGCGTCCGCGCGCCCCTAGTCGCCGCAGGAGACGCCCCGGGCGTCGCACAGTGTTTCGGCTAGTACAAGCTAGCGAGACAAAATTATTTTTTTACTTATTTTAATTATTTTCACATATTTAAGGAGTCTTACGCTGTTCTGTGTTCTGTATGCGTACATATACGTCAAAAGGTGTAGATGCAAGGTGGAAGTAGTGTCCTGATTTTACATTTTTGTTTACCGTTATCCCTGATTGCTCTAATTCGCTGCGTCTACCTGCCTACTTATTATACCTGTAAGGCACAATATATATATACTCGTATATATACATATTTACAAAAAATGTCTCGGGGTATTTAAAAATTAAAACCATAAATATGTGTAAAATTGGTATTTATTTATAATTAACGTATATTTATAATTATTTATATTTAACGTATAATATGAACGAGGTAACACACTTCTAATGACTTCCGACTGAGCTTCAACTTGTAGCGGCATATACAAGCTTCCCGATTTCAACCTCTGGGCAGTTGCCCGCCAGACATCACACCCGTCTGGTCGGAGGATCCTCCCTTTTCTATGGGGGATGAGTGAACTTTACACCCTGTTCCTCATACCCCTAAATTGGTGACCCCGAACATGAACGTCAACGCAGCCTTCGTGCAACTACTTCAGCGTGACGTCATCATCATTATCATCACTCCCGCAAGCTTTCGTGAGGCGAGTCACACAGCCAGTCAGCACCCACGGCTTCAACGGGTATCCTGACCACCAGCATGCAGCGAACGCGCATTTCTGGTCATCACCCTCAGCCACAACCCGGCGCTGTACCACATCCGACCCACTGGATCAAGACGCAGCGCCACCCTGACTCACTGGGGAATCACCGCAGACAGTTCCGACTCACCGCGAACTATGCGGCACCCGGTTCCGACTCACTGGAACCACAGCTGGCACTGTGAAGCATCGCAAGATTCAAGACTCAGCCCACTATCGACCTCCGGTCTCCGGAGGGGAGTGATGTAGCGGCATCTACATCGCTACATGCAAACTACGCATCAAAGACCTGACGTCACACAACATCCTGACGTCACACAAATCCTGCATCGCGCAATTAGAGTTTACCGCGCGATAAACATATATACAAGCTTCCCGATTTCGACCTCTGGGCAGTTGCCCGCCAGACATCACACCCGTCTGGTCGGAGGATCCTCCCTTTTCTATGGGGGATGAGTGAACTTTACACCCTGTTTCTCATACCCCCAAAAACTCATCGTTCAGCCGTTTTATCTAAAATCGCCTGACTTTAATCTCAGCTCGAGATTCAGTCACAGAAATATGTTCGTAAGAAGGACAACAAGAAGTTTTGGACTTACCTAGGCTATAAAAGGACGGATACACTTGATGTCCCGCTTTCATTGACCACTTTTTAGTCTGTTTGGACGACTGAGAAGTAGATTTAGAGTCTACTTATTAAACTAAAGCTTCGTCTGGAGTCAATCGCCTACTCTCTTCAAAACACCTTTTTTTTAAGTTTCACCGGCCGCGACTCTTTGAATTTTTTTTGCAACACTTCGTTGCCCTTCTTTCCGTGTTGCTAATTCTGCTGCAGTTATTAATTCATTTGCACTTCGCGATCCTAAAAGATCGTCTACTCTCCATCTTTTTGTTGATGACTCATCAAAGGATTTCTGGGGTCGCCCTACAGAACGAACCTCCGATGATGCTGAAGGACACGGCTGGTTCACACATACAAATATTTCGATTCCGGATCCTTCTAACCAATCTTTATGTTTGATAAGAAATGTATCCTGAGTACACTTAGAAGATGTCCACTTTTCGTTCAATTTAGATGAAAGGCTCGAAAATTTCATTTTGAGTTTCCTCAGGGAATCTTCAGAAGCATCCGATATATTATGTTGTACACATAAATAATGAAAAATGCGACTTGTTCTTTCAGCTTTATCGTGTTTTAACCATTCTTCGAAAAAATCCAACTTTGTCATAGTTACGACTCGTTTCTGAAACAAAGTAAATAATTTTACTTGCGGGCATTTTCGGGAGCCACAATATATATGAATCTATGCCCGAATTACAAGTACATATCTTTTTTTTTAAACAAGTCAAAAGAGTAAGTACATACCTTCAACTGTAGAATCTATCACAAAAAAATCGTTTCACTTTACTATCAATTCTAAGAGATGTTGTCACAAGTGTGCCAAAAAAACGACTAATTTGAAAAGGCAAATTGCACTCCCTTTTTAATTAACATTGAACCCTCCACAAAATTATTTAATGAGGTGACAAACAAATTATTTCTTTGAATTCCTTACGTGGGAAGGGTTGTTTATAAGTTGTTATCACGAATTCCTGGAAATGATGTCATGAACTTTGTCCCGCTAGCTTGTACTAGACGAAATACTGTGCGTCGGGAGTCGCTAGCCGATTTCCGGCCACCGTAGGCGCGGGCTTGCGGACGGTGAGCAATGGCCGTCCGATAAGGACCAGGCGCGGGTCGACGGCGCGTTGTGTTCCACGCGCGCCTCAAAGAGATGTCAGCACGAGAGGGTTGCGAGTTTGTCCGAAAGGGATATCGTGGCCCTGGCACACAGGTAACGGAAGGAACACGGGTGGGTTTTACTCAGTAAAAGTCTGACACGCCCTCCCGCTCAAAAAAAGGCTAGTTTAGAAGTCAAGGCTTTTCTATTAAATAATGAAATGAGAAATTATTGTGTTTCAATCTCAGATAAGTCGGCGGAATAATCTGGGATTACAGATATGCTTTCTGCCACTAATTGACTTATATAATACGAGATTCAAACTTACGCCCACAACATATGCTATCGCCTATATAACATTATATTTAAAGGTTATTACAATTGAGTGATAGATAACTTATCTCATATGTTTTTGATAATCACACTTGTATTGTAGTAAAATAATAGAACATTATAAGTATTATTACTGTATTACATCAACATGAGTCATTCATTACTACTGCATAAATCATGATATTATCATTATATATAACATACCCAAAGAGTTACTTTTTAAGTTATTGAAAATATCATGTCTTCTTTTTAATTTACCTTAGTACTGTATCGAGACAACCTTTTGGAATCTGCTGTTGGCTGCCAACAAGGCGACCCCCTCGGGCCAGTGATTTTTAGTTTAGCCATTCACCCAATTATTCGACAGCTAAATTCCAAATTAAACGTTTGGTATCTTGATGATGGAACCTTGGGAGGCGATGTAGAAACTGTTTTAAATGACCTAAAATTCCTTAAAAACGAACTTCATTCCATTGGCCTTGATCTCAACCTTTCGAAATGTGAACTATACCTAGAGGACAGTACTGACAGACAACTGACACTCCCCAAATTTAATGCAGTAGCTCCAGAAATCAAAATTATTGAAAAAAGCTCTCTTCGTCTCCTTGGGTCTCCAATCTTCGAGAATTCCTTTCCCGTTTTTATTGAGGAAAAAATACAAAATTTCAACGATGTTTCGGAAAGATTGTTACAAATTAATATGCATTCGGCCATCACCCTAATTCGTTACTGCTGTTTCGGCCCTAAATTAATATATTTTCTTCGCGCTTCCCATTTATGGGAGCATACTCCCCTTTTAGAAAAAATGGACCAAATTATCAGACACACATTAACTTCAATTCTAAATGTGGCCTTGGACGACCGAGCTTGGGCGCAAGCTACTCTTCCCATCCGTATGGGAGGCCTCGGCGTCCGCAAAATTTCTAGTATTAGTTTACCGGCTTTCATATCCTCGGTTCACGGCACTGAAAAATTAATCAGGAAAATTCTAGCCTCCACACTGATTGATTTTGATGTGCCGTGCTTCACCGAGGCTATGGATGCCTGGAGACTCGCTTGCCCGAAAACAGATCTATCCGATCATCCATCTTCCCAAAGACGGTGGGATGAGCCGCTCTGCAGAGTAGTACAGAACAATTTACTCAATACGTCTACTACCACTGTGGAGCGTGCGCGCTTGCTGGCTGTGGGTAAGTGGGAATCGGGTCTGTGGCTTCACGCACTACCGTCGTCGAACATAGGCACTCTGTTCGACGACAATACCTTCCGCCTCGCTGCTTCCCTACGACTAGGAGCTCCTTGTTGTTCTCCTCATCGCTGTCACTGTGGCGAAGTTGTCAACAGTCTCGGACATCACGGCCTGTCTTGCAGCCGAAGTGCAGGTCGCTTAGCGCGGCACGCGAACATTAACGACATCATCCGACGAGCTCTTGTCACCGCCGGCGTTCCAGCTATATTAGAACCCAATGGCTTGGCACGCGACGATGGCAAGAGACCGGACGGTATGTCTTTATCTCCATGGAAGGTGGGTAGGCCTTTAGTGTGGGATGCAACCTGTGTCGACACTCTTGCGCCATCCCATCTTCCTGGCTCGGCGTGCTGTGCTGGTGCTGCTGCTGCGGCTGCAGAAAACCTCAAGCGGCGTAAGTATAATAACCTTACAGGTAATTATATTTTCGAGCCGTTTGGGGTCGAAACCCTCGGGCCGTGGGGTCCGAGTGCTCATGGCCTGTTTAATGAAATTTCAAAACGGCTATTTGACACTTCCCGTGACCCAAGAGCTGGTTTCTACTTTGGGCAGAGGCTAAGCATTGCCATACAACGTGGCAATGCGGCCAGTCTCTTGGGTACATTACCAGTCCACAGCGATGCGGATGAATTTTACGATGCTGTATTTTAGTTTTTGAATAGTTTTAGTTAAGTTAGAATATAATATATAATTTTGCTATTTTTATTTTGTCATAAGTTGTTATGGACCCACTTGTAAATATTACCCTTAGTAATAAACCTATTGTTGTCTTCTTTTTAAATGTTTGATGTTCAATTTACATCCATGGCCTGAAACACAGGTTTTTCATAAATCTACATTAGAGTTAGAATTAAATTTGTAATTGCTGTTACACAAACTCTACATTAGTTTCCGTTCCCTAGATGGCACTGTTGTCAAACAAAATTTATAAGATTTCTAAAAATGGTAAAAAAGCATAAATAAACATATATTGAATAAAACTTTTACAGGGTATGTTTATGATATTGGTCAGACACTTATTGATGTAAAATAACTCACCAATTTCCTAAAAACCAAGAAGTTATAACCAAAAATCCTACATCTCGCAATTAAAATTTTCTATACAGTAAGTATTGGGTCGATTCCGTTGTATCTACAGTCGCGGTCTGAAAATGCTTAACACCTTAAGGTTTATAATTGCATGCACCCATCTATGTCACAAGGTCGATGTTAAAGGATTTGATTAGTTATAGAACATAGATTATTTGTATTGACACGTCGTAATGTAGGATAAGTATAGAAAAACTTTTTTGTAAAAAAAAAAAAGAGTAAATATTAACTGGTGCTGGACTCCTTAGATAAAGATTGGCCCTTGGCAACTCTGGACAGAGAGAGGTAAAAAGATAGTATAAAGGCCTTTGCAAAAAATATTAAAAAAAATGGCATAAATAGACATAAAATAAACCAAGCGAGGCATTAAGGGTCGTACAGATTGCCGTGACAGTCGCGCGAAGCGATTCTGTGTTATTCTATTCGTAGAACAATTTCTATGAAAACGCGTGCGACATTACACACAGGATCAACCTGTCGCGCCGCGACACAGAAAATACTCTCTTATGTCGCGTCGCTAGCGCGATGCGTTATCGCGGTGATATCGACGCGACCCCATATAAAATGTTCCTTTGGTGTCGCATTGTTGTGCTGCGCTAGTGTGAGAAGTGTTGCGTGGCGATAATATCACAGAAACGCCACGCGACACGACGTGTGACAAGTCGCGCCAGTCTTTATGAGCCTTACGAAAAACTCAAAAAAGAAATGATTTATAAGAAATAATCATAAAGAAATTCAAAACATCTTTATTTTTTATATGAAAATTATTTAAATTCTAACAACAGTTTATAATTTAATAACTAGTAGGTATAGCATCCATCAGAAGAATGTGACGGTACATAGTCTAGTTGTTGAACGAATTGAATGTCGAACCATATCAGTTATTTGCGCGGTGGTTAGTATCAGCCGTCGTCCTGAACTGCTTCTATGATCAGTTATTTACCCTTCTTCACCATGTCGCCGCATCCAAAAGCTCACGGTGAATCGAGATATATTTAGTTCTCGCGATAAAACACTAATATTCAAGCCATCTTCATGGAGAAGTAATATTTCAGCCCTTTGTTGGAGGGTTAAACCATTTTATTTAAATCTTAAATAATTATTTGTTATTTTTTACACACATAGACGTACAAATTTACACTTAATATTTTTGATAAATGTCAATGTACAAATGCAATTATGTCAATGAGTCAACTTTTAAATTAAGAAATAGTTTCACCATCAAAAAGTAATTAATACTCTTTTTGTTAGAATAGATGCTTCACAACTATTAAAAAGTAACAAGTACCAAGATATAGCATTTTAGACTTTGGTGCACACAGTGTGATAAAGAACCTAATTTGAAAACTGATAAACATTTTCAGACCGCGACTGTACAAGTAGTGTACTCAGTGTGATGTTACCACTAGTTTATAGATTTCCTATCGCACTCGAAAGAAAACTTTATAGTAAGTGACGTCTTGCGCTCGTTCTATACGAATGGAAGTCAAGAAATGTAACTCAAGTTAAAAATGGCACCACGCAAACTGTATCGCGGTGGGCGGGTGAGAAAATAAACATTTTTGAAATTCTATACTTGTGACTCTGGAAAGCGTAAAGGCTTGTGCAGACCAGCGCGACATGTCTCGCGACGCGACACGAACAATACAGTTTCTAAGAAAAATTCACTGTATAACAATAACCGGTGTCGCGTCGCGCGACAAGTCGCGCTGATCTGCACAAGCCTTTATGCAATACGAACGCAACATGAAAGCTTATGTTACACATTTTGAAATTTCACGTGATGTTGCAGGTTTATGTTGTAGTTAAAAGGAAAAAAAATATACATTTAATGTCACTCCCACAATTAAGACGAATCTAAAGACACCTCATATGTAAATGCATCAAGCCGTTTATGCTACAGAGTGTGCCAAAGAAATACACATACTCGTACATACTTAGGTACATACTCTCGAAAAACATTACCATCCTTCTGGGGCAGCCGGATAAAAAGTAGACACGTAAAGAAGTTTACTTATTTTTCATAACAACATCCGCGCATCTCCTGGTCTGAAATTGACGCGACCAATCACTCTATTATTCGTAGGTAAAAGCCTTAAACTGATTAAAATAGGTACTTCTTAATTTAAGATGCGTACGATACAATACTACAACGCATTAAACATTTAAAGTAATTCAAAAACTAGAAACTCAAACTTTTAAATAAGTGTATTCAAAAATGGTTTAGTTAAATTACAACAAATTAATCCAACTGATACGGATAGTGCAAAATATAATAATTTTTATTATGACTTATCCTCTCATACATAATGTCTCATAAAGGCTTGTGCAGACCAGCGCGACTTGTCGCGCGACGTGACACCGGTCATTGTTATACTGTGACGTTTTCTTAGAAATTGTATTGTTCGTGTCGCGTCGCGCGACAAGTCGCGCTGGTCTGCACAAGCCTTAACATCGTTCACGCATCTCGCACTGTAGCAGGCACGCGAACCAATTACTATTATCTGTCCTGCCGAGAACAAATCACCGCGCTTGCCGGAATGCAACGCGTTACGCGAGCACACCTCATTGGCTTATCTGCATGTGTGTTCTTTCGTTCGAATACTCGAGATAATTTTGTCAATGTAGTTGAATGTAGTGATGATTTGTTTGGAGCTGAATTTTTCATTGATTATGTTCACAATTGGACGTAGTTAAGCAGAAAGGACTCAATCCACACATTGGCCAAAATTGAGTTAGGTATGCCATCGTACTCCTGGGGGTCGAATCTATCATGTAGTGAAAACCCTATTTTTAAAATGTACAAGGAAACTAGTTTTTCTCACTACCCCGAGTCAACCCACAGTATGAAAAGCACACAAAATATATTTGCTGAACTAACTCAGTCCGCTTGAATTGTTTCTGAGTAATGTGAAATCTATGAGTATGTTCTTAAGGTCGATAAACCTGAATAAACTCAAACAGTTTGGATCCTTTCTAAGTATTAGTTTTGATTGGAAATATCATTTTATCAAATATCTGAAACGACTCAAACAGTTTGGGTCGTTTCTGTGATATAGGTTTACTGACATAAAATATTTCTTTTTGTTTATCAGAAACGACTCAAAACACTTGAGATATTTCAGAAAAACAGCTTTTGATGAACAGCACGTGGACGTAGTTATGCAGAAAGGACTCAATCCACAATAAGTCACTTTTGAGATAAGGGCGTTTGAAGTAATTTCTCCAACAAAAAGTTAGTTTTTTTTTAATTTTTGCCCGTTATTATTATCAAGATAGTTTATATTTCATTTGTTCATCAAAATAGTTATATATTTTGCAATAGATTTCGAGATATTAAGTGAAATGTGGGTTGGTTTGTAAAGACAGGTACTTTTTTTTACTTTCTCAGAATGGACTCAAAACTACCCATCGACTAGAAAATAAGTTATTAAAAAAAAAACAAGTATTATTATAAAAAAGTTATATATTTATTGACCTTAATCATGAAATTAACAAAATCACGTAAAACTGTCATTATTAAACTTTAAAAACTAGAAAAAACAGCGCAATAATGAGCGCTCATTTTAATTTCCGTCATCCTCCAAGTCAAAATCAAGAGTTGGCCTGTATCCATCAACATCCTCGTTGATAGAGCTGCTTCCCTTAAGGCTATTATAAAATGCGTGACAGTCTTTGGGTATTAGAGTAAACATAGATCTGAGATCTTCGTGCTTTGCTTGAGGAATGGTTTTTCCCTGGGGCCAAAGAACTTCAAAATCTTTCTGGCGTTTATAAAATACTATGTTAGTAGTAACTTAGTATTTTATAAACGCCAGTTATGGGTTTATAACGCTGGGATCCACGTTGGCTCTAACGATCAAGGGCGATGCAATATCTGGGTTGAAGGGGAAGCCGGACGAGGATCCCAAGAAGTTGGCTCGTGCCTCATTAATTTTACTAAAAACGATCTGAGTCGCTCCAAAGGACTAAATTCTCTACGCCATCCGCGTAGAGAATTTAGTCTTTTGGAGCGACTGCTGCGGGGGACAAAACAGAAATATACTATATATATATAGATATATACTATACTATATATATAGACTAAATTCTCTAAACGCCAGAAAGATTTTGAAGTTCTTTGGCCCCAGGGAAAACCCATTCCTCAAGCAAAGCTCGAAGATCTCAGATCTATGGATACGGGCCAACTCTTGATTTTGACTTGGAGGATGACGGAAATTAAAATGAGCGCTCATTATTACGCTGTTTTTTTCTAGTTTTTAAAGGTTAATAATGACATTTTTACGTGATTTTGTTAATTTTATGATTAAGGTCAATAAATATAGAACTTTTTTATAATAATACTTGTTTTATTTTTTTTAATAACTTATTTCCTAGTCGATGGGTAGTTTTGAGTCCATTCCGAGAAAGGAAAAAAAAATACCGGTCTTTACAAACTTTAGTTTAATTGTAAGAACTCAACCCAAATTTCACTTAATATCTCGAAATCTATAGGAAAATATATAACTATTTTGATGAAAAAATAAAATATAAACTATCTTCTTAATAATAACGGGCAAAAATAAAATAAAAACTAACTTTTTATTGGAGAAATTACAGCTGAAACTTCAAACGCCCATAACTCAAAAGTGACTTATTGTGGATTGAGTCCTTTCTGCTTAACTACGTCCAATTACGCTTCTTCCTTTTATTATTCTTAGACTACAGCTGATCCTACTAATGAATACTAGGTATTTTATTACTCTGTGGCCTGCCGTAAGGTGATGTGATCATGTGATTCGAAATTTATTCAGAGCTTAATAAAATAAAAAAATATAAACAGATGAGGTTTTGGTTTGTGGTTCCCGTCCGCAAAAGTTTGCAATAATTGCAATAGTAAGTAGTGATAAACGATGATAATTGTTGTGGGGTAGGTACTAACTAAACAAGTAAGTGCTATAAATCTGTAATCAGTGGTATCACACTGAATACACTACTAATTGTTACAACGGAATCAACTCAATACTTACTCTATAAAAAACTTTGCTTGTGCGATGTGAGATTTTTGGTTATAACTTCTTGGTTTTTAGGAAATTATTGAGTTAATTTACATCAAAAAGTGTCTGACTAATATCATAAACTTACCCTGTAAAAGTTTTATTCAATAATTGTTTATTAATGCTTTTTTTACCATTTTTAGAAATATCCTAAATTTTGTTTGACAACAGCGCCATCTAGGGAACGGAAACTTATGTCGAAGAGTTTGTGTAACAGCAATTTTATTTTGTGAAAAGTCATACTCTTGCCTGATTTTCGTAGCTGTGTTTTAGTAACGTTATTTTTCACTTTGTTGTTGTTTATTAAAAAGTGAGAAATGTAGTTTTATTTTCACGGTACAAAAATAAAAACATCCACTACGGAGAAAAGCGATAAGTCCATGCTCAATAACGTTCCTAGGAACACTGGCGCGGTGCGAGCGGTAAGGAAATGAGCAAGTGTATATCGTAAAAATGCAAATAAATTCGTATAAAATTAGATATTAACTATTTAATAATTACTAATCGATCACTCGATGTAGTTTGGCATTTAAAATATTATGGTATATTTTAAATTTAAATTATAATTGTTAATGAAGAGATACACTGTTTTTAAAGATAATTGAGAGGTGTGTTTGAAGATTTTTTTGATGTATTAAAATATGTTTAATTATGTTTTGAGTTCGATCACTTTATGCAAAGAAGACTTGAGAATATCGTTCTTTTTTTATGGAAAGTTTTTTTACGGTTTAGGAGATACACTGATTTAAAAAAACACCTTTTTGACGGTTTTCAAGAAATCTCCGCCTTAATTTTAATTGAGAATTTCCATGTACCTATCTGACTTATATCTGTACCAAATTTATGAATTTTAATGTTCTTATTAAACAATGCAATAGTGAGGCATTCAATACACAATAATGTCAATGCCAAACACACAAACACAAATGACAAACTAAAATGGCCTTGTTTTGTATATATACTTAGTTTACACAAAAAAAAAAACAATAGTTATCTAAAAGTGAACACTTTATACAATCTTATTCCGAAAAAGTTAAGTAAAAAATTTAGTCACTATATTTTTTTACTCATGATTTTCTTGTAAAAATAGCCTGCAATGAATTGTATAAGTAATACATTTAAAATTATATTGAATAAATCATATCGGAAAGAGCAAACAGACATTAAATTAAAAAAAAATATTGTAACGAGTATTAGAATAACATAAAATGATTTGTGATAATTTTATGCAATATTTACGATCTTGTTTAACCTTTTCACCGCCAACGTACACAGAACGCGATGCCTCGCCAGGCGCCAAGCTATAAATGTATAACGAAATATATAGTAAACAGTAGTGATGAGGGTATCGTCTTATCGATGAATGAGATTCATACGCGTTAAGTTAAGTTTTAATTATAATTTTACGGATATAAATAAAAACTGATTAAATATTTCCATATTTATTTTATTTCACAGTATCCCTAGTAAGAAAAACAGTATAAATCATAAGTATGAAAGAAACAAATTCATAACTCAATTAGAGCTTTAGGAAATGAGGTACATCTCTATTTATTTCATGAAGTCATTCTTTGACTTCATTTCAAGTCCTTGGCGCGCAGAGCACGTTAAATTAAATTTTGACTAGGGATGTGGTCTATGGTCTTTCTTCTATTTCTGTCTACTAGCGATGTGCGAGTCGAATTATTTGACTCGAGTAACTCGTGTCAAATCGTAAACGAGTCAACTCGGTTCAGTTTTTACCAACTAGAGTCAACTCGGTCGATCGAAAGATCGTGATCTATGGCAACAGCTTGGTTGCGGAGGCGAGTCGCGACGCCTCTGCCGAGCCGTCGCGAACTCGCTACTCGCGAGTCGACGGCTCAGCTCGCTGAATCGCTCACGTTGTCGTCGCGTCGCATCCCACGAACGAGTCAGACCTTGTCCAGAAGGGGTGATTTCGCCGCGAAACGGTTCGCGCGAATTCATTCGCGTGTTAGCGAGATACTGGGCGCCAGTACATTGCGTCCACAAGCATCGCGCGAGTTCAAAATACGCGCGTAAATCGCGTGCAGTTCGCCAGCCTCTCGACTCGCGCTTGATTCGCGCGTATTGCGCGCAAGTCGAGATACTAGAGACTCCTTGTTGCGTCCAGTTAACGCGCGAACTCCAGAGCGAATGCACGTATCCAGGGAAATGGACCGCCAAAATTTTGATACGGAATTGTTTATAGACGAAATAGAAAAACGACCGACGATATGGGATTTGGAATCACCTGATTATGCCAACAGAATTTTAATACTTAGATCTTGGGAAAAATTGGTGATAATATTTTCTGATAAAGATGACTCCGAGGAAAAAAAGTAAGATTTGGTGAGTAATTATTATTATTTATTTTATTGATTAGTAACAAAGAGAAAATTAGATCATTGTCTTGCCACGGCAGTCAACCTTCCTTCATGAAATAATCAGCGAATATACCCCTCGTCTCGAGCCCTTACACTCGGTCGAGTTGTAGTCGTACTCAGACCGTCTAGAGCTGTTTCGAACTATGTGTCTTCGTACCTGTATCCATCTCTTAACCTGACGTAATTATGAAGAACACAACTAGCTTTAATTATGTTTTGCGCAAATTCAATATGTACATTGAGTGGTTTGTGAAATATTCGCCATTTGTTTACCAGGATTCCAAAACATGTGTTTGTACGTATATATGTATAATAGCACCTAAAACCCTTGCCAATGCCGAACTGAGTGGATAACTCGAGTCGACTCACACATATCTACCGGGCATGCTTGCGCCTACGATCTAGGCTCGCTTCAGGCACCGAGTCGAGTCAACTCGAGTTGCGACTCGAGACAGTAGCGATATCAACTCGAGTAACTCGAGTCCAAAAAAATCCGACTCGTCACATCGGTACTGTCTACTCCCATGTTTTTTTAAACTACTTCAGTCAACGTTTTTTACCCTAGCTAATCTCCATAAATTTTCAGTGTATATATTTTGTTTTTCGAAATGGAAAATAAGTATGGATTTAAGTTACACACTCGTAGTAGTGTACCTATCACAGCACTGTTTTTAAGCTTTGTCTACAGAATTCGAAGAAGTCCGGTTCCACACCTTCTAAAATGTATAATAGCTGATCGGAATCCAGTTCTTCATTCATCTTCTCACCTATTTGTTTACTCCGATAAAGAATCCGATTAGTACCTGCAGCCTGCACTATGCCAAAGTGACCTTGACAGCCGTACGTTTATGACGTCACAGAAAGACTTCTATAGTAGTCCGTGGCGCCCAGGGCACTGACAACCATAAACTTATAATTGTTTTGTAGAGATGGGAATATAATTATCGACAAGGATTGCTAACAACTATTTAATTCCGATTTCCATCTGAAGATCGAAATTAGTCTATTTTCCCTTTGTTATAAAGCAACTAGTTAACTAAGTTCATATTTTACTGACTGCAAATTGTTTTTGATAATAATATTTATAAATATTTCAACGGGTGAAATCAAACAGTGATAACTTTCGCGTCACATCACTGGCCGACTATATATAAAGTCCTTGGCGTTCTGGGGACATTAAAAATGTTCGGAGTTTTTGTTTTTGCCAATTTTAAGACAAATAACGGATTATTTTCTGTGGAAAAATAAAAAAAACAGGGTATTAGACTGTTATATTAAATAATAAAATGAAAAAAAACCTGTTAAATACAGTAAATTTATTTTTATAACATAGTTAAAATGAAGAGCTTCTAATGAAGTCGTGGCGCTGGTGGCACGGAAATCCGGAACTTCTATTGAAGTCCGTGGCGGTGAAAAGGTTAAATTCCTGATTTTAAAATTAAGTAATGATCAAAGAATATAATTTTGATACTTTGAAATATTTACAATGTGACATTTAAATTAGATACAGTACATATTAGGACCTTTCCCAAGCCCAGCATTTTTAGCCAATAAAGTACATAGACTTGTCTTACTTCTACAGGCTAATATTTTGAAGTTCACAGCCATATGACATCATAATGAACCATTTGTATTACATCCATGCCTTTTAAATGTGGGTATGTTCAAGAATCATGTCATATAATACGCATTTACTTTTACAGAACAGGATAATGATCAGTATTCAAGTATTATATACGTAGTCGGGCCATAAGTTCTGTCACATAGGTAAAATTTCGAATTTAGAATGCAAGCCGAGGAAAATATTATGGGCATTCGAAATTTGAATATTTAAAGAAAATAAAAACAAAGGGTTTCTGGAATTTTGTTCATTTTCTAAAATGGAGTGGACGCGCAAAGAAGACAGAGTCGCAGTAATTGCATTGCATCGTTGCGGTCACGCGCCAACTGAGATTTTCAAACTGCTGAAAAATTTGAAAATTCCACTGAGATTTATTTATCGTACTATCAAACGATTCAGGGAAGATTCAAGGTTAGAAGATAAACAAAGGAGCGATCGACCTCGTACTGTTCGGACTCCAGCGGTCATCAAAGCAATGAAGGCGCGAATCCAACGAAATCCTGTCCGCAAGCAAAAAATGTTGGCTCTGCAGATGGGACTAAGCAGAACTACTGTTAAAAGGGTGTTAAATGAAGACCTAGGACTGCGTGCTTATAGAAAAAAAACAGCACATCTTCTTAACGCACGGCTGAAGAAAATCAGACTCGAAAGAAGCCGGGTTTTGTTAAGGCGGTACGCGGGAAAAAATACCGCGAAATACTTTTTTCGGACGAAATTTTTTTTAATGTTGAGTAGAGTTTCAATAAACAAAATGATAAAGTGTATGCACACTCTAGTGAAGAAGCGAACAAACGTGTGCCACGTGTTCAGCGTGGTCATCACCCTTCGGCATTCATGGTTTGGCTTGGGGTGTCCTATTTGAGTCCAACGGAGGTGTTTTTTTGTGAAAAAGGAGTGAAAACCAGTGCCCTCGTATATCAAAACACAGTCCTAACAAACATTGTGGAACCTCTTTCACAAAAACTGTTCGAAAACAAGCACTGGGTATTCCAGCAGGATTCTGCGCCGGCTCATAAGGCGAAAAGTACCCAAAACTGGCTCACGACCCGTGGAATCGACTTTTTCAGGCAGGAGGATTGGCCCTCATCCAGTCCAGACTTGAATCCCTTGGATTACAAAATATGGCAGCACGTAGAGAAGAAGGTCTGCGCTAAACCCCCTCGCAACTTGGAGTCACTTAAAGCATCCCTGATTAAAGCAGTCGCCGATATTGACATGAATGTCGTGCGTGCTTCGATTGATGACTGGCCTTGCAGATTGAAGGCTTGTATCGAAGCAAGAGGAGGACATTTCGAATAATTTTAATGTGGTTTAAATCTGTATTTTATACCCTTTTATTTGATATATAAATGGTTGTAGTGCGTAACTCATTGTGTCGTTTATTCTTCCATATGTGACAAAACTTATGACCAGACTACATATATAAAAGTAGCAAAATTATATACTAACTTAACTAAAACTATTTACAAACTAAAATATAGTATCAAAAAATTCATCCGCATGGCTGTCGTCACGTCGCTGTCGTCACGTCTGAATATTGCAAATCTTTATTTGGAGTACCACAGGGCGGTGTCCTAGCACCATTATTTTTCATTGTATATATCAACGACATGCCTAAAATTATTTCTAATCCGATGATCTTATTTGCGGACGATAGCACAATTTATTTAGTAGCGAAAATGATGAGACTTTCGAAAATGACATAAATAATAACTTGAATGACATAATAAACTGGCTCACTGAAAATAATCTCAAAATAAATCTAGAAAAAACAATCTAAATTTCGTTTGAACAAAGAACAAACAATAAAAAACTAGATGTTCGATATGGTGACAAATATATTCAGGAGACTGATCATACAAAATTCTTAGGTATCTGGATCGATAAAAAGATGAACTGGAAAATAGATATTGAAAATGTATGCAAAAAGCTTTGCCAGTGTTCATATGCTCTTTATAACTTAAGGAAAATTTCAAATCAGTCAACATTATTAATGGCGTACCACGGATATGCATTGTCTACTTTGCGATATGGACTTATGTTTTGGAGGAACTCACCCGATAGAGAAATGGCATTCAAAGCACAAAAAAAATGCATAAGGGCAATTTGTGGCACCCAAAGCACAGACAGTTGTAAGCCATTTTTCCAAAAGCTTCAGCTGCTTGCACTTCCTTGTCTCTACATATACGAAGTCGCAAACTATGTTAAAACAAATTTACACCTATACAATCACCCAAGGAGTTTACGTCACAAATATAAAATATGCACAATACTACATAAAAAGGCCATTTTTAATTTAAAAATATCTTGGTATGGCACCCAAAATCTACAATAAGCTACCTGAACACATAATTGAAATAAAAAATATGGATCTATTAAAAAAAAAACAATACATATTTTTAGTTGCGAAATGTTACTATCATATTAATGACTATTTAAATGAAAAATGCTAGGCCTACTACATCCGATTTATTATATTAGGGGAAAATCAATACTGCATGAATGATAAATTTATTATTTTAATTTGATTTGTATTAGTTTTAAAACTGACTGTAATGTATTATTTTGAACTGGTATTTGAATTGGTATTTCCATTGTTTCGAACTTAATTTATATTTGTTTGTAATTTAATTTTCTATTGTTTTTTTTATTCTGACATTTAAATTTTATTATAACTATTTCCTAAGGCTGACATATTTAATTATATCTTGTACCTACTCACTTTTTATTATTTGCATACCCGTGTGATGGTTAAACATTGAGAACTTTATTGAACAAAAAACATCAATGTACATCTAATCATAGTCATCTGTACACATGTTTGCAAATAAATAAATGTTTTAATATCGACTGGTAATGTACCCAAGAGACTGGCCACATTGCCACATAGTATATAATTTTGATACTTTTATTAATTAATTAGTTATAAGTTGTTTGTACCATTTAAATAAATAAAAAAAAACTCAATTATAAAAAAAAAGAGTGTTATAGATATTACATGATTCAATGTATTACTGCAGTAAATATAGAGTTAGCTTTTAGTGTTAGTTTCGGTAATACATGTATGTATTTTTATTAGTTTTAGCTTTGATGATCTTTTTTGTGGGCTTTTCTGTGTTGTTCACTGTTCTGTTTTTATGAGTGAAAACTTTTAATAGGCTGACAGTTACACATACTATTTTTATTATTTTGTTTAGCTGTAAGTCTTCCAAAGAGAATAAATAAGTAATAATAATAAAAAATTAATATAATATGGCTTGCGATAACTAAAGATCATTTGTTTTCATGTTTAGTAAACAATGGCATTTCTTGTGTACATTATGTAAATTTAAGTTACGGAAGAGGGGAGTGTCCTAATACAGGCATTTACTTGCTTAAAGGGACACTTCTATCACTAGTATGTAGTACAATTTTGTTAAAGAAAATAAACTATTTGTATTTGTATTTCATACAATTTTCTCAGTAAAACAGAACCATATCAGAATAAACAGAAATGGATGTCATGATAACAAGTTTATCTCAATGCAGACATATTGATAGCATACTTTTAAAATCAGCATACATTTCAACCTATATGTATGTGTATAGTGCAACCACAACATCCAACTACTTACTGCATCAACTGGTTCCTACATTATTAGAAATAATTAATAATGCCAACTGCAACTCAACTGCTGGAAGTTAAAAATGTATTTCCTCAATAAAGTTACATTATCTATAAGGAAACAAGTCATGAATAAAATTGAGGCTCCTATACATAAGTAAATGCTTATGTATGTATATATGTGTTGTGACTGCCAAGTTTGTGTTCACTGATATTATCAAACATTCCATCATAATGTGATTGTTTGCATTACTCATTGAGTAAGATCAGGTTCCACAGTGCTCTGCAGAAGGGACAATTAAATATACACTGTATATTTAACTATTCATATTGTATGCTATGACTTTGATTAAGGAGGTGACTGCTATTAGTTTCCATTAATTACTCATGTCGGAACATACAGTTAGAACTAATAAAAACAATGTAAAAGAGAATCAGGATTGCGGACCACTTAGTTGCTGTTCAAAATGAATATTATACTCCATAGATTTAGGTATAAATTGCTTGAAAATAAGTACTTTTATATTATTTCAAAATAAACAATCTCTATTTGCTGGGCAAATGTCTGGGTACCTTTCAGTATTTATATTACTAGCAGAAGGGTTTTTAAACAGTTCAGTTAATGAGAAATAGCACACTAAATGTCTTAATATTTACCTAACTATAAATTAATATACTCACCAATATACATGACTACAGTCCAGACCAGCACCACTCTGCGGCCGACAGCTCCATCTATGTTCCAGAACCAGAAGGGAATAAACGTCGCGTAGAAGATCTCGTCACCCAGCTCAGTGCCCAACATAAACAGGTAGTACCAGAACTTGTTGTTTATACTGCACTCCACAGCATCCTTCCCGCCGCTGTCGCCAGAACTATCCGTGTCGTACGACGACTGAGAACTACTCGATATGTTACTAGGAATCCTCTTGTGCTGCTTGATATCAGACTCCTCGTTCACACGCTCAACTCTATCTGAATGTAACACTTCAGATGAATCATTTTGATGTGTGCTTTCATTACTTTTGTAAGTAACACCGAAAAAGTTTTGCACTTTAATCACTAATAGTGGATCTTTCAAATATTCTATGATCTGTTCCCACATGATGGAACTATGCGTTTTATAACCAAGCTTCAAGATTTGTGCAGAACACACTTCATAGTCTAAACGCGAATCAAATCACCCCTTTTCTTGCCAGTTTCTCACGTTATATGTTTTCAATGACAGATGATAACAGTCAGATTGACAGCTGACAAGCTCATGATAGTGACGTTTACAAAATTATAGCCCACATAGGAATGATGACCGTCGGTTATGTTTTGTAAATTCTTTAAAGTTTTTCAATAAGAAGGAGACAAATGATAAATTGAATGTACTCATTTTAGTATTTCAAATGGATATGAAGCCGCAATTGGTAATTTACAGACAATTTTTTAAAATAAATATTATCGTATCAATTTAGATAACAGCTGATCAGAGAACATCACTACAACTGTCAGAGTTGTCAAAAAGTTTTACCCGAGCGAGAGAGGTTGTTTGACCCGCAAATATTATTTTTTCGAAGTTATTAGCTATTAATTAACTTTTAGGATAGTTAATATCTATAATTTGAAGTTCACCAGTTTTTTGTAATCGAGCTGTAAGTAGATTCGTGATTTTGAGCAGGTGTTTCATGTGAGTGTTCATTAATTTTTGACTTTGTTATTCTCCATCTGAATATTTTATTAACTGTTTATCTATTCTAACAATTGTAATATTGTTTAATTAGAGCTTACACATTTACAGTGTGTGCTCATGAAGGATTGGTTTGTTGTAATTATTAGAATCTCATTGGATATCTTTAGTTAGTGGAGTGCCTGGAGCGTTAACAGCATGTAAACTTCAGATTGCTGTTACAGTGAATAAAATTAAAAAAATCAAAATGGAATATTTAGCTACTAATATAATATAAATAAAAAAGTTTACCTATTAAAAGTATGCTGTAGAATATTTTTGTATATCAAAATTAAGTTAACCTATCTATTTATTTGAGATAGTAATCGAGAAAAATTAAATAAAGAAGAACCTTTATAAAATATATGTTCACTTAAACAATTTACATTGTTGTCTATATCAAATATTTTCTACGACGTCATTTATTTGAATAAGAGTTGGATTATTGAAACAAATATTAATCATTCATTCTTCATACAGAAAACTGATAAAGAAGTAATATTAATGCCTTGCCATTAAACCTTAACCACCAATGAAATAGCAGCAGTGACAGGATGCAGGCTAACAGTAACCAGTGAATAGTGTCACCTAGATTTATCATTCAGAGAAAACTCCATCAATTTATAACTAGTTAATCTGGTGATTTTTTGAACAAAATTATAATAATTTCCTGTAGAACTCAGATCATTTACTTTGCAATGTCAAGTAAGTATTTCTACGACTCCAAAAACAATGTTTTTTATGTAATTCAATAAATAAAAATTACTATTTGCTACTAATTATACTATTTAAATATAAATTACATAGTATAATTTTGAATTTAGTATAATTCTGAGTTTGATTCTGCCTTTCTTCTCAGAGTAGTTGAATAGGGAATACCAACCTCATCTAGTTTATAAAATATGATTGATGTGTAAAAGGGTTTGTACAAACCGAGTAACAGAAATAAAATCATATATCAATTGCTGAATCCAATGCCAAAAATCAATTGAGTTCATAGAACTTATTTAAAAACTACTAACTAATTAGGGCAGTGGTTGGCAAACCGCGGCTCGCGAACCGCACGCGGCTCTTTGTCCTATAGAGTGCGGCTCCGTACAAATGTCGATGAGTGCGAGCGCAGATCGCGCTGGGGTCGGGTTTCGGTAATTTAAGAAGATATCAAGTTTTATTCAAAATTCAAACTATATTTCGAAGATTTATTTACGAAGTATTTTCACCAAAAATGAACAGGACATCGAAAATAATCATTTACGGTACCTTTCAAAGTTATTCCAGGTTAATTTGTTAATAAGTAACTAATAAGTAATATGCCTTCATCATATTATTATCAGTTGATATGATAATGATGAAGACTACTTTTGACTACTTTTTAGCAAGTTAATTTTAGGAAGCACTGTGGATCGAAAGAGGATGGAAGTTTTAAGGATTAAGAAAAGTGTATTGAGACAATTTGTACACAGAAAGGATTGGCTCTCATAAGAAACTTTTCTTGTTATAGTATTGATATTTGGCTCTATTGACTACTGAATTTGCCGACCACTGTGCTAAGGGACTGTCTTATGTAATTTTGAATTTCAGCCTATTTTAAATAAATTATTTTTGATTTTGAATATTTGCACTGTAAAACAACAAAATATTTTGCAGAACTATACATATATAACATAACATAACGTCACATATTTAGTACACCCACAATTCGCCTGAACTATACATATCAGTTATAAATGAATTTCTGCCACAATCAAAACTTTCCCACTTCTGTTATCAGTCTGTGTTATTTATTTAGTTGTAACACAAATCCCCAGACTACAGGGCAATTAAATTGTTAATGAATCTATTATTAAATAGATAACAATTGTGTAATGTGGTGTTTTATCTAATCATTCCATTCACTGTTCAATATGGTTACTATTATGGAGATACTTTTGAAACCTAACTCAAAATCAAAAGTCATTTATTCAAACTAGGCTAAGAATCAGCACTTTTTGAACGTCAAAATTACATAAGATAGACCCCCAAAACGCCTACGTTTCACCACTTCCTAGTGCTTTAGCTAGAAAGAAGTGTCGCAACAGACTCCCCAGCAGCTGGCTGGCTTCCTCTATCTGTAGCCTAATTGATAAACAGTTCCAAGCTAAAAGCAAGTAATACTGGAAAACTTAATTGTCTAAGATTTAGAATGATTACTGCATCCATCATCATCATCTGCCTAGCCTTTTCACAACTATGTTGGGGTCGGCTTCAAGTCTAACCGGATGCAGCTGCATACCAGTATTTTACAAGGAGCGACTGCTTATCTGACCTCCACAACCCAGTAACTGGGTAACACAATACCCCTTGGTAAGACTGGTTGTCAAAATTTCGGGCTTCTGACGATCCGTAACAACTGTCAAAGATAACAAAAGATAAAATTATCAAATGACAATCGGGAACGTGCTTTCCGAGGCTCTGAGAGGTCTTGGTACTTATGTAAAGATGGTCACCCATCCACGGACCAACCGCGGCCAACGTAGCTTAACCTGATCGATTGATCCGTGCGGCTTTAGGGCCTTGTGGCTAAGTAATAACTTACTTAGCCACAAGCCCCTAACTGCATCCCAAAGTAGGTTTTTGTATATATTTAAAAACAAACAAACAATGAGGACATCTGGCTGATATCATAATGATAATTTTGGTATTGGACAATAGGCTCAGTTGCATTATGTATAACTGTAAATGACTATAACGCATATTGTTTCAGTCTGGCTGCTTCAATATATCCATTCATTGTTTCTCAAATGCTGTTTGTTTTCATATTTAAGCAGGAATCACGTACAGCCATTTATAGGTAGGTATACCTTATTACAGCAGCGGGAAAAACCTATTGTAACTTCGGGTTGCACTATTGGCACATGAATTTAAAAAAAACATGTGCTTTTGGAATCAGCCAATTATGACCAATAAATTGTGTTCATCACTGAACTACTTATCCTCCGTAGACCCCTGTTTAATAGCAACCCTAGGTAGGTATACCTGGATATCGCGGCCCCGGCACACGGGCAACGGAAGGAACACGGGTGGGTTCTAGTTAGTAAAAGTCTGACACGCCCTCTTGCTCCGCCCAGAGCGGGAGAAGTCATTTGATGATTTCCCATCCTCAAAAAAAAAAGGTAGGTATACCTACTTATATTACCAGGTAGAACCCAGTCGGTATAGTACCTATATGGTATATACAAGTTCATAATATAGGGTTCTTTAATTCTTATATTCAACATTTTCTTATTCAGTAGGTATATTACTTAAGCATGGCAAAAGATCATAATTTGGGGTTAAAATAATTCCTGCTAACCACTTGTAGCGTCAATTACTCCTGTTGGTAGCGTCCCTACAGACGTATCAAAAACACATACTTAAGTACTTAACTGAAAACAGTGTCACATACAAAAGCAAACAACAACTATTACAAAACCGTACAATTCGAGCCACTATCTCAAGTCAGTCAGTGAACTATCAACACTCCGTATCAAACAGAAGCTTTTTACCAAACCTATCAGGCCTGATTAGATTCGTGCATTTGTTTAACATAATTACTTGTACATCGTGAACTACAAGTGAATCTCGCGACAGATAAAGTTATACCGTACGACAACAGTACTTAGCTGTTATCAATTCTTCTCGTCTCCAATAAATAGTGACCGCACTGATAAGGCTTCTGTGGCCAGTCGTCAGTCAATACTCGACGGTCACTATGTACTTACGTATTGTACTCGAATGTGGACAAACAGTGTTGGGGTACCTAGTGTTAATTCTTGGATAACTTGGATTTACAGTGAAAGGATTAAACATGACTATTGTTACTTTTGTGTCTTGAAGGGCAATAACTCAAGTGTTAACGTTAACAAGGTGGTAGGTAGCTTCCTAATCGGTAGGTACCTAACGGAACATAAAGCCATAGGTATAAAGTACTGACACACTTTCAATCGAGGATCAACCAAAGTTTGAGGAGTTATAAAACTGAAACGAATTTGAACGAAGTTCACTAATAGATGATACCTATACTATAACCAGTCCTACTTGTAAAGCTAAAGATTACCTTATACCTAGTTACTAACACACAGACACGCTATTAACTTATAATAAAGGTGATGAAAGATTAAATAAAATGTCAACATTGAACAACTTTACATAAAACAGCTTTCCTCTTGAAGAAACCTTAATCTAGTTCTCATCATATTCAACAATAATTTAAAAACAGCAAGAAAAAGACCTTGTAATCCTAGTTTCAGGCGCTAGACTCCTTTTCCCGTCTTTATGACCGGTTGACGATGTTTATAATGCGCATCAATCGATCGTACGATCCGACTCAATGCTAAATCTTATGTAGGTACTTACTACTTACGTACATATGTATGGCTTCGTTCAATCGTCATAGATTGAGAGTATAATAAATTGATCGTTATCATCGTGTCATAGGTCGGAAAACAGCGCGAATGGCGGCAGACGAGGACATCGACACCCTCAAACTATACTGGGATCACTTCTTCAAAGCGGAGACTGGCACTTATGAGGTAAGAAATAGCGAAGTAAGCTACTCCACTTAGGTACGCCTTAAAAACAGAGTCGCTATCCTCGGGGACACGTTTAGGTTGGCATTTTTTCCTACGCTACGTCGTAATCTGCGATAGATTATTTAGGGAAATGCCACTCAAGAGCTTGCTTGTGCCAGCAGCCATTGAACCTATATGGGTCAGGCTAATCTATGGCCTTGGTGGCTTATAACACGACGGCACACTTGTTAGGATAGAGGAACGCTAAATTTGTCTTATAACAGCTTTTTTCTTGTCTCAAAAGCTATTATAGGTCGGCTATCTGCCCAAATACTTTAACATTTCGTAAGTCGTTGAAGCAATTTTGATGGACCCTAGAAAATAAACCCAAACACAAGGGCAACTTACTATGTAGGTATGCACATTGATCAATCGACACCAATAATTATAATGTCTAGTATAATCTCTCCCTGAATCAATAAACTAAATAGCTTCACAACCTACATTGATACAGTAAGATCGATAAACTCGCTAATACATATTATCGAGTTAATGCAATTGTAGCGCACAGTTCGTGGACTACGAAATACGAAAGCAGCCGAGCTATTATCCAATTGAGTCGTGGTCACGCTTGACTGGCTACACTCAAATGATCTACAACATTACACTATTCTCCTTTGCGAGTTGGCAAAAACCAAAGCGAATTTCGCGTAGATTGGCTTTATGAAAACTGGCGTATCATGTACGATACGAAGCAACAAGAACCCACAGTCTGTTTTTTTAATGTCATTTAGCACAATTCCGATCTACTGCAATTCTGGCAAGCCAGAATCTACAGTAACGATCAACCAGCTCTGGTACAACGTAGCTCGGCGAGCAAGTCCCATCCAGGTGATCCAGGGCAATAATGCAACTATCTATTGGTTCTATTGTGGAGAGCAAAGAAACAAAAATAGAATACTCTGCACAAATAAAACGCACATTACAAACATTATACACGGTAGTACTAAAGCCAAAAACCAATAGGCACCTCAAACTGTGTTTTTTTACCAAATTGCACAAAACTATAATATAGAAGCGAACATCTTGTCCGTATACCGTTCATAATAAAGATTTTTCTAGAAATCGACATGGCTGGATCTGTTCCTGGCCGAGTTCCTGATCCGCGTCAACGACGGCGCCAATCCCAAGGAGTTGATCAAGTTCTGGTGAGGAAATGATAACATTATGTTTGATCGATCAATGGTAAACATTATAAATTGTGTCTAGGCGGCAGTGCCACGTCTGACTCGTGTTTGGAAGTAAATTCCCACGATACGAGTTTGAGTTAAGCTTGATATCTTTAAGGTATTCATAATATTTATCCATCTGATAGCATTAATATCATATCAATATGGGTTAATTCAAACTCAAGTCAGAAAGATGAAGCTGGCTGCCCTTCTCAAAGCTTAGTAGGTTCCTATGGAGAAGAACAGGCAAGAAACTCCACGGACAATCTTTTAAATAAAATATATTGTTTCAAAATATTGGTTACATCGTTCGTGTTCAAAATAAGAGTCGAATCACACCAAGGAGTGAGGAGCGTGGTGCGTCGCGGCGACTGTACCTCGATTTAGATTTACCACACGTTCGTATATCATGTAATTATCATTAATTATCAAACAAAACAAAGACACAGGGCACACTGCACATCTTGTCTTGCGTCTGTTAGACAAAAGGCAATCTGTTTCCCATAGAATAGAAACCACGTTCATTATCTTTTTCATCGTGTCTATTTTGTTATTATATCCACCCTCTTTATCCACTACAGTCCAGTGAGTGGCGTGGTGACGCTAGTGGGCTGCGAGCTTCTGTGCGGCATCCACCGCGTGACGTCATCCATCAACACGCACTACTCCGTGCCGCTGCCGTGCCTCGACACGCATGCGCCGCTCATTGATAATGCAATTTCAAATATTGAGACACACAATGATGCCGGGTGTAAGTACAGATACAGATTACAGTACTGTAGAATTCAAAGAAGGAAATAATTGCCTAGATACCACCTTATGCAAAAGTTCGAGTGACAAAGAAGGAGCTGATTGGTAAAACGTAGCACTAAATAAGTCTTCCTTATGAATGCAATGCAACATGAAATGTTACACAAGATCTAGGTGAATTTGTTTCAATATGTTTTATATTTCATGTTAAGTTTCACCAATCTGTACCCAGCATTATACCACCTACTCTTGACAGATTGGCTGTATAACAAAAGCCTAGGTTACGTGTTAAACAAAAGTAGTTGCAATAACATGTACGGTGACACGCAAATTTGCCAGCGACGTTTCTCGCAACGTAAAAATATGTTACCGAATCAATGCGGTTTTTTTTTTTTCCATAGATACTGGGTTAACTAAATAGGTGGAGTCACCTCTACTGCAATTTTGACCACTGCTTATTCCGACTTTAGACATTTTAATTCCTCACTTGCACTGCTTGCACAAAGCTACTTCTAACCTTCTACTTGTAAAGGTGCAGAACAAAAACCTGAAGAGCAGAAAGCGGGTCCAACGAGTTTGTTCACGCGCATCAACGCCCAGTCTTCGGAACAGATCCTCAGGAAGTACCTGCTGGGCGGCGTGGCCTGGAGGTGCCTCGTGCTGCTCAAAGCTCTAGGAGTCGAGGTGAGGAACTGTTATTCAGAAATAGCGACCCGCCTCAAAAAAAAGAACATTTTCAATTTTTTTTTCAATTTGACCCAACTTACATTGTTAAGTAATAAATCAAGCAAATCTAGCCACAATTGACAAGGTTGACACTTCCGTTCTTAATTGTTGTGGCACTCTTTCAGACGGACGCATTACTCAGTGCATGTGAACTTAATTAACTATCTTTAAATTAGTCTCCTATCAAGAGATGCTAATTAAAATATTATTTTTGTTGGACATTACCCCTGCATCATTACATAAAAGAATTCATACAAATATTATATTGAAACTCATCTCTACTCTGCGTATCTTATTGACCCCGGCTAGGTGACATTTGTGCATCTCTATCGCAAGGCCACTCATGGTAATGTAGCCACGAGCCGGTAATGTAGCCATGAGCTGGTAATGTAGCCACGAGCCGGTAATCGGATTGTGAATGTATCTATCGTCTTGATCGAAAGTAAATAGAGCTTACGAAGCATGATCCGTTGTTCGTGTGGAGTTGTTTAACTGAGTTGTATGTATGTTTAAGGTTGGAATAGGGACATCTTGAGGAAACCGGCATGCCTGAGAGATATTTCGCGACGGCGTGTGAAGCCAAGTCAGAGGCCCATGGGCGGATTTAAAACACTGACGCCAAGTTAGTTACTAACCACACGAAAAGAATAAGAAGATTGGAATAGCTAAAAATTGCTACAAAAATACAAGGTCGAATTAAATTTGCTAGAGAAACGTGATGTGATGGGTATCCATCACGCGTGGCATGGCCACAATTGAAACGGATGTTGAATAGAAACGTCATGTTACACGTGCTGATCTAAGCATGATAAAACAAAGAAAAAAAATATTAGTTTTATTTTTTTTGGTAGCAGCGACCGCCGATAGTATAATTGATTGAGTTTCCAAAATCTGTATGTTTTCTGTTTTATCGTTTTTAGTTATCGATGCCCATCACTTTTATTTTATTTATTTGTTATTTATTTATCACGTCTGTGGAGTTTCGCTAGTTAATTTAATGTGATCCTGTATAAGGTCTTGGGAGGGGTTCGTGGCTAAGTAATAACAGCGCGGGTCGATCGATCAGGTTAGGCTACGCTTGCCGGTGTTGGTCCGTGGATGGACCATCTTTACATACCAAGACCCCTCCGTGTCTAGAAAAGCACGTTAAACAGTTGGTCCCGGCTGTCATTTGTTGATCTTGACAGTTGTTACGGGTCGTCAGAAGCCCAAAAGTCTGACAACCAGTCTTACCAAGGGGTTTCGTGTTACCCAGTACCTAACGGGTTGTGGAGGTCAGATAGGCAGTTGCTCCATGTAAAATACTGTTATTCAGCTGCATCCGGTTAGACTGGAAGCCAATCCTAACATTGTTGGGAAAAGGCTTTAACAGGGCACTGATACTCATGCATAACTAGATAATCTTGGGATAGGTCTTCCTAAGATAGTAGTGTACCTACAATAAGTCGCATCGCGACTCGTGTGACGTCGTAAACAGTTATCGGCAGGTCGGCACCCTCGACGGAAACATACACGTTATCAGGTACCGGCGCGATCAACGACGCAACTCAAGTATTATGAGTATCATTGCTAGATCTCAACTGTCTTTAGCTGTACATACAAGCCTTTATGATAGTGCGTAGGTACAAATATGGAGCTAACGATGCGAATCTTCTTTTCATTTATCGGCATAGTCAGTATGATGCGGTAACAGGCCGATTGTGCATGCATCTGACGTAAATTGGTACATGACATAAATTTTGCCTGCAAAATTTCAAAATTCATAACAGAAGACGACACAAATGCAATGACACACTTTTAACGAAATAGATTTATCAATTCACTCTCTCATTTGTAAGAAAAAAAGGAAATTATTTTATTTGCGCCAAGACATGACGCATAAAAAAAAGGAAATACTTTTTTTATCGGCAAGACATGACGCATAAAAAAGGGAAATTATTTTATTTGCGTCAAGACATGGCGCATAAAAAAGTAAAAATAAAATAACAATAGAATGGGAAAATGTGTGTCACAACATCCGTGCAAAACCGCCATCGATTCGCTTCGTATGAAGAGGCGGGGTCTTCTACTGCGACGCACGGCCACGCTGTGCGCGAATGCTTGGCCAGCAAACGAATAAACCACGCAGCTGACATAGCAAACCTCTCCACGCTCTCTACCTAGCAGTGGACGATCGACACAATCAAATGCACAAAAACGGTTAATAAACAGTTGTTTAATAAACAACGTAGTTACATAACACGGCATTCTATGCACGGCGATACGATTCGATGGAACATTGTGCAAACACAAGCCGGTGCGGAAATCATTACCTCCCACTACTAGCAAAAGGTTCCCTATCCATTTGCATAACATTTTTAGACCTAATATAACATGGCATACTTTTGTTTATCCTAATTATATTTACGCATAACATTATTTTCTCATAAAAGCTTACGCATAATGTTTTTCAGCATAATTGCTCTAATCATAATAATGTTTAAGCATAAAATTCTAAAGCATAAATTTGTTTACGCATAATGATATTAAAACATTTTTTTTTAAGCATAACAAATACGCATAATAATTAACTCCTAAAATGTAACCATGCATGCAGCAAACATGCAGCATGCAAACATGTAAACAAGCATAGGTACACCATGCATGGAGCAAGCATGCAGCATGCAAACATGTAAACAAGCATACACCATGCATGCAAGCAAGCATGCAGCATGCAACAGGCATGGTTTCTGTCACGGCTCCGGCGCTGCGGGGTTCCGGCGATCCCACGCGATCTGCTCGTCGCAGATGTATTTAACGCTCACCGCCACAGCTTCGGCTTGCTGGCCGGCAAGCCGGCCAGCCTCAGCCACGGCGGTGAACATTAAAACCACCTGCTTCTCAGCTCGCGGGCCGCCTCGCCCCTCCGCGCCTACGCGATTTTAAATAACACTCTAGGTGTAGGGCAGACAAGACTACGTGGAGTCGGTTTTACAGCGATTCGTTTCTGTCACTAACTTTTGTAACTCAAATTTTGTGTCCGTTATTCCTATTAATTTTTATGCCTTAATAATACTATTATGCTAATAGCCATTAGGGCGGTTCACTAATGTTTCACCAAAACTCCATTGACTAATTTTTAGTTTACAACCAACGTTTCGTATACTATTTATTTTACAAACAACATTTTTATCAAATAGTTTATTTTTTCAGTTGTTGGACGTTTCAATTAGTCGTAAATGTTACTTGATAACGCGCCCGCAGCACTGTGTTATCACATTATCAATCAAACAACTTAGATTCTATGTTCCGTTATCCATGGAGTTATTATTTAGAGTAAAGGTATTCCCCGGTTATCTGCTTTTTTTTACAAAATAGGTTTGAATAGAGTGGTGCTTGCATTTGGTGTGAGTGTCCTATATCTTGGGTTCGATTCCGCGTTACATTTTTCTGTTAGTGAGTTCGGAAGTTTGCCCGGTAATGTTATGAATGAATAAAATTTGTCAGTGTATAATATCTTGTTGATACGTGTGTAGAAACAAATATTTACAGCTATCTCATAAAACAAATGTCTAGAACAATTTTTTCATTGGGAATATTATTCTAGGAATTTTTGTTCTTAGAATTATTAGTTATCACGGCAAATGTAAGAAGATAGCTACTGCTTCGTCCTGATGAAGCAGTAAGTAAAAAATAGCGATTATTTTGTGTCACAGTTTTTACTAAAACTATAAGTACCTGTATAGTTTTAGTAAAATCTGTGACACAAAATAATCGCCCTTTTTTTCGTATAATGTTCTTTTTCCTAATCTACTTTGGCATAACTGTTTTAGCATAATTTGTTTTGCCATAATAATTCTTTGCCATAATTTTTTTTGGCATACAGTTTATGTTGGCATAATTATCTTGAAGGCTAATTTGTTTTGGCATAATTTTAATTCGCATAATGTTACCAGCCCTAATGGGTGACCAGTCATTTCACCAAAACTTAATTTACAAATTTTCATTTGACAAGTAACGATTGACAAAAATACAATTTGTTATTTCATCATTACACGATAACAACTTTGCCAAATAATTCAATTAAGAAAATCATAATCCGATAAACTTTTTTTTAATAACGTATGATTTGACAAATTATTCATGCTATCTCATAAAACAACGTTTGAAATAAACACGTTTTACATATTAAATTACGCAATTTCCTAAAAATGAAGCTCATTAAATAAGCGAAAGGGTAATTTTAATATGTATATAAAAACATAAAAATTAAAAAAATGCCAGAAACGACTTATGCTAACAGAAAAATATATATAATTTTAGTAGGCTAGGTTAGGTTAGGTTAGGTTAAAACTGTAACCCCTACGCCAAAAACGACTAGAATATATAGTTCAGCTTCGGCTTGCTTACACATGTCAAATGAAAATTTTTAAATTAAGTTTTGGTGAAATGACTGGTCACCCATTAGGGCTGGTAACATTATGCGAATTAAAATTATGCCAAAACAAATAAGCCTTCAAGATAATTATGCCAACATAAACTGTATGCTAAAAAAAAATATGGCAAAGAATTATTATGGCAAAACAAATTATGCTAAAACAGTTATGCCAAAGTAGATTAGGAAAAAGAACATTATACGAAAAAAAGGGCGATTATTTTGTGTCACAGATTTTACTAAAACTATACAGGTACTTATAGTTTTAGTAAAAACTGTGACACAAAATAATCGCTATTTTTTACTTACTGCTTCATCAGGACGAAGCAGTAGCTATCTTCTTACATTTGCCGTGATAACTAATAATTCTAAGAACAAAAATTCCTAGAATAATATTCCCAATGAAAAAATTGTTCTAGACATTTGTTTTATGAGATAGCTGTAAATATTTGTTTCTACACACGTATCAACAAGATATTATACACTGACAAATTTTATTCATTCATAACATTACCGGGCAAACTTCCGAACTCACTAACAGAAAAATGTAACGCGGAATCGAACCCAAGATATAGGACACTCACACCAAATGCAAGCACCACTCTATTCAAACCTATTTTGTAAAAAAAAGCAGATAACCGGGGAATACCTTTACTCTAAATAATAACTCCATGGATAACGGAACATAGAATCTAAGTTGTTTGATTGATAATGTGATAACACAGTGCTGCGGGCGCGTTATCAAGTAACATTTACGACTAATTGAAACGTCCAACAACTGCTTGCGATACAAACGTGTTGTCATGCACGTGTGCAATTAATATGTTAGGAGACCCCTTTATCGGTCTGTTTACTGAACTCTGATTATTTCGGGTATATATGTACTTATAGGTACACAAAACAACTTGTTACGCTTTATACATAACATTTAACATCACGTACTAATTAAACTCCGATTTCGCCAGTTATAACCATCGCTCAGCAATATACTGATTACTAGTGATTCTTAAGAATTTTTGGTTTCTTGGACTTAAGGACAGCTGAACATCCTTCTTGCAAATGATTAAAGTATTGCTTTTTCTTTCTATATCCAGGGTTTATCATGCTGTCGGCAGCTGAGCTCCGTGCTCATCTGGTTGTTTGGCGAGCTGAGCGGAGCGAGCAGTGATGCTAGCACAGATGCAGCACAGCCGGCCACGCGACGTACTCCTATACACCAGCTCTTCTCACACAGGTATGTTAAATCTGGGTTATGGTTTTTAATAGAAAATCTAAACTCATTACAATCATGCAGTTTTCTTTGAGTATAACCTAGGGAATTCGCAGCGACGGAATTACATGCTGTGTGACGTAGAATTAGTCCGGTCAGTCCGCAAAAGACCCTGAATGAAGTACTGGAAACATTTACCAGATAAGATCGTAGACTTAAAACTACTATTATAACGAACTACAATAGGGTAATATTAATATGCAGTCAGTCAGTCATCAGTGGTCTTAGAGTATACAACACAGTGGCTGATGAGTACCTGTGTTCCGTTTCAAACGTCAACCTCGGTAGCCCACTCTTGTTCCTATTATTATTGCAACAGACATGACCCCACGTAAGAGTAAATAAGACCATAGTACAACAATGCCTTTGTTAGAGCTTATCTTATAAACTATAAAAACTATAAATCGCGTACGTCTGTAATTCTGTGCCAACTTAACCATAGAGAACAAAAAATCATAGAAGCGAAACTTGCTCCGAATGCATTCAAGGCGTAAGATACGTTCAAAACCAAGATTATGTCTGGATCTGACCAAGATTATGTCTGGATCTGACCAAGATTATGTCTGGATCTGACCAAGATTATGTCTGGATCTGACCAAGATTATGTCTGGATCTGACCAAGATTATGTCTGGTCTTTAAATAAAAAAGACTGACCTCTGAGTTTGTTTCGGCCTTTCTTCTCATAGTCAGATACGCTAACCTCATCTAGTTTAAAAAATATGATTGACGTGTAAAAGTGTTTATAAAGCTTGTCCACTCTCAAATGACGCGCACTACCGCATTTTACGCGGGTAATGCGGTAATACGGTAGTGGGGCGCGTCATTTCAGAGTGGACAAGCTATACAAACCTACTTACATAAATAAAATAATTTATTAATACAGAATTGCATCGTCACTTGCGACAGAAAACAACCGTTTTTAGCTTGGGCGGGCACCGGATCATCTTCACGGCACATGGCTTGTATGTAAGTCATAGCATCGTAGTAGGGAACGATAGGTTTTTGTTTGGGTATTATCGACGTGGCCTCAGTCCATTTGACGTGTTATAGCCATTTCAGACAATTTTCTAAAAATGACAGTTGTAATTTGAATATGCTGACAATTTAGGTCGATAGTCAGTTTGCTTAACAAATAATTATTTTGACTTTACAAAGTTTCACTTCTACTTGTTAGTCTATGCCTACAGTGATAAACACTGCTACAATGTAAATAAGTATCAAATGTAATCTTAGCGGGAGGAGCTTGAACAAACAGACCTTGTCTGCCCTTGACACCGCGACACATATCGAAAATAGACGGAATACCTTCAGTACTCAACTATTAATATATTTTATTGCCTGTTTACTTCAATTGATAAAGTATTTTATTACTTAATTTCACCTATCGGACTTTAATAAAAATGTATTCTTTTAGATTGTAATTGCCTATAATATTTTGTCTAATGGGTACATTAGTTATTCGGGCACATTTGTTGCGGTAGGTTCGATATAAGATTCCATTCGGTAAATAAGTGGCAGCAACTTACCATGCAATCTCTGATTGTCGCATGAGTATCATTTGTTGAATCAATCCATGCAGAAGATGCATGTTCCTACGAGCTTCAATACAAATTGTGACTGGGGCTGTATTTCATAAACTTAAGATACTTTAAACTAGGGATGTAACGATACATCATTTTCCCGATACGATACTAATTATTTTAGTAAATAATCGGCATTACCGATGCCGATATCGGTGGCTTAGTATATTATAAATCAAATAAATAATGAAGTATGAACCTCGGGCGTTTGTATGTCTTTTGAATTTTGTATTTCAGGCACAACTGTTTAATAGTGCGTTATAGTCCTTAGTTCACGTGTGAATAAACAGAATCACGAATAGCGGTGACGTGAAACAAGCACGAAATAAAACATCGATTAGACAAAGCTTAGCTAACTGCAAACTACTACTACTACCCTTTGCCGTATTGCCATGTCGCTAATCATGCGCTGTGCGGCTCTCCTGCCAGTCCCGCCTGCACGGAGCAACAATGTTGCGCGCGCATCGTCACTTCGCGCGCTTTTCGAACTGTTTGATATCAGTTGTATATAATCGGCGATGCCGATATATCGGTCTGCCGATTATATCGGCATTGGAATCGGAATCGTTACATCCCTACTTTAAACGAAATTATGCGTTCTGTTTCAGAATATGGTCAAAACAGAAGCCGATCGGTGGGCAGACGTCCAAGGCGCACTCCGCCGCCTCTCCTGATAGAGGATCAGTCACTGGAAGGTAACTGACATCATTACCTTTAGCATATTAGTTTAGTTGCCAACGTCCTGCTACTGTTATCGCTTCAAAATACTTTTCATAGTAGGTTAAGGTCGATTTGAAACAGAGCAATGTTGTGAAATCAATTTAATTCCTAATTAAATAATTAACTCTGCTGTGTTTTGAAAAGGAACTAAATGATGAGTTCACGTTGGAAAATACAATAATAACATACTTACATAGATAGGTATTCATAGATATTTTGTATATACATATTTTAGGAGCAAATATTCAAACCGTGTTTTGTCTCAAAAAACCAAAAAAATATCTATGGTAGCCATTTCCTTCATTAGATATAAAAAATCAAACCGTTTAGTGCGTTTATTTTTAACCATAATGTGTTTTATCCCATACATTTCTCTGCTCAAAAATTGTCCTTATAAACAATGTTTTGTCCAAGCTCCAGTTTTGTTCATAAAATGATTTGTCCATTCCTCCAATCAAGTTAGCTCTTCACAACAAATAACTTTTTGAACGAAAAGTACATTATTTGACAGCCAAGCGTTTAGGTTGTTTCATTCAAAACTATATTTGTCCATGACCAATACATTCAAATCATGATTTGTCCCTCGATTTCATATACTCGTAAAACAAGTATTGTCCATTTAATTTTTCTGAATTCTACCTTCCTACGAATTGATTTAAAGATAATATTGTTAGTGTTCTAAAACATCATAACTTTCATAATTAAAGTACATCGTATCAGGGCCGGATTTAAAGGCGTGGAGGCCCTTTTTTTTTTTTTTGAGGATGGGAAATCATCAAATGATTTCTCTCGCTCTGGGCAGAGCGACAGGGTGTGTCAGACTTTTACTGACTAAAACCCACTCGTGTTCCTTCCGTTGCCTGTGTGCCGCGGCCGTGATATCCCTATCGGACGAACCCGCAACCCCAGCAGGCATTGGTCTTTCGACCCCGTCGGTTGGTGCTGACATCTCTTTGAGGCGCGCGTGGAACACAACGCGCCGTCGACACGGGCCTGGTCCTTATCGGACGGCGAGCTACGCGTGGAGGCCCTGGGGCAACTAAGAAGTGGAGGCACCGATTTTGTTTTTGCACCAGACGAAAAAGAAACATAGTTTTCAATCATTTATATTCGTACACAATAGGTACTAAACGTATACAAAAGAAAAAAAAAGATAATTGTTAGGCGAATGGAACTTTGCGAGCTTTTTTCGTCGAAAAATCATTGATAATTTCGGTCTCGGAGTATATCACTTTCACAATACTAAGTAGGGATAACTTTCATAGGCGGTTCTGTGTCATTGTAGTCCGAAGTCTATTTTTTATAATTTCATCTTCGAAAATGAGCATTCTCCAGAGCAGTTCGACGCCATCAACACCAAGTACATTCTAAACGTAATTTCAACATTTGGAAATTTAACTCAGTATTTTCGAGTATTTGCTAATAGAAGATTTCCTTGATTTATCTTTTTGATAATCGTTTTTATACAAAACGGTAAATTTAGCCTATAAAAAAACAAATTTTGGAGGCCCCTATTTTGTGGAGGCCCGGGGCCATGGCCCGTTGCCCCGCCTTAACTCCGGCCCTGCATCCTATGTTTTTGAGGAATTAATAGTCAATTAGATGTTTGTTCTCTTTACCCGACATTTGGAGGCGATAGACAAAACACGTTTTGATTTTTTGCTCCTCATTTTTATTCTATAATGTTGTCGTGTCTACAGGTCGAGGCACTCAACGCAGCCCAAACTCGACTCCCTAGACCGGCCGAAGAAAAGGCTTTCTAAGCATACAGACCAGTCATCAGAGTCAGGAGACTCCAACGATGACCTGCAGATCCTGAACCGCTCTCTAACCATCAAGGTGTGCAAGCCAAACGATGACTTCGAGTACTTCAACAGCACGCGGTCCTCCAACGAGTACCCTAACGACTCGTACTACGACCCCTTTTACACCCCCAGAAAAGCCAAGCCAAAAGCAGATGATTATATCAGCGATAAACACAGAGAAATCATCAACTCTGAAATAACAACATTCCAATTTACTTTAATTATAACTGATTTACTGCAGGAGTTGTGCAAGGCTGAGAGCAGTTTGTCCGGATCAGAAGGATCGCAAATCTCCATGCAATGTATAAACTTTTCCTTACGTAATCTATGCACGTTACAATTTAGTTCACTGCCTCGGTCACAACACGATAATACTCAAGAAGTATCGCGAATCAAAGTAGCCTTAACAGAACTGCTAATGGTCTCACTAGACCAGGTCCTAATCCACTCGGACTTATGTGCCAAACTGATCAACAACGGAATCCTGCCAATGTTGCTCCGAATACTCGAAGACATCATCTCGAAGTGCCGACAAAACAAACTCGAATACCAGAATCGTAAAGAGGATAAGACTGAATCGGAAAATTTGCTCAAATTCGTATTTGGAATCTCGTATTCAATAACAGCGTTCTTCCATTGTTTGCTGATGCAATGCCGCAGTGTGGACAAACTACGGGAGTTTACAGATCAATTCAAGTTGTACGGAGAGTGTTTGAAAGGGGGGCTCTTGAAGGAATGTATAGAGTTAATGATTAGGATACCAGCGGAGAAAGAAGAGAGTGTTGAGTTAATAAAAAAGTTAATAGAGACTGTCGGGAAGTTGGTGGTTGGCATGAAACGCGTGCGCAGTGAGGTGATACATTCCGCCGCATGTCCTCGCACGAGGCACAAAGTGTGTCGACAGCGCGTCGCCGCAGGCATGCACCATCATCACGACATTCTGGGAGAAGCCAGCACTGGACTACCAATGTCTTCTACGTGTTGTGTTTCAGTTTTATACGGAACTCTAACGTCACTACTCACTGATGAGGAAGTTTCAGCGCAAAGTGTACTAAGGAACAAGATTTTAAAGGTGATGTTAAACTGTGGAGTATGTTGCTGCTTCTCACCAGGACTGTTAATGGAAAGCATTGTAAGACTGATATTAACACACAGCAGCGTCGCCCCCCTCTGTCTGCAAGTCTTAGAACATACTGTATACGGAGAGTTAGGAGCCAGTATACTCATACAAAAGGAGACGGATCAACTGCCGTGCTCGATCTGTGAGCCGTGTGATGAGAAGAAGGAGGTAGGCAGAAAGCTCTGCTCCCACGGCATCAGTCCCATGGAGAGAAAGAGTGTGTGGTCGTTCCTGTACCATTACAACTCTTTGCTACAGCTAGACAACCATAATAATGTATTACATGCAACGGTCAGTCACTTGCTGAGGGTGACACCTAAATGTAGGATGGAAATGAAATGTGAACTACTCTTCAGCGTAATATACCCAACTTTCATTGTCGCCAAACATAGATACATCATACGAATGGAAGAATCAGCTTATTTCCTCACTGTATCCTGCCTAAACATCTTCGCAAGTCTCTTAAACACGGTATCATTCGCCGAACAGTTTATACAAAAAGGTGGACTCAGTTATGTATTAGAATTGGTTTCATTATCGGAATTTTCCAACCAGTGCTGCTCTATATTAGAGATAGCAATAATCGTAGAGGTGTTTAAACTAATCAAGGAAAATTCCGAACTGACTTACTTTAGAGAGATGAGTTCCTTAGCATCCGTACAGATGCTGTTCAAATCTTTGGCGGAAGTGACTGACAAATGCTTCAAGATATACAAACTCAAACTTCCCGAGGACAAATTCGGAGAATTATGTGACATCAGTAAAGAACGTGATATGTTAGCATTCATTCATCCTACAGAGCTGCCATCAAGTAAGCACTCTTCACCGCAGTCAATAAAGTCTAATTTCGCATCAAGCGAGAGGGTAGTGGAAGCAACAATTGCAGATCACATAGAGATTTTGAAGAACGTGTGGACTTTTTGGAAGACTTGTGCGAGTCTATGCCTGTACAGTCCTATGTTCAGAGAGTACGTGGTCAGTGAGAGTGTGTTCCTGGACAGTTATGCTTTACTGAAAGTGTTGATATATTATCTGTGTAACTGCGAGTGTGGGGTGGCGGAGATGAGGGTACTTATCAAGATCACCGAGGCATTGCTGACTGTGCAACTTTCTGCATCTGGTGAGTGATTTAATTTATACTTTTTCTTATTTATATCCTGTCATTCCTTTGCCACAAAACGCCGAATCAGACGTAAAATTGAACTCGGACACGAACTTTTGCTCTTAGGAAAAACTAAATTAGATGCCATCAAGGAATGTGAAGAACGTATAAAACGTCCTAACGTATTTAATCATTATTTGTTGTGATATTATGTGTGGTTTCAAAGCCGTTACACTTTAAACGAGTGTCATAAAAACATAATTAAATAAGTACATAAATGCATTCCTGTTAATTGCATTAGAATTAATCACCTATGATGAGTCCATGTAAGCCGATCAACTGATCCGACTTATCACATAACTAGTATAGACTAGCGATACAGTCAATCGCACGTCAAAAGTCACATTTCATTTTAATTACTTATACAGCTCTTACTGCTACGTCATAAAGGCGGTGTCTATGTTAAACTGGTACCATAGACGTGCGGTTGCCTGTACAATAACCCGCAGTAAGGCGATATCCCAAGCTCAAGAGCAGAAGCCCTATAGAGTTTCATATAGTATGAAATGTTGCTAGCAGAGAATGCAAGCAATACCGCACTTTAAATTGTTAGGACTAAGATTAATTCTAAACAATGGTAGATGTCACAAAAGATTTTATACTGTAAGTGCTAAAAGTTGGTTATTCAAGTTGATGGTTGTCTGTATGGTTACTCCCAATTTACATAACATGTCGCTCGCAGGCCGGTCGTTTCACACACAGTAGATTTGATTATAAATAGTGGGACATCAATGGACTAATATTGCCACGACTGGAAGATATCGTCAACTTTTAATGTCGTCGTATGGAAATAGCTATTTATCGACTATTCAGATCGATCTTTACTTTGCACTTGTGCTTAGTCGATTTGTTTTGGAAAATGAGTTGCAACCATTCCATATCAATGGCGTGAAATTGTATGGTTGGGTTTCGGGTTTCAAAAACATGACTTTGAGACCTAGAACCACTGATATAATTAGCTCGATATTGTTAAATTATATGTCATGCAAGCCTAACCTAAACTAGGTAATTATAGCCTTAGCGCAGGAGTCACCAAATGGCGGTCCGGATCCGGTCAACCAACATATTTTGTGCAGACCTTAAATAAACAGTAAAATATATAACTAAAAGTTAATCTAATAAATAACTAACCGCGCTTTGTCTTCAGACAGATAGTAAAAACTGAAATTTTTCACATTAATATTAATTACTTACTTTGTTATTTTTGTTTATTACATAATATTTGTATATTACTGAATAAAAAATGATTCGGGTTTCTCTTTTTTTTCGGAATTTATATTTTTAATCTTGGTTGCCATTAATCGTCTACCAAACGGATCGCAACAGTAATATAAACGGACCCCAATGAAACTAATTGATGATCCTTGCCCTAGGGACTAGGCGGGTGATAATATTGTACTGAATTTCATTATTACCCGCTTTTCAATAATGTGATCTGAATTTGGATCCTTAACTAAATATTCATATGAATACATTTTCAAAAAAAAATATGATAGAATATCGAATTGCGTTTACGGAGAATACTGTACTTTTTACACCTTCTCTGAGGTAAAAACCTATGAAAAGTACAGTATTCTCCTCTGGGATAAAGGTATTTCGTTTTGGGCGAGCTCGAATCCGTCGCTGCACTCAGGATTCTAATCTTAACTCCCTCGTTTCGGTCGGGAGCACTAAAATCCTTCGTTACGCTCGGGATTCAATATAGCGCCCCGGACATAAGACACTGCTTTATCTCCTTGGTGAATACTCCACTATTGGGGCGGCTATTTTACTGAAAAAAAAACTTGACGTCTCCACCCAGATGTGACATCAGGGCGTTCAAAAGACACGAGTTGTGCGCTGGTGCGCGTGGCGCTCGGGGCCCCGGCGGCCGCGCTGGAGGGCGGCGGCGGGCTGCGCGCGCTGTGCGAGGCGCTCATCCGGGTCGCGGCCGCGCGGCCCAGCCCGCACCACGCCATGCCGCGCCGCCCGCATGTCAAGGTAACGTACTAAATAATTTAAGTCCACAGTACTCATGAATAAGAACAACTTTTACTACAGATCCAACTCAGACTTCATAGCCTGTAAGACGCTCCGTGGCACTATTTACGCACCTCACCCGTATGCTATGCTGGCTTGATTCTTTGTCCCGGACAATTACTGCCGCGACAGAAAGCACAGGCTGTTTGCTGTGCCTCCGCGTCGCACCGTTGTGCTTGCTACGTCCCCAGTACCCCGCACTCTGGCCGCACTTGATGATCTCTTAGATTCTAAAAGCCTTATCACACTGGCGATTTGCGAGCGTTTTTCCAGCGAGGCGATTTTTCAACGCGCTCGCTGCGTGTGCCTAGCGACACGCCACGTATGCACAACGTGTTTGCCGCGTTTGCGTAACGAGAGTGTAAACAAGAGCGAGTGTACAATTTTGTGAAAACGCGGATAAATGGACGAAGATTCTATTGCCATGTCAGAAGTACTGTGAGAAGGATTCATGAAAGTGTTATTAAAAAAAAAATATGCCTCTCAGTCTATGGTTTTAATTATTGTAATTTGTTTTGAACCGCGTTAATTAAAGTTACAATACAAATAAAATTGACAAACGAAAAAAAAAACAATTATTTCATACAAAAGTGCAATACAAAAAGATTAAAATGTATAACCAAAGTTATGTCATGGCGCTGCTTCTTGCATGTTTTAGTGATATATATTTATGTTTTTTCTACAACGTTTAACGTCAGTCAAAATAAGTTATTCACTGATAGAATCCTTTGTGTGAGCTGGCCCTAAGACACACGTGTAGGTAAGTCGCACGAGCTCAGGGAAAGGTTTCGTTAACCTTGACCTACAAACTCGTCTTTACGTAGGTACAGAAACTAGAGGCACGAATAAGGTTCGTTTTCGTTGCCCATCTTCTTATTATGATGATAACGACTTTCAATACATGTCATGCTCTATGGTAGGTACCGACATGTTCATTAAATGCATGCACAATTACATATCACTGTGTTTCGGCTCCAGAACGATTTAAAATTAATCGTGTATACACTCACTAACTTTCTATAATCGTAAAACCATAGTTGTTTCACGATTTTGTTTTATTTTTAAAAGATTTTGATTTTACATTAAATTTTTAAAATATTATGTAATAAACACAATACGGTATCGACCCTGAAATTTTAAATTGGTAAATACTCTCAAGGACTCCATGAGACAGGCCCGACCTAGTATGGAGTCCATAAGTAAAAATATTAAAATTATGTTTCCTTTATGACAATAATATCAGGAATAGTTTATTTGTATTACTTTTAAGGAAATGTAAAGATTCTTTATTTGGTCAATAAACGATTTTATTTTATTATTTATTATATTCCTCAGCATTTCTAATCAGTATTACAGATTAGAAATACTTGTTGGATTTAAAGTTAAAACATCAATCTTACCTTCATAAAAAAACTGCGTCGTTTGCTGTTGTTTTTTAAAAACAAGTTTTTGTAAGTATTCTAATATGTTACCCAAACCAAAAATGATAGCTACGTCTGTTGTATGTCGCCTAATATTACCACCCTCACTTGTTTCCGCACGATCAAAACGATTTAATTATTAGCGATAAATATAAAGTTCCCACAATTAAATAAGTACCACACTTAAGTATAATTATATCACGAATGGGAATTTTTGATGTGTAAGATTTTTGTGTGTATCTTTCCTCTCGCTTTCCTGAAATCTGTGGGAGTGATTTCGTAAAAAGGAATGAAAGTGTATTACATGAAGCCGGAGAAGCGCGCGCTATTTGACTTAACCAATGTGCTCGCGTGGTGCTAGAGTTGGCCGTCTGAAACGACCTTGACGAGGCCCCACCCCTTTAATGTTGATTATTACCAAAGTGAGATGTCAGATTTTACACATCATATGCGCCTTAGCTCGCTCGTTTTTTGTTAATAGCTAATATTATAATAAAAAACAACCTATGGGTAAGTAAGTACTATTTTCCAGTGTAATCTAACTCTAGTAGATTGTATTTTTATTTTATTGAGGGCTTATTGCATATTACTGAAACTCTTATCCAAAATCTCTGGTCTTACAACCTACTCGCTTTTAATTTCTTTAAACAATTTAGACAAACTAGATCAAGATAAAGCACATTTCCCAAACAAAATTAGATATATACATATTTCTAATTCCTGCGCCGCGACTCGCACTTGACCAGTTGGTATCAAAATATCAGAATGCGGAATAACTTAACAGTGCGGTCGCTCACATGCGAATATCATTCGTTTATCGACGCGACACGCCTGGACTTGGGTGCATACAACATTTTATATTAATGTCGATTTTTTTTATTAGTGCAATATAGGACTCGATAGTGCATGTGTGCTTGACTGCAGATTTGTGTGCATTTATGTGTTTTACAAATTGATAAGTCAATTATGGAGTTGTCTACAACTAACAACTGCTTAACATCAGGTATACCATCTTTCCTACTTAAATTAGAACTTATTTCCTGTATGTCGGTTTCCCAGTCAATCTACTTTCTTGAAAGCTGAAGCAATGCCTTAATCACCCTTAGTACTCACGAGGTTTTTACCAACTCTATTGCATACAATATTTGTTTCTCATACAAAAATTGAACGCCATAATCATGAACCTAACAGGCGTGGAAGAAAAAATCTTTTAATTATTAATTTACTTCAGGTAACAAAAACCCCTATTTGCCTAAAAGATTAGTATAAATATAAAAAATAAGTAAAATAAACTAATACTTATAAATAAATAAAAACTGTGTAATGCACCTAGTTGGCATTTGGCCGTGTTATGTTAAAGTAAAACAAATCTACATAATAAAAATCTTAAATTCACTGACAGACAACGTACAACCTCAAACGCTGCGTCTAGAAGCATGAATTTTTGCACACGAGTTCTTTTAATTATATAATGAAATTGAGCACTAATGAAGGATTTTTGAAAATTCATCCTCTAACAGGGTTTAAATAGGACATAAACGGTTGTATGGAAGTTCGTCATTTTTCCGATGGGAAATGCCAAAGCTGTAGGTAAAGGCTTGGAGGGGATCCTACAGTAGACCAGTGAATAATATATAAGCTTTAGGTAAAAAAACGAGGACCTATAGTAGGGGGTAGGTTTCCTAGGGTAGACCATTGAATATTACATAACAGAGATGGCACTGGTACTCGTATGACACAAAACCCGTCCGCCCATGAACCGATCACGTTCATCGAACTGGAACTAACTCAGCGACGCAACTAACTATCGCATCGACGTAAGGTTCAAGTTTGATGTAGGTAAAAAGTATCGGATATCCTGCGGCTTTGTTTACCTCAATTATAAGATACCAGAGAACAGTACGCCTGTTTGTGGTACGGCCCTGTGTGTTCTACAGTTTATTGGACATATTTGAACGAGATCTAACTGTTGATTTGCTTTCGACGACTACTTTCATACTCTAACTCATGTAATTACATAATGAAAATAATAAAAAAAACGTTTATTTCAGACTATTTAAATGTCCATATTTTATAAGTACTTAATACATTATCTTAAAACTATGATAGTAATGAGGATATGCTATGTTAGGAATGAGGATGATAATTACCTAATTAATAGCTTTCGATAAAATTCTACAAGAAATATTTAAAAAGCATATTAGCTGCTCTCTTAATGCAACAGATAAACAAAAGCTCTATTAAAATATTTTTAAGGTTCATCTGAGAACAACTTCATTGCATTTTTTATACGATAACATTCAAGAATCCTTCAACTGACTAACAAACAAACCAATAAAAAAGCTGCTTAAATTAGTATCCATACTTACTTACTTACTAATATTATAAATTCGAAAATAAGTCTGTATGTTACCTTAAACCCCGATCCCTAAAACTAGGCATCTTCAATGCAAACGGCATCAACGGTCAACGCGATGAGATTGCGGAATTCCTCCGTGACCATCAAATCGACCTTCTTCTCGTTCAGGAAACGTTCCTTAAACCCAGTCACCGACACCCTTCCATAGCAAATTACCGTCTTATCCGTAATGATAGGACGCGTTGTCACAAGGGCGGCACCCTTATTTATTACAAAAAGGATCTGTATTTCATACCTATGGACCCTCCTCCCCTAAATCAATTAGAAGTCACTATTTGCCGACTATCCATGACTGGCCATCAGCCGATCACGCTAGTATCAGTATACCTCCCTCCCGCATCGTCGGTTGAGAATTACCAACTTCTCTCAGACGACTTCTCTATCCTACTCGGCATGAGTGGCTCCGTTATAATAGCGGGCGACCTCAATGCAAAGCATCCCTCCTGGAATAGTACCAGAATTAATCCCAGAGGTCGACACTTGTTTGACCTCTCCTCCTCCCTGAACTTTGACGTCATCGCTCCGATGACTCCCACACACTTTCCTCATGATCCCAATCTTACCCCGGACGTCCTCGACGTGGCGCTCCTTAAGAGCGTCAACCTTCTACTTGATTCAATAGAAACGGTGCATGAGCTTAACTGTGACCATCGTCCAGTAGTCTTAAGACTCGACTCCCGCATAGGTCACCTTGACCCTAACCAACCCTCTGCTACCAAAAAAATAACAGACTGGAGGCGAGTAAGCGAACAGCTGAAACCCGCCACATCCCCTCAATTAGACTCAATCCCCAATCAATTCGACTCTATCGCTGACACGACGGCCGCGATCGACTCTCTCACTGAGCATGTACAATCTGTACTGAACGATTGTTCAAGGGAGGTCCCAGCGACGGACAACCGTCGCAAGACAAGGTCCCTGACGATGTGCGTGCTCTACTGACAGAGAAGAACGCGGCCATCCGTGCCTACAGCAGCTTCCCCTGTGCCGCAAACAAGGCCCATATGCGCTACTTACAGAGAACTGTAAGGACACGTGTAGCGGAGCTGCGTGAAGCGGGCTGGGACAAGATGCTAAGCGAGCTAGAGCCCACTCGCACGGCCTTCTGGGAACTCCAGAAGAAACTCAAATCACAACAGGTCGCCTCCATGCCCCCTCTAGTATGCCCCGATAAGTCCATCGCATTCGATGACATCGATAAGTCCGAGTGCCTAGCCGACAGTCTAGAGACTCAATGCTCTCCCAGCTCTCAGCTAGTAGACCAAGCTCACCTCACAGAGGTCGACGCTGAAGTCGAACTCTGCAGAACGCAGAACCTCTCTCCCTCCCGTTGAAGACCCGGATTGTCCTCTGCCTCCTGTCGCCCCTGACGAAGTGCATGACATTATCAAAGGTCTGAAAATCCGAAAAGCCCCCGGCTCAGACGGACTCACCAACAGAGTGATCCAACTCTTCCCCGCACATCTCATTATGCTACTGACCACCATCTTCAATGGTTCTCTAAGCAATAACATCTTTCCCCAATCATGGAAAGAGGCCACTGTCATAGGTATTTCAAAACCTGGCAATCCCAGATCAGATCCCACTAGTTACCGTCCCATCAGTCTGCTCAAAGTACTTGGCAAAATCTGTGAGAAGCTTATTTATAAGCGACTCAGAGACTACGCTGAGACCAAAGGCCTAATCCCAAACGAACAGTTCGGCTTTCGAACCCAGCACTCTAGCGTGCATCAGGCCCATCGCATCATAGAACATTAAGCAGTGGCATCCACCGCGGCTATATGACAGGCGCTATCTTCTTTGACATAGCGAAAGCGTTCGACAAAGTCTGGCACAACGGCTTATTATATAAGCTCTACAAACTCGGTATGCCGGATCGTCTCGTGCTCATCTTACGAGATTACTTGTCGAATCGTACCTTTTGCTATCGCATAGAAGGAGCCCTATCCTCCCCTCGTCCAATCCAAACAGGTGTCCCACAGGGCTCTGTACTCGCTCCCCTAATGTTCACGCTTTTCACCAGCGACATCCCTAGGAGTAGAAAGACACAGTTGGCTCTGTTCGCAGACGATACTGCCATCTACTGCAAAGGTCTAGGTTCCGCCTCGATGCTTCTAAACCTCCAAAAGGCAGTCAATAACCTTGGCACCTGGTTTAGAAAGTGGAGAATCGAGGTAGATCCCGACAAAAGCCAAGCGGTCCTCTTTTCGAAACCGCGGCTAAGTCCCTCTCTCCTCCGATCAATCACCATGTTTGGCAAGCCGATCCCTTGGGCTATGCAAGCCAAATATCTAGGTGTGATCTTAGACAACCATCTAACGTTTTCAGAGCACATAAAGTCAGTTCACTCGCGAGCCGCTTTCGCTCTCAGTAGACTTCACTTCATATTAAATGCACGTAGCAAAATGTCACTCAGGTGCAAATTGCGAATCTATACCACGTGCATTCGCCCAAACATGACCTATGACCGGGCATCGTCTTTGCACATACAAAACCTCGCTTCATCCAGGGTCATAGGTTGCAAACCTTACAGAACCGAATCCTTCGTAGAGCCACGGGATCCCCCTTTTACGTTAGAAATGAAATCCTCCATCTCGATCTTAAAATCCCTACCATTCACCAATATGATATGATTGGAAATATAGTCTCAGTCCGTATCTTGAAGTAGGTAACATTTAGTCTTTATTCGATTAAAATCAGCCACTCAATCAAAAGTTATTATAATATAAAGTGATAAAATAACCTTTCTAACATGCAGGTATTACGTAGCCAATGGCGAGTAGGTATTACAAATAATTGGTGATTATTTTAATATGAATAATTATTTTATAATTAAGACATTTAGAATCATAAAAACCTTGATCACAACCACTAACTTTCGACTGCACATTGACACTGGCATTTTAAAAGAAATAGGTACTCATTGCGGTATTTATTTTTAAATATCGCCACACTATGCTGAGATAGTGGCCTTTTTGGCCTCGCACAGGTCGTTACTATTCTGTTTGTATTTTAACTTTATAACTCATAATTTTTTATTATTACTTACTGTTTGTATTTCTTGTGCGTGTCCCAAATAAAATATTTTTCTTTGTTTCTTTCTTTTCTTTCATTGGTACTTCCTAATGGACTAGACTTTATGATAATATTATATTAGGCGAATTCGAAAATACCTGTAATATTACAATACCTGTCTACATGGATATGCTTTATATAATAGTGTTGTTTGTCAAGTTCAGCTAAACTTGCATGGCTTCGCTCACGTTCCCAATATTTGAAGGCTGCTGGGGTGTTTGTTACGAAACTAAAGTCGCGAGTCGATGTCTGGTGTTTTTGTTTATTTTGTGGTTGCTTTTCTTGATTTTTTAATTCCTGTTAATTTTAGTTGTTAATAGAAAGGTCTGTCTCTTCATCAGGTTTCTTAATAATAAACAGTGTCAAAGACCTTCTAGCTAGCAGCACCAAGGAACGAACAAAAGCCTCTCAAAGAATTCAAGTAGACTTGGCAGGTCCCTCAATACTCTAACTAAATTTAATAATAGCTCTCCTAATTTTATTGAGTTCAGGCCGTAAACCGAACCACTCTAGCTATATCATCCGAAGAATAATTACAAAGTTCACTGACTGCTCTTAGGCCTAAACCTCGGAAGATGGCGAAGGGCAGGAAGCGCCAAAATATTTTTTTCCCATGTTACCGTTTCACTGCATGGTGGCCTTCAGTAACCTGGTACCATTTGTACCCTGACGCCTGGTGTTAATCTGTGTGACTTGCGATATTGATAAAGTGCAGTGTGTGGACAGGTGCCGCCGTTGCTGTGCGCGTCGGGCGGCAGTTCCGCCGACTGCTCGTCCAGCGAGGACAGCGTAGCCGGGCCATACGCCAGTGAGCACAGTGAGCCCTATGCCACCAGACCGGATGAGGGCTACGAGGTGGGTACCACCAACATTCAGTTAACTATCCTCACGACAATTGTCCATGCCGTGTTTAGCGGGCTGACAAACAAATGTTATACTCAACACTGAAATATTTATTGCATTCAACCAAGTGAACCCAGGTAAGTTTTACGAAAACATGGTCATTATGGTCCCTGTCGGGCACGAAGTAGGAGAGAGGAAGAGATGTTGCTACATGTATTTGGTACTGGGTGTTAAGATGCAACACCATGTCCATCGGTGGACTGCGATAGGCTGCGTTGACGCCTAGAATGTTTGATATTCAAATACCTATATGTTCCACCTTCATAGGCTATCGCTGTATTTGGGAATGTGTTTGCAATTTAAATGCAAATTAATTAGCTGACAAGTCGATTAGTAAGGCCCCAGCGACGTCAATGTTTTATAATAATGACGCATTCAATGGTTTAAAGCCTTTATAGAAAACTAGATTAAATCTAGTCTAGAACCGTGAAACAGTGAAACTAACATTTTGATACGAAAATGATATTAAAATACATATCTGCATTTCGGTTACACTAACTAATTGATTAAGGTATTAGTATCTCAGAGTAGCTAATAAAATAACTCACCGATACCATTATCATTTTAATTGTCGGCTCGACTAAGTAGACGATAATAAAAAAGCAAAAACAAAATGTGCCGTCCGTATGCCCACGTGTTTTTAAAGGTACCTAATGGTGGACGCCCGTTGAACAGTATCGATTTTTTCTTCTTTTTTCGTGTAGTTAGTGACTAACCAGAAATATCTCTCAGGCATGCCGATTTCCTCACGATGTTTTCCTTCACCTTTTTTGAAGCAAGTGATAATTTTACAATAGGTACGCACATGACTCCGAAAAGTCAGAGGCGTGCCTTGGGTTCAAACTCTTGTCCTATCATACTTGGCAGTCCGACGGTCACACACTAGGCTATCACTGCTGTTTTTACCTTAAAAATAAATAGATATCTTAAGGTATTAAAATTAACAGTCCACGGAATTTCATCGTAAGTACACGTTGTGAAAGAAAAAAAACGGCGATCGAGTACGTAATAAAAGGATGCACTCTATTTTATTGAAGGCTTTTATTCATCTTCTGGGGGTTTTTTATTTATTGATGTACAGGCATACTATGCTTATAATTAGCCGTCGCCCGTAGCTTGAAAATGAACTTGATTTAACTGAATTGCATTAGGCATTCCCACTAAACACGAAAACGCTACTGTAGAGTAACGTTATCGTTTTCGCGTTTGCGATCTTATTTATACTTACAAATCAATTTTCTTGTCTATCTCTTTGGCAGGCTGATGTCGAAGTGGGAAAACTAGATGTGCCTCCGCTCTACAGAACAAGGAAGCTCTCCGGATCCATGTCTACAATACCTTCAGGTTTGTATTATGAGCATAACTAGCTAGCCCGGTTGCGGCGCATCTTGCAATACAACGCTGTTAATGCTCTTCGTGTTCAATACAACAATGCATTCAGGATGCTGTTGGGACTGCTACGCTTTTGTAGTGCCTCGGGTATCTTCGCGGATGCTCAAACTGACGGCTTCGCTGCGATCAGACGCAAGCGTGCTGCATCCCTGTTGCGCAGAGTGCGTGCCAGCTCCAACAGTCACCTGGTGGTCATTGCTAGCAAACTGGATTGCCCTATCATTTCCTATTTAAGCCAGCTGCATAATCCTAGTAATGGTTAATTGCTTTATTTTTATTATTTATTGTTTATAAATACTCTACTAACATAGTTTGTAATTAAATTGTTACTAACGTTATGAGTCCATGTTACTTGACAATAAATATTTTATTAATATTATTATTAATACTAATGTCCTTGTATTGTATCCAAATCTTGAGCGATGGCACAGTTAGTCGGAAAACACTTGTCGCTTACGTATGAGAGGATAAAACCCCTTTTAAACTAGAAGCCATAAATTGAATAAGGAGGAATTTAAGCGAATTAAAATTATTTTGATTTTGATTTTTTTTTTGGATACGGTGCTGAGTTGATAACTTTGTTTATTAATATTTTCAATAGTTATCTGCTAATGGCATTGCTACGCATTGCAACATTTGAATGTTATTTGTAATTTTTTCGATTTAATTTATGTATACGTATAAATTATTCTGATTTTTACCTTGCTGATAAGATATTTAAGATCTAAATCAGATAAGACTTTTTTTGTAATATGTACAACTAATATTATCTGAATGCGATTAGTGACTCGACTAGTACGTTTTTTTTTTTTACTAATAGCAAATTAACAAGTTGAGGGCTTTTCTTTCTATGCCTATAAACTAAAGTGTTGTCGTACCCGTAAGTTGTAGCACAGTATAATTTACATAATATAAAACTCACGAGGTACCTACTAGTTTTTTCCGCGCCTATTTTTCGTTGTGCGTGGTCAGTGACTCTTCGCCCGCATACCGATACCGACATACCGGTATCTATCATTCATTTCGTCGCGACTTTCGAAAGTAGTTAAACTAAGTTTAAAATGTGATAATAAGTTTAGAATAAAACTTTTAGTTCGGTGTTTTGTGATAGAAGCATGGATCCGGAAGTCGGCCTAATGGATAGTTCAACCAGTTTTGATTATGAAAACCTTTTTGAAGGTAAAAAAAACTCGTTATCGTTAACGATTCTTCCTAATATGTGACTAGTGCGACCCACGTGTTGTTGTTTAAATTTCGTACATCTTAACTTTATTTAGCTATCTACGTATCTATCAATCTTGGACAATTTTTTAAGCTGTACGGTGGTTATCGTTAATATTTTATTGTAGTAGTGTTACGTCTACGTTCTCAAACGCGAGCCTAAACAAAAACAAAACAAACGTTGTGGGAGAAAGCTCTGTGTAATGAACTCACCTATAAACCAATTCTGTTCCACTATGGTACATGGAACTTGTTGTATTTTAATGCTGGCCAGTGCAGAGGAGGAGAAATCCTCGGTGTATTTTTGTCCATGAGAATTAAAAATGTCTAATCCCCCGTGTGTGATATGTGATGCAGTTCTAGCTGAGGGCTGTCCCTCGTCTGCACTGGCCTTAATTAATGCGGAACAATGTAGCCTCTCCACCGAAATAAATCTTAATTTAAGAAGCACAAAATTGATAAATAAGTACTACTACGGAAGGCCGGCTCCATACAACAAGTGAAAACAAGCGCACGCGCCAGCCAGTGCTTAATACCATTCTCGCGGCTCGAGTGCGCTTGCACTCGCTGTTCGTAAACACGTGACTATTCTGTTTATGTGTGCGTGCGTTTCTGCTCGGTGCATGGAGCCGACCTTCTTCAGCAATCTTGCTGTATTTTGAACTTCAATAGTATGGTTAAAACCAATATGCTTACAGTCTCCTATTATAAGGCTCAGTAATGAATATAATAATATAGTCTAAGACATCCAAGAATTACACATATTCAACCACAAATTACAGAGATTTAGAAAAAAAAAACACTATCCTTATCAAGTTGTTTTTGATTTCTACTTTTTTTTTACTTTTACTGCCCAGCTTAATTACGCTGATCTGTTGTAGTTTACTAAATGAATGAAATCTCAAGGCAGAAATATATCGTGAACGCTATAAACGCCTTAATAGGGATGATGAGTAAAACATTTTTTTTAGTCCGTGTTTGAGATTATAAAAAAATATAAGACACGTATTTTTTCTTTTTTCTAAAGATTACGGCGATACATAGAGGTAAAATGTGCCATGACGTCACGAGTATGTAGATCTTATACATACCAGTGACGTAGCGACCCCTCCCCAACCTAAAATGCGTTTTATCTAAGTAATTTTTTATTAATATGATAAAACAAAAAATACGTTTTTAATATTTTTGTATTATCTGACTGACGTTTTTAGTTTTTTTTTTTTACCCAGGCATCATCCCTATTGTCACGTACAATGTTAGTCCTTTAGTTATTAAGATTATTAGTATAAGTATAAGATATATTATGTGCTGCTTTTATAAATTAAATAAATAAATAAATTGGAATTTTCCCAGGCATATCGTCGCCGCCGGGTGAGTTGAGCGCAGAATGCGGCGAGTACACCAAGAGCGGAGAGCTAGCGCACCCGGAGCTGTGTGTCATCGTCGTCGATATACTCACGCAGCTTATACACAAGTATGTACTTTAATAATACTAGCCTATCACTGTCCCACTGCAGGGGAAAGGATCTCTTCTCATACAGAGAAGGCAAGTGATCACTACGCTTGCTCAAGACGGGTTGGTGATTTCAGACATATATCCTAACTCATATTATAAATGCGAAATTTAGTTTGTTGTTCGTTACACTAAAACGGCTGAACGGATTTGGATGAAATTTGGCACATGGGTAAACCATGACCTGGGTTAGGACAGGATACTTTTTATCCCGATATTCCCACGGGATCGAGACCTATGCGGGTGAAACTGCGGGGCGCTACTCGTTACCTATAAGTCCAGGTTTCCTCATGGTGTTTTCCTGTTACCCGGCCGTTCATATTTTTAGAAAGAGACTGCCACATCAGTGAGGGAGACAACGCTCTACATAGCCGGACTTGTTCTGAAACTAGACGTGACACATTAAAACAACATCGTTTTTGTTGTTGTTGTTACTGTTGACCGAATAGTTCATCATGTTCATCATGTGGGTGGCTTGCGAAAAAGGGGAGTGGCTCAATCAATGTATGACTGGCACTAACTGGGCAGGTACACTCAAATCTGACACTAATCTACATGGCCCTCACATGATCCCACCAAGATTATGTCTGGACTTGAAAAGATACTTTGACACTTGAGTTTGTTTCTTGTCTTAATTTTATCTTTATCTGACTTGGTAGTCAGATAAGAAATGTCGACTGCATTAAGCCAACTTTTTTTATATGACCTTAATTGTGTTTCCGATATCCTATTTACAGAATAAATAAACAATTTAATTTCATTTGATTTATGTTTTAAATTTAAAAGAAAATTGCTGTTTGTACTACACTGAGGTATTTAAAGCTACTTATTAAATTAAGTTGTTTATCTTGTTCATTATCGTATGGATAGAATGTTAATAAAATGATTAAATAGCTATTAGGTCATTTGAAAAACAAAACAGTGTTTCTGTCTAGAGTTTTGAGTTAGATGCTTTGCTCAAATATTGCGCAACCAAAACATTTCTAAGCATGCAAAACATGTTTAGAATAGTTTCTGTTTTTGGTAATAGCTATTTATTCATTCTAAAAACTAAATATGTAGAAGTTAAAAAGTTTTACGGAATATAAATATGTAAGTACTATGAGAATCTAGAATTGTTGATGCTTAAATTCAAGTTTTGTTATATCTATTTATGATTCTTTTTGTTGTCGAGACAACAGATTCGCAAATACAATTAATTGAAAACAGTGCTAAGATACGGATATGATAATTTTATAACTTTGACTTACATAAATACAACACCAATCACCCATCACCAACACCAACACGCAACACCTATCGCCCGTAGTCAATTGCAATCTATTTAATAAAAATCTAAGGTAAGGTGAACATTAAGGAAGTATTTTTAGAAAATTAATGTCCTATAAGATTTAAACAGGGGACGACAGTTTGTATGGAAGTTAATTTTTGTCGATGGTTCATCTCATCAGGCAACTTGTAAAGCAATAAAAACTTTTTGAATTTCGCAAAACATGTTCAACGATGTTTCGGTTTCTGGTGAGAGTGTTAGGGTAAAGATGAGACTATTGTTTTAATATCGGGAAAACTCTAACTTAATCGGTATACATTAATAATCAGCAGGATAATACATTAATAAGGCTTTATGTATGTATTTAGATGCCCTTGTTAGAAGCCTAAATGAAACTTGTGTTATTGTGTATCTAGTCTGGTAGGATGTAAAAATCTCAATATCAACTTGTTCTGGAGGTCATAGGGAGTAGCTGCCTCCGTTTAGATTAGACTCTGACTCCAAAATAGGTGGGTAAAATGTAGGCAGATGATGTAGGGTCAATTGTTTTTCCAGACTAGTCCGCTGTAAGGAAGAAGGCTCGTGCAACGGCTCCATGTGGCGGCAGGGCGTGGGCGTGGCGCGCGCGTGGTGCGGGCGCGTGGGCGCGGCGCTGGCCCGCGCGCGCGCCGCGCCGCCGCCGCTGCTGCGCCGCCTGCTGGCGCCCGCGCCCGCGCTGCTGCTGGCCATGCGGGACGAGCGGCTCGAAGGTAGGCACAGGACAACGGCTCCATGTGGCGGCAGGGCGTGGGCGTGGCGCGCGCGTGGTGCGGGCGCGTGGGCGCGGCGCTGGCCCGCGCGCGCGCCGCGCCGCCGCCGCTGCTGCGCCGCCTGCTGGCGCCCGCGCCCGCGCTGCTGCTGGCCATGCGGGACGAGCGGCTCGAAGGTAGGCACAGGACAACGGCTCCATGTGGCGGCAGGGCGTGGGCGTGGCGCGCGCGTGGTGCGGGCGCGTGGGCGCGGCGCTGGCCCGCGCGCGCGCCGCGCCGCCGCCGCTGCTGCGCCGCCTGCTGGCGCCCGCGCCCGCGCTGCTGCTGGCCATGCGGGACGAGCGGCTCGAAGGTAGGCACAGGACAACGGCTCCATGTGGCGGCAGGGCGTGGGCGTGGCGCGCGCGTGGTGCGGGCGCGTGGGCGCGGCGCTGGCCCGCGCGCGCGCCGCGCCGCCGCCGCTGCTGCGCCGCCTGCTGGCGCCCGCGCCCGCGCTGCTGCTGGCCATGCGGGACGAGCGGCTCGAAGGTAGGCACAGGACAACGGCTCCATGTGGCGGCAGGGCGTGGGCGTGGCGCGCGCGTGGTGCGGGCGCGTGGGCGCGGCGCTGGCCCGCGCGCGCGCCGCGCCGCCGCCGCTGCTGCGCCGCCTGCTGGCGCCCGCGCCCGCGCTGCTGCTGGCCATGCGGGACGAGCGGCTCGAAGGTAGGCACAGGACAACGGCTCCATGTGGCGGCAGGGCGTGGGCGTGGCGCGCGCGTGGTGCGGGCGCGTGGGCGCGGCGCTGGCCCGCGCGCGCGCCGCGCCGCCGCCGCTGCTGCGCCGCCTGCTGGCGCCCGCGCCCGCGCTGCTGCTGGCCATGCGGGACGAGCGGCTCGAAGGTAGGCACAGGACAACGGCTCCATGTGGCGGCAGGGCGTGGGCGTGGCGCGCGCGTGGTGCGGGCGCGTGGGCGCGGCGCTGGCCCGCGCGCGCGCCGCGCCGCCGCCGCTGCTGCGCCGCCTGCTGGCGCCCGCGCCCGCGCTGCTGCTGGCCATGCGGGACGAGCGGCTCGAAGGTAGGCACAGGACAACGGCTCCATGTGGCGGCAGGGCGTGGGCGTGGCGCGCGCGTGGTGCGGGCGCGTGGGCGCGGCGCTGGCCCGCGCGCGCGCCGCGCCGCCGCCGCTGCTGCGCCGCCTGCTGGCGCCCGCGCCCGCGCTGCTGCTGGCCATGCGGGACGAGCGGCTCGAAGGTAGGCACAGGACAACGGCTCCATGTGGCGGCAGGGCGTGGGCGTGGCGCGCGCGTGGTGCGGGCGCGTGGGCGCGGCGCTGGCCCGCGCGCGCGCCGCGCCGCCGCCGCTGCTGCGCCGCCTGCTGGCGCCCGCGCCCGCGCTGCTGCTGGCCATGCGGGACGAGCGGCTCGAAGGTAGGCACAGGACAACGGCTCCATGTGGCGGCAGGGCGTGGGCGTGGCGCGCGCGTGGTGCGGGCGCGTGGGCGCGGCGCTGGCCCGCGCGCGCGCCGCGCCGCCGCCGCTGCTGCGCCGCCTGCTGGCGCCCGCGCCCGCGCTGCTGCTGGCCATGCGGGACGAGCGGCTCGAAGGTAGGCACAGGACAACGGCTCCATGTGGCGGCAGGGCGTGGGCGTGGCGCGCGCGTGGTGCGGGCGCGTGGGCGCGGCGCTGGCCCGCGCGCGCGCCGCGCCGCCGCCGCTGCTGCGCCGCCTGCTGGCGCCCGCGCCCGCGCTGCTGCTGGCCATGCGGGACGAGCGGCTCGAAGGTAGGCACAGGACAACGGCTCCATGTGGCGGCAGGGCGTGGGCGTGGCGCGCGCGTGGTGCGGGCGCGTGGGCGCGGCGCTGGCCCGCGCGCGCGCCGCGCCGCCGCCGCTGCTGCGCCGCCTGCTGGCGCCCGCGCCCGCGCTGCTGCTGGCCATGCGGGACGAGCGGCTCGAAGGTAGGCACAGGACAACGGCTCCATGTGGCGGCAGGGCGTGGGCGTGGCGCGCGCGTGGTGCGGGCGCGTGGGCGCGGCGCTGGCCCGCGCGCGCGCCGCGCCGCCGCCGCTGCTGCGCCGCCTGCTGGCGCCCGCGCCCGCGCTGCTGCTGGCCATGCGGGACGAGCGGCTCGAAGGTAGGCACAGGACAACGGCTCCATGTGGCGGCAGGGCGTGGGCGTGGCGCGCGCGTGGTGCGGGCGCGTGGGCGCGGCGCTGGCCCGCGCGCGCGCCGCGCCGCCGCCGCTGCTGCGCCGCCTGCTGGCGCCCGCGCCCGCGCTGCTGCTGGCCATGCGGGACGAGCGGCTCGAAGGTAGGCACAGGACAACGGCTCCATGTGGCGGCAGGGCGTGGGCGTGGCGCGCGCGTGGTGCGGGCGCGTGGGCGCGGCGCTGGCCCGCGCGCGCGCCGCGCCGCCGCCGCTGCTGCGCCGCCTGCTGGCGCCCGCGCCCGCGCTGCTGCTGGCCATGCGGGACGAGCGGCTCGAAGGTAGGCACAGGACAACGGCTCCATGTGGCGGCAGGGCGTGGGCGTGGCGCGCGCGTGGTGCGGGCGCGTGGGCGCGGCGCTGGCCCGCGCGCGCGCCGCGCCGCCGCCGCTGCTGCGCCGCCTGCTGGCGCCCGCGCCCGCGCTGCTGCTGGCCATGCGGGACGAGCGGCTCGAAGGTAGGCACAGGACAACAGGCCTCTTTTTTCTTGCCTGCTGTCTCAACACTCCTGTGCCGGTGTCCTTCGGTTCAACTCGCGATAACAACAATGTTAAAATTGAAACCCAACTCAAAGCATTCGTTTAAATGAAACCAATTACAGGCACTTTTGATCTGTCAAGGGGCCAATTCCAAAACATAGTAGGTTCATATGGAGAAAAAACTTTTTTTATTAAAAAGGTTTTATTTTTCACTTTTTAGTTGTCAAAATTCAAAATTCAAAATTCAAAAAGTCATTTATTCAAACTAGGCTGAGAAACAGCACTTTTCGAACGTCAAAATTACATAAGACAGTCCCCCAAAACGCCCACCCTTCACCACTTCCTAGTGCGTTAGCTGAGAAGAAGAAGTGGCGCAACAAACTCCCCAGCAGCACAGCTGTCTGTTCAGTTAGAAGAACAAAAAAATAAGATTCTATATAATAGTATTCAAAATAATTTAGATAATTTAGATTACGCAACACAAAACATAATTTAAATTATTAGCTTTATGTTAGCTAGCACACGCCAATATACCACACAACATCATCGAGAACTATACTCAGGCAGAAATAAAAACTAAACGTAAACAGAACTTATCTAAATAAAAGCCTCCAGGCATAAAGGGCGTGCCCGCTTACATATAGTTGTAACTGGAAGTTATAAATGATAAACTAGGACCATCGAGATAAAATAAATAAAACAAACAGTTAATTACTAATAACAATAACTAATATGATCAATTGTCGAGGTCACTAGCTAACCACATATTGCAATATAACTCATTAGAAAAAACATTGTAATGAGTAGATTATGTCAACAATAAATTGAAATAAAATTAAAAAATAGCTTGACTTATAAAGTCAAATAAAAAAAAAAAAATACAATTATATAAACTCATATAACTTGTCAGTAGGTAATCTGGAGAAAGAACATAAACATTGTTTTGAGTTAATCACAGCGACCAACTATTCTTATCATTTAAGTAGTCGTTTATAGAATAGTATGCCTTTGAACAAAGCTTGGATTTTACTTTCGTTTTAAACGCATCAAAAGGCAAATCTAGCAAAGAAGAGGGTAGCTTGTTATAAAAGGTTATACCAAGCCCAACAAATGAGTTATGAACCTTATGAAGCCGGTGAAAGGGAGCTCGTAGTTTGTCCTTATTTCTAGTGTTAACATTGTGAAAATCACTGTTTTTAGTGTATAAGTGTATATTTTGCCTAATATATAAGATGTTGGCGAAGATGAATTGGGACGCCACCGTGAGGATACCAATATCTTTGAAAAAATCTCTCAGAGAAACTCTGGCACCTAGCTGGTAAATAGCTCGAACGGCTCGTTTTTGAAGGACAAATATATTTTGAATATCAGCAGCTTTGCCCCACAGCAGAAGACCGTAGGACATAACGCTATGAAAATAACTAAAATAGACTAACCGAGCTGTATCGACGTCAGTGTATTGTCTTACTTTCCTGACGGCGTAGGCGGCCGAACTGAGCCTTCCCGCTAGGCTCGATATATGTGGGCCCCACTGAAGTTTGGCATCTACTGTTATGCCCAGAAAAACTGCCGAGTTTACAGACTCAAGCACCTCTTTATCTAAGACGATGTTGGGTCCTAGATTTCTAACATTTGGTAGGGCGAACTTTACACATTTCGTTTTCTTGGCATTGAGAACTAGGTTATTTGTCGTAAACCAATCCGTAACCATTGAGAGAGCACTGTTTACATCGTCAAAATCTTGTCTATTCCTGTCTACTTTAAAAATAAGAGAGGTATCATCTGCAAACAGTACAACTTCACAGATACCCTTTAAATAGAATGGTAAGTCATTGATATACACTAAGAACAAGAACGGACCTAGTATTGAGCCTTGAGGTACACCTAACTGAACTGGTAGACCGGAAGATTTCACACCATTAACATCTACACATTGGGACCTATTGTGTAAATAAGAATTTATAACGTTAAGAGCTTCGTTTTGAACACCGTAATGACGCAGTTTACACAAAAGCGTGTCATGGTGCACGCAATCAAAGGCTTTGGAGAGGTCACAGAAAACCCCAATAGCATTTTGCGAGTTCTCCCATGCGTTAAATATGTGTTTCAGCAGAGCAACACCCGCATCTGTAGTCGAACGACCTTTTGTAAAGCCATATTGTTCATTATGAAGGAGGCTATTTAAATTAAAATGTCTAAGTAACTGCTTGAGTATTAACTTTTCAAATATTTTGCTAAATGCTGGTAAGATAGAAATAGGCCTGAAATTGCCAACGTCGTTTTTATTACCTGATTTAAATAGTGGTATGACTTTACTATTCTTCACGAGGTCAGGAAAAGTTCCTAAATCAACACATTTATTAAAAGTAACAGCTAGATAGGGGGCTACGATGTCTATTATATTACTTAAAAGTTTAATGGAGATGCCCCAGTAATCACCAGTGTTTTTAGACTTGAGTGTGTTAAAAACATTAACTACATCACGAGGCGTTACATGTTCGAAGCTAAATAAGGGACTATTTTTAGATACACTACTAAGCAAAAGGTTTTCAGCTTTAGACGGGGATGAATTTAAGGAGCGAGTCGTAGTTACAGGTATGTTGGCAAAAAACTCTCGTACCTACCCCACACTGGTTCGAATACCACCTGCTATTTGAATAACAGTGACAAGAACTTTTAACATTTTCCATATAGATCACAGGTTCTCAAACTTATTTCATCTACCGCCCACTTTGAAAATCAATTATTTTTCAGCGCCCCCAATTTTTTTTACTTTACCACAGCTTAAAAACCACAATGGCATTCATTACTTTACAATGCATTTGCTCAAAAAGAGCGTTTTCCAAGCAGTCATTTTGTGCGGAAAGTGTCACTTTTTTCACTAGTGCTTTTTACTTTTCTGTTTTTTTTTAATTTTTGAGGCCGTCGTCAGCCCGTCTCGTCTCAGAGATTTTATTATTTGAAAAGTTTTTCACAAATTAGTGTTTACAAATCAGATGATTATGATGACGATGGCGATGATTATGACGATGGTCAAAATCAAAAAGTCAAAGTCAAAGTCGAAGTCGAAGTCAAAGTCAAAATCAAAGTCAAAATCATTGTTTTTATCATTTATATTATGTCGTCGTATGTTAGATGTTACTCATCACAGGCGTCTGCCATAAGGCTCGCTCGTTTTTTGTTTTTATTTCCTCGCACAATGCATAGTAAAACGTTGTATGATACACGTGCGTAAGATGATTTTCGACTCGTGTCGACTTATACACTCGTCGGAAATCACCTACCTTCCGCACTTATAGCATAAATAACTATTAATTAATTTAATTGCAGTGTGCTATATTAGTCTGGTCTGGAGTTTAAACCTACATTCTAAACTAGACTTTTTTTACCAGTGAGAGCAGTTAGAACGCAATCTCATTCGACGTTCAATCGTACTGAGCGAGTAAGAACAAGTATCGATGAACCAGCCGATAGATACAAGATTGCACAAATCGCGTTATTAAAACTTGATTGCTCGTGGGCTATCCTACGAAATATGTGTAAAATATTTTTAGTTTTATACAGTGAAACATGGCAGAAATGTGAACTAAATAATCGATGTTGTGTAGTAAGTAGATTTAATTTCAGTCAATTTTAAAATATTAAGTAGATCAAATTACAAATCAGCCATCGCCCCCCTAAACCACTTCAACATCCCCCAATTTTTTAATTCCCAAAATGACAATTGCTTGACCAATCACAACCCACTAACCCCTCTTTGCTCCACAGATCTTCAACGCAGCATCTTAGAGCTGATCCACGTGCTGGCCTCCCAGAGCATAGAGCCGACCGAGCTGGCCGCCTTCCTCAAACTCTTCAATGCGGAGCAGCCTCCGCTCACCATGCTGCTCGGCTCGCTACATAGACTGGTGGCTACGGCTACGTACAACACTCCTGACTGCATACTTACCTTCCCGGTCGATAGTGATAATACTGGTAAATAGTTTACTATTTAGATGAACCTCTTTCTCAATAGTTCCCTCAGTGCTGAAGATTGTGATGTAGTATGTCCTTCTTATTTTGTGAAAGGTAGATATCTCTATTTGCAGAAATCTTTATCTTCGTTATAGACTACATCGTCAGGCTTTTGACTTTAAAAAATTGCAATTTGTGATATTTATGGTTACATCGTCTTTTTTATGCCGTTGTTAAGCTATATAGATTATGACGTTAATTTAAAAATTGTGCAAAAGAGTGTTGTGTATTTTTTTCCTTTGATAAATTGTGTGATGGTTGTCCACAGATGGCACCCAGTCCCTGGCGGAGGAGCTCAGTTACCTGGTGGTGAACACCACGACGTCACAGAGCCACCACGCAGAGAACTGCGCCAAGAGGTTCCACGAGGCACACACCAGGGCTGGTATGTCACTGAATTCTAAAGAACTTTTTTTTATTCAACCCTTTTTCCCATTTCTGGGCGATGAAAATGTGACGTAAAACTTGAATGTACTATGTTATGCAAAATTATACTAAATAGCAAAACTCGCGGCAGACGCGTTCATAAAATGTGCGAGTAGAATGGAGAACATTTGAGTCTCGTCTCTTGCCTCTTTCGTTTCATGATCGCGGCGACCACGAACGTTTTATAAAATGTATTTTATTATAGCATATATGGTTGTACTTGTGAGTGTGGGTGCGAACGCGCGTTTACGTGTTTATGTGTGTGTGAGTGTTTGTATGTCTGTGTGTGTGGTGAGATGCGGTGAAGTGTCAGTGTAGGTGTGAAAGTGTGTGTTATATGGTATAACGCGATGTGTGCAAGTAAGTCTCGGGTTTTTTGACAGTATGATGTGTTTGCAGGCATCCGCTCCCCGTGGGCGTGCCACGCGCTGCGCGTGGGCGTGGAGGGCGCGGGCTGGGCGCCGTGGCTGGGCGGCTTCGCGCTCACCGTCTGGCTGCACTCGCAGCTCGGCACTAGCAGCGACACTGACCACTGGGGTGACTGTACTATCGCCGTTGTTCACATGAATCTTCATCAAAGTTCTCTAATGTGGCTGGATAAGGGTTCCAAAAAAATAAACTCTTATCTCTCCTCTTATTCACTACTGTTCACCTGCTTTACCAACGTTACCTAACCTGCCAATGTGTTGGCAATTCCAACAGTATCGCCATGACACACACAAAATGTTATACTAAAGAGAAGTAGGGTTTTCACAGTTAACGGTTATTCCCCCTCGAGCTAACTCATTTCACATAGTTTACGAATTTAGAACTTAAAGATCAACTAAGACGGGAGGTTAATAACATCAACATTGGTAGCATATCTCATTAACAACAGACTCAATTATTTTCAGATGGCATAGACGAGTTCAACGACGAAACATCGGATACAGAAACTAACAAGAAAAAGTCTCCTAAGAAGGAAGTTCCTAGCATGCCAACTGAACTGTCGCACGTACTGTCGGTGGGACATGAGTCGCTCATGTTGGAGCTGTGGCTCGATACTAACACAGGTATTGTCACAGGATTTCTCAATAAATGAACTGTTAGTTTACCTTTCATCGTAGGATGCTTATGGACCGACGTCGGGCCATTGGCATACGGTGGATTAAAGTGGCAACTTGAGTATCAGTGTTTATATCTTTTGTGGTGCCGAGAGATAAATTTTTATCTTTTCCAAGGGATTTATCACACGTTTGTTTCTAAACCACTAATTATATCTCCAGGCATGTTCACCATCCGCCTGTCTCGTCCCGAAGTGGGCCAGAACCGCGTGCTGAGCGAGGCGCGTGCGCAGGGCCAGCTGCCGGCGCGCACGTGGAGCTGCGTCGCGCTCAACGTGAAGGAGCTGGTCTATAAGAGACATATCTATGTGCAGGTGACTCACAAATCTAGGCTTGTAAATCAAACGGGTGTAAAAAAAACGCTTGACGAAGCCGAGTGAATTATGCACCATCATTGTAATATTTTTTTTGTACATGGACTCATTTATACACCATTTTTTTTGTATTAGTACAGGATCATACCTGGGAACCTTCTGGTTACGGAGATATTGATGGTCAAATTTACAATATTTTCTTGCTTTTATTCAGGAAAAGAAGTTTTAAATGTTATAACTTAATTTTAAATACCCCCACAACTTCTGTACCGTTACATGCATTCATAAGCACAATATTTTGCGTGCGCTACATTGCGGGCCGTAAACAGCAATTTTTTACACCGAAATTTAGTCGATTCTCCAGCGAAAATGCTGCTTTTGCATAACGGCTATATGATGAACCCTGTATTATTGAATGGGAGGGGTCCAATTGTATGCCGATTTCAAAGTAACTTGATCGCCGAATGGATGCGACACATGATTGATACATTACAGATAGTGCCATCCACGAAGACGCGCTCCACTCCGGGATTATTGTACTGTAAGCTGTACTTTAGTACGGAGCGGACTGGGGCACGTCTTCGTGGATGGTATTATCTATACCAAATATCGTTTTAATATCACTCTTTCATCGTGAACATGGTTTCCCAACATCTTTTTTCAAAACATGAAATCAGCCTTATTGACGTTATTAATAGAATAGTATTTTCAGGTTTAAAATGTTTCTGTTTTGATTTACAGGTGACGCTTTACGTCAACGGATACGAGTGTGAGACAGTAACCCTACCAGTACAAGGTAAACATCTACTTATCCTAATTCATAGTCTGTTTCACCGCCTCCGAATAAGTTCACAATTTCATAGATATTTTATGCAGCTTTTTAACTTACTCGCTGAATACTGTAAGAAATGATTTGCACTCCCCAGGCATACTAGTCCGCAAAGTGACTCCCACCAACGTGCTGCTCGGGCACGCGTGCGCGGGCGGCGCGCGCGCGGGCGCGTACCATCTGTCGGCCGCGCACGTGTACCGCGCGCCCGTGCTGGGCGCCTACTGCGCTCTGCACGTCACCGCGCACGGGCCCGACAACGCGTGCCAGGTACTCATTTAATGGTGCAAGCTACTGGTACTGCCGACGTTCATGTTTCATATAACAGTAAAACTATACGAAAAGTAAATTATTCATAACGACCGTATGTAGGAAATTTTACAGTCGAAGGCGTAGTCGTAATTTGCCTGCGACTAAAGTTAAACTGATCTGCGAACGCAGCGACCCTTTCCATCTTACTAATAATAATGTTTCTTTGTTACAGGTGCGGTGCGAATCGCCCAACTTCCCGTTGTTACTAACGCCGAACGTACTCGACTCCAATATAGATTGGGATCAGGTAAAAGCTACTTATAAAAAAAAAGTGTTTGTGTGTTTGGATGTTTGTTACGCAATCACGCAAAAACGACTGAACGGATTTGGATGAAATTTGGCACACAGATAGTTTATAACCTGAGTTAATACATACTTTTCACCCTGGTAGTATGTTCCCGTAGGATAATAACCGACCTCCACGCGGCCGAAAGCTAGTACTACATAACTATCATACTACTATCTAGCCCATCGTTGGTATACTGTAATACATACAAATTGTGCAGGTATTCGAGATACCGTCGTCGACGCTCCGTGAGATGCACGACAACTTGCTACTGACGTTCTCTGCGAGCGCGCCCACCATTATGAACTTGTACCATCAAACTGTCGCCTTACCCACAGGTTAGTTTTGTGTTATTTAATTAATTAACAATATAAATATATTGACATTATTGATTGTGTGAGTGACTTTATTGATTGTTGTTGTTTTTGTCTAACAATCATAATCAGAATACATTCGTATTAATCTGTCTATATCACTATTATACTATTTACAAGTGGGTCCATAACAACTTATAACTAATTAATTAATAAAAATATCAAAATTATATACTAACTTAACTAAAACTATTCAAAAACTAAAATATAGCATCGTAAAATCCGCATCGCTGTCTATATAAATAAAAATGAAATGCGGTTTTAGGGTTTAATGGGAATGAAACTCGATATATGATTTTGACTGATTATATTAATAATGTTATTCCTTACATACTACAAAACATACAGAGCTTAGTGGTGCTACCTCTGACTTCTACAATATTAAAATAGACCGATCACAGTGTAGCACAAAAACGATCGCTCCCGGCCTTCGTCGTATGTAGCGCGATAATTGACTCCGCGCAGAAATGTTGTCGGCGCTAAGATGCGGGCGGCGCGCGCGCGCACGTTAATGTCGCGGTGACGTCGTCTGTACCTCAGTGCGCGGCCGCGCTCCGTCACGGCTGCACGTATGCTCCTATTATGTAGGTCTCTACACTGTTCGTTGGTAAGCGCATCACTTGAGAACTCTGGACCGAATTGGCTATTAAATCATGCAAACACTTGAACGCCTTCTGGCGTAAGTTCCTCTTCTTTCTTTTTTGGCTCTTTCCTCACTGGTCGGTACGTTTGCTGTGCGGGATCGGTATGCTCGGTATAGTCGGTACCGAAAGCTTACCGAGCGCCTATTATATTATATTATGGTTGTGATTTTGACATTATTATTGATGGTTTTGACATTACTAGTAATTATGACCAAAATTTGCCAAATATTATTATGTACTAAGACTAATGTTTAAGATGTGAATGTAATTACTAACAAATTGGATTGTATGATCTGGAAATAAAATAATTCGATTTGATATTTCAATGTGCGTTAACTGATTGGCTATGTAAACGCGGGAGCGCGGCGGGATCGTTTCGGTATCGCTTGGTGCCATATGCCAAATATTTGATATTTGTCTTGCGTGTTAACCTGGATACATACAGGACAACACATACAAAACACACACATATACATAGACATACACGCAGGACACACAGGATATAGGGAGGGGGAGGGGGGGTCCATAAGAGTACATAGGATACTTTTGATCCCGGTAGTACGTTCCCGTGGGAATATTTCCGCCATGCGCGCGGGCGAAGCCGCTGGCAAAAGCTAGTCTTCTTCTTTTCGTGTGGTTAGTGACTAAAGTGGTGCCAAAGTTTTAAAACCGCCCATGGGCCTCTCACTTGGCTTCACATGCCGTCGAGAAATATCTCTCAAGCATGGTTTCCTCACGATGTTTTCCTTCACCGTTTTTGAAGCAAGTGATAATTATACAATACGCACATGAATCCGAAAAGTCATGCGTGCTTTTGGTTCGAACTCGAGACCTAGACTCGACTTGGCAGTCCGACGGTCAAACCACTAGGCTATCACGGCTAGCAAAACCTAGTAAATTATGTATTACGAGAACCATGCCATCGTTTTACATGGATGTTTTTTAATTTTTTTTTTTTTTCTCATTACTCCTTTTTTATCCTCTCTCAGTTAGTTTTAATGATGGTCTGGCAGTTTGAGTAGTTTATGCGGCCTACCCAAATGTCCTTTCTTTGGTATTGTTCGTCGAGTTGAGCTCCTTTTGTTCTGAGTTGAGCTCCACGATTACTGACAAATGCTTGCACTGACTGGACAGGTCCACTCAAATCTGTGTGGTTCTTTTCTCAAAAGACCATTTCAGACATGAATCTACATGGTCCTCATATGGCTTGACCAAGATTATGTCTGGACTTTAAAAGAGACTGTGACCTCTGAGTTTGTTTCGGCCTTTCTTCTCAGAGTAGTCGGATAGGAAACGCCGAACTCATCTAGCAAAATTTAATATATTTTTAATATGACGTGTAAAAGTGATTCCTATATCCTATTTACAGAATAAACAATTTCATTTCATTTCATTTCATTTCATTTTACGGCCAAAACTGTATAAAATCGTTAGTGTAGGTGATTCTGAACCCGACTCGGTGGGTAGTACCAATCAGAAACGTCACAGTTTTATGGGAACCCATTTCTGCTAAGTCAAATAAAATAGGCAGACGGTTTCATCACAATATGTCAGATATTAAAAATGTATATAGGTTTTATAATTTTATTACGAAAAATTTTGTTTTCAGACATTTTGCGTGTCACATGTGGCCTGAGCGCATTTTCAAAAATGCCATAAAATTTTACTGATCTGTGTCATAGCAACCTGGTATATACATATTTTTTTAACTTTTACATAGTTACCGGGGTTACTAAACACCTGTTTTCAGAAATTTTAAATGTTACCTATAATTCCAAAAACCAAAAGCAAGTTTCGGAGCCACACGACAAACGCGCGGCGCTTTTTACACTCCTATCCCTCACGAAACCGATGATGAGTCCGACAATGATTAAAAATTATGTTTGTTTTTTCTTCAATAAACAGTATTGTTCAAACGTTCCACTTTCCTTTTGTCCAATTTATTAAAAAAATCCTTTTAATTTCAGCCGTTCGATTCTGTAAAAATATTACCGTGAAACTTAGGTGAAGTGAGCGTGAAGTGAGCTGTCAAATACGAGCTGTAAAATATTTCAACACGTTCAAAATAGTTTTAACACATATGATGCTCACACTTTCTTCCCCGCCCACCTCGCCCTAATAATCACCCCAATAATCGCCCTAATATTTCGCTCGTAGTAATCCTATATAATAAGTGGGGTTGGCGGGCGAAATTACTCACACTGCTCTCGACGCTTGACGTGTCCACAAGTCGGGTCCGGGTTTGCAACAAGTCAATAGCCATCCTGAAGATGCCTCGTTGAGAGGTGAAACACGTGTCGATTTCTTACAGGGTTCTTTATGACTCCTTAAGAACAGTTACGCGGATTAGGTTACTAAATATACGTCGTCTATTGTATTTTATAATGGATTTCCGCAAAGTATGAATCAATTAACGACCAATGAGGAAACAAAAGCCGTGCGGTATTGTTCCGGTATTATACCGAAACGATACCGCAGCGACCAATGAGGAAACGGCCTTTCTCCCCCATTTTGGACCGAGTGAGGCTGCAATATCACCGTAGCAAAAACCAATATTAACCAATAAATCTTACCAACTTTGTGCTATCGACTTTAAATAACTCTGAAAATATTCTGTTGCGGTGAAGATTTAACTAATATCACTATAAACGCGTCCAGTATTCGCGGGCCGCGTGGCGTCGACTCACCTGATGTCGGCGCCCGCGCCGGGCGGCGGGCCCGGCGCGTCCATCCCGGAGGCGCTGTTCCCGCGCTGGGCCGGCGCCGCGCTGGCCAGCCGACACCGCGGCGTCACGCCGGCACTCTACATGCTGGGAGGCGCTGACATATTGCTGTATTTATATGCTAGGGTGAGTTATACACTATCCTCATCCTCCTGCACTTATGTTACATTATTTGGGGTCGTTATAGCATATCTTTTAGGGGAGGAGCTCGTGGCTAAGTAATAACAACTGCATTGGTCGATCCATCAGGTTAAGCTACGCTTGCCAGGGTTGGTTCGTGGATGGGTGACCATCTTACATACCGAGACTCCATCGTGCCTCGGAAAGCACGTTAAGCTGTTGGTCCCGGCTGTCATTCGTGGATCTTTGACAGTCGTTAAGAGTCGTCAGAAGCCCGAAAGTCTGACACCAGTCTTACCAAGGGGTATCGTATTACCCAGTTACTGAGTTGTGGAGGTCAGATAGGCAGTCGCTCCATGTAAAATACTGGTATTCAGCTGCATCCGGTTAGACTGGAAGCCCCAACGTAGTTGGGAAAAGGCTAGGCAGAATGAATGAATATAGCATATCTTTTACGCTTCATATTTATGTGAGTAAGCTGATCCTGTTTCTAATATTACTCAAATCAGTGTTCGTTCATTCATAAACTGAATTGTTTTCTATTTCATCATCTGCTTAGCCTTTTCACAACTATATTGGGGTCGGCTTCCAGTCTAACCAGATGCAGCTGAATACCAGTATTTTACATGGAGCGACTGCCTATCGGACCTCCACAACCTAATTAATAGGTTACACGATACTCTTTGGTAAGACTGGTTGTCAGAATTTTGGATTTCTAACTACCTGTAACGACTGTCAAAGATCTACAAATGACAGTCGGGACCAACGGCTTCACGTGCTTTCCGAGGCACATAGTGGTCTCGGCAAGCGTAACTTAACCTGATCGATCGACCCGTGCGGCTGTTATTACTTAACCACAAGTATAGTAATAATTTTCTAAATATAGTTAAAAATTATCTGTCTATGTCGGATACATATCCGTTACCTCCACTGGTAATCGAGCGCCAAACCTGCCTGCCTTGCCTAAAATTCTAACCTGTCTTAGTTTGCTGAATAAAATGTATTCATAATCAGTCTCGAAGAAGGCTTCACAGGCTTAACGTAATCAATTAATTATTGAACTTGTATCTACCTAAAGCCTCGGTTCTTCTGTTTGCCAGGTGGTAGAACTAGAAGGCAGTGCTACAGAGCAGGCGACGGCTCTGAGCATACTGCTGCGAGCGTGTCGCGTGGACAACAGACTGCACGCCATGCTGTACGCGGCCGACGCGCCCGACATGCTGCTCACTGTTCTGGCGGCGCCCAAGTGCGTAGTGTCGCATCATGCGCTCAAGGTATATCTCATGATTTCGCCAAATACAATACAAGCCAATAAATAAACAATACACTTTGTACCTTTTTTTTCATGCCCATTGTACATGCGGAGAAACGCTAGCGTTTAATAACTAGATAGTGGCCACAAATTTATAAAATGCATAACGCAATCTAATGCTTAATAGATAGAAAATGTAGTTGTTGTTTTTTGTTTTTTAGGGTTCCATACCCGAAGGATGCCAAACGGAACCCTATTACTAAGCCTCCGTTGTTCGTTCGTCTGTTTGTCTGTCAGCGAGCTGTATGTCATGTACCGTAATAGGTAGACAGTTGAAAATTTCACAGATTATGCATTTCTATTGACGCTATAACAATGAATAATAAAAATTTAAGAGTGGTCTCCATACAATAAACTGTTAATTTTGAAGAAAAAGAAAACTAATCTTGGCATTATTGTCTAGAGCTCATTGAGTAGAGAACAATTTCTTTATTTTTTTTTTACTTCTAAATTGTTGAAATAGGGAGCCGTAAATGTTGTAAGTTTGCAGAAGCAAAATACTGTGATGCAGCTATCAACGTAATATTAAGTTTTTATTTTGTAGAAAATAATGTAATGTACCTCGTTGGTAATGTTTGAAATAAATAACAAAGCCTTCCTTTTCAAGAATATAATGTGTGTTCCCCCCAGGTGATCCTGGACGAAGCCTGCAGCAGCCCGCTGCTGAGCGCGTGCGGCGAGAGCGTGCAGCTGGCGGCGCGCACGGACGCCGCGCTGCTGCAGCCCGAGCTGCTGGCGCTGCTGGCGCGCGCCTGGCGGCAGCTGGGGACTGGCCAGGTTCGTGGAGCTGTGCTGTGGTGGGCAATGGTCATGCCGCCGTCTTTTTAATTTTAAAACGTTTAATAACCAATTACAATAATTTTAAGACACCCATTATATATGTTTATATGTGGGAATGGTAGGGCAAATAAAATTCAACGTATAACTCAATAAAACTATTAAATTAAATTATTTAAAAAACACAACTGTCTTGGCTCATCTTCATTCTGCCAAAAAAAGACAAATTACTAATCCTCCAACTATTCCAAAATCAAATTAATAAACTACCCTAGTATACTCGCTGCCCTTTGGATTCGTTTTTCCACTGGTCCGTTGCCATTCGTTGTTCCACTTGTCCGTTGCGATTGGTTTTTCCACTTGTCCATTGCCATTTTCCGCAGGTTTACTGCAAATTATGATTTGGTTAGTTTAGGTACATTTTTAATAAATGCATTTGTGGCGGCTTAGTAATCGTAATATGCTGAGTTGCATTATCAACAAAGTATGTGGGAACGGACAATCGGCTCGCCAGTCGCCTACATACCACCGCCCTGCCTCGACGCATACATAGTACCTAGTTAGCTATAACAAAGTATTGTGGAACTTGAATTAAAGACAATTTATATCCTTGTAGTCCGAATCTTCATTTACCTCACCGACAACATAACACGCACAACACATTTTATATATATTTTTTTAAATTATTTTATCAAACAAACAAAATGAATTCAACCTGGAACCAAAAAATACATCCACAGTCTACTCTAAAATTATACATATACAAAGGAACATTACCAAATGCACATCTTTCGTCATCAATCTTCATTCGGCTCATCTACGTTATAATCAATGAATGATACAATCGGCTTATGGTAACTAAAATATGATATAAAAACTTGAGATTGCAATCTATTAATAAATCTTACAAAAACGGCATCAAGTGTTGTTCCATGTCGAGTTGTAGGTTCTCGTGGGTCGTTGCTTAAATCTAACAATAGTTTGTCTTTAAAAAAATCTACCAACACTCTTGACTCGTCCGAAGCAATGTTAACATTAAAATCTCCAGTCAACATACCCCTATATTATATTCACCTAGTACAGCCGTTGCCCTCTCCGCCGCCGCCACCCTTTCTCTCCCTCCGCCGCTGCCGCCTCTCACCACGCGATATATCGTCTACCCCCACCACGCGGCCGTAACGCTTTTTCGTAACAGAACAAATCCTAATACCCCCCGTCTATATAGTCTATATAGACTTCAAAAAACGGAGGATATTTTTATAATAAAAGAAACAGTAATTATTCATTTAAAAAAAAACAATTGTGAGTCCATAAATCATACTGAAAAAAATAACAAGTGAAAATAAGATAGACACCCCTTTTAAAGTTAATTTTCGATAATTTTTCATGAATATTCAGAAAAATACAGGCGGTCACATGCCCATAGGCGACATTGTACAAAAAGTAACATCCGCATTTCTTCCAGGAGTTAACCTGGGAAGTAGAGAACATGAACGGCACACGCGAACTACAACGCGGCTCGGCGTGGGCGCTTACACTATGTTGTGTGCGCGCGTTGTTGAGAGACTCGCACCCGCGCCGCGCCTTCAACCACTACCAGATGAACCGCACGGGACTGCTCAGCCATCTACTGCTGGCCTGCAAGGTATAGTCGTCATGTTCATGTCATCCTTCAACCACTACCGGATGAACCGCTCGGGACTACTCAGCCATCTACTGCTGGCCTGCAAGGTATAGTCGTTATGTTCATGTCATCCTTCAACCACTACCGGATGAACCGCACGGGACTGCTCAGCCATCTACTGCTGGCCTGCAAGGTATAGTCGTCATGTTCATGTCATCCTTCAACCACTACCAGATGAACCGCTCGGGACTACTCAGCCATCTACTGCTGGCCTGCAAGGTATAGTCGTCATGTTTATGTCATCCTTCAACCACTACCAGATGAACCACACGGGACTGCTCAGCCATCTGTTATTGTATTTGGCGAAATCATGCGATATACCTTGAGCGCATGATGCGACACTACGCACTTGGGCGCCGCCAGAACAGTGAGCAGCATGTCGGGCGCGTCGGCCGCGTACAGCATGGCGTGCAGTCTGTTGTCCACGCGACACGCTCGCAGCAGTATGCTCAGAGCCGTCGCCTGCTCTGTAGCACTGCCTTCTAGTTCCGCTCTGCTGCGCTCAATGTAACATAGATCAAGAGACCCTCTAATTAAGTTTTATTTTCCAACAGGAGCGATTCCTGAACTCAGAGTGCGGTCCACTAGACGCCGTGGCCAGCAGTGCGCTGGTGGAAGTGGTGCGAGGACTGGTCGGTGCTCCGCCACTTCTGCACCACCTTGCGCTCCTCTGTGACTTTCTACTGCTCATGCATCAGGTACGTAGTGATAACTGTCGTGACTAAAATAAGCGTCCTAGGATATTGGCGGTGCCCTTCATACAAGGATATTATGTCGCGGTGTATTTCTGCCCTCATAACACTAACGCCTTGGATATCTTTGTATAATGTTGTGCAGGTTTATCTTACTAAATATCGAGCAAACAAGTCTGTTGTCGTCGCCTAGTGATGACGACACTATACCGATAGGCACGAGGCCATATAACTGATGTTACGACTGGTTGCTCACTCAAAATTATTACTATATCGACACTAATATAATAGTAGATTATGCACTAAGGGCATAAAGTAGTGTCTTATGCCGAGGCGTTTAATGAGTTTTTTGCCAACATACCTGTAACTACGACTCGCTCCTTAAATTCATCCCCGTCTAAAGCTGAAAACCTTTTGCTTAGTAGTGTATCTAAAAATAGTCCCTTATTTAGCTTCGAACATGTAACGCCTCGTGATGTAGTTAATGTTTTTAACACACTCAAGTATAAAAACACTGGTGATTACTGGGGCATCTCCATTAAACTTTTAAGTAATATAATAGACATCGTAGCCCCCTATCTAGCTGTTACTTTTAATAAATGTGTTGATTTAGGAACTTTTCCTGACCTCATGAAGAATAGTAAAGTCATACCACTATTTAAATCAGGTAATAAAAACGACGTTGGCAATTTCAGGCCTATTTCTATCTTACCAGCATTTAGCAAAATATTTGAAAAGTTAATACTCAAGCAGTTACTTAGACATTTTAATTTAAATAGCCTCCTTCATAATGAACAATATGGCTTTACAAAAGGTCGTTCGACTACAGATGCGGGTGTTGCTCTGCTGAAACACATATTTAACGCATGGGAGAACTCGCAAAATGCTATTGGGGTTTTCTGTGACCTCTCCAAAGCCTTTGATTGCGTGCACCATGACACGCTTTTGCGTAAACTGCGTCATTACGGTGTTCAAAACGAAGCTCTCAACGTTATAAATTCTTATTTACACAATAGGTCCCAATGTGTAGATGTTAATGGTGTGAAATCTTCCGGTCTACCAGTTCAGTTAGGTGTACCTCAAGGCTCAATACTAGGTCCATTCTTGTTCTTAGTGTATATCAATGACTTACCATTCTATTTAAAGGGTATCTGTGAAGTTGTACTGTTTGCAGATGATACCTCTCTTATTTTTAAAGTAGACAGGAATAGACAAGATTTTGACGATGTAAACAGTGCTCTCTCAATGGTTACGGATTGGTTTACGACAAATAACCTAGTTCTCAATGCCAAGAAAACGAAATGTGTAAAGTTCGCCCTACCAAATATTAGAAATCTAGGACCCAACATCGTCTTAGATAAAGAGGTGCTTGAGTCTGTAAACTCGGCAGTTTTTCTGGGCATAACAGTAGATGCTAAACTTCAGTGGGGCCCACATATATCGAGCCTAGCGGGAAGGCTCAGTTCGGCCGCCTACGCCGTCAGGAAAGTAAGACAATACACTGACGTCGATACAGCTCGGTTAGTCTATTTTAGTTATTTTCATAGCGTTATGTCCTACGGTCTTCTGCTGTGGGGCAAAGCTGCTGATATTCAAAATATATTTGTCCTTCAAAAACGAGCTGTTCGAGCTATTTACCAGCTAGGTGCCAGAGTTTCTCTGAGAAATTTTTTCAAAGATATTGGTATCCTCACGGTGGCGTCCCAATTCATCTTCGCCAACATCTTATATATTAGGCAAAATATACACTTATACACTAAAAACAGTGATTTTCACAATGTTAACACTAGAAATAAGGACAAACTACGAGCTCCCTTTCACCGGCTTCATAAGGTTCATAACTCATTTGTTGGGCTTGGTATAACCTTTTATAACAAGCTACCCTCTTCTTTGCTAGATTTTCCTTTTGATGCGTTTAAAACGAAAGTAAAATCCAAGCTTTGTTCAAAGGCATACTATTCTATAAACGACTACTTAAATGATAAGAATAGTTGGTCGCTGTGATTAACTCAAGACAATGTTTATGTTCTTTCTCCAGATTACCTACTGACAAGTTATATGTGTTTATATAATTGTATTTTTTTTATTTTTTATTTGACTTTATAAGTCAAGCTATTTTTAATTTTATTTCAATTTATTGTTGACATAATCTACTCATTACAATGTTTTTTCTAATGAGTTGTATTGCAATATGTGGTTAGCTAGTGACCTCGACAATTGATTATATTAGTTATTGTTATTAGTAATTAACTGTTTGTTTTATTTATTTTATCTCGATGGTCCTAGTTTATCATTTATAACTTCCAGTTACAACTATATGTAAGCGGGCACGCCCTTTATGCCTGGAGGCTTTTATTTAGATAAGTTCTGTTTACGTTTAGTTTTTATTTCTGCCTGAGTATAGTTCTCGATGATGTTGTATGGTATATTGGCGTGTGCTAGCGAACATATGGCTAATAATTTAAATTATGTTTTGTGTTGCGTAATCTAAATTATCTAAATTATTTTGAATACTATTATATAGAATCTTATTTTTTTTGTTCTTCTAACTGAACAGACAGCTGTGCTGCTGGGGAGTTTGTTGCGCCACTTCTTCTTCCCAGCTAATGCACTAGGAAGTGGTGAAGGGTGGGCTTTTTGGGGGACTGTCTTATGTAATTTTGACGTTCGAAAAGTGCTGATTCTCAGCCTAGTTTGAATAAATGACTTTTCAATTTTGAATTTTGAATTTTATGTAGCGGGCGCCGTATTGAATTCCGAGCAAACGAAGGATTCTAGCGTTAACTCCCGAGCAAAGCGAGGGAGTTAAGACAAGAGTCCTAAGTGCAGCGTGGGATTCAAGTTCGCCCAAGACGAAGGCATCTTTATCCCGGAGGAGAATACTCTACATTTGACACCATCTACGAGACAATAAAAAGCAATAGTACTAAAATCAAAGTATTTATTAAAATTAAGTAAAGTACTTACTTAAGAGTGTAGAGTAGACTTTTGTGGCAAGAAAGCTGTGGTCAGGGGCTTCATTTAGAAATGTTTCCACATTTTGAGCTGTGAAATCTTTTGATTTCTTAGGATGATGTCCTTCTGATTTCCTTTTTAAAAATGCCAGTAATTTGGTGTATGTATTAATGTGTATATTATTTTTGATGCCTATTGTTCACCTGAGCATCGAATAGATGCACCATAGACTACTTGGCTTCTTTGTGCATGATACATGCTGGAAGTAGACTAAAAGCACTGATTCAGATACAGACTTGCCCTTTGTAGTTTTCCATTTGTATAAATCGTCGTAGGCTTTAATGTATTATTCCTTAGACTTTTCTGGGAGTAGATTGTTGGCAATGCCAATGGCTTCGGATTTTGTACTCCAGAGTCAAATCACTTATCATCACTCGACATTTTTGTGAAAATTTGTATGTATTAAGTAATTTGTTGTATAGCAAAGCAAAGCAATTTTCAGTATTCGCGCCTCTTCTTAATTTGTGTTCTATTTTTCTTTTATTTATATTCTACTCGTGGTGGCCAGTTCGATTTTCAACAATTTATTTTTTAATGCAAATCATAATGGTGAATGGATGGAATTAATATATGGTTATACCTACTACCTAACGTAAATGTTCGTATGCGAATTCTACTTTATGTTCCAAATTCAAATCACATTAATGACCAGCGGGTCATACTGAAATTCAGTACAATATTATTGCCCTGCATGACCGCAGGTCTTACATCACTTATTTTACGTTAGCTTTGCATGACATATAATTTGACATTGTCGAGCAGCTGGTGTGAAAAAATATTTTCTGTTTATCAGGCTAGCGACACTTTCGTCACCCACTCCCGAGCAAACTTCTACTTTCTACTTACATCAGAGACACAAGAGATGAGCGAGTTCTCGTCTAGCTTCACCAAGAGAAGACCTTCCAAACGAGTCAAGAAAAAAGTCGAAGAAAGACCAAGCGTGTCCAGTACCTCCACCGAAGAAGTGTTGAACGATAATAGTCTTAATTCCCTGAAGGATAAGGCTCAGGATCATGATGACCGGATAGACAGTAGCTGCGGCAGTACTGAATCGACTAAGCAAATGAAGTCTATGATCAATACGCAGATTAAGGAAGGCAGGTAATGCGCTTTATTTATACAATAGCTTCTGCCCGCGACTTCGTCCGCATGAAGTTTCTGATTTTAACAAAAAATATATCCTATGACACTCGCCAATACTGTAGATTCACATTACTGAAATAATTATCAGAATCGAATCAGCAGTTCCGAAAATTACCCTCTGCACACAAACTCACGAATGCTTCTTTATTATATTTTATATAGGGTGGATTTTTGAGATTGGGCAGGAGGAGCAGCTACTTTAACCGTCGTTGTAGCTACAGGAAAACGGTCTTATGAGACTGTACTTAACTTTTTGAAACATTTTGCTCTGCATTGACAGATTCTGAAAAAAAATACAGTCAGCAAGAAAATCGGCAGTTTTCACAAAAACTTTTTGATGCCAGTCGATCCTATTTCTTATAAGGATAAAAACTCTATTGGACGAACTGAGGTTTGAGTACTAGAAAAGTCAGAAATCTCCTTTTTTGTACAGTATACAGATGGCTCTTTAATAGTGTACTGGTATAAAATACTCGATAACACAATATTACTCTGAATCTTTTCATTTTAGGAAACAGACCGCGTCTTCTACGTCAGAAAATTCAGATACTCCAGTAGCCGGTAAGTGTATCAAGTAGAAGGGAGGAAATGATAAGTTTTAATAATGTTGTTCTTAATGTTACTTTCAATAGCTGTTGTAACAGAGGCTCTTGCTACCGTCATATCGTGGCTTTCATGGAGGCGACGAAAGTATCTTTTAGATGGACTATCTAGAATACAATAGACGACGTATATTTAGTAACCTAATCCGCTTAACTGTTCTTGACGCTTGACGTGTCCACACGTCGGGTCCAGGGGGCCTACTCCCTAAGCGAAATCCCTTCGTTCGGCCGTCGTTACGGGCGCTTCGTTCTCCGTCTCACTTACGGACATACCGTGAGTTAGACAGAGAGCGAAGCGCCCGTAACGACGGCCGAACAAACGGATTTCGCTTAGGGAGTAGGCCCCCAGGTTCGCAACAAGTCAATAGCCATCCTGAGGATGCCTCGTTGAGAGGTGAAACACGTGTCGATTCCTTACAGGGTTCTTTATGACTCCTTAAGAACAGTTACGCGGATTAGGTTACTAATATACGTCGTCTATTGTATTTTATCATGGATTTCCGCAAAGTATGAATCAATTAACTATGGACTATCTATAACATTACCACATACCATTTTGTTAATAGCCACTGCATTGCATTAAAACAAAGAAAAAGTATGGCCATGAAACTCCAATAATGTGATCGAATTCTAATCGTCTGTAGCACTATAAAAACACCATATAATGCACCGCATGTAAAAGCTAAATAATTTACCCGCTTTAGATTGCACACGGCGACATCAGACACGCTAAGGTAGATTTGCACTGTTGTTTGTTATAAAACATACCCAGCACATGTGACAGTAGAATGTTGCATATATGAAGATCATTGACACATCACAGTCTTCAACTGTTGCACTCAATCTACAAGAAAGGCATACTTCCAGTAGCTATGATTATGGTCTCTGGAGCTGGACAGCACACTCTTAGTAGTAAGAAGGGCTGGCCGCAACTCCCCGTCCAAGCGCGTGTTATGTGTACAGCAATATCACTCTTGTGAATAAACAGAATCCTTACTTAAGTACGTCTCCTAACTACCTACATATCCCCAATCACACACAACACACCCACACGCACTCACACACGCGCTAACACACACACACACACACGCGAACAGACACACACATCACGTATAAAATATATACTATTACTTAAATTAGCTTTGTATTCATAGTCCCTCAGGTAGATCGACACAGTCTACTAATAGACTTATAGCATCACTTTTAAGCTGAATCACTGTCTCTCAAGATACAGGTTTCCTAGTTTGAGAGGCAGGGTTTTCCATATTGTGTACAGATTTCAGTTCTTAGATTATACTGCATTGTGTTACTACCAAAGCCCATCTAACTTGTGTTTACATTTATATAAAATATGTTAAATCTGTATTTTTGTGAGATAAAGTTATTTATTATTAACTGAGCTCCGGCAGTAACTGCTTATTCGTACCCATGTGCACATTGACAATAACCGCCGCAAGTGGTATAGCTAGCACCAGTGAAGTAATTAGCTGTCTCAGTAGGTAGTCTTCTTTTTTCGTATCGGCACCAACTATGTGCATAGCTCATGCACTTGCTCAGTAGTGGTGGTGGTTCCAGCCAACACCGCGGCGAGGGAGGGCGAGGTCACGAGCTCGCCGGCCGAGCTCACCGAGTACGTTGTTGTAGACTCCGACGACGTCAACCACACCACCGTCGAGATGTACACCAGCGGGATCTACCACCAGGTCAGCAGCAAACATTTTACACTTAGTTCCGTATCCTAGAATGATGCTAGACAATGAATCTCAAAACAATAATTCTGCCCGTTTTTTATCGAAATACAAGCTTATTTTTCGGCCAATATATATTGTCCTCTTCGCCGTATCCGGTGACAGCGAGCCAAACTAATTTTCTTTCCTTTTCGGTCTATAATACGGGCCTAACAGTCCTAACACCCCAAGATTTCTGCTAGGCTAATGAACACAACAATACTAATCTTAACAAAGTGATTTAATTGACGTTTGTAAATTTCAGTCAGCATTCAATCACATCAGTTTTTAGTTTATTATTTAAAAGAAAAAGCGAAATATTTTAATTAAATTGGCATCTCTTATCAATCGTTTTATTAGCCTGCACAATCCTTGTTCACTTGTCGCAATACGACCACAAAAACGACGCGTAATAATAATATTAACTCAAGTTAATTCCCCTCTAGCGTCGAGTCCGAGCGGGTGCTGCATCGGGCTGGTCAGCATGTGAGGGGCTTCTCCTGCTGCTGCGACACGCGCTGGCATTGCTGCCCGACCACGCACACCAACAGGTAACGTACCGTATATTTATCAATACCTCATAGGCAAGCACTTTAAGACGAGCCGCACGAAATCCGATATAGCCTGTCTCTTGCGACGCCGCGTCAGTGACCTTAACGTGTAGTCGCGCGTTATCGCATTTATTAAGGCATCCATAAGATAGCCCGGTTAAACAGCCGCCAACCTCCTAGATTGACCTGCGAGCAGCCATTCATAAATAAAACATGAAGGGTTCCGTACCACCGTACATTATTTAGCAAAAAAATTAAATACTAAACGAAGAATCGAATGAAAATCGCAAAGATAAATTTGTACTTCATAATGATACTATGAATTACAAAGTTATTTTTGCAGTTACAGAAAATCACCCATATTCAAATAAATACCTTATGAATCGGCGTTTTTATTATTTGTTAATTATATATTAAAAAGCCCCATAATCACAAAACAGGAGCCGCAGATTGCCCTGGTAGGAAAATAGTAGTAGTACAGGTATATCAATTCTATCGACTACGAGGGCGCCTAGAGCGTCATACTCAAGGCTAGACTTCCGTTTTTAATGCCTGCTGCTGACTCAACAAAACACTGCACTGGCCTACAAATCCTCGTTTTTCTTGGTGTCTAATGAATGAAGGCACATTAATCGCCCACAATAAAATCGAATATACACATAGCCTCGAACGTTATTTAATATTGTGAAACATTGACTTTAAACCATTTACAAATTCTGCTGACGCAAAATCATATCTTGTGTGTTATAAAGTGCAAGAAACTATTTTACGCAAACTAAATAAGAAATTACGTATTTGAGACTTTTTGTTATTTTTATCTTTAAGGTAAATAGTATTTAAGTAAACTAGGTATAAAATAATGAATTAGGTAATTAAATTTTGTTATTATTTCAAAACTACAAATGTTAAATATTGTTAAGAATGTTATTGTCCAATTAGCATAGTGTGAGCTCATGCCGCCTGTGATACAGGTCTATCCTAGTACAGGCATCTAACATTATAATACCTTTGTAAATTATTTCTAAGTTTTTATGTTCATATTTTACCAACTTTAATACTGAATAAATATTTATATAGTATATGGCACATGATATATAGAAGTTTCTAATTCCTAACTTGTTTAGTTGTTGCGATAGAGCTCGTACAAAAATGGTCTAAAACTAACAACTTTCACGGCCGCCTATTTCATCATTTTTGATGATATAAAAAAAAATATGTTTTCTACTCGATGAGTTCTATACAATGACACCCCATATCCCAGGGATAGCTTTTTAATTTTTTTATTCAAACGTTTATTGTATGGAATAAACCTTTAATCTTAATTTGTTTTATATTTTTTATTTCTATATCGGCAATAGAAATGCTTAATCTGTGAAATTTTCAACTGTCTACCTATTACAGTTCATGAGATACAGCTCGCAGACAGACAGACAGACGGACAGCGGAGGCTTAGTAATAGTGTTCCGTTTGACACCCTTCGGGTACGGAACCGTAAAAAGGCAGGCCGCACAACGTGAAAATTCTCGTACATCTCTTCTTCGAACATTTTGTATGAACTTCGCACACTAAAGGCGGGCTTTACCGGGTTTTTTTTTGTATAGGAATGCGTTGTGCTGCAGCCCGATGCGGCTGTAATATGCTTATATGCTGTATGACTGCATGCTCGTTTTAAAGGGTCAGGATACCCACGATCATCAGCTCAGCAGCAAACGGTTCATAATATTATCTTGCAGGGTTTCATTCATGTACCTATTTATTTAGTTTTTCTCTAGTGTATTTATTGTGTTTTATTGGAAATTTAATAAACACTGCAACAATCGAAATACTAACACAAGCTTTCAACTACTCTTTGAACATTTTAAATCATTTCATGTCGTGAACCCACAAAAGCGTTGTCAAATTACTTAACTCACGCTACGCGATACATTCTTAACCCTAAAATGCTAAACAAATTCCTTTGTAGAATGAACTTAATATACCACTTTTTTTTTTCAATGATAATAACTTGGAACTTGGCTGAACATAACTTTTTTCGGTCACTATAATTATCATAAAAATACCTTAAAAATAAATCTCTATTCTAACATTCGAGCACGCAGCTGACGCATGACATTTAAACGAGAGTCTGAGATATCGGACCTGATTTTAATATTTAAGATAAGTAAAGTAATATAAAAACTGTTGCGTCTTGCTAGAGGCTTATAATATGCTCATTCATATTTTAAGGGACTGTATCTTGTGCAAAGTAAACAAACAAGATGTCACATTCTATAAACCTCTTCAACAAAGCGCGTTTCTGAACTGAATGGTAACCGTTCCTTTGTTATGTCGCTCTAACATCGGTGCTATTTTCTGTTAAGTGTGAGTGGGATAGCAGATGTCATTTATCCACGCTTTACGGACGCTGCTGGTTATTATTCTCGTCGGGCATGGAAGTTTAGTTCCAATAGCCTCGATAGATGGCGTTGAACATTTACGTCACGTTTCTGAATTGCGGTGTTAAGATTCTCCGCGGTTGAACGACCCTCGCGAATTTTTGTAAAATATTCATACTTACCTGGCATAGGGGATACCGTGATCACTAAGGCGGTTCCCCCAGGGCGAGGCCTTCCCATTGCACTGCGGTAGGGTTGACCCCTGCGATTATCCCTAATGTGGATAACTCGGATGCGTTATTTTTGGTAGTGGGGACTGCGTACGCGCCGTCCCCCTCAGAATTCGCCATGCAATGCAACTAATGAAAACGGTGACTTATCAAGTTGCTGTTACCTACATCTGCACTATACGTATAGTGTAATTGCAGATAAATAAAATGATTACTGTCTGATTTACTATGTTAATAAGGTTTTGCTCTTGGTCGAAAAAATAATTTAAAAAAACATTTATTTCAGACAAAAAGTCCGTAGGCAAGGCAAGGTTGTTAGTAACAAGAATTTTGCTTACAACTAATACTACACTGGCGTCAGTAAACATGCCGGATGCACTGCAACATCGAGGAAGCCGAAACAGAACCCTGAACACATTATTATACTGGATGCGCAAGGCATTGTAGGCTTTTTGTGTGATGTTTGCCCACAGGCCGCTCGTGTATTTTAACAGGAGCAGTATAACGAGCGAACCTGTGTGCCAACATATTACCACGCACCGACAACGCCCCGCGCTCCCTCTCAATGTCTAATTCGTCACTCAAATTCTCAGTTACAATATGTCCCAGATATTTAAACTGTGCAACACGACCTAGAGGTACACCATTAAATAATATAGGTGGGTTTTTATTTTTACATTGAAATAACATGAACTCACTTTTACTTTCGTTGTACCTCAGGCCATGTTCCACAGCATAAACCTCACACACCTTTAACAGCTGTCTCAGACCCCCAATTGAGGGGCTCAGCAGCACCATATCATCGGCATAACTCAACTTATTGACACATGTCATCAACATGGCATCCAATATGCATGCTGCTGAGCTCCTCAATCAGATGGTTAACATATGTATATATTAAAGAGCCGTGGTGAAGTCAGCCCGCCCTGCCTGACGCCACAATCTAAATATTCATCTGAGTATACATTTCCCCACCTTACAATATTAAGCTGCTCACTGTACCAGTAGGCGAGGATATTCACAAGATCGGCTGGGACACCTGCAGTTCTTAATTTTGTCCAAAGCTTATTATATGACTCCAGATCAAAAGCTTTGGACAAATCCAAGAAGCATGCATATACTGGAGTTTGCCTTTTTACATAATAATCAACCGTGTGTTTCAGAGACAGTATTGCACTTTCAGTTGACAACCCTTCTCTGAAACCGAACTGTGTATCCTGCACTGTTACAAAACGATCAAGTTTTCTATCTAATAACCTATCAAACACTTTTGCGATTATAGTAGCTAAAGAAATCGGCTTATAGTTACTTCTATCAGAGATAGAAGTAACATTTTTTCAGTGACATTTTTCACTATTGCCACAACCACTGTTCTCATAAGGTTAGATGGTAAATATGAGTGCCATATACAAAAAGTGTAAAACATGGCTAACACCCTATACAGGTGTACTCCCCTATGCTGCAAGTGCTCGACACTGAGTCCCTCATGACCTGGTGACTTCCCTCTTTTCATATTATAAATAATGTCAGCCACATCCTTACTTGAAAATCCAATAGGCTTTTCTACCGAGCAACGTTCAGTATCAGACACCCACAGCAAGGACGATGTCACCTGAAAATGATCCTTAAATGAATTTGCAATCATTTTAGCATCACTGATGCCATCAACACACACGGGCAGACTAGCCATACCATTTAAACGCTTAGTGCCTTTCCAGAATTTATTAAATTTCTTTGCAGAATGTTGTGAGGCAAGTATATCCATTTTTAACTGTTCCTGGTTGTTCTGACAGTACTTTAAGCGTGACTTAAAAACTCGTCGACTTTCACACATTTTCTCATACGAAGATCCACTAACTGGTTTACCACCTAAGACATACAATTGATGGTCCAGTCTAGCCCGCCCGTGGGCGTCTCTGACATGCTTGTTCCAACCATGGCCACACATAGTATTAGTTGGCTTCCTAGGTAAGAGACTGCGACTGTTTTCCGAAGCCTGAGAAAAATTTAGTATTGTTATTTTTAAGGCAATGCAAGTTGTGGCCTATCCATTATCATGGATGTTTACAGAAAAATACCAGATAAAGAACTAAACACACATCTGGTTCCAGTGAGCGCTTTGAATCTAGTATGATGACAATATGGTTAGTAAGTTCACAATATTTGCAGGCGATATCTGGCGCGGTATGTGCGGAGAACCTGGTGGTGCTGAGCAACCAGAGACACGCGCGCGCACGCGCCGCCGCCGTGCGCGCGCTGGCGGGCCTCACGCGGCGCGCCGGGCCCGACGTGGCGCGCCGGCTGCAGCTGCAGCACTACTACATACATCTGGCCAACCAGGTGCGGAGCTGCTAGTCAACCCGACACTTAGAGCGAGCATTAATTAGTGCAAATATAGCAATGGTTTTATCTTGATACCTCTTTCATTCTTGTCAATATGGAGTTTGTAAAACAATGCTGTTTCATTATGTATTTCTGATGTTCATTATTGATATAAAAGCTAAACTAATATTTTTGCAAGCAGCAATATTACAAAGTAAGTACCTATTTACATTTTGTAATATTATATTCCTGTATTATTGGAAGCAGAACAACTAGCTACTAAAATAATGAAACCTTTGTTCCTAAATAATTAAAATAAAAAACATTTTCAAGGAAACTGTTTTAGAATATAGGGACAACGTATTAACATGCACATGACTACAACTGAACTGAGAACTAAACCCACAGATATCGCTATACGAGGGTTCGTGGGAGCTGGCGAGCGCGTGCGCAGCGCTGCTCACCAAGTGCGACGTGCCACTCGAGGATCAACTGGAGGTGAGTTATTCATTACTGATAGATACTGATACGAGGGCAAAGGCCTCTCAAGAAAAGGAGAGGCCTTCGTCTTCAAGTAATTCAAGTGATTTTCTTAAAGTTTCACGTATCATAGTTTGTCCAGTTTTCTGAAAGTTTTATTAAGTTTTACAATATGTGAATGTTGTTGGTTAATGGAACTACTAACTCATCGTAGAAATTGACATGAAAAAACGCGTCTCTCATTACTTCACAAAGTTATATGTTATTCCTTGGTGTTATCAGGACGACATTTGGGTGGACGTGACAGAAGAGTCACTTCATCGCAGCCCTCCACTTCTAGCACTCCTGCCGTGCTGCCTGGGTGACGTGCCACTAGCTCATAACATCTCGCTGCTCGCTAGGAGGATCATAGATAAAGTAACATATCACTGCACTTGCTTCCATAATTTACACAATTATTTTTTCTCTCTGAAACCTTCTAGCCTTTTCACAGTACACTCGTTTTAGTGTGGTGATGTATTTCGATGATAATTCTTCTCCGTTCACAGATAGATACTAAAAGATAAATTTAAAAAAAACAGTGGTCAGTTGAAAGATGCAGTGTTAAGGATCTTCCTTTTGACTTAAAACTCCTACTCTGATTAAATTTTTTAACATTTAATTCTGTTTTTAAAATCCCCCTTAAGTTCATAGATCATTATTAGCTGCTTACATAGATTTAATTTTCATTTTCTTGTTTTCTTACGTTCTCCAGGCATCTCTAAAGGTCCTAAGCGAGATATCCCTAGTGGAGGTGGTAGCTCGCTCCATCCGCGCGGTAGGACAGATGGCCGACACTACGTTCGAGGGTCGACAGTTACTGCTGGAAGACCTGTACGAGCTGCTCAACAGAGTGGCCATCAAGGCACTGTCCACACAACATAGTATGCAGGTTGGTAGGTTTAATATTATGTGAGAAAATGAAATAAATAACATAGTACGATGAACGTACTATTTGATTCTTTGAGCTTGTAGTCGTAAGGTTTACAGCTATCATGTTGCCATCTAACCTACTTAGAGCTGGAGTAAATCGTAAATCTAATTAAGTATGCAATAAAAACGCACAGGTAAACATGCACACAATCTTGTGGAATCTTAAGATAAGTAAAAAAAGTTTGTTCTGTTTACCTTAACCTAACCTCTATACGAGTTGCATTTGAAAAGCTACACTTAAGTCGGTTCACTAAAATATGAGAAACTAATCAAAGATAGGTACAAATATTCTGAAAAAATAAACAAAAATCAACTTTTAACGTTAAACAAAAAGTGTCGTTTGATCTATCCAATAAATACATGCTGGTTTATTTTTTTGGTTAGTCTAAACCAGTGTTTCTCGAAGTGGGCTATAACGCCCCCTTGTGGGCGCTGGAGGTCTAGAGGGGGGCGGTTGAAAATTGGGGGGTGTTGAACTGATTTAGGGGGTGAATGGCTGATTTGTAATTTCATCTACTTAATACACTTCTCATCAGAAAAATCGAAACACTTCCGTTTTTATGGTTTCTGTCCTAATTTAACACAAATAGGTTTTCATTCCATGAAAAAAATCACATGATTGTATAGCCGGCAGTTAAACCATTACAGTGATAAGCGAAAATTCAAAATTAGAATTTAATTTGTTTATCCTATAAATGAAATGATTCACTGTTTTGAGACAAATGTGTGTTCAAATTCAAATCATTTATTTGCTTGAATATGGGTAGGTACATGAGGTGACACATAAAACAGAAGATCTTTAACCATATCCTACCTTAATAGGTGTGCAAATATTAATCATACACTTATCTATAGAAAATATAATTATTGGGGTATTTATGACATTCATTTATAATATCATTTTATTATTATTTCTTAACTTAATTTAATTACATTATCATTCAAATAATCATTAACGTTCTATTAAGCTTTATTAATTAAATAAGTCTTTAATCTATTCTTAAATGATATAAAAATTATTTACTTCCTTTATATTATCAGGTAATTTATTATATGTTTTAGGGCCCATACAAAATTCACTCTTGTCAAACATAACCGTTCTATGGTGCGAAGCGTACTGGCAAGTCTGGTACTTTTTAGCGTCTCATATTTGTTTGTGTTTAGAGTTGGAGCACATTTCACCTTTGAAAACTAAAAATTTGCGCTTGTCTTAAAACTTTTTGTTCTGTGTTCTGTATACTGTATGTGTACTGTGACTTTGGGACGTCTGAAAAAGTTTTTTTTTCTAAAACATATGGATACTTCGCCCGCAGAAGCCGCCCAAGTGGTGGCATTGCTGGATTCTGGATTTAGTCAGCGTGTTGTGGCTGAAAGATTGCATCTAAGCCTGTCGTCTGTTCATAGAGTCTACAAACGCTATCGGGAGACTGGTTTGTTCACGCGCCGTTCAGAATCTGGCAGGAACCGGGTCACTTGTGAGCGAGATGATCGACTTATTGTAACAACTTCTTTACAAAATCGACGCCTTAATGCTTTTCCACTGCAGCAGCAGCAGCAGCTTCATGTTGTACGTAGGGTGGCTGTACATGACTCTACAATTAGAAGAAGGTTGAAGGAACGTAGACTGGTACCGCAGACGCCAGCAAATGGAAATTAACTGCAGACCATCGAAGAGCGCGCCTTAACTCTGCACGTGAGCACCTAAATTGGTCATACCTCCAGTGGGACAAAGTCCTCTTTTCTGATGAATGTAAAATTATGCTGGTTGGTAACGACGGAAGGAAAAAGGTCTACAGAAGAGATGGAGAAAGCTATGCACAATGCTGCATTGAAGAAAAGGTCAGCTATGGTGGCGGTTCGTGGACGGTTTGGGGAGGAATCAGCGTAGACGGTAAGACAGAGCTTGTCTTTGTGTCTGGGCCACGTCTGCCTGCACTAAACAGTCATCGGTACATCGAACTGTGTCTTGAGCCTCACATGATGCCCTATGCACATTTTATTGGCAACGGTTTCATATTCATGCACGACAATGCTAGGGCTCACACCGCGAGCGTCGTACGAGATTATGTTACCGAAGTCGGTATCTCCATTATGGAATGGCCAGCAAGAAGCCCGGACATGAATCCGATTGAACATCTATGGGATGAATTAAAAAGACGAATTATTGCAAGAGATCCTGCCCCAGAAACACTTAGAAAGGTGCAAAATGCAATCCAAGAGGAATGGAATGCCACAACATTTTATCGTGACTCTCATCCGATCGATGAAGAACCGTATGGAAGCAGTAATAAGAGCTCGGGGAGGGAATAATAGTTATTTATGCTATAAGTGCGGAAGGTAGGTGATTTCCGAAGAGTGGCAATTTTATTCACGAGCGAGCGAAGCGAGCGAGTGTATAAGTCGTCACGAGCCGGAAATCATCTTACGCACGTGTATCATACAACGTTTTACTACGCATTGTGCGAGGAAAAAAAAAAAACGAGCGAGCCTTATGGCAGTCGCCTGCGATGTGTACATCTAACATACCACGGCGTATATAAATGATAAAAACAAAATTCATGACTTTGACTTTTGACTTTGACTTCGACTTCATCATTCTGAAATAATTAAATCTCTGAGACGAGACGGGCTGACGACGGCCTCAAAAATTAAAAAAAAACAAAAGTAAAAAGCACTAGTGAAAAAAAGTGACACTTTCCGCACAAATTGACTGCTTGGAAAACGATCTTTTCGAGCAAATGCATTGTAAAAGTTATTAAATAATCGTTTCTTAGCTTTTTTATTTAATTTACGTGTGTTGTTTTATCAATTTCCTTCATACTCTATACAGGGTAAAAATTACTTGTTAAACAAAATACTAAAACTATGAACATTTTATTTGAATTTAGAACATTAACATTAGGATTTGAAAACCTCCGCTATTAAACGACATTTCACATATATTCCTAAATGTACACATTTTTCTGATAATCCTTACAAAACATAAACTTGCAAGGTGTTTCGATTTTTCTGATGAGAAGTGTATTTTAAAATTCACTGAAATTAAATCTACCTACTACACAACATTTAAGTATTTGATTATTCAGTTCATATTTCTGCCCTGTTTGATTGTATAAAAACTTAAAATATTTAACATACGTATAGATTTCGTAGGTTAGCCCACGAGCAATCAAGTTTTAATAACGCGATTTGTGCAATCTTGTATCAATCGGCTGGTTCATCGATACTTGTTCTTACTTGCTCAGTACGATTGAACTCGAATGAGATTGCGTTCTAACTGCTCTCACTGGTAAAAAAAGTCTAGAATGTAAGTTTAAACTCCAGACCAGACTAATATAGCACACTGCAATTAAATTAATTAAACTAATGAATGTCATTGTGGTTTTTAAGCTTTAGTCAAACTCAAACTCAAACTCAAAGCATTTATTTCAAATAAACCAATTACAGGTACTTTTGAATTGTCAAGGGGTCGGTCAGTCAGAAATATGAAGCTAGTTGCCCATTCCAACGCGTAGTAGGTTCCTATGGAGAAGAACGGGCAAGAAACTCCACGGACACTCTTTTCAATCAGAATATTTTCACAAAATATTGGTTACATCATCCATTTTTGTAATTATACATGTGAGAACAATGTAAAAAGACGTGCACGTTAAAAGCGTCAGTAATAAAAATAAAATCAAAAACAATTCAAAAATTAAAATAAATTCAAATAAGCCGTGGCAGCTAAGAGATGACCAGTCCCCACTGACGGCGCCCGTTCACGAACATGACGCATGCATCAGCACCATTTAGCTCAACCATTTTGAAGGGAACTTAACGATCCAACACACACGCCACCACCAGCGAGACATTTGAGTGAGCATGACATACTCACAACCGCCAGGGCAAACTCAAGTCAATGAAAGACGTACCCAGTAAATGGTAACTGTAAAGTAGGGACATAGTGCTCACACATGTGCTATGCAATTATATAATACTAAGAGATTGAATTTATACAATCTAAAGATAGTTTTACAATCTTCAGCAGCTGCAACAATATTTTGAATGCTAATCAATTAGTTTATGCGCCCTTGTGGAGCTGGACCAGCGCTGAGCCAAGCATTTTTGTCGTCGATGTAATCCCCCAACTTATAATATGCTTGGCAGCATAGTGTGCGTTTTATACAAGATTTAAATTTCGTTTCGTTCAATTGGAGTATGTGGGGAGGTATTTTATTGTAACATTTCAAACAGTACCCCATGAAGGATGAGTCTACTTTAGCCAGTCTGAAACCCGGTTGAATCAATTGGTCCCTATTTCTAGTCCTATAATTGTGTCTATCACCTCTTTTACTGAAAAGACTTAGATTTTTCCTAACGTACATGATGTTTTCATAGATATATTGACAAGGTACCGTCATGATATTAATATCTTTAAACAGTTCCCTTAGAGAATCGCGTCTGCGGAGGCCATATATTGCTCTGATGGCTCTTTTCTGCAGAATAAAAATAGAGTCGATATCTGCAGCCCGTCCCCATAGTAAAATACCGTAAGACATAATACTATGAAAATAACTGAAATAGACCAGCCTCGCGGTATCTACATCAGTAAATTGACGGATTTTTCTCACAGCATATGCTGCTGAACTTAGGCGTCCTGCAAGAGATGTTAAATGAGGACCCCATTGCAGCTTGGAGTCGAGCGTGATCCCCAAGAAAACAGTTTTATCGATGAATTCCAATTTCTCCCCATTCAATACTATGTCACAATCACTACTTTTAACATTCGGTAAAGCAAATCTAATGCATTTAGTTTTTTTTTTATAAAGATTAAAATAAATGGGGGCACAGAAAAATTATTGATTTTCAAAGTGGGTGGCAGATGGAATAAGTTTGAGAACCTCTGGTCTAAACTAACAAACTTCGATTCGAATTTGTTAAAATAATTGTAATTTCAGACTATATCCGAACTCCACCACATGCTGACATACATCGAGTTATCCGGCGACGCGCGAGTTGTGCGAGTAGCGAGAGACGCACAGCTGTCTCTATACAACGCGCAACTGGACCATCTGGAAGATAAGCTGCATACGTCTTACAACGCGCATACCAAGCACAATTACTTTACCACAGGTATGTGAGCGCAATGTTGTGTAATCTACAAAAATGCACCACCGCTTACCTTCGGAAAACATGAAACTTTTCAAACATTTCGTTCTCCTTACGCTATGTTTCGACGGTTGTGTAGAAATGTCGTCATTGTATACGTATAATCGTACCGAACAAAACAGTCTTCTGCATTTATGTTAACAGTATCATCATCATGATCCACAGCCCCACTTCAACCGCTGCTATAGGCCTCTCTTTTTTATGCCAATTCTCACGTTTTTGTGCCAGCCTCATCCAGATTCCACATACGATGGCATCAATGTTAACTGTATACTTGACCAAAAAACCTGTGAAAATGCAAAATTGCATCGAATATACGCTCGATCACCAAAATATGGGTCATACGTTACCATTTCTTGGAACCAAGTGTTATAGTGATTTAATATAGTTATTTCCCTTATAATTCAATACTTACTTTTACCAAATATCAGTATCTTATCAATACGAGAAAGGTGTACACCATAACATCGATCATTACTTTCTACTTAACCTATCAGTAGTGTTGTTAGGAGCTGGGGTGATGAAAGGAAACGACCAGTTCAGGGCACTAATTGGTACTGGGTTTATTTTAGGAAAGCTTAGTTACTAATACAAATTCTTATATATATATAAATCTAATGCGGGCAACTTCAAAACAAGATTTTGCATAGACCAATCACTGCACAGCACGTATTGATCTGTATTTCTCGAAATTCAGGACGGGGACACCACCATCACGGTGGCGGAAGCAGAGCGCTAGGGCTCCGCGGTCGGCCACTCGGCCGGCGCGGCGCGCGTATTGTGAGATGATAATGCAGCTACAGTGTAATCATATTCTTTACGTAGTGCTATCATCGGCCGTGTCGCTGGGCGGCGACGGCTCGTCCCGCAGCGAGCGCGGCGAGCTGGGCGCGCGCCACCTGGCCACTGTGGCGCGCGCCGTCAGCTTCCTGCTGACGCACTCGCCCAGGGAGCCGCTGCAGGCTGATGCGCAGTTGTTGGATAGGCTACTGTCTACGCTGTTGTTGGGTAAGTAACTAACCTTGATAGTAAACATCGGCCGTGTCGCTGGGCGGCGATGGCTCATCTTGAACTGGATATATGATAGAAATTAATCTTTCTTCATTTGTGGAGTTTGGACGTCCAAATTCATATTAATTAATGTTTTTCAGCCTCAACCACCCCTTTATTGATTCAATTCATAAATAAATTTCAATAATCGCAGCTCCTTAATAGCTGAGGAAAAGGCATTGACCCCTGTCAATCATGGCGCCACGCCACGCGCCGTCAGCCATAATTATTTTGCTGCGCGCAATTTTATATCTGTGATATCTTTTAGAGTATTCATTTAAAGGATGTGATGTCCAGGCGTATTTGAATTTTAATTAAATGGGCAATTTTAATAACATATTTTATCGGATTAGGATTAATAATATACTGATCAAGATAGTTTCGGAAATAACAATATATTTTTAATGAAATTCTGAAAGGTAAAAATGGGTCATTCTTACAAGATATACATAATATGCTATCGCGGACTTCTGTTGATTTTGTTCAGATATACAAAGCAGTAGAACATACATTTTATCTATGTGTAACAGTTTAGTCAGCGCACGCTAGGTAAGCGCTCAAAAAAGTGCCCTTTTCACGACGTGACAAAACGTCAAGTTTCAGTACTACGTTTAAGTTTAATATAAAATAATTATATAAATAAACCTTCCGGAATACATTCGCTAAATGATGTTGAAAACCTCATCAAAGTCTGTTGCGTATTTTAGAAGAACAACGTAGACATGCAGACAAACTCGAAAAGCGACTTTGTTTTGTAATTATAGAGATTGTAAACACGTTCTCGAAAATGGCTCTAACGATTTCGATGAAAGTTGCAATATAGGGGTTTACGGGGGCGAAAAATCTATCTAGCTAGATCTCATATCTAGGAAAATAATGAAACGCATTGAAAATTGTTTTCTCTATTTTCACTGCATCAGGAATGGGATATAACGTTGGTATACCTTTTTTTTTTTTTTTTTTTTTTTTTTTGAGGGTGGGAAATCATCAAATGACTTCTCCCGCTCTGGGCAGAGCGAGAGGGTGTGTCAGACTTTTACTGACTAAAACCCACCCGTGTTCCTTCCGTTGCCTGAGTGCCGGGGCCGCGTTATCCCTTTCGGACAAACCCGCAACCCCAGCAGGCATTGGTCTTTCGACCCCGTCGGTTGGTGCTGACATCTCTTTGAGGCGCGCGTGGAACACAACGCGCCGTCGACACGGGTCTGGTCCTTATCGGACGGCGAGCTGCCCATTGCTCACCGTCCGCAAGCCCGCGCCTACGGTGGCCGGAAGTCGGCTCTGGACTCCCGACGCCCGGGGCGTCTCCTGCGGCGACTAGGGCCGCGAGGGCGTGCAGCTTGCATCTCCCTCGCGCGCTCCGCCTCCTCCTTCGCGAGCATAACTGCTTCGCAGAAGGAGGTGACGGCCTCCCATGCACTCTCGCTCCGAACCATGGCCTGAACCAGGGCCGGACGCGAGAGATCGCCGCCGCCGATCGCCTCCGTGAGGACACGGCGGTGCTCCGCCCAAGCCGGGCAGACCTCCACCGTATGCTCCACCGTGTCCTCCGGGCGATCCACACAGTGGTGACACCCGGGCGTTTCCTCCCGCCTTACGCGGAACAGGAACCTCCCGAAACAACCGTGTCCGGTGAGGACCTGCGTCAGGCGGAAGGTGAGGACGCCATGGCGCCTCTCAAGCCACTCCTCAAAGAGGGGACTTATCGCCGCAATTGTGGCGTGCCCAGCGCTGGGTTGCGACAATCGTACACTCCATGCCGCCATGAGATCCCGCCGGAGCTCTGTCCGCTGTGCCGTGATTTCTCGCGGCAGCGGAGTTACACCCCGGCGTTTCGCCTCCTCGCGCAACTCCCACATGTGCGCGAGGACTTTCGCCTCCAGATCCCATGGCGGTAGTCCGGCAAGGAGGCTCGCTGCCTCACGGGAGACCGTGCGGTATCCCCGGACCAGCCTGATGGCCATGACCCTTTGGGACGCGTTCAACCGCCGGGCCGGTCGCAGCCTCAATGAACGCGCCCACACCGGTGCCCCGTAAAGGGCCATGGACCGCACGACCCCCGCGTAAAGCCTCCGGCAGGAGGCGTTTGGACCCCCCAGGTTGGGCAGGAGCCGCTTCAAAGCAGCCCCAGCCCTATCCAGTTTGGGAGCCAAACGTCGGAAGTGCTCCACGAAGTTCCACCGGCTGTCGAGGACGAGTCCCAGGTACTTCATCGTCGACTCGACACCGATGTGAACCCCTCCCGCCGTAATCTGGGAACCCGACAGTGGCGCGTTCCGAGGACCATAGAAACACATGGCCTCGGACTTGTGCAAGGCCACCTCGAGTCCCAGTTGCCGGATCCTTTCGACGATTGTCGCAACCCAACGTGTCGCTAGTTCGGCCGCCGCCTCATGCGACCTCCCCTGCACCAGGACCAGCGTGTCGTCAGCGTAGCAAACCACGCTGACGCCGCTAGGGAGGTCGGCGCGCAGCACCCAGTCGTAGCCGATGTCCCACAGATGCGGCCCCAGGACCGATCCCTGTGGGACACCGCACGACATCTCTCGCCGGTTCCACTCTCCGTGGTGACCGGGGTAGATGACGACCCTGTCCGTCAAATAGGCCTCGACCACTCGACAGAGGTAGGTCGGCATCCGGTGATACCGGAGTGCCTCCCTAATGCAACTCCAGGGCAGGGTATTGAAGGCATTGGCGATGTCAAGAGACACCGCCAAGACCACCCCACCCCGGGCAACAGCATCCCCCGTCGTGAGGGCTCGAACGCGCATGATGGCATCCACCGTAGAGCGCCCCTTGCGGAAACCATACTGGCTCTCCGCCAAATCCGGCCCCACTCGCACCAGCTGCCCGACAAGGCGGTCTGCAATTACTCTTTCAAAGAGCTTGCCCACCTCATCGAGCAGCACGATGGGCCGGTAAGCGGACGGAGAGTCCGCCGGGCGCCCCGGCTTCTTGATGAGGACCAGTTTCCCCGTCTTCCAACGAAGTGGGAACTGGCCCCTCTCCAAGCATGCGCTTAGGAGCCCCCGAAGTCGAGGCCCGAGAGCCTCTAAGGCCAGAACCCAGGCTTTTCCAGGTAAGCCGTCGGGTCCTGGGGCGGTATTTTTGGCACTCAGCCTACGTACCGCCACTCTCAGATCTACCTCGGTCACCTCCGGAGTATCGTCGTCGTCGTCCCTGGTGTGGTCCGCATCGGGTACCGCAGGAGGCGGAGCCATGGGCGGGGGAGTATGTTCCCCTCGCGAGGGGAACAGAGCGCTCACCACGTCCTCCACAAGCTGGGGCCGGAGACTCTGCGTCAGCGGGGGAGCCCATGGGCGGAGCTAACGTTGGTATACCTGGACGATGTTTAACTATTTTCACCCGAGCAGAGGTCGATCGACCAGGTACTTATCACTATCAAATTACTGTAGAAGACTGGAGAAAAGAAGAACATTAACAATAAGATGAAGTTTTTTTATTTTTATATTACACGCACCTCTGACTTTTCGGATTCATGTGCGTATTGTATAATTATCACTTGCTTCAAAAATTGGTGAAGGAAAACATCGTGAGGAAACCGGCATGCCTGAGAGATAATTCTCAACGGCATGTGAAGCCAAGGCAGAGGCCCATGGGCGGCTTTAAAACTATGACACCGGGCTAGTCATTAACACAAAAAAAAGAACATAAACGAAAATATTTACCTGGTACAGCGGAACATGTCCAACTAAAATGTTTCTCTCTTGTCGATTTTGTCTTACAGGATCTGTATTAGTTGCACGTTGAATAGCACTGCCCCAAGAAAAACATACTCTTCTAATACCAAAAGCAGGCAAAGATAGACTTCCTTCACTGATTGTGTTTGCTCGATCTTGAAGCAGTGTCAAACACTCCTTACGATGCAGGCATTCTAAAGACAGCTGCAGTTTCAAACACACTTTTTCACTTCGTTTTTACGAAGTGAAAAAGTGTGTTTGAAACTTTTATTAGGTTTGTAGTTTGTTCTCCAAGTGTAAAGCCTTTTTTGGCCTCTAACAAGCTCTTTATTTTTTTTTTGTTATCTTTTTTTATTTTTTTGTTATTTCCTGTGCTAGTCTAAAATAAATGTGTTCTTTCTTTTTATAAAAATAATGTTTTGTAGAGTTATGGATGGTACAGTCAGTAGAAGATTAGTCAGGAAATAGAAGGTGCCGGACATTCTTATATATTCAAAGAGTAAAATAAGATCATACCCGAGTAGGAGTTATCCCCGAGCGACTGTAACAAATTAATCACTGTAGTACACGCTTGTTCTAATGAATTTGTTGGTAGGTTTCTGGGTATCAAAAATTAACAATTGATACATCGGTTTTGCCAGGTGACTGACGGCGTCAGTTGGTCGACCCCATAGCTCAACATATTTGCACAACAAAATACACAGAAATTGGTTCACAAAATAAAAACAAGTTCTACTACTCATCAACTATTAAGATTGTCTTCAATCAGTGACACTCAATTGTCACAGTATTACCCACAATAAGGAGATGCTGACTGTTCGTGACCAACGACGGATGTCATGAAGACGACATGTGTCATGTAACGAGAGTTGGTGGTTCAGTCGCCGTTGTTTGTCGTCATTTTGATTGGTTGTCCTTGGTCTTGATATTTTGGCTGTCTGAAATTTTCCCTGTCTGCTCGGTTACTGTAGTTGACTTGTGGTCAGATACCAGCACTAACAATTTAATCGCGGTGCTTGAGGTATCCATTTTTTTTTTTAATGTAACAACCCTGACCAATCCATCGGTCGGGAAACTCTGGGATCCAACTTTTGCTAAAGCAAGTGGACCAATATTGTGTTCCACGATGACGTGTCTACACCAAAGTTCTTGTTAACATTGATACATTCTTTCGTCATATCGTAGAGTTTTTTGACTGTTGCTGCTGATAAACGTTGAGTGATAGGAATTGGGGACACCGAGCAATGAATTTAGATGTGACGTTAATATAACTGTTAACGTCACATCTCAATTAATTGCGTCTGTCGTTGTATCTGCGGTTGAGGATCGCCCATAATTTTCTGGCTTGATTGATAGATGCTGAATGACCTCGGCTTCGCCTTTCACTTTGCTTTTGAGAAACTGTATTCTCTGAGCGTTAGAAAGAGATGGATTGGAAGGTCTCAAAAAATAAATCTTTGAATGCTGTCCAGTGTTCGTAACTACCACTGAAGGCTGAAAATTTGATCTTCGGCTTCGACTTTCGGTAGTGAGTAACTGACCACATTTTGGAGTTGATGATTGCTTTCATTTAGTTGGAAACGAGTTCGCGCCTATTATAGGACATCTCATACTGCACGTCGGCTTCATTAGGGAAACTGTCCAGGTCCTAATAAAGTGAATCGACTCCTTTCCACCTTGACTCTAACACCTTTAAAGCAAAACTGCTTATTATCTTTAAGAAGATCCACGTTGATATTTGATGCGGTTCTATGGAACGCTTTGATGTTGCTATTTTGTTTGCGTAATATCTCATCCGTTTTGCTGTTGGTCGCGATATCGGCTATTTCAGCCACCTTTATTGAAAGGGGTGATTGGTTACCGGGTTTAGCTTCACCTGCACCTTGCTCTTGAATGATCCGTCGTTTATCAAATTAATCAGAAGTGTATGCATTGCCTTCGTGACTTGATACTGAGTTTGAATAACTCTCTCCATGATGGAAAAAATCATGATAAATACTTCGAGTCACCAAATGTGTTCCTGATGATAGTGCTGATTTGCTTCGGTAATCTGTTGTATTTGCTGCCGCTGGTGCAATGATCTCTGCGGTCGGTATCCTCTGTGCAGTTACTTCCTCTGTTGAGTTGGTGAGATGCTGCTTCTGGTCGGCCAGCCCAACCGAATCGCTACGGCACAAGGGAACGCAGAACATTTATAATCTTGAGGGTCGAACGAACAAAAAGATGTATGCGCGGGGTCGCACAAACCTTAGATGTTAGCTTCAAATGATAAGTCACGGATAGCCAAAGATGAATGGTTTATTGAATAGTTTTAACTACCACGTAACTAATGCTATGTGAATTTTGTGTCAATGACCATTAATGAGTGCAGTTATAATTTGTGTAAGGCGGCAGTTCAAGGTACCAATTTCTTAAAAATTTTGACGAAGTGTTTTTTGAACTAGAAAAAAAAAAAAAAAAAAAAACTAATTTACAGAAATAAATATAATTAATAATTTCCAGCTGTGAGCGGCTCCAACGCCTCCCGCCCCAAGTGGTGGGTGAGCAGTAGTGCGGACTGGGCCACCCCCCTGCAGGAGCTGTTCTGGTGGGCCGCCGCGCCCGGAGCCGGCGCGCGCGCGCTGCAGCCCGCCTTGTTGAGGGCGCTGTATCATGCGCCTGCGCCGGTGCTGCATGTGTTGACGCCGACTGATCCCGCGCAGCTGAGGAAGGTAAGCAGCAGTGCGGCCTGGGCCACTCCCCTACAGGAGCTGTTCTGCTGGGCCGGGCGCCGCCTTGTTGAGGGCGCTGTATCATGCGCCTGCGCCGGTGCTGCATGTGTTGACGCCGACTGATCCCGCGCAGCTGAGGAAGGTAAGCAGCAGTGCGGCCTGGGCCACTCCCCTACAGGAGCTGTTCTGCTGGGCCGGGCGCCGCCTTGTTGAGGGCGCTGTATCATGCGCCTGCGCCGGTGCTGCATGTGTTGACGCCGACTGATCCCGCGCAGCTGAGGAAGGTAAGCAGCAGTGCGGCCTGGGCCACTCCCCTACAGGAGCTGTTCTGCTGGGCCGGGCGCCGCCTTGTTGAGGGCGCTGTATCATGCGCCTGCGCCGGTGCTGCATGTGTTGACGCCGACTGATCCCGCGCAGCTGAGGAAGGTAAGCAGCAGTGCGGCCTGGGCCACTCCCCTACAGGAGCTGTTCTGCTGGGCCGGGCGCCGCCTTGTTGAGGGCGCTGTATCATGCGCCTGCGCCGGTGCTGCATGTGTTGACGCCGACTGATCCCGCGCAGCTGAGGAAGGTAAGCAGCAGTGCGGCCTGGGCCACTCCCCTACAGGAGCTGTTCTGCTGGGCCGGGCGCCGCCTTGTTGAGGGCGCTGTATCATGCGCCTGCGCCGGTGCTGCATGTGTTGACGCCGACTGATCCCGCGCAGCTGAGGAAGGTAAGCAGCAGTGCGGCCTGGGCCACTCCCCTACAGGAGCTGTTCTGCTGGGCCGGGCGCCGCCTTGTTGAGGGCGCTGTATCATGCGCCTGCGCCGGTGCTGCATGTGTTGACGCCGACTGATCCCGCGCAGCTGAGGAAGGTAAGCAGCAGTGCGGCCTGGGCCACTCCCCTACAGGAGCTGTTCTGCTGGGCCGGGCGCCGCCTTGTTGAGGGCGCTGTATCATGCGCCTGCGCCGGTGCTGCATGTGTTGACGCCGACTGATCCCGCGCAGCTGAGGAAGGTAAGCAGCAGTGCGGCCTGGGCCACTCCCCTACAGGAGCTGTTCTGCTGGGCCGGGCGCCGCCTTGTTGAGGGCGCTGTATCATGCGCCTGCGCCGGTGCTGCATGTGTTGACGCCGACTGATCCCGCGCAGCTGAGGAAGGTAAGCAGCAGTGCGGACTGGGCCACTCCCCTACAGGAGCTGTTCTGCTGGGCCGGGCGCCGCCTTGTTGAGGGCGCTGTATCATGCGCCTGCGCCGGTGCTGCATGTGTTGACGCCGACTGATCCCGCGCAGCTGAGGAAGGTAAGCAGCAGTGCGGACTGGGCCACTCCCCTACAGGAGCTGTTCTGCTGGGCCGGGCGCCGCCTTGTTGAGGGCGCTGTATCATGCGCCTGCGCCGGTGCTGCATGTGTTGACGCCGACTGATCCCGCGCAGCTGAGGAAGGTAAGCAGCAGTGCGGACTGGGCCACTCCCCTACAGGAGCTGTTCTCCTGGGCCGGGCTAAATTACAAGATTCTAGAACCACTAGTTTTTTTTTATATGTAGTATCATCTATTTCTGAGAATGATGGTTAAACCTGTAATTGGCGACTATATAAGTTCGAGGCTTTGTTACCTATAGAATATATTATATCCAGGACTGTAAATCAATATTGAATCGAGTTTTTAGAGACCCGCCAGGGTCTTCTGTAAAAACTCGTGCTTATATATTTATTTACATCGCTACAGTTCATTAACCAACTCAATTAATTGTTTATTAAGAATAATGGCCTGTATTATAACCTTTTTTCATCTCCTCCCCTCCAGCTAGCTGTCTACCTCCTAACAATCCTCAAACACATCCACGGCTCAGCGGAATGCGGCACCCCGCCAGTCGAGTTGCCCATCACCGACTGGGCGCGCGCCTGGGCCGTGGGCACGCAGGCCGGCCTCAGCGAGCGCGTGCCCAACGACGCGCTGGCGCCCGAGGCCGCGGCCTTGCTGCGCCAGGACGAGGAGCGCTGGGCCCGCCAGGCCAGCAGGACCCGATCTGTTATAGCTAAGTGAGTATTGGGCCGCTACTGCTCCTTGGCGACTTACGATGTCTGTTCGGCAAAAGCTGTAACTTCATGTCAAAATTCAATTTTAACTCCACAATTTTGCACCCATTTGTTTACTTTAACTTTAACTTTAAATTAAGCAAACACCACCTGACAAGTTTCTTTTTTACGAAATGTAAGTATGGGAAAAGTTTTTTGCGATTTCTAACTTTTCTAGTACTTAAACCTCAGTTGGTCAAGTATACTTTTTTGATCCTTTTAAGAAACAGGTTCGATTGGCATCAAAAAAAGTTTTTACGAAAACTGCCCATTTTCTTGCTGACTGTACATTTTTTTCAAAATCTGTGAATGTAGTTCAAAATGTCTCAAAAAGTTATGGACAGTCTCCTAGGACCGTTTTCTACTAGCGACAACGGTTAAGGTAGCTGTCCTTACTGCCCCATCTCAAAAATCCACACTGTATATCTAATCCTAATCCTATAATTCCTCTAAATAATAATTTTTAAATATTCAAATGAAACAGTTTATTTATCTCTCGCTTCTTCTCAAACACTTCATAATATTCTCTTAAAAAGAAAATTCGTCTTCGTAGAAGATGGTGGATCCGATCCATAACATCGAATGCAAACCATATCGGATGAAACATATCGTCTGTACACACGGCTACACATCAAGTTATACATTTCCAATATAAGCTGACCTCGCATTGTACGAAAATCCTATACAATGCAAGATCAGCATAAACTGGAAATATATAACTTGATATGTACCTGCTCCAGATCGGATAGATGAATTTTTATTTTCAAAAGAGGCCTGAACGTGGCCATCAGTGCTGCCGATTGTCTTGTACCATTAACTAAACTATCACTAAAATTCCTTACTTTTGGTTATGAGAATCATAAAGCTATTCTGCAAAAAAATATCACACAACTTAAAAATAATTTTGATCTAACTAAAATCAAATTTGACAATCGCGACTCCAAGTGGTAATTGTTTGCCCTACCCCGTGAATTTTTTTTAGAGCCCGAGGCGCACTGGGGGGGCAGCCTCGGCGTGTTTATATGGAATTTTTCACTTTTTCTATGGAAAATATGAAAAAAATATTACCTACATGTTGAGTTTAATAAATTCTTTTTACGATAGGACACCATTTTCGAGATATAAACAAAAGAAAAGAAAAAAAGATACAGTACCGTTTTTGCACCTGAAGTCGAGGCGTTGGTGTAAATTTTAGTTCATGACAACTAATTGTATTCCACACCATTTCTAATCGTGATTAAAAATAGTCAGATTTAGTTAGACATTCAAAATTTTAGGTGAAAATCATCCAATTCAGAAAGTTGGTAAAAAGAATCATTTTATTGACAAAAAATTCTTTATAATTTCGTTTTGTTTGGATTTTTATTTCTCATGAAGGGAACCAAAAAAGTTTTTTTTTTTTTTTTTTTTACTAAGTATATTTGTAGTTAGATAAAAAAAATTGTAAGTTAGGTAGATCAGTGATTAATGATATTTTAAGCTTCTAAATTGACGCTCGAAGTGAAATTATCAAAACAACTGTTCAGTTATCTTGATAGAATTCACAAATTAACCCAAAAAAAATCCTAACTTGTATTTAGTATTTAGACAACAATATTTCCTAAAATTGTTAGTAATTAATTTGGTTTTAAAATAATGTTTGATGGGTAACTGGGTCGTAAAGTACTGATTTTTTGCGAAACAGCGCACGGATGGCGTAAACGCTCTTAAGTACGTCGTTCAAGTGAACTTTCTAGTAACACTAATTCGTTTCTTTCTTCATATAGGGTGGTGTGGAGCAAGGACGGCCTCGCCAGCAAAGTAACAGAGAGTGCAATGGCGGTGACGCGCGGCGTAGTGGACGCGCAGAACTCGCAGCGCAAGGCCTTCATGGAGCATCTGCGCCGTGCGCACGCGCAGCAAGCCGCCGCCGCGCAGGCCTGGCAGCGCCTCATTGACACCTATACACACGAGCAAGGTATAGTAAAAGAAAGAGAAGAATGAAAATAAGTTTTTCTGACTCAGGCCTCAAGGCCAGGGCCGGATTTAAGGCAGGGCAACGGGGCCATGGCCCCGGACCTCCACAAAATAGATTTTTGTTTAAAAAATTAAAAAATATTGTTGGTCCAATACGCTTTTACCGTTTTGTATAAAAACGATTATTATCAAAAAGATCAATATAAGGAAATCTGAATACGATGATTGAAGAATGCTCATTTTTGAAGATGTAATTATAAAAAATAAACTTCGGCTACAATGACACAGAACCGCCGATGACTTAGTATTGAAAGTTTTACTCCGAGAACTGGATTTCACCGAAATTATCAATGATTTTTCGACGCAAAGCTCGCAAAGTTCCGTTCGCCTAACATTTACCTTTTTTTATTTTTCATATTTTTAGCACCTTAAAGGAACATAGTTTTCAATCATTTATTTATTATGTAAGTATAAATAAATGATTGAAAACTATGTTTCTTTTTCGTCTGGTCCAAAAACAAAATCGGTGCTTCCACTTCTTGGTTGCCCCATGGCCTCCACACCTTTAAATCCGGCCCTGCTCACAACGGCACAAAATAGGCCCAGTTCAGTATAAATGCCAGACAACTAGTGCCCGATGCTGGTTTTCAACTAGACTTAGTAGTGCGACAACGTTAAAAGGTTTCACATTTATATTACGACCACAGTCAAAAGGTCAATCAGTTACCTTCGGAAAAGCCAAAAACTAACTAATAACATATTTCCAATACAAATCGATTAATATTCCCGCTTAAATCATAATAGGGTGACGCACTCATTCTGTCAGTCCCTTATAGGAGCAGTCATAGTTTCATTTTTTTATTTTGGCTTTTTTAAAGATAATCGATAAATAAGGGTTCCATCGATTATCTTCAAAAAAGCCGACCGTAGTCGTACTATACCGAAGATTTAGCAGTAAAGGTGATTCATGTCATCTCATTTAGTCCAAAAAAGGGTCATTTGGTCAGCCAGACAAGTAGGAATAATTAATTGTTATGATTTGATTTTGATTGATTTTTCAAGGTCTTTATTTATGCATAGGTTTTTACAATGCTGTTTACAAAATAATGATCTTATTCTATTTGTGTAAAAATCATCATTTATTTTGTTACATGTTATAAACATTAAAACTTACTTTTATATTTTACTAGCTGCGCCCCACGGGCGCACCCGCATAAGTCTTGATCTCATGGGAATATCGGGATAAAAGGTATCCTATGTCCTTCTCTAGGTTTATGGTTTACCCGTATGCCAAATGTCATCTAAATACATTCAGTCGCTTTAGCATGAAAGCGTCACAACAAACATACAAACAAACTCATTTCCGCATTCATAATATTAGTTAGGATAGTTAGGAAAAGCGTCAGGGTAGCCCGCGAAATTCAAATTTGTCTACTTTTTTTGCAATTTGCTGGTCAGTATCAGATTGTATATGGATCTGATATGATATAATATGATTCGCCGCCGCATCACATATTTATTTATAAAATTATAATCATAAAAATCATCAATACAACTCTCTTAGTTCATATAATCCTATTGAATGACTATTTCATGAAATCATGAATGACATTTTAGGATTATTCTAACATAAGAAGTTGTATGACTGATTCTAATGATTATAACTGTGTAAAGCCATATTTGTTACGTACGCGAATGATATGTAAGATACAACCTGACACTGACTTGCAAATTGCAAAAAACTTAAGAAAATTTGAATATCGCGGGCTACCTTAGCGCCAGTGGCGTTCCGTCTATTAAAGCCGAAAAGCCCGGCTTGCCTTAAAAAGTGAGCCCAACAACAAACAAAAAAATATACTTGTACTCGTAAAGCAACCAAGTCAATAATTCATCTCGCAAGAATTGATAAGAATAATACCTAACATTAAACTCCGCGCTGCACTGTGTCAGCCGCGCGCTATAAAAGCTACGATGCCAGGTTTACGTATTCAAAGAATAATATTTAAATTCCGCGCCGTTTTGCATCACGCACCGTTGCCAACTATCTCGGATGCAGTTGCGATCTCGCTCTAACACTATAGCGATACGCAGCACGCGTAGCATGACGCTTTCTATTTCTACGAAGAATAGACATAGCTCTTTCTATACAAACTGAAATTTCGTTTCTCCATTTTTGACATCGGCCCGTAGAAATCTTTCTACAATCTGTCATTTTGTCTTAAGTTTCTAACAATCTTTGTCTAGGTCCTTCCACATGTAGACTATTTCAGAAGAAAGTTTTCTATGCCAAACTGTCAAAATCACACTGACAACTGACTGTTGTCTAAGGTAGTAAAGACAATTTGATTTTGTAATCGCCATGCTAAACACAGTAGAAAACTTTCTACTCGACGGCCACAAAGTATATACGGTTATCTACAAAATCATGATTTTGCAGAAGAACGTTTTAAATGCAAATTGTGATAATTAATAGAAGAACAAAGCTATCTTCTATTTTACATCATTTAGTTAATAGGGCATTACCAAGGAAATGGTTAAGGCCAATATTACTGTAATATTTTTTGTTCCAAAACACAGTACTTCGTCATTTTAAGAATAAATGTTGTGTGTGTGTGTTCAAACAGAAAAAAGTCCTATGACAAAACAAAGAATTCTGATTCGAATTATGTCAAAGAGTGAATTTCGTAAAAAGTGCAGTTGACTCTTTCTACTTTGCTGCCGTCGTACTGTCTACACGGAACGTCATTTTTGTCTACTCTTCCGTCGACAAAAAGTTGCTCATGCTACGCGTACTGGACGCGAGATCGCATCGTAAATGAAAACGTATTTTTATTTCTTTCTCGCTTGCACTTGTGCTGGCTTTTATGAGGCTTCTGGACCTTTCATCTTTCACATAGAAATTGTTAACTTTGTTGATACCATTAGTATGAACTTATTTCGCAAATTGTTCTAATTAAAAAAAAAAAAACTCAAAGCATTTATTTCAATTAAACCATTTACAGGCACTTTTGAATTGTCAAGGAATCGGTCAGTCAGAAATATGAAGCTAGTTGCCCATTCCAAACCGTAGTAGGTACCTATGGAGAAGAACGGGCAAGAAACTCCACGGACACTCTTTTAAATAAATTGTTACAAAATATTGGTTACATCATTCATGTTGAAATTAAATACGTGAGAACCGCCCGGCCCGGCTTTAAGGCCGGCTTTTGTTTTTTTTATGAATGGAACGAATCGTGCGTTTGATGATGAATAGTAGGAGTATGTCGTGGCAAGACGCTGCGCAGGGCTTGAATTTCTATAGAATGATACAACTTTAATCAAATTTGTTCAAATTTGCTTTGAGCGCCTAGGTACTGGTGCACTTGTTTTCGCTATGATATTCTTTTTCATTTTCTGTGAATTTAAGTGTTGTGATTAGTTTTTGCTGTGATTACCTTTGTTTGGAAGTGATTAAAAAGTTTCTTATCATTAACATTAATTCAGAAACGCATTTGTTCCGTGTGAACGACTAAAGTGTGTGCAATCCTTACTCGGAAAGGTAAATACTTTAGAGTTTTACAGACAAATATAATCTCGATAGTAATTGTGGCGATTTCATTCCGCGCTTTTGTTGGTGATTATAGTGTTATTTTTATCATCAAAATGGGAATTCGGAAACTGTGTTCGAAAAGGTATGTAACTTGAGTTTTTCGACAATAAATAACTCTTTACTTTACCGTAACCAACCTCAAATTATTGTACCTGTTTCTCGGAAATAAAAATAAGTTTTTTTGTCAGTCGAAGAATAGATTGAGATAGGCATTCGATTGTTTATTAGACAACTTTAGGTAGGTAGCTGGTGCCATGAAAACACATGAGAGTTTTGGTAAACCACTGAAAAACAAACCATGAGTCCTATAAGTTCACATTGAGATCACAAAACACAATAATTTTCGTATCGAAGAGTTTCTTCATAGGTGTTTTGAAATAAAGATAAGAGTTGGCTATTGTCATTATGATATATTATAAAATGTTATTTTGGTATTATCTCATGTTAACATTTTCAATCGACTTAAATTAAACTGATAAAATTATGCGTACGGCAATAGAACAACAAATCGATCATTTGGGAGCCATCTAGTGGCTTTTGATTGAAATTTTTTGCATGTGACAAGTGAATATGAAATAAGGTGAAAAGATTCGGCTAACCGGTGTGTTTACGCGCATTCATTAATATAGATGGCGCTTATGAAAATTACATACCAATGCTTGATAATACTTATTTAGAACTCTTCGCATTTTATGAAGGTTTTCTAACCAACATTATAATAATGTTTATTTAAAAACTGTATAAAGAATCTCAAATTTACAGAGACATATCTAACTGAAGATCCTAATTTGGCTTATAATGAGTTTACACGTTTAAATTGTTCTATGATTTATGCTTCCCGTTCAAGGAAATCAAAATCAACACATTAAATAAGCCCAAATGGCTATCAAATGGTGTTAAATTGTGCAGTAAGAAAAAAACAAAACTCTTATGGCAATTTAGATTGAATCCTAACCATGAAAATAAAAATAAATTTGCTACTTATTCTAAATTGTACAGTAAAATTATTAATCTAACACAGAAAGCACAGAATAATTACAAAATACAACAATCAAAAAATAAATCTAAGACTACTTGGCAAATAATTAATCGGACAAATAACAATATTCCTAAACAGCAAATTGAAAGACTAAGAATTGGTAATCGAACTATTCACAAACCATTGGATATCGCTAATGCTTTTAATGACTATTTTGTTGATAAAATTCATCCAAAATTAGATGCTGAATATAAACCAAAAGTATCCATTATATCAAGAAGTGCTAAATCAATGTTTATGGCTCCCAGTACACCACACGACATACATAAATTAATAATGTCATTAAAAAACACTGGTAGTGTGGGTTTTGATGGGATCGCCACTAAAATAATAAAGTCAGTATCAGTCGAGATATGCAATCATCTGAGCCACTTAATCAACCTCAGTATATGTACGGGTGTATATCCAGAAGCATTAAAAATATCCATAATTAAACCACTATTTAAGAAAGTAGATAAGGAGTTGATGGAATATTATAGACCCATCTCACTCATACCAGTCATCTCAAAGGTATTCGAAAAGTACATTTACAAACAGTTAGCTAATTTCAGTGAAAAGAATAACATATTATGTGAAGAACAAAAAGGATTTAGGCAGCATAGAACCATCGATATGGCAATTTATGACTTTTTGTTTCCGATTATTAGAAATGTGGATAAACGATTCCCCATATGTGCCATATTTTGCGATATGACGCAGGCTTTCGATTATGTCCATCATAATACATTGTTAAATAAGTTAGAAGCCTACGGCATAAGAGGCAACGTACTCGAACTAATGAAATCGTATTTACAAAACAGAACACAGATAACCGAAATTAGTCGCATCAATGTAATTAATAAACATGAAGAGATATCACGGTCACGAGAACGCAAAATTACATTCGGTGTTCCACAAGGAAGCGTTGTGGGCCCGTTTGGATTTATATTATATGTTAATGATATGCCCACGTCCATTGAACATCCCTTAACTATGTTTGCTGATGATAGTACCATTACGATCCCGTGTAAAAATGTAAATACATATGAAACGGACATAAATGATTCTCTTGACAATTTGATTAAATATCTAGATAAGAATAATTTGAATATAAATTTAAGTAAGACTATGATAATGCACTTTAGACAACGTATGCCTCGTGTACCTAACCTTAACATACACTACAAAAATAACGACATTGATGAAGTAACTGATACCAAATTTTTAGGATTACAAATAGACTGCAGTTTAAACTGGAAAGCACATATTGACAGGTTGTGTAAAAAATTGAGTTCGTCTGCATTTGCTTTACATAGACTATCCTCCATAGTGGATACTAAAACACTTCTTGCGGCGTACTACGGTATTGCTGAATCTTATTTACGCTATGGTGTCATTTTCTGGGCGAACTCCACCGACAAAGAGACAGCATTTAAGGCTCAAAAAAGATGTCTCCGGTCAATGTTTAAACTAAAAACCACCGACAGTTGCAAGCCATATTTCAAGCAGTACAACATATTGACCCTTCCGTGTATCTATATTCTTGAAGTGGCTATGTTTGTGAAGAACAATCCAAATCGTTTTGAACGTTTGGCCGATGTATACCCAAGAAACAGACGTGACAATTCAAAATTAAATAATGTACCATGTCAAACCACTATGATGCGCAAAAGTATTTATTGCATGGCCCCAGTTGTTTATAATAAATTGCCAAGTGCATGGAAAGACTTGAAAACGTTGCAATTCAAAAGTACACTTCGTAAATTATTAGTAGATAAAGCATATTACAGTGTAACTGAGTTTTTAACGGACAATTTTTATCAGACCACCTCGAATTTTTAATTAATTAATTATTGTTTTGCGTATGGAATATTTATGGTGTGTTGTCCATGACCAGGAATTTTGATGTTTGTTTGTTTATTTATCTTCGGACCACGATTTGTATTTCTTGTATATATCTACTGTAACTGACAATTTTTTTTTTTTTTTTTTTATGAATATTTGAATTTTAATAATTTTATTTAATGAGAATGACATAACTTATTTAATGTTCCAACAAGAGTTTAAATTTTAACAATTTTATATAGGTAATGAAAATGTTTGCATGCCGAATGGTGAAATATGGCAGAACTCTGATGAAAACCTACTACTACCTACTTATGTATAACCCATATTTGCAAATAAATGCTATTCTATTCTATTCTATTCTAATGTTGTACCATGAACAACATATGAAAATCAGTCAATCGCACACTGTTTTTTTTAAATCGGTAAAATGTGTTGGCTTGCCCTAATTTTGCAATGACGATGGCACGTCGCTGCTTAGCGCATCCCCCTTAATTCACTTATTTATGTACCTACATCGTTTAAGTTCTAGGTATGCGTAAGTATTAGTATGGATGGACCTACATAATATTTAGAGTATTTAATGAATCTTCCCCTTCCAGCGGTGTGGCACTCTCCGCGCTCGTACCCGCGCTCGTGGCAGCTGGACGCTACGGAGGGCCCGGGCCGCGTGCGCGTGCGCCTGCGCCGCGCGCACCTGCACATAGCCGACAAATTCCTCAAGCCGCAGCACCGCCATAAAGCTGGTATGATAATACATACTATCACTATTTGACATTTTTTATTAAATTTTTGGTACTTCTAGCTAATATTTTAGCACAAATTGTGCACGAATTGACGCCATTAACAGACTACAAAAAAGCAGGAGGCGTATGCATTCAGCGAGTATTTTTTTTTCAATTGTTGAACCCTAATTTCTCCGTGATTAGTGGACCATCTTACGTAATTCTTTATTCATTTAAATTTTATTAACTTAGCTTCAACAGTTCCGTTAAAAAACTAAAAACTTTTGTTCTAACTTTAATCCATATGATGTTAGTTATACACACTACTTATGAACTGTGTTAGTAACGAATATAATACAAAATTTCAATTTATATATCTGTTGCACTCAGCTGACGCACCGGGCACATGTACATAGTGCGCATAATGGCGCAACATGGCATATCACTGATGACGTTCAGAATGCCGTTGACACTCCCGCGTATTTAGACTCAGTTAGTAAGTTAGCTTCTATAATAATGTTTTTAATTCACGTCATCTATGTGGATGATGTTATTAACAAGTACTGGTAAACGAATTTTGTGGAATAGGTACCTACCACAACTAACTAGGAAGGTTTAGTCAGTGCAACAGAAAGAGTAAAGTAAGTTTACATTTTGTAGTGTTTTTTTGAAATCGGTTGTTTTTTTGGTATAAAGCTTTTTAAGAAAACTCGCCTTAAATCAATGAGTGTTATCCACGACGTCGGCCCGCAGAGCTGGGCGCCGCGCCGCCGCCGCTGCGCAGCGTGGTGGGCGGCGGCTGGGCCGTGCGCGACGGGCTGGTGGCGCGCCTGCAGCTGCACGAGACCGTGGCGCACATGGCGCGCGCCACCTGCGTCACCGTGGCCGCCGAGCTGGACGGCGAGCTGCTGCTCACGGACGAGTGCATCCACTTCGTGCCCGACGACGCGCCGCCCGCGCTGCCGGCCAGGAAGGACCGCCTGTACATACCCGAGGTGCAGGCCGCGCCGCAAGCGCAGTCGTGGGCGCTCGAGGATGTCCTGCAGGTAAGCACTCGGTGACGGTACACAAACACGACACTTGTACAGGGGGAATTTGTCAAGTGCCGTTTTGGTTGTACTACTTCACAGAATTGTCATCCGTTCTCATCCTTATAAGTAACACTAGTGTTCGTTTTTAAAAGCAACGGGCTCTATTCCCGACTGCGATAAAAAAAAAAACGAATAAGTTTTAAAATCACTTCCGATGCTGCTTTAAGTATTCTTCGCTTTTTCTTATAAGTTAGTGCCTGTTATTCCTCAGGTGGCGACGCGTCGCTGGTGCCTGCAGGAGCGCGCCGTGGAGCTGTTCCTGAGCTCGGGCCACGCGCACATGCTGGCCTTCAGCGACACGCACGAGCGCGCCGCCTTCCTCAAGGCGCTGGCGGCCACGCACCACCCGCCTGCCAGGTGAGGACACACATTCCTCAGGAGCGCGCCGTGGAGCTGTTCCTGAGCTCGGGCCACGCGCACATGCTGGCCTTCAGCGACACGCACGAGCGCGCCGCCTTCCTCAAGGCGCTGGCGGCCACGCACCACCCGCCTGCCAGGTGAGGACACACATTCCTCAGGAGCGCGCCGTGGAGCTGTTCCTGAGCTCGGGCCACGCGCACATGCTGGCCTTCAGCGACACGCACGAGCGCGCCGCCTTCCTCAAGGCGCTGGCGGCCACGCACCACCCGCCTGCCAGGTGAGGACACACATTCCTCAGGAGCGCGCCGTGGAGCTGTTCCTGAGCTCGGGCCACGCGCACATGCTGGCCTTCAGCGACACGCACGAGCGCGCCGCCTTCCTCAAGGCGCTGGCGGCCACGCACCACCCGCCTGCCAGGTGAGGACACACATTCCTCAGGAGCGCGCCGTGGAGCTGTTCCTGAGCTCGGGCCACGCGCACATGCTGGCCTTCAGCGACACGCACGAGCGCGCCGCCTTCCTCAAGGCGCTGGCGGCCACGCACCACCCGCCTGCCAGGTGAGGACACACATTCCTCAGGAGCGCGCCGTGGAGCTGTTCCTGAGCTCGGGCCACGCGCACATGCTGGCCTTCAGCGACACGCACGAGCGCGCCGCCTTCCTCAAGGCGCTGGCGGCCACGCACCACCCGCCTGCCAGGTGAGGACACACATTCCTCAGGAGCGCGCCGTGGAGCTGTTCCTGAGCTCGGGCCACGCGCACATGCTGGCCTTCAGCGACACGCACGAGCGCGCCGCCTTCCTCAAGGCGCTGGCGGCCACGCACCACCCGCCTGCCAGGTGAGGACACACATTCCTCAGGAGCGCGCCGTGGAGCTGTTCCTGAGCTCGGGCCACGCGCACATGCTGGCCTTCAGCGACACGCACGAGCGCGCCGCCTTCCTCAAGGCGCTGGCGGCCACGCACCACCCGCCTGCCAGGTGAGGACACACATTCCTCAGGAGCGCGCCGTGGAGCTGTTCCTGAGCTCGGGCCACGCGCACATGCTGGCCTTCAGCGACACGCACGAGCGCGCCGCCTTCCTCAAGGCGCTGGCGGCCACGCACCACCCGCCTGCCAGGTGAGGACACACATTCCTCAGGAGCGCGCCGTGGAGCTGTTCCTGAGCTCGGGCCACGCGCACATGCTGGCCTTCAGCGACACGCACGAGCGCGCCGCCTTCCTCAAGGCGCTGGCGGCCACGCACCACCCGCCTGCCAGGTGAGGACACACATTCCTCAGGAGCGCGCCGTGGAGCTGTTCCTGAGCTCGGGCCACGCGCACATGCTGGCCTTCAGCGACACGCACGAGCGCGCCGCCTTCCTCAAGGCGCTGGCGGCCACGCACCACCCGCCTGCCAGGTGAGGACACACATTCCTCAGGAGCGCGCCGTGGAGCTGTTCCTGAGCTCGGGCCACGCGCACATGCTGGCCTTCAGCGACACGCACGAGCGCGCCGCCTTCCTCAAGGCGCTGGCGGCCACGCACCACCCGCCTGCCAGGTGAGGACACACATTCCTCAGGAGCGCGCCGTGGAGCTGTTCCTGAGCTCGGGCCACGCGCACATGCTGGCCTTCAGCGACACGCACGAGCGCGCCGCCTTCCTCAAGGCGCTGGCGGCCACGCACCACCCGCCTGCCAGGTGAGGACACACATTCCTCAGGAGCGCGCCGTGGAGCTGTTCCTGAGCTCGGGCCACGCGCACATGCTGGCCTTCAGCGACACGCACGAGCGCGCCGCCTTCCTCAAGGCGCTGGCGGCCACGCACCACCCGCCTGCCAGGTGAGGACACACATTCCTCAGGAGCGCGCCGTGGAGCTGTTCCTGAGCTCGGGCCACGCGCACATGCTGGCCTTCAGCGACACGCACGAGCGCGCCGCCTTCCTCAAGGCGCTGGCGGCCACGCACCACCCGCCTGCCAGGTGAGGACACACATTCCTCAGGAGCGCGCCGTGGAGCTGTTCCTGAGCTCGGGCCACGCGCACATGCTGGCCTTCAGCGACACGCACGAGCGCGCCGCCTTCCTCAAGGCGCTGGCGGCCACGCACCACCCGCCTGCCAGGTGAGGACACACATTCCTCAGGAGCGCGCCGTGGAGCTGTTCCTGAGCTCGGGCCACGCGCACATGCTGGCCTTCAGCGACACGCACGAGCGCGCCGCCTTCCTCAAGGCGCTGGCGGCCACGCACCACCCGCCTGCCAGGTGAGGACACACATTCCTCAGGAGCGCGCCGTGGAGCTGTTCCTGAGCTCGGGCCACGCGCACATGCTGGCCTTCAGCGACACGCACGAGCGCGCCGCCTTCCTCAAGGCGCTGGCGGCCACGCACCACCCGCCTGCCAGGTGAGGACACACATTCCTCAGGAGCGCGCCGTGGAGCTGTTCCTGAGCTCGGGCCACGCGCACATGCTGGCCTTCAGCGACACGCACGAGCGCGCCGCCTTCCTCAAGGCGCTGGCGGCCACGCACCACCCGCCTGCCAGGTGAGGACACACATTCCTCAGGAGCGCGCCGTGGAGCTGTTCCTGAGCTCGGGCCACGCGCACATGCTGGCCTTCAGCGACACGCACGAGCGCGCCGCCTTCCTCAAGGCGCTGGCGGCCACGCACCACCCGCCTGCCAGGTGAGGACACACATTCCTCAGGAGCGCGCCGTGGAGCTGTTCCTGAGCTCGGGCCACGCGCACATGCTGGCCTTCAGCGACACGCACGAGCGCGCCGCCTTCCTCAAGGCGCTGGCGGCCACGCACCACCCGCCTGCCAGGTGAGGACACACATTCCTCAGGAGCGCGCCGTGGAGCTGTTCCTGAGCTCGGGCCACGCGCACATGCTGGCCTTCAGCGACACGCACGAGCGCGCCGCCTTCCTCAAGGCGCTGGCGGCCACGCACCACCCGCCTGCCAGGTGAGGACACACATTCCTCAGGAGCGCGCCGTGGAGCTGTTCCTGAGCTCGGGCCACGCGCACATGCTGGCCTTCAGCGACACGCACGAGCGCGCCGCCTTCCTCAAGGCGCTGGCGGCCACGCACCACCCGCCTGCCAGGTGAGGACACACATTCCTCAGGAGCGCGCCGTGGAGCTGTTCCTGAGCTCGGGCCACGCGCACATGCTGGCCTTCAGCGACACGCACGAGCGCGCCGCCTTCCTCAAGGCGCTGGCGGCCACGCACCACCCGCCTGCCAGGTGAGGACACACATTCCTCAGGAGCGCGCCGTGGAGCTGTTCCTGAGCTCGGGCCACGCGCACATGCTGGCCTTCAGCGACACGCACGAGCGCGCCGCCTTCCTCAAGGCGCTGGCGGCCACGCACCACCCGCCTGCCAGGTGAGGACACACATTCCTCAGGAGCGCGCCGTGGAGCTGTTCCTGAGCTCGGGCCACGCGCACATGCTGGCCTTCAGCGACACGCACGAGCGCGCCGCCTTCCTCAAGGCGCTGGCGGCCACGCACCACCCGCCTGCCAGGTGAGGACACACATTCCTCAGGAGCGCGCCGTGGAGCTGTTCCTGAGCTCGGGCCACGCGCACATGCTGGCCTTCAGCGACACGCACGAGCGCGCCGCCTTCCTCAAGGCGCTGGCGGCCACGCACCACCCGCCTGCCAGGTGAGGACACACATTCCTCAGGAGCGCGCCGTGGAGCTGTTCCTGAGCTCGGGCCACGCGCACATGCTGGCCTTCAGCGACACGCACGAGCGCGCCGCCTTCCTCAAGGCGCTGGCGGCCACGCACCACCCGCCTGCCAGGTGAGGACACACATTCCTCAGGAGCGCGCCGTGGAGCTGTTCCTGAGCTCGGGCCACGCGCACATGCTGGCCTTCAGCGACACGCACGAGCGCGCCGCCTTCCTCAAGGCGCTGGCGGCCACGCACCACCCGCCTGCCAGGTGAGGACACACATTCCTCAGGAGCGCGCCGTGGAGCTGTTCCTGAGCTCGGGCCACGCGCACATGCTGGCCTTCAGCGACACGCACGAGCGCGCCGCCTTCCTCAAGGCGCTGGCGGCCACGCACCACCCGCCTGCCAGGTGAGGACACACATTCCTCAGGAGCGCGCCGTGGAGCTGTTCCTGAGCTCGGGCCACGCGCACATGCTGGCCTTCAGCGACACGCACGAGCGCGCCGCCTTCCTCAAGGCGCTGGCGGCCACGCACCACCCGCCTGCCAGGTGAGGACACACATTCCTCAGGAGCGCGCCGTGGAGCTGTTCCTGAGCTCGGGCCACGCGCACATGCTGGCCTTCAGCGACACGCACGAGCGCGCCGCCTTCCTCAAGGCGCTGGCGGCCACGCACCACCCGCCTGCCAGGTGAGGACACACATTCCTCAGGAGCGCGCCGTGGAGCTGTTCCTGAGCTCGGGCCACGCGCACATGCTGGCCTTCAGCGACACGCACGAGCGCGCCGCCTTCCTCAAGGCGCTGGCGGCCACGCACCACCCGCCTGCCAGGTGAGGACACACATTCCTCAGGAGCGCGCCGTGGAGCTGTTCCTGAGCTCGGGCCACGCGCACATGCTGGCCTTCAGCGACACGCACGAGCGCGCCGCCTTCCTCAAGGCGCTGGCGGCCACGCACCACCCGCCTGCCAGGTGAGGACACACATTCCTCAGGAGCGCGCCGTGGAGCTGTTCCTGAGCTCGGGCCACGCGCACATGCTGGCCTTCAGCGACACGCACGAGCGCGCCGCCTTCCTCAAGGCGCTGGCGGCCACGCACCACCCGCCTGCCAGGTGAGGACACACATTCCTCAGGAGCGCGCCGTGGAGCTGTTCCTGAGCTCGGGCCACGCGCACATGCTGGCCTTCAGCGACACGCACGAGCGCGCCGCCTTCCTCAAGGCGCTGGCGGCCACGCACCACCCGCCTGCCAGGTGAGGACACACATTCCTCAGGAGCGCGCCGTGGAGCTGTTCCTGAGCTCGGGCCACGCGCACATGCTGGCCTTCAGCGACACGCACGAGCGCGCCGCCTTCCTCAAGGCGCTGGCGGCCACGCACCACCCGCCTGCCAGGTGAGGACACACATTCCTCAGGAGCGCGCCGTGGAGCTGTTCCTGAGCTCGGGCCACGCGCACATGCTGGCCTTCAGCGACACGCACGAGCGCGCCGCCTTCCTCAAGGCGCTGGCGGCCACGCACCACCCGCCTGCCAGGTGAGGACACACATTCCTCAGGAGCGCGCCGTGGAGCTGTTCCTGAGCTCGGGCCACGCGCACATGCTGGCCTTCAGCGACACGCACGAGCGCGCCGCCTTCCTCAAGGCGCTGGCGGCCACGCACCACCCGCCTGCCAGGTGAGGACACACATTCCTCAGGAGCGCGCCGTGGAGCTGTTCCTGAGCTCGGGCCACGCGCACATGCTGGCCTTCAGCGACACGCACGAGCGCGCCGCCTTCCTCAAGGCGCTGGCGGCCACGCACCACCCGCCTGCCAGGTGAGGACACACATTCCTCAGGAGCGCGCCGTGGAGCTGTTCCTGAGCTCGGGCCACGCGCACATGCTGGCCTTCAGCGACACGCACGAGCGCGCCGCCTTCCTCAAGGCGCTGGCGGCCACGCACCACCCGCCTGCCAGGTGAGGACACACATTCCTCAGGAGCGCGCCGTGGAGCTGTTCCTGAGCTCGGGCCACGCGCACATGCTGGCCTTCAGCGACACGCACGAGCGCGCCGCCTTCCTCAAGGCGCTGGCGGCCACGCACCACCCGCCTGCCAGGTGAGGACACACATTCCTCAGGAGCGCGCCGTGGAGCTGTTCCTGAGCTCGGGCCACGCGCACATGCTGGCCTTCAGCGACACGCACGAGCGCGCCGCCTTCCTCAAGGCGCTGGCGGCCACGCACCACCCGCCTGCCAGGTGAGGACACACATTCCTCAGGAGCGCGCCGTGGAGCTGTTCCTGAGCTCGGGCCACGCGCACATGCTGGCCTTCAGCGACACGCACGAGCGCGCCGCCTTCCTCAAGGCGCTGGCGGCCACGCACCACCCGCCTGCCAGGTGAGGACACACATTCCTCAGGAGCGCGCCGTGGAGCTGTTCCTGAGCTCGGGCCACGCGCACATGCTGGCCTTCAGCGACACGCACGAGCGCGCCGCCTTCCTCAAGGCGCTGGCGGCCACGCACCACCCGCCTGCCAGGTGAGGACACACATTCCTCAGGAGCGGATATGTACTACAAAATGAGGGCCGCAGCTCACATGTTACATCTGACACCGGCATATCGTGTCCACTGGGCAAATGATACAACATAGATGGATGCACGGAATTAAATTGGCTTATTTACAACAACAGTTACTCGATAGCATCGGCAATGACGACGATAACTGATAATAGCATACTGAATCCAGATAAATATGCATTCCATTCATATGTGTACCGCTAGAAAATTAAAGACACTAATTTAAAATGTCATTATATCCCTCCAGAATCGAGCCCGACACGTTAACCGACGCTATGACCCAGTGGCGTAACGGAAGCATCACAAACTGGGAGTACCTCATGCGGCTCAACGGGCTCGGCGGCCGCTCCTACAACGACCTCATGCAGTACCCCGTGCTGCCCTTCGTCATCGCGGACTACACCTCCCGCATACTGGACCTCAACGACCCGGCGTCCTTCAGGGACCTCAGCAGGCCCATGGCGATACAGAACAAAAATAGAGAGCAGCATTATATTAGTATTTATAATGTGAGTACCTAACTTTACTGTTACATATCTTTGTATGATGGGTTTAGCTTGAAATTTATTCATATCAAACAACAATTTTATATTTTTTCTCTGATCATGAATCTACATATGACAAAGGCGCTTAAAAAATATTTAATATCGTGACATAAAAACTTAAAAATCCATAACATTGTAATGCATTGTTTAAAAATAGTAGATTATACAACAAGTGAAAAAAAGGGAATTTAATTCGAGGGACTAAGTTGAATCCCGAGAGCACCGAAGGATTCTAGATTTTAATCCTGACTGGAGCGAGAGATAAAAGGGCCGAAAATTTTTATTTTTTCACGTGTTTGTGCTCTACTTTTTACCATTGACTGCGAGAAAATAAATAGAAGTATAGTATTTATATTTATCGTCGTAGTTGTAGTATTTATATGACACCCTCGTTGGTCTAGTGGTCGCAACCGCTACTGCTGAGCATGAGGTCCTGGGATCGATTCCCAGGTCGGGCAAAGTGCGGCAGTGTTCTCTCGCGTCCGGCCGAGCAATGGGTAGCTCGCCGTCCGATAAGGACCAGGGCCGTGTCGACGGCGAGTTGTGTTCCACGCGCGCCTCAAAGAGATGTCAGCACCAACTGACGGGGTCCGCTAGGGGCGATGCCTGCCGGGGTCGCAGGAAAGTCCGAAAGGGATACCGTGGCTTCTGGCAACGTACAGGCAACTGAAGGAACACGGGTGGGTTTTAGTCAGTAAGAGTCTGACACGCCCTCCCGCTCCCGCAGAGCGGGAGAAGTTATTTGATAATTTCCTACACAAAAAAAAAAGAAGTCTGGCAAAGTAATATTGCTGCTGCTTGCTGGTTTTTCCAACAGGAATTTCTCAGTAGCAGCCCGGAGTCTGGAATTGTGCCCGGTTGATGGCAATAGGCTCACCCCCTATTACATGGGACTTAAAAACATAACTGGCGAAATATGGGTGAACTAAAGGTCACACCTCTGCCCATAGTTGCTGCTTCAGAGCGAAATCATTCCGAAGTCAGTGGTATTCAGTCTGTCATTTTCGTCACTGGAAGAACTCATTTTATTATAATTATGTTACTAGATTTTCCAATGACATTAAATAATAAATGAATAAAAATCTTTATTGCAGACTACATGATCCGTAAAAAAACACGATTAAAAATATTAAAATGAAAATTCAAACTTCAATCAAAATTAAAACAACCACGATAACATATTGAAAAGAACCTAACTAAAGTGGGCAGGATATATATTTTTTTAATTTAATTGTTTAGCTTCTAAGGAATAACTCTATCTGGCCAGCCAGTAGGTACTTTCAGTACGTTTCATTTTTTTTTACCGACTTTCAAAAGGAGGAGATTATATGTTCGTATTTATGTTTTTTTTTTAATGTATGTTCTTCGATTTCTCCGTCAATTGTGGACCGATTTTGAAAATATTTTTTTTGTATGAAAGGGTATGCTCCCAAGTTGGTCCCATAGTAAATTTTATTAACATTGCTTGGATAGTTTTTAAGTAAGCTTTAATATATGGATGATATGATGGTAACTTCCTGTCAGTGGTATTTACATAGCAGATAGTGGTATTTGAATTTGTGTGGGGTAGGTACCACAACTAAAAACTGAAAAATAAAAACTTTTTACAAAAAAAAAAAAAACATTTCTTGCCCCACCAAATTGTGACTTATGGAGCTACTTAAGCTAACTGGAACATTCAGTAGCGCCGTCAGGATGGAATTTGGTGTGGATAAATGTGCAGTCATGCATGTAAAGCGAGGGGAGATTATGGAATCCGAGGTGACTCCACTCTCGGAATCCATACACCTTAGATCCCTGTCCTCATCCGAAAGCTATAAGTATTTGGGTATGTCGGAAGCGTTAGGTATCAACGTTACTGACATTAAGCAATCGTTGAAGGAGCGCTTCTTTAGTCGCCTGAAGAAGGTATTAATTAGTCTTCTTTAAGGCGGAAACAAGGTGCGTGCCTCCAACGGTTGGGTCAAGCCGGTTTTGATGTACTCTTTCGGCATTCTCAAATGGACACAGACCGAACTCGACGCCCTGGATACGAGGGTCCGTACACTAATGACCGCAAACTGGATGCATCACCCACGATCATCGGTGATGAGATTGAACATCGCGCGGAAGTGCGGGGGTCGAGGTTTCTTAAATGCGAAGACCCTCCACAACCGCGAGGAGTGCAATCTCAGAGAATATTTTTTTAAAGCCGAAGTGGGTATGCACCTTGATGTGATAGCAGTGGACAAGGGGCTCACCCCACTCTCCATGGCTAAAGAGAACTGGCACAAGCCTGTGGTACTTACTACAGATGACCGCAAAGAGTTATGGCAAAGCAAGGAGCTTCACGGGCGCTTCTATCGGGCTCTTCATGAGCCCGGTGCAGATTTTCTAGCGTCCGTATCCTGGCTACGTTTTGGTGACCTTTTCGGGGAAACTGAAGGTTTCGTCTGTGTAATTATGGACGAAGTTATCTTTTCGAATAACTACCGGGGACATATTATGAAGGACGGGACGGTTGACGTGTGTCGGACATGCCACCGTCCGGGTGAGTCCATCAGACATATTATCTCTGGCTGTTCTCGTCTAGCTAACGGCGAGTACTTGCACAGGCATAACCAAGTGGCCAGGATTATTCACCAGCAACTTGCTTTGAAATATAAACTTATGGTTTCTGAGGTGCTGTATTACAGGTATGGGTCCGACCCAGTTCTAGAAAATGTCCGTGTCACGTTGTACTGTGATCGGTCTATCATTACTGACAGTACTATTGTTGCCAATAAGCATGATAAGCTCGCAATGATAGTCGATGTTACCATTCCACATGACGGGGAACCCCGTGAAAGCTGAGAAAGAGAAACAAATAAATGATCTTGACTTCGCACACGAGGTTGTCAACATGTGGAATGTAAGCTCGGCTATCATTGTGCCGAATGTCGTAACCAATGGCCTGATGCCAATGGCCTAATGACTGACAGCCTCGACCAACATCTCTCGACGCTCTCATTAGGCGGTTGGATCGAGGGCCTGATTCAGAAGGCAGTATTCCTCGATACGGCTCGCATTGAGAGGAGGTTCCTGTCTCTGCAGCCCTAACCTCCAGTAGCTTGGACCCTGCTTCCGATACCGGCGGACCTTTGTTTTTATATATATTTAAATGTTTTATTTTTAAATTAAGAAATATTTAAAATGTAAATGAATATGAATCAAAACGAATAAACGAAATAATAAGAAAATTACTCTTACTTTTAGTTTCTTTTTTTTTCATTAAATGTCTATTTTCGCTTAAATCTAATTTTTTTTGTAGTCATAGTATAATATGCAACTCTTTAATAAAATGGTTTTTATATTGAGGGCCATGAATCACTCGCGTTGCTCAGGATTATAACACTTGAATCACTCCCTACCGTCGTGATTTAGTCGTTAGAATTCTCCACTTGCTCTTGATTCATCTATGCTCTCGCTTTAAATCCGTCCTTTATTCACTAATTGCATAATATACTATTTCTAACTCACCAAAACTTGAAGAAGAATAAAATAGAATATTATTCATTGTTGCTACGTGACTTTCGCTCATGGGTTTGGTTTTGGCCCCGAAGTCTCATGTCAAAACCTAGAACAAACTATGAATAATAGAAGAATAAACCGAAATATGAAACGTGCATTTTAAAACTGCACCTTGCGTATACCTGAGCACAACGCTGCCCGCAGGACCTGCGCGCGGCGCGGCGCGCAGGCTGCAGCCCGCTGCTGGCGCGCGCGCCGCACCACTACGCGTCGCTGTACTCCAACTCGGGCGGAGTGCTGCACTACCTCGTGCGCATACCGCCCTTCACTGAGCTGTTCCTCAACTATCAAGGTAATCATTGTTCTGTTAATGCGATTTTGTTGCGCACACTAATGGGGAACCCTTTAGCAATATTGAAGCTATAAGAGTGATTGATAACACTAAAATGCACGTTTGCTGTAAATTCTATTTCGTATCCCTGACGTAACGTTGCCTAAGAACATTATTTAATATTACTTACATCATAACATGGTTTTGGCTTTAAACGTAGGTTGGCGTTTCTGCACTGATAAGTAAAAAATCTGCTTTAAAATAATTTTGAGCTTATTTTTAAATTTTGAAGTGAAACTGAGACTGCTGAAGACTGCTTCAATACCTTTATATAACTTTTTGTATTATTCCATTCGAAAGATATCACGACAAGTGGAAAAACTAATCGCAACGGACAAGTGGGAAAACGAATCGCAACAAAATTTTAACTTGAAGTTTTACGGGCAGGTTTTCAAAGACAAGTACATTAATAATCTGCCCTTAAAACTTCAAGGTAAAATTTTGTTGCGATTCGTTTTCCCACTTGTCCGTTGCGATTCGTTTTTCCACTTGCCCGTTGAAGTTTCACTTTTACTATGTGTCCCAGCACACATTTTTTTTTTTCACAGGTTTACTGTAAATTATGATTTGGTTAGGTTAGGTACATTTTAATAAATGCATTTTTTATTTAAACATATTTTATTTAATCAAACAAAAAAACTGAATTCAATCCGGAACCAAATAAAAACATCCATAGTAAACTTATACACATACAAAGGAACATTAACAAATACACATCTTTCGTCATCAATCTTCATTCGGCTCATCTGCGTTATAATCAACTAGCTACCCGCCCTGGCGTCGCACGGGTAGCACTAAGTACTTACTTAGTGCTACCCGTAAGTAGTAGTCAGCCTGTGGCAATGTCAGTAGAGCAATTAGCAATGCGAGAACCAATGGCTAATTAGAATGTAAAACTGTGCGAGCTGACGGACCGGCCAACAATCTGTGTATTCACTGTCTAAGTTGGTATTTGGGCGCAGAAGGAACCAAAAATCTCACAAGCTGAGCTACTAGTTACGGGCAATTAGTTATGACACTTATGATCCTTTGCAGACAACAACTTCGACATGCCAGACCGCACGTTCCACTCGCTGGCGACCACTTGGCGGCTTATCACCAACGACTCGCCCACAGACGTCAAAGAGCTCATCCCGGAGATGTTCTACCTGCCCGAGCTGTTCCACAACAACGAAGGTATATAATGACTCATTTATTTATTTCAAGTCGTGTGTCCGATGAGATTTCCCATCGGAAAAAATGACGATACAAACTCGACCCAAAAGGTACTCTTGTAAAATTTCTTGCTTCTAGACCCAGTAGTTTAGGCTATTCCTTGTCTGTCAGTGAATTTGTTATTATTTAGATTTAATGTACGTGCACTACATTACAGATCATAGTTAGCCAAGGCGTTGTACAGTGCAATTTTTAAACTAAAATGTATTGTAAATGTAACATTCATAACTAGGATGTTAATTTATGAAGTGTAAAATAGTATTAAAAAATATATGTCTTTGGAGGAATACGTCGAATTACAGGTTACCCTGACCTGTAATTTGACGTATTCCTCCCAAGACGTGCTAGTGTGGCCCCTTTGCGACATTAAAGCACCCCGTATATATCCTAGACAAAAATCCAAGATTTCTGTTTTTCCTAAAAATGTTCCATATTCGTCATTAAATATCATTTTTCTTTAAACTCTCAAATTGAATGGTCATCAATGCTATTTTATTTGGTAGTGAGTACGTTAAAAAAGCTTTCGACGTAACAAGGTGTTCTAAAATATCAAACAGTTAAAAGATACAACAATTACTTAATTAAGAGTTTAACTGTCGCTAACGAGACAATATAATTTTTATTGTTATCGACTTCTAAAGGCGACAGTTGAGTGGGTTTAACGATATTCAGGGTCATCTTCGAACATGAACTTGGACACAAAAAATTACTATGACATTTAGTTTTCAAAGTACAAGAAAAACATCGTCATTTAATCAGCTGCCGAACAGAGGTACAGCGTGGCTTATCGTGTCTGTCTGTTGACTGCTTCGATCTTCTAAACTACACAATGTATTTGATGCAGTTTTCAACATCATATGTAGAACTTATTCCGGTAGATTTATGTGCATAGTATGTAATAGCATAACCAGACTAGGTATAATCTGCCCACTGCTGGGACACAGGCTTGCTCTCTTTCAGAGGGAGTGGGCTGTAATCTACCACGCGGGACCAATGCGGGTTGATAGATGTCACATGTCTTTGAATTTTTGGTAGTAGGACATGCCGGTTTCTTCACGATGTTTTCCTTCACCGTTTCGAGAGCAGTGGTGATATAATAATTTACACAAAGTAAAGCACCTGTCTGGGTTCGCACCCACGCCTTACAACCACTGCTCCTGATTTATGTGCATAATACGCTAATATTCAACTTGCATACAATAAAGAAATCTCCATGTTTTGTCAAGTTGTAAAAACCGTGCGAAGCAGGGGCTAGTACAGTGGAAACCGTTTATAACGACTTTGCTTAAAACGACGTTCCGGATATTACGACTAAATTTTGAGGTCCCAGCATTTCTGTTTCCTGCCAGGGTTGCGAGTTTGTCCGAATGGGATATCACGGCCCCGACACACAGGCAACAAATTCAAATTCAAAATTCAAAAGTCATTTATTCAAACTAGGCTGAGAATCAGCACTGTGAAGTGTATATTTTGCCTAATATATAAGATGTTGGCGAAGATGAATTGAGACGCCACCGTGAGGATACTTCGAAAAAATCTCTCAGAGAAACTCTGGCACCTAGCTGGTAAACAGCTCGAACAGCTCGTTTTTGAAGGAAGGAACACGGGTGGGTTTTATTCAGTAAAAGTGTGACACGCCCTCCCGCTCCGCCCAGAGCGGGAGAAGTTATTTGATAATTTCCCACCCAAAAAATTGAATAAATAAGTAGGTAGTAAAAACATTAAAAATTATCAATAAAAATTATCATTAAAATAAAATATCATTAAAAATTATGATTATCATTATTATACATTGTCTTTCGTCATTTTTTATTCTCGTTTAGGTGAACAGAAATCCAGTGCACAAATATGGGACTTGTTAGGATGCACGAGAGAACCCTCAAAATGCTGTTACTGGAGCGTTTCAAACTTTGCCAAAAAGACGCGACCCTCGACCTCATGATGGCGTAAAATTCCGGGACCCTCGCTTCGGCAAACATGCTCGAGGCACTGCAATACCTTGGCAGTTTCATAAGGGTTTGGTACGCATCATTGTACTGAACCCGTAATGAACCGGTAATGAACCGTACATCTTTTTTGTGAAGTTGCACCAGAGTTGACAAGTGTACATTGACAAGCAATAAGCCCTAAACAGAGTGTTCTTTACGTCCTTGGTGCACTTCACAGATTTGCGCGCGAGCATGTTACTTCTGACTGAGAGGGCCCTACGCTCTTTTTCTATGTCGCAATCATCGTGAAGTTTGTCCGTCAAAATATATCCTAAATATTTGAACTGCTTTACGACCTTCATGGTATGGTAACCGTATTCCGACGCTCCCTTCGAAGTCGTTATAAACGGTTTTGACTGTATTTAATATAAGTCTGAAATCGCCAACCCGTCTTGTGCAAGCGTGGTGGTCAATGCCCGTGCCTTCTGTGTATGAGAAGAGGCCTTTGCTCTGCAGTGGGACAGTTACAGGCTGGTATTATTATGAAATATTTGTCGTTCAGGTCTGAACCTGGGCACGCGGCAGTGCGGCGCGTCCGTGGACGACGTGGAGCTGCCGGCGTGGGCGGCCGACGCGCGACTGTTCACGCTCATGCACCGCCAGGCACTGGAGGCGCAGCACGTCACTGAGAACCTGCCGCACTGGATCGACCTGGTGTTCGGCTACAAGCAGACCGGCCAGCCGGCCCTCGACGCTGTCAACGTGTTCCCAGCCTGTGTGAGTAGAGCGTGTTGTATGTAAGAGGCGCAGCACGTTGTCATTAGCTCGTTTACCAAAATGTGGGCCAGTTCGCGTTCAGATCTTTTTGGAGATACCACGTGTTCGTTACAATATTTGCAACCGAACAGCTCAGCACTTTTGCCTGCGTGCATTTCCATAAATGCATATATCACAACTATTAGGTACCAGTTAGTACGTATTCGGATACCAATCGCGTAACTCAAACCAAATCAAACCATCTTAGTGTTAATTTAGCTTAGATTTACCACTTAATATATTTAACCAATATTCAATATAGTCTTTAAACCATATTATTTCGTATCATTAAACCACCAACCAAATATCAACCAACTCAGAAGTTAGTGCTAAACCAAACAGGCACTAAACTTTATATGGTCCTTCGAGCATTAAGGGCCTCGGTTCGCGAAGTACAGTGAAGTGTTTGTGCGCCGGGACCTTGCAACCAGTGTTTTGTATTTTACCAGTTTATAGAGAAAGTAGGTAGGCAGTGAAATCCATTTTGGTGAAATTGGGCAGATGCCGCGTAAGGAGAATATAAGGTCAGACCAAACCATTTTTTATTTTCACCTGCGTATTTAATTTTACCGTGGGAATAATGGAGCACTTAGCAGTCAGCCGAACGGAGATTTACGACTCCTTGGTTAAACTTCTAACTAACATCAAAAAAGACGGAGCTGAACGAAAAACCATAGATTACTGCAAACGGAATTTGGAGACATTAGAAAATTATTGGAGAGAATATCAACGCAACCATAGGAAGTGCTGTGAACTTGCTGAATTTAACCATGTCTATTTTTTTTTAAATACTCAAAAACCATTAGAATTTTACCACACCTCCACAGTTAGTTATATAGTTTACCATTTCTTGTAACCAAGTGTCATAGTGATTAAATATAGCTAATTATTATCTGAACATTCTGAACTAGTGAAAGTCAAAGCCAGAGCGACGCAAAAATATGTTATTATTGCAGTTACTTTTCCACTTGGATCTAGAAGTTTCAAGCTGTATACTATGGTTATATTAGGTACCTGTACTGCACCAACCAAACACCAATATTACCAAAATAATACCAGTCTCCGTATATGTTACAGTTAACCTAAGAAAGATTCCTACTTTACCATGTCCACACAGGAACTAACGGCATGTCTCACCATGGACTAACTTACATGTGTCAATTGGGTGGTGAAACTACTCTCTCTAGATGTGAAAAATGATGAAAGCAACTAAATCCCAGGCCATGATCATAGGCAGCAGATTCGTTCGCAATGCGGCTCCTCTGATGCCTTTATATCTCGATGGTGTACGCATTGACTATACCGAAACTGCCAAATATCTGGGTGTAATTATTGACTCCAATCTTTCGTGGCGTGCTCAGGTCAATGAGGTCAGTCGAAAGGTACATTTCTCATTTTATTTGCTGCAAAGCCTTCAAAGTCTCTTGCCCTTGAAGACTAAAATTTCTTTGGCACAACCACTTATTCAGCCGATTATAGATTATGCCGACGCCTGCTACCTGGATGTTACTAAGGAGCTATTAAACAAGCTTGAGCGCTTGCAAAACTTGTGCATTCGCTTTGTGTTCGGTCTTCGAAAATATGACCATGTTTCTCACCATCGCAAGGAACTCAAGTGGCTCCCAATCGGCCTTCGCAGGAACACTCGGATTATATGTCCCCTCTTCAACATCTTACACAACCCGTCTTATCCTTCCTACCTGCGTGAGCGTTTTTCTTACGCTCGCCCTAGCGACGCTCCGTGTAGATCACACCTTAGCCTTAAATCTCAGCCTCATAAAACCAGCTACTATTCTTATTCCTTCTCTGTTCATGCTATAAGATTGTGGAACTCACTTCTGCCTAGCATTCGTGATTTAAAAACTATTTCTGTATTCAAATATCGAGTAAAAGAGCATTACCTTTCGTCTCAACTGTGAGTATTTTTATATATATATTTCAACTTTATACGTGAAGGTATATTTAATATTTTAGTTCTAAGACTTCGCTTATTCATATTTTCTCTTCTTATTCTCACACACTATTTTCTACATTTTTTTTTTCATTTCTCCTTTCGCAGGTCTGCTGGAAGAAATTTCTTAAGAAATAAGCTCAAAATTATAACTATGTTGTATCTATGTGTATTTTACTGTGTGTACATAAGTATTAAAATAAATAAATAAAGTTTTTGCGAGAAGAAAGCGCTATATTAATATAGCTTATAATTATTCAAGATTAACTTTTTACCAAATGTTCCATAACCTATCGATACGAGAAAGGTGTGTTAGGTTACTATAGCACCGAGCAATACTTTCCACATATAACAATATAAACATAACTATAACGCTTAAATCTTTATTAACTATCTGTAGCAAACCCTGTTCGCCTACAAACTCTCTACGTATGCGGACAGCGAGACAATGTAATCTGTCTGGATGGATCGTGGATCGTGGATCCTCCCTTATCATTGTAAAACATATGCATACGGAATACTTTGTTTCTCTAGATGGCTTTGTTTATTTATATATTTTTTCTGCTTAGACCTACTACGGTTTCGACCCATCTGCACTGGAGGAAGAAGTAGACCGTACGGCCGCAGCCGCCATGGTGCGCACGTACGGCCAGGCGCCGCGACAGCTGCTGCGGGCACCGCACCCGCACGCCGCGCACGATCTCACGCAGCATGCTACTGACCAGGTGCGGGTTATTTATTTATTCATTAAGGTTAAGTGGATGGTGGGTGGATTAGCCTTGAACTTACACAGTCGCCAATTACAGGTTAATTAACATTCTCAAAAATAAGTAACTTTGTACGGAAGAAGAACTATTCAGATTGAGGGAGCGCAGCTTTATAATAAGTCACCGAAAGAACTAAAAGATTCTTCATCAGTGAACATTTTATAGAAAAGCTTAAAGTTGTATTTAGCTTACCAACAATAATAAAATAATCATTACTCACTGTATGTACTCGATAGATCGAACGACAACAATTATGTTTATTACTTAAGATATTTTGTTGAGTTTCTCATATATTTAAGTGAACTATATATGTTCTTTTGAGAAACAGATTTCTTTAAACTGAAGTAGAGATTACACAGAAAAATTAAACTAGTGGCGCTAGAATTCAGGTATGGCAAAAAGAAAACGTGTGCGGTCGGGGGAGCCCCGTCAGAATCGAAACGAACAAAAAACAATTGAAAGTTTTTCGCAGCCGCTATCTTGGATTTTCCTTTTGACTTCACTGTGAGCTTTAGCACCCCTGAAAATCATGAAAACAACATGGGATGAAAAAATTACAGCCGCCGTCTTAGATTTTCATTTTAACCAAATTCATAAAAGAAAAAAAAGACACATATTAGAAAGAAAAAGAAGAGATAAATTAGAAATCAAGTAATATATCTGTTTCATATGTTTCGTATGAAGCACCATAATTTTTGGAATAAAAAGGATACATTGAAAACATGCGACACGAACAGAAAATTGGAGTGTAATGTGCGGTGTGTATGCCCCAGGTCGGCGTGTGGGCCGGCGTGCTGGGCGCGCGCTGGGGCCGCTACTGCGGCTCGCCGGCGCTGGGCGGCGTGCGCGAGGTGGCGCGCCGCAGCTGCGCCGGCGCCGCGCGCCTGCACGCGCTGCCGCACGCGCGCTCCGTGGCCGTCGCCGGCAGGGCCACGGCGCTGCTCGCCATGCACGGTAACCAGCTCTTTTATACAACGTATGACTCTTCTGCAGCTCGTTCTGTACCTTCATTCTGTGAACAGATCGTACACCCCGAGTTTAGTAATAATAATATTGATTCACTTTATTTCATCTCGATCAGATTAAAAAAGTAGCAAGGTAGCCCACGAAATTCAATTTTTTTTTACGTTTTTTGAATTTGCAAGTCAGTTTCAGTTGAATGTTGGTCAAAATATGATCAGCAACTGTAAAAAATATGTGTCAACAGAATTTTGATCATTAAAACCATCAACACAGCTCTCACAAAGTTCGTACAACCGTATAACAACAAGCGCAATTTGTCGCTTGTGGAAAAAAGTGTTATTCTTAATTATTAAATTATTATAATCTTACAAAATCATTACAATTCTTCCTAAACACAATGAACAGTTACCATTTCTTAAAAGTATTAATTTACAGTAATAGACTATTGCATAGAAAACTATATTTAAAACTTACGGTCTTATTTATAAAAAGTTATGGAACATCCAAACACTTGCTAAAGTCTGATTGTCAAAAAGTGTTATTCATAAACGCATTTTAGTGCCTAAAAGTTCTATAAACCTACTTTAAAGTTTAAAAAGCCAGAACCCTACAGTACTATAAGGAAAAAATGGCCGACTCTACAGCAGCTGATTAATAAGAAAATGACATTTGACGTACAAATCTAACATGTGTGTGTGTACTGTCTACAAAATGTCAAACTCAAACTCAACTCAAAGCGTTTATTTCAAATAAACCAATTACAGACACTTTTGAATTGTCAAGGGGTCGGTCAGTCAGAAAGATGAAGCTAGTTGCCCATTCCAAAGCGTAGTAGGTTCCTATGGAGAAGAACGGGCAAGAAACTCCACGGACACTCTTTTAAATCAAAGTATTCTTACAAAATATTGGTACATCGTTCATGTTTAAATTATACATGTGAGAACAATGTAGAAAGACGTGCACATTAAAAGCGTCCGTAATGAAAAGATAAAAACAATTTAAAAATTAAAATAAGCCATGGCAGTTAAGAGATGACCAGTCCCTACTGACGGCGCCCGTTAACGAACATGACGCATGGATCAGCACCATTCAGCTCAACCATTTTGAAGGGAACTTAATGATCCAACACACATGCCTCCACCAGCGAGACATTTGAGGGAGCATGACATACTCTCAGCCGCCAGGGCTCATTCAAGTCAATAAAAGACATACCTACTCAGTAAATGGTAGTTTTGCAGAAGGTAATGGTCACAGTGCTCACACATGTGCTATGCAATTATACAATACTAGGAGTTTGAATTTATACAATGCAAAGTTCTTGCAATCTTCAGCAGCTCCAACAATATTTTCAATGCTAATCACGATGTCAACGCTGGTCCAGCTCCACAAGGGCGCATAAACTAGTTAGCTGATGCGCCCTTGTGGAGCTGGACCAGCGTTGAGCAAAGCATTTATGTCAGCGATGTAATCCCCCAACTTATAGTATGCTTGGCAGCATAGTGTGCGTTTTATACAAGATTTAAATTTCGTTTCATTTAGTTCGAGTATGTGGGGAGGTCAGTTTCGTAAACAATCAAAATGCAAGGTTTACAAAGCTTGAATACTATTGAAATAATTTTACGTCTTGAGAACCGTCGGCTTCGAAGAAGTAAACCTTTCTTCGAAGAGTCTCTTTCGAGAAATAGAAGTGATCCATTTGCTTTGGACGACGAAGGCTTTCGGAAGCATTGTCCCTTATTAAATCTACAGCGACCTTCATAATAAACCTTGTTCGTGAGGAAATGATGTTAAAGGCATATCTTTTCAGAACTATTTTAACGCCTTAAAATAGAAGCGAGAAAAATATAACAAAGCACTGCAACAAGATATACTGTAGAACGCTGCTTTGGTGTGTGGAAACAACGCTTTCAATGCCTTTTACATGGCATGACCTAACTAAAAAATGTGAAAACAACCATAGTGGCAGTACTTCACAACATTGTAGTTGACCATGGAGACATGCAGTTAGAGGGTAGTAATGTCAATGAATATCATACAAGTGAATTAACTCAAGAAGTTGCAAGGGGAAATGCAAATGTTAATTTACAAACTTTTATACAAATACATTTTAGCGAGTAGTGCTTATTATATTATATAAGTTTAATTTATTTTTATAATACTCTAATTTGGCTTTTAGAACTTGTTCTTGAACATTTTTTTTAATTTTTCGTTTTGCCCTCTGTGCCTCATGAATTCTTTTCTGCAGGTTGTTTCAGTTTCTGATATTTGTAGTGCAGCTCCATCCTTACTAGTCCTACTAGCCTGAAATACAAAAATAATGTAATAATTTGTTTGCAAATTATAGTTATACCAAATGAATGAAATCAGTAGCGGCATAAGAGTAACTAATATTAGGAGTTATTATTAGATATTCTTATGGCTGCGGTTTTTTTGTTTTGTTACTATGAAGTTTGTACAGGCAAACATAATTCTTGACATCCCTACTTAGGAACTTTGTAAGGTAAAAGTAAATTGGGTAGGTACCTACTTAATTCGTAAATCATGCCAGGCCGCCACTTTTTTCGCGTTGGTGTTTGCGTCTAATTTTTATTTTCTATTAATATTAATATTCTACCCTCTTTCTGACCAATTCTTTCAAAACAATCTAAGGAATAGAAGAAGCAAAAGCAAGCATTTATGAGACATTGACAATGTTTACTAAACAAAACGTACTTTGCATTTATTCTAGCTGTAACAGTACAAACCTTATCCTCTCCAACCAATTTTCACACCTTTGCCCTGTTATTGGAACTAGTCGCGGCATTGATTCCATTTTTAGGGTTCCGTAGTTAACAAGGAACCCTTATAGTTTCGCCATGTCCGTCTGTCTGTCCGCGGCTTAGCTCAGAGACAGTTATTACTAGAAAGCTGTAATTTGGCGTATGTAGACATAATCATGCCGACAAAGTGGTAAAATAAAATCAAGAAAAATAATATTTTTTAGGGTACCTCGCCTACAAGTAAAGTGGAGATGTTTTTTTTTTCTCATGTACCCCATGTTCTGGGGTATTATTAGAAAGGTCGTTCAAAAATATTGCGAGTTTGTGGAAACCATTTTTGGATTCAGGGATCCGCTTGCGAAATATTAAGCTTTTAACAGATTTTTTTTGTTAGAGTCGAGAGTGCCCTGCCAGCTAAATGGTTGTACTTGGATTTGTGAAAAAAATCACAGTAGTAGTATATATAACGAAATTAAAAGGAAAACTATCAGAGCTAAGTAGGCTCTACAGGTTAACGAGTAATAATCATCGAACTTAAATTTGCGGTTTGAAAAACATGATCTCCCATACATTCCAGAGAACATGTTTTTCAACTACAATGTTAAGTTTGTTCTTGAGATAAATTCATCTCAACTACGAAACCCTTCATAGTGCGTGGCACTCGGCCGGTTTTTTTATTTTTATTAAGTTTTCGTCGGTTCAATACCAAATTCATTGACAAATTTGAAAGACGCGCCGTGCCAAAAGTGTCAAAACTGTAACTGTGTGTGTGACAATAAAATAGTTTACAGTACGTAATAATGTCACAATTATTTGGTGCGTAGACAGACATTTTCGTTTGACGATTCGATGTGTTGGTCAATTTGGTGGACGACTTCATTATAATGGCAACATTTTGATTTATAAACGACGTACTAGTAATAGAACGTTTATGAATACAATATTTTATCGAAGGTTTTATAGGCGTATCAAGCACCTTGACTCATGAATGTTTTAAACTTTCGATAAGCTTTTTTTATGAATAAGACCGTTAATATTAAGAAACTAATTTATATTAGTTTGTTCTACGTAGCAAACTAATATAAATTAGTTTATTTTTTTATTATAAATTACGACGCAATAAATAATACTGAGTCGGTACAGCAGATTCTTTCGTGCAATGAGCAGACAATAAGGTGACGAACATATTTTGGACGTGATTGTTCTGCAACGTTAATTTTGCATCTAAATAATAATTGGCTTCAAATGATCAGTTATCAACATGTCGATCCGCATTCCAGGAGAGGCAGCGAGCAGCACACAGAACAACGAACAGCAGCCGCTGGCGCTGGTGTCGTGGGGCCACTCCGACAACATCGTGCGGCTGAAGCGGCGCCGGGACACGCGCCCGGACCTGCTGCTGCACGTGTGTGCGCTCGACCAGGTATGACGTCACACTCAGACGCCGCTGGCGCTGGTGTCGTGGGGCCACTCCGACAACATCGTGCGGCTGAAGCGGCGCCGGGACACGCGCCCGGACCTGCTGCTGCACGTGTGTGCGCTCGACCAGGTATGACGTCACACTCAGACGCCGCTGGCGCTGGTGTCGTGGGGCCACTCCGACAACATCGTGCGGCTGAAGCGGCGCCGGGACACGCGCCCGGACCTGCTGCTGCACGTGTGTGCGCTCGACCAGGTATGACGTCACACTCAGACGCCGCTGGCGCTGGTGTCGTGGGGCCACTCCGACAACATCGTGCGGCTGAAGCGGCGCCGGGACACGCGCCCGGACCTGCTGCTGCACGTGTGTGCGCTCGACCAGGTATGACGTCACACTCAGACGCCGCTGGCGCTGGTGTCGTGGGGCCACTCCGACAACATCGTGCGGCTGAAGCGGCGCCGGGACACGCGCCCGGACCTGCTGCTGCACGTGTGTGCGCTCGACCAGGTATGACGTCACACTCAGACGCCGCTGGCGCTGGTGTCGTGGGGCCACTCCGACAACATCGTGCGGCTGAAGCGGCGCCGGGACACGCGCCCGGACCTGCTGCTGCACGTGTGTGCGCTCGACCAGGTATGACGTCACACTCAGACGCCGCTGGCGCTGGTGTCGTGGGGCCACTCCGACAACATCGTGCGGCTGAAGCGGCGCCGGGACACGCGCCCGGACCTGCTGCTGCACGTGTGTGCGCTCGACCAGGTATGACGTCACACTCAGACGCCGCTGGCGCTGGTGTCGTGGGGCCACTCCGACAACATCGTGCGGCTGAAGCGGCGCCGGGACACGCGCCCGGACCTGCTGCTGCACGTGTGTGCGCTCGACCAGGTATGACGTCACACTCAGACGCCGCTGGCGCTGGTGTCGTGGGGCCACTCCGACAACATCGTGCGGCTGAAGCGGCGCCGGGACACGCGCCCGGACCTGCTGCTGCACGTGTGTGCGCTCGACCAGGTATGACGTCACACTCAGACGCCGCTGGCGCTGGTGTCGTGGGGCCACTCCGACAACATCGTGCGGCTGAAGCGGCGCCGGGACACGCGCCCGGACCTGCTGCTGCACGTGTGTGCGCTCGACCAGGTATGACGTCACACTCAGACGCCGCTGGCGCTGGTGTCGTGGGGCCACTCCGACAACATCGTGCGGCTGAAGCGGCGCCGGGACACGCGCCCGGACCTGCTGCTGCACGTGTGTGCGCTCGACCAGGTATGACGTCACACTCAGACGCCGCTGGCGCTGGTGTCGTGGGGCCACTCCGACAACATCGTGCGGCTGAAGCGGCGCCGGGACACGCGCCCGGACCTGCTGCTGCACGTGTGTGCGCTCGACCAGGTATGACGTCACACTCAGACGCCGCTGGCGCTGGTGTCGTGGGGCCACTCCGACAACATCGTGCGGCTGAAGCGGCGCCGGGACACGCGCCCGGACCTGCTGCTGCACGTGTGTGCGCTCGACCAGGTATGACGTCACACTCAGACGCCGCTGGCGCTGGTGTCGTGGGGCCACTCCGACAACATCGTGCGGCTGAAGCGGCGCCGGGACACGCGCCCGGACCTGCTGCTGCACGTGTGTGCGCTCGACCAGGTATGACGTCACACTCAGACGCCGCTGGCGCTGGTGTCGTGGGGCCACTCCGACAACATCGTGCGGCTGAAGCGGCGCCGGGACACGCGCCCGGACCTGCTGCTGCACGTGTGTGCGCTCGACCAGGTATGACGTCACACTCAGACGCCGCTGGCGCTGGTGTCGTGGGGCCACTCCGACAACATCGTGCGGCTGAAGCGGCGCCGGGACACGCGCCCGGACCTGCTGCTGCACGTGTGTGCGCTCGACCAGGTATGACGTCACACTCAGACGCCGCTGGCGCTGGTGTCGTGGGGCCACTCCGACAACATCGTGCGGCTGAAGCGGCGCCGGGACACGCGCCCGGACCTGCTGCTGCACGTGTGTGCGCTCGACCAGGTATGACGTCACACTCAGACGCCGCTGGCGCTGGTGTCGTGGGGCCACTCCGACAACATCGTGCGGCTGAAGCGGCGCCGGGACACGCGCCCGGACCTGCTGCTGCACGTGTGTGCGCTCGACCAGGTATGACGTCACACTCAGACGCCGCTGGCGCTGGTGTCGTGGGGCCACTCCGACAACATCGTGCGGCTGAAGCGGCGCCGGGACACGCGCCCGGACCTGCTGCTGCACGTGTGTGCGCTCGACCAGGTATGACGTCACACTCAGACGCCGCTGGCGCTGGTGTCGTGGGGCCACTCCGACAACATCGTGCGGCTGAAGCGGCGCCGGGACACGCGCCCGGACCTGCTGCTGCACGTGTGTGCGCTCGACCAGGTATGACGTCACACTCAGACGCCGCTGGCGCTGGTGTCGTGGGGCCACTCCGACAACATCGTGCGGCTGAAGCGGCGCCGGGACACGCGCCCGGACCTGCTGCTGCACGTGTGTGCGCTCGACCAGGTATGACGTCACACTCAGACGCCGCTGGCGCTGGTGTCGTGGGGCCACTCCGACAACATCGTGCGGCTGAAGCGGCGCCGGGACACGCGCCCGGACCTGCTGCTGCACGTGTGTGCGCTCGACCAGGTATGACGTCACACTCAGACGCCGCTGGCGCTGGTGTCGTGGGGCCACTCCGACAACATCGTGCGGCTGAAGCGGCGCCGGGACACGCGCCCGGACCTGCTGCTGCACGTGTGTGCGCTCGACCAGGTATGACGTCACACTCAGACGCCGCTGGCGCTGGTGTCGTGGGGCCACTCCGACAACATCGTGCGGCTGAAGCGGCGCCGGGACACGCGCCCGGACCTGCTGCTGCACGTGTGTGCGCTCGACCAGGTATGACGTCACACTCAGACGCCGCTGGCGCTGGTGTCGTGGGGCCACTCCGACAACATCGTGCGGCTGAAGCGGCGCCGGGACACGCGCCCGGACCTGCTGCTGCACGTGTGTGCGCTCGACCAGGTATGACGTCACACTCAGACGCCGCTGGCGCTGGTGTCGTGGGGCCACTCCGACAACATCGTGCGGCTGAAGCGGCGCCGGGACACGCGCCCGGACCTGCTGCTGCACGTGTGTGCGCTCGACCAGGTATGACGTCACACTCAGACGCATAGGCAAGTTCACAGTGTGGCGGCATCTACGTATACATCCCCACATGCGAACTAAGCATCAAAGACCTGTCGTCTCACAAATCCTGCATCGCGCTAACAGAGTTTACCGCGCGATCGACATATACATAACTTTCCGACACACGACTCCGTTTTCTATACAGGTGAGTGAATTTTATACCGTGTTCCTCATACTTCTAAAACAGTAAGAAAAATACCATTATTTGTTTAGTAGAATGAATCTGAGCTAACAAAAAAAACAAAACCCAACTTAATTTTGTTAATAATTTTAGATTAATTAGTATTTTTTTGAGAAATTATTTCGTAAAAATAAAGCCATTAGTCACGTGACATTGATTGCAAACTAGAGTCGACAAGCCTTTTCACACAACTGTTCATTACAAAGCCATATCTACCTTTCCACACAATTGTTAATTGCAAAGCCATCCCTACCTTTTCACACAACTGTTCATTACAAAGCCATCCCTACCTGTTCGTTACAAAGCCATTCCTACCTTTTCACACAACTTTTCAGTACAAAGCCATCCCTACCTGTTCGTTACAAAGCCATTCCTACCTTTTCACACAACTGTTCAGTACAAAGCCATCCCTACCTGTTCATTAAAAAGCCATCCCTACTTTTTCCTAGTTATAAATGGTCGTTCCACACTTGATACCTCTTATCTATGGTGAGTTGTATTTACAAAAGGATGAATAATAAGTGTATCTTACGGATAACTTTTATATGGTGTCGATTATGGTAATGGTTAATATTCTAGGTTCTTTTCTCGCAGATTGGTAAGACTTATCTAGTAGAACTATAACTTGATATTGTTCGCAACATAAGTGTCCTCAGCACTAGTGTTGCTGTGGTTAGTTTTGATGATTTAGTGACTTCCGCTATGCTAATAATACTAGCATGTAACTGCCCCACTGCAGGGAAAGGCCTCTTCTCATACAGAGAAGGCACGAGCGTTAATCACCACGCTGGGTCAAGATGGGTTGGCGATTTAAGACTTATTACCCGACTACCCTGAAGCAAAAAAGAGGGTTATTTTATGTACAAGGTGGCCCATAAGTCCTTTAAAATGTAAATTTCGAATAAAATGCATAAGACGCGCGGGAGGGGTGCGGGCGGGGCAAAAACAGTACGTTCGGTTTCTGGGAAGTCAGTCGCCATGGAGCGTTTCACCGGTGCGGACCGTGCTTTTTGTGTGCGCGAGTTTTATCGGAACAATTTTTCGGCAACCATTGCTCGGCGTAAATTTCGAGAACATCACAATCTACACAACTTTGATGACACTCCAACTGTTCAAACGATCAAGAACTGGGTTGCAAAGTTTGAAGAGACTGGTTCGACGTTAGATAAAAAGCGGTCGGGTCGACCAAGGACATCAAGGACAGAAGAAAACATCGACATAGTGTTACAGTCTGTTCGTGAAAATCCTACCCAGTCTACTCGTGAGCGTTCCAGAATAGTAAACGTATCCAGAACATCGTTACAGCGGATTTTAAAGAAAGATTTACGTCTGCACCCCTCCAAAATTCAGTTGGTACAGGAATTAAAAGACACTGACGCCATCCAGAGACTAAATTACGCGAATGAAATGTTTAGCCGCTCTTCTTCGTTCAATAACGTGTTATTCTCTGATGAAGCTCACTTCCACATTAATGGGCATGTAAGTAAACAAAATTGCCGCTACTGGAGCCCCGAAAATCCAAAACGTAAACATCAGAAGCCATTACACAGACCTAAAGTGACGGTATGGGCCTCTATGTCAGCTCGTGGCATCATAGGCCCTTATTTTTTTGAAGACGGCAGAGGTCGCGCGATAACAGTTAATTCAGAGCGATATGTAGCAATGTTCGAGGAGTTTTTTACACCAGCGTTGCAGAATTTTCCAGGCTACAATACGCGGACCTGGTTTCAACAGGATGGCATGACGGCCCATACCTCTACCACCGCTATGCCCGTCATTCGTGAACTTTTCCCCAACAAAGTGATCTCTCGAAGAGGAGACATTTCCTGGCCACCACGTAGTCCGGATCTAACCCCGATGGACTTTTTCTTACGGGGTTATCTGAAATCTAAAGTGTATGACACAAACCCGCGGTCAATTGAAGCCCTAAAAGAAAATATTCAAAGAGAAATGGCTAACATCACAGAACTGACTTGCCGCGCAGTCGTCGATAGTTTTAGACGTCGCTTACAGGAGTGCCGTGATCGTAACGGGTTACATTTGGATGATGTTATTTTCAAAAAATAATTCCCATTTTATAAAGGTTAATACGAAATAAAAAGGTATTTCTTATTGTAATTGGTTTTTTATTTATTAATTATTTACATGTGTAAGGACTTATGGGCCACCCTGTATAAGTACAGCCTCCTGACGATGGTTTCCTTCACCGAAATCAGTGATATCTAAGATAAACTTTGAAAGTACATATGAATTGAAAAAGAAACCATTGGTTCTTACCCAGATTTGACCCTCGTGCATGAGAGGTGAGGCCTTAACTACTAGGCCATCACGACGTATACTGACTTTCGTTGCCGCCTGTTATTGGTTTCCTCATAAATAAAATCAACCAGAGCAAAATAAATCATGAATACTTTTATTTCAACTGTATATTATTAACGGTCGGGCATGTTTGTAAGGATCGAAGCAGGTGGCTTTCTGTAGCTTCTGCCTACCCGCATCGGAAGAAGGCGTGAGCTGTTTGTGTTGTATATATTATGTTTTATTTATACACAGATAACAAAAGTAGTATCGTCGTGCGTGACGGCCGGCTGCCCGTACCCGCTGGTGCTGGGCCACTCGTCCGGGCGCGTGTGCTGCGCGCGCGTGCGCACGCAGGCGGGCGCGGCGCGCGTGTCGCTGCGCACGCTGCACGCGCACGCCGCGCCCGTGGCCGGCCTGCACGTGTGCGCGCGCGCCGGCCTGCTCGTCAGCGCCAGCACGGACGGCCACATCGTGCTGTGGGATCTCTACAAGTATGTTATGAACGATATGATCATGGAACATTTATTTTTAATTACCATATCAGTTAACTGTCTGATATGTTTTGTGCTGATGTCGAAATATGTCGTATGTACAGTGCTTTAATGGCTCTCACATCGAGTTTCAGTAAGACTTACACAAGACAAGTATAAGACGGTCTACAAAGCAGTTTCTTTTTAAATGATATGACATATTTATTTAATACTTCAAGCACACAAATGTACAGAGGCGGACTTAATGCCATAGGCATTTTCTACCAGTCAACCTTTGGGTGATGCAGAGACAAACAGTGGCAGGTGCAAAAGCAAGAAATGAGGAATAAATATTTATTTAAATATAAAGATATACATATTTCTATTAAAAACTATAAATATAATATATACACCTAATTATATATAAATATAAGTACAAATAAATACACATAAATATACTAAAACAACTAAGACAATCAATGAACATATAACATATTAACGGAACATGACGTCTTGTAACTTGTGTCAAGCCAAAAATTAAACAGTCACCACATTATTCAAGTAAATTAGCGTTTGCAATCCACTGCGATTACATATAATAAAACATAAGTCTCTTAAAACATAACTGTCTGCTCCTTTCCAGATTAATCTACATCCGCACCCTACCGAACCGCGACATGCTATCAGTGACCCACGTCACCATCAGCGAGACTCTCTGCGACATCGCGTCCGTGCATGACATGACGAGCAACGTCAACAACTCTGACGTCAGCGGCGACGTCACGGCTGACGCGGCTGACGTCGGCGACAACCACTCCGAGGCCTACGAGAAGGACGCGGCCTACAAGTACAAGTCGCTGATCAGAGTGCATACTGTCAACGCGAGGTTTGTTGGTGAGTACTAATTACTATTACTATACGAGGATAACACTGAAAGTTCTTAGAAAATCAAAAACTGAACAAACTAGCAAGTTTTTAGTTCTATTATATCTTTTCAAAATAGTGTCCATTTACATCAATACATCGCTGCATCCGATGGAACCACTGAGAAAAGCATTTTGCCCACTCGTCCTTAGGGGTCTCTTCGACGGCATTTTGAAACGTTCCTCGGCGTCCATAAAACGTTTTCCTCGAAGTTTTTCTTTTATTTTCGGAAATAAATAAAAATCGCAAGGTGCGAAGTCTATAGGGCGGGTGGCCCAGTAATTCCACATCTGACGTCGCCAAGTAGTTGATTGTTAGTTTGACGGTTTGCGACGAGCGGTTGTCGTAGTGAAGGAGGATCCTACTGCGAGGTCGTTTCTCCCGAACTTTTTCCAAGACAAGTGGCAAACAATTATTAGTGTACCACTCTGCAGTAACTGTTTTTCGATTGTTGCGTAATGACCTGTCCTGCCGAAGAACGAAGCCACCATCTTTTTTTCAGGATCATAACAATAAATCCAGCTTTCGTCACCCGTAAGTATGTCGAACACAGCATTTGAGTCACCGCCGTAAAATTTTTGAACCATTTCACGACACCAATCAACACGACGAAGTTCTTGGGCCTTTGTCGAATTATGAGGTATCCACCGGTTACAAATCTTCCTGACCGCTAAATATTCATGGAGGATTTTGTGCACTTGACTCATACCGATGCCTAAGCTTGTCCAAATCTGCTGATAAGTCACTCTTTTGTCAGTCTCTATCATACGCCGCACAACGCTGATGTTATCTTCAGTCGTCGCCGTAGAAGGCCGTCCATCACGCAGATCTTCACTTCAGTTGTAAACAGTGGCACGAGATGGGGCTTCATCGTGAAAGGCCAATCGAAGTCTATCATAACTTTCTTGTTCACATAAATTACATCGAAAGTCATAAAAAATCATTGTACTAAAATTTTCACGCGCTCTTTAAATTCATGCTGACGTGACACAGACAATTTTCAATTTGCCGCTAAATCGTAAACAAATGACAAATGAATAAAATACATACACAATAATATTGGCAAAGAGTTTCATTTTCAAAATTTGAACTTATTTTTTTATTATATTGTTTACAAGTGGCCAGTTCCAAAAACTTTCAGTGTCGCCCTCGTATCAGGTGTAAAACGACACTTTCCGAAGCCATTTTTTTTTTCCACCAGTCCATACCTGGGAATCCACTAGTTCTGGGAATATTGAAGGTCAAAGTCGCACTTTTCTTTTTCCTTTTTTACGAACACGAAGTCCAAGTGTTATCACTAAACTTTTTTCCAAACAAACATTACGAATTTGACGTTACAAAAACGCAATAAATATCAAACGCACACTACCGCGTCGATTGCCTTTACGACAACAAGCGCACGATACAGAGTCACGTGGTCGTGAACGTTACGACGACCCGTTTGTAACAGCTGATCGATTGTTAGTGACCCGTTTGTAACAGCTGATCGGTTGTTAGAGACCCGTGTGTAACAGCTGATCGGTTGTTAGTTGCCTACATTACGTACATTTGTTGCACTTTTTGATTTCAAAGACTTTAATTATGAGCTGCAGGCAAGTCCGTTATCTGTAATGTCGAAGAGTAAGCCCTTGTTATCTACATTTTTTAGCTCTAAATTACTTGCAGATTCGAAATTAAAAATGTTGACGAAGTTTGTCCACATTCGTGATATTTTTATAATAAAAGTAAACTGGTGCATTCAAGATACTGGCAAATAATGAAGAATTTATTTTATTATTACTGCACAAATTACTATGTTTAAATTCATACCACTTTAGATGTTGACAGCAATGGACAGCAGGTAAGTACCTACACAGGCTATCTAAAACCTAGTGTTTTTAACAGTTTTAATTTAAGAAAATCATGCATGTCAGTAGGTACTAAGTTGTAGATTTATCACGGAAACATTTAATTAATTTCGTTCATACCCGCGAGTACCCGACAAGTACCTTCATTCGTTTATTTACATATTGGAACATAACATTACATAACACAAGCTCTTTTATCTATCGCGATTTATTGCAGTCGATGTCTTCTCAGTTCAACGATCACATGTACATCAGTCTAGGTAGGGCTGCTCCATCGTCGTTTAGGTATGAGGAACAGGGTGTAAAGTTCACTCATCCTCATTAGAAAAGGGAGAATCCTTCGACCAGACGGGTGTCGTGTCTGGCGGGCAACTGCTCGAAAGTTGATGTCGGATAGACTTACATATGTCGTTCGCGTGGTAAATTCTAATTGCGAGATGTAGGATTTGTGTGATGTCACATCTTTGATGCGTAGCTTGTATGTGGCGGTGTAATCGTTACAGTCGAAATCGAATAACTTGACTATTGGTTTAAATGTATGCCTTGTGCCGCGAATGCACATGCTTGTGGCACGGATTATTGAGATGATGATTTTTGATCTTAGCCAACCCATTACTAATCAATCGCAATCTCCTACGGAGATTAAGGGTTCTTTGACTACGTTTCCCGATGCGTGTTGACATAAGTAACTGAATAAATCTCTAATTTCATTATGACGTCTTATTACACCACCCTATTTACAACATAGAGCATGATCAACGGTGTATTTGTGCACAACACAATCTGTTACATAAAAAAATATCTAAAATGTCGTACAGTAAAGAATAACAAAATGGGGTGGAAATAGAGTAGTCAATTAAAGTAGGTTACATAAAAATGAAATACACAAGAGATTAATAAAGTTAACAAAATTTACAAAACAAGATAATAAGTTGTAAAAATAAATATGCAATCAAGAGAAAATTACGATAATTTTATTTTATGCATACAGGACACAGGGACGATTTTATTTGAATGAGGCAATTTCTCACTTTCCAGGTAGTGTAAAAGTTAGCGAGAGAGTGACGTGCATCTGCTACTCCAACGCGCCGGAGGGCGTGAGCGTGAACTGCGTGGCGGCCGGCCTGGCGGGCGGCGGCGTGCGCCTGTACTCGGCGTGGGACCTGCGCGCGCTGCGGCACGTCGCGCCGCCCGACGCGCGCGGCCCGCTGCTGAGGTGACGCGGCTACAGATTTTACAAATTAAAGCCAAAATCTAATTATCCTAGCGAATGAATTCATGAAAGAATCAATTCTAAGATCTGGCCAGATATATACACCCATCGAATCATTAACGTCAAAAATAACTAATGAACCTTCTCGTTCACAGCCTAACATACAGCAGCGATTCCCAACTCCTGTTCGGCTGCTACGGCTCGGGCGTGGTTGTGGCGTGGGAGAGTTGTGGGGCCACTCGGCCGGCGCCTGTCCGCATCGTGCCCGCGCACGCGCTCTTCTGAAGCACGCATCATGCCCGCCCACGCGCTCTTCTGACGCGCGCGTTGTACCCGCCCACGTGCTCTTCTGACGCGCGCATCGTGCCCGCCCACGTGCTCTTCTGACGCGCGCATCGTACCCGCGCACACGTTTATCCGACCAAAGCACGCGAGCGGCGCCGCGCTCACTACAGAGATGGAAAGCGTGCTGGCCTACGACATACATGGCTTGGGACAGCTTGTGTACAGCCTGTAAAACTGAAGCCTTAAAAAAGTATCTATAATAATATAAGTGATTATTAGTAAAAAAATCGGCGATTCCACTAAGTCATATAACTGTTAAAACTTGCCTGCCTGGCCCTGATATCCCTATGTTAAATCATACTTTACCTCTAAACAATTTACATAATAGATTGTAGAAAGAGTATCTACCAACTAATGTATATTTTATATTAATGGACGAACAAAGGACTACTAATGTGTGATGATTACTTAAAGACTGCAAGGATAATCTCCCAGTAGATTATGTAGGCATTTATCGTTTGGTTTTTTTTGTATTAACTTATAGAGAAGTCGCATTTCACGATGACTTGCGTGAGTTTTATTTTATTGGACGTAAGGGTCAATTACGTTGATTCACGTGTCTTCGTAAAATAGAACAAGAATACATACTGCTTCATGCAAGGTAGATTCGAGTCAAAGACAAATGGATTATATTAAGCCTGTAAGACACTATAGTTATAAATATTTACTGATAAGTAAATATCAAGATAAATAGTGGTCTTCCTCTGTATGTAAGCATTGTATGTGTAAGACACTATACAGCAATAGTTTTATAGCCTTTGTGCCAAATATATACGAATAATTACGAGTGGATGTTACGAGCCAGATAGTTTAAGAAATATGTACATCGGAGAATATTAGAGCCACATTCCTAAGTGCGGATTACTAAATTACTTACACGCGATTTTTTTTTAAACTACCTATACAATATGTAACAAAAAACCTGTCCAATCCCAAAGGGGCACACATAGGTACTGCAATAACAATATCAATAAGTTATAAAAAATATTATTATTATTGAAAATAAAAATGTTAATGCTACTTAAAATTCATTTTTTGTACCAAAATTACCCCAAATCCATTCAAAATTAGCAAATTTTCAACAGGGTCATAAGTTATGGCTTGTAGATACCCACTAAACGACGGCCGCCCGCGCCCCATGTAAAACTCGTAAAATACCACATGGAAAAAAATGTGGCGAATTTTCTTTTTTCCTGAAAATTTCCACATTGACTAATAGTACGATACCTAACACGGATAGGACAGGATATTTTTACATGTTGTAATTTGGAATCTGTGAAATAAAAGAGAAAGAATTCTTTATTCTAATAAAGAATTGGTTTTTATTTTCGTTAATGATTCATCATCCGGATGAATTTTATAACTCGGCAGTTCAACTTTTCCTCCAAATAGCATTTAAGTTATAATCTGAAATACGGCCATTACTCTGGATTTAAAACGTAGAAATATTTTATACTTGTGTCGACTCAAATATAGTTTTAAACCAAGATAAATGACTTCCATCATAGTCTGTCCGTGCAAGGAAAGCAGAGAGTAGAATAAATTTTTGAAGAAGTTAATAAATAATTCATATCTTACGAATTTATTTTAGGTATATGAAATGGTAGGTATGTAATGCAACTTGTGATTGAACATGTGAAATAAAATAATTTTATCTTTAAATATTTTGTGTACACCTACGTATACGAAGACTGTTTTATAATTTGTATAATAGTGAGGTGAGCAATAATGCATATCTTAGCTAAGTGTGTTGTAAATATATTTTTGTATGAACATTCCTGTAATTGCAAATGTTGCTCAGAATGCATTTTAAATCGCATACCGATACAATAATAGTTATAAGAATCGGTGTACATTATTTATTTATTTCATTAATTTACGAATGTATAACTTTTATTTTTTTTATCCTAACTTAGTGGTTCAACACCAAGTTTAATCTATTAATTGTTTAGAGGCTATTAAGGTCCAAGCCCTGGAGTATTTATCATAGATTGGTTGTTGTTTAGTTGTCGATGTCAAAGCGAATAAACTTTACATTGCCGCCCTGATGTATATCTAACATTTGAACCTACATGCTTTGAAGATTGAATAAATGTCCTAAACTTTAAAGAGTAATACATTAATTCTTGCCGTGTTTTTCATTATGGTGGCACTTCACAACGCTATTCGTTATTCGCGTTTTTTACTGTATTATATTCGTCTATACTTATAGTATAGAAGTCCGAATAACTCGAACACATTGTCATGAATAGCGAATATGCCGAACATTCAAGAATATTACTTTTTGCTATAATTTTACTAATGTGAACGCAAAGATGGACGTGTTGAAGGCAGCAGCGACTTACTTCCTCTGTGTTAATTACCAATACATTTTAGGCGTACATAAAACACTGCACTCTACTGAGCAAGCCATGTGTGGACGGTAAACTAACTTATTCGGTATATTCGCAATATGTGACCAAAAACCGACAACCCGCGGATACGTGTGTTCGTGTATTTGCGTATTCGTCATAATCGTGAAAAATAGGCAAATATAAGCGAATATACTAATTTCACATCGTCGTATTTGGGCAAATAAGGCGAAAACGCGAACACGAATAACAATGTGAAGGACACAGATAACGAGTGTGCTTAGGTATTATATGCTGTTGAGTTTTGTTAATAATCAATAAAACATATTTTTAAATTGATTTATTGTTTTAATTCCAATCAGTTACGTATAATCAACGTTCGACTTCACCAAAAGGGCATCCCTCAAATCTATATGCAAAAAGGAGGTAAGAGTCAGCAAAAATAAATTAGGTAAAAAGTTTTCTTCCATATTATTACAAAAGATGCATTAAACATGCACGAGACATCTAACAGTGTACAAGGCGACTACGTGATGTGTACGAGGAATACTTGCAACGAGACTACCAGTTTCTCATTTGGTAGTGCCGTGGGGAATAAGCGCTTAAATCTAATTTGTATTCTGAATGAAACATCAATTAGTTGGTCTAATATGTATTTATTCATAAAATCAGGTCATACGAAAATATACAAAAAGTTGGTTATCAATACGTAATGGTGTTCTGTGTTGAGTTGTATGTTTGAGTTTACAATGGTTACTTATTGCGTGTATGGCTAGTTTAGTGGTTGAGCTGAACTACATGGTAGGTTTCCTTGCGCTGTCACTCCACCATGACAGGCCTTCACCCGATACCGGAGCGTCACTAACACTTGACACTAAACAACGTTAGTTAGAACGTGATGCGAGTGACGCACAACTACTGCACCACTCGCACGTTATCGTTAGTTATAACTGGAGCCGGGATGTGCTAAGCTGACTCCACAATACAGTACGCGACAACTAACAGCTGGAGTTAGTATAACATGAGGCACGGGCTACATATCTCATTGAGGCGTTGGTCTGCATTATTTTAGAGATTAATTTAGAACGCAATTGATGCTGTGTCCTCATTGTGTCGCGTACTGCAGTGTCGGGCGGTGTTAGTTGCCGTTCTCGCGCTTGACGCCGCTGAGCACGATGTACGGCGACTGGGTCTCGCGCTGCTTGTCCTGCAGCATCTGCAGCGTGCCCAGAGGCGTGTCCGTCGAACTCATCTTCTTCATTAGCTGGAATCAGAACGAGGCTTATGAGTTGAGGCCATTGGACACAGTTTTTTTTTGTCTTGAATGCCATCTCAAAAGCGGTTAAATGTTATAAAGTTTTTGTTTATTGGTCCTATGTGTGTGTGCAATGATAATAGTAGTCTCCCTGAAATCATGGGCCTACTGTCCACGCATGTGCATGTGCAGGCCTGTCAGTTTCATTTGTTAGCACCAAGCAGACGAACACCATGCATGTAATGACGTTACCTGTGCACTTAATGACTTTATGACGGCGTAAGTGAGTGCATTTCGCGTAGCCTTTTGAACCCCTCAGAATTTTGGGCCAAACATTAGATGAACTTTTGCGATCGATACGCTAAGAAGGACGGTTATATGCGTCAAGGAAGCTACACCTCCTTAGGCAAAAGGCGAAAGCGTCAGGGTAGCCCGAAAAATTCAAATGTTCTTCCGATTTTTGCAATTTGTAGGTCAGTATCAGTTATGATGTATGAATCATGAAATCAAATATTATTGCCGAGATGCCCATAGTAACATATTTATGCTCATGCTTATACAACGACACTATACAGTTTTTAAATAATCAATACAATTTTATGTTCAAATTACCCAGTTAAACGAGTATTTCATGAAATCATGACATTTGAGGTTAATTCTATCTTAGAGAGTTGTATCAATGATTCTAATGATTATAATTCTGTAATATGTATTTGTTACGGTCGCGAATAATATTTTGATCACTATACAACCTGACATTGACCTGGTAATTGGAAAAAACGTAACAAAATTTGAATTTCGCGGGCTACCCTGGCTCTTCTGAATACTGTACGGAAGTACATGTAGGATGAGTATCTCACCCCTTCTTGCACGGCCTTCTTGATGCGCTTCTCCTGCTTGTTCTTGCCGGGCCCCTTGCCGTGGAACTTGTGCGACAGGTAACGGAAGGCCTCCTTGGGACACAGCGGGCGGCCGTCGTCGTCCACGTACTCCAGCTTGATGTTCGGCCGGAAGTTGTTCTTCTCGCGGAAGTCCTGCAGCGGGCCCGAGTGCCCGCCGCGCTCGCGACGACCGTACTTGTCGTCCTCACTGGAATTGTTATAAGACATTAGTGTTAATGTTATTTAGGTAATAGGGATAACTTATTAAATTGTAGTTACATGAAATTTAATTTATTAGGGAATTGTTAAAGATAAAATTGACTTGTTTGGGGCTTTTTAGTGTCATGCGAATTTGCTAGGACAGGCGGGGTGGCCCGCGCACATTAAAATGCCCCTAAACTTTTATACAAAATGTGGCCCATCACCCATTCATGTCACTAGGTAGACAACGTCGTAATATATTTTGTAACGGTCAATCTATAGATTAAAACAGTGCGATACCCGTATGTCTTGTCCTCGATGGAGTAATGTCGCGCGGTGAGCAGATGCTTGGCGACGGAGTTAGTCTGCGGCGCGACGCCGGCGCGCTCCAGGTAGCCCTTGCTCAGGGCCAGCTGCAGGGCGCCCCACACGCCCGCGCCCAGCGACGGCTCGGCCTCCAGCCCCACGCACGAGCCTGCGGGACATGTGCCGTCAGTACCGCACGCATGTATACGAGAAAAGGAAGCCAGCACACGAGCACACCCTCATTCCGCCAGTTATTTCAAAGAACCGTGTATAACAAGGTTGAGAAAACTGCCAAACCCAGACACCAGACTGTTACTGAGAAACTCCTAAAGGAAAAATAACACTTAGCTAGACCTGGAAATCGGAGTCTCATAGTCAGATATCGTACTTGCGACCTGCAGATCAAGGACGCACGTTTCTTTCATTGAACTATTTCATTAGACTAACTACGTGCATAACTCTAGATCTATGGTCTGTACCAATGTATCTTATGATAATGTTAATACATGGATCAGAAAACGTACCTGTAGATGCCAATACGTAGTGGAGCTTTGATTTGATTATTTGTATAGTTAAACCCGAAATTCAGATCTTAAATTATCTGAAAGATGTCAATTTTCGTCATAATTTTTTTAATTGCAATTTAATGTTATTCAAACGATAATTGTTGGAAAAAGTTTTAAATTTTAAAGTTGAAACCTTCTTAATATGGTTGAATGTGTTACTTATTCCCTTTAGTGAGTGATTGTGTAAGAATTGAACGAGAACAAGGTTTGTTTACGGTTTCATCCGATACTTTTGGTACAGACAGTGGAAGTAATGTGTTGTGATACCTGCGGCGAGGTCTGCGGGCTTCTCGTTGTGCACGTCGACGCGGCTCCACGCGCCCGCGTTGCTATCCACCTCGGGCTCGAGCTCTTCTTCACGCTCGAAGTCCTGCATACACACATCACCACTTTACACTTTCTTGATAGCTAAATTACGAATACAAAAGTAGGTAGTTCGGAATACCAAATATATTTTGAAAGTTTACACCAATGAAAAACATAATATGTATTAAGGATTATCTATGCGAATATTTTATTGTACTTTTCTTTATAAAAAAAAAACATACAACCGAATTGATAACCTCCTCCTTTTTGGGAAGTCGGTTAAAAATGCCTCTGAACCGAAATTGTCTAAATCATATTCAGAACCCACATAACATGTATGTTCTGAAGATCATGAGAATGGAAGAAGAAATCGTGTTGCGCCGACCCCAAGTAACAAGGGATAAGAGGAGAAAGAAGACGGTCGTGTTACCATGATCTCGGCGTCGTGGTCGCGGTTGCCGGCCAGCCCGTACGTGGGGATGTCTCCGAGCGTGCGACAGAACTCGGCCGTCGCGTCCAGCACCATGGCACTGCCCTCCGGCCCGGCCTCCTCCTCCTTCACGCGCTCTAGGATCGCCTCCACCTGCATGTACATTCATTTATTTATTTCTTTTCTTATGGACAAACTGTAGCATATATGATTACAATCGAGACCATAAACATAACAAACTAATAACCATTCTAATAACACATATGCTACACACTACCATAGATTACTCCAAGCATTTATAGCTAGTTAGATGGATGTAAAGTAAATATTAAATAAAGTAAACACGGTAACAAGTATACAATTAGGACTAAAAAAAGTTACAAAGAGAATTGAGTAGTGGCGGTGCCGTTAAAAATAGTTTAGGTGCAGTGTGATGCACTATATTTATGCACATTATACAAGATAACATGCACTGTGTACTGTTCCTCACCTTGGGCACCTTGCACTGCGCCTGCTCCGCCAGCTCGGCCTGGCGCAGGCGCCGGGCGCGCGCCAGGGCGGCCTGCAGCTCGGTGTCGGGCTCCGTCTCCTCCTCGTCCACTGCCAGCGGCCCAGACAGCAGCTCGGGCTTCACTTCTGCACATTAACCATGTTACACTCGACCAGCTGACAGGACTGACACACAGGTAGAAGCGAGAGGCTCTGTTCGGAGACCGTTCTAAGTTAGATAATAATATATCATCACTATCCTTAACCTTTTTAAACACATAGCAGAGTTAAACCTTCACATTCAAAAGTAAAATAAAACTCTGCCAAGTGCGTGTCGGACCAAGCACTGTGAATTAGGAGCTTAATCTTTTTAGAGCTCCAAAGGACCGCAGACCCACGTATTTGATATTAGGTTTCGTTCCTGAGAAAAAGGGTCTAGACAGACTGACTAAGAGACGCATGGTCCCGTGAAGCTCTAAAAAAGTCAAGCTTCTAAGTCAATGCAATAAAAAATAGCGGCATGTGAGACATTCAGATATTCGCAAATTAATCAAAACCTATACCGTCTTATTCCAAAACACAGTCTAAATTTGGTACTGGGATAAGTACTAGCTTTAGTACCATGACTAAATAAAACGTTATTATAAAATGAAGTTTATCACTAGTTACTATTTATGGTACTAAAGTTAGTCCGCTGAGTCCCCTAGTTTATCTTTGGTACTAATTTATTTGACGTTTGCGTTGATTATTATTGTTTATTATTACTATTATCAATTTATATAAAAATCGTTAATAAATTATATTAATATGATTGTCTTGATGAATTTGGAAGATTTGGATATGCTGGAAACGTCTCGGAGATCTTACAGACATCGACATTATGTAAATCCTTTTGAATTGAGTGACGAAGATTTTAGAATAAGTATAGGTTCAAAAAACGTTTTGGAGAAAAATTTGTAGATGTTTTACGTGAGGATTTATCCCACGACTCTCGAGGATGCCCATTGAATCCTGAAGTGCAAGTGGTTTGCGCATTACGCAACTGGGCTCGCCATTAAGTATGTAAGTACCTAGCCTTGGTCAATGCTAACCTAACATTAGACAAAATCCAAATAATATACTAATATTATTGTTTTATATTGCTAGATTTGCCTTTTAATTTGCTAGATTTGCCTTTTAATGCGTTTAAAACGAAAGTAAAATCCAAGCTTTGTTCAAAGGCATACTATTCTATAAACGCCTACTTAAATGATAAGAATAGTTGGTCGCTGTGATTAACTCAAGACAATGTTTATGTTCTTTCTCCAGATTACCTACTGACAAGTTATATGAGTTTATATAATTGTATTTTTTTATTTGACTTTATAAGTCAATCTACTCATTACAATGTTTGTTTTTTTTATGAGTTGTATTGCAATATGTGGTTAGCTAGTGACCTCGACAATTGATCATATTATTTATTGTTATTAGTAATTAACTGTTTGTTTTATTTATTTTATCTCGATGGTCCTAGTTTATCATTTATAACTTCCAGTTACAACTATATGTAAGCGGGCACGCCCTTTATGCCTGGAGGCTTTTATTTAGATATTAAGTTCTGTTTACGTTTAGTTTTTATTTCTGCCTGAGTATAGTTCTCGGTGATTTTGTGTGGTATATTGGCGTGTGCTAGCTAACATATGGCTAATAATTTAAATTAGGTTTTGTGTTGCGTAATGTAAATTATTTTGAATACTATTATATAGAATCTTTTTTTTTTTGTTCTTCTAACTGAACAGACAGCTGTGCTGCTGGGGAGTTTGTTGCGCCACTTCTTCCCAGCTAATGCACTAGGAAGTGGTGAAGGGTGGGCGTTTTGGGGGACTGTCTTACGTAGTTGACGTTCGAAAAGTGCTGATTCTCAGCCTAGTTTGAATAAATGATTTTTGAATTTTGAATTATTTTTTTTGAATTCGTAGATTCAAGACGATACAGCTGATTTACATGGTGTGTCTCAACCAGTTGTCAGCAAGACATGTGAAAAGGTAGTAGATGTCCTGAAGATTTATAAAAATGCCTATTACTCTAAATAAACAGGAGGAAAGCATTAGGAAGTTCCCCACTATTGCTAATTTTCCTACAGTAAGTAATTGGACCAATAGAATGACCTCATATATACGAGGAAAGTGGCAGACTTAGCTGACAAAAAATATCAATCAAAATTCTAGCACAAAAGCCCGCGGCAGTAGCGCTGTCTCTTGCCCAACATATAAACGAGAAGAAAAATATTTTAACAACATCAGTCTTACATGCACAAGTGCGCCGGGTCGCTACGTACAGCTCCGAATTGAGTGCTTTATTTGGATTTATGGTACACACGTGTTTTTGACAAGCATGCATATAATTGCTATGCAGGCACCCACCAACTAATAAGTACTCGTGTCCTAACTCTGATGGGGGTCAGTTATATATTAATAGAAGGATTTTCTTCATTAAATGTTATACAAACTATAAGAAATTTGTTTTTTTTTGTCTGCACCGTACCTCTGTTTTGTAACAGCGTGCAGCGTCGCGATCCAAGAACGGTAGTTTCAACGCCCGTTCGGTACGGTACGACCCGCGCCCGATACGCACCCGCCTTGTGTGTGTATTGAGCTTTACAGTTAGGTATATTAAGAACAATGAATAAAAATAAGAAGTGCATTTATTTATTAATATGTAAAGGACGAACATAAACATGCGTTAACAATTACGCGCGCCGCCGCCGTATGTAAGTCGCTGCACTTCACGCTAGAGGTTGTCTAACAAGCTCACGAGCGCCCAGCGTCCGTCGCCGAATCTCTGTTTTTTAATGGATATTTCAGGTTCGATTAGTGGAATTGATAATATTCAGGAATTATTATTAATAAAATATGTCCTTTCAAGTCGTTTTTCCCATGGTATAATAATATACTTCGCCAGGTATGGCATTTCGAAACACAGTGGTCATGTGGGCGACACATGTCTACGTCATCACATCTGTGTTACCAGAAGTTTGTAATAATAACTCCCCAACCACCTTTAAAACCTGTGCGAATCTGATAAAACAATGAGGTTTTAATTAGCTATTACGTTGGTTTATGTTTAAATTGAATTGTTTCGTTTGATTAGACATACGAAACGACAATTTAAAAGCTTTGGTTTCTGAAAATCTTTCCTTAATCGTGTTTTGTTGCAATAGTGTGGCAACTGGATAGTGACGTAAGCATGTGTTGGTCCCGGAATGCCAGACCTTGTTTTATTAGACCATGGTTTTTCCCAAGAGAAACGTCACTCACGTTTATTCAGTCAACTTGTCGGCTTTTTGCCAACTAACGTTTAGTTCACAAAAGAAACCTCAACAGAGGGGTTAAAAAATAATGACAACTTGATTATAAAAAGCGCATCAAAAGTACAAGTTTTGCTTGTTCCTATTCCTATTATTAATTATTTAATTATTCTTTATTATTTTTATATATTAATTATTATTTTAATTATTCCTATTGTAACGTAAACAAAGAACAATTTAGGACATATTTTGGTATTGATAAATAATTATTTAAGCATTTCAAGTGTTATTACAATATCAACAGAGAAACAGAACATTCCTTCAAATAAAGCCTGCCTGAATGAATGAAAGAATACAATTTTTGTTTCTTATCTGTGGATATTATTTGAACTATGAACCTTCTTTGGTACTAACTGATCCTCGATTGGTCTTCGTTTTGTAATCAGGGGCCTTACTCCCGACAGCTTCGAGTTCTGATCAATTGAATTCTATTCGAATTCAATACCGATTCATACTCTTGAATCCGACACTAGCGCACGATCGTGCGGTGGTTCAAAGTGAAACTAATTTCGATCGAGAGATTCGTTAGGATCGAAAAGTACGTACTCCACACGCCATCTGACAGTTGATTATCGAGTTGTTGGATCGAAACTAAACGTCAAATTACACGATAGCAAAGAAGCTACTTTTTTCAGATCGAGTGATATTTTTTAGTGTCATTTACTGCTATATTTCTTCAAATTCATTATAATTATGGCTCGCCTTTCGTTGTTTTTCAATGTTCTTGAGGAAACAAATCGTATGGTTATTCGTGCAAGAAGAAATATGCAAAGGATTAATCGTTATATCACCCGGGTATGGAAATGGATTCGGAAGAATTTCGGTGAAATTCATTTGTCGAAGGAGTTGTTTGATGTATTGGTAGAAGATTTAACACCATACAAGAAGAAATCAACCAGACGAAGTGACATTTCAAATTATATGTATGTTTTAACCAAACAAGACAGTACACCATTACCATTCATTCGGATAGCATAAATATTTACGTTATCTCGACTGTGTTTAACTTACTTTTGCCCATGACTAGATTCTTTTGTTGCAACCAAGGAATTTAATAATATTGCGACCTCTTCCCATTTTTGTTTTGTCTGTTGGCGAGCTTGTGAAGATATGAATTGAAATTAAATAATTAACTCTTATAGCAGCAGACACACAAATAAACTTTTGAACAACAGCGCTCTTAGCATAATATTTGACACTTGACAGCAGTTTGATTACACATTTTTTCCCAAAAATTATAAAAAATCATATGTTTTTTCAAAAGTTTTTGTTTGTTATGTGTAAATACAGGACTAGGGTATCGTTTTTTCCGTGGGAAAGTGATAGAGAAGTTAAAACATTCAATTACTAACCAAAGACATAAAGCATTTGGCGGTGACGTAATCCACCGGATACGACTAACGACGCTGATAATATTCGAACGGTATGTCGATCTTGGTTTACGATTCGAATTGGTTCGGGAGTAAGGTTTTAAATTGAGTTCGGATCAGAAGCGAGTTCGAATTGAAAACCAAATCAAAATCGAATCGTTTTCGGGAGTAAGGCCCCAGAACACATTTTGAGGCTGGTACTAGCTTTATTATCATAACAATCCTAGACCTTTTAGTCATGGTGTAAACCATTTCTTATGCAGTTTTTTGTAATAAGACGGTTAGGGTACTTCTCGTTGACTTAGAATCATGAAAGGCAAGAAGCAAGGTTTCACAGCACAAGTACTGGGAAACGTCCGAAATTCGTTAATTTGCAATTTTTATCACCTAAAAAAATTTGATTACAAGCTTACATTTGCAGTTGGCGAATTGACAGTGACGTATATCGATGTATGAGAGAACATTTTTTCAACTACAAAGTTATGTTTGTTATTTGGATAAATTCATCCCAACTACGGAACCCTTCATTGTGCGGGGTCCAACACGCACACGGCTACGCCGGTTTTTTTTCAAGACATTACTTATTGACGTCTTAAATCCGTCATTTTGATATGATATATTGCCTATAACCATCGCGCGACCTAGACGAGTCCAGACCTCATGTATTAAAATCCATCCAGCCGTTAGAATGCTTCGAGGCCATAATGGTTGTTTTTCCGCAGCGAAATGATTTTGTCCCGGAAGTGCAATAGATTTATAAAAATATAAAAAAAGGATTCATAAATGGTAGCGCTACAGCTGATAACTACCTATTCCTGAGTTAACAAAACACAATACTACCTAACAGTTATTCCAATTTTCCCTTCATACTTTTACACGCATAGGACCGTCATAAATACGTTTTTACCTACAACTTACTGAACACGAAACTGAAAACAAGTTTATTATCTTACATAAACGCAGTCGGATAATAAGTGGTGTAGGCTACCTGTATCGTCCGTGTCGAGCGGCACGTTGGCTGCGTCGTAGTCATCCACATCGATGGGCTCGTGCTTAGCCTTCTTGCGTATCTTGCCCTGAACGGAAACATTATATTAATTATGTTTTAATTATATGAACAGCTGAACTATATGTTAAGCCGAAAATCTCTGAATAATAATACGCTATAGGTCTGTGTCAGTGTATACATATTGGTGCTCATGACTGTTCATGAGCACCAATATGTATACACTTAGCAACTTTAAAAAGTGATAGTTAAAGTGGTAAAGTGTTAGTTTATGTTGTTACGGACATAGTATTTTGGAACCCACACTAATATGAAATAGGTCTTATCTCAAAGTTGCAGTCGTTATTCCATGCGAAAATGGCTATTGAATTTTGCTAAGTGATACATATTGGCGCTCGTGACTGTACTACAATAACATCCGAGAAATTGCACAATAAAAAACCAATGGGCAAAAGTCCAAATGTCCAGCACGAACAAGACCTGAATACTTTATTAAATAACGAATATTGTTATTAAGATATCTGTAAAAACGAGGTATCATTGGACTTGTCTTAACACCAAGAGAGAATTGTCAAAACTGACGGATTTTAGCCACCATTGAGTGAGTGCAGTTTAATTTAATTTGAGTAAATCATATTGGGAAAAGAAAATTAACAACAATTTACTCGTGTTTTATTCATCATAACAAAAGCTGAAACTGACATTCCCACCTGACATGTCCCACATTACCTTTCTCTTGGTCTTCTTGAACTTGGCGAGTATCTCATGCTCGTCCAGGTAGTCCTGCGCCAGGCGCAGTGCGGGCAGCTGCAGCGACTCCAGCCGCTTGGCGCCGCCGCCCTGCAGGCGCTCCTGCCGCTGCGGCACACGAGGGACAGCTGCAGTACTGACGCGAACAGACAGTTCCGACTCACCGCGAACTATGCGGCACCCGGTTTGTTTACCGCGCGACCAGCATACATAGAATGTCCCGACATCAATCGTCAGACAGTTGCCCACCAGACACGACACCCGTCCGGTCGAACGATCTTCCATTTTGTATGGGGGATGAGTGAACTCTACACCCTGTTTTCATAGCTATATATCTTTTTTGTTAACTTCTAGACGTGTACATACATTATTAAAAAAAACTAACAGCCAACAACGACAAAAACACAAAAGGCCACGTTCACACAGTGTTAACCAGTACTATATTTTCCCATATAATGTTGGGATTACATGGTAGTATCGTACAGTACAGCACGCACTGTGCCCGCACACGAGATCCCGTGGGCACATAATACAGTATCGTAGAAGTGAAGCATCTTACCATCATGTCCCTGAACTTCTTGGCGTCGAGCACATCATCGTCTCCGATGAGGAAGCCCCTGGTCTTGGCTTCCTTCTCCTTGTTGATCTCGTCGTCGTACTTGCTGAGCACGGGCCGCGCGAAGCCCAGCGACGCGGCCTCCAACTCCGCCTCGTCGTCGTACGCGCGGTAACCGGCCTTAGCCTTCTTCGCTTCGAGAAGATTCTGTAAAATATTAGGGGTTTCGTGTAATAATTTTGTGAACACACGAAAACCGGCAAGGAGTTTGGCCTGTGCCATACTCACATGCAGGGCAGCTTTAGTTGAGAGACCATTCACTTTTTGACAAATCATTATATTGATCTGTTTTCTTTCAAATATTGAGAGCATAGTAACCTCTGCAGATTAGGGTTGGTTTCAGTTTGTGCCTTTCAAACAAAATGTTATTAATCTAGGGAATCTGTTACGTGTCATTTATTCAGAGCTAGGAGTGACATTGTAATGAGACATTACCTTCTTAGTCCTCTCGTCGTCGACGATGTTAACGTTGACGAGGACATCCTCCTTATCGTCAGCGAGCACGTCCTTATCAGCCAGCGTCAGCACCACCTCGCGCTCGTCTCCTATCTGTACACAACAAAACAGGCGGTTTCAGCTTGAGATATTTATTACTGCTTTGTAGCTAATATTAAAACATGAGGACTTATGACTATATCAACAATATTAATTTATTTGGGAAAAACATGCACAACATTACAGACGTTAACCCAAATTCATGCAAAATTTAATTTCTAAAAACAGACATATTTACAATAAGGAGAGAATAACGATAAGAAAATACGCAAAATTAACTAACTTAATGAACTAGACAATGACTGTCGCCTTAGTTTAGTGCTTAAGTATCGTGTTATGAAACTCCACAATGCGTTTATCAGCGTAATGACGAATCAATCAATACTCTTTATTTGTAAACATAGGTTACAACAGTGTGCAAGACGATGACGATTAATAGTGATAAGTTGATGACACTATGCCGATTTCAAAGCATCTAGATACAACACTAACAAATGTCGCATCTTGTTTTGTCAATAACTCAATACAATTTCTGTGATTCAAGCGCCAAACGATCCTTGGAGCACTCTAAGGCCCGGTTTCTTGAACGAAAGTTAACACAAAATATTGCTAACAGCATTGTAAGTGCGCGTAAACAGCTGTGATTGGTTGAATGAATTATTAACAGCCAATCGCCTCACTTGACGTGCGTTTAATTTTGACGCGTCAGTCACTTTAGTTCCAGAAACAGGGCGTAGTAGGTTCTAGTAGGAACTGTCCTGCGTCACTCACCGCGTCGATGTCGTGCGCCACCCGCAGGCCGCGCAGCTCGTCGTGCGAGTAGCTCTTCTGTCGCTCCTCGCGCTCCTCCGCCTCCACCAGCGCCGACACGCCGAACACCTCGTCCATCTCGTCCAACATGGCCGCCTGGAGCATACATGAGACAACATGTAGATAAACAACCAAACACCACAATATTAGCGAAACTAAAGCCGAATTTACATTACGAACCTAGCTAGTTTCGTAATGTAAATTCGGCTTTGGTTACTAAGTTAGTTGTTCATTGATAGTTTCACGTGTAGATAGATAATTATTTACACCTGAAACTATCAATGAATAATTAAGTTTGCGCAACTAGTTTCCGGCTTAAGAGTGTTTATTCTAAAAGTTACCAACGTCGCAAATAGCTGTCAAAAATTTACTTGTTTTGATTCATTACTGATATATTACTGTTTGAAAATAAGAAATGTGGCTAACTAAGGAACTAGAATATTAATAATGAATTGCAATTATAACATTGAATTTGTTGTTGTACCCGTTTTAGGAGTAAAAAGGGCATTTGGAAAGTTTTTTTTTACATCTAAACAAAACATTCGGTGTTGCGATATTAATTATTGCATTTCATAATTAACCGTCACGAGTCGGTATAAAATCTACCAGGCAGTGACGTCATGCCACATTTTAACGTATTGCCGTAATCTTTTGATTACGTAATAAAAGAAAAAATACGTGTGCAATATTTTTAAATAATCTACCTGACGGACAAAGAAAAATTATAGTCAACATCCCTATTGCGAGCGGACATTTTTGGCAAATTTAAAAAATTTATTAGATTAGAAGTGGTAGGTTAGCATTTCGTCTGAAAATGCGTTGTCACTTTTTCTACAACAAGTAACTGTTTTTTAGGCGAAATGCTAATCTAAGTGTCAAAGAATATTTAAAAGTATCTTAGCTTGTTTATTATTATTATGCATTTGTGAAATAGTAGATTCATTTTCACACCGTGTAAAAATGGACATGGACAAAAAAAATGGTAAACAAGACGTTGTTATTTTTTTTAAGAGTTACTGTGATGTTTCTCACTCATTCTATCCATACGAAATCATCTTTTGGAAGGGGCAAGAGAATGAAATCTTTTTTCTTGACGAATTAATGACATTCAAAAATACCATATAGTCATAGAAAGAGAATTTGTATAGATTAGCTGTCAGCGTATACCTTATGAGATAGTGAATATTTGACAGCCACTTGTAAAGTGGTACTATCTGATGTAGTCAGATAATACTTTCCAAAGAAAACGTACCGTGACAGCTGTTATGTTACAACTGAGGTCAGACAAAAAATTTGCATATGCTAAGGAGAGAGAAATATATTTCTGTCTTGTTTACTCTTACTACTGGATCTAATAAGTGTGCTCCAATTAAAATATACGATTTGACTTTGACAATAAGTCTAGTGTGGTGGGTGGCTTGCGGAGTGGCTGTAGCCAGAGTGACAAGTGATGCATACCCTCTTGGCAGCTTCGCGCTTCTGCTTGTCGATGTCGCGCGAGCGCCGCACCCAGGCGGCCGCGTCGTCCTCGTCAGACTCCTCTGCCAGCAGCGTCGTGTGCAGCCTGCACAACAAGCCATGTTATTTATTTATGAAAGAAAGAAAGAAAATACGTTTATTTGCGGTACACATGACGCAAGGAAAGAACAAAACACGAAAATAAACAGTTTGGGGGAAAACATGCGTCACATCCACGCAAAACGGCCATCGCTCAGCATAAAGCTGCGACCCTATGCGAGACAGAGCCCCAGCACTGATTTTCAGCGACAGCCGGCGTTGACGTTATGACGTCAACAGGTGCAGCAGAGAAAAATAACAAAAAATAAAATTAATAAATACAATACACAAGTCCTAAATGTTTATAAAAAATAAAATATTTAAAATGGTAACATTTCGTACCATCGGCGACTCACGCGCCACAGACAGTCTGTGCGCGCAGCTGTCGTTAATGCTTTTTGTTTGACGTTTTGACATATTGGATACGTAATAAATATAACATGGCGCATTCTGTAATTAATGTTGTGATGCAATGCATAATAATATTATCAAAGGATGCATTGGGTGATTGTGTAGCTATGTTTCTTGTAAATAATGTTTGTGAAGGTGTGAAGGTGTAGATGACAAGCTCGTTGACATGTTATATGAGATCAATGGTAAGTGCAGAATAATTGTATTTATCAGGGAGATTGTATTGGATTTTATTACTATTAAAATGAAATGAAATTAGAATGAAAATAGATGACATTGGATTGGAGTTATATAAATAGGATAAATTTGTTATATAAATAGGATAAATTTGTTATATAAATAGGATAAATTTGTTATATAAATAGGATAATTTTGTTATATAAATAGGATAAATTTGTTATATAAATAGGATAATTTTGTTATATAAATAGGATAAATTTGTTATATAAATAGGATAAATTTGTTATATAAATAGGATAAATTTGTTATATAAATAGGATAAATTTGTTGTTTTTATTAATAATTGTGCGCAATACAGATACAAAGGCACACTTAATGCCGTAAGTATTATCTACCAGTCAACCAAGGGTGGTATATATATATAAAATCCCCGTCTCGAGAAGCTATACATTTTGAAAACAAAGAACTTCTACTAAGTTACGTAGCGACACTTCAATCAACAACAAATAATCCCAAATTCAATCAACTCAAAGTAAGATACGTGTAATACGAAACTAATGGCTCCTACACACTATGCCGGCGGCATGGCCTTCATTTTTCTTTGCGATACTTTGTGCGGCAGGGCCGGGCGCGCCGCGGCTTGCCCGACGGCAGTGCCGGCGGCCATGCCGCCGGCATAGTGTGTAGCAGCTATAACGAGCAATTTCACTTGGTCGGGTTATATTTTAGCGGTATAAAGCGCGATAGCGACAGCGATTTGAGACTTGATTTTACTTTACGTTTATTGAATTAGGGATTATTTATTTCTCTACGTAACTTAGTAGAAGTTCTTTATTTACAAATTTTTTAGCTTCTCGTGACGAGAGCCTTAGATAGATATATGATTCACTGTTCGTGTTATTTTTTTTTTTTTAATTATCTTCGTTTGTATAAATGCAGTCTGTGGGTTAACTTCACTCAACGCGCATACAGCGACCTACGTGTTCAGTATAATAATGCATTCAGAGTACTGCTGCGGCTGCCGTGGCGTTGTAGTGCGTCAGGGATGCTTACGGATAATAACATTGATGGTTTTGCCGCGATTATTCGAAAAAGATGTGCATCCCTGATGTCACGGGTTCGCGGCAGCACCAACAGTATTCTCAGTGTGTTCGCAGATCGGTGGGATTCCTCGATGTTGCGGAGGTGGATGCAGCTCCACGCTGAATTTTAATTTTTATGTTTATCCGTGTCTGTACCTACTAACCTTACTTAAGATCTAGTGATCTTAAGTAAAATGTTACTAACCCTATGGACTCTGAACGAAATAAAATTATTATATTCTATAAATAAAAACCGGCCAAGTGCGTGTCGGACCACGCACAATGAAGAGTTCCGTAGTTGGGATGTATTTATCCCAAGAACAAACTTAACATTGTAGTTGAAAAACATGTTCTCCCATACGGAATGTATGGAAGATCATGTTTTTCAGACCCCAAATTTAAGTTGGTTGATTATTACTCGTTAACCTGTACAGCCTACTTCGCTTTGATAGTTTTCCTTTTAATTTCGTTATATATACTACTGCTGTGATTTGTTTCACAAATCCAAGTACAACCATTTAGTGCATAATGTAGCTGTTTGTTGTTCCTATTTAATCAAATAAAAATACTGACTTCTGTTCAATTTTCCTCTTCTCCTTGTGCAGCTGCAGTTTCTCGCGAATCTTCTCCGACTTCTTCAGCTGCGCGATGTTAGCAGCCGGCTTGTGGTAGAACTCGCCCAGGTCGTCCTTGATCTTGCCATCCTCTGCAATACGTCACATAACTACTTATCAACTTATAGATACCTTGTTACGACTCTGGCTGTTATGTGTCTTAGATTTGTGTGTTTGAGTTTGTGACACACCCACAACACAAGGGAAACGTCTAGTCATAGACGCGGGTCCAGCTCTCAAAAAACGTTGTGGTCACAGCCACCCGAAAACCGGCCAAGGGCGAGTCGGAGTATGGACTCGGTCATGATCGATATAGTGCATGCCTATAAAGGAGATGTTTACAAAATATATGAGTTCCACGGTGGGCAAGCCGTGTGGGGGCGAACACTATTAAATTAATAAACCTGTAAAATGTTAGTTTGTTTGCTAAAGAGAGTTACAAAAGAAAATGAGTGTTTGTTTGCACATCACAGTGTCACATTAGACTCTAAACTACTGAACCGATTTTGATGAAATTATTATTTTTCATCAAAACGATTCAAGTTAAATTACCTATGTTTACAAACAGTACAAACTACTAACGTCAGCCCCACGCCACACCACCAAAGACGAAGACAGTTTTGGCGGTAATATACCCAAGTAGCAAAAAGTTGCTCTATAAATGTCATTAAAGCCAAAAAAATATATTTTATAAAGGCCATATTAATGTTAATAAGAGTGTATATGGGCACAAATTATAAGGAGTAAAACCTTGTAAAGATTTTATAGTTACCATATAATCAGCTAATCCCCCTTAAACTGGCCATGTAAAGGCATATTGTATGGCTGATTAACTATAAATAAGTAAGACATTTGCTTTTTTGTAACAAATTACCGTTATATAACTGCTAACAAAATTCGGCTATAAAGGTAATTTCTCGTGTTGTAGCAAACGCAATACGAATATGAGAAGTTCATGATTTATTCACGCGTCATTTGCCTCAATACGTGATTTATAAAAGATATTAATTGCCTGCATTACTAGACATTGACAACATCGCTCTTTTCTCGACTTGTACTGGATGTTTACGTGGAAAAGCAGTTTTGTGAGAATTGTGTGGAAGTTTTATGGCAATTTATTAATGCTCCTCGTTAATTCTATCTTTTTTTAATTTTAAAAACTATTTGACTTTTGTGAGTTCCTGTTAATTGCTACTATAAGAAGGATTAGTAAAGGAAATGTTTTTATAAATCATTTAAAAGTCATGTACCCTTATTGTAGCAGGCTAGTGCAAATATACTCAACCATATTAAAAGATTTTAGGGTTCAATCTCGATTATTCTTTATATTTTTTTTTTTTTAATACTTTGCACTCTTTTTTATTCTACAGGACCCAGACAGTACCTAATTTGGATGTGGACTGTTTCTTGACAAAGGACGATTTCCACGAATTGTTTACTGAAGTGATATGGCCCTGGGAAATCACACATTTTATAATAAGAGAAGAATACTTTGGATGTCACAATCAGACGAATTCTAATCTTCCATCCCATTTAATTATCACTAAAGAGAAAATAAAATATTTATTCTATGTAAACATTTTTTGGTGTCAGCATTGTAGATTTGCAATTTACGACAGTTATTTAACTGATGAGTGCGAAATTTGCTGCACCTAATTCTTATTTAGTTTTTTATCTACCACAAATAGTATGTATATTATGTATTTATATTTTTAATAATAACTCTTAAACATAAAATTGTGGATAGACAACAAACATCAATCAATAAGTCGGCGCACTTTGAGTATGGTAACCTTTTAAGAAATCTTCATCGAAAGTGTCATTGTTATGTTGTGAAAATAATTCTATGGAACCCATAACATTTTCTTTCATCTCTGCCCTGGACGGAGTCGCTACTGAGGATAACGAATTTGATGACATCATAGCCTCGTATCTTTTCTTCACCTTTCATCTATAAGAACCACTTCGCTTTAATTTTTTCCAGTCATTTAAATCCATTTTCACAACACCGAGTCACTATTATAGTTACCGATTCTAAAATGTTATGGCTGATGATAAACTTATGTAAAGGCAAAGTCAAGTATACATGTAGGAATAAAGTTCTTGTACCTGTTACATAGAAGTGCAGTCAACACTTTATTTATGTATAGAAGCTATGTAACTTGCCTTTTTGCGTTAGCTTTTAAGCTGCTTTCCAACAAACATTATAAGGGAACAGGTTTTATAATAGCCCTATTAATTTTACAAATAATACGAGGCCAATGCGACTACAAGGCTAAATTATTATATGTCTGAAAATCCATATTATATGCTTCTATATGTGCAATGCTTTATAATGGACATTTACATTAGTTATATAAACGTATGTAAGATAAGGTGATAAGACCGATATACCATATTAGCAAAAAACACTTAAAACATGCTTTTATAAAGAGAGTTGTAAGACTAATGCTCTTATATAGCATGTACAAGAGTTATTACCTTATAAATCATTCGTTATATAGCGCTTTTGCTGGTTGGCTACTATACATAAATTTAAATTAATAGATGGCTGCGCCCAGCGAATAGTCATCTCTTTTTTCCAATACAAGTATTCGTGTGCCAAAACGAAACAGATAATATGCTGTCAAAAATGTGACATATCGTGTCAGCATATCGATAACTCAAGTAATTCGCTGCGTTCACGCATCACGCACGATTTTTTTTTTTATTGTTTTTTATTATGGCATTGGATATAATATCATCAGCCTATCGACATCAATAGACTGTAAAAGGGTGACGTAACAAGTCTATTAGGGTTGTGGGCATGCCCATCGTGCCCACAACGGTGGATCCGCGCTTGTCGTAGACAATGAAGTTTTAATAATAAAATAATTGGTTATCAAGGAACTTAAATGAGAATCCTATCTTTTCACTATCAATCAGAATTAATGTGACTTGCTGACAAACGATCAGCGTCCATTGAACAGCAAAATGCTCAGCAAGTTGTTTGGAGTCAAGTTTTGATCAACTCAACTAAATATAGTTGAATTAACAAACACATGCCACAGGGAATTATCTCATCTCTTGCTTGCTATTTTCGACTTTATTGAAGTTGTTACTTAGTTCATTACATTAGTCAACAGTGATTTTGTTGGTCATGATGAGTGGCTGTAGGTAGACCTTATACCCACGACTATGGAACAACAAACAGTTAATAGAAATTGACAGTGAATGGTATGTGTCGAAAAGTACAATTACATCCAAACTGACAGAATCACACAATTCAATTTTAAAATTACTCAATAAATAATAAATTAGTCACAGGTTTATATGCTATTTTGATCTTTGTTATCAAGTAATTAAATATTGTTAATATTTATTCTATGAAATAGCCTTCATAAAGGAAAGAATTTGAAAACTGACGAAGATATATAAGACTCGACTATACCTCCAGGCTTCTCAGCACGTTCCAGCGGCTTTAGGCCGAGCTTAGCACGCAGCTTGTTGGTCTCATCCACCGACAGGCTCTCCTGCGCCGCGCCACCCACGGACGGCGGTGACTGCGAGTGCTCGGCCGTGCGCGCCTCGCTCTCTGAGCTCTTTTCTCTAAGTCAACATATACAAGCAGGTTAATATGCAATCAATTGGTAAGGTGTTTGGAAATTAGGGCTATAACAGTAAGCGATGGATGGTGAGCAAGATAATATGACTAAAACGGGAGTGACTACTGATAAGATGGCTATTAGATGTACAGGAGCAGTCATGCTGCTGCGCAGAGGCGCTGCATGATTGCTTCTGTACGTCTCCAAATAAATTGACAAAATAACAAATTCATCCCCACCACGACGCGACTTCAACGTTGACGTCGTGGTGAGGCTTTGGCGCTCCTGAACTCTGGGTCTGTACCATAGAAATATAAATAACAGGAGAAGTGGCATGGGGGCGTGTCTGTGTCCGCACGTCCTGATCACAATGCTCATGCCTCAGGCAAATGGCCGTCTCCGCTAACTAGTGCGCTTTCGAACGCGATCGTGATAACATTTAAGAATACCGTGTTGTTCAGTGGTTTCTTGTAAAAATCGGAAGCCAAACTAGAAACTTTATAAATCATAGAACCACTTTTCATAAATCAGCACAAGTATTTTACTATATTTGTGTTGAAAATCATGAAAAACAACAAATCTTAAAATATTTCTTGCCTTAACTACGATATTTTTGTTTTCACATATCACAACGACTGTACTATTATTGTAGTTAATACATTGCTTCTTTACCACTAACAAAGTATGTCGCTAAGTTACTGGACAAGCAATGTAAAAATCACAAAACGATACGTTCTTTAAGCGGTTGCATTGCGGAGTACGGCCGCTGTTACTTGCGACGAGTTAGTGATGTGGTTGTGCAGCTCCACTAACGACAATCGACAATAATGTCGATTGTCGTATGAATTTTTAATACTATTAAAGTTTATTCTTCAATTTGTCAACAGTTATAGCCTGGTTAGAAGACCGATGTGAAATCTTGTTTTATACTCATTTAAATTTTCTCTTACTGTTGAATTTTTTGATTTGCTTAATATATATATTTTTTTTAGGTATGTATTGTTTATTTATAGCATCTTATTATATGTTATATCGTTTTTTATTTATAATTTTTTCAGGAACTTTAACACAATAATAAACGGGAGAATCGATAACTTTCCGATTTAGTCAATCAGTAGCGTATATGTAAAATAAATGGCTTTTGCACAGCATAACGATAGCGATCGATGGTTTCGTGTGAGTGAGGTTGTACGGTGCATGGTAAATGCACGCTGTGTTTGATGGGATAAGGTTTATAATTGATTGTGTAGTACGTTCTGATTTATAAATTGCAAGTGTGAGCGGGACCTCGTATTTATTGGGTTTACTGATCGAATGTGTAGTTGTGGCTAGGAAGGAGCGATAAATTGAAGACATTGGGTTTTGATACATTTTCAACTACCGGGCATATCTCCTTGTTTCTTATATCTATGGTCTGTACCAGTGGAGTTTACTTTACTACCCGCAGGGCAGCATATGCCGAGCTGGGTTGGGCAATAACAACCCCACAAACCCCATCTCCCGAGAGAAGTCTTGTTCCTCACATATGGCTTGCCTTTATTGGCCGGCCTGAGTGAACACTGACGAGCAACAGAGCGCCCACCTCTTTCTTGCCTTTATTGGCAGGCTTAAGTGGAGATTCGCAAGAGCAGACATGCTCGGAGGAAGGAAGTATTCCAGTAAGATGCTGGTAGAGATCTTGACCATCTTCCGGGCTCTGGGATTGTCCTGATAGCCGTGGAATACCTCATTACCAGTGATCGGAGTAGGTAGATTGAACTGGGGTCATTGATCCGAAACGTATATATTCTATGGACATTCCTCCGGAATTGGTGGATTATTAAAAAAAAACCGGAACTTATGTAGGAATTGTATTCTGCCAGAGTGGAAGGAGTCATTTGATGATTTGCCATCCTCAAAAAAAAGGTAGGAATTGTAATAAAATGAGCAATTTTATTCTTTATTATTCTTCCTATTTTTTTTTTTTGTCACGATTTGACAAAACCTAACGACCAATCAGAACAAAGGATCATGGGTGGTACAATAACCGGTTATCAGAACAATGCGTACGCCCGCCGACGACATGCCAGGTAGTTCACTCGTTTACTTCGGTTCGTAGAGTGCGCATCTTTGTTTGTTACTGTGTTGTGAAAACGTTACTTGACCCTGGCTTGTGTACATACTGACTTCTGGAATCTGCTCTAAACCACGATTTGGCTCGAATATACGGACTCAGATTTTTCACTATTGAATTGGATCTACATATTTAAACCAAGCTTTGGTAAGTAATATTTTACTAGTTACAAGGAGTATAAAGCATGTTTGGATATGTACTATAAGAATATTTTTAGTATTGTGTTTGTTTGCTTAACCCACTGAACATACCATGAGTCTTAATATTGTTAAATCTTTAATAGAGTATGAACCAGTGAGCTTAGTGCGAAACAAAATTATGATATTCTAGTAATGTAGTCGCAATTCAGCTAACTCCACTATTAACCGACATTTTACTGGAATCCGTATATAATTTGAGTGCCTTATTCAGGTTTCTTTTGTTTTTTGGGTACTAAAAAACAACATCATCCGACATTTTGTAGCGGCGGCCATCTTGAATATTAATTTTGTATAGTGCACCATATTCTACTTAACAAGCCCTTTCATTTGATACCCATATTGACGGGATTGAAAAAAAACTAAGTTGTCCGCCATCTTGTAGCGGCAGCCATTTTGGATTGACAATAATTTTGAATATACATAATTGTATTGTCACCAGAATCAAAGGCGAATACCAAATTTTAGATCAATCGGTTGACAGGAAGAGGGTGAAATTTCAATGACTAAATTTGATCCACGAAATATAAAACAAACGGAGTAAGCTAAATAAAACCGTTTAAAAACAACAACTACTAAATAAAATGTAATTTTTTCATGTCTTTGTTTTAGGTGATATACGAGGTTCCATCTCTTCAACAGAGTTCAGATATGGCAAACGTCAAGGCTGAAACTGTAGAAAAATGGATATCCGGTCATCCCGAACTACTTTACGATCACGCTAGTGGTACAATATACTGTTCAAAATGTGAAAGCCATTTGAAAACCATAAATAAAGGAAACGTTAAAAGACATATCGAAGGAGCAGTACACCAGGGAAAGTATAAGCGGCCCGAAGAGGAATTCTATTTCGATCTTATAAAATTTCTCATTTTGTGCAATATTCCGTGGTCTCAGATGAAAAATACTACTTTTCAAGATTTCTTTAAAAAATATATGTGTAGTACCTGTTGTTGTACGTGTACTAATAATCGTACTCTGCCAGATGAATCACAGTTACGGAAAGTTTACTTGGACAAGTTTTTTAAGAATAAAATCAATTCGATTCGGCAGAATTATAAAAATGAGAAACTATGGATATCATTAGATGAAACGACAGACTTTTTAGGTCGCTATATAGTCCATTTTTTAATAAAACCATTACATCCTAGCAATTTGACTAGACCTTATTTGGTAGCATGTAAAATGCTAACTGTAGTTAATGGACAAACAATCACGCAATTTGTGTTGGAATGTTTGGAAAACTTTTGGGAAGATTCTTTTGAATCGAATGTAGGTAACATTCTTGTCCTCTGCACTGATAGCGTTGCATATATGCTGTCTGCAGGACGAAATTTAAAACAATACTTACCTGAAATGAAACACGTAACATGTTTGGCGCACTCTCTTCATCGCGTATCTGAGCAAATTAGGTTAGAATATCACGATGTTAACATTTTAATAGCAAATGTTAAAAAGGTATTTTTGAAAGCCCCAAGTAGAGTCAAAATTTTAAAAGAAAAATATCCAGATTTGCCGCTACCTCCCCAACCAGTTGTTACAAGATGGGGCACTTGGTTAGAGGCAGCATTTTATTACGCTCAAAACTTTGAAAAAATAAAAGAAGTACTATCTTGTTTAAGCAGCTCTGATGCGGTATCTATTCGAGAGGCAAAAAATATTATAGAAAAAGAAAATTTAAAAGAAGATTTAAATTACATTAAAGACAATTATTTTATAATTCATTTGTCTTTAAAAGAATTGCAAAAGCATAATTTATCGTTGACAGATTCACTTTTAGCATTTGACAACGTCAGAGATGCTATAAATCAGTGCAATTCAGAAAATATAAAAAATAAAATAGAGCGTGTTATGGAACGAAACCCAGATTTAGACACACTTAGAGAAAATAGTGAGGCCATTGAAAAAAATGAAGCACATAATTTAATACCTTTTTTTAAATTTGCTCCTTTGACATCGTCAGATGTAGAACGGTCTTTTTCCATTTATAAATGGACTTTAGATGTTAAAAGAAATAGGTTGAAAATAGAAAATATAGAGAAACTCATAGTTATATATTTTAATTGTAAAGATCAGGGTTACCAGGATGCTAACATTGTAATCGATGAAGATTAAAAATGTGAATAAATGTAAAATGTACATATTTAACAATAAACAATGTTGATTTTTATCTTTTTTATTTATTCTACCCCTTTTTTTTGGTGCTAAAATCATGAAATGAGTCCTCTCGCCCAGAGTGAAACGGGAGGGACTGTCAGACTTCACTGACTAAAATCAACCTGTTCCTTCGTATGCCCTTTACGTTTCAGAGTCGTGGTGCATTCTTAAAACAGTCTCACGACCCCAGCAGGCATTGGCCCTCTATGGGGCCCCGTCATTTATTCTACCCTTAATGTAAATTACCATGACCACTATGAAAATATTTAAATTTAAGTGCAACAATTTATATCTATCTATAAAAGATCTAGCTATCTAGCTATCCTAGGCTAAAAATAAAAAATAAATATTAAAGCTTCGATCGGAATTCGATTGTTTTTATTATTCAACAGATAAATAATGAATTAATTTAGTTTTGATACCTTCCTTTAAATTTTGAATTGAGTAGTAATAATATCACTACCAACATTAACAATATTTAATTGAATCCGGAAATACCAGAATTACTTTCCGGAAAAATGGCTTATCCATGTTATTCTTTCTGTGTGCATTTATGATACAAGTACTAAAAATCAATCTACCTACTCCGATCCCTGCTCATTACTCTTCAAGCACCTCAGGATATGTTGCCCCCTTGTCGCTACGTCACTATGTGCTAGCGACAGTTTCTGGGGGCCCATTATTGAGTCTGCAAGTCGGCCCCTGTCATGTTATACATGTATATGTATATAATAAAACATTAATCAGACAGCGGCCACAGTCCTTCCAAAGTTCTTGATAACCAGTCCACTTTAGTCACCCGAACCTATATATAACCTATGTTCAATATCTTTTTTTTCCATATCATGCAATAGTCATACACCAACCGGGTAGGTTCTTGGGTACACTTGCATAGTGCACATAGGGATAATCCTGTTAGTGGGAGTTGGTTTCAGCCCATTATAACAGATCCGGGGCCTTTGGAAGGATTACGAGGGTCCCGAAAAATTACAGAAATGAATAATAAATGAATGATGATCATGAATGCTTTAATATAAATAATTACATTTCGAATAAATTGGAATAAGGTCAGGGGATGATGAAGATAATAACTCACGGGAAATTAAGCATGTATGGTTTGGATAAGATTCAGTTCAACTGTTTACCTGTGATATTCAGCCTCATCTTTATCCTTGTGCGCGCGGTGCACTTCGCGCGCGCGCCGTTCTCGCTCCTCACTGCTGCTGCGGCTCAGCGCGCGCGCCGCCGCCTCGCGCGCAAGGTGCGAGTCCACCGGCACCTCCTCAACTATAACAACCGAGAGAGCCGCTTTATATACACCCAGGTAACCTCCACACACGCATACATCTTGACAGAACTGTTGCTACAACATGAGAAGGATTATTTTATAAACATACATAAATTTTATGCATTAACTTCAATGAAAACTTACTCAACAATATGATGAATGTTTCATGCTGGATTAGTTCACAAAACCTTTTTAAACTCATAGACTAATAGATTTAATTATCAACTATATCTACATATTCTTCATTTAACTTCATATACCATAGTTATTAAGACTGACAATAAACTATCGACTACACCCTGACATCAAGAGACCCATAATATATCCTACAGGCGTGTCAGTAGTTTTAGTATCCTGTTTTAGTTAAATATTTATTGTAGAAAAGGAATACAATAAGATGCCAGAGCATTGATGAGACAGCCTTATGATGACTATTACAAAGAAGAAGCATTATTGAATTAATTTATTTTAATATCAAGTATTAAAAAATTGTTACAAAACTATAATTTTTTATAAATTAGTGAATCAACATCAGTCCCCTGGTCAAGATGTCTATTGACTTATGCTCGGTTTCTATAAACAAAACCCAATCGTTTTGCTTTCCAATGGTAGCATTTTTTATTGCGAAAACTGGGCATATAAATAGATTTGTAAGCTAGAATATTACCTGTGATAGCTACTTCCATATGGGAGGATATACTATGCAACGCTATGGGGTTTGTGTGTCATTATTGCTAGAGTCTTAATTTTAACCAATAACAGTCCATAAATTATAGTAATCTGCCATTAATATGGATGTAAAAATTCCGGCTACCTTGGCTGTATGTTGTTGTATGATTTTCATATCAAGTAGCTATCTTTAATTTTTTTTATATCTTTCCTTATTTTCCTATTATATTTGGCTAGAAATATATATTTTATTTTATTTTTACAATACTTATTGTTTTACTTTTGTACCTAATAAAGAAGACCATGGTTTTATTTAGTATTCCTCTTTTTCTCATTTTATTTTTGTGTAGTTATTATTATTGACACAACAACTTTTTAATCAGTAAGTATAATAAATACTTAGTTGTGTAGTAAAATTTTTGAGCTGTTATTGATAATATAATGTCATAACAAAAATAAAAAATATAAATAGCTGGTTATTCTAATCCAGTCAGCACTGGCTGTGGATGTTACGGAACAATGATGCAGGACATTTTGTATGAGTATACAGTGCTAAGTGACATCATATAAACGATTTAGTATGACAGACTCTGGCTTTTGCAATAAAAGCACTGGATGATAACAGACTTGCATTACAAAAGGCAATCCAACTAGAATCTTTGCATAGAATTTAGAGTTTATTGTTAGATTTGCTAAGATGTGTGATAAAAAGTGAAAACATTGATCTAAATTTTAAGTAAATGATCCATGTAATTGATGTAGCATGTGGCTTTCTGTAGTTCCTGGCTCACCAGTGGCCTTTTTATGTGTTTGTATTTCTTCTACCTACAATCTGATTCCATGATGAATCACTTAAATTAGTAGAACACTACGTAACATAGAAATAATTTATTATGTTTGTAACATTCACATAAGTCTGAGGCTTTGGCTCTTTTAGTTGATAGTCCAGTGGCACCACTCCACACAGCTCCGGACAATACCTACCTGATGTCAGCAGCGCAGGGACGCGGTGGAACTACTCGAATACCACCGAGTCTGAAATAACGAGCAAACAATGCCATTATTTTGTCAAATGGAAAGACCGCCGACACCATTCATGATTTCCAATTCATTTGCGAAAATATTATTAACAAAAACAATCAATTTTTATGTCGCGCAAACAATGGTAGGTAGGTATTCATAAAAAAAATGGAAATAATCATCGGTGTCTGGCGTATCTCATACAAGAACATAAAAACTGCAACTAACCGTCTGGGGAACGGTCTCGCTTGCGATCCTTGTGTTTTCGATGTCTTTTACGTTCAGTACGCTCAGTACGTTCACGTTGAACTTCCTCGTTTTCCAAAGGCGATCGAGACCGACTCCTGTGCTTCTTCTTCTTTGAATCCTTCTTATGTTTCTTGGAACCCATCGCTTTGTTTATTTATGTGCCCACGTTTTTATTTAATAATAATATTTCCTTCGTTTACAACAAACAATAATAGCACGTTGCGTTTTAGCTTTCAATCAAATTATAGTCACATCGCCATCTTATTTTTCGACAAATCGTTTTTTATGTCAAAATAGCGTGCTGTCTTTATTATGCTTACCAAAAGGTTGTTATTGCTATTTCATTAAATCATACTAAAGATTATCTATGAGTCAAATAACTGGAACGCGATTTTTGTGAAGGTGGCGTTCCCGTTTGTTAGAAGTTTAGTAAGTAGCGTTCTCTGTATTCTATTGCGCAGTCTGCAACTGCTCGAAAGGCTACCTACCTAGCAACGTGGGAATTGGCACAAACAAAGAGATAGAAGTAGGCGTGTGTAATTCTTTACGTTACGGAACCGACTCACTGATCCGGATCATTGAATCAGAGAAGCCTCGGCCCTTTGGAATGAGTAATTTTGCCGGTGCCGGTTCTACACTGGCACTCTGTCACCGGCGGCATCTGCACTATTTATTTATTTATTAACACTTTATGCACAAGTAAAAAAAATACCGTACAAAGGCGCATGTAAATAACAGCTTTAGTTATTATAGTCCTTTTTTATGTTTTTTAGCTCGTAAGTGTTTTCATTATTTTAATTCCTTAAAAGTTAACCCTCTATCACTCATAAACTGGGATTTATTTGATTTTTTGGATTAGAAATGATTACAAAAAAATAAAATACACGTATTTCTGGGTTTTAATTTTTTTTTATTATTTGGAAGAAAAAAATACAAAAATAGGGAGTGTTGCTTTTAGGCAACACTGAGGTAAGTGGTCAAAATCTTTAGAGTACGGTAGCACAATGACATGTTACGAAAGATGGAAGTTTTTGAAGCAATTCTTGGTTTTCGTGTAGCACAAGGCTACCCCGCATTTGTCACATACATTATGGGTAAAGCCAACACACTTCGGAAACTTGCATCTGATTTTCTTATCAGACCATTGCGGCCAGTGCCCAATCTGGTCTTGCCGGACCGCTTTCGGAGGCACATGCTGAGCAGGTCCTTTATGTTTTTTGGCTTGAATCTCGCTCTCAAGCGACCGCCGACTAGATAAACTAGGCTTTATACCCATTTTGCAAAGGGTCACAGCAACCTCCAGACGAAAATCTGCTGAAGATAAGCGGCCAGATTGAAGGTTTTTGTATTTAGCAACTCTTTTATAAAGTATCCATGCATTGGATATCGTGAGATCCAAATAATGATAAAATAGTCGCATGGGCCATCGTTTGCTTCGCAAACGTATTTTGTATATACCCATGATGCTGTCAAGAAGATCAACGCCACCCATATGGCGATTGTACTCTCCAACAACACTGGGTCGCTTTATGTTCACATACCTTGAGTTCTGTTTGTCCGATCTTCGAACATCAGTTTCAGGTTTTTGCCCAGCAAAGGTGGAAGCCAGATTGACGATTTTGTTATCCTTCCATGCGACAGTTGAAACATCGATCCCGTTGACGTCGGCTACGTATTCTTCTGAATAGCCCCTTTCTTTTTTCATAATTATCTTTTCTGATGACAGCTTACAATCTGGTATTCTATTTCTTCTCACAGTACCGAGACTGAGAATGCCTTCTTTGGCCAGATATTGCATCAGACGAAGAGAAGTAAAATAGTTGTCAAAATAGAGTTTGAAGTTCTGATGCCTTGGAATCATACGCGCTAACCTCATGACGACGTTAGATGAGGCGCCTAAATCTGGCTCTCCGTGTAGGACCACATTTTCTTTGCCAGTTTCGATTTCTGTTTTATAGGCAAAGCCAGAAACGCCACTCATTACGAAGACTTTATAACCCCACTTGTGTGGTTTATTAGGATTATATCTCTTCAACGTATTCCGTGCTTTAGTGGAGCACATTTGCTCGTCCACACAAAGGTGCTCTTCCATTGGGACTTTACTATATGCCTCATTCAAGGAGTCTACCACTGGACGTATTTTGTGGATTCGATCATGATCAGGATTGCTCCTAGGAAGATCTTTGCTATTGTCGTTGAAATGCAAAGTTTGACGAATTTTTTCAAATTTGTTCAATTTCATGGTTTCCTGTATTAGAGGTGTTCCAAGTATGGGACTCCAGTGGTTGGTAACTCTAGGTAATTGGACGAGAGACATTAGATATGCCACACCTATTAATTGCCTGACATCCTCTTCAGACATCCGAAAACCGCTATTAGGATCTTTCTGCGCTTGATAGAAATTGGTCTCTTCAGAAATTTTCTTGATTAGATCATTTGGAAATAGGTAGAGAAAAAACTGTATGGGAGTATCTGGCTCAAGAAGATCAGGACCCAGGGTATTGTTTCCCATAAACATGAGCTGTTCTGCATTCAGCTCTAGATTTTTTTTCTTCCAGCGTAAATTTAGTTTAGCTGGCTTCGGTCTAGCAACTGTTCTTGGGTTATTGGCTTGGGAAGGTCCAGCAGTGCTCTCGTGTGACGGTGCAGTTTCCGTGGTAGGGGAAAGACTTTCATCAATGTTTTCTAGAGTTTCTATTATGGAATCCACATCAATATCTACCTCTGCAGCCTCATCTTCGAAGGTGTCCAATTCAGGAACAAAATCTGGATCGGCTAGGCTGTCGTCATCCAAATCTAGGCCATCTTCACTATCTGTATTATCATTTAGCGCAAAACTAATGTCTTTTTCACCAAGGGGCCGCTTACGAGACATCCTGGAACATAAAAAAAAAACAATAATCAGCATAATAGGTACCAAACAAAATCTTACACTTTTCGTCTGATGTAGCCTACGGGCAACAATCACTATTTACTAACAAAAACCAAATAAAATGTGAAAAGTATTCAAAACGTAACGTTACACAATAAAGTTCAAACACTTACCTCTCCATTTTATCAATATAATACACAGGACACAAGCTGAACAATTTTTAAATATTTTTTTAAATCACAGTTAACCGCCTCGTTTCGTAAATACCGACTGTCGAAACACAAATCTCAATTTGTTACATGAAGCGCCATCTAGTCGTATTTTTTGGGACTAGTTCGTTAGTTCGGAGTGTAGACTACGAGTTACAGTGCGTGATTACTGATTACGGTATGAAATCAATTATTTTAAATTTCGAGGCGTTTGTACGGTATGTTACCTACAGTCTACACAATGCTATATAATATTGTTTCCTGCGTTAAATGTACTTAGTAGTTTTAGTAGTATGTGTAGTTGTGGCTAGGTAGTAGGAATGAATTGGCGACATTGGGTTTTGATGCATTTTCAACTACCGGGCATATCTCCTTCTTTCTTATATTTATGGCCTAGGGCGTCGCTGGGGGGGAGAGGCTGGTTCAAGGATATATTATTATATAAAGGAAAATTTTAAATTTTAAACTACAGGCTCAGCGTCGACGCGGGCTGGCGCATCGTCGAGCAAGGGTCGGGGGGGACGCCATGAACGGGCGCGCCTGCCTTTTATTGTTTTTTTACCGCATGCGCACTTGGTGCCTCGGTGGTCTCAGGTGCACTGAGAGACTATGAAAATTGTTAGGGCAGGTGAGCCACTGTAATAAAGTTTTATGTGTGTGTGTGTAATGGGGTTGCAGGTTATTTATTTAACACTTTCGTTGTGGCTGTGCAAAAGCCATTTATTTTACATAACATACGCTAGTGATTGACTAAATCGGAAAGTTGTCGATTCTCTCATTTATTACTGTATTAAAATTTGAGAGTTCCTGAAAAAATTATAAATAAAAAACTATACACATATAGGTAATAAGATGATTTAAATAAACAATAAGCAGCTAAAAAAAAATTTATTCAAATAAAAAAAAACAACAATATGAGAAAATTTGAAGAGATTTTATTCAGTTTTAATATTAGCTGTATTTACATGATTTAAAAACGAACGGACAAATAATAATAATAATATGTACAATCATAGGGCATCAAAAAATTCGTTCGCATCGCTGGCAACAGGAAAAGTGCCCAAAAGGCTGGCAGCATTGCCACGTTGTATGGCAATGCTGATTCTCTGGCCGAAAAATAGGCCAGCCTTCTGGTGACATGAAGAGTCGACCAACCGCTTTGGGATGTCTTGTAAAACTAAGTGGGCACTCGGACCCCATGGCGCAAGTTTTTCAACCCCAATGCCTCTTCCAAAGGTTATACCATTTCTTTCCGTACATGTACCCTACCAACTATCTTTTAGGGACTTTAGGCTTTAACTCATTGGAGGTAAGAAGAGGTCTTGATCAGCTCACGGTAGCCTGTAAGACCTTACGGGGACGTATCGACTGTCCAGAGCTCCATGGCCTTTTCTGCCGATTATTTGTGCCCGACAAATACATTGGACACCGTCAGAGCCGCCGACACAATCTGTTTGCGCAACTGTCATGCAACACTGTAGCCAGAGCCGAATCCCCAGTCTGTCGTACCCTAAAGATGCTGAATGCCCTTCTGATTGCTAACCCTGAATGTGATGTGTTTGCGGATGAATGGAGTAAAATTATGCGTATATGTCTGGTGTTCTGTGAGAGAAAGTATGCTAGGGAGTCCACTGTTCCATGTTAGTTTTAAATTAAATTATTGTCAACGTTGCAATTGTTTCTATGTTAATTAATGTAATTGGTGTTGTACCGTTTTAATTAACTATAAATAAATAAAATAAAATAAATAAATCAACCCCAAACGGCTCAAACATATAACTCCCAATAAGATTGGAGTATTTGCGCCGTTTGAGGTTTTCTGCACCTGCAGCAGCAGCCCCAGCACAGCCCGTCCTGCTAGGAAGATGGGATGGCGCAAGGGTGTCGACACACGTTGCATCCCGCACCAAAGGCCTACCTACCTTCCAAGGCATTATGGTCATTCCGTCTGGTCTCTTCCCACCATCGCGTGCCAAGCCGTTGGGTTCTAGAACAGCTGGCACCCCAGCGGTGATAAGAGCACGACGGATGATGTCATTAATGCTGGCGTGCCGTACTCTCCGGCCTGTGCTCTTACTACAGGATAGACCATGGTGTCCGAGACAGTCGACTGCTTCACCGCATTGGCAGCGATGCGGGGCCACATAAGGAGCGCCCAGACGCAGACAAGTAGCGAGCCGGAAAGTGGTGTCACCCAGCATAAGACCTACCTATGTTGGGTGACGGTAGCGCCTGAAGCCAAAGGCCCGACTCCCACTCACCCACAGCCAGCAGGCGGGCACGCTCAGCAGTATTGGTGGACGTAATTAATAAGATTGTTCCGTACCAACCTGCAGAGCGGCACATCCCACTGCCTCTAGGAGGATAGGTTCACGGGCCGATCTATATTCGGGCAAGCCGCTTTCCAGGCTTTTCCGTATCAGTCAAGCACGGCACTTCAGAGTCGACCAGGCAGTAGGGGGCTAAAATTTTCCAGGTCAACTTTTCAGTGCTGTGGACAGAGGACAGGAACCCGGGTAAGTTAATACTGGTAATTTTGCGGACGCCGACGCCACCGAAACAGATGGGTAGTGTGTCTTGCAGCCACACTCGGTCGTACAGGCCACATTTAAAATGGATGTTAGGGTGCTGCGAATAATTTGGTCAATTTTTCATTTTGTCCAAGAGGTGTGGCTGTTTCCATAAAGGGGAAGGGCGTAGAAAATATATAAAATTTGGACCAAAATAGCTGTATAGATCAGATTAGGGTGAAAGCCGAATAATAATAAGGTTCATTCACATAAAAAATAATACAGAAACACATTAACAATATACGTACATTACAATTCATTACAAGTTGCAAGATGTACAAAAAGTATAAACTCAAACTCAAACTCAAAGCATTTATTTCAAATAAACCAATAATTACAGGTACTTTTGAATTGTCAAGGGGTCGGTCAGTCAGAAATATTGGTTACATCATCCATGTTGTAATTATACATGTGAGAACAATGTAAAACGACGTGCACGTTAAAAGCGTCAGTAATAAAAATAAAATCAAAAACAATTAAAAAATAAAAATAAATTCAAATAAGCCGTGGCAGCTAAGAGATGGCCAGTCCCCACTGACGGCGCCCGTTCACGAACATGACGCATGCATCAGCACCATTTAGCTCAACCATTTTGAAGGGAACTTAACGATCCAACACACACGCCACCACCAGCGAGACATTTGAGTGAGCATGACATACTTTCAACCCCCAGGGCACACTCAAGTCAATGAAAGACGTACCCAGTAAATGGTAACTGTAAAGTAGGGACATAGTGCTCACACATGTGCTATGCAATTATATAATACTAAGAGATTGAATTTATACAATCTAAAGATAGTTTTACAATCTTCAGCAACAATATTTTGAATGCTAATCAATTAGTTTATGCGCCCTTGTGGAGCTGGACCAGCGCTTAGCCAAGCATTTTGGTCGTCGATGTAATCCCCCAACTTATAATATGCTTGGCAGCATAGTGTGCGTTTTATACAAGATTTTGTTTCATTCAATTGGAGTACGTGGGGAGGTATTTTATTGTAACATTTCAAACAGTACCCCATGAAGGATGAGTCTACTTTAGCCAGTCTGAAACCCGGTTGAATCAATTGGTCCCTATTTCTAGTCCTATAACTGTGTCTATCACCTCTTTTACTGAAAATACTTAGATTTTTCCTAACGTACATGATGTTTTCATAGATATATTGACAAGGTACCGTCATGATATTAATATCTTTAAACAGTTCCCTTAGAGAATCGCGTCTGCGGAGGCCATATATTGCTCTGATGGCTCTTTTCTGCAGAATAAAAATAGAGTCGATATCTGCAGCCCGTCCCCATAGTAAAATACCGTAAGACATGATACTATGAAAATAACTGAAATAGACTAGCCTCGCGGTATCTACATCAGTAAATTGACGGATTTTTCTCACAGCATATGCTGCTGAACTTAGGCGTCCTGTAAGAGATGTTAAATGAGGACCCCATTGCAGCTTTGAGTCGAGCGTGATCCCCAAGAAAACAGTTTTATCGATGAATTCCAATTTCTCCCCATTCAATACTATGTCACAATCACTACTTTTAACATTCGGTAAAGCAAATCTAATGCATTTAGTTTTTTTCCCATTTAATACTAAATTATTAGCAGTGAACCAATTTTGGACCTGCAGTAGGGCGTTATTTACGTCGTCAAGATTTGATGCACGTCTATTATATAACCCTGTCTCTTAGACTAGGATAGCCTGTATTCGAAGAAACAGTGATCGGCCAAATAATTAGTTAAACATGATTTATTACAACAAATGAACGGTATTGATGTTAATATTAAGCTTCTGTAATTTTGTTATGTGTAGTGTAAATTAAATGAAATTAAATAAATGAAGTGTCGTGTTACATACACGTTTTAGTATATGATTGGGGAATTAAGTGCCTAGTTGTGTGAATTTTTAATGTAAAAGCTGTAAGATTACTACTGCCTACTGTGTTGGATTACTAGGTGATGTATGTGAGCAAGTGTAGCGGCATCTACATCGCTACATGCGATGACGTCATCATTATCATCACTCCCGCAAGCTGAGGCGAGTCACACAGCCAGTCAGCACCCACGGCTTCAACGGGTATCCTGACCACCAGCATGCAGCGAACGCGCATTCCTGGTCATCACCCTCAGCCACAGCCCGGCGCTGTACCACATCCGACCCACTGGATCAAGGCGCAGCACCACCCCGACTCACTGGGGAATCACCGCAGACAGTTCCGACTCACCGCGAACTATGCGGCACCCGGTTCCGACTCACTGGAACCACAGCTGGCACTGTGAAGCATCGCAAGATTCAAGACTCAGCCCACTATCGACCTCCGGTCTCCGGAGGGGAGTGATGTAGCGGCATCTACATCGCTACATGCGAACTACGCATCAAAGACCTGACGTCACACAAATCCTGCATCGCGCAATTAGAGTTTACCGCGCGATAAACATATACAAGCTTCCCGACTTCAACCTCTGGGCAGTTGCCCGCCAGACACGACACCCGTCTGGTCGGAGGATCCTCCCTTTTCTATGGTGGATGAGTGAACTCTACACCCTGTTCCTCATGCCCCTAAACAAGGACTCGTGTAGGCGTAGTCCTTTTGTAGTAGCCATTCTGTTACTACGGATTTAACTTTGTCTGTGTTTAAGTTTAACACGTTCCGGGACACTTGACTATTTGCAAATGTAATGATATGACACTTCAAAATCCCATACATTTTGTCATACCGTCTACAGCCGTACTACCTCATTACATATATTTTTAATTTTTTGATATGACAAATACGGCCACAGACGTTGACGCCTATGGCTCAGTCTACGCCTGTCGGCGGTGTGCATGTGTTGTTTTGGTGCATAAGCACTGCGTATGTGTGTGTTGAAAAATGACTCGAAAAGAGTTTGCCGTGACACCCACGAACAAATGAAGTCGCGTGATGTGACACTAGATCATGTGCTTCTTAGGAATACTATGGGCAAGCAACGGCTATCGACGGTTTGCCAAATTACATGAAATAAAGTTCACCGCCCTTAGCCGTACTGTCACGTAACGATATACCGACATAACGTCAAGAGGCGGTCTGTCCCGGAAAGTGTTAAGATATTTAATCCAGAATTTATTTTTTGGTATATGTGTGTACCTAATATGTAGAATTGGCGTTTTGCGAAGGCGGTTCTATGTTGGGTTCTTAGAAGAAGATTTACTCCCTTATTTGGGTTTGACGGGGGCAGACCAATATGTGTTCTAAGAATAGAGCGGAGCACAAAGAGTTGCCGTACTGTAAGAACTTTACAGTCAGAGTACAATTCCGTGGTTGGATACCTGTAGGGTTTTTAGATAGAACTTTGAGTACGGCTCTTTGTGCTCTTTCCACTCTCAAAACACTGATTTTAGATGCACCGCCCCATGCAGTTATGCAATATCCAAGAACCGACTGGCACAGAGCATGATACACCATCCTCAGTGTGTCAGGACTAGCCGAGTCTCTAAAGGACTTAAAGATGTGTATAAGCCGCAATGTTCTTGTGGTAACGACTTCGATCTGTTTGTCCTATCTTAGTCCGCTATCAATCTGCACTCCGAGATACTTTACGCTGTCCGCTCTGGTGAGTGCTGGACAGCCACAGGGTCCGAGTAAATTTGAACAAGAGTGAGCAATTACAGAGAAAATATGAGAAGGTGCAGTATTATGTCGGATTGCGAATGGTATGTAAGATGATTTGCTCAAGTTAAGTGTCAGGATGTTTAAATTGAGCCATGCCATTATTTTGCACAAGGCTTCTTCTGCAGTAGCTTTGACCACATCCCAAGTAGGTCCGTAAAATAAGATCGCGGTATCAGCATACGCGTAAATATTACAGTTATTGAGGCACATCTCGCAGAGTTCGTTCACGTAAATTTGGAAGAGTGAAGGCCCGAGTATGCTTCCTTAAGGGACGCCATAAATTACTGGTTCCTCGTCACTGTAGTATGAGTCAATTTTTACCAGTTGCGTTCGGTTTTTGAGATAATCCTTAACCATCTCAAGTGGTAAGCCACGTACACCGACGAGTTCTAATTTAGTAATAAGTTTGGGAACAGAAACTGTGTCAAATGCTTTAGCAAGATCTAGGAAGATAGCCAGACATTTGGTTTTACTGTCTAGATTTCCAGCTACCTGTTCTGTGAGATCCAAAAAGGCATCCTCGGTCGACACTCGTTTTCGGAATCCGTACTGATTCTCAGCAATTATTTTATGTCTAGCTAAAAAAACTCCCCAGACGTTTATTTAAAGTCCTTTCTAGAACTTTGGAAACGGCTGGCGATACTGATATTGGCCTATAACTGTTAACACAGTTTCTGTCCCCTCCCTTATGAATAGGGTGTATAATTGCCTTCTTAAGAGCATCCGGGAATACACCTGTTTGGAAGCTACGGTTACAGAGATAAGTCAATGGTGGGACCAGTACTTGACGGTTTCTTTTTAGTAGTAAAGATGATATTCCGTCCCATCCCACGGCACAATCATCTCGTAACTAAAGTATGACAGACTCTACTTCTGCTTCATCCGTCTCTTATATCGTAAGAGAGTCGACTGGGTTTTGAGAGCTGTCTTGGAATAAAGTAGGAGGATAAGGATTACAGACCATGGTTGGTGTATGAGCCTGTGACATGATTTCTGCCGCCAAATGTTTGCCCACGTTACTAAAAAAGTAATTTACATCGTTAATTGATGATTTGGGGTTATCTCGTAACTTAAGTAGGTCTAAAGGACTAACATTTGTCTTTTTTGTGTTCGTGATTTCTTTTATTGTTTTCCACATGGTTTTAGGATCGTTCTTAGCTCTTTCTAACTCACTGTTTTCGTAAGCTATTTTTAATTTTCTAAGCAAATTATTGCAAAAGTTCCGCGTGTGTATGAAGTTTTTAGTATTAGATTACTTGGTGCCTTGTTTGTTTTCATATGCATTTTATCCCGATTCTTAATACATCTTAATAGCCCAGGAGTCATCCACGGCTTTAATATTCTTTTTGTCTGGGGATTTTAACTAATTTTGTATGTTTTAACATTACTGCTTTAATAATACTTATAAATTTGTTCATACATTCGTTTACATCTTCAATTTGGTATACAGCAAAGTCTGTGTCTTCTAGCTGAATCATAATGGCTTTGTAATCAAGACGGTTAGTGACCTGACAAATTTTCCGAGTTGGAGCAACGTTAGCTATATATAAGAGGATAGGTTTGTGATCTGTCAGATGTGATTCCAGAACTAGCACGTAGGTTTGATTTAAGGAGTAAGTGATCAATGTAGTGCTCCAGTCGGGTAGGGAATAGGTGTGTTGGCATGAGCCCATAAGAGGCATTAGTTGTTAGACATTCAAAGCTCCGATCGTTTCTATTACTTGGACTTATGTCGATATTTAGATCACCCGCGAGAACAACACTAGAACAGGAAGATATTTTATCATGGGTTTTAATAAGGCTTGCAGTAAAGTTATCAAATTTTTCTTTTGAATTAAGTGATGGAGAGCGATAGATGGCAATATAGTTTTTTTTTTTTCAATTTGACAAACAAGGCAATTCCCACCCTCGAAAATCGGCTCCCACACAGATCCGAGTAAATTAATTATCAAAAATGAGTGACACACTAAAAATAATGGCGTGGAACTCCAATGGGCTCCTCAAACATCAGAATGAGTTACAGGCAGTCCTAGAGATAAAAAAATAGACGTGTGTTTGATCTCCGAAACGCACTTCACAAACCAATCTTTCATCATATTTAGAGGATACAAGGTATATAATTCGCTCCACTCTGATAACTCCGCCAGAGGAGGTAGCGCGGTTATAATCAAAGAAAATATCAATCATTACGAACAAAGTAAATTTGAAGAACCAGACGTTCAGTATCTGTTAAAACCAAATATTGTCACGTTTCGATAGCAGCCATTTACTGTCCTCGAAGGCACATGATAAGAAAAGAGCGATATTTACAGTTCTTTGAACTTCTAGGCCAGAGATTCGTCCTAGGCGGTGATTTCACTGCCAAGCATACGCACTGGGGCTCAAAACTTACTACAACAAAGGGAAGGCAGCTCTTAAATGCAGTTAAAGATACACATTGTGAAGTTATGAGCACAGGCAAACCAACATACTGGCCAACTGACCACCAGAAAATACCGGATCTTATAGACTTTTTCATATGCAAAAATATATCCACCAATTACGTTAATTTGGAGGACGGTTATAACATGAATTCGGACCACTCCCCGATTATCTTAAGACTTAGTCAAAAAGTCCTACTAAGAGAAAGCCCCAAAAATCCCTAGTTAATAAGTCTACAGATTGGAACAGTTTTGCCCTTGATCTAAATAATATTACCTACTTAAAAACTCCGTTACAAAATCAGAATCAACTGGACTCAGAAGTAAAGAAATATGTTGTTAATATCCAACAATGTGAAATAAAACGTAAATATAGGGGAAATATCTATCCCAAGGAAATTGTGAATTTACTATCTGAGAAAAGAAAGCGGTGGCAGCAAACAAGATGCCCGCGGGATAAAACATTATTAAATAACCTAACTAAACGACTAAAGAGGAAAATTCTACAACTTGAGGATGAATGTCTGAATGTTAACCTTGTGCAGCTAACCAATGACCAATCAACGGATTTCTCTCTTTGGAAAGCGACAAGCAAACTAAAAAGGCCGATAATGCAAATACCGCCCATCAGAAACAGCGACGGAAAATGGGCCGTAAGCAATGAACAAAAAGAGTTTAGGTTTGCCCAATACTTAGAAGACACTTTTCAACCCAATGAGAGCTACATAGAAATACTTGAGAGTGAAAAGTTATCACAAAGTCAAAGAATTCGACTTGTGACTCCTAAAGAAGTCGTGAAAGAAATTCAAACCAACATTAGCTCAAAGAAATCCCCGGGTTACGACCTCATAACAGAAGAAATTTTAAAACACCTCCCGCGCAAAGCCATAGTAAAGCTGACCAGACTTATCAATGCTGCATTTATGCCAAAACATGTACCTGATCCATGGAAGGTTGCTGAAGTCATTATGATCGCGAAGCCTGGGAAACCACCCCATGAAGCATCATCATATAGACCCATTTCCCTGTTGCCCGTATTATCGAAACTATTTGAAAAACTGTTATTAAGGCGGTTAAAGCCAATAATAGAAGAAAAAGACCTAATACCAAACCATCAATTTGGCTTCAGGGAAAAACACTCTACAATAGACCACGTACACAGAATAACTAACAATTGAAAAAACACAAAAAACAAGCAAGTCTGCGCCAACGTATTCCTAGATGTCGCGCAAGCTTTTGATAGAGTTTGGCATGAGGGTCTGGTATTTAATCTCAGACGCATACTACCTCCAGAATTTGCAGACATTCTAGAATCATATAACGCCGGCGTTGAAATTTTTCGTTTCAGAATCATCTACTGAATAACCTGGTAACCGGCTTCGCGTCGATGTCCCTGACACCCCGTATAAGTAACAGAATATTTAGAATAAGGCAAGAGGATGCATATTCCGAGCTAAAAACTATAAAAGCTGGGGTACCACAAGGAAGTGTATTAGGCCCAATCCTGTACTTACTATACACATGCGATATCCTAGAGCTGGAAAACAACACAATTGCGACCTTTGCAGATGACATTGCTATTATGGCTACCGGATCAAGCCACAAAGAAGCAGTCGAAAAACTTCATCTAGCTGTGAACAAAGTTTATGACTGGACACAAAAGTGGAAGATCAAACTGAATTAATCAAAATTAATTCATATTGACTTCACTAATAAACACTGTGATTACCACCCAATCTATATAAATGGCATGCAAGTGCCTTATGCTAATACGGCCAAATACCTTGGCATAACTCTTGACGCCAAACTGCGTTGGATATCTCACGTCAAAAAGAAAAGACTACTGATAACGTATGTCGAACTCGACATACGTTATAAAACTATGTATTGGTTACTCGGACGGAAATCCTGCCTATCAATACATAATAAAATTATATTATACAAGCATATGCTTATGCCAATTTGGACGTATGGCATCCAACTTTGGGGCTGTACTAAACAAAGCAACGTCAAAATAATTCAACAATTCCAAAACAAATTACTCAGGGATGCTGTAAATGCGCCATGGTACATTAGAAATGATGACCTCCACCGTGACCTTAAAATGGAATTCGTCACCACCATCATTCAAAAATTTGCTGAAGCCCACGAACGCAGACTCCACCGGCATGTGAATATCGAGGCAATTCAGCTGCTAGACAACACAGACATAGTGCCTAGGCTAAAGAGAACTAAACTATTTGATTTAGTAGAGTGTGTAAATAGTGAATTAATAATAAATAATAACAATGCTGATCTATACATGTGACACATGAACAAAGTGTTTTATCAATTATCAGACCATAAAGAAAGTGCAACGAAATTGAACTTGTGTAAGAGTGCAAATTGACATTATTCTTAGTTATAACATAATCTATCTCGTAAAATATTAAGTTTGAATCAAATTACTTATTAGTCTATTAGGCTAGATTGTAATCAATTACTAAGAACGTTATTTCTTAGTAATAAAATAAAAAAACCACCTTTCTTGACGGAGGTGGCGCACTGACGCAGGCACGTGGGCCTACTAGGGCGCCGCGCGTGCAGGCGCAGCCTTCTTTTTCTTTTTATTGTATTCGCCTAAAAAGGAGTTTCTTTATGTAGGGGATTTGCATTGAAACACCACTTTGATAGATATTGTTGAGGTATATTGAGTCGCGTACTAAAAAACTAGGGTTTTTTTTTTTTAATTCAGATGTCGCGACGCCCCCGCAAGGGGGCGTGGCGAGCGGGGTCAGGGCTTCGCCCTTCGCCCGCGGAAGCAACACAGTGGCCCGCTAATACGGGCCCCTCAATCTGTTTGCCTCGAACGGCCTGTAGAAATGACGCAGGCAAAGTGCGTCTGTGTACTAGGGTTTTACTTTTCTTTTTTTTTTTTTTTTTTATAAATGGCATCTCGCAGTTGACCTCTGAGGAGGTCGTAGCTGCTTAACCGGACTTTCCTGTGGCTGCCTTAAGCTGCTACACTTAAAGCCTCCAGCCAGGGGCATAAACTATACTAATTAAAATTAGGCGAACGCTCGCTAAGGGCACCCCCTGTGGGGTACGGACCTCGGCTTAGGGCGTCGCTGGGGGGAGGACAGCAAGATGGGACAGGCTGGATCAAACATAGAGTATTATTATTATTAATCGGGGAATTTAAGACTACGGGCTCAGCTTCGACGCGGGCTGGCGCATCGACGAGCAAGGGTCGGGGGGCTAGGGTTTTACATTTTGGTTTGAGCTTAAGTAGTATTCTACTATGGTACAAGTAGCGGGTGGTTCTACTATTAAAAATAAATGATTTACAGGTTACAGGTAGGTGAGGCCTGTAATTTTAGTCAAGCATGAACTCGATTCTCGACAGGTTGTAACCTGCTCCCTGAATGATACCTTTTTGCGTAGATTATTTTCGACAAGTTGGAACTTGTTCTTGGGCGATGCCATCTGGCTAGTTTCTCGTCGACAAGCTACGACTTGTTCGTGAGTGATGTTAATATTCTGTTTATGTGTGTTTAGGTGACTGTTAGTGACTTGCCTGTGTGTTATTGTCAAGTTAGGACCTGCTTGGTGGGCAATACAACTATCGCTAATGTTTATGCATGTGATTTTTAATCAGTTTACCTTTACCTTACCTTCGGTATGTGTTAGGGTGCTAACTACGTTCTTTAATCATTGTTCTTACAACTAATTACTTAATTCAACAAGAGGCATAGGTATCAATCAGGCTTAAAAGTATGGGAGATTAAAACTATCCCTATGCTCATTACAATACAACTGTAGGGGATTACTTGTATCTATCTAATTAAAATGGTTTTTATTTGTTTAATCAAAACTCTTAATTGCTAATCAGTCGTTCTTCTTGTCGTCGCCAACACTTTAAAAAAAAAAAAAAAAAAAGGTGATCCAGCTCTCGATTTATTTCGTGGAAATCAAGTCTCATTATTTAATGAGATAGGTTTGAGTTTTTTTGTAAGCTGTGTTTTACTTGTTCAAGAAATCAAGTCTAATAGAAGTTCATGTCCCGCTGCCACGCTGTCTGTTACGTTTTGATACAATTTATTTATGCAATTACGTAACTCGTCTTTGTCGTCTAGACCAATAATATCTACATGAACAAATTCATTTAGATCAATCCGCCATTTTCACTTCCAATCTTCTAATTCAGTTTAATTTTTTTATGAAAAAAATAAGGCTGAATGAGAATGTTTTCGCCATACGAAAGCGCGGGACAGGAAGATGTCGTAAAATACCTTTTTTTTTTCAGGATGGGAAATCATCAAATGACTTCTCCCGCTCTGGGCAGAGCGAGAGGGTGTGTCAGACTTTTACTGACTAAAACCCACACGTGTTCCTTCCGTTGCCTGTGTGCCGGGGCGGCGTCAAGGCTTGTGCAGACCAGCGCGACTTGTCGCGCGACGCGACACGAACAATACAATTTTTAAGAAAACTTCTACAGTATAACGATAACCGGTGTCGCGTCGTGCGACAAGTCGCGCTGGTCTGCACAAGCCTTTATCCCTTTCGGACAAACCCGCAACCCCAGCAGGCATTGGTCTTTCGACCCCGTCGGTTGGTGCTGACATCTCTTTGAGGCGCGCGTGGAACACAACGCGCCGTCGACACGGGCCTGGTCCTTATCGGATGGCGAGCTGCCCATTGCTCACCGTCCGCAAGCCCGCGCCTACGGTGGCCGGAAGTCGGCTCTCGACTCCCGACGCCCGGGGCGTCTCCTGCGGCGACTAGGGCCGCGAGGGCGTGCAGCTTGCAACTCCCTCGCGCGCTCCGCCTCCTCCTTCGCGAACATAACTGCTTTGCAGAAGGAGGTGACGGCATCCCATGCACTCTCGCTCCGAACCATGGCCTGAACCAGGGCCGGACGCGAGAGATCGCCGCCGCCGATCGCCTCCGTGAGCACACGGCGGCGGTGCTCCGCCCAAGCCGGGCAGACGTCCACCGTATGCTCCACCGTGTCCTCCGGGTGATCCACACAGTGGTGATACCCGGGCGTTTCCTCCCGCCTTACGCGGAACAGGAACCTCCCGAAACAACCGTGTCCGGTGAGGACCTGCGTCAGGCGGAAGGTGAGGATGCCATGGCGCCTCTCAAGCCACTCCTCAAAGAGGGGACTTATCGCCGCAATTGTGGCGTGCCCAGCGCTGGGTTGCGACAATCGCACACTCCATGCCGCCATGAGATCCCGCCGGAGCTCTGTCCGCTGTGCCGTGATTTCTCGCGGCAGCGGAGTTACACCCCGGCGTTTCGCCTCCTCGCGCAACTCCCACATGTGCGCGAGGACTTTCGCCTCCAGATCCCATGGCGGTAGTCCGGCAAGGAGGCTCGCCGCCTCACGGGAGACCGTGCGGTATCCCCGGAGTCGTAAAATACCTAAAAGTTAAATGAGTATAAAACAAGATTTCACATCGGTCTTCTAACCAGGATATAACTGTTGACAAATTGAAGAATAAACTTTAATAGTAATATAAATTCATACGGCAATCGACATTGTTGTCGATAGCCGACGTTAGTAGATCTGCACAACCACATCACTAACTCGTCACAAGTTACAGCAGCTGTACTACGCGATGCAACCACATAAAGAACGTATCGGTTTGTGATTTTTACATTCCTTGTCCAGTTACGTAGCGACATACTTTGGTAGTGATAAAGAAGCAATGTATTTACTACAATAATAGGAGCTAACTACTACAGTGTGAGTATGAAAACAAAAATAACGTAGTAAAAGCAATAATTATTTAACGATTTGTTGTGTTTCATGATTTTCAACACAAATATAGTAACATACTTTGGCTATTTATGATAAGTGGTTTTATGATTTATAAAGTTTCTAGTTTGGCTTCGATTTTTACAAGAAACCACTGAACAACACGGTATTCTTAAATGTTATCACGATCGAAAGCGCACTAGTTAGCGGAGACGGCCATTTGCCTGAGACATGAGCATCATGAGCACGACGCGCGGACACGCCTCCATGCCAATTCTCCTGTTATTTATATTTCTTTGCCCTATGCCGACGTTCGTACCCCACAAGGGGTGCCCTTAGCGAGCGTTCGCCTTTTATTCATTTAGAATAGTTTTGCCCCTGGCTGGAGGCTTTGAGTGTAGAAGCTTAAGGCAGCCACAGGAAAGCCCGTTAAGCAGCCACGACTTTAGTGGTCACCTGCGAGATGCCACAGATAAAAAAAAAGTTCGTGGCGTTCACTCTGCTCGCCACCGCCACCCACGGAACACGTATCTTATACTCCACGTTGCAGCTGCCGTTTCTCATGAAATCATGTTTCATTTTTTATTCTACCCATGTCCTGTAGAACTGAAGAAGTCTACAACACACACATTTGCACTGCACCATAGCAAATAGCGGATTTAATGCCTGAGGCATTTTCTACCAGTCAACCTTAGGCTGATGCAGAGACAAAACATGGCAGGAGCAACAAGGGATTGTTAACACGAAAATAACTATATAATACAAGAATAAATATATACATACATACATATTATAAACAGAATAAAGTTTGTCAGGAGAAATAACGATCGGTAGAGGAGAAATAGGTAACAATCAGTGGAGGAGAAAACGAATCCAGCAAATCACCGGTCGGATGTTTTAGCCAACTTCTTGCGTATGCTCACGTACCTTCACTTTAAAAGACAACTGACTGGTTGCCGACCTGATATTCAGACGTAGCGCATTCCAAAGAAAGACCGCCTGGACAAAGAAAGAAGAGTGAATGAAACCAGAGCGGTGAGAAGGATATCGTAGAAGACTATTGTTGGTGGAACGAAGGTTTTTGGTATGGGCAGAGCATAAGTATTGAATATGGGAAGTCAGGTAAGAAGGAGAGGTGGGTTTGTCAAGAATAGAGAACAACATACACTGAGCCCTCACCTCTGCGTTGTCGAACGGGTAACCACTTTAAAAGCAATCGGTGCGCGTGTTAGATAATTCATTTTAAGATTATTATAATATTAGAATATTGTTTGTTGGATAATGGCATCTGTCATATTTACAAGGCTTGGGACCAATTTGGAAGTAATTAATTTGACTAGGTATTGTTTTTACAGAAAATAACACTCTTAACTTGTAAAAACCATTTAGATGTTATTACTATAAATGTTGACGTAATATTTAATGATACTTGTAGTTTATCTTTGATTTTATATTGCTATTTTAATAAAATAAGTTGTTTTAAACTATTGACATAAAACTGTCAGTTAATGTTGATATTCTATTGAATTATATCTAAGAATACCAAATCGGCTGTAATTAAATTGCTTAATTACTTTATAATGTTTTAAAACGGTTTCACTACATAAGATTTGTTTATTATTACCTGTATTTGAGGTTATTAAGCCTTAGTATGACATCTGTGATTTATTTAAAATGGCGGTAGATGTTTGACATAAAAAGGATTGTAATGACGTTATCGAGTCGGTTGCTCGGTGGATGTTGAGTTGGTTGGTTCTAGTGCCGTTGTTGTATGGAATAGACCGACCAGGTGTCACGTAAGTTAAGTAATTTGATATTATACCGTAATTATTGCTTATTATGATTATGTTGTTGTGTAAGATACCTTATTGTCAATATTGCTAATGTGTTAAATTGAATAATGGAATATTCCTATTCTTTTCCTTGTTATTTTATAATTTTGCTTTTATTTTGAGCAATGGTCCAAGACATACAATTAACTGTTTTTGAGATAACGATAATTTATAGAAATGTAAGAAATGTGTTGATAGAATACTGTCATACTGTTTCCATGAAGTTTCTTGTCCTTCTTCTCCATGAAGACCTAGTTTTGCGAACGGACAACTAGCTTTCTGATTAAACAATGACAAGTCTAATTAAATAAATGTCTAGCCTTGTCTTTCTGTGCTTTACTTCATACGATCCTTTCCCTACAAAACATATTCAACAGAACTTACATACACAGTGATCATTCCGACTCTTAAAACTTGCTAAATTAGGTAATACTTATACATACACTTTTAGTGCTTACTGCCTCTTCTAACATGAGCATACCATGGTTATACTTACGAAGATTGAAAACGAATCGAATGCAATTATTGAGAAGGCGGTCAAGTTTATTGAGGAGATCTGCATTCAGGTCATAGTAACACACATCACCATAGTCAATTTTGGGAAAGATTAGGGACTGTACAAGCATTACCTTTATGTGTGACTAGCTGCCCGCCCCGGCTTCGTACGGGTAGCACTAAGTACTTATCTACGGCTACATACCTACCTACCCTACCTATTTACCTACCTACCTACCTTCCTACTTAGCTACCTACCTACTCTACCTACCTATCCTACCTAAATACCTACCTGCCTTCCTTACCTACACGTACCTATAAACTTGTCCGGAGAATAACGAACACAACAAAAAAATAATGATCCAATTTGGTGCAGCTGTTCACAAGTTATGGCGTGACCAAGAGAAATAGGGATTCATTTTTATATCTATATATAAATATATATACTAGCTGCCCGCCCCGGCTTCGCACGGGTAGCACTAAGTCTTTATCTACGGCGCACCAACCTACCTACTTACCCTACCTACCTACCTACAGTACTTATATCGCTATAAAAAAAAATTGGGGTTGGTGGTAGAAGCGTGAAAATTTAGGCTTACCTATATGTATTTTTTAATGCCGAATCAGAAAAAAAATAATATAAAGAAAATTGTCCAAAAAATTAAAAATTACATTTTGGGGTTGACCACCCACCCTTATCACTTCGGGCTATGTAAAATAGTTTTTGTTCTATTTAGCCTATTCTCACACCTACTGAATATACACACAACATTTCATAAGAATCGGTCAAGCCGTTTCGGAGGAGTTTTGTTACAAACACTGTGACACAAGAATTTTATACCTATATTAGTTAGAAGATAGATGGGAGAAGATTTTTTAAATTATCTCCTCTTTTGTTCTCCATTTTTACGAGTATTAATCTCATTACCACCGTGCTTCGGACTGCGTATCATCTCTATGCCGACGATTTGCAGCTTTACTGCCAGGTAAGTGTTGATAACATTTCTGATGCGATTGAGGAGCTAAACCGGAATTTAGATTAGTCAAAAACTGGTCTAATGGATTTGGGGTGGCGGTTAACCCTACCAAGTGTCAGGCTATCATAATAGGGAGCCCCCACAGCATAAGGAAACCGAATGGCTTAACTGTGCTACCTGTAGAGATGTGTCCCTCACTCATGAGGTGCCTCGTTTGAGGTACTCGTGATCGCAAATTGAAAGAGTTACTTGAATTTCAACATTGAACCAACTCACTCGTTCACTCGTCCTCACTTAAAAATTGACATTGACATTATTGACGCGAGTACTCGCGAGTGAGTATTGAGTGACCTTAGTGAGTGAATGAACCGACTTTCATAATTGTACATACATCGACGTACGACTCCTCGCCTCAAATGAGGGGTACCTCTTGAGGACTTCGCGAGGTAAAATGACGTACTCCCTCAACCTCATATAAAAATGATGAGTTACCCATCACTAGCTACCTGTAATCTTTGACAACTCAGTCATTCAGTTTGACTCCGATGTTAAGGATCTAGGCCTGCATGTCGACATTTGTCTTGACTGGCGAAGGCAGGTCACAACTGTCAGTAAAAAAGTTACCGGAACGTTGCGGTCGCTCTAACGGATAACGCCTTGAACGCCAGCAGTAAAATCACACCAACTCGATGAAGTGTCTTCAGCATGAATAGACTGCTGACGCTTCCGAAGATAAGAGAAAAACCATTCCAGTACCTCCGCAGAGACCATAAGATGGATAAAAGGATTTCATGACTGACGGTATTAAAAGCATTAGAGAAGTCAATTAACACTAAGACCGTAACTTTAGTGTCTTCCATTCCCCGCCTTATATCGTCAGTCACTTTAACAAGAGCAGAACCGGTGCTGTGCCCAGGCCTGAAACCGGATTGAAAGGGACTGATGAGGGAGTTGTGGTGAATAAAGTGGGAGAATTGTTTATGAAAATTGGCCTCGAGCACTTCAGAAAGGGAAGGATGGAAACTGGGCGAAAGTGACTAGGAATAGAGAGGCTGGGTACCTTACAAGAGCTTTAAGCCACAGGGAGGGGAAAACACCGGTGTACAGGGAGAAGTTTATAATGTGGGAGATTACCACTATTCATCTATGAATGACCCAAGCCCATGACTTATGGATACATAATGTTTACAGCGGCGCTCTGGCACCTCCACGATCTGCCTCCAACGCTCCGCGTGTTACTGCTTGCGTCGAACAAGCAGTTTGCATTATTATTGCCTACCTTAATCTGGTGGGAAATCATATCACTGACTCAGGGGCCATCTGTATTTTTAAGAGTCTCATGGAGTTCCCTTTAACATCGGACGAATTGGGGGCAATGGGGTTGCGGCACATTGACTTACAGAGACGTGTACACTAATTTGATTAAAGAACTGACTTAATAAGAAAAAAGTCTATTCGAAATTCGCGTCAGCAAGCGAGAACCCATTCGAGTGGCGAAGAGCAGCGCGCGTGGAGGCAGAACTGAGTGCGGCTGACGCGATCCTCCTAAAACCCCAAGCCATGACCGATTAGCTCATGGCACGTTCACTGATCCATTCAGTGAATGTGTCGATCAGACGAACTGCATCGGCAAATTGGCTCTGTGTGGTCTAAACCTGTGCCAGCAGCTGCCGACTATTTCTGTTTTGTGCTCGTGATTATATTTCTATCTATTGTGTTTTATTTTCTTGTTCTACTCGAGTTTGTTATCTTTTTTTTATGTACGTGTTTCTGTGACAAATAAACTTATTCTTCTTCTTTCTTTCTTTTCTTTCTTACAATAATAAAGAATTTTCGAGCGTTACATGGCTATACACTCCTGACGCACCAAAGCTGGGTGGTGGTGAAGGCGCGCACGGACCCCGGCCTGCTGCGCGTGCGCAGTACAGTTAAAACCCGTTTATAGTAAAAAAAAATAGTTTTAACTAGTGATAACGCGTTATAACTAAAAACGGGCTATAAATGTAATATATAGGTATATTTATATATTTGTAATCACGTTCTCGAAAACGGCTCTAACGATTTCGATGAAAGTTGCGATATACTATTTACGGGGACGAAAAATCGATATAGATAGATCTCCTATCTCGGAGAATTCGTTTTCTCTATTTTCACCCGAGCAGAGCTCGACTCGACTAGGTACTCTTTAAATTATGAAATAAAAGGTAACGTAATACTAAACATGACCGAACTTGAATTATTTTTATTATAATTATTTTAAAACATCTTTATAGGATCGTTGATCCACAATAACGGCTAGTACTGTGTCGTTTGTAGCGTATAAATTGAATGTGTCTTGGCATCAGATTTGGAGATGGTGCTCGGTAAGGGTGACAGCACCGTAGCTAAGGCCTGCGTCTGATATCCTCGGGGCGCAGTCTCGAAGTGCGTCTTCTTGATCTTGGCCTGCTTCAGCCGTGTCTGCCGCACCAGCTCGGGTGTGCGCGGCCGCCGCACCGGCATCGTCGACGCCAATCGTAGGTGGGCGTACAGCGGGATCTAGAACATACACACACATTGTATCAGAAAGAGACATGATACTTACACCTAATAATAGTCTATTGATATTACATATAGTCAAATGTACTAAGTATAATGTAAAGCTCCTACACACTATGCCACTTTTGCCGCGCGGCACGTATGATCCCCGGCTTTTGCGCCTTCATTTCCTTTGCGATCCTTTGTGCGGCAGAGCCGGGCGCGCCGCGGCTTGCCCGGTGGCAGGGCTACACAATTGTGTAGGAGCTTTTATACTGACTGTGGACAGCGATTTCGCGAGCATGATGCGTTCCACCCGTTCCGGTCGTGTCGGCAAAATGAAGTGTTCTCCGAGCAGCGGGTCGCCCGGCGGGACGCCGAATGTTTTGTGCTCGAGTTCATTCTCGGTGATGTCGCGCAGTCTGTCCACCACCTTCTGCCCCGGCACGTAGCGCGACACATCGCCCCCGCGCCACACCTGCACACAGCCACACATTCATAATTACGTGCTAACGAGAAATGGAAACGTTGAACCACCTTTAGGTCTATTTTTACTTGCATCGTGCTTCGCGCATGAGACTTTTCAACTATCTGCCAATTTTGGATCCGAAATGACAAATTTGTTTGCTACATGTGTGTCGAACAGCAAATCCATTTATTATTATTATTCTTTGGTCTTTGACGTTTCTCGGGACCCTGGAGTCCCGGACCTTTGGAAGGCGTACGAGGGGCCGAAGCCAACTCGCAGAGGCCCGTTTGGCGTTTTATTGAAATGAGGCACCAACCGACGATTATCCCTGTGTGAACTATGCAACTGCACCCAAGGACAACCCCCGGTTGGTGTAGGACTATTGCAGGATATGGAAACAAAGATATTAGACTATGGGTTTGGGTGGCTTAAGTTGACTGGTGACCTGGAACTATGGAAGGACTATGGCCCCTGCCTGATCAATGTTTTATATATACACGGATAAAATGGCAGGGAGTGACTTACACACTCTATAATGGGCCCCCGTAAACTGTCGCTAGCACATAGTGACGTAGCGACAAGGAGGCAACATGTCCTGAGGTGCTTGAGGAGATGAGAGGTATTCCACGGCTTTCAGAACAATCCCAGAGCCCGGAAGATGGTCAAGATCCCTACGAGCACTTACTGGAATACTTCCTTCTTCCGAGCACGTTTGCTCTTGCGAATCTCCACTCAAGCCGGCCAATTAAGGCAAAATGTGGTGGGAGCTCTGTTCCTCGTCAGTGTTCACTCCAGCCGGCCAATAAAGGCAAGCCAGAGATGAGGAACAAGATTTCTTCCGGGAGATAGGGTCCGTGGGGTCACTACTGCCCAACAGCTCGCCACATGCTGCCCTGTTATTATTATCTCCTTTATTACATTTTAAATACTTATAAATTATATTTTTAAATATTAGAATATAAAAAATTAAAACATTTAAAAATATAAAAAATTGTAGCCCACCGGTATCGGGAACAGGGTCCAAGCTACCGGCGGTCAGGGCTCCCAGAGAGAGGAACCTCCTAACAATGCGAGCCGTATCCAGAAGTACCGCTTTCTGAATCAAGCCCTTGATCCAGCTGCCCAACGATAGCCTCCTCAGGTATTGGTCGAGGCTCTTGGCTATTAGGCCATTGGCTGTCACGACTATCGGCACAATGATCGCTGAGTCCACATCCCACATGTCGACAATCTCGTGAGCCAAGTCAAGATACTTGATTTGATTATCTTTCTCAGCTTTCACGAGGTTCCCGGCATGTGGGACCGTTATGTCAATAATCATTGTGCGCCGCTCTACTCGATCCACCACCACTATGTCAGGTTTATTGGCAACAATAGTCCTGTCAGTGATGATGGATCGATCCCAGTACAATGTGATATTTCCATTTTCGAGAACTGGGTCGGGCACATACCTGTAGCACGGCACTTTTGTATTTCAGAGCAAGTTGCTGATGGATAATCCTGGCTACAAGGTTGTGTCTATGCAAGTAGTCTTCGTTAGCTAAACGAGAACAACCGGAGATAATGTGTCGGATTGATTCTTCCGGACGGTGGCATGCCCGACAGATGTCAACCGTGCCGTCTTTCACAATAAATCTACGGTGATTGTTCTTCATGATAATTTCGTCCATAATTGCACAGACAAAACCTTCGGTTTCCCCAAAGAGGTCACCAAAACGCAGCCAGGCTACGGACGCTAGAAAATCTACATCGGGTCCATGTAGGGCCCGGAAAAAGCGTCCGTGAAGCTCCTTACTCTGCCATACCTCCTTGCGATCGTTAGTGTCAAGCACTACAGGCTTGCTCCAGTTCTCTTTAGCCAAGGAGAGCGGGGTGAGGCCCTTGTCCACAACGACCACATCTCGATGCATCCCCACGTCGGCTTCTAGGAAATATTCCGTGAGACTGCATATCTCGCGATTGTGGAGGGTCTTAGCGTTTAAAAAACCTCGACCTCCACACTTTCGCGGGATATACAGTCTCATTACCGATGACCGTGGGTGGTGCATTCGATATGCAGTCAGCAGCGTACGGAGCCTCCTATCCAGAGCGTCGAGTTTGGTCTGAGTCCATTTGAGTATGCTGAAAGAGTACATCAAAACCGGCATGACCCAATCATTGAAGGAGCGCTTCATGTCAGTAACATTGATGCCCAACGCTTCCGACATACGCAAATACTTAAAGGTTTCGGATGCGGAGAGGGCTCTAAGGTTTATGGAATCCGAGAGTTCGGTACCCACGGATTCCATAATCTCCCCTCGCTTTACATGCATGACCGCACATTTGTCCACACCAAATTCCATCCTGATGGCGCTACTGTAAGTTTCAGTTACTTTCAGTAGCTCCATCAGTTGCAAATTGTTGGGGGCAAAGAGTTTAAGATCATCCATGTAGAGGAGGTGAGATATAACCTGACCACCTCTCCTCAGCCGATAACCTAGACCTGAATCCTCTAGCAGTGTGCTTAGAGGATTCAGGGCTTATTATTATTATTTATCAGATAGCATGATCCATTATGGTTAGTAACAACAGGAGCTTATAAACAATTACAATTTACAATCTGCATGATCTTTTATTTCCAGGAGTGTCTCTACAGCAATTACGACCATTTGTCACAAGATACCTATTACGTATACCTTGAAGGTAGTGAAGCTGGCGACTTTCTGAACGTCTGGTGGGAAGCGGGTGACGTCCAGGCTCCACGGCACGAAGCTGCCCAACGTCTGCAGGTACTCGCCCGAGAGGCGCCACACACGAGCGCTGTAGTCTGCACTTCCACTGCGCATACGATGATAATGTCTGTACCTATTGCATTCTTATAGCTTCGTGCAGACTAGCGCGACGAGACGCCAGTTATTGTTATACCATGAAGTTTTCTTAGAAATTGTATTGTTCGATTCGCGTCGCGCCGCCGCGGTCGGCTTATTCCACAAATCCCCCTGAAAGTGACCCTGAGGGGGAAAACTGGACTCAAAAAAAAAAGTCTTGAATTCCCCCCTGATAATCCCCCTTACGGGGGAAAACTGCAATTTGAAAAACCAACGTCCAGAAATCCCCTCTGAGATTCTTAAAATTAAGGACTGCTTCTGCTACCGGCGCTGGGCGCCGATTTGTTCGCCGGTGCTGGTTGCTAAAATATTTACCGGCGGGCGCCGGCAGATATTTTACTTAGATAACCTAGAATGCAGGAGCGAGCGAAGCGACCTTGGGAATAATTTTTAACTATTCAAACACTAATAGGAGCACCGCCAAGCCCTTCGTCGACCTACTATCTAATTACGCAACACATTTTCGATTTGCAATTGAGTCAAATTGGTTTCGTTTGACTAGAATTGCTTTCAATTTACAACTTTTGAAAGCAATTCTAGTCAAACGAAACCAATCTGACTCAATTGCAAATCGAAAATGTGTTGCGTAATTAGATAGCTAGTCAATAAAGCTACGTATGTATAATAATGTTTTTTTTTAAGTATTCGTAAACTGTTTAATTACTAGTTAACCGTGTTCTCGTTTACGAGCGATTGTTTTATATTATTTTGTCTCTTTATCTTTGTACTACATTTTTACTTTCTGAAAATTGCCATAAAAAAAAGACTGATTAATGATTATATAGTCGTGTTTTTGTTAATTACATCGTCACTATTTTTTTAAATTACTTTAAGAGCGTAGAAATCAAAACATAGTTCTGTGAAAAAAAGACTGATGATGAAGAATGAGTATGTATTATATTGTCGTTTTTTGTTAATTACATTGTACCTAATCACTCCTTTTTTATTTACTTTAAGAGTGTAGAAATTAAAATTAAAAATATGGGGGAAAAGTGGAATAATCCAAAATGATAAGGGGACTTTTTGGTTTTTTTTTACATTAGGGTCCAGTTTTCTCCCTTGAGGCAAATTCTCTCACATTACCTATTATTGATTGTTATACAATTTACACTCTGTATGTCGGTACCAACCGCTAATCCGAATAATGTAAAAGCTCGAAAAATAATTAAATGCAGAAACGCACCCTAACGGCGACAGTAGCTTATGTGCGTCGCTACGAAACTATGAACAAATGTTGCGACAGCTCCCTCTGGTACTTGATAGTCAAAATACTATGGTTTAGCCTTAGACTACCGATTTGTTTTCTGACTGACAATGTTTGCCGTCTCAAAATATGTTACCTCCAGGACGGAGGGCAGCTGCCTCCCCTGGATTTTGTATGCCTAAGTACCTACTGTTGTCAATAACAGTTACTTTAGATTCACGATAAGACTTACTTTGCAATTACAGTATATTATGCATTAATTTTAGAAAAAACCGCCTTTTTAGGTTTTATTAGCAATGCCCATAGAGGAAAGTAATTTATCGGGTAGAAATGCCTTATTTTACGGCTACAATTGAATGGTCATACAATACACTCAGACGCGTAAAAACATGGCTGTGATCAACAATGGTAAAAGACAGGTTAAATAGTCTATGTTCTGTTAGTTTTTGGTCAGTGTTATTTTGTATCTTCATCAAAATATGATTCTCGATCATAACATGTATGCATTTACAGACTTGTTTGAATTTTGAATTGAATTTCGCGGTCTACCTTTGCGGATCAACCTTAAGAAAATTCTGATTTGCCAATGCGACAGTCTCGCGACAGACACGCGACCGTCACCCAGTCAGAATTTCATGTACTACAATCTGACGTTTCGTTTATCACGCGTGGCAGGCAAACAAATGAACCGCGCTGCTAATGTGATCTCTCCATGCCCATCATTCACAATCTTCTTCCTCGTAGAACTTACGTGAAAACAAGTTTGAGTTCGTCTATGTAGGCTATGGTTGTAACAGAGCGCATGTGTGCGCGGTAGCTGTTGAGTAGCAGCGGTAGCGGCTGGTCCCGCACGCTGCGCTTGGCGCGGCCCTCGATACGGTCGCGCCACAGGAACGGGAACATCAGGCGCAGTTGCGGCATGTTTATATGAACCTTGAACATATATTTTGTTCATCGTGACGATCGTAAGTCATCATCGTAGAACTGTTCAAGTCAGTATGGAACTGAAATTTTCTCATGTGTGGGACCACATGAGACAATTACAGTTCCAATTTTAAGGTATGGATAGTACCATTCACGAAGCCGCGCTCCACTCTGCTCCGCTCTGTACTTAAGTACAGCTTACAGTAAGTACAGTAATCACGGAGTGGGGCGTGTCTTCGTGGATGGCATTATCTATATCATAATAACAAATAGGTACTAGAATGCAAGAGTGTTAACTTTTGGTGTATGTTATTCTAGACAAACCGTTGTATTTATAAGGTAGTTGCTCAGGAGCCACACTTTGATGTATCCCATAGTAGTGCCAGTGAAGAGGAACTCATTGTTGTCGTCGGTGTCGAAGGCTGACACGTAGTCACCAGCCGTGTGGATGGCCTGGAACGAGCCCTGGAAGCCACCCGCCGAGTGGTCCGACCAGCACTGCACTTGACCGTTTTCGAGCGCGAGTAGAAAGGAAGCTACAACGTTGAAAAAATCTTAGTTGTTTTTCCATAGTAACGGTCAAATCAAGAAAACATAGTTTAAGTACATTTCTGTACACTGAACTCGAGATCACCAAGAACAAAGACAAAGTAGTCTACAATCAGCGTAGATGCAGGGTGCGCCAAACGTACCTTCATTCAGATGTCACTTATCAGGGAGGCTCTTATTATACCCCCAATTTGATGTCTTACCCCAATTATTTCTCCATACTACTAAAAACGTATTCAACTGTGCTTCATCTCCCCTACATCTCGCCAATTCTTGACGAAGCCATTAAAAGCATCCCCCGTATATCTTCTACTTAGTCTGCCGTAACCATTTAACGAAGCGAAGAAGGGGGTGCTGACAAAGTATTCATTTACCGCCTTTCGGGTTAGGTACATCTCTAACTCGAAGGTTGCCAACCATACTATTAAAAGCAGTATTATACTGTTTTTCACTCTAAAATACTGTTTACAATTCAACAAAAATCTAGTAAGTATATGAATAAATTGCTTCTATATAAAAAAAAAACTGTGCTGGGACACATAGTAGAAGCGAAACTTCAACGGACAAGTGGAAAAACGAATGGCAACGGACAAGTGGAAAATCGAATGGTAACAGACAAGTGGAAAAACGAATCGCAACGGACAAGTGGAAAATCGAATGGTAACAGACAAGTGGAAAAACGAATCGCAACGGACAAGTGGAAAATCGAATGGTAACAGACAAGTGGAAAAACGAATCGCAACGGACAAGTGGAAAAACGAATCGCAATGGACAAGTGGCAAAACGAATCGCAACAAAATTTTTACTTGAAGTTTTACGGGCAGGTTTTCAAATTGAATATTAACAATCTGCCCGTAAAACTTGTCCGTTGCGCTTCGTTTTTCCACTTGTCCGTTGAAGTTTCACTTCTGTTATGTGTCCCAGCACACATTTTTTTTTTAAAGTGAAACTTCTCGTGAAGTGAGACGGGAGTATTAGGATTTTTCTGTCACGAAAAAGCGTTACGGCCGCGTGGAGGGGGTAGACGATATATCGCGTGGTGAGAGACGGCAGCGGCGGAGGGAGAGAATAGATTGGAATCTCAAGTTTTTATATCATATTTTGTTTACCATATGCCGATTGTATCTTTCATTGATTATAAGGGAGTGGTATAGTCCATGCTAGTAAAAAAACCCATGAGAACAAAGGAAATCTGGAAGACAATATCAAAGAAAACGAACTAAGTACTACAGTACTACGGGTAAAAGAAAGAAAGAAAAATATTATATTTGGAACATGCACAGGAAATACAAACAGTAAAAAATGCAACCTAATGATACTGACCCACTTGCATATGCTGCGGCCGCGTGTGCAGGAAGATGCAGGCGTGCACGGAGAGGTGGCGCATGTTCTGTGCGCGCACAGGCATAGAGACAGCGGACACGCGTCGTGCCGTCGCCTTCTTGATGGCTGCTGACGGGTCCACGTTATCACGAGCAGTGCTTTTACTGAACAAGACAAGATTTCAATATTATGAAGAGCTGTCAGAGCTATATGTATAGGTAAGTCTTTTATATCTGCGTCAGTTTACAAATTCTTTAGGAAAATTGGTAATACTATTCTTCTTTATTAGATTTCCGCACGTTCGTATTCGTGAAATTAAACCAGGGAACTATGACACTCATTACTAGTAACTTTGTCCACGATAATGCAGCAGTGTAAAGTCAGAGAAATGTAGGTATTGTTGAGCAGATTGACACTAAGACCTACTGTGACTTAGCTGTATTCAATCTATTACGACTGCTAAAGAATGGCAGTTGTGATTTAAATATGCGGATAATTTAAAGTCAGTCAACCAAGATCGTCAATTCACCAAAAATCCATTTCGCTGACCATACAAATCATTGATCTACTACGCACCCGGGCCTGCGGATGGGGACGGCGAGCTTTTTTTTTCCTTTTTGTTCCGATTTGTCGACAACTGTCGTCAGCTTGGTAACCTCTCGCCTGTTGAAGTGCATCTTGAGGCGCAGTGTAGGCTCCGTGCACGAGAAGCGCCTGGATGTAGCTTACATTAGGTATTACGTACATGCAATCATAAAACTTCATCATACTTTTGTGAATTCGTTTGTTTATAAAAAGATATCACATGCCAGGGAATCTTTTCGCACAATACGGCTTTCGCATAAGAATCTTGACCGCATCCGTCTATTCGCGGGAATGGTAAATTGACCCGACTGCAACCGACTTTCTGTACCAATGTGTTGAGTTGCTCACCTGTAAGGCTGACCGGTTTCCAGCTTCCACAGCACAAGTTCTGAGTTGTAGCTGGTAGTGGCCAGCGTGAGGGGTGGCCGCATGGCGGCTGCCAGCACGTCGTCCGTGTGACGAGTCTCCCAGCTCTTGCCGGTCGTCGACATGCCGGTGTCCTCGAACTCCAACACGTGGCGGTTCCAACCTATCGCTAGTATTCTAAACCATTGAGGTTGAGTTTCAGGAATTAAAAATAACTAAATCAAAGTAACAGTGCAGAAAAAATAAGTAGATTGATAACGTTTACGTAATGATTGGCAACAAAACAACTTACATTAAAAATTCCAAGTCATAATGTTGAATAATAAATTGTTCAACGACACACTCTTAGACCTTCGAGTGTTTGTTGAGAAGCAGAACTCAACAGCTCACCTGCCCTCCACCCAGAAGCAACCGGTGACTTCGCACATGTGCTCGATGGACATCTTTCGTATGCACACACCGGTATTGAAGTTCCATATCTAGGCAACAGACAAAAAGTGACGCCATTCATTTAAAAAGATTTTATTTATCCCTCTTACATAGAACATCAACCATTAGGCAGGAACAGGGTTTTTGAAGTGAAAACTTACTTATAACTTATAGATTCGAGTCACATAGCAGTAAGTGTGAAGGTCGCGAGTGCGTGCTCCTGAGAATTTTATTGAAAACTGAGTGTTTTTGTGTGTTGAGAAATGTTTATAATATTATTGCTCGAACTGCCAATAGATGTGAAAACCAGACTAATGTTAATAAATTTCTTTTAAATTATAATTAACTATAATTAATTTATAAATTAAAAAAAAACAGTTATTTCAAAATTTTAAGTTTCCACTTCTGTCGGCAGTCCATCTTTTATTTTTTGTTGATACTGCCGAGTCTACGACTGCGCACTAAAACGCAATCGCAGACTCGCAGTATAGTATTTATTTATATCCATCGAAATGTTACGTTTGTGGGTACACAAATTAACCGAATGAAAACTCAGGGAACTTGAATACTACTGTAGCATTTTAACATTTAAATCACAACTGCCATTATTTGTTACAGTCGTATGAAATGGCTATAACGTAGTTAGTAACGCTGCGTAGTTTGTTAACTTCTCAATAAAAGTGGAAGAAATTATTATGTTATGAACCACTGAATAACCTTCCTATGTACAAGTGGATTGGTAACTGTGGTACTTTTCTAGCGCGATAAGCAGCACGCATTTTGTGTAGGTAGCAGTTTATTAAAGGGCAGCTTCTTTAAAATGTAAGTCTCGTCTTCAAATATATTTAGTTGTCTAATGAATTAATAGGTCAGCGACGAACTTTTAGCGTCTAATAAATTGTTTTCAAGCGACCATATATTGTAAAACAACTTACTGTTATTATGACGCAGCATGGTGATAATTCTTAAGCAACGAAATTTGTGATATGTCTACGCATTGCCAGCTTCTAATAAGTATATCAACTGCATCTATAAAATAATATCAACGAACTCTAATTTCTTATAGTCACCTTTATTTTTATACGTTAACATAAGTAATTGATGAGTGAATCTACTATATTTGAACATAAAATTACCTTATTATTGTCATCAAATAATGGTAAATGAAAGCTCTAATTTCATGTATTCACCTATCTATTTATAATGCTACCATAAGTAATTCATGACTTGACTATTATACCTACCCAATTGAACATACAAAAAATATTGTCATCAAAAACAAATGCGACGTAATGCACCTTGCGCTAATTAGCCTGCCTGGCTGCGAGCAACTCGGAAGTAGCGCTCGCCGGCCGCTGCCGCGGCACCGCTCGCTACGCTCGCTCGGCTCACGCGCGGTTGACACAGTTCTAACCTAACCTAACCCATTTCATATTCCATTATCTGTTCCATTTCACCCAGTTCACTTTTTTTTTTTTACTATTTATGTTTAAAACTCATGTCAAGCGTAAGTGATGTAGTATAGTTTGGAACCAGGGCGCGCGCGTCCACGTTACAAACTAAACACGAGCAGTACGCAAAATTCGTGATTACATTGTAATCACAGATTTAAAAATAGCTTTACAATGTATACACGAGCAGTTTCCTATGGCTGCGTTCTGGCCTTGTTATAGATTGGAAATACGCGGTCGCGCCCCTCTCATTCTCAACGAGCATCAGGTACAGTCCCGCGCTTGTGTTGCTAATTTTCACGAAAAACGAATAGAATTTATTAATTTACTTGTTGAATAAAAAACTTTGATTGCTAATTTTGAGGCTGGAATTTGATTTTATTAGCAGACAGATGTTGAATCTTTAAAATATATAAAGTAGCTCACTTACAACATTAGTCGCTGAGTTATCAAGTCAGAAGTAAATATATTTATCGGTAGCTCTGAGTCATATTAATTTACGTTCGTAAATTGACGCTGGTTTTTTTATATTCTGTTGGAATAGTAAAGATGGTGAATGAATATAATTGAAGCTGTTCTATTAACTCGTAGCCTACATATAAAAAAAGACGTTAGGTTGCAGGTGCTAAAGAAAACTTTTGTTGTTGCACTTATAATTTCCCTTTATTAAATAATAACGTAAATTATGCAATACTGCTATCAAACCTTAAGCTCGCCGCTCCTGGCGCCGGTGAGCAGCAGCAGGTAGCCGGGGTCGAAGCACGCGGCAGTGATCTCCACCGGGATCACCTCCCCGTGCAGCACGCGCACGTGCGCCTCCCGGATCAGAACATTGCGTTTACCTGCACAGGCACACTTATTTGTGTTGAACACTACGATTTCAGAAGAACGGAAAGCATTCCGTTCTTCTGCAGAATCAAAATAAAATTAAAAATATACCATCCAAAAGGTAGAGCACTTAATGATCAGCCGTTCGATTCTGTAAAAATATCACCGTGAAACTTAGGTGAAGTGAGCGTGAAGTGAGCTGTCAATAGTGTTAATCCCTAGCATCCTGCCGGTCGATTCTGTAGCAGTGACAGCTCACTTCACGCTCACTTCACCTAAGTTTCACGTTAATATTTTTACAGAATCGACCGACAGATCAACTTCCACATTTCAAAGACTTGCCAGTTACTGGATCCCAGTTGATGATAAAGCTGTCCATGCCACATGTAACGACCACCTTGAACAGTGGATTGAAGAGGACCTTGCACACAGTTCGCGAGTGTGTGAAGCCGTCAGTGTGGAGCGGGTTTAGCTGCTCGTCCAGCATCACGATGGCTATCTTGACGCTTGCGAGGATGAACTGGCGCGTGGCTTGGTTGTAAACGGCAGAAATTAGCGATCGCTCGCTTTGCTCGCCAAGTTCTGCCGGAATGTCGATGTAGGACTACCGAAGTTCATGAAAGAGATTATGGTGGAGTTATACGTGAAAAAGTCAAAGGTAGGAAAAATGACATGCAAGAAAATTGTTTTGTGTAATAAAGGAATTATGATCATGTCTACATAATGATTGTCTGGACAGACGCAGCAAGTATCGCCTCGCTGGCTGCTAGGTTGTATGAACATAGCCCGACTTACGTCAAGATTATAATTGTAAGTAATGTAAAAGTCCCTGATCTTACCTGAATGCATACCTGACTTTGCACATCCCACACTTTGATAGTTCTATCTCTAGAGAACGAGTAGATGGTCTGCCCGTTATTCTGTAGCACGATGCAGATGATACCGGTATGGTGCCCGATGAAGGTCACGTTGGCCTTGGTTGGCACAAACGGGTTCCACACTCGGACCACGCAGTCGGGTCCCCCCGTCACCAGTACGTGAGACTCCTCATTGAACTCAAAACATTGTATACCCTGAAAAAAGTGTTGTTACGTAACAGCATACTCAGCCTATTAATAATGTTCCCACTGCTGAAAATGGCCTGTAATCCACCACATTCCAGCGATAAGTAACCTGACGAAAGAATTGAATGGGAAGAATGAAAAAAGGCAATATTGAAGAGACAGTGTGCACAAAACCTCACTTTTTCAACTCGGAACATGTTACGTGAATGTGTCTCGGAGCCGCGTATGTCGCACATGAGCAGAGAGTCGAGGCAGGTGGCGCAGGACACCACGCAGTGCAGCGACTCGTAGTATGACACCTGCCGCACCCACTCCCTGTGGATGCGAAGCAGCTCTACCAAGTGCATCTCTGGAAGCATGTGTGGCTGGAAACAGAATAACTGCATAATAAAAAAAACAGAGTATTTAATAATACATAATAGAAGCAATGATTTTGTTAATATCCGTTTCAAGACCTGCGCTCTGAAACGCGATTAAGAAGACGTAAAAAAGAAAGCTTCACCATGATGACGTGGAATAAAATTTGAAAACAGAAAATATTGTAATAATCATGATCACCCGTCTCTGTAAATCTACATGCCGTAGCGTTCTCAAAGTACGACCAGCCTCGTTGTGGAAGGGCCCGCGCAGCACCGGAGAGAACAGCAGCACCCGCACGTTCCCCCCCACGTCGCCACAGATCAGCTTGCACTTTTCCTCAATATCCATGCTGAAGTGATAGTGCATCTTACAGATCTGGGAAATCAGGAGTAGAATTGCACACACTAATAGCAAAACAATAACTTCACGGTGATGGCTTGCCTGGTATTGCATTATTATCTAGTTATTGTATAATTTGAACTTTCTGGCAAAGCTATATTAGACTACACTACAACGACTACGACTATATTAGATTTAGTTTAACAAACGTAATCTCTTGCCATGTACTCCCAGCTGGTGATGACGATCTTCAAGGTGAAGGTCTTGGCAGTACAGTCGTAGAAGCGCAAATCCCGCTCTGTGGAACTGGTGACAATGATGTTCACGTCCGGCATGCATACCATGTCCGTCACCCACGTGGTGCAGACCTTGAGGTGGGCTGTGAAAGGGTTATCAAGTCACAATATGCGATAGAACGCGTATCGCAATTTGGACTGTCTCTAGAAATTGCTACTAACGGCTGGAGGAGTAAGCAGTCCTCAACAGCTTCATGTCAAGCGACCACCAGTTGATCATGCCGTCGCGGCTCGCCGTTATGTATGTGCCTTGCATTAGGTCCGTGCTACGATCCTGTGTCAGATGATTAGTAAGTAGGTCACATTATTATTAAATAACCTTCTGTCGATCCAACCATTCTACTTGCTAGTGGCGGTGTCGATAAAAAATACTCTCCATCAGGTTTCCCTTCTTGAGTGCCCGCTGTTCTATTCCCGCCGACCAGGTAACTTATACCATCTGGAATATAGCAAACATGTCGAACGGCAAGCCCCCGGGCTGGACCTAAATGTGTAACTACGTTGGGGCTTAGGTGCCGTCGAGATAGACCTCTACTTATGTATCATGAACTTATAATTAATAGTAGAACAGTTTTGAAATCATGATGAGATGAAAAACAAGCTTCTGATCGCTCAGACAGACTGTTCTAAACATTTAAATGTTCGCATGATTTGAAAAGTTAAGAACCTTTTCGACATCTGGACAAAAGCATATCCTAGATATAGAATGCCTGTGTCCCGAACTCATCATGACGGGCAGGCCCAGGATAGGCAGCTGCAGCGACTCCCGCTGGTTCTCTGCGTCGTTGCTGAAGTAGCCCAGGATCAGGTGGGACACCAGCTCCTCCCAGTCGATCTCGCCCGAGCGGCTTGTGTTCATCTAATGATCGTAACAGGTTCTTGTTTTTACGCACAATGAAGGATTCCGTAGTTGGAATGAATTTATCCCAAGAACAAACTTAACATTGTAGTGGAAAAACATGTTCTCCCATACGAAATGTATGGGAGATCATGTTTTTCAAACCGCAAATTTAAGTTGGTTGATTATTTCTCGTTAACCTGTACAGCCTACTTAGCTCTCATAGTTTTCCTTTTAATTTCGTTATAGTATATAGGTACTACTGCTGTGAACTTTTTCACAAGTCCAAGTACAACCATTTAGCTAGAAGAGAGGGGGACACTTGATTTTAACAAAAAAAATCAGTTAAAAGCTTAATATTTCGCAAACGGATCCAAAAATGGTTTTAACAAACTCACAATATTTCACAAGAATTCTTGAAAGACCTTTCTAACGATACCCCACAATATGGGGTAGATGAGGGAAAAAAATCCCCACTTTACGTGTAGGGGAGGTACCCTAAAAAAAATATTTTTCTTGATTTTATTTTACCACTTCGTCGGCATGATTAATATGTATGCATATGCCAAATTACAGCTTTCTAGTACTAACCGTCTCTGAGCTAAGCCGCGGACAGACAGACGGACAGACAGACAGACAGACGGACATAGCGAAACTATAAGGGTTCCTTGTTTTCTACGGAACCCTAAAAACCTACATTTAAAATAAGCGCTCCGCGAGGGCTCCCAGCATCCCATATGCGCAGGGTCGGACTGGGCTGGAAGGGCCCGGGTGGCTGACCACAAGCCCGGGGCGCGAGACTAGATGACGGTAGATGGGATACTATCGGAAGATATTGAGATAAACAAAATATAAAATGTAATTATCAACGATGTAATAAATTATTAGGTACGGACAATAAGCACATCAGGTTAAAACCAGTATAAAAGGACCTCCCTTAATAGGCGAGTTTCATATAACTTGATTATTCTATTTCATTTCTCTCTAATTGTATGAACGAACTATCTGATCTAGTTTTATATTTAGTATTTAGGTCGCAAGAGGTGAGACCCAGCCTGCGCGGGCCTCCTATCCTACGGTTGCTGCGGCAACCGTAGGATAGGAGGCCCGCGCCGAGCCAGGCCCGTGGGGGGCCCGCGCAGGCTGGGGCCCGGCTGGCAAATGCCACCTCGACTATATGGCCAGTCCGACGCTGCATATGCGACTAGGTGCACCCTCCAGGAGGGCTCCTGGCATTGAACATGTTAAGCTACCACAATTTGGTACGGTAACGGTTGGTGTTTTTTTGTGGCGAAATGTGGGTGTACTATAGGTACACCTCTGTCTAACCCTTAGACAGAGGAAAACCGGTGTGATGTTAGAATAATAACATGTTATTTTGTTTAGTCAGCAACCTATTTGCGTACACAGCGTGGTGCTTTATTGATGACACTAATTTAACACAGTTATACTGTAGCGGCATCTACATCACTACATGCGAACTACGCATCAAAGACCTGACGTCACACAACAGCCTGACGTCACACAAATCCTGCATCGCGCAATTAGAGTTTACCGCGCGATAAACATATATACAAGCTTCCCGACTTCAACCTCTGGGCAGTTGCCCGCCAGACACGACACCCGTCTGGTCGGAGGATCCTCCCTTTTCTATGGGGGGGTGAGTGAACTTTACACCCTGTTCCTCATACTCCTAAAATATTATTATTGGATTAGCGTTTTTTATGAAGATATTTTTATATCATTAACCGATATTTTTATTAATTTATTTTATAAAATAGCATCTTGGAGCAACCTGTACATAAAAACTGTAGTGCAGAGGTCATTACTGGGGTCACGGATCATAACATCGCATCAATGAAAATAAATCAAATAACGTGCAAAGAGAATAGAGAAGGCGAATTGAAAAGGAGAGCCCTATGACGACGAGCGCTTGAAAATTAACGAATTATTTTTTCTTCTTATATTTTTAATGACTGGCCACTAGCCCTACCCGTGTGTTAAATTAATGTCTCCATTGCTTCATGTTCGAAAAATCTGTTTGCTTAACGACGTAAATAAATAACGCTTTAAACGTTGTTGAACTGTCAAAATGAAGCCAGTGCTACTAGTGTGTGTTACTCAATTACCCCGCAACACAGTGTGTAGTTTCGGCCCGGCTGCGGCCACGCGAACTTCATGTGTATAATTGATAGCTGTTAAATTTTAGAGATTTGACAAAGGCACCGAAGCTTTTTTTATAAGTATTTACTGAGTTATTGTGATTTTATAGAAAAACCCAAAGAAACCATGAAAATGCAATGTCTTTTTTCAGATATATTATATGCAAATAAATAAAATATGTTCTCATAAAAGAAAATTCGTAATTCGTAGCCTTGAAAAAAAAAACTACATAAAAACATAGTAAATTAAGACACAATTAAGGTTTTTACCAAAAATGAATACTTACTATTTTTTTGTGGGGCAGTGTAATGGTCGTATTTTATTTTTTAATGGAAAATATTTACACATAATCATAAAGTTGTAAGAAAATATCAGCTACTACAAATTAAGGGGTGACGATATATACATTTTTTTTTTTTTGAGATAGGGTTGATGACGATAACGAAGATAACAACATCGTAATACCATCAGAAGAAATGTTGATACATTGTGATGATTGATGACGACATCGATAGTTTCTAATTTACATATAATTTATTTTTATGGTTATATTTGGACAACCCAATTTCCATAGAAATTTCTAAAATACTTAGAAACGCTATATCTCTCTACCCCTTCTATTGTCGTGTGTAATTTTTTAGGACATAATTAACAACTATTTTGTTCATATTCATAATGAAGAATAAAATGCGACCGATACAGGATTAAATAAAAAATCAATAAAAAGGGAAAATAAGAAAATCTTAAATATGGCTTATAATATTACAGCTACAGTGCCTATTTCTTTAATATGAATACATAATGCAATTTTACGTTATTTCAAATATTAACAAAAACAGTAGCAATTATATTTAAGGAGTAAAAAAATAATTAAGTTTTCCTTAAGGTCATTGACCTTTCACAAAAAAAAATCTCTAAAAGTATACAGAAATTAACCATACGAATTTTTATCAGTTGTTTGCCATATCAAGCTCATAAACTAAGCGTGGCCGCAGCCGGGCCGAAAATACACACTGTGCGCAGATAACTTCACTGTTAAGCAGACTGACTTACGACATCAGTACCCTAATTACGTAATACACGATCAATCAGAATCTGAATCGTTTTGAAACAGATTGCTAATCCATTGCTTCATAAGTTCGAAAAACAAAGCTGCTCAACAATGTAAATAACGCAATGAATGTTGTTAAATTGTCAAAATGAAACAGATTATTCGTAATCGTTTTCAAAAATGTGTTGCGGAATTAGATAGCGGATCCGTGTTCAGCCATTTCTTACGACTGATAAGTGATAAAGAATGGAAGTTGAAGTGTGTGTTCATTTTAGTACTTCTTAGGTTGATAGTCAATTTGCTCATCCATCGAATTCCCTGAAGTTTATCAGAACAGCTATAAAATATATTTTTCATCGACGTTGAGCTTGGGGTTTTCAATTTGTATTACCTTCAGAAACATTATTTTAAATTCATCATCATCGTACTCCACATGCAACAAGGTCTTCAGTAAGTCCCTGAACTCGTTCGGCAATATTTTGTTATTGGCTGCTTGCTGGAAGGCTTCCTTCATCTTCAGCATGTCCTCAATGCTGCAGCGGCCGTGCAGGGCCTCGTTGCGCCATCCTGCTGCCTTACTCAACGCAGTAGCGCTTCCTTCCGACTTCGAACATAAAGATAACACAGACCTCATTTCTCTTTCACTAGCCATGGCTTTTTTTTAAATAAATTAATATTAAATGACACAGAATTATTTTATCAAAGTATAATATAAATTACTATAGACCTTGAATAAGATTATTGCAAGACAATAGTAGTGTCAAAGTTAATCTCGTTGGTAATGATTCGGCGGTATAGCAATACATTTCGAGAATGATTCCCTTTGCGGAGTGGGTTCAAGTTCAAGTTATTTATTTTATAACAAAAATACATTTGCGTCGTAATATTTGCACAGTAGGTAAGAAGCAACACAAACAATTATAATACAAGTAATCTCGTCCCTCACCTAAAAATACTAACTTTACAAACATTAATATTCTTATTGATACAGAACAAAGTCCCTAGCAAAATGCTACAAAAATACATTTAATGTCAAATTATTAACATTAACATCATCACATGCATGTATAACAAAGTCAAAAATCAGTGGGTACCTACACATAATTAATTTAAGTTTAATTCCATACTATTTTTAAGATTTTTGTTATTACAAAATTCGTCAATGCTGTAACAGGCTTTATTTATTAACAAAGCCTTGAGTTTGTTTTTAAACATGTTCACATTCTGAATATTCTTTAATTCAACTGGTAATTTGTTAAACAGATTGACAGACTGAACGCGTGACGAGTGTTTGACAACATAGTAGGAAGATCTTTTCTGCGAGTATCTACTCTCTTTTTTCTTTCATCGTCTGTTTCAAACTCGTTTAGGTTTTTGTTTAAATAAGTAACGAGAACCAACATATAAAGACGTACTACGATGGTACCGTTAAAAATCTAATAATAATTAAAAAACGTTTAATAAAATACTCCTTAATTCAGACAGAATCATGTCGATTCTGTCTGAATTAAACTAAGCATGGTTCTTAATGCTCCCTTTTGTATAGTAAAGGCTGCCTTAATATTATATTTACAGTTGTTTCCCCAAAATTCAATGCTATAATATAGCATTGAATTTTGGGGAAACAGTTGAAGTTGAATCTAAACTTAGATATTATCTAAGTTTAGATTCGACTAAAGCAAAATAGACGGTACGAGGTTGGGCAATAGACAAAATATCCCTCAGGGATCTGATAGCTTCCTGCTGGGGTTGCGGGTTTGTCCGAAAGTGATATCGCGGCCCCAGTATACAGACAACGGAAGGGACACGGGTGGGTTTTAGTCAGTAAAAGTCTGACACACCCTCCCGCTCCGCCCAGAGCGGGAGAAGTTATTTGATAATTTCCCACCCTCAAAAAAAAAGGGATCTAATGCTTAACAAGCACTACCTACTTATTATATTCGTAATTGAATCTTGTTCTGGCTTCCAATTAAGCAAAGAATCAATTCTACATAAGTTATTCGTTAAAATTCAGCTCTTTTGAAGATAAAAATTAAACTTTGTTAAGGCTGCATTTCCACTGAAGCGGAGACGACCGGACAATGCAAGCATAGAGCAACTAAATCATTGAATTTAGTTTCCGGTTGCAGTAGAACATTGTTAGTGAAGAGGAGGGCAGTTAACTGTTGGGGGCTGTGTGGATAGTGGCAGCCTAAATAAAAGACACAAAATCACTGAATGCATTTTATTCCGTCGTTGCACATTTGCACATGTACATGAGTCTACAAAAAACAAACCTTAATGCTTGCTGAATAAATTATAAATAAAAACATAGCACAATAGCAGTGAATCATGTCCAGTCATTATCAATAATAACAGTGAGTACATCTCTCTTCATGAGGTGCTCGGCTCGTGCTGGGCCGGCGCGAAGTCGGGCTGCATGCCCTCGGGAGGCAGCGTCAGCTGGCGGTCCGAGTCTACCCTCTTCTTGGGCAGGGCGCGCTTTAGCCGCGTCTGGCGCACTAGCTCGGGCGTGGGCGGCCGCCGCACGGGCACCGTCGACGCCATCCGCAGGTGGGTGTACAGCGGGATCTATAACACGCGCGACAACCATTATTTTCGGTCGGCATTCGTCAAGAGTAGAATTTCGGTGATCATCGTATTATATTGCGATATTGTATAAGAAATGTGTTATATTTTTGCCTACAGCTATTGAACTCTTATAAAATCAAATTCCGCTTTAATGGAATCGCTACATGAAACGTTATGGATTTACGATATGAGAATAAGGGCTGACTCACTGTGGCCATCGAGTCGTCGAGCATGATGGGCTCCTGCCGCTCGGGCCGCGCCGGCAGAGTAAAGTACCGCCCGAGCAGCGGCTCATCGGGCGGCTCTCCGAAGGTCTTACTCTGGAGCTCTTTCTCGGTGATGTCGCGAAGCTTGTCCACGACCTTCTGCCCCGGCACGTAGCGTGACACTTCGCCACCGCGCCACACCTGCACACATTCAACAGTCTGGTAACAATCGTCAGCTTGTCATCCAACTATGATTATGAGCGGTACGTACAAAACAACTGCATCTTATTTATGATCTTTTTTGTTTATCTGAGCGTGGGCTATATTCACCTTAAACGTAGTGAAGCTGGCGATTTTCTTGACGTCAGGTGGGAAACGGGTGACCTCTAGTGTCCAGGGCAGGAAACTGCCTAGTGTCTGCAGGTACTCGCCCGAGAGACGCCACACGCGGACGCTGTAGTCCGAACTGCCACTGAACGAATACAATACCAAATAAATACATTGTTTATTTTTGTGTGCGTTTTGCTATGCTTAATTGTAAAGTTAAAAGCATTCAAAATAATGAAGGACTGCCAAAGGCCGACAGTTGAAATATTTCTGGATTAGATATCTAACTCCTGCGGGGCGACATGGCTTGAGTCACACATTTTATCACAGTTTGGGCGATAAAACCGTCGAAACTGTGATAAAAAGTGTGTGTCTTAAATGCTTACACGGGTTAACCATGTGACATAATCTAGAGACACGACATGTCTTTCTTGTTGCCACTTCAAAGTGTGACAGAGTAAACGGGTTTTTGGAACAAAGTTAACCCTTATTAAAACGCTGGGAGCTATACTTTCCACATCTCAGATTGAAGTAAATCGTGTTTTATTTTTTTATGCTTAAACCTAATGCAATGTAATATTTATCTGGTTAAACCACGCTGTGATCGGTGCATTTCATTCATTCATTCATTCATTCACGCAATCTTAACGTTTCAGAGAACCTTTTTTGATGGCAACACTTTTCAGAGAATTATTACATATCATGGTAAATACACGTCAGTCAGTTGACGTGATTTTGCCACCGAAAACGACCGTTACTTTTTAGTTTTTTGTGTAGGGTCACATGTCCAACAATTAACCACTCGTACGCAGTTAGCCATGCCTATATTTGATAAATACGACGTTGCTAATTCGTTCTATCAAGCGACATAGACTGCAAAGCGGGTACCCGCCCCGCTCCCCAGTTGGTGGCGAGCTCGCGCTCACGATCCGACGGTCGAGTGATTGATTGTGTGAAAACACGTGGCAAAACTTAAAAAAAAAATGTAAGTACTTTTTCGTTTTATATGTTTTTGATCAATATTACAAGAATCTTAATATGTTGTATCTTTATGTATAATTAACGAGTTTCTTTAGACATATGTATTGTGAGTGTAGTGTTCGTAATTGAAAAGTTACACTAGCTGAATTCTTGCGGGAGGTGGGTGGTCTACAATTAATCAAATCACTTTGTCCAACAGTTATCCATGATTAACTGTGTACCTGGTTGTATGCCTGGTTAATTGTGTACCAATGCTGGATTAAATTGAAATATTTAAGGATTGCTTTTATTGTTATCATTATTATTTGTATTTCAGATGGAGCGAGCTAAAACGACAGCTAGAAAAAAGGGAGGATAGACTATGAGGAAGGCAATTGACCTGGTCAATGCTAGAATGAGTATAAGAAAAGCAATTAAGGAGTGTCAGTTTAAATTTCCGACTGTAAGATTACATCGTATGTGGAGAAAAGCAAAGCAAATGCAGGAGGAACATTACGGTTAACACCGAACTACGAAGTTAATAAGATTTTCACAACAGACAATATACTCGTAGTTCGTTACTACATGTATGTATAGTACCTACTTATGTTAAAAATTAATGCCCCTCATTATAATTTATATTATGCTGCACGATAATTGTTATGTTTGTAAAATAGGTACATAGGTACTAGGTACCTTTCCACCTACTACTTTAATGTTTTATAATTATTTTGCGTTTTAGTTATTATTAAAAAAGCTACTATCTTATTTGCATAAGAAATATAAGTACAAATTAAAGGTTGTGTTTTGGTATGTTCTGTTTTTCTTGATTTTTCTGTAAGAACCGTAAGAAAAACAAATATTTTGTTATATTTGACGTAAGTTTACTTTATTATTAAATAAAAAGACTGATTTCTAACAACTGGAGTTATTATTTTTGAAAAAGTTAAGGTTTTTATACTCAATGGTTAAATGTATACACTATGGTTAACTGTAGCACCACCCCCTGGTTAATAGTGTACCATGGGGTGGACACAGTTAGCCAAATCCCATTTTATAAAAAAAAAATCGTTTCTTTAAAATTTATTAGTAAATCAAACGTTGTTTAAATACAAATATGTAGACAAATTCATAATTGCAGATAAAAATAAACTATGAACAAAAATTACGCGCTATGGTGTTTAGAAATTTAGGTGGTTAACTGTTGAACAGGTCACCCTAGTGCTGAAAAAAAATTAGGTAAGCAGATTTGAATTTTAGCTATGTAAACTAGACTATATTACGGTTTCGTGAAACGTAAAATATGCCCAGAATCTTTCGTTTATACCTTGCTAAAGTCGATTGAAATTGAGTCTCTAAGTGGGAAGATATCATCCCAGTATTCGTCACTGCACACTACGTTCGGAAATTCTATATATAAAATCCGTGTGTCTAAAAAAAACTTGGTATATCCAACTTATTAGTTATTATTCGTTATTTCATGATCAGATAATTAGACAACTAGTTTCAATACATTAGAATTTATTGTTTTTATTTTGTTTTAGAAAAATGCCACCTAAAAAACTAACTGAAAAGTTGATAGAAAACATTTTAGAAGAGGATGATTGGTCCGATAATGATTCCGATGATGATTTATAATTTCAAACAATATGAATAAAAAACTTCTATTATAATAATTAATTTTATTGATTACCCGAGTGCCGAAAAGTACTCACCAATACAAGTAACTTGCTACTACAAATTCATATCTAGCTAGAGCTACTCAACTAAAAATGTATGGTGAAGTCATTCATTTTTCAATTTCCGAGTTCTTCCCTTAGTAAAAGAAACTTGCATTGATGAGTACTTTTACCTCCTTTATTAAAAACACGATCTATGTAATTTATTACGTTAAAATTTAATTCACAAGTGGAGCCAGGGCAACTAGTTAGTGTTGTAAAATATTGATGTCATACTGGACACTGGGAGCATAGGTAGTTCATAGTTCCCACCTTTCCAACTTTTTTACAAGAGAGAACAGACAACGGGATATATACTTCCCATCAAAAAAAGGGTACTTCCCCCACTAACCCCTCTGTGTGTATTTTTTAAATCTACGACCCAAAATTACCCAGGAACGTACCTATTTTACTTTTTTGTTAACTCCTCATCACAGGCTCGCGTTTGAATAAAGGTAACGCGGCTTCGTACTTGCGTCTGTCTTCTTCTAATTCGAAAGAGAGAGAAAGTGTAAATTTGATCAAAACGAAAATCCAAGATGGCGGCTGCGACAATTTTGTTTTTGTTTTAATCATACGTGAGAAGGAACTTCGTTATTTATTCAATAAGTAACTACACCAACAGCTTAAATAATGCATATACCTAACAGTGGTTTATTTGCCTGCTTTGGGCCTCTTGCCTTCGGGCAACAACATCATCATTTCAGCCAAAAGACGTCCACTGCTGAACGGCCTATGTCCAGCAGCGTGGACGTCCCCCAAGCGCCGCCACTTCGACCGATTCTGTGCATCCAGCGGATTCCTGCGGCCTTCACAAGGTCATCGGCCCATCTTGTGGGAGGCCTTCCAACACTTCGTTTTCCGGTACACGGTCGCCACTCCAGAACTTTAGCTTTAGCACCTTCGAAAACTATGAAAACGACACCCATGACGAAATGTTTTAAAATGTTCGCAGCCACAATCTTGGATTTTCATTTTGACCTAATTCGCACTTTCTCTCTCGCTCTCTCTTTCGATAGGGAATAATTAGCAGCAAAATCTTATTTTTTTTCATTTTTTCAATTTCGTCACCACCTCCTAACGAACGTGATATATTTTTCTTAGTCATCCGTCAAAATGTGAGATTTTTGACAAAATGGATGCGCCCGTAGTAGCAAATAAGGCATAACCCGATTTAAACTTCAAGAAGATAAATCACATTATCAGCAACAAATGCCTCTAGATTTATGTCACATGGTTGACCATTCATTGAAGACAAATTTGTAAGACATGAAAAAAAAAAAAAACTTGTCACAAACGTCTTGGGTAGGCTTGTGCTAGCCTCGCTGCACGCTTAGTATGACCACATTAGAAACGGGTTTTGTCAACAGAAGAATAGACAAAATTACAGATAAATCAATCAAAATCTGTAATTTTGTCTATTCTTCCGTGGACAAAATCCGTAGAAAACCCGTTTTTATCGTTATCATGCTACGCGTGCTGGTAAGGCTTACGTGAAGACGAGTCTGTGTTCGTCGATATACGATATGGTACTGATACAGCGCATGTGTGCGCGGTAGCTGTTGAGTAGCAGCGGCAGCGGCTGGTCCCGCACGCTGCGCTTGGCGCGGCCCTCGATACGGTCGCGCCACAGGAACGGGAACATCAGCCGCAGTCGCGGCATGTTTATATGAACCTTGAACATATATTTTGTTCATCGTGACGATCGTAAGTCATCATCATAGAACTGTTCAAGTCAGTGAGGAACTGAAATTTTCTAATGTGAGACAATTACAGTTGCATGTTTATATGAACCTACAACAAGACCATCGTCTTATTAGCTTCCGAAAGTTGGGGTCGACTGCCGGTCTAATTCGATACCATGAAAAAGTATATAAGTAGACTTACTTACTGTGAAACTATTAGTAATTTGGTATTTGGGGTACAGTACAGGGAATAAGATAATAAGTTCATACAAAGACTGACCGTGTCGTTAGTGAGGTAATTAGTCAGGAGCCAAACTTTGATGTATCCTAGGGTGGTGCCAGTTATAATAAACTCGTTTTCTAGATCGGTGGCGAAAGCAGACACGTAGTCGCCTGCCATGTGGATGGCCTGGAACGAGCCCTGGAAGCCACCCGCCGAGTGGTCCGACCAGCACTGCACTTGGCCGTTCTCGAGCGAGAGTAGAAGGGAAGCTAGAGCAAAAATAACAAGGAAGTCGCAAAAATAACAAACTGAAAAAAAATATGGAAACAATAGGTAATTTTTTTTTCCAAGTAACTGTTAACTGACCCATATACATATGCTGCGGCCGCGAGTTCAGGAAAATCACGGCGTGCACGGCGAGGTGGCGCATCTGCTGCGCGCGCAGTGGCACAGACACCATGGACACGCGCCGTGCCGCCGCCTTCTTTGCGGCCGCGCCCGTGTTCACGCTCTCACGGGCACCTGCGGCTCTGTGAACATTGAACACAGGCTTGAGGGACGACTGCACGACGACGCTAGTAGAGGTGGGCAAAGTGTATAATTTTTGCGATTGGAACATTTGCATCTGGATCACTGAAATGATCCGAATCATTGATATATTTCATTTGGATCATTTGAATCATCGACTCAAAGGATATAAACATGCATAAAGACAACGAAAAACTGGGAGAGTATGAGTGATACACATCTCATCTCTTTCTGACTTAAATAGATTGTAATGAGTCACCCGCTCACGTTTGAAACGTTGTTACTGAACCAATCTTTTGGAACACTTCAATGATCCGGATCAGTGAGTCGGTTCCGTAAAGAGTTACAAACGCCTAGACGCTAGGCTCTAGTTTCGTATGCGTGATGCTGAGAATATATACGTAATAATATTATGCTTTGCTAGTCAGTGTTACTGTCTATTAGTGTCTATTAATATGCATGAGTTGGGTACACCTGTAAATGACAAATTGTACACAGAACAAAGATCCTATGTAAAATGTTATTATTAATATATGTTTATTTATTCAAAAAACAAGGCATTGTGGTACACGTAAAAAAAAAATACAGTTTTACAAAATAGGTAGGTACTATAATCCATTCTTTTGTTTGGAACGCGGCACGCTAAATGACGTCATGCTTTTGTTTTGCTTGTGTGATGAAAAAAATGTATGGGGAGGTGTGTTCTTTTGATTGATTAATGTGAAATAATGAGTATTTATGTAAATAAAACAAAAACTTCTTGAAATATTGGTTTATTTTTTTAATTATTACAATTACAAAAAAAAATGCATAAGTAATGGTTTAAACCAAGACTAAAAGGTCTAGGATTGTTACGGTAATAAAGCTAGTACCAGGCTTAAAATATGTTCTGATTACAAAACGAAGACTATTCGAGGATCAGTTAGCATCAAAGAAGGTTCATGGTTCAAATAATATACACAGATAAGAAACAAAAATGGCATTCTTTCATTCGTTCACGCGGGCTTTATTTGAAGCAACGTTCTGTTTCTCAAAATTTTGATATTATAATAACACTTGAAATGCTTAAATAATTATTTATCAATACAAAAATATGTCCTAAATTGTTCTTTGTTTAGGTTACAATTTATTGAACAAGCACAACTTGTACTTTTGATGCGCTTTATAGAATCAAGTTGTTATTATTTTTTAACATCTCTGTTGAGGTTTCTTTTGTGAACGAAACGTCAGTTGTTAAAAAGCTGTCAAGTTGACTGAATAAACGTGAGTGACGTTTGTCTTGGGAAGAATGACTCGAAAGGACATATTTTATTAACCATTATTCCTGAATATTATCAATTCCACGAATCGAACCTGAAATATCCATTAAAAAACTCGTGAGCTTGCTATACAACTTCTAGCGTGACGCATGTTTATGTTACGTCCTTAACATATTAATAAATAAATGCACTGCTTATTTCTATTCATTGTTCTTAATATACCTAACTGTAAGGCTAGATAGCAATACACACACAAGGCGGGTGCGTGTCGGGCGCGAGTAGGTACGGTAAGGTGAGACGCCGTACCACCGTACCGTACCGAACGGGCGTTCAATCTGCCGTTCTTGAATCGCGACGCTGTCACACTGTTACGAAACAGAGGTACGGTACGGACAAAAAAACATATCTGGACGCAGCTTTCAGGCTCGCCCCCTATTACATGAGACTTATCGCCTATTACATAACTGGCGAAATGTGGGTTTACCACATATATGGTACACCTCTGCCTAGCCCTTCGGGGGAAACAGGCGTGATGTTATGTGACTACGATAATGATGCATTGACAAATAAAATTTCTTATATAGTATAATATTTAATGAAGAAAATCCTTTTCTATTAATATATAACTGACCCCCAGCATTTACTTTCTTTACTCGTATATATGAGTTCATTCTATTGGCCCAATTATTGTAGGAAACTTAGCAATACTGCGGAACTTCCTAATGCTTTCCTTCTGTTCATTTAGAGTAATAGGCATTTTTATAAATCTTCAGGACATCTGCTACCTTTTTACATGTTTTGCTGACAACTGGCTGAGACACACCATGTAAATCAGCTGTATCGTCTTGAACCTACGAATAAAACAATAATATTAGTATATTATTTGGATTTTGTCTAATGTTAGGTTAGCATTGACCAAGGCTAGGTACTTACATACTTAATGGCAAGCCCAGTTGCGTAATGCGCAAACCACTTGCACTTCAGGACTCAATGGGCATCCTCGAGGGTCGTGGGATGAATTCTCACGTAAAACATCCTCTATTTTTTTCTCCAAAACGTTTTGTGAACCTTTACTTATTCTAAAATCTTCACACAATCGTCACTCAATTCAAAAGGACACATCGTCCTCCTGTGAACAGGATGACGATGTCTGTAAGATCGCTGAGACGTCTCCAGCATATCCAAATCTTCCAAAACCGTCAAGTCAACCATATTAATAACCATTTTTAACTATTTTTATATAAATTGACAAACAATAATTATCAACGCAAACGTCAAATAAATTAGTACCAAAGATAAACTAGGACTCGGCGAACTAACTTTAGTATCATGCATGAATAGTTCTGGAACTAGTGATAAACTTCAATTTATAATAACGTTTTATTTAGTCATGGTACTAAAGCTAGTACTTATCCCAGTACCAAATTTAGACCCGTGTTTTCGAATACGACAGGCTTTGTTTATTTTATTATATAAGAATGGACGACGATGGAGAAAATGAAAAAATCTCTAACAAAAGTTGAGCGTACTTGTGATATGATGCATATCCTATCTTTTCGACGTTTACTACGTTTTTTATTTTCTATAATTCGGTATGGGGTTTTGCGGTGTTGCAGAATGACTGTCTGTAGTATGAAGTGTTGCCGAACATTTAGAATTTTGCAGTGACTGTATAGGTGGTCGGTTGGAAAAAGAATAGGACGAACTGTGGCCACTTTTAAAATGGCCCTATGTGCTACTTCCCGCGGCTTAAGAGTGGTTTTTGCTGCGCCAACCCAACAGGAAATACAATAAGTTACGATGGATAGGCAAAGTGCGAAATAGATATTGCATATTATAATGGGATTGGCAATATACCGAAGAGTTTTAAAGACCGATCAGTTTGCGAACTCTTCCAGTTAGCAGGCCGATATGAGATTTAAAACTGAGATTCCAGTCTAAGACTATTCCCAGGTATCTAATGCTTTCAACAGAGTTTAAGAGAGGACATTGACAATTTGAACCCTGTATTCGTGGGTGACAAGTGTGAGTTTAGATTGAAATTGGAGTCTGTGGTTGAGAGACCGAACTGTTAGAATAGGTCAATAAATTTGGTTTCGGAGGTATTTAGGGTAAGAGTGTGGGAATTAAGCCAATTTAACGCAACGTCAAAGCCAAGCTGAGCTGGATACTCGACTTGTGACCAGGAATCCGCGGTGAAGGTTATTGCGGTGTCATCTGCAAATGATATTACCCATGCATTATGGATATTGAGATCACACAGGTCATTAATAAAGATTAAGAAAAGAGTGGGGCTCAAAATGCTTCCTTGTGGTACCCCCTAGTGAATGGAACGCTTCTCGCTGTTATGGCCATCGATCCTGACTTTTTGCGAATGATTTGATAGGTAACTTTGGAAAAGATCCAGTGAATTGAAAAAATGTATTGTGTGTGTGTGTGTATTGTACTTACTAAAATATTAGCTAAGTAGTTGGTTTGTGTTCTCTAAACTGAGTTCTCCCATCCGACTTCACGCAATACCTAATAGATATAGATACCGACTGCGGTCTATGATGAACTGAAAATGAAATGCCTTGTGCAGACTGGTGCGACGCGATTCTAACAAAACAATTTCTAAGAAATTTTCACGTTAGAACAATTACCGGTGTCACCGTCGACGTGCCGTCGCGTCGCGCGAGTCTGCACGAGGCTAACCCGATCTGTATTCACCCGTGTTTCCGGATGCCGGACCCTTTCGTCGCCTTCTCGTTGGAACTAGATTCTTTTGATTTCTGAAGCTCACGTTTGTTGTACACCATCTTAATTCGCAGCATCGGGTCCGTGCACGAGAACTGCCTGCAACACACAAACTTCAGAAAACGAGCTGTGCCAACGTTTATATCGATTTATTATAATATGGCCGGTTTATAAAACGGTGGGTCCGTTTAAAAAAAACCCATTTAGTTCTATCTGTTCATATAATTTTAATTACAGCGAAGGAACAGAACAATACAATACCTATCACCATTTTATACTTACAAGTAGACATCGGATTATATAAACATTTGCATGTTTGCATCTATTGCAAATGCATAAAACGCAATTTTTATAGCGTTTTTGCTTATTTTAGTACCTACTTTTCATTGATTGTGTTTATTAAAATTAAAATTAAATGCTGTTCTATATTATAAAAACCCGGGTATTGAAGGAATAAAGAAAGTTAAGGCTTTATTGAATCAACGGTATCGGCCAAACCTTGCCCGAAGAGGTTCTGCAGAAATGGCGGCAAATTTCAAGTTCTGTCCATTATCGTCTGTGGGAGCCCATGGTTGTAGCCACCGTACATTATCACTTTATTAATGTTGGTTTAGTTATGGAGTATACGGAAAGAACCACAAGTTGAGTTTAAAGTTATATTAAAATGAGAAGGTTAACACGTTAAAGTGGTAGCGATTCTTTCTCTTGACCAGTGGTTATAGTTTCACAATTATTGTCTGACTGGTTCACATCGGGGTCGAGTCGACGATGAAGTACCTGGGACTCGTCCTCGACAGCCGGTGGAATTTCGTTGAGCACTTCCGACGTTTGGCTCCCAAACTGGAGAGAGCTGGGGCTGCTTTGAAGCGGCTTCTGCCCAATCTAGGGGGTCCAAAACCCTCCTGCCAGAGGCTCTACGCGGGGATCGTGCGGTCTATGGCCCCTTTACGGGGCACCAGTGTGGGCGCGTTTATTAAGGCTGCGACCGGCCCGCCGATTGAACGCGTCTCAAGGAGGCATGGCCATTAGGCTGGTCAGAGGATACCGCACGGTCTCCCGTGAGGCGGCGAGCCTTCTTGCCGGACTACCGCCATCGGATCTGGAGGCAAAAGTCCTCGCGCAAATCTGGGAGTGTCGCGAGGAGGCGAAACGCCGGGGCGTAACTTCGCTGCCGCGAGAAATCACGGCACAGCGGACGGAGCTCCGGCGGGATCTCATGGCGGCATGGAGAGTGCGATTGTCGCAATCCAGCGCTGGGCACGCCACAATTGTGGCGATAAGTCCCCTCTTTGAGGAATGGCTAGAGAGGCGGCACGGTGTCCTCACCATCCACCTGACGCAGGTCCTCACCGGACACGGTTGTTTCGGGAGGTTCCTGTTCCGCATAAGGCGGGAGGAAACGCCCGGGTGTCACCACTATGTGGATCGCCCGGAGAACACGAGCCGACTTCCGGCCACCGTAGGTGCGGGCTTGCGGACGGTTAGCAATGGGTAGCTCGCCGTCCGATAAGGACCAGGCCCGGGTCGACGGCGCGTTGTGTTCCACGCGCGCCTCTCGCGAAGAGATGTCAGCACCAACTGACGGGGTCCGTAAGGGCCAATGCGTGCCAGAGTTGCGAGTTTGACCGAAAGGGATAGCGCGGTCCCGGCACACAGGCAACGGAAGGAACATGGGCGGGTTTTAGTCAGTAAAAGTCTGATACACCCTCCCGCTCCGCCCAGAGCGGGAGAAGTTATTTGATAATATCCCAAAAAAAAAAAAGTATATTGCTCCGACAGGCACTCACATTAGCGCAATGTGCTTGGTTGGAATTCGTTAGGGGTATTTTTTGTCAGTATAGACAAATTTTTCAAATTCAAATTCAAATATTTATTGCTCAACACAGCACATAATCATACATTTCTAGATGTCAAGTGAATGCGCAGTCTGCTGTGTTGCACCAATTCAGGCATGCAAAATTATACTTTGTTAAAATTATACTATGTCATAAATTCCAATTAATACGTATTACAAATTCATACATTCCAATTAATACCATAAACAATGTCATTAATTCCGATAAATACCTTATAAAATGTCATAAATTAAATTAAGTACTCTATACAATGTCATAAAATCATAATTAATATCTTATCTATTATATATTACTTATCTACTATTCTAAAACCGTCAACACATAATTAACAATACATTTAAAATAATTTTAATAGAATAATAAAATAAATCGGACTCAAGTATTATTATTATATACATAAATTTATATCTGACAGTTATTCATTAATTGTGTAGTATGTCTTAAGCCGTGTCTCCTGCGCGTGTTTTTTCGAATCATTACACAAAAACATCGAAACAAAGAGGCGTGGCCATACACATTTGTGTATGCAAACATGATGTTTTTGTTTTCCGAGCTGCATGGAAAACATTCCCCGCGCGGGTGAAGAGGGGAAGAGTTTGTTTCATTTTCAACCACCGCGCGCACCGTGCACATCCTTCACTATAACAGGTTTTGAGGTTATATTGTCCTTTATATACGAGTAGTTGTGACTTGTGAACAAGTTGTGATAAATTAACGATGGATTGGAATTGGAATAGAGATACTGTTCTACAGTTTTCAAACACGTCTTCCTCGTCGGAACTCATTAGGACATCTACCCAAAATGTGTTATTGATATAAAAATATTTTATTATGCCGGAGACAGCTTGTGTATGAAAACAAATTTTTTTGGGTAAGGTTTTTGTGTAATGTTTCAAAAAAACACGCGCAAGAGAGACGGCTTTACTTATCAATAGATTATTGAGTTGCTTCTTGAATACTTAGCTAACAAAGCATGAGGTAATTTATTATAAATATGTGGTGCCATTCCTAGGAAGTTTTTACGGAATACTGCTTTTTTGTGTTGCCTACTGTTTATTTTATGTCTATGTCTCGAACTGTGCAGTTTTTCAAATAGGTGGATGTTTGTTTTGACAAATACGGCCACCTCACATATGTATAGGCAGGGTACTGTTAATATACGGAAATTCACAAAGAACGGTTTGCAGCTTTCTGTGCTTTGAATACCGCATATCGCCCTCACACACCTCTTTTGCGCTCTAAATACTATATCCATGTTGGTGGAATTACCCCAATATGATCCCGTATCGTAATGCAGACGTAACATAGGCATAATACGCCGTAACCAAAACAAAACTTTTTGATTTACCTCCTTTGCAAGATTACGTAAAGCATAAGAGTGTTGACTCAGGCGTTTACATACACTGTCAGTATGAGTTTTCCATGACATGTCTCTATTGTTAGACTAACAGTATTATTGTATTCACGATTTAGGTTATCCAATTGTTATTATTTGCACCAGTGACGAGTATCTGTCAGCTGTCATGGACACGTAAACAGTCTTGTATTTTTGTCTGGTAACATTGACAAATACCCGTCACTGAAGTAGCAATCGACCAATTGAACGAATATTGTTTTGGCTGTTGAGAGTTAAGACTTTTGCCACCATTATTTTTGTAAGTGTGACAGTGCAGATTTTTGGGGACTTTCCCCCGGACGACTGTGGATTGCCCGTCGAACGAAGCGTTGATTTTTGCTGGGATAAATAAATCGAAAAATATCTATGCAATCGTTATTTTCATTTCTGAGTTGAAGTTGAGTTCCAACAACTCAGAAGTGGGATGAATACAACACACCCACAAGTTTAAGAAAATATCAATCAACATGGACCGTGACAGAAACCAATCGCATAGGAGTCGGTCCCGTTTTACTCCAGCTGTTGTGAGCGTGGATCGTAAGCGTTGCCGCGATAATGAAGCCAGTAAGAATCGCCTGAGTAAGAAGAAACATCGCAGGCGGCATAGAAGTACGCTTAGCGATTCGAGTGACCAGGACGAGAAGAGTCTACGTCGAACACGGACTGATGGGCGGCGTCGACGAAGTCGGAAACGTAGCCGCGAAGATGAGCATCATTCGCCCCGGAGCCAGACGAAGAACCGGAGTGAGAGTGACCAGGACGAGAGGAGTCGACCTCGAACACGGACTGATGGGCGGCTCCAGCGAAGTCGGAAACGTAGCAGCGAAGATGAGCATCGCTCGCGCCGAAGCCTGACGAGAAAGCGGTGTGAGCAGCGGTATACCGGACGCCGTAGGCGGCCGCCTGACCGAAGTAGCTCATCAAACACCGCAGTAAGTGATGAACCACGCGGAAACATTCAGGTAAACAAATCTATGTTTGCTAACAGTGAGACTCAGTTATTTTTGAACGAGTTAATTAAATCTTTATCGAATGCGAAGCCAGAAGGCAATAAATTTCCGATGTTAGGTAACGTTATTCCTGAATTTGACCCCATGGTCAAGGGCCAGACGGTCCACATGTGGCTTAATAAGGTCGACGAATGTGCGAAGCTGTACCGTTGGGGTGATGATCAGGTTATACACTACGCACTGCCAAGACTTGCGGGTGTTGCTCGTACATGGTACCAGGCCTTGCCTTCAATGTCATTTTCGTGGCCTGAGTGGAAAATTAAATTAATTGATTCCTTTCCTAGTAGTGACGATTATGCAGAATTACTTACCGAAATGTTAAATAAACGCGTGAAATACAATGAATCGTTAGAGTTATATTATTATGAAAAATTAAATCTGTTGAATCGATGCGAGATATTCGGGAAGCGTGCCGTTGACTGCTTGCTCTATGGTATTGAGGATCGTTCCTTGAGACTTGGTGCTAAAGCAGCCAAGTGTCAAGAGCCGGAAGAGGTTCTTAATTATTTTCAGTCTATTAAACAAAGTCGCGATTTTGACAAATCTAAGATTATCCAAGATAAAAAGACTTTACCATTAAGTAATACGAATTCAAATACTAAACAGTTCATTGGGAATGATTTAAGGTTATCTAGGCCACAATCTAGTGCATCTGTAACTTGTTTTAATTGTAAAGAAGTAGGTCATTTTAGTAATAAGTGTACACAAAAACTACTGAGATGTAACATTTGTAAAAGGCTTGGCCATGTAACGATCGATTGCCCGCAGCTGTCAAGCGAAAAGAGTAAAGATACTTCTAGTACCGAAAAGAAAGTCATGAAAGTCGATGTTGATGATACTAGTAATGAGAAATATATGATCTCGTTAAAGGTCAACGGTATTCTGGTTAAAGGGTATGTAGATTTAGGCAGTCAGTGTACATTGATACAATGTAGCGTAGCAAAATCATTAGGAGTTAGTTGGTCAGTAGGCGAGTTACCCGTTATGAGAGGATTAGGTAATAATATCGTTGTACCAATAGGAATAGCCCGGGTAAAAATAGATATTAATAATATCGTAGAGATAGTTGACGTTTATGTTGTTGAAGATGGCATAATTAAATATCCCGTATTAGTTGGCCACAGCTTTACAGAAAAACCCGGAATCATTATTACAAAAACCACAAATTCCCTAATCTTTAGCAAAGAAGAGATTAACAAATTGCGGCTTTTTCTTAAGGCGGATGTTGAAATTCAACCAAAACAAATGACTATGATTCCTGTTTTTTCCGATAGAAGCTACTCCGGGTCTGTATATGTCAGGGGTTCATTAAGGGGTCAGCCTGGTAAGGAATTTTACTTATTGCCAGGTGAATACTACCTTGAAAATAATTTTGGAGCACTTCTAGTCCAAAATTTTAGCGACCATTTACTTTTACAAAAAAAAGATACATTAGTTAGTCGAGTTTACAGATCTGAAAAAGGTTTTGAAATCAACATGCTAGACTTTAGCAACCATGATACGAGCTCCGATCTGAATTATGGTGTTCACTTATCTGATGATGAGATATCTAGATTAAAGTCTCTACTAAAGAGGTACGAGGATTGTTTTTCCGTTTGTTTAGCTGATTTGGGGTATACTAATGTAGTGCAGATGGAGATAGAATTGAACGATTCGAAGCCGGTGGTTTACCGACCTTATAGACTCTCATACCCGGAACGTGAATTGGTTCGAACAATGGTAAAGGAAATGATCGATGCCGATATCGTTTGTGAGTCTAACTCACCCTATGCGAGTCCTATCCTTCTTGTAAAGAAGAAAACGGGTGAGAAGAGGCTCTGCGTCGATTACAGAGCCCTAAATAACAAGACTCGTAAAGAGCACTATCCTTTACCACTGATCGACGACCAACTAGATAGGTTGTCAGGCAATTCTCTTTTCATTAGTCTTGACCTTGCATCTGGGTACTACCAGATTCCAATAACTGAGGGTTCGCAAGAGCTCACGGCTTTTGTAACACCTGACGGTCAGTACCAGTATAAAAGAATGCCTTTTGGGTTAGCGAATGCCCCTTCAATTTTCCAAAGGGTAATGAATAAAGTTCTCTCTGACTTGAAATACGTTGTTATTTATATGGATGATATCCTGATTCCCTCTAGTTCATTTAATGATGGTTTAACACGTTTAGAGGAAGTACTCCAGCATTTGGCCAATGCAGGGCTAACCCTCAAATTAAAAAAGTGTCATTTCTTCCAAAAGGAGATAGATTTTTTAGGGTTTTGTGTATCTGGAAATGGCATACGTCCCGGATCTCGTAAAACAATTGCTATTTCCAATTTTCCTGTACCCAAAAACGTACATGATGTAAGACGTTTTATAGGACTTGCAAGTTTTTTTCGTCGATTCGTCAAAAACTTTGCAATAATAGCATGCCCACTAACGAATCTTCTAAAGTCCAAATTTGAGTGGAAATGGACCGCAGAATGTATGTCTGCTTTTAACACGCTCAAAGAGAAACTCATAGAACGACCTATTATAGCCTTGTTTGATGCGCGATTAGAGACTGAATTACATACCGATGCATCAAAGATAGGCATCGCAGGTATCCTTATGCAGCGGGGTAGTGACGGCCAGTTCAGGACTGTCGCCTACTACAGTAGGAAAAATTCAGAAGATGAGCAAAAACTCCACTCTTTTGATCTCGAGACGTTAGCTGTCGTTGCCTCTTTAAGTCGATTCCGTGTTTATTTGCTGGGATTACAATTTAAAATTGTAACCGACTGTAATGCGTTAAGAACGACTTTGACGAAGCGTGACCTCATACCCAGGATCGCGCGGTGGTGGGTGCAGCTACAGGAGTACGACTGTACCATCGAATATAGGCCAGGGTCACGTATGGCTCATGTGGATGCCCTGAGTCGTGCTCCGGTGGCTGAACACACTGACGATACTAATACACATGTAATTGACGTATTGCAAACAGAAACAACCGATTGGATTGCGACCGTACAGAGTAACGACGAAGAGATAAAGCGAATTCGAGAAATTCTTCTCGACGATGAAACGAAATTCGTTGCCGATGTACGAAAGAATTATCAGCTGAAGGGTGACTACGTTTACCGCGTCTTAGACGATGGACTTCGTTGGGTGGTACCGAGGGGTGTTAGGTGGCAAGTTTTGCGCATGAACCACGACCATGTAGGGCATTTTGGCTTTGATAAAACGCTGAGTAGGTTAAAAGCAACATTTTGGTTCCCGAAGATGCGTCGATTCACAAAAAAATATGTATCATCATGCTTACAATGTGCACACCATAAAGTACCATCAGGCCAAAAGGAAGGGTTATTACACCCTATCCCAAAAATAGAAATCCCATTCCATACATTGCACGCGGATCATCTCGGGCCGTTTGTTCGTTCCAGGAGTGGCAATATGTATATTTTAGTTATTGTTGATGCATTCACAAAATTTGTTAATATACGTGCTGTGAAGGATACGAAAACATCAACTGCAATCAAAATATTTCATGAGTACTTTAGTTACTTTGGTGCTCCTTCCAGGCTAATTACAGACCGAGGTACGTGTTTTACTAGTGGGAAGTTCAAAGAGTTTACAGAAAAATTGAACATAAAACACATACTGAACGCAGTAGCTACTCCTAGAGCGAATGGGCAGGTCGAGAGGTTCAATCGAACTATATCTGATGCGTTGAGCACCAAATGTCATGGCAAAAATGAAAATACATGGGATGATTACGTAGGCGATATTCAGTTAGGTATGAATACGACTGAGAGTAAAGCGACAGGCAAGAGTCCCTCACAGCTATTATTCGGGTTCAAATTAATTTCGACATCAGAAAATATATTAGGAGACGCGATTTCTGAAACAACTCAATTAGTTAGTGGCGACGACCTAATGCAACTGAGGTCCGATGCTAAAGAGAAAATCGATAAGGATCAGGAAAAGGCGAAGGCCATGTTTGACAAGAACAGAAAGAAACCAAAATCATACAATGTAGGAGATCTTGTTAGAATTGAGAGGACAGTCATTGATAAAGAGCATCTAGGTAAATCTAAAAAGCTTATACCAAAACTTCAGGGCCCGTACCGAATCTTAAAAGCTTTACCCAACGACAGGTTCTTAGTAGAGGACACTCCACTGACTAGAAAAGGAAACAAACGATACGAAAACATAATAGCAATTGATAAAATTCATCCGTGGCTTAATTTTAATGATTATTCCAGTGACGATGGCAACGAAAATGATAATAATAACAGTGAAACTGATAATGATTAATTTAGGCAGTAATATTGAAATTAATGATTTTTGAAGTCTTGTTTAATTACTTATTATGTTACTATTGTTATTACAATGTAAGGATATTAAATAATGTATGAATTATTGAGATGATTGACCGTATTTTGTATAATTGTATACATTGTAATAACTATTTGATTGTCGATATGGAATTGATTGAGATTTAGACTTGGAATGATTCGTGCAGATAATGAATGGAACTGACAGTTCCGCACAGATTATGATCATAGATTGAAATAGTAATGAGCACAGGCTATGGACAATCAGTACAGAAACGAATGGTATCAACTAATTGGTATCGTACAGATGATTGTAGATTAGCAGACCGTGCAAGATGTGTTTTTAATTAGATAACTTTATTATGAGCATAGACTATGAGCAATTAGTGCAGAAACGAATGATATCGAGTACAGATATCGCACAGACGATTGTATCATAGTGGATCATGCGAGATGAGTTTTAGATAAAAAAAAAAAAAAAAAAATTTAAAAAAAAAAAAAAAAAAAAAAAAAAAAAATTATAACATGTCATAGATGATTGTATTAGAAAGTATGATTGGATAATTATGTAACTAAATTAATATACACATTTATTATTGTATACGTACTAAAGTTTGTTTTCAAATATTTATTTTGTTAAAGTGAGGGGACTCACTTATTAAAGGATGGCCGAGCTGTTAGACTAACAGTATTATTGTATTCACGATTTAGGTTATCCAATTGTTATTATTTGCACCAGTGACGAGTATCTGTCAGCTGTCATGGACACGTAAACAGTCTTGTATTTTTGTCTGGTAACATTGACAAATACCCGTCACTGAAGTAGCAATCGACCAATTGAACGAATATTGTTTTGGCTGTTGAGAGTTAAGACTTTTGCCACCATTATTTTTGTAAGTGTGACAGTGCAGATTTTTGGGGACTTTCCCCCGGACGACTGTGGATTGCCCGTCGAACGAAGCGTTGATTTTTGCTGGGATAAATAAATCGAAAAATATCTATGCAATCGTTATTTTCATTTCTGAGTTGAAGTTGAGTTCCAACACTATCTAGATCAAGCCCTAAAAATTTTGTAGTTATCGTTTCTGAAATTGTCTTGTCTCCATATTTTATGTCAGGTTTTTTATGATTTGTCCTTTGCTCAAAAATCATTATTTTAGTTTTGTTAATATTCATTTTTAAAATATTCGCGCCCATCAGAATGGATGGGCGCGAATACAACACACTAATACTTGGAGACAGTGGTTTATCTCTCCCCAAGTGTCGTCGTATCATTCTTACCACTAAAAACGACCGTGCTATCATCAGCAAACAAAACCAACGGATGATTTGTTTCTCTGGGCATGTCATTAATGTAAATAATCTATACATATAAAATGCTTTGTCCTGAATGACTGATTGACGGATCAACGCACAGCCTAAACCGCTGATCGTAGAGACCTGAAACTTTGAGGGTGTGTTCTTTGTATGACGTAGGCATCCGATAAGAAAGGATTTTCCGAAATTATACACCTTTTTTTTTTTTTTTTCAGGATGGGAAATCATCAAATGACTTCTCCCGCTCTGGGCAGAGCGAGAGGGTGTGTCAGACTTTTACTGACTAAAACCCACCCGTGTTCCTTCCGTTGCCAGCAGGGAAATTGTACCCCTAAGGGGGTGAAAAAGGGTTACAAAATTTATATGATTCCTTCCTAGTTAATAAACTTGAAACTTAGCACAAAAAGTACTAGGCTTGCATGAATTCAAGATAGTATTTCAACCATTAGACGTACACAATTTCTGAGCAGTAACCTAACAAAAAGTACTAGGGTTGCATGAATTCACGATAGTATTCAATCATCATCTTATGCTACTAATGTGATTTGGATGACGCACACAGATAGTTTATAATCTGGATTAACACATAGGATACTTTTTATCCCGGTAGTACTTTTCCTGGGGATAATTTCCGACATCCACACGAGCGAAGCCGCGGGCAAAGGCTAGTAAATAATAAAGATCCTACAATACTTCCTTGGGGTACACACCGTAGTTATTCTGTATATCTGACTCGATACATACGTACGCTCGGTTTTTGAAGTAATGCAGACCTTATCCATTTTAGTAACTTGTTTTCTGTCGGATAAGTAATATTTCAAAAGGTTTAAGGCATTGCCCCTAACTCCATACCTTTCCAACTTCTTCAATAGCACTGTTCTATCCACAAAATCAAACGCCTTGCTCATGTCCATGAACAAAGCAGCTACCGGACTTCTGTTATCAATGCCAGTTACAATTTTTTCAAAGAGCTTAAAAATTGCCATATTGATATTTCTTTTTCTTCTAAAACCGTATTGTTCATCAGCAAAAAGATTATTACGTTCAAAAAATGTGTATAATGTATTGTACTTATATCACTTTTCTACTATTTTAGAGAATTGGGTAGTAAGGCAATAGGCCGGTAGTTGGCTGGATCGTGTTTGCTACCTTTCTTATATAATGGTTTTATAACAGCCAATTTTAACCTATCCGGAAATACACCCGATTCTAAACACATATTAATTATATAACTAAGTACTGGTGCTATAATGGTTGACACAGATTTAATAATATTTGTTGTAACGTCATCATAACCAGAGCTATTAGTATTATTTAATGAATTTATTAGTCTTACAATGTCAGGAGGAACTGTGGGTATTAAAAATACTGAGTCAGGATGCATGTCAAATGTTAAATTTTGATTAATAATATTAATGTCAGTAGGTAATTCAATTTCGTCAATAAAATACTCATTAAAAGTTTGGGAAATGCTTTTCGGGTCAGTTATATCTATGTTATTTATTCTAAGTCTCGGTATTCCTTCGACCGGCTTATTATTTTTGCACTTATTTATTATTTGCCATGTAGCTTTACACTTATTAGACGCATTATTAATGTAGTTGCTATTTTGGGATTTCTTAGTTAGACGAATTATTGTTTTTAAGCGTTTCGTATATGTTTTGAAAACTGTTTTAGTATTAGGGTTGGGGTCTTTCTACCGAAAAATGGCCACAATATTTGGCGCTTGCGTTTACAGCATAATTTCATACCTTTACTAATCCACTTCGGTGATTTTACTGCATATCGTTTGAATTGCTTAAGCGGAAAGCACATCATAAAATAGTTTAAATGTGTCGTGGAACTTATTTAATGCGTCATTAGGTTCTGTGGAGGAATAAATACCGCTAAATGTCAAATTTTGTAAGCAACTTTTAAACTTTTGCATATTGTCTTTACAGAAACTACGTCTAAATATGTACCAGTATGGAAGACGATTAGGTACTTTACTGTACGTAGGCTGTAGGTACTTATTTGTTTGCTAAATTGTATTGTAATATTTCAGACGACCAGCGACGGAGATGCCAATGATGAATAGATCATTGGCATCTCCGTCGCTGGTCGTCTTCGTTGGGCCTCCCCCAGGCAACTGGGGGTCTCACCTGGCGGGGACAGACCGCCGAGATGTCGTGAAGAAGCGACGCTATAGTACATACATAGCGTCGTGGCGCGCCTACAGAAAATTCAGAGCAACCAAACACACAGACGCAATTTATTGCATCATTACCATTATGCCGTCCGAGGTGAACATATGGAGAGGCCCGTATTAGCGGGCCACTGTATAGCATCCGCGGGCTAGGGGCGAAGCTCCGATCCAGCTCGCCACGCCCCCTCGCGGGGGCGTCGCGACATCCCCGAAGTGACTCACACTGCTCTCGACGCTTGACGTGTCCACACGTCGGGTCCGGGTTCGCAACAAGTAAATAGCCATCTGAGGATGCCTCGTTGAGAGGTGAAACACGTGTCGATTTCTTACAGGGTTCTTTATGACTCCTTAAGAACAGTTACGCGGATTAAGTTACTAAATATACGTCGTCTATTGTATTTTATAATGGATTTCCGGAAATTCACGCCTGAATCAATTAACTATCTTAAATTATCAATAAAAAAGAATAAACACATATTTTTTTAATGATGTTCTTGTTTTATACAGGTTACAGGTTGGAATTTTGAACCTCACCTGGAGAGAAAGTACTCTAAATACTGGAGATAGCAAACTTAACTGAGAGGAAATATTCCTTTATTTTTAAAAAGAAACACATGTGCATTCAAAGATTTTCGAAAAGTCGCTTGCGACACTCGGGAATCTAACCGGCAAAAACCGAAAAAATTATGCTCTGTACTTTTATGGCATCAATCGATAGGGTCAATCATAAGGATCAAATCTCTCTAACAAACATAATAAATTAAATGAAAGGAAAAATATCTAAATAATTAGTACTCGGGTTTCCTTGCCGTTTGAGATAATTCGATTTTTCATACTAGCTTCATACAAATTTTTCGTAAAAAAATTATAATTCCTTCGTTTTTGTGCAGAATATACTCGGGTGTTTATTTTTGAATAAAGTTATAATTAATAGAAGTGATATCCGGCAAAAAACCTGGCACTTGCAAATTGAAATCCTAAGTCTATGAAAGCTGATTTCCAGCCCACAGTACGTCGTGCGGTTACGCGCAGCGGTCTGTACAGCTTCTGCGTCTGAATAATTCCATTGATAATTGACAAGTTGAAAGAATTTGAGAAGAGCAGCATATACCGCATGCTTCCGTCGCGGACGTCCGCCTACTAGTGAGTTAGCTTATGAAACGTTCGTAGAGACAAAATCGTATGGAAAACGGCCCTTATCTTCGTTGAATTGCTTGAATGTCATTTCATCTGCAGTCTGCAGCCAACCGATGACATCTACATCCTAGTTAAGATTGGGCCTAAAGCAAAATCTTCAATCTTTGATTAGATTTTTACAATAGTAAATCATGTTCAAATTGGAAAAAAAATATATGTCAGGAAACTTTACTATAAATGTAAAGGTCGGCCCTAACGAAAAACATAGTAGAATAAAATTTTCTCGATAGAAAAAAATCACAAAGTTACCTCTAATTTTCAAATTTTTAGGCTTTTGTTCTATTTTGGTGCATGTTATTGAACTATAAATTAGATAAATAATAACATTTATATAAAACCTAGAGCTGACCCTAGCGATTTTTTAAAATATTGTCTATTCTAAAAGATACAAAACAAAAAGCATTTGGCGCTTACTACATTTTTAATCCGCGAAACACGCTGTCTTCCGTCTCGCGTAACACGAGCTTAAGACATCTGTATGTTTCATCGAACTGATAGGCGATCAGTTGCCCTCGCTCTGTTGAGATGGGTAGTCTATGACAGTTTGCTTCGCGCGTAGCCGCCATTATTATTATCATTAAAATATATTATTATCTAAATTGTTGTTGAGTAATATGGGAAACAAAAAAAATACAATGAAAAAACGGAAGAAGCGAGAACTAAAACAGTTGAAGACTCAAATGATTGCTAATTGCCGAAGTCGAAGGTATGTATTTTTTTAAATTACTATCAAGGTCATTGGGTTATTGTTTTAATCATTTGACTAATGTAGGTATGTAAAAATCAAAATTATGTTGCAAAAACTAACCTTTTACTACATTATGAAGTACATAGTAGGTACAAATTTTAGTAAACTTTTTATTTATCGCGCGGACGGGTGTAAACAAACCGTGGCGAGATTTTTCTTGCGCTGGATTTTCAACTCTCGGTGTTACGCCGAGCGTTGAGAATTCAACAGAGTGCATTCTAGCGCGTCGAAAAAACACGCTGTTGGATTTTCAACTCTCGGTGCTAAGTAGAGCGTTGAAAATCCAGTGTGCGAAATAATACCGCCGCGATATTTTTACATCCGTGCGAACGTAGGCTAGTGCATAGGCGTATAGTATACGCAAAATAAACAGATGATTTATTTGACCGCTGCGATCGTGTATTGTTTTCGTTCGAAAGTATATGATTATTAATAAATTATTAATTATTAATTATTATCAAGGTTGCCTGGAAGAGATCGCAGAAAGCGATAAGGCCGCCCATTGTATGTTTTGTAGTGTTAAATTTATGATTTACTATGTATTTTCTGGTGTACAATAAAGTATATATAAATAAATAAATAATTATATAACTAATCTGCGTGCACAATTTATTTGCAAAACATGTAAACAAACACTTTTTACTTACTTTTTGATTTTTTCACTTACACAAACATCAACTTTATGCTAGTGAAAATAAAGTTGATTTTAGACCGACTAGCATTGTTGAAAAAGTCATAAGAAATATGAATTTGTAGCACAAATTGAACCTTATATGTAGGCATTACATTGTTTTTCCTAAAACTCGTGTTTGTTTACATGTTTGGCAAATGGCAAAATTATATAGGCCTATAATAAATTAATTATATAGTTAAAACTAGATATCGATGAACGACATGTCATTTATTTTGAATTACGTGAATATTGTCCACACTTCCTCACTAAAATTAGAAATGCAAAAGTATTGCGATCTCCCTCTCTCTGCCGTCTCTTTGTGTGTTATCTTTTCACAACTATTCGAGTGAGGCATCAAATTAAAGATTTATGAAAGACTGTTCCAAAAACTCGCTTGTTTTAGGTATCAGTTCCCAGAAAAAGACAATAATCGAGATATCGAGCTTGTTAATGGTTCGATCAGTGGTACCATCGACGTTGAAAATAATTTGAATGATGACCATGATTTGCCACCAGAGAAGTACGTTTATCTATTCCTTCCACCCAAATCTCACATATGTAGTGTGTAAACCTATGCTTTCATAAATAATTATGAATATTTAACTATTCATACACCTATTTCAGACCTATGTTGAAGACCTTGGAGAATGTTAGCTGTAATACTTCCACCACACACCCCACTCAGCATGAACAATCAGAAATTTATAGCTCGAACAATAAAGAAGGATTTCTAGCTGAAACTGTTTCAAAGTATTTTCGTCAATTTATTTTTTCGGTGATATAACTTACACATGTACCAAAATTCCCTTTAAATGTTTTTATTTATTTCAGTAATGATTTAACAAAAAAAAATGGCGTTTCCTTGAGTAGTGACAACGTAACGGAGCTTGAGTTGGATAATGACAAGAGTGTTTCACGCGAACAGTACGTATTTTGTGGAACTTATTTCTAAGGAGGACTCGAGTGGTAGCTCGCGCCATTCAAATTTCTTACATTTTTTGCAATTTGCAGGTCGGTGTCAGGTTGTATCTTGATCAAAATATGATTTGCGACCATAAAATGTGTATTTATAGAATTATAATCATTAGATCATTAATACATCTCTTCTAAGTTAGATTTGTTCCATTAAATGACTTTTTCATGAAATCATGACATTCAAGAACAAGTTTCTAACTTAGATTTGTACAAGATACAACCTGACACTGACAAAAAAACTGCATTAAAAAAATAAAAATAAAATTGTGGTCTACCACTGCGGGTCCAGCATAAGACGTGGGTACACTACTGATATTATAGGTATGACGACGAAGGCGCGCTTATTGATATCTGAAAAATAAAACTCCTAATCTTTAAAACATACTGCTAAATTAATAATAATAAATTCATTTCTTGAGGCAATCCACAAATTTTACAAAAATATACATAATTATTTTTGAAATTTGTTGGGTAAAATTCAAAATAATTTTGAAGCAGTATAGTTACAAAGCAGTTAGAAGGTACTTATGTTAAAAAAAAAACAACCCCTAAAAAACCTACCGTAAATTTAGATACATGACGTTATTTTTTTAATTACAGAAACTCCAATCTACGTGTGTATAAAGGACCAAATAATGATAATAAAAAAAATAAGAGTAAGAAAGTCAAAGATAATGATGAAAATCTATATGATGCTGCAGAAAGAATAATAATAGATAAAACGTATTTTTTTGAAAAATTAAAAAATATTTCTAACCATGCACCTCAATTTGGCTGCACTCTATCCAACTTACACATCACGGGAGAAACGAAAGTAGGTCTTAATTCGAAACTGAAACTTTCTTGTGATATGTGTAAAGCTAAGTTTATCATAAATACAACAGATCCACTGCCAACCCAAAACGTAGATATAAATACAGCTGCAGTATCTGGTATCACAAGCACTGGCATTGGTTTAGAACAGTTTCAAAGGTTGTGTGCTGCAATGAATCTTCCCATATTGTCAGAACAGATGTATGAAAGAAAACACGTTGAAATTTGTCAACATTGGGAAAAGACAGCTCAACAGGCTATGGCGGTTGCAGCGGAACGCGAAAGACAAGCAGCAATAGAAGACGGTAGAGTAAATATGGATGGGATAGCAATCGTTGATGTCATTGCTGACGGCTGCTGGTCTAAGCGTTCCTATAAGAGTAACTATTCTGCGCTTTCTGGAGCAGCAGCTATAGTTGGCAGGAAGTTCAAAGAAGTTCTTTATTTAGGTGTGAAAAATAAATTCTGTTGCATATGTGTTCGTGCACAAAATATAGGAGTACCACCAAAAGAACACACATGTTATAGAAATTACACAGGTTCTTCTTCTGGAATGGAGGCAGAAATAATAGTAGAGGGATTCAAAAATTCCGTAGAAATGTATAACATCATATATGGGCGAGTTATAGCGGATGGTGATTCGAGCACTTACGCAAAGATCCTGGAAGAGAGACCTTATAAAGATGTTACCGTGGAGAAAATTGAATGTAGGAATCACATATTGCGTAATATGTGCAACAAATTAGCCGCCATCAGCAAAGATACAAAATATCCACTATGTATGAGAAAAATGATAACCACAAAAAGAATTCTTGCCATTAGAAAAGTTATTTGTTCAGCTATAAAACATCACAAAAATAATACTGCTGAATTAGGTGTGCGAATACATAATCTATTTATTGACATTAATAACTCTTATAATCATGCATTTGGTCATCACAACGACTGTATAGATCACTACTGTTGTAGTGAAAGGCAAAATGAAGACCTCGTTCCGAAAGTAAAAAGTTCTGCGTTTTGGGCGAAAGTTCAATACATTGTGGCCATAGTTGCCTCGCACTCGCGAAGTTTGATCAATGACTGTGACAGTAACCCGGTTGAGCAGTTCAATAGCATAATAGCTAAATTCGTAGGTGGTAAACGAACTAACTTAATTCAACGGCAAACATATCAATCCAGATGTGCGGCAGCAGTTGTGGCATTTAATACGAAAAGGCCATTATACAATTTACAAAAATCGCTTTTGGGCAAAAGTCCTAAATCGAAATCGAAATTATTGGAAGACAAAAGAAAACAAAAAAATAAGTGTCGAAGAAATGTTAAAAGTTTCAGAAAACTGCCTTTTACCAAAACACAGACATCGGCTGTAACGGCAGACAAAGATTATGGAACAGACAGTTGTCAAAAGCCTGATATGGCCGAAGAGGTTTACGAGCTGGCAAAACGAGGTTTCCTGAAAAATTTAGAAAAAACTGAACTTGAAAAGTCCCAGGTTGAACGAGCTACAATCTTACAAAGAGATAGTAGTGAGTGGTTAGAGCTTCGTAGAAATTTATTGACTGCATCAAACTTTGGGAAGATTATCAATCGTCGCCCCACTACCAGCGCAAGTATCCTCAAAGCTTTGCTATACAAAAGCAATATTTCAAGCGTAGCTTCAATAAAACACGGAGTAGATAATGAAGCTATTGCTCTCAACCAGCTTGCAAGACAAGAAAACGTGGAAATAAGCCCATGTGGACTATTCATAGACGATAAGATACCATTTTTGGCAGCTACCCCAGATGGCTTAGTCGGTAACGACACAATTGTCGAGATAAAATGCCCACTTTCTGCTTTCAAAATAGCAATTGAAGAGGCCATAGAGAAGAAAAAAATTAAATTTTGGACCATGAAAGAAAAAAAAAAAATTGTTAACAAGAACCACCCTTGGTTTTACCAAGTCCAAGGACAGTTACATATTAGCAACAGAAACAAGTGTCTTTTTGCAGTGTGGTCTGGTGAAAATCAAAGAATGACTGTTGAAACGATATTTCGCGATGACGACTTTTGGCAAAAGAAAATGATTGCTAAGCTAACTGAATTTTATATGGAGCACATATTGCCTGAATTAGTTGACCCACGCCGAACAAGAAACATGCCATTGAGGCAACCAACAATTTCCAAAAAACGTCAGCTCGAAGAACCAAATGCTGCTGGACCCTCAAAATGCAAGCAATTCTGTCATGATATAGTTCAATTTAGAGAGTTGGTTACTCCTGGACCATCAAATGAAGAACAAATTTTATCAATTGCTGAGTACTAATTACTCATTAGAATCGGTGTTTATGAATAATAAATATATTATTGTGATTATTATAAGATATTTCTTACCATCGTGTTTTATTTATAACAAAGTAATTGAATTATACAGTAAAACCAATAAAGGAATTCTTAATAAATTGCTGTGAACAACTAAAAGTCCATACTACATAATATCACAATTTATGAAATGTGTATAGCTTTTAGATATTTTTATCAATTATTTCATCACTCACAATATTTAAGAATTTTTATTAATTCACAACATAGTATTGTATTGTAGATAATTATTACATAAGTCAAGAAATTCTTATGCCACACAAATTACAGCACAATGACTACACTCTTATAAGAAATATATTTTGCGAATTCTGTGAAACCGATACCATAATTATGTGCTATTTGTACAGTCCTGTTTTATCCAAAGAAACTTAAAAATAGAATTTAAAAAAGGTTTAGTATTTTATCTGACTATATTGCATATACTGCGCACTGCAGTTGACCGCTCAATTACCTCGAGTACGCGAGTTTGGTAGCGCGCGTCGTCGCGCTGCCCGTGGTTGTTTTCCGCACTAACGCGGGGGTTGCGAGACGCGCGGGTGAAATCAGAATTTATCCTGGCATTAGGCCCGCTCTTAAGCTGCTGACCTGTAGGGCTGGCCGGTCTCCAGCTTCCACAGCACCATCTCGGAATTGTAGCTGGTAGAGCACAGCGTGAGGGGTGGCCGCACGGCGGCTGCCAGCACGTCGTCCTTGTGACGAGTCTCCCAGCTCTTGCCGGTCGTCGACATGCCGGTGTCCTCGAACTCAACCACGTGCCGGTTCCAACCAATCGCCAGAATCCTGGTAACCACAATGAACTTTAAAGTATTAAACGCAATAATAAACATATTACATGTTTCAGTTTTATTTTTATTCACTTTTGTAGTACTTAGCACATATTGATTGATTGATTTTTTGATTGACCTTCGAGTGTTTGTCGAGAAGCAGTACTCATCAGCTCACCTGCCCTCCACCCAGAAGCAGCCGGTGACTTCGCACATGTGCTCGATGGACATCTGCCTTAAGCACACACCTGTATTGAAGTTCCACACCTAGGCAAAAATATAAGAAAATTTCAACCATCCGTAGCAAGTCATTAGTCATTTATGATTTTGGTAATAGGTAATGCTTATTTTAATCAGCCAACAGGTTAAAGTCGCGACGTCAAACGATCAGGTAGAGCAAGTTGGAGAACACGTCCTCCAACGTTACCACCTCTCATTCGGCAACAAACACATAAGCGTGTGAACTTGCCCGACGAATACGCAAAGTTGGATAAAATGAAGTCGAAAGATATGTAGAAAAATAATAAAAATAAATCATTTATTTGCATAAAAATCACCAATAAGTGGTATATGTAATTAGCCAACAGCGAGTGCTTGCAGTTCAGAGGTTCAGACTAGTCAAACAGCTGAAGAAACACGAGAAGACAAAAAAGGCGACCGAGGGAAGCGCTCCTTTGATCACATTATACTTCGACAACGTGAACTCTTATAATTTGTCAAGCCTTAACTGAGAATGAGACACAATCAAATATCAGCCGAGGATTAAGTGGACAAGATGCAGGTACACACTAAGAGCGGTGGAGTTTGCCAAGCTTAACCGTGGTAAGACTTATTAAAGGACTTTAAAATGTTGGACTCGTGCTTTTAAGGGTCAACAAACAAATTGGGATAAGTCTACACTATCAAACCTTGAGTTCGCCGTTCCTGGCCCCTGTCAGCAGCAGCAGGAAGCCAGGGTCCAGACAAGACGCGGTAATCTCCACCGGGATCTCCTCCCCGTGCAGCGTCCGCACGTGCGCGTCGCGAATCAGTACGTTGCGTTTCCCTGCACACACCCCAAAAAGCGATATGATCACTTTAGTTCGTGCGGTACACTGTAATCTTTTTAACCTTGCCAAAATGCAAATTCCTACTTGACGTCTCCTCTTCTGGTTTGTTGACTATCAAATTGCACCCATTGCTTAGGTTTAAATTAAGGCAACTCTTAATCCTTCAATGTGAACAAAAACGTGAATCACTTTAAAATTATGAATTTTATTCAAAATATAAATTTTCAAAATTATCTATGAATCTCTCTACAATTTTCTAAGAAAATACCAATACTATGTGACGAACAAAAGGGTTTTTAGAAAAAATAAAAACATCAACATGGTTATTTTCGACTTTCTCCACAGAATAATGCCAAAAGGTATTTGTTATGGTTTTTGTTTTGTTATTATAAAAAATACGAAATCTAAAGTATTGTCACTAACCGACGTACAATTTTTTTTTAAATGAAGCTCTAACTGACAGTACCTGGCAACAAAGGTCAGTGGAACTTTATAAACCTAAATTTATCATCTCTATAGTTACGTTATTCCTGCATAAGTTCTTACAACAGTCTGTCTTTTTCCTCGCAAGTTTTTTGAAAACGTCGTATGAAACGCGTGAGCATAGACAAATACAGCACACTCGTATCATAATGTACTTTGTCACACATTCCAACACTTTTGCAGAACTTTACACACACACACCACATATACACATATTTACGCAAATCCATAATATAAATCGACTGAACAAACTCAGATACACAATATCATAAAAACGTTATTACAGCTACGCTCTTTACACAAAACCACTTCTATTGAATTTAACCTCGTCCGACTACCAGCAGTCCATATTTTTTTTGTGAATCTTCATCTTGACGATTATTCTACCGGATACATGTTAAATGGATGGCAACGTACAAACTGTAAATGAAATTGACAATATTGAAATTGCGTGTACAATTGAATGTGATTGCTCTGAGATCTCTAAGCTCATTTCAGTAAATAAAAATTACTTGACTATTGTCTCTCAAAATATAAGAAGCGTTTACTGTAATTTCAATGATTTCTGACTTTTGCTATCTACTTTTAAATTTCAAACTGATATTATAATTTTAATCGAGTGTAGACTAAACGATAACAAACCAATCCCTAAACTCAATAATTACCACTGTTTTGCCTCTACTCAACATATAAATCAAAATTATGGGGTAGTAGCCTACGTTAAAAACACATTAACACTATCAGGGTAAAAATTCTAAACAGTAAACGCATTATTAAACCATGGGTAACCCCAGGCATACTTTGTTGCATATTTTTTTTAATAAACTGCAAAAGACTTTTATGATTGACCCACACATAAAAACCAAAAAAAAAAAAAAACGATATAGAAATTACTCATAATTTTTTTTTAAAGAAAAGATGATAGGGAATTACTTGCTAAATTCAAATCAAACAATAAATTGCTTTGGAAAAATATTAAAACTATAACCTACACTAATAAATCTAAAAGCCAAAACATTGAACTAATAAATATAAAGGCGACCCCTATTGAATCACCAAAGTTTATTAATGATTTTTTCTTAAATATTGGCAAATAGCTGGCTCAACAAATTCCGCCTAGTAAATAATGACCCTAATTATCTACCTAATCAATTTTCAACTCCAACTAATTCCTTTGTACTCTTAAACACAGACTTCAATGAAGTGGACATAATTTTGATGAGCTTAAAGTCAGATAGTGCCGCTGGCTGGGACAGCATCTCCACAGGATAAGTATATACGTAAGGAAGTGATCCTAATTATAACCCATCTTGCAAATCTCTGTTTTAGAGACGGTATCTTTCCGGCCCCTCTTAAAAAAACTATTATTACTCCAGTTCACAAGGGTGGGATAGAGACGACCTCAACAACTACAGGCCGATATCTGTCCTTCCAGCTATATCGAAAATCTTGGAGAAATTAATCAATATTAGGCTTCTCAAATACTGAAACAAATATAAAACACTATCCCCAACATAATTTGGTTTTAGGCAGAATATATCCACCGCTCTAAGCTCGCTGGTAGCTAATCAACTTGATAATGGCAATAAATGTTTAACGGTCTTCCTAGGTCTTAAAAAGGCATTTGACACAAAAAATTGGATTTTTTAGAAAAAATTGGTATAAGAGGAACTTTACTCAATCTTCTTAGAGATTATCTCTCAAACAGGAAGCACAGGGTTAAGTTGGGACAATCGTTCAGTGATGATGCAGAAGTATCATATGGCGTGCCTCAAGATAGTGTTTTGGGCCCCACACTTTTCTTAACATACGAGTCCAAATGCATCACAATCACCTCACACCCCTGAAATAAATAATAAAAAAATAGTACTATACGGCCTTATTGAGTATTACAGAGAACCCCAAAGCGAACTTTATAATAGACTTATAGAACTATTCCGAAATATTACAAACGTGGACCTATCAGGGTACATTGAAGATATGTATAGGGTGGGAAGGAAAGGCTCAAATAGCAGACCGCTGGTTATCGAGTTGCTCAGCAAAAGAATGACTAAACACATCGTCAATAGCAGCCAATGTTTTCAAGGAACTGGATTGTTTATATCTGAGTTTTTAGATGCGACTGCACGGAGGGAGAGAGCCCAACTGAGAGAAGAACTACTTAAGGCCAGGAAAAATGGCCCCCATGCAATTATCAGGAATAACAAATTATACATCGACGGAAAACTCACCAAACCCACCAACATTAAAGAAAAACAAACGAAAAATCAACAAATAAATTCGAGCAACCAGGGAAATGATATAATAACGATGAGCAATACTGACCAACGCTGCCGCACATCCAGAACGGATGAAACTGAAAATTATACATTTCGTGAATAAAATCGACGACGACACATCATTTAAAATACTGTTCCAGAATCTACAAAGCCTTTACAATAAACAGGACATTCTTGAAGTTTTCATTGCCCAAAACTCATCATACAAAGCAATCGGTATCTCAGAGACCTGGCTCTCGCAAGAAAAGCTGGATATTATTCATTTTAGTGGATATAAATTCGCAGCATCTTACTGCCGTAGTACTCGAACTGGTGGAGGAGTCTGTATCCTACTTCAGGATCATATAGACTGCATCCAGAGAAACGACATTACGGACCTGTCTATAGAATACGTTATAGAGGTATGTGCCACTGAACTACCTAAGGAAAATCTGTTAATTATAACCATGTATTGGAACAAAAGACAAGAAGAAACATTTTATCAACAAATACAAAAAATTCTAAGATATGTTAACATTAAATACCCTACGCTTAATGTTATTATTGGAGGCGATTTTAATATAAACATCCTGTCTGATAACTTGAAATCGAATCAATTTTTAAATCTTATGCAGGAATTTAGACTCACACAGCACATAAAAACCCCGACACGCATAACACCTACTACAAAAACATGTTTAGATCTCATATTCACAAACTTCAAATACAAAGATATGTACACAACGGTAGAAGAGCTGGGTTTTTCAGATCACAATAGTATAATTTTACATTTGAAATTACCCAAGCAAACAAAGAAAATAACTTGGTACACAAAAAAAAGGCGATTCAACAATACAAATATGCTAAAATTTAAATCGAAGTTGGAAGAAATAAACTGGAACAATATAATAACGGCTGATAAAAATATTAATGAAAACTATGAAGCTTTTAACGAAATCGTTATTAGCATCTTAAATCAATGTATCCCATTACAAAAATACAAATTAAAGACAAATTATAATAAATACTGGCTCTCAAAAGGTATAAGAAACTGTTGCAAAAATAAAAGACAATTGAAGATACTAATTACCAAAACAAAAAACCCTATATTAACAAAATACTACAAGAAGTATGAAAAAATATTGAAGAAAACTGTAGTGACAGCAAAAAAACAACATTTTAAACATAAAATGATAAAATCAAGCAATAAAGTTAAAACAATGTGGGGTATAATAAATGAACGTACAAACAAAAAAATTAGACGCGAAAAACAGAACATAACTCTACAAACAGACAATAATAATATGACTTCAGAGCCCAACGAGGTAGCTAACATCTTTAATAACTTCTTTGCATCTATTGGGAAAACTAGTACGAGCCCATCTGGCAGTAAAACACTTTTAATGTCTACAATAGAGAATTCGATCTTTCTGAGTCCAGCAGATCCTTACGAGGTGAATTCATTGATTAAAAACTTAAAAAATAAGTCGAGCTATGGCGTTGATGAACTTCCACCTACATTACTGAGACAATGTGCGGATGACTTAACTCTTCCATTCTATAAACTGATAAATCAATCTTTCGAGGAAGGTGTTTTCCCCAACCTCTTGAAAAAGGCTCTTGTAAAGCCAATTCACAAGAAAAACGCAAAAACTGACCCAAATAACTACCGCCCAATCTCTCTCCTACCAACTGCATCAAAAATATTTGAAAAAGCCATGTGCAACCGTGTTTACGCTTATTGTGAGAAATACAATATATTTAATGATTGTCAAAATGGCTTCAGAAAAAACCGATCCACAACCCTCGCCGTCTATAAATACACACAAGAAGCCCTCGATATCATTAATTCCAAAAAATATGCAATAGGATTACTGCTGGATATGACGAAAGCTTACGATAAAGTACAATTCACCATCTTATTAAACAAATTATATGGTATAGGGATCCGTGGTAAATGTCATAAATGGTTCACGTCGTATTTGCAGCATAGAGAGCAATTAGTGGAAATAGAATATTTTAACCAAAAAACTAACGAAATAGAATTGTTCCGATCCGAAAACATACCAATAAACGCTTCAATCCCACAGGGTAGTGTTATAGGCTGTTTTTTATTCTTAGTTTACATTAACGATCTCCCGAAGCACATCAGTGAACCTTGTGTTTTGTTTGCGGATGATATATCCATTCTCGTCTCATGTGAAACTAATCTCAACCTTAATGATAAATTAAATTCAATATTTGACGCTACAACTCATTGGATGATGGAACATAACCTAGAAATTAACTATAATAAGACAAAAATAATGACATTTCACCCACGACAAAAAAAACCTATACATATAAATTTCAGTTTTAAAAATTACAAGTTAGAAATAGTAAATAAATTCACCCTATTAGGACTAGACATAGACACACACATAGATTGGAAGTCGCATATCCAAAAATTGAAAACAAAATTATCAAAATTTTCATACGCCCTTCGGGAAATCAAAAAAACTACAGACATAAATACTGCGTTGGTAACATATTACGCATATGCCTATGCATGGCTCAAATACGGTGTCATATTGTGGGGTAATAGTATAGACTCACCCACACTATTCACCCTACAAAAAAAACTTATTAGAATTGTAGTCAATATCGGACAAACGGATAGCTGTAAGCCCCACTTCCAGGAACAGAAAATTCTAACCCTGCCGTGCCTCTACATCTTTGAGATCTGTAAATTTGTACGTAGATACCCGAAATTCTACACAAAAAGGGAAGACATTCAAACTAAAATTACTTTAAGACATACAAATAGATTAAACATACCTACATCCCGTTTAAAAATGCACTCCTCAAGTACCTATGTCATGTCGATAAAAATATATAATAAGTTACCGGATGAAATAAGAAATATAAATAAATACAACACCTTTATTAATAAATTAAAATTATTTCTATTAAACAAAACCTATTATAATGTGAACGAATACTTGAATGAAAGACTATAATTACAATGAATACATTCTTAAATATATACATGTATATTACAAAAAGATTATTTAATTAAACATAAAATTACTACTAAATACACAATGATTCAATTATAAAATGCTTTTCTACTGACTCTATAAATTGTCTCAAATTGTGATACACTTAAAACTTACCTCTTTGTTAGTACTTTGTAACCATAACATATGATCTCTCATTAAATGTTTGTGGTGGTATTGCCTAAGTAAATAGCTATATTTACTTAGGCAATATTACTACTTAGGTTATATTTGTTTATCTAAATGTAATAATAGTATTTTAAGAAAAATGGCTACCTACTTATTGATAATAGAATTATTTATGTTATTGTTGTTGACTTTTATACGAATGTAATTATTAAGTTTTCATGTACAATTTTATTTTATGTTTATTTTTAACTTTCTTTGCTGTGCCTTGACTGGGTCTACAACGGCTCTTAGCTCTAAGCCTTTTGTTAACATCTTGTTTTACCTTGTGGAACGCAAATAAATGAATATGAATATGAATATGAGTATATTAATGACCTCTGTCTATAGTATGAAAGTATATAATATGAAAATTAATAATACTAAAGTATTTTCTTATGCCGACAACATGGCTGTTGTTTTCTCTGGAAGATCCTGGGATAACGTAGAGCAAAGTACTTCATGTGCGTACTTCAAATTGCTAAATGGCTAAATAATAACCTACTAAAATTGAACACCTAAAAAAAACACAAATTACATATGTTTCAGAATCTGTAATCGTAAACCTAATAAGGACCTCACAATCAGAATTCACAAATGTGGTGATATTAAAAACAAAAACTGTGTGTGCCCTACCATTAATTAGGTTACTTACACCAAATATTTAGGTGTCCTGCTTGACCAGAGATTATCTTGGTACCCTCACCTTGAGCAGGTCACTAACAGGGTTCGGAAAGTAAGCTAGATTTTCAAAACATTAATACATATAATTCCAAAAAAATCTCCCAATGCCGTAGACTCTTTTAGAAACCTAATAAAGGACATATATATCGCTTTGGTGCAGTCTGTTTTAGTGTACTGCATCTCTATTTGGGAAGGGGCAGCTAAATCCAATTTATTGCTGTGGAGCGAGTGCAACGAACCCTGATAAAAATAATTATTTTTAAAAGGATTAGATATCCCACGGAGACTTTATCAGAAAAGTGATTTGCTTTCGGTGAGAAAACTATACATCATTCATACTGTTTTGAAGAAACACAAAGAGCTGCCATATAACACCACTATCTTGTCAAAAAGGAGGAAATATATTATAGCACCGATTCCACAGACAAAAACCAGGTTTTGTAGCAGGCAATTCGAGAAACGGTCATCTCAGCTCTACAATAAAATAAATAGAGAGATATAAAGAGAGATATATGAGAGATATATGTTTTATGTATACATCAAACAATATTATGAATGTAAAAAACTTGTAATTAAATGGATGAAACCACTCACATATGAGGACACGGAGGCCCTCCTGCAGCACACATCATAACTCACTCATTCACGCTTACAATTACTCACATGTATTACATGTACACGTACACACCACACATTACATACATCCTACACACACACATATCACACATGCTCACCTCACATTTACCATACACAAAACGCACACTCATTTAAATAAACTAATGTTAAGTTTGTAATGTTGTCTTCTGTAATTCTATGCTATATTAATTTACTTCCTCGAAATTATATAAACTATAAATAGTAAATGCTGGCATAATTCTTGTATGTACATCACGTAAATTTAAGTTACGGAAGAGCGGAGTGTCCTAATACAGGCATTTACTTGCTTAAAAGGACACTTCTATCACTAGCTATGTATGTAGTACACACGGCTACACATCAAGCTATAAATTTCCAGTATAAACTGACATCACATTTATACGGAAATCCTATACAATGCGTGATCAGCATAAATTGGAAATGTATAGCTTGATGTGTAGCCGTGTGTACAAAGCTTGTTAAAGAAAAATAAACTATTTGTATATTAAGGCAAAATGTAGACGGATCCTATTATATAATTTAACAACTTATTTTTATGTACCTACATTCTAAGCAAATAAAGACCTATTCTATTCTATTATATTCTTACCAGTAACTGGATTCCAGTTCATGATAATACTATCCATGCCGCAAGTAATTATAATCTTAAACAGTGGGTTGTAGAGAATCTGGGATACAGCTCGTGAGTGTGTGAAACCGTCAGTGTGGAGCGGGTTCAGCTGCTCGTCCAGCACCACGGTGGCTATCTTCATGCACGCGAGGATGAACTCGCGGGTGGCTGAGTTGTACACGGCAGAGATGGGCGAACGCTCGCCCACTATAGCCGGGATGTCGATGTAGGTCTACCGAAGGGCATGGATGGGAAAGCAGTTCAGATAAGTAAGGAATGAGTGAGAAAGTATAGAACACCTACTTAGTTGTTTTAAAGCTGTAAATTTATACGATTGCTCAAAGAAGTGATAAGGTGTGTGATTACATACATTTCCCAGCATAATTTACAAAATACTAATTTAATAGAAAATAAATACAAATATAGAACGCTCAATACCTTAGCTGTTACTACGTATAGCAGACGATGAAATAGGAATCGAATAAATTAACTCAATTTAAACACTTACTTGAGTGCATGTTTGGCTTTGCACATCCCAAACTTTGATAGTTCTATCCCTAGATAACGAGTAGATGGTCTGTCCATTGTTCTGCAGCACGATGCAGGTGATACCGGCATGGTGCCCGATAAATATCACACTGGCCTTGGCTGGCACAAACGCGTTCCACACTCGGACCAAGCAGTCGGGACCTCCTGTCACCAGCACGTGCGTCTCCTCGTCAAACGCAAAGCATTGGATACCCTGAAAAATTATAATGGCTTCCTTAATAGTAACGACGATCCTTCCTTAGCCACGAAGAGTGAAAGAGAAATATTTATGGAAGATGTTGCAGTTCACAATATTACTTAGTCTATAGAGCTCTCAGTGAAGGAGCTTGTCCAGTGAAGTATTACCACTATACCAATTTTTGCGCCGTTGTTGCACTGTTGTTGCTGTCTTCCGGTTCCGGGTTCCGGAAGGGTATGGATGCCGGTTTAGTTACAGGCACATGAGATACTTCAGGTCTGTATCTCTAATCTGTCCAGAGAATGCGACGAAATATTCTACTGTAAAAACAAAGAGGAAACAAAAATACTTATGCATACATAAACTCGCCTTTTCAACTTTGAACATGTTACGAGTCTTGCAGCCATATATATCGCATATGAGCAGAGAATCGAGGCAGGTGGCGCAGGAAACCACGCAACTCAAAGACTTGTAGTATGACACCTGCCGCACCCACTCCGCGTGCATGCGGGGTAGGTCCACTAGTTGCAGCTTTGGTAGCATGTGAGGCTGCAATCACAAGCAGATTGGTCCAACTGAGCGGACGTAGGATGAGAGCAGCTCAATTGAGCAAAGCTGTTCCTGTATTGTGCCACTCTTCTACCCTTAGGATCAGTTCACACCGAGACGTGGTGCGACGCGACGATGCTTAAAGAGGCCAGTGGTTTCGCGCTGCGCAGCGCGCGAGACGCATGGCAATTTCGCGAGGCGCATCGTGAAGTCGCTGGCAGTGCCATGCTTCGCTGCGCAACAATACGCTGTGCGGCGCAGCGAGACGCTGCAGCTGAACATATCTTCGTTCGCCGCGAGCTCCCGCCCCGCTAGCTTAAGCCCGCTCTACACTAGTGCGCAATCTTGCTGTGAATTGACGCCGCAGTTCATGCCATGAACTTCGCGTAAAAACGTGTTCCTCTACACTCGCAAAGTTTCGCAGTTTCGTTCGCGATCTCAATGAAAATGGACGACGATGTAGTTGTTGCTGCTGCTGTGACGCTATGTCCTGTAGCGTACTACAATTTTATCTTTGTATTAAAAATAACAAACAAATAAATAAGAGATGGAGAAAGAGAAGATAGTGGATGACGAAAATCCTTATAAAAAATCTATGCTTACAAAACAATCACGCAAGACCACTCCCGACTGCGACTTGTGCGCTACTGCAAAAAGCTGCGAGTGTAGAGGCGTTCGCGTTCACACGCTGTGAACCAAGCGAGAACCCATTGTCCCGGGACAAAAAACAGACACCGATCGGGGAACGGCGCAAAGCGCGAACGCGAAGGCGCGATACCATCTATACTCGTGTTTCACGGCTTTCGCGGGCGTTCGCGATGCGAGTGTAGAGCGGGCTTAATAGTAGAGACAAATTGCCACGGCAGAATCAAATTATTGGTAAACATTCTACACCACCCTTATGACGTCATTTGTTTTTAACAATACTCAATAGCGCGGTGACCCTCATTAGCGCGTCGTCCATTGAGCGCAGCAAAATGATGACGTGTCATTATGTGATTGGATGATGGCAAAAAGATGACACGGTTACATTTGAAAAACAACCATCCTCAGTACGTTGTTACACATCGTAATAAACGCACTATCCTATCTCACATTTTCGGAATACTAGTACTATTTATTACGTAAAATTTTTCGATTTGGTGTCAAATATTGATATTGTTGTGCTATTAAAGGAAAGTGGAAGTTTTAAAAATAATAGTGTTTTATATAGTGCTATTAAATCTAGATTAGTCCCCACTGTATTAAGTGATGAAAACGATAAAGCGCTAAAAGCGTTTTGTGCAAAATATTGCTATAATCTGCAAAAGAGATGGCAAAATCCTCATAGCAAAGAGGAATTGTTTACCAACAATAATAGCGAATGGTTATCATCGGAAATAAACTGGCCTGATTTAATTGTAAATGCATTTGAAAGAAACCAAGACTCTGTTCCTAGTACATCAAGTGAACATGAATCTCCAGCAAAAGTGTCTACTGCCACGTCAACGAATGTAAGTCCAAGAAAACCATTTTGTGAATTAGGACCTAAGCAAAAAAAGAGACGTACAGAACATATTCATATAACTATGACTACAGAGGAAATATCTCATGCATATATTATGAAATTACGAGAGGATGGTAATCAAGGAATAGCTGAAATCCTCGAACACCTACTTAAAAATCCACAGGATGTGCAAAAAGCCAAAGATAGTCTTTTAGGTAAAAACTAAAAACCTAAATTTACTCCAGATGAAGCTTTGGGACTTGTTTTGTCCCTTAAATTAACAAAGTGGCAATACAATACTTTAAGAAAAAGTATCAAAGAGAAAAATGTCGACATGTTCCCTTCCTACTACAAGGTGCAAAATGCAAAACAAGAATTCTACCCGCCAAAGGATAACAGATACAACTGCTAGAATAAAATTGCAGCCTCTATTAGATATAACCGCCAAAAGGATATACAAAGCAATCAATATTGATAGCACAGACTGTAAGGAGTTGACAATGATAAGCAAATGGGGAATGGATGGTGCCTCGAATCAAGCAAACTATAACCAAAAATGACAACGGATGACAAAGAGGACAGTGTTTCGACAGATGATTCAAGTATTTTTATGGGTAGTTTAGTACCAATAAAAATTGTTTCCGAGGAACAAATTATCTGGGAAAACGACTCACCAAATTCAGCATATTGGTGTCATCCAATATTTTTCAAGTTTGAAAAAGAGAAGAAATGATTTTAACAGAGAAAACCGAAATTGAAACGGAGATAAATTAATTGAAGGAAACAGAAATTGGAGAAATAAAAGTCTCACATTCATTATTGCTTACCATGATAGATGGTAAAGCAACATCAATCCTCTGTGAAACTTCAGCTCAACGATGTGACATATGTAAAGCTGTTCCTACAGAAATGAATAACTTGTCTTTGTTATTGACTAAAAACATTGATACCGACTTGTACAAATGTGGTTTATCATCGCTACATACATATGTGGATACGTTTTATGGAATGCTTTCTTCACATTGCCTATAGACTGGATTTCAAAACATGGGTTGCAAAAGGTGAAAACAAAGCTTTGATGGAAAATAGAAAAAAAAAACATTCAGGAAGCTTTTAAAAATCAAACAGGCCTTTTAATAGATGTTGTAAAGCAAGGACATGGAACTAATAATGACGGGAATACCGCTCGAAGATTTTTCTCAAATACAGAGATTGCTGCTGCAATTACTGGTGTCGATGAAAACTTAATAAAACAGTTTTCAATCATTTTAGAAACAATATCTTCAGGTCATAAAATTGGCACAGTGAAGTTTAAAGAATATACGGAAGCCACCATAAAATTATACGTAGGTTTATATGAGTGGTATCACATGCCCTCCAGTGTGCATAAAGTTCTTGTTCATGGAGCAGCTATCATTGAAAATTTGGGATTAATTCCGATTGGAAAGTTATCGGAAGAAGCGGCTGAATCTAGAAAATAAAGACTTTAGGCGATATCGCCAACACCATTCAAGAAAATTCTATAGAAGAGCTAATAATGAGGATATTTCGAATAATTTAATAATTAGTTCAGATTTGAGACGTTCGACGTTCAGACGTTTTGATATACCATCAAAACGTCATAAAATGATACGGAAACACAAACCATTTTCTGAAAAAGCGAAAGCCATGCTTCTGTTATCTCCAACATTTAAAGATGATGAGCGGGAAAATATAGAATTTGTAAATGTGGAACATTTAGAGAACGAATCTGAATCAGAATCTGATGAAATTGTCTAAGTGATAGTTTTGTGAGTGCGTGTACGTATGAGTGGATAAGGCCTCCTGGGGACACCACTGATAAAAAAAAACGCGCTTAGTTCTCTACCTCAAGGGTGGTGTGGAAAAGGGAATAAAAATCAATTTTCTCCAAAATCGAAGGAAATCGAAGCAAGTGATATATCGGATAATTTGCCTAAAAAATAGCAAAATCGAATACCGAAAGCCGTTTTTTGAGAACTCTTGAGAATTAAAAGTTATTCATATAAAATCTAATTTATCCATACAAAAATAAATTCAAATCGTTATAAATTTAAAAATATTAGGTATATACAAAAATCGCAGAAGAAAAATGTCTTGTATTTAGTGGTAGATCCCACAGCCATTATTATTTTTTAAAAAATAGCTCATCAATTTTCGTGAATCCCTAAGTTTATGAAAGCTTGATTTCAGCCCACCGTGCGTCGCCGTCGTGATGCGTCGCGCTACGCCGCGAGGCAACTGAATGCGCAGCGCGGCGTAGCGCGACGCCCGCCGCGAGACATTTTCGTATTATCTCAATTAAATGTGTATCTTTTTGTGTAGTAAATAAAGATTTTTTTTTATCATAGTTATATGTTATATGTTGAAGACAAGGAAGTTTGTAATTCCTTCTGCACATGTGGCTTCCCTGGTACATCATTAACGGCATATTATGTAAGAGTCTATTAACTTCCCCCAAATTACCATGTTTATTTTTTTTACATTCTTCCTTGACATAATCATCCTAATATTTGACATTATATAGGTACCTACAATTTAATTTTAACACTTTATTAGTGGCTTTTGTGTACATGATAATTATTCAGATTTGTTACAGTTGTAATAGCAATCATATCATTTCGATTAAAATAGGTTTTATTTTTATTAATTTATTCATATTTTATATAGATTCTTTTCTATTTTGTGAATGTGAGAACGCCGTAGGCTTAGTGGACTGTAGATTTATTGACCATCTTCTATTTTGTTAAGTACCTGGTACTTGTTGAAAGACCTACAGTGTCCTCCGATATCTATTGAAATTATTGTAAAAGCCAATTATTTTTATAAGGGTAACCGTGGAGTTTCTTGCCGGCTCTTCTCCATAGGAAACGACCAATTGGAACCGTGCACCTAGCTTCTGACGTTTCATAAGTGCCCATGTAGGTGAATGTGAAATAAAATATTTTTCGAATTCTGAATTTTTGAATTTTATCACTATCTTCAAAAGTGCGCGCAGCATCGTTTCGCGTCACGTCAGTATGATCTGCCAGAAGATTGAAAATAAGACCAAAAATTATAAGACGATCACCCGTTTTTGCAGATCTATATGTCGTAGCGATTGCGTGGAACGTCCAGGCTCGTTCTGGAAGGGCCCGCGCAGCACCGGAGAGAACAGCAGCACTCGGATGTTGCCCCCCACGTCGCCACAGATCAGTATGCACTGCTCCTTCAAGTCTTTTCCGAAGTGATAGTACATCGTGCAAATCTGTGAAATTGACTACCTTACTATAGTGTTGTCGTTAACACAAAATAATTACAAGTCCTCAAGCAAGGGATGTTCTATATTATTATTAATTTATTAATTCAAGTTACAATGACTCATACAATATTTAATACATCACACCTACACCCAATAATACATTACATTACATTACAAAACCACAGTACATTCATCACTTACACACCATTAACGGCCGACGACTGTATGTGACGTGCAAGTCACTTCAACGTCGTATGTAAGGACAGTCGAGCCTGTCAGCTATCATCATCAGCACGCTGTTGGGGACGCGCACCACTTGGGCATCGTTGCATAGAAGCAGTCGACGCTAGCTATGGCAAACATGCCCGAGGCACTACAGTATCGTGGCAGCCCCATCAGTGCTCTGAAAGCGATGTTATATTGGACGCGGAGAGCTTCGTATGCTTATTGCGTGTGATTCACCCAGGCTGTGCGTGTAAAATGAGGTACAATAAGCTCTAAAAAGTGTTTGCTTGACGGACTTGGAACAGCGTGCAAACCTGCGGGCTATCATATTAGCTCTAATGGACAATGCCCTCCGCTCCCTCTCGATATCAGTATCATCTCTGAGACCGTCAGTAACCAAATGCCCTAGGTAGTAAGGGTACCCCGTACAGTTTGATGGGCGGTACTGTTATAGGACATTTAGAGCCGGCCACAAACACCATAAACAGACTTTTCGTTACATTATATTTCAGACCGTGATCTTAAGCATATGCCTCACAAATCTCCAATAATGTTCTAATGCCTCAATCGATGCACTCAGCAGCACCGTGTCGTTCGCATAGCTGATATTATTCAGGCAAACTCAATCAATCTGACAACCGACATAATGACTGCTGAGAGCAACAATCAGTGCATCAACTTATAAAGTTAAAGAGTGCGGGGGAGTTCAACCCTCCCTGCCTCACCCTACACTCCAACCCATATGGTTCCGACAGAGAACCCACCCATTTCACGCTATTGATCTAGCCTCCATACTAAAATTTAAACAGGTTAATCAGTTCTGTGGGGAAATCTATGTGCTCCAACTTCTTTCCATAGAATGTCATAGGAGACCAGATCAAAAGCCCTGGATAAGTGGAGAAAGCACGCGTACACTGTAGTATGTCTGTCCGTGTAATACCTGACGGCATGCTTAAGACACAGTATAGCACTCTCTGTAGACAATCCTGGGCGAAAACTAATCTGATTATCGTGCAGATGCAAATATTCATTTAACTGTGTGTCAAGCAAGCCGTCAAGCACTTTCGCAATAACAGTCGCTAATAAAATAGGCCTGTAATTACCCTTATCTGACAGGTCCCCTGTTTTATTTTTCACCACTGGCACTACAATTGTCTTAGCGAGTTCAGAGGGTAAGTAATGCATGACTAATACAAAAATTAAAAAGCATTGCCAACACTCTAGGTAGGTGATGTCCAGCCTGCAAAAGATGTTCAACGCTGAGACCGTCATGGCCAGGGGACTTGCCTCTGGACATTGACTTAACATTTTTAGAGCTAATTCTCGTACCCACCTGACCATAACATGTCTCAACATTAAACATCCCCAGCGAAGGCAGCCTGAGAGGCGATTTGACATGAAAATGTTCTCTAAAGAGATTGGCAGAGTCCTTGGGGTCACTCAGCCCATTGACGCCTACGGGGAGGCCAGGTCGATGTGTCATTTTATTTGTTGGTTTGCAAAAGTTACGGAAATCCTTTTTTGAATGATGTGAAGCAAGGATATCCATTTTTATCTGGTGCTGATGGTCTTGGCACCATTTAAGCCTGGACTTAAAAATCCTTCTACTCTGTCACATCTCGTCGTAAGCAGGGCCAGTTGAAGGCACCCCGCATCGTTGCCAATCACGCAACTGGAACCTGGCCACCTCGTACGTCTCACTTACGTGCCTATTCCACCCAACAATGCATCGCGATTTACCCCTGCGTCGCGTACTTCCTCGGCCTACAGCCGCAGACTCACTGAGTGCGGTCACAACATCTCCATACAATTTATCTATGATTAGGCTTGTTACAATTCTTATCTCCACAATGAATAAATTCTGATGGAAAATCATTTCATTTTATTTTACTGTTGGATTTATATGGTAATCACAAAGGTATAACCTACTCGTAGGTTGCTACCTACCCACACAGCCAAACTCAAAATCTATGAAAACAATGTATATTCTTGCCATGTATTCCCAGCTGGTGATGACGATCTTCAAGGTGAAGGTCTTGGCAGTGCAGTCGTAGAATCGTAGGTCCCGCTCCGTGGAGCTGGTGACGATGATGTTTACGTCCGGCATGCACACCATGTCCGTCACCCACGTGGTGCGGACCTTCAGGTGGGCTGTGGGAGTCAGGTACCTACTTACTTTATCAAGACGTAGCAAGTAGTAGTTCATAAATATGCACAGATCATACTGACTTTATTGGAAAAGAACTTAGCACCTAGGAAGTTCCATAATCTATGTGTGCAGCAATAGTTTGACTAGTCTTGTTTGACACCCGTGTGTCTAGTAAAAGGTGGCTAAGGTTTTCGGTCAAAAGGATGCTAAGTAGCGACCACCTGTACTCTAAGATTAGCACAGCAGGCGACAAACATAATAATAGCAATATCTTTTTTGACTGCATGGTCACTGAATGCCCATTTGGCTAATTTTTAGAAGATTAACAATGACTTTGGTATGTGCCGTCAGGACAATTGGGATTTCCCAGCCAGTCTGAGAAAAAAGAATACCTATTGGTAAGCGGAGTTGATTGAAATAGTACTAACGGCTGGAGGAGAAGGCAGTCCTCAATAGCTTCATGTCGAGCGACCACCAGTTGATCATGCCGTCGCGACTCGCCGTTATGTATGTGCCTTGCATCGGGTCCGTTGTGCGATTCTATCTCACACAGTAAAATAATACGTCGGTCACAATTCAATGCTCATAATTGCGTATTTATTTGTAAATGCAGATTCTACAGGTATTTACTTACTTTCTTATTCATATCCATTACATATTCCATCAACTAAAATGTTAAACAGTCGAATTCGCTAGTTATTAATTTATTAATCAATTTTTGATTTTGTATAAAGAAAAAATTGAACGCGTGAAGTTATTTATTTATAGTTGTAACTAGCAAAGGACTTAAGTCCTTTGCTAGTTACAACTATAAATAAATAACTTAAAGTGGCTCGCGGGCAAGCGACCTAGGTACTTATATTAAAAGTTTATTAGAAAATGAAATAGCCTTATTTTAAATTAAAAACCTTGTCGACATCCGGACTGAAGGTTATTCTTGATATTGGGTGCCTGTGTTGTGAGCGTATGATGACGGGCAGGCCCATGATGGGCGGCTGCAGCGTCTCCCGCTGGTTCTCTGCGTCGTTGCCGAAGTAGCCCAGGATCAGGTGCGACACCACCTCCTCCCAGTCGATCTCGCCCGTGCGGCTTGTGTTTACCTGGTCGAATAATCGACAGCTATTCGTACAGAGTGCGTATTGCTGGCCTAGGGGCGGACTATGAGTTAATTATCAACACTAATACAGATAGACAGAACTTCAGAGTAGAATCTGAGTCTGACTAGTTTGCGTTACTCATAACTTTGGAGATCATCCTGAATTCATCTTTGTGTGTTGTAATAGGCAGGTACCTATTACAACATCACTCTAGGATTTGAGTTCATTGCAATCAATACCCTTATTGCGTAACACATGCAATCATAATCGGAATCATTTCGAAAGAGATTACTAATCCATTGCTTCATATGTTCGAAAAAAGTGTCTGTTCAACAAAGTAAATAACGCAATGAATGTTGTTGAATTGTCAAAATGAAACAGATTGTGATAGATCGTGTGTAACGCAATTAGGGTGCTGTTCATTGGCTATATGCGACTTATGTTCAATGAACTGCTATCTTTTAAAATAACAGGAATATTATGCACCCACTTTCATAAAGAGTATTTTATAATCTTCATCGTCGTAGTCCACATCCAACAAGGACTTCAGAGCAACTCTAAACTCCAGAAATGTCATTTTGTGACCGAATGCCTCTTGGAATGAATCTCTCATCCTCTCCATATCCCTCGTGCTGCAGCGTTCGTGCAGCGCCGCGTTGCGCCAGCGAGCCCGGGCGGCGGCCACCGCGCTGTCTTCAGTCTTTATAGACACACAGCTCACGACATCACTTTCTTGTGCCATTATTACCTACTTACTAAAATTACAATTCTAAAACGATGGATGGTAAAACTTTGATTATATGAAATATTTAATAAAATTATGATTTTTCCTGCTAAACAAATTAAGACATCTTACAATGGCTTGTAGTGTCAGTCAAAGAGATGTCAGTCCAAGTAACGACGAATGTACTCATTGCAAGAACAATATGGCCAGGACTATGAACAATCTATTATAGTTCATGACTTAATTTTGAATAGATTTTAAATGGTATTCAATCTCTTCAAACATTTAACAAATTTTCGTAGATCTTTAGGGGCGTGAGGAACAGGGTGTAAAGTTCACTTATCCTATATTGAAAATGGACGATCCTTCGACCTTCGATCTGGTACACTTGCGCGAAAGACATTTGCGCAAAAGACACTTTCGCGAACCTACTTGCGCGAAAAGACATTTCCGCAAATAGATTTTTGCGCGAATGGACTTTTGCGTAAATGGACACTTGCGCGAAAGCCAATTGCCCGAATCCACTTGCGAGAAAGGACAGGTGCGCGAAAAAGTTGCGGAAATTACATTCCTTCATAATATTACGACTGTATTCTTTCAAGTGGTAGGATAGCCCGGCAGGGGTGGTATGCTTGCGGACGGTGAGCAATGGGCAGCTCGCCGTCCGATAAGGACCAGGACCGTGTCGACGGCGCGTTGTGTTCCACGCGCGCCTCAAAGAGATGTCAGCACCAACCGACGGGGTCGAAAGACCAATGCCTGCTGGGGTTGCGGGTTTGTCCGAAAGGGATATCGCGGCCCCGGCACACAGGCAACGGAAGGAACACGGGTGGGTTTTAGTCAGTAAAAGTCTGACACACCCTCTCGCTCTGCCCAGAGCGGGAGAAGTTATTTGATGATTTCCCATCCTGAAAAAAAAAAAAAAATGGGGTGGTATGCTGTGAATGATGTTATGAAGGAATCTCATTTACACAAATTTTTCGCGCAACTGTCCTTTCGCGCAAGAGGATTCGCTCAAGTGAGTTCGCGAAAGTGTCTTACTTACTTGTAAGGCTTACATTTTTTTTTTGTTCACGGTTAAGTACATAACTATATTCACAAAAAATATAAAAGGTAACGAACTGACACTTGTAGCCCGCGCACATCACATCACCGAAGTGCTGTCGCCGAGGAAATAACACGCGTTACCATGGTGACCACCCGCGTGATCACTTCACCCGATTCTCAAAGAATCGGATGAAGTGATCACGCCGCGCAGGCGCGCCGCTGAGGAAATAACACGCGTTACCATGGTGACCACCCGCGTGATCACTTCACCCGATTCTTTAAGAATCGGGTGAAGTGATCAGATCACGCGGTTGGTCACCATGGTAACGCGTGTTATTTCCTCGGCGACAACACTTCGGTGATGTGATGTGCGCGCGCTACAAGTGTCAGTTTTACTTGGGTTATATATGATGATGATGAATAAAACATTGTAGGTACTTATTGGACATTGGTATATTTAGTACGCAAGTACGTGACGCGTTACAAGTTAAATAAGTATGTAGGTACGTAGTAAGTAAAAAAAAACTCAATGTGATAGTGTCTACCTAGCGCGCAAGCGCGATTCTTACCGCTTCAACGTGGTGAAGTTATTCGGTGTGCGCGCGCTGCAAGAGTGTCAGCTGTTGAACTTAAGAATTTTGTAATGATTTGATGAATATGATTTTATTCAACGCGTAGGTAGGTTATCTGCAATAAAATATTCGGTAGGTAGGTACAAATAATATACCTACACATCTTTTTATCTATATAACTACTTACATCGTTTAGGTAGGTTCCCACAGTTTGTGTGGGGTTAAATTACACACTATTAACACTCGATTGCGTTTATAATATAAGTTAACAATGGGTTCATAATAACAAACTATGTCGATGAGCATTTTCTTTAGTACTTAAGTAGCAGTGTAGCGTGTAGATACCTATGTAGGTACGTTCTATTTTATTTATTGTTGGTAGGTACCTACGTGCGTAACGCGTCGCGCCTCTGGCTATATATATTAAGGGACTAGTCTAGGAACAAAATAGAATAAAACAAAATTGAGTTTCTGATTGGATATCTGTTTTGTTATTTTACTAAATATTACTATATAGGGGGGTATATCGTAACGTTTAGACATTTAAATACTAGCTTTAGAATACTTAATATAAAATGATCAATAGAATTAACATAAAAAATATAATTTAAATCTCGATTACGTTTGTAAATGTAATGCTTGGTCATCCCTAGTATCGGGTGGGGTGACACTGACAGCTCACTGCACGATCACTTCCCCTAAGTTTTCACGGTGAGATGGTTACAGAATAGCACAGCTGTTCTCCCAATGTTTCCCTAAGAAGTCGGCCGTCAGGTCGCTTGTAAAGATGCTACACACGGTCCAAGCCAACTGTCAACTGATCCATTGCAAAGTGTTTTTTAAATAAACTCGCTTGTTTTTATTCATACTTAAAATATTGTATATTCTATTAAAAAGCATTGTAAAATTGTATAAAACTATCAAACTTAGTAAAAATATCTATAAAATTATCAAACGTTTTATAAAAAGAGTTCACAAAAAAAATAAAAATCCCTATTATAAGCAAATATGGGGGATATGTTACGTCTGTACGTCGTCGTTGTCGTCGTTACTTTCCCCGTCCGCTACGTTAGATAGACATCCGCGACGGATGGTCCGCGTGAGGGTCTGTTTTGGCAAATCAAGGAGCACCGCTACGTGACGCAGACCGTCCGTCTAAGAAAGTAGTAAGCGTGTGGTGCTGAATCTTGACGTACCCTTAAATCTGCAGCATTACATGTTGGTGTTGTCTTCCTGGCCCAGCGGAGACCGCTGCGTGGAGTACGTGGTGAACGTAGAGGGTCTGGAGAGCGTGGAGGGTCTGGAGTGTGAAGAGAGCGTGGAGTGTCTGGTGAACGTGGAGTGCCTGGAGTGCATCGAGTGCGCTCGGTGATGTAGCGCGTCGGTATCAAAATGCATCTTCCTTGGCTTTTCGCGCAGCCGCGTCTGGAACACCAGCTCGGGCGTGGGTGGCCGCTGCACCGGCGGCGTCGACGCCAACCGAAGATGCTTGTACAGCGGGATCTGTAATGCATTAATATCATTTGAACTAGCTATATAAGTCCACAACAATATACTAAGAGAATAATTTTGCTCCATCTCCATTTAGCGGTCTGTTTCGTGCCTAAGTTGGTAAAACAGAACATTCATTCAAAACGACTTGAGCAGTATTTTTAAAAGTTCCACTCTGTCCGTTTCTCGCAAGGATACATGTACTGACCGTAGGCAGCGAGACGTTGAACTGGATCCTATCCTGCTGGTCAGGCCCACGCGGCAGCGAGAAATACTGTCCCAACAGTGGCTTGGTGGGCGGCTCGCCGAAGGTCTTGTTCTTGAGCTCATCCTCAGTGATGTCGCGCAGTTTGTCCACGACCTTTTGTCCCGGCACGTAGCGCGACACGAAACCCCCGCGCCACACCTGCACTAATTTAACAACGAATCGACATTAGCATTAAGTAGCACGATAATAATATCTCATCTGTAAACTGACTGTTCACCTTGAATGTAGTGAAGCTAGCGACATTCTGAACGTCTGGTGGGAAGCGGGTGACGTCCAGGCGCCACGGCATGAAGCTGCCCAACGTCTGCAGGTACTCGCCCGAGAGACGCCACACGCGGGCGCTGTAGTCTGCACTTCCACTGCGTAATTACCAATTAAAACCGCCGTTGTTCATTAAGTGAAAGCTAACGGGACTAGAAGAGTTCTGTGTGTGAGTAAGGATAGACCGCCTTTGAAAAAAGTCTGTTTTCATTTTAAATAAAGTACTAACCGTACTAAATTCTAATATTAGGACTTACGTGAAGACAAGTTTGAGTTCGTCGATGTAAGCTATGGTTGTTACAGAGCGCATGTGTGCGCGGTAGCTGCTGAGTAGCAGCGGTAGCGGCTGGTCCCGCACGCTGCGCTTGGCGCGGCGCTCGATACGGTCGCGCCACAGGAACGGGAACATCAGGCGCAGCCGCGGCATGTTTATATGAACCTACACCACATTTAATTTATAACCTACTTATTTATAATTATTATCTCCTTGCACGAATTACATCCTAATTTAGAGACTCCTTTATTTGACAATGCACTGCAGTATTAACGTTATTCATAATTTACATTTACTTAAATAGATAAATAAAGTAAAGAAACTCACCTGATCGTTTATTAGGAAGTTGCTCATGAGCCACACTTTGACGTATCCCATAATAGTGCCTGTGAAGAGGAACTCGTTGTCGATGTCGGTGGCGAAGGATGATACGTAGTCGCCTGCTGTGTGGATGGCCATGAACGAGGTCAGGTAGCCACCCGCCGAGTGGTCCGACCAGCACTGCACAAGACCATTCTCCAGAGCGAGAAGGAGGGAAGCTAAAATATGTTTTCTGCTTAACTAGACCAGTCGGTCGATTCTGTAAAAATATTAACGTGAAGCTTAGGTGAAGTGAGCTGTCACTGCAACAGAATCGACCGGCAGGATGCTAGGATGACAGCTCACTTCACGCTCACTTCACTTAAGTTTCACGGTGATATTTTTACAGAATCGAACGGCTGTTCACTTCATTCCAGCGGCACCGCTCAGGCGCCGCCGCAACGACACAAATGGCTATTTGTTACCTCTACTACAACTATGTACATAGTACAACGCTCGATGGGTTTGGGTTGTTGTATGATGTTTGTTCAGTAACACCTGAACATCATACTTTGTATTTGACTGAACACTGGTTGAAAGAACATGATGTAGTGTTTATCAATGATGATAATTTTACTGTACGAAGTGCCTTTGTAAGAAAAAGTTCCATTCACGGTGGATGTTTATTTCTTGTTTCAAACAGGTATAAATATAAACAACGTTTAGATTTAGTTATTCTTTCTATCGAGCACACTATTGAGTTGTCTTGTTGAACTCGAACGATACGTTATAATAATTTGCGTTTCTCGACCGTGTGGTGATTTTACTAGTTTCGAATCAGTAATGGAGGTTAAATTCAATAGGTTAAAATCAAGTAATAAAAGTATCAGTTCAGGTGGAGATTTTAATGTTAATATTTTAGATTTTACTCCATTAAGTATTAGACTTCTTAATCAGTTTAAGTCTTTTAATTTAATTAACTTGTTTTTTGAACCTACAAGAATCACGGCATCTTCGTCAACTTGTGTTGATAGTATACGTATTTAGTGATTGTGATGCCAAAAATAAATTAGTGTTAAGTGAATAACGTCTGGACACTGTAGTTTATTAGCTAGCTTCCCCATGCCATTACATAAAAAGTCGTTGCAATAAGTTTAAAAATAATATAGCTTATAGAACTACATCATCTATAGTATAACACGAGAATCCTAATGAAATCTAAGAGTACCAATCTACTTTCAAGACCAAAATTATTAAACGGCACCTCCGTTGGCTTTAACCAATAGTCCACTCCGGGTTTTAATAAAAGTAGAGCTAACTATTACGAGTTATTTGGTTTGAAAATATACAGGTTTGATACTCCTTTCCTAGAGTATATCAATTTTTTTTTTTTTTAATGTTAATGTTTTTGCTAAATCTAAATTTTTAAGCGATATAATTAAAAAATCCAATAATAAAGTAAAAACCACTTGGAGAATTATTAACAATGAAACGGTAAGTCTGTTAAACAAGATAAACAACTTGAGATTATGGTCGACAACAAATGAGTTACTAAAGCAGCTGACGTAGCTGAGGCGTTTAATGAGTTTTTTGCCAACATACCTCAAACGTACGACTCGCTCCCTGTCTAAAGCTGAAGCCTTTTTAGTATTGTGTCTAAAATTAGTTGCATATTTAGCTTCGAACATGTCGCCTCGTGATGTAGTTAATGTTTTTAACACACTCAAGTCTAAAAACACTGTTGACGACTATCTCCATTAAACTTTTAAGTAATATAATAGGCATCGTAGTATCTAGCTGTTACTTTTAATAAATGTGTTGATTTTGGAACTTTTCCTGACCTCAAGAAGAGTAGTAAAGTCATACCATTATTTAAATCAGGTAATTAAACAGACGTTGGCAATTTCAGGCCTATTTCTATCTTACCTGCCTTTGGCAAAATATTTGAAAAGTTCATTTACTCAAGCAGTTGCTAAGAGATTTTAATTTAAATATAATGCCTTTATAATGCTAGGGTCGACAGACTAAAAAACATAAGACCAAAAGTCACCATTTAAAAAAAATACCATAAAACTATAAATTCAAATTTATTGGAATATTGAGATGTTTTTAATTAATACTAACATACACGTAAATATAATTTGAAATAAATATAATAATTAAAACGCGATTTTAGTGACTTTTGTTTGTTTTAGTGACTTATGTGTATGAGAACAGTACATTTAATTATAAACTAAATTTTAGTTGACAAACAAAAGCTTCTTCTATGAATGTAAAATTAATTTACCACGCATCATTTATAATACTGATAAACGATATGAATAATGATTTATGCTCCTTGCAATTCATTCGACACGTGCCTAGCTCTTTCATATTTCTGCTGGAAACAACTTTACCTGTTTTGGCGTGTGATAGCTGACATAATTATGGCTACTAATTTATAATTTAAATTATGTTTTGTGTTGCGTAATTTAAATTAATTTGCATAGTATTATATAGTTTTTTTTCTTCTTTTTTCTAACTAAACAGACAGCTGTGCTTCTGAGCTTCTAGGGAATTTGTTGCGCTTCCCAGCTAAAGCACTAGGAAGTGGTGACGAGTGGGGGTTTTTTCTTATGTAATTTTGATGTTTGACAAGTGCTGATTCTAAGCCTAGTTTGAATAAATGACTTTTGAATTTTGATTTTGATTTTGAATTTCAACGTGTGGTGCAGGAAATCTTCAAGATACTTAATACTACTCAGTATTAAGTATGAGAATAGTGCTAGCGGCAGAAAATCGTATCGTACTGACCGACGCCCATGTGTACTGGTCGCGTGTGCAAGAAGATCATGGCTTGCACGGCGAGGTGGCGCATAACCTGCGCATGCGGCGGCATGCTCAGGGCCGTCGAGGACAAGCATCGCACCGCCGCTTTCTTGATGGCCGCCTCTGGGTCTAGTACCTTCTCGGCAGCTGCCGTACTATGGACAACAAGACTAAGCAATATTTTTTTAACACAACACCAATCTATAAATTAGGCTCGAAGCAGGATGTTGAGAACTATCGCCCTATATCCAATAAGTCAGCCCTGCCGAAGCTTTTTAAGAGATTAATCCACGATAAAGTATATTCTGTTCTTCATCATAGTATAATTCAACAACAACACGGATTAAGAATAAGAAGAATAAGAATAATTTTTTGTTTAAGAAAATACATTGGAATGTGTTGATTCCTGGAACTCACACTAGGATTCCCTGTGTCGTGAGATCCAGGCTTCTCCGTTCCGTTTATATTAATTGCTATACTTACATGTAATAGTATAGGTATATATACAATATACATAATACACAAAGAAAACGAAATTAAAAAGAAAACAGTAGATATAAATATGTTGTTGGCGACGACAAGAAGAACGACGAATTAGCAATTAAGAGTTTTGATTAAAACAAATAAAAACCATTTTAATTAGATAGATATAAGTAATCCCCTACAGTTGTATTATAATGAGCATAGGGATAGTTTTAATCTCCCATACTTTTAAGCCTGATTGGTACCTATGCCTCTTGTTGAATTAAGTAATTAGTTGTAAGAAAAATAATTAAAGAACGTAGTTAGCACCCTAACACATACCGAAGGTAAGGTAAGGCAGGTAAAGGTAAACTACTTGCAAATCACATGCATAAACATGAGCGATAATGGTATTGCCCACCAAGCATGTCTTAACTTGACAAGAAACACAAAGGTAAATCACTAACAGTCACCTAAACACACATAAACAGAATATTAGCATCACTCACGAACAAGTCGTAACTTGTCGACGAGAAACTAGCCAGATGGCATCGCCCAAGAACAAGTTGCAACTTGTCGAAAATAATCTACGCAAAAGGTATCATTCAGGGAGCAGGTTACAACCTGTCGAGAATCGAGTTCATGCTTGACTAAAATATACAGGCCTCACCTACCTATCATTGGTTAAGAATTGAAAATCATTTATTTTTGATAGTAGAACCACTCGCTACTTGTACCATAGTAGAATACTACTTAAGCCCAAACCAAAATGTAAAACCCTAGTTTTTTAGTGCGCGACTCAATATACCTCAACAATATTTATCAAAGTGGTGTTTCAATGCAAATCCCCTACAAGAATTGGTCCTTCTGCAGCCAGATTTGAAGAACTGAAGCCTGAGTCTGAAGATACGTGAAGAATACATAAGCTACGTGAAGATACATCGCTATTTGAAGATAAGCAGCGTTCTACGAGAAGCTTATGTATTTCGTGTTCTACGTGCCGCGCACTAACTACTCATCACAGCCGGAAGATTATTGCTGGGAATAGGCGACTAGAAGATCGCTTATTCTCGAAGCCAGGCCATCTACGGAAGACCTGTTGCCCGGTATCACTCGAAGCCCTGCGGGTTCAAGAGTTATGTGAACGTGTATCGAGAATACATAAGTGTTATTTGAACGTGTATCGAGAATACACAAGTATTATGTGAACGTGTATCGAGAATACACAAGTATTATGTGAACGTGTATCGAGAATACATAAGTGTTATTTGAACGTGTATCGAGAATACACAAGTATTATGTGAACGTGTATCGAGAATACATAAGTGTTATGTGAACGTGTATCGAGAATATATAAGTGTTATGTGAACGTGTATAGTGAATACATAAGGAACATCAAACATTGTTTAGTGAAGTTTTAACTGTGTGTGTCGAAGGGTGTGTTACACCTACACCTCAATGCAGCCTCTGCTGAAGGTTTGCTACATATAAAGACTGGTAAGTCACTGAACAATATTGACAATAAGTGCTGTGAAAGTGAATAAATAATGATGACGCGAAGCCGTAAAGGGGATAGCACGCGCTCGACCACGGAAGAAGAGACCACGGAGACGTCAGCTACCACCTCCGCTACCACCTCCGAGGTGGTGACGGATAGCAGCGCACGTACTGAAGACACAACCGTGGTCGAGGAAGCGGATGCTACCTTGGTAGAAAATAAAAAGAATAAGGCAAAACCAACCTCGAATAAAGCAAACACTAAGAAGAAAGAACTAGAAGCCAGATTGGAATTAGAGAAATTACAATTGGAAGAAATTAAGATGAAAGCCAAGCTGGCAAATACCAAGTTGGAATTAACACGTGTCAATGAAGATGACACGGACTTGAGTGATGATGAAGAGGATGCTGCAACCAAAGCCGCTGCCGAAAAGGCCACTGAAGCTTGGGTGTCAAAGTCAAAGGAAGCAGAGCGCGACGAACTAGAAATCAGCAAGGAAACGCCACACACTGCAGAAACGATGGCACCCACAACGACTCACACCAATCAGCTGGCTGAAGCAATACTGGAAGCAGTCAAGTCCGCCATAGACAGTAAGGCAACAGCGATCATGCAACGTGCCCCGAAGTATGTCAGCGAGTTACATCAATTCGACGGCGATGCAAGAGACTGGATGGCCTTTAAAGCAACATACAAAGACTCACAGGCTCTCTTCAGTGGTATTGAAAATATGGGAAGATTAAGAAGAGCAATCAAAGGGAAAGCCAAGGAAGCGGTGAAGTCCCTTCTCTATACACAAGTGGATCCAGAAGAAGTAATAACAGCATTAGAACGTCGATACGGAAGACCTACTTACCTGATAAGAAGCGAAATAGAAAACATAGAGAAACTGCCTCCCATGTCTGAAGATGCAAGAGAGTTGGTACGATACGCTGGAGCCGTGGCCAATACAGTCAGCGTTGTCAAACAAATGAAGAAACAAAGTTACCTACACTCAAGTGATATATCGAATCGAATAATTGAGAAGATGTGTATCCTTGTGCGATTCAGGTGGTACGAGTACAGAGCATCTAAAGAAGAAGATGATGAACCAATCCTCATCAGCCTCATGAACTTCTTCAACCAGATGGTGGATCAGTTCGAGATGCACGAGTTCATGGGGACCAAGGTAAAGAAAGAAGGATTTAAAAGCCGCATGCGATCTTCAGGTTCCCGCGGCGTGAACGCCACTCGAGTCACACAGCACAATGGAGAAGAATATTCATCGAACGAAGAGGATTCAGATGATGAGCAAGCCGAACCACAAACAGCAACAGTTTGTTCTTGCAAGGACAACATAAAGAAGCCAGAGAAGATCACTTGCCCTGAATGTGCAGGGGAACATGCACTGCTGAAATGCAAGAAGTTCATCGACTCTTCCATAGAGGATAGATGGGAACAAGCCAAGAGAGCCTTCATATGCTTTAAATGTTTGCTGGGGCGACACAGACGATTCAGTTGCAAAGCAAAGCCTTGTGGAAAATGCAAGAGAGATCATCATGTGATGCTACATTCAGAAGAAAGGACGAAGCCAAACACACAAGAGACCCAGGCCGTAGCATCAACGGTGAACGCAACACGGACAATATCAAGAGCCTACTTGAAAATCGTACCAGTAGAACTATGGGGACCAGATGCCAAAGCCGAAGTCTACGCCCTCATGGACGAAGGATCAACAGTGACACTTATAGAAGATGACATCGTGAACATGATTGGAGCCCACGGTCCCGAAGAAGAGTTAAGAATTGAGGGCGTGGGAGGTCATCGAATGGATCAGAAGTCAAAGAAGATCGACATTAAGATCAGAGGGAAGTTCGAGCGAAACATAGAAAAAATGTCAGGATATACCGTTAAAACATTGAACCTATCCCCCCAAGAGGTCACCGATAAGGATCTGGAAGATTGCCAGCACCTAGAAAAGATAGCAGAGCAACTGAAATATCCTAACGCTCGTCCTACGGTACTCATTGGGCAGGACAATTGGTATCTCATCGCGTCTCAAGAAGTGAAAACTGGCGACCGAAGCAAGCCAGTAGCCTCCAGAACCCAGTTGGGATGGGTCTTACATGGGACCAAATCGAGCAACAACACTCCAGTACGAATAGTGAATCATCTGGTAACGCAGCCTATCGGAAAGGACGATCACCTCGAGAAGATGATCAGAGACCACTTTGACATCGAAGCCCTAGGAATCGCTGCAAAGAGACCATCCAGCGACATCGACCAGCGGGCTCTCGACGTGCTGCATTCTACATCAAAGAGATTGCCTGATGGAAGATTCAGCGCAGGCCTGATCTGGAAGACGGACGACGAAAGTCTACCTGAAAGCAAAGTAGCTGCAGCGCGACGACTAAGGGGAATGGAGAAGAAGTTCTTAAAGGACAATGAATTTGAACAAAAATATGAAGAACAAGTTGAAAACCTGATCAACAGCGGATACGCCGAGGAAGTAACAGATGAGCCTACCTCTTCAAGAACATGGTACCTGCCTCACTTCGCCGTTGTCCACCCCCAGAAGAAGAAGATGAGACTGGTCTTCGACGCCGCAGCCAAATCAAACGGAAAATCGCTGAACGATGCATTGTTAGCTGGACCCGATTTACTACAATCACTGTTCGGTGTTCTACTTCGCTTCCGTCAAGAAGCAATAGCCGTCGTCGCAGACATCAAGGAAATGTTCCTGAGGATAAAAATCAACGAAGAAGACAGAGATAGCCTCCGATTTCTCTGGAAGAACAAGGAATACAGAATGACATCTCTAATATTTGGAGCGGCCTGTTCGCCGTGTACCGCCATATACGTGAAGAACAGAAATGCAGAAGACTTCATCAGTCACTGTCCAGAAGCCGTCAGAGCAATAAACCGAAATCATTACATGGATGACTATATTGCAAGTTTCTCCGATGTGACAACAGCTACCAAAGTGTCAAGAGATGTGAACGAGATCCACAAGAAAGGAGGTTTCGCCTTGAGAGGTTGGGCGAGCAACGATTCTTCAACGATTGAAGAGTTCACCGACTCAGAAAGCAAGACAAACTCCATCGTATTAGGAGAACCGAAGAATCAAGTCGAGAAAACTCTGGGACTCAATTGGAACGTCCATGAAGACAGCCTTCATTTCACTCTGAGTCTGCGCAACACTCCCGACGAAGCCAAAGAAGGAAGACGTGCACCGACGAAGAGAGAAGCAACAAGCGCAGTGATGTCGGTCTTCGACCCCTTAGGATTGGCGTCACCCATAACCATACAAGGAAAAGTAATGCTTCAGAACTTGTGGAGGTCCGGCCTAGAATGGGACGAAAGATTGCCACCGCCCAGAGAAGAGGAATGGAGAAAGTGGCTTGAAGATCTAAGAAAACTTGAAAATCTTCGAATCCCTCGCTGCCTCACATACGACGCGACTGAGGGGGAGCTGCACACATTCTGCGACGCAAGCGAGAAGGCGTACGCCTGCGCGGTGTACTGGCGCTCCCAACATCCGGACGATCGCGTAGAAGTGAAGCTGCTAACAGCGAAAGCTAGAGTGTCACCTCTCAAGCCAACCTCAATACCTCGACTCGAACTACAAGCGTGTTTGCTGGGAAGTCGCTTGGCCAATAGTGCGAGCCAAGAAATGGACCTGACTGTGACCCGAAGATACTTCTGGACCGACTCGAGAACAGCACTGACATGGATCAAATCAGATCCTAGGAGATTCAAGCCTTTTGTCGCACATCGTCTCGCCGAGATAGAAGAGCTGACAAAACATAAGGAATGGCACTGGGTTCCAACGAAACTTAACGTAGCCGACGATGCTACCAGAGAGACCCCATCCAACTTCGACATAACACATCGATGGTTCAAGGGCCCAGCCTTCTTGCACGAAGATCCCAGAAATTGGCCTACGGAAGAGAAGAAAGTTTCCATCACCGACACAGGTGAAGAAAAACCTAACGCCATCACTCTAAGCGTTAGAAAAGTAATCCCTGTCATCGTGCCAGATCCAGCAAGGTTCTCCAGTTGGACGCGCCTACTGCACGCGACAGCAAGATACTTGCAAGCCATAGATGTCTTCAAGCGAAAAATGAAGAAAAAGGTGAACGTCACGAAACTCATCACCAGAAAAACACAAGACCCAGCTTGGAAGAAGACACAAACACAGAAAATCCAACCATTAGAAAAGAGACCAAGCAGTAAAGAAGTAGCCTTCTTACCAAAGTCTGCACTCTACGTAGAAAAGGCGGAACACCTGCTAATAAGAAGAGTGCAAGAAGACAGCTTTTCAGACGAACTCGCTGCCTTACGAAAGAAAGAAGACCTCAATCCAACATCCAATCTGAATAACTTCACAATCAAATTAGAAGACGGGCTCATCAGATTATCCACCCGCATTGGGGCAGCCAAGTACCTAATAGCTTCATACAAGAATCCGATCCTGATGGATAAACACCACCGAATAACCCAGCTGCTAGTAAAGTACATCCATGAAGCCTTCAACCACGGGAACCACAACACCGTGATGAATGAGGTCCGGCAGAAGTACTGGATACCATCGCTTCGAAACATGGTGAAGAAAATAGCACGAGACTGCGGATGGTGTGGAATTCGTAAGAAGACGCCGCAGATCACACCTCAAGGAGATCTGCCACCTGAACGTCTGACGAAGACCAGCCCTCCTTTCACCTGCCTAGGAGTAGACTACTTCGGACCCATGCTCGTCACCATTGGAAGACGTACAGAGAAACGATGGGGAGCGTTATTTACGTGCCTCACCACGAGAGCAATTCATCTAGAGCTGGCTAACTCCCTATCAACCGACTCCATGATCCTCGCACTACGAAGAATGATCGCCAGAAGAGGAACGCCTAAGATCATACTGAGCGACAACGGTACCAACTTCATCGGTGCCAACAGAGAGATCGCTGAAGCCATCGCGAGTCTAGGAGAAGAAGTAAACAAGATGGGCATCATTTGGAAGTTCATCCCTCCTGGAGCCCCCCACATGGGCGGAGCCTGGGAAAGAATGGTGCGATCTGTAAAAGTCGCTCTCACAGCTACACTACACGAGCGGCAACCTAAAGAAGAAATTCTCCACACATTGCTTCTGGAGGCCGAGCACGTGGTCAACTCAAGGCCCCTCTTCTCCGTCAGCACCGATCCAGAAGAAGAAGAAGCTTTGACCCCGAATCATTTCCTTATCGGGCGGTCATGCGGAGCCACTCTCTTTGGCTCCTTCGACGATACAGAACTCATCGGTTCTCCCAACTGGAAGACATCCCAACGCCTGGCCGATCATTTCTGGTCAAGGTGGTTGCGAGAGTATCTCCCAACTCTCTCGCCTCGCTATAACCAAGGTCCTCACTACCGGGACCCGACATTGGGCGACATAGTCCTGATCGTGGACCACACCTTGCCACGATACTCGTGGCCACGCGGCGAAATAGTCGCCACTCATCCCGGACCAGACGGAAGAACCAGGATCGTCGACGTGCGAACAGCGGCGGGTATCCTGCGGCGGCCAGCATCACGCCTAGTCCTGATTGTACCTGCAACGTCGCCCCAACGAGATGGAGTGCAACGCACTGAGAGGGAGACTGTTGGCGACGACAAGAAGAACGACGAATTAGCAATTAAGAGTTTTGATTAAAACAAATAAAAACCATTTTAATTAGATAGATATAAGTAATCCCCTACAGTTGTATTATAATGAGCATAGGGATAGTTTTAATCTCCCATACTTTTAAGCCTGATTGGTACCTATGCCTCTTGTTGAATTAAGTAATTAGTTGTAAGAAAAATAATTAAAGAACGTAGTTAGCACCCTAACACATACCGAAGGTAAGGTAAGGCAGGTAAAGGTAAACTACTTGCAAATCACATGCATAAACATGAGCGATAATGGTATTGCCCACCAAGCATGTCTTAACTTGACAAGAAACACAAAGGTAAATCACTAACAGTCACCTAAACACACATAAACAGAATATTAGCATCACTCACGAACAAGTCGTAACTTGTCGACGAGAAACTAGCCAGATGGCATCGCCCAAGAACAAGTTGCAACTTGTCGAAAATAATCTACGCAAAAGGTATCATTCAGGGAGCAGGTTACAACCTGTCGAGAATCGAGTTCATGCTTGACTAAAATATACAGGCCTCACCTACCTATCATTGGTTAAGAATTGAAAATCATTTATTTTTGATAGTAGAACCACTCGCTACTTGTACCATAGTAGAATACTACTTAAGCCCAAACCAAAATGTAAAACCCTAGTTTTTTAGTGCGCGACTCAATATACCTCAACAATATTTATCAAAGTGGTGTTTCAATGCAAATCCCCTACATATGTATATATGGATATATATATGTATGTATGTTTGTTGTGTGTGATTATGATGGTGAGTGTATGTGTGATATGGTGTGATTGTGTGGGTGTAAGAATTTAGATAGTTTAGTTGGTGTTGAGAGTTTGACCGAATGTTATACCTGAGGATGTATATAATTGTGTAATGTAATGTGTGTTTGTGATATAGATACAATAAATATAGTTTTTTTTTTTTTAGATTAATACTGTTTCAGTCATATCATAGTCCAGGGTAAGAAGCCATTTTGTAACCGAAGTTTTGCATTTACTTTGAGTAAGTAAAGAAAGAAAAGAAAAGTGAGGTACTGATTTTTAAGGCAGGAAATCAGAGACCTACTACAGTGCCTCCGATCATGGTCGATGGAACGGCCTTGAAAACTGTGAAAAACTTTAAGTATCTGGGTCATCTTGTCACGGAGGACTTAAAAGATGACCCAGATATAGAAAGAGAACGCAGGGCGTTGGCGGTAAGGAGCAATATGCTGGCCCGTAGGTTCGCTCGATGTGCTAAGGATGTTAAGATTACACTTTTTAGGGCATATTGCCAATCTTTTTACTCGAGCGGCCTGTGGGTTCGGTATACGCAACGAGCCTACAACGTCCTGCGGATACAATACAATAATGCTTTCAGAATGCTGTTGGGGTTGCCGCGCCATTGTAGTGCGTCACAAATGTTCGTAAATGCTCGAGTTGACGGGTTTCACGCTATAATGCGTAAGAAAGTGGCGTCATTATTTCAAAGACTGCGCGGTAGCACCAACAGCATTTTGCAAATGATTGCATCCCGCCATGACTGTCCCATACAGGCTCACTGGGTGGGAATAGTTACGGGAAGATTGTAATTTTGTAAATACGTTATTATATTATGTACCTACTAACATAGATCTTAAGAACATTGTTACTAACTCTTTTATGGATTCTGTCCGAAATAAATGGATAATAATAATAATAATAATAAGTCGATGTTACCATTCCGCATGACGAGAACCTCGTGAAGGCTGAGAAAGAGAAACAGATCAAATATCTAGACTTAGCACACGAGGTTGTTGACATGTGGAATGTGAGCTCGGCTATCATTGTGCCGATTGTCGTAACGGCCAATTGCCTGATAGCCGAAAGCCTCGACCAACATCTCTCGAGGCTCTCGTTAGGCGGTTGGATCAAGGGCCTGATCCAGAAGGCAGTACTCCTCGATACGGCTCGCATTGTGAGGAGATTCCTGTCTCTGCAGCCCTAACCACCGGTAGCTTGGACCCTGCTCCCGACACCGGCGGAACACTATATTTTATATTTTTAAATGTTTTTTATATAGTTTTTAAGAAATATTTAAAAATGTATTTTATATGTTAAAATTTTAAATAAAGGGAATAATAATAATAAATATCAACAAAGGTGGCATTTATGGATTATTTGTTTAACAATATGGATTCTCGTGTTCAAGTGCCATTTACACTTCCTTTCGAAAGGCATTCGACATGGTTGATCATGAGTTGCTACTGAATAAAATTTCATTTAACGGTATACGTGGTGATTTACTCCGATGGTTCTCTTCATAAGTCGCGAACAGAACTCAAAGGTTCGTAGTTAACGGTTTTAGATCTGCTACAACTATGTGTAACTTCCGGTGTACCTCAGGGTTCTATTCTGGGACCCCTTTTATTTATCTTATTTATTAACGAAATTGACACTTGTTTTCGAAATTCTAAGTCCTGCTCTATGCGGACGATCTCAAAATTTATAGGCCTATCGAAATTTTCAAGACAGCAGATTTTCACAGGAAGATCGCTTGAGTGAATATTGCAGGTACAATAAATTGCAACTGAGTCTGTCTCAATGCAGTTGTATCAGTTTCACGAAGAATAAGAATGTTCTCTAGCACCCTTTTTCTTTAGCTAATACTACACTAACAAGGGTCTCCCTCATTCGAGATCTTGGAATTCTCCTCGACGATAAACTTCACCTTGATGCACACATTGACAGAGTTGTAAATAATGCCTATCGGATGTATGGTTTTGTGATGGGTTCTGCGAAGGAGATCTTGCGCCCCTCTACTTATTTATATCTGTATAAATCTCTGATCAGATCACACTTCGCGTACGCAGTGCCAGTGTGGAATCCCTTTTACAATAAGTATTCGGAACGTATTGAAAAGGTTCTAAGAAAGTTCCTAAAAGCCACGCATTACCGTTGCTTTCACATAGTTTTATCTTATGAAAATTTGCTTAATATAAGTATAAATTACATAAATACATAACATCACGCCTGTATTCCCCGAAGGGTTGGGCAGAAGTGTCCCTATAGTACACCCACATTTCGCCAGTTATGTTTAAGTCCCATATAATAGGGGGCGAGCCTATTGCCATCAACTGAGCACAAATCCAGACTCCAGGCTGCTACTGAAAAATTCCAGATGGAAAATTCCAATAACACTTTGCCCGACCCGGGAATCGAGCCCAGGACCTCATGCTCAGCAGTAGTGCTTGCGACCACTAGACCAACGAGGCAACCTTTACATATAATAAAATCGTAGCGAAGTCAAAACTGTATATTGAATATTTTTGAGGTCTGAAGTCGATTCTAATGCCGAAAATATAGTATAGTTTTTTTCATTTTTGTCTGTATGTATGTTCCAGTATCACGCAAATTCTACTGGACAGATTCTGTTAAATTTTGTATATATATTCCCTGTATGTCTGGTCAAACTGTAGGGTATAAACTACCACGCTATTTGATATGGGGGATGAGCAATATTACAATATGTTCGTATTCTTCGTTCTCGCATCACGAAAATTCTACCGGAATCATTCTGTAAAATTTTTGCATAGATATTTCCTAAAAGTCTGGTCAAACTGTAAGGTATAAACTATTACGCTATTTGCTATGGGAGATGAGCAATATAACATTATGTTCGTATTTTCTCCGCAAATTGTAAAAGGACGTGCCAAAAAATTTGGATATCCTAAAAGTTAAATCGGTAACTAACCGATTTAACTTTTTAAATGATTATCATCACGGTATACCTTTATGGAACTAAGCAGTCAATCATGAAATATATAGGAACGGCTATTTTAAAATAACTTTCAACAAAGCAAATAACTAACCGGTTAGACGATTGCTTTGCAATCCTGAGAATGTAAGTTCTATTCCAAACTGATGTTTTTCTTTGTTTTTTTTTTTAAATTTTTTATTACGATATTTTGTTTTTTTTTAAATATTGTGTATATCATAGTTCGTAGAATGTATTAACTCACTATAAAACGTAACCTTCGTAATCTATGGGAAACTGCAACGTCACAAGCACTTTACAGTCACAAAACATTCAAGGTTGTGTTCTGATCATTTTAGAGCTAAAGACTATAAGCATAAAAGCACCTAATGTAACCTAAGCAGAAAAACGTTGCCGCTATTATTTATTGCAATTATTAACCTTATGATTAACGTCATAACGGCGACAAGACCGGACTTCACGAAATAAATTAACTATACCTGGTGTTTATATAGTACAAAGGTATTAATTGCTTGCTCGGTCTGCTGTCTCAGCATTGCGTAAGATTGTGTAATGAGATGGCCCACGTGAAAAGAGTACCTACCTTGGGGGTGGCCTTGACCAGCACAAACAAAAACGCTTAATTTTAGACTTTACACACAGATGTTGACAGCAGATTTGTCCTAGCGATTTTAAAATGATTGTGTGGATCTCCTGGAATCGCTGCCACACTGCTTCCTGGTGAAAAAACAGCGCACGCCATCCATGTTGACTCCCATCGATTTGGAGAGCAACGCAACGCTGTTTGTGGGGTGTCATGCAACAGTAACAAGTGATGCGTGCTGGTTTGCGCTTCATCGCATGGGATGAATGCATTATGGCAAATAGGAAAGCAGTGGAAGCTATAAACAGAACCCTGCAGGAGATCCGTAGGAACCAAGACATGATGGGTGATGTCACAGTTCTGTCTGACGTGGTGAATGCTTCGTTGAAAAGGTCGACTCTATGGTCGAGAGTTCATAGACTGAGCTTGATCATCAACTTGCGAGCTGGGCTTGGCGGGAATTCACATGCTCAAGAATTCTCCGATGTTCTTCTAAAAGTTGGTGAAGGCACTCTACCAGAGGTAAGCTACCAGAGACTCTTGGTAGAATAGTTCCCGCTTTAGAAGATCTGATTCGTCTGGTGTACGGGGACATCACTTGAATACCGTACCAAGAGAATTCTTGGGCGTGTTTCCATTTTAACGTCGAAAATGATCAAGCTGCAGCGATCAACCACAGTATTCTCTCGCAAATTGAAGGGAGCGAAGTGATGTACACCTCCATTAATACTGATGTGGAGGACGCCACACATAACCCCGTAAAATTTCTGAATTTGCTAATAGCAAGTGCAGTTCCGGTGCACATCATCCAGCTGAAGATCGGTGTCCCGATTATGCTCCTTTGGAACTAAACTCCGCCAAAGCTGTGTAACGGAACTCTGCTCAAAGTCGTGTTTTTGCAGAGAAACGTCATCGAGGCGGAAATTCTAACAGGTTGTGGGCATTTGCTAGAAGTGTTTATACCGTGTATACCACTCATTTCCCACAATTACCAGTTTAAGCCCGTGCAGTTTCCTGTGAGCGTATGCTTTGCATTCATCAGTATGTCACTGGGACCGACACTGAACGCTGAAGGCTGCGGCTGTCGACCTCAGGACAAGCAGTTTTTCACACGGACAACTGCACGTCGCTTGCTCCCGAGTCACCAGTCCTGACTCTGTATATTTTGGCTGCTGAGAACAAAACTACAAACGTAGTTTACAGGGAAGTTTTATAAAAATGTGGCTGTTATTGTAGTATATGTATTGTGGTGTCTTACGACTTCCACGCGAACGAAGTCGCGGGAAGAAGCTAGTCTCTAAATAAAAGAATACCTACTTTAATTGTCTTCATTCACGTGTTCTAGGTGTGGAACTTCAACATGGGCGTGTCTGAGAGTGATGTCAGTGTATTGATATCCGTAATATAATAAGTTACATAGTTCCTAGAACGACAGTATGCCGCGCGGAGCGCGCACGGCCACTGTTTGGTGTTACCTCTTGTCGCAGTAACGCAGGTATGCGGCACCTCTGCGTCGAATAACTAATAATTACATACAACAAGCAATTCCATCATCTATATGTTTCCTCTTTCTGCTGATTGATGATTTTCATTTTTTATGTGTTTTCCGTGGAAAATGTTGTTAGTTACACATTTGGCCGTATCTTTTTTGTCATTACACATTACATCATCACATTACATTTTTTGTTTTCCCAAATAAATAAAATAAAAGTAATGATTTAGTAGCAGTATTTTCAGTTTTCCTTGCTCTTGCAGAGAAAAGCATCTGCAGAGATGATCCTTATATTTGTAAAGATTATTGGCAAAAAATATATTAAATGTATTGTTAAATGTTACCCACGTGGGTTTCCGAATGGTAGACGAGTAGTAAGAAGCTCTTGCACTACTTTCCTTGGAGCTTATCACGGGTAAAGACTTGGGTCCTTCACGCCTGTAGTCCATCTTGATGCGAAGAGTTGGCTCCGCGCACGACAACCACCTGGATGTCACACAGATTATTATTATTTTTCTGACGAGTTCCATTGATCATTTTCAGCTTACCAGGACTATTTCATGTGTTGAAATGCTTTAACCTGTAAGGCTGGCCGGTTTCAAGCCTCCACATCACAAGTTCTGAGTTGTAGCTGGCTGTGGCCAGTATGAGGGGGTGCCGCACGGCGGCTGCCAGCACGTCGTCCGTGTGACGAGTCTCCCAGCTCTTGCCGGTCGTCGACATGCCGGTGTCCTCGAACTCTACCACGTGGTGATTCCAGCCTACTGCGAGGATCCTAATTGAAAGTGGCCAAGTCTTAGTATAAAAAAGCGGCCATGTGCGTGTCAGACCACGCAATGAAGGGTTCCGTAGTTGGGATGAATTTATCCCTATAACAAATTTTACATTGTATTTGAAAAACATGTGGAATGTATGGGAGATCATGTTTTTCAAACCGCAAATTTAAGTTGGTTGATTATTACTCGTTAACCTGTACAGCCTACTTAGCTCTGATAGTTTATTCCTTTTAATTTCGTTATATATACTACTGCTGTGAATTTTTTCACAAATCCAGGTACAACCATTTAGCTGGCAGTGGGGGAGGAACACTTGACTCAGTTAATACTCGTAGCTTAATATTTCGCAAACGGGTCCCTGAATCCAAAAATGGTTTTCACAAACTCACAATATTTTTGAACGAACTTCCTAACGATACCCCACAAAACATCCCCACTTTACGTGTAGGGGAGGTACCCTAAAAAAAATACTTTGCATGATTTTATTTTACCACTTTGTCGGCATGATTAATATGTACACATATGCCAAATTACAGCTTTCTAGTACTAACCGTCTCTGAGCTAAGTCGCGGACAGACAGATGGACAGACAGACAGACAGACAGACGGACATGGCGAAACTATAAGGGTTCCTTGTTTACTACGGAACCCTAAAAATAACTTATAACAACAGGTCAACAGCAACACCTAGCCCAAATCACAACAAAAATGTGGTGATATGGGCTCGGTAGTGCTTGGCCACTTTCAAATCATAGCAAGTCGTAGCGATGCCACTAATGAGTTCATGAAGGTGTGTAAATGCTACGTGGAAAGCTGTTATCCATATAAATGAGATCACTAGACCTACTGGAGGGTTTTAAATTTACTGTACCTGCCCTCCACCCAGAAGCAGCTGGTGACTTCGCACATGTGCTCGATGGACATCACTCTCAGACACACGCCCGTGTTGAAGTTCCACACCTAGACCACGTGAATGGAGACTATTAAAGCAGGTATTCTTTTATTTAGAGGCTGCTTCGTTGGTACAGTAGTCGCAAGCGCTACTGCTGACCATGAGGTCCTGAGTTCAATTTCCGGGTCGGTCAAAGCGTTATTTTACTTATTGGGTTTTCCACCTGGAGAAACTCCAGTCCAGTAATAGTACGGATTACTCGCCCACTATTATTGGGATTACTTTACTATTAGTGGGAGTACTATAGAGACACCTCTGCCTAACTTTCCGGGGAATCCAGGCTTTTTTTTTTTGAGGGTGGGAAATTATTTAATAACTTCTCCCGCTCTGGGCGGAGCGGAAGGGTGTGTCAGACTTTTATTGACTAAAACCCACCCGTGTTTCTTCCGTTGCTTGTGTGCCGGGGCCGTGTTATCCCTTTCAGACAAACTCGCAACCCTGGCAGGCATTGGCCCTTACGGACCCCGTCAGTTGGTGCTGACATCTCTTTGAGGCGCGCGTGGAACACAACGCGCCGTCGACGCGGGCCTGGTCCTAATCGGACGGCAAGCTACCCATTGCTCACCGTCCGCAAGCCCGCGCCTACGGTAGCCGGAAGTCGGCTCGCGACTCCCGACGGCCGGGGCGTCTCCTGCGGCGACTAGGGGCGCGAGGGCGCGAATCTTGCCCCTCCCTCGCGCGCTCCGCCTCCTCCTTCGCGAGCAATACTGCTTCGCAGAAGAAAGTGACGGCCTCCCATGCACTCTCGTTGCGGACCATAACCTGAACCAGGGCCGGACGCGAGAGATCGCCGCCGCCGATCGCCTCCGTGAGGACACGGCGGTGCTCTGCCCAAGCTGGGCAGACCTCCACCGTATGCTTCACCGTGACCTCCGGGCGATGCACACAGTGGTGACACCCGGGCGTTTCCTCCCGCCTTATATGGAACAGGAACGGTGAAGACCTGCGTCAGGCGGAAGGTGAGGACGCCGTGGCGCCTCTTTAGCCACTCCTCAAAGAGGGGACTTATCGCCAAAATTGTGGCGTGCCCAGCGCTGGGTTGCGACAATCGCACTCTCCATGCCGCTATGAGATCCCGCCGGAGCTCTGTCCGCTGTGCCGTGATTTCTCGCGGCAGCGGAGTTACTCCCCGGCGTTTCGCCTCCTCGCGACACTCCCACATGTGCGCGAGGACTTTTGCCTCCAGATCCCATGGCGGTAGTCCGACAAGAAGGCTCGCCGCCTCACGGGAGACCGTGCGGTATCCTTTGACCAGCCTAATGGCCATGACCCTTTGGGACGCGTTCAATCGCTGGGCCGGTCGCAGCCTTAATGAACGCGCCCACACCGGTGCCCCGTAAAGGTTCATGGACCGCACGATCCCCGCGTAGAGCCTCCGGTAGGAGGCGTTTGGACCCCCTAGATTGGGCAGAAGCCGCTTCAAAGCAGCCCCAGCCCTCTCCAGTTTGGGAGCCACACATCAGGAAGTGCTCCGCGAAGTTCCACCGGCTGTCGAGGACGAGTCCCAGGTACTTCATCGTCGACTCGAAACCGATGTGAACCCCTCCCGCCGTTATCTGGGAACCCGACAGTGGCGCGTTCCGAGGACCATAAAAACACTTGGCGTCGGACTTGTGCAAGGCCACCTCGAGTCCCAGTTGCCGGATCCTATCGACGATTGTCGCAACCCAACGTGTCGCCAGTTCGGCCGCCGCCGAATTCAGGCTTGATGTTATGTTATTTGCTATTGAATTATTATTTTTTAAACCGGCCAAGTGCGTGTCGGTCCACGCACAATGAAGAGTTCCGTAGTTGTGATGAATTCATCACAAGAACAAACTTAATTTTTTAGTTAAAAAACATGTTCTCCCTTATGGAATGTTTGGAAGAACATGTTTTTGCAACCCCAATTGTAAGTTGGTCGATCATTACTCGTTAACTTGTGAAGGCTACTAAGCTGTTATAGTTTTCCTTTTAATTTCGTTATATACAGGTTGGCAGGGACATCGACACGAAAACTGATACCATGGATTTAATACATGATTCTGAACCCCTCTGCGATGTCCCTGCCATCCTGTATACCACTGCTGTGAATTTTTTCACATATGTAAAACCAACCATTTAGCTGGCAGGGGGGAGGGCACTTAATTGCTTAATTGCTTAATATTTCACAAAAAATATTTTTGGACGACTTTTCCAACCCATGGGATATCCCCTCATCTCTATCCCACCATGGGATAGATGAGGGAAAAAAATATCCCCACTTTACGTGGAGGTGAGGTAACCAAAAAAAATTTTTTTTTCATGATTTTATTTTATCACTTTGCCGGCGTGATTAATATTTATACTCATGCCAAATTACAGCTTTCTAGTATAAAGAGTTTCTGAGCTAAGCCGCGGACAGACAGACGGACATGGCGATACTATAAGGGTTCCTTGTTTACTACGGAACCCTAAAAACCGACAGAGCGGGTTTATAGATACCATGCAGCACAGCAATGGTGATAATTCATTGATGGGTGAAGGTGATTTTAAAAGTATACTCTAATGACCTTGAGCTCGCCGCTCCTGGCGCCGGTAAGCAGCAGCAGGAAGCCAGGGTCGAAGCAGGCAGCGGTGATCTCCACCGGGATCACCGCACTGTGCAGTATTCGTACGTGAGCGTCATGAATCATCACGTTACGTTTACCTGTGGCACCCCAAACAATATTCCCTCATTTTATTTTAGACATCCAGTCCACCGGATACACTGCACTGTTCAGTCGCTTGTCACTTTTCATAAGGCTTTAGAAATAATTGCTTAATTTTCGTACAGAGGGGAACTTAATCACCTAATTAGCAAGTGGAATGATTTATTTCAGAAATTAAATACGGCGAGTCGCGGCAGACTTCAATGACCGCAAAGGTCAGTCAGCTACAATAACAGCAAGTTTTATTACTCTAAATATCTCGCCCATTTTAGGTATGTTTGATCGATTTTTTTAAATTCTATTATTATATCATTTTACCTGATACTGGATTCCAGTTGATTACGATGCTATCCATGCCGCAAGTTATGATGACTTTAAATAGCGGGTTATAGAGGACCTTGGATACAGCCCCAGAGTGTGTGAAGCCGTCTGTGTGGAGGGGGTTCAGCTGCTCGTCCAGCACGACAATGGCTATCTTAACGGCTGCCAGGATAAACTGGCGTGTGGCTGGGTTGTACACGGCAGAAATAGGCATTTTCTCGCCGAATATAGCCGGGATATCGTTGTAGGTCTGACGGCACGCTTGGCTTTGCACATCCCACACTTTGATAGTTCTATCTTTAGATAAAGAGTAGATGATCTGTCCCCTGTCCTGCAGCACGATGCAAGTAACACCAGCGTGATGTCCATGTAAGGTCACATTGGCCCTGGCCGGCACAAACGGGTTCCACACTCGGACCACGCAGTCGGGTCCTCCCGTCACCAGCACATGTGCCTCCTCATCAAACTCGAAGCATTCTATACCCTAAAGAGTAATTAAATTTATTGAAAAAGATACCGTTAAATATACTTTTGACCTTGAAAGAAGAAAGTACTAAAATCCGATTGGTGATTTGCGTAAAAGCTATTTATCAAACCTTCGTCATGGTGTCAAGAAAGAAGATAATTTTAGTACTTACTCTACGACTAAGAGTGCTAGGAATTACCAAAGAATGTGCCGTTCAGAAGATAATGAAGATTCAGATTTTTCGCCGTTGTGAGTTTGTGACCCTTCTCACCCGTCCGTCGAGCGACATGGACGTGGAACATCTTATAATTATTTACCTATCTCGTAAAAAACGCAAAGCAAAGAAAATAAATTGAATTTATCCTCTTCTTCTAGAACGACACTCAAAAGGTTTATAATATACTAATACTATTTTACTATTTTAAGGATGTTCATAAATACCCAAACCGGTTTTTTAACAAAACAAGAATGTCAGTGCAATCATTGATAACCTTCTGGAAAATATACAAAATCAATCAAGGGCACTGATGCTCCATGGGATCTTGTTAGTTTGAGGTGACTCGCGTACATAAATAAAAAATACCTAAATAGATGAACACATTTCCTTTATTTCCCCGAATTAGATCCTTATTAGCGACACCATCCGACGGTGCAACAACACTGGATGAGTTTATTGTTCAAAGTCAACAAGTTCGGTTGCTAGCTAGAGAAGTTGGGTATCTAAAATAAAAAAAATAGTTTTAGTTTTCATCTAAATCGGCCCGACTCCTTTATGAAGTATTTTTCTTACCTATAGTTTCGGGTTTGGCCAACCATGCTGATTTGAAACATTCACCCTGTATAGACAGACGAATTAATAACCTCCTTCTTTTAGAAGTCGGTTAAAAATAAATTTGTACCTTATGATCTTTCATTGAAGTGTTAATAATTTGTTTGTTTATTGACATCGTACAATTTTGAAATAATCAACTCTGTTTATGGTGTCGGTACTCTGACGATGTTCTAATTTTGCTAAGTACATAACTTTTAATCATTACTTTCAAGTGTTTGTTTTCTTTCATTTTACAATTTCTGAATACCGCCAAATCTTCACAAAAAGGTCAGCTTCAAATTCAAATAGCAATCAAACCTATTAGTTGCTAAATATATAAATGCAGGTATACTTTTCTGAATTAATTAAATGTCTGCCATAAGTTTGCTATCAATCCGTCAGATATTTATATAGGTATATTCACTATCAGGATATGTACCTAACACTTTTGGACAGAATAACTTTTAGTCGCCCTGAGTATGCTTTTAAAATATGACCAATTATCTGAGTTTTCAAAGTCGTCAGATTAAGGAAAAGCCCATAATTTCTTCATCAGATTTGCCTTAAGGCATTAGGCCGGACAGTATCTTACAAATCAAAGGCTCTGAATCATCGATCACGCTATTTTTTTAACATTTTCGAAATCATAAAGTGGACTCCTGATCACGGGACTCCTATGAGAAACTTTTCAAATATATTTTTGGTATTCATCATACCGCACCTACGCAACTATCAACTTTTCACTCTGCATACGCTTGCTCAAAAACCCTCTGAGTTCCGTACCATAACGGCCGTTCCGCCGATTTCGAAAAATGAAATTTGGCATTTATGTTAATGTTATGAATAGTTAGGATAAAGGAGACTACTATTTATGCAGGTGGTACGTTCCCGTGGGAGAAATTCCGAGCACCACACAGCCGAAGTCGCGGGCGGAAGCCAGTGCATAGTCAATATCTAAAAAAAGCAAAATAAATAACTGTCGGGACAGAAAGGCAATATAGTGGTAAACTGCCTCGCCTTTTGAACTCTGAACATATTATGTGTCTTGGAGCCCTGCAGGTCGCACATGAGCAGTGAGTCGGGGCAGGTGGCGCAGGACACCACGCAGTGTAGCGACTCGTAGTATGCCACCTGCCGCACCCACTCCGGATGCACGCGCACCAGGTCTCTCAGACGAAGCTCTGGCAGCATGCGGGGCTGCAACCAGGAGCCCAGGTGTTAAGGGTGGAACACTAAAGACGCTCACTATAAAATCATACGAAATAACCACATTAGCCCACTTTCATTTTAGTATCCGGTAGGTGAAAACAGTAGTTATTAGGTTATTTGCGAATTACCGTTTTCTGCAGGTCGATATGTCGTAACTTTTTTAAAGCCCGTCCAGCATCGCTCCTGAAGGGGCCGCGCAGCTTCGCAGAGAACAGCAGCACCCGCACATTGCCGCCCACGTCTCCGCAAATCAGCTTGCACTGATCCATATCATCCTTGTGGAAGTAATAGGACATGGTGCAGATCTAAGAAATGTTAATGTTTATTGTAGCCGATGGCGTAAAATACTAAAAGGAGAAAGGATGAAACCCTAAAATGTTAAGTTATAGTTACTTAGTTTTAGTTTAGTCTTATCTACCTTGCGGCAAACGTGTATGGTGACGTGGAACATCTCATACTCTGTTCGTCTCAAGCTACGAAAGCTCACACGACTTTCAACTGTTTGTCCCGTAAACTTTTTTAGGAACTCCATCCAGGTCTACGGAAAATCAATAAATTTTCTTGCCATATACTCCCAGCTGGAAATGATGATCTTTAGAGCGAAGGTTTTGGCAGTGCAGTCGTAGAAGCGCAGGTCCCGCTCCGTGGAGCTGGTGACGATGATGTCCACATCCGGCATGCACACCATGTCCGTCACCCACGTGGTACAAACTTTCAGGTGGGCTGTAGAAAGAAGCCATCAGATCACAATAATACTTATTTATCGATAGCAAACCGACTACTATTCGTTTAACTTTATGTGCCAAATACTGGCTACTGTGAAGCATACTATATTGTACTACAGACTTCACTTTTTAACCACTAGTCATAATAGGTGAACTAAATAATTAAATAATTTTCTTTGTCTACTTTTAAATCGGCGGACCAAATACACTCCCTGTGGTACCCCGTTTAAAACAATCGATATTATTGCAGAAAAACAACGTAAAAAAATTTGAATTTTGCGGGCTATTGTCAAAATTATTCATGCTGGGCCAACAGTTTGTACCTATATGTATAATGGTAATGCTACTTACGGCTGGAGGAGTAAGCAGTCCTCAACAGCTTCATGTCAAGCGACCACCAGTTGATCATGCCGTCGCGGCTCGCCGTTATGTATGAGCCTTGCATTGGGTCTGTACTACGATCCTGTGCACGATGATATCTTAATACTTACTAACACTCAAAGCAAGCAATAGCATAATTACCCTATAATGTGCTCACTGCTGCGACACGGGCCTCCTCTCTTCGATAGGGAATGGGCTGTAATCTAACACGCGGGCCCAGTGCGGGTACAAAGATGTCACATGTATTTGAATTTTTTATTCTAAGACATGCCGGTTTCCCCACGATGTTTTCCTTCACCGCAAGCAAATAATGCTAGGGAAACCAGTTTCTAACATGAGGGAATGATCACTAGTGTTGGAACTTACAGGATTTTGAATATGGTATATTATATCTGGAGGGACTATAAGAGCATAGTTTGAAATGATAAAAACCTGGACGACGTCAGGGCAGAAGCTTATTCTGGATATAGGATGCCTGTGTTCCGATTGCAGTACGACGGGCCGACCCAGGATAGGCAGCTGGAGCGAGCCCCGCTGGTTCTCCGCGTCATTACCGAAGTAACCAAGAATCAGGTGGGATACGAGCTCGTCCCAGTCTATCTCGCCCGTGCGGCTTGTGTTTATCTAATGTTACAGTGAATAGTGAGTGCAAATGGTGGTGGACAAAAAGCCCCACAACCGACTGGACATAATTAGATGATTGTAAAGCTCTTTAAATGACTAAGAATCATTTGATTCAATAGGGCCGTGGCCGTGGACCCTCCGATCCGCTGTATAAATAACCTTCTTTGCAGTCGGATTAAAAGTTAAACTTAGCTAAAACAAAAACGTGATGGGGCACATACAGATTCCCTGTATTTTTACCCATCTTCCTTTAAAAGAGCGCCCTACGCCCCCTGAAATGATTCTGTCCAAGTCTGTCGAGTGGCGTAAACTGTATACTGTATAAATTGAGCTTGATTAATCATAATAATCTTAATGGAAACCTAGAAACCTTTAAAAATAATATTTTGAATTCATCATCATCATACTCTATTTCAAACATCGTTCTGAGAAATTTTCTGAACTCAGTTGCCGTCATTTTGTTATTGTATGCCGCGTCAAACACATCCTTAATGCGTTTCATATCAGTCATAGTGCATCGGTCGTGTAGGGCTACATTAGGGCAGCGACCTAGTATGTGTTCTACTGCTGAACTATCGTCAGAATCACTGTCGTTTGCCATAGTGATTCATAAAAATAAAGCACCAAAATTCTTCCAAAATCCTAAAATAATATCAATAAACGATAATAAGGGTGTATGTAAAATACACTTAGGGAAAATAAATAAAACTGTGGCCTGTACAATGGGCCTTTGATTTTTGTACTAGATTTTTGCTACAAGTGTATGATTAATGTCATACAAATTAATTTTGCCGCAAGTTTGACAAAAATAATCGGGTAGGTCCGGGTAGGTTTATGAAGGGTAGTGGCAGTGGCTTATGCAAATTACTTGGGGCGATGAAGTTCGCTTCTGTAACTGGCTGTCACCACCCAGTTGCAATTTATTTTGCGTAGCCTCAAGTTCAATCCATGGTTTAAATTAACATTATTATACCATGGTTCAATCAAACTCGTGCGCCAAAGTAAGAATCATTATTTCCGCGACCGACTCCGTAAACTCATTTTTACTGTCACTGTCAGTCAAGTGTCAGTGTCACTGTTAGTGACTGCATTGAATTTTGACATTCTCATAACCTAGAACTTGTAATATTATTGCAATAATAATTTGCTGAAACAAAATGCTTCTAACACTGAGGCTGCTGTCGAACCGCCACCCTTCGTTTGTTGCGCGGACAGTGTTCGTGAAGAACAACAATGTAGATGACGCGTGCCGGCTGGTGAACAGAATCCTCGGCAAAGAAGGGATCCTGGAGCAGTACAGGCTCACCAGATATTACGAGAAACCTTACCAGGTATTCAAAATGTGCCTACTTTACTTATCTACTGACAGAGCCGTAGGGCGACAACTGACGAAACGGCAGGAATGCTGGTTATTTGGGCACATAGGTTCAGGTTTCATTAAAATATCTTACTGTGCTCTTCACATACAGATAAACTCGCGCCTTTTTCCATGGGCAGGAAGCACAAACTACACAACACCTTACTCCTATTAATGGTTGAGTCCCATGAAGTCCAATCAAAGAGTAAAATAAGTATCCAATGGTCATTGAGCTGTTTACATCAACAACCACTGGAGAAAGTTTTGCTGTCAAACCACTGCTTTGCTGCACTGCTTTTATATTCATATGGTTTACATAGAGAATATGTATCTTTTAGATTAAAGATATACAAACAGCAATTTATTGGAATTCTTATATAATTTAGTAACTAACCCACAAAACTGATTTCAGACAAGAAGACGTGTGAACCATGAGCGATGCAAGGCCATCTACAATGAAGACATGGAAAGGAAGATACAGTTCGTGCTCAGAAAGAACAGGCATGAACCATTCCCTGGATGCTTTTAATGAGTTTTAATTAATATAGAAAGTATGTGTTTCCAGAGTGATTTTAACACAGGTAAAGCTACTACTATGCAATCAAAATAAGAATAATGTGGCCTTGAATAAGATAGTATGAATTTTACATGAGCTTTCTATACCACCTGCTGAATGTCACATTTTGCTAAATGGGCAATCTATGTTTAATTTGATTGCATTTCAAATCACAATGAGACACATGACTACTGTTAATTTTTTACATCATTGCGTAGACAACAACGGCACCACAAATAATGGACCGATTTTGTGGATGTGTTTGTTTTGGCATTGTATTGAGTGCTAAGAACAAGTAAATATAATTTAGTTGTACTTTTAGAAATAAAACATGTAAATAAATAGTATTCAAAAGTTTATTCTTATAACTTATTTAAGTATACTCACTAGCTTTGTAACAAAATATTTACAAGAATGGATGCATGGTATTGTCGCTGGTCACAGAACAGTCTTTATAAAAATATATGAAAACTATGAATATGTGGACTAGATGGTAAGCTTGGCTGAGTGCGCGGCGGCGCGGCGGCCGGCGGTCGCGCCGTCACGTGTAGGTGGAGCAGGCGTCGCGCCGTCGCACGTAAAAGTGGTACCGGTAGCAGCGGTGGCATGTCTTGATGCCACACCGGTAGCTCAGCCCTCCTTGTGGCTTGCCCTTGCAGTATTTTAGTCCACAAGGATACCAGTTAACACAAACCTGTAGTAAATTTTTATACATTACAATATTGTAAGATTGAAAGTCTAAATCTGAAAATAAGGTGCTACCCTGCGAAGATCTTCGCTCCAACTACCCTGAGGGCGTCATACCTGTGTGACTGACACTGATTATTCCTAAATCGCCTGAAAGCACCTCATCGACGCCCCTCGAGCGACAACATAATTATAAATTTTAACTACTCAGTTAAAATCAAGAAGACGGAGCCACAGAATACCAGATGAGATACTCCATATACTCACGCGCGCTAACTACCTACCGGCCGACCGGGTCGCGCGCGACCTATTTCTCAGTCTCAGTGGGTTGCCGACAGCCGCGAGGCGCGTACATACGTATATCATTTCGGTCGACCTGACGTACTTAGTTTCAAATTCTTACGCAACTTCTCTTTCGCCGCATGCACGCAACGCTGAACGCTCCGCTAGACGCTTCTTCACTCAGGCCGTACACTTAAGAATGGTGGATGACTTGATTCAAACGAAACGTCGTAACATAGTTCGTTCCCTATTGTACCCACTGCCTCCAGAAAGACCAAATGAATACATAGATAGTTTGACATACTTGGGGTCAATAAGTGATAGGGTTTAAAAAACTTTGTTTCGAAATGGAATTAGGGTAGCTTTTAAAACAAATAATTCATTAAGACAGATTTGTAACAGAAAAGATCGATTAGAAAACCATAAAAAATCTGGTGTTTACAAGTTACATTGCGATGATTGTAATGGTATATAACGTACATAGGTCAAACTGGTCGTAATTTTCAAACAAGATATAAAATATGCCGTCCGAGGCGAACACAGGGAAAAGGTATAGAGTGGCCCTTTTTAGCGGGTCACCGTGACGCATCCGCGGGCGAGGGGCGAAGCTCCGACCCCGCTCGCCACGCCCCCTTGCGGGGGCGTCGCGACATCCCCGACAGAAGTGACTCACATTGCTCTCGACGCTTGACGTGTCCACACGTCGGGTCCGGGTTTGCAACAAGTTAATAGCCATCCTGAGGATGCCTCGTTGAGAGGTGAAACACGTGTCGATTTCTTACAGAGTTCTTAAGAACAGTTACGCGGATTAGGTTACTAAATATACGTCGTCTATTGTTTTTTTTTTTTTTTGTTATTTAAAATCCCTGATGGTAGCCATGCCAGTGTCAGTCACACGTCCTACCTTACGTTTGCCGATTTATATGTGCCACCATAGCTATATTAATAAGTTAATACTACACTCTCACCTCCAAATGACAAATACATTCTTTTGTATGGTCAGTCTCGGAGACGCACGCGCTGACTGCTGGCTTGCCGTCCGTCGCGTCCGAGGACAGCGCATGCGCAGGGAACGGCGTCACTGCAGTCGCATATGATGACTGGTCCATTCCTTAACACAATATTGATGTAGTTACTGCCACAATATTGAAGACTAGGCTACTTGCGTCAAGGACTTGATGCAGAAAGTGTTACCTAATCTTTGGTATGTATTTAATGCCTTGTTAGGCTCTAATAGATAACAACCAAATGTGTGAATTTAATTTCGGAAAATCTGGGAGATATGTTTTCGCTTAGTTGAAGAGCACTGTTGCTGGGTGTTGTGTAGAAGTTTGACATGTACTAACCTGGGCGGGGTGCCCAGCGCGCCAGGTCAGCAGCTCGCAGGTACACGCGTTCGCGCGCGGCGGCGCAGTGTCGCGCGGCGGGTGCAGACAGCAAGCGCGTAGAGCGGCCCGCCCACGCGCTAGCCGTCGTCTGTCGCCAGCCCTTGTCTTCCTCCGCCACGCGGATCGTACCTGGGTTTTTCTAAAAACATAAACTTTTATTTATCCATACTATTATAATAAAGCTGAAGAGTTTCTTTATCTGAACGCACTAATCTCTGGAACTACCAGACGGATTTGAAAAAAATGTTTTTGCATTTGTTAGCCCAATTCCTGAGGAAGGTTATAGGCTATTTAACAAAAGAATGCTAAGCTAAAACGAAGTAACAACTCGGAAGGGCGATACGCAGCGACGCGGGTGGGTCGGGGTCCAAAATTTCACGCGGACGAAGTGGCGGCCAGAAGCAAGGTTTAACAGCTTCTCTATATAATACTATGTTTTTCCCGCGTGGATGTCGAAAAATATCCCACAGGAACGTACTACCGGAATTACATACCTAATAGCCAAGGAAAAGGTCATTGACTCCTGCCGCTGCGCCCGCATTGCCGTCAACCATAATTATTTTGTTACGCGTAATTTGGAATCTGTGATATCTTTTAAACTATTAATTTAAATGATATGTCAAGGCATATTATAATCTAAACTAAATGCCCAATTTAAATAACTTATTTTATTGGATAAGGATTAATATAATACCGGTCAAAATAGCTTTGGAAATAACAATTAAATTTTTATCAAATTCTGAAAGATGTTATTGGTGATTGTGGGTCATCCTTAGACGATAGACATATGCCATCGCGGACTTTTTGTTGAACTTTTCAGCGGTGCCCAAAAGGTGGTCCGCGGAACACTGGGGTTCCGTGGGGGGTGGGGTTCCGAGTTCCGTCCGAGAGTTAAATAAACGACTCATACCAAACCATCAATGTTAACTGTGTCAGAGTATGAGAATTGATCGACGTTATGCGTGTTATCTTAGTGTTCATCCATTATAAAAGAAAAATCCCTGCAGTCGTTCAGAAGGCTATCATAGTTCTACTTCCGTTTGTGACGACTTCCGAGACTGGTTTTTCAGCTTACACTTACACCAAAAACAAATACTTAAGTACAAAAACAGATTGGATGCAGATCCAGATCTTCGCGTTCAATTCTCAGACACTGGTGCCGATTCTCTTGTACACGGAACTAATGTAACTAAACTATCACAAAAATTCTATACTCACATATACACATACAAAAAAATTACACAACTAAAATCGAATTTGAGAATCGCGAATCCGCGTGGTATCCGTGCTTTACCCTAACCCTTGATTTTTTTTTAGAGCCGGAGGCGCGTTTGTTGTAGTTTCGACGTGTTTTATATGGAATTTTTCATTATTTGCATGGAAAATATACAAAAAACATTACCTACATGTTGAGTTTAAAGGGTTTATAGGTTTTACGTACAGGGGGCCAAGATTTTCATTATTTTTGCGATAGGACGCATCATTATCGAGATGCAAAAGAAAAAATAAATACAGTACTGTTTTTACACGTGAAGTCGAGATGTTGGTGTGAATTTTAGTTCATGACAACGTATTTTATCCCCACCTTTTTAATCGCGATTAAACTTTATTAGGTTTAGTCTGTTTTGGATTTTACAATCAAAATTTTAGGTAAAAACGTCAAATTCAGAATAGGAAAATTGCCATTTTCACTAAATTAAAAACTCAGTCAAACACCTTAGTGCTGTCAAACTAAAGTATAGTTAAGTTGTGTCACTTTAGTCTATTTCAGAATGGGAAATCGTCGTTTGACAGGAATAAATAAATTTTTATTGATTTTTAGTCTAGTTTAGAGGCATTTGTGACAAGAGAATCGGCACCACTAAGCCTAATTTTAGTGCTATTATTTAATAAGTAAATATGTGATTATAAGTTCTATTTTTTATACAATAAATGTTTGGTAATACTTATTGATTATTATAAGTATTATATTTATCATTTATGTAGTAGTAGTTCTTTTAAAGTCAAAAATGATAACTACAAGGCAGTGGCGTAGCGTAGTGGGGGCGGCAGCGGCGGCCCTCCCCGGGCGGCACTTTTTATGGGGCGGCAAAATTTCTCAATAAATAATAAAAATATTTGAACCATCTCATATTTTTATCGCGACGGTCAGTCGGCTCATCAATGACATCAATAAATACATCAGAAGCACTCTTAGTCCTGACCAACATTGGATGTACTTAGATTCTGAGGCGTCCCACAACCTTAATGTGCGACAGTGCCTGGCTCTAACTGACCACCTTGTACGTGATACTGACTGTGCTTTATACATAACATAGCACTATGGTGGACATTAACACTGTTTACTGCATGCTGCAAATTTGTTAAAACATTATCTCTCCAGTCGACACGAGATGTCCTTAGCAACGTTACCTCCACGTTACTAGCTGGATGAGAAGCTGCCAGAGCGGCACGTGATGCCCTTACCGATGTTACTGTACATAGCTAGCTGTTATGCGATTGTCACCATTACCCTTCCAGTCGACACGAGATGTCCTCAGCAACGTTAATTCCACGTTACTATCTGGATGAGAAATTACCAATGTGGCACGTGATGCACTTAGCGATGTTACTCTACATAGCTAACGCTGGTATGTACTCGTCATAAGAGGTAAGTCCCATTTCTATGACCTTGGGGAAATTGTAAAAATGTGGTTCTATATGCTTTTAATTTACGAGCATGAAGGCTGCGAGACAGCCTTACTTAACCCTGCTTGTCTGCTTGATGTTTATAAACATGCAAAAGCATTAAAGTCCCTATAGCGAGTGCGGGATTTTACCCCACTAACTGGGTTGTTATCAGTGAGTACGGGATACTCTTAACAACATTGATTGTATGTTGCTAGCAGGTACAAATCTGGCACAGTGTGCACATGCTTAGCATGAGATGCTCATAACATGTTAGACCAATAGTAGTGTGATCTAGCTTGACATCAAGGATAATAATATTATGGAAGAACAGTCCGCCGTGTCCTTATCAGCTAATGTTACACATACCTGTTACTGATATAAACACCAGCCCATTAAAATGCTATTATATTTATACTCATGGCTATACCACTGAGTTACTATTTTTAACAAACAAATATACCTAGTTAAAAGAAATCACCATGTACAAGATACTCAGTGACTCGCCTAAGCACTAGGTGGCTTAATTATCCTGCCATAAATTGATAAATGATATCTATTAAGTAAATTAAAACAATAAAGCAAAACTGTGTAATTTTACACTCATACATTCAAATACTAGTACAAGATACTATGTTAAAACGATTCTGTGATACAATGTGTGATGAAAAATGATTCATGGAATCCCCCCTACAAAGCATTATTCCATCCTCATACTTATTCATAAGACATATGCCTTACACCCAGATCCCCCTAAACTGGGGGAACAAGGGATTGAGATATTCCAGAACCAAATTGCACTGGTTACCTCTGTCATAAGGAAAGCAACGACTGCTCCTATGCTTATGGGACTAGCCTGTAAGGATATTTGTATGTTTGGAGTGAATAAATAAATAAGACATACACAAACTGTTGACAGACTTGGCTGATGCAACAAAATACCTGACAATGTCAATGTTCACTTCCACCAAACTAAAACCGGAACAAAAGTAATATCATCTCTAATTCACATGAATTTAAATTTACTCTATTTAATAAACAAATAAATACATTTAACAAGCTCAATCATACGACTTCATTGCTACAAACAATAACAATTAATCAATAAATATTAAAACCACAAAACACTCAGGATAATAAAGAAAACTACCGGTCCTATTGAGAAAATGTAAAACTAGTGCAACAGGAATCTATCTATTATATTAATAACAAATTAAAACATCCTACAACTAACCACAATAACAGGAATCACTCAATAATGAAAAAGAATAGTTGTGGTGGACCTCAATAACAACCCGGCTTATATCTACACTTCACCACCACTGCACTTGCCATCTAATCTCTTCACCACCCTAGGTTCAAGGTTGACTGGTAGAGAATGCCTAAGGCATTAAGTCCGCCTTTGTACCTTTGTGTGTGTGAAATTTAATAAATAAATAAATACCGGAATGCACCAACCAAATACCGACAAAACATTTACATGCCACTGATCCTGTCATTAGTTGTGGGTACAAAGATACAATAAACTACATATTTGATTCCTATCAAACTCAACATATTAACTCTTAACAACATTACAAGTCAGTAAATACTGAAATGAACTAAAAATGCATTACAGACTTACAAATAATTTAAATATTCAGACTCAAACAAAATAGAAAATTCAGTTTCATCCTGAACCTAAAACTGTTATTTAACCCATTTAGGGCAATGAGAACTCCACCATATTTGATTGTCAGAAAATAATATTCTCAGTACTAACTCAAGTACTTTATACCGACAACCTGTACATTATTCAATCATTACTGTTCAACATACCAAAAAAGATAGATGTATGATTTCATCCTATAGGTACCTCTATCACTGAGGGCTGCAAGATGCTTCTCAACATCAGATAACCAATAAAGGGCTCATTATAAATGCATTGCCTGATAACTTCCTTATTAAAACTTTCATACTTTACCTGTACTGACTAAATTACCAGTAGTGAATAACACTTACCAAAACAAGATTTTCCACCAACCTATCCTGATTATTTACTTGTCAAATAACAAGACTGACATAAATTATAATATCTAAAGATACCACTATAAATGTATCTAAATGTTTTTGATGGAAATTAACCATGGAGTACTAACACCAGACTTTTGTGAATTGCTGGGTTCGATTGTTACGTCCTTTTACCTCACTCATAAGCTAAAGCTGCAAAAACCCCTACCAGGCCGTTGAAGCTGAAAGAAGGTGAAATGTTAGATAATAACCTGTACATAGGCCATGTGGGGGGGACTGAATTAAAGTATTGCATTCTTGATGGTGGTATTGAAGTATTGACGTAAAGGCGTGAAAATACATAATGATTCATAACAAAAAAAAAACCTCTCTGAGTGACTAATGACTACTACTTACTACAAACTAAAAACACAAAACAAAAACGTTACTATAAACAAAAACGAATCCTCTTGCTCTCCAATGGTAGCATTTTTTATGCCACAATCTAAAGAGCTTATTAAATGAGCGTATCGTAAACTCACGCACTAAGATCCACACTGCATCTCAAATAAGTGAATGTAGACCTATTCTCTGTTATGGAAGCCTTCAAAATGATTCATTCCAACAAATACCTGAATACAAATAAGTAAAAACAAACTTAAAAAAAACCCTACAAAGTTGACCGCCGATTTGGCCCGAAATGTCGACTCTATGGACTAATAAAACAAATAACGATACTGTTTTGAAGCTACCCTAAAGCTTATATGTATAATAAAAGTGAGAGTGATTTAATTCGTCCTTTCACAGGACAACACATACAGCAGCTCAACTTAGAGACAGACACAATTTGGGGTTACTCGTTGTTGATTATACTTTTATGTTAATTAACGATAGCTTATTATTCCTAAATAACTAATGCTAATGAAGGAAGGTAAAAGTACCTATTCTATTGAATAGGTACTTTTATCTTCCCAGAACATTTAAAATCAAATAACTTATTAACTAACTGAATTATTGCAGACAACTCTAAACATCTACTCTGTAAATAATTATATTTCAGATCGCCGTGAAGTAAAATTGGGAATCAAACGAGCTTACCTGTTAAGCGAAGTCTTGATTCTAATTTTATGAACGGCGATCTGAAATATAATTACCCACCCGCCACTAGCTAACAGCCCCAAAACTGCAATAATTAGTGTATCTAATTCACTTATCCTTTCAGGAAAACCTAGTGAATGTAAGTATGCGGAACTACTCTGTACAGAAAACAGAGCTTGTTCCTCATCTTAAGGATCACTAAAAACAAGTGACAGTTCGGTGTTACCAACAAACGAGGAAGATAATCCTATATAAAAAATATTTGCAATATTTTTATCTCTAAAAAAACGCGATGTTAGACGTGTGTCTAAGGATACTACTACTCTGTAAATAATTATATTTCAGATCGCCGTTCATAAAATTAGAATCAAGACTTCGCTTAACAGGTAAGCTCGTTTGATTCCCAATTATATTTGCAAAACACACAAAAATATATAAGGCAGCAAGTTTGCAACTAGCAATGAATTTGATAAGCTAATGATGACATGAGCCAATCACAATGCAGAGCATAAGGGCTGTTAACATAGTAATTACAATAACGAATTAGATTAAGCAAGTAATTGTAGTCGTTACTTAATGAATCATTAACACTTTTGTTATATTGCAACAAAAGCGTTCTAATGTCATTAAAGCATTCACAAATGCATCTGTAATTTAAGGAACTACTTAGTGATGACTAATTCTCAGTAATAAGTATATTTAATGAACCTTCATTCCATCAGTAATACAATAACAAAGATAGTTACTATAGGCAAAATTTCTCGGAAGGGACACTCTAGGGGCACCATGTGTCTTTGAAGAAAATGTGGCATAAAATAGGTAAATAACAGTAGTGAAAACCGCAAATCGAAACAAGGGGGGAATTATGAGATACAGACATTTTTGTGTTCGTTTCCATACAAAAATAACAGTTTTTATCGAATCTTTCCTAAAGTGCCGGTCAAATAAAAAACGCGTAGAACAATTTTTGTTGTTTTTTAATAGAGGAATGCAACTGTATATATAATTTTTTTAAATTAAATACTTTTAAAATTTTTGATTCTATGTCAAACCTCTTGTATGGGGACGATCCACTGTGCGGCGTCGCGACTCGCCTCCGCAACCAAGCTGTTGTCGTAGATCACGTTCGTTCGATCGACCGATTTGACTCGGGTAAAAACTGAACCAGAGATGACTCGTTTACGATTTAACTCGGAGTTACTCGAGTCAAATAACTCGACTCTCACATTGCTAGAGAAAGAAATAGAAGAAAGACCATAGACCACATCCCTAATCAAAATTGAATTTAACGTGCTCTGAGCACCAAGGACTTGAAATGAAGTCAAAGAATGACTTCATCAAACAAGTAGAGATGTACTTCATTTCCTAAAGCTCTAATTGAGTTATGTATTTGTTTCTTTGATACTTATGATTTATACTGTTTTTTCTTACTAGGGATACTGTGAAATAAAATAAATATGGAAATATTTAATCAGTTTTTATTTATATCCGTAAAATTATAATTAAAACTTAAATTAACGCGTATGAATCTCATTCATCGATACGACAATACCCTCATCACTAATGTTTACTATATATTTCGTTATACATTTATAGCTTGGCGCCTGGCGAGGCATCGCGTTCTGTGTACGTGGGCGGTGAAAAGGTTAAGTATAGCCTCAGACTTACAGTCACCAATTTCTTTAAAAAACATTACCTCTACCTACCACTTATACCAAAAAGCTAGGTTCTTGAAACTAGTGTTAGTATCCAAATAATAACCATAAGCTAGGTAAAGTCCATTGACAGACATGTCATGTTTTACAAAACAATTACAACTCACCATGAGTACATACCTGTCTCAACTTGGCCATAGCGTCTGGAGCTATGAAGTCAGCCTGCGCTGCATGGGTGAGAAAGCAAAGTGTTTGATGTCCACTCTGACCCAGCTCCTCCTCACCAGGAATTATCAGCTTCATTGCTTCCACTTCCTGCAAGTACCAATTTTATTAAAAAACCAAAAAATCTCCTGATTGTGTCATTGTCCACAATTGAACAACAAATTGCTGAAACTCAAAAGTAAAAGAAAGAAGCTTGCAAATTTATTGTTATCAGGGGCATTCACTGCTTCAGAATTCTGCTTTTTCTAGTTTTGTACAGATGAAACCGTTTTACATAGTTATAAATTGGTTATTACTAATTAATTGAAGCCAAACTCACTTGATAATACTGATAATAAGTTGGTTGTGTTAGGGAAATACATGTATTTATTCAAACTCATTAGTTATGAGTCCCTCGTTGGTGTAGTGGTCGCAAGTACTACTAAGATAAACTAACTGGTTGCTGTTCCAATGCTCCAAAGAGAATATTCTTACTTTATGTCCAATAATAAACATTTGTTGACTATTATTATTGTAAGGTTAACTCACATTGGTGAAGTCGACGAGCTGCGACACGAACACGCCGTCCAGCCGCATGAACTCCAGGGTGATGGTGTCCTCCGACACGTTCGCAGTTATGTTCTCCTGCATAACATCGCCACCCTGTACAGAGGGTGGTTAACACCAAATATGTTAGCTTTATAGGGCTTGCTGGAATCCTTCATTCAGGATTCCACTTAAAGAGTTAAAGAGCTGTTGATAATTAAAACAATACGAACAAATTACTTATCAATAAATCAAAAACAAATAATAAATTATTAGCAACAGTGCGACTGGTAACAAAGGTTCAGCAATGCAACAAACCTGATTTCTAACATTGATAAGAAGCTGTAGGTTTGACGGCTTCACTAACAAATACAGTAAAATTACTTTTAAAATCATTAATTTCATTATTTTAAAGTTTTGTGATCAATTCCCTGGTGTAGAAGGTTTGATGACATTTTTTGTTGACACTTCACACTTGTGTGCTTGACAAGTTGACATGGCTTGACATTTAGAAATACGTTTAAAAACACATGCTTATATTCAATGTTCGAAGAACAAAAAATTCACATCGAAAAAAACTTTTATTTAGCAAATAAAAAACAATTATTTAGCAAATAATAACTAATATTTGAGCATAATAATATTTATAGTGCACCAAATAAAAGTGGATAAAAGCAAGCAAATGAAAATTGTATTGATTGTTATAATGTCATTTTCTGATCTAGTAATACTTTTTTGTAAATAAATACCAAACAAGTTTTGTAAACATACCATACCAAACGTTCCATTTCAAGCTGGAGGTTATGGTTGGATCTGAAATTAGTTTTCATATTATAACAAATTTTGACGGAAAAGCACAATATTTAAAAAATATTGTAGTATTTATTACAATATAGATATACAGTTTGGTGCTTTGATAGTAATTGTAATAATTATTTTCTCATTCTGTGTAACTTTGTTACAGCAGAAATATTATATATGATCGACCTTTGGGAGGCATTTTGAGCATCATTCTTTTTATTTTAACTGAAATACAAAAGCTTGACCTAGCTATATATTTTTAAGTATTGCACTGGCCTGCTTGCACCGTTTTTGATGCACGGATAATTTTATTTTTGAGGTCATTACATTACAACACGATTTCGCCCGATGCGCAACCGAACAAGACACGAACGTCATCTGAAACGGAAAGAAGGGCGATGTTGCATTAGCGAAGAAAGACAGCTGTCGTATCATTTTCAGCTGATTTTTGTGTACGCATCGCGAACGCTACAAACTCTAGCAACGATCGAAACGTTTCGTAACGGTACAAGTTCTTGGTTGTAATCGCATAGGAAGTATTTTGGTAGATAGAGTGTCGCGACGCATCAGGCCAGGACAGATAGTTTCGCAGCGACGAACAAAGGGAGATGGTCTATTGAGCGCGGGTGGTGCGTATCGGGGGCCGTGACGTCACTCGGCCGAAGCGTTGAGGCCGATGCGGCGGGCGCGCTCGTGATCTCGGCGCTCCGACGAGCGCGGCGAGCGGGCGCAGCGGAGCGGGCCAGCCTGGCCTCCACTGACTCGGGCGACGAGGGCGCTGGGCACCGGCCGCCGCGCAAGCGGACCCGCAGGCTGTCGCCGCCCGCCCGGCCCGCAGACATGCACCAGCCGCCCGCAGCCAACGGCGTGCCGCCGCCGCACCATGTCAACGGCGACACCGTGACGCGCAACGGTGACCTGCAGCCGCCAGGCTTGCGCATGTCGCAGACTGACCAGGAGATCGTGCGCCTCATCGGCCAGCACCTTCTCTCTGTGGGACTGGAGTGAGTACCGCTGAGTGTTCACTCTCTACCTCTATTGTAGTGTTTGGCACAAGCACAAGGCAGTGATTCTTCATCGGTGTTTGTTGTAGAAACCATTCTGGTTTACAACAGTCTTCTTCCTCTCTTTCCAACTCTACACCAGCACACACCATTACAGGCATAATAATGAAAAAGTATAAAACCCTGAATCATGTTGTGATATCAAGACAAATCATGATGCCTGATATATTAGTAATTAGAGTTTAATGACCTTTGCTTCTTTTAATATCTAAAGATAAACAATTAAACCAGTTTTTTGTAAGCATTAGATTACTTGTCATGGCAGTTATGTACCTAAATATTATTAAAACGTGAGTATACAACAATGAAAATGCATATTTTGTATGTGGGAAGAAGCACTTTGAGTTTTCCATACAATAATTGGATGGCAAAATGTTTGTTAGCTTTAATAAAAAAGGCAAAAAAATAATCAACCAATTAAGAGCCATGTAGGTTCTATGAATAGTTAATTTCTTTGTTCTAATAAGTAAACAAAACAAAGAATCTAAAGCATGTTTGAATCAATTGATACTATACCATTTGAATCAATTTTCTCCCTAGATAGACAAACACTTATTATTATTGTGTGGCAGAGCAAGGTAAACAAATACCTGTTATTTTCTGTTAGCCAATCATAGAATCATGTTTAAGCTGACACTGAACAGTTTTCCTTGTGTTACTTGCATTTATTAAAGCATTGCTCTGAAATCATGTGGATGTTTTTAGAAAACACACATGGCTTAATAAGTTGTCATAATTGGAAAATAAAGTGTTTTATTCAGTGAAATGATGATGAAACTATTTCCATCTTTATAGATCAGTGACCACTGATGACAATTATTATAGGAATAAATACTTTATTGAACACAATAAGTTGCTGAGTCATTGTCTTACTTGTTGATTTGTTATCCTAAGCTAGCTAAATATTATATCTGTCATCTGTATTTAACAGAAACAAGGCAGATTCCAGAAGAGGAGAAATAGATAACAAGCTGCAGCCATTATGGCAAAATAGTCTGTTATTTATTTAGAAGATTGTGCTAAATCAGAGGTCTGACATCGTTTATAATATGGTATTCGTGTATAAAAAACGAGTCCTCGGTAAACATTGCTATTTATTTCCATTCAAACATATTTTAGGCGTGTTTGTGGTAAGAACCCACTTATCATTTTATCAGTTATAATTACGTTTATAGCTGGAGGTATGTTTTACTGCACTTTGATAAATGTTGCGTCTTTTTTACTGGATTCTCGTACCATTCGGACGCCTTCGGCAAATTGGCCAATATTATCTTACTAAAGTTTATCTCTTAGCAAAACATGTGGTTGCACTTAGTATCATTTTAAAATTAATTACTTAGCACAATACATGTAATAAAGTAGGTGAACCATTTTCTTCAAGTTCTCCTGGTTGCCTGTTACTGCACAGAAGTAGTTAAGTTAAGGTGCACAATATGCCTACCTATAATGTGCTGCAAGGAAAGGAAATGTTTTTTTTTTCCTTTTTGGCAACTGAGCTGATGTTGACTATTTTGCCTGCATCATTTAATGACGGAAGTGCAGCAAGATAAGCCGACGAACTTTTCACTTTGTGGTACTGAAAGGACAAGACAAGTTTTGTTAGCTAACATGCTTTTTTATTTTTATACATGAATTATTACTCTACTTTAAAAAGACACAGATATCAACAACAACAATTTTAATATCATTGTCATTTAAAAACAAATATGGACTTGGATTAGTTTAGGGGGAAAGTTAGTCCAGAGGGAATGGAAGTTAGTAGGAAGGGTGATTTTAATTTTGGAAAGCTTATGGTAGAAATCGAATGATTGGTAATTTGAACAACATGAAAAAAAGATATGGTTCAGTCCAGAGTAGCATGATCAAGACCGACTACAAGGAGACTCATTGTACCTATACAAATATAGAAAATTTGGAAAATCCAAAAGTTTACAACTCATAATGCTCATTTGATCGTATAAAAAAGTGCCATTTTCAATAGGGTTGCTCATAAGGGTGAAACGAATCTATTAAGAAAAAAATTACTCAATTTAATTGATTTTAAAAGATTTAATAAAAGATGTTTTTTCGATTCTGCTGCATCAAATCAATTTTTGAAAAGTACAGAATTAATCTCCATTAAATTATCGATACAATGGTAGGTATATAAATTAACTAGGTTCTGTGTACTAGCAGAAGAGTAACAATAAAAACAGTTACAGAAAGGAGGTAAAACAAATTTTTCGATCGTAAAGCATTCTCTAATGCTTTGCATTAAGTAGGTTTATCAGTTGTTGAACACCAATATGAATATTATTTACTAAATAATATTATTAATATTATTTAGTAAATTGGATATGCTTATAAGTAATCAATAGAAGAAATCGTATTAGTTGTAGTAATGATATTGCATAATCTTTTGTTGTTTGTGTTTAAACCAAAAAACCGGCCAAGTGCGAGTCGGACTCCCACACGAAGGGTTCCGTACCACCGTACAATATTTAGATTACTTACCTAAAATGCATGCACTGACGACGGGACACGTCCACTCAATCTGTGTGGTTCTTTCCACAAAAGTCCATTTCAGACACCAATCTACATGGTCTTCACATGATCTGAACAATTTTATGTCTGGGCTTTAAAAGAGACTGAGCTCTGAGTTTGTTTCGGCCTTTCTTTTCAGAGTAGTCAGATAATAAACGCCGACCTCATCTAGTTTTTAAAATATTAGTGACGTGTAAAAGTGTGTTTACAAACCTATTTACAAAAAATTTAATAATTTAATTTCAATAACCCCAAAAAAGACCCGTTTCTTGTATAGACTAGACCCCCTTTAATTTTTCGGCAATAGAAAAACACAATCTGTGAAAATTTAAACTGTCTACGAGTACCTATTAAGGTTCATGTGATACAGCCCGCTGACAGACACAGAGCACGTAACTTTAAGAGGCGGAACTTAGAACATTTCAGTTTTTGACCTTCTTAGGCAACCACATAAAAAAAACAGCTACCAACATGAAAATTCTGACAAACTTGACAATCATGTCCTTGAAGGCAAGAACTGTCATAGATAGGGATGCGCAACGTATAGAATTCAATAAACTTATCGATATCGATAAATGCATTCTATTCAGATAATAGTGAGTTACAAAACTAATTTATCTTGAAAAATCGGTAAAATAAAACACATTATTATGATTTGAGTATTTATTAATTTATATAAATGAGCAAGCAACATCGGTATCAGACCAAAATGGCTTCCTTTTTCTATTTCTTTGCACCAACGTCACAATTTCTTTTAGCACACCAGACTCAAATTTTTCCAAGACATTGGGGCTGCGTCTTAGTGATGCCAGGCTGCATTTAGTTTTTTTGTAATTGTTCCATTTACTGATTCTTGGTGTTCTATCTGTAAAGATAAAAATATAAGCACAATTTTCGATGAGACGTATAAACATTTTTCTGCATATAAAGCACAGGGACCTTTTCTATTTGAAATGAGCAATAGAGGACAAATTAACTCAATCAATTTTGAGAATTTCTTTCTCTGTCTGACTGTCTATTTGTTCGTAACATCATCACATGAGAAAAGCTTAATGGATTATAATGAAACTACATACTTCACTTATGGAGATGATTCCCCTTTTTGTTGAAGTCCTTTTTTCCAAAGTTGTTAGCACGTATGTTTCGCGGCTCATGCAGTTTTTCTATTGGTAGATGCACTCGTTCTTAATTACCAACTGCTTTTAGCCACTCTTGACAACTGGAAGATACAAAATATAAAAGGTTACTTATAACTGACTATATCAGTACTCACCGGTTTGGATCCAGTAGAAACTTGGAAAAATGCAACTTATTTACAGTATGCCAGGCCTCCTTGATACCGCAAACTTCACATGTTCTGTGAACCTTACCCATGATGGTTCACAAACTGAGAGTCACTGTCAATTATTCGATATGTTATATTCTGAAATCTTACAGAAAAAGGAGAAACAAACAGAAAAATCACACCACAAACAATAATACTCGCACTCGACACTGACAACACATGACGCGACACTACTCGCTCGAAGGCAGACATGTTTGTGAGCACTTCGTAATGTAATGTTGGTCATCATGTCATTTTGACGTGTGTTTCTGAATGTTGGCTAAAGACGGTCACAAATTCCATACAAAAATATTTTGTTCGGAGTTTCACAGCACTGCTGTCAGACAGGCGGACGGACGGAGAATTTCCGTTTGTCACCCTTCGGGTACGGAACCCTAAAAACCATTACATAAGTAGGTATAATGTAGGTACCTACAGATAATATAAACAAAACTTCCTAAGAATTATTTATTCAGATAAAATAAATTATGGAAGAATGTAATAAACCACACGGCTTGTAAATACGAAGTACTTAAATACATTAACTAACTGACGCCTTTTCCCTTGAAGGTAGGCAGGAACTACTACAGGAGAGTAACTTACGTATTTGTATGGCAACTATTATTCTAAAAATACCTAGTATTATAATATTTATACCATACAAATAAAGAAGGTATAAATATTCGCGCAGTGTGTACGGAGCGTCAACGCAACGCCTACTACAACTAGCTCTTTGTCCGCCTACGCCTAGACAAAGACCTAGTTGAAACTTCCTGGTCCTTTTGGTTCTGTGAGTGTCGGTGTACTGCTCCACCGCCACAGTTACGCCTCAAAATCAACACCTCATGGAATAAAGGAAATAGAATAAGTGTACAATCTATCAGTTTCCTATCATATGTGATGAATGTTCGCGACGATAATCGACGCCCTTCTAAATAACACGCGCTTACTAAGTAATCTGTAGTAAAAGTGTTAAACACATTGAGTTGTGTTCCCTCAGCCGCAGCGCCGCTCTGCTGATGGAAGAGTCGGGGCTGCACTTGGAGCACCCGGCCGCCGCCACGTTCCGCACGCACGTGCTGGCCGGCGACTGGGTGAAGGCCGACCACGATCTGCGCGCGCTGCACGACCTGCTGCGCGAGTCGCCGCACGTCGACCCGCACAATCTCGCTGTTAGTAAACTTAGTACCTACTACTACCGACTTATCTGCACTGTGCTAGGAGTCAAGTTGCATTGCGACGGAAGAGACAAGAAGCGAAGCAATTTTGTTAATTTAGCATTTTATACTTTACAAGCCGTGTGCGATGGGATTTACATACTTTCATCTCCTATTTAACCAATTTAGGGGACGAATTTTCAAAAAATCCATGGTTTTTTATCTAGCGGTATGGGCTGTGCGTTTTCTGTCAGTGAATGAAATTTAAGAATTTTATTAGCCACCTATGTGTATTGAAATTGGCGTTTCTCTTTCATCTTTCGCCGCTATGCAAATTGACGACCACACCGACCAGTGGTATACTAATACAATAACTAAACTAACATCCTCGTGGTTGTTCAGGAGATGAAGTTCGTGGTGCTAGAGCAGAAGTACCTGGAGCACCTGGAGGCGGGGCGCGTGCTGGACGCGCTGCACGTGCTGCGCAACGAGCTCACGCCGCTGCAGTACGACACGCCGCGCGTGCACCGCCTGTCCGCGCTCATGATGTGCGCCGACGCGCGCGAGCTGCAGGCGCGCGCGCACTGGGCCGGCTCCGGCCCGCACTCGCGCGGCCACGTGCTGGCGCGAGTACAGGTACGAACCGAGCTACCTACTTAGGGTGAATTTCAACAATGAAACTGAATGTGATCAGCACATCTACACCGCGTTCAAGAGTTGTCAGTGTCAAAATTCGATAGAGATTGTGTACAAATTACATGCAAGTTTATAAGAACGGGGAGGGTAGCTTCCGATTATAGGAGACCACATCGTTCACTTATAATCTAGGTACAATAATTTTGACAAGAACGAAAATATTTAAATAATTAAACACTAAAATCATAAAAAGGAAAACAAAAATATTGTTTGGATACTACGACTTTTAGGTTTTTTAAAGTTTGATATTTTTCATGTAAATGGTCACCGCAGGCCGTGCTGCCGCCCACGCTGATGATGGCGCCGGCGCGGCTGCGCGCGCTGCTGACGCAGGCCACGCTGCAGCAGACGGCGCGCTGCCGCTTCCACGCGGCGGCGCGCGGCGCGGGCGCCGACATCCCCTTCACGCTGCTGGCCGACCACCACTGCTCCGCCGACCACTTCCCCATACACTCGCTGCAGGTACGTCTTTATGTTGGTATCCAGTTCTACTGGCTGTTTACGTTTCTATCTTGCTTGACTATAGTTTTCAATGCTTTTGTTTGTAAATTGGCGTATGCTAGCCCACATAGGCAAATAATTTAAAGTAATGTTTTGTTATGTTAATTACTTTTAATACTATTGTAAAGAATCAAGTTCTAACTGAACAGACAGCTGTGCTGCTGGAGAGTCTGTTGCGCCACTTCTTCTTCCCAGCTAAAGCACTAAGAAGTGATGAAGGGTGGGCGTTTTGGAGGTCTGTCTAGTGTCCGGTGTAATTATGACGTACGAAAAATGCTGATTTTCAGCCTAATTTCAATAAATGACTTTGATTTTATTTTTATTTTTCGAAAAAGTTTATCAAACTTTTGAATTTGTCACACAACTTTGTACACGTTACGTAAACTAGTCAATGTGATGTAATACATTTACATTTTGTATTGACGTCGTGATTTGTATTTTCATATGGCAAGGTTCTTAATATAGTTTTAGTTTTCAACCGCAGCAGTTACCTCCTCGTTGGCTTACCATCAAAGCCGGTATCTGCGCTTAAATTGTTATATTTGACTTTCAAGGGCTGTTTTTGTTATAAAATAAAAAATAAATACAGATTAAGCCAAATATTGTAAAAAAATATGTTTACATTAAGGATACGCTAGTCGGTCATTCTTCTATACAAACATAGTATGGTAATTACTCGTCTGTTTGACTATGTACGTTCAAAACTGCAAATTATATCAATTTGTCTTGTCATTATCTAGCCCTGTATAGAAGCAGAATTGGATTTTTTTTATTGGTTTTGAAGTTATGAGTGTCGAAACTTCCATATTTCAACACTAATTTTAACTCGTGTTTGGGCGTCAATAAATAACTTATTTACTAAGAAAAGGGCAAAATAGAATCCGTACACGGATAGATAATTTCATCAAATAATTTTATTTTGAGTAAATACATTAAGTAGTTTTTTCGCAATATCTGCCCAAAGGTCTGTTCATGAAATTTTACGCGCTCGTTTTCGTAATAAATCATTGTCTACTTCACTAAATAAATTAATAACTACGTATATATAAATAAATCAATAAAAAAATGATAAATAAGTACTTAATCACGAGTTGAACTAAATAATATAGTATTCATTTATTATTTATTTTATTTTACAGTTTTAAATAAATCAAAGGCGTAGTACAATAAATATTAACGACAAAAAAAAACAAAATCAAGATAAAAATGCAATCAAGAAAAATGTACAATTATTTACGTATGTTATACTCATGCAACATCTTGTGTGTAGGTTCTGAACGAGCACTGCGACGAGGTTTGGTACTGCAAGTGGTCTCCGGACGGCGCGCGCCTGGCCTCGGGCTCCAAGGACAACACCGTCATGATATGGGACTTCGACCCCGTGGCCAAGCGCCTCACCTTCAGGTATGTTACATGTTGGGAATGCAATCTCGAGTCGTGATTGGAAATTCGAGATCTCGCGGGCGAAGCCTAATGTCGAGATTGGCAATTCGAGATCTCGTCCAGCAATCGCGAAACAGCGTTCATCGAGATTCTAGTTCAGTAAGATAATTTTTTGAAATAATGCGTTTTCTTTTTTTTTTTTTTCCTAAACGTATTTAAAATGTAAACTAACAGCTACCTACTTAGAATAATCGTGTTATATTTTGTAAACAAAAAAAACGTTGAACAAATCTCGAAATAAAAAAATCAACTTATCAAATCAGTACAAACACATATCACGCACATTATAAATCCATTAATTAATATATTGAAAATGGCTTCTCAAGAAGCATAATGAACTTATACGTGTGCGCTCAGTCTCGAAATCTCGAACGCGATTTTAGGAAAGAGATTGTTTTCCTACGATATTGAATCTCGAAAAAATGCTCAAGATCGAGATTGTATTCCTTAATTAAATGTCACGTAAAAAATCTGAAAGTTTTTAATCCAATGGCGCCATTTTTTAAGGGGATATAGTTTATAACAATAAGGACTCGTCATAAACAAATGTATGTATACTACCTCAGGAAGTCGCTGGAGGGCCACACGTACGGCGTGTCGTTCCTGGCCTGGAGCCCCGACGGCCGCTACCTCATCGCCGCGGGGCCCGAGGACTGCCCCGACCTCTGGATATGGAACATGGAGGTACGCACTTAGGACACACTCACAAATGATTTATTAGGTTATGTGTATTTTTTACTTCTGGCTGTTCCGGCCACCGAATAGATAATACTGTCGTACAAAAGTTGCACTCGTTTGATCTTGAGGAATGCCGCCGTTCATTCTAAATCGCACCTTACCGCCACTCGCACTGGAGCGCAATTCCTTTGGGTTCAGAATTTACCTACACGTCCGTTCGAGCGTCATCGTTTTTAGGCAAAGTAAAATAAAATACCAATAAATTTATTAGGAACATTTATTGTATTTACAATTGTTTCGCTTTGATGTAGTGTTGTATATATTATATTTTTTGCCATCCCTGAAGTATCTATTGTTGAACTCTATTCTGCTCTGAAACCGCACAAATCATTTTAACAAATGCAGTAAAGTCATCAGTTTTTTAGCATCGATAGTAATCTTTTAGCCGTATTTTTATCATAAATCCTTTAAAATTATTAAAAAAGCCGGCCAAGTGCGAGTCGGACTCGTAAAAAAAGGTTTCGGACCAGCGTACAATATTTAGCAAAAAACGCCGATGAAAAGACGTTTCTTGTACGGAGACTTAATTTCTTTCCCCCTTTAATTTCTAACTTTATTTAATTTTTATCAGTAAATTGTTGATATAGCAGCAATAGAAATACACAATCTGTGAAAATTTCAACTGTCTACTTATTACGGTTCATGAGATACAGCCCGCTGACAGACAGACGGACAGCGGAGGCATAGTAATAGGGTTCCGTTTGGCAGCCTTCGGGTACTGAACCCTAAAAATGAGGCTTCGTCCACGTAACAATTATTATTAATACGATTCTCCATTATAACAAACCGCTGATATTGGACAAGAAACAAAAAAACATACGCGCCGTCTTTGGGGTCTACCGATAGAAGTGTATTGTATCGTCGAGCTATTAGATTATTATTTTTAAATTATTTTCGGTTTATAAAGAAGTGTTAATGACCAAATTCGGTAAATTAAAGAAGCATGAAAATAAAAAACTACCTTCTCCTTTATTTATGTTGAAAGAAAAAAGAAGCATATAACAGTCTGTATAAAAACACGTGCTTGTACTTTGTGAACTATAATATACTGTGGAAAAAGTACATACATACATAGAGTATAGAACTAGAAAGAGACAGATGCCAGTATACTACTCGTATTAGTATACATTTTATACTTATAAATAAATATACGTATATATGTATATGAGGCATGCCGCGCCGTGCGCTACATATATGGATATGTAATATATGAATAGAGATATACTCTTTGTATATAAATTGAATACTTATACGTACGAAAATGACGCGAATTTCACGCTTTTTGTTCACCCAAAAAGTACACATATATACACATTTTATATACAGCTCATGGGAAGCGTTCGGTGACGGGACGGGCATAAGTCGCGTCGTGCCCTATTCTTTCTCTGCCCTTTCACATTTTCTACGTGTTCCAGTCGCACTGCGGTTAAAGAGCGCTTCGAGTGTTTCTAGCTGTAATAGTCCAACTGAAATAAACAATTTGCCGTCCGCAGACGGAGCAGCTTCACCTGAAGATGACTCACTCGCAGGAGGACTCGTTGACCGCGGTCGCGTGGCACAACACCAGCGACAAGTTCGTGTGCGGCGGCGCGCGCGGACAGTTTTACCACTGCAGCATCGACGTAAGTGCACACACACACACACACACACACACACACACACACACACACACACGTGTGTTCACCACACACTCGCAGGAGGACTCGCTCACTGCGTACATAACGAACCTCACAACATCCGTCAGGCAGTATCCCATCAGACACGACATCCGTCTGTCCGTAGAATCCTCCCATTTCAATGATACAACTTTATTATTAGTTTTTTCATGTTCAATAGTTGACGTGCCATAGTAACGCTCTCCCCGCCGCAGGGCACGCTGCTCAACAGCTGGGACGGCGTGCGCGTCAACGCGCTCGCGTGCAGAGACGACGCGCGCGCCGTGCTCGCCGCAGACACGCACCACCGCGTGCGCAGCTACGACTTCAGCGACCTCACCGACCGCAACCTGTGAGTACACGCACCACCGCGTGCGCAGCTACGACTTCAGCGACCTCACCGACCGCAACCTGTGAGTACACGCACCACCGCGTGCGCAGCTACGACTTCAGCGACCTCACCGACCGCAACCTGTGAGTACACGCACCACCGCGTGCGCAGCTACGACTTCAGCGACCTCACCGACCGCAACCTGTGAGTACACGCACCACCGCGTGCGCAGCTACGACTTCAGCGACCTCACCGACCGCAACCTGTGAGTACACGCACCACCGCGTGCGCAGCTACGACTTCAGCGACCTCACCGACCGCAACCTGTGAGAACATGCAGGGACTGCGCGCGGGGAGAGCAGAATGATAGACAAGAGGCGAGTATCACCTGGCAAACGCAGTCATTACACTCGGCTGAACTCTAAGGCCATTCTCACACGGGGTGACGGCAACTCAACCTAAACAGGTTGGCAACGGGCGTTCCAAACTGCGATGCAACTAGAACTCTCACATGGCGTAAGTTGTATCAATTTTAGTCATTTCATCATGTATTCAGACACAGTTCACACGATAACGCGTCAATTTTATGAAAAATTGTGTTGGCAACGACCGGCCAGTCGCGCGTCACTGGTTGTGTCGACAGTGAAAATTACTTTTCGACAATTTGCCGTGTGAGAACCGCCATAGAAATGTATGTGCTAACGCGATTAGTGTTGTCGGCGTTGAAAACTGGTTTTATTTTGGCCACCTCGTGTGACAATGGCCTGGCAGATCTCCCGGCAAAAGATTCAGCGATCGTCGGCTATCAGGAACAACGTACGCGCGATGGTGAGATCTAATACAGAACTGTTACGACGTAGAAGTCTTTAATAATTTTGTATTACCAGATTACAAAAGTCAATGCCTAAAATCGGCGTCTTTTTTTTTTTCTCGCGGTCACAACCAAATCTTGTTTTTCTAGTACAGAATAGTGTAACAAACGAAACATAATTGACATGCATATCTCTAAACTCAATCCGAAATGAGATATAAGAGTTAGAAGTTTGTATGTATTTATTAGCTTTGTAGGCCATTTGACTCCTAGATGCAAGGTTAGTGTTAAGTTACCACAAAGTAGATAGCCGCTAAATGTTTTTGTACCTTTGAATATTTTATATCTCATCTTTTATCTTATATCTCATTTCGGCCTGAGTTTAGAGATATGCATGCCAAATAAGTTTCGTTTGTTACACTATTCTGTACTAGAAAAACAAGATTTGGTTGTGACCGCGAGAAAAAAAAAGACGCCACCTTCCGTACTAAAATCGGCATTGTCCTTTAGTTTATTAATTATCGTACGTACTGTTTACACGAATCAACTTTTTTATCTCCTCCGATAATCGCCTTTTCTAGTCGAGACACTCATCGTGTAAACGATGCATAGATCACCCTGTAACCATCATTTCGTTTTCCGCAGTGCTCCACAAAGGCCTTACATTAACATTAAGAAAAGGTAATGCCCCTAATGGTAACGAGCGCTGTGCGCGGCAGTACTAGCTACCAGAAACTTCATCGGTAATCCGTTTTCCCTCAGCTGTCTCATAATGTACAATTCTGATAATCTCACTGAAAACGTAGGTCATTTGAGTTGTAATTCCACCAGAGGCCCTAGTGTGAGTTTCTTTCGACCGCGTTCGGCGCTCCGATTGCCCCTTCAATGGCCTTCACCTGTGAATCGGAGCGCCGGACGCGGTCGATGCGGATAGTCGAGGTGGTTAAAATAAACTCACACTAGGGCCTCTGATGGATTGACACTATTGACAGCTCACTTCAAGTTCACTTTACCTAAGTTTTGACGGTGAGATTTGTACAAAATAGACCGTTCGCATTCGAAGTGTCCAGTACCACAGCGATGTGGCAACGCCGACCGGGCCTCGGTCCGCCATACATAGTTTTGTAATGATTATTACGTATTCCACCATGTTCCTCCAAAAATATCGATGACCAAAATCTATTTAGAACTTAAAATTTTCTCAACTTAGTAGCAAAGGGCACTATACGAACATGCTTACATTGCACCCTGTACATCTAAGTATCTACAGTGTATTTCGAGTTCATTTAAAATTATATTTTTCTCGCACGCAGTATGGGTTACTGCGCGACGGCAAAGACAGGGTTATGTTGAAGTCAAAGTCAAAGTCAAACAATTTCTTTCAATTAGGCACATAGAAGGCACTTATGAACGTCAAGTTTACAAAAAATAGAATTGATTCTAGTCGCCCCTTCCAAAAGGTAGTTTTCGTATGGAGAAGAATGGGCAAGAAACTCCACCGTTACTCTTTTAAAATGTTTTTACAATATTTTGCATACATTAATTATATAATTATATGTGAAGACGATGCATCTAGAATAAGATTACTATACCGCGATAGGTAAAAAAGAATGAAAAATAAAGCAATTACAGATAAATTAAATATGTGATAGATACATGGTGCTCACATATTTACAAACATTGTAAAATTATACGATACTCCTAACATTTTAACAAGTAATACTAATAAGTCAGTGTGTGAGTTCAAGAAATCACAGAATGTAAAATCAGTGTTATAAAAAATAACAAATACATAATTAAATAAGCAACCAGTTTGATTTTGTCTAGACTCTAAATTGTCCTATGGAGCAGGACCAGCATGTTTCCAAGCATTCTTATCTTGGATATAATCCTCTAATTTGTAATATGCTTGTTTACAGAGTGTACTTTTAATATGAGTTTTAAATTTTCTTTCATTTAATTGTAATATATCACAAGGTATTTTATTGTAACATTTAACACAGTACCCCATAAAAGATGTATGTACTTTAGATAATCTGAAAAATGGTTGATCTATTTTATCTTTATTTCTAGTATTAAAATTATGTCTATCACTTATTTTATTAAAGATATGTAGATTTTTTCTTACATACATAATATTTTCATAAATGAATTGGCAAGGTACCGTCATAATATTAATCTTTTTAAATAGTTCCCTGAGAGATTCGCGACGATGTAGATTATAAATGGCTCTGACAGCTCTCTTTTGTAAAATAAAGATGGATTCAATGTCAGCAGCCCGGGCCCACAGTAAAATGCCATACGACATAATACTGTGGAAGTAGCTAAAATAGACCAAACGCGCGGTTTCCACATCTGTTAACTGTCGTATCTTTCTAACAGCATAAGCGGCCGAGCTTATCCGCCCCGCAAGAATTGTTATATGAGGTCCCCATTGTAATTTCTCGTCTAGCGTGATTCCTAGGAAAACGGTTTGATTAATAAATTCTAATATTTATTCTATTGAATCTATGTATCATTGTATGTGGGATGCTTTGTACTGGAGATGCGCCGCGTACCCGTTTATTACTCGGTACTCGACATACTCTGCAATTTTGTAAGTACTCGGTATCGGCCGAATAACGCGGTTTGACTGCCGAGGTACTCGAAAAGAACTCATAAATTTATAACGACCTGTTTAGATTCGTCTCCTTCTATTTCGTCATAGAATCTCCAAATCAATGATCTTTTGCGCGAACTCATCTCTCAAATAGTCACAATAAGCATTAGTTTTAATTTTATCACAGATGAATACAGATGGGACACTCCGCATTTTAGGTATGAAGCTACAAGTAGGTACGCGGCGGGCTCGACTTGTCGAATTCAGTGGGCGTAACGTAGTCAGAAGCTTTAAGAGTTACGCGATACAAAGAGAGGTAACTTCTAGGTGAATATAACTGTAGGTAAATAAATGATCTTATCTTATTTAATTAGCGCTGTGCGGCCTGAATTGTATTTGATTGTGTAGTAGCAAGAGTCGCTTTTTGTTTAAATGATTTTGCTGAGTGAACCATCTGTACTAATCTGTGATTTTACTATAAAATGAAATTTTGTAACAACGTTGACTTACGTTGTTACAAAGTTTACGATTGTTGTGCCATTTGCCTACATATGATATGTAGACAAATGGTAAGTGTAAGATGTGCGCGGGGAACGGCGGTATGCGAGGGGCGAGGTACCGCTCGCTCGCCGCCGGCCACACGTTGCGAGTAAGTCTAAACCTGTTTTGGCGCTGAATACCCGCGTCAACCGAGTTGCTCGGCAGAGTACCGAGCAATACTCGGTACTCGGTTACTCGGTAAAACTTGTACTCGGCCCATCTCTACTTTATACCCTCGAAGCATCCTAACATACGCTGAATGGATGTTAAGGGTCCGTGCACGAAGAAAACCCTTTGTCGTCAATAACTCATCTAATTGTAAGAAAGCTTGAAATAATTGAATTCGTGTCAGTCACAACACCTGTTAATAGTTGCATCACTTTTGCGCTCTCGAAAATATGGTTTATTTCGCCTTTTATTTACTTAATGAAGATATTGTATAAACATAAAATAAAATTTTGATTTTATTTTAAGGATAGCTGAAGACTAACGGGTGATTTTTTTTTTTTTTTTAAATAAATATTTTTTTCAACATTATTTTTCTGCTATATAACGATGTTGATGATATTTTTAAATGTTCAAAATAAAAAGTCTTTTCTTGTAAAATAGTGATCAAACGTCAGCTTCGCGTCATTTTTTGGAAAACTTGTTGTGAATATTTGTGATTTTCCATGAATACTTAACTTATTTGAAAAATGACGAAATCCCTTTCAGCCACATGCAAAACAAAGAACTCGACTGAACAAAATTCATCAAAATCAGTGTATTTCGTGCACGGCCTCTTAATAAATGAGGAGTCGACTTGTCTGGGTCGCGCGATAGTTTTAACCTAGGTTTCTTTGTTTAAAAAAAATGGTGAGTTTAAGACATAAAAAGCAGTTAAAAAAAATGTGTTGCATATTTATTTTCAATCAATGGCAACTAGTATTTTACAAAGTTCAAAATATCCACATAAAAAAGTACTGATGTATTTAAATGAAATTAACTTCAGTACATTTGACATCGATGAAGGAAAACATCGTGAGGAAACTTAAACTTATAGTTAAGAGCGTTTACGCCATTCGTGCACTGTTTGGCTCACCTAACTGACTGTTTTGCGCAGAAACAGTATTTTTCGACCCAGGAATCCATCAAACATTATTTTAAAAACATATTAATTACATGAGAAATAAAAATCCAAACAATGTGAAATTGTAGTCAATAAAATGATTTCTTTACCAATATATCTTCCTTAATTTAAAGTAATAATGAAAAAAATAATATACAAGTAAAATTATGATTTACATTAATTACAATCGAGGAAAATTAAATTCTAACTGTAATGTAGACCTGCCTGATCTAGATTTATGAAAAACCAGTGTTTCAGGCCATCTATTCACATCAAACATTTAAAAAGAAGAAAACAATAAGTGTATCAGAAGCTAAATTAAAAAGAAGATATAATATCTTCAATGACTTAAAGAGTAACTATTTGGGTATATTATTTTAAAACTAGATTATGTAAGATATGTTTAAATAAATTAACGAATAATATTAAAGTGTATAAAGTGGACACTATTATTGATTAGGTAAAGGAAGAGACTTATATTGGAGTCGGTAGATATAAATTTTATTTTAAAAGGAGACTGATCAAAAGTGGTCTATGGACCAAAAGCGATATGGTTTTATAAAAGATCGTGGAAAAGATGATTGAGCACTACGAATTATTTTTATGAAACGTTTTTTGCTATTTGTGACATTTCTAATACTCTAACCACGGTTGGTCCCCTAGAGTTTTTGATCTTTATTAGAAACAGGATCGAACGGCATCGAAAAAAGTTTTAGTGTACGAGTATATTGCCAATTTTCTTGCACACTGTATACTTTTTTTTACAAAATCTGTAAATACGGGTCAAAATGTTTAAACAAGTAAAGGAGAGTTTTCTAAGAATGTTTTCCTGTAGCTATAACGGTTAAGGTACCTGCCCTTACGACCCGTCTGAATATCCAGCCTGTATATTATAAAAGTGTATTTTTCTCAAAATTGCCGGGTCAGATTTTGATGCCCCTTTGCACAAGGGTATAGATGAAGTATCCCTACACAAATATCAATACCGAATCGCTATTAGTTCATAGACTACTTACCAAACAAATTTTAAGTCTCCTTTCTAGTAGATTTTCCGTGTCTGCATATTTGAGTTTTGACAAATATTCCTGTACTAGGAAGTTACACCTATTATAACTTAAACTTTAAATCTTTAGCACTCTGTTGAACTGGTTATACAAGTAGGACCCTAAAAATAAATAGAATCGATTAGCAAAAGCATATTTAGTCTGAGACTTAGCACAAACCAAATTATTCTCCTATCTGAAGGTACTGGGTTGAAATAGAGTTCATGTGTTAGAATAAAACTACATTCAAAATAAATAATTGACGTACTGTTAGCACCTTACATGCCATATAAAGCTGGTGTGTAGGAAATCTAAATGGACAAAAAGTAGCAACCTTTAAAACTGCTCTTTGGGCGCGTTCTAGGTGCAGTAAAATTCATTTAGCGGTACCACCCCAGGGCGTTATGCAGTAGGTAATAATAGATTGACACAAAGCCAAATAAACCTGTCTAATTAATTTAAAGTCGGCAATGTTAGGCTTTACGCACTCTGGTGCATAATAAATCGATGTGTATGCCGAAATTCAGGTTTGTGTCAATCGTGACGCCTCGATATTTGATATGATCGGTTTTAGCTAAAGTGGGACAAGTGCATGCAATGTCAGCATAATGTAAATTACAATTGTTATGCGCTTGAATGTTTGGATTAGTAAGCGTTGGATTAGTGTTTCTCATTGTAAATAATAGGTATTCGGTTTTATCTGTATTTAATGTTAAGAGATTCTTATGAAGCCAATTAGTTATAGTATTTAAACCATTCTGTGCTACCTCATAGACCTGGTTCTTTGATTTAGCTGCGAACAGTAGAGCTTTGTCATCCGCATATGACATAATTACACCATTTTGGAGTGTCAAATTACTCAGGTCATTTATATAGATTAAAAACAAAGTAGGACCCAAAATACTGCCTTATGGGATTCTATAACAGCTATTCTTAAGTTCAGAACTCATGCACTGACCTATTTTTATACACTGATGGCGGTCGGTAAAGTAATCAGATAATAGTTGCATTTCCAGTTTGTACAAAAGGAAAGTACAAGAAATTGTGTCAAAAGACTTGGTCAAAAAATATCCCTATGGTGTGCATGCCTTTGCCCAGATTTGTGCTTATAAAAAATGTCAGATGGTGAACAGCTTGGCTTGTTGATCTTTTAGGCCTAAAACCAAATTGATGATCAGAGAGTAAAATATTATCTACTGTTAATAATTTTTTTCAAAGTCATTGAGAGGCCTGTTAAAACTGAAATTGGTCTGTAGTTATTTACACAATTTTTGTCTCCAGGTTTAAATACACGGGTGACTACGGCTTTTTAAGCAATTTAGAAAATATTATTTTTGTTAAACATAACTGAAAAATGTGAATCAAGGGAGGGGCCATGACGTATAGTTTGGTTTCGAATTGGTGTCGTCAGTGGTTTTGGTTTTATCGCTGGGATATATAGCGATCGAACTGAGATTTGCTGGGCGAATAAATTTATCAGAGCCTGTCTTCACCATGTTAGAGTAGGAAGTACTTTCTGGGTGGGTTCGGCTCATCTTCGTTTCCACGAGTTCTTTGAACTGGCAAAGGGATTCCGCAACATTCTGCTGCACTTGAAGGTGCTGGATGGTTGTGTGCGCCTGTATGGAGTTCTGCTTCAGGGATTGGTACCGCAGTTTACAGCACGGCCATCTGAGGCATCCTATAGTTGACTTTTTGACAGAGATTGAGATTGGTGATACGGAGTTTTTGGTCGGAATTCGGTTATGAAAATTGTGTCGATGGACCCAAGCCATCTCTGAATCTCCGCCGTAGAGACGACTTCAGTCGGTAATTCGTTCTCCGTGACTGCTGGCGGCGCTGGTTCCCTTGTCTGGTTTTGATGGGCAGGCGATGGCGTCGGTGGGGAACTTCGTCGTACCAATTGACTGCGACCGAAGGGGCTATCTCCTGGGTTAGACATACTACTAACACCGAAAACGTTGTTTGTCTATAAGTTATTTATTTCATCTTTCACAACAAAAATATTTGTTAGTCACACTAACATTATTCGTAATTACTTAAACCAATATCGTTATAATCCACACAGAAAACACGTGCGGTTAATCTCGTGTCTCGAATCGAGCAAAATATGTCTGTAATAGAACAACATCTTCTTAAAAACATGCAATTTAAAATTGTAACTAAATTAGTTCTATTATTTTTCTAGAGTACTATAAAATCCACGCGCAAATCGTTTCAAATTACTCCGCCGTGAGTCCTTTCAGAGAGTGGACGTGTCGCTCGGCGTTTTGCCTGACTTTTATCGTGCGTACAACGATAATGCACGTGTATAGTATGATTACCAAATCTTAGTACTTTAGTAAGTAAAATATTTTCTGAAGTAAAAACTAATTTAAAGTCGATAGTGAGGTCAAAATTTAAATCCATGATGGCGGCTGCAAAATTTTTGTTTAATTTGTGAATTTTGCAAAGAATTTAGCAAAACTTGATTTCCCGCGCTAGACGTAAACGCTCTTAATATAAGTCTGAAATCACCAACCCGTCTTGAGCAAGCGTGGTGATCAATGCTCGTGCCTTTTCTGTATGAGAAGAGGCCTTTGCCCTGCAGAGGACAATAATAGGCTGGTATAATTATTGTTATGGGACAGCTAAGGGAAGCGGGCGTGATCGTGCGAGCTACGTTGTGAACAGAGCGCTTGTGTTGCAGCATCCAGGAGGAGCACGCGGTGATGGCGATGACCGTGAACTCTGCCGACACGCTGCTGCTGCTGAACGTGGCCAACCAGGGCGTGCACCTGTGGGACATACGTGCGTACAGCTTTACTGCCTGCGCCGCCGGCTAGCGGACGACACAGCTTGAGCCACGAGCAGCTTGCTTGTGATCACTTGCTGCTCTTCAATTTTAAAACATTGCTCTTTTGTTATTCTGTTTAATCGTGTGTAAAGAGTGAACGAAATTACTACTTTTTATTTGGTATGTGGTTCAATCTCATGTGATTATTCGTCAAGTCTCATCCCAGCTCGTGAGTTATAAGCTCGCGTGAGCACCAAGCAGGAACAAGTCATTTGACACCAAGACCGTGATGCTTAAAGCTTAGCTGCGCCAAACGAGCTATCAACAAGTTAGAATATCCCTGGCTATAAAAATAAATAAACATACTTTTTTTTTTCAATGACAGTCCACCAAACAGCGTTTATAAGACTTAAAAGCCTTATAGCTTTCAGAATCCGTCTGTCTTGGAAATATCTTTTGCGACGGTAGTTTCTATAGTTGTTCTTTGTCAGGTTTAGTTTAAAAAACATTCAAGGAATTGTATTTCTGCAGTATGTTGGCAAGACCGTGGATAATAGCCACACTACAAAAAAAATCTCCTAAAATTCAAATTCAAAATCATTTATTTGCTAATATGGGTAATTACATAAAGTTGTTAAAAAAGGGCATAGTGCTAGCTCACTAAGGATTTCGGAATACCCCTAAGGGGGACATATAGGGATGGAAGTTAGTGCAGGAACAAAGTGTGGGTACATCTATGTTGTACGTTCGCGTTGCAGGAGCGCGCTCGCTGGTGCGTCGGTTCCGCGGCCTCAGTCAGGGCCACTTCACCATCCACGCCTGCTTCGGAGGAGCTCACCAGGACTTTATTGCCTCAGGCAGCGAGGACAATAAGGTTCGGAAGTATTTAATTGATCAAATTTAAATCGTTTATTTGCATAAAATGTAAGAACAAATGATGTCACAAAATTCATCTGAATAGACGAAGCAGGCATGTTAGTTTCTTGAAGTAACATACAAGCGCAGTAGCATGATTTTTTCAGCCTTTTGCAGGTGACATGCAATAATGTGTAAATAAATATATTATGTGATTTGATTCAATAGTTTTATATGGTTGTCGTTTGTCATTAAAAAATGGCACATACCAATAAATCAGGTTTTTTTTTTGCGCCGCAGTTCGCGCTTGTATCCACACGTGACGAGCACGCGTGAGTGCACAATACCACAGACAAAGATACAGAAAGACAAATTCTGTCTGTCTCTTTGCTTGTGAAATCGAAATTCACAAACGGGTAACTTAATTTCATAGATTTTTTGTTTGATATCTACTGTTACTATTATTCCTTTATTCCCGTGTATCAGGTGTACATCTGGCACATAAACGGCGAGGAGCCGATCGCCGTGGTGTCGGGCCACACGCGCTGCGTCAACTGTGTGTCGTGGAACCCGGTGCATCACGACGTACTCGTGTCGGCCTCCGACGACTACTCGCTGCGCCTGTGGGGCCCGCGCACACACCAGTCCTAGTATACGGGTGAGTGTCGGCCTGAGACGACTACTCGCTGCGCCTGTGGGGCCTGCGAACACACCAGTCCTAGTATACGGGTGAGTGTCGGCCTGAGACGACTACTCGCTGCGCCTGTGGGGCCTGCGAACACACCAGTCCTAGTATACGGGTGAGTGTCGGCCTGAGACGACTACTCGCTGCGCCTGTGGGGCCTGCGAACACCAGTCCTAGTATACGGGTGAGTGTCGGCCTGAGACGACTACTCGCTGCGCCTGTGGGGCCTGCGAACACACCAGTCCTAGTATACGGGTGAGTGTCGGCCTGAGACGACTACTCGCTGCGCCTGTGGGGCCTGCGAACACACCAGTCCTAGTATACGGGTGAGTGTCGGCCTGAGACGACTACTCGCTGCGCCTGTGGGGCCTGCGAACACACCAGTCCTAGTATACGGGTGAGTGTCGGCCTGAGACGACTACTCGCTGCGCCTGTGGGGCCTGCGAACACCAGTCCTAGTATACGGGTGAGTGTCGGCCTGAGACGACTACTCGCTGCGCCTGTGGGGCCTGCGAACACACCAGTCCTAGTATACGGGTGAGTGTCGGCCTGAGACGACTACTCGCTGCGCCTGTGGGGCCTGCGAACACACCAGTCCTAGTATACGGGTGAGTGTCGGCCTGAGACGACTACTCGCTGCGCCTGTGGGGCCCGCGGACGCACCAGTCATAGTACACGGGTTACATGCGGGTTCCCTATTAACCTCAACCAAATAAAATTAAAATAAATTAAAAACAATTTGGCAAGGCTATAGTGTGATTCTTGTCTAAATTTCGGTAGGTTGTCGTTGAATATGTCTAAGTCTGGCATGTTTAAGACGTTATTATTATAGCATTGCTCATCCTTGTATTAGGAATTTGTAAGCTTAGATTGGCCATTTTTGAACCATTTAAGTTCAATTCCTCAAGTAACCAACTGAGTAGTATTTTCCTGCTGGATATTTTGTCACTTTTTTGTGTATTTTTGCAAGACTCGTGGACTTTTATTAATTGTAAATTGTTTGGTTTACAGGGACGGGGTGTCCGCCGGGTTTGATCTGCCAGAAGAGGTGCAGCACTCTGCACTGCAAGCTCAGTGTGGACATCCCCGCCGCGCAGTAGGCGCGCGTCGGTGGGCTCGCGGTGTACAACGGTACACTCTCATATAATCACACTGCGGACTGTACCGGCCAGTACCTAAGTTTAATTCTATGGGAATATACCGAAGAATAATTTATAATCTTTATTCCCATATGAGTTAGGCCAGCTATACGACGACCGGTTCCCGTGTCAGATTTTCGAGTAGTATGTAGTATTGATTTCGGCTCGGAAATGTACGAAACCGCAGCCGAACCGGCGTCGTATAGATTCGTGAAAGTACGTGAATGAAGTCGTACGTGCTCTTTTATCGGCGGATAGACTACTCTGCAGTGTGCACAGCCCCTGAGTACGTCACCGGCGTCATGATATGTATGATAATCTTTGAAGCCACGCCGTGTGACGGGTCCTACCTTAGCGACTTACGACTCGCATTTCTATTGTACGGTATCGACTACTGACAATGTGTAACTTTAATAGATTTTACTATGATATGTGACTGTAAATTATATGACGCGATGGTGTGTAGGTACTGACGTGGAACCGTCGTCCACGGTACACTCGAATCCATTACATCGGGAATTCTACGACCGCGTGCAATAAGCAATTGATGATGATGAGCGTGAAATATCGGCATAAAAGTGAAATTTGAACAGAGTGGAATGAATTGTGTAGTGTGTGACTGTCACAGAGACACTCCGCATACTCAGGGCGCGGGTGACATCACAGCGGCGTGGGGGGGGGGAGTTGTGCGTAACACGCGTGACGTCACGTACCGTACGCGTCTAGTGGCGTAGCGTAGCGTAAGGATGGAGGCGACAATTTTGTAAGCTAGGTTTAGGACTTGGAACAGATTTCATACAAAAATTTTAGCCACACTGTGGCAGCCATACAGTGTTTTATTGATGGATACTATTTTATTTTAGGTTCAGAACCGCATAGCTATATTACGTTTGATAAAAATAAAAAAAAAATCTATTTAAACTTATGGTCGCACATTTCCGTGATTGATTCGTTTGGAGCGATAAGATTATATTTTGGTTAGCGTAGAAAAAACGTAAAATATTTATCACTAAATTAAGGTTGAACTAATGTAAGGTATAACACACTCCCTGCGCCCGCGTCGCTCGCCTACACTACTAGTATAATTTATTTAGGTCTCTTTGGATTAATTAATTAAGACTTTGATCTGTTCTCTTCGCACTAGGCACGTTTTCAGAACTAGAGTCCGAACGTCTGATAATACTTGATTGCAAGTGTTTTGAAGTTAAAATTGTGACTAAATTGAGGGTTTTGGTCGCGAGGAGACATATAATAGAGTAACGTTTATGGAAGTTAAATGTAGGTCATATACCTCTATGTGCGTGGTTTATTTTAACTACCTTGCGACGTACCCAGGTCTTGCAGGTCGGCTGCTTGAAGCGACCTCGCCGCAGATTCTTCGTTAAGTGCTGAAAACGTGCATTTTGTGTGTTGAGCAGACACATAGTAATAGCAAGCAGAGGGAATATTTTGTAGCGGTGACCGCTCACGGCTCTATTTTTATACCGATCACTGAATCTCTCACGAGATTGTATTATTTGACAAAGCCGTTATACTTGACATGTTCTGTCTAGCACCACAGCTGAACAATAAGACATAACCGACCAATCAGGAGACTGTCCTTATAATCAAACGACCTGATTGGTCCACAATGAGTCAGTTGGTTCTTGCAAAGGTAATGTACATCTCTATAAATATTTGTAAATGTGGGTTTCTTTTTTAGTGTGTATTCGATATAATATTGCTTATTCGAGAAATGTGTATGCAGTGTAATAATGTAATACAATACTTGTTTAGGCGAGGGAACATGGCATCGAGATTCATAGTTTAGTTTGCCAACTTCACTGTGAGTTGGCAACTGCTGAATTATGCTCATAATGCTGCGAAGTACACCACTAGACAGGCGATGCCGTACGTTCTCTATATGTATGATGTCCGAAGCCTGTCTGAGTGGTGCATCATGATCGTGCGCTCGCCTCGCCGCGAGCCGATCAAATCGTCCATCTGTACATAGTACACGAGCGAGCTGCCGAGTATAACGCGCTTGATGTAACGGACGGCCGCGCAGACGCCACGCTTGCGGGGAAATTATGATCAGCCCTTTATAATATTATTTGTTTTATTATTGATTTTACTGTATTTTTAGAGATACTAATATTATAGCTTTTGTAGTTCGCACAATGCCTTACCCGCCATGTTGTAGCACGCGACGCTGACGCACAGTATCGACGACTATGAGCTTTTCGCCATCGATTCGGAAGTCAAGGTATTTTACGTAGATGTACTAGAGAGTGACCATGAGCCGCCCGAGTGTTCACGTGACGTGGCGTGCTGTGCGCGGGGAGGCGGGCGTCTGCGCGGAGTTCCATCTGAACCAAATATCAGGCAATAATGTGCGTGTGTGAGTGTGAACGTAGCAAGTACAAAGGTTGGAGTGTTCGGTTATTAACGATATGATATCTAGACTTGTGTGGGTCGCGCGGAAGCGGCCCGGGCCCAGGTCCCCATTTGAATTGTTAAAAATAAATAATTATTATATCAATAAATTTTTTATTGTAAACTTATAATGTCTTTCATTTCTGTGTTTGTAACAATACATCCAGTATCGATAGGATATTTATTTTGAAAGATATAACTGCATTACACATAGTAGTATCATATTGCATATCCATCTGTAGTTTGTTTTTTTTACAATATACACAAAAGCTCATAAATAAATTACCTGCCACGAGTGTGCCACGAAGCACTTATTGTTCTAGACAGGAAATAACTTTAAACATAGTTTTTAATATCAATAATCTACTTTAACTTTGCTACACTAACTAAGGCCGTGACTATAAGTTGGCAGTGCCGGACTTCTCGACGAGCTCCAGCAGCGTGTGCAGCGACGTGTCGAACAGCTCGCATCGGATCGGCATCTCCAGCGAGTAGAAGGGGTTCTTGAGCGCGTAGTCCGAGTATAACTCGTAGATTCTCTTGAGGACAAGCTCCGCTCCTTGCATGTTGGGGTCTGTCACTATTATGAACTTTACACCTGAAAAAAACGAGGTTTAAATGAAAGTTATCAATTGATAATGATAGCACTTGCTCACTTGTATCAACTAAGGTTACAACAATATGATATTCTTTCACACAAGATCTGTATACATTTTTAGGACCATTCATTACTCCAGCACGCGTAGCATGACGCTTTCTATTTCTAAGAAGAATAGACACAGCTCTTTCTATACAAACTGAAATTTCGTTTCTCCATTTTTGACATCGCACCGTAGAAATCTTTCTACAATCTGTCATTTTGTCTTACGTTTCGAACAATCTTTGTCTAGCACGCGTAGCATGAGCAACTTTTTGTCGACGGAAGAGTAGACAAAAATGACGTTCCGTGTAGACAGTACGACGGCAGCAAAGTAGAAAGAGTCAACTGCACTTTTTACGAAATTCACTCTTTGACATAATTCGACTCAGAATTCTTTGTTTTGTCATAGGACTTTTTTCTGTCTGAACACAAACACACAACATTTATTCTTAAAATGACGAAGTAGGTACTGTGTTTTGGAACAAAAAATATTACAGTAATATTGGCCTTAACCATTTCCTTGGTAATGCCCTATTAACTAAATGATGTAAAATGGAAGATAGCTTTGTTCTTCTATTAATTATCACAATTTTGCATTCAAAATGTTCTTCTGTAAAATCATGATTTTGTAAAGTCAAAGTCAAACAATTTATTTCAATTAGGCACATAAAAGGCACTTATGAACGTCAAGTTTACAAAAAATAGAATTGATTCTAGTCGCCCCTTCCAAAAGGTAGTTTTCGTATGGAGAAGAATGGGCAAGAAACTCCACCGTTACTCTTTTAAAATGTTTTTACAATATTTTGCATACATTAATTATATAATTATATGTGAAGACGATGCATCTAGAATAAGATTACTATAACGCGATAGGTAAAAAAGTATGAAAAATAAAGCAATTACAGATAAATTAAATATGTGACAGATACATGGTGCTCACATATTTACAAACATTGTAAAATTATACGATATTCCTAACATTTTAACAAGTAATAGTAGTAGTAGTTAGGTCCTTATAACGTAGACTATTTCAGAAGAAAGTTTTCTATCCCAAACTATCAAAATCACACTGAGAACTGACAGTTGTCCAAAGTAGTGAAGACAATTTGATTTTGGAATCCCTTTTTGAAACATTCTACTCGACGGCCGCAAAGTATATACGATTATCTACAAAATCTTAAAATCATGATTTTACAGAAGAACGTTTTGAATGCAAAATTGAGATAATTAATAGAAGAACAAAGCTATCTTCTCCTATTTTACATCATTTAGTTAATAGGGCATTACCAAGGAAATGTTTAGGGCCAATATTACTGTAATATTTTTTGTTCCAAAACACGGAACTTCGTCATTTTAAGAATAATTGTTGTAGTTGTCTTTATATAAGTAAAAATAGAGAATCAAACAGAAAAAGTCCTATGACAAAACAAAGAATTCTGAGTCGAATTATGTCAGAGTGAATTTCGTAAAAAGTGCAGTTGACTCTTTCTACTTTGCTGCCGTCGTACTGTCTACACGGAACGTCATTTTTGTCTACTCTTCCGTCGACAAAACGGTGCTCGTGCTACGCGTGCAGTAGTATTACATTATCTGTGCTCCACTGCTTAAAATAGGCATTTGCTATAAAATTTAAAACTCCTATGTATACATAAAATATTCTATGGCAAAGAAAATACAAATACTATAATATTTATGGCCAATTTTTTTTAGTTACCCGTAAAGGAGAATAAAAAATATACCAGCCTATTACTGCCCCACTGCAGGGCAAAGGCTAAAGAGAAGCAGAGGCGACCCTAGCATTTTTTTTTGGTGATGCGTGAGCTCAGTGGCACCCCTCTCTAAATACAAAACCTTATTGTTCCTATGCTATGCAGTTTCTTAATTCGTAATTATACATTATTTATTTATTTATATATATTTTATTGTACTCCAGATTATACATTACATATAGAAAAAGTAATACACTACAAACTATACAATGGGCGGCCTTATTGCTTACTGAGGTCTCTTCCAGGCATTTTAAAAGTATAAGAACTACCAAATATCTACAGGTGTATCTGCGGGACAAGCACAGTGGTGTCTGTTGCGTTTCACATAGCAGTTCTTCTGCTCATTCGCGTTAAATAAATCTGCTTAAAATCCGATCGATCATCAATCAATAATGAACCGCTGACCGTTGCCCATTGGTAGTGTTTTGCTTGATTTTGGCACCTCCCTGATGACTGCGCCCAGTGCAGTCACACCAACATGATGTCATTAATAGAAAGTTGAATATAGTTCTATTTAATATTCTATCACTGCTGGTTAAAAGTAAACTATTAATCTACTCCATAGGATAAGTATAGAGGTTTTTCCTCAGTTCAGAGAAGTGACCATCAAACAATACATACCTGTCAATGTTTGAAAACAGGATAGTTTGAAGGTGTCTGCAGTCAGTGACTCGATGCCAGAACATTTGGGCATGGGACTCAGCTGGCTGGCGAGGGCAAACAGTGGGTAAAACATACTAGCTAACACTATCTTCTCATTGGTGGTGGCTCGAGCTCGCCCAAACTTCAGACTCAGAGGATAGTTTTCCTGAAATCATAAAGATGCTTTTTAATCTGGATTAAGAAGGTTTGTCTTTTATTTAATAATAATAATTTATAATAATCATTTTATTTGTTACAAAAACAGTATTACAGATTATTTTTCCACCAGTTATTTATAAGCAGAAACTATGCAATACAATACAGTACTTAACTTTAGTGGAAAAGAGCACCTGTATCCTGTACTAGTTAATAAAAAACTGTATCACAGGAGACAGGGCAGAGCAATAGTTTGTCTTAGCAATCTCATTTGTTTTAGTATTTTATTCTGCCACTGATGTTAATAAAGTAGGAAGAGGATACTGTGGCTTACTAGGTATATAAAATATATTGGTAGAAGGAGAACAAAGAGAGTCACAAACCTCACAGCTCCTAGGACAACCCTCTGACCGAGTCATGCTAAACAATTAGTAGTCTACAAATTACCTTAGTTTCTATAACTTCAAAAACATCTCTGCCATCTTCAGTGGTGCGACCCGCCACAGGCGTGCCGTTAACGGACAGCAGGACGTGCCCAACTGGAATATTATTTAGTAGATTTGTAGAAGACTAGAAGTAATGGAGATGTTAAATGAAGTCCCGGTACGAAGTTACAATTTTAATAGGGAATTTAGAACTTTCTTAAAGAATAACATTATTAGAAAGATAAAGTGACTCTACTGAATACAAAATATATAACTACGCACCATTTATTCCGTCTCGTTGTCCGAAAGCAACGATAACTTTCTTATTTTCATACTGCAACTTGATGTCGAGTGGAAACCCGAAGGTTTTCTCTGCCTCAACACGGGGAATATTATGGTCATAGTTAAATATGAGGCCGCCAGACTTGCTGACGATGTATACACCGTATAAAACCATTATTAAGTTACTTAATTGCAATACAATTTTATTTTTTATGATCAATAACAAATCAACATTCAACACCCACTGCGACTGATCGAAAATCAATCAAAGAGTAAAGTAACTATACAGAGAAAGAGTAACAACTCTGTGGTAAAAATTGCATGTATGGAAAGTGCTGCCACCTTGAGTTTGGTGGGTGAACTAAGGCTCTATTCTACACCTACATAGGTATGTTGGTGTATAATAGAGCCTTAGTTAAATCCTCATAATAAGTATGCATAGCTAGGTAGCTATGCATACTTATTATGAGGATTTACTATTCTTATTAAATTTACAGACATCTCATTCAACTCTTTGTCCTAGTTTTTTTCTCATATTAAGAAAGAACTCTTGCTTCACTATCGAAGACAAAAGTAGCTGAGAAATCAGGACAATCTGTAGAGAGAGTCTGTATTAGGGTCATAATCAGTGAAGTACAGAATAATGAAATGAAAAATTATTATCAGACAAATTAATTATATTAATATTTCCTCTTTCTACTACAATATCTGTAGCAACTGCCATACTCAAACTTATTACTTGAGCCGCATTTTTACTAAGTGTTCATTGATCAACTTGTGCAGCATACTCAGTTCTCCACGCGATTTATCGGCTTCAAAAACCCGCTGAAAGTATTCCCACTTTACTATTTTTAATACATTTTCGTGCATGTAATGCATTTCTTTATTTAATAAATTATTTATAATTCCTTTTAACAAGTGGGGAACATCAAACAGCGGGGTTATATCATGATTGTTTACATAAATTATCTCCTTTCGGCATTCTTTGTTTGAACTGATAACCCAGGCAAGTTGGTGATATCAGTCAGAGGTCTGGCATAACCAGATTGTCTTCTAGGCCCACAGTAGCTATGGTCTGTCTCCACAAAGGTACTGATTGTTTGCTAAACACCTGTAACATACATTGCAATATTATCATCAGTTTTACTACCCACCTACTTGTCTTAAATTATACAAATTTAGCTGGTACTTTGTGTAGCTGTCTAATTTGCCTATCCTTATCATCAGCCAGTCGAATGAAAACAATGTGTGCTCACAATGTGGTGTTTCGATGCAACCTCAGTCAGTGTGAAGTAGCTAAGATGTTCCATTTTGACTACATAAAATAGTTGTTTTTAATTCAGTAATTAATAGTTGTTTTTACTTTTATTGTAGTTATTTGACGAGCACAACCAATTGATTGCTAATCTGAATCAATTTGGTATTGTTATAAATGTTGTTCTGTCACAAATATTGATCTTATTTTACTTACGATTCTATTTAACTGTTGGTATTGTTGAACAAATAAGATGACCTCCAGTTGTCTAGAATGTGGGATCAAAATGGTGATCACATACTCTTTTGTTCTTATATATCTTCGTACGGTCACTTTCTAGTAACCTTGCTGCCAACAGCCGCTATCCAAGCAGCGAACAAATCAGGGCGGTTGACGGGTCTTGGGAACCGGTGAAGGGGTACACCATAGGTAACTGAAAATTGAACGAAATACATGAATATCAGAATATGGCTAAATAAAATGAAATGATGGAATAACATACTTAAAACTTTTTCTTGCTTATATTAAAGGTAATATGGTACGGTACGGTAATAAACACTTACCTAAAGCATCACAGCCAAAAATACAATATTTTCTTCGGAGTTCACTCATGATAACAAAACAACATAAAGGACCAACGAAAAACAAAGTGATAACAATATTATGAAATGAAAACAAAACAAATAACAGTAACAAGTAACAATTTTAACAGAAATAACTGAGAAATAACTCGGGAATCGTATCAAATCAACGTCGGGAAAGCCGGAGTTGACAATGTCGCCATGGCGGCTACGCCTATGACATTTGTTTGACAATTTGACAAATAAGACAAAATGGCTGCCAAGTTTGTTTATCCCACCAAACTTCAGATGTCGCTGTCGTCTATGGAAATTGATGATAGTGCTAAGTGTGCCCCCCCTGAAATCAATCAAGTGAAACCAACCAACATCAAATTTATCCGTAGTCTCAATTTTATCTCAAAAGATTTCAAGATTTAAGCTGCATGAAAGATATTTCAAAAACATGCTTTTTTCTCGATATGTTTTAGTTGTAAACGTTTTGTTTTAGGAGAATTTTATATTTTTATTTTGTAAAACCGAAAATAACTTAAGACTGAAATTGTTACAAAAGAATATTCGAATGTAGCTCAGTGTGACATTCAATCAATTTTTATCTGTGGATTTATTTTGACATTTTATTTATTTGGTGTTATATGTTGAAAAAAATTTAAATGATTTATTTACGTGGAAATAAATAATTTACACAGGCATAGAGCATGGAACACAGGTTCGATTCCCGAACTGCTCAATTATTTATTTTGCACTATTGGACACTGGTGTAGTGATGTTAGCCAGCTGGTAATTTATGGAAACGCTATCTCTACCGTGTTCCTCTGTATCGGTTGGTTATGTGTTGGTTGAAAAGCAGTAGGTAAGAGTCCTCTTTTTTCCTGCCCTACTACCGTGCTATGTTACTTGGGGTGGCGCAACAAGTTTTTTCATTCCTAGTAAGAGTGCCCACGAAATATCCGGATATTGCAGGTAGGTTAGTTAGGTACCACCCAGGCGCAGGTTGCTCTGCTAGAAGTTGCATGTGCCTTATTCTAAAGTGAGAGCAATCGCGGTAAATATCGTCTTTCGATTCAGACATTTGACACAATAGGCCTATTATTGTGATGAGCATACTGCTTATTGATATCAATAAGCATATATTACTCATCATAATAATGAGTATCTATATGCCTACTGATATTATTGTGATGAGCATCTATATGCCTACTGATATGAGTGATAAGTGATATAACTTACCGGACTTCACGGACTGCCTCGGTACGATAAGTGCTGTAGTAGACGATTGTAGTGTAGAATCTGTATTTGTTTTGGGGGATTTTAATGTGCACTTTGTTTATGAGTGAGCTGTCAAACTTTTGTGAGGATCACAAATGGGTTTGTGTTGATATAGACTGGGGTTAGCAAGTGATACCTACCTGCCTGCCTGTGATACTTTTATGAGTGAAGCTCACGGCTGTAGGTGATGGCTGGACCACTGTATAGTCACACGCTCGGCATTAAGTTCAGTTAATGATGTTTACGTAAGAAATTATGTACTATGGTCTGACCATAGTCTCTGTCGGAGAGTATACGTATGCGGCCTATATGGGTGTCCATAACCCTCCTGGCTTCTAGGGCGTGGACCACTTGTATGATGCCCACATATATATTTATGTTCAGATCGTGTGAGAAGACTCCGATTCCAGTACCGGAGTCTGTCTTCGATCCGTCGGTGTATACCCTCATCTCTTTCGAGCCTGAGTAATCACGCTGTTTTTCTGTGAGTATTATACTGTAGTGCCTTTGAAAGTGGTGTGTTTTCGGGGCTTTGTCGCAGGGTGATGCCATCATTGGCTTTCGTTTGATCGCATCTTCCTTTATGCGTGTGTACTTTACTCTGGAGTCTTTGCTTAGGGTTCCTGATAGATGGAGCCTAAAGGCGGCCAGGGTTGGCTCCTCCCGCACGATAAGGTGCAGAGGCGGCAGTCCCAGCATTGCCAGCATTGAAATGACAGATTGTATTTGTTTAACTGTTATTTTGTCTATTTTTCCGTCGTCAAAACTCGTTTCTACGGTGGCCATGCTACACGTGCAGGAGAAGTTGGCGGTGCGAGCTTGACATCTACAGACAGGTTTGGACCGCACTAGCTCTAACAGACAGGAGTGGAAAGGAGAAGGGGACGCCTTTGCGGTCGATGGTGCTGCAGTGGGACAACACAGGCTAAAACTAAATAATTACTGTATTAGCACATCGTCTTGTAATCTTTATTATACTATAAATATAATCTACACTAATATTATATTATTATAGCAAAAAAAAATGTTTTTTTGTTTAGAATGAATAAACTCAAAAATTACTGGACCGACCGATAAAAAAAAAATCACCAGTCTTAATGCTATACCTACCTATTACCACTGAGTAACATAGACTATTTAAATGTAATTTAAAAAGATATCACGCGGTCGAAGTCACTGGCGGAAGCTAGTAATAATAGGTAATGTTATAAAGAGGTTTGTATGTAGTGTAGGAGATACTCTTCGGAACTACTGATCCGCACAAAATGTTCCATTGATAGAAAGATACACTATTTCAGACTGCCATACGATATCGTATACTATTAAACGAGCAATAATTGTAGGCAGTGTATAGAGTGCCGCTAGTGGGACTCTATCCCTGTCCGATAAAGTGCCGATAGCGGCATAATAGCTTTGAAGCCTCGGCCCGGCTAAAGTGCCGTAAGCATTGCATTGTCACTGTCACTTGTTATTTTGTTTGATGGTTGCGGTTAGTTCGCTGTAAAACACCACATTCCCAAAACGTTACCTTCTCTTGTGCCTAAACGGACCCTGATGCGTTGTGTGGTCACAGTTCTAAACTATCCTAACCTACCTTTTAGCCATAGCCGGCTATAGATGAAAGAAATTAACATAAGCCTCTCCTCAAAAATAAACTCATCTTTTGATATAATTATCAAAAACAAATACGATCAATCAATACGAAGAGCAGCGAACTAATCTCAACAATCAAACAAAATAACAAGTGACAATGACAATGCAATGCTTACGGCAGTTTAGCCGGGTCGAGGCAGCGTCACTAGAGTGCTGCAAGTAGCGGCACTCTATACACTTCCATAGTTGTATATACAAGGCGTCCCACGGATATGTCACATGGAGGGAAAGTACCTTGAATATTGTAGATGGAACATTTTACTGAAAGAAGACATTATTTGAATTTTAAAAACCATTTAAGCTGCATTTATAGATATTTAAATAATTATATGGTTGAACCGGAAATCGAACCCGTTACATGAGAAAAATAAACACCCTGTAGCTTTATCATACCGATCGAAAGGCTTCATCATGAGGATATTTTTTTTGCTAAATAACATAGTGTCACAAATAAAAGGAAGACCATGAATTTGATGACATTTGATGTGAAATTTTGTTCAGAAAAATGAAAAGCTGACATTGCCGTAAGGAAATACAACTGACATTATCATAAGTACCTATTACTAATAAATGTACCCACAGAGCGTGTAACATAATGTACCCACTTGAGAAGTATGCAAACTTTGGGCGACCGAGCAGAGCTCGGTCGCCCAAAGTTTAGAACAAGAATATTGACAATTGGCACCTTAGAATAATGAGATATCAGGCATGGAATCAGTGAGTAGGTACCTACTATCATGGTAGCATGGAATTAGTAAGTACCTACTGTCATGTCAGCATGGAATTAGTATGAACTATCCTGTACTATTAAATGAGCATTCTCTATTATCGTCAGAGCAGAGCTCGGTCGCCCAGGTACTGTTTGATGATAAAACGAGAAACTTACACGCGAATGAAGTCGCGGCAGAAGCTATTACCTACAGCATTTTAATTTACGTAGTCAAATTCAATCTTTGGTAGGTATAATCCCTCATGGGTAAATATCGTAGATACACCCTGAAACCTTATAACAAAGAAGGCAGGGTTGGTGTTCAGACTAACCCAGCTTCCTCTTCTACTTCAAGGTGTTTGCATAAAACCAAAATATTCCCCAGTATCATACTTATTTAAGTACGACTAAATGGTTTGAGTTTAGAGAGGTATGAAGAAATAGGGTGAAAAGTTCACTCATCCTCCATAGCAAAGGAAGTATCCTCCGACCAGACGGTGGTTGTGTCTGGTGGACAACTGCCCGACACTGCAGGAACGTTGTATATATTCTAGTCGCGCGATAAACTTTTCTTGCGCGATGCGATATTTCGCGTGACGTCAGTGTGATGCGTATTTCACATGCATGTAGCGTTGTAGATGCCGACACAAGCTACTAAATTGAAACCAAGAGATGAAACAACTTCAGCGTTAGCCGCAGACATAGATAGGTACGTTGCCAGTCAGTCAATCCAATCGCTGTCAGTTAGTCACCGGATGTGTAGTATACTTATGCAGACCGCTTGCAGGAGGCCTGTGAGTTGGTGGATTTGGTGAAGTGCAATGCAGTGAGGTACGAGTCGCTGACAAACAATCTCACCTGTAGTTGTGCTCCCACTCCTGCTACCTCTCATGTCACAGAATGTTGTTCCTGCCACTTCACCCATTTTAACTCATAATTTAGAAATTATCAATCCCACTCAAAGTAATGTTTTGGTATATTCTGATTTATTATATATATTTGATTAGGAGCAGGTTTTGGATCCTTGTTAAATAACCGATCTAAACATACCATGGTTAACTGTTGTTACCATAATCTGCATTTTAATGAGCTTGTTCATAAAATAATAAACACACAAATGAATGAGCAGACCACTGTAGTTCTTGTAGTTGGCAACAGTCTGAGCGTCAGTAAAAGAGTTAATGGTGTCGACACCCTACTTAAATTAAAATTTGGTAAATTCATATTATTATCCAAATAATTTGTATGCTGAAGAAAATGATTACATTTGTAGTTTAACCTAATGCATATCTTGATATGTCGTCATAGTGACCGTTTATTGTATTTTGATACTAACAATTTTGTTAGAGATTTTGTATTAACTCGGGAACATATGTTTCTTCCCAAGAAAAGTCAACATGTATTACTACTACGGCTACTTTGTTAGCTTACAATATACACGCAGTTATTGATAATTTAACTGAGAGTAGGTTATGTGACGAAACAGTATTATCTAGTATTTCTAATAATACTGTAATAGATTCTTTAAACTTTTAGACTCGACAAAAGAGAAGCATAATATGAATATTTTACTGTATCACCAAAATATTAATCGCTTTTCTGGCAAAATCCTAGACGTGGAATTGTTAATAGATAAATATCATATGGATATCTTATGTGTTTGTGAAACCTGGTTAAAACCGGATAGGATGTTCTGTTTAATGTAAATAATTTTTCAGTTGCCAGTGCGTATAACAGGTCCTCAATAGGGGGTGGTACCTTGATATTATGTAATAGTTCCTTTAGATATAAGGAAAGGAAGGATATCACTGCTTGCTCTGTTGATCGCTTTTGTGAGGTAGCATGTGCAGAGGTTGAAGGCCATGCTTTCATATGTGTTTATAGACCACTAGCCTCATACTTGTCATCATTTTTCATCATTATGGAAGAAATACTAAGTAAACTTTTTAAAGATAATAAATTAGTTTTTGTTTGCGGTGATCTAAATATTGATCTATTAGTTAACTCACCCGATAAATGTAAGCTTATATCTTTGTTTAAATCATTCAATTTAAAATGTATATTTAATGAAGCGACTAGAATAACAGCATCTTCAGCTTCATGCATTGACAATATATTTACTAATTGTAAAGTACAAGACTCATCATTCATTAGTGGCGTCAGGTCTGACCATACTGGTCAACTTGTATCTTTTAACTTAGATAAAAAGTTACACCTAGATAAAACCATTGAATTAAGACCTCTCACTAAAAATAAATTGAAAATGTTTAATAATAATGTTCTTAGCAATCTCTCAACTGCTCGTTTTGATCCACAAGACCCCAATATAAACTACACTACATTATTTTCTACAGTATGCCATGAATTCAATAAAGCGTGTCCCGTAAAAAAAGTAACAATCAATACTAAACCAAAATTTAATGAATGGGCCACTGCTGGCATTAGAAAAAGCAGAGATATTTTATATAATTTGTACAATGAGAAATCAATGACTTCTGATCAAGCCCTTCATAATTATGTCAGAAACTATTCTAAGATATTCAAACGCGTCTGCGCCCAAGCTAAATCTAAATTAATAAGTAACAAAATTAGTATTTCTAACAATAAAATAAAAGCTGTGTGGCAGGTAAATAACAAAGAAACTGGAAACATAAAACAACGAGATCAGAATTAATGGTCTTGGAACCCACTTGGGTCACAATCCGAGGACAAACGATTATAGATTTAACACTTGCTACAGAAAACGCGACAAACCTTATCACAAACTGGCACGTATCGGACGAGCCTTCCTGCTCGGACCACAGAAGGATCCGCTTTACACTAACTACACACACTAGGAAACCCGAACCAAGGCGTAACCCGAGGCGCACCAATGTTCACGGGTTCAAACGCCTCCTGGCTTCCCTATTAACTAGGCACCTAACACAAGTAACCATAAGAGGCCAAGCACAATTAGAATACACCGTAACAAAAATATCAGAATACCTATTAACTCCTTCCAGCCATACAAGTCGGCAGGGCTGGATGGCAGTTTCCCAGCCCTGCTGCAGTGGGGGGTAGATTATCTAACACCATGGCTGGTGGAGATCTATCGAGCCTGCATAGCACTTAGACAGATACCTCTCGCATGGCGCGAGGTAAAAGTCATTTTCATACCTAAACCAGGAAAAACCGATTACACGCAACCCGAGGCTTATAGACCTATAAGCCTCACATCTTTTCTTCTGAAAACCCTCGAGAGGCTCTGTGATAGGCAGATCCGAGACGGACCTCTTCGGGTATTTTCCTATTTCTAGTTTATATTAATGACCTTCCTTACATGATAGCCAACTTATCAGATATAATTCTATTCGCTGATGACACTTCTCTTATTTTTTAAATAGATAGAAAAGATACGGATGTCTTACATGTCAACAATAGTCTCGCAGTTCTTTCTAAATGGTTTGCAGCTAATAATCTTTTACTTAATGCGAACAAAACTAAATGTCTTAAGTTCTCTTTACCAAATCTAACTCAAGTAGGTCTAAATTTAAAACTAGATGGCAAGAAACTAGATGCTATTACGGAAACTGTATTTCTAGGAATAACCTTAGATTCGAGATTGCAATGGGGCGCCCACATTAGAGCTTTTTCAGGTAAATTGAGTTCAGCTGCATATGCAGTAAGAAAAATAAGGCAGTTGACTGATGTAGCCACAGCTAGGTAAGCATACTTTGCTTACTTCCACAGTATTATGTCTTATGGCGTTCTGCTGTGGGGATCGGCAGCTGATGTAGATTCAATTTTCATTTTACAGAAGAGGGCAATTCGCGCGATCTATAAAATGGGTCCTCGTGGGACTCACGAGGACCCATTTTATAGATCAGAAGCGATTTCCATAATATAAATACACGTAGTAAACATGAAATTCTGATACCCAAATTTAGATTAACTAAAACTAGTAAGTCATTTGTTAAAAACAGTATTCGCTTTTACAACAAATTGCCAAAGTCAGTTACAGAATTTAGCGATGGAAAGTTCAAGACCCACATCAAACGTTGAAAACAAGGAAGTTTGGCAATCATTCATTTTGCACATGTGGCTTCCCTGGCACCTGATCAACGGCATAACTATGTAAATGTCTATTAACTGCTCCCAAATTACGATAATTATTTTATTTTACCTTTACGTTTTTTTACATACTTCCTTGACATAATCTTTTTATTTTTTTATTTGACATTATATACTTACAATATTCTAAGTATATATATTTTTTATTATTATTATTAAATTTGGTTTGTTACTGCTGTAGTGGCAATCATGTCATTTGGTTTAAATAAGTCTTTATTTGTATTAATCTTTTATATAGTTTCTTTTCTTTAAAATTTTGTGAATGTGAGAACGTTGTAGGCTTAACAAACTGTAGATCTGTGGACCATTTTATATTTTGCTACGTACCTGGTACTTGTTGATAGGCCTACACTGTCCTCTCATACCTTTTAACACTGTAATTTGAAAACATTGTAAAAACCATTTACTTTTAAAAGAGTAGAAACCGTGGACTTTCTTGCCGGCTCTTCTCCATAGGAAACGACCAATTGGAACCGTGCACCTAGCTTCTGACGTTTCATAAGTGCCCTTGTTTGGTTTATGTGAAATAAAATATTTGGAATTTGAATTTGAATTTGACTGAACTAAAAACTGGACAAGCGCGTGTCTGACCACGCACACCGAAGGGTTTTCCGTAGTTGGTCATCCCAACTACGGAAACCTTTATTTATCCCAAGAACAAAGTTATGTCCCCAGAAAAAACAACAACTGTTCTTCACCCAAAGCAACCTGCGAGTAGGTAGGAAGGAGGACATTTGGTTGTGAACCGTGAAATGTTTTTAAATTTTCATCGACGAGGCCTATATTCGTCCGAGAATTTTAACACTGCGGTGTAGTATTGCAGTTTAGGTCAGCGCCATCTCTTGACCGATAGTGGAATTAATGTAATTTTTGCCCCCGAACGGTATGTTTTTTTAAATATTTTTCGTCAAATTTCGAAACAATGCGGCCTAAAAAAAATGGTTTGAGAATGTGCAAATATTGCTCTTTCATATGATATCTCCTCATGCCCTAGTAGCCCCACTTCGAATTTTTAAGACCCCCGTTCAGCCCCAGTTGCAAAAAAATATTTCTTTCTTATTTGCAAAATAGTTGGGCAAACGTCATCTAAAACTATTCCAAATTTCAAGTTGATAGCATTAGTAGTTCTTGATATAACCATCTGTGAATTGTGACAGACAGACGGACAGACAGACTGAGTCGCACCATAAGGGTTTCTTTTTACCATTATGGTACGGAACCCTAAAAACAGGCCAAGTGCGAGTGCAAGTGCTTCATGTGCGATTCACACATGAAGAGTCCCGTACCACCGTACAAATACAATGCCGCCCATGGGTATTTGACCATATTTTTCTGAATATTCATGTTTTTTTTTCGAAAATTAACTTTGAAAGGGGTTTCTATCTTATTTTCATGTTATTCAAATTTTTTTTTGAGTAGCGTTTGTGACCTTGCTTTACGTTTTTTTGCAATATCTCCGATGTTATTGGCTCGATTTGGATTCTGTTTATTATTTCTAAAATCTTAAGTTTTTAGAAACAATGAACCGCATCCATGAATGCCTCCCATGCCTGTTACACCGACACCCATAAACGTCTCCCGTGCCTGTTACACCGGCACCCATAAATGTCTCCCGTGCCTGTTACACGGGCACCCATAAATGTCTCCCGTGCCTGTTACACCGGCACCCATAAATGTCTCCCGTGACTGTTACACCGGGATCCATAAAATTGGAACGCGGGAACGTTGCTTAGCGACAGAAGTAGGTGTGAGCTACTTCCCCGGACGGTATCTATACTCCTTCACTAAGAACTCTACTAGGGGTGCTGATCTGGCAGTGCCTGTATCAGTAATCTAAGAGAGCTAGGTGACAATCTAACACAGATAATTATGAAGGTCCGTCTTCATAATGTATCTGTGTTATCTCTCAAAATAACACGTAGGAGTACATGCATAGGTACAGTCAGCGACAAAAGTCAGCTAACACTTCAGTTTTAAAATCTTCATTATTGAGCAAAATGTTTAATCAAAATCAGAAGTAAAATGTAAAGAATATCAACTCAATTCTTTACATTTTTCTTAGCTATATGTGTGAAAAGCTAAAAAGCACCAGTTTATCGAATCATTTTATTTATATAGGTTTATTATTATGCAAAATAGACTGTGGACTTTTGTTGCTGACCTAAGAAAGATACTGAAATCAATTTCATCATTTGCAGTTTTATTGAGGAAATTGCTGAAACCTTTAACACATAACTTTATCAATTATGACTAAGCCGGTTGGCGGTAGGTAGCTACTTTATGTACGCTCAGCGCAATCTTTGTAACAAGCCTCGCCAGTTCTTTCTGACAGTTGATTTATTGCTTTCTCCATTCATGTCTACGAGAGATGAAGAGTTGAATAACCACGCTAGGTATACTTATGCTTAACTGACTAATTTGAAGAACCACGTGTTGCTCCTGTAAGACCGCTAGGTATAGGCTTAGCTGACTAATTTGAAGAACCACGTGTTGCTCCTGAAGGACCGCTAGGTATACATAGGCTTAGCTGACTAATGTTACAAGTGGGTATTTAAAAAATAATCGAACCTGTGGAAGGACACCGTGGATTATAGTTTAGCAAATTCGATGGCACGGGCGTATTAGCTATCTATTAGCACTGCTTATCAAAACCACTCGCCAGGGAAGCCGTATCGAGTACACAAGATAGTGCAGTTCTGATTCGAAGAAGTAGCCGAAATAGACGCCATTCCTATAGCCAGTAGGTATCTCAACAAAACTGGGGCATAGTATAACGTACTGACGTAATAAAAAACGCACAAAACACAGTCTGGAGTGGGTTACGTCAAGCAGTGTGATAGCGTGTTGAGTATTACATCAAAAGGTAGGGAATATTATCAAGAAGCAATAAGTCAGAATTGGAGTTGCAAAATATGGTACTTTCGTGTCATAAAGAGTCATGATTACCAGCTAGGTACCTATATGTTGAAGACATTAACCTTAGCTAGGACCTGAATTTGATTATGACTATCATTAGCATTCTAAATCTTGTTTGTGTGTACCTACTTACCTAGGTGCTAGCACTAGGTAGGTAACCCTTGACTTTGCCTAGAAGCCCCTTGTTTACTGTATTTTTGTTGATTATTAATTTACCCTAAAGGTTTGTGGAGACCAGTGCGACTTGTCGCCGGACGCGACACCAGTTATTGTTATACTGTGAAGTTTTCTTAGAAATTGTATTGTCCGTGTCGCGTCACGCGACAAGTCGCGCTGGTCTGCACAATCCTTAATACGAGCGTTTATTCTGAAAGTGGGCAACGTCGCAAATAGGTGTCAAATATTTCGCTGTTTTGAATTATTTGTAACTTTCCAAGTGCCTTTTTTACACCTAAAACGGGTACAACATCAAATTCAATGTTATAATTGCAATTCATTATTAATATTCTAGTTCGCTACTAAACCACATTTCATAATTCCATACAGTTATATTGCCAAATTAATCAAAATCGGTACATTTTTGACAGCTATTTGCGATGTTGCCAACTTTTAGGCTAAACGGTCTTAATATAAACGGTAGGTATTCGGTACATAACCACTGAAAAATAATCATGTCCGTTCTAAAATATTGTTTTCGTCAAAACGTAAATTGATAGGTAATCACAGAAAGGCACAGACGATAAGGTGACGATCTGGCGTGGCGCTGATTCATGATCCACAGTGATAACAGATGATAGAAACAGCTGATAATACCTACTGGTGACAAACTAACAGACGGAACTCAATGAAAAGCTATCAGTAGCTGAATCTAATATCTCATAACCCGTCCTCCCAGAAACGGTGGGACGTGCCGCTCTGCAGTATTATACGGAAATCCCTGGTAAACACGTCACCTAATACTGTTGAGCGTGCCCGTCTGCTAGCTGTGGGAGAATGGGAGTCAGGTTTGTGGCTTCAAGCGCTCCCGTCATCCACCATAGGCACCATGATGGATGACTCATCGTTTCGGCTCGCTACGTGTCTCCGCTTGGGCGCACCTTGTGTTGCACCGCATCGGTGTCTCTGCGGTGAAGCTGTAGACAGTCTCGGACACCATGGCCTGTCCTGTTACAGGAGCGCAGGTCGCATTGCACGGCACGCCAGCATCAACGATATTATTCGTCGAGCCCTTGTCACCGCCGGCGTACCAGCGGTATTAGAACCAAACGGCTTGGTACGTGACGATGGGAAGAGACCAGACGGTATGACGTTGTTGCCTTGGAAGGTGGGTAGGCCTCTGGTGTGGGACGCAACCTGTGTCGACACCCTTGCACCATCTCATGTTCCTAGCACGGCGGGCTGTGCTGGCGCCGCTGCAGCGGCTGCTGAGACCCTCAAGCGGCGCAAATACTGTAACCTCATGGGTAGCTACAGTTTTGAGCCGTTTGGGGTCGAAACGCTCGGGTCATGGGGTCCGAGTGCGCGTGTCCTTTTTAAGGAAATTTCTCGCCGACTGGTCGACACTTCACGCGACCAGAGGGCTGGCTTGTTCTTTGGCCAAAGAATTAGCATTACCATTCAACGTGGCAATGCTGCCAGTCTTCTGGGCACGTTTCCGGATGACAGCGATGCGGACGAATACTTCGACGCCTAAGTGTCCTTTTGTTTTTTGTATCTATTCGTGTAGTTAGTTATTGTATTTCGTACCTAGTGTTAATAGTTTGTAAATAATTTATTATACGTATATCTCATAATAGATGACATAATAATGCAATCTCTCTTTTTTTTTTTTTTTTTTTCTTCACATAAACCTACAAGACCACTTATGAAACGTCAGAAGCTAGGTGCACGGTTCCAATTGGTTGTTTCCTATGGAGAAGAGCCGGCAAGAAAGTTCACGGTTTCTACTCTTTTAAAAGTAAATGGTTTTTACAATGTTTTCAAATTACAGTGTTAAAAGGTGTGAGAGGACAGTGTAGGCCTATCAACAAGTACCAGGTACGTAGCAAAATATGAAATGGTCCACAGATCTACAGTTTGTTAAGCCTACAACGTTCTCACATTCACAAAATTTTAAAGAAAAGAAACTATATAAAAGATTAATACAAATAAAGACTTATTTAAACCAAATGACATGATTGCCACTACAGCTGTAACAAACCAAATTTAATAATAATAATAAAAAATATATATACTTAGAATATTGTAAGTATATAATGTCAAATAATAAAAAGATTATGTCAAGGAAGTATGTAAAAAAACGTAAAGGTAAAATAAAATAATTATCGTAATTTGGGAGCAGTTAATAGACATTTACATAGTTATGCCGTTGATCAGGTGCCAGGGAAGCCACATGTGCAAAATGAATGATTGCCAAACTTCCTTGTTTTCAACGTTTGATGTGGGTCTTGAACTTTCCATCGCTAAATTCTGTAACTGACTTTGGCAATTTGTTGTAAAAGCGAATACTGTTTTTAACAAATGACTTACTAGTTTTAGTTAATCTAAATTTGGGTATCAGAATTTCATGTTTACTACGTGTATTTATATTATGGAAATCGCTTCCGATCTATAAAATGGGTCCTCGTGAGTCCCACGAGGACCCATTTTATAGATCGCGCGAATTGCCCTCTTCTGTAAAATGAAAATTGAATCTATATCAGCTGCCGATCCCCACAGCAGAACGCCATAAGACATGATACTGTGGAAATAAGCAAAATATACTTACCTAGCTGTGGCTACATCAGTCAACTGCCTTATTTTTCTTACTGCATATGCAGCTGAACTTAATTTACCTGAAAAAGCTCTAATGTGGGCGCCCCATTGCAATCTCGAATCTAATGTTATTCCTAGAAATACAGTTTCCGTAATAGCATCTAGTTTCTTGCCTAGTTTTAAATTTAGACCTACTTGAGTTACATTTGGTAAAGAGAACTTAAGACATTTAGTTTTGTTCGCATTAAGTAAAAGATTATTAGCTGCGAACCATTTAGAAAGAACTGCGAGACTGCGCTATTGTTGGCATGTAAGACATCCGTATCTTTTCTATCTATTTTAAAAATAAGAGAAGTGTCATCAGCGAATAGAATTATATCTGATGAGTTGGCTATCATGTAAGGAAGGTCATTAGTATAAACTAGAAATAGGAAAGGGTCAAGAATTGATCCTTGAGGCACGCCCATCTTAACTAGAGACCCTGAGGACGTCGCCCCGTTAACGCATACTTTTTGCTGCCTGTTTGATAGATAGGAAAGAACAAGATCAGCAGCTTGTCCACGAATTCCGTAGTGGTGTAATTTACAGATCAGGGTTTTGTGGCCAACGCAATCAAACGCTTTTGAGAGGTCGCAGAAAATGCCAATTGCATCCTGTGAATTCTCCCAAGATTCCAAAATGTGACTAATGAGTTTTACTCCTGCGTCAGTCGTCGACCTACCTTTCGTGAAACCAAACTGGTGACTATGTAAAATCCCATTTGAATTAAAATGAAACAACATCTGGTCTAGCATGATTTTTTCATTAATTTTACTCAATGCTGGTAGCACAGATATAAGTCTATAATTAGAGGGATCACTCTTACTACCTGATTTGAAAATTGGTACTACTTTACTATGTTTCTTAAATCAGGAAACTTACCGCTATCTTAACATTAAATATGCCTGTTAGGACAGGGGCAATTATGTAAATGATATCTCCGAGAAAAGAACCTTAACGGAAATCCCCCATAAGTCTTCAGTGTTTTTTATGTTAAGACTTTTGAATGCTTTTTTAATTGTGACAATAGAAATGGGCTTAAATTCAAAACTTGGAATATCCTTACAAAAGTTTTCTTTTAGAAGAGACTCAGCTAATATAGACGATTCGGGGAGAGATTTCGTGATCTCTATTGGGATGTTGGTAAAGAAATTTTCTAGTGTCTCAGCAACTTTTAACTTATCTGTAATGGTTTCATTATCAATCTTTAATTAAAGACAATTCATTCTGATCTCGTTGTTTTATGTTTCCAGTTTCTTTGTTATTTACCTGCCACACAGCTTTTATTTTATTGTTAGAAATATTAATTTTGTTACTTATTAATTTAGATTTAGCTTGGGCGCAGACGCTTTTGAATATCTTAGAATAGTTTCTGACATAATTATGAAGGGCTTGATCAGAAGTCATTGATTTCTCGTTGTACAAATTATATAAAATATCTCTGCTTTTTCTAATGCCAGCAGTGGCCCATTCATAAAATTTTGGTTTAGTATTGATTGTTACTTGTTTTACGGGACACGCTTTATTGAATTCATGGCGTACTTTAAAGTTAAAGTTAAATGAAAATACTAAACGAAGTATATTTTTCATCTCAAATTTTAAAAATCGCAAAGATAAATTTGTATTTTATAATGATACTGTGAATTAAAAAGTAATTTTTTGCAGTTGCAGAAAATCGCCCGTATTTAAATGATGTGCTTATGAATCGGCGTTTTTAATATTTGTTAATTATATACAGTATACCGGCTAAAATTTTTTACCGTCTCGAGAATAATATGGTGTGTTGTGTAAGTGGGACAGAAGCCATACCCGGGAATATTTGCTTAGTAGCATTGACCACGCGGGCAGGCGGGGATGCGCGAGCGGCTTGTGTGCCTGCGAAAGGATATCAAAGAGGCCGACGGCAAGTGCGGCGACTACCTATCGGCCGCTAAGGAAAGCTACGAATTCATTGATAAATTCCGCGCATTTAGTAGGATGCGTATGATTTGAATTACGATATTCATATAGATAAAAAAAAAAACTGTGCCGTAGGCTTCTACTACGTTCACCTGTTATACCCAATTTTTTTCGAGACGGTAAAAAAAATCATGCGTACATAATATACAGAAGTTTAAAATCCCTAACTTGTTTAATTTTTGCGATAGAGCTCGTACAAAAATGGTCTAAAACTGACAACCTTTACAGACCTTTATTTCGCAATTTTTGAAGATTAAAAATATATATATATATAGTCTACTCGATGAGTTCTAGACAATCATACCCCACATGCCAGGGTAAGCAAGTTTTTTTTTTAAATCTAATGTTTTATGTACGTGAAACCCCTTTAATTTCTAATTTTTGTTAATTTTTATTATTTGTTGTTAAAGCGGCAATAGATATACATCATCCGGTTAATGACATACAGCCCTAATGACAGACAGACGGACGGACGGCAGCGGAGGCATATTAATAGGGTTCCGTTTTTTTTACGGAACCCTATAAACAAAGCAGCGAATCCGAGGTTGCGAGGCGACTGACAGGCGACTGACAGGCGACTGACAGACTGCTGGCAGACTGGCTATGGTTTTCGCGGCATCCATAGTTAACCAATGCATATGCATAACCTATGGCTACATAGTTAAATCTCTAGATAGGTAGGTACCTATATTATGTACTTAGATAGAAAACCCTTAAACTTTGCTAGATATTTTAGATGTGCATGTGCATGTATCTACAATGATTTAAGTCGTAACTCCAATAATGCTCGTAGGCTAGTGTGAACGACAAGATAATCGTTTAGTAGATCGTTTGCGGTCCAGCTAGTGTTGCATCTGCTCCGCTGGGCTTATCGTGTAAATATACAGTTAAGTGCTGATTTATCTTGATAATACTTACTTTGTGTTACCTACGAAAATATTGCTTTTGGCGCTCATGGTGAATCATTCTGATACATCAATCGGTCGTTATATAAATATAATTATTATCAGATAAAAAAACTACCTATGTATCTATTGTTGCCATTTAGAATTGGTAACTCTCGTCTTTTGTTATAAGTTCAGGTACTTATTGCGATCTCCGTGAAAACTTTTCTTCCCTAAAAATGCATCGAGAGGTAGCACTAGCACCATCTGCCGCCTCAATCATGAACAATTTTTTTTTATATCTTGTGCCTGCCTACTCTATAGAATATAAACAGCGTGAAGATACTGTATTATGGAAATCATATGTCCTTATCTAATTATAGGTTATTACGATATTATTATCACTTTCATTGATATTTATAAACGGTGCTCATCTATTGAAAGCATAACAGTGCGGGGTGTGATCTTGACGCGAGTGTGCAGTGCACGAGTCGCATGCGCAGCTTCCCAGAAAGCGTTTTCCTCGACGCAAGGCAGAGCGCTGACGAATCGCTACGTCACGTCGGTGACGCGCTGTCGCGAATCTTAGTATAAAAACGTGCGTGTTAGCGCGCCGCGTCTCCTAGTGTGCCGCGCTGCGAGTGAGGACACCCTGGCGCCCCGCAATGAATGCATGGACTCCGACGTGGACGAGTCGGGGGATGACACCGTGCCCGCCGGTAATGTCCCACCTCTAGTGCTAAGTGTTGTGTTGTGCAAGTGACCCATATGTGAATCTCCCTAAACCGAAGGTGTTACGGTTCGGTTACGGTGTTCTTTAACCTCGCTCGAAGGATGCACGGATCCGAACAGGACTCCACTCTCTAGCTAGTGTTACATTATGTTACCCATGTGTGGTAACAGCGTATGTATATCGATTAAGGAAAACAAAAATAATATTTCTTTGTGACATTTGTTTTGCATTTTTGTTTGCGCAAACAATATGTACCGAAACTGTGTTCTGCTCCAAGAGTTAGCTAACATTTGAGCATCATTCCGATATTAATAATAACCTTATTCAAACTTTTGACAGTCGAATGTTTTTACCTCTAAAATTATTAAAGTATTTTCATCTACTGTGGTTAAGTTCGTGGGAGCAAAGAATTTGCAATCAAGCTGACACTATTAAAAATAGAAATTAACTAAAGTTATATAAATAAATACGCTGACTGTGCTAACATTCCTCTAACAGATGGATATTTAAATAATGAAATAACTAATGTGAATAGTGAAAGAAATCCTGAAAAAGCATCGGTTGATAAAACAATAAAGCTTATACCTTAATTAGTCTGTTAAGTACCTACGTGTAGGTACCTATCTAATGGCTGATTCTTTGAATAATTACTTAAATTCCTTATTTTGCTAAGGGGCAGCTTTTACAAATAGAACTTCCATTTTATGTCAGGCCATATGTAAACAATCAACAAATAGGTAATTACAATAATATCCTCATTAGGTCGGCGGGTCAGCGTTTAGGCCTACGACCATAAACTTCTAGACTGTACCTTGCAAACTGCAATTCCAAGCTGAGCAAACATTTTAATCTTACTATGTTTTCAGTATTTTATCAGCATTCTACATTGATTTATATATGTCTAAATCAAGAATTAATTAATTTATTTAAGAAAGAAGTATAATAATCAAATAATTTTCCAAAAACTATATTAGTTACTTAATTTCGTTTTATTCACGCAAACTGAAATAAAAATAACTCAAAAAAGTTTGGAAGCAACCCCTCAGTACTTACCCCATTTCGGGAGGATACGTTTACTTGCTGAATATAATTATGTAGGTACACACAGCTACACATCAAGCTATACATTTCCAGTTTATGCTGATCTCGCATTGTATAGGATTTCCGTACAATGTGAGGTCAGCTTATACTGGAAGTGTATAGCTTGATGTGTAGCCGTGCGTACTATCATTCCACATTGAGTAATTAAAATAGAAAATTATAGGCAAGTGTTAGGTAATATTGAACTCAAACGAATAATATCTTAATGATGTTATCAAAAAAGGGTTGGTGTTGTTTCCATTTCTTAATTACCTAGGCGGATACCCTTCCGGTTATGCCTACACTTATATCTTGTATACTTACCTACAAATCTTGATGTTTTCAGTAGGGACATGCATCACTTTTGTTATTGTGATAATAACACTTATAACAATTTTGTTTTAATAGGTTCGGAATTCTTTGTGGAGACGATAATCTCCGCCACACTTCTGCCTGAATTGAATTAATTTAAAATGAGGCACAAACTGTACCAATTAGTACTTATTGATTTCTAATGTCCATATACAGGGTGGCAGGGACATCGACGCGAAAAAAGTTACCATAGATTCAGTAAGTACATGATTCTGAACGCCCCGCGCCCCTGCCTTGAAATATCTCGTCGGTTATTTAAAAAAAATCTGTCGTTCTACATTTTGACCGCGTAGTTTTCTATGAAACAGCAGATTATTTTTTTAATAACCTACGCAAAATATCAGCACTCCCTGCGTTGAAGTTTTTCGTTCAGAATCATGTACTTACTGAATATCGACACGGGATATCGACGCGAAAAGTGTTACCATGGGGTAACAGTTTTGCGTCGATATACCTGCCAATGTATACGTGGTGATGCCAAATGAATTCTGAGCCCACAAAAACAAGATATTCGGATTAACCTTCGACACATTATCGACAACGAGACCGACACATCAATTTCTAGGAATCACTACAAAAACAAATGACATTTAAAACACACATCTGTTACGGTTCAGTATCAGGCCGTGAGACTATTTATATACATAGGTACCTATTTCATCATTTTAATACACATCCTGCTTCTTGAGAAATTTCTTTCGATTTAAGTAAGACATTCTAAGACATTCTGCTGCAATGCAGGCAGTGTTCCAACTTGATGCATCCTAGCTTGTCATCAACATCATAATTTCACATCTCTCATCTCAATCTGACTTTTCTAATTTTCTTTAACGAATGTAAGTAGCGGATAACCGTTTTTAAATAAGATGTACCCCTAGCTAGCTATAAGCCAGATAGTAATTACATAAGGATACGCACATTACGTGGTTAAGGCGTTACTGCTTGAAGGATCTGCAGCCCTCGCCGACCATATTCCATATCAAGACAAATCACTTGCCATTTCTGCTAGAAAGAATTAGCATGAAGTCGGGCTTTTATAAGTAAACAAAAGGGTCATCCGTCACTCTTTCCATTATTGCCTACAACCTACAACTAACACGGAACTGTCGAGTGGGACAATAGTCCCATAGTACATCCTAATCATCATTCATAGAGAAAATATTAGCACCGGATACGCGGATAGGCAATTATTTGGCACAATTAATTATAACAATTCTGTCTGCGATATCATCACTACAGCCCTACACCTACATTAGCATGCATAGATGGTAAACTATAACAGGCAGTGAGAGATTGGTCCTACGGCTACGATGCTATGGCGGCGGCGGGCGGTGTTACGCGGTCGACGATAAATTAATGTTTGACGATATTCTCAACAAATAGATAAAGTTCTATCTGCATATACTGAACACTCTTTCACGTGATAAAATATTAAACCCATTTTACCAAAGTATAATTGTTAGTTATAACTTATAACGTATGTGTATTTTACCAAAGATGAGAATAAAAAAGTTTAGCAAAAAAAAAAACTTTTGAAGGAGCACAATTAAACAATAAAATACTGTCATGTATAAAAAAAAATCATGACCCAATTAGCTGAATATTTAATCGCAAATAACACCTTTCCCAAAAATTTAATTCATTGGATTTTTAGATGCGGGGTCGTATTTATAAAGATGGATTTTTAGATGCGGGTCGTATTTATAAAGATGGATTTTTAGATGTGCGGTCGTATTTATAAAGATGAGTATGTTCATAATTTGATTCTTCAATCATGTATTATATTTATGGCAATGTAGAAAATAAAAGCTTATTATTTTCCGAGTGACTAATAACTTAAAAGTCGACTAAATGTTTGCAACAAATAAATTAACTTGCCAGCGATTAAATATTTTCGCGACTATTATATTATGTAAAGTTCAAAATTAAAGGTGTAATAAAAATTAAAAACTAGCAGCTGCGTTTAGGTAGCAAATAAACTATACCAGTCAAATAAAATATTAGGCGAGGAGCTATAAATAATGACTTGGCGACTAATAATGTTAGTAGGGTGGCTTTTGGGTTAGGTTTGGTTAGAACAGTGACCATTAACGCGTGAAGGCGAGCGAGCGGAGCGAGCGTGCCGCGGCAGCGGCCGCCGAGCGCCAGATACCCTCTATTGTGGGTGAATCATTTGGATTAGATTAGGTGAAAGTCACACAATATATGTATAATATAAGCTAGTTTATATTTATTCTTCATACAAACAATTTTAAATAGAATCTGATTTATATTATTTATGAATGCCCATTTTCTATTTTGTTTTCGCCATTAAGTTTCCGCTTAGATATTAATTCTGTTCCCAAAAGAAAAACTTGATGCTAGTTTAAATTAAAACGGAGCTTATTACTGATATATTAATATGCTACCTATTACTTATTACGATACTCCTTATTAGCTGCCAACCCATTATATATGGTACCCACTCAATTTTTTTTTTAAACCTATATTCATTTTACTTAGTTGCCGCATTAAATACATGCCGAAAATAAATATTTTCAGTATCAACTTCGATTATTTCTAATTCGCACATACTGTTTCATGTTTTTCAGCTACAGCTTTAACTGAAAAAACACACAGGAGGTGTCTACTGCAAATGAATTAATTTACAAACTACAAATAGAGACAATCTAACTTAATATTAGGCAAAATTCGAAATCCTTGCTGCAAAGATTTTCTGAGCTTCCAGTTTCAGATGTGTTTTATGAATAATTATTTATTTACTGAAAATACAGGTTTTACCTGATGTAAAAATTGGTGGTTTGTGTTTCCATATTTTACCCGTTTAGGACACGCAAATTAGCTATAAATTAATAATACATACATATTTAGGTAATAAGATACAATTTACAAATATGTTCTAATATAAATTACAGACCGACACACGCTAAAAACTATAAAATATATTCTAATATTACAAAACAACGGTATAATATAAAAATTTCTCTGTTGCATAAATTCATGTAATGTATTTAAACAATTTTCGATTAACCATCCGCGCAGTTTAACTCTAAAATGGGTGTTCCCACAATATTCTTTGGTAATTTATTAATAACTAGCTGGGCCCCGCGGTTTCACCCGCATACGTCTCAATCCCGTGGGAAAATCCGGATAAACACCTATGTCCTATTCCAGGTCATGGTCTACCTGTGTGCTAAATGACATCCAAATTCGTTCAGCCGTTTTAACTCATTTTCGCTTTTATAATATTAGTTAGGATAGTAATGAACATATGATAAACATTATTTTTAATTAATGTTGTATTACAAAACGGAATCAACATTTTCTTGCATTTCTTGGTCTCTGTTTAGTGTAATTTTCACCTTTGAATCTAAAGATTTCGTTAGTGTACAGATTGGCGAAACGTAACACGAAATGTTACGTACTAACAACTAGGCGAATTTCTCTCAACGTGTGTTACGTTGAAAGAAATTCGCCTAGTTGTCTGACGTTTCTTGTTGCATTACATTTTGGACGGCTCATTTGTGTTACAATTCATGTTACGTTTTACCAAACTGTACCCGGCATTACAAAAAAACGAAACCTCAAACAAATACAAGCCAGTGCCGGTCAAGGTCAATAACTTAAGTTTTGAAGTGAAATTTCTATATAGACGGGGATTATATATATTAGGATTTTTTCTGTCACGAAAAAGCGTTACGGCCGCGTGGAGGGTAGACGATATATCGCGTGGTGAGAGGCGGCAGCGACGGAGGGAGAGAATAGATTGGAATCTCAAGTTTTTATATTGAACCGATTTGAAAAATTCTTTCACTGTTGGGAAACTACACTATCCCCGGGTGACATAGGCTATAATATATTTAAAAAAAAAATTGGGATCCTTACTAAAACTCCAATAATGTAACCCAAGGTGTTAAAAAATTACCTAAAATATTATTTACATCGCGTGCGCTGCGAAAACTATAGACCATAGAATAAAATAATGTACTACGACTTTGCAGAACATATCATTATTTATAAAAAGTGTCAGCATATGTTTAACTATTATAGTTATGCCACAATAAGTTAAAAAAAAAATTAAATTCCGCCGCTAGAAACGGCTCTTTATTTGTATCTTGGTATTAATCCTTATCAAAATAAATAGGGTAGGGTAGGTAGGGTAGGTAGGGTAGGTAGGGTAGGTAGGGTAGGTAGGGTAGGTAGGGTAGGTAGGGTAGGTAGGGTAGGTAGGGTAGGTAGGGTAGGTAGGGTAGGTAGGGTAGGTAGGGTAGGTAGCGCAGGTAGGGTAGGTAGGTGCGCTGTAGATAAGTACTTAGTGCTACCCGTGCGAAGCCGGGGCGGGCAGCTAGTTGATTATAACGCAGATGAGCCGAATGAAGATTGATGACGAAAGATGTGCATTTTTTAATGGTCCTTTGTATGTGTATAAGTTTAGAGTTGACTATATGGATGTTTTTTTGGTTCCGGATTGAATTCAGGTTTTTTGTTTGATAAAATAAAATATATTTAAATAAAAAATGCATTTATTAAAATGTGCCGAACCTAACCAAATCATAATTTGCAGTAAACCTGCAAATTATGATTGTGTTGTTGTTGTGATGTTTTTTCACTTGTCGGTTGCGATTCGTTTTTCCACTTGTCCGTTGAAGTTTCACTTCTAGTATGTGTCCAAGCACACATTTTTTTTAAAATACAGGCCTACATGGCGACGTGGGCCTATGGTATAGGATCAAGTTTTTCTAACTGAACAGACAGCTGTGCTGAGTAGGTAAAGCAGTAGGAAATCATGAAGGGCGGGCGTTTTTGGGTAATTTTGACGATCGAAAAGTGCTGTTTCTCAGCCTAGTTTGAATTAATTTTAACCGACAACACTGCTTATAGCTCTTACACATTTGTTTTGTACAATAAAGTTCTTTTTTCAAACATGCTTGGAAATTCGAACATTATTTTGACAACCTTCTTCGAGATAAATCGAAATTGCTGTAGGTACTGGCCGAATACGTGCGAGCGCCCGGCCGGCAATGTTTGTATGAAAATCCATATCTGTCGTGTTTAGCGGTCGCGATCGCGGAATTTTCATTATTTGACAAAAGTACTATGCAAGCCTTTGCCACAACATGACATTGATGGACTCACGTATGTGTGCATCGGCTTCGCCTCGGCCCACATTTTCACGACCGTCCAATGCCTCTGTTGCAGGCCCCAACAGTCATCTACTATTACCCAAACATGCTTGGAAATTCAAACATTATTTTGACAACCTTCTTCGAGATAAGTAAATCGAAAATGCTGTACTGGTCAAATACATGCGAGTAGGCGGTCGGCAATGTCACTATGAATCTATATCTGTCTTGTTTAGCGGCCGAATAAATTACTATGAAAACTCTTAACTCGTGTTATGTAAAAAAATGAAACGAACTTTTAACTTCAACACATGGCAACCAAGGAGGCGACTTATCAAAGGTTTTATTTAAACTTCGGTTTGGCTTGTAAATAGAGTTGTTTTAAATAAAGAAGAAGCAAACGAACATATTGGCGTGTGAAAAATTATCGTTGTTCGTCTTTTTTCGTCATTGAATTTCTACGCATTATTTGAGAAAAGTACTTTAAAAGCCTTGGCAGCAACCAGGCATTGATGGACCGTGTATACAGTGTGCCTCGCCACAGTCAGTCTGCCACATTATCACGTTCGTCCGTTATGCTCCTGCTGCAGGCCGCGACAGTAATGTATATCATTATCTGTTGAATTGCTCCATATTATAAGTCCGTATCTTAAAATTGATTCAACATGTCAACCAAGGGCGTCGCGTTCAACATGTCAAAGGGGGCAGCTGACCACCCCGTAGAGATCCAAATTTTTTTTTTCAAATACAAGACTTTTTAGGGTTCCGTAGTAAACAAGACAACAACTTTTCCGTCTGTCTGTCTGTCTGTCCGCGCCTTAGCTCAGGGACGGTTAGTACTAGAAAGCATAGTATAGATAAGCAGTTGGCATATGAATACATATTAATCATTCCGACGAAGTGGTAAAATAAAATCAAGAAAAAATTTTTTTTTAGGGTACCTCCCCTACACGTAAAGTGGGCATGTTTTTTTTTCTCATCTACCTTATGGTGTGGGGTACCGTTAGAAACGTCGTTCAAAAATATTGTGAGTTTGTGAAAACCATTTTGGATTCAGGGATCCGTTTGCGATATATTAAGCTTTTACTAATTTGTTTTGTTAGAGTCAAGTGTCCACCCCCGCCCTCTGCCAGCTAAATAGTTGTACCTACTTGGATTTGTGAAAAAACACAGCAGTAGTATATATAAATAAATTAAAAGGAAAACTATCAGAGCTAAGTAGGCTGTACAGGTTAACGAGTCAACAATCAATCAACCAATTTAAAGCAGTTTGAAAAACATGTTCTCCCATACGGAATGTTTTTCAGCTACACTGTTAAGTTTGTTCTTGTTAATGTAAAGAAACTACAAATCTATACGTATAAAGCCAATTTTGTTTATTTGGACGACTTTTATTTGTTTTTATTCCTAAACGGGGTCTAATCCAGAGTCCGGGGACGTTATTCGTATCTATATGTTGGTGGTAAGCCCAGTCACAATACCCATTAATTATGTTTCAGCTCTACAGTTCTGAATAGTTTCGGGAAAAACGACCCGAAAGGTCCGTTTCCAATCCATACATTGAAAATGGAAATTTTCTCAGTTCCTATTGGGACTACCGAATTGAAACTGATTTGTCAAAAATCAAATGTCCACCAGTTTCGATTTTGGCCCCATTGTGCGCCGTTGAGGTAAGACTCGCATTAAAAGTGTAAAGCTTCATGTGCTCTTGACTTTTGACCTACAAATCATACTTTTCCCTTCCTCCATATATCAACTTTCTTCACTGTTTTGAGAGTAGTGATGATAAAATAATTTACATAAAGTAAAGCGCCTGTCTGGGTTCGAAACTACGGCCTACAACTCGTAAGTCGCGGCAGTTACCACTGGGCCGCCCTGCTCTACTGTTCGAGTGTTTGCTTTTGTATGTACGGAATTTAATTATTTTATTTTGTTTTATTTATATTAACACATAGGTTACTAGATTCAAGCCATTTCATTACAGAATGCAGAGCTTCGTTTATTTTATTTTCATGAATGGAACCAAACCAACCAATTGGGCAATATAACAGAAATATCATCAGCGAATAGGGCACTACCGTAGTTTATTGAACCTGGTAAATCATTCATACACAAACAATAAGAATAACAAGGGGCAAAAAACGCTCTCTTGTGGTACGCCATATTCAGTTTAGATCTGAATCTGTTGACAGTGAATTCAAGATTTTCATTTAAATTAGTAACTTCAACACATTGCTGCCTACCGGTTAGATTTTTTAAATTCCAATCTAGAGCGAAGCCACGAAAACCATATTTTGAATAAAAATTGTCATAAGTAGTTAGTATCGTCGTTGTCAAATGTTTATATATTTATTTATTTACGTACGTGATACGAAACACCTTTAAGAGAAAATACATAATGATATAAAAGCACAAAGGTACTGCTTATGTTAATTTCATAAACTTCTGGTAATGCGACGAGTTCAAATTCGGCTACAAGCAGATGGTTTGACTGATCATAATAATATTGTTAGCATGTAGGTATCCAGGAGGTTACGAGAGTAGTAACGGACCGAAGCCATCCACCCACGGGGCACGTGCTCGTTTCTGCAGGAATACGATGTTTTTGTTTACCATTCTGAGCAGTGCTTATAAAATAAATTGCAAAGAAGTGCATGTCTAGCTGGGTTCCAACCTTCACGACCTCTCCTAAATCGGGGCCACCATTAGGCTACCACTGCTGAACCAGATACGGATCCTTAAATAAACATACTGATTTCCTTGTGTACGTTCCAGATCCGGAGAAATGGGAGCGTGGAGACGTGCTGCGCTGCGTGCGCTGGGTGGCGCGCACGTTCGGTGTGTGCGCGCCGCGCCGCCATCTGTTGCCCGACAGCGGGCGCGCGCTGCTGCAACTCACGGAGGACAACTGGCTGCAGGTACGGAACTACGGACTATCTACTTAAAACAAGTTATACGAATCTAAAATAAGTTAAATACGTGAAAGCCGCGAGGAATCCGCTGGATGTGAGAAGTACAGAACCGGTCGATGTGGCGACGCTTCGGGGAGGCTTATGTCCAGCGGAGGACGTCTTTCGGCTGAAATGATGATTATGAAAATAAATTAGTATCCTAAATAAGTATCCTTATCCTTACATATTGTGAAACAAAGTCCCCCGGCCGTCTGTCTGTCCGTCTGATTGTCTGAACGCGATAAACTCAAAAACTAACGAACGGATTTTCAAATGGTTTTCGCCAAGTGGACGGAGTGATTCATGAGGAAGGTTTTGGTGTATAGTTCATTAAGGTTTAATATAAGGAAATATGACGATTATTTTTGAAGATGTCGGAAAAAATCATGACGACTGGGATCTTTACGCTTGCGGCGCGTAAACCGCGAGAGAAAAATTAAAATTATGGATTATATGACTTAAAAAGTTCAACAAAAAACTCCGTGATGGCATATGTCTATATTTTAAGGATGAACCACAATAACCATTTTTATCTTTCTGATAATAAAAATATTTTATTTCCGAATCTATTTTGACCGGTATTATATTTATTCTTATCCAATAAAATATGTTAAATTGGGCATTTAAATGCCTTGACATCATAATATCATTAAAATGAATACTTTAGAAGATATCACAAATTCAAAATTACGCGTAACAAAATAATTATGGTTGACGACAACGCGGGCGCAGTGGTAGGAGTCAATGAACTTTTTCTCGGCTATTAGGTTGTAATCCCGGTAGTACGTACCTTACCGTGGGATATTTTCCGACATCGACGCGGGCGAAGCCGCGGCCAAAAGCTAGTAACTAACTAAAATAAGTTACCGTACGAAATACGTTATTATCATCATCGTCCAGTCGAGAGACGTCTACTGCTGAATATAGGCACCCCCAACCATCGCCACAACGAACCCCATTCCTGCATTCAGAGGATTCCCGCGACCCTCACAAGGTCATCAATTCACCTTGGACAGGGCAGCATACATAAGTACCCATGCCGATAGATGTTAGTTTTAAATGACTATAGAAGTTTAAAAAAACAACTTCTTTAATTTAGAATTTTCTTTTTTATGCCATGTCTGAATCGGCTGAACGTCGTTTTCCCTGCACATTGTAACTATTCTTTGTTTGTGTGCCAGTGTTTGCGGCGGTCGCTTTAGCCGTGCATGAACAAAACCTAAACGTGAAAGTGAAACCAGCGTATTTCCCCCAGTGCAGGTTCATAGAGACGGTAATGAAATTCAGATTATATTGAACTAACTGTAAGTACAGCGTAGCAAATTGACTGGCTAACGACCGAATTCACTCCCGACTTGAACAAATATCTGTTTTTTTTTCATAGCTGATAACTTAGACGCTGTTTTACAATAGTCAAGTGATTGAAAAAAACACAATCACAGTGGGGAGTATTAGTGACTCTCGGCTCTCTTGAGCTTCTTTTACATCCGTTATTTATGTACCTTAAAACATATATTTTATTTAACTGTTTTTGCGTGAATATAAAATAAACCACAATTCAATAGAACTTAAACTAGTTACCTATTTAAATCAGTTAATACGTCCAGCTGAAAAATAAAATTTTATTTATTATACCCGTAGCTATGTGCAGAATAACCCTAGAGCCTTAGTTTCACAGTAAAACACGATAACTGTAATGTTTACTGGCATACAAAGCTATTACTATAGTAGATTGCTATTATTACTGAAAACAGTATTTTTCAAACTCGTCTACCAGCGCGCATCGCTGCGAATGGCCCTACAGATATGGTGCCATAGTAAAAAGTGAAGAGAATAACATGTTCCAACGGAATATAATGTTTTTTTTGTTTGGCCGACTTTGATTTTCATAATTTTGCCCAAAATTAATGATCACCATTAAAGTCAGCTCCGCTTTTCTCTTGGATGAAATGACTCCCTCAAAAATCATAGGCTACTCCTTCGATCCACAAAAGCGGAGATGAGAGATTTCTTGAACACACGTTTTCGTAATTTTTATATCTCTCCATTTAGTTTCAACGTCTTCCACTCTGTTTTGGTGTAAGCCGAACCTGCCGAACCTTTAAAGCATAAAAATTTGACCATTTTTACTGTATTGTCTCCTTGTTCAGGTATGCGACGGCAGCGAGCAGTCGGCACGTATCTACCACGCATACCTACGTCACGCTCACGCCGGCGCCACGGGTCAGGCCCCGCCGGAGCCGCTGCCGGAACACCAGGCCACCACCAGCGCAGCCGCTGCTGATTACAGTGAGTACTAGGTTAATTTAATTTAGCTCCCTTCAAAATGGTTTCATTGAGCTGAATGTTGCTGATACGTGCGTCATGTTCGTGAACGGGCGCCGTCAGTTGGAGTTGGTCATATCTGAGCTGCCAAAGCTTACTTTAATTTTTGAATTGTTTTTTTGTTTTCTCTTTTTACGGACGCTTTTAACGTGCATGTCTTTCTACATTGTTCTCACATGTATAATTTCAACATGAATTATGTAAACAATATTTAGTAACAATTTTTCGATTTAAAAGAGTGTCCGTAGAGTTTCTTGCCCGTTCTTCTCCATAGGTACTACCTATTACGCTTTAGAATGGGCAACTAGAATTCACATATTTCTGACTGACCGACTCCTTGAAAATTTAAAAGTGCCTGAAAATAGTTCAATTGAAATAAATGTTTTGTTTTTGAGTTTGAAATTACTACCTACATTCATTACATTCCAAGAAAGAAAATACGTTTATTTGCAGTACACATGACGCAAGGTAAGAACAAAACACGAAAATAAACAATTTGGGGGAAAACATGCGTCACATCCACGCAAAACGGCCATCGCTCAGCATAAAGCTGCGACCCTATGCGAGACAGAGCCCCAGCGCTGGTTTTCAAGATTAATATTAATATTAATAAGCTCACGTAATACCACTATATAACTAAGGCCCGAATTACAGAACCTCACTCAAAACTCAAGCATTATTTAAATCTCGTTTAAAGCGTTTTGATTGGTTGAAACTAGTTTTAAGTAATGCGGAGTGAGGTTCTGTAATACGGGCCTAAGAATGTTAGACATCAACGCGCGTCTAGGTCAAGGATCAATAAATTCCTCGTACGATTTTGGATATTTATGCCGGGGAAATTAGGTTTGAACCCTGCATTATATCATAACAGCGTTTTTTGTAAATCGTGTTTATGAACTCTTCAAATAATACAAAAAATAGGTAAAAAAAACAAAAACGCGATTTTGTGATTAAAAATTAAGGCAAAATACGTATAGTTAACAGATTTTTTTTACCTGAACCGCTATTACAAAAAACTTGCGCTAGTACAATATGTTTAATTTTGTTGGCTAACGTATAATACAAAAAAAAACTGCTGTTAACATTATTGATTGAAGTACATTTAAAAAATTTCATAATTTTATTTTTTATCGAAAATTCCTTGGACGAAAATGTTTGATTTTTAACGTATCTCTACCTAATTTCTTCGACAAACACTCAACACAAACATGTCTGTTAATATTTTTTTCTACCACGTAAAATGTAAATTAGATGTTTTCTTTAAATAAACGTATACGCGGGTACTTCGCGGTATACATTTTACCATACTCTTTTGTCCATACCCTACACATTTAAATGAAAAATATCGCTGTTTTAAAATGCAAAGTTAATTATGATGGACAGAAGTTAATAGAACAAAGATGTAAAATCAATGTGAGTTCTGTACCCTTATTTCTACTTGTTTATGGTGTATTTATTTAGCTCATTAATGGATATTTAGCGGCTGCGTTTGATTACTCTTAGTGATTATTTAGAAATAAACGAAAAAAGCAATATTGCATCATCGTAACTCTCTGATTTAAATCAGCGCCGCCTATCGGCGCGTAGTAAAGTCGACACTAGAAAGCGCGCCAAAAACTTATGAATGGATGCGTAATGAATGAGTCACACAGCCGGGCGCGTTCCATTCATCTCGCACGGTAAGTGACTCACATTGTTTCTCCGAAATTAAACTTTGAACTGTAATTACTGGTCAATTTATTTAGTTCCATGTAAAATTAATCACTTTACAGTGAATTACAAATTATTTGAGTATAGTTTAGTAATTTTTATACCTAAATATTTCGATGTATTTCGTTATGTGGGTCACCTGTTTCAGGGTCACCGTACGCTGAACTATGCGACTGTAAGGAATGCGTTCTGCCTTTAGTTACAAAGACTTACATTACTTCTTTTTTTGTCGAATCCCGTCTGAGATCGTTTTATTTTAATTGAATTTGGCCGACGGGGTTTTAATGTAAATTACCTCTCTGTAACACACCTGTTGTGGTAAAATCGTGAAAAAGATTAGCAGTAACCACTTGTATCATCAATATCTACATTGCGAACTTACAAAATCTCCCCAAGATTGACATTGAAAATGGCGTTGTTGCTAACCCCTTTCAAATTATGAGTGAGAAAATTGGGTAAGTAACGCTTTTTAGGCAAAACTGATGATTGCTTATCAATCCCTCCCAGATGTTTCACGTTCCTATTCAATTGCAACTCATTATCTTCCATGACCCTCATCCCTTGGGAGCGCGGGAAGTCTGTAATCTGCCCCAAAACGACGCCATATCTTAATAGATCGCTTGCGTAATGACCACCGCCGGTCATTACCACTGCTATCTTCATGACGAGGGACTTACAGGACCAACCAGGGCAATAGGGTTGAGTTATTAAATTGCGTTTATGTATATTCTAAAGTTCTAAGTCATATTGTACCTACCTACTTAATTCTTTTGAAGAATAATCATGTGTAAAGAATTTGAAATGTTCCTTTTTTTATTAATTTTACTAATGTGTTGATCACGTTGAAAGCGTTAAAAACACGCGCTGAATGTAGGACGTGGTTGAGATGTTGCCAATATTACATCGTCAACCATTCTTTGGAGATGCGGCATCTGAATGTTTGTCATTCTTATTATCATCGTCATTTACTTCCGTAAAAACAAGAGTTCCTGCCTCGAAATGAAAGAGTGGCTTTCCCGTTGGTATATTTCTGGCAGAGGTAACACAAGGAATTGCCGAAATAATAAGTAACTGGCAAGCTGGCAAGCTTACTGCTAATGGTTATTATAGAATAAGTATTTTATGTGGACGATGTGGTTAATGTGAGTATAGGTAAATGACCTTTTCCAACCTTTTGTCCAAGGCCAAAAAAACATTCGCGAATATTCGAACAGCTCATATAACTAGTCATTTTGTTTTGAATTTGGAATCAAACTGGAATTCCCGCGCTCTCCAAGATGGCGCGCATATTTTGGCGCGCTCCCTACGACGTTCCGTTACTCACGCGCTACTGACTCATGACGTTTTTGACACTACACCCATTACCGCCACGCGCCTGCGGCTGCTGGACTCGTTATAGGTAGTATATTTTATAATGATACACATATACATAATGTATCGAGTTAATATACAACGAGGCGCTTTAATGGCGACATTAATTTAACACAAGTATACAGATTAGCCTTTTCTTTTTATGAAGATATTTTAATTTAATTTAACGTTATTATTTATTGATTTATTTACAATTTTCAAAAATAGCATCTTGGAGCAACCTGTACTTAACAACTCTAGCGCAGAGGTCATTTACCGAGGTCTCGGATCATAACCTCGCATCAATGAAAATAAAACGAATAACATGCAAAGAGAAGGCGAATTGAAGAAAAGAGAGAGCCCTATGTCGGCGAGCGTTTGAAAATTAAAATTTTTCAATTAACGTTTTTTAATTTTTTATTATATTTTTATGATTACTGGCCACTAGCCCTACCCTTGTGTTAAATTAATGTCGCCATTGTAGCGGCACGTTGTATATTAACTCGATACATTGGAGTGTCAGTCACGCTAAGATTGCTGATAGATTAATCAAGAAACTCAATACTCAATATATTTATTACATTCCACAATGTGAACTTAGGTGGAAGGTGGAAACATAAAACAGTTACAGGAAACCAGCGTTCGCAATGAAGACTATATTGACAGCTTTTTATAGGTTAGGTAGGTATAGTGAATTTCACGTAAGTGCAAAGAGCTTAAATTACAACTAGTGATAAACTGTCAACTTTATAAGATAATAAGAATTCAAGTAAAAATTGTATATTCATGGTTTAGACAGCCTGTGTCGAATGAATAAAAAATAAAGAGCGATAATGACATATATCATTCATCTTAACAATCAGCATGAAATAAGAGGAAAAGATGCCCGTAGGCATAGATAATATAATACTACGCCGTACGTAAATAAATGAAGTTGCAGATAGTTCAAATAAAAACACATGGCTATGAGTAACTAACAGAGATAGCTACAGGTTAAACAAATTAATTTGGACATATTAAATGCGATGACTAAATTTTAAGGCAATAATTCTTAAAACTAACTTTCTCCACAGTGGTTGAGACATTAATGTTTGCAAGCCGGATCTACCTGCGTCGTAAGATTTAACTACTCGATGTTTTATTACTAGTACCTACTAGTTACTATGTCTCAACAGATGAGGTTCACATACCGGTGACTAACTCGTAAAATCTTACACAAGATGGATCAAATACTAGAGTACTATAGCGGAAGTGAATCAATATTTACTCGGAAATGATCGTGATTCACAGTTCCGGATTGAATCACTATCATCTCAAAATTTTGCATGAATTAAATTCCTATGTCGTGAGTGCTAGTGTTTATTTTGGCTTGCGCGTGCCGCACGTGGTTAGATCGTTGTTTGTATGAGTAATGCGCAGGCGCCGCCGCCGGTGTTTTCGCGCATGCGTTGTCGTCGTGGGAGAGTTGACTATGTGTACAAGTGTTATGTGTCACTTTACACAATTTCTGCCTTTCATCTCTACAGATATTGTTGTTTGGTATTGCATCGATAGCCAGTTATCGATAAAATAGTAGATAGTAGGTATACCAGACTTTTGTATAGATACTTCGATTTGTAATGGTCTGGTCTGGAATTCCCCGAACAGAATAGATTGATTGGGGTTTTTCTATAGCTTTATCACTCGACTCTGAAATATGTATCAACATTCAATACCTGGTGGTATTGAATGTTTGAATGTTTGCTCTTAATTGAGTTGACGACACTGAAGTGTAATTATTTTTTAAATGATATCTCGCTTAAAGCTTTTGATTCTTAGGAGTCAGGCTCATAATTCTCAAGCTTGTTTTACACAACACGGCTGTCGCATCGCACACATTATTTTAATGTTGTTAGCAAATTAAAACAAAATAAAACAGAGTGTCAACTGCACGTCCCAAATGTCTTGATACGTTTAATTCGACCTTTTTATGTTATTTATTGCGTAAATTGGCAGAAACGACATAAATATCAACGAGGTTGGTTTTCTTCGCGCCGGCTCCTCATTGGTCGCTTTCAAACGAAGAACACACCCACACCACACACGAGGCATCGTTTGTAAACCACAGTAAATTAGATTTTTTGTGGTCTTGTAAAATTAACAATTTAATGCTATTCATTCTTTTGGAATTGTGAAGTAGAAGGTTGCAGGAGTGACCTTAGTATAAAGATGCTTCAATTAATAGTGCCAGAATGATTTAATGTATCAATTTCTGTAAAACCGCAGTTTGTAATGGATTATGTAAATGTAAGACAAATAATTTATATGAAATCTTTGTTTTCAAAATTGTCGAGACTCTAGAGATATTAAAAAGCAGTCGAAATTTAATTCTTGGGAGTAAAATCGAAGTAATAATAATAATACCAGCCTGTAATTGTCCCACTGCAGGGCAAAGGCCTCTTCTCATACAGAGAAGGCACGAGCATTGATCACCACGCTTGCTCAAGACTGATTGGTGATTTCAGACTTATATTAACTATAAATCCAGGTTTCTCACGATGTTTTCCTTCACCGATGTCAGTAATGTCCAAGATAAACTCAGAAAGTACATATGAATTGAAAAACTCACATTGGTACTTGCCCGGATTTGAACCCACAACCACGTGCATGAGAGGCGAGCCCTTAACCACTGGGCCATCACGACATCACAGAATCTAAGTGTTTTCAAAGAATTATTGGGCCCTAACGTTTATAGGTAGAGCCATGAAAAAATATAAGTATTAAGCAAGTCCTGAACGTTGGTAAAGGCGAACAGTTGCCTAGTTCACTTTAGCAATAGGTGCTTGGTACGAGCATTATTATAGAGTCACATTTCAGTCTGGGCACATCAAGGAACTTGGCGATATCGTAGCATAGGCGCTACGATTTAGATCTCTCTCACCAAATAACCGATAAGTTGAACGCGAAGCATGGCGGTTATTCTAAATTTAAACCGTTCAGCTAATGGCGGCAGACCGCACATTCGGCGTAGTGTTCTAGGAAACGCGAGTGATTCGACAGCGGCGCGTCCGTGCGGCGCCTCACTGCAAAATTACATCATTACAAGTAACAAGCGTTTGGGACGCCAGGTTTAGCAACTGTAGGCCATAGGTTAACGAGGGACTAGACGAAATTATTAGAAGCGAGCCCAGCCAATGGGAGGACGAGGGTTACACGTAGACCAGCCCGCCGCAATCGTTTTGCGGGATATTACAAAATGTTACGTAGAACCATTACGTGTTTTAATTTTTCGTTTAGTTTTTGCAGTATTTTTTATTTCAATTTGTTCAGTACTTTTGGAGTTAAACTATACCTACGTATGTCTTTTTTTTTAAATTGAGTATCTACCTGAATTTTGTCTCAAGTCAACAATCTCCTAGTGCCACTACCTACTTAGATCATCTCCAAAGTACGTAATAAATGCGTAGTTGATTTACTAAACCTTTATGATCAATATCTATTATGTCAATGAAAATATTTATATGCACAACGTTTAACATACGTAGGAAGTGCGTAGAGTGAATAAAATTGGGTAAACCACAATGTAACCTGCCTATAATATTATAATGTAGGTAGTGTTGTCGAAACTCTGCGGCTGGGGATACCCACAGCGAGCGTGCAGCTAAAGATCACTTCAGTTGAAGGTTATTCAAATAGTACCTATTATAGATATTATTATGCATTAAACCTAGACTTTACTACTGACATGAGCGAGAAATACAGTAGCGGTAGAGTACCGATAAGGCAGGTACTTCATACCTGAATAGGAACACAACTCAGCATTGTGAATGTTGAAACCGTTTTAATTTTATGATAAAGAATATAAAATCGTCAAAACCCCCAAAAAAAGGAAATTTTTTATTTTTATCCGATATTTTTCTGGCGCCATTTAATTTTATCTTAAGAAAAAGATTTTATTGTTTTTATTCGAATATTTATATTATATATTTGACATTGGACACGGATGATCTAGTGGTTAATGGGTAGGTAATGTAATCCCCTAAAAAAAAAAAACCCCCGGTAATGTAAACGTTTTTGGCGCAGCCGTGAGGCACACACTATTATTGTTAAAATATTATTTTCACTTTTTTTTATTTTGTATTTAGTATTTCACAAACTGTGTCCAAATAAACATTATTCTAATCAATAGTAATACAAATAAAATTAAAAAACGTTGCATTGACCACGGCAAATCAAATCGTTCGTCTATACAAACACTGCTTATAAACAAATACAATGTTTTAAAAATTATTTAGGTAACTGAAACTAAAACAATTACAAGGGTTCACAGTTTCCCTGGCTTTCCCTGCAGCCTGCAGGGGTCGGACGACGCGACGGACGGGGGCACATTAGCATACATAAATGTCAGGGGTTACGAGTCGCGCCCTGTTGCCTGTCATAACACGGGATTTGTATGATGAACAACCCTTAACGGGGAGCGCCTCACTTACCATAGTCGGTCGTGGTAAGCCCGATATTTAAATGTAGCAAAGTCAAGTCAAAGTCTAAGAATTTCTTTGAAGTAATAACAGGCACTTTTGAACGTCAAATTTTACAAGAAAATAGAATTGATTCTAGGTGCCCCATCCAAAAGGTAGTTTCGTATGGTGAAAGACCAAGAAACTCCATACACTGGGTGGTAGGGATATCGACGCGAAAACTGATACCATGGATTCGGTACATGGTTCTAAACTGCCGATTTCGTCACTGACTGACTGAGACTGTACACTCACTGATCAACACGTCTCGGGCACTCCACCCCCGTAATGGGAGATGCAGGTCTGTATAAAAAATAAAAATTCTAGGGCACTTCCCGCAGTCCTAGAAACCTGAAATTGTTTGGGGGCTAGGATTTGTACACAAACAACAAAAAAATGAATTCATTTGTAACTTTCACCCTCCAATCCCTTTAAAGGGTGGTGCAAGTCTGTACGGATAACGTTCCGTTACGTACGTCCGAACGAAACGGATTGTTATCCGTACGTCCGACACCTCGGTTGTGATAAGTATATCTACATTACCTGATTGCATTTGTTTTGAAAGCTAGATAAGTATGTACATCAACTACGAAGAAGGAAACTCTTTTTCGTTGGCTATGAAGAAAGTAACTGCTGGCGTGCAAGAAATACCTTTTTAACCCGACTATGCTAGAAGTTAGGGTTATGATTTTAACATGTATATGTCATATCAGTACAATATCACCGCTAAAATAAAAATAAATAGAGCACCCTATAAAAAGAAATGAAATCCTAGCAAAAACATTTCATGTACAGAGGTTGCCAAGACTTACATAACGCTTCCACTGTTAAAAAGTTATCAGATCTAATATAGAACCAAGCCCCTAATTCTACAAACTTTACATCTTGGTCACAATGTATGACTTGGCCGTTCCATTGAGTTATTGCATGACACAACATTTTAAAGACCAGTGACTTAATTTCTTACCATAAGCCCATAGGAGTGTCTGTGCGACGGCCGCGAAACGGCCAAGCCGTACATTTTGACCAAGACATGTAAGGTTTGTAGAGCTAAGGGCTTGGCTCTAGATTAGATCTGGTGAAAGCGTATTATATTATACATGTAAGTCTTAGCAACCTACTTTACATAAAATGTTGTTGTTGGTGGGATACAATGTGAAGACGACATTGTCTTCACATTGTAATTATTACCTAGAATAAAATGATTAAACTACAGTAGGTACAAAGTATTGTTTGGATGTTTGTTAATCAATCACGCAAAAACGGCTGAACGGATTTGGATGTAACTTGGCACACAGATAGTTTATAACCTAAATTAACACATAGGATTTTGATATTTTTATCCCGGTAGTACGATCTCGTGGGATAATTTCCAACCTCCACGCGGGCGAAGCCGCGGGTGAAAGCTAGTATCTACGTATATTAGCTATGTCTGTACTGCAGGTATTTAGCATTCTGTTTGGATCTGAACTAATTTGAATCTATCTATATTATTAGAATGTGTTAAAATCAACAAGGTTGCGAAGCTATGGCTTGATGAAAACTACCATTTTTTAGTCGTCGCAATAAAAATATAATTGTTTTTAACAAATAATAAACACTCATGCTACTATGGATAGTTCATCATAATGATTAACCAATAAACAAGCAGCGTTCATTAGGCCCCTGTGTTGAAGTAACGATATGATCATACAAGCACAGCTACCTTACCATATAATAGTGGATATCACCTGTTGTGTGCTCCAGACCGGATTCCTCTGCTTTCACATTCCCGTACAAACCAGCGCGACAGCGGCGCGGGCGCAGGCCGCTGTGAATCATCGCGCGGAATGCGGCCCGTGTGAACTTACCTAAGGCATTGCGGACTCGATAGACACCGAGGACATTGACTTTGTTGCTAACTCTACTTATACATACATATTAATATGAGTGCAGAGAGGTACCTACGTACTATTACTCAGCCATGTGATATAGTACTCAACTCGTAAGTTGGTGCCATCATCTAATACGGAACATGGTACTCTCATCTTCGACGTATTAGACAAGTAAGTACCAGAAAAAGAAAAATATTACGTAGGTATGCACCCAGCGCAAGTCGCGAAACATGTGCCTATCAATTTACGCAGATTTCTAAACAGACCATACACTACTAAAATATGTAGCATTCCAGATGAAATAATTCATGTTGATGATACCGGTAATACTGCATTTTTGTGAGGACGCGATCATTAATAACGATGATTCATATTAGCGGCATGAGATAGTTAACTTTACTTCCAAAAACCATTCGTCGAGAAATTCTACATGATTAGTTGATGCCTGATGATCGATTACTCTTACGTACAAAATGAAGGAGCATGCCTGGCTCAATTTGTGCACTGTGTTACAAAACATATTGTTGGCTGGCTTATATTTTAGCTTTGTACCATGACATGCATGGTATCTAAGTATTCTTAATATAGTTTGTGTGGATGAAGAATTTCATATCTTACACGGTTGTCGTATTGCCTCATCTGTACGTGTACCTAACCCAAAAACAGAGACACAAGAAGTAAACAATCCCACAATGAGACCTACACGATGATCCTACAAAATTATAAAAAAAACGTTTTTGTTTCCATCGACAACGCAATAAGTAAATCGTCAATGAGTGTTCACGGAAAATACAATAATTGAAGGCGACGACCTTGATAAACGGCAACAAGTTGACTGCAACCTTGGAAATACCCACTGATGTAGGTCGTTTGAACCAAAACACTAGCACACTATATGGCAGAACCGATTTAGTTCTTAGTATTGGACAGTCTACACCGGGGGTGGCAATCCTTTATGAATCAACCAGCCATTTTTTTTAATGAGGCCATAAACGTTCCGTCAAATAATTTTCACTAAGTGATTACTGGGAAAATAATAAAACTAAACATTATCAACTCAAAACTCTTCATTAATAACATCACGCCTGTAATCCTAGAAGGGTTAGGCTGAGGTATACCTACAGTACACCCTCATTTCGGGACTTACTCACAACACTTAATTTACTACCAAAAAATAAATTTTGCGCTGTATTTTAGTAATTTTTGTAATTCAAATTAAAGTAACATTAGTGTAACTTCTGTTTTTGCAGATGTTACTTTTAGCAGAATGCGGGCGGAACTGGAGTCACCTGCCAAACTATTTCTAAGCGAATCTTTGATGATATTCATCTCTGAAAATAATGACTCGCAGGCATAGATAGATGAAAATATGGTTATAAAATAGCACGAGCCAGCTTCTAAAAAACAGTTAAAACGGTCTGGAATCGAATTCCATGTTTCCACAATTATGTTACTGACATTATTACTTATATTGCTTGTCAATCTTTCTGTTTCAACCAATTCCAACTCATTCCTAGTTTCAATCCATATTGAACTAGACTGGTAGTCAATCAGCTGCCTTTCAAATTCTTCAACAACTAAAATGGAAACCGTTTCGATCGGTGACGTGCCCAAAATATTTTGAAGCGTGCCATTGGTTCGCCACCCCTGGTCTAGACGATCAGCCAGTGTTTATTAAGGATATGTGATCACATGGCGCCGCTGATGCTGATAAGGTACCTACGCAAATAAATGAATTCGGCACTTGGCCTTGTAATGATGTAACGAAGAGCGTCTATTGATAGTACGTTATCTGTTAAATATACTTAGCACTGGTGACAAGTAGAACCAAAGCACTGAAATGTAGTTCAACTCCCGTCGGAACTTGGGACATTATGTCACTTTCTTAGTGATCACAGTTCTTTTTGGGTTCATGTAGTAAGTGTAATAAGGCAATGCTAATGTTTACTTTAAAGAAAAAATATACAGTCTCCGAATTAAGGCTACGCGTTTAAAAAGTTCCGCGCCACGGAGAACGGTTAACATTTATAATCGTCCGTTTTCCTCCTCATTACCTAACTTTCGGTTCAATTTCATAAATAAAAAGTGCCGCACATAATTATGCTCTCGTTCATGATAAAATAAGTTGAACTTATATAAGTTTCAGTGAAAAACATGCCCAACTTTTGTCACAAAATTCGTATGGTGGTCACAGTGCGATGCTGCCGGGCGGTCGTCCCTAAGTCAAATCTACTATACAGTATCTATAATTACGAAGGCACCTATCTTCCTGTATCCGTGTCACTAGTCTCTGCAAGAGGCCGCGCGGGGGCGCCGTGGTCGCGGGGCGGAGCGCCACAGGCCACACCTGCCCGGCTGCCCGAGACTCCGCCCTCCGCACTCATTCTCAAGACTTGAGACAAGCCAGACTGCCTGAGTTACGAGAGGCAGAGTGTGGATTTCGTATGTTATACGGTAAGGCACCTCCGACCGAAAGCGATTAATAAATTATTGAAGTTTAGTCTGAAGCACACGCGTCTTGGATACTTTGGATAGTGCTTAAATTATGTCCAGCCGTGGTACACGATAAGCTATATGCTTAGGATTTCTTCTGTCTCGTAGAGATGTGTAATTAATTTAACATAACAATTTGTAAGCTGCGTTAATCATAATCAATTTCGTTTATTACATTATGTGCACTTTGACGGGGAAAAACTACCCTTTACAAACTTAGGTAATGATGGAAGTAATAAATAACTAAAACATGTCAAGAATATTTTTTTTTTTCTTAATCAAAGAAATATGAGAAAGTATAGAGCTCATAGCACAATATTACAAACGCTGGCTGCTACGGCGTAGCGCTACGGTTTCGTAGCACCCTAGAAGTTAACCAAATTGTAAAAATAGGTGACCTCGTGTTTATTTCACGATAGTTTATTTTAAAACAAATCGCTTTCGCTTGTGCATTGCGTTACAGTCCGTATTTCTAAGAAGGAATGGTATTGTCCGCCATCATTGATCCCGAGCGCGGCAGCCGCAGACGACACCGGCGCCCGTTAGCAGCGCCCACGACCTCCAGTTATAGAACTGAGTGTGTTGGAAACAATCTAGGTATTATTTCATTGTATAAATGCATAATTCCTTGTTCACAATTTATAAGCGACCATTATATACAAGTATACGGAACTTATTCATGAATGGACCACAAAGTGGCGAACCATGAATTTGTTGCAAATTTGTATTATAACTTTAATGGTAGCTTGTGAGTAGGTACCACTACATGCCTATTATACATGCCTATTAATACATGCCTATTAATAAGTCACGTTTCCTCAACGCCTTATAAGTTTCATCTCCCTAGAATGGACTCCTTAGACTTTGACCTACTCTCTTCTATACTAAATCTATGTGTACCTTTTTCTATCTCACATTCCTATCTTTCCTTATATTATTTAGAATAGTTCTTATCCACAGTTTAGTTTTCTGTTAATCCTATTCATGTTAGAATATTCTTTTCATTTATTTTCTTATCATACACCCTAGAGCTATGTTGTAGAGATACTAATGTCGGCCAACTTTATAAGTTACCATAATATTCTAAGTATTCTATCCTATTCAAATATCACAAGCGGTTTCAAACGATGTTGGTGGCAAAACCTAATGGGCGAGCTGTGACACTTTCTCACACAAATACATGTATAATATTTATACGAACAGTTTATTTGGTAAATACCTACATCCAACACACTTTAGCCGATAAACTTACGAAAAACTACACTGTTACAGAAAAACACTTCGGGGCCGACCATTGAGTCATCTATTAGTTAGTACCACCCGACTTGTCCACAGATTTACGATAAAATGGCCTCCTTATGTCATTATTATTACTATTGAGTCCTAAATTAATAAGTGACACTTGTTATATTAACGACTCATAAAATTAGGGTCCGTGATTCCTGCAACTGCCCGCCGCGCTCCGAGTGTAGCCGATCATGATTGGGTCCGGATGCGGCGCGTTATAAGGGATTTTATTGGTTTTGAGTTTGCTTTTAAAGAGCTTTGTAAGGTTTTAAAATTATTGGTTGTGAAGATCACGCAATATTTTTTGTAAACTTTAGCTCGTATAATACTCGGTTTTAGAATGTTGAATTTGAAATTGAGAACCTGTCAAACTCTACTACGAGTAAATAAGCATTACTGAAGGTGTCTCCGCGATTACTTCAATGGCTTCTAGCTCATTTTTTGTAAATAAATTATGAATTTTGCGGGCTTTAACCTTAAGAAATAGGTACTAAAGTAGAGATTGTCAAGTTCTACGCTTTAACGTTAAGTAATAGGTAGTAAGTTTTCTGTTCCTTTCTTCTTGTCTATGTGTTCATGAACTGGTAAAAATATAATAAAGTAGAGATTGACAAGTTCTACATTTTAATTCATAAACCGGATGTGGGGCTTGAAAGCGATCTAGAAATTCATATTATGCAAATGCCTAGTGTAATATGAGCACATAACTTTATTAGTACAGAATCTTAACATATTTTTAAATCAATTATTTTTCAAGAAAAACAAGCAATTTGGAATGGTAGCTTTAAACACCTTACTTTTACTGTCTCCTAAGGTCAGCTTCCGAAATTCACATGTTCATCCCAAAAGCATCCTTAACAGTCACAATAGTACAACAGACAATAAATGTGAACCTGCGACCTTCCCATCAGAAGCCGCTATCTCCACCGATACCGTCATTACTTGACCTGTCTCCTGAGGGTTGCGCCAGGCCGAGGGCGCGGGGGCGCGCTATATTGGCCGCGCGCCGCGGGACGCCCATACATTATGCATGGCCGGCGCGGTGGCGCATGCATTATGGAACAATTCCTCTACTTATCTGGCTTTCATTAAATTGTCACCGAATTGTTTTTTTAAGTAATGTGTTTGGCGGTGAACTGTATCATGGGATTACTGATCACAGTAAAGGCTGCGGAGCGTGAGATATTCGGTTCGATACTCTGGTCGGCAAAAATTTAAACTTTAATAATAAAAATCCTTAATTAATTTAGTGACAAACAACGTACAGCCTTAGCCGCTTGTTCTAGATGCATACAATTTTGCACAAGTGTTCCATAAGCAACGAAAGTGAGCACTACTGAAGAAGCTTTTTTGAAAATGCATCTTCCATAATGAAGGGATGAAAGTTTGTGTGGAAGGTCGTAATTTTTGCCGATGGGAAATCTCATCTCCGCACGACTTGTATCTGATAACTGATACAGTAAGGCTCTTACAAACGACTTTAACGATGACTTATACACACAATGATGCGATTCATTCCTAATATGAGCATGACACATGCTTCGTGACAATCTCTGTTGCGGGGTGTTCACAAATTATAATAATCACTAGCTTTTGCCCGCGGCTTCTCCCGCGTATTTGTCACAAAATATCCCACAGTAACGTACTACCGGGATAAAAAGTATCTTATGTGTTAATCTAGGTTATAAACTATCTGTGTGCCAAGTTACATCCAAATCCGTTCAGCCGTTTTTGCGTGATTGATTAACAAACATCCAAACAATACTTTGTACCTACTGTAGTTTAATCATTTTATTCTAGGTAATAATTACAATGTGAAGACAATGTCGTCTTCACATATAATTTTTTAACTATTCATTAAATGATATGATGTCAAGGTGCATTTTAATCTAAATTAAATGCCCAATTTAAATAACTTATTTTATTGGACGCGCCCTCCGACGACAGCGCTTGTTATAATTCGTTACATAAAATTCATACAATTTTACTTTAGCTCCCAGAACGCAGCGTACGAGACGCGCGCCTTGGGCGCTTGTCATGACTAGGGCCTTTCTGATTGTGCCGCCGCCGCCGCGCCGGCAAGCCTGGTCAAAGGTGATATTAACAATATCCTGTCACCCTACCCTGTATGGTCCTTGTTTTGACATGATCCCGTCATATGGCTTATAATATCTTTTGTTCATTCATGAACTGTTTTGACTCAGAGAAAACTATAAATATCAACATCCTGAATTAGATGAGCTATCTTGTGTACTAAACGGATGTTTACCTACCTCGCTGCATTTTTGGATGATTGTTTTGTATTCATGAAAACTGTTTGTGGTTCTACCTGCGTGCTATGAAATAAGTACTGAAATGTTTTGACACAAACGTGGGAGCGTTTACATTACAAGAGTTTTATAGAAATTGTGTAGGTTTACAAATACAGGTTATGAAATTAATGAGTAGCACGTACGTCAGTAATTCAAAGATAGATCTACAAGATTAATACCGATGTGGTGGCTAAGAGTAAATGTTTAATCATAAGTACAATGTGCCTACTCTTTTTTTTATGGCCGTGCACCAACATTCTAGTAACATCATCGACATTTCGGACATCGGAATCGCTTTACGAGACGTGAGACTAAGCGGACGTGTTTTTTGTAATTATTAAGTATGATAAAATAAACAATTACGACAAATAAATATAATTATTTGCGCCGTCATTATAAAAGTAAAGTGTGTCACGTGTGACTTGTAGGTTTTTACCGACTTTCAAGAGTGTTTTTACCAAAGTTGCAAAATGAACTAAATAATTTTTATAAACATTAAATATAGTGTTTAATACTATGTCTCAACTAGGATCGAGCCCATTTGGTCGTAGCCAATTACTACGGCGAAGTCCTCCACCGACGCCTACTGGACCCCCGAGTGACCCAAACCCACCAGTACCCGAAGAGAATGAATTGCCCTGTGAAGTCATCAGTGAGAGGAGATCCAGAAATGGTTAGGATCGATTGATACAATTTTAAACGAGGTCTGCACTATTGTCGGTGATGGGAAAATTAACTCGGATCATAAGCTTCGTGTCTCCACTCTTTGCCGGAAGGTCTCAAGTAGGACATCTCAGGTGGCCGTCTTATACCAATCGTTGAAGCAGAAAACAATCCAGGCTCATACCACAATCCAGCACCTGCAGGTTCACCAGAACGTTGTAAACTCTCCAGCAGTTCAAAGAGGTCGTAGAAGCAAAGCTGAATCCCTCAGAAAATTCTTGATTTGCTAGCATGGTGAAGAAAGGTTCTGATAACTTCGTTCGACCTGCAAATTTGAGATCAGTCGCCATCTATCCTAGCGATAAGACCCAAACGAGTGACGACACCAAGTCGCTTCTCCAAAAAATAATCTCCCCCGAACAACTTAAGCTTCGTGTCCGTGGCCTGAGAAAAGTAAAAAATGGGGGCGTTTTGATTAGCACCGAAAACAAAGGCGATATTGACAAGCTGAAGAATTCGGAAAAACTGGTATCATCGGGCCTTACAATAGAAGAACCATCTAAATGCCGCCCTAGGGTCGCTGTCATTGTTGTTCCCGTAACCCTTACAGAGAAGGAAGTATTTGAATGTATTTACGAGCAGAACATTTCAGATAAGTTGCCGAATATAACTCGTGAGTCCTTCCTTGAGAGTATCAAATTGAGCCATAAATCGGGTAAGAAAGACATTCCTACCTGTAACTACATCCTGGAAGTACCTGCTAGCATACGAAAAATTATTATTAACCAAAGCCGATTTTTTATAAATTGGACATCGTGCCCTGTGAGAGATTTCACGATAGTCACCAGGTGCTTCAATTGCCAGCAGTTCGGACAAACAGCCAAGTTTTGCCGGGACTGTGGAGAGACTGGACACTCCTTCAAGGAATGTAGCAGCAAATCTTCTCCCGCTCAATGTGCTACGTGCAAGCGCTTCAAGAGGAAATGTGATCATCCAACTGGTGATGTAAGTTGCCCGGCGTGCAAATATGCAGAGATCAACTACATCAATTCAATAGACTATGACGGCGCCTAAGAGCGCCACCGAATCCTATATTTAGTTAACATATAAACAGGTAGTTTATCCTCTATTTTTATATTTCAACTTAGTTTGTAACTATCATGACAAATCAGCTTATTTGTGACCTAGATAGTTTTTCTGTGTCGGAATCTAAAATGTGTAACGTTGAGGAGATAGTTTTTCTGTGTCGGAATCTAAAATGTGTAACGTTGAGGACTGTAAACACCTTCTTCCTTCTGGTGGAAAAAACGTTAACCCTGCTCACACAGAATATTTGCAGCATAAATCAAAAAGAATATCAAAAATAATTTATTCCTTTTGACCCAGTACCTTCCGGCAAGAGAAGGAAGGACATGGTTTGCATAAAGCCTGAAACTAGACATGCGTATGTTAATCGATTTTAGGCTTTTTAGGACCTTTTCTGTATAATAGGCTCAACAAGTTACTAAACTTCTACAGTGAAAGATATAATAAATGTAGTAAAATGTTATCAGAACATTTAGCGATACTCAATTACACAGACACAGAAAAAACTTCTAGAAATTTTGTCATGATGATAATTTATTCACTCGTAAGTATTTACTTTTGTATATTTACATAGATTTAGTATTAGATATCAATGTACCATTATGCTTTTTTTCATATTCGTTATTAGATTATCTTATATCCGTGTATCTTTAAATTTTAGTGTTCCAATTTAATTTAAATGTAAAGTGATGGCCTGAAACATAGGTTTGAATTAACCTAGATCGGGTGGGGCGCTTCCTAACATTGTAATTACGAACCATTATTACTTGCACCTGTTCTAAACATATTTTAGATATAATTTATTTTTAGACACTATAATTATTGTTTGTGAAATCTTACTGTGGACTAATTGTATACTTTTTGGAAATGTTTTTATTCAATAAATATTATTATTTTATTATTATTTAACTAAGACAATCAGGACATTCGTCTTGAGCCGCGCTTGTAATATTGAATGTGCCGTTAGAGGTGGTGGCTCAACAGCTCAACGGCTCAACAGCTCACCGTCTCAGCGTGATGTCTTCATTACTCTGTCACCCTGTACCACGCTAAACCACCCTCCACAGACATGAGTTACACCGGATTAACTGCAAGGGTGCAGACTATTATTATGATTATCATATTGTCACTATGAAATATAGATAGAGCTGTGAAAAGCCACTTTAATGGTAGTTGTACCAATTTTTTTTTTTTTTTTTTTAGTAAGTTAGATATAAACTTTACCGCTATTATCCTCCTAAACTAGGTCTGTTTTTAAGCATACTGACTTGATAGTTATTCGTTTTAGCACATTTTACATTCCTACACCTACCTACAGAAACAAAAATTAAGTTGCATTTCACTCTACGCTCACTTTTACTTTGCACTCGCACAAAATAGACTGAGCATCTTTATCACTCAATACAAAAAAAAGATTTCTATTAAATTAATTATACGCCATACAGGATCTGATGTCTGCCCCGGTGCGCGACACACAGCACCCCGCCCGCCCTCATTTCGCAGGATGGGCGGCGCTTCCGAGTCTCTTCTGCCACACTCGCACGCTTCCGGTGCCGTATCCGGTCGCATATCCGGCTTGCGCGACCCCGTCTTAGATATTTTTGAAGTGATTTTAAGTTAAGTTAAAATAATGAACAGTGGAACATTATTGAATGTACATTTTACTTCTTGCGTGCTGTGTAACTCTAAACGTTGTTTGTGAACATTGTTTTGTGTGCAAAATGAGACAGTTCAGTGAAAGCATTCTATTGGCCATTAGATATTTTGTATGCAATGTACAAGTACAATGTATTCTCCAAAATAATAAATAATATGTGACCAATTAATCGGTGATGTTGTGGCTAACTACGAGTGAGCACCGGCGCTTCCAGCATCTGTATCACGGTGAATAACATGACATCTTACTATTACAACATGCTATTCTAGGACGGTATATAAGGAGGACCTACAACAGACAAGTTGAACGAAACTACATCGAATGCGTAAAGACAATAAGTAAGTGGTACTTGGTGGCTACTGTTTATGTCAATACAATATTGTTTCCCAGTATCAGGCCCTGTTTGATTCACCGGAAAACATAATATATACACACTTCAGTATTGACATAATTGAGTAGGTATACGAGCTCTATTTATTTATGGTTCCTTCTTGATAAAATCACAGGTTAGTCACTCTAACAACACGAAAAAAAAGAAAGAACGAAGATTTAGTTAAATATATTGTTACGTCATTAGGCTCATTACAAATATATTGTCACGTCATTAGGCTCATTACAAATATATTGTCACGTCATTAGGCTCATTACACATTTACTTATAACTGTGTATAATGAAAGTAAGTAAAGCAGATATCGTTGTTATCAGTCCTAGCTGATTTTTACTGACTTAGAATAATCATAATTTCGTTGAGTGTAGGAGACTCCACGGTCAATACAGTTAGCACATGATGAAATGTACACTATCTGTTATTGAAACTTGACACCATTTCAGAAGATTTTTATGAACACTTAATTGTAATGGATTACAAGTAAACTGGTAAGGGCAAGTAAGGGCGTTTCCCTATGTGCACACGAATCACGGCATTAAATATTATAGATGTTTGGTAGAAAAAAAACTTTATTTCAGACTATTTAAAATCCATAGAATATTAGTACTGTATAACTTACGAATCTAGTATTAGTAATTAACAATACATAATTATTATTTTTTCTAATATGGGTATTAACCCAGCAATTATAACAAAAATAAATGTAAAGGTCTTCTATATACATTAAAAATTGCAGACAGACAGTTTATAACCAAAATCAAAAAAGATGTAGCTGAGAAGTAAGTAGGTTGTTTTATGCTAGGCTAGCCGTGTAAAAAAATAAGATAAGAAGGCGTTAATCTGCGTTTGATTCAACACTAACTAAATACGTACCTGCTCCAAACAAATGCAAACTAATAACATTGCAGCTTTAATAGTTTGAATGCAGTTAAGCTTATGTAAATGTAAATGACCAATGTCTGGCAAATGTCTGCGTTTCATCGTCGCAAGGATGAAGTAATGCATGACATCACCATAATGTCTCATAGCCTAACTACCTGCTACCTGCAGTCATTCCTTTCAATTATGCACTGAGACTGTACTCCACGAGGGTATGTCATCGCTGCATCAAAGACTATGGTCGCATCAACAATGTTTGTACATGTATAAACATCTAAATATTATAGTAACGACACTGTGGTTTATCTCTTATCAAGGACGTCATCTGTCTTGTAATTGGGTTTGTATTCAGTAGGCTTTATGGAACAATAACAGGATTTGAAACTTCAACTCGGAACTACCAGATATCGTAAGTGACTGACGTCAAGTCTTTAGTTGGACGACTTTCTGAATTTCAGTTTTATTTAAAGTAGTGTTGACTACAGGATACATTCTAGGTTTATATGAATGTAGTGGGCTTGGTAGGCTATACACCTACCTAGTATGAATCCAGCGCTCCTTGACCCAGGACGACGTCGGGACAACATCGCTACTAGTCGAAAAAGACTCCTCACAATTTGATCCTAATATACCTAATATTCGATATCCTAAATTCCTAATATACCTAACCAATACTAACTAACATTTAGTTTAGACCTGTTTTAATTATTAGTATTTTTGATTTAGTAGTTGGACTCGTTGTCCGAAAATAGAATAATTCACAGAGTTTCCATAAACATTCTTCGTTTGTGCTTGTCATATGGGGGATGTCTGCTGCTTTGACAACGGTCTTGTTATTGTCTTGCCTGTCGCTGACGATGATGTGTTGCTATTGTCACTGATTTACTTGAATGATTTATTCACAGATCCGTATGGCGCGCTGACAGGGTGTGCGCGCGCCTCTGGTGGACAGGTGCAGCTGTGGCAGTTCCTGCTGGAGGAGCTGGCTGCAGGGGCGCCCGGCATCTGCTGGGAGGTACGTAGTGTGCTGTACTAAAAGGAAACAATAGAGGAATGTATTTAGTGGGAATGGATCACTATCGCCGCAAAACATGAGGCCTTTGTGGAACTGTGTATATTACACCGCTTTTTTTCTTAAATATCTCCGTTACCTTATTGCAAAACGTAACTTGCGAATGATAACGATCATTATTTGTCATAGAATAGAGTTATTTGAAACAGATACGACTGCATTTTTTATATGTAAATGCTTTCCCTTTTTTTACCTTGAGAAGTGGTTGCCACCCTAGGGGACATATTGTAACGAGCGTATGTAAAGTTAAACTAAACTACGTGCTGTGTACGCAGGGTCCCCCAAACGAGGGCGAGTTCCGGCTGTCGGACCCGGACGAGGTGGCGCGGCGCTGGGGCCGGCGCAAGCAGAAGCCCAACATGAACTACGACAAGTTGTCGCGAGCACTGCGCTACTACTACGACAAGAATATCATGAGCAAGGTAAGATATAATACCACACAACTAAAGGTTCTGTCGTTGTTCCTACATACTGCCAACTACAGGGACCTCGTCTAGTTTAAAAAATAAATGATTGACGTGTAAAAGTGTTTGTACAAATCAACTTACAGAAATACAATAATTGATCATAAACTGCAGAGGGAAGTACCAGGAAACCAACTGCAGAGAGACAAAGCACATTGGTGACAATGCAGAGAAATGCTGTAGACATGTCAGACATGTCAGCCGAGCTTTAATTATTGCTTTCCTTAGAGTTTAAAACTGAGACTCGATAATCTAGCTTTTAGGAGTATTCATCATGCCTAAGGCCCAAAGAGAGACTGAACGTTTGCCAGATCTACACCCGTTTATTTATTTATAATTGAATAATGCAATATTTAACAGAAGTTGCGATAGTCAGAATACTTTATCCAATTTTTTTTTTTAAATTAAGTTGTCCTTCAACTACTGCCAGGTGCTAAAATACAGTAATTTAATAGAGCTAGGAGAAAAAACTGAAAAGCAAAGCGTGTGCTTCAGTTTGCGTTAGCTTTGCTCAATTTCACACGCTAACCAATAGTAAACTCATGTTTTATTTGTTTACTCATGCAATATTCATAGAGTTGTTTACTCTGATACCTATAATATCAGTCGTATTATATTGCCCTAAGTTTTCTGTTGCTGGGTTACACATGGAGATAGCCACAATAGTTTATAGTGCTCATAATACTACAAATATTGCTGATATAGGTAAACTCTTTTCTCTCTTTTTTCTAACATAAAAAAAAATTACCGAGTTATTCGTGTTTGAAAAAGTAAATCTGTTAACTTATTGCTCTATAGAAACAGCTATGTGAAATAGTTAGTTAATTAGATAATTCAATTTTTTTATTTTTTTTATTGTTGAGTTTTCCTAAAATTAATAAAATAAAATAAATAATAAAAAAATTAGATCATTCCTCTTGTTCATGACATGTTATCATTGTTATTTGTTTGATGATTGCTATGTCGTTTCCGCCAGGTGCACGGCAAGCGCTACGCGTACCGGTTCAGCTGGGCGGGGCTGGCGGCGGCCTGCCAGGCGCAGGCGGGCGACGCGCCGCCCTACTGGCACTACCTGCCCGCCGCGCATGCGCACCCGCCGCCACACACACACAGCGTGCCCGCACCCTCCACCACCACGCAGTAGTGTAGCACGACTACGAGATTTGACGTAGGAGAAAGGGCTACGGCGTAGCACGTAGCACCCTTGTGCTACGTCACTTCCTTGAGTGACGCGTTTAGGAGCATTGTTGAATCTGATAGTTCAAGAACGCATAACCAAGTGTAGTGCAATATTGTAAATCAGTGAAGTATCGGTGTGAACTCGTCAATTCATAATGCAGTATTGTCGGTCTATATACGTCTGGAAAATTGGATTTTCGTGACGACTTTTTTAACTTAGTAGTAAGAAGGAAATCTTGTAGACCTAATAATTTGCAACAGCTTTTGTTTCCTCTTGTGTTTTTAAAATGTGAAAGAAGTATGTTAGTAGATGCGCGTTTGATCATATTCAATAACAGATTTAATTCAAAATGCTAACTTATAAAATGCTGACTGCCGCTGAAAAACAATTCAAGCGTAGGTATATTGCCTTAAGTGATTATTTGATACTTAAATATATAATATGGATTTTTCTTTTATTTATCAGTGTAAAGAATATATAGTTTTTACTACATTGCCTCATACAAGGAATTACACATTCTATGGGTCATACAAATATTTGTTCCGTGCGAGAATTGAACCGTGACTGTGCGATGTGTTCCCGTAGTAAGAAAAATAAGTAGTACCTATACTATGTATTTATGGTATCCATAGACACTCGCCCGATATTCGTGTCACACTCAAAGCACAAGGATTCTAACGATGTACATCGGTGTTGATGATATTTTACCCAAATATTATTCACAACACCCAGATATTGGCAATTCGTTGTAACACATTACAAGTAGTAGGTTAAGTGGTGTCATTCGCTGTAAATTACAACATTGTATAGATATGTGGTTGACATGCAAATGATAGGATAGGTATATTGTGTAGATAAGCGCTTGAGCTTAGTGTTATGAATAATTATAAATATGTGGCGCCGGCCGATTCCACACTTGAGTTATTATAAACTACAGAGTCCACTGCTGCCTCTCGTGTCAGATACGAGCTTTATTACTCTTTTATGAAGAAAGAATCAACATAAATAGCGCATTAACATAAACAGGTTAAGTTTAGCAACTCTCATAACAGATGCTGCCTCGCCAGTTATCAGCAGTATTGTTATGTATTAAACATTCGTTTTATTTTGTTTCTAGTTTAAGGTTCTTTGAAAATTACTGTCGCGACATTTCCTAGTATATCTGGGTCAACTTGTACATACTTATCTTGTTTATATTCCCTTCTACGTAGTTGCTAGTACTTTGTGAGTCTGCAGTCTCTGCGAAGCCTTGGCGGTGTTAATGTTACCGTTCATTTACATATCTCTCTTACAAGTTAACAACGATGTTTAGCTACAGTTTACTGTGTTTAAGTTAAGTTTTAAATTCAATTCGTCATTTTTAATTGCTTCATATGTTTCAGCAGCTATGTCTTATACTTAATTGTTATTTCATACAAATACAAACTTTGTTTACTATATAGGTAATATTATTTGGTGTGGTGGGTTATTTTTAATATTACAGGAACAGGTTTATCATTATTCCTCATCAGAAGCAATGCTGTCTTTATAGTAAGATACTTAATGACGTGAATTAACTAAGGGTAGTAATAAATTATTTACAAAATATTAACACTAGGTACGAAATACAATAACTAACTACACGAATAGATACAAAAAACAAAAGGACACTTAGGCGTCGAAGTATTCGTCCGCATCGCTGTCATCCGGAAACGTGCCCAGAAGACTGGCAGCATTGCCACGTTGAATGGCAATGCTAATTCTTTGGCCAAAGAACAAGCCAGCCCTCTGGTCGCGTGAAGTGTCGACCAGTCGGCGAGAAATTTCCTTAAAAAGGACACGCGCACTCGGACCCCATGACCCGAGCGTTTCGACCCCAAACGGCTCAAAACTGTAGTTACCCATGAGGTTACAGTATTTGCGCCGCTTGAGGGTCTCAGCAGCCGCTGCAGCGGCGCCAGCACAGCCCGCCGTGCTAGGAACATGAGATGGTGCAAGGGTGTCGACACAGGTTGCGTCCCACACCAGAGGCCTACCCACCTTCCAAGGCAACAACGTCATGCCGTCTGGTCTCTTCCCATCGTCACGTACCAAGCCGTTTGGTTCTAATACCGCTGGTACGCCGGCGGTGACAAGGGCTCGACGAATAATATCGTTGATGCTGGCGTGCCGTGCAATGCGACCTGCGCTGTAACAGGACAGGCCATGGTATCCGAGACTGTCTACAGCTTCACCGCAGAGACACCGATGCGGTGCAACACAAGGTCACTACGTGTCTCCGCTTGGGCGCCCAAGCGGAGACACGTAGTGAGCCGAAACGATGAGTCATCCATCATGGTGCCTATGGTGGATGACGGGAGCGCTTGAAGCCACAAACCTGACTCCCATTCTCCCACAGCTAGCAGACGGGCACGCTCAACAGTATTAGGTGATTACCAGGGATTTCCGTATAATACTGCAGAGCGGCACGTCCCACCGTTTCTGGGAGGATGGGTTATCAGGCAAATCCGTAATAACTTGTGTGTCTTTATTGGAACCTATGTATACGTAATTACAAATATGTATAATAAAGTTATTTGTATGAAGTAACTGATAAGTCTGCGATGGCCGCCCTTTGGAAAAAAAATGCTTGCCGCTTGTGCTGTTGTTCTCTGTGGCTACAGTGACGACATACTTTGTTGTTTTAGTGATAATTTCTTTTATTTGTGTTTTTTTCTATTCTGAATCTCTTTGAATCACTTTTCTTACACATGTAGCACTTTGTTAACTGGCAAACCGCGGAATTAATTATGGACGGTCTTATGCTTTGTTGAAACTTCCCGAAAAATTTGAACAAACCCGACAAAACAATACGTATAGTTTTTCAACAAAAATAAAAAGCTATGTTGAACCTGAAACTGTAATTCTAGTTAGTGTTAGTATGTACCTATTTCTATTATGATAAGTATAAGTTACGTTATGTTTATAATTGTGTCAATTAGATACTAATTATTAGGCTTAAGTGCGTTAAATGTGTGAATGGCTAACTAATATGCTTCTTATGTTAATGTTTATATTATTATTAAGTTTTTGTAGTTATGGTCGGAAGTCAGTGCATCGTCTGACTGATATTCATTCGGAAGGGTTATAAATATAATTTTCAAACGATTAATATTCTTTTTTTGTATTGGATTTTGCAATACATGTTTAATGTATTGCAAAATCTCACCACACGAAGTCAAAATTATATTTATAATTACTTACAAGAGACTACAACATACTCACCATATACGAGTAGTTGTGCATTTTTTATCAATGCATACCGATAAAACACATTATTACAAATTGAAAAATGCTTCGGGTCAGACTAGATGTAACCCTGTGGCGATCGTCTGCACCCTAATTGAGTAACACACTTTCAATGGCAATCCGAGAGTTTTGAAGGAGCTAACCCTTTGCTTCATAAGTTTGAAAAATGCGTTCGCTCAACAACGTAAATAACGCAATGGACGTGGGACGTGTCAAAATGAAAGCCATTGCGATCAATTGTCATTTAATGTGTGTTTTGCAATTACCCCGCTGGTCGAGGCGGGATTTAACCCTGACAGTGGTCGCGTGTCGCACTGGCTCCGAACACGTTATGTTAACCCTGCAAGTGGTCGCGTGTCGCACTGGCTCCGACCACGGTATGTCAACCCTGCAAGAGCTCGCGTGTCGCACTGGCTCCGAACACGTTATGTTAACCCTGCAAGTGCTCGCGTGTCGCACTGGCTCCCAACACGTTATGCTAACCCTGCAAGTGCTCGCATGTCAGACTGGCTCCGACCACGTTATGTTTCTACGTTGTTATGTGTCGTTCAATGTTTTGTTGTTATTTTCGTTAGTAAATCAATCATAACAGTCTCAGCTAGCATAATCATTCTGGTTGTTATGTGAATTGTATGTTAATTGTGTACAATATGAACTGGTAGAACCTAAGTACTTATAACATTCTTATAACTCTACAAAATGCTTGTTACAAACTATTCCGTGAAAAACCGAATTTCCGGTAAACAAACAAAGAATTAATTAGGTAGGTACCTACCTAATTAATTCTTCGTTTGTTTGATATTTGCTTGTGCTTTCCAACGCCATATGTTTCTAAAGGTTCCTAAATTAATCTTTGACAGTTGAAAGCATTTACATATTTAAAGTAAATAAATGTCATACTGTTATGGAAATGCTAAACATTTTGGTGTACCTAAAGCTGCCAGTCTACCACACAATGTCACATATCATGTGACAAGAATTTTGTCTTATTTGGCTCTTATTTTTAGTTAGTTTGTATTATTTGGCGATTAGGCAACATGTAACAAAATTGTCAGCTGTTAGGCGTGTATTATAAAAACATAGTAAAACTATATAATTACAACTCAGTTCCTCGTCAATAGTGAATACTTTACATAAATAATAAATACTCTAAATAAATAATTCATTGTATTTTTTTTTTTATTCCTGTTGCGCTTGGTTCCTGTTCCTAGTCAGATCATCGTGTGGAAGGAAGCGTGTTATCTGCGATATGCAGTCCGCGTATCTGTATGTTTGTTGAACATTCTTATTATTATAACACGAACAGTTAATCTGTTAATACTCGTAAAACACTGTAAGTACCTCCCTAGTTCTTCAGAACATAATTGTGTGCCGAAGAGAGCACAGATGGAAAGAGAAAGATATACAGTACGTTTAATAACAGAGCTAGCAAAAAAAAAAGAATACTGCTTCATGTGGTCAAATATAAGATCTAATAAGTAACTAGTAGTGTTTGAGTTTGACCAAAGCTGTTACTCACAAATATCGAATCGTTAAAATAAAGGAACGTGTACCTAAACATTTATAATAGTTCTGTACAAAAATACAATGTGTGGTTGTCCTTGCGAGGGCGGATACCGTTGAAGATAGCCTGCCCACGCGCAGCGCCACCCGCAGGGAACAGCAACTGTTGGACATGTTTGTATCATTCACAATAACATCCTCTTAAGATGAACGCTATGGTATCAACCAACCAGTACCTGCCACATTCAATGCTCAGAAGATATTACCGGCCCTGGACTCCAAACATTGTAGTCGACTCTTAAGTTAAGAGTAGTCGGTAGTGGTAGTTAGTCTAAACAGTATAAAACCATCAGCTTCATGCTTCATGCCAATTAGACTGGGGAAATAGTACCTACTTATTATTTTAATTACCTAAGCATACATATTTTTTATCGTGCGCCATACTAGCAAAGAGAGATATAGGGAACCCTTAAAAATCCTGAAAACCTTATTTCGAAAACATTATTGTCATAAATGAGTGACATTTAAAATATCTCATAGCTTGTCGCCGAATGTTGTCGCTCCCGGCAGCACCGCAGTAGCTGCACAGCGCAGGCGACGCTCACACGAGTCGTAACAAGATGGCGTCGTGTCCAGCTGCCCTGCTCACCACGCTCCTGCTTTGTTTATACGGTAATCTTTTACTTTTATTACTCTTCTTCCATCACTGACATCGAGCTTAAGTTCCAAGTTTCCTCATAAAGCTTGCTGTAGTAACACTGCGAACGTCTCCGCTGCTTTTCAAAAGAACAAATAACTATTTGCAGCAGTTGCAGGAATCTTACAACAGTTTTTTTTATTTTTTATTATTTAGCATCTACCAACTTATTTAGCATGTTTATAGACCAATTATCTAGAAGTTAAATCACACCTACCACAAAAAAAACCGAACAATTTTGGCAACACGGCATAGACAAAATATTCCGTGGCGGGGCCACACTGCCACAAGTCACTCGCTATTATTGAACCACTTTTTTTTGTGCAGGAATCCCCGGGGTTTGGAGCGCGTGCAATAACGCGACACAGCTGTCCGTGCAGGTGGAGACGCTGCTGGCGGAGTACGAGCGCGATGCGCCGCCCGCCGACCGCGTGAGCGTCACGCTGGGGCTCGACGTGCGCCACGCCACCGTGGACGAGTCGCACGCCGTCATGCGCCTGCTCGCTGACCTCAAGATGGTGAGCCAGAAAGCCAAGCGCACATTACAGCCGCGAACCGCAGCGCAACGCACACGCAAAAACTGCAGTGTGCGTTGGTTCATAGAATGTGTACAAAAGTGATTTCTGCAATGGTTTGAGTGCGGCGTGGCCCGGTCCTATCTATGGTAGCCTTAATGCCCCCTATACCCTGTTACTGAACCCAATATACTTTCCTAAAACGTTCTTGTGCATGACGGGCGTTCCTGTAGAAAATGAGCCGATCATGAGTAGTACAAAGCGGTCGGAAAGTGAACTGAGTAGGTAGTAGTAGTGAGAGTTTCATTAAGCATATACCTATCCAGGTGAAAATAGTTTTTACTTTTTTTGTAAAATAGCGAAAACTAGGTAAGTACCATGTTTGAAAACGTTCACATCATGCATTAATATAACGTGCGAAACATTTCAGATATCTTCCTTTTATTTTTAAAGTATAATACATAAAAACAATGTAAAGGAGATTATGTCGATATTCGCCTACGCGTTTTTTATCAGTCCGCGTTGAACGGATGAGCCGATTTTGTTCAACAAATGAAACATTATGATAACTGAGATACCTATCCAAATGATTTATCGTTTGTGTTCCAGTCGTGGCAGGAGCCGCGCGTGCGGTGGAACGTGTCGGAGTGGGGTTGCGACAGCGCGCTGACGGCGGCGGAGCGGCTGTGGCTGCCCGACGTGGCGCTGCTGAACGCGGCCGCCACCAGCGCGGGCGACGCCGGCCTGCGCGCGCGCCTGGACGCTGCCGGCGCCGTGTCGTGGGTCACGCGCCTCGACGTCACCGTGCCTCTCGACCTGGCGCTGCAGGCCTGGCCCACGGACACTCAAGCCTGCACATTCAAGTTTGGTTCCAGAGCCTACAACGATGCCGAGCTGGTCATAGAGATAAGTGAATTTAAAGTAAGTTGTGACTCCTGGCTGCATATTTAATGCCTTACTTACATTCAGCCCCTGCCGCTGCTCCTCACGGTTCCGAAAAAATAAAAATTGGCGCATGCATTTCATCAAGACTCAGGGCTCTGGTCCAGCTAGCACTAACACGAAAGTCTTTAACCAGTGCGTGGTGCCAGTGATGACCTATGGCACTGAATAGTGTTCGCTGTCAATGAGCCTTATAAGAAGGCTAAAAGTCGCCCAAAGTGCAAAGAAAGAAAGAAAGAAGAAAGAAAATAAATTTATTTGACTCAGGTTAAGGCACACAATATTCAAACAAAAACAGAAAAAATAAAGATAACTTAAAATAATATTGTGTGCCTCACGGCTGCGCCAAATAGGCCCAGTTCAGCATAAATGCCAGACAACTAGTGTATGACGCTGGTTTTCAACTGGACCTTATGTTACGAGGACGTCTTACGGATATTACATCCATGATGTACAGTTTTATAGTGTGTATGGAAAAGGAGAGGGCTTTACTTGGTGTTTCCCTACATGATCGAATCAGAAATTAACAAATCCGTAGGAAAACCAACCATGGTAATCGACATAGCCCGAAGAATTGCCACCTGAAGTGGCAGTGGGCAGGGCACATTGCTCGCAGAACAGCTGACCGATGGGGCCGAACGGTTCTGGAGTGGCGACCGCGCACCGGAAGACGTAGCGTTGGGAGGCCTCAAGGTGGACCGATGGTCTTGTGAAGGCCGCAGATCGATGTATGGGAGAACATGTTTTTGAACTACAATATTAAGTTTATTTTTGGGATTATTTCATGCCAACTACCGAACCCTTCATTGTGCGTGGTCCGACACGCACTTCGCCGATTTTAATATACGAGTATAGACTAGCAACCCGCCCTGGCTTCGCACGGATAGCAGAGCATATACAGTCCAAACCGATTATAGCGACGAAATTTTGAAGTCAAGATAAAAACCGTATGAAAATCCGTTCGGTAGTTTTTGAATTTATCGCGGTCAGACAGACGCGGCGGGGGGACTTTGTTTTATAAAATGTAGTGATAGTGATGAAGAAGATAATATATTATCAGGAAAAGGCCTTCGGTCTACATTGTGTAGTGTTGCGACGTAGAGCAATATAATGACGTGTACCTGACCTAAACATTTTGAATGTGAAAAACTTAACTGTTTTCAACAATTTCCTAAGCATGAATCTATTCTTACAGCATGCAGTAGTATTTGAGACGGGATCCTGGGAGATCCAGAAGGTGGCGGGCGAAACGTCGTCCTGGCAACGCGGTGAGGCGGAGGTGAGCACGGCGACGTGGACGGTGTCGGTGCAGCGTCGCGCACCGGCGCACGCTCTAGCCGCCGGCGCCGTGCTGGTGACCGGCGCGCTGCTGCTGGTGACTGCTGCAGCGCTGCCGCCGGTGCAGCGACCCGCGCTCGCTGCCTGCGCGTCCTTTACAGCCGCGCTTTGGTGAGCATTCAACATTACCTTCAGTCAATCAACTTCACCTAAGAAGCCTCTATCATGTTGCACTACAACCTACAACACTTTTTTTTCTTTTGATTCTCCGCCTTCCGCATCGAGTCTATCGCAGCAGCCTTTTTGAGGTTCCTTGCCGATACTCTCACTGGTCCACTCCGACGACTGTCGGTCCTTCATTTAAGTACTGCTGCTTTAGCTAGATAAACCTCAACCATGGAGAACAACAAACACTAGCACACCAAACAGTCTATACAATTCATCGTAATTTCACAAACATCTTGAGAAAACGGCTCAGTGCATCGTTGCCGTGTTTGCAGGTTGATCTCGACGCTGACCCGGCTGCCGGGCGCTAGCTCGTGCCCGCGCGCCATGTCGGTGATGTGCGCGCTGTGTGTGTGCGGCGCGCTGAGCGGCGCGTGCGCGGCGCTGGTGCTGCGCCTGGCGCGCTGCACCGCGGCGCCGCCGAGGGCGCTGCGGACGCTCCTGTCCAGCCTGTCCACCTTGTGCAAACTAACGCCCGAGGCGGTAAAAACAAACTTAATTACCGTGCGATGGCGCCCGCCTCGCCCTAAGTTTCTCTAAAAGAGCGTTATCACTAAAAGGCTCATTCAGATCTCACCGTGCGAAACATTGCTACAGTGAGTTGCCATACATCGGTCGGAATAAGGAAGAACCACGAGAGCTATTACTAATTTTGCGAGTCTACTTATGAGCTGCTAATTCACGAGCATAACACACTTACGCAAGATTCTAAAGCGATTTTCTGCTAAAGTATTGATCGATATTTTGTGGTATTATAAACATAGAAGGTAATTTCGAAACCGAAATTATGAAAAAGGACTTTTCCCAAAGTTGTCATTATTATTTCACGAGAATTATTTTGCGTAACTAATGTATTAATATGCTCGTGACTGTGCTAATGTACTACAGAATGCTGCACACATGTTAACTAGAATGGCAACCGTTCAGGCAGTTCTCTCGGATAGAGTGCTTCACGGACAGTTTTGACATTGTATAGGCAGTCAAATGATTGTATCTCGTATAAAAAGATAATGTGGAAGTTCAATGAGCTATTGTGCTATAATTCCAAAAAATTAAAACAGAAAATAAAGTTCGTACAAATGTTTATTGCTACACAACAGTAAATAACATGGCTGGTGGCTGGTGGTCGTGTTACAGGGGTCGTGCATCTCGTCGGAGAGCGGCGCGTGGGCGGCGGCGGCGCTGCTGCTGGACCGCGTGCTCTCCACGTGCATCGTGCTCACGCTGCTCGTGCTCATCGCCGTGCAGCTGTTCTAACACCCGTGCTCGGCTCGTCACGCACGACTTGTTTCACTACGGGTCAAATGTCCCTTGACTCCGTGTCTTTGGAGCCATCGTACGATGTTACGTGACGTCACCTAAGAACAGCAGACCGACATCTTGCCTCACGACATGACTACGAGTTCTAGCGAAGTCGGTGACGTCTGTGGAGACACGTGTCGCAGGATATTTGTTCCCGAGGAATATACGGCTTAATGCTCATCTCGGTACTGCCGGCAATGCTCTGGATTCAAGTCTTGTGTTCTCGTCTGCTCAACAGTATCTCTGAAGCAGCAATTGCTCGATATGTGTTGCTCAGGGCCGCTCGTTTCTACTAGCGTTCCTTGCCGAGTTGCTCTCGTCTTGCAGCAGTCGTGCAACTAGTTCTCTTCTATGTCTATGCTAGGTCTACTTAGTACATCCTTCCTGTAAATATCAATACAAGTCATTAATAAAACTTACGATAGCACACTGTGTTTCATTTCATATTCGTCAGTCATATTTCCTATACAGGGTGGCAGGGACATCGACGCGAAAACTAATACCTTGGATTCAGTACGCGATTCTGAATCATGCTAGAACTGTGACCAACCGCGAGCGAGTGGCTAAAATAGAACGAAATACTTCAATTTGCCGCATCATTTTGTAAACGGCATTTGAATCGTCCATCAAATGTTGTGACAATTGTGTTAAAAAAATTACTTTAGAAACTTTAAGAGGTGCTTTAGACCATCGAACTGAATAACTTTTAATATGGGACCAGCTTTAAAAAAAAACAGCTGTCCGATACAGTTTCAAACAGAAGGTATTAAACTTTACTACGGAACCGCTGTTTTTTTTTTCAGCACCTCATAAAGTTTCTAAAGTATTTTTTTTAAGACCCTATTTAGTGACAAGGCAATTTATTTATTTATTTTATTTATTTATTTATTTATTCACCCCAAACATACAAATATTCTTACAGGCTAGACCCAATGCGATATTGTAGTACCCTTCAAAATTAACAAATTCCACTGCTTGTACCATAACAAATTCTATAGGAAACTATTCTTTCAAATTCACCCAGAGCGCAACAAAATATGTCGATGTCATCAGCAATGAGGTTGAGAGTGTGGAGCGCGCTCGTCAGCGGCGCCTCACGCAGCAAGTTAGTTCGCGCGCGCGGTAACGCCAGCAATCGCGGCCGACGACGACGAACCACATACCCGTCTGGCACGACTAGTTCCACCCTTCGCAATATATCCGCATTGTGTATCTTCCCTCTAACTATCTTAAAGATATAAGTAAACAGTGTGAGTTGCCTCCTGACCCTCAGTTCATTATATCCGACCATACCTAAGATAAATAGTGTTGGATACATCAACGGATAAAATGGATACACCCCGTATTCCCTCATATATTTATATCTAATAAATTTATTTTGTACGCGCACCAACATAAGACTATATTTAGTTTCATGCGGAGCCCAGATAACTGCATTACATTCTAATTGGCTCCTTACTAAAGCATTATACAATGCCGTTATAGCTTTCATATTTGTGAAGCCTTTAACTATTCTCAGGACAAATCCTAGGTTTCTATATGCTTTTTTGCATACCTTAACTATATGATCACGAAACGTTAGTCCAGTGGTGAAACAGACACCCAAGTCCTTCACTTCAGTGACCCTAGCCATCGATACCCCATCCACCGTATAACTATGTCTAATGGGTGTGCGTGCGCGCGAGAAAGTTATGGTCACACACTTAGATGTGTTAAACAGCAGGCGATTACTCTTGCTCCAAGTTACTACTCTGTCTATATCTCTCTGCAGTCTTTCACAGTCCTCCCTGGTTGTTATGGGGAGAGAAAGTTTGAGGTCGTCGGCAAATAATAAGGATCTTGTACCACCCTTGGTAGGTCATTTATCATTAAGAGAAACCCAAGCAGCCCTATATTACTTCCCTGGCTTACAACAGATCTAGTATAGTATGCCTTCGATTGGTATCCCGCATAGTCAACATACTGTTGCCTGTTACTCATATCACCCGCAAAAAAGTTAAGTAAATGTAGAGTGAAACCGACCCCTGCTAACTTTTTCAGAAATATGTCATTATCCACTAAATCAAACGCTTTTTTAAAGTCGAAGTATGCAGCATCGGCTTGGCCCCCACCGTCCACTATCGGCACCACTTCCGCCATGTAGCTAAGTAAATTGCTCCTAGTATTTGTAGTCGGACGAAATCCATGCTGTGCGTCGGTGAGTTGCGAGCTAACTTGCTGATATACTTTCTTATAAATTGCAGATTCTAATACTTTAGCCGCTGTTGACAATACAGCAACCGGTCTATATTCTTCAACTTTAGTTCTCGAACCTCCCTTCGGTACCGGTATGACCCGGGTAATCTTCCACATCTCCGGAAATACAGCTGATTTAAGGCAAAGATTGTAGATGTGCCACAGCGGTCTCGCTATTCCCATTCGACAGTCCTTAAAAACGTACGGTGGAATACCATCAGGCCCTGACGATTTTTTCGGCTTAAGTTGCTGCAGGGCGCGTACCACGTCATCCAACTCCAATCTGTCAAGATGAACCCGCCCTGCTCCGTTCTGACTGCCTGCTTCCTCTATCGCCGCATTGACATCCAATCTAGGTTTCTCTACATTATATTCTGAATAAAAATATTCAGCGAATTCTTGATCGGTTAAGGCCTCTCCGGCCTTTAAAACCTTTTGGCTACTACTGTTACCTCTTTTAGAATTAACGTAAGCCCTAAAAAATTTAGGGTCACTTGACATTTCGCTTTGTACACGTTGGCGATATTGTTCCAGTGCTACTAAAATCTTCCCTTTAACTGCAGCCCTACACTGAGCAAACGTTTCGTAATCATTCCCTAAACCACTACTTTTGTATTTTTTATGAAGAGTAGCTTTGAGTTTTATGTCACGAATTATCTCACCCGTGTACCACTCGGGATAAATGTACCTCATAATACGAATTAACGCTTGTAGTACAGGAATATAATTATTACAATATTGTTCAATAATTCTAAATAGCAACCCATACTCATGTTCACTACTATTAGGTGGGATATAAACAACACTTATTAAAAACAAAAACCTATTACGTAAATAAACAGTGGCACCTACTAGTTCAAAAACATGCTCATCAATGTTTACACCCCTCGGTACAGGTACTCGCCGCAACTCGATTCGCGGTGTGGCCACGAGACACGCGCCGCCCTGTTTTCGTCCATCCGCTCGGTCGGTCACATCGCATTATATTGAACCCTGGTGGGATTAATTCCGAATCACAAATCGATTCATTTAGGCCAGTTTCCGTGATAGCAAATATATCCGAGGTATAACTTGATAGTCCTATATAAAACTCCTATAATTTGGTTCGCAGTCCTCTTACGTTCTGATAATATATTTAGTCTATAGTAGATTTATTCCGAGGTATTTGGTTTTTTGTATGGTCTACGAAACCAAACCCATTCACAGAACTCAACATTTAGTGGCCAATTCTCAGGTTGACATAATACTTCATATTTACTCTCCGGCACCCCAATCATAAAGGATGCATAATCTCTTTCAGTTCTATGTTTAAGGCGTTCTACTTTAACAGCTTTCTTCAACCCACATATGTTTCTTACATATATTTCTAAGTTTTCTTCTTTAGTGTCCTTCTGTAGACGCCAGACGTGTAGATATTTTTTTTTTCCGTTCCCTGAATTTCATTTATAGTAATACTTCCTCCTCTTTTAACTTCATTATTTAGATATCGGCTTTTCTTCCTATTCACGACTGCCCAATTTTCTCCTTTATCCAGTCTTTTCTTCCCTTCTCCATGTACCTCAAATAAGCTAATACTCATTTCACTCTTTTTATTTATTAATAGTGGTGATTTGCTCACCGATACTAAACTTGTGGATTTTGTGGCCACACATTCTTTGGTTGGTATAGTATTGGTGGAATTTTGAGTTACCCGCTTTTGATTTTTCTGGAGAACGTCCACGAACGTTTTAGATGTTGACGGTATTTGGCTCTTAGGTGTATGAAATCGGCCTGTAGTATCCTGCTTTGAACTTTCCATGCTGAGACGAGCTCGTAGGAGTTCGATTGACTTAATTAAGTCTATGATTTTTGCTTCCAACGTATCTACTTTGTTTGCCTTTTCTTGAACTACCTCCATAATGTTTCGTAAAACTTGCAATTCAATCTCTGTTTTGATAAATCTAATTTGAAGCAAAGCATACTTCTTACTTTGTTCATCCAGTCGTGCTATTATTTCCAAGCGAAACTCCCGTAGTTTTTCATATAGTTTATTATCAATATCTGATACATTCGCGGTGCAACGAGTACCGCTCACCACCACCGCCACTCGCACCTGCCGCAACAGTTTTGTCCACTGTGATACTTCCTCGAACTGGCGTGTCGGAATAACCTCGTTTTGGAATAGCGCTTACACATTCTGGACACACCCACTTTTTCTTGAACTCCTTTGTAAACGCCTCGTACTTCGCCGTCGACATCGCCAGACATTTTAGATGGTATAGCTTCTTACACTTTCCTTTAGAACGCTCCATATACACGTCATCGTTAATATCGACATCGCAGCCGTTACATTTTGCGTTCGGTATATTTCATAAGTTCTGCGAGCGTTTACTGTCAAATGTGAGAAAGAGATGCCATAGGATGCCATAGGAGGCCAAAGGATGCCATAGGTACATTGCTGTATGGGCCGAAATAATTACGTACCACCGCAACTATAATTTATCGAATCGATAAGCTTCTTTTTATAATTTGTAAGGTGGCACAGGCTCCATCATACAGTGCCGCTCGTTTAAGTATACTTACTATTAAGGTGCTAATAAGGTGGGTGTTAGTTCCGGCGCATGGTGGCGACTCCTGCGGTCTTCTCTTGCCGGGGCTGGGGAATGCCGTGGTACTGCCGGGACTTCCGGTTGATGACGTGGACCCCCAGTTCGGACGCAAGCAGCAGGAATGATATCAATGCTCCCAGTGCCAGCACCTGCAAAATTATATTATGTGTTTCCAATCAACTCATATTTAATGTAGTTTGTTTTAGCATAATTATGTTATATTCCTGGTTTACTATATTTTCGGTCGAGAGCTACTATTTATCACGTCTGTCCTAAAGAGTAGGTAATAGTACCTATCTTTAAGAGCTTTGTTAACAGACTGAATAGTTGTGCGGGCGAATCGATATCTAGCACAGTATCGTAGAGATACTCATGTACTATAGTGGTGTACCTGCAGTGCTGGCAGCACGTCGATGATGCCGATGCTGACGAAGCCGCCGCCGGAGGCCTCGCACCGCGGCCGCGCCACCAGCCACACGCGACGCGCGCGGTCCATCAGACCCACCTCTCGCTGCCAGCGCATTCTGCAAGCAAATAAACATTAATGATGAGAACCCAAAGGAGCTGGCTGCTATTGATGCTTCAATCTCATCAGCATGCTATGCACTCAGGAGCCTTAGAGATATGTTAGATCTAAAGCAACTAAAGGCTATATATTACGCGCTGGTAGAATCTAGATTAAGATACAGCATAATGTTTTGGGGTAACAGCTATAGTTACAACTGCCAGAAAACTTTTATTTTACAGAAACGTGCCATTAGGACCATAGTAAGGATCCTGCTGGGGTTGCGGGTTTGTCCGAAAGGGATATCGCGGCCCCGGCGCACAGGCAACGGAAGGAACACGGGTGGGTTTTAGTCAGTAAAAGTCTGACACACCCTCTCGCTCTGCCCAGAGCGGGAGAAGTCATTTGATGATTTCCCATCCTGAAAAAAAAAAAAAAAAAAAAAAAAAGGACCATTGTAAGGATCTCACAAAGAAATTCATGCAGAGAGCACTTTAAAGAATTAGACATTTTAACAGTACCAAGTTTATATATATTAGTTATCCTAAATCACTTTGCTAAGTATATTCATGAGTATGAATCACAAGAGGAACGTAACATAAGAGAAAGCACAAGAAGAAAGGAATTTAAACACAAAATGGCACCAAATTTAAACATAGCTAAGCATTGTTCCAGATACCAAGCAGTGGAGTTATTTAATAGGTTACCGACTGATTTAAAATTATTAATTTATAGCTCTCACTCATTTAAAATTAAATTAAAAGCCTTCTTGTTAGGAAAATGTTTATATTTGGTATCAGAATTTATGTCAAATAATAATAAAAATAGTAACATAAAATAATAGCAGTGGACAAGCTTAAATTAAATTATCTTTTGACTTGAACACTACGCTCCTAATTTGACATTATACCTGTTGTTAATTTGACATTGTATTTATTTGTTGACATATTTGAAATTTATTGAAATTAATTAGCCTTTTAAATGTATTGTTTCTGCATGTGATAATTCATAATCAATCATAATCATAATCATAATCATTTATTCATTTGTAAACATAGGTTTAACATAGATGGTATTAAAAAATTAAAAAATAATAGTAGCTCTATGTTTTGCTTCATTGGCATACAAATGTTTTTTGTTGAGAACTTAATAACTAGATTCACATGCTTAGATAATATTAGTACAATAAATTTAAAATATAATTAGGAACTATAACAGTAAGGTTTTTTAAGTTTTATAATTATTTCTCGTTTAAAAATTCGTCTACTCTGTAATAACATAAATAATCTCTGTAATTGTATTTAATATGTAATGTTCAACACAATGTTATTTGTTAATGAATAAATAAATGAAATGAAATGAAATGCAATGCAAACGGCTTTACGTATGAATTGATGATGTCACATAGATTACTTATACCGTAGTATTACATTATCTGTGCTTATACCTACCTCGCAAAATACCAATTATATTAAGTTTTTTGGCAATTTGCATCAGTAAGTATTAGGTATGTTGATTAAAATATGATTCACAATCATAACAAGTATGTATTTACAGAATATTAATCATTAAAATCATCAATATAACAACAATCAAATAAAATCGTTTTTGACTAATTAAAGAATCTTTAAATTTCCTTAAAAATAATACAAAGATTATAATGATTAAAATTGTGTAAATATCTACATATTTGTTACGGGCGCGAATCATAGAAAATTTGAATTTCGCGGGCCACCAATTTTACTCATGAACACCATATCCATAAAATATTAAACGATACTGACAATATCAATCTGCCTAGCCTTTTCCCAACTATGTTGGGGTCGGCTTCCAGTCTAACCGGATGCAGCTGAATACCAGATAATACTGACAATTGGTTACTTTACTCCCATTTCTTTTATTTGTGTATTCTCTACAGGCAGTGACAGAAGTGCTTATTTGTAACCGAAACCATTCAAACATCAGCTCTTAATCAACGTAGGTTCCACCAGATACGAGTATCTAATCAGAAACTTTAGTGATGTACGTCATACCTGCTGGCAAACAGCTCCTTGTACCCGGAGTGCTTCCTCAAGGGCACGGCCACCAGGGGCAGCTTGAACGCCTCGATCTCTTTGAGGCTGCACTTCTCGCGCTCCGTGAACGTCTGCTTTATTATGTCGTACCCTGAGCTCCTCTCCACCTGCACATTAAACATTCAGTATCACCATCACAAGGAGTTCTAGATTAACTTCGGTTCTAATGCCATTTCAAATTGATGTTTTTTTGTCGTAAATCGCGGTATTAAGGCATTTTGCTATAAAGAAATCAAACGGGGATATGCAGCTTAATGTTTACATTACGTAGAAAGTGAACCCCAGGGTGTAGACGTGTCCGCTTATGTTACGGCTACAATGTCGCGAATGTAGCGTGTAGTTCGCTTTATCGTGACAATGTAGCCGTAGCACAGAAGCACTTAGAAAATAGTAGGTAGATGTATCGAATTACTTGTTGAGTTGACCAATGTCTGGAGTTTCAATTCAACACTAACAGAAACGCACCTGGAAAGCAAAGAAGCCGGTGCGCACGCGCGCGATGCCGTCCACCACGCTGTGGTAGGCGCGCTCGCCCTGCGGCAGGATCTTGCGCCGGTACAGCTGCTCCGTTGACTCGTCTGGACTCTCCTGCGAGAAGGGGTAGACTCACCAGGGTTCCAAAGAAACGAGTGGCAAATATTTAATTTTGTTTGCTCAAGTAGTTTAAGGCTCTTTCATCACAAATGTAACCTAACTAGCTAAATATATTTAGTGATTTCTGGAGCAAGTGAGCCGGAATATTAATAAAATTAAACGACATGGTTAAATAGAAATATGGGTGACTCCCTTAGGAATGTATGAATATTGTACCTAGTAATATGTAATGCCAAATAGCTCAATATTAGTAATTCGTATGAAAAAAGTTTTAAACTTTTATATCGTTACAAACCTGAAAATAAAATCGTAGAAACTCCTGCGTCAAAAGATATACAAACTTGCAAAAGAAAAATATTTTGCTAGGAACTTTAGCTAGGCGTTTGTTTACAACTTTCAACAAATAGGTTTAAAAAAAGATTTAGTTACGAAAATCACCCAACGCTGAACGCATACATATTATACGCACTGACCGGCCAAGTGCACTCTGTATTTTAGGTATGAAGCTACAAGTGCGCGGCGGACTCGAAATGTCACACTGTGGATCGAATAAAGGCTCTCGAAGGCATTGGATCTTAAATTTTAAAGTGTCGATTTTTTGTTTGAAATGGCCTCTAATAGCCAATATTATGCATAAATATATCATAGGATACAATCAGGTAGGCAAATTGGCATTTATATATTTTTTACAAAAAAGATGTGTGAAGCTAATGCTTATATCTCCGGAACGGAGAGAATAACCGTTATATCCTTGCACACGGTGATGTTACTATTTATTTATGATTTTTTGACAGACTTACCTTACCGTAGGCGATCAAACGACGTCTGAGCTCTGACTGTTTGAAACAGTTATGTTCGCGAAGGAGGAGGCGGAGCGCGCGAGGGAGATGCAAGCTGCATCCCCTCGCGGCCCTAGTCGCCGCAGGAGACGCCCCGGGCGTCGGGAGTCGAGAGCCGACTTCCGGCCACCGTAGGCGCGGGCTTGCGGACGGTGAGCAATGGGCAGCTCGCCGTCTGATAAGGACCAGGCCCGTGTCGACGGCGCGTTGTGTTCCACGCGCGCCTCAAAGAGATGTCAGCACCAACCGACGGGGTCGAAAGACCAATCCCAAACCTGCTGGGGTTGCGGGTTTGTCCGAAAGGGATATCGCGGCCCCGGCACACAGGCAACGGAAGGAACACGGGTGGGTTTTTGTCAGTAAAAGTCTGACACACCCTCTCGCTCTGCCCAGAGTGGGAGAAGTCATTTGATGATTTCCCATCTTCAAAAAAACAAAAAAAAAACAGTCAGAGCTTTTTTTTTTCAAACCCGCAACCCCAGCAGGTGTGACCGTAGTATCTCTAAGTAGTCTGTGGGTCTGACACACGTCTGGCTAGCCTGACTGACGTTTGATTTTTTAACGGAGATGGTATCGAACTTCATGGATTGGAACGTAGCAAAGTCGATTAAATACTTGAAATTACAAATATTGTTCTTGTCGATCATTATATACGTACAGTCAACATTCTTCGCCATAAAATAGTTAAGTACTTATGTTGTGATGGTTATCGGATTATTTCAATATATTAAACAAAGAGTTTATACGTGAGGTTCTGGTCATTTTTTTATTTGTTTCTCGATTACACTTGACTCGATATCAAATGTAATCGAGAACAATCGATTGTCACTTTTTAGTGAATATCACTATTTAAGTGCATTCATAATCTTGTGTTCTTCTAGTCAAACAAAAAACAAGAAAACAACTTTTAATTATTTGATTTGTTCACAAAAGTTCTAGGAGAATTAAAAAACCGTATATATAATAATTAATTAATCATTAATTTATAGTATTAGTAGTAATAGTATTATTAGTAGTATTGTATCTATTATTGTCGTGATGGCCCAGTATTAAGGCCTCATGCACTAGATTGTTGGTTCAAATCCGGGCAAGTACCAATGTCACTTTTTCAATTCATATGTACTTTCTGAGTTTATCTTGGACATTACTGACATCTGTGAAGGAAAACACCGTGAGGAAACCTGGACTTATAGTTAATATAAGTATGAAATCACCAACCCGTCTTGAGCAAGCGTAGTGATCAATGCTCGTGCCTTCTCTGTATGAAAAGAGGCCTTTGCCCTGCAGTGGGACAGTAACAGGCTGGTGTTACCTATTAATTAATTAATGAATATTTGAATGTTACGATGTAGTGCGAAATTTCTATACATGCTAATGGCTTTGAATTGAATATTTTGAATTTTATAACAGCTACCTAATTACGCAACACATTTTCTTTAACGATTACGACTAATCTGTTTCATTTCGACATTTCAACAACAATCATTGCGTTATGTACGTTGTTGAGTAGATTTTTTTTCGAACTTATGAAACAATAGATTAGCAATTTGTTTCAAAACGATTCAGATTCTGATTGATCGTGTATTACGCAATTAGAGTACAGCCTCGTCACGCAGATATCTTTATGATATCAAGGATGCTACTACAGAAGAACCTACAGACTCCTCCACGAGTCCATACTAACGAGGTAGTAGACTGTCTTGTAGGTGGTGTCCTGCACTCCGATGACCATGGGCGAGCGCGTGAGATCGTCGATGGAGCGCAGCGCGTCGCTGGGCGTCTGCAGGATAGCCACGATCTTGGCGGAGTAGGCCGTGAACACGAACAGCGCCGCCAGCAGCGTGCTGAACATCACCACGCGGACCGACGTCACCGCTGGCGTGCTGTGGAAACCTGAACGGGAAATGAAAAAGACTAGCAGCTATTGTTGAAAACACGACTGGGCTCTGAAAGGGTAAGGATTTTACAAAAGGTTACGTAAACAATGCTCCGGAAAATTATTATAGGCGTAAGTGTGTCATAGCCAATAGTGTCTTCAAAATATTTCTGGAGCAGCTTTGGCGCCCCCGGCTCGCAGTTTCGATCATCTCTAGTAGGTAATATTATAATTCGGTTGTTAGTGCATCGATCAAAACTATCCAAACATAAACAAATACTTGCTTACGCAAATCCACGCTTGCTGTGGTTTTGTGAAATCGGTTTGCCTAGTTCGGATTATCAATACGATACGATTTGTGTCTGAAATCGGATTTTAGATACGTATCGATATATCCATAGATATAAGAAAGTAGGAGATATGCCCGGTAGTTTAAAATGTATCGAAACCCAATGTCTCCAATTTATCCCTACTTCCGAGCCGACCGAGCCTACAATTACACATGCGATCAGTAAACCCAATAAACACGAGGTCCCGCTGAAACTTGCAATTTATAAATCAGAACGTACTACACAATCAATTATAAACCTTATCCCATCAAACACAGCGTGCATTTACCATACACCGTACAACTCACTCACATGAAAACATCGATCGCTATCGTTGAGCTGTAAGCCATTTATTTTACATATACGCTAGTGATTGACTAAATCGGAAAGTTATCGATTCTCCCATTTATTATTGTATTAAAATTTCGGAAGTTCCTGAAAAAATTATAAATAAAAAACGATATACATATAATAAGATGATATAAATAAACAATACGTAGCTAAAAAAAAAATATATTAAGCAAATAAAAAAAAAACAACATTATGAGAAAATTTAAATGAGTATAAAACAAGATTTCACATCGGTCTTCTGACCAGGTTATAACTGTTAACAAATGGAAGAATAAACTTTAATAGTAATATAAATTCATACGACAATCGACATTATTGTCGATAGCCTACGTTAGTGGTTCTGCACAACCACATCACTAAGTCGCCGCAAGACACAGCGGACGTACCACACGATGCAACCGCATAAAGAACGTATCGTTTTGTGATTTTTACATTTCTTGTCCAGGTACTTAGCGACATACTTTGGTAGTGGTAAAGAAGCAATGTATTTACTACAATAATAATACAGTCGCTGTGATATATGACAACAAAAATAACGTAGTAAAGGCAAGAAATATTTTACGATTTGTTGTTTTTGTTGATTTTCAACACAAATATAGTAAAATACTTGTGCTGATTTATGAAAAGTGGTTCTATGATTTATAAAGTTTCTAGTTTAGGTTCGATTTTTACAAGAAACCACTGAACAACACGGTATTCTTAAATGTTATCACGATCGCGTTCGAAAGCGCACTAGTTAGCGGAGACGGCCATTTGCCTGAGGCATGAGCATTGTGATCAGGACGCGCGGACACAGACACGCCCCCATGCCACTTCTCCTGTTATTTATATTTCTATGGATATATCTGACGCATGTGTACAAATATTACTTTTGATTGCTACCTCCATAAGGGAGGGTCAACTATGCAAAGCTATGAGTCCTTTGCTTCATTATAGGTAAAGGTACAAGAGTCTTAATTTTAACCAATAACGGTCCGTAAATTTATTGGAATCGGCCATCAGTCAACAGTCGATCAGACGCCGACTGTTAGCTCATGGTAGCTTATTTGACTCACGCCACACACGCGTCATAGGAGTCGACCGGCTCGCTCAATAGCTCTATAATAGGTAAATACACGTTCCTACTTTGCACGCAGCGGCATCGGCATGCCTGTCATTTCGTCAAAACAACCAAAAAAGTAATATATACTTACTACTGTTTGATAATTTTACGACTGATTTATGACTTTACGTAATAACAGGCAAAATTAAACAATGTAGTTATTTTTGATAATGTGCCAATGTATTTAGGTTTTGAACTGCAATAATGATCGAGCTCGCTTCGTTGAGCAGAAGATGTACCTACCTGCGCCAATGATTGCAATGGTTCAAATAACTGTCCTATCGCAAATCGCTTAGAACTGTTTTTTGCAGACAACCATCAAGCCATTATTTAGGAACTTTACGGGTGCTGCATATCATCTTCACAACCGTTATACGCCATCCTTTTGGATTTATGAGCAGGCTAGTTTTGACTTCCTAAACCACCAGAGTAACTGCTAGAGAAGAGCCATACCTTGCTGACACAGTGTGCCAAGCGCGAAGGTGACGGTCTCGGACAGCGTGAACTGCTCCAGCTCGAGGCCCGGCCGCGTCCTCTCGCGCACCCTCCTCAGGGCCACCAGCAGCAGCGCGGCCGCCGCAGCCACGCCGCCGCTGGCCGCCCACACGCCGCCGCTGAACGGCGCCAGGAACACGTTGGACACGGCCGAGCGGGACGGCTGCCGGAAGATGAACGCATTCCTGGAAACGATATATCTATTTTAGCATAATAACGTCCCACTGCAGAGCAAAGGCCTTCATGACCCCTTCCACTTGTCCCTGTCTTGTCGCTATCTACAGCCTATACTTTTTACGAGGGCGACACTGAAAGTTTTAAGAACTGGCCGCTTGTAAACGATATTTATAATAAAAAAATAAGTTAAAATTTTGAAAATGGAACTCTTTGCCATATGTATTTTATTCATTTCTCATTTGTTTACGATTTGGCGAAAAATTGAAAATTGTCTGTGTCACGTCAGCATGAATTTAACGCGAGAAAATTTTCGTACAATGATTTTTTATGACTTTCGATGTCATTTAAGTGAACAAGAAAGTTACGATAGACTTTGATTGGCCTTTCACGATGAAGCCCCATCTCGTGCCACTGCTGTCTGGGTCTTTCCTTCCGAGGAGTTGCCAACTAAAGTGAAGAGAGGTCGAAGCGTGGGAAAAAAGATGGTGGCCTCGTTCTTCGGAAGACAGGTCATTACGCAACAATTGTTTTAGAGGATTGACAAAAAGTTACTGCAGAGTGGTACACTATCAATTGTATGCCACTGGTCTTGGAAAAAGTTCGGGAGAAACGACCTCGCAGTAGGATCCTCTTTCATCACGACAACGCCTAGTCGTACACCCCCAAGCAAACAATTGACTACTTGGCGACGTCAGACGTGGAATTACTGGGTCACCCGCCCTATAGCCCCGACCTCGCACCTTGCGATTTTTATTTATTTCCGAAAATAAAAGAAAAACTTCGAGGAATACGTTTTATGGACGCCGAGGAAGCAGTGGCTGCGTTTCAAAATACCGTCGAAGAGACCCCTAAGGACGAGTGGGCAAAGTGCTTTTCTCAGTGGTTCCATCGGATGCAGCGATGTATAAATGGACACTATTTTGAAAAGATATAATAGAACTAATAACTTGCTAGTTTGTTCAGTTTTTGATTTTCTAAGAACTGTCAGTGTCACCCTCGTATAGGAGTCCACTAAATTTCTTCCCGCAGTTCCCGCCATCTCCTTATCTTCAAATTCGAGTACCCTGTTGCCTACTGAGAAACATTATCGAACAGAACCATATTTTGAAATTGGCATCTGCTAGACTGCTAGGTGCTCCTCTAAAGGAGTTAGTACCGATACCTACTCAGTAGTCGATCTGTTTGTCCATTGCGAATTTCAATCCCATTATGTACCGTTAGGTATTCCCCGCAATGGTTTTTCGTTGGTTCAATTGAATATAATTTTGTCCTGTCATACTATTAATAATTATGGTAAAATTGTTTCCTGTTTTTTTCCTAATAATGTTTTTTTATTATTCATTATGATAAATGGGCGAAAGGGGGAAGGTGACAATGCGTTAAGTACTAGGTATACAGTTAAGACAGTATGGTGTCTGTAATAATAAATTAAGCCTTTTCAACATGTCTGTATCAGAAAATCGCTTCAGGTAAACTGCAAATAAACAGATTCAAGTTTTATTATTTGGCTGAAAGGTCAGTATTAAACGCATTATCCATTATTATTATTATTATTTCTATGGGCCTGTGTCGCCTGAAATAAATGGTATTATTATTATTATTTATTATAATAGAGGTCTGCCTACTTTACGCACTCAGAGACTTAGTGACCGATACGTGTCCAAAGCTTTCTGCTCAATCATCACCCTATTAGTTACGCTACATAATAGCCACAATCTACCGCTGCGCTGAGGTTTTGTGTTCCGAACATTCTTTGTCGTTATTAAAATATGCTTAGACAGAAATAGACAGGTGCTTCGTCCATCTACCGTCCTACCAAGACCGCCCCGCACCTCGCGTCAGTTCCTAACTTGTATGTCGCGACCGCAATTATATAACAGGTAAACAAACTGACATTATTGCACAGATGTGTTTGTTTTACAATAAATACACGTTAATTACATGCAAATTACGCTAATTAGTTGTTCGAAACATACGTGACCACAGAATGAAAGCATGATAATAAGTTTTTAAACTATATTCACGCATCTATTTATGGCTATCGATCAATCATGGACTTGCAACACAAAACCTCGGCAGTCCTCGTTCACAATTTAACGTTGAGTCATAAAGTGTATCAATTGAATATAATCAGCTGTATCTACCACGTACCGATACCAAAGGTATTCATTTACATAATAACAATGAGAATGATAATAACATTGAACTTTGTTTATTTATTCATAGAAATGATCTGTCGGTCGATTCTGTAAAAATATTAACGTGAAGCTTAGGTGAAGTGAGCGTGAAGTGAGCTGTCACTGCCACAGAATCGACCGGCAGGATGCTAGGGACTAACACTATTGACAGCTCACTTCACGCTCACTTCACCTAAGTTTCACGGTGATATTTTTACAGAATCGAACGGCTGATCCGGAAACTTTCACGTGTATCGTAACATTATCATTCCGAAATCTAACGATAATGCGTTATCAGGTAGGAACCCTTATCGGATCAGTCTCAGAGTAATAACAAAATCAGTTCGTTGTCCGTCCGTCCGTCTGTCTGTCAGTCTGTCAAGTCAAGACACTTTTTCTCAGGAACGCGTACATATCAAGTTGAATTTAATATCTAATACGAAAGTTGCGTTGGAGCACTAAAAAAAATCCAGATTCTTAAATCAACGAGATAAAAAAATACGGTCATTTATGCGACATAATTTTGAATATTATATTCGCAAATATATCAAAACTGCACAAGTAAAGGAAAAAGTCCGAAAATCGTAAATTATCACATTTAAAAAAATGCGATTACAGACTTAATTCCCAATTGGAAAATGGACAGTGACGTGTATCGATGTTTTGTGACAACATGTTTTTCAACTACAATGTTATTTTTGTTTTTGGGATAAATTCATCCCAACTATGGAACCCTTCATTGTGCGTGGTCCGACACGCACTTGGGTGGTATTTTTTTCTTTTACCACTTAGACGAGAATATGTTTTGTTAGAATACGTTAATTTATATAACAAAAAATCATTTACTTTGATGAAGCTGTTCATAATTATGTAAGAAACTATTCTAAGATATTTAAAAGAGTCTGCGCCCAAACTAAATCTAAATGATTACATAACAAAATTAGTATTTCTAACAATAAAATAAAAGCTGTGTTATATGTGTTAATTCAGATAAATTAAAAGTTGCTGAGACACTAGAAAATTTCTACACCAACATCCCAATAGAGGTTACGAAAACTTGCCCCTCAGCATCTATACTAGCTGAATCTCGGTGAGTAGAGGTTACTTTTTTGGCAACATATTGTTGTAGGTATTATTCCGATATTTTCATAGAACCCGATAGTGGTACCGCGAAGTGACGTATGGCGTGCGACTGTGTGATTGATGGCACACCTGCACCGTCCAATCAATGTGCAATCTCTCAAACATTCCCACGGTAAGCGAAAACAAACAACCAACAAACATACTTCCGATAAATTAGCTGTTGTGAAATTCAACGGAAAAAAAACACCACAAAGAGAAACATAACATTTCGGAAGCCGGTGTTTTTGGATCTGTATTTTGGGCCTTTTTGGCGCAGCTGTGGCACACTCCCCTGCTAATTTCTTACATCGCACTTTACTTTTTATTTGATTTAGTTTTTCATCTGCTGTATATAATTATGCTGTGTGCTTTTTAGTCTATGCTAAATAAATGGATTTTCCTTCTTTCTTTCGCAAATGAAAAGAGATTTTTCAAAACCGGTCCACAATTAACGAAAATATTGATGACAACCTTTTTTGAAGTCGGTTAAAAAATAAGGTCTAACGATTGTCAGCCGTCGTTGGATCATGGATCCACTGGCACTGCTATATCGTTTTATGATCTAAACCGAGTTATTATGGAGATCATAAATGCACGTGCCCTGTCTGATGTCTGCCCTCCACTATTCTGCACCAGCCATGGCTGGTACCCGTGACCTGTGGAGATTACTCATGATGACCAGGTACTGACGCGAGCACGCAGGTCTCGGAGAAGAAGTCGGCCACCTGCATGCGGTCAGGTCTAATGAAGAGCGAGGCCAGCCCCACTTCAGCCTCCTGGCGCTGCAGCCAGCCCACCATCCCGTCGAACGAGCCGTTGTGTGACACGCCGTAGAAGTCCACCTGTCGCAGGTCGAAGCTGCACAAACAGAACGTGACCAGACACACGTAGTTCAAGCGATGTGTGAAAATGTGACACACTTTCCCGACGTATAGAAAGTTTATAAATAATATGGCTGTACAGTCATATTATTTATAAACTTTCTTCCTCTACCTCTCTCTCTCTCTTTCCTCTCTCTTTCTTTTTCTACTTTCTTTTCTTTTTTTTTCTTGTCTGTAAGACAATTAATGTATTCCAGAACCATTTGTAAGAATTTCAGAGACGTTCGTACTTCATCAGCAAACTGTTTTCCATTATAATTTGATGAGCTTTTTAATTCATATCGACGAGTTGCTAAGAATAGCATAATACTGTCGCGGCATTGCTGATTCGCAGTCGCGGCAACTGGGGCATTGATGATCGGGAAAATGTGGGCCATGAATGCCTGGTTGCGGCCTAGGCTTGTAGGTATAGTACTTTACTTTTCTCAAATATTGCGCAGAAATTCAAACTATGTACGTATATTAATTATGAATTCCAGAACCAATGACGAACTACGATAATTTTTCACGTGTCCTTATATTAATTTGTTTCTTCTTTACATAGACAGCTCTATTTGCAAGCCAAATCGAAATTTAAATAAAATCTTAGATAAGTTATCTCCATGCCATGTGTTGAAGTAAAAAATTCGTTCCATTTTTAAATAACACGACAGATATGAGTTTTCAATTCATAGTACAATATTTAATTTGGCCTCTAAACACAACAGAATCAGACCAAATAAAAAACCAAGACAGAGCGCTGTCAACAGTGAAGTGAAGCCGGTTTAGTAAACATGTGTGTGCACTTTGTGTGGTGTAGTTTGATTGTAGTGTCATTGTAAAAGGTTGTAAATTAGTTCGTGTGAGCGTGTATGCACAGAGCGGCGCACACGGTGATGTAACTATTAATTTATGATTTTTGGCATACTTACTTATTTTTTTCAAATTAGGTGCGGGTTTAAATAAAAAACGCACTAAATCTGGTTACATGAAATGTGTCAAAAAATGATAAATAAATAGTTACATCACCGTGTGGAAGGATATAACGGCCATTCTCTCCGTTCCGGAGATATAAATATTAGCTACATACATATTTTTTGCAAAAAAAGATAAATTGCCAATTTGTCTACCAGATTGTGTCCTATGACATAATTATTTTTGCATAATATTGGCTATTAGAAGATATTTCAAGCAAAAAACCGACACATTAAAATTTAAGCTCCAATGTCTTCGGGAGCCTTTTTTCGATCCACAGTGCGGCGGTGTAATTTTGGTATGCTTCACTGTATTGTTCACAGCGCTCTGTCTTGATTTTTTATTTGGTCTGACACGACAGATATGCATTTTCATACAAACATTGCCGGCCGAGGGGCGCTCGCATGTATTCGGCCAGTACCTACAGCAATTTCGATTTATGTCGAATGTAAATGTCGTGTACACCTTATTGGTATAAATGTCACAGGCAAATTGTATGATTCGTCCGTTTACAAACGCTGGCGGTTTTGCAAAATGCCTAAGACAAATTCATTCAATTTTTATAATTTCGACATTGATTGTTATTGTAGGGTGACCAATTGACCATCATAAAACACAGGTTGGACAAATCATACTTTTCCAGAAATCAGGTACTTATTATGTTACCGTAAAATTGTGAGAACCGTTAGTTTAGGTATAATTTATAGGTATTATTTCCGTTGGATTACAAACAATCGATAAATTGTGAACTGAGTGATATAGGTTTGGATAGTACTGTGACCAGCCGCGTGCGAGCCGAGCGAGCGAAGCGACCGGCGAGCGCTACTTCCAAGTTACTCGCAGCTAGGCAGGCTATTTAGTATTAGCGCAAGATACGTTACGTCACACGCAAGTTTGATTCCAATTCACAATTTGTCGGTAATAATTCCGTTAGAACTGTCAAAAAATAATGCATTAATTATATTTGTTTGTTGCAGTTCTAAATTTTCGACAATTTTGTACCAATAATATTCGTAGGAGTCCGCCGAGCACCAGATTCCATGGACACCTTACGTTTTTCACGTAACTAAAATTTCAATTTGCCGCGGCATTTTGTAAACGGCGTTTGAATTGTCCATCAAATGTTGTGGCATATTATAAAGTGACTGGGCATTTTACATTTTGCCTTAGGCATTTTGCAAAACCGCCAGCGTCTGTAAACGGACTGCGACGCCGCGCCGTTAGTGAAGTGGCGAATCATACAATCTGCCTGCGACATATACCAATTACAGGTGTACACGATTAGAACCCATACCTGTTAACTTCTAATATTTAATGTACATAATATATATATGCTGTTGGCGTACTATTTAAAATAAATAAATAAAGAAGGTTGTCAAAATAATGCTCAAATTTCCAAGCATGTTTGAGAAAAATAAATATTAGGTAGGTACCGTGACGAAATACCTACTTAAGGTCCGTGGTAAACAAAATATATTATTGAGCTCATTAAGAATCATTCATGAGTAGGAAAATACAGAAAAAAATATATATAAAAAATGTATGGATATGAAATCTGAAATTCATAGCAATAAAAACTTGGTACAGCACAAGAGCAGAGCGTTGTAGTTTTATAATAGTTTCAGAACATTTGAATGTTGGTTGTGACGTGAATACGAACCGGAAGTGCAGGTCCTCCGCAGCCAGCATCATGAGCGGGTACGTGAACTTAGGGAAGGTGTCGATCTGCCGGTTGCGCAGGTCCGACCAGCCCTTGAAGTTGTCCGGCTGCGTCACCTGGGATACACGATTTGACAGAATAGCCTACATTAAGCTGTTCCGTTCAGAGCTACATCTAACTAAAGAAAAAAGTGCGCATTTAATTTCGAAAACCTTAAAAGGCTATCGAAAAAAATCCATAATGAATACCGATGTTAGTTATAATAATACTCAATCCGTGAAAATGATAACGCCGCGTGACTGATCGCCAAGTCGCCACAGTAGGTCAAAACTTAAAAGGCTCCGCTATTGTCTTTCGTCAATTTTCACCTTCGTAAAAGGCTACCTCAACATTGTTGATAATTACCATGTTCATCAACTTATCCCTAGCTGCAAGCTGAGACAGTTAAACTCTCTAGGGAAGTAAGGGATCTTGTATTTCCACCTACACTTACTATGGAAATACCCTTCATGGACACGTTCCTCAAGTCTCTCCTCCTGGACACGGCGGTGGGCAGCGCGGCCCACAGCGCCTGCAACTCCTGCCGCGAGCAGTTTCTGGCTAGGCCCAGCACGGTCTGCAAGTACTGCATTCCCGGTTTTACTCTGTACACGTCCACCAGGCTCTCCGGGGAGGACCACACCACGTCTGCATCGGGCAGGATTTTGCAGGCCGATAGAGTGGCCTCGATGATGGACCGGTCGGACGAGGAGTTGTGGAGCAGCAGCCACGAGTGCCGGCAGTTGAACCCGCGAGAGGCGGATGCCTGAAATAATTAATTAATGTCTCCAACCATCTGGCAAATAGAGCCATTGGAGAAACTCTTTTGTTTGCTCAGTATTTTCTATTGTACTTATGTATATTGAAGAATTTAGGTACATAGAAGATAGGTAAATACTAAGATCGACATGTGTCTGTATCAGTGCGTCGATTAAATTTTTTGTTCGCAGTTATTCTAAGTACTGTTTCTAACGTTATAAATGTGGTATTCTGTCCGTTAGTGGTATGGCATGCTTCTAGTCTTACAAAATGTAGTAGGTAAATTAATTCTTTTTACACTTATCAGGGTGGCAGGGGACATCGACGCGATTTTTTAAACTATGGATTTAGTATATGCTAGATTTTTTTTTTGGTGTGGGATATTATCAAATAAGGGGCGTGTCAGACTCTTGCTGACTAAAACCCACCCGTGTTCCTTCACTTTGTAGCGGCATCTACATCGCTACATGCGAACTACGTATCAAAGACCTGACGTCACACAACATCCTGACGTCACACAAATCCTGCATCGCGCAATTAGAGTTTACCGCGCGATAAACATATATACAAGCTTCCCGACTTCAACCTCTGGGCAGTTGCCCGCCAGACACAACACCCGTCTGGTTGGAGGATCCTCCCTTTTCTATGGGGGATGAGTGAACTTTACACCCTGTTCCTCATACCCCTAAATTGGTGACCCCGAACATGAACGTCAACGCAGCCTTCGTGCAACTACTTCAGCGTGACGTCATCATCATCATCACTCCCGCAAGCTTTCGTGAGGCGAGTCACACAGCCAGTCAGCACCCACGGCTTGAACGGGTATCCTGACCACCAGCATGCAGCGAACGCGCATTCCTGGTCATCACCCTCAGCCACAACCCGGCGCTGTACCACATCCGACCCACTGGATCAAGACGCAGCGCCACCCCGACTCACTGGGGAATCACCGCAGACAGTTCCGACTCACCGCGAACTATGCGGCACCCGGTTCCGACTCACTGGAACCACAGCTGGCACTGTGAAGCATCGCAAGATTCAAGACTCAGCCCACTATCGACCTCCGGTCTCCGGAGGGGAGTGATGTAGCGGCATCTACATCGCTACATGCGAACTACGTATCAAAGACCTGACGTCACACAACATCCTGACGTCACACAAATCCTGCATCGCGCAATTAGAGTTTACCGCGCGATAAACATATATACAAGCTTCCCGACTTCAACCTCTGGGCAGTTGCCCGCCAGACACGACACCCGTCTGGCCGGAGGATCTTCCCTTTTCTATGGTGGATGAGTGAACTTTACACCCTGTTCCTCATGCCCCCAAAACTTTAAAAATAAAATCAACTGTTCCATACATTTTGACCGCGTACGTATTGCACTTTTCTATGGATGTCCATCTCATCACGACTGTATGTCTGGAGTATTGTGAGATGATCGTATGACTGTCGTGTAGTTGGATACTTTCATTTACTTTACTTTAATCATGTGTTTGAGGCTTTGCCTATGTCTTTAACTAATGTAATTGGCCTTGGCCGTTTTATGTTTTATTAAAGTAAATAAATAAATAAATGGAACACCTGATTATTTTTTTAATAACCGACGAAACATTTCAACTCAGGGAATCATGTAAGTACTGAATCCACGGTATCAGTTTTCGTGTCGATGCATGTCCCTGCCACCATACATACACATACATACTCGCACAGACTCGAACCTGAACGTCACCTGCTACGATCCCTACATACTTCTTTTGCTTCTCCGTCTGCTTTTACTCTTTCTAACTATTTTCACTGGGTACTGAATTAAATAAATAACTATACTTATTACTTATCTTTATTTATAGAAAAACAAAATGCCTCTATACCTCTATACCTTATAAATAATGTTCACGTTATCACTCCGATTGTTTGAAACATAATGCTAAAAGAAGATGCTAGTCAGTAGATCCAAGGGGTGATTTCTTCCGTGACAAATCTTAAAGTGAACTTGATATTATTCTAATTAACTTTTTAGCAAGTATTACACTACTACTAATGTACAATTGTCATCAATTATCCTTAAGAGTACATGCACAAAATTCAGTCGACAGTGTTTAAGTAAATTCATTGCTATGTTATGTTTGCGTGCACCGTTCACGACGCCTAAAGATCGACAGTTTTGATCCTATAGTTTCTTAAGTTACGTAGGTACGGTTAAGAAATAAATCTGGAATGTTTGTGTAGATTCGTTTAGTACAACAATCAACATAAAAATGCTACAATTTGGTGTTAAATGCATTTAGGTACATTTAGACATTCAATAACATTGAGGTAAGCGTTTTACATAAATACAAGTAGTGGTGCCAATTTATTTATTTATTAAAACTTTATGCACAAGTAAAAAAAAAAATACCGCACAAAGGCTGACTGCCTGAGGCATTTTCTACCAGTCAACCTTAGGGTGATGCAGAGACAAAACATGGCAGGTGCAACATAAGGGATTGATAACACGAAATGAACTATTAAATACAAGAATAAATACATATATAATACATACATACATACATAGTTTAAACAGAATAACTTTGTCAGGAGAAATAACGATCAGTAGAGGAAAAACGAATCCAGCAAATCACCGCTGGGATGTTTCAGCCAACTTCTTGCGTATGTGCTCACGAACTTTTCCTATAAAAGACAACCGACTGGTTGCCGTCCTAATATTCAGAGGTGGAGCGAGGAGAGGAGCGAATGCGCTCCTCTCCTCGCTCAAAGAAAGACCGCCTGGACAAAGAAAGAAGAGTGAATGAAACCAGAGCGGTGAGAAGGACATCGTAGAAGACTATTGTTGGTGGAACGAAGGTTTTTGGTATGGGCAGAGCATAAGTATTGAATATGGGAAGTCAGGTAAGAAGGAGAGGTGGGTTTGTCGAGAATAGAGAACAACATAGACAGAGCCCTCACCTCTCTGCGCTGTCGAATGGGTAACCACTTTAAAAGCAATCGGTGCGCGGATACATGGCCATACTTACGAAGCTTGAAAACGAATCGAATGCAATTATTGAGAAGGCGGTCAAGTTTATTGAGGAGATCTGCATTCAGGTCATAGTAACACACATCACCATAATCAATTATGGGAAATATAAGGGGCCGTACAAGCATTGCCTTTATGCAATGCTAATGCCAATTCTCTTGTACACCGAACTAAACTAACTAAACTATCACTAAAATTCCTTACTTTTGGCTATGAGAATTTAAAGCTATTTTGTAAAACAAAATCTCTATATCACTAAAATTCCTTACTTTTGGCTATGAGAATTTAAAGCTATTTTGTAAAACAAAATCTCTAAATTTAAAAATAATAATGACAAAACTAAAATCGAATTTGACAATCGTGACTCCACGTGGTACTTGTTTTTCACCCGTGATTTTTTAAGTGAAACTTCTATAAAGACGGGGGTATTAGGATTTTTCTGTCACGAAAAAGCGTTACGGCCGCGTGGAGGGGGTAGACGATTTATGGGCGAATAGACAAAAGTTTGGTAACTTTTAGGGATATTTTGTTTACAATATTTTTTTAAGTAAAATTCATGCAAATTCCGGTATATAAGATAGCTAATCCAATGAATATATTGCTCGTGTCCGGACAGTCACTTTTTTAAATAGATGCTGAGATATTTTGATTTTTCTGAATTTGATTGCCAGGGGACTGACGAGGGTGACATAGTACTGAAAAAAAACACAACTTCATTAGATATTGTAAGAAATTTATTAAGATTTAGAAGAATTCTCTTACAATCCAATATTGACATATATTTTGAGTCTTAATTCGCTTAAGTAACCATTAAAAAACGATTATTATGTAATACTGTAAGAATGAATCTATCTCCACCTTTAAAAATTGCTGAACTAAATTTTGCACTTTAATTTTGGGGTTAATAATTTGTTTGTTTGCTATTTTATGTCCAGTTTTTTTTATAAATCACTGCTTTGTTTTGTATTCTCTATAATTTGTATTTATCTACAATTTTTTTGGAAATGAATCATCAATGATCAAACAAGCTCTATTTGGATAGAGCTTGTTTGAATTTTATTTTATCTTCACGACTCTTTATTTTAGTGTAGTTTTCTTCTAACTAAATTTTAATAACTTCTCCGAAAAGGGCCTTCTTCACAAATTCCTCCTTTTTAGTAATATGGTTTTTGGAGATTTTCCAACACATTTTACAATTTTCTTTGTTCTGCTTTTTAACTCGTTTATATTTTTGACGCTGAGTATTCAGTTTAGTTCTCAGTTTTGAAACCCTTTCTTCCATAATTTCAATTGTTTATTTCTGTACTTTCTCTGTCTTTCGCTTCTCTTTCTGGCCTCGTTTGCTATTTGGTCTTCGTTAATAGGTCTCATTTCTTCACCAACTATGTGTTGTGCTTCATCGTCAGTAGTTAAAGGAGTATTCTGGCGTACAAAATTCTTGTTTTTTTTGCCTGTACCTACTTTGATGAGTACCCCTTCTACTTTTTTTTTAAGTACTGCAACCTTTGCCTCTCTTTGTATTCGGCTAATTTAATAGGGTCGCTTTTGATTTTAGCTAATCGAGCCTTTTCGGCTTTTCTTTTCTTTTTTAGTATGTCTTATGTATCCTTAGACATAGTTTGTTTTTTTTTAAGAGGTGGCATTTTTTTTACTTATTTCAGTTTAAACCATCAGGTTTAAACTGAAATAAGTAAAAAAAATGTCTAAGGATAGTGAAAAAAATGTCTAAATGTCAGTACTGGCGCAATATCAGACAAAGGACTGACGCCAACGGACTGACGAAAAATACACGAATTTGAGGTTATTATTAGAATCAACATTTAGTTTAATATTTCCGAATATCAACAAGCTAAATTAAAAAAGAACAAAGCTAACTATGTATAAATTAAAATATAACACAGGTTTACAAGGAAATAATGACTCACCATAGGACTGTAATTTTGACTGGATCGGCACGTGTTTACATGACAAACACATCGCTAGCACTGGCACAGTAATGGCAGCCGTAAAATGGCGTGGTCTGCAGCTAACTTTACTACCAACGTTGAAATTTAACACGGGTTTGAATTTGAGTCGACAATATTTAGCGGGAAATTCAAATTCGAACAACACACAGCGGACTGACGAATATTAATATATTTATATATATTTATTATTATTTTTAGAACACCGGTAAGAATATTACATTATAAAAGTTGTGGTATACATTGTTAACTACATTAAAGATTGTAGTCAAGCAGTAAGTTTGCTTAAATTAAAGGTCATATTTAATACACAGCCACTTGATCACGCATTTTTGGGATTGTAACATGCCAAAGTACTGGAAATTTACAAACTTGTATTTAAAATGAATAGCTGAAATTGAGCGACCAAATAAAAGGCATTTAATTGTTTTAATATAAAAAAAATATCTACAAAATATAATAACACATCGTTCCATTGTCTAATGACATTGAGTTACCCAATTTTTTATAATCACCCATATCGCGTGGTGAAAAACGTCAAATTCAGAATAGCAAAATTGCCATTTTCACTAAATCAAAAACTCAGTACTATCTTAGTGCTATCAAACTAAAATATACTTAGTTAAGTGGTGTCACTTTAGTCTATTTCAGAATGGGAAATCGTCGTTTGACAGGAATAAACTAAATTTTGGTGATCTTTAGTCTAGTTTAAAGGCATCTGTAACAAGAGAATTGGCATTGTATTGGAATTGGCATTGGATCCATATATGGATGTGGGACACTTGCGAGAAAAATATTTTCGCGAAAGACACTAACGCGAACCCACTTGCGCGAAAAAGTTGCAGAGATAAGATTTCTTCATAACATCACGCCATCTATTTCAAAGGGAACAAACCTTTGAAATTTATGGCGTGATGTTATGAAGAAATGTGAAAATTTTCGCAGCCGCCATCTTGGATTGACAATTTGACCCCACTATCGGCTTTAACATCCTCGAAAACTATGAAAACAACACCCATTAGGAAAAAAAAATCAAAAGTTCGCAGCCACCATCTTGGATCTTTATTTTGACTTAAAGTAGTCTTTAGTGGCGAACTCCATTCCAAAAAATTCTTCACTTATTCTATACATAATTTAGATTCTTTTAAATGGTTATCTTAGATTAAATAGGTCATTTTTTAAATTTCATAAAAGTTTTTCTAAGTATTAGAAAAAAATGCTTATTTTTCTTGAAGTTTTTAGAAAATTATGTTATTTTAAATATTATATATTATGTATGGAAGTTGAAAAAAGTGGTTCAGCAACATGCAAGTAGACAATTTAATGATGTTGATGAAATTTTTCATTTTCAAAATCAAAAGTACCTAGTTTCTTGTAACAAATCGATGAAACTGAAACGTCAGTCTCACGTAATTTTTCGGAAAACTTGTTGCGAATATTAGTGAAGATTCTCGCTACGGTGTTCTTGGTTAGTACCTACTGTAGCGATAAAAAAAAAATTATATCGCCACATCATATTTATCAGTCACTGGGGATGGAACCCAGGATGATGGAGAACGTATAATGAAACACAGCAAGATTGAAGACACAAAGTATATTTTAATTAATTGTTTTCAAAATAAAATAAAAAATCAGGCATGTAAAAATAAGTGCAAATTTAGGAAACCGAACGATTAAGATAGGTATCTTTGAAGAACGACAGGTTCATCAGATAACGTATTTTATTCCCGTAACTATTTCGCTGAGCGAGGGGAAGTAGCACTGGCCAGGGCTGGGTGAGCTCGCATGCGTTAAGAAGAATCACGTATGGGTGTTTGCCGCGAGGAACCGTTGTGCTACTAAGTAAGATACCCAATCCTATCTCCGATTATAGTAGTACCTAACTAAACGAATTAAAATTACGGTTATTAGACGTAAAAAAAAACGAGTTTAAAAAAAAATGAAAATAGTGATGGCAATTGAGGCTGCTGATGATTGTTGCCTGTAGTAGGTAAGAACGACGCTCGACGTGCCGTCGACGCTGCTAGCTCTGGATGGCTGGAGGAGCCACGCGGAGGCGTGGTATTGGGATCACGCGCGGATAGGTGGCGGAGGACTGCGCGCCTCCGACGCTACTGCCTCGGCTGGAGTTGGGTAAACCAGGGGCCTCAACGAGACCTTTTCTGTACAGATCCGAAACAAATACTACTTTAGACCCGATTAGAAAGGCAAAATTACGTAGGGGGGTTGGATTACAAACTAACTGGAATACTCACGAGACAAATATAGAAGTTCTTCCTGGATACACAAAAAACACCAACAGACTATCATAAAATATATACCAAAAGATTTAAACAAAGCGTCGAAATGTCTGGAAATTACATGTTGTATTCAGAAAAAGATTATTAAAACAACTATGTAAGTTTGCCACGACGCCAATGACTCTTGAAAAATGACGACCTCTCTAAAACAAAAACTGACTTTTTCTTTCGATTAAAAGGAATTCAAAAATGTGTCAAGCGTAACATCATTTAAAGAAAAAATACATGTAAAGCCTTCTTCGCAAATAAAGAGGTCCACTTGGCAGCGGAATGCTGCACTACGTATGTTTAGAGTTTTTATCAGTTTTTTAGTGATTGTCGATATTTTTGCGACTTGTTTTAATATAAGTGTTTACGAACACAAGGACAACCGTGTTCGTAAACAGGTTTGTATTTTAATTGTCCTATTTTAAACTCTTTTATCCAAAATGGATAAAAATAAACCCCCCGAGCCAGATCCCCCCGACATTTCAGTTCCTTCATCTCCTCTTTCCCCAAATCCAGTATCGCAATTCGCGGATGTTGTATGTAGTGTTACAGAGATGGATATATCAACACGTCAATCACAGTACAGTCAATCTTCCCGTAAGCGTCCCGCCAACGAAGATATTTTGACACCTACACCCCCCAAACAAACAAATGAAAAGCCAAATGAGACGTGCCAAATATTCGGCAGTAGATAAGGCTTTATAGATCGTGCCCGTCTTCCGTATAGAGACCCAACCTAACTCAGACACCACCTTACACCCAGTTAATTTTGGAAAGTTTTTAATGATATTGCGAACATAGTTCGTGGTGGGGTTAATAAGGTTGGTAGAAACCGCGTTTCAGGAGGGTTTTTAGGCATCCCTAAAAACTCTCTCTTGGTTAATACTTTGTTAACCAAGTACAGTTATACTGCTTCTATCCCTACATTCAACATCACAAGGATGGGAGTAGTTACTGGTGTTCCCTCTCATATTTCCGAAGATGAAGCAATGACATATCTGTCTGTCCCTCGAATTAATAGAAAAGTTCAGAAGCCCCGTCCTTCTGAACTTTAATGAATGGAAACCAACTGAAACTTGTGTGATCACATGCGATAGACAAGTCTTACCCAAAAGGATCTTCTGCTGTTACACATCCCTTTCCGTTGAACAATACATAAGTATATCGCACCATCCAATGTCGAAAAGATTGTAGATTTGGTCAAGTGGCAAAAGTATGCAGATCAAAACCACGCTGCAATAAATGTGGCCACGATCACCCAGGTGATGGTTGCAACATTTCTGAGGGCGAGGCCTTCTGTATTCTGTGTTTGGGAAATCACTTCGCTAATAGCATGTCATGCCCCGAGCATGGCAGACAGAAAGCCATTAAGACCGTTATTGCATATTTGGTTATTGTCTTATTAGTGATTTTGATATTGTTGGTGGTGATCTTGACATTATAGTTATGATTTTCACATTATTAATGATGATTTTGACATTATGGTTATGTTTTTGACATTATTATTGATGGTTTAGACATTGCTAGTAATTATAACCAAAATTTGTCAAATATTATTATTACCTATGTACTAACACTAGTGTTTAAGATGTGTATGTAACTAACAAATTGGATTGTATGATCTGTAAATAAAATAATTTGAATTTTGTTATGGTTGAGAAATCTATTCCTTATGCTGAGGCTAGCAAATGCATTCCCCGCATCTATGCAAACATCACTAAAACTCCGATTTCTCAGTCTTATCGAAATACAGTAATCCTAAACCCCAAGACCCATGCCCCTCTTTCCCCATCTTATGACAATGCTGAATATAGCACGTTCTTATGTTCCACTCTCATCTGAATGTCAAAACGCGCCCCTACATAATGTAGGAGAGGATCCTTTCGATGCGCCATTTACTTTGGAGGAATTAAATATGGTACTCCAACATGTCCGGGACTCAGCTCCTGGTATTGATGATATGTCATATTGTTTTATAACCCATTCTGGCGAAAAGGTAAAATCAACTTTTTTTTTATTTGATAAATTCATGGTTGGATCCCAAACAAGCGGTAAATACAAATTATTATTCATCTGTTGAAACCACGTAAACATGCAGGTGATCCGAATTTATTTAGCCGAATTGCTTTATCTTCAGTCCTAGCCAAATTACTGGAGCACTTTATTAAAACCATCTCGAGTGGATAGTCGAATCCAGAGACTTACTGCCGAATCACCAATTTGGTTTAAATATCGTATAATTTTACGTTTGTAAATATGTGAGCACCAGCACCATGTCTCTATCACGTCATTTATTTATTTGCCATTGCTTCGCTTTTCATTATTTTTACCTATCGTGGTATAGTTATCTTATTTTAGGTGCATCGTCTTCACATATAATTACTTATATACTAAATTAATGTATACAAAATATTGTGAAAATATTTTAAAAGAGTAACGGTGGAGTTTCTTGTCCAAACTTCTCCATACGAAATCTGCCTTTTGGAAGGGGCGACCAGACAATTATTTTTTTTGTAAATTTTGACGTTCAAAAATGCCTTTTACGAGTATATAGGTACCAAATTAAAATAAATTGTTTGACTTTGACTTTCAAGCCCCTCCCAAACGACAGTCCTGAATCCGCCACTACGCTATAAGTCATCTGGACGTACGTACCCGGTCCAGGATGAGATCGGCGTCGGGACAGGCGAGGTCCAGCAGCATGGCCTCCGGGAACCAGCCGCGCGGCGCTATGGGCGGAGCGCGCAGGAAGTCGGAGACCAGCGCCAGTCGCACGCCGGCGCGGTTGCTGCTGCGGTACAGCTCAGACACTTGCTCTACAAATGTAGATACAGTACTGTTTATAATGTCCTTGGTGAAGGTTGCTTTAATTTTTAGAACTAGCTAACATGTAACAGGTTACTTAGTGAAATGTTTCTAATGGCACCTGCTTCCATCTAACGATGTAGCATATTATCACGGGCACGGTAATGTCAGCTTTATAAAGCAAGATTTGGCTACTTAGAAAGGAGGAAGGGCATTTTCCGTCTTCTCCTGTTTAACTCAGCAATCCTACCTACTAATGACTGCTTAGTATTTTGAGAAAAGTCACGCCATAGTATAATTTGACTGTGTTAGCGCACCTGAATGATGCGTTCCGAGGAATACTTTTGGTGCGCTTCATTTGGTGCGTTTCAAAGTTGGTAGGCTTCGAGGGATACCCCAGATTTAGGTTTTTTTTATGTTTTAACACAATAGTTTTTTGTGCTAACTTATAAACTATAATTAACTATAGTTACCTATCTACTTTAGTGATATTGTAATTGCATTACCAGGCGTCCAGCAAATGAAGGCGGTCATCATGGACAGGTCCTTGGTGAGGAAGTACGACAGTACGAAGCCGATTAGCTCCATGTTGACTGGAAGGCAGACGGGCGCGCAGTAGCGCACTGTCCGCAAGCCCTCATCGGAGACCCAGGCGGGTAGTTAAGGGGATGACTTTCGCTCAACGCGGTGTTATTTTACGCTTAGGATTCTATCGGTGCCTGTGCCTACTATGTTTGTTTCTTTCGCACCGATGGGAGCAAATATATAAAACGTTCGCCTTACTAAATGTTATAGGATGGGTGCAGGCTCACCTGACCTCCGCTTGGTTACGCAGCGAACCATACATTTTGTTGGCGACGTGACCTGGCGACGTCGCCATGGCGTCCCGGTGAGGTACGGCCATGGTAGGTACGGCCTTTATTTGTGCTCACTCAGAACTATGGAGTCAAGTCAGTGAAAACAAGAGTCAAGTCTGTCTTTCATAATCAAGTATCAAAAAATTCGAAACCAATGTTATTGAAATTACTTAAGCTTTGTTTCTCTTTTCTTATATTTATTGTTATAAACAAGTTCCATTGAATGCCTCACCTACCTACATATTTTGTCTACCTACTTGCGCTGTTATCAAATACTATTTTCCACTCAGTTTTTTTCATCAGTTGGTAGGTACCTAAGTAGATACTAGTATGTATTGTTATTCTTAGACCATTTCAACAATTCCTTTTTCTGAACTTTTTACGCAAAACAAAAGTAATGTTATGGTAAACAGAAACAATCTGTGGGTTCTGGGGTCAATCTGGGGTTGGTTTCTTTGTTGTCTGTATTTCATCATAACGATGGATTTCATGGCATCATCCGCAATAAAACGACCTCACTCCTGAGCAGAATAAGAGGCAGTCACAATAGTACCTATCCTGAAGGCTGTGGCGGCAGACACTTCCTCCGCTGTAGTAAGGCAATTTGTGCGAAGACTTAAGTACTTATACCATAATTAGACCGTTACCATTTCTCGTTATGTCTAGATGTTGGGTAGTCTTCTCACAAATTCGTCTTTAGTTTAAGTTACCAAAAATAGGGAGTTAAGTGCAAACATGTTACTAACATTTTATGGATCTGTTTGTGTCATCCGAAATAAAATTATTTTAAATGTTTTTTTTTGCATGTATGTACGCTATACCATTGCGGGTTAACGGGTACGCCCTTAGTTATATTGTTAACATAGATACTGTAAGTATATCAAAATATTTAAGTGTTATAAGTACCTACATATTGTAGGTAAGTACTTTTTTACAGATAAAAATCGATAGTTATGAGATGATTGGTATTCCAGCCAATAATCCTTCTAATCAACATCGACTTATGTTAATATAATAAATAACTTCTCCTTAACGTCCATTAGATTGGCGATCATTATAAAGCGCGGCGTGTTTGTGGAGCAATCTTTGTGCACTATTACGTAGCATTAGATAATGGTGCATTATGTCGCATAATGAGCACAAATTGCCAGCTTAACAAACCTTATTGATTATATTATATTTAACAAGTAGATATCAACATTTCAAGTTACAAAATCGCATGACTCTTTGCAATACTTACGTCTTTTTTCACCCGCTATGGGACTACCTATGTGGGAACTTGGTAGATAAGACCCGTGGTTACCATCGTCAAAACGAGGTTTGAAGCATGCTAACTAGGCAGATCATATCTGTTTTAAGAGCAACTGTGAGCGTTAGAGCGTAGCATGCACGTCATAACAATAATGAACTGTGCGATTCTTTTAACTTCCTGTTTACATACCCACAAGTTCCATGATTTCAATTGTTTAAAAGAATCAACAAACAGACGATCGCGCCTGTTGGTAAATTTTCATAGAACTTCTTTCTTATGTCTATGATTTGCTTCTTTGAGTTCGCTGAACAGAGAGCTGGTCTTGCCGTATGTTTGTAATGATCTTTTCATCTGGTACATATATTATAGTGTCTATATCATTTTAGGGTGTCAGTTGCACTCGCAGCTCTTTGTGACAGCATTTGTCCCGGAGAAGCTTTAGGTAAGTACCTACATATGCTGCACTGCATTGTACCTTAGCAGAGAAGAAGTCAAAGCAGTACAAATGGATGCTGTATCACTGTAGGTATTTCGCGTTCCTATTGGGAAAATGAAATGAAAACTATGGTATAGTGCTTGTTTTCATTCTCAATCAATGGGTATCTTTTTCGTTGATACCTAGCCGAAGTTCATCAGGGTTAAGTCTGTGGTTAAGTGTAGACAATTTTCTGCAGCGACAATATTATTTAATACTTACTTACCACGCGACTGCGACTTTAAGGCTTGTGCAGACCAGCGCGACACGAACAATACAATTTCTAAGAAAACTTCACAGTATAACAATAACCGGTGTCGCGTCGCGCGACAAGTCGCGCTGGTCTGCACAAGCCTTTATCGAGAACAACGAAACCCATTGTATCTGTTATCAGTGCATAGTAAAGGCATAGTTACACGTAACCTACGTAAACTCGTAGGTACATTTCATCCGTTGCGCAACATGTTACAGAAAGCTATAAGACTTGCTTCATCGACCCACTTAAGTAGGTATTACGTGAGTATTTAAATATTAGTATTTTTGTGAATCGATTTCATTCCATTTAGAATAAAATCGAATATTTAACTCACAAAAATCTAGAAGTCGAATGATCGAAGAGTTTTTGTTTACTTTTTTGTCCATTGTCTACATCAATAAAATAAATGACGTTGCTAAACCTGTTAGGTACTTATTACTAATAGGTTTTGTTTTTTATTTCCAAATATTTGAACTACTTAAGTATAAATCCGTGTTCTGTCATTAAATTGCACTTAAGGAAACAAATAAAACAAGTGAAATAACGTCAACATAAATAGTCTATATTATTAATCTAAGTTCTGTATCACTATAGGTTGGTGAGCGAGAGCGCGGAGATGGCGGGGCAGGCGTCCGGCTGCACGAAAAGCGGCGTGTAGTTGACCACGAAGTAGGTGCTGGCCGAGCCCAGCACGGAGCCCAGCTGGCCCACGCCGCCGCACAGGCGCATGCCGCGCGCGCCGCCCGCCCGCGCCCAGCCGTACACCCACATGCGCGCGTACGAGATCACGCCCGACACCACCACCCACGCTATCACCTGCAGGCCACAGAGCACGTCAGTACACACTACGACATAGCCACACGATGGGTAGCGCTGGCGGCTGTCTAGCAGCTATACGAAACGCCGATTTAACGGCGGGACTGCTTGCATGGAGAACCCAACACCAACAGAACTGTAGAGGTGCGGAGCACTTTACCTCTCAGAGGGGCAATGCTCCTTCATCATTTGTTCATTTTAGTACAAATATACAAGAGGTTGTTGACGGCTGCAATTGCCCCATGCCGATGGCAACGTGCCGCTCGTGTATAAGAGCACTCACTTTAACATAAAACTACCATCGGCCAATTATATTAGTTAAATACAACATTCATACAGCGCCGGGCCTAGGGTAGAGCGAATGGAGCGGTCGCTCTAGGCGCCAGAGGCCAAAAAGCCAAATGCGAAAAACAATTTCCAGCAAAAAAAAAAACCGGCGGTGTCAAGAGCACGACGGATGATGTCATTAATGTTTGCGTGGCACTTCTTCGTGCCGTCTGGCTGCAGGAAAGGACGTGGTGAGCGACGCGGTCGACTGCTTCACCGCTCTGACAGCGATGTGGCAAGCAGCGCACAAATTTAATTTAAATTCAATAAGATATTTGCACTGCGGACTAAGGGTGGGGTGGCAAGTGCGGTCCGCTGCGGGCCACAGTCACGCTCTACCCTGATCAAGTGCTAGGGCCGCTGCTGCATGCATACAGTCATCACAGAACTGACCAGACATACGGACATGGTCGTCTTCCACTCGTCCGCCTACACGCCACACTCAGCTTTAGCGGCTCAAAGTCAATCATCCTCCTGCCCTTTTCCTTTCTGCCTTTTAAATAAATAAAGCCTAATCTATTTTGGTTCGGCGAACTCGAATTATAATTTCTATTAGAAGTCATCTCAGAATTCACGTTTTTTGGCTACTTATATAATATTATTTCTTTATTTCATAATACTTATAAATTACATTTTTAAATATTTGAATATAAAAAAAGATTAAAACATTATTATTATTTAAATGTCTTTGAAATCTCTGGACCCTAGGGTCCCAGACCTTTTGAAGGCGTACGCGGGGCCGAAGCCAACTCGCAGAGGCCCCTTAGACATTTTTAAGTATTGATGCACCACCCGACGATTATCCCTGTATGTACTATGCAACTGCACCCAAGGACAACCCACGGTTGGTGTAGGACTATTGCAGAACATGGAAACAAAATATATTGGACTATGGGTTTGGGTGGCTATATTGGATTGGTTACCTAGAATTATGGAAGGCCTATGACCCCTGCCTGATCTGATATATAATATACATGGATAAGATGGCAGGGGGTGACTTGCACATTCAATAATGGGCCCTCGAAAACGGTCGCTAGCGCATAGTGACGTAGCGACAAGGGGGCAACACTTCCTAAGGTGCTTGAGGAGTGGAGAGGTATTCCACGGCTATCAGAACAATCCCAGAGCCCGGAAGATGGTCAAGATCCCTACGAGCACTTACTGGAATACTTCCTTCCTCCGAGCACGTTTGCTCTTGCGAATCTTCACTCAAGTCTGCCAATAAGGCAAGAATGAGATGGGAGCTCTGTTCCTCGTCAGTGTTCAGTCCAACCGGCCAATAAAGGCAAGCCAGAGATGAGGAAAAAGATTTGTCCCAGGAGATAGGGTCCGTGGAGTCGCTACTCTCCAACAGCTCGCCACATGCTGCCCTGCGGGTTTCTGTATCTCTCTTAGTCTGGCCCCTCATCCTAGACCTGTTCCGGCAAAGTAAACTCTACCGGCACAGACCCAGAGCTTGGAGCGCGCAAGCCCCACCACGACGTCAATTTAGAAATACGGCGGTGGGGTTAGTATTATTATTATTGCCAACCGTACTCTAAAATAGAATATTGTACTCTTTTTCTTGTAGTTGTACTTTATTATAATCTATGACACTAATAGAGCACGTTAAAATACTCTTTTTACATTAACTGACTTTTTAGGCATAATGTTCACTGATGCCAGCCATGCCCACAACACAAAAAAAGACTGTCTGTTTACTGAACTTAATGTATTGGTACCCAAAGCAGTAAAACTCGTACGTTTCTGCGAGTATACATGGTTATGAAACGACCCAGAATGTGATACAAATGCTAAATGCATAATTTGTGGTGTAATTTTGTCGATTTCTTCGGGTGGATATGGAAACGTTACGTAACAAAGATGTACCGCAAAAGTGCAAAAAAATACACAATACATTTTTTTTATAAATTGTATTCTTTTTTATTAATCTGTACTCTTTATTTACCCTCTCTGATTTCAGATATAGGACTGTACTTCTTCTGAAAAAGTTGGCATACCCTAATTATATATTCCATACAACTTCATCTACACGCTCCTAAAATCACCTAACTGTGTAATCACACATAACTCCAATTCTTTGTTTATATCCCGCTGGAATACATATCTGCACAGATTACTGACATTTCAAAAACTCATAACCCTTCCTCAACATAAATAGGTATGACAAAGTTGACTAGGTATCGAATTAATTTAACAGACGCCAGACGACTCGAAGAGAGATCGGCGCCAAGCGTAGCCTACTAAAAGTAACGTAACCAAACCGTTCACGCTATCGTCTGGAACACAAAACCTCAGCTTTCCTTGAACAATTTGTATGTCGCTAACAGAAATATGAGTAAGTGAATTTGAAGTCAAGGTCAGGTGAGTCCGCGTTAGGGAAATATTTTTGCAATTTTATAACAGTTCCAATAGGGCTAGGGCTTAGGTAGCTTAACCCGCTTATAATGTGCCCACGGCTGACCACAGGCCGTTTCTTCGAGAGGGAGTGGGTGGTATTACTCAATGATTATGTTCTGTTTTTGCCTGAGTGTTTATAGAGGTGATATTGATCCTATATTATGTACCCACTGATGCGCAAATAGGAATGATTGGCTGTGCGTTTTCTGCTTTGATTCACAACACAACAACCAAAGCAGAAAAATCAAGTGCTGGTAAAGCAAGAAGTTCATAACAAGTTAGTTGTTTATTACTATCCTGAATCCGTTTTATGTCAAATGCTATAAGTACCACAGGCGTCGTTATGTTATGCCAAGTAAGTACTAGTACTAGTTTATATAGCTATAATTTCATTGGGAATATCCGTCCAGGTAGTGATGTGGGTAATATATTGTAAAATTTAAAGTTTCTATAGCTCCTCCTATTTGCAGGATATCATATCGCCAAGGCACTGCATCTATGATAGAAAATTGAGTCCAGTCTGATTATATTTTCACAGATTCACTCCGGAATTATCGACAGTTCGTCTGACATATTATGATAGTTATCACTCCATGCTATCTCCAAGATAACCGAAGCTACCAGCGAATACGACAGATAATTCCTAATCAACGCAATTATTACCTAATGATAACTCATGCATTCAGTCAATTAAAGATTCACAGATTTTTTGCATGAATTTCAGAACAATCGACCAATTCCCGGCCTGATGAAAGAGCTGGAACAGATGAAAGAAAAATAATGACATGCCACTTAGTATTGAAAAGAAAAGAAAAGAAAAAGTATTTATTGTGACTCGCACAGGAAAAAAACAAAAACAATAAAAAACAAAGCAACATAAAAAGAAGGAAGTCCTGTACGAGGCCAAAAGGCTCCTATCTCAGCATGATGCCGCATGAAGAAAAAGAAAAATAAATATTGAGGGAAAAGTTTGAAAAGTGGGTTAGGTACGCGAGGCAGAAGAAGATAGGTCCCCGCACCTATGAGCACGGGGCACCGATAATGCGGTCCGTGTCGCGTATAGTTCAAGAGATATTATCTTTTTAAGTTGTGGAGGTAGCATATCCGCCACTCTTCGTTAGGAAAAATGCAGCATGTCTTGGATCCAAGACATGCTTGTTGCCAAGTACACGATCGCGTCAATGATAGCAAGCTCTCAACTAGCACCTTAATTCAAATCGAGTGTAAATACTTGGACGATGCAGATTTGATAGCGACGAAGGTAGTCTTTTACGCAAAACTTTTTATCGAAGAGAACAGGACACATAAATCTTCTAAACCTCACTATCTTGAACAGCAAAACCTCGACTAGTATTCACGGATAATGAACCTTGACGTGCAACCTGACGGAAATAATTATATATCAGATAACTAAACTAGGCCTATACAAATACATTATGTGTGAAAACGTTAACATACAGAACTCAATTGTTATACTGCATCATAAACTTGTTTGTTGCTTCATACTTATAGCTGTAGGAGTGTGTAATAGTGGTTTGGGATAATTTAGATAATTTTAATGTAGCTTGATAACATCACGGAGTGACCCACGTGCAACGTAGAGATAAACAGAAATTGTTCACGACAACATCTCGAACAAAAAGACTTCTTTCTATCTGTAAAGAGTTTCCGAATAGCAGCTTATGGAATCGCCGAACGGTTCTGCACAACGGAAATATACTTCCAGTAACTAGTAGCCTCTAGCCAGCAGCCAGTAGATCTTGGGCTACGGTTAGGTTCTTACTTATTGACACTTTCTTCGGAATGAGATAAAAACAATTAAAGTAATACTCACAACTAAAGTTTCCCCGGCCGCGGTGTGCTGCAGCGGCGGCGTAGGACTGAGCAGCGCGGTGGCCAGGATGTAGGCGAAGGGCGCCGCCGACAGTACCAGCAGGCCGCCCAGCGCGCGGCTCGGCAGCGGCCGCAGCCACACGCCCGCCAGGCACGCCGCCGGGTTGGCCATGGCGCCCAGCGTCACCGCCAGGTGGTACGCGCGCGTGCCGTACGGCATGCACGAGTACGACTGCACCGACGGCAGTACGCCGTTATTGAGCGCGTTCAGCAGCACCATCAGCAGCATCACGCCCACCCAGCGCGGCGCCAGCAGAGACGGCCGCTCAGACGTGGCCTCGTCGTCCTTGGCCGCGGCCGCCGGCGCCACGCGCTCGGACTGGAAGCCCTTGTAGTTGTTGATGACGACGAAGGCGGCCAGGCTGGTCGCCGACAGCCCACCTAGCAGCAGCAGGAACACCATGGTGTCGAAGCGCGCGGGCGGGTAGTGCGCCACCAGCGTGCTGTTGTCGGCCGACGGCAAGCACTCGGGCTCGCCGCCCACGCCCTGCACCAGCGCCAGCAGGCTCGAAACGAACCCACTGAGCCCCTCGCCCACCAGGTACGTGGCGAGGTACACGTCGCGGAAATGGCGCAGGTACGGGTAGAACAGCACGGAACTGGTACAACCCACCAGCGCGGCGAAGAACGTCAGCGCCAGGTATGCCACGGAGCGCTCCTCGCCGCCGATCACCGACGTCTGCTCGTATAGGAACGCGTTGAGCACGAGCGCCAACGTGCCGATCACCAACAGCGCATAGATGTAGAAGGCATCCTTGACGCTGGGCAGCAGGCGGCGCATAACCGCGTACAGGAGCAGGCCGCTGTTGGCGAGCTGCACGGCCATCACCATGGACGAGGGCAGCGCCCAGCCCTCGGGCAGGCGGTCCACCAGCAACGGTAGCTGCACGTACAGCCCGTTGACGCCGAGCCACGTGCCGATGCCCCAGAACACCATCAGCACGTCCAAAGCCACCAGTCGCTGCGCGACCCACATCTTGGCGGTGACTCCGTCTCCTCGCTCAAGGCACGGCGAGCTCTCTTTGTCCTCGTTCAACCTGCGGCACGACGAGCGCTTACACTCTCAGCAGTACTTACTACTTCACTGCGCTGAGTTTGGCGAATGATAATGATAACAAACCGTGTTGTAACGATGCTGACGATTTGTATTTATTTATACCTACTTATAGATAGAAAGTTTACGTTATTGTACGAATTATCGTGAGCCAACTTGTCACTGTAAATAAACGTGTGAAATGTTCGCTTTATATATACTTAGTGAGTTTAGGATAACGGTCGGATAAGATTAGCGACGTATTTCCACGAGCGTGGGTTGATGAAGCAATCGCGAAGCCGAGTGCAGCTGCTGAACAGATAGTGCACACTGACCTTATACAGCCTTCTATCAATGATCTACATGCTACCACCACTGCTACCAGTATTGTTTTTCACATGTAAGTATATACTGCAAAAGTAATAGGTACGGGAGTTCGTGTTCGAGCGTGAGTGCAACAGAGCCGTCCACTGATAATGAACTGGACGGAAACGATAAAATAACGAAAATATTAAGGCAGTAATTATCGATAGCCACCGATTGGACACGACGACAGATAGTGATTTTTAGAGCAGATTCCGATGAAGACGTGTTATTAGCGGAGACGACTCCGCGACTTCCTGCGCAGTCCCACGCTGGCGAACGTCGCTCAAGCACAATACCATCATTAATTACGACCCCATGTCCTGCTGCTCGAAGGCCTTATGTTATGTAAGTCATTTACATTATTTGTGAACCCCGAACACTTATCAGAACAATATCATGATTGTCTTTTAATAAATTATTATTATGTGTCTCAGCTGTTACTGTGAGAAGTTGTGATAATTCGTACGAGACGTAAATTAACGCTATACAAATCGTCGAGGTCATTGTCACGATTAAAACAGTCAAATCATTATGAATGTATCATATTATACTAATTACGATGGAAGTGGATAGTTGAAACATTGTTATTTTGTAATAAATAACTCTGTTGTCTAATGCAATGACAGTAGTAAAGAGATGGACGACAACTTCTATACTATAGCATCATACTGGGTAGTTCCAGCAGTCGGCTCATATCAACAAATAGACAAACCAGCGTCATACCACAACTGAAGGACCGCTCGTTCGCTAAACAAGGTACCTATGTATAAGATGGGAAAATAGCCAGGGGCGTAGCTACCGCCGTATCTGCCGTAATAATTATGATGAATAAATATTTCTTTTAATTTTATGCAATCATTTTTTTTTCTTTTGTGATAAATCTTTACCCTTCATAAGGGCCCCCAAACAAATTTTTATACGGGGCCCCGCCAAGGCACGCTACGCCACTGAAAATAGCACAATAAAATTAAAGTGAATAAATTGGCTAGCTTATGTAAATGCAACGAGTTGTAGCAGAGATAAGGACACGGTACACAATTAAACATACCCGTCATCCATTTCAAAGAAAAACGTATTGTTATTAGTAATGTAATGGTTAGTAAGGACCACGAGCGCGGACGCACGCAGGAGGCCACGTTCAGCTTCTCGAAGTAATGCAGGCTGCTCTGCCTGCTCCCAGACAACTAACCTACATGTGACGACCACTTACATCTTAAAAAACAAAGTCTCCGCAGACTAGTTCTTATCCCTTTGATTGATAATTAATTGGACAATTTATCGATGCAGTGTATTGTGACGTAACAGCCGAACAAGAGACGAACACGTAGTGTTTACTTTTTAATGAATTCCGACACAAGCACCTTTACTAACAAGACTTGTCTGACTAAAGAGCACACGGTCCGACATGCTAGCACTCAGCACTGTGAGCTCGTATATCTACATAAGTAAATACGACATGATTGGTGGCAGGAGCCGGGAGGCTGTTGTTCAACACTCGGCCGCTGAAATATTTGTTCAGGGTGTGCTACTTGTTTGATAAGGTGTGTACACAGGTATTAGTAGATACCTACCGGCAGGGCTGAGCCATAGCGTCGCGGGCGCGGCGGAGCAGCACGGCGCGCGCGCATGCTGTTCGCCGCAAACTGGCCGTGCGCCCTTAGCTGTGACATGTGCCATGGAATGGGTCAAGCGGAACAAATACCACGCCAACTATACACAAATACGTCGGTACACCGTAGATCATGGGCGTACCCGGGGGGGGGGGGGGGGGGGGGGATATAGACAGACGGACAGACAGACGAACATGGCGAAACTATAAGGGGTTCCTTGTTTACTACGGAACCCTAAGAACGCACTGTGCCGCCGGTCATGTTGTATCATGCAAAATTCGCGAACGCAGCAAGCAAGCACTAGGCTCGCTCGACAGCCGCCGCGCTGCCCCTGGTCGACGGACGACGGATGAGGATTACCGCATGCCCGAGCGCTCGTATATTCGGCTGATAAGCGAGCCCGAGCGGCATGCATTAATTGCATTTATTTGACATGTTATTGTTTAGACGGAGCCAAACATGGCGACAAAAAATATTCATTCAATGTCCATATCAAACTATTATTAAAAATTCCAGATTAATAGATCTGGCTTAAGAAATTTCTGATTTGCCCCGTCCCTGGGCCAAAAGCTGGGTACGCCCATGCCGCAGATGATAGAGTTGACCTGGACGTCGGCGGCAATATGGCTGGACGTATTTGTCGATAGATCGGCTGGCGCACATGGCGCGGTCGCCTTCAGAATCTGTGTTGTTCACAGATTACTGCATGCTGGCACGCATGAAGTCTGGAAACGACGCCATTGCTACAGAATATATCTCACAATATTGACAGAGCTCATATTTGGGAGCATCTGGGTACATTCTTGCCTTATCAAGCACACGTAGTCAGCACAAACAAACAGTGAGACAGCCGGCTTTGAGTTGATGTTCATATTTAATGTAACTAACAATGTCACAGTCTGTTGATGGCATTAAAAGAGATAAGTCTTGAGATATATTTTGTAACAATAAGCCTTGAAGGATGAAAAGCACATTTAATTATTAGCAATAAAAAATGAAGATTGTCATAAACATAAAAATCTGTTTGAACACACAGTCAAATGTTACCTGTTAGTACTTATTGCACTGGACAGGATGACCCCAACCCCCCATAGATTAGTATGATTAAAAGTTAAATAGGTAATTGAGTCTGTAGAAATAACCCGGAAGAAGATCCTGTTAATAGGTATTTGCCTGTTAGTTTAGCAGGTATTTAAGAATTACCCAATATCTTTAACACAACAACAGTTATAACATTGAGTATAATGGTAACATGCGGGGACCAGTCTATGAGCATATTGAATATTACATAGGTAAGTTATGTCTTGAGAAAAAACTCTTTAAATTATAAAAGGATGTGTGTAACAAGAGAACTTAGTTGCACAATAATGATGACAGGTAGTACAGTGAGTGTTGTGTAATAAACGAAACTGAGTCTACATGGAAACCAATTGGTAAGCAATCAACCAATAACATTGCAGTCAGTTCTTGTTCTGGAGCCTACTGTATCTCAACTGGATAATTAGTAAAATTCACTAAAACCAACCCACCACATTTAGCAAAAGCTATTGAATAGTTAAAGTAGTGAAAATAACTACATACTGTGCAAAGGAAGCTGGCATTATCCTCTCATGTATACAGAAGATAGTTCTGAAGACTTGTCACCTGGAAACCACAACACTTCAGTTCTACCACGACTCAGCACTACTATGAAGTGATCTACAAGTAGGAGGGCTCCACAACCAGCACTTTCTTACACAACATAAGAATTACTAAGATCTAACACAGAAGGTAATAACTCATTAATGGTAGTTTTATTAATAGTAAGTACGTAATTCTGCTGAAGAAACATACATTCTAGAAAATTAATTAGGTAAATACAACAATTATTTAGTTAATGATAATAAGGCTTCCAATGAACAGCCAAAATGATTTCAATAACTAAGTACCTAATTAATTCTTAAATATATTATTATATTCATTAGGGAACTGGGAACTGCAAATTGTGTAATTTAGGCCATTCTAAATGATTATTACAAAATAATTATAAAAAGCTCTTACAAAATAATTTGTATAGAAACATCAAGGGTACTGAACATACATTTCTGGACTCTGTGACTTTGCATACAAAACCACACACTAACACGCTTTATAAAGATATTTACAAACCTCGCGCTGCTCGCCATGCCGTATTTTTTAAGGCACTTGTCCAGCACTTGTTTCCCGTTCGGTATCACAATATTTCATTCAAGAGTTTCAATGTTGCGTACAAGTTTACTTCCTTACATCATTCTCTTTAAATCACTTTCTGCCTTATTAAACCCTACCCACTGTAGGAAATCGACCTGAATGACTTTGGCTCACACTTAGAAACTTAATAAAATAAATAAGTACAAAAGTAAATTCGTAGATAAACTTAGAAACTACTTAGCGACCTGTATTCAGTGGATTTCTGTCTTCCTGAATCTGCTATCTGACTGAAATGATTTTAAGTTTGACTTTGACAGCTACGATGAATGAAGACTGCATTCCGAGATACGCTGCGCGCTGTAATCGATTTGAGCGTGCTAACGTGTACCGAATAAAGCTAGGAACAAACTATCGGACACGTCCGTAAGCCGCGGCAGAGAGTCGCGGCTTATTTGTATCTGGATAGTACATTTAGCTCTACACTGTGCAAACTATCGGTCGTAAGTCGCGGACGTGCGCTTGAGCGTTCGGACGTCTGTTGATCGCAACTGTCAGTCGCGGCTTACGGACGCATCCGATAATTTGTTCCCAGCTTAAGCCTGAGCGCGATAACGATGTATCGTGAATCGTCATAGATGACGTCATGACATGCGCCATCTTGCGATAACGCCGACCATGCCTTTTACTAATATCACCGTGAGCGCTATCAAAAATGACAGTTGTGCTGTTTTGTTTTGAGTCCCATCATAACTTTAGACTAACGTGGCAGTTTCGAAATTGTGCTTCTGGCTACCGTGGCCACCTAACCAACGAAGAAGAAGAAATTTGTAGTTTAAAAACACAAAGAAATATGTTATGCAAGTTTTGACATTGAGCGAGTACCGTGAGAGCGTTCACGAGCGTTCCGAATTGTTGAGTCATAATCGTGCTATCTAAATCGGAACGCCAATGACGTCAGCGTTGTGAGCGATTACGTTATATTTCGGAAAGCGACCTGAATGACAGGCCAGCACACTGCACCAGTGTTGCCAACTCCAAAAGTTCTAATTATCGAGTTCCCACGTCGAAATTATCGTTTTTTGGGCAAAATTATCGTACAAAAGTAAAATCTACAAAAAAAACCCTAAATTCAAATCAAATAGCAATTCAAACTGCTATAAAAAAAAAGGTTTATTGCAGATACTTTTACAACTTTTACAGTAAATCTTACATAGGGACCTCCTTATAAAAGATATATCTGTACTAGGAGATCCCGCTCTTCAATGACAAATTATGAAATTGTAAAAGTGGTGTACTAAAAGAAAATAGAATTTAAACAAAAAAATTACAAGTAAAATCTCAAACTAAACAACATTTAATAAGACTTGTACTATAAACTATGTAAGCTAACTGTAACTGAAAAGGCAATGAATGAATAATTTTATACTAGAGTCAAAGGGGAAGTATAATATATGCTAAGTTTCACCATTAGTGGCGTTAGCAGCCCAAACCGTAAACATGTTTTATCATAGTTTTTAGTTGATATTTTTGTGTTGTCACTGTAAAATTTAATAAAAAACTAGAGAGAGAAAGAGATAGAGATACTTACTTGTTGATGTTGACATACCTACATAACAATTGACATTAACATTTTTTTGAATTTTTTCTGCGTTTAATTTTTATTCGACGAATAAGTTTTGTTATTGAATTTTTCAGCAAATCTCAAAATTATCGTAGATTTGACATTCATTATCGTACATCGTACCATTGGCCAAATTATCATACGCCTCTATAATTATCGTACGGGTTGGCAACACTGTACTACACAAGACATGACAAGACAACAGCTGTTCAAAGTATTAAAGGTTAGGGTTGTCCAATGACCAAACTAAAAGGGAATAGAAAAGTATTAGTCGACTACAAAGCGATTTTACATTTTGTAGTTAGTTGTTATTTGGTTAGGGGCTATAATAGTTTATTTCAGCATCTACTTATGTACATAAATATCAATTAACAATTTCAGTTAGAATGTGAGGTTGACGAACATAGTAACTTAGTGTGAAGTGATCTATACTTAATAATTATTTTAACCACAATAAATAGTTAACCTCACATAGATACTTGTGTCTACGCAAAAAAGGATTGATTGTCCATAGGTAGATTCACCAGTAATGTACCTACAGCTATAATAATCTAATGAGATACGAAGGTACTTCCAGGTACACACGTCAGGAATGTACACACGTTATTCCTATTTATATTGGCTTACTTACTTGTAGTATATATATAATATCGACTTAGTTACGTTTCGTTATTGAGTAAAACAGCCTAAGTAAGTCTTAGTGCAGCCAGGAGAACACGAAAACAGAGCACGCAGTGTCTTGAACGAGAGAATTTTCCAAAGTTTTCAGACTTCCACAAGCCACAAGAAAAATGTTCCAAAACCGCTTAGCATAGGCTAATGTTTCTGTAAGAGAATAGTAAATATAATTTTGTGTGTTGAAAAATATAAAACATTCAAGGCAAAACAATGGTTTAACAAAAACATTACCGAAACCATTAAAACCAAAATGTAAACAAAGGCATCGCCATGATTGATACCAAATTATGTTCTCTATAGAATCTGTGTGATAGCGTATCCCATGGTCTATATAAAACGCATGGTCTAATAATATACTTCGCCAGGTATGGCATTTCGAAACACAGTGGTCACGTGGGCGACACAAGCCTACGTCATCACATCACATCAGTGTTACCAGAAGTTTGTAACTCTCCAACCACCTTTATTACCTGCGCAAATCCGATAAAACAATGAGGTTTTAATTAACAATTACGTTGGTTTGTGTTTAAATTGAATTGTTTCGTTTGATTAGACACACGAAACGACAATTTAAAAGCTATGGTTTCTGAAAATCTTTCCTTAATCGTGTTTTGTTGCAATAGAGTGGCAACTGGATAGTGACGTAAGCATGTGATGGTCCCGGAATGCCAGACCTTGTTTTATTAGACCGTGATAAAACGTATCCTATCCTCCACAGACTTCAAAGAATGATCCTTCCAGCGCGGATTATAACATGTGATGTTATATGCCTTTTCTGTTCTTTTTCCTACACACTGATAAAGTTAGAGCAGCAAAGGTATACTTTAGACAGGCAATATTTCGCATTAAATTCGACTCTGAACACGTCGTCTCAATGAGTCGGCAGATCGTTCAAGAGGTTATTTCAACTTTTACTCAGTGCTGCCAATTTTTTTCCCTGAGTCCACTATAGACATGCGTCAAATACATCAAAACGAATTTAACGGCAGATTTTTTTGTCCCGGAAGTATGTTCTCGCGGGTTTTTTTTTTTAAATGACTTTATTTTTCGATCTCCACTCGGGCTGACCCTCTGTATGGCTTCAATATATTCGCCATCAAAGAGTAAAGTAACTATATAGAGATTCGTCATGCTGTGTCAGTCTTTCCAAATCAGCGTTCGAATCCGCAGTGGTTTCAGCATTTGAAAGAAATAAATCGAAAAATCACGGACACAGGTTTTAAACAATTAATAAATATGCCAGTATCGTGTTATTTTAATATTTTTTCGAAACAAAGTTTCAGTGATTGATTGTATTGTTTTCTACAAATTGAATTAAACAAACCACTAGGCAAAACACCAGCCACAAAAAAATAAAATTTCTGCATCAGTAGGGGTGTCCAAACCCCCAGGTTTAGTGGAAATAATACTTAGTTGACAGAACTGTTATTCTACGATTTTTTCATTGGTCACAGATAACAAAAACCTAAAAAGAAAAACGTTTTGTTACGTATTTCAATTATGGTAGTTTTTGGTAGAAAGTGTTTTAAAAATTGGTTTTAAATTTTTCGGCAATCATTATACATTTTCATTTATAAGCACTAATAGAGCATCAATTAATTATAATTAATATATATAGCACAATAATTTGGAAATTTATCATTCCTTTATGGGGTAACAAAACACATACGAATAAGAATAAGAATAATTTATTGGTCCATTGTTACAAAATAAATTTCAAAAATAATGATATTGTATGCTTACTGTAACTAGAATATTTAACATAGTATTAAAACAGTGGTCCCCAAACTAGGCAGCGCCTGTATCTTGGGAGCCTGAGTTACGTGATCTTAATTTTAATTCGAAACATTTTTGCGTTAGCTTAAATCTTATTTCAGGATGTTTGAAAATGGGCAGAATAGTTAATTAAATAAGGGTAGCGAATTACCAAATAAAATAAATTGAACAAAATAAAATAATTCTAAATAATTAAAAAAAAAAAAAAAAAAAAAAATTAGTGCGTGTGTGAGAGTGTGTGTGTTAGCTTGTGTGTTAGTGTGTGAGTGAGTGTGAGTGTGGTGGTGAGTTGCTGGTGTGAGTTTTGTGTGAATGACTTGCTTGTATATTTTAGTGTTAACTCACTATATCCTCCGTGTCGTTGTATGACAGGGAGAGAAGCCAACTTTTTATCATTCTTTTATACGAGTGGGTGTTAAGACCTTTAGTATTATAGCGCTTGCTTATTTTATTGTAGATATAAGTGTGTGAGTAAGAGGGGCACCGTCGGGCCAGAAGATTGTTTGAATTAGGAAGAGGGACGTGTAAGATACGTTTTGAAAGCAGGCTTTGGTAGTCAGGTCTGTTTTTAGTAGATTTATGTGCATGCAGTGCAGCACTGAGTATGTATAGTTGACGTACTCGAAGAACCGGAAATTGGTTGTATAGCAGATCTGTCGGGAACCTAAAAGGCTTTCTAAGCATCACTTTAATTACGGCTCTTTGAGCTCTTTCTATTTCAATAAATATGCTTTTCCCGGCTCCGCCCCAGACGGAGATTCCATACTGGAATATTGACTGACAAAGACCTAGGTATATTGCTCGGAGAATTTTAATAGGTGTGCAGTCTCGTAGTTTTTTCATGACGTAGATTAGTTTTCTGACGCGGCCCGCTAGCAAGTGTATGTGAGGTTGAAATGATAAATTTTCGTCTATTGTAATACCTAGATATCTAAGGGAGGAAATGAGGGCTATAGGAGTACAGATACAGTTTGTGAGTGGTGAATTGTGATCGTTGCGGCATGTGTGGAATTTGAGTGTCAATTGGCGAGGAGGACTGGAAGCTATGGTTTTAAAGAAAGTGATCAGCTTAGTTTTTTTTACGTTAAGTGTAAGTAAATTTCTACTCAGAGTCTCGGCGATTATAAGCAGACCTGTTCCCAAGTTTTGGCATGGAATATGATTGCCGTGTCGTCTGCATAATAAATTATTTCAGCGTTTTGAAGCGGTGCATTAAGGATGTCATTCATATAGAAAGCAAAAAGAGTCGGACTGAGAGTACTACCTTGAGGAATTCCAAAGTTGATTGGTAGTAATCCACTAGAGTAGTCACCTACTTTTACTAGTTGCCAGCGATTTGTTAGATAGCTTCGAAACCAATCTAGCGCGTTTCCTCGTATTCCAATACCTTCTAGTTTTGACAAGAGTAGATCTACCGATATTGTGTCAAACGCCTTGGCTAGGTCAAGGAAAACTACCAAGACGTGTTCGTCCTTTTCAATACAAGAAGCTATGGAGTTGGTCAATAATATTCCAGCGTCCTCGGTCGACTTACCTTTTCTTAAGCCAAACTGTCTTTCAGATATTAGATTGTAATGTTCAAAAAAATTGACTAGTCGCTTATTTACAACTTTTTCAAGAAGTTTTGATAGAATGCACAGGAGTGCGATAGGACGGTAATTTTCCGGTAGTTCTTTAAGACCGCTTTTATGAATGGGTCGGACACATGCAACCTTCCAGCAGTCTGGGAAGATACCGTTTTCCAAACTTAAGTTAAAAATGTGAGTCAGTGGTTTTAACAGTGTTTTTTTAAGAGGTAAAATTTGTCTGACACTAATTTCATCCAGTCCGCCTGCGCTGTCAATTTTAAGTTGATCTATAAGTTTTTCTATTTCGTCCTCATTCGTTGGGTGGAAGAAAAAAGAGTGTGGTGGAGTTTCACGTGGTTTATATTTGGCCGCAAGGGATGCTTGTGTCTCGGACAGTCGCCTAAGTATGAGATTAGAAAGATTGTTGCCTAGGGAAGTGAAATAAGCATTACAACTATTTAAAGAATCGACAGGGTCCTGAGAGTTAGATAATAACTGGGAAGACTCACTTTTTTCGGTATTTGGGTTGTAAATAGATTTGATGGTGTTCCAGAGCTTTTTTGAGTTGTCTTGGTTTTTGATTATGAGTTGACTGTTAGAAAATGGAGAGGGGTAAATCCCCGGGTCATGATAGCCTCAGCATCGAGCACCTGAAGTATGCGGGGGGACACTTGCCGCGTGTGCTGGCTTTATTTTTTAACCTGTGCGTTAGCCACAGTTACTTACCTGATGACGTAATGTATACAATGGTAGTGCCTATTGTGAAAAATAAAACGGGTGATGTCTCTGACATATCTAATTACAGGCCCATTTCTCTGGCCACTGTCATAGCAAAAGTATTGGACAGTCTGCTTGACAAGCACTTGGCTAAACACCTCGAACTACATGACGCCCAGTTCGGTTTCAAGCCTGGGCTGTCAACTGAGAGTGCAATCTTGTGCCTCAAGCAGACTGTCCAATACTACACAGACAGGAAGACTCCTATTTTTGCGTGTTTTCTGGATCTGTCACGGGCGTTTGATCTTGTATGTTACGAAGTTTTGTGGCGTAAACTCGAATGTGAAACTACCTTACCATCTGAAATAGTGTCGATATTTAAGTACTGGTATAGTAGTCAAAGCAATAGCGTGAAGTGGAATGGTTCGCACTCGGACGTGTATCGGTTGGAGTGCGGAGTGAGGCAAGGGGGACTCAGCTCTCCCAGGCTCTTCAACCTATACGTGAACCGGCTGCTCCTTGAGCTCGGCAGCACCAGTGTCGGATGTCATATTGACGGAGTGTGCATTAACAATATTAGTTATGCTGACGACATGGTGTTGCTGAGCCCATCGATTGGTGCTTTGAGGCAACTGATCGCTATATGCGAATGCTATGCGGTGAATCATGGGCTCAAATATAACGTCACAAAGAGCGAACTAATGGTTTTTAAAGCAGGCAATGTGACATATTCATGTATTCCAACTGTCGCTCTTTGTGGAGAACTGCTGCGAAGGGTGGACAAATTTAAGTATCTGGGTCATTGGGTCACTGAAGATCTTAAGGATAATTGTGACATTGAAAGGGAACGTAGGTCGCTGACTGTCCGTTGTAACATGTTGGCTCGCAGGTTTGCACGTTGTACGAAGCCAGTTAAAATAACGCTTTTCAAAGCTTACTGTCAGTCCTTCTACACGTGCGGCCTGTGGGTCAACTTTACTCAGCGGACATACAGCGACCTACGCGTTCAATACAATAATGCACTGAGCGTGCTGCTGCGGCTGCCGTGGCGTAGTAGTGCGTCAGGGATGTTTGCAGATAATAATATTGATGGTTTTGCAGCCATTATTAGAAATAGATGTGCATCCCTGATGACTCGTGTTCGCGGCAGCACCAACAGTATTCTCAGCGTATTCGCAGATCGGTGGGACTCCCCGATGTTGCGGAGGTGGGTGCGGCTCCATGCTGAATTTTAATTGTATATTTTCATGTCTGTAACCTACTAACACTAGAACTTAAGTAAAATTGTTACTAACCCTATGGACTCCGGTCTGAAATAAACACTTTCTATTCTATTCTATTCTATTCTATAATCAGTTTTAAGTTTATGTAGCAAGTTGTTACAATTTTTTTTGTACCTAGTGTACACTAGGCGTCACATTTTGTCATTTGGATAGGATCTTAAAGCTAGATGAAGATTATCACGATGCCTCATGCATCGCATGAGGCCTGGCGTTATCCAGGGTTTTATATTGTATTGACTTCGAGTGATGGTGATTATACGTGAACTTTTAGCGATTGAGTTGGAAATTGTTTCAATTAGTGGGTTAACGGATGAGTTTGTGCAATTGGTAGTTAATACGTTAGACCGATCTGTGTTTTTCATCTCTGCGGCGACTGCCTCTTCGTCAATTTTAATTTTATACCGGGGTCTAGCTTTGGTGGGAGTGTGCTTTTGGGCTATGGCAGCCATGGTTATATCATGATCTGTAATAGATGATTTTCCTATGATCCCTACAGATGTGAAGTTCGACTTGACAAAAATGTGGTCAAGACAGTTGCGCCCCCTGGTAGGCTCGGTTATCGCAGGCAAAAATCCGTACGTTGCCATCAGACTTAGATATTCAGTGTGCTTGTTGTTGTTTAAATTATAAATATCAATGTTAAGGTCCCCGGTTATTATAATAGTTGGGTACTTTTTCAATTGCGTAAGGACCGTGTCTAAGGAAATCATAAAATGATCAATGTTCGGAAAAGAGGGAGAGCGGTAAATTCCCAGGACAGCCACCTTATCGTCTAGTATAGTAAGTAGACTGTCCGCTTCTGCGACTTCTGTATCCAGTACATAAGTGTCAAGTCAAGTCAAATCATTTATTTCAAATAGGCCCTTGCAAGGCACTTTTAAACGTCACCAATTACATAAAAATTGAATTGATTCTAGTAGCCCCTTCCAAAAGGTAGTTTTCGTATGGAGAAGAATGGGCAAGAAACTCCACCGTTACTCTTTTAAAATGTTTCACAATATTTTGTATATGTAGGTACATTAGTTATATAATTATATGTGAAGACGATGCATCTAAAAATAAAAAAATAAATTACTATACCACAATATAGGTAAAAATATTTTTTTAAAGAGAACAACAACAGATAAATTAATTACTTATGTGATAGATACATGGTTCTCACATATTTACAAACATTGTAAAAGTAGACGATTTTCCAATAAATGTTACAATTAATAAGTCAGTGTGTGAGGAAGTAATCACAGAATGTAAAATCAATGTCATATAATAAAATATAATAATTTATACAACTTAAATTAGCAACCAGTTTGATTTTGTCTAGATTCTAGATTATCCTATGGAGCTGGACCAGCATGTTTCCAAGCATTCTTATCTTGGATATAATCCTCTAATTTGTAATATGCTTGTTTACAAAGTGTACTTTTAATATGAGTTTTAAATTTTCTTTCATTTAATTGTAAAATATCACAAGGTATTTTGTTGTAACATTTGCACACACCATTTGCGAACACAGTGTTCCAAGAGGTTTTGGTGTAAATGACTACACCTCCGTTTTTATTTTGTTGTGTATAAGTCCGGGATGCCGAATACCCTGGTAGTGGGTCAAGTACTGTCATGTCACTTAACCAACACTCAGTTAAAACTATAGCATCGAATTCGGTGTCAAGGCGCTGGAAGGCTGTGTAGAAGTTATCAAAATTATTTTGATAACTTCTAATGTTAAGCGAAAGGATTTTAAAATTGTTAAAGTTTGGTAGCAGTTTCCTACAATCCTCTAATTTATCACATGTGTGACAATTTATAGTAACATTTTCGTCAATGTCGTGGATGATGTCAAGTAAAGCCATTGATGTAGTTGATGAAAATGTTATTTGTAGTCACTATGTGTGTTGTAATTGTTACTATAGAAGTTTCGTAAACATGTAGGAAAGCAGTAATGTGAAGATGTATGTGTAGGTGTGTTTTGGTTGTGTTCGTGAGGTGGGTAGGAGTTCGTGTGTTTGTTACAGTGAGAGTACCGTAAACTACGGAGAAGTTTGTGTAGGTGTGATTATGTTGCAATAATATTATTAAGGTACACAGTGTGTTTATAAATTGCAGAGAAAAGGCATCAGAATAAAACTTGAACATAAAATAAAATTTAAAAGGAATATAAAGGCTAAAAATATTGTGCGATCTTAAAGTTAAATGAGATCTTATAATAAGAGATCTAAGAATAATAAAATGTGTGTATGTTACGTCACTCTGGGGTCCCAGAACCCAAGTGGCGGTCCAGGTCTTCAAAGTTCCGTATGTGGATGGAAGGGTTGCCTTCTTGCTTTCGAACGAGAATGTTACCATATTTAATCCAGCAGAACTTGTAACTATGTTCCTTCGCAGCAATTTTGGTTGCACGAAATAACTGCCTGTTTCCTTGGGTGAGGCGCTCATTTATGTAGATATTTCTCTTTACACCAGCTATTTCGATATCAGTCGAAGTGAGAGTCCTTCTAGTTCTAGCGGCCTTCAAGAATTCGTCACGCTTGTAGCGCCTAAAAAAACGGACAGCAAGTGTGCGTGGAGTTTCAGCTGAATCTTTAGATTGTTGTCGGCGTGGACCCGCTCTGTTCACGTAGTCTAAATCTTGTTCCTCTAAGGAAACTCCTATTTTGTGAGCCAAGACACGCACGATATGAAGCGGGTTTTCGTTTTTGAACTCGTTGATACCAGATATCTCTAGTTCATTCTTTAGTGACGATTACGCTTGAGTGTTCAGCTGTTCGCGTAAATTAGCTATGGTATTGTTGAGGGAGATTATTGCTTCTTCGCGTTTCTCTAGTAATTTTATCCTTGAGTCGTAGTCGTCGAGACGCGTGTAGCATTGCGTTAGGTGTTCGGTCAGGGATGTAATATGAGACTTTATATCTACCACATCTCCTCGAAGTAGTTTTATTTCGGTGCTAAGAGTGCGTAAAATTTCCGAGTCTGTAAGTGCAGTGGTGGATGAGTCATGCGACGGAGCAGAGTGGTAACAATCAGTTGAGTTAGGCGTCGGTGTAGTGAAGTCAGTCGGCATCGGCATATCGGGAGCTGCGTTGCGCAAGGGGTAGTGACTTTCTTTGTAGTCTTGCTTTGACAGGATGGGCAAATCCAGCTCGATTTCGAATCTCCTGTTAACTTGGACTGATTCCCAGCATTTGCACACACGACGTGGAACAGTAGATCGCATTTTGAGCATTTTATATTCGATGATCTCAGCGCTTTGTGCGCTTTGCGCTTTGATGCACAGTTGTTAACCATTATTATTGGTTATTAATTACGTATTAAAAATCGGTGACACAAAATTCCAGGAATCTGAGCTAGGCACACCTGCATGTGCACCTGCGACGGCCGCGGCGAGTAGTAAGTACCTATCTCCCACTAGTGCGAGGGAGATGAATTATTTTTCCGGCGCAGTCTGTCTCGTTTACTCGAGGTGAGGTGGGGCCTACCTCAGCGCACTGTTATACCGGGTACGAACTTTCTTATTGGAATATTCACTTAACTTTGACACTAGTTCTTTTTTCGGTAAGGGTCAATATTATGTAAACTAATTTTTATTATTTATTTGAGGAATAAACAAACTTTCGAAACACGTCCACACACAACAGGGCTTACGACGCAAACATCTCCAAGCATATTATAGCCAATTGGTTAGAACAAACCTATCCAATTTTCCTCGATTGGTAAAAATTTTTAATCGTAATTCGAATTAGGGCATGCGTTTAAAATTGGACTTGCTTTCGATTCGGAATTGTAATATATATATATGTATATAAAAAAAACCGGCCAAGTGCGTGTCGGACCACGCACAATGAAGGGTTCCGTAGTTGGGATGAATTAACATTGTAGTTGAAAAACATGTTCTCCCATACGGAATGTATGGGACCTCATGTTTTTCAAACCGCAAAGGACATCATTCAAGTGTCTTTGTACCCAAAAAAAAACCGCCGGCCAGAAAAAAAAATTACGGTTTTCTTATGGGAAATGGGAAAAAAAACAATTATTTTTAAAAGAGTAACCGTGGAGTTTCTTGCCGGCTCTTCTCCATAGGAAACGACCAATTGGAACCGTGCACCTAGCTTCTGACGTTTCATAAGTGCCCATGTAGGTTTATGTGAAATAAAATATTTTGATTTTTGATTTTGAAATAACATCCTCAACATTTTTTACTACTACAATGAGAGTATAAAATTAACCCTTACGCTGCTATAGTTTGAAAATACTAAAAATCATATTTTGACTTAAAATGTTTCCAGTATTACATTCATATTTAAAACGAGAAACAACCTAGTTACCTCTTCATTGTCATCATTTCAGCCGGAAGACTTCCACTACTGGAAATAGGCCCAAACATCGCCACTTCGACCTGTTCTGTGATTCTCACATCCTGCGGATTCCTGCGGACTTCACAAAGTCAACGGCTTGGTGAAGACTGCAAGAACCTCAACCTTGTGGGAAGCTTTCCAACGCTTCGTCTTCCGGTACGCGGTTGCCACTCCAGAACTTTTCGTACCCATGGGCCATCTGCCCTGCCCACAATTCTTCGGGTTATGTCGGTTGCTTTGGTTCTCCTGCCGATCTCTTCATTTCTGATTCGATCACGTGAGGAAACTTCAAGCATAGCCCTCTTAATTACCCTTTGGGTGACCCTTCTAATGAGGCCCATTGTGAGCGACCACGTTTCAGGTCCATAGGTCATCACTGGTAACACGCACTGGTTACAGCTGCGGTATGTAAGACGAGAAGATATTGCGTAGCTTCCCAAACACTGCCCAGCCGTCGGATTCGACGATTGACCTCTTTCTCCAAATTGGACCTACCTAACTGGACAGTTTGTCATGGGTAAACGTAGTCGTCCACAACTTCAAGTGTAGTGTCTCCGATCTTCATGAGGGTGGGTGTTACATGGGCATTTGACATGAACTTAGTTTTGTCCATGTTCATTTTAAGACCTTCTCTTTCGGAAGCTCTACTGAGGTCATCAAGGATTGTAGAGTGCTGACCTGAGCTGAAATAGCCTCAGTCATGACTACTATATCGTTGGCAAACCGAAGGTAAGTGACGTTGTTGCCATTGAAGTTGATGCCTACCTCTTTCCAATCTAGAAACTTGAAGACATCCTCCAATGCAGCGGTGAACAGTTTCGGAGAGATAACGTCTCTCTGTCTCACCTTACCTCGCTGCAGAAGGATATATTTCGAGGTCCTGGAGTTGGACCGACATCGTAGCAGTGTTAGTGTAGCACCTCTATTTACCAATAGTGAATCTGGCGCCGTTGAAGAGACTGCAGTACAGCCCAAGTCTTGATCGAATCGAAGGTTTCTCGTAGTCCACAAATGCTAAGCAGAGAGACAGGTCATACTCTTCGATCTTCTGTATAACCTGTCGCAGCGATGTGGTCTACGGTTGTAAAGCCTTTACGGAATCCAGCTTATTCGGGAGAATGGAAGTCGTCAAATCTGTGCGCGAGACGGTTTGTGATGACTCTTGTAAACAGCTAAGACATGGCTCAGAAGTGAGATGGGCCTATAATTCTTACGCAGAGCATTGTCACCATTTTTTAAAGAAGAGTATCACCACACCTGTCTTCTGTCCGCCTGGGTCTGCCTGTGGCGTTTTGACCTCAAGTATAACGGAATCAATATCCACCGGCCTAGCTACCCGCTATTGTATAATAAGAACATTTCCCTCAATCCTTTTCTCGTTATTTTTTTAATACTTATCATACCTATTCCTATTACCTATTATACCTAACGCGCAATTCTCATGGCCATTTGTACCATGGTCAATAAATGTTTGCGTTTAAAACGCAAAATATTGTTGGCAAAAATATGATTTTTGGTATTTTCAAACTCATATAGCAGCCAGGGGGTTAATTGTAGACTTTCTGATGTCCATATTGATGAAGACGGACTGCTTGGAACAGAATTTTCATTCGAGTTTCGACGAATTCGACAGCGGGCATGATCGGTCAAAAATGTGGAATTTGCTTGCTCTGCATTTGGCATTTTTTATTTATTTCTAGAATTGATTCGAAGAGGTAGCGATTTTTTTGCATTTTCAAAACGCCGCCGCCTTCTCGAGTTTGAGTTATGTCCGAATCTTTCTAACGTTTTATCGGAGCTTCTTTCGGATTCACTCAATATCCCCTACGAAAAACAGTCGGTCGATTCTGTAGAAATATTAACGTGAAGCTTAGGTGAAGTGAGCGTGAAGTGAGCTGTCACTGCCACAGAATCGACCGGCAGGATGCTAGGGATTAACACTATTGACAGCTCACTTCACGCTCACTTCACCTAAGTTTCACGGTGATATTTTTACAGAATCGAACGGCAGACACGCTCGGAAGCTCTTTTTGTAACGTGTCAGTCTTATGAAATAGCTAAGCGGCAAATTTACGTAGGGTGTCAATCTGCTCATCCATCAAGTACCCTGGCTGTACATCGTTGTAGGTCACCCACACAGAGAAGTTGCATTGATTTATTGAGTGTAATCCGTTATATTTGGAGTAGGTAGTTTCCAACTCATAAGGGTTCACAAAATATAACAAATAAAAACAACGGTCGGTTCGACAGTATTTTAATTTAAAATTTCAAAAAGCAAATACAATAATCTCCGCATGACTCCTCTCATAAAGCTTTACACGTAAAGTAGTTATCTTTAAAAGTACATAATAATAAATATAACAAACAGTGAAGTACAGAGCGCGCGTGCGTGTGAGGCGCTCGCCTACTTGTCCTTCTCGGCCTCCGACTTCCTGCCCAGCGGCACGGCCGCCCGCACCCTGCAACAACACACTCACTTAGCCCAGGTCCGCACGGTATTTTTACTGCGGCGATTTCTTTTCGCGTTATCGATTTTCGACGCTCTGCTTAACGCCGAGAGTTTAATATCCAAAAGTGTGTTTTCTTGATGAGCTGGGATACGCGCTGGATGCGCTCTATTGGATTCTCAATGCTCGGCTTACTACCGACAGTTGAAAATCCAGTGTACGAAAAAAAACGCCACTATATTATAACGTCCGGGCGAACGTAGGCTTACTGCGCCGACACTTACATCACACCTACTACAGGTACACACGCTACTGCATCATGTCAAGGGAAATAATTGTTAAGTAAATTGACTGGCAATGTACTTAAATTGTCCGCATATTCAAATTACTATTGTCATTATTTGACAGTCCAAAGGCCGCCTGTGCCAATCTGCTAAACAATTAATTTCCCTTACTGTACATTACATAGACATACTTCGTACCATGCGAAGTATGTGACTGCAACAAAACGAGTGTGAAACAGTATGCAGCCTCGTGCTTGTCAACGAGTGTGTGTATCTCAGGCAAATATAATTTGTATATATTTTATTATTCCAAGGTTCATATCGATGGCTGTATTGTAAGTATTGTAACAGATGGACATTTATTATTGTGTTGTTAAGTGAAACTCATCAGTTTGAGGTGGATTTAGAAGGCGCTTGTAAAATTGAGATATGATCGGCTGTACAAACATTACACGGAGGCCTGTACATACGCACTTGTGAGGGGCATGGATGTGGTGTAGATAATGTGAGGAGGAATTAAGTGATGCCTAGATTGGCCAGCAGTTGATGACACATCAAGCTTTGGAAAGGCTCAGTGAACAGATCTGAGTGCGACAGATGACGTTCTGCAAAACGTATGTACTAGTGTACTGTAACTACTAGTGATGCAACGAATACTACTTTTACGAAAACCCATTGTACTATTCGCCAAATAGGAATTCGAATACCTGATTCTACAAGCTGCACGAAATTATTAGTCAAATACGGTGGAAGGAAGTTAAGCACGCTAAGCAATATAAATATTTGTATTAAATATATGTAATTTAATTCTTTCGATTACAATAGGTATAAATCTATGATTAGCTAGAGTTAATATGTAGTTGCAAGTTTTTTGGCGAGAAACGATTACTTTTTTTGTCGTTGGAAATAGCCTTTCTGAGACCACTGTGGAAAGTTTTTGTCGAGAAATATTTTCGAGACAATTTTTACAACGTAAAGAAATGTCTGTCTTCATGCCAAAACCTGAATGGGTCTGCAAATGGAAATAAGTTTGGGAGTAGTTTAGCTAGTAGTTGAAAATTAGACAGATTTGTTTAATACTATGCTGATCTTTAACATTTCAAAAATAAGTCCTCCAGCCTTGTGGCATCGTTGAAATTGTCAAAGAATAGGTAACTAAGTACCTACATATTCCAATATGTAGGTATTAGTGCCAGAGTTTAAACAACTAGGCAACAGGTTTTGATGACTTTGATAATAATGATATAGCAGAGGATCTATGGGCTGGTAGCTGTAATGACATTAGGAAACCTGGACTAGGTTTAGACACTAAAATGCCCACGTTGCCCCTAGGTTTCAGTGAGCCTGACTGTCATCTGAAGAAACCACCGGTTTCTTGCGATGTGACTTTTACGTAAATGACATAGAGTTTAAATTACAATTTCGATTATAGTATTGTCGACCTCGTGGTTGTTTCGCCACCTTAGACTGAATGTCAATTGCACGTCATTGAATGTCACTTGCACGTCGTTTAATGTCAAGTTCTATTTTTGCTTTACGACCAATTAATGTGACAGATAGTTCAATAATTTTTCAATAGTCTGATAACCTTTACCTGAGGAATAAAAATAGCGGTTTGACCTATTTTTCTATACAAAAGCTGTCAAACTGTATTATTTATTCTTCAGAAAAAATTTACCTGACTATTGAAAAAACAGCCCTTAGTTACAGATTAATACAGATGGGACACTCCGCAAAATCATTTAAATATGCGACTCTTGCTACGACACAATAAAGTGCAATTCAGGTCGCACAGCCTTAATCACCTACATTTATATTCACCTAGAAGTTGCTATCGCGTGACTCCTAGATCTTCTGACTACATGACACTCAATGAATTGGCCCGACAAGACGGGCCCGCCGCGTACTTGTAGCTTCATACCTAAACTGCGAAGTGTCCCATCTGTGTTCATCTGTGCCTAAGTGAAGTTTTAATTTACTAGGAGTTAGTGTCGAAAGTGGTAAAGCTAGTCGTAGCTTAAGCACTTATCAGTATCACACATGAGATTGATAACACAAAAAAAAAGGATGAGTAGATATAAGTAGACAACTTGCACCTTAATTTAATCAATATTGTGTTGTGCCTAGAAAATTACGAGTTTATCGAATACGAACTAAATACAAATGAATAGTGACAGCGTAATGGAAGTAAGAGCAGTGATAGCCTAGTGGTGTGACCGTCAGACTGCCAAGTCATAGGTCTCGAGTTCGAACCCAAACTACTCTGACTTTTCGGATTCATGCGCATATTTTATAATTATCACTTGCTTCAAAAACGGTGAAGGAAAACATCGTGAGGAAACCGGCATGCCTGAGAGATATTTCTCGACTGCATGAGAAGCCAAGTCAGAGGCCAATGGGCGGCTTTAAAAGTCTGACACCAGGTTAATTACCACACGACAAGAAGAATGGAAGTTCAAATTATATTTGCCTGTAAGTATACCTGACTGTATAGCTCACTGCAAGTAGTGAGCGTGCAGTACTAAGTAGTGGTAGGGCGGGGACTCACTTGGCGGAGATCTCGTTGATCTTGCCGCGCGCGAGCTCGAGGTTGGCGTCCACTTGCGCCTTGTTCATCTCGTACGCCTTCGGCAGAGTGAACAGCGCTATCCACCCTGCAAACATTACACAACACACGCTATTACTTACAAATATACTGAAAAAAAATATAAACAAGTATTCGGTTACCGCACAGCACATGGTTCAAAATCGCTTGACGACACGACACTGCTGCGAACTGCGCTTGCTTCTGTCAAATATTGTGTGCATGATAACCCCGTTGATAACAGGTCTCCATCCCCACATATTTTTTTAAAATCTTCTTGTCAGCTTGTTATGACAATAATAACAAGCTGATAAGATTTAAAAAAATCTAGACCAAGAGTTCTCAACGGCTCCATTGTAAGCGTACACTTTGATTTTAACTTATTTGTTCACTCGGAGTGCAATGCAACTGAATCAGCTTCCGTGCCGGCTGATGGGATATCACAATATTTCAAGAGCATTCTGTACTATGGCAGTATTAGGCCGCGCGCACTTTGAACACGAATTTGTATCGTACGTAAACGTATGATAGTGGTCGTAAGGATTGAGTGCGCACACTGACACTCCGTCAAATAGGTAATGTTCCGGTTATATCGCATTGAACGCACAAAAATCCCAACAAGTTCGGATTGTTTTCGGACGTTGGACTCGGAATTATACGAAACGTACGACTAAATCGCACTCAGTCTGCGCGCTCCCTTGGTATTTGGAAGGTCGGGGTCGTTCGTGCGTGTTCGTATGTGTTCGCACGAGTAAAATACGTACGAAAACGCGTCCAAAGTGCGCACGGCCTTAGTTATATACTATGTGACTACAGCCTGCGGTCGTTCGTAGCTGAGCTTTGTTTACGATTGTTACCTCAATCAATGATAAGCTATTCGTCACATGCGTACGATTATTTATGAACTGTGACCTAATAGTCCCATTCTTAACAATATGTATGGCTATGACACCAATTAAACATAAGTATTTGTATTACTTTGTGAACACTTCGCATAGCGTGGGGTCCTGCGTTCGATTCCCAGGTCGGGTACAGTGTTATGGCTTTCCACCAGGAAATAGTGATCCAGAATCTGTTACCCGGTTAATGGCAACAAAGCTAGTCCCCGTCTAACATGCGATTTACGAAATATGGGTGTACTATAAACCCCTGCTTATGCTTACTACTAATACTGTCGTGATGTTGTTTTTACTTCGCGCACACCTATAACAATATTTATGAAAATGAGTCCGTCGTGCGCTGATGTTACTTCAGATAAACGTCAAGATGTTTAACAGTCGACTGGACCCGAGACGGTTGCCCGATCGACCGTTAAACGTTGACACGCTATGAATCCGAGAGTGACTACCTTTTTTTTGTTAATTGTTTAAAGAAAACCAATATAATTAGTTGATTGTAAGCAATTCTAATTTAGATTTTTATACGGTTCCGTACCTCAAAAGGAAAAAACGGAACACTTATAAGATCACTTCGTTATCCGTCTGTCTGTCTGTCTGTAAAGCCTCTTCTTTTCAGGAGCTCTAAAAAACTTTAATTTTTATACTAGCAAATAAATCAAAACTTTTAGCGACAACTTCCTATTGTCTAAGAATCATGAATTTCAGCACAAGTAAAGGAAAATGTCCGAAAATCGTTAATTTGTAGTTGGAGAATTGTCCGTGACGTATATCGATTTTTGGGAGAACATGTTTTTCAACTACATTAAGTTTGTTTCTTGGGATAAATTCATCCCAAGTAAGGAACCCTTCATTGTTCGTGGTCCGACACGCACTTGTTTTTTTATTTATTTTTATTGAATTATTATGACTATATCGCGATAGTAACGGCTGTAGTAAAGAACTCTGCTGTATTCTAGATAGAATATTGCACAACGACCACTTTCTTCCATATCGTGTCCATTGACTGAATCATTTTCGACACATCGCGGTCTCTCTGTGCTTTGCATCGGTTCATCTTTGATACAGGAGTTAGGAAATGTACGTTAATCGCCAAGAAAGTGTGAAAGACCAGCTCCGGATCTATGGGGGGGGGGGGGGCAAACCGGGGTCGCGCCCCCTATTATTTACCCCATTTTAAAGTTAATTTTTGATAATTTTTCATGAATTTTCAGAAAAATACGGGCGGTCACATGCACATGGGCGACGTTGTATTTAAAAAAATAAGGCTTCATAGAGAAACATAAAGGTTAAAGGATTGGGAGGTGGCAGGCTGCAGTTTTTGCCCCGCCTCGAAATACTTCTAGATCCGGGGCTGTGAAAGACAAAGCATTTCGCTTTCCAGCAGTTTTCCAAAGTGCAGTTAACGTGTGTAAAAAGATGCTTATCGATGCCGAGAGTCACTCCGTCATTGACATTATTTTTTTGCACTGGATCATACCTGGGAACCTTGTGGTTACAGAGATATCGAAGATTAAAGTTCCAACTTATTTTTTTGCACTGGATCATACCTGGGAACCTTGTGGTTACAGAGATATCGAAGATTAAAGTTCCAACTTATTTTTTTGCACTGGATCATACCTGGGAACCTTGTGGTTACAGAGATATCGAAGATTAAAGTTCCAACTTATTTTTTTGCACTGGATCATACCTGGGAACCTTGTGGTTACAGAGATATCGAAGATTAAAGTTCCAACTTATTTTTTCACGAAACAAGTTTTAAATGTTTTAATTATAACTTTTAAATACAACTCCTGTACCCTTGCAAGCACTCAAAAAACACAATGTTTTGCATGTGTTACCCTGCGTGCTGCCGTAAGCAGCGATTTAAAAAGTCTTTTCCCAGCAATAATTTTTGATCAACGTTACTTAGTTGTACGGAATGCGTAGATAGCGGCTATGTGATGGGTATGTTCATACCCGTAATAATTTAAAAAGAAGTAGAGTGTACTGACCGAGTATGATGAGCGTGATGCCGTTGAAGCAGGCGCCGACGTACGTGAGGCACCAGAGTAGCACGCCGAACTTCAGCGAGTCCACCAGGTCCTCCACCAGGAACAACCTGCAGCACGACTGGGTCACTAGCTGGTACACAGAAATGCCTACACCCGTACAATTTTTATTTATTTTTAAGAAACGCGTCATTTGGAACAAAACGAGCACATTGCGTACTGCGCACCACGTGACCTGCCTTGCTCTGCAGTTTTATTTGAATGTGTTTATGTTATGGACCTAGTAATAAATAGGGACATTTTTCATAATGCCCGCGCATTACGAATAATGACAAGCTACTTAGGGTGAAATAATTAATTATAATTTGAAGATCCTTATTTATCACATTGCCTCGCCATTATAAATATTGCCGTGTGGTTTTTGAGCGATCTGATACTACAGGTATTTAAATTTTCTTCTAAATTATGAGTCTGATTATTTAATATTGTTTATGGTACAGTTCTTTTTAAATTTAAAGAGGGTCATCGATTTATAAAAAGAAAAGAGGTTTTATATTTTTTTGTGATTATTGTTTTTGTTTTTTTGTTATCTATAGACTTTTTAAAGTTTAATTTAACATCTAATTATTATAAAGTCATCATAGGTCAGCAGAGGGTCTATGAATGGAAAGATTTTATTTGATTTTAAATATTGATTCTACGTTTGAAATAAAAAAGGAAATAATAAAGCTTCCGAAAAACAAATTAACTTCCAGCGATCTGTGGTTGACTGTAATACTATCTAAGCTGTGTAAAAATGAATTACCGAAAAACATCCCAAACTTCCGAAAAAAATATAAGTTTCCGAAAACATATGTTCTGCTAAAATAAACGTTTTCTTCAGCTCTATAGGAACCAGCTTAATTTCTACTGTTGGATAAAGAATAACTTTTTTAGCTATCAATTTCAATGAAATAACTACCGTTCGGGTGCAGGGGTGAAAAAGTGGGTGAAATAGGTTAGGTTAGAAATGTGACCAACCGCGTGTGACCGGAGCGAGCCAAGCGAGCGGTGCCGCGGTAGCGGCCGGCGAGCGCTATTTCCAAGTTGCTCGTAGAAATTTTTTCACCATTTTCTAATCCGGGTTTTGGGATGAAAATGCTAACTGTAGTTTTCGTTAAAACGCAATTTAAGCTGGTGGAAAAATATTACGTCAGCAAATGCTGTACCTATTGGTTTTTCGGAATTTTCAGTATTTTATTCGTTCGTGTCGTTATTTGCATTCGCATATAAGTTGTCGGAAAATTGGTATTTAAAGCAGTCAATTTCATAATTATTTTGAGTACGCACATATTTAAAAAATAAATCGGAGCTTTTATTACTACCCACATAAAAATAACAGTAATAAAATCTGGTTTTAATTGTGCTGCCCCATAGGTGACTAGCATTATAAAAAATGCCGGGCGGTCGATTTGATTATTTCAATAGTTGTTATCACACTGCCCTCTCAGATTGGGCATATTACAAACTGCCCGGGTATTTTTTATAATGTCCTAATAATCACTTGGTCCACAACATAAACACGGTGTTATAATAAGTTTCTTAGAGATTGTAATAATTAATGTAGTAACACGTTTAGATCATTGATAAAGTTTTTAAAATATTATAAGTTATTAAATATTGAAATTATTTATTGTACAACACATAAGAACGCCGCTGGTGTCTCTGTACTGTATGTGTGTGTGTACGTGTGGGTGACGTACCTGCGCAGCTCCGCGAGCGCCGCGTTGAGGTGCGCGGTGGCGGCGGCCGCTAGCGACTGCGCGCGCTCCGCCGCACGCTGGTGTCTCTGTACTGTATGTGTGTGTGTACGTGTGGGTGACGTACCTGCGCAGCTCCGCGAGCGCCGCGTTGAGGTGCGCGGTGGCGGCGGCCGCTAGCGACTGCGCGCGCTCCGCCGCACGCTGGTGTCTCTGTACTGTATGTGTGTGTGTACGTGTGGGTGACGTACCTGCGCAGCTCCGCGAGCGCCGCGTTGAGGTGCGCGGTGGCGGCGGCCGCTAGCGACTGCGCGCGCTCCGCCGCACGCTGGTGTCTCTGTACTGTATGTGTGTGTGTACGTGTGGGTGACGTACCTGCGCAGCTCCGCGAGCGCCGCGTTGAGGTGCGCGGTGGCGGCGGCCGCTAGCGACTGCGCGCGCTCCGCCGCACGCTGGTGTCTCTGTACTGTATGTGTGTGTGTACGTGTGGGTGACGTACCTGCGCAGCTCCGCGAGCGCCGCGTTGAGGTGCGCGGTGGCGGCGGCCGCTAGCGACTGCGCGCGCTCCGCCGCACGCTGGTGTCTCTGTACTGTATGTGTGTGTGTACGTGTGGGTGACGTACCTGCGCAGCTCCGCGAGCGCCGCGTTGAGGTGCGCGGTGGCGGCGGCCGCTAGCGACTGCGCGCGCTCCGCCGCACGCTGGTGTCTCTGTACTGTATGTGTGTGTGTACGTGTGGGTGACGTACCTGCGCAGCTCCGCGAGCGCCGCGTTGAGGTGCGCGGTGGCGGCGGCCGCTAGCGACTGCGCGCGCTCCGCCGCACGCTGGTGTCTCTGTACTGTATGTGTGTGTGTACGTGTGGGTGACGTACCTGCGCAGCTCCGCGAGCGCCGCGTTGAGGTGCGCGGTGGCGGCGGCCGCTAGCGACTGCGCGCGCTCCGCCGCACGCTGGTGTCTCTGTACTGTATGTGTGTGTGTACGTGTGGGTGACGTACCTGCGCAGCTCCGCGAGCGCCGCGTTGAGGTGCGCGGTGGCGGCGGCCGCTAGCGACTGCGCGCGCTCCGCCGCACGCTGGTGTCTCTGTACTGTATGTGTGTGTGTACGTGTGGGTGACGTACCTGCGCAGCTCCGCGAGCGCCGCGTTGAGGTGCGCGGTGGCGGCGGCCGCTAGCGACTGCGCGCGCTCCGCCGCACGCTGGTGTCTCTGTACTGTATGTGTGTGTGTACGTGTGGGTGACGTACCTGCGCAGCTCCGCGAGCGCCGCGTTGAGGTGCGCGGTGGCGGCGGCCGCTAGCGACTGCGCGCGCTCCGCCGCACGCTGGTGTCTCTGTACTGTATGTGTGTGTGTACGTGTGGGTGACGTACCTGCGCAGCTCCGCGAGCGCCGCGTTGAGGTGCGCGGTGGCGGCGGCCGCTAGCGACTGCGCGCGCTCCGCCGCACGCTGGTGTCTCTGTACTGTATGTGTGTGTGTACGTGTGGGTGACGTACCTGCGCAGCTCCGCGAGCGCCGCGTTGAGGTGCGCGGTGGCGGCGGCCGCTAGCGACTGCGCGCGCTCCGCCGCACGCTGGTGTCTCTGTACTGTATGTGTGTGTGTACGTGTGGGTGACGTACCTGCGCAGCTCCGCGAGCGCCGCGTTGAGGTGCGCGGTGGCGGCGGCCGCTAGCGACTGCGCGCGCTCCGCCGCACGCTGGTGTCTCTGTACTGTATGTGTGTGTGTACGTGTGGGTGACGTACCTGCGCAGCTCCGCGAGCGCCGCGTTGAGGTGCGCGGTGGCGGCGGCCGCTAGCGACTGCGCGCGCTCCGCCGCACGCTGGTGTCTCTGTACTGTATGTGTGTGTGTACGTGTGGGTGACGTACCTGCGCAGCTCCGCGAGCGCCGCGTTGAGGTGCGCGGTGGCGGCGGCCGCTAGCGACTGCGCGCGCTCCGCCGCACGCTGGTGTCTCTGTACTGTATGTGTGTGTGTACGTGTGGGTGACGTACCTGCGCAGCTCCGCGAGCGCCGCGTTGAGGTGCGCGGTGGCGGCGGCCGCTAGCGACTGCGCGCGCTCCGCCGCACGCTGGTGTCTCTGTACTGTATGTGTGTGTGTACGTGTGGGTGACGTACCTGCGCAGCTCCGCGAGCGCCGCGTTGAGGTGCGCGGTGGCGGCGGCCGCTAGCGACTGCGCGCGCTCCGCCGCACGCTGGTGTCTCTGTACTGTATGTGTGTGTGTACGTGTGGGTGACGTACCTGCGCAGCTCCGCGAGCGCCGCGTTGAGGTGCGCGGTGGCGGCGGCCGCTAGCGACTGCGCGCGCTCCGCCGCACGCTGGTGTCTCTGTACTGTATGTGTGTGTGTACGTGTGGGTGACGTACCTGCGCAGCTCCGCGAGCGCCGCGTTGAGGTGCGCGGTGGCGGCGGCCGCTAGCGACTGCGCGCGCTCCGCCGCACGCTGGTGTCTCTGTACTGTATGTGTGTGTGTACGTGTGGGTGACGTACCTGCGCAGCTCCGCGAGCGCCGCGTTGAGGTGCGCGGTGGCGGCGGCCGCTAGCGACTGCGCGCGCTCCGCCGCACGCTGGTGTCTCTGTACTGTATGTGTGTGTGTACGTGTGGGTGACGTACCTGCGCAGCTCCGCGAGCGCCGCGTTGAGGTGCGCGGTGGCGGCGGCCGCTAGCGACTGCGCGCGCTCCGCCGCACGCTGGTGTCTCTGTACTGTATGTGTGTGTGTACGTGTGGGTGACGTACCTGCGCAGCTCCGCGAGCGCCGCGTTGAGGTGCGCGGTGGCGGCGGCCGCTAGCGACTGCGCGCGCTCCGCCGCACGCTGGTGTCTCTGTACTGTATGTGTGTGTGTACGTGTGGGTGACGTACCTGCGCAGCTCCGCGAGCGCCGCGTTGAGGTGCGCGGTGGCGGCGGCCGCTAGCGACTGCGCGCGCTCCGCCGCACGCTGGTGTCTCTGTACTGTATGTGTGTGTGTACGTGTGGGTGACGTACCTGCGCAGCTCCGCGAGCGCCGCGTTGAGGTGCGCGGTGGCGGCGGCCGCTAGCGACTGCGCGCGCTCCGCCGCACGCTGGTGTCTCTGTACTGTATGTGTGTGTGTACGTGTGGGTGACGTACCTGCGCAGCTCCGCGAGCGCCGCGTTGAGGTGCGCGGTGGCGGCGGCCGCTAGCGACTGCGCGCGCTCCGCCGCACGCTGGTGTCTCTGTACTGTATGTGTGTGTGTACGTGTGGGTGACGTACCTGCGCAGCTCCGCGAGCGCCGCGTTGAGGTGCGCGGTGGCGGCGGCCGCTAGCGACTGCGCGCGCTCCGCCGCACGCTGGTGTCTCTGTACTGTATGTGTGTGTGTACGTGTGGGTGACGTACCTGCGCAGCTCCGCGAGCGCCGCGTTGAGGTGCGCGGTGGCGGCGGCCGCTAGCGACTGCGCGCGCTCCGCCGCACGCTGGTGTCTCTGTACTGTATGTGTGTGTGTACGTGTGGGTGACGTACCTGCGCAGCTCCGCGAGCGCCGCGTTGAGGTGCGCGGTGGCGGCGGCCGCTAGCGACTGCGCGCGCTCCGCCGCACGCTGGTGTCTCTGTACTGTATGTGTGTGTGTACGTGTGGGTGACGTACCTGCGCAGCTCCGCGAGCGCCGCGTTGAGGTGCGCGGTGGCGGCGGCCGCTAGCGACTGCGCGCGCTCCGCCGCACGCTGGTGTCTCTGTACTGTATGTGTGTGTGTACGTGTGGGTGACGTACCTGCGCAGCTCCGCGAGCGCCGCGTTGAGGTGCGCGGTGGCGGCGGCCGCTAGCGACTGCGCGCGCTCCGCCGCACGCTGGTGTCTCTGTACTGTATGTGTGTGTGTACGTGTGGGTGACGTACCTGCGCAGCTCCGCGAGCGCCGCGTTGAGGTGCGCGGTGGCGGCGGCCGCTAGCGACTGCGCGCGCTCCGCCGCACGCTGGTGTCTCTGTACTGTATGTGTGTGTGTACGTGTGGGTGACGTACCTGCGCAGCTCCGCGAGCGCCGCGTTGAGGTGCGCGGTGGCGGCGGCCGCTAGCGACTGCGCGCGCTCCGCCGCACGCTGGTGTCTCTGTACTGTATGTGTGTGTGTACGTGTGGGTGACGTACCTGCGCAGCTCCGCGAGCGCCGCGTTGAGGTGCGCGGTGGCGGCGGCCGCTAGCGACTGCGCGCGCTCCGCCGCACGCTGGTGTCTCTGTACTGTATGTGTGTGTGTACGTGTGGGTGACGTACCTGCGCAGCTCCGCGAGCGCCGCGTTGAGGTGCGCGGTGGCGGCGGCCGCTAGCGACTGCGCGCGCTCCGCCGCACGCTGGTGTCTCTGTACTGTATGTGTGTGTGTACGTGTGGGTGACGTACCTGCGCAGCTCCGCGAGCGCCGCGTTGAGGTGCGCGGTGGCGGCGGCCGCTAGCGACTGCGCGCGCTCCGCCGCACGCTGGTGTCTCTGTACTGTATGTGTGTGTGTACGTGTGGGTGACGTACCTGCGCAGCTCCGCGAGCGCCGCGTTGAGGTGCGCGGTGGCGGCGGCCGCTAGCGACTGCGCGCGCTCCGCCGGCACGCTGATGTCTTTCTCCAACAACCATCTGGAACACAAGCACACGCACTGACAAACACCATCACTTTTGCAACCGATACCAAATGGTTATAGCTTGATGCTGCAGGTTACTCACTTACAAGGTGAACACATTTTTATGCGGATAAATTTTTGTGAGGCTTGTACAACTCTTTTTTTTAATATTCTAGAAGAAAAATCAGCACTGGTAAACATAAAAAGAATATCCATTGCTGGATATAAAAAAAAATGATAGTTTGTATATCAGCTATAATCGAGATCGCCACGTTGACGACCATAACTGGAATTGAATCAATTGAGTACATTATCAAAACATTTTCTTTTTTTTTATTACTATTTCGTGATTCCAATTACTAAGACTTTATTAAGAAAATCGACCATTTTAAATGATAAATTAGTTACCTTTTTTGGTATAATACGATTAATAAACGTAACAATACAGGGGGGGGGGGCAAAAAAAACTATCTCCAATTATCAATGAGATTAAAAAAATATCTGTGGTCGACCTAGACACACCCAGAGGGGAGGAGTCATGACTAGCGTTGCCAGGTATCCCGATTTACACCTGCCATAAGAAATCTCGATATTTTGTCAAGTCATAAAAACTGTGCGAAGCAGGAGCGGGTTGCTTGTAAAAATTAAATTACTTAAACTTATGAAGAGCGTCAATAATTAATACCTACTAACTACGATTTTATTGTAATATTTTGTAATTTCTACTAGTCCAGCAAGTCTGATGATTATTAACAGATTAAATTCAGATTCACTAGTAATATAAGTTGCGAAACGTAATAAATTACACCTTTTTTTTAACCATCCTCCAAAAAGGAGGTAAGTATATGTTCGACGCGTATGTTTTTTTTTATGTATGTCCGCCGATTTCTTCGTCAATTGTGGACCGATTTTTAAATATTTTTTTTATATGAAAGAGTATGTTCCCGGATTGGTCCCGTATACATTTGATTAACTTTGCTTGGATAGTTTTTGAGTAAGCTTCAATAATACGTATTTTTCCTACTTAGTGTATGTGGATGATATTATTTACTTCCTGTGACTGTTATTTACATAGCAGGTAGTGGTATTCAAATTTGTGTGGGTTAGGTACCTACCACAACTAAAAAGTGAAAAATAAAAATTTTTTACAAAAAAAAACAACCGACTTCCGAAAAAAAAACAACTTTTTTTAAAACCTAGTCTTTTTATTGTCCCGATCTACAACCCTAAATCCCGATTTGTTTGAACTTCTGTCCCGATTTAAAGCGAATCGGACCTAGCAAGGCTATTCATGACCCATATGACTCCCCCGCCCCCCTCTGGATATTACATTCTAATTCGACAGGGAGTGTTCTTCCATGTCATCGGGCACCATTCCAATTTCTAACACAACGTTCTGACATTTTGCAAAAAAAAAAGATAGTCGGTAGTCTAGTCGAAGTGGAAAAAATATTTTACGAAGTCATAGTTTTTCTTTTACTTATAGGTTATCCGTACTAGCTCTATAAGTAATATTTGGTTTGTACTTCCTAAACCTACGGGCTACGTTGAACTAGATTACCAACATGGTAACAAAAAGCGTTGCCGAGGTGAATTGAAAGTAACTCTTGGCGTGCAAAAATAAATAGTACCTATCTAAACAATTTATGGGTAAAAAGTATGTCAATCAAGTTTCTAATTTGTTCTAAAATGATAATTTATTACTCAGCGTAATAATTAAATACGCCGGCTATTCAAATTAACTAGTCGTCTTTTAAACTTATTTAGAAACAGTACAATTATATAGTACGTATCAATCAATCTGTCTAGCTTTATGCCTGGGTCGGCTTCCGGTCTAACCGGATGCAGCTTTATACCAGTAGTAGCTGCGCCCCACGGTTTCACCCGCATAAATCTCGATCCCGCGGGAATATCGGGATAAAAAGTATCCTATGTGTTAATCGCACGACTTCCAAAAATAAAAGCCACCTAAATTGTGCTTTAGATGGAGTCCATGTCAGTATGGTGGAGGCAGTAAAGTTTTTAGGAGTACATGTTGATTGTTATTTAAATTGGAAACCAGAACTTGAAAGCTTGAATAACTCCATCAGCTCGGCATGTTATGTACTGAGAAGCCTGCGAAATGATGTTGACATTTTACAGTTAAAAAATGTCTATTACGCGTTAATCGAGTCAAGGTTACGATACAGCATCATATGTTGGGGTGGCAGCTACGATTACAATATACAGAGAGCATTTGTGTTACAAAAAAGGGCCATTCGAACCATGGTTTGCATCCGTCAGCAGGAATCTTGTAGGAGACACTTTGTAGATTTGAATATCCTCACTGTACCTTCCTTATACGTATTGGTGCTCCTAACACATTTTTCTAAATATATACATCACTTTGAGACTGAAGAGGAGAGAGAGCTTAGAGAGAGTACGAGAAGAAAAGATTTTAAAAGCACAAATATTCCTAAACTTAATATAGTCGCACACGGTACCGGTCACGTGTCAGTGAAAATCTTCAATAAGCTCCCCGATGATATAAAATTAGCTCTTTACAAACGGGACTTCAAAACTAAATTGAAGCGTTACCTACGGGAAGGCTGCTATTATTCGATTAATGACATTTAAATTGTAAACATACATATTTTACTAGGAATTTATCAAGATTATTATTGCTGCTACTATTGGTATTTTTTTTTGTGATTAATTACATTCATGACATATAGGTAAGTAATTGACATTGAACATCTGACATAACTATATTTAATTATTTGTGACATTTGATAATCTGGTTATTTAAATGACATTTATTTATTATTATTACTCTCCCTCATAGTAATTAAGTGGCATGTAATTTTTGTATTAAAAAAAAAAAATATTGTATAATCTTTAATATTCGACACAGTGTAAAAATTGTTATGAATAAATAAACAAATAAATAAAATCCCGGTTATAAACTATCTGTGCGCCAAATTTCATCCAAATCCGTTCAGTAGTTTTTGCGTAAAAGAGTACCTAACAAACATCCATACATCCATCCATACTCACAAAATTTCGCGTTTATAATATTAGTAGGATTTTACATGGAGCGACTGCCTATCTGACCCAGTAACTGGGTAATACGTTACCACTTGGTAAGATTGGTCGTCAGACTTTCGGGCTTCTGACAACCCGTAACGACTGTCAAGGATCCACGAATAACGAGGTACGGAGGAGCCTCTCTTAAGGTGAATCTTAAATATCTCTAAGTTAGATTTGTTCCGTAAAACTGTTCTTATGGAACAAATCTAACTTAGAGAGATGTATTAATGATTCCAATGATTATAATTCTGTAAATACATATCTGTCCTAGTCGCGCATCATATTTTGATCAAGATACAACCTGACACTGACCTGCAAATTGCAAAAAATGTAAGAAAATATGAATTTCGCAGGTTACAACTGCGGATCCACCTTAACCTGATGGATCGACCCATGCGGCTGTTATAAGATACTGAGCCACGAGCTCCCCTAATTTACTAAATAAGTTAAATGTAATATCGATTAGATTTTATTAAAAGTTGTGTCACAGAAAGCCCGACCACTGCTTTTAAATTAAATATGAAGCTAAAGTCCTTCAGTCATCATTTCATCAAAGATTTCTCGTATCAAGAAAATTTTACAATACAATTAAGATGACGGCCGCGGGTTGTCACCTGAATTACAATTACAAATAATTATGTACCTTTGTTTTGGACGAACTTTGATAAGTGGGAATGGTTACGTAAGTTCTGCTAGCATCTGTACAAACACAAGCGCGCTGATTTTACAATTTACACTCTTATAGACAGTAATGTGTGTCCGTTCATTAACCATTGCCCCTCGTGTACGTGAAGAGGCTTACAAGTCGTCAGGAACACATCAATAGAAGCGTAACTAACTGACGCCAATGCTTAGCCGCTTTGCTTTTTCCGTGGGAGTAAAAATTTTGGTCGTTTGTCTTAAAATCAACGTTCGCGTTGCTAAGTAGGAATATTACAGATGCTGACTAAAGAGACTTTAGCACGCGTGTATTGATAACAATTATTACATGGTTGATGATTGAGTAACTCACGATGTCCACATGTTTGAACATTCCGGCCACAATAATCATCGTGATACTGGTTCAGTACTATCTTATTTTTCGTCATTCAATTCATTGACAGCTTAGAATGGACCTTGTTGACTCTAGAAAATCCATGTTAAGCGTTAGGACATTTAATACAACATAGTGAAATTTTTTCCTCATTTGAAATGGGACAGGGGCAGCTATGTACTAAGTAACTAATGAAGCTACTTACAGATAAATGTTTTTAGCAGACGAACATACTATAAAACGTGAGAATTTACCTACGTTTTTCTAGCTGACAGTAAAACTATCTTGCCATTACTCTAAAAGAGGGATATCCTCTATCTCTGGGGATATCAACAGAAATAATCACCCTGTATTGAGGGTCTTAAGCAAATGGCACGGTTTATGGCATTGAACGTCATAGATTAACGGTAAGAGAGGCTAGGTACTCACTTGAATGGGTGTCCATCATTCGTTTTCTGCACGGCCTGCAGCACGTTCTTGTAGATGCGGAAGGCCACGGCGGCCGACAGCGCCAGCAGCGAGGCGTAGGCCAGCACCGACACCACGGAGCAGCACGCCAGCGCCACCAGCAGCGCCAGCCCCGCGCCCAGCGCCAGCCCGCTCGGCGCCGCCGCGCGCCAGTAGATCAGCGACTCCACTGCACACACCGCGGCGGTCAATAGCAACACTTACTGCAACACCGAGCTAGCGGTGTTGACTGCGGGAAATAGGTTCACACAATTAACTTGACATGGTAAAGTACATATTTTATTGTATACAGAGAGATGTTGATGAAACTCTCAGGATACCCCACTCCAGTTCCTCCAACGATAATTTAACGTTACGCACTACATCACAAGTTTTTTTATTAATTTGTCGCGGAGAAAGTTCTGACTATAAAAATGAATCCGTCGATGATCTCAATAAGTTTTGATTGAAATATAATGTTACCATTAACGGTGAACGAAGATTCAGGCCAGACTTGTAGATGCGAACCGGTTCTTTCAAAGCTTCCAAACTTTCTCAATGAGGCTTCGTTCAAACAACCGTATGTGTTATGGAGCGAGTGAATCCAATGGCGCTAACAATGTACCGTTATTCAGTTTCGGCTGTCATCCCTGTATATGAAACTATGAACTCGAAATATAATGATTTTTTAATCGTTAATGAATAACACTGTCAATCATACCCGTAGTAAGTATAACCTAATACTATCCGACTCTACGAAATTGAAGTTAAACTATCGCACCAAATGATAAGATTATCGACGCGTGAAACCTTTTATAAGGTGAAAGAAAACTTAGGTATAATAAGTTCGGAAATAAACACCGTATGGATCGCGACTTGCCCCCTGCCTACGTTACACGGCTGAGGCTTCCGTTCCACGTCCACACGGGGCCGGGCGATGCACCCGCGGCGCACCGGGGCACCGGGAGCAGGGGACGTCGGGGCACACTGACACGTTACACACACGTCCAGACAGCTCGGGCGCCGGCCGGGTGAGGGTTAGTACCTGGTCCTCGGGGCGGCAGGGGCTCGTACTGCGCGTTGTGTCGCGGCGAGTGCTTGGGGCGCGCCATGGCAGCGGAGTGAGCGGCGGGCGCGCGCGCAGCCTGCCGCGCACATGGCGGGCGCCACGCGGCCCTGCCTTTCACACACGTCATCGTGACGGTGACCCACGGCTGACACCGCAGCGCTAGAGCAACACCGCTGCCACGCGACACATCCCGACCGCTCCATACATTGTCGCATTCACGCAATACTCCAACGCTCTATTCAACACCTTTCATGGCTAGCCAACACCCTAATTCCGTAGCGCATTCTTTCATATTGACACTTCTAACTTTATAGATTTATTTAAATTTTGTAGTAAGCATTTACTTAAGCCAACCACGTAATTGCTTTTACACCTTTTACGAGAACTCCTAGTAAGTTACAAACATAACATCGTAAACATCACTAAAGATGAAACTATCTAAGTGTATTAAAGCTCAAATAGACCTTGACGTTGTATGACGTAGAAGTGACATACAACGTTATGCCTCGTATTCACTAGGAGACAAATGTCCCGCAACACGTGTCCCTAGAGATGTCGGAAGACGACGACATCTGGCGACTTTGCCCCACATATCTATCAAAGATACACAAATACACATTCTCAAAAAAAAAAAAACAAGAAATTCGCAAATTCAAACCCGGTACTTAGAAATGCTAACGATATCTGCCTACACCATAGAAATTCCAACCATTTCCCCTCTGTAAAAGTACAAGAACAAAATGTTCTCGTACGTTCATAAAAACTACTTTCAAATCGATTCTAATTTCTAACGCACTTCGTAAATCGTTTTAAAGGCGCGCGGAGCTCCGTGAAAATGTCTAGTTGTGCTGTTAAATTATGTAAAAAGCATTCAAATACTTCAAATTTACATAAAGAACTCAATAACCTTCCATACCTACCTATGTTGATTTTTATTTATAATATTTAGTCATGTTTTTATCGAAATTTAAAATCCTAACCTCATAATTAGAGATCATAGATTAGATGCATATTTACTTAGTTATTTTTTGGCTAAGAAATTATGTAAGTGGCTTCCTAATATAAATCCCGGAATTCAATAAAATCCGGGAATGCATAACTAACTAATCGGATACGTGGTATGGAAACAGCTTATCAGCCCTCTTATGAAGGTTACTTATGCGGTGTTAACATAAAAAAAATATACCTACTATAATACATTTCGACTTAAGGATAGTAAAGAAATGAATATAATGTATATTTACGTGACTTTAGGATGGTAAAGAAAATATAATTAGTAATTCGTCATAGTCGACCTCCTATTGTCTCACGGTTCATTGCCTGTGAACGTGAACTTGCAACGCAAAACAGACCATTTTCAGACGAGGATTATTTTATTATCCTAATGTAACTCCAGTAATTTCAATCGCATCAAGGGTTTTACGTTGAAGAAGAACCAGACGTCCGATCAATATTGATCGCTTTAATCGAATATTGCGTGAGTCATGCTACTATATCCTATATACCTACCTACCTATCATTTATTTATGAAATAATTATGAGGCAGCGTCTAATAATATCTGGTGCCTTCACAAAAGGAGTGGCTAGGTACATTCTAGAAACGCCTGTGATGACGAATGTAAACATAGAAACAGCTTGGACTAGAGAGAGCTTGGACCACGGGCAACAACAACGCATACGTTCGCCGTAAGTCGGTCTGCTCCTACTGCAGTACTGCCTACTCTACGCTGGACATGAGTGAGGCACATGCCCGGACCAAATTGATTGTCACGCTTACAGGGTTGGTGGGATCAACTTTGCTATCCTTCAGAGGAAAGATTTGTTAAGGCTCCATGTAGTTTTCATAGATTTTGTTCTACCAGAATCGCGTCGCACCGTCGCGTCGCGCCTCTCTGCGGGAGCCTTTAGATACGTATTAGAAATCCTGACTTTGAGTACTTATTTCAAAAACATTAAAACGTAGTCAAACGATTTGGTACAATTATTTTCGTCAGCCTAAAATCGCATCTTAGTTTCATCGCCAGCGAACGCAACGAAAAAATATTGTGTTGCTGACCATGTTAGTCTGGCAGAATGCTCTCGCAGTCTCACGTTTCAAAACGACACATCGCGTCGGTGTCGGTGGGATCTTTTTATGTCGAACGGTTGATTCATAGCTGCCCAAGTGATACAGACTATCTATACATTACTCATCCTGTATATTCTTGAATTTGTGATGGATTAGAAAGTTCAAAATTTAACTTCCTCAAAACGATTGAGAAATAAATTTGATTCATGAACTAATGGACTGAAATAGGTAGGTACTAAGGCAACGAAGTTATAAATATAGGTATTTAAAATATAAAACAATGTAAACATATGCGCAACGCGCCGGAAACAATAACAAACTCAGGCTCAGCTAGTTACTGCAGTAAATACTCATTTACAACAATAATTGTGACTTGAAGCATGTTTGTAATAAATACAACATGCTGGTGCATGCGGCACACTCGACTTAACATACTACATACCAGCACCGAACGAGTTTGAACACAACGTGAGCGTTGAAACTGAAAGTCGATGCGTATGTGGAAAGGCTTTCGTTATCAGTGTGCGCGGGCGCACGGGACGCGCCAACGTCTGCGCACGACTCCGCGCCACAACAAACACGCAGGCGCTAGCGCAGCCGCTCACTGCACGCACTTGGCACCGAGCAGCGCGCGGCACCGACACACGGTCAATGCCATCCAGCCTTAATTGCCTTATCAAGCTGAATACACTACTGATGCTACTGTGACGACGATTCCTATGTTTCTTCGAGTTTCGACAAACGCGAGATGATCTCCGTGAAGAACGTGACTTCAATAGATATCACATCATTGTAATAATGTAGCATGCATCGCTTGTTTGTTTGAATGATAAGGAGCAAAACCTGTGCGAAATTGATAACAATAATCAGAAGAATAACACAGTCAGCTGATAACACAATAGGATGTAAAAAATATTTATAGCACAGCACTGCAAAGAGTCGCATGTGTGGGTGTAAGCTCGTTGATGGGCATTTGCTCACACACAAACAAATAACACCCACCCAGCCACCAAATCAAACCATACCAAATAACATAATGTAATGAAAACTCAGAGTTTTCATTGTTGTCGTGCCGGAACTTTATAATTATATTGTTATTATTGTAAGTATTATAGATTCAATGACTTACACCACTCGAATTCGGAAGACTTTTTCTCCGGCACATTACACTGACACACAACAGTCGTTGCCGCCACTAGTCTCTGACGAAAATACGCCGACAATGACATGATTTTCATACTTTTGAGCAGAATTTCTAACTTCTCTGATCTGCGTCCACATAATGAACAGACGAACTTCAACGCTAAGATCATTATGAATGTACTCTACCCAAAATGTACCCCTCTACCTCTACCACAGCCAAGTTTTCAATTTGAGGAAGTATCTACCGTAATGTCCCTATGGTAACCTGTGGTAGAAAGCCCATCAAACACACTGTTGACAAGAATTTTGGAAAGGTATCAGATACGATCTTCTGGAATAATTATTAACAACTACTGACCACAGAGCATGCTACTGACCTGACGGACCTGACAGTGACAGTTCTGCTCCAAAGTGACACTAACTAAAATCCACAATCTAAAGGTTTATTTTTTTACCAGGTTTTATAAATTGGACTTTTCTAAACCTGTCTTTAATTTGAGCAACTGAAACCTTGACGATCCCGGCCTCCGGCGTATCATCCCGTCATGCAAGTGACACCTAAGCGGAGCTGCGCCCGCCAGCCGCGGTGTGCAGTCTGCTAGTATGCTACTATGTATTCATGCACATCTGCATATTACATGATAGTAAATCGATTCCGTACACAGCTGGTCCGCATTTCTAATTCGATGGAACGGAAAATTAAGTCTGTGTAGGCAGTTACCTAGTAGTTTGCATGAATGAATGTGTTTATGGGGCGCGATGTGCGGAAAGACGAAAGTTAATCACATCGTGGCGGAGGTTGCCGCGCGTCACCACGCAGTGGTACAAATAACGCGCAGTGCCACTGCGAGTGCGGCTTCCGAACACTGCCTTCTACTTCCTGCACTGCTCACGGTCGCTCCAAAACACATTGAAATGTTCAAATTCAACCGAAGCTTGCATTACTTTTTACAATGAACAACATTCTCAAATGCTACGAATGATGCACTAGAAGTAGGTTGAGTGATAAACGCATCGAAACGTCATAAAAACGTAAGGCATAATTAAATTATGTGACCACAATAGGTCTAAACAAATGGAACCGGTTAACAAAGGAAAATAACCGTGATAAGGTGAAGTAACGACCCTTTGTCTCCGGCGATAGTCGGGCCAAAGAGTCCTCGATAATATCTAATTGTAAGGTCCAATCCAATAAGCAGAGATATAGTTATCCAATAAGGTATAGATCGACAGATATCGATATAATAGAACCTTTTTCAACACACAACACGAACTTGTAAATTGCACAAGTTTTTACAGACGGGCCATAAACTAACACAAACGAAGTAGATGCTCGCGTGATGTATGAGAGTAAACAGTGGCGACCTTAGGGGGTGGCGAGCAGGGCAACCGCCCAGGGTCTCGCTCTTGCAGGGGCCTCGCGCAAGCACCCGAGTAGAAAAAAGTTGACTAAAACTTTATTTTTTTATAAATTAATAAAATAATAATAATACGAGCCTGTTACTGTCCCACTGCAGGGCAAAGGCCTCTTCTCATACAAAGAAGGCACGAGCATTGATCACCACGCTTGCTCAAGACGGGTTGGTGATTTCAGACTTATATTAACTACAAGTCCAGGTTTCCTCACGATGTTTTCCTTCACCGATGTCAGTAATGTCCAAGATAAACTCAGAAAGTACATATGAATTGAAAAAGTCACATTGGTACTTGCCCGGTATTTTTTTATACTTAGGTATTAATTAAAACAATCAAATAAGTTTCTTATAAAGAGTATTGATGAGAGTTAATATTAACGATATCAAAATTAAAGTTCAGAGATTTGAACATTAGAGAGCACTTGAATGTGACCTGAATATGTTTATCCATGTATGTGAAGGGAACGACGACATTATCTCGGTGAAAAAAAGTTTGAAGTGTACCCTACTATCGGAATAGTTCTGAGAATCATTGCAAGCACAACTGTGACAGTTGAGTCAGTGCAGAAAAGCGTTTTTCGGGATAAAGGTACCATTCCGTACCCGACCGCAGGAGGCAACTGCAGGCGACGTGTCGCCGCGACACGGCTGGGTTCTATAAATTTCTATGAAATACCTTCCGTAGCTAGCGACACGTCGCCGTTAGCAGTTTCGGGCGAGTGACAGGTGACACGTGTAGCCCGATCGCAGACCAGTAGTACCGCCACCGCGCGAGCGATAGTGACGTTTTTCTATCTTCTATCTACCGACTGGAATACGGGCAGTTGCCGCCTGCGGTAGAGGTGGACAAACTGTATCATTTTTGCGATTGGAACATTTGCATCTGGATCAATGAAATGATCCGAATCATTTATATGTTTCATTTGGATCATTTGAATCATCGACTCAAAGGATATAATATAAAATGCATAAAGACAACGAAAAATTGTGAGAGTATGAGTGATACACATCTCATTTGGTATCTCTTTCTGACTTAAATAGATTGTAATGTGTCACTCGCTCACTCGCGACTCGCGAGTCAGTTCGGTAGTACGGACACTAAAGTAACGTAACTCAACGTCTCAGTCTTTTTCTCTCGCTCACTCGCTCACTGCTGCTCAGCCGCCTCGCAAGCGACGACGGTCGCGCGGAAAGACAGAGAGATAAAGTAATGATTCAGATTCAAATGATGCGTTTGAAACATTGTTACTGAACCAATCTTTTGGAACACTTCAATGATCCGGATCAGTAAGTCGGTTCCGTAAAGCGTTACACAACACACGCCTAGCCTGCGGTCGAGTTCGGAATCATGACTGCAGCGACATGACACCGCGGCGAGTTGCCGCGACATCACGCCGCTACACGTCGCCTGCAGTTACCTCCTGCGGTCGGGTACGGAATGGTACTTAAAAAAAAATATTAAAACTTATTTGAGGAATTTAATGACACAAGATCAGCGTTCAGCTCTTGCTATTCTATCAATTGAAAATCACGTTCCTAACTCATTTTTAGCTTACAATGCTTTAATTAAAGATTTTAGGGCCCTCTGTCCTGGAGGGCCCCAAAAGTGCTGGTCAGTTTGTTGCGCCACTTATTCTTCCCAGCTAATGCACTAGGAAGTGGTGAAGGGTGGGCGTTTTGGGGGACTGTCTTATGTAATTTTGACGTTCAAAAAGTGCTGATTCTCAGCCTAGTTTGAATAAATGACTTTTGAATTTTTTTATTTCTCGGGAAGTACCTACATTTTAAAGAAATAATAAACAAGGCTAAATATGTTCAAGAAGTAAAAGGCAGTTTGTAGTTGCGAGGCCCCTACGTATTCAAAATATAAACGTAGGGTACTAAAATTTTGGATCTCGTTTCGCTCGCTATTTTATTATTCGTAGGGGGGGGGGGGGGGGGGGGCATTTCTTTATTTACAAATTTATTGCATTACTTAATTGTCATCAGAAATATTTGGGGAAGGACAAGCATCTCACAAGGATTTGCCGCCGCTGATAGTAAAAATGTTATTAATAATATACTCGTGAGTCTTCCTAAAAATATCATTTAAAAAAGTGTGGGGATCCGCTAGGCTATTGTTTACTCAGACGAATGCTTCTAGCAATACTAGATGAACGCCTTGCTCGAGAAAGGGTTCTGTTACGCAAGTAATAAGATTAGGTGCGTTAATCCAGTAGGTATGTAGTTCTGTAGCGTCGTATAGTCGTATCTATGTGACAGGTGAGAGAGCGGATCACGCTCCGTGCGATATCGTCGCTTATCAGCGGGACGCGACTCCCGCTGGCACCGGGACTGGGACAAAGGAAGCAACTCATCATCACACACTCGCAGACCCTACTCGTGTCGTCTGCAGTGTCTTGGCACATTGTATGTTATTAATATTGATACATTTCAAGGATTGGGATGAAACTGATGAAAGTATAATCTAAGACAGTAAGCAGTTATACCGATTAGCAATCAATTAGCTTTGAATTCCAATATTAATTTAACATAATGGATCTAATGGCGCCAACGGATTCATGACCATTATTTAATTATGTTTTTATGAATTCCATAAATTGGGTTCCTTAATAGTTTCATTGATTGTTTTAAGTGGCTCGCATCGTGCGAGTAACATTTGTGCTTGTCACAAATGCTGCCGTTCAAAAAGTGCCCTTCTCAGTATAAACCAAAGACTATATTATGACGGAGCAGATAAACAAGGTGTTTTTTTTTATAAAGGCTTCTAGGGTATGAATGAGACCATATCAAAGAATCAACTGGCACTTTTTTATCTTTTTTTTTTTCGTGATTAATGATTATTTATGAAAAACCCTTAGGTGAAATATAAAAAATATAAAACATTTAATTCAAACTATTTTTGTTCATAAAAAGAAAATATTACAACGACGCATTTTCTTAGCTTTAAATATGAATGATTGGTTTGAATGAAAATGATTTTTGTACTCGTACATAACAATGAAACAAATTATATTAAAAAAATAGATAAATAATATAAATGCTAGTTGATTATTTGACATAGTCTCATGAACAAAATGAACACGTTGTTTAATAAATTGCGTCATGTCATTAAAGAGATTCAGCCCTTTACTATTAAATAAGTGTTTTTTTATAATTGTATTTTTACTGTCCAAGCTTATTTAATTAATTTATTGCAACTTGTCTGGCTTGATTAGGTACTTAATTTCAAACATTTGTACGCCCTCTGGCATAACATAGCGAACTTTTTATTATCTTTATACCATTATTATTGTACAAATGTTAAACAAATTAATAAATGACTTTAAAAAAAACTTAAAGCTTTCTCTCGATTTTAAATCAATTTATATTTTTTATATTTATATAGTCAGTGTTATTTCTTCTATGACATTAAATTATTACTTATTTAAAACTACCCTGACCCGTCAGACGTTGCCCTATCAAAATTTATATTTCTATTTATTAGCTGTTCGTTTAGGTTTTTCCTAAACTACCCCAGGAGTCAAGCGAACAAAAGAAAAAAAACTATTCGATTGAGCCATTTTGGAGTTTTTGCGAGACTAATGCAGGGCAATTGATTTTTATCTTATATCTATATATATATATATATTATCTATAATCTTAATATATATAAATTACGCGACACGTTGTTTGTACGCGATGGACTCCCTAAACTACATAACCGATTTTAATCAAATATCCACACTGTGTGCAGTTTGATCTAACTTAAAAGATAGAGTAGGGTAGGTAGGTAGGGTAGGGTAGGTAGGGTAGGTAGGATAGGTAGGGTTTATATTTGATTGATTGCGAAACAAAGTTCGCCGGGTCAGCTAGTATATGGTGATATATTAACACACAGCCCAAACCGCTGGTTCTAGAGACATGAAACTTGGAGGGTGAGTTCTTTGTGAAGAGTAAGTATCTACTAAGAAAGGATTTTTAGGAATTCCACCCCTTTTTTTTTTTTTTTTTTTTTTGGATGGGAAATCATCAAATGACTTCTCCCGCTCTGGGCAGAGCGAGAGGGTGTGTCAGACTTTTACTGACTAAAACCCACCCGTGTTCCTTCCGTTGCCTGTGTGCCGGGGCCGCGTTATCCCTTTCGGACAAACCCGCAACCCCAGCAGGCATTGATCTTTCGACCCCGTCGGTTGGTGCTGACATCTCTTTGAGGCGCGCGTGGAACACAACGCGCCGTCGACACGGGCCTGGTCCTTATCGGACGGCGAGCTGCCCATTGCTCACCGTCCGCAAGCCCGCGCCTACGGTGGCCGGAAGTCGGCTCTGGACTCCCGACGCCCGGGGCGTCTCCTGCGGCGACTAGGGCCGCGAGGGCGTGCAGCTTGCATCTCCCTCGCGCGCTCCGCCTCCTCCTTCGCGAGCATAACTGCTTCGCAGAAGGAGGTGACGGCCTCCCATGCACTCTCGCTCCGAACCATGGCCTGAACCAGGGCCGGACGCGAGAGATCGTCGCCGCCGATCGCCTCCGTGAGGACACGGCGGTGCTCCGCCCAAGCCGGGCAGACCTCCACCGTGTCCTCCGGGCGATCCACACAGTGGTGACACCCGGGCGTTTCCTCCCGCCTTACGCGGAACAGGAACCTCCCGAAACAACCGTGTCCGGTGAGGACCTGCGTCAGGCGGAAGGTGAGGACGCCATGGCGCCTCTCAAGCCACTCCTCAAAGAGGGGACTTATCGCCGCAATTGTGGCGTGCCCAGGAATTCCACCCCTAAAGGTAAAATAGGGGATGGAAGTTTATATGAAAGTCAGTCAGTATTGTGTAAAGATGATTGAAAATAGTTTTTAGAATTTTGGTCTGTTTGTTTGTATGTATGTTCCGGTTTGCACAAAAACGGATGAATGGATTTGGATGATATTTGGACTACAGATAGTTTATAACCTGGAGATAACCTATAGGTTATTTTTTAATCCCGGTAGTACATTCCCGTCGGATATTTTTCGACATCCACGCTGGCGAAGCCGCGGGCAAAAGCTAGTTTTATTATAAGAGTGTTGATACACTTCTTTCTACATTGATATCTGTATTTTTTTAATTCAGTAGAGATTATTCTCTAGGTATTATCTATTAAAACGATATTCCCACGTTCTGTAGTATTTATTACATTTCGGTTGTTACGGAGCAGCACGTGTCGTCGCGCATGCAACAGAGATTCCGACACACATGTTATTCAGACCTCATTCCATTCTAGTTTTGTACTTCCTTCTGTCGTACTATAATCTTATCTTTGATATCATATCAATGAAGAAATACGTAGATTCGAACATTTGAAATCATATTATGAAACTGAATGTGTACCGGTCGTTTGCACAGTTTTTCCAACCCATTAACACAAGAATGCAAAGAAACATCATTTATTGTTCTTGTTATATGCATGACGCAAGTATCTGTTAAAGCAGCAATTACAATTAGTGAGTAGCTATTAGATCAAGGCGAGGCCAATAAGAGTGCGCAGATGAAATATGACTTATCAGTGAGCTCACGTCGTGGCTACAGGTACAAACAACAATACAAGTAGGAACTTAAATACTTAGTTGGAATCATAACCACGAGCATGGCATATAGCAAGCAATACTTTTTGCTCACCGTCATTACATATTGTACTGACCAAGGACGTACGCAGAGTACCTGCTGAGCATATCGATTATTACAGTTTCGTTTGCCATTTTGACTTACTTGATATAACTTAACTTGGTCACGTCATCACGTGCTATACAATCAAAATAGTTGCTACAACAAACAGAAGTAGATAGGATTAGCGCCTTGCTCACAGACGAAGCACGTAACAGATACCCAGTGGCAACTTTATACACATATGTATAGATGGACATAGGACTCCTGCGACCTCCAGTATCCGATCAAGTTTCTCTCGTCGCGTAGAAAACCAGGAAACAAAGAAAAACCAGCATTCCGTTAAAACTCGTAGTATAGAGCTACAACTAGCTAGTGAAACAGAGGGGGAGACACGTGGCGGGTCACTGCTAGAGCATGCGTTTATAATTCAATTAGGACAACATGGATGTTGTCTCCGTAGTGTGTCCAAACGAACCGTTCATCGGCACGGGACGGGTCCCTAACAACATGAACAAAACGAGAGTCCAGAGAGAATACAGAAATAAGTCTAACTTACGATCCATTGGGCAAACACTTAGCTCTATTGTCTCATCTTATTGTTATAGATTATAGAACTCAATTAGTTCGAGAGACGAAGTTGAGATTAGCGTTAAAAGAATCAGTGTCTTGAATAAAACCGCCCAAAATCTACGTGATTGAGCAAAGAGGGAAGAGCGTATTCAGAAAGCGGATTGTGGCACCATGCCGAAATATAGCTGGGAGAAGATAAAATGACTTAGAAAATTAACCCATATTAAAACATATGCCAATAGTGGAATATTTTATATCTTTTTGGCAAGACGCCGTCACTTGCCGCCAACGTAATTCAATAATTAAAAAGCGATCTCCCGGCATGAATTATATTAATTTGGACCAGTCAAGCCGATGGATCGTCAAACACTATAAATCAGATTGTTACCGGCCTCAGCGTCAGTTAAAATCAGTCTAATTTCATCTTGGCTGGCGATTTGAAGTGTGCAGGGTGAGCAGCACGGCACAGCGCATGCGCGCCGCCACACATTCATTACCAACACAATATTAATGACATCCAAGAGTCAGATGAGCCACGAGCCAGCATTGCTATCACCTACAATACTTGATCACATACAGATAAATATAAAGACGTCGTTGTCGTAGCCGTGACGACACACAATTAGCTAGTTACGCACTGCACAGCTATTTGCACCTTTTTGTCCCATACTACAGATATAAATACTCGAGATGGTGCAGTGGAATTTTTCAACTACCTCTGTTTTTAGTTTAAGTAATTCGCGGAGTTGAGGATCAACATGGACCAGAAAGTTATAAAAGAATCGTATGGCCGGTTACAGTCGATTATATTGTACGTTGGATCTCTCGTCGATCGTTTGTGACCCATCACGTGACGTCATTCAGTGCAAATAACGTATTATTAAATAATAGTGATACATTTAGGACGGTATTGTCGAACCTTGACTCTACACGCGGAGTTATTATTGTTCTGTCACCGGCGGCGACGACGTTTTTACCGTGGCTTGACGGGAGTTCACGACACGAAACAGATTAGCCGTGATGCGCACGGAGCCGACCGACCTCCGACCACGACCAGCACCACCACCGTCACCTCCACCATTACTAAGTACCACCGTCACTGACGACATCGTCCCCGTGGTCGCGAGTCGGTCGATCAGTTATCGTTTATGTCACTGGAGTGGTGTTAACACTGAGCTCACACAACACTACAAGTACGAGTGCTAGCGGCGGCAGTGGGTCACAGTGCAGGGCCGCAGGGCGAGGCACGCTGCCCGGGCGGCGTGGCGGCCCGGTTGGCGGCGCGCCACCTATACGTATTTCTGCCCTCCGCTCTCCACAACCACTCACCTTCGGGATGCAGCCTCTGCGGGTCGAACCAGGCATCTGGAATAGAAGGCTGCGCGTTAGCGGGTTAGTCGCGACAGAGAGGAAAGCGGGCGAAGCGAAGCCGGCGCGAGGGGGAGGGGGCACTTACGCGGGTCGAGGACGCTGCAGAGGGAGGGCCCGGAGTCCGGCATGGTGGTGATTTACGTAATGCGAGCGTAAGGTGGATAAAGGCGGCGGATGGAGCGCGCGCCGCGCCGGACTCTCGCGTCGATACTGACGGCGCAGCCCCGCACCGAGCCCTCCCGCCCCGCCCCGCGCGGCTGCCCCGCACCCGCGCCTGCCCGCACGCATGCGCACCTACCACCACGTCTGACAAGCACCCCCAGCGTGCTGCAGCACCACCACAGCCCGCCACCGCGACACGCATGCCCGCACCCTCACCAGGATATCGTGTTGTAGTAGTTTTAGTCTCACAGGATTAGCTCATCGTGCAGTTAGTATTGTGAGTACTTACTCCGGTGCAGACAGATGATTAGACAAGTTATTTACATACAAATAGTACTACGAACAGAAGTAACGAGTATGAGTGAGATAACGGTGTCTGGTCCTATGCATGTTGTGTACAGGGCGCGCGGTTGACGGGTCACAGGTCATGCCGCGGTCTACATGAAATAATGTCAGAGTCGAGCTACACTGACCTGTAAAGTGCATTCGCCTTTTGTATTCATTGATCAGTATTAGTAAATTCCTCACAGATTCGCGGAAAATAACGTATAATATGAAATAAAATAAATGACAAAATTAGCGATTAGAACGCGACGCAACGTTGTTTACGTCTTATCTGTTACCTTATTTTACGATGAATCATGTAGCTGTGATGCTGACGTTATCCTCATTTAGCACACAATAGCTACAACACGTTCAAACACAATATGTGTGTTGCTAAGTATCCACTAGGTACACTAATGGCTAACTACTACAAACTTGAGTGGAAACGAAAAGCGAAAGGTCATCTTAGCGCTGATTCGCTGAATACTTTTACTAAGCTGAAAATCTGCATTTTAATGTATTATATCATCAATTATTCTCTGTGTGGAAATATATTCTTGTTAAAAAACAATTAAAATAAAACCAGTAAGACGCAGACAACTTTCGAAATGTGTCGCCTTCACGCATCGTAAGCAATCGCATAAAAAATTACTATGACAACAGAATAAAGGCTAATCTTGTTCCGAAAGGCCACTGCCACATTAACACGTTCAGTGTCGGGAGCGCTCCTGGAAGGTTCACCTTATGGGATACCGGGAGCCCTCACGGAGGGCTCATTTTAAATGTAGGTTATTTTAGCAAATACAGCATCATAAACCATCAAAATAAAAACTGATGTATATTTTATTTTTCAGCGTTACAAATATTTACTAAAAAATTTAAAGGTTGGTAACTACGCATAGCGACAAGACCCCCTGAAAATACAATTTTACTTCGTTTTACAACACGGTTTTAAACCTAATGCCGTTGACCGTCCGCAATGGTTAACTTTAGCACAAACGTGCCGGTGACCCTCCCGGAGGGTTCTCTTCCAATGTGTATTGTGGCATGGCGTATGAGTTCTATGAAAAGTGGGTGGAGTCGAAAGTATTAAAATAGATTCGAGAATTACTCCGTTTTTTGTCGTTTCCTTGCAAAGTAAGAGAATAAGCAAAGTAGATGATGCACTCCACATGCAGAAACCTGTGGTCAAGTCGATCAACGGATGGTTCCTAGGATATTTGTTTTAAAAAAAAACTGCTAAGACCTTCATTTGGGCTTCCAAGTTCTAAATCGCAACAAACCGAAAAAATCTTAGATGATTCAAGACTTTCGTATTGCCAAATATCCATGGAGAGTGCCGTCTTGTCCAAAGTCATTGCGAGTTTATAAGACTACGTCAGACATCCTAACACATCTTAAAGCAGAACAGAACCAACAGATCATTAATAGATTATGAGTACATGATGATGTTTCAATATTTGCTTACTTAAATGACTTGGTAGGTACTGGTGCCGATTCTCTTGTCACAAATGCCTCTAAACTAGACTAAAAATCACTAATATTTTGTTTATTCCTGTCAAACGATGATTTCCCATTCTGAAATAGACTAAAGTGACACAACTTTACTAAAGACCACGCTACCGCATTAGGATTATTGCCTGTAATGATAGTTGTGTTTGTGATAAATAAATAAATAAATAAATAAATAAATAAATATATTTTAGTTTGACAGCATTAAGATAGTACTTACTCAGTTTTTAATTTAGTGAAAATGGCAATTTTGCTATTCTGAATTGGACGTTTTTCACCTAAAATTTTGATTATAAAAAACCGAACCAGACTAAACCTGAGAATTTTTAATCGTGATTAAAAAGGTGTGGGATAAAATAAGTTGTCATGAACTAAAATTCACACCAACATCTCGACTTCACGTGCAAAACCGTACTGTATTTATTTTTCTTTTGCTTATATCTCGAAAATGGTGCGTCCTATCGCAAAAATAATGAAAATTTCTACCCATAAAACTCAACATGTAAAAAAAAAGTGAAAAATTCCATACACGTCGAGGCTGCGACCCCTGCGCGCCTACGGCTCTAAAAAAAAATTACGGATTAGGGCAAACCACGGGTACCACGTGGATTCGCGATTGTCAAATTCGATTTTAGTTGTGTCAAAATTGTTTTTTAATTTAGAGAATTTTATTTGCAGAATAGCTCTAAGATTCTCATAGCCAAAAGTAAGGAATTTTAGTGATAGTTTTGTAAGTTTAGTTCGGTGTACTTACAAGAGAATCGGCACCATTGGCTTTGAATTTATCTAGAAAACATAAATAAAACTAAATGTGATTCTTGAAATCTTGATAGACAGACTATACTTACTTGTAGCATAAATACTTAATAGTTTAGACGTTGTGACGAATCGCGTCAAATGGTAGTGTCGCGGTCGTCAGTCAGTCGTGGTGGGTACTGGGCGAGAACGGTGGAGTATTGCGAGAATGAGTCACCGCAGTTCACCTCCATTATGGTAATTACAGAAAAACCTTCCAACTAACCAACCCTAAAGCTACACGCTCATGTTTGTGGATTTACCAACTATTATGTTATTATGTGGATTGAAGATACTGCTTGATAATATTGATAAAAAAGTGCAAGATTTCACAGGCTCAGACTACTGTGTCATTTATGTTGGGGAAGAGGATTTCAGAAGGACGCATAATTATATAGAATTAGTTGCTTTCATTCGCGAAAAATTACAACCCCTAACCCATACGAACTTTTTAGTATGTATGCCGACTTTTAAGTATATAGTAAATAAAAATGTTATGATCAACAGTAGAATCGATACCTTTAATAATTTATTATACATGGATATTGAGACATATAAATATGCGTATCTATTGGATTCCAACCTAAATCTCCCATTCACTTACGAAACATATACCTTAAGAAATGGAAGTTTAAATAACAAAGGCCTGAATATTATTTTAAGTGACTTACAAGACCTTATCCTAGATATAAGTTTAGATACAGAAAAACATGTAACAGACGCTGATGGTATATTGGAAAACTTAGTAAATAATAAGTCTAATAATATTTTTTTTCGTGTATAATAGAATCCATATACTTCACCAGAATATCAATGGTTTATTACGCAAAGCTGATGAATTTACTGTAAATCTAAATAATATTATAAATAACCATATTGATGTGCTATGTGTTACCGAGCATAATATGATAGCAGACGATTTAAAACATCTCCATATTAAAAATTATACTATAGCGGCAAACTACACAAGGACAAATAGAAATGGTGGGTCATGTAGGATACATGACACTCCTGTTTCAAGAGAGTTTGAAAACTTGTTACAGAGCTTTAACTTAAAACTTGCAATAAATGAGCCAACCCGCTTGCAAAGTAAAACGTGCATTGATAACATTGCACACAATATTAGAGGCTGTCAAGAAAGCGTTATTGAACTAGCTCTGTCTGATCATACAGCACAAATTCTCTCATGTCCAGTCAGAAAAACTTACTCAATAACCCATTGGTATAAATTCAGAAGAGACTTTAGCACCGAAAATGTTGAGAAATTTATTGAATGTCTAAAAGCCCTAAATTTTACTGAATGCTATGAGAAAAGTGACGCAAATGCTTCTTTTGAAGAATTCCATAAGGTATTTAAACTTTTTTATGACCTCTGCTTTCCAAACATCAAAATTAAAGTTCCAATTATTCGCAAAACCAAATGGCTTAGTAAAGGATTGAAAATATGTTCTCTTCGTAAAAGAATGCTTCTTAAAATATATCGACTCTCAGGTAAAAAGTCGGATAAGGGTAACTTTAATAATTATGCAAAAAGGTTTAAAAGAATTGTAAAACTTACTCAAAAGTCGCAAAATAATTATTATATACAAACAGCCACAAACAAACCTAAAGCAATATGGCAAATAATAAATAAAAATAAAAACAATAATCCCCCTGAAAAAATTGATAGATTAAGATATAATAATCAAGTTATAACGGCCCCTGATACTATAGCACAAACATTTAACAATTTCTTTATTGATGACATCTCGAAACTGACAAATAATAAAATAAATTACGCTAAGATTCTAACTTATAATAAACCAAACTCCTGTTTCTTAACCCCAGTTACCCTAAACGATGTTGTGAAATTAATCATGGCATTAAAAAACACCAAAAGTACGGGCTATGATGGAATTTCAACGCTAATAACAAAACGTGTAGTGTACATAATTGCCCCAATCATAACTCATATTATAAATCAGTGTCTTGAGGAAGGCATTTTCCCAACATATTTAAAAACTACGGTGGTTACACAACTATTTAAAAAAGGAAACCCAGAAGATGTACGATGTTACAGGCCGATTGCTCTCATTCCAATATTCGCCAAAATATTTGAAAAAGTACTAAATAATAAACTTACTGAATATTTCGAGAAAAATAAAATAATAATAGATAATCAAGTAGGATTCAGAAAAGGGAAATCGGTAAATTCAGCAATTCATCAGTTTTTAGAAAAAATACTTACAGAACTAGATAAAAAAAACCAAGTTACAGCTCTATACATGGACATGACAAAAGCGTTTGATTATGTTGATCATGAACTTCTTTTGCAAAAACTGGAAATATACGGAGTTCGGGGTAAAGCACTACACATAATCAAATCATATCTATGTAACCGAATACAGTTCACTGAAATAACACAGTTATGTCCATTTACAAAGAGAGAGATTAAGTATACATCGAGTCCTAGATTTATAAAATATGGTGTACCTCAAGGGTCAATACTGGGACCACTACTGTTTCTCATTTACATAAACGATTTACCTAATGCTATTCAGCAACCTATGGTTTTATTTGCAGATGACAGTACGGTTCTTTTCACAAATAATAAAAACAAAAATCATGAACAAGAAATAAATGATTCCTTATCTAAATTAATAAATTGGCTTCAAATAAATAATTTACAAATTAATCTCACAAAAACACATTACATGAACTTTAAAAATAAAAACGCGACATCTATTCCTTTAAGTATTGCATACAATAATGAAACAGTAGCTGAAGTGGCACATACAAAATTTTTAGGAATCCATATAGATTCGAATATGTCATGGAAAACACATGTAAATAGTGTATGTACCAAATTGAATCAATTTTCTTACGCTCTATACATGCTTAAAAAAGTATCCAACCAGACCGCGCTTCTTACTGCTTACCATGCGTATGTGGGATCCACTCTGTCGTATGGGTTACTATGTTGGGGAAACTCGACTGATAAAGAAATTGCGTTCAAAGCCCAAAAAAAGTGTATTAGGTCTATATGTGGGTTATGCCAAACGGATTCATGTAAACCACATTTCGTAAATCTCAAGATTTTAACACTCCCTGCTCTATTTATCTACCTGGCCTCAATTTTAGTTAAATCAAACATTACAAGCTATGATACGTTAAAAAGCAGAAGACTTAAACATACCTTAAGAGATAAAACGTCCCACACTAGAGCGTACAGTAATAGTGTTTTCTGTATGAGCACAAAGATTTATAACAAGCTACCTATGGACATTAAGATTATAAATTCAATTATTATTTTTAAAAGAATGCTGAAAATGTTCTTAATTAAAAAGGCCTATTACTCAATAGCAGAATTTCTTGAGGAAAAATAATTTTGTTCAATAAAGTACCTATCACTAAAGTGAATATAATTCAGTAAAATATTTTTAAAAGGATTATGATAATTAATATTAAATGATTACAATACTGTGACATAATTGAATTAATGAATAATGATAATTTTTTTAAATCAGGTAACTCATGACATGTGTATTTTTATTTAGGTATGACTTTAATAATTTATAATTAATATGATGTAAATGATAAAATTATATAATGTAATTAAAACGATGTCCTATATAAAATTTAATATTTATAATTTTTTTCTTTTTAATTAATGAATGTAAATAATGCATGTTCAACTGTTACTGTTACAATTATAAGCATATATGCATGATGAAATTGCAATGCCCTAACAGGGCCACTATGTTCTAAGAACTGATATCCTCTGTTAAGAACTTTATTTATGTACACATAGTTAGCAATAAAGAATTTGAATTTGAATTTGAATGTTACGGGTACTGACTATGAGACATAAGTATTGAATACCGCGGAACTTCAAACGATCAAATACCAAACTACGTGTACTACTACTGTACCACACCGCAAGTATACCATAAATGAAATCAAAACATCATCATCATTCATTAAATTAGAGCATTATAATGATAGTGTCAATAAAAAAGCTAGTTCATGAAACAATTACAAGCTTCGTTTAATACATGATTCATAGAAATTGCACAAGGAACATGGTGTAACATGTGTATCTACTTCAGTTAATATTGAAAATTTACGTTTTTGGTGCGACCATACATCCTTGCTGTGTGAATGAGATCGTGAATTCTCGTTAGTAACGGGACAAATATTGAGGTTATCCACACTAGGATTGAAATACTTCTCCTGCTAAAAGATGGAAGTTAACAATTAATCGAAATTGAATACTGAAGCTATTTTGCACTCCCACGCTGAATACTGGCCGTGACTTCGGATTCCGGAGCCACGGCCAGTATACCAAATGACGTGTTCAATTCGAATGCAACTACAGTTGGCCTTTGTTTTAGACCAAACCAAAGTATCTAGTAAAACGAAAACCAACTTGTATTGCTGGCTTTGTAAGCTCTGAGACACCAGTCTACGAGACCATAAATGTAGGTGCAGATTAAATTATTACTAAGGTCCAGTCCGATTGATTTTAGACAGCGTACGAGGTTCCCGGTTATGGTAGTTACACCTGTTAACAAAGAATTCTCTTTTATTGAGCAGGTTGCTAAGTAAATTAAGCATGAGTGACGCGTGCGACACCATCTCGCGCCGGTTAAAAATAGACCGTGCGAGTGCGAGACGGCCACGATAACGTCATCGTCTACCTGTGTGCCACTTCAACGTGCCGTAATGTTCCCCTCTGCTAAGTTCAATGAAACTTAACAACGAAGCTCATTAATCAAAAGAACAATTTATTAAGGGATGCGATTAAAAACCGAGCGCCACATACATACTATCGCTATCTTGGAAAAAGTCCCCCTACTTTCCTCCTACCTATTTTATTCCTTCAGAACATACAAACATCGAAGAAAAAATTCTGAGCCACCCTTATCCCTGAGTGATGCACCCTGAGAGAGATAGACACGAAACAATCAGAGCCTCATGTTGAGATCCACGTTCACTTAATTATGAAACTCTTTTGGTGTATGAGTTGGGGAAGTCGGGATAAAACTTCTATTAAATAAGTTCATTATAAAATATCCAATGGAATATAGTTTCATACCTACATACATAGTCATAAGCGAGCGAAGGCAGTCATGAAAGGGGTGATTGATTTAATAAGCGGGTTTCCCCACCGTGCACCGGCCTAATCTAAGAAATTACAAGCAACTATATTTAATTTACGAAATCTACTGTTCGGAAACTTCGTAGACTATCTTATGAGCATACGAGTAGTTCATTAAGCTGACAGTTCAGATGGCAATAGTCGAGTACGACTTTGTGGAAGTAAAAGTTCGCTGGCTAGCAACAACTAGATCCGATTGGATAAAGAGCGCAGACGGTGACGGTGTGTCTGTGCGGTGGTTGGCGAGGAGCGTATCGATCGCCGCGCCACCCGCCTTCCCTCGCGACCCCATCACCCCACATACATCGAGGCCTAGCCTTTATAGTTTATTGCATCCATGTCTGGGTTTTTCCAGATATCCATGACTGTAATCAAATTACTTACTGCAGCAAACGCTGTTGGTAATTTATTACGAAGATCTGGATTTATAACTATAACATTCTAAGACAAATATGAAAAGAATCAATTTGCCTGCGAATCTATTTTTATTAGGACAAAGCATTAGAATAAATTATGAACGATCTGATAGATTCCAACAAATGGATGGGATCGAGACAAAATGGCACCTTTCTTCTTGATACACTTCGACGACGACCACTAAATTAAAAGACTGAAGTATAATAGTTCAGGGCTGGAAAACCATTTTCACGGTTACACAATTGAGATCACTATTGTAATTAATTTTGTCACCCTCTCCTCTTATGGCGAGTAGCAGCACTGCCATTGACCGAGCTGACGAAAATGCCAGTTTTTGTATGTCGTTTATCAACAAAATAAAGCATTTAGGTTATTGATTCTATAATATAACGGCGTTTTTTTTTCTGCGTGATTCATAATTGACCCAAAAACCCCCGAAAACCCATTCATAAATGGGACAGTAAACAAAAGGGGTGACAGGGAAGTGACGTCAGTGGGAGATCCCGGCACAACGGTCACAAAGGACTCAGCGCTACCTTTTTGTGAAGAGCTTGGAATTAGGTCAACGAGTGAACACAGGACGCGTGTTGATCTTGGAACTGTGTCTGTGGTTCTGCTTGCTCATTTTGTAAATAGTACCTGGGCGACCGAGCTCTGTTCTGGTGAAAATAGAGAATGTTCATTTAATAGTATAGAATAGTTGTACTACCTACAAACTAATTCCATGCTGACATGTCTGTCAATTATTGTCAATAGTCAAATGTCAAATAGTCTAAGGTAGCCATCTTGTTCTAAACTTTGGGCGACCGAGCTCTGCTCGGGTGAAAATACGGAGAAAACGAATTTTCCCAGATTTGAGACCTAGCTAGATCGATATTTCGCCCCCGTATTCCCCTATATTGCAACTTTCATCGAAATGCTTAGACCCGTTTTCGAGAACGTGAATACAAATATATACGTATATATATATATATATATATATATATATATATATATATATATACACGAAACCAATCCTATACTATTAAACGAGACATTTATTACAGTGTCAGTGCTTGCAAAAAAATTACATTCGTGTGATTTTGACGAAATTGATCAAGGCTGCTGCGCTCTGAACCTGAAGCACGACTCGAGTAGTTAACAGATCAACATCTGGAGAGCTGGGCAGTTTGTTACGCCACTTCTTCCCAGCCAAAACACGAGGAAATGGTGAAGGTCGTTTTGGGAGAATGCCTTATGTAATTTTTGACGTTCATAAACTTCCGATACTCAGATTTATTTGAATGAAAGGTGTATTTTATTTTGATCAGACAGTTAGGAGCCCTCTCCTAAGTCAGTATACCTAGTGCATGATACAGGTGTTAACCAAAAAAATTTAAATGACCATAAATGAAATAAAATGAAATTGTTTATTCTGTAAATAGGATATTCGAACCACTTTTACACATCATATAAAATAAAATAAAAATTGCTAGATGAGTTAGGCGTTTCGTATCTGGCTACTCTGAGGCCGAAATAAACTCAGACGTCAATCTCTTTTAAAGTCCAGACATAATCTTGGTCAGGCCATATGAGGACCATGTAGGTTAGTGTCTGAAATGGTCTTCTGAGAAAAGAACCACACAGATTTGAGTGGACCTGTCCAGTCAGTGCAAGCATTTGTCAGTAATCGTGGAGCTCAACTCAGAACATAAGGAGCTCAACTCGGAACATAAGGAGCTCAACTCGACGAACAATACCAAAGAAAGGAAATTGGGTAGGCCGCATAAACTACTGAAACTGCCAGACCATCACATTCACAATAATTAGGATAATATAAGAACAATCAAACCCATAATGATGGATACAGTTTGGCATAGCGGAAAGTAGTTGGTGACATTCGTGATTCGAGTCTCGACCTACTTATAGACTGCTGAGCTAAGACACTCAGGAGTTACTTTATCAAATCAAACATTTCATTTGTAGCAATTTGGCAACATTTTGCAATTTCTACCAAACTATTTATTCATTTGCAATTCAAGATGGTTGTAAATTAATTGATCATGCATAGTCAAACAGTTTAAAGATTTAAAACAAGTGATGAACGAAGGCTCAGACAAATCAATTTCCAACATGCTACCATATCTTCGTTTTGTCACCAAATAAAGGTGGAAGTAAACTGAACAATAATGAAACCAGTTGATTATAATTTGATGATCTATGAAGCCTTTATTTGTAAATGGCGTACATTGAGTGAATGCTGCTGACTGATGTTGCACAGGGTCCTTACAATTCATCTACTATGACATTAAGTTAGACATGGTAAATTATCCATCAATACTATCTCTCAATATTGCACTTTTGCAGAGCGCGCCGAGGTCGATTCGGACGAGTAGATCGTTTTAGAATAAAAATAAGACAACTATGCCACTGTGCCACATAACATCATACAGGTCGATAAGAAAAAATTCTTGAACAGAATTAGAAGCAAGCAGAGACTTATTTCAAAACGTATTTTCAATGTATTATTTAATAAGTAAGTTGTCATGTCTAAACCCAACTGCGCCAATTTTAACTGCGGAAGCACAGCTGACGTAATTTTTTTGCAGAATATCGCGCGGATGTATCAGACGGTTTTATTACCGGAATGTGACCTAATAGCCGCTGACAAAACCAAAACCGAACTAATCATAGCATAGTTTAGGAAACATAGTTTGGAATAACTGAAGCAGCCGACACACTTTCAAATATCAGTATGTCGATACTTACGCGTGATATCGTCACCGTTTCCGGAACCCATGTTTCACACACAACAATATCCACACAAAAGGCAAGTCCTCGCGAGAATGAGTCACAGCACGAGCACACGACGCCACATCAATGTCAAGCGAGCACTCGGAACAGTTGTGAGCGGTGAGCAGAGAGCGTGCGACGTGAGTGCGCGGCGGGTGCTCCGCTTGTGAACGCAGCGCGGTGCTGCTTCAGTGATGCTAAAATTAGCGATGGTAGCGTCGGCGTCGTGCATACCACGCGTCACTCGAACTCGCCGCCACCGCCGCGCCGACGCCGCTCCCTGCGACCGCGCACCAACACCATGCCCAGCCCGTGCCACAGTTTCATTTAATCTTAATCTATTTTTTATTAATACGGGCTTATGTAGGCATCGGTGGATGACACACTTTGAAAGAGACTATTACGAAAAGTTTCGTCGCTTCTATGGTCGCAAACTTTTCATAATGTTGAAAACCATTGTTTGGAGTAGATATCTAAGGTATTCTGAAGGATATTTTAATCTTAATAGCCTTTACGTCGAGTCGCGCTCTCAGTATGACAAAGATAAGATAAAGACTTGAAGATAACACTAGTTTCAACTACAACAATTATAAAGTAAAAAATCCCCTAAAATGCATTAATGGATAGCAACTACTTATGTAATTCTAATAAACGATAGCAAACAGCGATACCGGGAACAGAAACCAGTAGGAAATGAACGATGACTCGATGATGTCGATTAACAGTTTTTTAAGTCCTCTAACTATTGGCTATAATTGTGTTAAGCCGAATATTACAAAATAAATTCAGATTATTATATTAGTTGAAAGTTCTTTACCAAGTTAAAGACAAAGACAAACAGGTTGGCTAGTAGCAAAGACAAGTTGAAGTCTAGGGTAGGAGTAAGGACGGGAGCGACTCGGACGTTGTCTGAATAATGTATGGTGCGGGCTGTCGGACGTCCGCGTGCAGGCCGAGCGTGGGCCCGCGAGTGCCGTTACCCGGTGCTGCAGCGCGGTCAACGCTCTTGCCGCTCCGCCACCTCTGCAGTCGACCTCCTCTACCCCTCCTAGCTTCGTCACCCCGCTCCCCAATGACTGCTGTCACTATTTTACATATTTACATCCCTTTAATTTTGATAAAAGACGTAATCTCCCAGAAAGTTCGTGAGGTTGAATCTTGGTTTGATTTGAGATGTTTATGGATATTACTTGCGTCATATCAATGCGGCATAAGCGGAAATTTCATAACCATAATTTCCTAATATTATCTATTATGTCCATAAAACTCGCCACAATATTGATCAGGTGCTGTAATACACTTGTATAGATAATATTAGTGTACGCGAGCATTGTTCTCCAGCAGACGTGATTCTTCACGGTCCGTGGCATGCAGCGCTCGGTGCTCGACTTCAAATGGAACCATTCTAATTTTCTAAAAACTTACCGTGTCGCGCAAAAAAACGCCGCGCGCTAGCGACACCTCATGCAGACACGAACAATGAAATCACCTACCATTTATAGCTATGGTTCTTCAGCACTGAGGATTATGTTTGCTGTCATTTCGTTAAGGAAAAAGAAAGGCATTTTGAAACGTTATGCCAAAAAAATTGCCATTTAGAGTTTGTACATATAGAGCGTAATGAAAGAAACTCTTACCGAGTCCCATCTGGCAGAAGATGACCTCGGCCTCAATCACATGTGCTACTTGACGCTTCGGCTCAGGCACTGCTGGCTTCGGATCAAGTGCTGTCGGCTTCGGCGGCAGGACTGGCTCCGACTTCACAGGTTCCGGCTTCGGAGGCTCAGGTTTCGGGGGCTTGGGTGCCCCCGGCTCTGGTGACGCCGACGGTTTGGGTTCTTCTGGCAGGGGCTTTTCAGGTGCTACTGGAGCGCTGGGAGCCGATGCTGAAGCTGGGGCCGAAGTCACCGCGGGCGCCAGCACGGGCGTGGGGTCGTGCGGCGGCTCCGGGGTGTAGGCGGCGCGGGCCGCCTCGGCCCGGGGCTCAGCCCGGTGCATGGGCGACTCTCCGGCCGTGTCGGCGTCCGACTCGCTGTCTGTGAATTTGTCGGCGATGTTGTCGGCCGAGGCGGAGGGCGCACGAGGCGCCTCCGCCAGCAGCTCGCGCTCCATGTCGAGGAAGCTGCGCGTGGCGGCGGCGGCGGGCTGGCGGTGCGGCGACTCGGCCGCCTCTCGCTTGCCGTCGCGGTCAAGGTGCTCGAAATCATCCGTCGAGTCCTGATCGCGCTTCATTACGGGCTCGGCAGGCGACCCGTCGGCGACCGGTGCGGGATCTCCACTCGCGAGACCCCCGAGAAGAGCGTCGGCGTTGTCCATGTTTCCTTACGTGACAGATAAAAAAGACCGATGTCGAGAGTGATCGATAGGGTGCGGGAGTAGTGCGAGTGCCAGAAGCTGCGAACTCCGGAGGGTGGGTCCTGTCGTGCGTCCTCGCCGTACCGTACTGCGGTCTACAAGCCGTTCGCCGGCCGCGGCTGCACGTCACTCAGCACGAGAAACGAACGGTATTACTCATCGCCGGCCCCTCCGTTGCAGCGGGGGCGGCGCCGCTTGCCGGTAATATAGATAATAAAATGTAATAAATGAAATAATAATATGTAAATGAAAGCAAATATAATAAGTGTAATATTAAACTGTTATGATGGTCAAGTAAACAGTATAAATAAATTGCACAAAAATATGAGAATGTCCAATGTAAGCAAGAAATGGCGAAAAGTATTGACTTTCCGATCCTGACCTTTTTTGAAGGCGCGGGAAGTAAGCACTGCTTTACCGACACTTCACAGCACAGTGTCAATCGGATACAACAAGAGAAATAGAAGAAAGTTTCACTTCACTGTGGTTTTACAAATGAAAGTAGCGCTAGCGACACAACAGCTGTTACCAGTGTGACCAGTTTTTTTTTTTAAAGTGTGCTAAAATAATATAACAGTTTATCATTACTTTAAATAAATGGGATTACTGTCATTATTCTGTTTCTTCTGTTGTATAACTTTAATCACAAAATTTAATTAAACGATAAAAATGTATGCGACATGGAAAAAAAAAAGTATCCATAATTGGTAAAAGAGCAGCGGCCAATTCTCGTTTTTACAGGGATGTTCGCATTCTGATCTGTCTCAATATTTCAAAAATACCCCTAATTTACGTACATTTTCGACAAGGTGTCTCTAAATAATTACAAAATCACAATTAAGTGCAACCGGTCGGGCTAGCCCGCGAAATTCAAATTTTCTTACTTTTTTTGCAATTTGCAGGTCAGTATCAGGTTGTATTTTGATCTAAATAGTATTCGCAGCCGTATCAAAAATTAATTTATATTATAGAATTACTAGCTGTTGCCCGCGACTTCGTCTGTGATCCAGGATGAAATGTAGTCTATGTCATTCTCCAGGTCAAGGTCTACTTGTGTGCTAAATTTCATCCAAATCTGTTTAGCCATTTTGGTGTGAAAGCGTAACAAACAAATTCACTTTCGCATTTTATAATATTAGTTAGGTTAATCATAAAAATCATCAATCAAATCTCTTTAAGTTTATTTAGTCCTATTGAATGACTATTTCATGAAATCATGACATAATAGGATTATTCTAGCTTATGGAGTTGTATTGCTGATTCTAATTATTATAATTCTGCAAAGCCAAATTTGTTACGGTCGCGAATCTTATTTTGTTAATCAACATACAACCTGACACTGACCTGCAAATTGCAAAAAATCGTAGCGCATCCACATTAAAGTTAAGTGACGTTCAAACGTCAAAGATATAAAGTTAAACAGTCGCTAATGATTACTTAACTCTAAGCAACGTTTATAAATAAACCCCCAAGTGTTTAACCGTCCTACAAGTGAAGGTGCTCCCATCTCAGTAGATTATACGTTTTTGCTGTCACTTCGAATATTTTGTTATTAATTTTGTTAAAATAAATAATTTAAATAATTAATGATTATTTAAAAAACTGATAGATAGTTTAGTGCGTTTAATCGATTTAATTAAATTGTATAATAATTAATAACATTGTATACTAATTGTGAAGTCTAAAATACAATAATGAATAGGTACCATATTAAATACTTTTTTTCTCCGCGTACTGCATTTTTTTTCTCCAGTGAATTAATAATCTAACTACTTTAGAGGCACAAGAAAATGGATTCGAAACAAGCAAACAGATGGTACAAAGTAGTCTTATTATATGTATGTAACACCACTTTAGTAGATAGACGATGGAACTTCGTAATTTATTTCATATTCAAAAATATGATTGTTTCCATTGTTTCTATTACTAACCAAACAATTCTTATGTCACCATTTGGATTACTAATATTATGTTAAATAGTCTTCGTTTGTGTGACGGTTAAAGTTACCTTGTCTAAAGGGTTAAAAAGCTGCATAAGTAACGCCTAAATACTACAACATTCATACATCATCCACCATCTCATATCTCAATTTATTTGGGGTCGGCTCAACATGTAATTTTCTTCTCTCTAAGTCGTCATCAGCCCTTTTCTAACATTATTGTTGATAAATGTTTCAGAACGAAACTTTGCAGATATCTGCAGTCTGCAGTGGGTGGGCGGGCGGTCCTGTCATGTTGAAGTTTTTGTCCGTCACTGTCAGACAAACCAAGTCAAACAAATATCTGTCAATAGTCGATAAAGCAGTTCAATTAATATTACAACAAGTGCGTTCATTATATCTTGTCCCGTACGCCATTAGTAGCATTGATTTTTACAGTCTTAGTTCTAATACCAATAGAGTTCAAAATGGCAACTGACAGAACAGTACTACCAATCACATGACTGCAAAATTCAGTTGTACCAATTGCGTCACAGGACAAGTTCTATTGAACGCACTGTACTTGGCCGCTTTCCGAATTAGAACGTAATCGTTCACAGCGCTGACAACAATAATTAATAATTGGCGTTCCGATCCGATTTAGATAGCATGATTATGACAGCTGAGGGTTGTCAACAATTCGGAACGTTCGTGAACTCTCTCACGGTGCTCGCTCAACGTCAAAACTTGCATATTTCTTTGTGTTTAAATTACACATTTCCCCTGCATTCCGAGTTATGCTGTAATCGATTAGAGCGTGCTAACGGCCGTACCGAATAAGCCTGAGCGCGATAACAATGTATTGTGAATCGTCATAGATGACGTCATGACATGCGCCATTTTGCGATAACGCCGACCATGCCTTTTACTAATATCACCGTGAGCGCTGTCAAAGATGACAGTTGTGCTGTTTTGTTTTGAGTCGCATCATAACTTTAGACAAACGTGGCATCTTTGAAATTGTGCTTCTGGCTACCGTGGCCACCTAACCAACGAAGAAGAAGAAATGTTTAGTTTAAACACAAATAAATATGATATGCAAGTTTTGACGTTGAATGATATCTAACTCGGAACGCCAATTATTGATGTCAGTGCTATGAGCCATTACTTTCTGATTAGGAAAGCGGCCTCCTTCTTCTTCGATGGTTAGGTGGCCACAGTAGCCTGAAACACAATTTTGAAAATGCTACCTTAGTCTAAGTCTAAAGTTATGATGCGGCTCAAAACAAAACAGCACAATTGTAATCTTTGACAGCGCTCACGGTAAAATTAGTAAAAGGCATGGTCGGTGTTATAGCATGATGACGCATGTCATGACGTCATCTAAGACGATTCACGATACATCGTTATCACACTCACGCTTATTCGGTACGGGCGTTAGCACGCTCAAATCGATTACAGCGTAACTCGGAATGCAGCCTTAGTCTGGCATCTGGCAACCCTGTAATGTCATCACAGCAGAACATTAATGTGATTGGTAGTACATTGTTATTTTGTCATTGACTGACAAGCAGTAGCCTAGCACAGACTGCACGGAGACAAGAGATGGCGGCGACAGTAGTGGACGGTTGTGTTGATGCAAGTGAAATAGTATTGCTCAATAAACAAAATTGCAACGGAATAGAAGGAAAGTTGCTTAATGGAAAAGTGAATAATCATAAAAATGGTTACGTGACGTCAAAACATTTAAGTAATGGTGACACTGTGAGTTGATTCATTTATTTTCTTTCTAACCTTCCAAAAATGTATAAAATGTTCTCACGATGTACCTATAGAACAGTTTTGCCGGTGCATAGAATATTTCACGCCCCACGGGCAATCGCGTCTGGATGGCTTCAGGAGTGGGCGGCCGGCTCACTCCTGGCAGCCCCGCTGACCCAGTGCAGAAAGATGTCGCATGACCCAGTGCAGAAGCATGTCGGGACAGCCCCGTCCCTACCTGTATCTTTGATCTCGTATCATGTGTACCACTCGACACGTTAATCAAGTTTCGTCAAGTAAATTTAAATACTTAATAACATTTGTAACAATAATTTGGCAAAGGATTATCTTAGGGATCCAATATTTGCATAAAATCATGACTTCTGGATTCCCCAAAGGGTTCTGTTTAGTACACCTACATTTCGTTTACGTCTCAGATAGCAGAGGGCAAGTCTTTAGCACAAATCAGGCACAAATACAAGCTCTGAAATAATTCAATTCATTTTTTAAACTTTTGCACAGTGCATCACCTTTCATACTGAAGTATGATAGCTTCTAATAAGTCTAACTTCAGAGATATGTATGAGATCATGCCTGACTAAACAAGATAAGTAATTGGATACAATCAACATCACTTATCACAGTTCATCATTGTGCATAGGATTCTGCAAATGTTACTATTAAATGGAACCCTAAAAAAGCATGACATCTAGCTGTAATAACTCTATAGTATCGAATTTTTATCAGGAAGGGAATTACCTTGTGCAATAAGAATAACCCACATTATGGTATAATAATAGGTAATAATAATTTCTTCACATTTTCCCAATATGACCAAAATATTTTTTTAATCATGTTTTAGATAAAAAAAAAAAAATACTTTTTAATTACTTGAGTGACTGGATTGTCTACTCTAACAGAAGTTATTCATTTCATTGTAAGATTAGGTCATTATTATTATTATTATTATAAGCCTGTGTTGTCCCACTGCAGGGCAAAGCCCTCCCTTCCCTCTTTCCACTTTTAGACATTAGGTCATGGCAACAATTTTCTTTATTGTTTGGATGTAACCAATATTTTGATTTAAAAGAGTGTTCTTGCCCATTCTCCTCTATAGGAACCTACTACGCTTTGGAATCGGCAGCTTCCTTCATTTTTCTGACTGACTGACCCCGCGACAATCCAATAGTGCCTGTAATAGGTTTCATTGATATAGTTGCTTTGAGTTTGAAACAAAGATAAAGCATATAAAACGATTAACTGGAGTAATGTGATCTCGCTTTGTCATTAAGCTGCTGTAAAGAATAGTTTGCATGGGTTTGCTACCCATATGGTGGCCCATACACCTACACCACCAACCATACACACATCAATCATGGTATTGTGCAGTTTATCATGTTCTTTAGTGTTTAGGGTTAGCATTGAAGACTACGCAATAAGTGATCAAAAAGTTAGAGAGTTCCAATTTTATTACACTTATATTTTCATTGCACTGTGTAAAATTTATATTGTACAATATCAATTTTACACATTTCACTGTTGGTAGGGCTTGGTCAAGCAAAAACAATGAACCTTAATAGCCATCAATGGTATTGCGTGAAAATAATGGATTTTGAGTGCAACAGACTGATTCAATCATATTATGCAATAAAAGATTGTGCAAACTTATTGCATGTGTAAGGGGCGCCTTATATTCAATTCATTTATTCAATAACAATTTTTACATCGTGTCTGAATTTCTCTAAACTAAATACCTATATAAGAAATATCGTCATGCATGCAATCCATATTTAAATTATTACAATTATGCAAATTACATTAAAATCAGAATAACAATAAAAATAATAAAAAATATAAAAATAAATGTCATAAGTCAATTCATAAAATTCAATACAATGTTCATTTCAAATCAATAAAATTATGTTACTTTCAACTTTTGTATTAATTTATAATTCATCAATAGAATATAGACACTTATTTAACAAGAACCGTTTAAGCTTATTCTAAAACCCACTTGTATACACTAGACTTTTTATTTCTGTCGGCAGTTTATTGAAAATTTTTAATGACTTGTGGTAGGCGCTATGCTTTGCAACGTTCAGATGAGTCACTTGCTTCATCTGGTGATCTTTTCTTCTTGTACTCTCCCTTTTTTTCCTTTCATCTTCAGTCTCATATTCGAAGATATATTTTGATAAGTGACTAAGTAGGACCAAAATGTATAAACTTGGGACTGTCAATATATTTAAGTCATTAAAATGTGGCTTGCATGATTCTTGCTGTTGAATTCTAGCTATGGTTCTGACTGCTCTTTTCTGAATCACAAAAGCTTTTTGAGTATTGTAATCATAACTTCCTCCCCAGAAAAGTATGCTGTATCTCAGTTTTGACTCAACTAATGCGTAATAGACCATTTTTAAATGTTTTATGGTTACCTCGTTTCTTAGACTTCTTAGTACGTAACAGGCAGAGCTGATTGCTTTCTCTAGGTGTGTTAGCTCTTGTTTCCACTTTAACTGGCTATCGATATGAACTCCCAGAAACTTAACCACTGGGACCACGTTCACTGTTTCTCCATTTATGACGCAGTTAATGCTATCTTTATTTTTGGAAGTAGAACGAAAAAGCATTACATTCGTTTTACTGGCATTAACTTTAAGACTGTTAACAGCAAACCAGCTGTGGAAGATATCTAGGGTTTGATTAACTATGGAATTAAGAGCGTTTATATTGTCAGCCGAAACAACTGCATTGGTATCGTCAGCAAACACTACAAGCTGGATAGATCCCGCAGCTTTTCCACTCATGTGTTGTATAAGGTCATTAACAAACGCGATAAAAAATATCGGACCCAGTATGGAGCCTTGTGGTACGCCAGTGTGCACAGGAGACAGTTGGGACCTATATGTTTCTTCACTTGGACACTTTTTACTTGAAGAATTTGTTTGTGACTCCACTGCTTTGATCTCCACGAACATCTTCCTGTTTTTTAAATATGACGTGAGAAGTGCCAATACTTTACCCCTGACACCGTAGTGCTCAAGTTTTTCTAGCAGTAATTTGTGATCCACCGTGTCAAATGCTGAACTTAGGTCTAAGAAAAGCGCAGCTACTTTCTGTTTGTCGTCCAATCTGCTAACTACGTCCTTAATTAGAGTCGATATTGCGTCTTGTGTCCCAATGTTTTTCTGATAACCAAATTGTCTTCTACTTAACACTCCATTTAGGTTGAAATGTCTGAGTAATCTAGTTTTAATTAGCTTTTCAAGAATTTTTGAGTGAATAGGTAGTAATGAAATTGGTCTGTACATCTTTGGGTCTGTTTTAGATCCTTTTTTGTGTACAGGTTTTGGCTATCTTCAGTTGATCTGGAAAAATTCCTTCGTCAAAACATTTATTAAAAAAAATGCTTAAAGGTTCCGCTAGTACGTCTATATTGCCCTGTATTACTGATATATTTATGTCATCATAGCCACAAGCTTTTTTGTCGTCCATTTTTTTCACCATTTTGAATATCTCAAAGGGAGTGACAGGGTCTAGGACAAGGTCATTGGTTACTCTTTTTGCACTTATACGTAAAATATCCATAGCAGCCCCTGTGCACGTAGTAGTTGATGAATTAAGTTCGAACTGCTGGGCAAAGATATTCACAATATCTGATGGTTCTGACACAATCTTATTATTTGATTTTAAAATTAGTTTTGTGTTGTTTTTGACACTCTTATTTCTATGTTTGTTTATAACTTTCCAAACATCTTTTGAGATGTTCGTTGATTTTGCTAATTCAGATTGTACTGTTAGCTTTTTGGCCATATTTATTACTTTCCTATATAGAGCGATGTATTTTTGCCTATAATCTATCACAGTATCATTTTGTCTATTCCTTTTGCCAGCATAGAGAAATCGTTTCATTTTACTAGAAACCTTTACTCCCTTAGTGACCCAGCGCAGCTGCGTATTACGCGTTAAGTGTACCTGCAGTTTCCTTTTTCTAAAACAGCGTGTGAACATTTCTTCGAATTTCTTTAAGAATGAGTTTATTCCGAAATCACTCCAGTCTTGATTTAATAGCAAATTCCTAAAGTTTCTTCTTGTATTTGCATTAAAAATCCGTTTGGTAATTTTAACACTACTGTTTTTTATATTTCTACATAGTTCGTTACTTTTGAATACTGTACTGCAAAGTAATCCCGCATGTCCATCTGCCAAGCCATTGTGGTCAACATCGCAACTTATTACGCAATCGTCCAATAAGTTGGAGAAGACATTGTCTATACAAGATCGTGAGCCACTTCGAATAAATGTAGTCGAACTAATTAGAGGTCTGAAGTTATAACATGTCAATAAATTTAATAAGTCGTTCCTTTTTTTATTGTCAGTTAATAAGTCAATATTAAAATCACCGCAAATAACACAGTTCTTGTTAAAGAAATGTTCTAATAGTTTTTCGAGCCTCACCATAAAAGTGTCTAAGTTTTTATCATAAGGCGTACGATAACAGCAACACACCGATAGGCCCGTTGAAACATCTTTGACACAGCATATTTCAAAACTATCCATTTTATGTAATTTTTTGGCAATGGGCAGATCCTCATATTCCCTATTCATTTCTGCTAGGATAAGAGTCCCTCCTCTCAGCTTATTTACTCTGGTGTTATATGATGCAACATTGTACTTTGAAAGATTTAACAAAGAAACTAGTTCTTCGTTAAGAAAATGCTCGCTAATACACAAGTAATTGAAAGGACTACTCAAGCTATCTAGGTATATTTCTAACACATCTTTCTTGTTATTTAGGCCACACATATTTTGATGAAAGATATTTAAACGATTACACAATGAACTATCTACAGACTCGTTTAGATGTGTTACAGTTGACACATGTTTATCAACGAAAAAATGCTTCTCTATCCAGCATTATCTTTTTTTTAAAGTAGTATGGAATAGTACCAGGTTGTAACTGGCCGACTTTACTGCTTTCCTGTTTATTAACGATACTTAGACTGTCACAGTTATTTTCATATTCAGAGTTCAGTGATAGCTGTATGTAGCTATTCAAGTTCTGAAAGATATTTACAATAGCCCTATTATTGACTTTGCCTGTATATTTAGAAAACATTTTATAATTATATTCCAGATGTTTGTTGGTATCAAACAAATATGCATATTTAAACGTCTGATTACTTAGGTACATAAGTCGATTGAAAGATTCTATTCTAGTATTAAATAAGTTAACATTAAATTTTAATTTAAAATTAGGACAACACAGAATAACATTAGTATGCATTACATTTTCGATTTGACATTTTATGTGATTAACCAATTTTTCGTAATTATTGGACTCTAAAAAGTCTTTTTCGCCAAGGAGGATTATACAATAGTCATTTAAAGTATAATCTACTAATTTCTTGTACAATGATGCAAGGAGCTCCGCTGTACCCGCATTAGGCATACAGTAGTGACAAATTTTGGCGTTCGGAAAAGTGTTTTCGGCAATTCTTAATACATTATTTACATTATTCTCACTATTATACATAATTTATTGAAACACGTGTTTTTCAGAATTGATTTATGTTGAGTTGTCGATCCCATTGCTAGTTCTGTAATCGTAGTGCACTCTGTAGTAACGTGTACTGGCAGCACATTGTAGATAACATTAGGTTCAATATCAGGTAAGTTTGAATCTTCAGACGATGGTTTATTTACTCCAATTTGCTGAACAAAACTCTGTTGCGTGTTTATTGGTAACTGCGTATCAGTTTGTGTTTGTTTCGTTTTACAGTTTGTTAGTGGTTTTCGCTTTGGAGTACTTTGGTTTGTTTTAATTGGGCTAATTGTTGTTACTTTTTTGTATAATTGGTTTTTCTTAATCAAGTCTTCATTTGTGAACCTAAGTTTACTATTTTCTAGATTCAATATGTCTATCTCCTTGTGAGCACTATTTAATTCAGATACAAGTTTTTGGATTTCATCTTTTAATGCTCGTACTTGATCATAGTCTTCGTCTTCTGTTATGTCAGGCATGCTACTAGAGTCCCACTCGATTATCTGCGATGTTGAGTCATTGTCGTCTGGAGCAGGGTCCGAATTGGTTCGAACGCGCGTACGACGAAATGTAATGTTTTCTAGGAAATTCATACTAGAAATCTTGAAATAAATTTGATCTAATTCTCAAAAAGAACTTATTGTTTTTGGTTTGAACTCACAATCTCTTCATTGGCAGTCGATGTCACACACCACTTGGTCGATCTGACGTTAATTGATATAGTGAAAATTACGACCATTAAGCGAGCAAGTAGTGACCAATTATTTGTAAACTAGATGGCTTATAATTTTTATGGTCACACTGGTTGAAGTTTGTTTATTTGTTTTCCATATAAAATGTTAGTTTTAACAAAAATTAGTCACAATTTTTATAAAAACAAAAAGTCGAATGTTTCGCTGAGGATGGAACTCACGACTCTTTACACAGCAGTCTCAGCTGACGCCTCACAGCCACTTTGCTGTTAGGGCGGCATCTAGCTGAATTTTGTGTATCGTTTCTACGATTTTTATTCTTTTTTATGTTAGAGATCACGGGTGTTCAAATTTAAATATTTATACCGCAACCGTCTCAATTATTTTACAACTATAGTTTATGCACTTATCATTTTTAAACACAGAAATTATCAATTATTTTACATTTGATTGCAAGTTCTTCGCACTTCAATAGTTTTTAATGGCAATTAAAGTCCAAGGTTGATCTATTTGACAGTTTGAATAACTGTTTACCTATGCACTATTTTGGTGAGGATTTTAGGGCACTTTTCTTGAGTATATTATTTAGATAACACTTGCACTAATTTATTAGTATTGTTTTTCCATATTTCACTATTTACTATAGGCTTATCTTAAACAATAGTATTTTTAAACAAATAAAATGCGTGGAGCTGATGTAATGCATGGCACTAGCGCCATCTACTCCCATATAATCACATATAATCATCCAATAAGACTGTTTATAACAATATGTTTCTACATTGTAAATCTTAATGATACATATTTAAATGTTTTAATCCTGCAGCTTGGATACTCGTTTTTAGTATTTCTAATACACATTTGATGCTTGTTAATTTGTTATCAATCAAAGATTATGCAAAAGTATTTTCTGTCCATAAACCATCATAATTAAATTTTCAACTTTTTTAGTCTGTGCCAATATTTGGTTCATCCCACTGTCCTATCTACCTTGATCAAATTATAATGCACTGCTCTATTATAATGCCAAAATGCTTAGCAGGTAGGTACCTAGATACCCCATCAGCTACACGGACAGTGCAGTATAGCTATGTAAACAACATTGCATTTTCAATGAAATATTATTAATGCATACCTATATGCAGTTCTGTAAAAGTGTATGGACATTAAGTCTATTTTGCTCGTATTTGATAAGATAAGATATAATTTATTTCTCAGTACATGGTACATTAAAATCTTAATATTAATAAAAAGTTTCACATATACTACCGCTGCCTGTGTTGAAATATTAAAATAAAAAATTAAGTACAATTAATATCCTCATTAGTCATTATAAATTAGTTGGAAATAAAAATAGGTACGTATTTTTTTTAATAAAATGTCAATATCAATTTTTTTCTTATTATTTATGAATTAAGTGTCAAAATTTACAAATTATATATTGTCAAATGTTTAATAAAAAAGTTAATAAACACAAAATATTGAATAAATGTAATGTCAAAATATATAATTAAAAAATTCATTAACTGAATAGAAACAGTTGTCTAAAAGCCAGGCAAATGTGGTTTTCCTGCATTTATTAGTGGGCAACACTCTGATGCCTGGGGGGTAAATTGTTGATGATTTTGATTGCCATGCAAATGGAATTCCTGCTATACAAATGTAGTCTCTGGTGAGGTGCAAGTAAATTAGTTTAGGCTTCTCTATTGACTTAATTACGAGTAATATACCAAATGTTAAGCCCCAGATACACTACCTAGCTCTATCTGATCACCAGTGATCGGAGTAGGTAGATTGATTTTTAGTACTTGTATCATAAATGCACACAGAAAGAATAACATGGATAAGCCATTTTTCCGGAAAGTAATTCCGGTATTTCCGGATTCAATTAAATATTGTTAATGTTGGTAGTGATATTATTACTACTCAATTCAAAATTTAAAGGAAGGTATCAAAACTAAATTAATTAATTATTTATCTGTTGAATAATAAAAACAATCGAATTCCGATCGAAGCTTTAATATTTATTTTTTATTTTTAGCCTAGGATAGCTAGATAGCTAGATCTTTTATAGATAGATATAAATTGTTGCACTTAAATTTAAATATTTTCCTACATAAGTTCCGTTTTTTTTTAATAATCCACCAATTCCGGAGGAATGTCCATAGTAATATATACGTTTCGGATCAATGACCCCAGTTCAATCTACCTACTCCGATCACTGCTGATCACGAAACAGGTCAATATATGTTTTGAGGTAACGGTAGACACCACGAATATTAAAAGACCATTTTATTTTGAACAAAGACGCGATTTTAATCAAGATAATATAGATAAGTTTGTAAACTGCCTATCTTCATTGTCTTTCTCAGATATTTACCAGACTGAAGATACTGACATTGCATTTAATTATTTCCATGACATTCTACTATTATTTTATAATTTATGTTTCCCCAAAATCAAGTTTAAAATAACTATTAAGCCCTTAAAAACAAAATGGGGATCCACGCGTAAAGCTCAACGCTGATGTCGCCAGCGGCGGGATGGCCGCTGTCAAATCATTTTCGCTATGTTTACATCAATGATTTTTGTTATTTTTTGTGTTGAAACCGATCCAGCATCGTTATTGCTAACATGTATTGTTCCTGGAAGCGTAAAGAATTGAAAGACGAACTAAACAAACGAGATGCAAGGATTACTGAAAGAAATCAAATCTTATTGAGAAGTAGACTTTTATCTAATAAAATATTTTTCATCAGTGCTAGGCTTTAGATTTGGATATTTTTTTTGTTTTAACGTGTTAATTCTTACTTGACTCATAGTAGGAAAATTTACGAAAATTGAGAGACCACTACTTTAATTAAAAATGGTATGCTTTAATTTTTAGGTTATGTTTATTTTTCATCAGTGCTAGGCTCTAGATTTGGATATTTTTTTTTGTTGTAACGTGTTAATTCTCACTTGACTCATGGTAGGAAAATTTACAAAAATTGAGACAACATTACTTTAATTATAAATGGTATCCTTTATTTTTTTAGGTTACCTATGACCGAAATTTTTATTTCGGCAATCAAAGCCCTCAAGCTTCTGAAAGACAAGAACCTGACGTTCTTGCTGTAGAACTTTATCAAGACGTTAATAGCTCCACCAGAACTCCAACACATTGTCGAAGTTTACCAATCAACATAGTCAAAGTTACTTTTAGTTGTACTCTTTTAGTTTCCCACTTTTTTTAGCGTAGTATCTTTAGGAAATTAATGAACACCGGGGTTAGTAGTTTAGTACATCCTGGTACAGCACACGTAAGCATAACCGAGAAAATTTAAATTTACTGAATTTCGAATAGGTTACAAAATGGTTGGAATTGACTGAGCTTTCAATGGCCATGTCGACGATGCGCCACCTGTCGTGATAAAATGGCAGTACAGATCCTCATTGGATGACAAAAGGCATAAAAAAATGTTGTATAAACAAACGGCGTCTATATCTCAAATATCGTCTCTCAACAGCAAATAAAAACAGTTACTGTAATACTGCTATTCTAAAAAGATGCATGCTACAGGCACAAAAAGGAGAAAACACGCGTTATTTGTCTCAATCCAGCAACAAATGTAAGGCTGCCTGGAAAGTTATAAAAAGTAACACCAGTGACAAAGAAAATTCTCATGACATAAATAGAATTCAAGTAGACAATCTAACTTACACTCAACCTCAAAAGATAGCTGACTTTTTTAACAATTTGACAACGAATGACACCAGTAACCCCTCTATCGACTACACACCACCGATGGCTTATCATCCAAATACTATGTATTTGACCCTAACTAATGATACCAGTGTATAAAAAATAATAAACTCTTTAAAATCAACCAACTCACAATGACACAATGATGACAACAATGACATTAACACAAAAATTCTTAAATTATGCTCTACGTTTTTATCAATTCATATTAGCCATATTATTAATTTGTCATTCATGCAAGGTTTATTCCCCTCACGGTTAAAATTATCAATTGTAAAACCAATCCACAAGAAAGGTGATAGAAGTGATATGAATAATTACCGCCCCGTAACACTCATACCAATATCAAAGATCTTTGAAAAGGTCATGCATGAAAAACTCTACGGTTTTTTATCCAAATACAAAATTTTAAGTGAAGATCAATTTGGTTTCAGAAAAAATAAATCGACCACAACAGCTTGTTATGCTCTACTAAAATTAATAACGAAAAGCCTTAATGATAAACTACCAGTTGTCTCCATCTATCTCCATCTCTATCTTTTTAGATATGTCAAAGGCTTTTGACTTCGTGAACCATAAACTGTTAATGTATAAATTAGACCGATATGGCATAAGGGAAAACGCGTTAAAATGGCTCGAAAGCTACCTTACACAACAACAGCAATGTGTTGAGATTTCGGGTCAAACAGGAAATCAAAAGGTTGCATATAGGTCTCAGTATCGTGAAAATAACTACGGTGTACCCCAAGGGACCATACTGGGGCCGCTTATATTCTTGCTATATGTTAATACCTTGCCCAGTGTAACCCACAATTGCATACTATACGCTGACGATACGACCCTCAGTATTATAAACGAAAATGACGACGTTCTTGAGTACCAAAATGAAATAAACATGACATTAAATAAAATTATTACATGGCTTGAACAAAAAATCTTCATGTTAACAAAACAAAAATGATACAATTCCAGACATATAACAGTACGCGTCCACGGCTTAAAATACAATATGGAAATGAGACAATAGAAGAGTTTGATAGTGCAAAATTCTTAGGGATAATAATTGACAAAACCTGTAACTGGAAATCTCATATTGATGACTTATGTAAGAAGATAGATAGATTTGTATTTGTTTTATATAGACTAACACGTGTGGCTAGTGTTAATGCGGTACTATGTGCATACCGTGGTTATGTCTCATCAATTTTGCGCTATGGCATTATAATATGGGGTAATTCGGTTGAACTTAAGAGAGTGTTTCGAACTCAGAAAAAATGCGTGCGCTCAATTTGTGGAGCGCACCCACTAGACAGTTGTGTCCCACTATTTAAAATACTGCCACTTCCAGCACTATACATATGTGAAATTTGTATCTTTCTACACCAAAACAGACATGAATTTGACTTATAATAATGTTGTATCCAGACCCAGTCGCAAAGTGCATATGCTTAATGTTCCTTGGCGTAGAATTAAATTGTTTTCTAATAATGTATACTGCATGTCCATTACCGTTTATAACAAATTACCAGATGGCTTCATAACCCTCAGCCTCAGAACATTTAAAAGTAAATTATTTAACCTTCTTTTATGCAAATGTTATTACTCGACTGAAGATTTTATTAATGAAAAAATCTAAATATTTGACATTATTGCCTATAAATCATATTTTATCTCCTTGACTTTATTAAATTCCGACTTATATAATTAATCTCTTCTACAACTATTGTTTAATTTATTAAAATTGTTTGTAATTGTAATACTAAACTTTAATCATTTAATTTTAATGTAATGATGACTTTACAAACCATATTTGTACGCCGGAAACGGCAGAATATTATGATTGTAATACATAACAACTTTGGACAATATTCTGACAAATAAATGCTTTCTTTCTTTCTCTTATCACCTCTTTTAGAAATGTGTTCATACAATGGAAACATGTGCGGATACTTTTTTATAAATAAACAAATTTCAAAAATGTAAAGGCAAGGAAGTGTAAGAATTTTTAGTGCTTTAAATAATGGCTTATAATGCTCTAAGTATTCTGCGGTTCTGCCCCATACACAGCTCTAACACACTTATTTTGTGCTATGAACGCTCTATTCACGTCTACTGAATTACCTATAAAGCAAGGCCGTAACACAGCACTGACGAAACATAGCCATGAGCATTAAGGGCTGTTTCAGGTTTCTTACATATCTGTCGAATCGAGTGCAGTCTTTTTTTACATGTTCTTTCCAATTTAATTTTTCGTCAATAGCTAATTGCAGTTTAATGAGCAGGTAGCGAGCAAATTCCGCGGCGCTTAAGTGAATAGTGAGACATTGTTGACGCATATGCTATGGCTGAAGCTGACTGCTACGATTCCGCCGGGAAACGCGAAAGACATTTAAATACATTTCTTTCATATGCACGTTAACGTGCGCCTGCTTGCTTCAGTCGTAAACACGCCATATCGCATAGTCGAGTGGCTGTGCGCTGCAATCACACCACTCGTTATTAGCACGCGTATGTGGCGGCGAGGATGCGCGTGCGGCGCCGCCCGCCGCCCGTCCTGCTACTTGCTCGAGCTCGTAGGCGGGCTTGGCACACCTTGACACACATACATGATTTGCGCCAGCGAATTATTTTTTGTGACACTTTAATGAGAAATATTAGTTGTAAGTGCAAATCGATTGTACCTTCATAAAAGTGGAAATCGCTTGGGGTTCCAGTTCTCCTATCCTATTGTACCCTGTGTATCTAATATAAATCCTAATAATAACTGAATAATATACCTAACAGTTTCGATCGATACCGCGTTGTTTTATGCTAATTCAAATTAAACAAGGTAATTTTACTGATTAGATCGTTTATTCATCCGCGACACATCAAAGCGTATCAGCGGAAAATATTAAGACAAAAATTATAATTTAAAAAAACCTCAGACGTACAACAAATTATAGTTATTGTCGAAATCTTTATTGGACAATCTTGTTTATTATTTGAACTCCGATGTTGAACACGCAGTAAGGATCTGATTCTACAGAGGCTGCACTGCAGTGATACTGACTGACCGTCATAGCTATTCGCATTCGCTCTAATACCGAGCCTGCTAACATGGTGCCTGCGTTCCAACAGACGACAAACTTACAATACAATACCTTCAAGTGTAGGTTGGCTTGGCTGTAAGAAGCCACGTTACATTTGCATTATATTATAAGAACCGTGTGCATTTCAACGCAGTATGACGTCTTGAATCAGTCTTGATATTCTGCTTTGCAGCAGTAGGTACTTACTTCGCTTTATAGTGGTCCTAGCACTCCTTGCAGACTTTAAAACTTTCATAGGAAGTACTAAATAGGTCATATTATACAACCGAGTCCAAAGAGAAAGGCATGAAAGACTCCTTTAATTCTCCTAAACATTGTTTTGCTTTTCAGAAGTTTGTGTCGGACGGCGGCGGGGTGCCGATGATGGACTGGTCCCAGTACGACACGTTCCCCGGCTCGTTCGAGAAGTGTACGCTGCTCACGGCAGCGCTCACGCACGTCGGCCTGTACATCCTCATGTTTCTGGGCTTCGTCAACCAGCTGCTCTTCAAGCCCAAGGTCGCCACGGAAAAGAATAGAGAGGTATGTAACTGTTTATGTCTAGAACAGGCAATAAAAAAAAAAAAAAAAAACGATCGGGCCTTACAGTAGTCGCATATGATGTGTGTATCTGACATCTCACCTTGGTAATAAGCAACATTAACATTATAACCTGAAAAAAAATCATTCAGGTATGATTTGAAATGATTTTTTGTAACGAAAAATAATTATCTACTTAAATAAAAATCAATTACCTTGCATTAGTCTCGCAAAAACTCGAAAATGGCTCGACCGATTTGAATAATATTTTTTTGTTGTTCGCCTCAATAAAAATAATAATTGGAAAAACCCAAAAGCCGAAGCCGAAAAATCGAAATTGAAATTTTACCAGGACAACGTCTGACGGGTCAGCTAGTTTTTAGTAAAATTGTATTTCATTCAATTAACACTAGGATACGAGATACGTTATGCAATTTTTCATTGAAGACAGTTTATTTTGTTCAATTTGGGGGAGAGCGGAGACAAAATGAGTTGAAAAAATGAGTGAAAATTACAAAAATTATAAACAGGTTCTTTTTTATTGTACTACGTAAACCTAATTCCTATAAGTCTTTTATGACTCAAAAGAAATATTATACAGATTATAAATTAGTTACAATGATCAGTTTTATATGGGGTTCATGGTAAAATAGCGAGAAATTGGAAAAGGGGCGGGGCGTCGTCAAAGTCGTTTCTGTGCTAACTCTAGCACCACGCGCGCTCATCGGTCAAATCAAATAGCGCGCACTTCTCCGGCTTCCTGGATTACACTTCCGTCCTTTTTGACGAAATCACTCGCAGAGATTACCACTCCACAGACTGAAGGAAATAGAGCGGAAAGATGTTTCACATCGAAATAGCAAAGTGTGGATTAGAGATGTATCGACTAGTCGACTTTTTACTTTATTCGTATTTCTTTGGTTTAAACTGGGGAGATTGTTAAAATGAAATCGGTAACGTTATTTTACTAGCTGCGCCCCGCGGTTTCACCCGCGTAAGTCTCGATCCCGTGGAAATATCGGGATAAAGAAATCCTATGTCCTATTCCAGGTCATAGTCTACCGGTGTGCCAAATTTCATCCAAATCTGTTCAGCTGTTTTAGCGTGAAAGCGTAACAAACGAACTCACTTTCGCATTTATTATATTAGGATTTTAGAATCACAGTTTCGGTTTTGTACACCCGAACGTAACCGAAAGCAATCATCGGTCGATATTCGCTCTTTTTGCGACTGACTAGGCCGCCGGCTGGTCGGCTAGTCGGCCCAGTACAAAACAAAACAGTGAAACAAAACGGTAGTCCTCATCGTCCGCCGAACCGCAGTGCAGGATATTGATCGGCTGGCTGGACTTAGAAAAAGGTCAGGCGTATCGGGCGCTCCCATTCGCATTCCCTACTATAATTTTTATCAATAAACTGTAAGGAGGAACATGTCCGTCGTGGAATAATTGGATTATCTTTATCTCTATGAAGTCTTGAATAAATTGTCAAATGAAATTACAGTTACAACGTATTTGAGTAATTAAATAATAGCAACGTTTCCAGATGTCTTTCCCATCATCATATAAGGAAGACCACAGCCAGGTATTACCTGTTTGGAAGTACCTTTTTTTTTTTTTTGGGATTTGGGTATTATCAAATATTTTCTCCCGCTCTGGACGGAGCGGGAGGGTGTCTCAGACTTTTACTGACTAAAACCCACCCGTGTTCCTTCCGTTGCCTGTGTGCCGGGGCCGTGATATCCCTTTCGGACAAACCCGCAACCCCAGCAGGCATTGGTCCTTACGGACCCCGTCAGTTGGTGCTGACATCTCTTTGAGGCGCGCGTGGAACACAACGCGCCGTCGACCCGCCTGGCCTGGTCCTTATCGGACGGCGAGCTACCCATTGCTCACCGTCCGCAAGCCCGCGCCTACGGTGGCCGGAAGTCGACTCGCGACTCCCGAGTCCCGGGGCGTATCCTGCGGCGACTAGGGGCGCGAGGGCGCGCATCTTGCATCTCCCTCGCGCGCTCCGCCACTTCCTTCGCGAGCATAACTGCTTCGCAGAAGGAGGCGACGGCCTCCCATGCACTCTCGCTCCGAACCATCATGGCCTGAACCAGAGCCGGACGCGAGAGATCGCCTCCGTGAGGACACGGCGGTGCTCCGCCCAAGCAGGGCAGACCTCCACCATATGCTCCAGCGTGTCCTCCGGGCGATCCACACAGTGGTGACACCCGGGCGTTTCCACCCGCCTTATGCGGAACAGGAACCTCCCGAAACAACCGTGTCCGGTGAGGACCTGCGTCAGGCGGAAGGTGAGGACGCCGTGGCGCCTCTCTAGCCACTCCTCAAAGAGGGGACTTATCGCCACAATTGTGGCGTGCCCGTTTGGAAGTACCTATGATGAACAAAACCTTTATGGGGAAAATACGAAAGAAATGGATCTATTTCTGTTATAGTTAACAAGTTGGACACCATAGGAAAGACCGTTCGAAGGAGACATCCTTACAAACGTATTGTTGACAAACAATACGTTTATTATCCTATTGTTAATAAGATAGGAAGGTGTGTTTTACTAGTATTATTTGAGACGTGTGACCCCTTCAAGCATTCATACACGGTGCTTATGAATTCACTGTTAACCTTTCAGGAGGTGAAAGTAGTAATGATGGTAAGCAACTTTCACTATCGGACCAACTCTGAAATATCGAAAAAAGATATCTGCTGTTTCATACAAATATGCAACATTTACCCGATGAAAATGTATGAAAAAGATGTATATTTTTTGCATTTTCTTTGTTGGTCCCATAGTGACAGTTGTTTATAATCATGAGTACCTTCACCTTCTGGTTAGTTATAGGTATAACGGCACACTTCATGCTTAAATATTAATTTAATGTTGACTTTAAATTGAACGTTTTTGATCAAATGTTTTTACTACTGGACTAGGCATTTATGCATAATAAGTATTTTACTGAATTAAATAGAACATCATTATTTCGCTTCAGTGGTTCGGTAGTGGATGCTAATCTGCCAGTAGGTCCGTGACGATCACTCGCAGCGTGCCTGTGCTCCTGCGGCCCTGGTGCTAGAGCTGTGCCATGGCTGTACCTAATACATCACAAATGCGGGTAGTCGGGTGTGTGCGCGGTGTTATTGACGATCACTCGCAGCGTGCTTGTGCTCCTGCGGCCCTGGTGTTAGTGCTGTACCATAGCTGTACCTAATACATCACAAATGTGGGTAGTCGGGTGTGTGCGTGGTGCTATTGACGATAACTCGCAGCGTGCTTGTGCTCCTGCGGCCCTGGTGTTAGTGCTGTACCATAGCTGTACCTAATACATCACAAATGCGGGTAGTCGGGTGTGTGCGCGGTGTTATTGACGATAACTCGCAGCGTGCTTGTGCTCCTGCGGCCCTGGTGTTAGTGCTGTACCATGGCTGTACCTAATACATCACAAATGCGGGTAGTCGGGTGTGTGCGCGGTGTTATTGACGATAACTCGCAGCGTGCTTGTGCTCCTGCGGCCCTGGTGTTAGTGCTGTACCATAGCTGTACCTAATACATCACAAATGCGGGTAGTCGGGTGTGTGCGCGGTGTTATTGACGATAACTCGCAGCGTGCTTGTGCTCCTGCGGCCCTGGTGTTAGTGCTGTACCATAGCTGTACCTAATACATCACAAATGCGGGTAGTCGGATGTCTGCGCGGTGTTATTGCCGTCGTCGGCAGCGTGTTGGCTGTTATTGCTTGTAAGGTACGCTGTTGTCTTCATTCAATCAATTCATCGTTTTCCTAACACCGATGTTTTGTGCAGGCTGTGCAGTTGGCTCTGTCACAGTGTCACTGGCGTGTCGAACACTCGAGCCGCAACACTAGGCCTCGTCCGGACAGACTGACCAGTAGGCCATACATACCGTAACCATGTAACGAGTGCGCCTACTTGAGCCCATTATAATAATAATACCAGCCTGTTACTGTCCCACTGCAGGGCAAATGCCTCTTCTCATACAGAGAAGACACGAGCATCGATCACCACGCTTGCTCAAGACGGGTTGGTGATTTCAGAGTAACTTATTAACTATAACTCCAGGTTTCCTCACGATGTTTTCCTTCACCGATGTCAGTAATGTGCAAGACAAACTCAGAAAGTACATATGAATTGAAAAAGTCACTTTGGTACTTGCCCGGATTTGAACCCACAACCTCGTTCATGAGAGGCGAGGCCTTAACCACAAGACCATACTTTTATAATAATTATGAAACCTCATACAAATATAATTTTACTATAAAACTATTTTATAAAGAATTGAGCTTCATGGTGCAAAATTAAGTTATGATTTGATGCTAATATTATGTCCATAAATTAATTACAAATTATGTTTTTTGTTAATTTACTTTGAATATTGCCACTCTGCCGTAAATCTGGCGTGTTTCCGATGAAGAATCGGAATCGGTCTCTAGTCTAAAGCGAGCATCTTTTGATAGATCTACGTGACAATCATCTGTTGTACTAGCAGTAGGCCGGTTATGATGATTTGATGATTTCCCATCCAAAAAAAAAAAAAAAAGGCCGGTTATTCTTACAAGAAACTCCGCGCATCCCGCTCGTAATGTTATTTGCAGATGGGAAGGGTGGTGACGGAATCCTTCGCCTCCAGCTTTCTGCTGAGTCAGTGCGGCATACTGTTTGCGAGGAACCGGATTCCCTTCCTCCAGTTTATATCGTGCGCCATGCTGCATCAATCATCTTATAATTATATTTTTAATTTTAATAGTTTCACAGGGCATTGATCTGTATAATGATGAAAGTATTATGTACATCACTTATTTTACATAGAACTAGGTACTTACAATTATTTTTCCGTTCGATTAATAGTTATAATTTACATAGAGGATAATACTCGTAGTGATTAAAAAGATTAATTATGTTGATTGTTTTGCTTAGCCAAACATTAAGCTAGTAATTCATTAATAAAAATCTGCAGTTATAGCTTGTACGACCCTACGCTTTACCGTGTACCAACACGTATGTACCTAAGTGTGTAGCATCATTTATTTAAATTTTCTTAGTTCCTTTACGTTTCGCCTAAAATCATGGAAGTATTGACTGCGTACAGTTGTTAAGTGTTGACTGTATTTAATTCAGTTGCAGACATTGACACCGACCATTTCATGCACAAATTATTATGTGGACACCTTAAATAGTGTGGCCCCCTTATCGGGAAAACAATAAGCGTACGTCACAGCGCCACATCTTGATAAAATGCAGGGAGGCAGTGGCGGCACAGAGGGCCCACCCTGGCATGCCCTAAGACTGGAAATAGTGTTACGCCGACGTCGCGTGACGATGCCTTGCTGGACAAACAATCCTATCGAAAGAACAGTCCTCAGTGTCTTGATTTGTCCCTTATCTGTTTATCATGCAACACACCTTAGAAACACCTTTAGCCTACAGCCACCACGGCAATCATTAAACCATTGCTTACATAATGCTAATTTGTCAAATAGGCGTCATCGTCGACTAGGCCGCTTGTTCTGCGAAGATCGACGGCAATTTCACGAAAAAATGGCATTCGAAGTTCCTTCATAAGTAACCACGCATTAAGACGCATATATAATATACATATATGCCAGTGACCTTGGGTGGTTAGCTTGCGTGTTCTGCACTGAGCTCACGCAACGCGTCGTACGTCCAGCCAGTAATAGGACTCGCCCATCAAGGAGCACTGTCCCAAATTAGACGCATTATTAATTTATTATACATAAAACAAAAGGTATTTTAATAAAACACGTATACTAAAAAAATCTATAGTTAAATTATCTATTAAAAAGTGAAGGTTTTAGAAAAATACGCTTAATAGATTTTGAGTGATTTATTTATTTAACAGTTTATGTACACACATATAAACAGACAAAAAGAAAGGAACAGAAAAATACGTACAAATGTGACGCTTATTTCTAAAGAAATCTCTTCCAGCATACCTGCGATAGGAAAGTAGTTAAAGGGATGTAGACAACGTGTGTAAGAGTTGAAGAGAAAATAAAATACATAAAATAAAAACACTTAATTATTCACTAATGTACCTATCACTAAAATGTATATACTTAATTATAATATAGTATAAAATAATAAATACAAAATATACAACGTTGACGAAGTGGAAAGATAGCGTTCTTTCACTCTTCTTTTAAAAACTGTAACAGTTTGGCAGTCCCTAATGTCAGGCGGAAGTGAATTCCACAACCGAACCGCGTGCACGCTGAAGGAGTAGGAGTAGAAGTCGGTTGAGTGGGGAGGGGATTTAAGGAGATTTCTAAGATGCGACCTGCAAGGTGCATCAGAAGGACGGGCGTGGGAAAAGGAAAAGCGTTCCCGCAGATAGGATGGCGTTATAGGGTTGTGAAGAATGTTAAATAGCAGACACAATATCCGAGAGTTCCTGCGAAGTCGAAAAGGGAGCCTCTTGAGTATATTGCGAAAGTTAGAAACTTCCCAACTAGCAAAGTAATCCTATAAAGAAAGATAAGTCTGTCACTACTAATAACGTTCTTTTATAGGCATTGCGATAGACTATTTAACTTATAATAACATTTGCCAAGCTTTAACATACTCAAGTACATTAGTTTTTATATCCTCGTCTTATAGTTTGCTACAAGACTGACCTCTAAAACATTAATAGGTTACTTTTACTAGTAATAGCATTTCACAAGCGTCGATATTCTCAAGAGCCTTTGCTTTTATAACTCAGTCTTATAGTTAGCTACAAGATTTTTTTTAGGACACTTTTAGGAATAAGTCTCCTATAATTGTTAACAGTAAAACTAAATAAAACAAAAATAATATTTTGATCCCATAGTAGCATTTTATAAGAAAACAAGATATTATAACATACTTAGCTAAGATCACTATAAGTTTGCGCCGTTATAGTTTTGCTCGAGACTCTTTTAAATCTAATAGTACTTAGTAAGAGCGCTATTTGATCAAAAAAGCTTATAACCTACTAGATCAATAACTTTATTAGTAAACGTCAGCCATTTTGTTGAGATCCAGTTGTTCCCCTTCGTCTTGAGAAAATAAGTTGAACATGAGTTTAAGCGATTGAAAACTATTGAAAAGGAGTGGTGGTTACAGGAGAAAAGTGAAAAATAGGTATAAAGAATTAACGAAGCCAGGTTCTTCAGGAATTGGGCACGCCACAATTGTGGCGATAAGTCCCCTCTTTGAGGAGTGGCTAGAGAGGCGCCACGGCGTCCTCACCTTCCGCCTGACGCAGGTCCTCACCGGACACTGCTGTTTCGGGAGGTTCCTATTCCGTATAAGGCGGGAGGAAACGCCCGGGTGTCACCACTGTGTGGATCGCCCGGAGGACACGGTGGAGCATACGGTGGAGGTCTGCCCTGCTTGGGCGGAGCACCGCCGTGTCCTCACGGAGGCGATCGGCGGCGGCGATCTCTCGCATCCGGCCCTGGTTCAGGCCATGGTTCGGAGCGAGAGTGCATGGGAGTCCGTCACCTCCTTCTGCGAAGCAGTTATGCTCGCGAAGGAAGCAACATCCGCAATATTAGTTTTAAGTTATCTTGCTGCGCCCTAACAGGGTCATGTACTCACTAGTTTAAGCTTAGCGTGTAAAATTGGTTGTGTACATTGTGCATTCAATTAAATAAATAAATAAAGAGGCGGAGCGGGCGAGGGATATGTAAGATGCGCGCCCTCGCGCCCCTAGTCACCGCAGGAGACGCCCCGGGCGTCGGGAGTCGCGAGCCGACTTCCGGCCACCGTAGGCGCGGGCTTGCGGACGGTGAGCAATGGGTAGCTCGCCGTCCGATAAGGACCAGGCCCGTGTCGACGGTGCGTTGTGTTCCACGCGCGCCTCAAAGAGATGTCAGCACCAACTGACGGGGTCCGTGAGGACCAATGCCTGCTGAGGTTGCGGGTTTGTCCGAAAGGGATATCGCGGCCCCGGCACATAGGCAACGGAAGGAACACGGGTGGGTTTAGTTGGTAAAAGTCTGACACACCCTCCCGCTCCGCACAGAGCGGGAGAAATTATTTGATAATTACCCACCCTCAAAAAAAAAAAAGGTTCTTCAGGAATAAAATCAATAGGATCAGGAATTAAATCAAGCACGTCAAGTGCAAATGCAGGTGAAGTAAATGACGGTTCTGCAAACAAAAAAATTATTTCAGCCCTAGCCCACCTCTCAGAAAGTGAAGAACATGAAAATTGGGAAGAAGAATATAAATCGTAAAAAGTGTAAATTTTGCATTAGCAGGCATATTTCAAGGGAACCCTAATTTGTTTTTAAATGGGGGCGACTTATCTGGACTGAAACTGCTACAAGTACTAATTTACCTACATTGGTTCTATAAAGTACTTAAAGAAGAGCAATTTCAAAACATGGCGAATATTCATAAGAATTGATGAAATATTTTATTTACAACAATATACTAATGAGCTATTTTTCGGAGGGGACTGTGAAACTAACTAAATTTCGGTACACATTTACAGTAAAAATTAGTTCCCCACGAGTTCATACACTATATTTACAATATATATTAGTAATTAGTGTTTTACAATAATACAAAATAATAGTAATAGAAACTTACGTTTTTATTAAGTAATATTTACCACAAAACAATCGGAACCACCAGCCGAAGCAACAACAAAAAATATACTTATAACTAGTAACTAAGCACATTACTAGTGTATTATAAACAAGATTGCTTTAGTAAGATACTTGTGTCAGATACTAACAAGACCGTTTGTTCTTATAATTGTGTAGTCTCATATCATTATAGAAGCTATTGCGCTTCGTCAAGTATAATATAGGGCTTAGTAACATTTGAAAAAAAGCTCCTATAACTACGCCCAAATCCAGCTTTGTAGCATGATACAAGTTTCTTATAAGTAAATATAAAAGTAGTCTTGAGATCGTTTTAAGTACTGATTTTGCTAGCTGGGGTGGTCTTACTTTTTAAGGTTAAAAACAAAACGAATACAGGTGTTTTGCAAACGTTCAAGTTTATTTAAAAGATCTTCGGTGGCATCCAAATAACAGGCATCAGTGTAGTCAATGATGGGCTGTATGAGGGTTTGAGCAAGGGAGATTTTGGTACTCAAGGGCAAGAAGCTCTGGAAGTATTTCAGCGAATGGAACGTGTAGTGGACTTTACGACTGACTTGATCAACATGGGCAGTCCACGATAGGGTAGAGTCCATGGTCAACCCCAGGATTTTAACAGTATTTACGTATTCAATCTGAACTCCATTCAGACAGTGGAGACAGTGACGCAACATCGAGCCTATTCCACATATACCTTCCGCCGATAATTATGGCCTGGGATTTCTTAGGGATTATTTACAGTCCAAAGACCGCGACCACTCGCTAATCAAATCCAGGTCACTGTTCAAGGCAGACACTTCTGCTTCCGCATCTTGTCTTAAAAAGTGAGTGTAAAGCTGCAGATCGTCGGCATAGAGATGGAAGTAGGAAGAGATGACTCTGGTGACAGAGTTGAGGTGAGAATGAAAATAAAAAGAAAAGAGGAGGGAGAAAGCCTCCCGGAGGCAGACCCGCGGTAAGAGAACGCCAGTCAAAAGAAGACTCTTCAAGGCGAACCCGCTGCGAGCGGCCTTTAAGATAGGAGTCGAACCAACCAACAGTAGAAGAAGAGAAATGGAAAGATTTAAGGATTCCTAGAAGGATGAGTTAAGGCACTGCTAAAGTCCAGCAGTACAAGCAAGGTTAGAGATTTGTGGTCTATAGCCCAGCGTATTTCATCAGTAACCTTGCATCGAGCGTGTTTAGTAGTGATTCTCAGTTTTTTATCCGCGTTAGACATAACTTTACAAATTAATTTCAGTATGTAATATAAACATAATCTAAAAATCACAAAACAAAATCATCATAAACAAAACATAATCTAAATCATTCTGTAGAAGTTGCTAAGTCTATTATTGACATTGTAGCACCTAGTTTAGCTCTTATCTTTAATAATTGTATCGACTGTGGGGAGTTTCCTGACCTTATGAAAAATAGTAAAATAATACCTTTGTTTAAATCAGGTAGTACATCAGACCCCACTAATTATAGACCTATTTCAGTACTACCTACCTTTAGTAAAATATTTGAGAAATTAATTTTAGAGCAATTGCAAAGATTTTTTAATAAACATAAATGATTACATAGCAAACAGTTCGGTTTTACAAGGGGCGTTCTACTACTGACGCCGCTCAATCTGATCTGACCGATGTCAGTCACCGTGTTGAACTTTTAGGACATATTTATAATGCATGGGAAGATAAATGCGATGCCTTGGGCATCTTTTGTGATTTGTCCAAGGCATTTGATTACGTTCTTCATGAAACGTTAATCAGGAAACCTGCCACTACGGGATCCGGAACACCGCTCTGAATCTTCTAACTTCATACTTGAGTAATAGGATTCAGAGCGTTGACGTTAATAGACAAAGATCTCCTGGATCTATAGGAACAATGGGAGTCCCACAGGGCTCGATTCTTGGTCCTTTCTTGTTTCTTATTTATATTAATGACTTGCCTTACCTCATAAGTGATAACCATGATATAGTGTTGTTTGCTGATGATACTTCACTTTTGTTTAAGCTCAAACGTCAGCAGCTGGTTACTGACGACGTAAATAGCGCGATCTCAAAAGTAGTTCACTGGTTCAATGTAAACAATTTACTTCTTATTGAAAAAAAACCTAAATGTATTAAGTTTACCCTACCACACGTTAGGCAAGTGAAAACAAAGGTGTTGATAAGGAGCGAAGAATTGAATCCTGAAGATAGCACAGTATTCTTAGGCTTAACTTTGGATGCTAAGCTTCAGTGGGGCCCACATATAGATAAATTGTCAAAAAAGCTAAGCTCTGCAGCATATGCTGTTAGAAAAATCCGTAATTTAACTGACATAGAGACAGCCAGTTTAGTGTACTTTAGCTATTTTCATAGTGTAATGTCGTACGGTATTCTGTTGTGGGGAAATGCCGCCGACATTCAAACTATCTTTGTTTTGCAGAAAAGAGCCGTTCGATCTGCAGGATCTACGGTAACCAGGGCGTTCCGCAGGGTTCAATTCTAGGTCCTTCCTTATTTCTAATTTACATAAATGACTTACCTTACTACATAAGGGATAATTACAAGATCGTACTATCCGCAGATGACACTTCCCTCATTTTTAAAATCAAACGTCAGTTAGTCAACTTTGAACAAGTCAACGATGCACTCTCTAAAGTTGTGCATTGGTTTAATGTAAATAATCTTCTCCTGAACGAAAAAAAGACTAAACTCATTAAATTTTCAACGCCAAATGTCAGGTAGCGAACTACCAATGTTCAAGTTAATGGAATAGAGTTGGACCCTGTTGAGTCAACAATTTTTCTTGGAATAACTATTGACGGTAAATTACAATGGGGCCCACACATAGAAAAATTGTCAAGAAGGCTTAGATCGGCCGCCTATGCTATTAAAAAAATTAGACAGATAACTGACGTAGATACAGCCAGAATTGTTTATTTTAGTTACTTTCAAAGTCTTATGTCATATGGGATTCTTCTTTGGGGAACCTGTGCGGATATTAACACTATCTTTGTTCTACAGAAAAGGGCTGTTCGAGCCATTTACAACCTAGGGCCAAGAGATTTCCTTCGAGAGAAATTCAGAGAAATAAATATTCTGACTGTAGCCTCACAATATATTTTTGAAAACTTATTGTATGTACACAAAAATATATAAAATTTTAAGAAAATGTCCGATATTCATAGTTTAAATACCAGGAATAAACACAACCTCGCTGTGCATCGCACGCGTCTCCACAGAGTAAGCAACTCGTTCATGGGTCAATGTATACGTTTTTACAACAAACTTCCCATTGACATTTGAAACTTACCCATTAAACGATTTAAAAGCTGTATTAAAACCAAGCTTTGTAAAAAAGGGTACTATAAAATTTCTGATTATTTAGAAGATAGAAAAGCTTGGGATTGAGCTGCTCGCTCTGCTAAGCCTTGTGAAAACCATAAAATTTTACATTTTAATTATTCATCACAATAAACCAGTTTTATATACACAATTGACATTGTTGAAAATTATATTCAAAATGACACGATTACTTTGTAAAGTATTATATTATTTTAATTATTGTGAATGTGAGGACTAAGTGGATATTTTATTTTATTTCTTTTTCATTTATTTTTTCTTTCTCAGTTAGTTTTAATGATGGTATGGCAGTTTAAGTAGTTGATGCGGCCTACCCAAATATCCTTTCTTTGGTATTGTTCGTCGAGTTGAGCTCCTTAAGTTCTGAGTTGAGCTCCACGATTACTGACAAATGCTTGCACTGACTGGACAGGTCCACTCAAATCTGTGTGGTTCTTTCCTCAAAAGACCATTTCAGACACTAACCTACATGGTCGATTATGAAGATTATGTCTGGACTTTAAAAGAGACTGCGACCTCTGAGTTTGTTTCGGCCTTTCTTCTCAGAGTAGTCAGATAGGAAACACCGACCTCATCTAGCTTATTTTTTTAATATTTTTTATATGACTTGTAAAAGTGATTCCGATATCCTATTTACAGAATAAACAATTTAATTTCATTTCATCAATTTATAAATTAAGCCCGAGACACTCTCTCAGAGGGAAATTTCAGGAAATTAATGTAATGACTGTGCTTTCTCAGAATATTTTTGAAAGTCTTTTATATACCCATAAAAATATAAAATTGTACAAAAAATACAGTGATATCCATAACATAAACACTAGGAACAAACACAAATTTTTAGTACCTACAACAAGGCTCTAGAAAATAGGTAGCTCGTTCAGATGTCAATGTATACGTTTTTATAATAAACTTCCAAGCCACGTACAAGATCTAAGCCTTAATAAATTCAAATCATTCATTAAACGTAAGTTATGCCAGAAAGCGTTTTATACCATTAAAGATTACGTTGAGGACAAAAAGGCCTGGGATTAAGCTGCTCCAATTTATAAAAAAGAAATTACAGTCAGAATTTTACTTTTTTACTAACGTGAGGACTATGTGGATCATATTATTTTATATTTATTTCCTCAGTTATTTTTAATGATAATCTGGCAGTTTGAGTACTTTATGCGGCCTACCCAAATGTCCTTTCTTTGGTATTGTTCGTCGAGTCGTTGAACTCCTTAAGTTCTGAGTTGAGCTACACGATTACTGACAAATGCGTGCACTGTCTGGACAGGTCCACTCAAATCTGTATGGTTCTTTCCTCAAAAGCCTATTTCAGACACAAATCTACATGGTCCTCAAATGATCTGACCAAGACTATTTCTGGGTTTTATATACACATTGACATTAATGAATTTTATATACGTAGTCTGGTCATAAGTTTTGTCACATATGGAAAGTTAAATAAATGACACAATGAGTTACGCACTACAACCATTTATATATCAAATAAAAGGGTATAAAATACAGATTTAAACCAAATTAAAATTATTCGAAATGTCCTCCTCTTGCTTCGATACAAGCCTTCAATCTGCAAGGCCAGTCATCAATCGAAGCACGCACGACATTCATGTCAATATCGGCGACTGCTATAATCAGGGATGCTTTAAGTGACTCCAAGTTGCGATGGGGTTTAGCGCAGACCTTCTCCTCTAAGTGCTGCCATATTTTGTAGTAGTACCATAGTCTGTAAGTCTGGACTGGATGAGGGCCAATCCTCATGCCTGATAAAGTCGATTCCACGGGTCGTGAGCCAGTTTTGGGTACTTTTCTTCTTATGAGCCGGCGCAGAATCCTGCTGGAATACCCAGTGCCTGTTTTCGAACCTTGTTTGTGAAAGAGGTTCCACAATGTTTGTTAGGGCTGTGTTTTGATATACGAGGGCACTGGTTTTCACTCCTTTTTCACAAAAAAACACCTCCGTTGGACCCAAATAGGACACCCCAAGCCAAACCATGAATGCCGAAGGGTGATGACCACGCTGAACACGTGGCACACGTTTGTTCGCTTCTTCACTAGAGTGTGCATACACTTTATCATTTTGTTTATTGAAACTCCTCAACATTAAAAATGTTTTCGTCCGAAAAAGTATTTCGCGGTATTTTTTTCCCGTGTACCGCCTTAATAAAACCCGGCTTCTTTCGAGTCTGATTTTCTTCAGCCGTGCGTTAAGAAGATGTGCTTTTTTCTATAAGCACGCAGTCCTAGGTCTTCATTTAACACCCTTTTAACAGTAGTTCTGCTTAGTCCCCATCTGCAGAGCTAACATTTTTTGCTTGCGGACAGGATTTCGTTGGATTCGCGCCTTCATTGCTTTGATGACCGCTGGAGTCCGAACAGTTAGAGGTCGACCGCTCCTTTGTTTATCTTCTAATCTTGAATCTTCCCTGAATCGTTTGATAGTACGATAAATAAATCTCAGTGGAATTTTCAAATTTTTCAGCAGTTTGAAAATCTCAGTTGGCGCGTGACCGCAACGATGCAATGCAATTACTGCGACTCTGTCTTCTCTGCGCGTCCACTCCATTTAAGAAAATGAACAAAATTCCAGAAACCCTTTGTTTTTATTTTCTTTAAATATTCAAATTTCGAATGCCCATAATATTTTCCTCGGCTTGTATTCTAAATTCGAAATTTTACCTATGTGACAGAACTTATGGCCCGACTACGTATACAATGACATGAATATTTACTTTTTAAAGTATTATATTGTTTTAATAATTGTGAATGTGAAGACTATGTGGGTCATTCTTTTTTATTTTTATTTTCTCATTTAGTTTTAACATGTTCTGGCAACTTGAGTCATTTATGCGGCCTACCCAAATGTCCTTTCTTTGGTATTGTTCGTCGAATCGTTGAGCTCCTTAAACTCTGAGTTGAGCTGCACGGTCACTGACAAATGCGTGCACTGACTGGACAGGTCCTCTCAATCTGTGTGGTTCTTTCCTCAAAAGACCATCTCAGACACCAATCTACATGATCTTCACATGATCTGACCAAGATTATGTCTGGACTTTGAGGTTGTTTGGCCTTTCTTCTCGGAGTAGTCAGATAGGAAACGCCGACCTCATCTAGTTTAAAAAAAATATGATTGACGTGTAAAAGTGTTTTGTCCAAACCTACTTACAGAAATAAAATCATTTGTCATGTATCATTAAAATAATCATATATTACGTTATTAAGAAAATGCTCTAATTTAACATTATATTTTTTCCAAATCATTAACACTACTCGTTTAGACGTGATCTTCTGTGTAAAATCATTAAAAGTCGGTTATCGTCGCATTAATACTCGTACCACGGTGTAATAGGTGCCTACTGCTTACTGGGGTCGACCTGCTGGAGGTTTTTGACAGGGCTAAAGACATTACAAAATGTATTACATAGTAAATCCGTCTATACAATGTCGGCATGTGACCGCGTATTTTTCTGAATATTCATAAAAAATTCTAGAAAATTAACTGGGTCTTTATCTTTAATATTAATTTATTTAATTTTTTGAGTAGCGTTAGTCATATTTTGGCTCGATTTGGATTGTTTATTATTTCTAAAAGCTTATGAGTTATTTTATCGGATTAACTAACATTTTTTTATAAAATTTATCGTTTTGAATAAAAAAAGGGAGGTGAAGAGAGTTAAAAAAAAAAACAGTATTTATTTAAAAAACACAAGTGTCCATTTGGATTGTTTGTTATTTGCGTTTAGCCAATCTAGCGAAACATGGCTCCGTTTCCAATGCGCAGAATGATTGAATTTCAAAGAGAGTAGAGTAAAAACAAAACACGCTAGACTAAACACCACTGGCAAAGCGTCGCGTCCTCGTGAATTAATACGATTATTCGGCTAGTGAGTGAATTAATACGATTATTCGGCTAGTGAGTGAATTAATACGATTATTCGGCTAGTGAGTGCGTGATTGGATGCCTTCATAACTGTGTTTCATTCACTTGTTAGAGCATTAGCCGTCTCGTTTGTACAGGCATCTATCAGTTCGGACGAGTAAGTAAACTGGCGGCCTTGCCCAAGCGGCTACCAATCATTGAAGATAGATCAACAACGCTTTAATTAGGATACAGAGGGTGATTGACAATTTTATAATGCGCTCATTTCATGAGTATTATGAAACAATGATATATATCAGGTCCTCCATAAACAAAATACCTAGTTTAGAACAATACAGCCAGTGTGGTGAGACATTACTATAATGATTACAAATGGTTTTACGTCAGTGGCTACTGGCGAGGCCGACAGCGCAGTTCTTATGAGGCTGCGCTGTTCCGCCAACCGCCAGTACCGGTAATAGTTAGTAGTATTTGCCAGACCGGACAGTGATACTGATGTGGAACGACCTCGGAATTAGTCGGTCATCTAATAAATGTCTTAGAAAATGTTACTAAAATCTTTTATGTAGAAACAAAAATTTTATTTACAAACTGTAATGATGTTCGATTTTCAGGTCCCAAGATTTTCATTTAACGAGGGGTTATCCGAATTTGCCTGTTTTAGAATCAATTTTAAATAGTCAAATAAGTGTATTTAGGTCCTGAAAAATAGATATATGTTATAGATACATCCTTGTTGGATGAAATTAAAGGTTCAAAACACGATAAATTTGAATTTTCTCTATAAAAAAAAAATCCGAAACAGGGTCGATTTCAAAACCATTTTTCGTCTCATTTCCTAATTACAGCTCAAAATAATATGAGAATTGCATGTAGGATGAGGTAATCGTATGTTCGAGGGAATATAAAGGTTGAATTTTTGAGTATATAAGATTTTTTTTAAATAAACCCAAAAATATTAAATCAGGCTAAATCGGCTCGCGCTCAGAGTCCTGCGGGACGTCGTCGAGGGTTGACCAGCGTCAATTTTTTTTTTAAAAACGCTCTCCTCTCCGTTGTCAAAAAAAATCAAATAAAAAAAGAACACATTAGGTATGAAATTGCGATAGCTCAAAAAAAAACTCGTAATTATATTATAGTTTTAATTCATAATATTGTTTTCGAAAGTGTGATATTTTGTATGATTTTTTTGATGACGTTTAATTGTCATATTATAATAGTGTTACACAACTTACAGATTATTATCGATAAAATTATACTCAAGTGCGAGTCCTATAAATTTTTTATCGTCGTTTGTGAAGAAGTTTTAATAAAACACATATTTCTACAACTTTTTAATCAGTTTCGTCCATGTTATATATTCACTCTCCATCGAACTGTGCTTGCTACTATCATTTCTTACATTAATAAATACATAATATTCAATGTGTCTGGTTGTCGGTTATATATTAATATTTAAAACGAGTTTCACTCTGGCAACAACAATGACTATTAGAAATAAATCGCTGTTTCAAAGAAAAGTGCTATACTAACACGACCAAATGTATGGAACACGATAAAAATCGTAATGATATTTTTCGAATAGCGGAGCAAATTAGCAACACACGATTTTTTTGTTGAATCCGGGATTTTATCGTATTGGCTCAGTGTGAACAACTTTCAGTTTTTAATACTAAAAGTCACTGTCACTAGCGCTACTGTATACGATAAAATGTCGTTCTAAAATGTCGAATTCCAAAAATAATAGATTCGATAAATTTTTGCTGTAGTAGTAGGTACGTCCCTTGACAATAAAGTACGGCAATTGTTACTTCATATGTAGCTGTCAATATTTACGGATCTTCTAGAGCGGTGGGAAACATCCAAAACAAAAGAATATGGTCACAGTTTAAGCAAATTGAAATTCTAAAGTCATTTATTCAAACTAGGTTGAGTGAGAATCAGCACTTTTCGAACGTCAAAATTACATAAGACAGTCCCCCAAAACGCCCACCCTTCACCACTTCCTAGTGCGTTAGCTGAGAAGAAGAAGTGGCGCAACAAACTCCCCAGCAGCACAGCTGTCTGTTCAGTTAGAAGAAAAAAAAAGATTCTATATAATAGTATTCAGAATAATTTACATTACGCAACACAAAACATAATTTAAATTATTAGCCATATGTTAGCTAGCACACGCCAATATACCAAACAAAATCATCGAGAACTATACTCAGTAGTGATGGATTAATTTGCATTCGCATTCATTGTTAGCATGCGAATGCTCATTTAGCATTTAGCAAACGAAATGTAGTTGCGAAATTCTGTGAAGTGCTAAATGAATTTATCGTTTCGTACTTTTGTATACTATCATACGTCAGAGCGTCGACGCACGCAGCGGTAGCGTGCGCTTTCCGTCGTACCCACGGGAAGTCGGGAATACTTAATCTATCGGTTTCACGAAATCGTGACCTCGTTCGCGAGTGAAATTTATTAGCAGTACTGCGCACTTGCGAAGAATGGGTTAAGCAATTGTTATCTTATTTTCTTTGATTTGCGCGTACTTAGGGTTGTATATTGAATGAATGCGAGATTGTTAATAATAATTTAATTCGCATATTAACAAAATTCACATACTTCATTATTAGCAATTAGCATGCTACGACACATGAATTCACATGCTAATGAAATTTATGCGAAATCGCATTAATTGACATTACTAATACTCAGGCAGAAATAAAAACTAAACGTAAACAGAACTTAATATCTAAATAAAAGCCTCCAGGCATAAAGGGCGTGCCCGCTTACATATAGTTGTAACTGGAAGTTATAAATGATAAACTAGGACCATCGAGATAAAATAAATAAAACAAACAGTTAATTACTAATAACAATAAATAATATGATCAATTGTCGAGGTCACTAGCTAACCACATATTACAATACAACTCATTAAAAAGACATTTTAATGAGTAGATTATGCTTATATTATGTCAACAATAAATTTAAATTAAATTAAAATAACTTGACTTATAAAGTCAAATAGAAAAAAAAACAATTATATAAACTCTTAAAACTTGTTAGTAGGTAATCTGGAAAAAGAACATAAACATTGTCTTGAGTTAATCACAGCGACCAACTATTCTTATCATTTAAGTAGTCGTTGATAGAATAGTATGCCTTTGAACAAAGCTTGGATTTTACTTTCGTTTTAAACGCATTAAAAGGCAAATCTAGCAAAGAAGAGGGTAGCTTGTTATAAAAGGTTATACCAAGCCCAACAAATGAGTTATGAACCTTATGAAGCCGGTGAAAGGGAGCTCCTAGTTTGTCCTTATTTCTAGTGTTAACATTGTGGAAATCACTGTTTTTAGTGTATAAGTGTATATTTTAATATATAAGATGTTGGCGAAGATGATGCCACCGTGAGGATACCAATATCTTTGAAAAAATCTCTCAGATAAACTCTAGCACCTAGCTGGTAAATAGCTCGAACAGCTCGGTTTTGAAGGACAAATATATTTTGAATATCAACAGCTTTGCCCCACAGCAGAAGACCGTAGGACATAACGCTATGAAAATAAATAAAATAGACTAACCGAGCTGTATCGACGTCAGTGTATTGTCTTACTTTCCTGACGGCGTAGGCGGCCGAACTGAGCCTTCCCGCTAGGCTCGATATATGTGGGCCCCACTGAAGTTTGGCATCTACTGGTATGCCCAGAAAAACTGCCGAGTTTACAGATTCAAGTGCCTCTTTATCTAAGACGATGTTGGGTCCTAGATTTGTAACATTTGGTAGGGCGAACTTTACACATTTCGTTTTCTGGGCATTGAGAGCTGGGTTATTTGTCGTAAACCAATCCGTAACCATTGAGAGTGCACTGTTTACATCGTCAAAATCTTGTCTATTCCTGTCTACTTTAAAAATAAGAGAGGTATCATCTGCAAACAGTACAACTTCACAGATACCTTTTAAATAGAATGGTAAGTCATTGATATACACTAAGAACAAGAATGGACCGAGTATTGAGCCTTGAGGTACACCTAAACTGAACTGGTAGCCCGGAAGATTTCACACCATTAACATCTACACATTGGGACCTATTATGTAAATTAGAATTTATAACGTTGAGACCTTCATTTTGAACACCGTAATGACCCAGTTTACGCAAAAGCGGGTCATGGTGCACGCAATCAAAGGCTTTGGAGAGATCACAGAAAACTCCAATAGCATTTTGCGAGTTCTCCCATGCGTTAAATATGTGTTTCAGCAGAGCAACACCCGCATCTGTAGTCGAACGACCTTTGCGAAACCGTCTAAGCGAAACCGTAAGACAAATTTTTGCCCATTCTAATTAATAAAAATCCTAAATTCAAGATTTTTTAAATTCTGTCGCTGATGGAGTTAAATATAAATTATTAATAAATTTGCTCCTACATACCTTTACAAAAAATTCAAATAAGGTTTAGGTCAATTACATGTAATAGTTTAGAGAAATTAAATAATTCTTTGGCCAGTAAATTATGTGTTCAGAGTGTTAATAATATAGGTGACCCAAATGAGTTCTACGCCGAGTTCTTTTCACTATTAAACACGCAATTTAATGAAACTTTTCCACTCAAGACTAAAAGTATTTACACAAAGTTCTTATTTAGTGATTGGGCGACTCCAGGTATTCGTAAAAGCACTGGGCACGCCACAATTGAGGCGATAAGTCCCCTCTGTGAGGAGTGGCTTGAGAGGCGCCATGGCGTCCTCACCTTTCGCCTGACGCAGGTCCTCACCGGACACGGTTGTTTCGGGAGATTCCTGTACCTCATAAGGCGGGAGGAAACGCCTGGGTGTCACCACTGTGCGGATCGCCCGGAGGACACTGTTGAGCATACGGTGGAGATCTGCCCGACTTGGGCGGAGCACCGCCGTGTCCTCACGGAGGCGATCGGCGGCGACGATCTCTCGCGTCCGGCCCTGATTCAGGCCATGGTTCGGAGCGAGAGTGCATGGGAGGCCGGCTCTTTCTGCGAAGCAGTTATGCTCGTGAAGGAGGAGGCGAAGCGCGCGAGGGAGATGCAAGATGCGCGCCCTCGCGCCCCTAGTCGCCGCTGGAGACACCCCGGGCATCGGGAGTCGCGAGCCGACTTCCGGCCACCGTAGGCGCGGGCTTGCGGACGGTGAGCAATGGGTAGCTCGCCGTCCAATAAGGACCAGGCCCGGGTCGACGGCGCGTTGTGTTCCACGCGCGCCTCAAAGAGATGTCAGCACCAACTGGCGGGGTCCGTAAGGACCAATGCCTGCTGGGGTTGTGGGTTTGTCCGAAAAGGATATCGCGGCCCCGGCACACGGACAACGGAAGGAACACGGGTGGGTTTTAGTCAGTAAAAGTCTGACACGCCCTCCCGCTCCGCCCAGAGCGGGAGAAGTCAATTGATGATTTCCCACCCTCAAAAAAAAAAAAAGGTATTCGTAAAAGCAGGGATAAGCTATTTGAACTTCATGGCCTAAAGCAACATATGAATAATACAAACTTTCATATGTATGTTGCAAAATATTCAAAAACTATTAAAAATGTGTGCAAAATAGGCAAAGCGCTTTACATTAGCAATAAAATAAAATCAGCTGATGATAAAATAAAAACTAACTGGCTAATAATAAATAATGAAACAGGTAGGAAACAACAGCGAAATACTGAATAAAATTTAGAGACTGCACATGGCTCTATCAACTCAGATGTAGAAATAGCTCAGGAATTTGAAAACCTTTTTTGCCAATATTCCCATTAAAACTACTGAAGCTTTAAATTCCTCACTCGCGCTTTCTGCTGCCTTATTTAGACAGAATGTGAAAGCCTGCCCTTTGAAGTTTAGGTTTCAGCATACAAACCTACAGGCTGTTATAAAAGTTATTAGAACGGGAATATTTGAATAAAACGACGTGTTCTGTGAGAGCTAAAGACAGATTGCACTTTTATTGGCCAACATAGACAAGACATAATATTCTATGAAGCTTACTATGAACCATAGTTCATTTGGTGTTGCCACGATAATTAAACTAGTTTCTAACAAAAGCTTTTAAAGATCTGAAAATTAAATCAACAGAAGATCTCTGGGGAATGTCTGTAAAAGTCTGTAGAACTATTATCGAAACCATTGTGCCCTATTTAGCTTTCATATTTAACACCAGTGTAGACCAAGGAGTCTTTCCGGATCTCATGAAACACAATAAAGTAATTTCATTGTTCAAATCCGGTGATAGTAAAGAACCCAACAATTATAGGCCCGTGTCAATTCTACCAGTTCTCAGTAAGGTGTTTGAAAAGTTGATGCTCAATCAAATGTTACGTCACTTTAATCAAAATTCCATCTTTCATGAACAACAGTACGGTTTCACCAAAGGGCGTTGTACCACTGACGCTGGTGTCACCCTAATAAAGAACATTTTTAATGCCTGGGAAGAAGCACAAGATGCCATTGGAATCTTTTGCGACCTCTCGAAGGCGTTTGATTGCGTAGACCATGAGACACTTCTGCTGAAACTGGAGCACTATGGTTTTAGAAATACAGCTCTTGATTTACTAAGATCATACTTTAAAGATGGTTGGAAGGAAGGATGGTTGAAGGTTAAAGTTCAAGTAAACGGCGTAAACTCATTAGGGTCTGAAATGGCATTGGGCGTTCCTCAAGGTTCGATATTGGGTCCATTCCTCTTTTTAGTTTACATTAATGATTTACCCCAATTACTTCAAAATCAATCGAAGATGGTGATATATGCAGATGACACATCATTGATATTTAAAATCAACCGACGGTCACATAATCTTGACGATGTGAACAGCTCTATTCCTCAGGTCCAAGATTGGTTTACGGTAAATAATTTGGTACTAAATAAAATAAAACCAAATGCGTTAGATTTAAATTACCTAATGTTAGAAGTAGCGAATGTGACATCATATTGAATGGAGAAAAACTGGAATTTATTAATCAAACGGTTTTCCTAGGAATCACGCTAGACGAGAAAGTTACTCCGATCACGCTAGACGAGAAAGTTACTCCGATCACGCTAGACGAGAAAGTTACTCCGATCACGCTAGACGAGAAATTACAATAGGGACCTCATATAACATCTCTTGCGGGGCGGCTAAGCTCGGCCGCTTATGCTGTTAGAAAGATAAGGCAGTTAACAAATGTAGAAACCGCGCCTTTGGTCTATTTTAGCTTCTTCCACAGTATTATGTCGTATGGCATTTATTGTGGGGTTGGGCTGCTGACATTGAATCCATCTTTATCTTACAAAAGAGAGCTGTCAGAGCCATTTATGATCTACATCGTCGCGAATCTCTCTGGGAACTATTTGGAAGGATTAATATTATGACGGTACCTTGCCAATTCATTTATGAAAACATTATGTAAGAAAAAATCTACATATTTTTAATAAAATAAGTGATAGACATCATTTTAATACTAGAAATAAAGATAAAATAGATCAACAATTTTTCTAATATATATACACACACGTATGGGTTTGATGAAAAAAAAAAAAAAAAATGAGTTTCAGTTCTAAAGTATGGGGAACCCCCAAAATTTATTGTTTTTTTTCTATTTTTGTGTGAAAATCTTAATGCGGTTCACAGAATACATCTACTTACCAATTTTCAACAGTATAGTTCTAATAGTTTCGGAAAAACTGGCTGTGACATACGGACGGACGGACAGACAGACATGACGAATCTATAAGGGTTCAGTTTTTTGCCATTTGGCTACGGAACCCTAAAAAATTAATTTTCAAAATCGGTCCACAATTGACGAAAATATCCATTAGAACCTCCTCCTTTTTGGAAGTAGGTTAAAAATACGGTTATCTTGGAGACACATATTTTTACTCGTTCAGTAGTAGCCGACCTCAAGGAAATAAATAAATGCCCTTTAATTAAAAAAAAACAAATTATACAAAAACCAGATTATGTAATTAAATAGTTATTATTTCTGCATATTACTGTGGTTTATACACCGTCCTTGTACAATAATACCGGAAAGTACTAGGCACATGCATAGTTGTGGATGTGGTCACGTTGAGGAAGGAAACATTGCCGTTCTTATCTTGTTGTGGTATATTGATATACTAAAGTATATCATGTAAAAACCAGTGTTGGCACTCGCTACACCTATCATATCAAGCTTAACTACCAGGTTACTTGGAACGTCGACTCCTAGCTTTCAATCACAAAGTAACAAAATTTCGAAAATATTTGGTTGACTCGTGATATCGATCCATGATAATTGCACTCAATGCTGGATGTTCAAAATGAAACCAAAACGCTGATCAATCAATCTGCCTGTCCTAGCCTTTTCCTAACAGTGTTGGGATCGGCTTCCAGTTTAACCGGAGGAAGCTGAATACCAGTATTTTACATGAAGCGACTGCCTGTCTGACCACTACTACCCAGTTACTGGGTAACTTTGGTATGACTGGATTTGTCAGACTTTTGGGCTTCTGACTACCCGTCACGACAAAAAGGTCTCGATCTAATGGATGGTCACCCATCCACGAACCGACCGCGGCAAGCGTACTTTACCCTTCGGTCAACCCGTGTGGCTGTTATCATTTAGCCACGAGCCCTTGTCGAAACCAAAATACTGATATCATTCGTTAATTGATGCCATGGCCGCTGCTCCACGCTGCTCTGCAATGGCTGCTATTTGGAGTGCGGTGTGATTCTTATGATTGCTGCTTTTAGGTCAATTAACGAACTGCTAAAGTGCGCACGCACCGAGCCATTCGTTCGCCTGACTGTCGCCTGTTGCATCACTTTCATATTTTTATTTTGCTTATCAGAATGCTTCATCATCAGTATTACATTAGTCTCAATCTTCTTTCATTTCGTTAATGGCATATTCGGTATTTCGGTGTTAATTATTAATTGGCCACGAGGCATAACCATAATTAGGTGCTTACGTCGAACCGCGCATTCGTTATTGTTTCAAACTTTGTCTATGTACTTTGCTCATGACGGCCAGCTATTTTTTATTTCATATACGAGTACTTATAGGTATTTTATTTTATTTTATTTATTTAGGGACAATAAACAGCTACAATATGTGTTAGAACAGAGAAATGATAACACAAAATATTAACAATATTGCAGCCCACTACATTATCCGCATATTAACAAAAGAAAATATGATAATGAGTGCCACTAGATAGGTAATAAATAATTACATCACATTAATAAATAATAATTAATTACATCACATTAATAATTATATCACATTAATAATTATATCACATTAATAATTATATCACATTAATAATAAATAAATAATTACATCACATTAATAATTAATTACATCACAGTCATAAAAATAAATTACATCATGCAAAATAGAGATTCTCATTGATTGCTTGGCAACAGAATAACAATTAAACCTAAAATCAAATAAATAATAGAATAAAGATTAGCTTACATTCCTAATAACATTATTGGCTAATAATAATTTTCATAACATTACATTTAAATTTGGATTTTGAGCATACAAAAATATCAATATTAACAAAATTACAATTATAAGACTCAACCATTCGACGGATAGGGCAGCGCAAACCAGAATTAGTTCGACAGGTATTGACAGCGAATAGGGTACCTGCACGGATACTACGCATTTGAACAGTGCGTGGAACTACATAACATAGTTTGCTCGTGAGATCGATACAATCAAAATCACCACGAACAATACCATACAGTACAGAAGCCTCTAGATACTTACGTCTAGATTCTAGGTTAACCTGCTTATATTTATCAAGTAATTGTGAGTACGACAAATAAATTTTGTGGCATCTGTAATGCATGGCTCGTAGAAACTTACGCTGGACTTTTTCAATCTCGTCTATGTATATATGTATGAACGTTATTGTTATTTCTAAGGGTGAATCAGTACCTAAATCTATTAATAGGTAGTGTAGTGCCTGGGGGTTTTGACTTCGGACTTTTGTAACATTTAATTTTGAATTTTTAAGATCAAGGTCGGATTTTGTTTTTTATACTACATAACAGTAGTTCTGCGAACAGTAGACCTCGCGAGCAGAAACTTTTTGGTAACAATTAACCTTTAGCTAGTCGCGCCAAAATAATCACACTGTTAGTCGCGTGGGGTTTGTGCGGACCCCAAAGTTTATTTATGAAAAAAAAAAAAAAAACATAAAATAAGTGCAAATATTTATTTTATATGAGAACTTTTAGTACAACATCATAAAGCTTCTAGAAACAACATACTATCTTATCTCCGTAGGTGATAATGGAGTAGGAATCGCTCGTAACTTCGGCCGAATCTTCGGATTTAGTGTTTAAGGAGTAGACCTGCAGGAACAAACCATGAATGATGGCTTGTAGTTAAAGCGTTCAAAAATATTTCAAGCTACCAACGCTCTTCTATGATTTGACGGCGATGACCTACTTGTTTTGCTATCAAAAAAACATGACATCGTTCAATACGGCAAATTCAAATGAAAGAAACTAGCCAAGTGAGACCGCGTAGACCATAGATATAAGAAAGAAGGAGATATGTCCGGTAGTTGAAAATGTATCGAAACCCAAAGTCTTCAGTAGATCCCCTCTTCTTTGCCACAACTTCACATGCAGATCAATAAACCCAATAAATACTACTAACAATAATAATAGATCGCGCTCACACTTGCAATTTACAAATCAGAACGTACTACACAATCAATTATAAACCTTATCCCATCAAACACAGCGTGCATTTACCATGCACCGTACAACTCACTCACCCGAAAACATTGATCGCTATCGTTGTGCTGTGCAAAAGCCATTTATTTTAAATATACGCTAGTGATTGACCAAATCGAAAAGTTATCGATTCTTCCATTTACGTAGTATTAATATTGTAAAAAAAAAATTGTGGTCCTGATTTTAAAATAAATAAAAAACGATTAATGCAAAAAATATAATAATAAAAACCGGCCAAGTGCGTGTCGGACCACGCACAATGAAGGGTGCCGTAGTTGGGATGAATATATCCCAAGAACAAACTTAACATTGTAGTTGAAAAACATGTTCCCCCATACGGAATGTATGTGAGATCATGTTTTTCAAACCGCAAATTTAAGTTGGTCGATTATTACTCGTTAACCTGTAGAGCCTACTTAGCTCTGATAGTTTTCCTTTTAATTTCGTTATATATACTATTGCTGTGAATTTTTTCACAAGTCCAAGTACAACCATTTAGCTAGAAGGGTGGGGGGGACACGACTCAAACAAAAAAATTCAGTTAAAAACTTAATATTGTGCAAACGGATCCCTGAATCCAAAAATGGTTGTGCCAAACTCACTTATTTTTGAAATACCTTTCTAACGATACCCCACAACATGGGGTAGATTAGGAAAAAAAAAACATCCCCACTTTACGTGTAGGGGAGTACCCTAAAAAAAAATATTTTTCTTGATTTTATTTTACCACTTTGTCGGCATAATTAATATGTATACACATGCCAAATTACAGCTTTCTAGTACTAGCCGTCTCTGAGCTAAGCCGCGGACAGACAGACAGACAGACAGACATACGGACATGGCAGGCTGGTTATCACACTATGCCTCATAACATTGACTATGTACTATTAAAGTTTTACTCTAAAACTGCTAATAAGTATCACACTGTGTGCGGCGTATATGTTCCACCGAACCAAACGCTAAATACCTACCAATCGTTATTTTATTTACTTGAAAAAGAAATGTCTAGTCTTACTATCAGTAATATGTGTTTTTGGAGATTTTAACTTACCGCACATCGAATGGGTTGCATATGACACACCTGCACTCATACCTTGCGTACACAATAACAGCAGCTCACTGGAATTCCTGCTTCTTAATTTTTTATCGACTTTAGGCTGTAAACAATATAATAATACTAAAAGTCAGTTAAACCGCACGTTGGATTTATTGATTTCAAATGATGTTTGTGTATGTGAGCCTGCGCCCATTCCCCTAATATCCGTAGATGCTTTTCATCCGCCTTTTCTGACAATTATCTCTTTTGAATTAGTGCATGTGCCCATGGCGCGGTGCTCTGCGCCTAGATATCGTTTTATAGAGGCCTATTACTCTGCTATTAACAAAGATATTATTCTGGTTGACTGGATTTCAGTTCTTGATAATGTCTCAATAGATTCTGCTACTCAATGCTTTTACGAAACTATTTATGAAATTATAAAGTCTCATGTACCGATGCGGCCGGTTAAATCTAGCGAATATCCGATTTGGTTCTCTCGTCCGTTGATACACATATTTAGAAATAAAGAAAAGGCATGGTGTAAGTGGAAGAAATAAAAAAATTGTGTGGATTACGAACAGTTTTCCTTATATCGCAGGAGATTTAACTTGCTATCTGCTGATTGCTTTAATAGGTATCTGCGTTCTGTTGAAACCAGCATACAAAAAGACGTAAAACAATTTTGGTCATTCATAAAAAGCCATAAAAGAAATACAGGTGTACCAAACACCATGTCATATAATAATGAGGAATGTAACTGGCCTTTGGATGTTTGTAAATTATTTTCTAGGTTTTTCAGCTCAGTTTATGAACCTACATCTAATAATGTTGAGAGAAAGTCTGTTGCGCCGAATGATAGCCAAGTAACTATAACGGAGTTGTCATTCTCTAAAGATACGATAATTAAATCGCTCAAATCCTTAGATGTAACTAAAGGTGGTGGGCCGGATGGTATTCCTCCTTTCTTTTTAAATACACTGCCGAGTCGGTGAGCGTGCCGTTATTTTATTTATTTAACCGTAGTCTGAAAGAGGGTATCGTGCCTCTAGTATGAAAGACTGCTCATATCACGCCGGTATATAAAAGTGGCACCAAAAAAGACGTTACCAACTATCGTCCAATATCATTGTTGTCAAAAGTTTTGGAGCGATTAGTTCATAATACAATCTATCCCGTCTTACATATTATTATTATCCCGGAACAGCATGGCTTTGTTCTTGGACGCTCCACTGTAAGCAACCTAGTCTTGTACTCAAATTTTTTATTCGAAAATATGGACAATCAATTGCAGGTTGACACAATCTACACTGACTTCTGTAAGGCTTTTGACAAGGTGGACCACATTATGCTTTTGCAAAAAAACGAATTTAACGGTATCCGTGGGAGTCTGCTTCGCTGGTTTACATCGTACGTGGAAAATAGAACTCAGAGGGTTGTGGTCCAGGGGTTTTCCTCCGATGTGATTAGCGTGTCATCTGGTGTACCACAGGGCTCAATTTTGGGTCCACTGCTTTTCATTTTGTTTATAAATGATGTAAATACATGCTTTAGAAACTGCAGTTTTTTGTTGTACCCTGATGACCTTAAAGTGTTCCGTAAAATAAGTTCGACTGATGACTGTGTTAAATTGCAAGGGGACCTGGATCGTTTCTCTGCCTATTGTCTAGCAAATAAACTACAATTGAGTTTACCCAAGTGTAAATCTATCTCTTTTACCAAAAAAAATCATGTCGTTCATTTCACATATTCGCTCTGTAGCACAAATTTAGAACAAGTTTCCTTAATTAAAGACCTGGGTATACTCTTTGATTCAAAGTTGCACTTTGATGCTCACGTTGATCACATCACAGCTAAGGGTTATCAATTTTACGGTTTTATAAGGCGGACCTGCAACTTATTTAAAAAACCTTCCACATTTTTACTACTGTACAAGTCACTCATAACATCTCAACTGGAATATGCCACGTGTATGGAATCCACTTTATGATAAATACAGTGACCAGCTTGAATCAGTACAACGTAAATATCTTAGTTTTCTAAACTACACATTCTTTAAGAAACGGTCTTCATATCATACTCTTCTAGAATAGTTTTCTTTGTCAACTCTTAAATCAAGGAGACTGTATCTTGATCAATCATTTTTATATAAAGTCAGTCGAAATGAATTTGATTGCATTAACCTCATAAACCAAATTTACATCCGTATACCTAGTCGTTCCCAACGTATTCGCAATACTTATACTCACTAGTCTATTTGCCCCCAAGCCTTGCAGGACTAACGCAGGCGAACGAGCTCCTTTACGGCGTATTATGAAAAGTTACAATGATGATTTTGCTGACGTTGACTTGTTTGTTTTGCCACTTGCACAATTCAGGAAACATATCTGTGAAAAAATTGTCCACACTTCCTCATAATGTCAACATTGCACAGATTTGCTTGTTTATTTTTGTTTATGTTTATGTTTATTTTTGATCGACTTCGAAAGTTATCTGTCAAATGAGGTTTAGGTACTCCGAAATGGACGCATTTATATTTTAAAACTTGGTTGGATCTGATGGGTTTCGAGGTCGGTTGTTACAGGTTTGTCTCACCTTTTACTAAGTGTTGTGTAAATCACATTAATTAAAATAGTTTAATCTTTTGTTTTCTTAAGTTTGCTTGTACCTAATTAAGTTTTTACTGTATTATTTTGTGGATAACGGTGCTGGTTGCGTTATTACCTAAATGTTTTATAATATGTGTAGTATTAAGCATTATTACGCAATTGTTTGTTGTCCCAAAGAAATAAAATAAAATGGCGAAACTATAAGGGTTCCTTGTTGACTACGGAACCCTAAAAATGGATGTAATAAACATTTGTGCCTCAAAGTCTTCAAAAGAAAGATATAAAGATCGAAGCTCAAAGTGAACCGAGCATATGGTGCTAGTTTTTGTAGGGAACCAGTTAGGTGGCCTGCATGTGGCATCAATGCATTCCTTTTTTAAATTCGCATCTTTTGGGAAGCTGAAAAGGTACAATAACAACGTTTATATCATTTACATTTATCCCAAGCAGCTACATCTAAACCTCACTAAGCAGGCAATAGGCTTTTGTTATAAAAAAATCCCTAGTTAGTAAAGAAATAGTTAAATATATGAAAGCAAACCCATACCCTTGCATAACAAATAAATAGCATGGATATGTTGACTTTTTTTAAGCAAAAGTCACTAATATACTCGTATTATCTGAACCATGCCGATTACTATAACGCATTCAAAGCTTTTGAAGACTTTAAAATAACAAAACCATAAAAAGTATGGAAATAGCACGAGAATAAGGCATAATGTACGATAATTCAAACCGATTGTTGGTTACGCATGTCTCTACTACGGGTCTCCCTTGTTTCAGCGAAAAGAAATTGCCATATTATCACTTCCCAAACAATTTTCCGCATAATTTCATTTGTCAAATTATTACTTAGCCAAAAATCTCTTCACAAATAATTGTAACGCAAACCTAATGTTTTGCAAGTGAACGTTTAAACAATAACTTGTTTACCAACTAGTACTTTTACCAATTTTTATGTAGTCAAATATTTCAGTTGGAATAACTCATTTTACGCAAAATAAAAACCTTTTATTACAAGGGTGTTTTTTTTCCACTTGTGACAAATTCTTAACAGGTAATAATAATATTATAATTCCATGTTGTGCAACAGTTCTGCAGCAATCAGGTGTTGTCCTTGGGTGCACTTGCATAGTGCATACAGGGATAATCGTCGGTTGGAGCCTCATTCCATTTAAAATTGTCTAAGGGGCCTCTGCGAGTTCGGCCCCCTCATACGCCTTCCAAAGGACCGGGACCCAATGGTCCCGAGATATGTTAACACACATATATATAATAATATTAATATTAACTATTCTGGTAGTATTTTTTTTTAAGTGAAACTTCTATATAGACGGGGGTATTAGGATTTTTTCTGTCACGAAAAAGCGTTACGGCCGCGTGGAGGGGGTAGACGATATATCGCGTGGTGAGAGGCGGCAGCGGCGGAGGGAGAGAATAGATTGGAATCTCAAGGTTTTGTTTTGAACCGATTTGAAAAATTCTTTCACTGTTGGGAAGCCACACTATCACCGGGTGACATAGGCAATATTATATTTTCAAAAAACATTGGGATCCTTACTAAAACTCCAATAATGTAACCCAAGGTGTAAAAAAAACCGGCCAAGTGCGTGTCGGACCACGCACAATGAAGGGTTCCGTAGTTGGGATGAATTTATCCCAAGAACAAACTTAACATTGTAGTTGAAAAACATATTCTCCCATACGGAATGTATGGGAGATCATGTTTTTCAACCCGCAAATTTAAGTTGGTTGATTATTACTCGTTAACCTGTACAGCCTACTTAGCTCTGATAGTTTTCCTTTTAATTTCGTTATACATAACGTGCTATAAAAATATCTGCCACGGCTTTAATGGGAGGTAGTATTGTGTTTAAGCTAAGCTCGGCCGCTTTTTTTTTTTTTTTTTGGATGGGAAATCATCAAATGACTTCTCCCGCTCTGGGCAGAGCGAGAGGGTGTGTCAGACTTTTACTGACTAAAACCCACCCGTGTTCCTTCCGTTGCCTGTGTGCCGGGGCCGCGATATCCCTTTCAGACAAACCCGCAACCCCAGCAGGCATTGGTCTTTCGACCCCGTCGGTTGATGCTGACATCTCTTTGAGGCGCGCGTGGAACACAACGCGCCGTCGACACGGGCCTGGTCCTGATCGGACGGCGAGCTGCCCATTGCTCACCGTCCGCAGGCCCGCGCCTACGGTGGCCGGAAGTCGGCTCTTGACTCCCGACGCCCGGGGCGTCTCCTGCGGCGACTAGGGCCGCGAGGGCGTGCAGCTTGCATCTCCCTCGCGCGCCCCGCCTCCTCCTTCGCGAGCATAACTGCTTCGCAGAAGGAGGTGACGGCCTCCCATGCACTCTCGCGCCGAACCATGGCCTGAACCAGGGCCGGACGCGAGAGATCGCCGCCGCCGATCGCCTCCGTGAGGACACGGCGGTGCTCCGCCCAAGCCGGGCAGACCTCCACCGTATGCTCCACCGTGTCCTCCGGGCGATCCACACAGTGGTGACACCCGGGCGTTTCCTCCCGCCTAATTCGGAACAGGAACCTCCCGAAACAACCGTGTCCGGTGAGGACCTGCGTCAGGCGGAAGGTGAGGACGCCATGGCGCCTCTCAAGCCACTCCTCAAAGAGGGGACTTATCGCCGCAATTGTGGCGTGCCCAGCGCTGGGTTGCGACAATCGCACACTCCATGCCGCCATGAGATCCCGCCGGAGCTCTGTCCGCTGTGCCGTGATCTCTCGCGGCAGCGGAGTTACACCCCGGCGTTTCGCCTCCTCGCGCAACTCCCACATGTGCGCGAGGACTTTCGCCTCCAGATCCCATGGCGGTAGTCCGGCAAGGAGGCTCGCCGCCTCACGGGAGACCGTGCGGTATCCCCGGACCAGCCTGATGGCCATGACCCTTTGGGACGCGTTCAACCGCCGGGCCGGTCGCAGCCTCAATGAACGCGCCCACACCGGTGCCCCGTAAAGGGCCATGGACCGCACGACCCCCGCGTAAAGCCTCCGGCAGGAGGCGTTTGGACCCCCTAGGTTGGGCAGAAGCCGCTTCAGAGCAGCCCCAGCCCTATCCAGTTTGGGAGCCAAACGTCGGAAGTGCTCCACGAAGTTCCACCGGCTGTCGAGGACGAGTCCCAGGTACTTCATCGTCGACTCGACGCCGATGTGAACCCCTCCCGCCGTTATCTGGGAACCCGACAGTGGCGCGTTCCGAGGACCATAGAAACACATGGCCTCGGACTTGTGCAGGGCCACCTCGAGTCCCAGTTGCCGGATCCTATCGACGATTGTCGCAACCCAACGTGTCGCTAGTTCGGCCGCCGCCTCATGCGACCTCCCCTGCACCAGGACCAGCGTGTCGTCAGCGTAGCAGACCACGCTGACGCCGCTAGGGAGGTCGGCGCGCAGCACCCAGTCGTAGCCGATGTCCCACAGATGCGGCCCCAGGACTGATCCCTGCGGGACACCGCACGACATCTCTCGCCGGTTCCACTCTCCGTGGTGACCGGGGTAGATGACGGCCCTATCCGTCAAATAGGCCTCGACCACTCGACAGAGGTAGGTCGGCATCCGGTGATACCGGAGTGCCTCCCTAATGCAACTCCAGGGCAGGGTGTTGAAGGCATTGGCGATGTCGAGAGACACCGCCAAGACGACCCCACCCCGGGCAACAGCATCCCCCGTCGTGAGGGCTCGAACGCGCATGATGGCATCCACCGTAGAGCGCCCCTTGCGGAAACCAAACTGGCTGTCCGCCAAATCCGGCCCCACTCGCTCCAGCCGCCCGACAAGGCGGTCTGCAATTACTCTTTCAAAGAGCTTGCCCACCTCGTCGAGCAGCACGATGGGCCGGTAAGCGGACGGAGAGTCCGCCGGGCGCCCCGGCTTCTTAATGAGGACCAGTTTCCCTGTCTTCCAACGAAGTGGGAACTGGCCTCTCTCCAAGCATGCGCTTAGGAGCCCCCTAAGTCGAGGCCCGAGAGCCTCTAAGGCCAGAACCCAGGCTTTTCCAGGTAAGCCGTCGGGTCCTGGGGCGGTATTTTTGGCACTCAGCCTACGTACCGCCACTCTCAAATCTACCTCGGTCACCTCCGGAGATTCATCGTCGTCGTCAGTGGTATGGTCCGCGTCGGGCACCGCAGGAGGCGGAGCCATGGGCGGGGGCGTGTGTTCCCCTCGCGAAGGGAACAGAGCGCTCACCACGTCCTCCACGAGCTGGGGCCGGAGACTCTGCGTCAGCGGGGGAGCCCATGGGCGGAGTTTATCTCGCACCCATTTGTATGGGCGTCCCCACGGATCTCTGTTCAGAGTCTCCAGCGACTCCTCGCGGGCCACTCCTCTGGCCCGCCCGATCTCCGCTCGGAGGGCGGTCTTCGCCGCTCTGTACCCTTCGTACAGCTCCGCCTCAATGGCTTCCGTATCCGGAGGGCGGATACGGAGCCAAGCTCGGCCGCTTATGCTGTTAGAAAGATACGACAGTTAACAGATGTAGAAACCGCGCGTCTGGTCTATTTTAGCTACTTCCACAGTATTATGTCGTATGGCATTTTACTGGGGGGTCGAGCTGCTGACATTGAATCCATCTTTATTTTACAAAAGAGAGCTGTCAGAGCCATTTATAATCTACATCGTCGCGAATCTCTCAGGGAACTATTTAAAAAGATTAATATTATGACGGTACCTTGCCAATTCATTTATGAAAATATTATGTATGTAAGAAAAAATCTACATATCTTTAATAAAATAAGTGATAGACATAATTTTAATACTAGAAATAAAGATAAAATAGATCAACCATTTTTCAGATTATCTAAAGTACATACATCTTTTATGGGGTACTGTGTTAAATGTTACAATAAAATACCTTGTGATATATTACAATTAAATGAAAGAAAATTTAAAACTCATATTAAAAGTACACTCTGTAAACAAGCATATTACAAATTAGAGGATTATATCCAAGATAAGAATGCTTGGAAACATGCTGGTCCTGCTCCATAGGACAATTTAGAGTCTAGACAAAATCAAACTGGTTGCTTATTTAATTATGTATTTGTTATTTTTTATAACACTGATTTTACATTCTGTGATTTCTTGAACTCACACACTGACTTATTAGTATTACTTGTTAAAATGTTAGGAATATCGTATAATTTTACAATGTTTGTAAATATGTGAGCACCATGTATCTGTCACATATTTAATTTATCTGTAATTGCTTTATTTTTCATTCTTTTTTACCTATCGCGGTATAGTAATCTTATTCTAGATGCATCGTCTTCACATATAATTATATAATTAATGTATGCAAAATATTGTAAAAACATTTTAAAAGAGTAACGGTGGAGTTTCTTGCCCATTCTTCTCCATACGAAAACTACCTTTTGGAAGGGGCGACTAGAATCAATTCTATTTTTTGTAAACTTGACGTTCATAAGTGCCTTTTATGTGCCTAATTGAAATAAATTGTTTGACTTTGACTTTGACTTTTAAAGATTACAATAGTGAAGAACTTTCGTACCCCAGAATAGTTAATTCAATTTCAGAAATTAAAGTACATAGTTTAATAAACATTGACTCTACTCTGCATAACGTGGTTCACAAATTACGCGCGATGTGTCGCTTCGTCAATGAAAACAACTGCTATCTCTTTCTATCTGTTCCGCGAATGAAAACTGAAATCAGCTGATTAGTTCGTCAATATCTAACCTACTAGAGAAAAAAAAAGTGTTTTAAAAGTGCAATTACTTACCAGCTACCACATTCTTCCAAAAAACTGACGTAAATAAGATGATAAACTTCCCATCACACTTAAAACAGGCTTTGGACGGACAAGTTAGTGTAAGAATCGCATTTTTTTTCTTATTATTTTTAAACAATAGGTGCTTAAATTAATATCAAATAACGATAAATTACAGTAACTTGGCGTGTTTAAAGGTTAATCATCTTATTTACAATAATTGCACCGTATTTACAGTTACCGAAGATCCTCATGAGATCTTCACCAATTTTTTTGAGACCAACTTAAAGTTACTACCTTTCAAATAAATAAATATCCATCGAAATCGGATCTCATAAGGCGGAGATATCCAGTAGCCTCCTTTTTGTTGCTCCATTTTGGCGGAAGCAGCCCTCCAATCAAAAATCCCCGACGACCAAAATATTCAAAAAATTCATAAAACCTGTATGCCAAGTTTCGACCAGATCGGGTGTGAAATACGACCTGTAGTCTACAAACTGACAAACGAAAGCAAATTTTGCCAGACTTCATCTCGCTTAGTCAATAAATTGCAATGTTCTTTTACCAATTTTATTGTGTGCTTTTGATTTTTAGCATTGAAAATGCTTTTTCGATCGCTTCAGTAGGGTTCCCCGTTTTCAAGAAAAGTGCGACCGTGGGGTGCCATTGTCCTCAATTATTAGGATAGAGAAAGGAGAAAGATATCAAAAGATGCGTTACTGAAAGGGCCACAATACAATTTTATATGTTTATATATTTATCTTAATTTAAAAAAAAAAAAAAAACACCAAAAGAAGTCTCTGAAAGGGGTAAACATTTAGTCTTAATTATAATCCTATCGAAACCAGAATGGTTTCATTTTAAGGCCCTTTAAAATTCTCCAGGATTTTATTTTTTCGACATCTCTTTTCGTTTTTGAGAAGATTAAGATTCTTTGAAAAAGTCCCTAAAGAAATTGTAAAAAAATAATGTAAAATCGTTTATTTCAACATCTAAATTACATTATTGAGGTACCGTTGGTCCCAAACTAGGCACAGCCTGTATCTTGGGCACCATTACTTATAAATATGTATTATTGTTTTTGATTATTTTTAAATAAAAGTTGAAATTGGCGACAGTTATACTAGTTAACCTCTTCGAGACTGCAAAACTAAAATTACAAAAATGACCTAATTCTGTTATGAAAACTAAAGTAATTATTATAGATAAAACATTATTATAATAGGAGATAAAACTTGGTATAATTTCTATATTTAGCTGCAGTTCTGTATTATATGAGTTTGCGTGAGGGTGTGGGGGGGAGGGGGGGTGAGAGCATGAAAGAGTGTGTGTGCCTCTGCCGTGTATAAGTTGATTTTATTTGATTATACTAAAGATTGTTTCAGTAGAGGTGTAAGATTGTTCCAAGAGCCATAAATTCACTATGTGTTTCATCTGGGTGTAGGAGTTGTGGATCTTAATTACCGAGGTTACCTTATTGTAGATGTGAGTATGTAGGAATGATGGAAGCCGTTGGGTATACGCAGAGTTAACTGCTGGGTTCGGGATTCTAAACTTTCTCTTACTTATAAGGGCACTTAAGTCAGGACTCTTCGAAAGTTTTAATTGACTTTTAGAAATAACAGCAAAAATGTACAGTTTACGCACCCCGAGAAGTGCTGCCTCACTATATAATCAGCCAGTTGAGTAACGGTAGGGTTTGAATAGCACGACTTTTAAAACGGCACGTTGCGCTCTCTCCAATCTACAAATCTCAAAACCCGTTTCTATTGTGGTCATGCTACGCGTGCTGCTCTAACATATGAGTTTTGGCAACTCCACTCCAAACTGTTATACAGTACTGGAGTAGAGACTGACAGAGGGCAAGGTAAACTAATTAACGAATTTCGGTAGAAGCACATTCACGTAGAAGTTTTATAACATAGAGCAGCCTACGAACTCGTTTTGTCAGAACCATAATGTGCTGTTGGAAAGAGAAATGCTGATCCATTGTCACACCGAGATATTTTAGGTAGTCCACTCGTTCGATCTCGTTACACGGACACGTTGAAATAGAGCCACCGGCAAGCTCGTTAAACTCACACCTGTGGATTTTTACCCTCTATTCAGGAAGTTTTGTAGCATTCGTTTTTCTAAATGTTATATATTTTGTTTTCTTTTCATTGAGCGTGAGTAAATTTGAATCCAACCACTTAGCTAACCTGCTCATTCCAGACTCGGTTTTTTCGTGTACTTCTTTCCAGTCGGCACCGTGGAAAATGATAACTGTATCGTCAGCATAACACATCAAGTCAGCGTTAGGAATTTCTTTTCTTAAAATGTCATCCATGTAAATTGTGAATAAAGTCGGCCCCAGAAGACTACCCTGCGGTACACCGAAAGAAACCCAATTCATCACTCATCTGATTTTCGACTTTGACACACTGCCGGCGATCCGTTAGGTAGGTGCGAAACCAGTTTAGGGCTACTACCCTTATACCAAGCGACTCCAGTTTCTTTAATAGTATCCGGTTCGAAACTGTGTCGAATGCCACTGCGTGATCCAAGAATACCCCTAGGCATCGCCGGCCTCGGTCAACGTGTCCAGAAGCAATGTTGGTTAGGAGCTCGACAACATTTTCCGTGCATCTTCCCTGTCTAAAGCCAAACTAACGATCCCATTATAAGTTAAACGGAGTTGCTTTTAAATAAAAAATAATAAATCAACATATTACATTTTTTTTTTCGCAGTATTGTAGCCCTTTTAGTAACGCATCTTTTGATACCATTTTCAAGCTAGAAATATTTGTTTCAATATCATTCAATTAAATGAAGAATAAAATATTTGATATAGATAACGATGTAAATTGTTTAAATTAACAAATATAAATAATATTCTTCTTTATTAAATTTTTCTTAATTAACTGCTTACTCGATTACTATCTCAATATAAATAGGTTTAGATAGGTTAACTTGATTTTGATGTACTACAAAAATATTCTACAGCCTAGTATGAATTTATACTACATGAATTGTTCCAAAAAAAAAAAAAAATTTTTTTTTTTCAAATTATCACAGTTTTGAATAGGTAAATATTTTTATTTAATTTATTAGCCAAACATTCCATTTAGATATTTTTTTATTTCATTCACTGTATCTGAAAGCCGAGGTTTTCATGTTTTTAACGCTCCAGGCATTCCACTACATATGGAAAAACAGATACTGTACTATTTGACGCAACTTGTGTAACTCATGAGTAATTCATACGCGATATAGAAAAGAAAGAAAGAAAGAAAAAAAGATATCTAATCGATACTTGATTGAGTAGATAGCATCGGTTGCGGACATCATGCGAGACTTTATAAAAATAGGACATCTTTCACACTGTGATCTATCGACATGTTTGAACAAAAAATAGTGTGCAGCTTTGGGACAACTTGTCCCACTGCTGGGCAAAGGTCTCCCTCTCTCTATTACTTAATTAGTTAATAAACATAATGAACATTTTTGCCTTACGTGCGACTGGATCCCACGACATAGGGAATCCTAGTGTGGTGTCCAGGGAAATTGTTAAAATCTAGCGCCTAAGGCTCCATTACTAGTAAAAAAAAAATTGTATCTTGTTTTCTGAACCAAGTTTTTATTGACAATAGTTAAATGTCGTGCGCAGGGGTACGCGACGCTGTACGACCCGTTCGAGACGTTCTTCTCGCGGTACCTGTACCGGCGCGTGCGGCACTGCTTCAACCGGCCCATCTGCTCCACGCCCGGCGCCGAGGTCACCCTCAAGGAGCGCGCCACCGACGACCGCAACTGGAGCTTCAGGTAACACCCATCTCTGATTCGACTGACCCACTGCTCCGCGCCCGGCGGCGCCGAACGCATGCTCAAGGAGCGCGCCATCGACGCGCGCCGCAACTGGAGCTTTAGGTAAAGCAGCGCATTCACGAAAAAAAAATCCGGAAACCATTCTAATTTATACCTAACCTTAAGATTACTAAGAGATACTAATGGTCACCCACGTCTTCTACTGCCAAATCTGCTACACAGCGCGTAACATGCAATGCTCAACTGTACCTTTCGGTTTGCAAATTAGATGCTGAGACGATTAAAACATGTCTTACCCGGTTGTACGTCGTCGCCAACATGAACAATGTATCTATGTGGCCAACAGCGCCTACAATAACTATGTCCTTGTTTAGTACGGATGATGTCGAAATCACACTGCTTCTTTCAATAAGTTTCCAAAAGAGAGGTGTGTTTTATTTTGAAAATAGTTTTTATAATAAGAAATTTTACTGCAGCCTCGTGTACATTGTAATCAAAAAATGTAGCCCCCTCCCTGGTTGACTCTGTGTGTAAGTGCGTGCTGGACCGATGCGCTGAACGTCTGGTTCGGAGATCGGCCCGTAAACCTTTCTTCCCAGAGACAGTGGGATGAGCCGCTCTGCAGGTAGGTACAGAATAATCTTATCAATACGTCCACCAATAATGCTGAGCGTGCGTGGTGTCTGGCTTCAAGCACTACCATCACCCAACATAGGCTATACTGGGTGACACCACAATCCGGCTCGCTACTTGTCTGCGTCTGGGCGCTCCTTGCGGGGCTTCGCATCGCTGCCAATACGGTGAAGCAGTCGACTATCTCGACACCATGGTATATCCTGCAGTAAGAGCGTAAGCCGGATACACGGCACGCCAGCGTCAATGACATCATCCGTCTTGCTCTTATCACCGCCGCTGGGGTGCCAGCTGTTAGAACCCAATGGCTTGGCACGCGACGATGGGAAGAGACCAAACGGAATGACCATAATGCCTTGGAAGGTAGGTAAGCCTTTGGTGTGGGATGCAACGTGTGTCGACACCCTTGCGCCATCCCATCTTCCTAGCACGGCGGGCAGGGCTGGGGCTGCTGCTGCAGGTGCGGAAAACCTTAAACGGCCCAAATACCCCAATGTTATAGGGAGTTATTTATTCGAGCCGTTGGGGCTCGAACAAATAAAACACTAGGTTCGTGGGGTTCATTTTTCAAGACATCGCCAAGCGGTTGATCGACTCTTAGCGTGTCCAGAGGGCTGGCCTATTTTTTGGCCAAAAATATCAGCATCGCCATGCGACGTGGCAATGCTGCCAGCCTTTTGGGCACTTTTCCTGTTAACAGTGATGCGGACGAAGTTTCTGATGGCCTCTTCCTCGGCCTCTTTGATGGATTCTTTCCTCTCCTTTTTTATATACATGTATATAAAAAAGCATTATGTGAAGTTTGGTTGTAACCTTTGCACCCTAAAAAAATGCATCGATATTCTCAGGGTTAAAAAGTTTGGAAATGACCTTGCCCACGCCCCTATTATTTGATTTGATCCATATTTCCAGGGACATCCTGTATATTTTTTTATAAAATAACATGTCTTAAATTTAAATTTACAATAATGAGACTATAGTTTATCTGCTAAGCCGTTGGTCCCGGCTGTCATTCGTGGATCTTTGACAGTCGTTCAGGTCGACAGAATCCCGAAAGTCTGATAACTAGTCTCACCAAGGGGTATCGTATTACCTAGTAACTGGGTTGTGGAGGTCAGATAGGCAGTCGCTTGATGTAAACACGTGGGAAGAGGCTAGGCAGATGAGTTTATCTGCTACTCGCTTTTGCCAACGGCTTCGCCCGCGTACATGTCGGAAATTATAACACGGGAACGTACGACCGGGTTAAAACGTACCCTTTGTCCTAATACAGTACCCTAATTGCGTAATGCACGATCAATCAGAATCTGAATCGTTTTGAAACAGATTGCATTTGATCCATTGCTTCGTAGGTTCGAAAAAAACATTGCAAAACAACGTAAATAACGCAATGAATGTTGTTCACTGTAAAAATGAAACAGATTAGTCGTAATCATTTATAATAGCAGGTCATAGTCTACCAGTGTATCTACCAAATTTCATCCAAATCCGTTAAGCCGTTTTAATGTGAAAGTGTAACAAACAAACAAACATACAAAAAATCAAATATTTTCTCTTTATTACAAAACTAGCTTTTGCTAGCGGCTTCGCCCGCGTGGATGTCGGAAATTATCCAATGGGAACGCACTACCGGGGAAAAAAATCCTATGTCGTATTACACGTCATGGTCTACCCGTGTACCAAATCGGTTCAGCCATTTTAGCGCGAAAGCGTAACAAACAAGCAAACTCACTTTCGCATTTACAATATTAGTTAAGATTAGTTTAGACAAAATCTAATACAGAATAATAGCACTTATGTATTAGAAAGGACGTAAGGATACAAGGTTATGAACGGAGCTGAATAAATGAAACCTGTATGTCATTGTACCAATGAAATTCGGCGTCCATATCCTTGTCTACTTCAAGAAGAAGGTAAAGTGTAGCCTTGTAACGAATTACGATAATACTTTTATTTAGATTTAGCGTGTAAATGTTTATTGCCTGCTCATATACTCATTCCACTCACGTTGATAATAATAACAGTTACGAGCTTGAATAATGCATGCAAAGAAATTGGGGACACGAAATATAATAAGCCCTACGAATTAAAGTTGTTTGTAACGACCGCGTACGAGAGAGTCGGACTGGCTCGTTGTTCTGGAGGTCGCAGGCGCGATTGCTGCGCAAATAGGTGTCGAGCAGTTCCGTCCACGCATACCATCATCTCAGCTGAGTGTTGTGGTACTTGTGCTGCAGGTTCACGGGCGCGGAGCGGCGCTGCATCAACCTGGGCTCGTACAACTACCTGGGGTTCGCTGAGGGCGCGGGCGGCAGCACGCACGCCGCCGTGCAGGCCGCGTGCCGGCGCTACGGCCTGGCCATGTGCTCCACGCGCGCCGAGCTCGGTAGCACGCCGCTGCACCAGGAGCTCGAGGAGACCACCGCCAAGTTCCTCGGGGTCGAGGTATGCGCTCGCTTCACCGGCAGAACGAACCGGAAGGCACCGACGATCTGGTTCGACGCCGCTTCTCTCGCCATCGACTGTACTCGGCAGTATTTCAGGCGGCGCTGGTGGTGGGCATGGGGTTCGGCACCAACACGCTGGGCCTGCCCGGCCTGCTGGGCGCGGGCTGCCTGGCGCTGAGCGACGAGAACAACCACGCGTCGCTGATCCTGGGCCTGCGCCTGGCGCGCGCCACCGTGCGCGTGTTCCGCCACAACGACGTGCGCCACCTGGAGCAGCTGGCGCGCGCCGCCGTCGCCGAGGGCCGCTGGAGGAAGATCGTCATCGTGAGTCTCGACTCGCACGCGAGCTCGACTCGAGTCGAGCTTGCGTGGCTTCTTCTCAAAACTTGAAAAACTAATAAAAGACACTTTTGACAATCTAAAATTAATATAAAATCGTTTATACAAAAAAAAAATATACAAACTACTTGAAAATAATCCTACAAAATGAAAAATAACTTTAGTTTTGGAAATATGTGTCTTTGATTCTGTAGTTTAGTTTGAGTGTTTCATCGGGGACCGTTTGTGTTTATTTTATTCTTACTACAATATTTCACTTTGTAGTGCTTTTACTGTAAAAAAGTTTTTTTTTCACATTTTTTTTAATAGTAGGTACTTATCCCACACGAATTCGTATTACATTACTTTCTCTGTAAACAACAGTGACAGGAAGGTTATAACATCAATACACACAAACTGGATTAAATACGTATTATTGAAGCTCACTCAAACTACCCAAGCAAAGTAAATAACATTTTCATTACTTTTAAATGCTTGAAGTTACCTGATCAGAGGGATGAAAACAGTACTTTTCGTCCCGGGGAAACGATTTTCCCTGCTATCAAAAATTTAATAACTATGCAAGCGATCTCCCAACTTTTTATACAGCCACTCTGTTAAATCGCGGCGTAAAATTTTTATAGCAAAATATTAACATGACTATACTTATAATTTACTTTTAACTGTACTATTATTTAATTGACATAGATTTGAGCTAAATATTTACCGTAGATTAATATTTGCTGGTAGAATGCCACAGAAAAAGAAACAAAAAAGGTGGGAAAGTGGCAATTAGATCATCAGTTGTTTTGTCGAGTGCAAGTTATTTACGTATACAGATATTTGTATAAAATGAATTCATCTGATTCAGATATGGATTTGTTTAACAAATTAGGTTTTTATTTACTTTCCTTATATTCGAAATGAAAAGCTGAGTGTTTACACTCGGGTGAACGACCTATTTAGGCACTCGAGCAATTGGCGCCCTCGCTATTGTATAACAATCTACTATTAAATGGGAGCACTGCGCGTGCTTACTCTAGCAAATAATAAAAGAATCACGTAAACCAATGTTTATACATTAAAAAAAAATGGCCCAATGCATTGCACACTCCTTTTTTTTCCGTTAAAATAGTAGATTTTTTGCCTAGGGAGCAAACAACCATTTTAAAGGCGAGAGTGATTCTTTGAATCCAAAGCGGAGCGAAGGATTATAATGTTGCTCTCGAGGTGGACACTCGACTTTTTATCAAACACAATTACGAACGAAGGCGGCATGAATTTTACGCTTTTTAATTTATTCAAACTTTTCAAAATTTGTCTCGGGCGTTTTTTACTGTATAATTTTTTGTTTGGGAAATTATCAAATAACTTCTCCCGCTCTGCGCGGAGCGGGAGGGCGAGTTAGACTCTTACTGACTAAAACCTGCCCGTGTTCCTTCAGTGATGCCTGTACGTGGCCAGGGGCCACGGTTTCCCTTTCGGTCTTTCCCGCTACTGTATCATTCAGCCTGTTACGTGTTCATACAATGTTCGTGATTGATCTTTGGTGATTGGAAATTTTACTAACAATATCCACATTTCAAATTCAAATCACTTTTAGTCCCTAGGGATTAAAGAGCTATTTTAGTCCTTGTTTATGAAACTAGCTCTTTATGAATAGATATGGTAAAAAAAAATATCATGTTTCCGTTCCAAACGTTAGTTTCGTATAAAACGCTCGGTCGTCGTCGTCACCATTATATTGACGCTGACCGTAACGCCGGTTCCACCGCAGGTGGTAGAGGGCGTGTACAGCATGGAGGGCAGCATCGTGCCGCTGGGCGCGCTGGTGGCGCTAAAGAAGCGCCTCGGCCTGCAGCTGTACCTGGACGAGGCGCACAGCGTGGGCGCGCTGGGCGCGCGCGGCCGCGGCGTCACGGACCACGCGGGCGTGGCGCCCACGGACGTGGACGTGCTCATGGGCACCTTCACCAAAAGCTTCGGCGCCGCCGGCGGGTACATCGCCGGTCAGTTGTCGCATCTGTTGACTATCTCTATATTGCAATTTATTTTATTTCAATACCATCTTAAATTTGGAAGAGACATTTTTGGTAACCCATAAAACAGTGAAAATATTTTCCTCCGTCTCATCTCGGAGTTGTATATTGCTTTTATAATTCAAGTCAACAAAGAATCGATGCACTCACGACTGCAGGCTCGTCGAAGCTGATCAACTGGATCCGCCTGCACGGGCACGCGCACACGTACGCGCACAGCATGGCGCCGGGCGTGGCGCAGCAGATCCTGTCGGCCATGCGCCTGCTGGACTCGCCGGCCGGCCAACAGCGCGTGCGCCAGCTCAAGGAGAACACGCACTACTTCAGGGAACAGTGAGTACCGGCCAGGCTTGTCGCTGAGCTTTCGGCGACCCGACATTTTAGTAACCACCTGTGATCTGATTAGATAGTGCAATTTAGGGTCAACAACCTCAAATAGAATCTTTTTCTTAATGTTTTTACGAGCTTTTATTTAATATCCTTATATGTTTGTGTGTCTGTTACGTTCAGGTTTGACATAATACCTTAGAGTATTAGTGTTTAGTGTTTTATAAGGTCATTTACTAATTCTATGATAGCGAAAATTCGCCTATTGCCCTCAGATAACCATTAGGTATATATCATTTTCAAAAATGCATTACATGCAATGCACGGACGTACAAGCTTCACTTCCAGCTAATAGTGTGTTGTTTAAAAACGTTGAAACAAACAATACAACTGGTTATATTATTTAATTTTGGTTAATTTCGCTGGAATATTGGATAAAAAAGATACTCACTAGTAAAAACATTGTTTTATTCAAACTGTTTAAACGTTGTTTAACACTTTCACTGTCCTTGCGTTACGTGAAAGTGTTAAACAAGTTTAAAACAGTTTGAATAAAACAATGGTTTTATTAAGTGTTTAATTAAAATCACAGTTTTAAACAACTTTCAAACGATGTTTTAAACAAGTTTCAAACAATGTTTTAAACAAGTTTCAAGCATAAAACATTGCTTGAAACTTGTTTAAAACATTGTTTGAAAGTTGTTATCACAATTACTTCTCGAACGCACTTATCAGATTCTGAGAAAACAATGCATTTTGCAAGTGACGCAGTTAAGTTTATGAACAATAATAGGACGCTTTGACAATCCGTTGACAGCCATATTACGCGTTTTTAAGAAAATGCAAACTTGAATTCAAATAACAATGTAAGACTAAAATTAAACTCGATATTAAAGCTTAGTATAAAGAGGTAAACTCGCTATTCCCGGGACACCGGGATGATATGGCCTATCTATATTCAGATAACGTCATTAAGTCCCACTATAAAAAATTATAAATACTAATCCACAGACTGCGCGCGATGGGCGTGGTGACGCTGGGACACCGCGACTCGCCCGTCGTGCCGCTGCTGGTGTACACGTTCAGCAAGATGGCGGCCACCGTGGAGCGCCTCACCGCGCATCGCATCGCCACCGTGGGCGTGGGCTTCCCCGCCACGCCGCTCAACAAGGCGCGCATACGGTACGCACAGCCGTGGGCACGCTCAGTCGCAATAAGCTGCCCAGCAGCACAACTGTTTGTTAAGTTCGATGAACTGTTCTACGTTCTATATACTCGTTCACTTGTGAACCTGGAAGACCCGTTATCACCTGTTTCTGAAAGCATAATAAATTCAAACGCTGTTTTGGTGAAATGGCATCTCACAGGTCAACCTAGGAGCTTTTGGCTGCTTAACCAGACTTTCCTGTTGGTGCCTTAATAAATTAAGGCCTCCAGCCAGGGCATAAAACTTATTAACTAAGCCACTACACGCTAAGACCTTGACTTGGGAGGGCTGGATCGGATCAAGATTATTTTAGGATGAATTACGGCGCGGCCTGGGTCGAGCGAGGGTCGGGGTGGAGATGGCTGGGACGGCGCGGCCTGGCTCGGAGCGAGGGTCGGGGTGGAGATGGCCGGAATGGCGTGGCCTGGGTCGAGCGAGGGTCGGGGTGGAGATGGCCGAGATGGCCGAGATTGCGTGGCCTGGCTCGAGCGAGGGTCGGGGCGGAAATGGCCGGGACGGCGCGGCCTGGCTCGAGCGAGGGTCGGGGCAGAGATGGCCGGGACGGCGCGGCCTGGCTCGAGCAATTCAATTCAAAAGTCATTTATTCAAACTAGGTTGAGAATCAGCACTTTTCGAACGTCAAAATTACATAAGACAGTCCCCAAAAAACGCCCACCCTTCACCACTTCCTAGTGCATTAGCTGGGAAGAAGAAGTGGCACAACAAACTCCCCAGCAGCAGGCATCAGGGTGGCAGGGACATGGACGCGAAGCCGGTTACCATGGATTCAGTGCATGATTCTGAACCCCCCTGCGTTGAAATTTTTCGTCGGTTATAAAAAAAAACAGCTGCTCCATACATTTTGACCGCGTAGGTATTGCACTTTTCTATGAAGCAGCAGATTTTTTTTTATATCCGGCGGCTGTTTTCGCGTCGATTTCCCGGACACCCCGTATAATAGTGCTTATTTATGCTAAAACAATTTACAATACAACTCATAAAATAAAAACATTTTAATGAGTAGATTATGTCAACAGTAAATGAAAACAAAATTAAAATAAATTGACTTACAGTCAAATAAAATAATCCAAACAATTATATGAGCTAATATAGTATCATGTAGTCTAAAATAGTCTAAAATACTTGTTTGTTGCTTGGGGACAAAAAGGCTTGGGACTAATTAAGCTACTCCAATGTAAAAAAAACGCGCGAACTTTCCTTTAAGGACCGCGTCGCGCGGCGTAATTTGACCCGGGCTGACCCCGCTCACAAAAAACGCTGGCGTTCGGATCCTATTGCTTCTATTTACATTCTGTAAACAGATGCCGGTGCTTGAACAGTAGGGCCACTCATGATAACAAGAATAACACTCATAACCGCATGTTAGAATTATAAACAATCTCATTTAAATTTTAAACGACTTGACATACGACTTGTTGATGTATTATGTTGATTTTTGGCAAAAGTAATGAATCAATATACTTAAAATTTTGGTAATAATATCATAAATACACATATAATCGAATAAGATTTTTTTTCTTATATCGAATATTCCAACTCAAACTTCATAGTGCGCGGCTATAGTTTCGAACCGCGTAGTTCTAGTCAAAAATCTTTGAAATATTGATAAAAATAAATGAATACGCCTCGAATGCATGAAATAATTAATTAGAATTAGTTTTTGCATAGATAATCACCGTATAAAGACACAAATTCATTGAAAAACAGTCAACAATCAGATTTTATATGGTGCTTTGTTTACATCGAATTTACGTAAGTGTATTGGCTCGAAAAGCATTTTTATTATATTGTTTCATGCAAACGATTACCTAAAAAGTTTCACAATATACTACTACGTGATTTTTCATGTACTTACCTAAGTTTTACTCGAAAAATCCATCACAACACCTACAATAAATAAACACAAACACAGAGTCACGACTAGCCGCCATTATTTGACAACGTCAAACATTACGTCTTTCAATTTTTTTTTAAGAGTGGTGGACTAGTGATTTTTGGCATTATTTATTTTCTATGGCTTACAAATATTACTGCCAGTGTAGGAAAAATCGACTAATCGATTTAATTGCATAGTCGATGCAAAAATAATATTTAAACTGTGTCGCCGCGAGCCGACACCCGGTGGCGTGGGCGGGGCGTGACGGCGGCGCGCGGGAACCGACTCCACTTTGTGCCTGCTGTGGTTCGTCGGTTTCGTCCCAAGCCAGTAAGCGAGCGAGCGAGGGTCGGCGGACGTGACGGGACGGCGCGAGGCCGGAAAGGCGGCGTACTGTGGGACATCCTTCTCAAAACCGTTTCACACGAAAGTCGTTGTTATTGAATAAAAAAAAACATTAATGTAGTCTAAGGGTCAGTTCACACCGAGACGAGCCGCGACGCGACTATTCTTGAAGAGGCCAGTGGTTTCACGCGGCGCCGCGGGACGCATCGCAATGTCGCCAGGCTTTGTTTTTGTTGTTATTAATATTGTAAAGAATTATGTTTTATTATTTCAGTTATTTTCGTTATAGATTGGCAATTAATATGAATTTAATGTAGGTGTTTTAGCATTCTCACCTTTTGACATTCCATAATATGGTACGCTAACTATAAATTCGACTCTTTGAAGTTAGCGTAGTGTTCATTGCTAGTGTCGAAACGCACTATCACCCTAAAACACATGCATGTAAACTGCACAATTTACAATTTACGTGAATTCTTAAAGTAAAGTAACTTTAATGCATACACGCTATGCATAGTTTACGATGTAACTTTAATATTTTACGACCATTTTAAGGACACTGTTCATTCTAAAATAAACTTAATGAACAGATGGATAATGTTGGTATTGTTTGACATGTGTGCAGGTTCTGCCTGTCGGCGTCGCACTCGCGCGCGCAGCTGGACGCGTGCGTGTCGGCCGTGCGGCGCGTGGTGGACGAGCTGGGCCTCGCCTACTCGCGCCAGCACACAACTCCTACCACTTAACACATCGTATACTAGTTATACTCAATAAATTATTTTCTCACGCTTCAGAATCTTTTATTTGCATACATTTCCGGTTTCCGCTGAAACTACGTCATCATAGCGGCACTTTTTTTTTGTTATGGAGGTACAAAAAAAAAAAATTCAATAATTAGTGTGTAACGAGAGGTAAATGTGTTTATTTAAATGAAATTTGTGCGTCATAAAACTGCGAAGATAATGAAGTTTCCGCTGCGCTGACGTTTGGCTATTTGATGAAAATCATATGAAACGGTTTAGTGCGGATTTGTAATTTTTTACGCACGTTGCTTTGAATTTGTGCGTAATGTTTGTGAAAACAGAATTAGAACATACCCTTCAGAAGTTAAACAGGTAACTACGACTGGACCACTATATTGTATGACATCCGACTGTAGAACTTTTTAATGGTCAAGCAAAATAAAACATTCCGATATTTAGTGTATTAATGCAACTATTCACATATGCAATATCAGCTCATTACACTAAATAATTAAAGAGATATAAAAACTACCAGAACAATCGCAATACATGGATAAACCGACCAAGTTTTGAGTGGCTATAAAAAAGCGGCCGTGCAGTATATAGAGCTAACGTTCTAAAATTTCCAGTATAGTATAGTACATTAAATATCTGCTTAACTGAAATTAAGATGAAATCAAGAAAATTTCGGATGGAAAATGCATCTTGGACAAAGGCGACGACATTACAATATATTTCAACAACTTTTTTATAAACATCGCGAAACCAAAATCCATCGAGAACCCAAAAAATAAAGCAATAATGGATGGGAAGAAGGTTAGCAAACTCCATCTATTTTGAGCCAGTTGATAATGTAGACATTTATAAAATAACAATAGAGTTACGAAAAAGGAGTTCAGCAGGGTATAATGGTATTACAACTCGAATTTTAAAAGATTATATATTTGCTATAATAAAGCCATTGACCTATTTAATAAATTCTCTGTCGTAAAACCACTACATAAAAAGAGTTCGAAAACTGAAGCGGGGAATTACAGACCAATTACTTTGGTACCGATTCTCTCCGAAATATTTGAGAAACTAATGTGTGCTAGGTTTACGATTTTTTTTTAAACAAATGAAGTACTAAGTAAACAGCAAAACTGTTTTATTCAAAATACATCCACTATATTGGCATGTTTTAAATTAATAACAGAAATTCTCAGTTCAGTAGACAAAAAACATTCCTATAGCTGTATTTCTAGTTATGACCAAAGCATTCGATATGGTATGCCATGATAAATTATTAAACAAATTAGAACAGTGCGGTGTAAGAGGCCCTGCCTACAATTGGTTTGAAAGTTATTTATGGAGTCGAAAACTGCACAGAGATTATAAAAATGCATCCAGAGACTAACACTCAGGTAACCTATAGGTCCCCATACTTAACGAATCACTATGGCGTACCACAACGGACTGTGCTAGCCTGGATATTGTTTCGAATTGCCAGAATCAATGGATCAGTACATTATATTATTCGCAGATGATACCACTGTTGAAGAAGCCACTACTGATCATGCGGTAAACGTCACCAATGAAGTTCTGAAGGGTATACATGACTGGTTAATTGTAAATAATTTAGAAATAAATACCGATAACACTAAATTCACGAGAACCCTGACATATAATAATAAAAGAAATATAAAAGACACAATAGACTTGTCAATCAATTATAATAAAAACATCATTCAATCTTATACCTGTTTGCTGATGACGTCAAAATCATGAGACCAATAGTGACAGATTTAGATGCCGCACTATTACACGCTGATCTCGATAGAATGGCGGATTGGTGTAAACAAAATGTCTCTTAATGTTTCTAAGTGTCACTGTATGCAATTTCTCCCGCAATAAAACAGTGCAAACCCACAATTACACATAGTACTAGCAAACACTAAAAAAGTAAAACAAGGGGGCAGCTGCGCCCCCCTAAACTTTTTTTATGTCAAGTACAAGGCATTTTAATGTAAACGCGCGTTGTTTCATGGTTGTTGCTTCCGTTGTGCGTAACGACGCGTTCGGAACTACGCAACATTCTACATGATTCAAGCACGCGGAGCAGATTTACAGGCTATGGTGCCGGGAAATTTGTTAGGCATTACCTTGAGTTGCATGTTATTGCAGCAATTGCATGACGGGGTGGCGCTGCCTTATGATCCAGTGAGTAGGATGTGGTACAGCGCCGGGTTGTAGCTCTGTTTGTGGACCGGCCGAAACTGCAGTGTGCTGTGCCAAGGTTTCTGATGAGGCTGAGGGTGATGACCCGGAATGCGTATCCGCTGCATGGTGTTGGTCAGGATACCCGTTGAAGCCGTGGGTGCTGGCTGGCTGTGTGACTCGCCTCACGAAAGCTTGCGAGAGTGATGATGATGATGATGACATCAAGCTGAAGTAGATTCACGAAGGCGGCGCTGACGTTCATACTCGGAGTCACCAGTATAGAGGCATGAGGAAGACGGTGTAAAGTTCACTCATCCTCCATAGAAAAAGGAGGATCCTCCGACCAGACGGGTGTCGTGTCTGGAGGGCAACTGCCCAACGATTGATGTCGGAAAGTTATATGTATGTTGATCGCGCCGTAAACTGCTTGCGCTATGCAGAATTAATGAGACGTCAGGTCTTTGGTGCGTAGTTCGCATGTGGTGATGTAGATGCTGCTACAGTATGCATCAGTCTGCACGCGGCATATTTAATCCCTGATCGCGACATGCCCATATATCCAGTCCGGAAGCTATGCAGCTTGGGAGTTGTGATACCGGAGACTATGAAGCCAGCCTGTCGCCGCTTACGGAGCTAAGTTCAAGGTTCTACAGCGAAATTAATATGCCAACAGAAAAAAAAACTGACGGATAATCGCACTTAACACTCCACCAGCGGCCACCACACACAACGTGAAAAATCGGCAAAGAAGCATTCAATATTGATCTTGTTTATCTGGCAGGTAACATAACTATTGATAAAAAAAAATATTGTCATCAGCACTAAGCTTGTGATAATCTACTAGAGTGTGAACTGTGAATATAGGACAGGTGTTATACCAGATCTATTGATTAGCTTTGCTATCACGCTCGCGATGGACTCAGGCCTCGTCCTAACTAAAAGCTATCGTCGCGCGAGTCTGCTTATGAATTTCATATGTCATAAACGCGCGATCAATCAAGTCGCGTATGTATATGTTCGTCATTTTTCCCCTGCGTCCTAACAGAAAGCAATCTTCGCATGAATACGCCATTATTACCTGAATAATGTCATATTCATATAACAATCGCGTATTCGCGCAACAGTCGTGTTCGGTTAGGACCCAGGGTCACACAACTTGAAGTAATCCGTCGATGGCGTCGCGACAAGTAGCGCTGGCTCATGCGTCACCGCATAATCTGAGTTTATGTGTACTAAAAATATTATTGACTGTCTGTTATCTGAAATATTCGCCGATACCTATACGATGATAGTGACTCCAAAAATGGGAGATATTGAAATACGTAGGTATTTGTTGTTATCTGTTTCCGCTTTGAAAGTCGTCGACACGAAAACTGATACCATAGATTCAGTACATGGTTCTGAAACCCCCTGCGTTGTAATTTTTGGTCAGTTATTTTAAAAAAATCTGCTGTTCCATAGAAAAGTACAATACGTACGCGGTCAAAATGTATGAAACAGCAGATTTTTTTTTGGGGAAACTATAAAGTTATAAAAACTAACAAAACATGTTAACTACTTCTGTTCTTGGAAAGAAAAATTGTGAGTAACAAAACCTGATAATGTCGGGTGACACATGACACGAGCCACGAACCTACCCGAAGTCAGCCGAACAACGCGCGATAATTCAAAGACAAGGTTGCGCAGATTTTCTGCCGAAACCGAAACTATTGACGAAACTAGATGTTTTTGCCAAAACTTGCCGAAACCGAACCTTCGGTCGGTCTACTCAGTACTTATAGATAGTGCCATGCCATCCACGAAGACGCGCCCCACTCCGCTCCGCTCCGTACTAAAATACAGCTTACAGTATAGTAATCGCGAAGTCGCGTCTTCGTGGATGGCACTTTCTATACTAGTAGATATTAGCCGTAAATGTATATTTTTTAGGTGAAGAAACGGTGGTCCCACTAACCAAACTGAGTAAAAACATTCGTTTCGTGGACAGTGGAAGTGCTAAAGAAAGAAAGAAAGCATTTATTTGTCAGAATATTGTACAAAGTTGTTATGTGCATTATGTATTACAATCATAATATTCTGCCGTTTCCGGCGTACAAATATGGTTTGTAAAATTATGGGTCATCATTACATTAAAATTAAATTATTAATCATTAGTATTACAATTACAAATAATTTTAATAAATTAAACAATAGTTGTAGAAGAGATTAATTATATAAGTCGGAATTTAATAAAGTCAAGGAGATAAAATATGATTTATAGGCAATAATGTCAAATATTTAGATTTTTTCATTCATAAAATCTTCAGTCGAGTAATAAACTAATAACATTTGCTTAAAAGAAGGTTAAATAATTTACTTTTAAATGTTCTGAGGCTGAGAGTTTTGAAGCCATCAGGTAATTTGTTATAAACGGTAATGGACATGCAGTATCCATTATTAGAATTTTGTTCTTCTAACTGAACAGACAGCTGTGCTGCTGGGGAGTTTGTTGCGCCACTTCTTCTTCTCAGCTAACGCACTAGGAAGTGGTGAAGGGTGGGCGTTTTGGGGGACTGTCTTATGTAATTTCCAGAGTCGAAAAGTGCTGATTCTCAGCCTAGTTTGAATAAATGACTTTTGAATTTTGAATTTTAGAAAACAATTTAATTCTACGCCTAGGAATATTAAGCATATGTGCATATGCGACATTTGCGACTGGGCTACTAACATAATGGTTTATTCTAGCCAATTTAATTTCATTCCCTTCGTTCAAAAAGTTTGGTCAACAAGAAAAATGACCCAAATACTGCTACAGGCCATCCAGATACCTACAAGCTCAGCAAATCAGTTAATGAATCACACATCCATATCTGCTTATCAAGCCGCGGTGCAGATACGATAGATAACAACAACGGAGAATTCGCAGGTCGCCGCTAGTTCCCCACGCACCGCGCTCGCAGCTCCTGCCCTCTCGAGCTATCGTATTGTGTTACGTGAAGAGTGCCGACTGCCGAGGCTGTGACTGGCACGTGTCTGCGTCTGCGTGAGTGAGGCATGGCTGGCAGCGCGCGATGGGCGTGCGCCACGCTATTGCTGGCGGCGCTGCTGCGCGCGGCACTGGGCGATGGTAACGTGTCCGTGCAGTGGAAACAGTGAGCTATCCGCGACCATATCCAGTTTTATAATTAATTATGCATCAGCAATCACACATCACCTTCTTTAGCTCAAAGTCAGGACTGTTTGTTTGTTGTTTCTACGTCCTTTTTAGGGTTCCGTAGTAAACAAGGAACCCTTATAGTTTCCCCATGTCCGTCTGTCTGTCTGTCTGTCCGTCTGTCTGTCCGCGGCTGTGCTCAGAGACGGTTAGTACTAGAAAGCTGTAATTTGGCATATGTATACATATTAATCATGCCGACAGTGGTAAAATAAAATCAAGAAAAAACTTTTTTTTAGGTTACCTCTCCTACACGTAAAGTGGGGATGTTTTTTTTTCTCGTCCCATGTTGTGGGGTATCGTTAGAAAGTTCGTTCAAAAATATTGTGAGTTTGTGAAATCCATTTATTTTTGAATTCAGGGATCCGTTTGCGAAATATTAAGCTTTTAACTGATTTTTTCGCTAGAGTCAAGTGTGTCCCCCTCCCCCCCCCCCCCCCCGTCAGCAAAATGGTAATACTTGGACTGGTGACAAAATTCACAGCAGTAGTTTAAATAATGAAATTAAAAGGAAAACTATCAGAGCTAAGTAGGCTGTAGGTACAGGTTAACGAGTAATAATCAACCAACTTAAATTTGCGGTTTGAAAAACATGATCTCCCATACATTCCGTATGTTACATGTTTCTCACTACAATTTTAAGTTTGTTCTTGGGATAAATTCATCGCAACTACGGAACCCTTCATTGTGCGTGGTCCGACACGCACTTGACCGGTTTTTTAGTTTATGGTAGGTATAAAAAGTAGTAGGTTAACAACAGTGATAACCCAGCGGTGAGAACGTCGGATTGCAAAGTCATAGACTTGGCAATCCGACGGTCTCACCCAACGGTCGAGTTCGAACCCAAGGCACGCATCTCTGACTTTTCGGATTCATGTGCGTATTGTATAATTATCACTTGCTTCAAAAACGGTGAAGGAAACCATCGTGAGAAAACCGGAGAATACCTGAGAGATATTTCCCGTGAAGCCAAGTCAGAGGCCCATTGGCGGTTTTAAATCTCTAAGACCAGGTTAGTCACTAACCACACGAAAAAGAAAGAAGTAGGACTTTAGAACGAAAACCAATCTATGACAAACAGAGAAATCTGGTAAAGTAAAGAGTCATGAGCTCGACTTCAAACGAAACTAAAACTGCAAAGAGGAAGTAAATACCTCGTAGGTTGTTTTGCTAAAAATACCGGGTTCGATTCCTGGCGGTTCATGAAAAAACATGCAGTTTTGTTTTATATCAAAATTGAGCTCAAGTCTGTGAGAAGAGAAAAGTGGTCAAGAGTTTGATCACTTTACTCTTCTGAAATCGAAAAAATGAGCTTCTGAAATAGGAATCGGGCGAAATTTAGAATTTTGCCCCACTCCTGTTTCAGAAGCTTTTTGTATACCTACTTTAGTTATTCGGATAATCATGGCAACGTGTCCGTTCTAGTTTCTTAAGCTGCTTATCAAGTAAACATTTTAAGAAATTGTTTTCAATTCAAGTCCACATGAAATGCACAATAGGTATACTTACCTCCTGTGTTCTTATAAATAGTTTGTGTATTGTGTAAGTACTAGATTATAGTTACCGGCGTTGTCTGTCAGGCTCACGTTCGAGGACACGCACGAGCTGGTGGTGACCCCGGCCGTCGAGTTCATCTTGTCGTTTGCGCCGGTGAGTCCACTCTACACGAACTTTACATCCTTAAACAAATGATAATAACCTTTACGGATTTTTTGTTGATTCTACTAAATAATACTTTATGTGTAACGCAAATTCCTTCATATTCATAGCACCCGGCACAGGGCGTGTTTCCGATCCGAGTGTGGGTCAAAGCCGACGGTGGCGATACCTCGCGGCCGCTGCTCGTCACAGCGAGACGCAGGATAGGTAAAGAAGATAGAATTTAAATGAACTATCACACAACATATGGTTTCCGGTAGGTACCTACTGAATAGATGCCTCTGCCGCTGCCTCAAAGTTTATCCTAAACCTAAACGCCCGGATCGCGTCCAGGTGCTGAAGGGCGACGAAGTTGACGTGTGAGGAACAGATATATGTTCATATTTTACCGGTTTATCTATAGGTAATCTATATATGGATTAGTCTATGAAACACTTCCTGTCGTAATCTATTATAAATAGAATTAAATGTAGGTACACATTCCTTTTTAAATAATCACAAATATTTATCTTCTTCTTTCCAAATCACAGATAAAGCTAGACAATCAGATGAACCTCTTTGACTTCTCCAATTCAAACTCATCTTCTGTTGTTAATATATAAATGTAATAATTGAATAAAAATAATGTAATCCATTGTATAATGATGAAAATAATAAATAATTAAATATATTATTAAATAAATATATCTTCTGTGTTAGTAGAATGGACTATAAGGTAAGTCCATCGTATGTGATAGATACACGCAGTGTCGGACAGCAAGTAGCTATCGCCTGCAATGCTTCGTAATAACTTGCACGGTATATTGAGAGTGAGGTGTGCGTGTGGGCGGCAGGTGCGTGGACGTGGCAGCTGCCGTACCGCTCGGGCACCACCATGCTGTACGAGCTGGAGCGCACGCTGTGCCCCGACGATAGCGTCGACGCCGAGAAGCTCAACGACGACTGCGGTCAGTACCATATGTCAGGCGTTACGGCGTCATACACAACACATCACACTCGTAGTCAGATGCTCCACACTTCACACACACTACCAGCGACGAGCTCACACGCCTTGGTGCCATCACTGAGCAATTGGTTCTTGCCAAGGGCGCGTCAGTTCGATTTCTTGAAACGAAAAAAATATTTTTTTTTCTATCGACACGAAAACTGTTACTATGAACACAGTTACATGACATGATAACAGTTTTCGCGTCGATGTCCCTGCCACCCTGTATAATAGTATGTGGAAGATTTATGTCTACTACACACCTGTGATACGGAAGAAATTCATAATTGTCGTTTTCACAAAAAATCAGAAGTGTTTCATGAATTTAGTATCGTGCCCTAACTCACCAAACATAATAATATTGTATTGCTATCAGATTCTGACGACCCGACGTTGCCTACGACGGGCGAGTTCTCCCTGCACGTGGGCTCGTCGTGCGCCACACCCACGCGCGTGCAGCTGCGCGCCACCTTCGCGCGAGACTGGCGCCTGCCCTTCCAGTCCTCAACTGCCGTGGTGACGCAACAGGTACTTGGTACCTTGCACTATCCTCGGCGAACGGAACGAGTCCAAGATCAGTCGAGATTTCACCATACTGTATCTTTTATAGTCTGAACTATATTTTACTAAGGACAAATATTCTGCGCAATCGCGCGAAGGCCTTCTCCGTCGTATCGATATCGCTAGACATGTTGTCCTACGACGTCGCTCCATTGATGTAAATCAAAGATACGCCCTCACCATACTTACGTCACGCGAAAAGTGTCACTTCTGAAATGAGCGAATTCGCTCATTTCGAACATCATTTCCTCATTCGTCATAGTTCGTGACACATCGGTCAAAGTCAAAGTCAAACAATTTATTTCAATTAGGCACATAAAAGGCACTTATGAACGTCAAGTTTACAAAAAATAGAATTGATTATAGTCTCCCCTTCCAAAAGGTAGTTTTCGTATGGAGAAGAATGGGCAAGAAACTCCACCGTTACTCTTTTAAAATGTTTTTACAATATTTTGCATACATTCATTATATAATTATATGTGAAGACGATGCATCTAGAATAAGATTACTATACCGCGATAGGTAAAAAAGAATGAAAAATAAAGCAATTACAGATAAATTAAATATGTGACAGATACATGGTGCTCACATATTTACAAACATTGTAAAATTATACGATATTCCTAACATTTTAACAAGTAATACTAATAAGTCAGTGTGTGAGTTCAAGAAATCACAGAATGTAAAATCAGTGTTATAAAAAATAACAAATACATAATTACATAAGCAACCAGTTTGATTTTGTCTAGACTCCAAATTGTCCTATGGAGCTGGACCAGCATGTTTCCAAGCATTCTTATCTTGGATATAATCCTCTAATTTGTAATATGCTTGTTTACACAGTGTACTTTTAATATGAGTTTTAAATTTTCTTTCATTTAATTGTAATATATCACAAGGTATTTTATTGTAACATTTAACACAGTACCCCATAAAAGATGTATGTACTTTAGATAACCTGAAAAATGGTTGATCTATTTTATCTTTATTTCTAGTATTAAAATTATGTATATCACTTATTTTATTAAAAATATGTAGATCTTTTCTTACATACATAATATTTTCATAAATGAATTGGCAAGGTACCGTCATAATATTAATCTTTTTAAATAGTTCCCTGAGAGATTCGCGACGATGTAGATTATAAATGGCTCTGACAGCTCTCTTTTGTAAAATAAAGATGGATTCAATGTCAGCAGCCCGACCCCACAGTAAAATGCCATACGACATAATACTGTGGAAGTAGCTAAAATAGACCAAACGCGCGGTTTCTACATCTGTTAACTGTCGTATTTTTCTAACAGCATAAGCGGCCGAGCTTATCCGCCCCGCAAGAATTGTTATATGAGGTCCCCATTGTAATTTCTCGTCTAGCGTGATCGGAGTAACTTTTTCGTTTTTAATACACACAGCTGTACAAAGATGCCTTGTTGTGCCTTCAGGAAATGTACCAACAACTCCAATAATACAAACAAAGCTTAAGCTATTACTTTTCATGCGTAAGTAATTTTTTTTCAAATTTATTACGATTTCAAAAATAAATATTATGACGGATGATGACATATAACAAAAAATTCGTTCATGTTGTATCTTTCGTTGTTCATGACAACGAAAGATAAAAAAGTTTAAAAGAATTTAGGAAGTATGGCATTATAATTTTTAAATATTTTAAAAGCCGGATTTTTTTAATGTATTTTTTTTTAGATTAACTTTTTTTTGCAACTATGTTTTCGAATACAAAATTATAGGTACATAAACAGTTTAAATAAACGTTAAATTTAATAAAGTTACAACAATATCAACCCCCACATGGTAGCATTCACTCACACATGTTTTCAATAAATTAGCCCGAGTTTCAGCTGATAGTCCGTTACCTAAAAATATGCCACTGGAATTTTCCAGCTTTCGTTCGTGCATACTAATATTAAAAAATACGCCTGAGTCGCTATTTCACACGATTTTGCCGAGCCAGCACCGAAATCTACGACGCCTGCTGTCTTCTTTCCAGTCCACGTAGTTTGGTGGCGAAGAGCCATCTCGTCAGCAATTAACGTGCAGAATATTCGCTGATCACAATTTTTATTTTTTTTCTAAAACCTCTAGCGCTTAAAGCCAAGATCACCCGAACTGTTATCGTACCATTTTCCTATGTCGCGAGGGTGTGGCAAAGATCCATTAAATATTTTTCTTGATTTTTTTAATCAGCCTGTTAATAAACTCTACCGCTTCTGCTTTCAAATTCAATTCAATTATAATATCATTGACCACACTAAAAACAAACATTTTATTATTTCAAAACAACCTCGTTTTAAAATTAAGTACCCTTTTTAAAACGAGTATGCTGACGGTACAGCGACAATTCTCACGTCATTGTGTGACAACCGCATTTAAAGCAAATAAATGACTTTGACTTTGACTTTGACAGATGACAACTTAAGCACAAATGCGGTCATTTTTTGATGCTGTAAGGCGTATCCTTCGATATAAATCGATGCGTCGCTCTATTCCGTGAGATGTGTTTTTCTATGGTCCTAGTCATATACGAGTATATAAGAAAGAAAGAGATATGCCCGGTGGTTGAAAATGTATCGAAACCCAATGTCTCCAATTTATCCCTACTACCAAGCCTACAACTACACATGCGATCAGTAAACCCAATAGATACGAGGTCCCGCTCACACTTGCAATTTACAAATCAGAACGTACTACAGAATCAACTAATTGGCTATAAACCTTATCCCATCAAACACAGCGTGCATTTACCATGCACCGTACAACTCACTCACACGAAAATATCGATTGCTATCGATGTGCTGTGCAAAAGCCATTTATTTTACACTAGCTTTTGCCCGCGACTTCGTCCGCGTAGAAGTCGAAAATTTATTATTATTTATTTATTTATTCAAATCAAAATTATAACACCTTTATAGACTCATCCAAGGCGATGTTACAATGTCTTCACAAATTTACAAAAAAGAAAATATAAAATAGAATGACCTGCTATCTAATTACGCAACACATTTTCGATTTGCAATTGAGTCAAATTGGTTTCGTTTGACTAGAATTGCTTTCAAAAGTTATAAATTGAAAGCAATTCTAGCCAAACGAAACCAATTTGACTCAATTGCAAATCGAAAATGTGTTGCGTAATTAGATAGCAGGCTACAACTGTTAACACATTGAAGAATAAACTTTAATAGTAATATAAATTCATACGACAATCGAAATTGTTGTCGATAGCCTACATTAGTGGTTCTGCTGCACAACCACATTACTAACCCGTAACAAGACACTGCGGCCATACTAACGATGAAACCGCTTAAAGAAAATATCGTTTTGTGATTTTGTCTAGTCACTTAGCAACATACTTAGGTAGTGGTAAAGAAGCAATGTATTTACTACAATAATAGTACAGTCGCTGTGATATATGAAAACAAAAATAACGTAGTAAAGGCAAGAAATATTTTACGATTTGTTGTTTTTCATGATTTTCAACACAAATATAGTTAAATACTGGTGCTCATTTTTGAAAAGTGGTTCTATGATTTATAAAGTTTCTAGTTTAGGTTCTATTTTTACAAGAAACCACTGAACAACACGGTATTCTTAAATGTTATCACGATCGCGTTCGAAAGCGCACTAGTTAGCGGAGACGGCCATTTGCCTGAGGCATGAGCATTGTGATCAGGACGCGCGGACACAGACACGCCCCCATGCCACTTCTCCTGTTATTTATATTTCTATGGTCCTAGTGAATACCTACCGGTTTTAGTATAGGTACACGTAGCAAGTAGTTTTTTCTGGCACTTCCAAGATTAACACTGAACACTCGTTGCATTCGTTTATTTATATCTACTCACTAATGTTGCAGGGAGCGCCGCGCGTTAACTTCTACGGATGGCTGCCGGAACAGAACAACGTCCGGCTAGTGGTGGAGTCGGAAGACGACGTGTGCGCCACCATCGCCGTGCAGAACTACACGGTCAGTAATACCAGCAACCAGCAACCAGCGGCCCTGCCATGACCAATGGCAGGGCGGTTACTTGATGTGCAGGGCAACATCCAATAGAAGACTTGCTTGAGTCAGTACTTAAGTAGAACCTACACCATTTTGTTTTGTTCTGTACAAGTTTTGAGAGCTTGTTATTTCCATTCGGAAATAACAAGCTCTCCAAACACAGGTAAGTTTAAGTAGTAGAAATTATAGTCATACTTTCTACTACTAAAACTTATCTGTGTTTTCGAAGGCACATCACCTTTCATCGTCACAGCGTTTGTTAAGAACTTAGGTTTGTTACAGTGCCCGATAGCAGAGACGCTGGAGGAGATAGAAGTTTCGACGTTAAGGATGACCGTGATGCGATCCGGCGGGGTGCAGCTATCGGTAATTAAAACCATTTCACTTATATTATATTGTCACCTGTCACCATTGTTTGCCTACGTAATCACTCGACCCCTTTCGAGAACAAATAAATTAAGAGTTAGCAAGTGAAGGGTCTGTGTTGGTTTTCAGCGCAACCGGTACCCGCGCGGTTTCTACATACTGTCGGTAGTGCAGCACACGGACGAGGCCTGCCGCGAGGAAGAGCCGGCCCAGGGGGACTGGCTGTGGGCGGCCGCCGTGCTGGACCAGCAGCAGAGCCTCAGCGAGGCGCCGCCGCCACGCAGCAAGGCGCTCACGCTGCACACGCGGGTACAGTACGCCGCGGCCACACGCTCGCGCTGTGCCCGCGTGTGACTTCAGTGACGTGCGACGTGTTGCAGAGGGCGCTGACTCGCGGGCAGTACCTGGTGGGCGCGGGCGTGACGCTGGCGCTGTTCGTGCTGTTCTACGTGCTGTTCGGCGCGCTGGTGCTGATGCAGCGCTGGCCGCGCTGGAAGAGGCTGGTGGGCCCGCGTGCGGTGCTGGCTCGCAGTAAGTATGCCGGCGACAAAATTTACTTACGCTATAAGTATTCTGGGTTCTCCCTATCTATAATGATTCGTAAAATCGTATTTTCATCGAATACCTATAGTATTTGGTATAGAGGTTGGTGTATGGCGGAGTATATAAGGGATATGGAATGTAATGTAGTACTTATTAAGAGGTTAAGTATCTTGTACATTACGGACATAGGTGACGGACAAATATCGTGTGGAAACCTGCGAGGTAATTGCGTAATGGCTCCTACACACTATGCCAGCGGCACGGCTGCCGGCATTGGCCGCACGGCATGTACCCCCGGCTTTTACGCCTTCATTTTTCTTTGCGATCCTTTGTGCGGCAGGGCCGGGCGCGCCGCGGCTTGCCCTACACACTAATGACCGTAATAATAACCTTATTCAAAACTCAAGCATTTTAAAGCCTACAACTAATAAAAGATTCGTAGTTTAGAGCCTTTTGATTGGTTGAAACTAGTTTTAAGTAATGCTTGAGTCTTGAGTGAGGTTCTGTAATACGTTAGAGTAGCAATCTTTTTCAGTTTGACAGTTCAACAACATTCATTGCGTTATTTACGTTGTTGAACAGACAAATTTTTCATTACATATGAAGTAATGGAATAGCAAGAATTATTCAGATTCCTTCAAGAATTATTCAGATTGTGATTGATAGTGAAAATTCCGAAAATTATTTCCAGTAAGTACTTACCTATAATATTGCCGAGTGCCATAGGATATATATCTACACTTCTCCTCAAAAAAAATCGAAACACTTGCCAAGTTTATATTTTAATGGATTATTATAAAAATATTATATATTTCATATAATAGTTACAAAATTTATAGCTTCTCGCGACGGAGACTTTAGGTAGTACAAATTATTTAAATCGGACCCTGTGTCTGAATATATTGTATCCGATTCGTCAGCAAGTCAAATTTTCGCTTCTTCCCAAGCAACACAAAGCCAGATAACAGAATAAAAATAGCTTTATTACATAGCTATAAAAACTTACGGGATAGCCGATTGTCATTTCTAACGTGTATGGAGATTTTATGAAATGTAGTAAACAAAACACGTAAATAAAAAAAGTTTAAGTATCTTATGGCTCCTACACACTATGCCGGCGGCATGACCGCCGACTTTTGCCGCGCGGCACGTACCCCGGCTTTTGGGCCTTCATTTCCTTTGTGATCCTTTGTGCGGCTTTGTGCGGCAGGGCCGGGCGCGCCGCGGCTTGCCCGGCGGCCATGCCGCCGGCATAGTGTGTAGGAGCTATTACAATTTATTCGATAAAGTTACAACTGTTCTCTCTTTTAATTTTAACTATAACAATCCGAATTTATACGATTCATGTTGCGGTCGATCCGTTATTTTCTTAGGTTACTGAAAATAGTACGTTTGGGTCTAAATAGACCTGAACATTTGGGCCCCTAGATTTTAAGAGTAAGGTGCCTAAAAACCTAAACGCATACTAACAGGCCGTATGCGTTTAGGTTCCACTAAGTAAAAATGGGTGAAATCGAATTTATAAGAAAAAATATAGAATTTTTATTAATTCGTACACTTTAATACCGCTCAATGACTTAATAATAAAGCAAGTATTTATAAATTTTTCAGAGCCTGTTGAAGGAGAGGTGGAAAGCACAATGTCCATGTCGCCCAGGCGGCGACGGCGGCGAGACTCCAGTGAGTCTATGTGCGCGGGCACCTTCAATATAATAATATTTCTGTGGCGGGCACGAAACGAGCGGCAGGAGCGATGGCCGAGCGGGGCGGGGCGCGCCGTCGCTGGTTTCGTGCCCGTCCGCTATGAGTTCTAACTTATAGATACTCAAGACTACTTGTTTGTGCTGAACCTAAGAGACGTTCAACTTTACTGTGGAAATTGGTCCAGGAGACGAGAATAACGCACGAAGTCAAATACGAGCCTTCTATGCAAGGGCGTCGCCAAGGGGGGGCAAAGTGGACAGCTGCCCCCCCCCCCCCCCCCTAGAGGTTAATAAAAATAGTCACATACAAGGCAAATGTTATGTAAACAAACATCTATAAAGCCAATTTTGTTTATTTGGCCAAAAAAAAAATGGGTTTTTCTTCGTTCCTATCGGGACTACCGAGAACAGATTTGTCAAAATCAATTGTGCACCAGCGTCGACTTACGCCCCATTGTGCGTCGTAGAGGTAGGACTCGCACTACAAGCGTAAAGCTTCATGTGCTCTTGACTCTTGACTGTACCTAAAAATGATATCTACTTTTCCCATCCTCCATATATCAACTTGCCTTCCCCCCGGTCATCGGCTGGCGACGCCTTTGGTTCTATGCCTTTTCCCGTGGCTTACCTATTGATCGAGGATAATACATTTAGTTAAGTATCTACCACCGTTTTTTGTAGCGGCGACATTCGACAGCAGTGATAACAGTGACACGGATGAAGAGGAAGAGGAGACTGGTACTGCCACCACCGTTGACACCACCGGGGTCATAGACAGCGTCACCACCACCGCTGTCACCTCTGCCACCGACACCACCCCTTCTGACAATGACAGAAGAGGCTCTACCAACAATACTAGAGATACTGCCGCCGGCCCCGACGACGCCGCGCCTGCTGCTGACGAGTACTTCGTTGGACGCACAGACCTCACCACCGACATTCCCGACGGCGACACGAACACGCGCGGAGTGCAGACCGAACAGAACGGCAACGGGATCTACGTGCTACAGGCTAATACAGATCAGGTACTTAGCACATTTAATATCAAGTCACGCGTGTACAAAGCCTCGGTTCAATTCGTTTCTCTGTGAGTGAAAAAGAGTGAACTGCGGTCATTAGGAATGGTCAACAGCAGCAACAGGGCTCATTAAAAAAATATTCTCCCGACCGAACTTCGGTCACAGCGGCCAAGCTCATCGGAGTACGCACAAGTTATAATATAGCGCACAAGTGTGCGCAAACACGGGTGCACTCGCACAACTTCTGAACTCCAGGGTGCTACAGAGAAATTCCAATGGAAAAACCCAATAACACCTCGCTGGGCATCAAACCCAGGTGGACCCGCTCAGCTCAGCAGCCGTGTGATATGAAGTGGTTCCACAGGCGCGCCCCTTCGGGCTGCCGGCGCGCCTGCACGTGGCGGCGCTGGCGCGGCGGCGCGCGCGCGTGCTGGGCGCGCGCTCCGACCGCTACCTGTACACGCTCTACACCGTGGCGCTGTTCTACTCGCTGCCCGTGCTGCAGTTCGTCGCCGGCTACCAGATCGTGAGTCGCGCCACGTGGCTACGTTACTAGTTGAAGCCGCCGGCGATGCTCACTGTGTTGTCTCAGGTGCTGAACGCGACGGGCTCGCTGGACGCGTGCTACTACAACTTCCTATGCGCGCACCCGTGGGGCGGCATCTCGGACTTCAACCACGTGTTTTCCAACGCCGGGTACCTGCTGCTGGGCGCGCTGTTCATGCTGCAGGTGCGCCGCCGCAAGATGCGACGGAAGAGGAAGCCCAGGGACGAGGTATGTATGCAGCGCCGCACCGACCGAGTGACGCAGCAGTGAGGCAGTACATGTGTCCGCAGGAGTACGGCATCCCGGCGCACTACGGCCTGCTGTCGTCGCTGGGCGCAGCCATGATGATGGTGGCGCTGCTGTCGGCCACGTACCACGTGTGCCCCAACGCTCTCAACTTCCAGTTCGGTACGTACGCATGGCAATGTTCCTAACTCACGGCCATGATACCGACCTCGTGGATTTTAATGAGGTACCGCTAGGTTTGCTTCTAGCTTTACTGATATAAATAATTGTGCTGCTAATTGGTTGAAAACGCAAAATGTTTTATGATATCATTTACTTTTCCCCAAGTCTTTTTTATTAAAGTTATCCTATATACGAGTATCTAGATAATCTGATCTGAGATCTGCCTAGGTAATCGATATTTATATTTTTTACGGGTACGTTAGTAAGATCAGTTGAAAAAATTTACTGGCAGTCATTTTATTCTTCGGTGGTTGGTAATTTAGTATGACAGTAAAACATTATGACAGTACAACAGTACTCAATAAATAGAAAAAATTACGGTTATTTCAACCTACAATTTCAGTACAAGAAAAACTCAAGTAGTGTAATAAATGAATGGCCAGTAAAAATGTTGTATTGGGCAGTTAGGTAAATAGTTCGGCAGTTCATACATAGGTTGAAACTGTGACCGCAACCACGCGCGAGCAGCATTGGTCGCAGTAACTAAGCCCCGAACAAATGGGTTAGGTTAAGTTAGAACTGTGACGCGATTTGCCGTTTGATTTGCGTTGCTCGCCCAACATGTACTGGGGGCTTTAGATTTCCTACCGGCTATTTCCGATTTATTAACGTTATGCCATTTCACTGCTAAATATTTATTTATTTATTTATTTAACCATTTATGTACACACATATATACAGACAAAAAGAAAAGAACAGAAAAATACGTACAAAGGTGATGCTTATTTCTAAAGAAATCTCTTCCAGCATACCTGCGATAGGACAGAGGATAAAAAGAGATGTAGACACCGCGTGTAAGAGTAGAGAGAGTAGAGTCAATTTATTGAGTTTGATATTTTCGCGCTGTCGCAATCTAAATTTAAAAGTATGGTTACTCAATCTCTTGCAAGTCGCCTATAGGACTCTTATCATCCGCTTCCTTCGATTCGTCGGTATAATATGGTGTTTTTTTTTTCTCTTCTAAATATGTACTTCTTTTTTTTCTGTTTTTGTTTTCGTTTAGCATGCGTTCGTTTTCATACTCTGATGTCACTTTGTGGACAATACTGTGGGTTATACGTTTTTTCGACTGTATTTTAACTACTTTTTGTAAATGCTGTAATGTATAATCGTTTTTTGTCCCAAATAAAATAAATACATACATATCGTAATAATGGGCCTGGTGACAGACTTTAAAAATGATCCCTACAATTCTTATATTGGACTTCACACGTAAAATAAGATAATCGTAACATGTATGGTATCAACAGAAAGGTCTTGACGACCACATTACAAATATGTGTATACATATATACATATATCATATTGTCGAAGTAAATAAATATGTTTAAATTACTAAAAACAAGCAAAAGTGAGACTGCGCTACGTTCGGCGCGACTGTTAAATCCATAGATATAAGAAAGAAGTTATTTATATTTCTATGACCTATTTTATATAAATAAAGAATAAGTTTAAAAAATATTTCAGACAGAAATCAAGACATATGTACAAAAATGGTTAAGGTAAAGCCGTCATCGTAAATACCATTATCATTTTGTAGGAGTTCCTGGACATGGTGCACAGGCAGGCGACCACAGCTCTTTTTGAATTTTCCGTACAGGGGGGACGCGGACGGGTTACAGTTATTAAAACTATTTTTACAATGCATTTGCTCGAAAAGAGCGTTTTCCAAGCAGTAAATTTGTGCGGAAAGTGTCACTTTTTTTCACTAGTGCGTTTTACTTTTCTGTTTTTTTTTAATTTTTGAGGCCGTCGTCATCCCGTCTCAGAGATTTTATTATTTGAGAAAAGTTTGACAAATCAGATGATCGATGACAATGGCAATGGTGATGGAGATGACGATGGCGATGACGACTGCGATGACTATGGCGATGGCAATGGCGATGATTATGACGATATGGTCAAAATCCAAGTCCAACTCCAAGTCCAAGTGCAAGTGCAAGTCCAAGTCCAAGTCCAAGTCGAAGTCGAAGTCGGAGTCGGAGTCGGAGTCGGAGTCGAAGTCGAAGTCGAAGTAAAAATCAAAGTGAAAAGTCAAAGTCATGAATTTTGTTTTTATCATTTATATACGTCGTCGTATGTTAGATGTTACACATCCGAGGCGACTGCCATAAGGCTCGCTCGTTTTTGTTTTTTTTTTCCTCGCACAGTGCATAGTAAAACGTTGTATGATACACGTGCGTAAGATGATTTCCAACTCGTGTCGACTTATACACTCGCTCGCTTCGCTCGCTCGTGAATAAAAATGTCACTCGTCGGAAATCACCTACCTTCCGCACTTATAGCATAAATAACTATTTTATTACTTAGTTTACTGCTCAGTTTTTACTGCTGAACTTGATTTATTTAACATGCATTTTATAAATTGTAATTTACCAAACCTCGATAAACAACTGCCGCTTTAAATCAGTGCCATTTTTTACTACAAGCCGGTGTGCCCGATCGCATCGCCAAAAATGACGAACTTCCATACAAACCTGATTTTTTTAATTCAGATTTTTATTTATGTAAGTAATAGATTACTTGTAGGATTTTTCATAAATAAAGTGATGTTGTTGCACAGACACGGCGTTCATGTACGTGCTGGCAGTGCTGAGCATGGTAAAGATTTACCAGTCGCGCCACCCCGACATCAACGCGCGCGCGCACGCCACCTTCGGCGTCCTCGCCGTGCTCATCGCGTTTGGTACCGCAGCATACTTTATGCTTATATAATGTTCATCGATAGCAATGAAAACAAACGAGGAAGCATAGGAAACCTTGTTCTGAGTTGCCAGTTATGATTAAGTCCCATATAATTAGGGTTACCCTGTCGAAAGAAAAGTATCTACTGACAACAAACTGGACATTTGCAAAAAGTCCGGATATTTTACGTATAAATCTTTCTTTTTAGGGTTCCTTCCGTACCTCAAAAAGAAAAACGGAACCCTTATAGGATTACTTCGTTGTCCGTCCGTCAGTCTGTCAAGACCCATTTCTCAGGAACGCGTGAAGGTATCAAGTTGAAATTATGAAATACGTAGATCTACCGGGTGCGGCGATTGAACTGTCCGTCTCTATCTAACTGTTTTAAAATTCGAACCACTGAATCGAACGCCGCCAAAATTTCAAATGTTGGTCTTTGACATGTTCTCTATCATCATTTGAAGTGATTCTGTTGTGAGAGAAACACATTCGAATTTAGAACAAGGGATTTAAAACGAAATTCAGTGATTGCTCTTCATTTGTCGGGAAAATCGAATATCGAAATCGAAATACGTCGAGCGCTGCCAAATCTTCAATTGAACGAGAAATTTGTGCATCGCACTATTCAACGTTACATTGAGACTGGTAGCGTTAAGAAACGCTACGGTGGCGGACGACGCTGTACTGCAACGGCGCCAGCAGTTGTCGAAAAGGTGCGTCAGTGATTAGACAGAAATCCAGCGCGCTCAGCAAACCAGCTCGCGCAGGATCTCAAGGTGAGCGAAAACCTTAAACACAAACCATTAAAAAAAAACCTTTCTCAGGAACACACTACTTTACAGCGTAGCAAACGGTTGGATCGATCGAAAGAGCTGATTCGCTTGCTCGACTCTGGCGAGCTTCCCAATTTGGTGTGTTCAGATGTATATTTTTTTTTTGCTTTGAACAGTTTTTAAACAAACAAAATGACTGTGTTTGGTTGAAGTGACGTGTCAGCGACCATACAGATGAATTGCAAGTCACTCGACGCCGAGGAGCCGACCAAATCATGGTCTGGGCGGCGGTGTCTGAAAAAGGCCGTCGTCATCGCCCGACTGGAATCGGCTGGACTTTTTCTATTTGGGGTGTTTTACAGGCCAGGGCCTGTGCTAAAAAACACTCAGGTGGAAGCGCTTAAAGTTACTCTTACGCGAGAATGGTATTGTTTGTGTGACGACGTCGTTCGAGCAGCCTGCACTTCTTTCAGAAAGAGACTTCACCTTGTAGTAAAGGCTAAAGGCGATTTTATTCCTTCGGAATAAGTCATAATAAAACGTTGAACTTTCTATTTTTACATGGTAAAAGTGTATAAATAAATATTGAAAATTAACAGAAATATTTCATTTTCACATACGGACAGTTCAATCGCCGCACCCGGTATGTTCTCTTCGAGCTATAAAAAACCGGCCAAGTGCGTGTCGGACCACGCACAATGAAGGGTTCCGTGGTTGGGATGACTTTATCCCAAGAACAAACTTAACCTTGTAGGTGAAAAACATGTTCTCCCATACGGAATGTACTCAATACTCAATACTCAATACTTTATTGCATTCCATAATGTGAGATAAAACAGTTGGTATGTTAGACATTGTATCAATCATGGACCCTGTCGGGCACAGCAAAGTTAATTAAATGATAATAGGAGAGAGGATGAAGGCGCTTTTTGTTTAGAAGAATTAAATGAAAATATATTACTTTAAAATGTATGGGAGATAATGTTTTACAAACTGCAAATTTAAGTTGGTTGATTATTTCTCGTTAACTTGTACCTACAGCCTACTTAGCTCTCATAGTTTTCCTTTTAATTTCGTTATATATACTACTGCTGTGAATTTTTTCACAAGTCCTGTTATCGTAAAAAAAAATGTTTTTCTTGATTTTATTTTACCATTTTCTGGGCATGATTAATATGTATACATATGCCAAATTACAGCTTTCTAGTACTAACCGTCCCTGAGCTAAGCCGCGGACAGACAGACGGACATGGCGAAACTATAAGGGTTCCTTGTTTACTACGGAACCCTAAAAAATTAAGCTTCTACCTAGTCAACGCAATAACAATATACGGCCATTTATGTGACATCTTTTGATACTCGCGAATAAATCTAAACCTACAGGGTAGGTAGATACTTCCCGTTGCCCTAGAATGATGAAATTTGGCAGAAAACAAGGTCTCACAGCACAAGTTAAGGAAAAAGTACGAAATATAAAAATTTGCAGTTGGAGAATTGACAGTGACGTATGTCTATTTAAGGGAGAACATGTTTCTCAACTACCTACTCAGTTAAGTTTGTTCTTGGGATAAATTCATCCCAACTTCGGAACCCTTCATTGTGCGTGGTCCGACACGCACTTGGCCGGTTTTTTTCAGTAGGTAGTCACTGAACTTTTTTATTTTCTAAAATAATTCTCCATAACTCGAAAAGTCCGGAACATTGACAAGGCCGAACAAATTCCGGGGGCCAAGAGCCCAACATGTCCGGATAAATCCGGACGGATGGTAACCCAATATGTAATAGAAGGTCCCAGGTTACTACTATAAAATAACACAACGATTGTATGTCTTTGATTTGCCGCGGGTGGCTCTCGCAAGGCCAGGGTGGTGCTTCTCACGAACGTCAAGGTCAACGCACGCAGAGGTCGCCAATCAGAACTTTGTTGTCGCCGTGGACCGCTGAGGGAGCCGTGGTGACGAGGTGGTGTAGCGTGCGTGTTGTGTGCAGTGGTGTGGGGCGTGCTGGGCGGCGGGCCGCTGTTCTGGAGCGTGTTCACAGTGCTGCACATCTTCACCTTCCTGCTGCTGTCGCTGCGCATCTACTACGTGGGACAGTTCCGCCTTGGTCAGTAGTACGATTGCCAACTTTTTTTATATCAAATATAGTATTATCCAAACCATTGCCTGTAAAAATATAGTACATGGCGAAAAAAAAAAAAAAAAATATACTTACCTAAGGTATGTTTCAATAACATTTTTATTCTTTAAATGCATATTTTTTGCTACTACTATCTTTGAAGTGAAACTTCTATAAAGACAGGGGGGTATTAGGATTTTTTCTGTCACGATAAAGCGTTACGGCCGCGTGGAGGGGGTAGACGATATATCGCGTGGTGAGAGGCGGCAGCGGCGGAGGGAGAGAATAGATTGGAATCTCAAGGTTTTGTTTTGAACCGATTTGAAAAATTCTTTTACTGTTGGGAAGCTACACTACCCCCGGGTGACATAGGCTATATTACATTTTCAAAATAATTAGGGATCCTTACTAAAACTCCAATAATGTAACCCAAGGTGTAAACAAATTACCTAAAAAAAAATATTTACATCGCGTGCGCTGCGAAAGCTATTGATGATGAAATAAAATAATGTACTACGACTTTGCAGAACACATCATTATTTACAAAAAGTGTCGCGACAGCATAATTATGTCTAACTATTATAGTTATGCCACAATAAGTGATCTTTTATTTTAAAATTTTAATTGTAATACCGCCGCTAGAAAAGGCTCTTTATTTGTATCTTGGTATTAATCCTTATCAAAATAAATACGTATACATATACATGTTCAAGACTGCTTCAATACCTTTATATAACTTTTTGAATTATTCAATTCGGACATTCTATTCGAAAGATATCACGAGTTTAAAAATGTAAGTACCTATTAGAAAAAAGTTGCGTGCGTAGGTAGGTGCGCTGTAGACAAGTACTTAAGGTGACAAATCAACATCGAGCTATGCTGCGCTGTACTGCGCTGTGCTATGTTTGGTCAACTCGCTCGTCTAATATTTTAATGAGGATACAGACAAACCAAGCTGTGCTGCACTGTGTGAGGCTACGCTCTGTTTAAAAACGCAGCAGTCTCGAGCGAGGCTAAAAACATAGCTTAAGAAGCCCTCGTCACCCTTAGGCCCGAGTTCACCAACTACAACGTAATCATTGGTTACGTAACCGTTCTGTTAGAATTAAACATTTGTTTAAACAAACCGCGTTTTCTTCGTGTTCACCATTTATTTCTAACCAACGGTTAAATAACCAAGCGTTTTTTAATGAGTGAGTCGAAAATAACCGAATGATCGAATGGTTTATCAATATTTTGTGAATGTAGAATGTCAACGTCAATCAATTTTCATTGTCTAACTCACAGAGGACATTTTTAAATAGGTTATAGACGTCACTCGAGTCATTTTGCGGGATGTAGGTATGGCGTATGGCGCCATCTGGTGCTTTGTGCAAGGTACTTTGGCACTAGACCTTTATTATTATTTTTTTTAATGTTGCGCTTAAAAATTGAATAAAGCGAAGTAGTTATTACAAAAATCTGTTTTTGTTTTTTAAATCTTTTCGTACATATCTATGTGCTAATATTTTTTTTAAATTTCATCATTGCGCCGTGTTTTGAATATACGGAGAGTGCGAAAAATTATTTCTGTACCTTCAAAATCAGAGCCTTGCATTTTTTTTTTGTAACTGAATACAAATGTTTTTTATTTGAGGTAGTTTGGGACACAATAAAAACATTCCAATAAAATATAATAATAATAAATTCTAGTATGAATTGTCAAATCAATAAATTATAATAATAAAAAAGGTTAATGTGTCAGTAAGGTATTTGTTCATCTAAAAAAGTGATGCACAATGCAAAACTTCTCATCTGGAAGCATAAACCAATGGTTACACCGAGTTGGCTACCTCGTTTAAGATAACCGTCCGATTACCGTACTTAATCAATTGTTACTGCTTGGTGAACAGTAAAATATTGTTAAACAGCCGTTTATGGTTAAAACAGATGTTTAAAATTTAAGCATCTGTTGGTGAACTCGGGTCTAAGGCCCGAGTTCACCAACTACAACGTAATCATTGGTTACGTAACCGTTCTGTTAGAATTAAACAGTTGTTTAAACAAACCGCGTTTTTTTCGTGTTCACCATTTATTTCTAACCAACGGTTAAATAACCAAGCGTTTTTGAATGAGTGAGTCGAAAATGACCGAATGATCGAATGGTTTATCAATATTTTGTGAATGTAGAATGTCAACGTCAATCAATTTTCATTGTCTAACTCACAGAGGACATTTTTAAATAGGTTATAGACGTCACTCGAGTCATTTTGCGGGATGTAGGTATGGCGTATGGCGCCATCTGGTGCTTTGTGCAAGGTACTTTGGCACTAGACGTTTATTATTATTTTTTTAATTTTGAGTTTAAAAATTGAATAAAACGAAGTAGTTATTACAAAGATCTGTTTTTATTTTTTAAATCTTTTCGTACAGTAACTATGTGCTAATTAAATTTTTAAATTTCATCATTGCGCCGTGTTTTGAATATACGGGGAGTGCGCAAAATTCTTTCTGTACCTTCAAAATCAGAGCCTTGAATTTTTTTTTTTTGTAACTAAGTACAAATATTTTTTATTTGATGTAGGTTGGATACAGATGTTGTAATTATTAAAGAACGCTATGTCTAGCCGAAATCGGCGTACAAATATTATTTTAGTACAAACATGCTGATTATAATAAATTATCAAACAATTATCACTCATTATTAAACAATTCTAATTAAAATTTTCGACACAATAAAAACATTCCAACAAAATATAATAATAATAAATTCTAGTATGAATTGTCAAATCAATAAATTATAATAATAAAAAAAGGTTAATGTGTCAGTAAGATATTTGTTCATTTAAAAAAGTGATGCACAATGCAAAACTTCTCATCTGGAAGCATAAACCAATGGTTAAACCGAGTTGGCTACCTCGTTTAAGATAACCGTCCGATTACCGTACTTAATCAATTGTTAGTGCTTGGTGAACAGTAAAATATTGTTAAACAGCCGTTTATGGTTAAAACAGATGTTTAAAATTCAAGCATCTGTTGGTGAACTCGGGTCTTACGGTGACAAATTAACATCGAGCAATGCTGCGCTGTACTGCGCTGTGCTGTGCTGTGTTTCTTAAGCTACGTTTTTTAACAATCAACATCAAGCTGTGCTGCGCTTTGCTTAGCTCAGTATTAAAAGTAATCAGCAGCTCGTGTAGTCGTTTATCTCGTCAAAAATGACTTTATTTAAAAAAAAACGTAAACATTACGACATAGTTGAATCCGATGAAGATGAAAGTGAAGAAGAAGCGGATATGGATATTTTAAAAACATAGCACAGTTCGGCACAGCGCGGTTCAGCACGGCGGGTAGCGCGCCTCGCTCGAGACTGCTGCGTTTTGAAACAGAGCGTAGCCTCACACAGCGCAGCACAGCATGGTTTGTCTGTATCCTCATTAAAATATTAGACGAGCGAGTTGACCAAACATAGCACAGCGCAGTACAGCGCAGCATAGCTCGATGTTGATTTGTCACCCTTAGTGATACCCGTACGAAGCCGGGGCGGGGTGGGCAGCTAGTTGATTATAACGCAGATGAGCCGAATGAAGATTGATGACTAAAGATGTGCATTTATGTATATAAGTTTAGAGTAGACTATGGATGTTTTTTTTTGGTTCCGGATTGAATTCAGTTTTTTTTGTTTGATACGAGTAAAATAAAATATGTTTAAATAAAAAATGCATTTATTAAAAATGTACCTAACGTAACTAAATCATAATTTGCAGTAAACCTGCGAAAAAAAAAACGAAATGTGTGCTGGGACACATAGTAGAAGTGAAACTTCAACGGACAAGTGGAAAAACGAATCGCAAAGGACAAGTGGAAAAACGAATCGCAACGGACAAGTGGAAAAACGAATGGCAACGGACCAGTGGAAAAACGAATCGCAACAGACAAGTGCCAAAACGAATCGCAACAAAATTTTAACTTAAGGTAAAACCTAAGTTAAAATTTTGTTGCGATTCGTTTTGCCACTTGTCCGTTGAAGTTTCACTTCTACTTTGTGTCACGACACAATTTTTTTTAATGTCTCATCTATTTTTACTTTCAATACCAGTTTTTAAGAGATTAATACTGGCCCTGTTATGTTTATCTCGCCATTTTGTATTGAAATAAAAATATAGTAGTTTCGCCTACTATATTTTTTCTTTAGAAATATATATTTAGGGCTCTAATATAACAGGATAATATATTTTACAGTATGTTAACTAACAGAGGGCGTTCATGTTAACCCGCAATAGTACATACAGCGTCCATACATGCAAATTCAATTAAGTTTTTTTAATTTTTATTAATAAAAATTTGTTTCAACGTTCAGAGACAGTGCGACAAGTGCGCGTGTACAGAGTGTTTGTTTTACGTATGAATGTAATATTTTTTGTGAGTATTTTAACGGGACCACCCAGTGTTAGTTAACATACTGTATAGTAGGGTTAGCAACCTTAGTCAGTAGACACGTGTCACACTACACTTACATTCAAGGGCGTCGCCAAGGGGCCAGCTGCCGGCCGCCGCCGGTACCCCGTCCCTCGAGGCCGTCAAGAGGGGATCGGGTTGCGTGGCAGCACGGTTCGGGGAGATTGTCGTGGCAGGAGCGTACTTCTCCCCGAGCCGAACTCTCGCCGAGTTCCACATCTCCCTTGGGGAGTTGAGAGTCGTCGTCGTCGGGTACCATCCCCTGCCCGTGATCGTCCTCGGGGACTTCAATGCCAAAAACGTGGCTTGGGGTTCCCGGTATACGGACACACGGGGCAGGATGGTGGAGGACTGGGCTCTGGAGACGGGCCTGGTCGTCCTAAACGGGGGTTCTGTCCCCACGTGTGTGCGGATGCGGGGTGAATCAGTGGTGGGCATCTCGTTCGCCAGCCCCGCTCTGGCGCCGCGTGTCATCGACTGGCGCGTCATGGAGGGGGTGGAGACCTATTCCGATCACCGGTACATTCGGTTTGAGGTCTCCGCCCAGACGTCGGGCGCGCCGGCCCGACAGACCCCGAGTGGTCCGCGGTGGGCGCTGAAGCAGCTGGACCGGGAGCTCCTCCTGGAGGCCTCGATCGTGCAGGCCTGGGTGTCATCACCGGACAGGCCTGCCGACATCAATGACGAGGCGGAGTGGTTCCGGGAGGCCATGTCCGTAATATGTGACGTGGCAATGCCCCGGGTCCAGCCCGGAAGTGCTCGGCGCCAGGTGTACTGGTGGTCGCGTCAGCTGACCGCTCTACGCGCGGCGTGCGTTGATGCGCGCCACCGGTACTCCAGGCACCGCAGGCTCCGTATCCGCCCTCCGGATACGGAAGCCATAGAGGCGGAGCTGTACGAAGGGTACAGAGCGGCGAAGACCGCCCTCCGAGCGGAGATCGGGCGGGCCAGAGGAGTGGCCCGCGAGGAGTCGCTGGAGACTCTGAACAGAGATCCGTGGGGACGCCCATACAAATGGGTGCGAGATAAACTCCGCCCATGGGCGCCCCCGCTGACGCAGAGTCTCCGGCCCCAGCTCGTGGAGGACGTGGTGTGCGGTGCCCGATGCGGACCACACCATTGACGACGACGATGAATCTCCGGAGGTGACCGAGGTAGATTTGAGAGTGGCGGTACGTAGGCTGAGTGCCAAAAATACCGCCCCAGGACCCGACGGCTTACCTGGAAAAGCCTGGGTTCTGGCCTTAGAGGCTCTCGGGCCTCGACTTAGGGGGCTCCTAAGCGCATGCTTGGAGAGAGGCCAATTCCCACTTCGTTTGGAAGACAGGGAAACTGGTCCTCATTAAGAAGCCGGGGCGCCCGGCGGACTCTCCGTCCGCTTACCGGCCCATCGTGCTGCTCGACGAGGTGGGCAAGCTCTTTGAAAGAGTAATTGCAGACCGCCTTGTCGGGCGGCTGGTGCGAGTAGGGCCGGATTTGGCGGACAGCCAGTTTGGTTTCCGCAAGGGGCGCTCTACGGTGGGTGCCATCATGCGCGTTCGAGCCCTCACGACGGGGGATGCTGTTGCCCGGGGTGGGGTCGTCTTGGCGGTGTCTCTCGACATCGCCAATGCCTTCAACACCCTACCCTGGAGTTGCATTAGGGAGGCACTCCGGTATCACCGGATGCCGACCTACCTCTGTCGAGTGGTCGAGGCCTATTTGACGGATAGGGCCGTCATCTACCCCGGTCACCACGGAGAGTGGAACCGGCGAGAGATGTCGTGCGGTGTCCCGCAGGGATCGGTCCTGGGGCCGCATCTGTGGGACATCGGCTACGACTGGGTGCTGCGCGCCGACCTCACTAGCGGTGTCAGCGTGGTCTGCTACGCTGACGACACGCTGGTCCTGGTGCAGGGGAGGTCGCATGAGGCGGCGGCCGAACTAGCGACACGTTGGGTTGCGACAATCGTCGATAGGATCCGGCAACTGGGACTCGAGGTGGCCTTGCACAAGTCCGAGGCCATGTGTTTCTATGGTCCTCGGAACACGCCACTGTCGGGTTCCCAGATAACGGCGGGAGGGGTTCACATCGGCGTCGAGTCGACAATGAAGTACCTGGGACTCGTCCTCGACAGCCGGTGGAACTTCGTGGAGCACTTCCGACGTTTGGCTCCCAAACTGGATAGGGCTGGGGCTGCTTTGAAGCGGCTTCTGCCCAACCTAGGGGGTCCAAACGCCTCCTCCCGGAGGCTTTACGCGGGGGTCGTGCGGTCCATGGCCCTTTACGGGGCACCGGTGTGGGCCCGTTCACTGAGGCTGCGACCGGCCCAGCGGTTGAACGCGTCCCAAAGGGTCATGGCCATCAGGCTGGTCCGGGGATACCGCACGGTCTCCCGTGAGGCGGCGAGCCTCCTTGCCGGACTACCGCCATGGGATCTGGAGGCGAAAGTCCTCGCGCAGATGTGGGAGTTACGCGAGGAGGCGAAACGCCGGGGTGTAACTCCGCTGCCGCGAGAGATCACGGCACAGCGGACAGAGCTCCGGCGGGATCTCATGGCGGCATGGAGTGTGCGATTGTCGCAACCCAGCGCTGGGCACGCCACAATTGCGGCGATAAGTCCCCTCTTTGAGGAGTGGCTTGAGAGGCGTCATGGCGTCCTCACCTTCCGCCTGACGCAGGTCCTCACCGGACACGGTTGTTTCGGGAGGTTCCTGTTCCGAATAAGGCGGGAGGAAACGCCCGGGTGTCACCACTGTGTGGATCGCCCGGAGGAAACGGTGGAGCATACGGTGGAGGTCTGCCCGGCTTGGGCGGAGCACCGCCGTGTCCTCACGGAGGCGATCGGCGGCGGCGATCTCTCGCGTCCGGCCCTGGTTCAGGCCATGGTTCGGAGCGAGAGTGCATGGGAGGCCGTCACCTCCTTCTGCGAAGCAGTTATGCTCGCGAAGGAGGAGGCGGGGCGCGCGAGGGAGATGCAAGCTGCACGCCCTCGCGGCCCTAGTCGCCGCAGGAGACGCCCCGGGCGTCGGGAGTCAAGAGCCGACTTCCGGCCACCGTAGGCGCGGGCCTGCGGACGGTGAGCAATGGGCAGCTCGCCGTCCGATAAGGACCAGGCCCGTGTCGATGGCGCGTTGTGTTCCACGCGCGCCTCAAAGAGATGTCAGCACCAACCGACGGGGTCGAAAGACCAATGCCTGCTGGGGTTGCGGGTTTGTCTGAAAGGGATATCGGCCCCGGCACACAGGCAACGGAAGGAACACGGGTGGGTTTTAGTCAGTAAAAGTCTGACACACCCTCTCGTTCTGCCCAGAGCGGGAGAATTTTCATTTGATGATTTCCCATTCTGAAAAAAAAAAAAAAAAAAAAAAAAAAGGGGCCAGCTGCCCTCCCCCCTAGAGATCCAAAAAATTTAGTCAAATACATAACTTAGCCAATTTTGTTTATTTGGGTCGTCCAAATAAACTCATTTGGTTTTTTAAAGTTCCATATCTCCAAAACGGGGTCTAATCCGGAGTCCGGGGACGTAATTATTAGGTTTCAGCTCTAAAGTTCTCCCGAAAGGTCCGTTTCCAATCTAAACATTGAAAATATAAATAATTATTATCCTCAGTTCCTATCGGGACTACCGAGTTGAAACTGATTTGTCAAAAAAATTATGTCCGTGCGCCGTAGAGGTAAGACTCACACTACAAGTCTAAAGCCTCATGTACTCTTGACTGTACCTACAAATGATACTTTTCCTATCCTCCATAATTATACCAACTTGCCCCCCGCCCCCCACCCCCCGGGTCATCAGCTGGCGACGCCCTTACTACTTACTTACTACTTACTTACTTACTTACTTATTCATATTGTTCAAGCCTCGCATTGCTAATTGGCTTGCAAACCACTACTGCTAAAGATGTGAAGTCTCTATAAATGGGCAGCCAATAAAAACTGAAATTAATGCAGTACCACAGGCACTACCATGCTTTTTCCATTTCGAGTTCCATTCCTAGCAGCTGTATTTTGGCAATGATTTGTTCCCAAAATAAAAAAGATGTAGGATAGCAGTTTGCTAACCCCTATCAAAATGCTAACGGCATGGATGCGCGTATATGTATACAGAGAAGCAGAGCCTGCAACAGGCGGCGCGCGAGCTGGCGGCCATGCCGGCGCGCGGGCTGCGGCCGCTGTACACCGCGCGCCTCGTCATGCTGCTCATCGCCAACGCCGTCAACTGGGGTTTCGCGCTCTACGGGTACGTGCGAGTAACGCGATCAGAGCGATGTTAATCCGAGCTATGATGGCGCACGCTGAAGTCAGGCTCTAAGAATTGTCCCTGTGGCAGGTTGTTCACGCAGAGTGTGGACTTCGCGGGGCACCTGCTGACCGTACTGCTGGGGAACACGCTGTTGTACATGGTGTTCTACCTGAGCATGAAGCTGCTCCATGGCGAGCGCCCGCGCTGGTACGCGTGGCTGTACCTCGCCGGTGCCACAGGTGCCTGGGCGCCCGGCCTCTACTTCTTCGTCTCCGGCAGCACCAACTGGTACGTTTGTACCCCGTACCTGCTCAACTTACCTACAAACTTAATCACCAGACATTAAAAAATAACAACATTCTTTTGCGGTAGGTAAGCTTACTTTTCACTAGGTACCAACACTGAATACCTATACATCGCTCCTTGCCGCTCGTTTCGTGCGAAACCGTCTACAAATCGACAACGAGACGAAGACTTAGTTAATTCTACAAAAGTTTTTTGATTTTACTGAGGGCATGCTGTGTGTGTAATAACTTACACACAGCCCGAGTCCCTCCCCCGGGCTCTTCGCCTTCCAAGCGAGCGCTGCACGACTTGTCAACCACCGCGCAGTCGCCGCGGCCCTAAGGCCCCCACCCGTCGCTTCGGAGGCTCCTATGCGAGGTCCCGTGCGGCGCCCCAGACGCCTAACTATACCCGTGGAGAGTTTAATAGCGTGTACAGAGACAATTTTAATTTTATAGTTAGTCTCCTACACTGATGGCGTCTGAGGCTGGCAAGGTTAAGTTGCTAGATCAAGCCGCGACAGATAGGTCGGTCGATGAAGTTTGCCCAAGGGAAGACCGAAGGTATAGCCATGACGCTCGTATATATACTAACGTGCAGAAAAACTATAATTGCGCGATGTAGAACTAAAAATATAAATGCATTTTCTCCTTAGTGGAAACATTGCCCAATGTTTATCGAGGTTCACTAGGCTTCTTAATTACCTAATCTTTCAACTGTACAGCTGTATTTTTCGAGTTTCTGTCATTATTTCTAATATTTCTCGTTTTTAATTTTAAAATTCGAAACTGCTCGTCGACCAATCATAGCGTAAGGAAGGAGCAGGGAAATCCCGCGTCTGTCACATTTGCAAGTTTCAATTCCAATATAACCGCAGACTACAATAAATATAGCCAATGACTCATGTTACATAGGTATTCTATCTACATAGTAACACTTTAGTAGACATATTGTAGGTAGGTACCCATTTACAATACGCAGCTGATGCAAGTTTACGTTCCGTTTCTCTGAATATCTTGTACCTACTTGCTGTTCATGTGTGGTGCTAACGAGCGCTATGTTACAGGGCGACAACGCCGGCGCTGTCGCGGCACCTGAACCACGAGTGCCGCGTGCTGCAGTTCTACGACTCGCACGACCTGTGGCACATGCTGTCGGCCGTGGCTCTATATTTCTCTTTCAGCGCTATGCTCACGTGGGACGACGGACTCGCCGCCGTCAAACGCACCGAGATCGCTGTGTTTTGATATTATTCAAACCAATATTTAATAAAGCTATAGGTACTTAATTTCTTATTGTTATAATTTTTATAACGTCAACAACACGATTACGCGACGCAAGTATGTTTATCTTGAAGTCCTTGAGTGCATGAAGAGAGTCCAATGTGTATTGTGTAGGTAACCTAAATATAAATTTTATCAAATGTACGACGAATTCGTAAAATCACTTCGTGGTCAGACAGCGCAACGCTTTCTTTCATCAGATAACATTGCTAGAAGTACACTGCTACAAGGATCTTTTGACGACCGGAAATTTCTATATACCTACCTACAATATAGACGGGTTGCCAATCGCTAGGGCTACGGAAGTTAGGTACTTAGGGGTGAAATTCAACACTGGGCTAACGTTTCGAGATCATGTCACAAGCTGCTATCGCACTAAGTTACACTGTAATGATAATTATGTAAGTTGGAAATAAATAAATAAATATAAGATGGCGGCGTTAGTTCCGATTTGATCATGCGCCAAAATAACCTTGTTGCGCCGGGAGGCGAAAGGGGTGCCATGAGCTATAGAAAACCAACTTCTCCGATCCCAATTTCGGGCAGCTGTCAATGTCAAATTGTTACCACTAATGTGCCGTTGACCATAGTAGTTACAGTGTGCGCAGTATATCTTGGCTATTGGTAATACTAACCCGCGCCCACGCTTGCTCTGTTATTATATTTCTCAGTTCAGTTGTATCATAAGATATTTCTTTTTCCACACATTTTTATTATGAAAGTTCTACAAACGTTGAAAAGAATTTCTCATAGAACAAAGAAACGAACGAAACGCATTGTGAAATGTCAGTGACACAGTGACGTCACGTCAGCGATTGTAGCGTTCTCATTATTTTTATTTCGAAATTTCGAAAATACCTGCATAAATTTATTGTTCAGTGTCGTTTATGTGAAATATTTAGCTCTGGCACATAACACTGACATGGATAACCAATACTACTACAAACTGATGGCGAACTATCTATCAAAACGGAACTGTGACGAGTCGTTCATGCGATATTTTTTTGGTAAGAATTCGCTAAAGAAAACACCTGAAGAGTTGGAACGGGCAGACGAGAGGAAAAGAAGACTGCAGCGGGAACGGTCACGTCGATATCGAGCGTTAAAGAACGCACGTCGACAACACGAGGGCGGCGGGACTGGCGGCGGCCGTGACAGCGCGGACGGCGATGCGGCGCGCTCCAAGTCGCGCGCCCTAGCCCTCGAGGAGGACTACAGCGACGGCGACGAGCCGCCCACACTGTGCGACCTCAGCTACGACGACAAGTGGCGGGAGCACGCGCCCGCTTCCGACTGCGCGTCTGACGACAACTCAGCGCAGTCAGCGGCCGAGCTCACAGACGCGGCACCCAGCACTGATGCGCCGCTGAGCCTGCGTGAGCTGCTGAGCTCGCCCAACACCGAGCTGGACTACCCTACTGTGCACAGCCTCATGTTCCACTGGCTACAGACGTAACACTGTGCTGTTCATACCCCACACCAGAAAGCATACAACAAGTTTAGCTCCCACAAACTTATTTTCTCAATCCTAAATTGTTTCCATTCATGTGCTGCACACAGCCCTGTCTTCCATAACAACTAGTACCGGTACTGAGTTGTCAGTCAGTAGGCAAGTATTGAAAAAATTAATATCAAATGCCATGTATTTCTTAGAAACAACTATGAGTGTGGTAGTCTTACACATATCAAAATGTTGCCGCTTATTATATACTTTATGATATATTGATCACATGTGTTGACAGAACCGTCCTGTTATGATTGATTGACTAATTAGATAGTAGTTTAATAATTATGTACTTTGACTGTAGATGATAATAACTAATGGTTCAGGGTGGTTTTAGCAAGCTAAGCTATATAGGTACAAGTTTGTAAAAGGCTAAATGTAAGCTTTCCAACGTGCAAAGAGTGCATTGATGCCCCCATGATTTTTATCTACACAACATGCAACACAACACAAGTACAATTTGAAACCAGATAGGTTGTAATCATGTTACAGGAATTGGAAATTCATTGACATGCATTACTTTGAATAGCAACTGCTATGCTTATGTCCATTTCATCGCAGAAGTATCAAACATTGACTGCAGAGAGAATGATGATTAGCGTGGACAATTGTAGTTGGCTTGGCATTGTCTAACAATAAGAAGATATCACTTATTTGCATTTGAAGCCATGCCATTGCACTGAACAGGTGGTAGTTAGTCTACATAGCATTGTGGTGATAGTACGTGGCAGAGTGTGATGTGTGAGATGTTGTGTTGTGAGCACAGCACCAGCCGATAGCTCATAGAGTATTCCACTAGACAATAAGTTGTTGTTAAGTTGCCATATCCTAATATTTAGATACTCAACAATTATACATAATTTTATTATAATTATATGCATAGAAAAGTATAGAGTATTATATACCTATAGTTTGTGATACAAATGAATTTACATTTTGTGTGAAATCTACAATGTTAGGTAAAACAGGTTCATAGTGTAAGTTAATGCAGCAAGTGGTATCATGGACTAACAGTGCATCTTTGCCGCATTGGGCTGCAAATGTTGCAGTGCTCCATGTATGTGTGTGCAGAATACAACATTTCTATAACAAAATTATATAAACACCCTGTATTTGTTGGAAGTGGTATGAATATGTGCTAATGCCAGCAATATGTGTGGTAAACAAGATGATGGGATGTGTGAAGATGTAAGGTGATGTATAAAGTACCAACCAAGTCAATATGTTTCCAAATATTTTTTTAATATTTAGATTTGTACTATCGCGGACGCGCATAATGAACACCGTGCTTCCAGCGCTCGGCCGCTATAGTAACGCTTACCTACGAAAAAAAAGGGTTGTGTGCACGAGATTTTGTTTTCAAAGTGGTTAGATATGCATGACCGCGATGGTACTTGATTCAAAGTAAGTAATTGGCATTTAAATCTAAGTTTAAATAACTCCCACACCATCTATTTGAAATCATTCAGCAATCACAAAAATGCTACAACACATTTTAAAATTTTTGCACATTTTTGCTAGACCTACAGGGTGAGTTTTTGAAAAGGGTTTACCATGGCAGCCTTACCAGTTAAGCTGAAACGAACAGAGCCAAATTATTGACTATACGAAGGTAATACCTAAATTAACGCGCGAACCGCCCATTCTTTATTCCGCCTATCCCATACATTAGCGCCAGAAGCTCGGTGCGCTCTTAATTCTTCAGCCTGGAACCGAGTCTGAACTTTAAAAAAATACCTAATCACATGCCAAGTAGATCATATTGTCATGTATAAAGTCAAAGAAAGTGTATTTTTTTCAATTTTTTTTGCTACAACAATATTCATTTTTAAAGCTCCAGTAGGCACTGTTAATTCCTTTGATCTCGGCTAATTCTGCCCCATTCCCATCTCAAAAAATCGTCCATAGGTATAATGGTTAAATAACTACTTACATATATGCATTTATATTAAATACTCTGGTTTTGAATATTTTGCTCTCTTAAGTTTCATTAACAAAGAAAGTACGCTAGATACTAAAATTATTTTTAAATAGTAGGCACATGAACCGACAAGGTGTTTACACTCACAAGATGTTATTTTAAAGGCTGCAGTCTTAAAGATGGCCGCAAATAGCTGTCAAATATTTCACTGTTTCAGTATTATTGAATTTATCAATATTACTAAAATATTCAGTGTTACGGTATTAATTAAGGTGGGAGTCAAAATGGCGGGTGTACCATAGCAAATTAAATTATACCAATTACCAAACAAATGTACCTAAAACATACTATTTTATACCTTGCTCTAAAAAATCTGTACCTCCTTCTGAACGAAATTATTTTGAAATTAAGGTACACCCGCCATATTGACATGACGCAGAATTGTACCTTAAAAGTTCCTCAAGTAAATAGAAACACACACTTGATCAGTGGGATAGTTCCTGAGAAATAAAACAACCGTGTCTCCTTTACTTTTGTTTATTATTATTATGAATTATTGATCTAGGTACATATTTATATATATTTTAGGGATAATTATTAAATTATATATCATGAACGTTAATAACGCGTCAAAGTTATTAGGTACCTCTTTATTTTCGTCCATACATATTGCGATTAGCGATAAGTGAATTCGGAGTTTTGGTTATAAAATTATTAAGATCATCAAATCATTTCCATTCAGTATTACGACGACAATGAGCCCGATAGTGGCCAATATTATGGATGTCTGTAAAATCGCCGAATTTTTTTTTGCGTAAAGTTACTTAGATTGATGTACATAATGCTTGGTTGGCGGCTTCGTTAAGGGTCTTGTCACACCCTGTATAACTATATCAATATATCATGATAATTATCGTGTTTTCTTATACACAAGACATGGTTGTTTTATTTCTCAGGAACTATCCCACTGATCAAGTGTGTGTTTCTATTTACTTGAGGTACTTTTTAGGTACAATTTTTTAGTGTAATTACATTTTATGAGTAATGGTTAAATAATAAAATATTATAGAACACCCGCCATCTTGATGTCAATATGGCGGGTGTACCTTAATTTCGAAATAATTTCGTTCTGAAGGAGGTACTGATTTTTTTGAGCAAGGTACAAAATATTATGTTTTAGGTACATTTGTTTGGTAATTGGTATAATTTAATTCGCTATGGTACACCCGCCATCTTGACTCTCACTAATTAAGTATTGCAATTCATAATCAATATTTTAGTGCACTACAGAGCGTTATCTCATAATTGTATTAAGTAATGTTGACAAATTATTGAAAACAGTAAAATATTTGAGTTATGTAATTGCGACGTTGCCAACTTTCACAATTCACCCTTTAAGTAGGGTAGGGCTAGAGGGACCTTACATTAAATGTTGTTTCTACGATAGACTAAGTTATTTTAAGTGTCGCTACTGGTTTCACAATGTCATGGCTCTTTCAATTTAAGCGTTTGATGGGACTGCGGACTGCGCTAGCAACGTGTCAATCATATGGAGAAAAATTATCAAACGCATAAACAAAGATATAAATATGTCTATATAGACAGTCAAAGCTCTGAACATGTCGAAAAAAATAGCGTCCAACTGTTAGCCGCTAAATGCACGCACACTAGAAAAACAATGACGTGGCGCGAGTGTAAGACGTAGCTGTCACGCACACCAAGATAAAAAAGGTCTGTTTGTTTTAGTTCAGCGCGACACTATCTAGAGACTAGACATATAAATAATCAAAGCGTTTAAATTGAAAGAGCCGTTAGACTCATGATACATAATTGTAAATCCTGTTTTCCAAATTCAGTGGAACTCAAAGTGCATGGCACAGTTATTATTGAAAGACGGTAATGCCTTGCAGAATTGTAGAATGCTCATACTAGGTGCGACGTAGAAGTTAGTCACGAGCTCATGATTCCTCAACACATCATTCAATGTACGAAGTGACTTAGATGAAAAAAAAGCAGAGAACCAGTACAGTTAAGTTTTAACAAAAGTAGTCAATTGTGACATAGTTATAACAGTGGGCCACAAGCTGCGCGTTGCTTGTATCTTGTTGCGGCTCTCAGTGCACGAACACCATCGACATTTTCGACGCGTACAGCCATTTATTGTTAGTTTAGACTTAGTTTTAAGTAATCTATAGAAGGCACTAATCTGTAACAATATTATACACAAATATAGGTAGGTTATACCTACACGACCTGCACCCTAATTGCGTGGTAACACACGTTATAACACAATCTGAATAATTTTGAAAGATATTGCTAATCCATTGCTTCAAATATTCGAAAAATTGTCTGCTCTACAACGTAAATAACGCAATGATTGTTGTTGAACTGTCAACATGAAACGGATGATTGATCGTGTGTTACGCAATATGGGTGCTGGTCACACCACTGTTAATCTAGAAAAAGTATTCAATGCGCTGTTTTTGTTCAGCATGTTCTACTTTAGTTGGTGGCCATACTTCATACCAGTGGTGTTTTAAGTTTCAGTTGTCGGATACCTACAATTGTTATTGGTATTCTCGTTCCAATAGGTGCTTTCGTTCTCAGTTTTGTATGTCTTAATTATAGTTACGGTACTGGCAGCTTAATTGATAAGGTAAATAGAGAATTGAAAATGGGGCGTACCTACGGCGTAACTGAAAAGAGTATATATTTTGTTAGTGCAACAAATTTTGTTGCTAAAATATGAACTGTGCTAAATATAGAGTGCCATTAGTAAGGTGGTGTTCAGCAGACGCCCTTGCGCCTGCGGCGGCGATGCCTTCGACGAAATTTAATGTTAAAATGTGAACTATGCGTAGGTACTTTAAGGTAGTGCCATATTAAAAGAGCTTCCTGTCTATTTTTAACTACTAGTCTTTTATTAGTTGTCTCTGTTTCCTTTGTTATGATTGCACCTCTCATACCTGCCACCGGCGTACCTAGCGCCAGGGCGCGGGTCAATGAAGGTCCCGGAACCCCTTTGCATGTGCTGAGGATGGCCACCGTGTGGTTTTACCCATAACCTCCGCCTTTCCCAGAACAAACCAGTAATAGCGAAAAATCTGATAAGTACTATATTTAACAATCACATAACACGACAAAATAGTGGGGCAGCTGATAATTATTTTTGCGATTTCAGGATACGTCTTGGTCCCCATGATGACTTGAATGACTCATTTCAGATTTTTAGTTTTATACCTTACTAGCTTTACCCGCCCCGAATTCGCACGGGTAGCACTAAACCCTACCTACCCACCCTACCTACCCTAATTTTCTCACCGTTTAAACCTTCCCTGGACTATGACAAACATTTCAAAATCAAAATCAGCTAAATCGGCCCAGCCGTTCTTGAGTTATAAAATTACAACGAAAAGTGGCATTGATTTTTATAGATATAGATTGTATACCTACAAGTCGATTTTTGAGGCGGTACAGTAAGGGCAGGTACCTAGGTACCTACCTACCTAGAAGTAGACGTTTTCCTGTCAGTAGCTACAGGAAAACGTTCTTCGGGCGAAGTCGCTGGAAAAAAAAAAGTTTGAATTTCATTAAATAGAAAATACTCATTTAGGTATTAAGTTTGCACTATTTAGTGTTTTGCGAACTTCCTTCAATATACAGGGGTAGGGACATCGACGCGTAACCGGCTATCATGGATTCAGTACATGATTCTGAACCCCCCTGAAATTTTTCGTCTGTTATTAAAAAAAACTGCTGTTTCATAGAAAAGTGCGATACCTACGCTGTCAAAATGTTAACCGTCGAAAAATTTCAACGCAGGGGGGTTCAGAATCATGTACCTACTGAATCCATGGTAACCGGCTTCGCGTCGATGTCCCTGACACCCTGTATTTAAGACTAGGTTTTGCCCGCGAAGTGGGCGGAAATTATCCCACGGAAACGAGCTACCGTACCGGGACAAAAAAGTTACGAGATAGATCAACAATACATAAGGATTTCCGTTCCGAAATATCGAAGCAAATCCATACAAAATCAAGGATAATAGATCCACACGTACAACCCCGATCCCTCACGTTAGGTTTTTTCAATGCCAATGGCATCCAAAGTCAACGCGATGAGATCGCGGCTTTCCTCCGCGACCATCAAATTGACATCCTTCTCGTTCAGGAAACTTTTCTTAAACCCTGTAATCGTGACCCCGGCATTGCCAACTATCGTGTAGTTCGCAATGACAGGGTTCACTGTCACAAGGGTGCACCCTAATATATTATAAAAAGGATATGTACTGCATCCCTATGGACCCTCCTCTTTCACGACTAGAAGTCTCAGTCTGCCGCCTAGGCATGACAGGCCATCAGTCGATCATACAAGTATCAGCCTACGCAACTCCCTCTAGAGGTGCGGAGGACTTTCAACCCTTCGCTAACGATCTCACATCCCTACTAGCCTTGAGCGACTCCGTTATCATAGCGGGCGACCTCAACGCCAAACATCCCTCCTGGAATAGTTCCAGATCCTCCATAAGAGGGTGGCACTTGTTCGACCTCACAAACTCCCCATCATCGCTCCGATGAATTATACTCACTATCCCCATGCAGTAGGCCATGCCCCTGACGTACTAGACTTGGCGATCCTTAAGAACGTCAATCTACGACTAGATTCAATAGAGACGGTGGACGAGATTCACTCTGATGACCGTCCTGTAATACTAAAACTAGAACCCCGCATAGGTCTCCCCGACCCCAATCGCCCCCCGACCACCAAAAGGGTAACGGACTGGAGGAAAGTAAGCACCCAGCTGAAATCCAACACGTCCCCCCAATCGGACTCCATCCCTGACCAATTCGACTCTATCGCAGCAACAGCGGCCGCGATCGACTCACTCATTGATCACGTACAATCCGTCGTGAGCGACTGCTCAAAGGAAGTCCCAGTGGCGGAAGACCCCCGCTGGAAACTATCTGACGATGTACGTGACCTATTGACTGAGAAGAACGCAGCCATTCGTGCATACAGTAACTTTCCCTGCGCCGCAAACAAAGCCCATATGCGCTATTTACAGAGATCTGTAAAGACACGCATACAGGAGCTGCGTGATGCGGGCTGGGACAAGATGCTGAGCGAACTAGAGCCAACCCACCTAGCCTTCTGGAAACTCCAGAGGAAACTCAAGTCCCAGCAAGTCGCTTCCACACCACCCCTAATCCGCCCCGACAAGACCATAGCCTTCGACGACATCGACAAGGCTGAATGCCTAGCCGATAGTCTAGAGGCACAATGCTCACCCAGCACTCTACCAGTAGACCAAGCTCACCTCTTAGAGGTCGACGTTGAAGTCGAACGTAGAACCTCTCTCCCTCCCGTTGAAGACCCTGAAAGTCCTCTGCCCCCCGTCACACCAGACGAAGTGCACGACATTATCAAGGGTCTGAAAATCCGTAAAGCCCAAGGCTCAGATGGAATCACTAATAGGGTGATTCAGCTATTCCCCGCCCACCTAATAATGCTACTGACTACCATCTTCAATGGTGCCTCAAGCAACAATTTCTTTCCACAAGTGTGGAAAGACCACCGTCATCGGTATCCCGAAGCCCGGCAAACCCAAAACCGAGCCTTCGAGTTACCGCCCCATCAGTTTGCTCAAAGTCCTCGGCAAGGTCTACGAGAGGCTTATTTATAAGCGTCTCAGAGACTACGCTGAGACAAAGGGCCTCATCCCCAACGAACAGTTTGGGTTCCGCACCCAGCACTCTAGCGTGCATCAGGCCCACCGGATAATCGAACTCATAAGCGCTGGCTTCCAGCGCGGTTTGTATACCGGTGCAGTATTCTTCGATATAGCGAAAGCGTTTGACAAAGTCTGGCACAACGGCTTAATATATAAGCTGTACCAACTCGGTGTGCCAGATCGTCTCGTGCTCATCTTACGAGACTTTTTGTTGAACCGCACATTCCGCTATCGCATCGAAGGCGCAATATCCTCTCCCCGTCCCATCGGCGCAGGCGTCCCTCAGGGCTCTGTGCTTGCCCCCCTCATATTCACTCTATTCACCAGCGATATCCCGAAGAGTAAAAAGGCGCAGTTGGCTCTGTTCGCAGATGATACGGCCATTTACTACAAGGACGCTGGGCCCGATTCGATAGCCCGCATTCTCCAAACCGCAGTCGATAAACTCGGCGCCTGGTTTTGGAAATGGAGGATCGAAGTAAACCCCGACAAAAGTCAAGCGGTTTTATTTTCAAAAACACACGTACGATACAGACCCCCTTGCCCCGACCCATCACCATGCTCGGCAAGCCGATCCCTTGGGAGAAGCGAGCCAAGTATCTAGGTATGGTCCTCGACGAAAAACTCACTTTCGCAGACAACATAAAGCAGGCCCGCGCGCGGGCCGCTTTCGCTCTCGGAAGACTCCATTCCATGTTAAATGCACGTAGCAAATTGTCACTTAGGTGCAAATTGCGAATCTACACAACGTGCATTCGCCTCATCATCACTTATGCGGGCGTCGTCTTTGCCCAAGCTATGCCCCGACAAATCCATAGACTGCAGGTGATGCAGAACAGATTCCTTCGTAAGGCCACGGGAGCCCCTTGGTTCCGTAGGAACGAAACCCTCCATTCGACTTTAAACTCCCGACAATCCACCAGTTTCTCAAACGCAATTCCAAGCGTTTCTTTGATTCCGCCGCCACCCATCGCAACCCTCTGGTTGTCGAGGCCGCCAGTTATGTCTCAAGTCAAATCAGTAAGATCCGCCGCCCGAGGCTAATCCTTTCCGACCCAGACGACCCCATAACCCTCCTCCAGGAGAGCAATAGGGAAACCAGTACAGTGAGAAAAAACACACAGCGACACACTTTCCAACCTCGCCGCAGAGATCCGGGATCGCAACCCTCCCGAGTAAATGATACTCCCCCCCGACCCTTGCTCGAAGATGCGCCAGCCCGTGTCGATGCTGAGCTTGTAGCTTTAAATTCCCCGATTAATAATAATAATGAAATACTTTTGATCCAGCCTGTCCCTCTTGCTGTCCCCCCAGCGAACGCCCTAAGCCGAGGTTCGTACCCCACAGGGGGTGCCCTTAGCGAGCGTTCGCCTGGTTTTAATTAGCATAGTTTTGCCCCTGGCTGGAGGCTTTAAGTGTAGAAGCTTAAGGCAGCCACAGGATTGACCGGTTGAGTAGTCATGACCTCAGAGGTCAGCTACGATGCCGTATATAAAAAAATAAAAAATCCACACGTACTTACTTATACATATTATAGTAATAAATTTTTTCTCGGTTTCGAAATTCCGTAACGGAATTTCGTGTGAATGTGGCCGGCCTTACACCTATAGGTTTTGCTGCCTTAGAAATTCGAAAAGGAATTCCGTATGTATGTGGCCGGCGTTAAATATCTAGCTGGGCAAGTCGCTTTTATTATGAAGTAAAGAATAAAGGGTTCCGTAGATGGCGCGAGTCCGTAGTTGAAGAGGCGAGGCGACGACGACGGTGCAGCGCGGGCGTTGTGCTTATGTGTATGTTCCTCGCCACGTCGTTCCTATACATTTGTATGAAATATGAAACAGACAGACAGTGGCGGATTTGCAGTCTTGGCCGCCCTAGGCCCCAGGCCATATATTAAGTATAAGCCGCCCCTCTCTCAGCAACCATCATAATGAATTTACTTTATTGCCAACTTTTATCGAAATCGGTTCAGAAATTTAGTTAACTATGAGTCGGGTTGGCGCCACGTAATTCTATGACGCGTTTCAATTACCTAGTTATTTGGACATATTTATAAATGGTTTTAAGTTATTATTGTTATAGGTATGATGCGGTGCAGTGCGGCCCGCCATAATGTGCGCGAACGTTTAAAAATATATGGGTACTTTTGAGTTATTTCTTGTTATCATGAGTGTTTTTTTTGTCATGATTAGCCGCCCCTAATATCTGGTCGCCCTAGGCCCGGGCCTACTGGGCCTTAGGGCAAATACGCCACTGCAGACAGAATAAGAAACATCATTATGAAACAGGCGGCGCGCCTGTGCCGCCGAAAGCCTGTAATCACTGACTTCGATACCGAGGCCTAAAGATCCGTTTTTAGGGTTCCGTAGTAAACAAGGAACCCTTATAGTTTCGCAATGTCCGTCTGTCTGTCTGTCCGCGGCTTAGCTCAGAATAGGTGTAATTTGGCATATGTATACAAGTTAATCATGCCGACAAAGTGGTAAAATAAAATCAAGAAAAACATTTTTTTTAGGATACCCCCCTACACGTAAAGTGGGGATGTTTTTTATTTTCTTCATCTACCCCATGTTGTGGGGTATCGTTAGAAAGGTCTTTCAAAAATATTGAGTTTGTCAAGACCATTTTTGGATTCAGGGATCCGTTTGCGAAATATTAAGCTTTTAATTGAATTTTTTTGTTAGAGTAAAGTGTGTCGTCGTCCCCCCCCCTTCTAGCTAAATGGTTGTACTTGGACTTGTGAAAAAATTCAAAATTAAAAGGAAAACTATGAGAGCTAAGTAGGCTGTACAGGTTAACGAGAAATAATCAACTAACTTAAATTTGCAGTTTGAAAAACATGATCTGCCATACATTCCGTATGGGAGAACACGTTTTTCAACTACAATGTTAAGTTTGTTCTCGGGATAAATTCATCCCAACTACGGAACCTTTCATTGTGCGTGGTCCGACACGCACTTGGCCGGTTTTTTTTTCTTTTGAGGTGCGGAACGAAAGGTATATTTTTTTTGAGTTGGTACCTGGCTACCAAGGTATTTTCTTACTTTATTAGAATTATGAGTAGGTACCTCCTACTTGGCAATATTGATTCTAATATTTACTTTTTTTTTAAATACCTACGTTTTTCAATGAAGTCGACATACTTAAATAAGTATATAATATATTATTTGAAGGTACCCACCTAGTCACAGACGGTAGCTTTGCACCTACGTACCTACCTACGCAATACCTATAGCATGCACGAATATGGTACTTACTTGTTTATTCAATGTCAACCGCATTACTAGTTTGCGTCACCAGGCAGAGGTAAGCTTCAAATAAATAATTATATTATCAACACGTCCTGTTTCTGTAAAAAAAAAATTACAAAAACAAAAACCGGCTTCAAGTCGGTGGCAAAAAACGAAAATTCAAAAAACAACAACACTGATTTCCGAAAATAAGTAATTTTTCACTTTGTAGTGTTTTTTTTTTTGTAAACGTTTTTATTTTTCACTTTTTATTTGTGGTACATACTTACCTACCCCACACAAATTCGAAAACCACTACCTACTATGTAAATAACAGTGACTGGAAGTTATCATCATCATCGACATAGACTGATTGGGAAAAATACGTATTATTGAAGCGTACCTACTCAAAAACTATCCAAGCAAAGTTAATACAATTTATATGGGACCAACTTAGGAGCATAACCTATTATACAAAAAAAGAATTTCCAAATCGGTCCACAATTGACGGAGAAATCGGCGGACATACAAATAAAAATTTAAAAAACACAAGTACGCGACGAACATAATAACGTCCTCCTTTTATTGAAGTCTGTTAAAATTAATTGGTCTATGAAGCTCGCAAGCGGTCACTTCGATCCGGGGAGTTGCGCGCGATAGTTCTCACAGCTGAAGTACCCCTCCGTGATTCCGTCCAGAGTAGTCCCAGACTGTGCTCCGTATAGCCACAAATAGAGGGTGGCAGGGTGTAGGGACTTCGACCCACAACCTATAACCATGGGTTCAACATGATTCTGAAACCCCTTGCGTCCAAACTATTCGCAGGTTATTTTTTTTTAAATACCTAGGTTTTCCGTACATTTTGACTGCGTAGGTACGCAATTTTCTATGAAACAGCAGATTTATTTTGATACTAACCTAACCCACTGAAAATTTCTACACTAGAGGGGTCTAGAATCATGACATGATTCTTAACCCCCTCTAGTGTAGAAATTTAATTGTTTGCAAACTCAGTGGATTCAGCACATTGTGCTGAATCCATATTAACTGTTTGCGCGTCGATATGCCTGCGACCCTGTATAGTATAGCTAAGTATTAGTTATCCATGGAATGTATGCGCCATAAGCACAAAAGGAATGTCACAAACACATTTGTTTACATATAAGTAGGTACCTAATAAGTGAATTGAATATTTGGTTTCAGTTAATTAAACTTTAATAAATAGGTAAGTAATCTTCACATACAATCTTGCTTAAAAATAAATTAAAACAAGTACCTAATACAAAAATTTATATAGATTTATGCAACTTTAGTAACAAGATCCTGTATCGCAGTATTCACAGCCGTAACATAACAGTATATATTATAAAAATGTTCATTACCTGTATATAATAAAATATCTGACGGTAGAACAAAATGTTAAAATAAAATTCTACAAATCGATAAGTAATACATAAACTGCTTTCTACCAATCATGATTGTGCTGTGTCGTTCTTGATGTAAACACGTAGTAAGTATCTATATGTAGTCTGTGATGTAAATCACCTAAGCATGCGTGCTGTACGGGGTGCTGATTTGCTGAACAGCAGTCTCCATAGTTAGGGTAGGGTTCCGTGTGCTTGAAACCGTTAAATATACCATTTTCATTCATATTCATGTAGCAATTTAATTAAGCTCATATCATAATATATGTACCTATAGATATCGACCTAGGAGCCTGCGTGACTATATCGTAAGCGTACCGGAAAAGTGCGCGTCCTATGCGCAGTCAGTGGAGTGGAAACCTCGTTGTAAATCAAACAGTAAGGCAACACTCTTACATTTTTTCCAACTGTAAAAGTTGATTAGAAGTATAATGTATGCGGCGCGTGCGGTTCTGTATGGATGAGCAGCTCGCTGGCAGAGCGCGCGGCGCGAGCGCAGTGCCGCCGAGGCCGTGCTCTGCAGCGGCCCGACCGGCCCGGCTCGCGCCCGACGCCCGCCACCGCGCGGTGTGGGCGAACGGCGACCGTGTTCACCATATGAGCTTGAGCGTAGGTCCGCTCAAGCTCATAGTGCATAAGTGTCGCTTGCTCTCCTTCACACGAATTATGAAATCCTGCACCATGTACAAAATAACTTACGTGACAAGGAAAAAACAGGTAACTTTCTAAAACTAATTAAATAGAATGTATTTTGGAACCTGTAAAGCTGGTTACGGATTACCTAATCACCACTTAATGACTACTCTAAAACATTACCTTCAGCTGCAGAGGAACTTATACAATTCTTCAATGTTTTGCTCACTGTGACGGATAGTGGAAACCCCCCGGCGCCCGCGCTGGCCAGCTCGCCGCGACATACGCCTTCGTAGTCGTCGGCGTTCAGGGAATATATCATAGCTCCTCCCAACTGATTTTCTATGATGAATTTCGCTTTCTCCATAACACTTTGGGTGCCTTCATAGGAGACCCATTCCTTGTTACTGTATAAGTAAGGTACCTTAGCCTCATGGTCCTCTGATATGTTAACATCGCTTGTGTTGGTAACAAATGCACATACTTCAGGATAGTCAACAAAACCTAAGGAGCCCAATGATCCAAACCCAGATGCTGGGCTACTCACTTGGTGGTTGTTGACATTGACCAAAGTGAATGTGTGACCATAAGTGGGTATGCCAACTACAACTTTGTTTCGATCCAGCCCCTTGCCTAAGTACATGTGAACTGTGTAGTTGATGTTCAGAGTGGCTAAGTACAGCTGTTCTCTACTACGCTGATACAGTGGTGAGTTAAAGCCAGTGAAAGGGGTGTACTTAGTGTAGTAATGAAAATCATATGTCATGATATTCACAAAGTCAAGATACTCATTCAATTGGTCAACATCATAGGAAATATCAACTATTGTTTGTGGAGCTGCTGCAGCGATGGTTAGTAGATAATTTCTCTTTTCCCTAATGTATTCCATGCGGATCTCTCGAAGCAATTGTGAGAAGTGCTGTCTTTCACGACCGGCTACTGCTACATCGTGCAAGGCTGGAAACTCCCAGTCAAGGTCTATCCCATCCAAGGTATAATTTCTCAATAAATTCTTAATGGATTTTATGAATATTTTTCTTGATTTGTGATCTAATACCATATCTGGAAAACCATTATCATTTTGGGCACCTCCAACTGACAGCAGTATTTTAAGGTCAGGGTTCTTATGTTTTAGTTTGACAATTTCAAGTAATGTTCTGTACTGGTAGTCTTCTAATGCAATCTCATTTTTCACCACTCGAGCAAAAGCCATATTAATGTGTGTACACAGGTTTGGGTGAATATCAGAGGGCATCAACTGATTAGTAGCATGCTCGCTCGGGAAATTGTAGTAGCAGGAAATAACTTTGGGACGAGCAACTTGGGGTACAGTGTCCCTTTGCCTTACCACATCGTATTTCATCTGAATTGAATTTTTACTGGGGAGATTGGCACCTCTATGCCACGTGTGGTACAATGAAGCACAAGCAGCCGCTGTGATTAATAAAATCAGCAAACAACTTGTAACTCTTAACACTGTCTCACCAAACCTCGAAGTAGCTTTTGTCACTTCACTTTTAAGATGGTCATATTCATCTTCTCCTAATTGGTAATATTTATTATTGCTCTCCTCTTTAATGGTATTAGTCAGCATGGTGTAGTTTTCTGAAAATTTATAAAACAATACATTTTGTAAGTGTATGAATTTGTATGTTTTTAAGTTTAGTCAATCGCAAGTCCATGGAAACAATTTGATTTTATCAGTGCCGTGTGTCGTAGCAGTACCTAACTAAGGACAGTTTTAGTAGCATAAAGTGTTTCTTCTGTACTGACGTGCAGTTGAACGTACATAAACCTACTGTACTGTAACACTCTTAACATAAAACAGAATAAATATCGTTTCTAAAAACAAGTAAGTAACGAAAAGACTTACAACTTTACCTTAGTACGAGTATTTGCAATAGTATGTTCAACCCCAGTGCAGTCATATAAAATCAGAATCCGTTTCTTTATTATTCTAAAGCCCGGATGCAGCCACGACCTTAGTGGTCAACAGCGAGAACCACTAGCAAAAAAAAAAAAAATATTTTTCTATATATTAGGATACAGTAATTTAAGTTCAGTGCGCCCCTAAGACAACCCACTGACCCAGTGCCTGAAGAAAAGTGAATCTCCTTAGATAAAATGTAATCTGTGAAGTGAATATCCAATCTATTACTAAACTTTAGTGTAAAATAATAAACAATCAACAAAAACCCCTCAATGAGTGTCTGAACTGAACCACAGAATACTAATAAGATAAGATAACCTAGCTGAACCCACAGACTATTTTGACTTAGGTCAGATATTACTAAAAGGCATGGTCGGCATTATGTGAAGATGGCGCATGTCATGGCGTTATCTATGACGATTCACGAGACATCGTTAACGCGCTCATGCTAATTGAGTACGGGTGCTAGCACGCTCAAATCGATTACAATCTCACTCGGAACGACGCATATACTGAACCTGTCAACAGTGTCAACGTGAACCTCTACTTGATCAACCTCCTGACACTCCCCGTGTGCGCCCTCTGTTTAGGCTCATAGAATTGGTATGTACTAAGGCCTACTAATTATTGACGTCGTAATTCCGTCATAATTAATTAAAGCCGGGACAACAGGTTGGTTCAACTTTTAGCCATCAAAAACAGAAATAGTCACCGTTGCCAACATTGGCTAGGATTTTATATTACAACAATCAAAATCCTATAAAAACTAGAAATTGCGTCTGGAAGAAAAAAGCAAAGCGATGTTTATTCACCCGACCTTTACGGATGTTCTGCATCTCATTCACTCTCTGCAGTAAAATTTTCCAAGATAAATCAAGGATTGATAGAGAGTGAGACTAAAGGCATTTTTTTCGGTATCGTCCCATGGTTGGCCAACAAATTGTGACGTCTAAACAATGTTTGACAAGAACCAGATTTCAACATGACATGTTTTGTTGTGAATGTTTCGCCAGTGCAAACGTACAGTTTCACATTTTATGGATTGTCGTAACCTCATTTAGTTTAGGTTTTTTGCTTGTAAATGAATTCCTAAACGAACAATTGTGTTTATTGTTTTGGCAAATGACAGCTTTGATTTGACACTGACACTTTGACAGTGACAAGTCACGATTCAATAAAATTATATTATTGATAGTCTTCTTTTCAATTTAATTGCATTATTTAAATTAATTTGATGTAGGTGTGTAGTTTTATCATATCAGAGGTTGCACAGGCCTCTAACCTAGCTTATGCCTAGATATGGACGACGCGTCCATGAACCACTACGAAAAACAGCTGTATAGTGTGTTCAAAACGTTCGACGTAGATAACGAGGAAGCCTTAGACAGATCAGCAGTTCATAAACTTTGTGACGCATTGCAGCTTGAAGATCGCGGAGCAGCCCTCGTAAACACGCTATTTGAGCGACGCTCTGACCGAGTCACTTTCGCACAGTTCCGGAACGGGCTGCTAGATGTGCTGGGACGCGCTGGAGGCGAATCTGCGCGTTCCGTGCCAGCTCCGTTGGAACCCCTGCCTCAGCCCGATCCGCCCCCGCATCACAGTGACGACGACTCCTCTGGTCGCGAAGTGGCTCCAAAATTTGTGTTCGGCTCCAAGAAATATGGTCGTCGATCAAGGCCACCTCGTTCAGGAGCCGCGGCGGACGAGCCTCCGAGTCCGCGCTCCTCTTCCGCCTCCCGCCTCGATACCGACGATAAGAGAGCGAGACAGCGAATGAGGTACAGACGTAGCGCATCCGCAATGGAGAGCCGAGATGACAACGTCGTTGTTGACCACGGCGGAGGCCATAATGACACCGCCGCCACGGAGACGTTCGAACACGACCGCCGCATCGACAGGGACGAGGCCTTCGCCATGTGCCGCGGCCTGAACATGGAGGGCATCGACCGGCGGCTCATAGAGCGGATATTCGATGACACAGGAACCACAGATACGACTGTTGGCGAGTTCTTCGATCGCTTAAATGCATCTCTTACTACTACTATGGAAGAGGCCTCGCGCGAAGTGCGGGCTACCACGACGATCGACGACGCCACTGCCGACGCAGCAGACGACGAGACGGCGGCCGGGCTGCCCAGCGAGCTGGTGTTGGAAGCGTGGGAGCGCGCCGGCGTGCAGCAGCCGCGCCGCCTGCTGGTCGAGCTCGGCTTCGGTGCCGACGCGCTTCGCCCGCCCGAGCTCGAGCGTGCTCTCGACGAGGAGCTGCGCGCGCTGGCAGAGCCGGCGGGCGAGCCGCGGGACGCGCGCTCGCTGCTACTGTTAGCCGCGCTCGCGCTCACCCGACTACGACTGGAGCTGGCGCGGCGCCGCGCTGACCTGGCTGCCGCCGAGCGAGACAAGCTCCGCGTTGACGTCGCTGAAGCCAATAGACACGCTAGGCTTCTGGCACAAGAAGTAGACGAGAGCCACGCTCGCATCGAGGCCGAGTTGAAAGCGAGTCTTCGACGTGCCGAGGCGCGTCATATTGAAACTACGCGTCAGACTGCCGCGGAGACTGTGGCAGAGCGCGAGCGGGCGGCTGCGGCGCGGACGCGCTTGGAGGCCGAGGTAGCGCGGCGCGCTGACGTAGAGGTGCGCTTGCGCGGGGAAATAAGTAGTCTTCGCGCACGCGCAGAGGAGCTGGAAGTACGCGTGGCGGGTGCGGAGGAGCGCTGCGGCGAGGCGGAGCGCGAGCGCGCGCGCCTAGCGGCCGAACTGCGCGCGGCTCACGCGGTGGGCGCGGCGGCGCGGGAGAGCGCGGTGCCGGGCGAGCTGGCCGAGCGGCTGCACGAGCTTCGTCATGACAACCAGCTGTTGCGCGACCGCAATGACGAGCTGTGCGCCGCGCTCGAGGCTCACGCGCGGCGCACGGCAGAGGGGCGGCCCGAGGTGCGTGGCGGGGACCTGTCCACCGAGCTCGACTCTCTATTGACTCATGAACGGTCTGAGGTCAGTTTGTTACGTTTTCATTGACAGTTTCAGTTACCAATTAAATTATATCTAATTCTAATATTAATGAAAGTTCACTTGAAAGGGTTGTGTAATTGTGTTTTCTAGTATGGTATAGTGGAGGTACATTGAAGAAACATTGTTGGTCATTTATTATCTGGATTATATTTCCTCTTTCAGGAATGTGACTCATCTCCAGTGAGTATAGACCAAAAGATTCTGGGCCACGTGGAAGCTGTAACAAAGCTCAGAGAGATCTTTGATAGCGTACATGCAATCCCAAGTATCATCGAGACGGATGGTCTGGTGTGCGCGTCGTGCGTCTCCGTGGGCGACGCCGCGCGCCGTATACAAGAGCGCGTGCACGAGCTCAGCGACGCGTTCATCTGCGTCGAGCAGGGCCCGCGCGCCGCGGATGTCAGTGCGCAGACGGACGCGTTGGCTGACGGCGACGCTCTGCGCCGGAACTTGCATGAAGACGAGAAACGGAAAATGGCCGGCCTCATCAAGTAAGTATGCGTTCCACAGTGGAGAGTGGCCTGGCCGTGCTGCCGTGTTCAATACGAGGGACTATGTTTTCAGGGATCTCGAGAGCAGCCTCGAGCAGATGAAGGCGGAGTACGACAAGTGCGAGGAGTACTGGAGCGGCAAGCTGGAGGAGGAACGCGATATGTACAGCGAGGAACAACGGCTGGGCGACGAGCGGCTTGCCGAGCTGGTGGCAAAGATCGGCGAGTACGAGAGGCAGTTTGCGCCCACGCCCGCGCTTCCCACCATCGACGAGCGCCACAGCCTCGAGGCGCAGTTCACCGACCTGGACGACGAGTTCCAGCGGTATCGCCGCGACAAGGAGGCGGAGCTGAGCGCGCGCGGCGCCGAGCTGGCGCGCATGGCCGAGCGCGTGGCGGCGCTGGAGCGGCGTCTGGCGGCCGCGCCCGCCCTGCCCGCGCCCGCGCCGCCCGCGCCCGCGCCGCCCGCGCCCGCGCCGCCCGCGCCCGCGCCGCCCGCGCCCGAGCCCGCGCCGCGCCTGGCGGGCGAGGTGCGCGAGCTGCGCGCCCGCACGGCGCGAGCAGAGGCGGCGGCGCGGCGGCTGCACGCGCGGCTGGCGGCCGCGGACCTGCTGGTGAAGGACCTGTACGTGGAGAACTGCCAGCTGGCGCACCGCCGCCCGCTGTGACGCGCGGCCGGCGCAGGTATCGCCTCGAATGTCGGCCATACTTGCCACGCGTTCGATACCAGTGAATGACTCGGTTCAAGTGCCTTTACATGCTATTGTGTGTAGTAAGTACCTCATTAAAACATGCGCATAATATAATCACTACATATATAGCTGAGATTTGTAAACGTTACTAAGCACGTGCTATGGCTTAGAATATGTTCCGTCTCGGCCGTCTATCTTACACTAGCTTATGTCCGCGGCTTCGCCCGCGTGGATGTCGGAAAATATCCCACGGGAACTTACTACCGGGATTAAAAGTAGGTACCTACCCTATGTGTTAATCCAGGTAAACAGAATATTAATCCCGTACATCATTGTTTCATATAAGTAATTCAATTGGTTTATAATTTACACAAAACCATGATGAATCTAAACAAAAACCTAAACCTTCCTCATGAATCACTCCGTCTATTGGTGAAAACCCTTTGAGTTTTTCCCGTTCTGACACAGAAAGACGCGGCGGGAGGACTTAAAAAAAAAAAATATGTAGTGATTTGCCACGTCATGCTCCCCAGCAACTCCATCACCTCGTTTTTCCATTTAGAAGTTTATAATACTTTTGTACCCACAATATGTACTCAATTTGGACATACTTTAAAAAAAGTACCTTTAAAGGTTAAGAGTACAGACACTTTATTTTTATGTTGCTGTAGAGCATCTCTCCAGCAACCTCAAGCTAAAATCTGAAGAAACTTACGAAGATGCTTATTGTATTAACAAAGAAGTGTCTAAAATTAATTGTAATGTTTTTTTTAACTATTGAATAAGAAGTTGAGACTAGTTATGTCAAGTTAAAAATTCACGGGCTATTATTGATATAAGCGCCTGAGCAAAAATACATAGCAAAGTGTAAGTATAAGCTTTGCAGACATTAAATTGTTAGGCGTTGTAAAAACACTATGTAATAATAATTACGATGTGTTGTGTATTGTTTCCCCGGATGTTTTTTTTACGAATATATTGCAAATGGGTTGCCTGATTAAATTATCCTACCTAATACTATAAATGCAAAAATTAGTATGTTTGTTTATTTGTTTGTTATCGTGCTCCCACACTGCTGTTAAAATGTTAACAAACATTCTCTAACATAATAATGTAATGATCAAATGTCTGTTCAGAAAAAGTTTACTACTGTTGGTAAACATTTTTAACAGCAGGTGTGGGAGCACAATTACGCTTTCACTTAGGCCCACGGGTAGACCATGGCCTGGGTTAAGAAATAGGGTACTTTTTATCCCGATATTCCTACGGGATCGAGACTTATGCGGGTGAAACCGTGGGGTGCTGTTAGTGTTCAAATTATTTTCATCCGGTAAACGGACGGGTGTAGGTCGATGTTACTTCAGATCCTATAGGTACTAATATGACAGTTGTGCGACAGTAACAAATAATACTACCTAAGCTAAAGTGCGTGCTAATAAACGTTTAATCTTGGGCTAGTACATGTGTACAGTGGTCCTGGTACATGTTCCTTTACGTAATGCGATATACTTTCACACGTTCATCTTAATCATATTATGTTATTATAATGTTATCAGATGAATTGGACTGAAACTAGTACTTCGCGTCACATAACTTTGCCGTGGGGTCTCAACTCGAACAAATTATAATTAGTCTTGAAAAAGAATCATAGATGGCAGCATAGGTAACAATTATGAAATTAACAATCACTAAAAAGCGATAAACGACAGATTTTGGCTGAAGTAAGATTAGAAAAAATCTAAACTTCCTTGCTTAATGCTGATTTAACCATTCAAACTCATAAATCTCGCATTTCAATAAAAAAGATAAATTAAACTTTTTACTTCAATTCCAACCCATAGAATGATAAAGTAGCCATCTGCTAATCATTTTGTGTATAGCTTTTCGCAATAGATGGCGTCTACTCACTTTGTCATCACGTTTTGTAGGAAAATAAAAAAAAATCTTTCAATTCTTTTAATTCTATCTAACGTAGGTAACGTTACATAGAATTAAAAGAATTGAAAGAAATCTATCAACATGTTTTTGGCAAGTACCTACCTACATATTTTTTATTTTTATTTTTCTGATCTACTAAACTTTCTATAAAGAAAACTGGCCAAGTGCGTGTCGGACCACACACGATGAACAAGGACATACAGACAGACAGACACACGAGTGATCCTATAAGGGTTCCGTTTTTTGAGGTACGGAACCCTAAAAACGATTGCTAAAAACGTTTTAAAAGTATAAAGCTATTCTGTCTGTCAATGATGCCGATTCTCTTTTCACAAATGCCTCTAAACTAGACTAAAATTTAATTTATTCCTGTCAAACTTCGATTTCCCATTCAGAAATAGACCTACGTGACACAACTTAACCACAGAACTTAACTATATTTTAGTTTGACAGCACTAAGATAGTACTGAGTTTTTAATTTAGTGAAAATGGCAATTTTGAATCTGCGTTTTTCACCTAAAATTTTGATTGTTAAAAAACCAAACCAGACTAAACCGGACCATTTTTTATCGCGATTAAAAAGGTGTGGGGTAAAATAAGAACTATAATTCACACCAACATCTCGACTTCACGTGCAAAAACAGTACTGTATTAATTTTTTCTTTTGCTTATTTTTCGCAAATGGTGCGTCGTATTGCAAAAATAATGAAAATTTCGACCTCCTTTATAAAGCTCATAAACCCCTAAAACTCAACATGTAGGTAATATTTTTTCATATTTTCCATACAAAAAGTGAAAAATTCCATATGAAACACGTCGAGGCGGTCGATATTAAAAAAAAAAAAAAAAAAATCAAATCATTTTTATTCAAGTAACATAGACTCATAATAACAATATAGGTACGCATAACATTTACAAATAAAATTAAGATTCAAATAAAATTAAAATAAAATAAAATTAAAAATTACAATCACAATTCATTAAAAAATTATTAGTATTTAAATTCCAATATCATTGTTCGTCAACGAAAGAAGGAAAGAACGACAAGACAGACAAGACAAGACAAGACAAACAACAACAACAACAACAAGACGACAAGACAAGACAAGACAAGACGACAAGACGGGAAGAAGACATTGGGCGCCCCTGAATCTAAAAAAAAATCTTGCGGTAGGGCAAACAAGTACCACGTGCAGTCGCCATTGTCAAATTCGATTTTAATTGTGTCAAAATTATTTTTAAATGTTGAGCTTTTTTTTTGTAGAATAGTTCCAATCTCATAGCCAAAGGTAAGGAATTTTAGTGATAGTTTAGTTAGTTAAGTTTGTTCTTGGGATAAATTCATCCCAACTACGGAACCCTTCATTGTGCGGGGTCCGACACGCACTTGGCCGGCTTTTATTTGATGTTTTTAAAACATTTACTGTCTTAATGAGTTCGACAATGGCGTGTTTTCAGTTTTAGGGTTTTAGCAATACGTAGTAGATTTGGTAACGAGGAGAAGAAAATCTAGATTTAAGCATTGAAATACTAAAAACCCATAAAGAAGCATTCGCAACAGCGTGAAAATTGCTAGCTCACACACACAGAAATGAAACTATTCCACCAACTCGAGATATTTTAGCTGTATTCTTATTACTTGTCCTTGAACGTACCGTGCCATGTGCGATTTAAAGAATCTACCATAATAAAACAACGCCATAAGTATTTAAGTCGAATCCTAGATGGCGTTGTAAAACTACAGTCTCTGGCAATTAGTGAGTCGCTGATGTTGCCATCTGTTGAAAAAATGGAGGAAAAAAAAATAGCCAGCTCAATAGCCTGACTTGGGAGGTGTCATTTCTTTCTATGGGATTGGGTATCTGTACGTAGTATTATATTATCTGTGCTACTGCGCAGTCATTTGTAGCCTACTTCAGAGCGGCAAAGTTATTTGACGCGAACTGTATATCTGTAAAACCAGAAGCTTTCAATATTTATATTAGTTTACATTTATTTTATAAGTAAGTATGTACCTTTCAAGTATTTTTGTGTCAAATTAAATGAAGAATAATCTGTATTTAAAAATTTCTACAACAAAATTCCCCGGAAGACGATAATTTATGTGTGGTCATGTTTGTTCGTAAAACTACAAAGTCATCAGTGCTGTACAGCCCGATTCTAACTTAATGGCGGCTCGGAACATGAGGCGAGTCGCTGCGCAGTAACGAATTCATGTGTCAGCGGGGGTGAGGGGTGCGGTACTGCGCAGCGAGTGGCTAACGTCCGAGCCGCCATTAAGTTTGAATCGAACTATACTTGGTTGGACAATGGGCAGCGATCACTGACTTGACTGCTTGGCTATAACATAACTTCAGCTTAACGGATTGTCCCGCTTTCTCTATAACATTATTGTAACGAAAATCGGTCTGCGGTTGTCCTATGGGCTATGTTGCGTCGTGGTCAGCATGCTATTCTATCCAAGCGGTAACCATTGTATGCTATGCTAACAGCGATTGTTCCATGTCGGCGTATCTCATCAACGTCAACAGTGTGTCGCTATACTAGAACGCGACTATACTTGCTGCATAATCATTTAATTTATCTCTTCACTTTGTATGTTGTATTTCTATAAGCAACTCCAGTAACTAATGAAGTTCCCCAGTAAACATTTTTCTGGTTGTTTTTTCGTGTTAGTTTTTCTGTGTATAATTTAAGTTGTAAGTTCTGTGTATAAGATCCAGTTGTAAGGGTAATATTATTGAACCGGGCTCCCCGCGGTGTCTGAGGCGGTAACAACGCCACAGATTGCCATACCCTAGAGGTATAACGCAGTGCTTGTTGCCGTCCTCAGGACGAGCGCGTGGCACTGTGGGCACTGGCACATGCTCTCGGAGTCCCTTGCTGTCACACATACTTTATCTGAGCATTTATTAAGATGGGAATGTAACCACCTCACTTGATGGTCCAATTTAGTCCAGCATGGCGTTACGATTATATTTTATATTATGTTTATGTGTGTTATAATTACATTGTTCTCCTCAGTGTTATACAAATATTATGATAATGAATGTAAAAGTATAATGATGTTATCATACATATTTTTAGAGTTCGAGTGGAGTGCTGCTCACTTAGTCTTGGTCAGTCGTACGCGTCAGGAGGATGACTGACAGGTAGTTTGTTTGTGTGCGCGCTCCGTGTTTCAGTTCTGGTGAATTGTTGTCTGTATTATTGAGTGTATTGTCGGCACGCAGCACTCGGCTGCGGCCCTGCGGCACATCACACGGGAACATGGCGCACAGCGTCGTCGTCGAGGTTGTCCTGTCTGTGTAGTTCGACATTCATATGCAGCTGATTTTGTTATAAATGAAACTACCTATATGTTTCAATAAGCTAGTTTGTGTTGTATTCCATTCTATAAGGAGTATATACATTACATATCCTTCCTGATATATTGTTTGTTAAATTAAATATATTAATTCGCTGAAACAGTGCCTAAACTATGATATGTGATCACAATCAGTGCGTTAAAGTTAACTATTAGATAGTTTTAAGTAAATAATAAAAGATAATTGTGACATTGATTGTAACCTAACCACGTGCCTAATAGAAAGCGACCGTCGCGATAATTTGTCGCTCATTGGGTCGGAAAACCAGAAGGCTCTCTGTGCGCGCGACAAGCGTCCGGGGTCGCTAAAGACGCCATGAACGCAACGATCGCTTCTATTAGGAATTGTCTAGTGATTAATGTGCATACGACGCAGTCACTGCGAAGAATTGACCTTAATCATGGTGTCTGGGAGCTGGGAGCAGTAGCAGCGGACATACACGCCCTTAGTCCAGGCGACATGGATGTGTTGATGTTTTGTGACGTCCGTTTGGTTGAACAATTTATACAGTACGCGGCCAGGCTGGGTACTTCTGTGTTTAAATATTATTGTGATTATTAAAGTGTTGATCAAAAACTGCGTTTTAGTAATAAACCATCCAATAGGAAGAATATGAACAGAAACAACAACAACAGTATAACGTTTATTGAGATACTGTGGGTCAATAAAACGAGGCTTCATTAAATTAAAATTAAAGTTACCTGTAGATAACTAAACACTAGCTTGGTATACGAATGGACATCATTTTTATTCCATGAATCTGATCAAATTGAAAAAAAAAACAATAGTTTATTATTAGTGAGATCTGTTGAAATGATAATTACATCAACATATTGCTAGTGCGACTGTCACGCACACCAAAATCTAGCAAAAAAATGCTTTAAAGCCTCGTACAAATGGCGCGACGCGAATCTTAACTAAACAATTTCTAAGTAAACTTCACGGTAGAACAATTTCCCGTGTCGCGTCGCGGCAGTTAGCATGAGGCTTAATACGATATATTTACATTTATTTATTATACCTTCTCATTTCTTTTAGAAATGTCGTAATTCACAGATCGATAGTGACGGCTAGAGCACTAGCCTACTGATAATATGTTACTGGAGCAGTGTGCTGGAAGGCTTGGCGGCTCGCGGCGCTACAAGTACATGCCGTTGACGAGGTAGTCGGCGTCGTGCGCGAAGGGCGACTTGCCGCGCCCGCGCCGCCGCCGCAAGGCCGCGCGCGCCCGGCACGTCAGCATGCCCATGATGGCCGTCATCATGAACAGACCTGCGCAACAAATGTATCAGACACCTCACACGCAGGCACCGCTGCGTAGGATGGAGAGGTTACTAAGGATAGCTGCGCGTTCATTTGTTTGCCAGCCACGCACTGCAACCTTGGAAGGCGCTTGTTTTTCTTTATTATTATTTAGTGTCTGATTGAAATGAACAGTAAATACTAATTGAATTGTAAGCAATTGTATTTAATAATTGTAATATTGTATAATAATTGTATTGAATTGTAGTTAAGCAGTAAAAGCTTTCCTAACGTTAAAGAAACAGGAGGATAATAATTAGAGCTACTTAATTTAATTTAAATCCTATAAGTGTTGATATTTGCACTGCGGACTAAGTGGGGGCGGCTTGTGCGGTCCGCTGCGGGGCCCCCAAAGCTCGAGAAATACTTTTTATCAAATCTCATGCAAGACCAAAATATTATGTTCAGTACGTAAAAGGCAGTTCGTAGTTGCGGGCCCCCCCTACGCATGCTGAAATGAAATTTTCGAGCTCGCTCTTCCATTAATTTATATTCTTTTTTTTCTCAGACTTCTCTGCGTAAGTCGACAAAGTAAATGCTATTTATGTATGAATAGTCAAAAGAAAACTTTATATATCCGGAGTCGTTTCGCTCGCTCTTGCATCTTACGTTTTCTGTATAGGTTGACTGTAATAATTCTGAGTAATTCCTATCTCTGTATAAATGTTCAAAAGAAAGTTTAAAGTTTGGGTCGGCGCCGACCCAAACTTTAAACTTCTTTGGTCTGATCGGTACTATGCGGGTAGCGAAAATTTTCAATCCATCCTCTATTCCACTAATGCTCTAGCTTTACTGTTGTCGACAAAGTACCTCTTATTTCTGTATTCAAAACAAAACCTAACTTTATATATTTCGACGTTCATTCCTGGGCGTGGGGGCCTCTTATAGTTTTCCCAACTCGGGCCGGGGGCCAGGCTTACTCCGCCACTGGATATTTGCAATAAACGTTGTTTCTGAACATTTTGGAATTATTATTTATTATGAATTATCATGAAACCGAAGTAGAATTTACGTGAAATGAAAGCGTCGATCAAAGTGAGCCGAAAGACAGTCTCGCTCTACCCTTATCAAGAGCTAGGGCCGCTGCTGCCAATTACGACAAAAATGTAATCTAAAATGGTATTAACAAGACATCACAGACAGACAAATGAAAAATCCGGAGTCATACGTGTTCGGCTCTGACTACAAGTATTCGGAATCTCCCCGGTAGGCGAAAAATGAATAAAAAAACAAAAATTATTTATTTGCTAGAATAAGGAGTTACAGTAAATTTGTTTCAGCTTTTTTTCATGATTTTAATTTACCACCTTGTCGGCGTGATTAATATGTATACCTATGCCAAATTACAGCTTTCTAGTACTAAGAGCCTCTAGCTAATCCCTGACAGACCGACAGACGGATGTGGCGAAACTATAAGGGTTCCTTGTTGACTACAGAACCCTAAAAAGGAACACCATACAAAGGAAAGCCAAGAGATACTGAGTTCTTCCTTTTCACGAAGACCGCTTATCGGAAGGTGTATTTCACAGGTCGTATCCAAAAATAAGGTCACACTGATACTGGCGCGTTATTCGTCCGGAAGCGCTCGGAACGAACGTTTTTCGGAGTCGTTTGGTCAGCTCCATACAACTACATACTATAATGAAAGGCCCCGCCCCTTGTCAAATGATTGCTTGAGAGACGGATTGAATCTGGGCTTGCCCGGGGCGGTTTTTTTTCGGGCCCGGGAGATTCGAGCTTTAGGGCATAAATCGAACAGATTACGTTTTTTTAGATCATTACTTTTTGTCCTCTAGAGGGGGCCATATTCAATTTAATGTGGACTAGCGGACGATCAAGCCGCTTCCAACCATAGGAATATAAATAACAGTTCCAGCGATACTTACCTCATTTGTCAAATTATGAGTAGTTTAGAATTTATGAGGGAACATACATGCATACATATACCGGTCAAAAATTATAACCCTCCCTTTTGCTTCGCCGTAGTCGGGTAAAAAAAACGTGAGTATCTACCTAGCACGAGTAGCATCATGGCGGCGGGCGGATGCTCGCTGAGCCCGTCGTGCTCGTCGTGCTCGTCGTGCTCACCGGCGGGGTAGTGCACGTGCGCCGCCGCAGACACCGCTTTTTTATCCGCGCTCTCCGCAGACTTGCTCGTCTGAACAGTCTGCACAAAACAGAATGCAGTGCATAATTATTATAATACATAGGTACCGAGAAGTACCTGCTACCTAGATATAACTAGCCATTTGTAATACTTAGTACTATTATTTTTTCTTTTATAATATTGTCGTGTCTAGTTTATTGCAGAGCTCCCAGTCATAGATAAGTAATGTAAACAAGTGTGACCTTCTCCTTGCTGGTGTCGGCGGCAGCGGGTGCGCGCGCGGGCGGCGGGGCGCGCTCGGCGGTCGGCGCCGGCGCCTCGGAAGGCTCCTTTTTCATCAACTCGAAGCCCTTCTTAGGGCTGTCCCGCAGCGTCTGCTGCTGGCTCGAGTACACCACCGGGATTTCCGGCATCGTCTTTGGCGGGATGTACACCGGAATTTCCTAACGGGATATCAAAGTTATTTACTCGTACAGTCGCCCCCTATTACATGGGACTTAAATTATAACTGGCACAAAATGTGGGTACCGTACCTAATATACGTACAATAATAAACTTCAGGCCAACTCAACACTTCGGGCACAGTATAATAAAGTAACAGTAGTTATTATGTCACTTTCGTTATAATAAACCTTCCGCGTCCGTGCGTAGGTAACTGCCGCGCTCTCGAGACGCGAGTTGGTATTCCATTCCATTCATTTATTACGTAAAACGATTTAGGGGGAGGGGGTCGACCATGTCTTATTTTTTCTTACAATTGGGTGGGAGGGAGTCTCGATAGTTCTTACGTAAGATCACAAAAATGGGCAATGTTAAAATTATACTTTGAAAAAGCGCGGGCAACTGCGCGAGTGCCGAGGTTCGCTCGGGTGCGTATAGGTAACTAGAAGCAACATCTATTATTAGAGATGTTCCAGTGGCAGATCCACTTTCCGAGTGGGTTTTGAGACCCTGGACTGAAAATCTTATGTAGGTAAAGATGAATGATTAAAACCAAAGTTTATTACTACCAAAAAATAAAAATTATTAGTACCTTTGTAAATACAAATTAACATTTCTAAAAATTGATAGTTTGAAAAATAAACATTAAAAGAAACCAAATGTTTATTCCTTTTTTCCTTTAGATTTTTACGTAATAAATATTAAACAGGGGGTCGGGGGTCGGATTCTTATTTTTTCTTATAATAGGGGGGGAGGGGGTCAAAAAATAGTCTTACGTAATAAATGAATGCTTACCCCTTCCGAAGCGCGCCATTTTGGCCGGTTTCTATGAAGACATAATACCTACCTACTATTACTTATTTATGCTGTGCGTCGGGAGACAAGCAAGCATGATGTTATATCTCAATACACATCTAATTATGTAGGTACACTTTGTATCTGAGGCCATTGCTGCCAAACTATGTTGTGTTTGTGACTGTGAAACGTGTTCTTGCTATTAAAGTAAGGTTAAGGCGAAAGCGTCAAGGTAGCCCGCGAAATTCAAATTTTATTACGTTATTAGCAATTTGCAGGTCAGTATTATGTTGTATGTTGATCTAAATACGTACGTACGTAGTACGTATAAAAAAAATTATGAAATATTACGGCTGTATCAAATGTTTATTTATAGAATTATAATCATGAAAATGATCAATACAACTCTCTGAGTTCATATAATCGCATTGAATGACTATTTCATGAAATTATGACATTTGGTGATTGTGCTTACTTATGGAGTTGTATTGCTGATTGTAATGATCATAATTATGTAAAGCCATATTGTTTACGGTTGCGAATCATATTTTAATCAACATAGAACCTCACACTGACCTGCAAAATGTAAAAAAACTAGAGAAAATTTGAATTTCGCGGGCTACCTTAGCGCATGCCCCTTAAGCACATAGTGTTAGTGTCACCTGCTCGGTGCGCGGCACGGGCCAGGCGCGGCGAGGGTCGGGCTCGGGCCAGTAGGCGCCGCCCCAGCCGCGCTCCGCCGACATACCCTCCATACCTGCGCACACATATCGCACCCAGTGTGAGTGTTCTATCGTCGGCAAAAGTTTTTGGACACAGTCTTTGTCTGCTCCTAGATTGCTGGTCAAACTTGAGCGAATGGGCATCAGGGGGTTACAGCTTAAACTCTTCACAGACTACGTTAGTAACAGATTTCAATGTCAGAGTTGGCGATTGTATAAGTGACGATTTTCCCATTACCTAAGGAGTTCCTCAAGGTAGCGTCACTGACCTACTCTATTCTCATTTCCATGAACGACCTTTGTGAACTCCAAAACGGGAAGATTGTTGCCTTTGCAAACGACACGGCCCTTGTTTTTCAACACGCTCAATTGCCTAATTAAAAATTAAACGGCATCAAAACCGTTAAACAGTGGCTTAGATGTAACCTCGTAACATTAAATGTTGACAAACCTATTTTTTTAATTTTTTCTCTCCGATATGTCCCACAATATTATATTGATAGTAATTCAGACGCCATTTTGGCGCACTCCCTTATTTGTAATCAGTGGCGGATTTGCCCTAAGGCCCAGTAGGCCCGGGCCTAGGGCGGCCAGATATTAGGGGCGGCCAATCGTGATAAAAAAATCACTGATGATAACAATAAATAACTCAAAGTACATATATATTCTAAACATTCGCGCACGTTATGGCGGGTTGCACTGCACCGCATCGTATAACAATAATAACATAAACCCTTTAAAAATATGTCCAAATAACTAATTGAAATGCGTCATAGAATTTCGCGGCGCCAACCCGACTCACAGTTAACAAATTTTCTGAACCCATTTCGACGAAAGTTGGCAATAAAGTAAATTCATTATATAGTCTTTATGATGGGTGTTGAGAAAGGGGCGGCTGATACCTACTACATGGCCTGGGGCCTAGGGCGGCCAAGACTGCAAATCCGCCACTGTTTGTAATCGTCTAACAACCTGTAACTGTCCTTCTAGATCAAACGAGCACCATAAACTACCTTGGCGGTGGGAAACTTAATTTTGCTCCCCGCATAGACCTAGTTTTTTCAGGGGACGGAAATTATGGACCATTTAAACGGCCAATACCCGAGACAATCCATTAAGCCAATCAAATAATAGCATCAAATCAATCAAATCAAATCTGTTTATTTGCAAGAATATGGTACAATAGGCGTTACAATATGGGTTCTAGCATATCCTGCCATTATATGGCGTACAATTTTTTCCATATTATCTAAAAAATTGAGACTTATAATATTAATAACACTAATACATTATATTAGTAATTATGAATGAATTAATTAAATATAATTTTATTGGAATAAATATTGCAATTTTTATGTAATTATAATAATAATGGCATATGGTAGAATTTAGGCTACCTTTATTTTATTATGATATTAACGATTTATCCTCTAAATATTCTTTAACACTATAATAATTTTTCTCTAATAATAATGTGAACAATGACCTTTTGAACAACGACAATGGCAAATCTTGAATATTATTTGGCAAATATATAATAATTGCCATGCAGTAAATATTTCTTTTAAATAAGCATTAACTTTATTTAGGGAAATTTAAATTTCTCTCTGTGTCGTGTTCTACTATTTATTTTATAACTGCTTTTTTCAAATAAATTATATATTTTTTTAACAAACATGCATGTTTCAAATATATAAAGACATGGTAAACACAGTATTTTAAGTTTTTGGAATAGTAGTTTACAGCTATCTAAAAAATCGGCTCCACATATTGCCCGGATACATTTTTTTTGTCCTTTGAAACCTCTTTCCACGTCTACCGAATTTCCCCAAATAATAAGACCATATCTGAGTACAGATGCTACATAAGCGTGGTACGCAACCATTGCAGTCTTTAGATTAACCGTTTGTCTTATTCTTTTCAGGACATACACAAACCGATCTATTTTTTTGAGTATTTTATCAATGTGCGGTTTCCAACTGCAATTTTTGTCCATGGTTATACCTAAAAATACACATTCATCAACAGTGTTTAAGACGGAATTATTATACTGAATGTCTAGACTATCTGTGTTTGTGTTGAGTGCTTAAAATTGCATTATATTTGTTTTAGTCATATTTATTTTTAAGTTATTTATTTCTAGCTTTGTCTATAGCTTTAACAATTCTTTTTTCTAAGTCTTTGTTATCTTTACTTTTAATAATCAAGGTTATGTCATCAGCAAACAGTACGCACTCTTCATTAATCGCCTCTGGTAGGTCGTTGATATATACAAGAAAGAAAAGCGGGGATAAAATTGCTCCTTGAGGTGTTCCGAAGTTGTTTTGTCTGTATTTTGATCTAAATTGTTTTTGTTAATTTTGACCGGTTCTTGTTATTTCTACGGATTGCTGTCGGTCGGTAAGAAAGCTTTTGATCCATCGTTGGCTTTCCCGCGGATTCCATAATGTGAAAGTTTTGCGAGCAATGTTTTATGGCAGACAAAGTCGAAGGCTTTTGTCATATCTAGAAAAATACAGCCTATTTTGGACTTTTCATTTAGACTTTCGGTTATTTGTTTAATTAAGGAGAAACATGCTGAAGCTGTGGAGCTTCCCTTCCTAAATCCAAACTGTTCTTTTTTAAGGATGTCACTCGATGTCAAAAAGTTCTCTAGTTACATATAACTTTCTCGAATATTTTTGAGAGTATGGAGATTAGAGTGATTGGTCGATAGTTGCTCATATCCGACTTTACGCCTTTCTTGTATAAAGATTTGACAATGGACTTTTTCAGTCGCTTTGGGAATACTCCTTCGCTTAAGGATAAATTTATTATGAAGCATAGAGGCGAGACTAGACTCAATGCACATATCTTTAACATTTTGGTGTTTAGGTCGTCGTAACCAGTTGAATTCGTATTTTTTAAACTATGAATTATTTTATACACATCTGTTTCGTATATCGGTGATAGGAAAACGCTTTTAGGATTCTGGGGAATTGTATAATTGATATTTTGTTTATTTTCTTATTTTATTCGTTAGGGATATGTAATAGTTATTCAATTGCTCACAAATATGGTTAGGGTTGTCATAAGATTCACTATTGATTTGTATTGTGTCAATATCAGAGCAACATGTCGTATTTTTAACATCTGTTTTAATTAAATTCCATGCAGCTTTACTTGCATTTTTTGCTTTGTTGATGTATTTCAAACTATTAATTTGTTGTGCATTTTGTATACCTACATCTTTTTAATATTCGAGTATAGTCGTTATAATTTTTTTTTTGTTTTGTTTTTTGTTATCTCTACAAAGGCTATATTTAAGGTATAGGGTTCGTTTATTAACACGACATCGCTTTATATTTTTTATTAGGCCGCGGTTCTTCACTAGCTTGTTACTATTTTTAACTTTAATTATGGGGAAGCATAAGTTGTTAAAAAGAATAATTGTATCGTGTAGGCAATTGAAGGCATCGTTTGTTGAGTTGCATTCATATACCTCAGAGAAAGATAAGCTTGACAGACAGTCTTTAAATTTGCTTATGTTTCCGTCGCTGAGATCCCTTATTGTTTTAAACCAAAAACTTTGAACGTCCTTAACTTTATCGTCCGTTTCTAAGTTAACCGTTACTGATTGGGCTGTTTCATGGTCTGAGAATGCTAAGTAGTGCAGTGCGGACTTAGCGTCGTGTATGTTGCTTACAATTAAATCCAAACAAGAGGTTTTCCTCGTCGGCAGTGTAATATGGTTTTGCAGGTTATTATTATTAAGTATGGCATTCAAATCATTGGATATTTTATTTCTTTTTAGGATGTCTATATTCCAGTCACCGCAGATGATAACTTTTTTCTTAGAGTTTTTACACAGTTTATTTATAAGGAGTTCCAGATTGTACAGAAATGTGGTAGCATCATGTGTAGGTGTTCTATAGATGCAAACTATTCTTAGGTTATTTTTAAGAATTTCAATGGCGCAGTATTCGAATTGGAGGGGAATTGGGGGGTATCATCGTGTAAATAGAGACAGTCTACTGTATTGGATTTTGGATTGGACTGGATTTGATTTTGGACTGGCTTAATGGATTGGTTTACTGGATTATTGTCTCAGGGATTATTGGCCTCGTCTAAATGGTCCATTAATATTTATATATTTTTTATCTCAGACGTTTATCTAGTCCAAGAGTAGGTACCTACTAAAAACCGTTTACTCCGCCTTATGTCAGTCAGTTTTGGTATATTGTATAACTTCCTGGGGCGGGGCGTGTAAAACAATAATTTTAAAACTTGAGCGCGCTCAAAGAGCGTTGCTTAAAGTTAGTGCATTCCTGACATTCTTTCATCCTTTACAAAAACTGCGAAGTACAGAAATGCTTGGACTACATTGTCGCGTTATCGCGAATCGCTTCGCGCTCTCTGTTGCCCAGCGACACGTCGACTGGTGTGCGAGAGAGAGCGCGGGAAGTTTAGATCGTGATAACGCGACAATGTAGCCTAAACAAAACACAGCTTTTCCGTTTACTGACTTATAACCCTACAGCTTTCCAGCAGAAACGTGGAAAACATACAGTCTGCGTATATAAAGTTTGCCACACTCATTTTGCACAGAGATTTTTCAACTTCTTAGATGGAAATTTGTACAACAAAATCAATCATATCCAAAAAATATAGGTATCCTTTAGCTCAACAACAATGTAAAGTAGTGATCTCCAAATGGCTCCTAAGCTTTGATTATATGAATACGGAAAAAATACTGCATATTTTAAAATAAAATTAACATACCGAAAGCACACATACACGTTCGCGTACACACTCACAACACACTAATTCACACCCTATACCTACACTACACACACCACACACATTCACACCCTTTACTTACACTACACACACACCACACATACTCATTTACATCACTCACCCGTCAAGTTTTAGACTTAAGTCTAAGACTAAGACTGAGTCTAATACTTAAGTTACACATTCGACTCCACCTACTTTTCATAGAACTCATACGCCATGCCGCCATACATATTAGAAGTGAACCCTCCGGGAGGGTTACCGGCACGGACGGTCAACGGTATAGGTTTAAACCCTGTTTTAGAACACTGTAAAACGAAGTAAACTAGTGTTTTCATGGGTCTTGTTGCGTTATGTAGTTTCCAACCTTTTAATTTTTTTGTGAATATTTGTAACCGCGAACAAAAAATAAATAAAAATGCTTGGATTTTAAAACCAACGCATAATCTAATAAATCTTATTATAATATACATCAGATTTTATTTTCACGGTTTATAATGTTATAAGTATTCGTTAAGAAAAACCACATTTAAAATGAGCCACAAATTTGACAATTCAAAAGTGCCTGTAAATGGTATTACTTAAATATATGCTTTGAGTTTGAGTTTGAGCCCTCCGCGAGGGCTCCCGGCATCCTATATGCGACTAGGTGAACCCTCCAGGAGGGCTCCCAGCACTGAACGTGTGTAGCTTCTTGGAATTTTCATGTATGTGATTTGTAAGTTTTTATACCTAATTTACCACGGAAGAGCAAGAGCACTGATTTCCAAGATACTGATTTTTACCGAGTTTGGAATTCAGGAGATCATTTAAATAGATTTAGCCGTATACTCACTTATATCATTTGTATCCTAGTTGTTACGAATATAACTATTAGGAGCAATATTTTATTGAGTACACATTTTAATAAACGTTATTATTATTATTTTATGACACGGTCGTGGTTACCGTTCCCGTTGGGCTGCGGCGGCGGCGGCCAAGCGCGGCGCGGCCAGGGCGGCTCGAAGGGCGGGAACTGCGCGCCGCTGTCTGGCTCCTGGAGCAGCCCGCCCTTGTGGCTGAAGATGTGCGAACTCGCAAGACCCTCTGCCAACATTGTTATTCGTGTAACTTCACCGTCACTCAATCATTGTAGCATTAATCTGTGGTAGATGTTAGTTTCAGCGCACGGACCATGTTTATGGTGACCTAACTAGCTTTCAATTATTTGCACTATCACTTTGCGATTGCACTGGCGTAATATTCACATAAAACCATGTTGAAATCTCTATTTTCTGTCAATATTCGATACAATGTTTGACAGGAAATAGAGATTTCAACATTATGTGAATGTTTCGCCAGGTAGGGGTGGTCATCCTGTTAGATCATCTATTGACAGAAAGTGTTTGCTGAATTTACAACAGTTGTAGTAGATCAACGAGCGTGCGTGTCGCGCGAGTGCTAGCCGGGATTTAAGTGTCATCAACCTTGCAAATCTTCAACAAAGGAAGCCGCTTGGCACAGGCATACCTGGTGGTCATCTGAGCTGATTTAGCCCAGTACCCGCGTGGCACCACCCTGCAAGTAGGTGGGGGAGGTGCGGGGGAAATCCCAACTACCGCGCAGCACTCTTACGTCGATACATAAACGACGTCGATATACAAAAGGTTAGCAAATAGGTCGTGTTTGGTATCGTTTTCATATAATTGAAGGACGAGGAATTCATTTCTGGAACAACATTTTCACCCGGTCATAGAAAAAAATGGAGTTCGGCGCGAAAATAGAAAAAAAGAAATAAAAATGTATGCCTACAATTAAACCACGAGATTAAGCGTTATTAAAAAAAAATGGTGTAAATATCCCTGTTTATCTAGAATATTTATATAAACATAAACTTTCTTAATAGATTTAAATAAGTGTAATAATAAAAATAACAACATTTATTGTTTCCGCTGAGCAACACAGTTCGTTATTTCTATTTTCAAACAATTGCACCTTCCTGCGCATTTTGATTTGCATTTACATCTTATAAATTCCATGCAAGCAACGGCTGCTGGCGGTCTGGTGGTCCACAGAGGTCCCATATGCCATTATTTTTGGCCCAACCCCAGTCAGCAGGACATGGCCGGTCTTCTAGGTACAGGTTCTAAAAGTTGACCTAATATTATATGTCCTCCCTGATGAATCCCTCGCAAAAATATGGTTCCGCTGGCCCTTAGGTGGTGGTAAATTCTCCAGCTGACTGTCCTTTTTTGTAAATATGTAGTGGATGATATCAGTGCATGTGCACGATCTAAAATAAAACAAATGTTACACTACATTAGGGTTGCCATAGAAGCTCAAGTACTGACCGGGACATTAGCAATAAATGACTGAAAATATCCAAGTAAAAGAAAAAAATAATGTAATACCATTTAATTTTATTACCTTCATGTTGTTAACAAATCAGCTGAAAATTATTAACAATACAACATTTCATTTTGAAATTGAACTTGCATTGAATTATGCTTTCGACCGTGTCTACGTGAAGGCGATTACGTTCTTTGGTCCACTGTGCAGCTAATATTCTTTGCACATTGGCGTTATGACCATGGATGGGTTATAAGTATTGGCACATCAAAATTAAAGTCTGTTTCCTTTCGAATATATCCGTCTCTTGGAAAAAACTTAACCATTTTTGGTGCATGTCTTTTTCGTCCCAAGATTCGTTACCTCTTCTTTGTTCTATAAAATCTTTGAGTTATGATATTTCTTCAAATGTGCTGTCGAAAATAACTATTGCCTTTTCTTGTAAATAATTTAAGTACTGTGTTTACAACATCATGCCACTGCGGTGGGGCAGCAAGATTCATCCATGAAAATATATCATATTTTGTGAGTGGACAACTCCACTGTTGTAAATATTCCAAAGCCGTTTTGTAATAATTATCAATTTCTTCGTCAAATGACTTTATTAAATTTGAATGCTGAGGATTTTTTGCTATTTTGTCATATGACCCTACAGCTTTCCAGCAGAAACGTGGAAAACATACAGTCTGCGTATATAAAGTTTGCCACACTCATTTTGCACAGAGATTTTTCAACTTCTTAGATGGAAATTTGTACAACAAAATCAATCATATCCAAAAAATATAGGTATCCTTTAGCTCAACAACAATGTAAAGTAGTGATCTCCAAATGGCTCCTAAGCTTTGATTATATGAATACGGAAAAAATACTGCATATTTTAAAATAAAATTAACATACCAAAAGCACACATACACGTTCGCGTACACACTCACAACACACTAATTCACACTAATATTCCAAATTGTAAATATTCCAAAGCTGTTTTGTAATAATTATCAATTTCTTGAAATGACTTTATTAAATTTGAATGCTGAGGATTTTTTGCTATTTTGTCATATTCAGTTTTAATTTGAATCCCTAAAAATTTTGCTGCAGCACGTTCTGACAGTGTTTTTTCAAGAGTGTTAATAAGTTCTTTAACTTCAATAATGCATAAATTGGATTTTTCAATTTTTTTCATTTGTTTCTCAAATAAAAATGAAAATAAACTTGTGCCCACGGGCGATCTGGTTTCAGTAAAAAAAAAATCTCTCAATGGTTCCCACAGTTTCAGAATACGTTCTATCGCCGGCAATAATGATAACCACGTAGTTTTTGAGTGGGATTGTAAATTAGCCTGACTGACATCAGCTGCCTTACAAAAAGATTTAAGACGTTCATTGCGTACTGCAAATATCGAAAAATATTTGTAAATGTTGGGTACCACTGATTCCACATCAACTGAAAGTACGTCCGCAGATGTCGATGCTTATTACACGTTATTTAAATTGAATTACCGGGACATTTTCTAGATTACCCGGGACGACCGGGACAGAAGTTCTAGACCGGTGACATGTCCCGGTGTACCGGGACGGATGGCAACCCTACACTACACGCATTCCAATAATTATTTAAATCACTTCAAAACACAAAAGCCAACCACCACTTAAGTTACTTGTCATACAAAGCAATGAGAAATCTTGCTAATGCGCAAAGCCTGCTGTACATTTCCTTTTTGAGCACATTTAAATCCCTCCGTTGCAGTTGGATAAGTGCCTCAACCTTCGACAGCGCTTATTTCCCTTTACCAGCAAAAGAAGAAACAGTATCACTAGCAGAACTACTCAGAAAAGGCGTGGAAGAGTGTAATTTTAGGTGAGTATTTTGAGTGAGTAATTTTAGGACCAGAAAAGGCAGAAGTATTGCCACTCTTCCACGCCTTTTCCGTGTAGTTCTGTTAGTGAGACTGTTTCTTCTTTTGTTGGTAAAGGGAATAAAGCGCTGTCGAAGGTTGCAGCGCTTATCTAACTACAACAGAGGGATATAATGTTAAAGAAGGAAATGTAGAGCAGGCTCTGCCATTATTAGAAGGTTTCTCATTGGTTTGTATGACAAGTAATTTAGTGGCGGTTGGCTTTTGTGATTTAAAGTGATTTTAGTAATTGTTTTTCATCGCTATACTTTTTTAAAAATTGATTTATCAGCCAGGAAATTGGCTAATAAAACTTTAGCTTCTATTGAGCAATTATCTGACATTTTCATTGATGCAGCCAATAACTTGGCTACACAAGTTAACATTAATTTAAATTAGAAATTGAGACAAAAGAGAAACCTCTTGCATAATTCCATTAATTAATTTAAATTTAAATACTAGTCTAAATCATCAAAATGTCAGAATAAGTTCTAAAACAGTTAACCTGGTGCACCAAAATATTCAAGGTACTCGTATGTTGAGAAAAGACCTTGAAATTGAATTATTCATGAACTATATAACAACATTGATATTTTATGTATTACAGAACATTGGTTAATAAAAACCGGCCAAGTGCATGTCGGACCACGCACAATGAAGGGTTCCGTAGATGGGATGAATTTATCAAGAACAAACTTAGAATAGAATAGAATAGAATAGCATTTATTTGCAAATATGGGTTATACATAAGTAGGTAGTAGTAGGTTTTCATCAGAGTTCTGCCATATTTCACCATTCGGCATGCAAACATTTTCATTACCTATATAAAATTGTTAAAATTTAAACTCTTGAACATTAAATTAGTAATGTCATTCTCATTAAATAAAATTATTAAACTTTAAATATTAATTAAAAAAAAAAATTGTCTGTTACAGTAGGTATATACAAGAAATACTAATCGTGGTCCGAAGATAAATAAACAAACAAACATCAAAATTCCTGGTCATTGACAACACACCATAAATATTCCATACGCAAAACAATAATTAATTAATTAAAAATTCGAGGTGGTCTGATAAAAATTGTCCGTTAAAAACTCAGTTACACTGTAATATGCTTTATCTATTAATAATTTACGAAGTGTACTTTTGAATTGCAACGTTTTTTTGTTTTTTTTCAAGTCTTTCCATGCACTTGGCAATTTATTATAAACAACTGGGGCGAACGGCCTTTCTAACGATACCCCACAACATAGGGTAGACGAGAAAAAAAAAACATCCTCACTTTACGTGTACGTGAGGTACACTAATATTTTTCTTGATTTTATTTTACCACTTTGTCGGCATAATTAATATGTATACATTTGCCAAATTACAGCTTTCTAGTACTAACCGTCTCTGAGGTAAGCCGCGGGCAGACAGACAGACAGACAGACGGACATGGCGGAACTATAAGGGTTCCTTGTTTACTATGGAACCCTAAAATGCAATCAGTTCATGTTTAATTTCAGTAATCACCAGGTTGGTAGTTCATTCAGCAGAGAAAATACAATACATGGTGGCTCATTGATACTTTTAACTAAACAATTTAAATTCAAAGAACGTAAGGATATTGTAAACCTCTCTGTTGAGCGGACTATAGAAATAGCTTGTGTGGAGTTGGAGCAGCTTGTTGTATTGAGCGTGTACCGGCCTCCGTCATCGATTTATGATTGCTTTGAGAGTATCATGGATGATGTGTTACAAAACCTTGGTAAATTAGGAAAAAATATAATTGTATGTGGTGATTTTAATGTTAATTTATTAGAGGACTCATCGATGAGCCTAAAAATTCAAAATTTATTTCAGTCATATAACCTTAATAATTTATTTTTGGAGCCTACTAGAATAACCGCCACATCAGGTACATGTTTAGATAATATATTTACTGACATAATTACCTATAAAAAAAAATAAAAAATAGCTAGATTCTGACCACTGTGGACAGCTGATTACATTTTAGTAAACAAGACAAAAAGTGGCTAAGAGACATATCACTGTAGTGCCAAAAACTGCAGGTCGCTTGGAGAGTTTTAAAAACAAACTTAATAGTAAATTACCCTACTTGCCATGTGATGATCCTAATGAACTGTACAATTCCTTTTTTGCCATGTATTGTACAGAATTTAACTCAACTTTTATATATAACTAGCTTTACCCAGCCCGGCTTCGCACGGGTAGCACTAAACCCTACCTACCCTACCTACCCTACCTACCCTACCTACCCTACCTACCCTACCTACCCTACCTACCCTACCTACCCTACCTACCCTACCTACCCTACCTACCCTACCTACCCTACCTACCCTACCTACCCTACCTACCCTACCTACCCTACCTACCCTACCTACCCTACCTACCCTACCTACCCTACCTACCCTACCTACCCTACCTACCCTACCTACCCTACCTACCCTACCTACCCTACCTACCCTACCTACCCTACCTACCCTACCTACCCTACCTACCCTACCTACCCTACCTACCCTACCTACCCTACCTACCCTACCTACCCTACCTACCCTAATTTTCTCACCGTTTAAACCTTCAACTTAAACATTTCAAAACCAAAATCAGCTAAATCGACCCAGCCGTTCTCGAGTTTTAGCGAGACAAACGAACAGCAATTGATTTTTATATATATAGATTACAAAGCAGATCTCAGTGGATGGTTCTGCAACTTTCAGTGAATGGGCAACTAATAGCCCGGTCAAAATAGACATTCAAGGTTACATTAATTCGCACAAAGCTGAAAATTGGCATGAATGTTGGGAACACTATTATAAATAATTTTCAAAAGTCCGAATCGATGCGACGCGCGACGTGTGGATAAAAAAAATTCAAGGTCAAATGTTGCAAAAATCAGTTTTTTGCATTTTTCAGCTAAACGGCAAGTTTTATCGTAAAAATATTTGAGACAAAAATTATTCATCATGCAATTATCAAAAAAATTGTTTATGCACTTTTTTCCTAGGAATCACCATTTCGGAGATATAGCAATGCAAAAAATTGAAGAAGTTGTGTTCTTCATAATATGCACACGTTGCCGCGTTTAGCTGAAAAATGCAAAAAACCAATTTTTGCAACATTTGACCTTGAATTAAAAAAAATCCACACATTGGATCGATTCGGACTTTTGAAATGTTGTTTGTAATAGTGTTCTCAACATTCATGCCAATTTTCAGCTTTGTGCGAATTAATGTAACCTTACCCCTATTTTTTAAGCTAATTTGACCGGGCTATATAGGGATATTTAAGAGTAGAATCAAACTCTTTGAACTGTACGAAGAAAGAAATTATAATTGTAGTGTAATAAGTAGTTTGACGTATGTCAACAATGTCAACATAATGACATTGGTACCTATGTGAGGGTGTGTCGAAATAAACCAGTGTTTAACCAACTTGCGTGTGGTTCATTACAATAATAAAAGCAAAGAATTTTATCAATATGTTAAGAACTATTCCAAATTATTTAAACAAGTTTGTAGCGAAGCTAAGTGTCGATATTTCAGCTGAAAATTAAAAATAGTCAAAATAAAATAAAAACTACTTGGGAAATTATAAACAATGAGACTGGAAGAGACAGAAAGCGTAGTAGTGACTACAGCCTTAATATTAATAATACCGTTATTAAAAAAGATTTAGAAGTTGCCATAGTTTTTGAAAATTTTTTGCAGATATTCCAGTCTTAACCACAAATCTTTAAATTCTTCACCTACTGTTGCCGAGTTTGAAAGAAAATGTTGATATTTGTAACCATGAGTTTAATTTCGACTATGTTAGTGGTCGAGATATTATTAAAACTTTCAATACACTCAATGTTAAAAAAACTAAACTATGGGGAAATTCCGTAGAGGTTGCAAAATGCATAATCAACACTATAGCGCCTGAGTTAGCAATTCTTTTAAATAAATGTATTGACTGTGGTGTAATTCCTGACTAGTAAAATAATACCTTTGTTTAAAGCGGGCAGCACATCAGACCCCACGAACTTTAGACCTATCTCTGTGCTTCCAACTTTTATTAAAATATTTGATACATTGATGCTAGATCAATTGCAAAGACATTATAATAAACATAAATTATTAAACAGTAAGCAATTCGGTTTCACAAGGGGTCGCTCGACTTCCGACGCTGGTGTTGAGCTTCTTTCACATATTTTTGAGGCCTGGGAGGAGTCACATGATGCCCTAGGTATTTTTTGTGACTTATCTAAGGCTTTCGATTGTGTTTCTCATAATACATTGGTCAGGAAATTGCATCACTATGGAGACACTGCTTTGGATCTTCTTATTTCTTATTTGGATAATAGGAGCCAAAGAGTGGATGTTAACGGCAAGTGATCCCCGGGTTCTATTGTCACTATGGGAGTTCCGCAGGGCTCAATTCTTGGCCCTTTTTTATTTCTCTTGTGTGTGAGATGATGACGGAAGATGTGTCCACCATTCACTTGAATGCACAAATTTACCGCGTTGTTATGTTATTACGTTTATTTGCCGCGGTGGCAATCCCTCCTGTTGCGGCACTATACTTTTATTGTCCCTTAATCTTTGTACTGCCAATTGTATGGTGCGGGCGTTTCTAGGGCAATTGCGACTGTCACCATACCTCTCTCGGTATGTTCGCAGAGCTAAAGCTGCGTTTCCACGGCATTCGCCGTAAATTAAAATCATGTCAGTGTATTCTGACGCCGTGTAAGTTACACGAGGCATTGTTGAACACTTTAATTACACACACACAAACAAAACCAAAGTTTAATTACGTGTCGTATCACAATAAAAGCAGTCAATCACTAAAAAATAACACTAACACTAAATAATAATAATCCCAATTTACGTGTCCTGTCACAATAAAAAAAGAAATGCTGTCTTAAACTCATTTAGTGTCCTATCACAATAACAAAACAAAATCACAATTGTCAGCGCGCGAGTTCGACAAAACGAAAACGGCGCAGGTGGTTCCGTGTTACGTAACATAAGTACGTTCCGAAAGGATAGCGTCGGTGCACTGAAAAAACCAGAAGCCCCACTTACCGATCGCAAGGATCTAGGATGCAATAGCAACACACTGACCTATTTCTATTTCTTTTACGCGCGGGATGTTTTGCTATGATTGTCACTCTCGTAGTGAAAGTGCAAGTGTGTGTGTATTTATTGCTTCCTTGTTTGCATTGTCATCTTTTTAGCGAAAATATTTGGTTGTACTTGTGACTTGCGTCACAGCGGCAACAACGCATCGTAGATCGTACTCAGATTTATCGTTTTAAGGTGCATGACCTATGCGTAACATAAACAGCTGTTAGGAAAGATACATCGTGTTCAAACGGGGCAAAAACTTAAAAAATCATTTGCGACTAAACTACTGCTCCTATTTAATTGATTTTTGGTACAGAGCTTGAAAATGGTTCCTAGTATAAGCAGTTTAAAGGAAAGCCCCTTTGTCGTATCAACTTTGTATGTTTAAATTAATCAATGGTAAAATCATGAATCAGGGGGTATAAAAGGAGGTGAAACTGTGCGTGCCCGACAACTACGTGCTGAGGCGGAGACGGCCGCAGCTGCTGGTGGCGCCGCGCGGCAGGACTAACTTGCTTCTAAAAGTGCCAGTTACTCGCGCCTTACGTACACATAATGAAATCGCCGAAAGGATTGACATTTTTTCCTGTTCATTGAATGAATTTGCAAGAATAACTGCATACCATTTGTGTTACAATTTGTAAAATAAGTATAAGCTAAGTACCACCCTATCGCTTTGGGATTTCCTGATATGATAGAACTGTTGTGTAAATAAATAAATAAATAATAATTTTAATTTCGACAAGCTTATTGATGCCAACGGGGAAAAAAAGGTGGCGACGTTTGATGAAGTATTGAAGTCGTTCGATGAATATTGTGAACCCAAGAAGAATGTATTGTTTTCAAGATTTTTATTTTACAAGCGCTCTCAGCGACCGAGTGAGTCGTTTGATGTATATTTCACGGCCTTAAAAAGTCTAGTTAGAAATTGTGAGTTCACAAATGAAAATGAAGCCATCCGAGATAGAGTTATTTTTGGCACTACCAATCAATCCGAACAGGAGCAATTGTTGAGCATGGGTGATGTGGATCTAGAAAAAAACTGTAAAGAGGCTATGTCTCTCAGAGGTGACAAAGTCACAAGTCAAAGAAGTGCAATGTGACTCAGCAGAAGTTGGGGACGTTCACAAGGTGCAGGTAAAAAATACCACTATACAGTGGAAATGGTGTGGTGACCAACATGAACGGGACATCAACAAATGCCCTGCAAGAGGCACAAAATGTGCAAAATGTGGAAAATATAACCACTTTGCAAAAGTGTGCCGCACCAAAAAAGTGAAAGTGGTATCTGATGAGAAAAATGACAAAGAGGAACTTTTTTTGAATCGGTAGGTCAAGTACATAATGCTAACTGTTGGGAGCAGAAACTAATCATTGGAAATGTCGTAAACCTTCAAACTGGATACTGTTTCTGATGTTAATCTAATACCTATCTCATTGCTAGAGGATATTCAAAATAAAATTTCAAGGAATAAACTTACTAATATTGAACTTACTAAATCAAAAGTCACGTTACAGGCATACAATAAATCAAAGATAAAACTTATGGTACTGTTTTATTGGAAACAAAGTTAAAGTCAAAAGTTATTGGATTTTATTGTTACTAGTTCTGGATATCAGCCGACATTAGGGAAGGATTCATGTTTGTTCTTAGGCATTGTTGAAAGAAAGTTTATAAACAGTATTAAAAATAATCAATCAAATAAACAGATACTGATGAATAGGTATAAAGATGTTTTCTCAGGCACAGGGCAATTTCCTAAGAAATATAGAATTTTATTAAAAGAAAACTCTATTCCAGTGTCCAAACCTCCACATAGAGTTCCTTTAAAATTAAAAGATAAATTAAAAGATGAGCTGGACAGACTCTGTAAACTAAATGTGATATCCGAAGTTGAGGAGGCTACAGAATGGGTGAATAGAATTGTTATTATGGAAAAAAAATATGCATTTTAATAAGCTCTCAATGAGTGCATTCTTAAAAAATATTATGAAATTCCAACTATCAATGATTTAAAGTCACAAATAGGTCATTCAAAATTCTTCTCTGTTTTAGATCTGAAAGAATCATTTTGGTAGATTCGGTTGACTGATGACAGTAAAAAGTACTGTACATTCTCTACAATTTATGGATCTTATTGTTTTAATGTCTTGCCATTTGGACTTGGAATCTCAGCTGAAGTTTTTCAAGAAAACTGTAGAAATTGCTTTAGTGACATTGAAGGTTTGTTTACCTACATCGACGATTTCTTAACGCATGCAGAATCCAAAGAAAAACATGATGAGATACTTGAAAAAGTCCTCAACAGAGCACGTCAGTTGAATATCAAGTTTAACCCAAAGAAAATTCAACACTTACCTGATGTCGTTAAATATTTTGGACATGAAATTGTAGATGGAAATTTAGTACCAGACAAAGATAAGATTAAAGCTGTTTTAGAATATGACATGCCAAGTGATAAGCAAAGTCTTCAGAGATTTCTAGGTTTTGTTAATTACTATAGGGAATACATCCCCAATATGTCTGAAGTAACCAGTCCACTTAGGCAATTGTTAAAGAAAAATGTAGAATTTGTTTGGAATTTGGATTTGTAAAGATTCTTAATTTTATTGACACATGTTGTATAATAACCAATATATATGGAATATTGGTTATTATACAACATGTGTCAATAAAATTAAGAATCTTTTAATAAGTCTCAATTCTCAATTCTTTATTGCGTACCATAATGTATAAAGGTGGTAGGTATATAGATAAATTAGTCACAATTATGGACCCTGTCGGGCACAGCATAGATCAAGTAGGAGAGAGGAAGAAGAGCACTGGGTGTTTAATGTGATACATTTTATTATTAGATAAAAAGTTACTAAGTTATTTTCTTTTATTAAAACAGAATTAAATTTAGGAATTATAATTATTGTTTTTATAAATTACTTATATACGTTAATTTATTTAGGAACTTTGTAAAAACCATTTATTTTTAATTATATTCATTATTATTTTGATTTATTACGTAATTAATATATATTATCCCCAAGGTAAATTATTTATTAGACGCTCCATATTAATAAAAAAACTCCTATTATGAGTAGGAAGGCTTATCTTTAATAGTGATTTTATTTGTAGATAAAAATAGATAGTTATGAAGTTAATTATAATTTATCATTTAAGTTTTCGCACAAACTATAGTAGCATTTGCTTACAAGGAAAAGCTTCAATTTATTGGTAAAGATGTTATATTTATTTAAATTCTTTATTATTTCGGGTAACTTATTATATTTTTTTATGGACATGACAAAAGTACTATTGGAGTGCATTTTTAGACCAGTCGGTCGATTCTGTAAAAATATTAACGTGAAGCTTAGGTGAAGTGAGCGTGAAGTGAGCTGTCACTGCCACAGAATCGACCGGCAGGATGCTAGGGATTAACACTATTGACAGCTCACTTCACGCTCACTTCACCTAAGTTTCACGGTGATATTTTTACAGAATCGAACGGCTGATGTTGGTAAGTTTAGTCTATTTTTATGTCTTAAAATAATTTTAATTAGTATGTCCTCTCTTTTTGTGAAGAATTCTGGGTACTTACGTACGAACTTACAAACTTCAAATATATAGAGACAGGGTTGGGATAAAATCTTAAGTTCTTGAAAGTGAGGTTTACAGCTATCGGTGGCTCCACTATTTACTAAGATTCTAATTAGTTTTTTTTGTAGGGTAAATAGCGTGGTCGCGTCAGTGCTGTTGCCCCATAAGATGACACCGTATTTAAGCCATGCGTAGGCGTACGCATAGTACGTTACTAGTGCAGTTTTAAGGTCTGTGTTTTTTTTGATCTCGCGGAGGGCATATGAGAATTTAGATATTTTTGCTCTTACTCTCTGAATGTGTGACTTCCAATTTATGTGTGTATCAATGTTTAGGCCTAGTAGGGTGAATTTATCAACTACTTCTATTTTATTATTCTTAAAGGTAAAGTTTATATTTATTGGTATTTTTTGGCGAGGGTGGAATGAAATTAATTTAGTTTTATTGAAGTTAATTTCTAGGTTCTGTTCAGTCATCCAATTCATTGTGGAATCCAGTATGGAATTTAATTTATTATTTAGATTGGTGTTATTTTCGCATGAGGTGAGTATGGATAGGTCATCCGCAAACAGGACACATGGCTCATTTATATGATTAGGAAGGTCGTTTACGTAAACAAGAAATAAGAAACACCCTATAACGCTTCCTTGCGGGATTGAGGCGGAGATTTGTTTGCTGTCGGATCTGATTAATTCTATTTCATTTTTGCTGTTGTTATAATGTTCGATTTCAACAATTTGTTCCCTATGTTTCAAATAAGATACAAACCAGTCATAGCATTTACCGCGGAGTCCTATACTATATAGTTTATTTAATAATATTTCAAATTGTACTTTATAATGCTTTAGTCATATCAAGCAGAAGTCCTACCGCGTACTTTTTATCATTAATGATATTAAGGGCTTTTTGAATATATTTGTAAGCGCTAAGATAGTGGAACGGTTTTTTCGGAAACCGTTTTGGCATATATGAAATTTTTCACAAAACGCATATACTCGATTACACATGGCTGAATATTTTAGAAGCTGTCGGTAAGAGGGCTATGGGGCGGTAATTATTCGAATCAGTTTTAAAATTCTTTTTGTGAATAGGTTTTATAAGAGCTTTTTTTAAGAGATTGGGGAAAGCTTCTTCTTCAAATGATTGGTTTAATAATTTATAGAATGGTAAGGTTAGTTCATCTGCACATTGTCTTAATAAGGTAGGTGGGAGTTCATCAACGCCGTGACTTTTTTAATTTTTTATTAATGTGTTCACCTCGTAAGGATTGATTGATTGGACTGAGGAAGATTGAATTCTCTATAGGGCATACAACTGGAGATCCTTTTGGATTGCCGGTTGAATTGTGTGTAGCCTCCCCGATAGAAGCAAAAAAAAAACTACCTGTGCTCGTAAATTTTGATCCCAAAAAACAAATTATAATTAAAACTGACAGCTCTAAGGATGCAATTGGTTGTGTTCTAATCAAAATGGTCACCCAATTTCATATGCTTCAAAAAGTTTATCTACTTGTGAATCCGAATATGGATAGATTGACAAGGAATTCTTGGCAATAATTTTTGCCTGCAAAAAGTTTCACTACTATATCTATGGAAGGCCTGTAATAATGCAAATTGATCATCAGCCATTGGTGGCGGTTATGAAAAAGAAAATTAATTCCATTGATTCTCAACGCTTAAGAAAAATAAAAATGAAATTAAACATTTATGATTTGGATGTTGAATACACTCCAGGTTCTAAGATGCATGTAGCTGATGCCTTAAGTCGTGCTTCAAGCAATGCTGATAATATAGAATTGGATAGTTCTCTTACTAAAACTGTACACACAATCAATGTCAGTGAAGAAGTACAATATCGCATTATGTTAGAAACTGAAAATGATTCAGTCCTTCAGCAATTAATATTATATTATAAAATGGATGGCCTAAATGCAAAAATAAAGTAGCTGATAATGTGAAATTTTATTATAAATGTAAGGACAACATTACCTACATATGAAAATGGAATTGTTTATTTAGATTATAAGATTATAGTGCCATTAGTATTAAGAGATAGAGTAATAAAAAAAGTTCATTCAAGTCATTTTGGAATAAATAAGACAATTGCTAAAGCAAAATCTTTATTTTATTGGACGAATCTTGAGACTGATTTTATTAATATTACATCAAAATGTGAAACATGTGAAAAATATAGTGCGAAAAAATCAAAAGAACCTATGTTGCTTGATGAGATAACAACCATACTACTTCAAAAAATTGCTTGTGATTTTCTACAGTGGAATAGCAAAACTTATTTAATTGTAACTGACTATTACTCTAAGTGGTTTGACTTAATTCATGTAAATTCATTAGCTGCATCTACTGTGATTAATATATTGAAGCATATTTTTTCAATTCATGGTATACCAAGGATCTTGAGGGCTGGTAATATGCCATTCAACTATTTTGAGTTCCAGAATTTTGCAACACTTTGGAATATAAAATTGATTACTTCAAGCCCAAAATGTCCTAGGTCCAATCGTTTTGTAACATGTAACAATTTTTTTGTTGAAAGATTTGTTGGAATTGCTAAAAATTTACTAAATAAATCAACTGAGAGTGGATTTGGCTTTCAAGAAGTATTGCTAGAGTATCGAAATACTCCAATACTAGGTTCACAATACACACCATTACAGTTACTATTTAGCAGATTGACAAGAACCAAGCTACCTATTCATGATGTACTTTTAAAATCAAAGTTGGTAACAAATTTTTATGAAACTCAAAACAAAGTAAATTTGTATAATAAAAAAAAACTTTGATAAGACTGCCAAATGTAACAAACACACTTTTTATTCTGGCCAAGACGTAGTTTACTTAAGGGATAATGTTTGGGTCCCAGCGAATGTTATAAATATACACTCATCTCCAAGGTCTCTGATTTTGAAAGATGTTGATGGGCAAATACTTAGAAGGAATACATTCCATGTAATACCTTCATTTCATAAAGATGTAACTGTTCAACAAGAATGTAATTTGGATTTGTTAAATAATGATGAACATTTACAATCAGAAGAACAAAATGTATCTATGGAAAGAAGGAATAGTGATGTTCAAGAAATTTTTGTAGTGGAAGATGCTCATGAGCAAGTACCAGATTCTCAGTTGAGACCTAAAATAAACATAGTTCCTCCAAAACGTTTAGCTGATTATGTTTGTTGAAATTAATTATAAGGGAAAGATGTAGTATTAATAGTTAGTAAGCAGGAACATCACTAGAAGAGTGACATGATGAAGCGACAACACTAGGAAGATGGCGCCCGATAGTAATCGGAATTGGTGATCACTGATCTAATAAAGTACCTACATGTGCATAGTGTGATGTTATACATTGTTTTATTAACCAACATAATACAGTATGTACCTATGTATGTATATTTAGTATGTGTTTTTCTCTGAAGCCTAAACGGCTTGATGGATTTACATATGAGGATGTCGTTACATTCGTCGTAATTGTGGGAGTGACATTAAATGTATAATTATACTGATGCATATTATTATTTTTCCTTATAGCTAAAAACAAAAACCTGCAATACCAAGTGAAATTTCAAAATGTCTAAAATAAGATTTCCTATTGCGTTCGTATTGCATAACGCTTTCCAGAGTCACAAGTATAGGATTTCAAAATGTTTATTTACTCACTTATGAAAAGTGATACCAGAATTCTTCATATCAGTAAATACAAAAAAGCAATGCAAAACAATAACACAATGATAAATTATTCTGCGACGAGAACGCATCGACTCAATGACAACGGCTTACTACTGTCGGCGCCGTTTTTGAGCTTGTTCCATTATTCGTATAGCAAGGAGCGCAAAACGTCACTTTCTCTGAAATTTTCCATCGAGGTGCTTATAGTAAGTCTAGAATTTAGTGGTAACATCACACTGAACTGGTACACTACTTCTACATACACCGGAATGAACCGAATACTTACTGTATATAATATAATTTTAATTGCGCGATGTAGGATTTTTGGTTATAACTTCTTGGTTTTAGGAAATTGGTGAGTTATTTTACATCAAAAAGTGTCTGACTAATATCATAAACCTACCCTTTAAAAGTTTGATTCAATATCTGTTTATTTAAGCATTTTTTACCATTTTTAGAAATCTTATAAATGTTGTTTGACAACAGCGCCATCTAGGGAAACTAATGTCGAAGAGTTTGTGTAACAGCAATTTTATTTTGTGAAAAGTCATACTCTTGCCTGATTTTCGTAGCTGTGTTTTAGTAACGTTATTTTTCACTTTGTTGTTTATTGTATATTAAAAAGTGAGAAATGTAGTTTTATTTTCACGGTTAAAAAAATAAAAACATCCACTTCGGAGAAAAGCGACACGTCCCCGCTTAATAACGTTCCGAAGAACACTGGCACGGTGCGAGCGGTAAGGAAATGAGCAAGTGTATATCGTAAAAATGCAAATAAATTCGTATAAAATTAGATATTAACTATTTAATAATTACTAATCGATCACTCGATGCAGTTTGGCATTTAAGATATTATGGTATAGTTTAAATTTTAATTATTATAGTTAATGAAGAGATACACTGCTTTAGAAAACACCTTTTTGACCGTTTTCAAGAAATCTCCGCCTTAATGGGGATAACATTTGGCCATATGTCAATACGCCGAGACCTCGCTACGTACGTTTCGGATAACCGCGACGACGCCAGAATTTGCTTAGCACTTAGGAATAACATTCAAGATACTATTCCTAACAGCAAGCTCTCTCAGGAACAAATGATAACAAACTATATAACCACGTAGTTTAACGAGATGTTCTGGGGAGGGGAAGACATCTTAATCGCCGCGGCTGAATTCTATCGTAAATGTGCATGTGCATAATAACTACGGGAACACACTGGTGTACTCACCAGCCGGCGAACCAGTACCCGGAAACATACATATCCTTTACAAAGATCAATATTATGATAGCTGGGTCATAAGCGCCGACGAACAGTACAACAATAAGCTGCAAAGTCTAACGCATAAAACAACTAACAAAGATACACCACAACATGCCAAAACGGTAGGTAATAAATACAACAAAAGAGACGAACAAGGGCAGTCTACTAAACCCCGAATTCTGAGCAGCCCCAACTAGCTTGCTCATTAACACCGGATGAAAAATTAACATCAACATTAGGTACACCGTTATCGGTTGAAGTCGCGGACGACACCGGATGCACAATACTTAGAAATTTGCCTTCTGCCGCGACTAAGTACACTTGCTCAGACCTGCGCATTGCAACTTGGAACGTTCGTGCACTTTAATAATCATAGGCGACTTTAACGCTCATATTGGTAGACAATATACAATAAGTTTCCAACGCAAAGGGCTGATTCACCAAAATCTCCATCATGACTACTCCAGTTACAACGGAGAAATGTTAGTGGATATAGTCAGCAGGGAAAAACAAAAGCGAGAACATCATGCAGAAATATACAAAAGGTTCACATTATTACGCCACAGACAACAGAAAAACTCTTTAAGTATATTAAAGGCGAATGGGCAGGTAGGGCCATATCTGACCATAAAATAATTTGGGGGCAGCTAAGAACAAGCCAAAGCCAGCAAAAGTTACACAAATTGAAGCGAACAATAGTCTTTGGCGATTACAACCTAGACTTACTCAATCCGGATTTAGCGACACGAAAGTATTTGAAACATTTTAAAAGAAAACAACTACAAAATCCTAAACAAAATAAGCCCAAAACACTGTACTCGCGAAACAACCTCAACCAAGACAATGTTGGACCATGTTTCTTGTAACTTGAGTGAAAATAATTTTCACCTTGTCACTATGGAATCTTCAATGTCCGACCACAAACAAATACTTTTAGAAATAAAGCAATACCAACCACCAACTATCATAAAACAGAAATACAACGCAGTAGACTTCAATAAACTTTACCGATGCCTGGATGAATATCCTAAAAATCATGAAGACGTAGAGTATGATAAATTGGCAGACAAATTACAATCTTGTTTAAATAAGTGCAGAATTACAAAATTTAAACTTTTGAATCCTCCGCGGCAAGACTGGATTAAAAAAGAAATATTAGAAGAGATAAATAACAAGAACATACTATGGCAAAAATATAAAACAAATGCGGTGGACACGGAATTAAAAGCAGAGTATGAACATATAAACGCCAGAGTATCACACAACATAAGAAAAGCGAAAAGTGATTATTACCTAAAGAGGTTTGAAGAAAATTCAAGTAAACCACGAAAAATGTGGCATACGATAAACGATTTGTCGAAAAACAAACTGCATGACAGAACTGGACCGGATAAACTTGAAACGGCAGTTGGTACTATTACGGACCAAAAAGAAATATGTGAAAGTTTTAACTTGTATTTTTCGACTATTGGCTCAACCTTAGCAAATAAGATTTCTGAAAAATCAAAAGTAAGTAAAATTTTAGAAGAGTGTAGGCTAAATGATAAATCGGAATTGCGGTTTCTGAAACCAGTAACTATGAAGGAAGTTATTACCATAATAAAAAATTTGGACTGTAATACTGCATCTGGCATTGATGGTATTAGTACAAAATCAATTAAATGCGTAAAAGACATTATTGCTACAGAACTAACAGTCTGCATTAACTATTATATGGCACGAGGTACTTTTCCCAACGATTTAAAAGTTGCAAAAGTTGTACCAATTCATAAATCCGGAAATAAATTTGACCGTTGCAATTACAGCCCTATATCAGTTCTCCCGGTGATTTCTAAAGTTTTTGAGAAGATTCTTTATAACCGATTAGAGTCATTCCTTAATTCAAAAGGCTTCTTTTACCATAAACAGTATGGATTTAGAGCTCAATCAAATACTCTCGCTGCTACAATTGATCTCGTAACCAAAACTAAAAATAAAATTGATCAAAAACAAATTGTCTTAGGTATATTTATTGATCTTAAAAAAGCCTTTGACACCATTAGTCATAACAAATTATTACAGAAACTGGAACTCACCGGTGTTACAGGCAAAGCACTTGAAATTTTTAAATCATATATGGAGGACCGTAAACAAATAGTAAAAATAGGTAAATATGAAAGCAAACCCTGTGTCCTGAATTTTGGTGTCCCCCAGGGATCAATATTGGGCCCCCTTATGTTCCTTATTTATATTAACAGTATCAGTGAACTAGGTCTCAAAGGAGACATCTCCCTATATGCAGACGACACAAGTCTCTTCTACTTTGGACACTCAGTCGAAGGTTTAATAGCCGACGCTCAGAATGATCTTAATCTGTTGAATGAGTGGTTTCAGTCAAATCTTCTAACTATTAATGTTACAAAAACAAATTATGTAATGTTTGCTGCTAAAAATAAAAAAATAAATGATAATTTCGAACTTACAATAGACGGCCAATTACTTGAACGAAAACCTAAAGAAAAATATTTCGGGCTTATCTTAGATAGTAATCTAACTTGGAAGCCACACCTAGAAAAAATTAAACTTAAACTAAGCTCACTCACAGGGGCACTACGCAATATAACAAAGTGTCTCCCTCGAAAAGTACGATATCTTATCTATAATTCTCTGGTTAAGCCTCATATCGACTACCTCATCGAAATCTGGGGTACTGCAGCGAAGACTATTATAGATCCAATCCAACGAGTTCAGAATAGATTAATTAAGATTTTATTTAACTATAAATTTCGGACACCTACTGAAGAGATATACGAGGAAACAAAAATAATGAATATAAAACAAACGTACATATACTACACATGTATTCTAATACGTAAAATATTAAATAAGGAAATCCATTCCAATATAAGATTTGTAACAAAACAACAAACACGAAAGATTAACTTAAGACGTGCTAGTTACTTAGTGACCCGCCCCCCTAGAACTAACTATGGAAGAAGAAATTTGGAGTTTGAGGGTGTTACAATTTATAATAAATTACCATCAGTAATAAAGGAAGAACAAAGTTATGCCCGGTTCAAAAAGCTACTAAAAACTCACACAGTTAATACATACAAATAAGTGAATAAATAAATAAGATAAAATTAAAAAACTGCATTATTTATATATATTAACATAAATAAAATACACACAATATACAGATTAACTACATACCTCTAAACTAAAAATATACATTAGTAATAACTTAAATTAAACAAAGACAAATAAAATTAAATACTCAAAAAGTTTTATAAATCATATAAGTACCCAGACTATATAAATAGAATAATAAACTAAAAGTAGAATAGTCTTAAGGAAGGATAAACTTGCTAGTAATAGAATATGCCATCAATGCCACATCTAGTAAAAATCAAATTCATAATCCATGTTGTGCTTGGTTATCTTACGATCGAGTTTATTTTATCTGTTTACCCACATTTTTTCTTATTTGCTACTTTGTTTTGTTATTTTATATACGTGTACGAGTACATCTGTGCGCTCTAATTATTATTAATCTTAGTTTTAGATATTGTTTCTCAGTAAGTGAATTATGTATGCAATTCTTAATGAGAAATAAAGTTATTCTTAAACCGAAGCCGAATCATAAGCAATGATGAAAACACAAGACACAAAAAAATGAAACAACATTAAAGACCAACGATTTCAATTACAAACAATGCTACTATACCGCTCTCAATATCAAATCAACCAAAGCAAAATACCAAGCTTGTATAGTCAAAAAATTTGAAAACGTAGGAATAGACTCAACAGATGAAAGCGTCGAAATACAATAATATAATAAATAACTGAAGTATTAAAAGCGGCGGCCCAGGAAACCTTAATTTTTCAGCAGAGTCACTCTAAGGATTATCGTAGAGCTCTTGCTAACCTCCAAAAGGCAAAATTCTAACAAAGAATCGAAGAGACAATTAGATAACCCAAATAGACATAACCGTGTAAAGGAATGTCAGGCAATACTTCATAAGATTAAATCTGAAGAAGAAAACAAAGAATCCAGCGCTTTCTTCACTGGATTGGGGAAAAAACAACCTTCAAAACGCATTCAGGTACTTTATCTATTTTACAGGAAAAACAAGCAAGCTACCAAACGCCGGAAAAGAAACGCTTATATACCAATGTCCAAATGGGAGCAAATCCTAAAAAACTCCGAGGGCCTACCTATCCGCCGCGCAAAATGCAGGACCCACACTGGATGACGTAATGGAAATAATTAACAACATGCGGAACGGGACAGCGCCCGGAACAGACCAAGTGGTAATTGAGCTCTTCAAAGCGATGCCGCCAATATTACAGGAAGCCGACACAAATCCCATGAACAAAGCGTGGTCACAAAATGAAGCACCCGACACCTGGCTAGAAACAGTGCAGGTACCAATTCCGAAGAAAAACAACCCTAAAGATTCAAATGACTATAGCCGAATATCGGTTTGCAATACGGGCTAGAGAATCTACGCCTCGTACGTTTTAAAAAATTAGACGAAACAATATAAGAATTGGGCAACTACCAAGCGGCTTTCTTAAACAACAGATCTACAAATGATCACATTTTTACACTAAAAAGGGTTCTGGACGAAGAATGGCGCGCAGGTAAAAGAATCTATGTACTCGCTCTGAATATAGAAAAATCTTTTGACAACGTCAAGCTCCAAGCACTGCGAGACATTCTGATACAAAGATCTAATAAGACACTAACCAACAGGATAATCAAAGTTTGCATGAATGAACGAACACACATCAAATGGTGTGGTCAGCAAAGTAGTTGGATTATTAAAGGAAAGGTAGTCAAACAGGGTTGCCCGCTATCCCCTCGCCTTTTTACACTGGTCATGGATGAGGTCCTTAGAACCCTCGAAGAGGAAACTCAGTTAATCAAATTAGACCAAGATCTTGAAATATCACTCCCCCTGGTGTTATCATTCGCGGACGACCTCATCTTCATTACAGACGATCTAAAAGGGTTAGAAGGTATTGTATACCACATTAAACCCCTACTAGGTAAAATCGGCCTACAAATAAACGAAAGTGAAACAAAAATTATAATTAGAGACCCATTAGCTGAACAGAAAGTGACTTACGTGTCAATGAACGGATTAAAACTACATACTGTCGACGATATTAAATATCTAGGTACATACAATATCAGCATTAAGCAGGAGAAGTACAGTTAGAAAACGGTGTGAACAGGCCACTAGAAACGCAAAGTCACTATTACCATTCATAATAAACTCAAAGATGGACTGCAAACTAGCCAGACTAATGTATCGAATGGTGATAGTACTATAATATAATAGTGATATGATATAGTATCATGCAAGCATGATATACGGATTGAAAGTATTGGCTATCACCAAAGCTAATAGGTCAAGACTGAGAAGATATGAGAGAGTCATCATGAGAGACTTGATTAACCACGCCAGAAATAAACCAATACAAAAGAAGATGCACGAAATCTTAGATGGAAAAACTGTAACCAAACGCATCAAAAACCACAGGATGTGCTATCGCGCACACGTACACAGGCGTGGTAAACCACATCTATTACACGCAGCAATGCAGTATAAGGCCAAATATAAGAAAGTAGGCCGTCCTATTTACACATGGAACGACAATCTTAAACAGGACTCGACTTATTTCGACAAGGAATTAAACTTTTGGATGGATAAGGCTACAGACAGATACAAGATCATGAAGGCCGCCAGCGAGATCTACAAGAAACCTGAAACGGATAGCAGCGACGCCTCTGACGAAGACCTAGACACAACAAAATGTAACACAGCACAGCAGCAATATAGAAAAAAAAAAGCTGAGAAAGCAGCGCAACCCCGTCTCAAAATTGACCGGTGAAGATCGACTCGAACCAACATAACGAAGACGTCGCAAAAGATGCCCATCCATAGATAATTAACACCCGTCTCTCCACTATTCCTATGCTTACTCTAGGCTGCATATCCGGTATGGCTCTCAAATCCTTCCTTATCCTAAGGGCACGTTCATTCCTTACCATTACCAAGCGCCCCCCGGTCTACTCCCAGATATGCAATGGCCTTAGCAGTCCCATGAAACATGAGACTTCATGGGCTAGTGCAAATCTTGGAGTTCATTCAATTTATCGAGTCTGGTTAAACCACGCTGGGATCGGTGCATTTCATTCATTCACATATTTAAAATAAGCTGGAATTATGGATAACTCAGTGACTATATAAAATATTTGTTTTAACATTATGAATTATCTCTAGATATTTCTAGCATATAGTGTCAATAAGTGCCAAATCCTATCCAAAATACGCACTTCCCTAACGGGTGTGCACAAGCCTTAATTCCTCGTCCTTGAATTATACGAAAACGATACCAAACACAACCTATTTGCTAAACTTTTGTAGATATCAACGTAAGAGTGCAGCGTGGAAGATGGGATTTTCCCCAACCTCCCCCATCTACCTGCAGGGTGGTGCCACGTGGGTACTGGGCTAAATCAGCTCAGATGACCATCAGGTATGCCTGTGCCAAGCGGCTTCCTTTGTTGAAGATTTGCAAGGTTCCCATACAAATCATGACACTAAATACCCGGCTATACGTACCGTTGTAACGGTGCTGCGGCTGCGCCTGCGTGAGGCGGTGCGGCCAGCGGTCTGGCAGCGCGGCGCCATCGCCCGGCGCGTCACCCGCTGCGTCCAAGCTTTCCTGCACAACCAGCTCTCACTGTAAGCACTACCTGACAAATTATCAACAATGTGTAGATGTGACAGCAGCAAGTGTGAGATAAGACAGCACCTTTAGCGGCTTGAGAAGCGCGGGCGTGGTGGAGGGCGGTGAGGGTACACGGGGCGCGGGCGAGGGAGGGCAGCCCAGCTCGGGCGCCTCGTCCGAACCGTCCGCGCACTGCGCCACGCCGTCACACGCGTTGTACACGGCGATGCACTCGCCGCCGCGCCGGCATGCGAACTGGTAGCGGCTGCACCGCGACGCTGCAACAATCGGCACCTCCCTACTACTTCTTCTCACACGAACCCGACCGCGGACGAGCCCCGCGCCGCCTGCGCACGTTTGCCTTTGTCGACACTAGGCTTGCTACCCGTACTATATTATATAGTGTCGTACTATATTTCAGTCAATTGTACTATAAATTATGGAAAAATATTAAAGTACGAAAAATACTATATTTTCATCGCAATTTCAACTGTCGCGTTTTTTTTATAATAAATGTGACTGGAATGGAAGGCGGCCCGCACCACTCAGCGCAGCATGGGTAATTTCAGAACGAAACGCACTCACGGCACTTTTTCACGTTACGGGTTACGGCAACATAACGTCAACTTTCTGACTGTCAATGTTATTGTCAATTTATGCCGCCCGATTTTTGAGGATATTGCAGTGTTTATTGTAGTGACATCATATTGAATGGAGAAAAACTAGAATTTATTAATCAAACCGTTTTCCTAGGAATCACGCTAGACGAGAAATTACAATGGGGACCTCATATAACAATTCTTGCGGGGCGGCTAAGCTCGGCCGCTTATGCTGTTAGAAAGATACGACAGTTAACAGATGTAGAAACCGCGCGTCTGGTCTATTTTAGCTACTTCCACAGTATTATGTCGTATGGCATTTTACTGTGGGGTCGGGCTGCTGACATTGAATCCATCTTTATTTTACAAAAGAGAGCTGTCAGAGCCATTTATAATCTACATCATCGCGAATCTCTCAGGGAACTATTTAAAAAGATTAATATTATGACGGTACCTTGCCAATTCATTTATGAAAATATTATGTATGTAAGAAAAAATCTACATTTATCTTTAATAAAATAAGTGATAGACATAATTTTAATACTAGAAATAAAGATAAAATAGATCAACCATTTTTCAGATTATCTAAAGTACATACATCTTTTATGGGGTACTGTGTTAAATGTTACAATAAAATACCTTGTGATATATTACAATTAAATGAAAGAAAATTTAAAACTCATATTAAAAGTACACTCTGTAAACAAGCATATTACAAATTAGAGGATTATATCCAAGATAAGAATGCTTGGAAACATGCTGGTCCTGCTCCATAGGACAATTTAGAGTCTAGACAAAATCAAACTGGTTGCTTATTTAATTATGTATTTGTTATTTTTTATAACACTGATTTTACATTCTGTGATTTCTTGAACTCACACACTGACTTATTAGTATTACTTGTTAAAATGTTAGGAATATCGTATAATTTTAGAATGTTTGTAAATATGTGAGCACCATGTATCTGTCACATATTTAATTTATCTGTAATTGCTTTATTTTTCATTCTTTTTTACCTATCGCGGTATAGTAATCTTATTCTAGATGCATCGTCTTCACATATAATTATATAATTAATGTATGCAAAATATTGTAAAAACATTTTAAAAGAGTAACGGTGGAGTTTCTTGCCCATTCTTCTCCATACGAAAACTACCTTTTGAAAGGGGCGACTAGAATCAATTCTATTTTTTGTAAACTTGACGTTCATAAGTGCCTTTTATTTGCCTAATTGAAATAAATTGTTTGACTTTGACTTTGACTTTAATTTCTGCCGTTAAAATAAAAACATGGAAAGTGAGTGGGTTCTTAGACTCCTCCCAAAAATAAGCAAAAAAAAAGAAAAAGGCTTCAAAAATATAAATAGCGAATGGGGGTTCGATTAACAATGGTGCAAAGAAGATGTTAATGTTCTAAACACCAAATAAGCAGTAAAACGAAAACTGTCGTATTAACAGTATTCGGTGAAGAGTGCGAATTGTGAATTTATTTTAATATACATAGATCTAAATTGCTTAGATTCCTATAATTATATTAAAAATAATAAAATCTTGATGGCCATAGCGCAGAGTAATAACAAATACAAATGGAAAAATAAGTAAGTAATGATAAAAAATAAATATGTACAATTTTTTTCCTAAATTGTACAAAAGTAAGTATTATATTTTTGCAAGTTTTTGAGAAAAATACAATTTTTCTTTGAAAAAAAGATGACAAGCCTAGTCAACACAGACAGCAGAGGGGATTGTCAACTATTAAAATGATCCCGTGCCCCCGGAGCTTGCCGCGGACAGTGCGTGCTTTGGCGACAATTTGACTGCATAGAAGACGCCGAGCAGACGATAACTAATTTGTCCGCGAACACGGTTCGCAATAACCGAACATGAATCATGTCTGTGCTCATGACGTCACCCTGACCGTTAGATCCACAATGATTAGTTGCGACTGTTGCGAGTGCTGCGACCATAGAAATATAAACTGCGACTCATATTATGTAGGTATGAATGGTTTTGTCGAAAAAAAATCGTCCGCATCGCTGTCATAGGTACCTAGGTAGGTTCTCTAAGACGGCCCGGAGGACCAAATCCATGAGCGTTTTGAAACACTCCAATCAGTTCAGTGTTAAAGTAACCTGTTGGTCTAGCAAGTCAAGTTTAAGAGTACCAATGTTGTCATGCGGGCCGGTGGGCCGGTGGGCGACGCGGATCGATGACCTTGCACTACACCGCTCATTAGTTATGCATAAAAAGCTACTAGTTGGCCGATTGGCGCGTCTACAATCACTACCCCACTTCGACATCGAATGCTACAAACAACACCCAAACAGACCGTTCATTTACCTGTTAGTGACTACTACAGTCTAGTGACAGACTACAGCTACAGACCTATACTAACAGGATGGTCCTGGATGGTGCGATGGCGGGGAAGTAGGTACACCAGTTCTTGCTCCAGAGAATCATTTGATTTTTTGTTCAGTATGTTGCAGGATCCTTCGAAAAGTCGAATGTTTCCGAAAATCCTAAGAATCTGCAAAGCACCAGACTATTGGAACTAAGAAAGATTTTCGTAATCATGCTATTATCTAGATCATTGTAAAATTTGTTTGGTTAGGACGATTGGAAGTTTGAACGTTGATTGGTTAATCTAAAAGGCGGCTTCCCAGGTGCGCGATATTGCGAATGCACGGGGAATCCAGGTCTGACCAGAACTCACCGAGCGAGACACCGAAGATATTGTAGATTGAAAATTACGCGTAACAAAATAATTATGTTTGAGGGCAACGCGGGCGCAGCGGAAGGAGCTAATAAGTTCCCGTGGGATATTTTCCGACATCCACAAAAGCTAGTAAATTATAATGCACCTAATGACACATTGGCTATCGCTTTGATTTTACTAAGAGAATGCAAAAAATAATAATAAGGGTGGTTGTGGATGATATTTTACGAATTTTTGCTTATGCACGTCGAGTCAGGTAGCTTGTAGGCCGGCCATTATCCGCCCGTATCAATGATACGGGCGGTACGGTAGCTACGTCCCGGTCAACACTGGCTCTAACAGTTGTGTGAAATGATGTGAGCTTAGGACACAGGAGCTGAGATGCATACGTATCGTACTCGGCGGGTGCTCGTAGCGGGGCGGCGTGGGCCGCACCGGTGCGGGCGCGGGAGGCGGCGGCGGCGCGGTGCTCGCCGTCGTGGTGCTGGCCGTGCTGCTGCTCGCGCCACTGCTCCTGTGAAGGAATTTGTAATTTCATAAGCAATAGATAATCCACAACATCTTCCCCTTAACTAAGTTAAATAACAACACACACAAACTTAAAATCATTAATTCCAAGGTAAAATAATAATAATTAATAAACTTAAAATAATAATTAGTTTTACGTTATAAAATAAAATACGTTTACACATTCCTAAATCTTACTACGCGTATGAGGTGGTGAGTAAGATGACGATACATTTATTTTGGTACTTGGCATATAATCATCATCCCGATCATCCCCCGAAAAATACTCGTCATCAATATCAGACAAAGTATTGTCGGCAGGATCCTTTACTGGTCTTATCAAATGTCGACGATTACGGCGATAAATACCTTTTTTGTTTTTAACAATATAAGAACGTGGAGTTAACGCTTTTCCCATTATTTTACCACGGCTTCTTTTATTTGCGTTTTCTAACATTATAACCTCGTCGCCTACTTTCAACTCAGGGAGCAGTTTACAATGTTGATCATAATAACTTTTAATTTTTATTTGTTTTTCCAATACTTTTTTATGTTGTAAGTTATCACAATTTGTTTGTTTTAATAAATCTGGATGGACTGGTAGTCTACAATTTAAACGCCGGCCCATCATTAACTGTGCAGGAGAATTCAAATTTTCCCGCGGTGTATTCCTGTAACTTAGCAAATTTAAATAAAAATCGGAATTACTGTCTACTGATTTTTTCAAAATATTTTTAATGGTTTGAACTGCTCTTTCGCTCTTGCCATTAGATTGAGAATAATACGGAGATGAAGTGACGTGCTTAAAACCCCATTCTAAAGCAAATTGAATAAAATTACGACAAGAATATTGTGGACCATTGTCATTGATGACCGTATCCGGTATACCATATCGTGCAAAATTTTCTTTCATTATAAATATAACTGAGTTTGACGAAGTGTCTCTCAAATATGCGACCTCAATAAAACCAGAATAATAATCAATTAATATTAAATAACTTCGCTTTCCAGACTCAAATATATCTGTTTTAATTTTATTCCATGGTAATTCTGGTATAGCTACCGGAATCATAGGTTCCCTACACGGTTTGTTTGCTGTTTCTTGACATATTTTACATCTTCTCACATAATCCTCAATATCTCTTGTTATACCCGGCCAAAATATTACTTCACGAGCACGTCTCTTACAACGATCAATTCGTAAATGCCCTTCGTGAATAATCTTTAACATGTCCATACGCATAGAATGTGGTATCAAAACCTGTTTATCTTTAAATATTACACCATCTACACAGTACAGTTCATCTCTTATAGACCAATAGTATCTTAAATCATTGTGTATGTTAAACTTATTAGGCCACCCTTGGTTAATATATTTTTGCAACAATTTTAAACACTCATCCGTACAAGTTTCCCGCTTCACGAGAGTTAACTTATTCTGCGACATGGGTACATTATTGACTACCATTTTAATTTGACATAGTACAGCTCTGCTAATTTTATCGCCATACAAATCCGGCAGAGGTGCCCGTGACAATGTATCTGGTATGTACATATACTTCCCAGGCTTATAAGTGACCACCAACTCATAAGCTTGAACCTTCAACATCATTCGCTGTAAGCGAGCTGGGACTGAGTCTAGAGGTTTTCTAAAAATGCTTTCTAGTGGTTTATGGTCCGATTCGACGACCACACTACTTTTACCATAAATATACTGATGAAACTTTTCACAAGCGAATACTATTGCCAACATTTCCTTTTCTATTTGTGCGTATCTCTGTTGTGTGTCAGTGAGCGTGCGTGACGTATACTCTACTGGACGCCCCTCCTGCATGAGCACGGCGCCCAGTGCCACACTGCTCGCGTCCACTGACAACACCACCGGACTACTGACATTGTATAAAGAAAGAACTGGTGCATTACTTAACAATTCTTGTAATTCATGGAATGCGTCTTTATGACCTATTTCCCAACTCCAAGTTATATCTTTTTTTAATAATCTGGTCAGAGGAAAAATACGCTCTGAGTAATTAGGTATAAATTTAGAAAGATAATTTACAGCCCCCAAAAACCTTTCTAAAGTTTTCCGATCCGTCGGTTCCGGCATATTATATATCGCTCTTACTTTCTCAGAATCCATTTTCATTCCATCTTTGTTAAAAATATGACCCAAATAAGTTACTTCCTCACATATACGACATTTATCTTTGTTGAATTTTAAATTAATTTCCCGTGCCCTATTTAACAACTCTTTCAAACGCAGATCATGTTCATCTTTGTTTCTTCCCCAGCAAATGATATCGTCGATAAACGAATCTACCCCTTCTAGGCCTTCAAGTAATTGCTTGATTTTTGCGTGAAACACTTCAGGTGCACAATTAAGACCAAATGGCAATCGCAAATATTGATATCGCCCAAACGGTGTACTGAATGTACATAAGTCTGCACTTGCATTATCCAGTTTTACCGACCAAAACCCTGAAAATGCGTCTAAAACTGAGAAATACTTAGCACCGTGAAACTTAGTAGCCAGTTCATTTATTGTTGGCAGTTGAAAATGTGCACGCTGTATCGCCTTATTAAGCGGCCGCGGGTCTAAACATATACGCAACTGCCCATTTTTTTTAGCAACAATCACTAATGAATTCACCCATGGAGTTGGATGACTCACTTTCCTAATGACACCTAACTCAATCATTCTATTTAACTCGTCTTGTAACTTATCGCGAACTCCTAATGGTACCTTACGGGTTGCACAAATCACCGGCATCACAGTTTTGTCTACAACAATGTGATATTCACCTGGCAAACAGCCTAACCCATTAAACAAATCTTGATAATCTGTAAGATTTATAGTATGAATTCTTTTAACTAATCCTAAAGTTAGACAAACTTGCAACCCCAGCACACTCTGACAATCACTAACCGTAATTGCAAATTTTTATTCATACGAAACACCCTTATACCACCATTTTAATTTGCAAATACCTTTAATAGGAATAAAATCACCACTATAAGATTGCAATCTAACACCTTGCTTGCTACTAATTAGCTTACCGTCATAGCCTAACAATAAAAATCGATTATACGATAAAACATTAATGTCTGCTCCCGTATCTAATTTAAATTTTTCGGAACCGCACTTCCCGTGAAGTGTTTCATACCAATCCTCCGATGAAGATTTAATCTCTGAGACATTATACAAAGCTGATATAAAAAATGACTCACAATCATCTTCTTCATTGCCTTTTGCTTCTGTTAAACCTATATCGTACATTTTTTTAACTCCTTTTTTCAACTTGCACATTCTAGCAAAATGTCCGTGATTTTCGCACAGATAACACTGCACAGAAATAGCCGGACATAGACTGGGTTCATCGCATTGGCCTCCGCATCTGAGACAATTTCCGTTCTCGCTTGAATGAACAAATCTTCGGGCTGTGTTGGAACCAACACTGGCCACACCACGACATCCGCTGCCGCGCCAGCCGCCGCGCCCACCACGGCCGCCTACACCGCGCATGCCAACTGCATTGACGTGTACCAATCCAGAAGTACCAGCACCATGCGTCTCCAATAAACGTCGATTATCTATTGAAATTTGGTCAACCTGGACAATTTTAATAGCTTTTTCCAACGTCAGGTCCTCTGCTCTCAATAAACGATCTCTTGCTCCAGTACTCTGTATCCCACAAATAATACGGTCGCGAATGAACTCCTCTTCCAAATTTTTTAAGTTAAAATTTTTGCTCAGTAATCGCAATGCCGTAACATACTGATCTATGGATTCTACTACTTCCTGACCCCTTGTAAAAAAATTGTACCTTGCTAATGTTATATTTTGTTTGACTCCAAAATATTCATCAAATTTTATAAGCAACTGTTTGACATCATCCCTGTCGCTCTCTTTGTCAAAAGAAAATGTCTCAAAGACTTCAAACCCCTCAGGTCCGATTAAATTTATCATTAAGCTGGCTTGAATACCAGCATCTTCTTTCTGCACCCCCGATGCTTTTAAAAATTATATAAATTGCGACTTCCAACGCCGCCATGCGTCAGCCCGGCTGACGGAGCTGCCCTCCAAACACAATTCTGTTGGTGGTCGCGCATGTTCCATAGCGCTCTTGAACCGTCCCTGACGTTTTTAAAGTCCACAACGGGCCTTTATTAGCGACTTAAACTATTAAATCGAATAATTGTTCACCGCTGCCACCATGTAATGTAATCAAAGACAAGTCTGGATGACAACTGCTTTAATGTCATAAGCAATAGATAATCCACAACAGAATTGGGCAATCGATCTTGTTTCTTTCGACTCCAGGACTTTTCATAGAACTCATACGCCAGGCGGTAACCCTCCCGGAGGGTTCACTTCCAATAAGTATGGTGATTTATTGGAAGTGAACCCTCCGGGAGGGATACCGGCATTACGTTTGCGCTAAAGCTAACCACCGCGGACGGTCCACGACTTTACATTTAAAACCATGTTTTATAACACCGTAAAACTAAGTAAAATAGTATTTTGAAGGGGTCTTGTCGCTATACGAAGATTCCAATTTTATAATTTTTTTGTGAATATTTGTAACAGCGAAAAAAATAAAAAATAAAATTTGTTCTGAAACCTTCACCATTTTAAAGACTCGAGTTATCAATGTAAGGTTTGACTTCGTTACTATTTTATTTTACTTCGTCTGCGTAGAGTATAAATTCTTTTTTTCTAGATAATTATGAATAATAACAATAACATTATAGAGCTTTGTTATACTATACAGTATTACTGCTGGGAATTACATATTCTTTATATTTATGTTTTTTTTTTATCTCACAAATTTATTTTATTTAAGTATACTGCATACACGTTACATTATAAAACTGATTTGCATCCGTCACATCACACTCTCAGGTACAGTTGAAAACCAGCGTCAGCCGTCTGGCATTTTTGCTGAACTGGGCCTTTTTGGCGCAGCCCTGAGGCACACTCCCCATCAAATTTCTGCTTACATCGTACTTTACACTTTTTATTTGATTTTAATTTTAAAAAAATATATTTTTATCTGCTTTGTATTATATTGTGTGTTTTAGTATGTGCTAAATAAATGTATTTTCTTTCTTTCTTTCTTTGTTCATGGCTAATTGTCCTCCACTACGTGTGATATTTGAGGAATATTGTAAAGAAATACCTACTGTAAAGGATCGGTATGTACCTAAATCCTTCACAGTATTCCTCTATACATGGTGGCAGGGACATAATATCGACGCGAAAACTGTTACCATCGCTTACGCTTACGCGTCGGTATTCATCTGTGTGGGTTTATTTGACATATTTACCGCCCTGACGGGTTTGGTACATCTGAATGACCATGGATTCAGTACATGATTCTGACACACTCTGCGTGGAAATTTTTCGTCGGTTATAAAAAAAATATCAGCCGTACATTTTGAACGCGTAGGTATAATACACTTTTCTATGAAACAGCAATTTATTTTTTAAATAACCGATGTAATATGTCAACGGAGGGGGGTTGAGAATCATGTACCTACTCAACTCAAACTCATTTATTTCAATTAAATTACAGGCACCTTTGAATTGCCAAGGAATCGGTCAGTCAGAAATATGAAGGCCATTCCAAAACAGGTACCTAAAGTAGGTACATATGGAGAAGAACGGGCAAAAAACTCCACGGACACTCTTGTAAATAAATTGTTAAAAAATATTGGTTACATTATTCATGTTAAAATTAAACATGTGAGAACAATGTAAAAAGACGTGCACGTTAGAAGCGTCCATAATAAAAAGATAGAACAATGAAAAATTCAAAAATTAAAATCACCCATGGCAGCTAAGAGTTGACCAGTCCCAACTGACGGCACCCGTTCACGAACATGACGCAAGGATTAACACCATTCAGCTCAACCATTTGAAGGGAGCTAAATGATCCAACACACGCGCCACCATCAGTGAGACATCTGAGTGACCATGACACAGACATACTCACAGCCGCCAGGGCACATTCAAGTCAATAAAAGAAGTATTACCCGGTAAATGTTAGCTCTTTAGTACATAGTACTCACACCTGTACTGAATCCAAGGTAACAGTTTTCGCGTCGATGTCCCTGCCACCCTGTACATATAAAATGTTTTTCACTGACTCGGAAAGCGGGCACTAAAACAACCAGGCTAGTTGGAGAGCTAACACGTGAGCAAGCCACATATAATTGACCGTGGGAGAAACAGTCAACTTAGTAAAATCTTATATAAATGATAGACAACAGAAAGTCCAAATAAACGGTATTAATTCACTAGGTTTAAAAGTAAAAATGGGTGTGCCACAAGGCTCGATATTGGGTCCATTCCTCTTTTTAGTTTATATCAATCATGTACTCCATTTATTCAAAAAACAACCACAAATGGTGTTATTTACTGACGATACTTCCTTAATTTTTAATGTAGATAGACGTGCTTAAATAACGCCCTACTGCAGGTCCAAAGTTGGTTCACTGCTAATAATCAGTGGCGGACTAACAGGGGCCCCCCTGTTAGTCCGCCGGAAGGGGCGGCCTGCCCCGGGCCTCCGGTTTTGGGGGGGCCCCATATGCCTCCGCGTTCCCCTGATCATGGGGTCTCAACTAGAACAAATGTATAGTTATAATTAGTCTTGAAGAAAATTCAATAGATGGCAGCATAGGTAACAATTATGAAATTAACAATAATTAAAAGCGTTAAACGGCGGATTACGGCTGAATACTAAAGCTCCGGCGTGATTTTTCCAATATCTCCAACAATCATCGTCATAGATTTTTCTAAGTATGCAATGACATGTAAGAATGTACGATTCTAGCTACGATTTCAATTGCAAATTGACTAGTAATATGTGATCAACAACAACTTATTCTAAGCTAAACACGTTTTAGAGACAAACCCAGAGGCGGCTTTACCCATGGTGCAGGGTGTGCAGCGCACACGGGCGCAGGGTCTTAGGCGGCGCCGAGCGCTGCTCGCGACAACTTTTTAATCAAATTCCAAACAAGACCAAAACATATTCTATTAAAAGGCAGTTTGTAGTTGGAGGCCCCCTACGTTAAATATAAACGTAGGGTGTTAAAATTTCGAGCTCGCTTCGCTCGTTCTTGTAACCCAACATTCTTTTTTTATTAGAATTCTCTGCGTAAATCGACAATGTATTTCCTATTTATATATGGATGGTCAAAAGAACACTGACTAATCCGGGACGGGGTGTTAAATTTTCGAGCTCGCTTCGGTCTTGCATACTACATTTTCAAAATATTCTGTATAGGTCAACAAAGTAATTCCGGTTTCAGTATAGATATTTAAAAGATTTTTTTTACAATGCAGTGTGTAAAAAATTTCGAGCTCGCTTCGCTCGATCTACCATCCTATATTTTTCTGATCCTCTAGCTTTTCGGTTGTCGACAAAGTGTCCTCTATTACTGTATCAATGGTCAACAGAAAACCTAACCTTTTCGAGGCAGTGTGCTAAAGCGGGGGGTCCCCCGCCCAGGAATTTACGTTTTTAATTTAGTTTTGCCGCCCCGGGCCCCTGACAGGCTTAGTCCGCCACTGCTAATAATTTAGTATTAAATGGAAAAAAAACGAAGTGCATAAAATTTTCTTTACCAAATGTCAAAAAAAATGATTGTGAGATAGAATTGAATCACTAGAAACTAAAATTCGTCGAAAAAACTATTTTCCTTGGGATCACGCTCGACTCAAGGTTACAATGGGGTCCTCTTTTAACATCTCTTGCAGGACGGCTAAGTTCAGCAGCATAAGCTGTCCTGTCAGAAAAATCCATCAATTTATTGATGTAGATACCGCGAGACTGGTCTATTTTAGTTACTTTCATAGAAACATGTCTTACGGTATTTTACTGTGGTAATGGGCTGCAGACATCGAGTCTATTTTTATTCTGCAGAAAAGAGCGATCGGAGCCATATATTATCTCCGCAGGCGTGACTCTCTAAGTTTCTCTCTATGTTTAAGGATATTAACATCATGACCGTACCTTGCCAATATATCTATGAAAACATCATGCACGTAAGAAAAAATGTACATCTTTTTAGTAAAAGAACTTAGGTGATGGACATAATTACAGTACAAGAAATAGGGACCTATTAGTTCAACCAGGTTTAGACTGGCTAAAGTGGACTCATCTTTCATGGGATAGTGTTTAAAATGTTACAATAAAATTCCTCCCCACATACTTCAACTGAATGAGACGAAATTCAAATCTTGTATAAAACGCACACTATGCAGGCAGGAATATTATAAGTTAATTACATCGCTGATAAAAATGCTTGGCTCAATGCTGGTCTTGCTCCACAACCATAACTATTTGATTAACATTTGAAAATACTGTTGGAGCTGCTGAAGATTTTAAGACTATCTTTGCATTGTATAAAATCAATTTCCTTTGTATTATATAATTTGAGAGCACAGGTGTGAGTACTATGTACTAAAGAGCTAACATTTGCGGGGTAATACGTCTTTTATTGAATGTGCCCTGGCGGTTACGTTACTGGCTGGTTAGGTTATTACCGCCATCTATCGAGCTTCCGGGCAACTTTCTTTCTGTATGTTGGTCTGAAAGCATGACGCAAAAACTGCATAGATGTTCCATATATCGCACACCCAGAACAACACTAAGGCACAGATAATATAATATTACGTACAGATACCCAATCCCTATAAAAAAATGACACCTCCCTAAGGCTGCCTGTCCATTGAAGCGGAGCGAGGCAGCGGAGAGGAGAATGGCAGCGGAGTGGAGCGGAGTTGCGGACAGTGTCTGTCCATTGATGCGGAGCGAGGTAGCGGAGCGGAGTTACGGACTGTGTAGAGCGAGGTTGCGGAGCGGTGTTGTGGACTGTGCGAAGCTAGACCGAGTTCACGTATTTTTCCGCATCGCCTCTCCGCTTCCCCGCTCCGGTTCCCCGCTCCACTTTTCCGCTCCGTTTCCCCGCTCCGCTTCTCCTCTCCGCTTCTCCGCTCCGTTTCCCCGCTCCACTTCCCCTCTCCGCTTCTCCGCTCCGCTTCGCGGTTTTTTATACATTTTTAAACTAGTTCGCAAATCCCTGTCCACTGAAGCGGAGCGGAGGTTTTATGCTATTCCATTGGTTAATATTGGCACACCGGTACTCCGCTCCTCTCCTCTGCGCTCCAGTGGACAGGCAGTCAGGGTATTGAGCTGGTTATTTTTCTTCCTCATTTTTTGCAACAGATGGCAGCATCAGCGACTCACTAATTGCCAGAGACTGTAGTTTTACAACGCCATCTAGGAGTCGACTTAGATACTTATGGCGTTATTTTATTATGGTAGATTCTCGCACATGACACGGTCCGTTCAAGGGCCAGCACGCGTAGCATGAGCACCATTTTGTCGACGGAAGAGTAGACAAAAATGACGTTCCGTGTAGACAGTACGACGGCAGCAAAGTAGAAAGAGTCAACTGCACTTTTTACGAAATTCACTCTGACATAATTCACTCAGAATTCTTTGTTTTGTCATAAGAGTTTTTCTGTTTGATTCTCTATTTTTACATATATAAAGACAACTACAACAATTTTTCTTAAAATGACGAAGTCCCGTGTTTTGGAACAAAAAATATTACAGTAATATTGGCCTTAACCATTTCTTTGGTATAGCCCTAATAACTAAATGATGTAAAATAGGAGAAGATAGCTTTGTACTTCTATTAATTATCACAATTTTGCATTCAAAACGTTCTTCTGTAAAATCATGATTTTAAGATTTTGTAGATAGCCGTTTATACTTTGCGGCCGTCGAGTAGAAAATCAAAGTCAAAATCACTACTTTAGACAACTGTCAGTTCTCAGTGTGATTTTGACAGTTTGGGATAGAAAACTTTCTTCTGAAATAGTCTACATAAAAAAGGACCTAGACAAAGATTGTTAGAAATGAAGGACAAAATGACAGTTTGTGGAAAGATTTCTACGGTGCGATGTCAAAATGGAGAAACGAAATGTCACTTTGTATAGAAAAAGCTATGTCTATTCTTCGTAGAAATAGAAAGCGTCATGCTACGCAGGCAGTAATAAGAATACAACTGAAATAGCTCGAGTTGGCGGAATAGTTTCATTTCTGTGTGAGTGAGCTAGCAATTTTCACGCTGCTGAAAATGCTTCTTTATGGGTTTTTAGTATTTCAATGCTTAAATCTAGATTTTCTTCTCTTCGTTACCAAATCTACTAACTATTGCTAAAACCCTAAAACTGAAAGCAGGCTTCCTCCGAACTCATTAAACAGTAAATGTTTTTAAAAACATCAAATAAAACCGGCCAAGTGCGTGTCGGACCTCGCACAATGAAGGGTTCCGTAGTTGGGATGAATTTATCCCAAGAACAAACTTAACTAACTAAACTATCACTAACTTTTTAGAGCCGGAGGCGCGAAATTGGAATGCCTCGGCGTGTTTTATATGGAATTTTTCACTTTTTGTATGGAAAATATGAAAAAATATTACCTACATGTTGAGTTTTAGGGGTTTATAGGTTCTCTAAAGGGGATCGAAATTTTCATTATTTTTGAGATAGGACGCACCATTTTCGAGATATGTATAGCAAAAGAAAAAATAAATACAGTACAGGTTTTGCACGTGAAGTCAAGATGTTGGTGTGAATTTTAGTTCTTATTTTACCCCACACCTTTTTAATCGCCATTAAAAATTGTCAGGTTTAGTCTGGTTTATTTTTTTTACAATCAAAATTTTAAGTGAAAAACGTCAAATTCAGAATAGCAACATTGCCATTTTCACTAGATTAAAAACTCAGTACTATCTTAGTGCTGTCAAACTAAAATATAGTTAAGTTGTGTCACGTAGGTCTATTTCAGAATGGGAAATCGTCGTTTGACAGGAATCAATTAAATTTTACTCTAGTTTAGAGGCATTTGTGACAAGAGAATCCGCACCATTGACAGACAGAATAGCTATCTACTTTTAAAACGTTTTTTGCAATCCTTTTTAGGGTTCCGTACCACAAAAGGAAAAAACGGAACCCTTATAGGATCACTCGTATGTCTGTCTGTCTGTCTGTCCGTCAGTCACAGCCAATTTGCTCCGAATTTAATGGACTGATTTAGATGAAATTTGGTACACATAAATATGTATTTCTGTGACCCAAACACGGACGTGTAACGTAACTAAATGAATTTTGAATTTTGGGGCAAATAAGAAAATAAAAAGTTTTGCAAACTGAACCGTGTGACATATCAAATGAAAGGACTTTTTGCTAATACTTTTAAAGATATTTAAGAAAATTTATGAAAATTGACCATTCCCCCCCTTATCTCCACACTACTGAGCCAAAGTTTTTGAAAAGAATGCAGAGTATGGTTCTTTACTCATAGATTACGGGAAAACCTATAAGTCTTTAATCTTAAAATAACATAGTAAATCTCTCAATATTGTTGTTGTAGTGTTAAGTTTGTTCTTGGGATTAATGGATTTTAACTACGGAACCCTCATTGTGCGTGGTCCGACGGTGGTTTAGTAGATCAGAAAAAAAAAAAAAATGTAGGTAGGTACTTGCCAAAAACATGTTGATAGATTTCTTTCAATTATTTTAATTCTATGTAACGTAGGTACTGGATATTTTTTTTTAATTAATTTTCCTACTAAACGTGATGACAAATTGAGTAAAACGGCATCTATTGCGAAGAGCTATACACAAAATGAATAACAAATGGCTACTTTAACATTCTATGGGTTGGAATTGAAGTAAAAGGTTTCATTTATCTTTTTTGTTGAAAATGCGAGATTTATGAGTTTGGATAGATAAATCAGCATTAAACAAGGAATTTTTGATTTTTTCTAATCTTACTTCAGCCAAAATCTGCCGTTTATCGCTTTTTAGTGATTGTTAATTTCATAATTGTTGCCTATGCTGCCATCTATGATTCTTTTTCAAGACTAATTATAATTTTTTCTAGTTGAGACCAAGTCAAAATGGGTAATTTTTCAGAATCAAAGAAAAACCGTTATCTCATGTTATGTCAAAGTTATTATGAATCTCGTGAACATTGCATGTGAAGAATGCAATGCATATCAGCATTATATAGTTCTGTATATTCAAAACGCGTTAATAAAGCAAAAAAAATTTTTTTTTACATAATTCACTGTTGTGGAATGACCGAACAAAAAATGAAAAAAGTATTTCGAGTTACGTGCTTTCTAATGATTGATTCTGAGATAATGCACTATTATTCTACTGTTTTTTTATGAGATTCATTATACAATAACGACCCATTAGATTTTTTTTTTTCAGGAATAAACTATTATAAATTTAATAAAAGACAAAATGTTTCTAAAATCAGTACTTATATTTTGAACATAAACATTCGTTTTGAAGTCGTGTTCATTTAAAGTCAATCACAACAAAAATACGAAAAAAATCTTGGAAATCTTCTGTAAATCAAAAAATAAGAAATCAAAATGGCAAAATTGGTTCTATACAATCAATCTATCAATGAATTCTAAATTTAATCTTTCTCCAGTCTTATAATAGGAATTAACATAATTTGTAGGAATTATGTTTTTTTCGGGTTCATCACTAGATGAACTACTTGAGCTGCTGGAGCTTGAGGATGATGAGCTAGAGTCTGACGAGGAGCTGGAGGAGGAAGAAGACGATACTATTCTACGGATTACAAGAGGCCGAGATATTTGGTTCACAGGCACAAAAGTAGGATCCGTATCCGAATCATCTATAAAATCTTCATCATCGGCATGATCAGATAAAACAGGAACGGATACTTCCCTAACTGATGTTTCATCGGCTGATGCTGCCACCGCTGACATCTCATCTGTAGATGCTAATACTGCAGTCGTGTTTTCAACATCCTTTTCCATGTTGCTTTCTTGAACACAGGGTCTGGTTTCATCTGCGGTTGTTTCCATAGTCTTTTAAGTAATAGGAGACTCAGGGCCGGATTAAAGGCAGGGCAACAAGGGCCATGGCCCTGGACCTCCACAAAATAGGGGCATACACAATTTGTTTTTTTTTTAAATAAATAAATACGTTTAGTTGGTTCAATACGCTAAATTTACCGTTTTGCATAAAAACGATTATCAAAAAGATATGGGAATCTTCTATTAGCAAATACTCGAAAATTCAGAGCTTCATTTCCAAATGTTAAAATTACGTTGAGAATGTAGGTACTTGGTGTTGATGGCGTCGAACTGCACTGGAGAATGCTCATTTTCGAAGATGAAATTATAAAAAATAGACTTCTGACTACAATGACACAGAACCGCCTATGAAAGTTATCCCTACTTAGTATTGAAAGTGATTTACTCCGAGAACTGGATTTCACCGAAATCGTCAATGATTTTTCGCCGAAAAAAGCTTGCAAAGTTCCATTCGCCTAACATTCATCTTTTTTTTTGTATATTTTTAGTACCTATGATGTATAAATAATTGAAAACTATGTTTTCTTTTCCTTTGGTCCAAAAACAAAATCGGAGCCTCCACTTCTTGATTGCCCCAGGGCCTCCACACATTTAAATCCACTCCTGAGACTACTACCCCTCATCATCTGCCAAATAACAATACATTTTTTTATTAATTCAACAATACTGCATTATCTCAAAAAAAAAAAAAAATCTTCTTGCAAATAAAAACAATATAAATTGTAAATATATTTCTTTAAATGTATAATTTAAGTAAAAATTATCAGTCTTACCACAAAAAATAAATTAAACAACGTTTAAACACGTGTTTAGTTTAACAATGTCTAAAGGATAAACACTGCTTAAACAAGTGTTTAAAATTCGTTACCACAAATACATGTTTAACGTCTATTTAGCAAAACACTGTTTACATGGCATATCTTTGTTTTATCTTGGCAACCCTTTTTTTTTTTTTTTTTTTTTCAGGATGGGAAATCATCAAATGACTTCTCCCGCTCTGGGCAGAGCGAGAGGGTGTGCCAGACTTTTACTGACTAAAACCCACCCGTGTTCCTTCCGTTGCCTGTGTGCCGGGGCCGCGTTATGCCTTTCGGACAAACCCGCAACCCCAGCAGGCATTGGTCTTTCGACCCCGTCGGTTGGTGCTGACATCTCTTTGAGGCGCGCGTGGAACACAACGCGCCGTCGACACGGGCCTGGTCCTTATCGGACGGCGAGCTGCCCATTGCTCACCGTCCGCAAGCCCGCGCCTACGGTGGCCGGAAGTCGGCTCTCGACTCCCGACGCCCGGGGCGTCTCCTGCGGCGACTAGGGCCGCGAGGGCGTGCAGCTTGCATCTCCCTCGCGTGCTCCGCCTCCTCCTTCGCGAGCATAACTGCTTCGCAGAAGGAGGTGACGGCCTCCCATGCACTCTCGCTCCGAACCATGGCCTGAACCAGGGCCGGATGCGAGAGATCGCCGCCGCCGATCGCCTTCGTGAGGACACGGCGGTGCTCCGCCCAATCTTGGCAACCCTAAGAAACGTTTCGTTTGAAGCAAATAACATTTGTTGAGCCTTTCTCTTTCCTATTGAAATTTATTTGTTTCAGTTGTTTTTACGGAATAACTAAAATGGAAAATTGAAAATAAGTAAGTACTTACTATTTAATTAAATAAGTCCGCCATTGGTCACCATACGGCTGGTGTAGATACAAATGTTAAAAGTGTTTTGTACATTAACAACGGAACGAAATCGAAAATGCAAAAAGTCACACAGCTGTACAATGACAACCGGTAATGACGACAAAAACTAAAGACAATATCGAAAGGGAAGGGAAATAACAAAACTGGGCCCGCCATCAGGTAAGCGACCTGATGGCGGGCCGAGTTTCGTAAGGCACAGGCAACTTGAATTTGAGGATATAAGCATCAACCGCGAGAATAATGTGGAATATAATTTTTTATTAGGTCAAAATTTTTTTCCAAAAGCTTTGTGAACCAATACGGTTTTCTAAAGTTATATTAATTGTAATGTTCGAAATGATTCACTCGCAGTCGGTACATTTGATCACGACAGTTATCCATAAATTCTATGTCGTTCAAATCATTAAAATCAGCATAATCGAAGATATCAATTGCAATTTATGTACTGAGAGAAAGCAATATGGCGATTGGCGAGGGTTAAACACGTGATTAATAGGGGTTCGTTGTAGTTTACATTTAAACAACGTCTAAAGCATGACTAACCCTAAACAACGGTTAAACATGGTTTTGTGGTATCACTTTTGCTAAACAACTGCTAAAAACGTGTCTAAACCGCGTCTATGTTTTTTGTGGTAAGACCGTAAGTGTATAAAAAAATTATTAATTATGATTTTTAACAAAATTACGACATAATTGATATCTACCATCAATAGTGCATCATTTCACTAATTTTCATCTTTTACGAACAATACTGAACCATTTTGGGATACTACAAAAAATCGAACATACCTTCCTTCCTGTACTATTTCGAAATAGTATCAAACACGTTGCTAAACACAATCACCAGCACTGAATTAAAACTAAATAATTCGGAGGAATTTTCATACTACATTCAACAAGACCGCATTATCTCAAAATAATTCACTGTTTCGCCAAGAGTCTGCGTGCTGTTCCTTACGGCAGACAAGTTGCAACTAGAAATAGTTTTGTGTTCGCGGTATGACTCTGGCAGCGCGTCTTCATCAATAAAGAGTTAGTGCGACATCTGTTGGCCATTTTCATAAATATAAATACGCCTGTCTTCGTGGTATGTGCGGAAAATTTTTGGCTATTGAAATAAATAATAAAGTCGATTAAGAGATTTTTCGACATAATACAGTGTTGTTCTGGGTGTGCGATATGTGTGGTCAGTCTGTAGGGTACAAATTATCTCGCTATTTGCTTTGAGGGATGAGCAGTACAGTATCGCATTCTGTTCGTATCCTATCTTAATCTATATCTATATCGATTCTCCCGGAGAAGGGGATGGGGGGGTTCTCCGGGGGAGGGGACCGTGGCTAAATCATAACAGCCACACAGGTCGATCGATCAGGTTAAGCTACAATTGCCGGGGTTGGTCTGTGGATGGGTGACCATCTTTACATACAGAGACCCGTCCGTGCCGCGGAAAGCACGTTAAGCTGTTGGTCCCGGCTGTCATTCTTTGACAGTCGGTTACGGGAAGTCAGAAACCCGAAAGTCTGACAACCATTCTTACCAAGGGGTATCGTATTACCCAGTAACTGCGTTGTGGAGGTCAGATAGGCAGTCGCTCCATGTAAAATACTGTAAAGTTAGAAACAGTACACGTGCACTTATATAATTTGTACTTGAATACAAATTTTGCGAATGAACAACGTCAATACAAAACTTCATCGCCCTTTTCAGACGCTTGTGGGTTGAAAAAAAAAAACAAAGATTTACGTTGTGCTAGTTTCCAACCATAAGCCGAAATATTAGTGATTTTAACAAAAAAATAAAGAACTTTAATTAAAAACAAAATTTCATCCCCATTTTCACCCCTTAAGGGTTGAAATTCTAACAACACCGTTACGTTAGCTTCCAACCATAAGCCTAGATACTAAATAAAGTGATTTTTCTTCGAAAATTAAGGACTTTTCAACTTCATCCCCCTTTTTAACCCTTCGGGGGTGGAGTTATCGAAAACGCTGAGATACGTGTAAATAAATTTTCAATCGTCAGCCTAAACAAAAAATATGAAGATCCTAATTTCAAAACTGACGGTCTTTGATATAAACTTCCATCCCCTATTTTATTTTAGGGATGGAATTCTCAAAAATCCTTTCTTAGTGGATACTTACTCTTCACAAAGAACACACCCTCCAAGTTTCGTGTCTCTAGGCCCTGCGGTTTGGGCTGTGTGTTGATATATCACCCAGTCAGTCAGTCAGTCAGTTTACCATTTTATATATATATATATATATGTCGGACACGGTCACTAGTACGGTCGCTAAACGAAACGTAGCACCTGACCCGAGTATTGGCAGCACTAACACTCGGCTAACTTCGTGCTACGACGGAGCCTAGCTAATGGAGGGGCGCCAGGGCGAGGGCACTTGCCTTCCGATCGTTCTAGAGAACAGAAGCTCCAGTCTAGGAACTGTCCCCCGTTTCGAATAGTTGTGTCGTGTACCTACAGTGTGTGAAATGCTAGTGTGAGTAATGTTATTGAAAATTATAATTTGATCTAAACTGCAATGGTGTTTCCATTGCGCAATAACCAACACTACCCATAGTATGCCCACAGTAGTTAAAATATGCCTGATAACGAGAGAGGCACATACCATCCTCCGACATCAGAATTGGGATTCGTGTTGGTTCAGGCGCAAAATGAAAACGCTAGACGTGACCGTTGGCGTGCCGTGTTTTTAAACAAAATAATTCGAGGGTAGGACAGAAAAATAAGTTTTTTTTTGTGGATTTAGCATTCTTATCCCTTTCGTGGGGTTTCTAAAAGGTTAATAAAATTTAGTTATTTTTGAGCTCAGAAAATGCGTAATACCCTGCAAAACTTTTCATAATGATTTTGTGTAGTTTTGTTTTGTTTACCAATGCTAACCCATTTTTTTATTTCTATTTTATGAATATCGAAACATGGAAGCGATTATGCACGATCATGGTGCGCGATAGCCAAGCCAAGCCGATTGACAGCAGAAGAAGATCTACGACGTCTTCAGTATCTTTCGTGTGGGAAACTAGGACGCTCGAACATGCAGTGGCAGCCAATCGGATGGTGCAGCACGTGTTGCAAGCAGAGATCATGGCTAGTGGAAGTTTGCGTCGCAAGCAAAAAGGTGAGCTGTATTGTTTTGTTTACGATTCTGCTGCTGAATGCTCGTTAGTAACGGAGAGTTGTGCAGCAAAATTAAGTGGCAAATGAGTTAATAACGTTGTTGCGTTGACTATATTGGTCGTAACGTGTATTCAGCACAGAACAAATTTTATGTAGCGTAACGATTAGCGAACACCAACTAGAGGTTTTGTGTTTTTTTGTTCTGATTTTGTGATGTGCTTTCCGACAGTTACTTGCTAAGTAATATTATGACAGGACATTGATGAAGTCCGTGAGATTGCGTCAGAGTATATCAAACGTAGTGCGGGATATAACAAAACTCGATTTGATAGGACAAAGGCAGCTATAAAAAAAATAAAAATCGGTTGCCTATTTCATGTTATTACGAGTAGAAAACAAAAAGCGAAATCAGATTAAGTTAGATCGGAAGTTCAGAGGTCTGTTTAATGTAGCGGAAGTTTCGAATGTTGATCGCTATACGTTAAAGTTAAAAGCTGTTAATTCTAACCGTACTTAAAAAAACGCTCACGATAGGTTAAAGGATGCCAGTAGGTCATATACCAGTCGAAGTAATGGTGATCACAGCGGTGATGAGCAAGCCTAAGTTATGGGAATCACGCGAGTAAGGTTCTCTATGGGCCGTATTGTGTTGGACCGTACCAGTAGATACTGGCGGAGATCAAGGTCTAGAGATACCCTAGTTTTGATCCATGCGCTGGATGTGTGAGAGCAATGCGATTGCTGGTCGGCTAGAGAGCCGTGGCGTTAGAGTGGTTTACTCGTGTGTGGGTGTCCAGGTGTCTAATGCTCTTAGTAAAAAAATTATTGTGTTAAAAAGGATGGTAGATGGCTATGGTTGATGAATTTAGCTATGATTAATCAAAGTTTGTTTAGTTAATTGAGAAGGAGAAGTATTGTTTTGTTAAAACAACAAAGTGTTGAGGATTAAAGTTTCCTAATCTCAAAATTTGGAACCCGTAAATGGTCAGAATTGGCCGAGTCGAACAGGCACTGCTGTTGAGGGTTGGTTACAGGTTAACACACGAGTTTAGGGAATTTTGTGAGGGTAAAAAAATTAACCTTATTTTTATAGCTACGGGATCATCGCGAGCTATCAGTCAAGTTGGAGACTAACGAGACTGGTCGAGACTGGTTTATTTTAGTTACTTTCATAGCATCATGTCTTACGGTATTTTGCTGTGGGGACGGGCTGCAGATATTAATTCTATCTTTATTCTGCAAAAGAGGGCTGTCAGAGCCATATATAACCTCCGCAGATGGGAATCTCTAAGGGTTTAAGAAAATTAACATCATGACGGTACCTTGTCAGTTTATATATGAAAACATTATGTATGTTCGGAAGAATCTACATCTTTTTAGTAATATAAGTGACAGGCATAATTTTAACACTAGAAATAGGAACAAATTAGATCAACCACGTTTCAGATTGTCTAAAGTGCACACTTCTTTTATGGGGTACTGTGTAAAATGTGAAAATAAAATACCACTCGATATTCTTGAACTGAATGAGAAGAAATTTAAAACATACATTAAACGCACACTATGTAGACAAGCATATTATAAGTTGGATGATTATATCATAGATAAAAATGCTTGGCTTAATGGTGGTCCTGCTCCACAGCCACTTGGGCTCACTAGTTAAAAATTTTAATGTTTGAAAGAGTTGCTTCCCCTTTTAAGTTTTTCTGACTTTACAAACTTAATGTTTATTTTTTATATAAACAAGTTTTAATTGTTGAATACTCCAATGGATAATGATTTTCTTTGTTTTTGGTAGTAACATTCTATTAATCTCTCAAATACATTGCAAATTAGTTTTGTATAATTTAGAAGCATTTTTTCAATTTTTGTAAATGTGAGCACCATGGAGCCGTTTGTATTTTTTTTAAATTTATTAAGATGTATGTTGACTTGAAAGGTCATGGTAGCTGAGAGTGTCATGCTCACTTAAATGTCTCGCTGATGGTGGCGAGTGTGTTGGATCATTCGGTTCCCTACAAAATGGTTGAGCTTAATGGTGCTGATCCACGCGTCATGTTCGTGAACGGGCGCCGTCAGTTGTGACTGTTCATCTCTTATCTGCCATGCCTTATTTTTAATCTTATATTTTGAATTGTTTTGATTATTTTTTGTAAATTGTTCTCACATATAGAAGCAACAAGAATCATTCCAGGATTTTGTAATTTTTTATATTTAAAAGAGTGTCCTTGGATTTTCTTGCCTGTTCTTCTCCATAAAGATCTACGTTTTGGAATGGGCAACTAGCTTCAACTTTCTGACTAACTGACGCGACTATTTGACAATTCAAAAGTGCCTGTAAATGGTTTAATTGAAATAAATGCTTTGAGTTTGAGTTTGAGTTTGAGTTGAGCGCACAATGAGCACGTTAAAATCTATGCTTACCGCGGTTGAAGTGAATGAAGATAGGTCGTGGCAGGATGCGTTAGGAGATGTGCAGCTGGCACTAAACTAATAAGATAAAAGTCAATAGGGTAACAAGAGCAAGTCCACTCGAATCACTAGTTGGTAAAGTCGCGGGCCCCTTTAGTCTAATAGCTTACGACGATGATACTGACGCACATGTCGAACATGTTAGGGAACTCAGCCCGGCTACTCTATAGCACTAAGGCGCGACTGGATAGGTTTTCGGTGGGTGACTTTGTGTTGCTTCAAAACGAAGAACGCAACCAAACTAAATTAGACCCCAAATATAAGGAACCATTCAGAGTTGTAGAATTGTTAGAGGGAGATCGCTACACATTGAGAGCATTGAGTTCTTAGCGTACTTACAAGTACGCACAGGATAGATTAAGGAGAATGCCCGAGGGCCAAGTACCGTTTGAAGTAGAGGATTTGGAATTGAGAGATAGTGTGGAAACTTAGTTCGGATGGTCGGACCGTACCAGTAGCCATTTGTATGTTTGATCTAGTTTTTAGTTTGTTTGATTTAGAACTTTAGACATAGAGAATTATTTGTAAAGAAATAAGGTAGTCATTGTGATCAAGTTCATTTTAATTTTCAAGTTGTTAGTTAAGCTTTTCATCAGGAGTGACCGAACAATGTGTACTGTGTTATGTTTTCCTTATTGCAGGATTACCACACGAGGACGTGTGTTAGCGCAGGATGGCCGTGTCGGAGACGGTCACTAGTAGGGTCGCTAAACGAAACGCAGCACGTGACCCGAGTATTGGCAGCACTAACACTCGGCTAACTTCGTGCTACGACGGAGCCTAGCTAATGGAGGGGCGCCAGAGCGAGGGCACTTGCCTTCCGATCGTTCTAGAGAACAGAACCTTCAGTCTAGGAACTGTCCCCCGTTTCGAATACGAGACAGTGTGTGAAATGCTAGTGTGAGTAATGTTATTGAAAATTATAATTTGATCTGAACTGCAATGGTGTTTCCATTGCGCAATAACCAACACTACCCATAGTACGTCCACAGTAGTTAAAATATGCCTGATAACGAGAGAGGCACATACCATCCTCCGACATATATATATATATATATAATATAGCTAGAAGATAGCACGTGTAAGTATTATGTACCTTCTATAAAGCTACTATTTACTGGGTAGGTACATCTTTCATTTATTTGAATGTGCCCTGGTGGCTGAGAGAATGTCATGCTCACTCTCTAATGACTCGCTGCTGGTGGCGCGTGTGTTGGATCATTTAGCTCCCTTCAAAACGGTTGAGCTGAATAGTGCTATCCATGCCTTAAATTCGTGAACAAGCGCCGTCAGTAGGGACTGGTCATCTTTTAGCTGCCACGGCCTATTTTAATTTATTTTGTGAATTGTTTCTTTTTTTTCTTTTTATTACGGTCGCTTTTAATGCTCTGCATCGATCTCACGTAAGCGTCAGGACCCCTGGACCAAGAGAGATATTTGATGTTTAGAAAATACCAAAATTTACTACCTTTTTGCTACTATTTGATACCTAACTTCAAATATTTAGTACCTCGACTGACAGCGAAAAAACACGTAAAGAAAGTGGTCAGCCATTCTGACATCAGGACGTCTGGACCATTTTTTTTTTCATAGTTCGAGACAACATAACTAATTTATCTCTTTGTAAATATTTACTACCTTTTTAGTACCTCAACATATATTTTTTTCAAATATTTTTGGCATTCCAGAAAAATGCTACGCATGAAAGATTTTTATACATAATGGATTTTTTATAATGGACATTTAATTTGCCACATAAAGCTTATATTTTTAGGATATAGATACATTTATATTGTGGATTAGAAAATCATACACTCTTATATAGAAAATAATTTTAATAACTAGGATTGTAGGCTACATATCAAACTATAAATATCCAGTTTATGCTGACCTCTTATTGTAAGGAAATCCTATAGAATGCTAGATCAGCGTATACTGGAAACTTATAGTGTACATGATGTTATTGATGAAAGTTAAATAATTAATATTTCATGGCGTATATTAAACAATGAGCAGTCATGTTCTTACAACTTATAGTAACTCTACTAGACATATCGTCGTAACATTGCCATTTCGACTCTCGTCGGCAATGCGATTTATAATGTCCTACACCTTCGGGAGTCGCAGATGGCACAAATTCAATAACAGACAATAGATTGTATTCTATACCTTGATTGATGCAAATTTGTACTTCAGGGTTGGGCTCAAAGGCAACAATATTCTTCAAATTATAATCTATGCTTCTTATACCGTCGCAGCTAGAATGTCTACAATTTGACATATTGCTGTCGCTGTTAATCATTGAATTTACAGATTCACTTAATGTGTCTTTGTTGAAGTCAAGTGGCAAAAAAGCACATTTCCTATGAACCTTGTTTACAAGACAGTTAAAATTTGTGCAAGATTCTCTTATATCTGCACTATATATTATATCTAACAATATCTTTTCAAATATGTATGCAACGTTGCATTCACAATTAACGTACATTTTATCGCCAATGGATTTAATTTGAAAATACTTTTTCAGTATCTCTGTACGGACTTTGTAAACATTTTGTGTATCGTTGGCTACAATCATTTTAATGAATTTACAATATTCATTATCTTTAGTGGTATGTATGATCCTACCCAATGCATAGTCATCAGCAACTCCAATGGCAATCGCTTGTGCAACTGCGTCAAAAGCGCAAGTATTTAAAATAATATAATTTTTATCAGCCAAAGTTAAGGAGCCATTTCTCAATAAAATTATCTTTTTTTTTATGAATTTTATTTTCTTTTCCTTTTTTCCAATACCTAAGCCTCTCCAATTTTCTAACATTGAAGGCGTATCAGAAAAAACGGACTCATTGTTTATACCTTTTATAAAATTAGTTTTCTTATCCTTTTTCTTTTCATTCGTTATTTTTTTCTTTTTATTACCTTGATTTAATGAACTATTTGCCGTTTTCAGTTGTCCCGAAATAGACTCGGAGTGTTTAGCAATAAATTCATCTATACGATATCTCTCCGATTTCGTGTTTATTTGGCATAAATATCTTTTCAACATTTTAAAGTAAACTTCGACATTAGATGAAGTTGGGGCTGATATTTCTGATTGGAAAGTTTTTTTCATAACATTGGACCATAACGGGAGTTGTCCCATTAGTCGTGTTAAAGTTGTTAGAAATTGTGGGAAATAATACAAATTGTCGTGTGTTGCACAATAATCACCATCAGTGAGAGTAAGCAATAATTTTTCAGAATCAACAGCTTCAAAAAACCATTTAGGATTTTTGCCAGTAAATTGCTTATCATCAATGCCTTTTGATTCAGTGTCTGAAAATAGAGATTTGTTTGATGACGTTTGCGAAATTTTACTGGTTTCCTCTATAACTATTTCAGAATCAGAGGTGTTTTGGAAAGAAGTCAGTCGTTTTAACCTGATTTTAGCGTTTTCACATCTTGTTAAGGTTCCTTGTTTATCTTGCCCATCATATTTGTTCATCAGATTAATTACCATCTCCTTCAATTTATCATAATCTTCACATCGCTTGACTTCTTGCAGATATTTAAAATAAAAAAAATTTACTCTTTGATCTACATGGTAAAAGCATGACAGATTAAAAAGAATTTTAACAAAATGACTGGTGTCGATTCGAATGAAGCATTCATCTGGTGTTTGCTCTTTTGTTTCTAATTTTATGTAACAGGCATTAACATACTCTTTTGTCGATTCAAATTTTGTAAAAGCTCTTACAACAGCTCCGATCAAGGCTGCACAGTCATCAACGACTACTTCACTCGGAGTTGCATTATTTTGAGTTTTACACCATGTGTCGAGCCATTTATATATTGTTTCTGAAGTATGATTGTCTGATAACATTTGTATTATTGGTACACTTTCACTATAAACTGATAATAGCACGCATGAATATAGAAATATCGGTTTACTCAGTACTAAATCTTTATTTGGTCCACATGGCTTGAAGATACTTCCTGTTGCGTCAAGACTTAATACAGTTCTCTCAGATTTTCTATAATCCCTGTAGAATTGTTCCTGTGCAATAGACCAATAATAAATGCAAGTAGGAAATACTGAGATGGATCTAATCATTGTATCATAAGGAGATAGACGTGTCATAATCCACAAAGCCATTATTGGATTCGGATCGTAATATGTGCTTTTCCGCTGTTCATACTTTATTTGTCTTAAGCAGCCGACTGTAGGTAAGTGAGCCGGTTCAAAATCATCATTTTTATTCATTATAGAATCACTCAATTTGTTTCTAACCGTCACAGCATGTTCAAACTTTAAATCACCACTAAGCTTACAGCGTTTTACAGGGGAAAGTTTGATTTTTTTTGTGTAGTCATGTTTGAATGTTTCATCATAATTACTTATGGTACAAATACAACGCGCAATTTTTTCTGTTGGCCAATGAATCACTACTTCTACCTTTGCCTTGCACTGCTTACAGGAACCATAACACCTAATGTTGGCTTCCTTTTTAATTGAATAATTTTGGAATATCCAACTGCACGGCGAACGTACACGTTTCCATATTTCTTCTCTTAGAATGTTCGCCCATTGGTGACTTGGTAGCAAAGTTTTACTGCGAAAATCAGATAAGGTTCTTGTACGTTTCACGCAACGATCAATGGGCTTAATTTTATTCCACTGATAAATATCAATAAAAAAATTATAAGTTTCACACTCAGATGTTTTGTTAGTTGCCATACTTGCTTCTGCAAATTCATCAGAACAAGTATCGGACTCGTCGTGACCAAAAAACAAATCGTAATTTTTTTTTATTGATAGGTATAGAGCTTTTATTTTTTTATTTATTTTAACAGTTTATGTACACACATTATAAATAGACAAGAAGAAAGGAACAGAAAAAAACGTACAAAGGTGATGCTTATTTCTAAAGAAATCTCTTCCAGCATACCTGCGATAGGAAAGTAGTTAAAGAGATGTAGACAACGTGTGTAAGATTAAAAGAGAAAATAATATACACAAAATAAAAACACTTAATTATTCGCTTTTGTTGACATTTTGTAAGACAATCTTTCGGTAATGTCTTGGTATATTGGGTCACAGGGTGAAGGTAAATCATTTTTACGTGAAAAGTATTTCTTGAACTCACTCAAAACACACTTTTGTTCTTCTAATGGAACTGCAGTTTTCCGACCTCTTTTCATAGTTTATTATAAAAAATATACGTAATCACTGCTTAAGTATAACCACTGGCGAAGTAATATTATTAGAAATAATTATTGGTGGAACTGTGTGACGCGAACGAGAAGACGCGACGTGACGAACTTTACTAACCAATATGAGGGTAGGTAGTTTTTAAGAAATAATTTATACGGTACCCACGAATATTGTTGGAAATAAAAAGTATACCGTCGTCAGATTAGTGTTCTGAATGTTTATGTTACGGGCAAAAACTTTGTTGCAGTATGAGAGACCAACTAACTATAGTGATAACAAGATTTGCGGAAGTCAAGCTTATTTATGATTCATTGATGTATGATGATATTTCTATTAATAAAGTGACAATTTATCTATTTACATGGCATAAGTATTAAGGGGGAACCTTCACGTTAGCCCGTGAAATTAAAATTTTCGTACGTTTTTTGCAATGTGCAGCTCAGTGTCTGGGTGTGCGTTGATTAAATTATGATTCGCGACTGTAAAAATATGTACTTACATAATTATAATAATTACAATCAGTAATACAAATCCCTATGTTAGTATTGCTATCAAATGTCAGGATTTCATGACATCTTGCAAATTGCAAAAAACGTACGAAAATTTGAATTTCGCGGGCTACTGTGAAGGTCTCTTTGTACTTACGGTATATGGAGGGAGGTGATAAAAAACTTTAAAAAATAACAAGAAGATTACAGAATGTAACAAGATTTAGAGAAACAAAACAAGCATACCAATTTTAGGAGCGGGCCTCACAGTGTAGGTTTACAGGACAGGTTTAGGATTTTACATATTTTTTTTTTCATAATAATTAATAATATTATTGCTTATTCTGTAATGTTTGTTTGTGTGTCTGTGTTGTTGTGTGTTGTGTGTGTGTGTGTGTGTGTGAGGGAGAATATACATAACTAACAAAGTTTCTTGCGTAGCATTTTTCTGGAATGCCAAAAATATTTGAAAAAAATATATGTTGAGGTACTAAAAAGGTAGTAAATATTTACAAAGAGATAAATTAGTTATGTTGTCTGGAACTATGAAAAAAAAAATGGTCCAGACGTCCTGATGTCAGAATGGCTGACCACTTTCTTTACGTTTTTTTTCGCTGTCAGTCGAGGTACTAAATATTTGAAGTTAGGTATCAAATAGTAGCAAAAAGGTAGTAAATTTTGGTATTTTCTAAACATCAAATATCTCTTTTGGTCCAGGGGTCCTGACGCTTACGATCTCACATGTATAATTTCAACATGAATGATGTAACCAATATTTTGTAACCATATTTTGATTAAAAAGAGTGTCCGTAGAGTTTCTTGCTTGTTCTTTCGTTTCCCTAAGTACCTACTTACTACGCTTTGGAATGGGCATCTAGCTTCATCTTTCTGACTGACCGACCCCTTGATAATTCATAAGTGACTGTAATTGGTTTAAAAAAAAAATGCTTTGGGTTTGAGTGTGTAGTGACCTCAGGTTGGCAAGTTCCTGCTCGTGGTGCGCGACACGCTCCTAGCCCTGCAGCTCGGCAAGGCGCCGGCTGATGGCAGCACGCCGCTGCTGAGTGGTATACATAGTTTAGTGGGTAGTGACCTCAGATTGGCGAGCTCCTGCTCATGTTGCGTGAGGCGCTCCTGGTCTTGCAGCTCGGCAAGGCGCCGGCTGATGGCCAGCACGCCGCTGCTGAAGTTGCTGTGTGCCGTAAACTTGCAGCGGAAGTCCTCCGGAGGCCCGCAGTTGAACAGGTAGCAGCTGCCAGGGCCCTGCGCATATAAGTAATTCAACAGCTGTTAGTTCTACTGCAGACTGTGCTGAAGCGAGTTAGCAGGCAAAGGTAGGGCTATAAGCCCATAACATTATCGGTGCAAGTCAAGAAAACTACCGTAAATCATCTTTCCTCATTGGTTTTTAAGGCTGCTCACCAAAATAATTATAAGATTCTACTTATTAAATAAAATATAATAGCAATGTTAGAACAAGTACAGCTGTGCTACGCCGCAGCTGTAGCGCGTAGTTGACGTCGAAGCTGACGAGCGTCTCGTATGTGATTTTTACGTGGTAATCACCACTTTCTATCAGTAGGAGCAGGACAGGACAATAACATCAGTGTTGCACGACAAATACGTCGATCAACATTGATAAACTTTCATGATCATGATGATTGTAATACAAATAAGACAACTAAAACGAGATAAAAGTATTGTTAATGAAAGTAGAACATGCACGATATTATTCGAAATATTTTAATCGACTTCGTTGCACGGATGTCAACTAGTCAACAGCCTCGACCAGCCCTGACCTGCGGCAATGGGGTTAAAAACTGAAAGCTCACCAGGTGGCAGCACAGTTGTGTCTTCAAACCGCCATTGTTGTGTTTAAGTTTACTTTTGTGCCGATCACAAATTACACGAAAATTAGATAAATATGTATGCGACTTGGAGTGTAACACTATTAAAAGACAAGCTAGGAACAGGGGAAGCGTTTGCCACTGGAAAAAAGCAGCTTTAGTGGAAAAGTTAATCAATTATGAACGTTTTATAATTTACTAGCGACCCGCCCCGGCTTCGCACGGGTATTTACTATACATATAACCTTCCTCTTGAATCACTCTATCTATTGCTGAAAACTGCATTAAAATCCGTTGAGCAGTTTAAAAGATCTAAGCGAACAGACAGCGGAAGCGACTTCATTTTATACTATGTAAAGAAGATGGTTATTTTGTGTTTGCTGACTTTAAGTTCTACTTTTGATAAAGGCTGGAGGCGTACAACAGAAATAACCTGATCAGAGTTGAAAACCAACTCGAGGATGATCTTCCTGAATGAAAAACAGATGTTAATTCTAGCACTGCTCTAATATGATAATACCTATGGCTAATACAAAACACCCACACCTTTACTATACGTATAATTTACATAATATCACATCACAAGTGCCTGTAGGTAAAGAAAACTCATTCGTTCTCTTGGGACCATCACTTCTATACGAGTTTCACTCAAAAAGAATCTTCAGTCGGTCGATTCTGTAAAAATATTAACGTGAAGCTTAGGTGAAGTGAGCGTGAAGTGAGCTGTCACTGCCACAGAATCGACCGGCAGGATGCTAGGGATTAACACTATTGACAGCTCACTTCACCTAAGTTTCACTGTGATATTTTTACAGAATCGAACGGCTGGTTTCAAAAGGATAGCACATAGTCTCGCCGAAATATCGGGTTTCCATTTTTTTTATTAATTTAGTATAGTTTATGCCCCTGGCTGCAGGCTTTAAGTGTAGAAGCCCCCTGGCTGCCTTACAGCCACAGGAAAGCCCGGTTACCCCTCAAAACTCGCGTGATCCCCATAGGGGCCGCAGCTGCGACCTTAGTGGTCACCTGCGAGATGCCCTAGTTAAAAAAAAAAACAAAAACACAATGTCACAAATAACGCACATAACCGCACAGAGTAGACACTGTCTTTTGATTTCCGCCGCAGTTCGATCCTCGCCGCGTTAACAAGCCTAGATGATATGATTTCGTTTTTTATTTACTTTTTATTTTATACTCTTTTGAAAAGAAATATCTTCCCGTTGTAGGTCGTACGTAAGTCGCACGTATTATTAATAAAAAAAACATAGTTTAAGAAGATGATTAGAAACAAATATATACCCATTTAGATAATAACCATTTTAGAAACTAGCCCCATGTTGATTATGTGAACTTGGGTCACATATTGTATTTATTTATTGCCAAACGTTTAGTACAATTAATTGTTTTATTATTTTAATATTGCTATAGGTAGTTTAAACGAAGATTATTGTCTGCTTCATAATAATGTGCATTTCTTTTAGTACCCACTAAATACTTTTAATATTTCGTTGCAACAGTTTTGTGCGGGTCCGCACCAAATGTGTTTTCAATCGTTTTAAACCAGTGTTTTTCAACCTTTTTCATGGCGCGGCCATAGTATGTAGTATATTAGTAGTATTATATTAGTATAGTATTATAGTGTGGAAAAATATTGCGACCCCCTATCCTCCGCTGTTACTAACTTGGAATTCTTGGAGTCTATCACTTTGGGTACCTCCATATCTTGTTTAAAAAGAAAAACAGAATACCCACAATTAGGTACCCACAGAAGATTTTAAGTTTTTGATTTCATTTGAACCCTCCTACTTGTGCGACTGAACATTTAGGTCGATGGCTCAAATAAAAGGCAAACAGAGAGAAATCGCCTAACTTTAGAAACCGATTGAATGCTATGTACTCGTACTATGTACTCGTACTAGTAGTAATGTACTATAACGAATCCGCGATGGATAACATTGGCTAAACAGAAACAGACGCAACCATCACATTAATGATTTTTGTGACTTATAGGTATTTGTTGATTAAAATTCCTCCGCACATACTTCAACTGAATGAGACGAAATTCAAATCTTGTATTAAACGCACACTATGCATGCAGGCATATTATAAGTTGGGGGATTACATCGCTGATAAAAATGCTTGGCTCAATGCTGGTCCTGCTCCACAAACACAACTATTCGATTAACATTTGAAATACAGTTGGAGCTGCCGAAGACTTTAAGACCATCTTTGCATTGTATAAAATCAATTTCCTTTGTATTATATAATTTCAGAGGACTGGCGTGAGTACTATGTACTAAAGAGCTAACATTTACCGGGTAATACGTCTTTTATTGACTTGAATGTGCCCTGGCGGCTGTGAGTATGGCATGCTCACTCAGATGTCTCGCTGATGGTGGCGCGTGTGTTGGATCATTTAGCTCCCTTCAAAATGGTTGAGCTGAATGGTCATGTTAATCCATGCGTCATGTTCGTGAACGGGCGCCGTCAGTTGTGACTGCTCAACTCTTAGCTGCCTTGGCTGATTACAATGTTTGAATTGTTATTTTTTATCTTTTTATTACGGACGCTTCTAACGTGCACGTCTTTCTACATTGTTCTCACATGTTTAATTTCAACATGAATGATGTAACCAATATTTTGTAACAATTTATTTAAAAGTGTGTCCGTGGAGTTGCTTGCCCGTTCTTCTCCATAGGTACCTACTACGCTTTGGAATGGGCAACTAGCTTCATATTTCTGTCTGACCGATTCCTTGACAATTCAAAAGTGCCTGTAAATGGTTTAATTATTGGTGTCTTTACTGTCCCCGGATTTGAAAAGTGGTATTACCTTACTGTATTTAATTAAATCCGGGAAGACTCCTTGGTCCACACACAAATTAAATATTAAGGCTAAGTAAGACACTATGGTCTCAATTATGGAAGTACAGACTTTAATGGACATTCCCCAAAGATCTTCGGTTAATTTAATCTTAATTTGCTTAAAAGCTTTTATTACTGTTAAAGGGTATGCATAAAGTTAAATTCAATCGGGCAAGCTGAAACGTTAGCCCTTACTAAATCAAAAGAGAGCGAGGGCGAGGAATTTAAGGTTTCAGTAGTTTTAAGTGGGATACTATCAAAGAAATTTACAAATTCTTGAGCAACTTCTTTGCTATAGCAAACGAGACCACCATATGACGTCTTCAGTGTGTAGTCAGAATTATGCTTTTTTGTTCCTGTTCGTTTCATTATTGATAATTTTCCAAGCCACTCCCGCGGTACCTTTCATTTCGCTCGCTTGGCTCGCGTGCGTTGTGTCACTGTTTTAACCTGTCTAACCCATTTGGTCGGGGTACCCTAACTTAGTTGAAATAAATGCTTTGAGCTTGGGTGCTATAGCTTGGCTAGTCTGAAATGACGTGCCCCACTACCGCATTTTTACATCCAAGTTGGTCGCAATTAGTTGTCTATTTCGTATTTTATAGACCCCAGAATATGAATTATTTGGGGTTCGATTTAATTATAAATATATACCATATTTTTAGGGAGGTACGTCTCCAGCTTAACATTAGGTACGCTGTTCAGGGACAAGCTATATTCTTTATATTGGGGGGGGGCGGGGGTAGTTTATGATGCTGCCAAATTGGATGCCAGCTTTTTGATAAATAATAAGTATTATGACAGTAGATTATGTAGGATGAGAAGAGTGAGCGAAACCAACTTGATTATTTAAATATCCCATCTCGGATAGGTTAGGATATGATTTACATTTTCAAACAGAAATAAGAGCTCGGATGACAGTACAGCTGTAATTGAGTGTACAAATCATAATTATTACGAGTAGGACATAAATATTTGTATGGATGACATAATTAACTGGTTAAGTAATAATAATTTAGTAATAAACCTAAGTAAGACGAAAATAATGCAATTTCATCGACGCACTGAAAACCCAAATGTTAGTATTGCTTACCAAAGCTGTGTAATATTGAGGAAGAGGGTCAGGTGAAGTTTTTCGGTATAGTGATTGACAGCAAACTCACTTGGAAACCTCATGTTGAAGTTGTGTGCAAAAATTTAGCAAATCCGCGTATGCTCTCCATCAACTTTCTAAGAAAGTCATCCGTCAGGCTCTTTTATCAGTGTACCATGGACTGGTTGCCTCGGTTTTGCGCTATGGCATTATTTTCTGGGGACAGTCTACCGATAAGGAACAGGTATTTAGAATGCAAAAGCGATGTATAAGATCAATATGCGGTCTTAAAGGCTTGTGCAGACCAGCGCGACTAGTGGCGCGACGCGACACCGGTTATTGTTATACTGTGAAGTTTTCCTAGAAATTGTATTGTTCGTGTCGCGTCGCGCGACAAGTCGCGCTGGTCTGCATAAGCCTTAAGAGGGTTTGTCCTAAAAGTTGGCAACGTCGCAAATAACTATCAAATATTTACCTGTTTTGATTCTTATAGCAATATTACTGAATAGAAATAAAAAATGTGGCTAACTAGCGAAGTAGAATATCAATAATGAATTGCAATTATAACATTGGATTTGATGTTGTACCCATTTTAGGTGTAAAAAACGCATTTGGAAAGTTTCCAAATAGTTTTTTTACATCTCAAACTAAACATTCGGTGTTACGATATTAATTATTGCATTTCATAATCAATATTCTAGTTCGCTAGTTAGCCACATTTTTTATTTCCACACAGTAAAATTGCTAAATTAATCAAAATAGTGAAATATTTGACATCTATTTGCGACGTTGCCATCCTCCAGAATAAACGCTCTTAAAACAACAGATAGCTGTCTTTCCTATTTTCAGTCTTTAAAAATTTTAACGGTTCCTTCTTTATACATTTTAGAAACAGCTCTATTTGAAAAAAACCATCCACAATTATTTGAAAAACTGTCAGCAGTTCGAAAAAATCCGATAAGAACTCAACATGTAAACAAACTATGCCAAGTGAAATTGAAAAGGGCATTAATCCAAATATTAATTGAGAAAAGCTATTACACAATTGACGACTTCCTTACTGATAAATCTCTGCACTGATTGTTACCTAATAATATGATTGACATACATGTTCCTATTCTGACACTTTTTATTCTGATTGACACTTTGACATACTTATTTTTTTTTTGACATTACTGTAAAAATGGCACTACTTACTGTTAATAGTCTGTTTTTTTGTAATTCTAATAAAACATAAAAGATAAAAGATAATTTATTTGTCAAACATGTGTTTACATACAAATCGAGCATGCAAGATCTTAAATATAGGTAAAAAGTCCGTACATGTTTTGCCTGACGAGGCGTACAATATTTTATTTTTATTTTTATAACACAAATAATTAATTCATTCAGTGAACCAAAGACTAAAGACTGGTTCACTAACATTCAATATAAAATTTTATGAGAATAAATAATCCTACAGAAATAATATTATAAAGTTCAAGTATGTTAAAAGGCATCTGTCAAAAAGTCATTTATATTATAATAGCACTTGTCTGTTAATATATTTCGAATCTTCTTTTTAAATTGATTTACTGTCATAGTTCTAAATGACTGGTATTTTGTTGTATATTTTCGGGGCCATACAAAAAAAGCTTGTCCCCATGAGGGCAGTTTTTGCCGAGTGCAAGCAAAGTTGGTTATTGTCACGTCTGTTGCACGGAAAAATGTCAGATTGTCGTGGAAAGAGTTGGGGTCGATGCAACTTCAAAAATATATAGAGACGGTAAAGTTAATAATTTGTATTTTTTAAACAATAGTCTATAGCTTTCTGTTGATTTTAGTTTGAACATAGCCCGAATACACCTCTTTTGGGCTTTAAACGCTATATCCTTGTCCGTAGAGTTACCCCAAAATATGATACCATAGCGCAGAATTGATGCTACCAATCCATGATAGGCCGTCACCAAAGCATCTGGGTTATGTTCTGAGGACAATTTGTACAAGACATACGCGGGAGTGCTCAGGTTCTTGCTTATATATTCAATGTGCGCTTTCCAGTTCAATTTTGCATCATTACCTCAAGAAATTTTGTATCGTCGACTTTATTTAATACAGTGTCACTGTAAAGGGCTGCAATGTCATTATCAGCATGTACCCGTTGACTAAAATGCATTATCGTCGTCTTATCTACATTCATTTTAAGATTATTCCTATCTAACCATGCTATTATTGATGTCAAAGTTCTATTAATGTCATATTCATAAATGTCCTTATTATTACATGCTATAGTCACTGTGCTGTCATCTGCAAATAGGGTCATGGGGTAGTTAGTAGCATCAGGCAGGTCATTGATATATAGGATAAATAAAAGTGATCCAAGTACGCTCCCTTGCAGGACACCGTAAATAGGCGTTCGTTCGCCAGACCTGTATTATTCCTCTCTTTTTGTCTTAATATTTATTTTTGTTATTTCTGTGTACTGTTTTCTGTTAATTAGGTAAGACTCTATAAGGCTAAGTATGTTTCCTCTTATGCCATATGCCTCTAGTTTTTGAGATAGGACCTTATGATTTACATAGTCAAAAGCTTGCGTCATATCACAGTAAATAGCGCATACTGGAATTCTAACGCCCATATTTACCATTAGCTTATGCAAGAAGTCATAAATTGCCATTTTGGTGTTCCTGTTTTTCCTAAATCCCTTTTGCTCATCGATTAAAATGTGTTTCTTTTCAAGGTATGTGTACAACTCCTTATAAATATACTTTTCAAAGATTTTAATGCTTTTTCTAATAATTTGTCATTTATATTTATTCGGTATCAATAGAATTTCTGTTTAATTTTGGAATTGAATATTATTTGCATGCCCATGAGACGGTAGAATATGGAGGACTACTTTAAAAAAAAAAGTACCTACGTAGTACATCTATGTACCAATTTACCCATGTTTGCAATAATAAATGATTTGATTTGATTTGAAGAGCTATATTGTCGACTTATGCAGGAAAAACCAAGCAACTATATAAATGTAGAATACAAGAGCGAGCGAAGCGAGCTCAAACATTTTGCATCCTCGAATACGTTAGATTTTCTTTTAATCATTCCTAAAGAACTAAGAATTACTTGTTTTGTCGACTTAAGAGAACTTACTTTGTCAAGAAGAAAAGCTTAAACACGTTTTCCAGCAGTTTAGTTTTTGAAATTTGGCTTTAACCCGAGCGTAGTGGTGCCCAAATTCCCGAATTAGCTTGACAGGCTTTTTTTATATTTCCATCGGGTAACTGATGAGTAAACGTTGTGCAGCGTGGTCAGCAACCCACAGCAGACAAACAGACCGCCGCAACTTTTAGGAGACTGCATGTAGTTAGAAATAAATATGAATCCTAACTCGTGTGTCTGTCTTTATTTTCTTCATGAAATAGGAGCACATGTACGTCATAATGATTATTGATTGACAAGGATTATAGTATTAATTTATGTCACAAGATAACATAACAGTTTTACAGTAGTGGACGTAGAGAGTAGGAATCTCGGTCATAGACACAGTCAAAAGGTATCATAGGTGAATGGAATGCATACCTACCACAGATTATCAAGCCTTTTTAACAGTAACTGTGGCTCAAGTACCTACAGTTTGTAGTTAGTAAGACACATAAATCATTTAAGCTCTCTAAAGCTTGAATGAGTTTGGGGGGGTCATGAACCCCAGGACCCCCCCCCCCCCGGGAATATTATTACCGAATATTATTGTGTATGTATGTTACACGTGGCTTTACACGATGAAGCCCCATCTCGTGCCACTGTTTACAACTGGTTTAATGAGTTTAAACGTGGTCGCACTAATCTCAGCGATGATCTGCGTGAGGGACGGCCTTCTACGGCGACTACTGAAGATAACATTAGTGTTGTGCGGCGTATGATAGAGACTGACAAAAGAGTGACTTATCAGCACATTTGGACAAGCTTAGGCATCGATATGAGTCAAGTGCACAAAATCCTCCATGAACATTTAGCGGTTAGGAAGCTTTGTGCCCGGTGGATACTTCATAATTTGACAGAGGCCCAAAAACTCCGTCGTGTTGATTGGTGTCGTGAAATGGTTCAAAGATTTAACGGAGGTGACTCAAATTCTGTGTTCGACATACTTACGGGTGACGAAAGCTGGATTAATTGTTATGATCCTGAAACTAAGACACAGTCTGCTGTCTGGGTGTTTACTTCCGAGGAGTTGCCAACTAAAGTGAAGAGAGGTCGAAGGTTTGGAAAAAAGATGGTGGCCTCGTTCTTCGGCAGGACAGGTCATTATGCAACTATTGTTTTAGAGGATCGAAAAACAGTTACTGCAGAGTGGTACACTAACAGTTGTTTGCCACTTGTCTTGGAAAAAGTGGAAGAAACGACCTCGCAGTGGGATCCTCCTTCACCACGACAACGTCTCGTCGCACACCGCCAAGCAAACAATCAACTACTTGGCAACATCAGACATGAAATTACTGGGTCACCCGCCCTATAGCCCCGACCTCGCACCTTGCGATTTTTATTTATTTCCGAAAATAAAAGAAAAACTTGCAGTGTACTTCGTTTCAAAATGCCGTCGAAGAGTCCCCAAGGGACGAGTGGGCAAAGTGCTTTTCTCAGTGGTACCATCGGATGCAGCGATGTATTGATGTAAATGTACACTATTTTGAAAAGATATAATAAAACTAATAACTTGCTAGTTTGTTCAGTTTTTGATTTTCTTGAATCGTGTTTTTGAACACGAAGCGGTCCTGGAAAATGTTAAATTTTTTATATAAATTTTTTTTTACATAAAAAAATTTACATTTTCTAGTACCGCATCAAGGTAAAAAAAAACAAGAACGCGATTTTGTGAATACAAATTGAGGTTAACAGGAAAATTTTGATTATATTATGTAAAAAATTGGTAAAACTATTATATTATTTGAGAATTAAACATTTACCTCCACGGAAATTTTAATAAAAATATAATTTCTAAATTTTTTTTTTGTTTTTCATGCAAAAATGTTAACAGCGGTTTTTTTTGCAATAAAGTACATAGTTAAATATTTGAATATGTTGTCCAACAAAATTAAACATGTTGTACTAGCGCAAGATATTATTAAAAGTTTTTTGCAATAGCGCTTCAGTCAAAAATGTAACAGAATTAAATTTAGTCTAACTTTTATTTATAGGCTCTATCCGACCTAATTAAAAGAAACACATTAAAGCAAAATGTTATATATGTCGCCGCGAAGGCGTCAACCTGTAAAGATTATAACATAATCTTATGCGTAACTATTTGTTATAATTGTTATTCACCATAAAGTGCTACTGTTATAAGCATTAATCCAGGTATCAGTTCCTTTGAGATCAGACGCCATCTATTGCCAAGCTTGTGAACTCAGTCGATATCACTGGTAGTGAAATTATTAAACTAATTTCGATTTTAGAGCTAAAACTATGGTTGGAATTAAAAGGGAACATTTAATAAATGAATTTTGGGTTTTTAGTCATATTGACAAGTGGTCATTTGATCGTAAATTTGTTTATGACAAAGCGCTACCAAATGTCACGAAGAAGGCGCGATTTGCGAATATTATGATCAATAACTGAATGTAATAATTTAATACGAGAACTAAATAAGTTTCAATAATAGAAAACCAACTATAAAGTAATAAGATTATTTTGCACTGCAATTTACTAATGAATACCTGTTGTTTGATTAAATTCCTTGAACCACAGGAAGTATTGTCAAAAGTTGTAAGAATGAAGGTATAAAAAGTAATGAAGTTTCTAATTTAACTTTAATTCTGAATTACCTTTGTATTTGTGAATATTAGCATTGTTTAGTAATATAATAATTAACTGATAAGCATTTTAGCATTATTTATAAGTTTTATTGAACTAACAAAGTAATAAGATTTTGTATTGGAATACGCGATATATCCGCTGACTTAGAAAAAACGCCACGTACACAACAATGGCGCGTGTTCAACCTCTGTAACATAATGCTTTGCTTTTAAAAGAGTATCTATGGAGTTTCTTGTCCGTTCTTCTCCATCAGTACCTACTTCCTTTTGGAATGGACGACTAGTTTCACCAAATAACTTAAACTCAATGACTCAACTAACTTAAATTAAGTGACAAAGTGATAACTCAAAAGTGTAAACGTTATAATTGGAATAAATGCTTTGAGTTTGAGTTAAGAATTGTGTGTGATTGAAATAAACACACTTTCTTTTTTTTTGTGGTTGGGAAATCATCAAATGACTTTTCCCGCTTGGGGCGGAGCGGGAGGGTGTGTCAGACTTTTACTGACTAAAACCCACCCGTGTTCCTTCCGTTGCCCGTGTATATCCCTTTCGGACAAACCCGTAACCCCAGCAGGCCGTTGGCCGTTGGCCGTGGTCCCTACGGACCCCGCCAGTTGGTGCTGACATCGCTTTGAGACGCGCGTGGATCACAACGCGCCGTCGACCCGGGCCGGGTCCTTATCGGACGGCGAGCTACCCATTGCTCACCGTCCGCAAGCCCGCGCCTACAGTGGCCGGATTTCGGCTCGCGACTCCCAACGCCCGGGGCGTCTCCTGCGGCGGCTAGGGGCGCGAGGGCACGCATCTTGCATCTCCCTCGCGCGCTCCGCCTCCTCCTTACATCCACACACCTATATCTACCATCAACGAAGAATTACACCGGGGACTAGTCAGACACGGCACAGAGTAGAAACCCCGTCGTGTCATCGGAAGTGGGATCGTACTTGCGATCCCCTTCCGCTCATGGTTATTCCGGACATCCAAAGAATTACGTACAACTGTGAAACCTGCTTGCACTGCCGTGACAGAGTGCGTGCCGAAAGATTATTTCTCTGAACCGAGAACATGATGTGTTCCAAGAGTGAGCGGCTGGTTGCCCAGCTACCGCCAAGACAACTGAAATATTTCTTCCTACGACCCTGATGACAACATGAAGATTGATCACAAATGTAATGATGATGGCAACAGATGCTGGCAGTGGTAATGGACTTATATAAAGGAAGATACTGAAGATAATGATTTTCCGTAAAAGCAAAAACGCACATAATGAACTTAATAGTTCTGATGCCAGTAGCCTAGGAGTTGGCTGCATTCTCATCCATGTGGCTAGTGGACACACAGGCAACATGAATTGATCACAACTGACGCTGAGAACATAATATGAGAATATCAAACACTATCCTTAGGAGGAGGAGAAACAATCCATGACTTCTAGAAACAAAATCATGAAATTTTAGATGAGCCTCATGGTGCACTTAAGCATAACAATATGTACAGCACAGAATGACCGAAGCAGCAGAATGAACAAAGACTTGACACCAGAAAAGCAAAGATAATAATCACTCTGTCAATGGATTTCAACATCAATCCCGGGAAGTATTTTGTTTTATTATTTTAACATTATTGTTATTGGTACACACTGGCAAGGTTGACACCTTTGCTTGACAACTTGTGGAAGTACAATATCAACACCAGATAAATTACTCCACAAAATAAGCTCATTAGTCATTACAAGGTCAATGTTATTATTCTATTATAAACTTTTCTGAAATGGATCTCAAACTTGTTTTGTTTAATTAGTGTCGGCCTACATTTAGGAACTAAGTACTTTTTGACTAATTTCAAGATTTGATGTTGGCTGCATTCACACTGACAAAAATAAACAATATTCAATAGACGTGTCATGTTTGAAATTTGCACTGCTGGTTGTTTATTTCTCGCAATTTCTCTATAACTGGTGTTTAGAGTCCGTTTATTAATTGAAAGTTATTTGCTCCCAATAAAAGTTCTATTCTATTTTGAATAAATGGCAAGCAAAGCAGATGTTCACTATTCTGCCCATGTATAAAGTGAGTTGGTTAAGGGTGACTGATATAAAAAAATACCTATATAATAATTCAATTACTTAAAAACAAATAACATTTCTAGATCCCAATTAGAGTTGTTTGGCCAGTACAAGTAACGACCATCCTGTGTCAATTTCACAAGAAAAAACAAAATTTCAATATGTGAATGATGTAACAAATCATAAGTTACAATACAATCGTTCAATGTCACTTGTCAAACGTCATTGCACTTGTCATTGCAATTCATTATTCAAATTCATTAATCGCTGCCATGTGTTTTTATGCCTTGCTGAATTGTTTGGAATACAATTGCGTGCGATTTTAATTATTAAGTAAACACGCTAATAACACAATTAGTCTGCCAAAGACAACGTGGCATGTAAGGCATGGGGCAGTTATCTAATGTGAATGGAGCTACTCAAACTTCATGAAATTCATAGCTATGGGGAACTTTGAATGGCGATTACAGTTTTCCAGATAAGTATGAACCATCAAACAAGAAGTTTAATTTAAAATAGATAGTACAATATTATATAAGTAGGATAGTATACAATCTTAAATATAATATACAAGAAGTTGTGTAACAATGCAAACACAATTTGACGCATTGAGAGAAAACATCGTTTTCAAGATGTTTTTATGCATGCAAATTAAAACAACAACCAATGCACTGTTTCGTTCAAGTACTTCCCTGCTGTTTAACTTCATCAAACTGTAATAGCCATTACATAGCAATAGATTAATTAATTAATTTATCACTGCTTGTTCCTTCTAATCGAAATATTAGTAGGAACATCTTTTCTTGCATTTTTATTTATCTGCATAACATCTCACATTCCAGGTTCCAGGTGATTGTCATATCAAAAAGAAAATGATAAACCGCAGCACTACTATCAAGGATATCATAACAAAATTTTGAGAACCCTTAAAGGAACTTGAGTCTTCTAAAGCCATCTTCTATGGACCCAGCTACTCCAAGAATGATATGAAATCAAGGTGGATGTGAAGATCATCTTTGAGAACAACACCTTCCTTAAGAATAAGCTGGCTGACTCATGCTTACATCCCAGGGTTTTAGCCGAACAATACAATCAACTTCAATATAAAGTGTCAATATTCAAAGAGTGCCATGAACAGGCTTTTAAGCACATTTCATCTCTTGAACATGAATTATGAACCGCCCATAGGACCCCATCTCTTTCAGCCGAAGGTACTTAAAAATTACTGCTACCTCAGCAACCCAATTGTTTTGAAGGTCGCCTTAAAAGGCGACTCAACCAACAACTTGAACCGCTGCAGCCTGTAGAACAAGTGACCGTGTCGCCAGCCCAGTAACAACCAACTGACATCCCAGCAAATGAAAGTCAGCTTAAGGACAGCCAATCAGAGATGACTGTTCCAGCTCGTCCACACAAAATAGCTGAAATAAAAGGTGAGGAGTTTTCAAACTACTTTCTGCTCACCTTGCCAATACTGCTACAATGTTCAAGTGTCAAAGGTTCAATACAATACCCAAGTCAACAAGTACCTGCCTACATGATTTATTTATTTTTAATAAAACATCAAACGGCCAAGGCCAATTACATTAGTTAAAGACATAGGCAAAGCCTCAAACACATGATTAAAGTACAGTAAACAAAAGTATACAACTACACGACAGTCATACGCTCATCTCGCAATACTCCAGGCATACAGACAAGATCTTCTTCCATTCATCCGCAAACACATCACAGTCAGGCTTAGCGTCCAAGAGAGCGTTGAGCGCAGAGAGTGTGTGCGGGACAGGAGACTGGGCTCGAGCGACGGTTCGACTCCTAGGCACGGCAAACAATCTATGCCTCCTGCCACGGTTATAGTTTAACGGAGCAAAAAGATGGGACAGTTCATCATGCAGCTCAGGCGCATCTGTTTTTCCATGAAGGATCTTAGACATATTAATTCATTTCAAGTTCAAGTCATTTTTTCTTCTAACCTCGAGAGAATTGTACCCAAAGCAGCCTAAAAGAAAATTCGAAGGGTACATACATAAACGGATAATAACCATTTAAACGTTTATAAAGGTACCTTGGATAAGCCTTTTGTACTTTTTCTAAGAGTAAAGTGCACTTCTTTTCGTGCGGGTTCCAGACGCATGCGCTGGACTCTAGTTTACTACGAACAAGTACATAAAAAATTGATTTAATAGCGCTCATGTTGCTAAAACCTTTAGCATTACGCAGTATGAAACCTAATCGTCTAAAATAATCTTTTGCTACCAATGCCATTTGATCATGAAACGTAAGCTTGTTGTCAAATGTGACACCCAGATCCTTCATTCCAGTTGTTCTAGTAATAACGCTGCCATACATTTTATATGTATAGGTGCAGCAGCAGGGTTTCGTGCTCGAGTAAAACTCATAACGAAGCATTTGGAATAATTAAATTCCATTTTGTTCTTAATACTCCACTCCAATATTGCCTCAATATCACGCTGGAGCGTCAGACAATCGGCTTCAGAAAGAATTTCGGAAAAGAGTTTCAAATCATCTCAGCATACAGTAGACTTCTGGCGTGAAGAATAAATGAAGGAAGGTCGTTAATCATTATCAAGAAAAGAAGCGTTCCCAGAATTGATCCTTGACTGACTCCGGATTGCGTATGATAGGGCTGGGATTCATAAAGGCCCAGTCTGACAAACTGCTTTCGATCGCGGAGGTAGTCTGCAAGGAGCTTTAACAGACCTGGCGGAAATCCGATAGCACATAGTTTTGCCAGCAGAATATCATTATTGACCCTATCAAATTCTTTTCGGAAGTCAAAGTACGAGGAGTGTTCAATAAATAGTGAGAATGCGATACATTCTCCTTGGAAAGAAAAAAAAAATACTGGCAGGCATGGCCCAGACATTAGTTAAAATGATAATAAAAAAAGCAATTAATTCTCTTTTGTTTTTTAAAAGTAGAAGTCTATAGTTTGCGTCGTTTCGGAACGTGTTCTTAAAAATGGATAAAATTGAAGTTCGCGCGGTAGTAAAATATCTCTGCTTGAAATTTTTTACTACGGAACAGGTAAATCAAGACTTGAGAGCAACATTAGGGGTTCATGCTCCTCCATATTCTACGGTTGCACGTTGGTGTGCTGAGTTCAAGCGAGGAAGAACTTCCACTAACGACGACCCACGAACGGGACGCCCCATATCGGCAGTGACTGAACAAATGATTAAAAAAGTTGAAAATTTGTCTTGGCGGATCGTCGTGTTACTGTTCATTTTATAGCTGAAGAAGTAAAGATTTCGATAGGAAGTGTCCATAATATTATAAACGACCATTTGGGTATGAAAAAAGTGTTAGCGCGCTGGGTGTCCAGAATGCTTTCTGACGCGCAGAAACAAACTCGACTGAGAATTTCACAAAGCTGTTTGGATTTGTTACAACAAGATCCTGACCGATTTTTGGCTCGATTCATAACTATGGACGAAACATGGCTTCAACATTATGACCCGGAAACGAAACAACAGTCCATGACTTGGAAGCGACCGTCATCTCCAACTCCAAAGAAATTTAAGGCGATTCCATCCGCCGGAAAGATCATGGGCTCTCTTTTCTGGGACAGCCAAGGGGTGGTAATGATCGAATATCTTAATCATGGAGCCACTATTACGGGGACTATGTACGCAGGACAAGTAATAATGTTGCGTGAGGAAATACGCAAGAAACGGCGTGGCAAACTCGCTAAAGTTGTTTTGTTTCACCAAGATAACGCCCCTGCGCACAAGTCCAGAGTTGCGATGGCTGCCATTCAAGAAGCTGGCTTCGAATTGATGGAACATCCTCCATATTCACCGGACCTTACTCTTAGTGATTTCTACCTATTTCCGCGCTTAAAGGAACATCTCAGGGCCCAGAAATTCGAAGATGATGACGGAGTAGTCGCCGCCGTAAATGATTTTTTAAGGGATCAGGAAGAAGAGTTTTTTAGAAAGGGAATTTTAGGATTAGAGAAAAGATATACAAAGTGTATAAACCTGAAAGGTGACTGCGTCGAAAAATAAAATAACATATAATAAAAGATAATTGCGTCTTACTCATTCTCACTATTTATTGAACACCCCTCGTACAAGACATCGACCTGGCCCCCACGGTCCAATCGCTTAGATATATAGTCTACTAGGGTAAGAAGATTAGTGTTTACTGATCTTGAAACCATGTTGTTTGTTACATAGATACTTTTCAACTTGGGAATAAATATAATTATGTAGTATGTTTTCGAAAACTTTAGCTGGTGATGACAAAATGGCAATAGGACGGAATTCTTCTACAAACGTTTTACTCAAACTCTTGGGAATAGGAGTGACCTTTGAAAGCTTCCATTGTGGTGGGTATATACCAGTTTTTAACAATAGATTAAATATATGAAATAAAAGTAAGCAAAAGTGTTTTTTACAACTTTTCAAAATCTCTGGAGGAATGTTGTGACAGAAGTATCAATCGTGTCAGCGCTCTCTTGGACCAACACCACATCTAGCATACCTCCATTCGAATTACTCACCACATTCTTCTCATTCAGGCAACAAAAAGATAAAAAGTAAGAATAATAATTAACAATATATAAAGAAGCACTGTTCAAATTTAAATCTCCTAACATTAAAACAATTCCTTTTAAGTTAGATATAAAACTTTCGACTTTTCAAAACCAACGCATATAAGCCGCCTCTTTAGCACTTGGTTTAATGTATACCGCACACACGTAAATAGTACGACCACACCACGAAAAACTTGCCCACAGATCTTCACCACAGTCCGTTTCAAATTCGCGGCGCCGTCACAACACAACAGGCGACCGCGTGGCGAGTAGAACACCCCCACACGGCGTGCCTCGGTCACGACGTAGAATATTCCAGTCTCCTGGTAATAGTTCCGCGTCTTCAACCGACTCATCAAGAAATGTTTCTGTTATCGCAACGAGATTATGTTCCATCAATAGTAAATTGTTTCGCCACATACATAGTTTGGTTTTTATACCTCTCACGTTCTGGTAAAAACAATGTAAGTTCGAAAGTTTATGAGCTACGAAAGGGCTGATTGTTGGCTGGTGGGCTGGGCTGGGGTTGTTGTCCGTTCAGCCTACGTAAACTGGCTGATCTTTTGAAATACACCCAGGGCCTAATCTTTGCGTTGACTGGCCAGACATCAGCTGAGTGAAACATTTCATAGCTAGCCACTGGTACTCCTACCTTATAGTATTTGTAGTCACCCTTTGATGTTAGCATTTCAACCGAACATACACCTGTACTTGCTGCACACAGCTGCTGCAGGTAGTTACGTATCTCATCAGTACCCAATTCCATGTTCCACAGATGTAAATATTTACGTGGTTCAACTGCCTTCAGTGAAGTTACGGTAGGTCCAGCAATACCACTAATTGAAGTAATTTGTCGATGTTTCTGAGTTACAGTCGCCCATTGGGAAACAGTCACCTTGTGGGATTCATCGATAGCACCCACGTTGGTCGCTATAGCCGAGGTTGATTGATCAAGCTTGTTAGACTGGCTAAGGTCAATGATGATGTTCACATGTGATGCATATCATGCACCAAAGTACTTCTTGAATTATTTTTACAATTTTTAATTTTTGCAATTCTACCTGTAGCAATGAATTCTAGTCTATTGTCAAGTACTATTAGCATCTTAACTTACCTATGGGTTAACTGATAAATAACTCAATAAGTAATACTGACACCAAACTATTACTCCCACCGGAGGATAACTCATTCATTTTCAAATATCTTTATTTAACATCTGTATAATGAACAAAAATGCAGTTATCCTAAGCCACATAAACTCATTATAATTAAGACACTATGAGGCTAGCGATTCACCCTTCAAAGCTTTTAAGGCATATTTTCATAACTATTAATAACTTAAACATAACAAACAATAATCATGGGTATATGATGACGGTTACGTAAATTATTTAGCTAGTTATAATTTATTGATTGCATGAAGGTATGACAAGAAAAACATATTATAAGTAAATAGGTCGCGCGGTGTACGTATGTAAATACTAGTAACCGTGCGACCAGTCAATGATCAGCGGACAGAGCCTATGCCACCCACGCTCCGGCTTCTGGAGGTTAACTAATAATGATCACAACAAATAATAATCTATTAGTAGCCCTGGAGGTAATTAATAATGAAAACAATAACCTATTACTAAGCCCTAGAGGTAACTAATAGGCAATACTCTCGTGTTATCCTGCTGAGTCCACGGCGAACAATATCGCCCAGAGCCTGGTTCCTTATATATCCTGTCAAATACAAGTCGTCGTGCCTGTCATGCAGCAATGGTCCTAAACTCCTTACCTTTAATCCTGTCAAATCAAAGACTTTGTGTCCAGCACAGAGCGGTCCTGATCCTATCCTATTATCCTGTCAAATCCAAGACTTTGTGTCTATCACAGAGCACAGAGCAAACTATTCAGCTAACAGCTGATCATACAGCACTACTACACACTATTTTTAACAAGTGTGCTTATGTAAGATGCAACATCAATGCATTCAATATTTTAATTAAAGACAAATTAAGTAGACAGTAAATTTACAACAAGCTGTCAATGTAAACTAAAACTGTTTACTACCATCCTATCCTTTATTCCTGTCAAATCCAAGACTTTGTGTCTATCACAGAGCATTACCTTCTTATGTGAAAGAAGCTGATCATACAACATGATACAACACTAATACACACTATTCTTAGCAAGTGTGCTAATATGAGGAGCAACATCGATGCATTCAATATTTCAATCAAAGACTTACAAGACTTCGAGCATGAGACGGAGCAAAATGGTCCTGAACTCCCTAAACCTTTAATCCTACCAAATCAAAGACTTTGTGTCTATCACAGAGCAGTGTTCCTGATCCTATCCTTTAATCCTGTCAAATCCAAGACTTTGTGTCCATCACAGAGCATTACCTTATGTGAATGAAACTATTCAGCTAGCAGCTGATCGTACAGAACTACTCCACACTATTCTTAATAAGTGTGTTTATGCAAGGTGCAAAAGCGATGCATTCAATATTTCAATTAAAAACAAATAATGTAGACAGAAAATCTACAACAAGCTGTCAATGTAAACTAAAACTGTTTACTACCAACTCCTACAATTCAATGCCAATTGTAGGATAATACAAGCAGCAGCATCCGGTATACATGTGAAAATGAAATTAATTAGCTAACAGTTAATCGTACAATAAACTGAAATACCAATTGTATGCCTTCAATGGCATGACATGAAGCACTAGTTATTTTGCACACCATTGCACAGCACATGTTTATATTGTAATCTGCTCAGGTTACAGGAAAAATATTGATCCTAATCCTACTGCAAGTAGAGTACTCTATGTAGCTGTACTTATTTAGGTGTTCCATATTAAATGCATTCGATATTCCCATTGAGACAAATCCAGTAGACAGCAGATCTATTAAACGATTTCAATGTGAACTAGAACTGACTATTAACTAATTCTACAATTTCTGCATGCATCCGAAAATTAAACTAGTCAGTTAACAGCTGATCATGCAATATCAATTAAACAAATCTCAAGTAAAATACCTAAAGCCCAGCTATACTTTGTTTCATAAATACAATCAATATTTCAATTTAAGGCAAACTGAATAGATGCCAGATCTATTACAAGCTTTCAATGTTAACTAAACTGTCTGTTACCAAATCCTACAATTAATTGAATATTGTAGGATCATAGAAGCAACAATAATCTGCCGACAAAATTTATCTCCACTGTTTCAGATAACAACCTACACCTACTCAACTCTACAATAAGGGTATCGGCAGGTGCAAAGCGCGCACCGCCGATCAGAATCAGAATGGCCGTGTCGCCGAGAAGGCGTCAACCTGTAAAGATTATAACATAATCTTATGCGTAACTATTTGTTGTAATTGTTATTCACCATAAAGTGCTATACTGTTACAAGCATTAATCAAGGTATCAGTTCCTTTGAGATCAGACGCCATCTATTGCCAAGCTTGTGAACTCAGTCGATATCACTGGTAGTGAAATTATTAAACTAATTTCGATTTTAGAGCTAAAACTATAGTTGGAATTAAAAGGGAATATTTAATTAATGATGTTTAGGTTTTTAGTCATATTGACAAGTGGTCATTTGATAGTTTTGTTTATGACAAAGCGCTACCTAATGTCACGAAGATGGCGCGATTTGTGAATATTATGATCAATAGTTTTATAATATAAGTAGTATTAAGCATTATTACGCAATTGTTTGCTGTCCCAAAGAAAAAAAAAAAAATAGCTTAATGTAATAATTTATTTATTAATTAAAAATTAAGCAACAGAGGCGTGAGCAGCTCTTTCGCACACTCATCTATGAATATTGGTGGTATGCCATCTGGACCAGCACCTTTGGTGCAGTCTAAACTTTTTAGCTTTTTGTATAGGGCTTCACTATCAATAACTGGGCTGTTTAAAACTATAAAAACTTCTTGAATATAATTAATACTTGTTGTTTTATCGGTACTGTAATCGCTTTCAACAGGGCTGTACACAGAAGAAAAGTAAGAAGCAAAGAACAATATCTCCGTGCCATCTGATGATGCAGCCGTGCCATCCGTCATAGATAAAGGATACGAGCTGGATCCGCCTCGTTTAGTTTTAACAAAGGTCCAAAATGATTTAGGGTTATTGGCTAGAGTGTGTTCTAGATTTTTTAAATAATTATTATAGCAAATCGTAGCAAGTGCATCACAGCGTCTACTGATTATCCTTAACGCAATTTTGTCCAATGGGTTCTGGTATGTATTGTATCGTTTCCTAATCTTGTTTTTTGTGTTTAATATCTTAATTAGAGCTTTGTTAAACCACGGCGGATACTTACTATTTTTGGGTATTTTAACAGGAATAAATGGAACTCACTTCCGCCTAGCATTCGTGATTTAAAAACTGTTTCACAATTTAAATATCGAGTAAAAGAGCATTATGTTTCCTCTCTACTGTGAGTATTTATATACCTATAATATGTATGTTTATTTATTTAAGCTTTATGTATTTATTTAAGTATATGTTAATTTATTACGTTATACGTGTAGGTATATTTGATATGTTTTAGTATAAGACTTCGCAAATTCATATTTTTCTCTTTTTGTTCTCACACACTATTGTCTACATTTCTTTCTCATTTCTCCTTTCGCAGGTCTGCTGGAAGAAATTTCTTAAGAAATAAGCAGTACCTTTGTACTCAAATTATAATTATGTCGTATCTGTATGTATTTTACTGTGTGTACATAAATAATAAAATAAATAAATAAATAAATAAATATTTGAATAGCACTATTGATAATGTCATAAAATACGTTGCCCCACACTAAGAATTTCTTCCTGTATCGTGGGTGCGTTTACAAACATAGAAACTCACATACACTAACACCCAGATCCGAAACAACTACTTGCAGATCATACAAATATTTGTTCCGTGCGGGGATCGAACCCGCGACACGTTGCGCAGCAGTCGATCGCTCAGCCACTGCGCCAACCGTGTCTTCTTTACCATATCATTAACGTCATATTTTCCCTCAAATAATTCCTCCCAGTCATGTTCCTTTAGGTATTCTTTAATCGGTATATAGCTTACTTTACGGAAGTTACGTAACCGTAATATTATATGGAAGTTTGACTTCTTTTTTAAGACAAATATTTATATCTAAGGGTTGATGATACTGATCGATATTACATAAGGAGCCAATACTTTGACTTACACTACACAGTGGATGATCAGTTAGCACAAGATCTAGTATGCGAGAGGAGGCATTATATACATTATTGCTTTGATTGAGCTTATTAACATATGTAAAATCCAACAAAGCTTCACAGGTATTAGGCAATTTGAGGCTTTTATTCAGATTACTGTCAAGATTCCAGTCTATGCACCCTAAATTGAAGTCACCAATCAGTCAGTAATTGAAGTTGTAGTTGATGTACATGACTCATTAAGTTGTTCTAAAACAGTGTTACAATTGTCCAAGAACATTTCCAAGTGAGAGTGGCGTACTGGCGGCGGCAAGTACACAGCGCAGAAAGCCATTCGATGAAAACATTTATTGGGAGGAAGGTCTAAAGTAACCCAGAGATCTTCACATCCACTCTCAAAAAGTTCAGCACGCTTAGGATTGAATTTGTTTTTGGCAGCTATTAAAACTCCCCCACCCTCTTTACCAGCTAGTTGACTGGTTTCTCTATCTCTCCTATGGACAGAATTTAATACCAGAACTAAATAAGTTTCAATAATAGAAAACCAACTATAAAGTAATAAAATTATTTTACACTGCAAATTTACTAAGTAATGAATACCTGTTGTTTGATTATATTCCTTGAATCACAGGAAGAGTTGTCAAAAGTAGTAAGAATGAAGGTGTAAAAAGTAATGAAGGTTCTAATTTAACTTTAATTCCGAATGACCTTTGTATTTGTGAATATTAGCATTGTTTAATTATAAAATAATTAACTGATAAGCATTTTAGCATTATTTATAAGTTTTATTGTAGTAACTAAGTAATAAGATTTTGTATTGGAATACGCGATATATCCGCAGGCCACGGACACAACAATGGCGCGCGTTCAACCTCTGTAACATAATGCTTTGATTTTAAAAGAGTGTCTATGGAGTTTCTTTGCCGTTCTTCTCCATTAGTACCTACTTCGTTTTGGAATGGACGACTAGTTTCACCAACTAACTTAAACTCAATGACTCAACTAACTTAAATTAAGTGACAAAATGATAACTCAAAAGTGTAAACGTTATAATTGGAATAAATGCTTTGAATTGTGTGTGATTGAAAACCACATCCACACACATATATCTACCATCAACGAAGAATTACACCGGAGACTAGTCAGACACGGTACAGAGTAGATACCCCGTCGTGTCATATACTAGTCAGACACGGTACAGAGTAGATACCCCGTCGTGTCATATACTAGTCAGACACGGTACAGAGTAGATACCCCGTCGTGTCATATACTAGTCAGACACGGTACAGAGTAGATACCCCGTCGTGTCATATACTAGTCAGACACGGTACAGAGTAGATACCCCGTCGTGTCATATACGTTATAAGTATACATACAATAAAAATAAAAAAATTGCTCTAACGTGTTTAATTTACTTGTAATTAAGTGAAATAAAGCCTATAAATAAAAGTTAAACCAAAATAACTTTGTTACTTTTTTGCTAGAACCGCTCTGTTGCAAAAAAAAAATTCATTAATGTCTTGCGCTAGTACAATATGTTTAATTTTGCTGGATAGCGTATTAAAATATTTAATTGCTTAAGTAATTTAATGCAAAAAAACTGCTGCTAATATTTTAGCTTGAAGTACATTAAAAACATTCGTAATTTTATTATTATCGAAATTTCCGTGAAACGGAATTTTACATTTTTTGAACTACTTGTGATACCTAATCTCTCTCCATACAAACATATCTGTTAATATTTTTTTCTACCATGTAAAATTACAATAAAATGTTTTCTTTAAAAAAACGGTACGCGGTATACGTTTTAACACACTCTCTTGTCCATACCCTACACGATAAATATAAAAAATCGCTGCTTTAAATTAATGCAAAGTTAGCCTAAAATTCGAACAAAATTGCTACAAAACAATAAGTCTGATTGGCATCATCTACTACATGTGAATCTAGCATGCATAATGCATACTTAACTAATTATAAAGTTCTTATTCGAAACTCGGCAATTCGGTGTCAGTAGTTGGCAAGCCCGGTTACCTTCTCTTCGTAGACGAAGACGTCGCAGGCGTCGGTCTCGCAGCACAGGCGCAAACACTCGGCGCGCGCGCCCACGTCCAGCTCTGAGAGGTATCGCGCGCCCATGTCACGCGACTCCTCCGTGCGAATGATCTTGTCGCGCTGCACGTCGAAGCGCGGCGTGCACGCTCCCGGGTCCAGCTCGCGCGCACCCACCGCGCCCAGCAGCAACGCCGCCCACCACGACCACCCTCGCAAGCGCATGTTTCTCAACGCTCGCACCGCTCGACACCTCGCAATACCACTGTCACCGCTGACCAGACACAAAACACTTCGTTTCCTTGAACACACTCCCGAAATTTGTTTTTACGGATACGTAGGACCTCTATGCGGATGTTCGCATCCCCGCCGTCCATATAGGATGCAGGGTGTAGCCGTGAGTGCTAGCGGCAGTGGGGCTCGCTGCGTGTTCGTTTTAACAACTAATTGTTATCGCATACATTAGCGGGCGCCGAGTGCGGCGCGGCGGCCTAACCGCGATCGATATTGTCGCGCCTGCGCACTCACTCACGCACAAGGACATAATAAAGTAAAAACACTAGATGCGGCACAAGTTTAAAACACACACCGGTTGTGTTTAGGCTCCGGTAGATAGGCGCGACGCGACTGTTGGAACAATTTCTATGAAATTTTCATAGAAATTGTTCTACTAGAGTCGGCTCCGCCGTCGCGTCGCGCCTGTCCGCAGGAGCCTTTTCCTTTCCTATACAAGATGTAGATAGCAGCGGTGTTATTGATACGGCAATTGCCGTATTATACGGAAATCCACGAATAAGTTTTTTTATTTAAGGTTTCTTTTCGTTTCTAGTAATAGAAACGATAAGAAACCTTAAAGAAAAAAACTATTTTCGCTAGTTTTTTACCCCCTTCCCCCCCCTTTTATTATAAGAAAAAATAAGACTAGGCCGACCCCTTCCCCCCCCCTGTTTAATATTTATTACGTAAGAATCGAAAAGAAAAAATTAATACACGTTTTGAATTGAATTTCTTTATTTTGCATAAGATATGGTATAGGTCTTAACTTAAATATAAGAAGTTCTACATATCTTGATTACTTACTATTTCAGCATGCAAAAAATACCTTATAATAAAATTATATACAAAAACACTTCACTTGTTACTATTGAGATCATGAAGTAAAAAATAAAAATAAAATAAAAAATCCTTAAAATTTCGTTATTTAAAAAAATTACTAGTGACATTATATTTCATTATTATATATATATATTATTATTATTTTCTTATTATTATTTTTTTTTTTATTTTTTTTTTATTAGCTTTGCTTATAATTTAAAAACTCACTTATTGTATAGAACGCATTGATAAAGAGTCATTTCTTAAGTTTATTTTTAAAATCGTTTAGTGGTAGCTCTCTGATCAGTTTGGGTTTATTTAGGTTAAGGTTATAGATTTTGACAGACATATTCTAACAATTGTTCTGAACTAGTGTGCTTCTACATCTTGTGACAGCCAGTCGGGTTGGATCTCTTGAAAGGAATTTTTTATTTACTATGGCTTTAGTATAACGCTCATAGTGCTTTTTAACAAATAATCCTACTTCTAATATATACAGAATAGGTAGAGTTAGCAATCCTTATTTCTTAAACAAAGGTCTACAAGATTGAAACGGTCCATCCCCACAGATTGCTCTGATACATTTTTTTTGTGTGATAAAGACATTTTTCGCCTGAGAAGAATTACCCCATAAAAGAAGACCGTATCTAAGAACTGACCCGACGTAGCCATGGTACGCAGCCATAGCAGTTTTTTGACTTGCTACCTTCTTAAGCTTTTTTAAAGCAAAGACAAATTTGTCTAGATTAAAGCATATGCGAGTTGTGTGTGCTTTCCAATTGTAATGTCTATCTAAGAAATTTGAAATTTTGTATCAAGTACTTCTTCAATTTTAGTGTTTTTATAATATAAGTCTAAGGGTTTTCTTTGAGAATTGTTATAATTAGAGAATTGTACAATTTTAGTTTTAGAAATATTAGCTGTTAGATTGTTGTCCTTTAACCAGTACATTATTGATTCTACAGTGTTGTTTAATGAATGTTCGTAGTTGCTTTCTGAGGTTCCTGGTACTATAACCGAAATATCGTCCGTAAATAGAATGCACTGATGTGATGTTACTTGAGGAATATCATTTATATAAATAAGGAAGAGAAGAGGGCCTAGTACACTTCCTTGGGGAACACCGAACTTATTTGTTTTAAAAGTAGATCTGAATGGAGTAGACACAAGTTGATCATTTAATTGGTTTATTTCGACACATTGTTTTCTGTTGCTTAGGTAGCTTTTAATCCCATCTAGTGCTTGGCCTCGGATTCCGTATAGCTCGCATTTATTGAGTAAGATTTTTTAATACATGAAATCGAACGCTTTGCTCATGTCAAAGAAAATGGCAGCACCTCTGTTACGTTTATCGATGTTTTCTGTTATTTTTTTTATTTGTGAGAATGCAGCAAGTGTTGTAGATTTATCTTTTTGAAAACCATGTTGGTTATTAACTATTAAATTAAAATTTATTTAAAAAATTCATTAAACGAAAGTGTATTATTTTTTGAAAAATTTTGGATGAAATCGGGATTAACGTGATGGGCCTATAGTTGTTCATATCTTGTTTGGTGTTTTTTTTATGAAATGGTTTTACTATTGATCATTTTAAATTTTCTGGAAATGTTCCTTGCGTAAACGATAGATTTATAAGGTGACTTAAAATGTCTGCCAATTCTTTATTGCAGTTTTTTAGTATGGCTGTAGAGATGCAATCATAACCAACAGCTCGTGTGTTATTAAGTGAATTTATGGTTCTTGAAACTTCTTCACAAGAGTTGGGTCTCAGATAAATAGTCGAATTTGATGAATCTATTAACTTGTAATTTGGACGAGAGTTGTTCTCCTTATTTGTTATAGATATGAAGAAATCATTGAAGGCAGCCGCAATTTTCATTGGGCATTCAACGCTTTTTTTGTTACAATCTATTGATTTTATTGTTTCAAATGTTTTTGTATCATCTGTTTTATTTTTTATGATATCCCATGTGGCTTTACATTTACTTTTTGCATTATTTAAATATGAATTATTGTTTTGTTTTTTAGAGTTAGATATACATTTTTTAAATAATTTATCATATTTTGTGTAGGCTTTTTTGTTGTCGTCAGTGGAGTTTTTGTAGTAACGGTATCTTATTGTTCTTTTGTGACAGGCTGATATTTTTGCGATACGGAAACCCAAAAATGGATGTTGAGATCCTTTTTTTTTGTACTGGTATTGGGAAAATAATATGTACTTATCTTTTAACCAATCACCATGAAAGTTGCAGGCAAACATGTGTGTATTTTGCCATGGAGAAAATGAAAATGAAAAAATACACCAAAAAAACCCTTTCCGGGAAATAGCTAGCTTGTTATATTTATCCTCATATTACAGTAATGAGATGATGAGAGTGGAGGTCCGCCCACTAGGGTAATAGTGATGTGTGAGCTCCACTCAGAAGTCTGATCGCACGCAATTCCTTTTTCCTACAAATCAGTTGCCTAGGCTTTCTCCAACAGCGTTGGGGTCGGCTTCTCGGCTTCACCTGCACCTTGTTACGATGGGCAGCACGATAGCCCTTTGTAACAACAGTTACAAACTAGATCGAGCCGAGCGGCTTTTACTTAGCTACTATTACTAACCTAATAATAGTCATTGTCAGTTTGATTGAAGCTACGGGTAGAACCTATATGTAAAAATTCGATAACGTGTGGTCCTTCTGCAGCTTGGAGGCTGAGGAGAGCTGCCGCGCACGCGCTACTCCCCAGAGAACGCCACCGGTCGTGGCTAGTGCGAGGCACTATACTAGGTAGTCCCTGCTAGCGTTAGCGCGCGTCTTGAAGTACAGTCTACCTACAATGAACTAATCCCATGGCAGCTAGTATGATGTAAGCCCAACCTGCCCGTATGGATCATTGACATTGATTCGTAAACTCTTCCAGGATCCATAATTCAGCTACAGTTAGCTTTTCACTCACTTCGAAAAGGCAGAGGGTCTCGATTCGCCCGTACTGAATCCACTTTTTTGTTTTTTGTGTGATGTGATACATTACATAATTTACATACCTTCGTCAGATTCTGATTTTGTTTCGGCCTTTCTTCTCAGAGTAGTTAGATAGGAAGCGCCGACCTCATGTAGTTTTACAACATGACTGACGTGTAAAATCATTTATCATATCATTACCGTAATCTTCCTGCCCTTGTCCCATGTCACTAGTGGTCGGCGCACCAGATTCTCTTCTTCACTTCTCCCCTGTCAACCGTCACGCTATCATTTATCATATCATCATCGGCATTTTCCTTCCCATGTCACTTGTGGTCGGCGCACCGGGTTCTCTTCTTCACTTCTCCCCTGTCAACCGTCACGCTATCATTTATCATATCATCATCGGCATTTTCCTTCCCATGTCACTTGTGGTCGGCGCACCGGGTTCTCTTCTTCACTTCTCCCCTGTCAACCGTCACGCTATCATTTATCATATCATCATCGGCATTTTCCTTCCCATGTCACTTGTGGTCGGCGCACCGGGTTCTCTTCTTCACTTCTCCCCTGTCAACCGTCACGCTATCATTTATCATATCATCATCGGCATTTTCCTTCCCATGTCACTTGTGGTCGGCGCACCGGGTTCTCTTCTTCACTTCTTCCCTGTCAACCGTCACGCTATCATTCAATCCTTTTCCTTTCATTCCTAACACATCCCAACCTTTTTTCTTTTTTCGACGAGGTGATCGTAACTAATAGTTTCATCGAAATAGTTAGACCCGTTTTCGAGAACGTGATTACAAATATATATATGTAAATATGGTATTTAATATTGCTTATTTAATAGTCTATGATAATAGACACAATGCTTCGTGAGAACAGACAAATACTAGTTGCAGATTTTGCGGATACTTATCAGACGACACAATAGCCCTGCATCGCTATATGAAAGTTACCACGCGGTTACTTGTCAACGTGCATCAGTCTACGGGTAGTTCTCAAGTTTCATGCAAATCCCATGTTCGATTAAATATTTACGAAAATTAATACCATAATAGATAATAGGTAATACGGGCTGGTATCCGCAACTCCTCGACTTAGCGCGTATTTTGCATACGGGTGGGAATACCCACCTGGTTAAGGCGCTGGTGGCACTCGTATATCAGCCCAGAGTCAACAGTGTGGCTGTTTAGCGCTAGCAGAACACCCATGCTGTCTGAGAGTATACGTATCGAGTGGTCCTTAACTTCTTTGGCCATGATGGCTAAAGCGGCACGAGATATACCCATGCATTCGGCCTGGAACACTGTGTTATGGACTCCCAATGGTGTGGCTATGTGTATGTTGAAGTCCTCCGAGAAGATTCCAGCACCTGTGCCACTACCTGTTTTGGATCCATCAGTGAAGATTCGTAGCTCTGCGGGGCGCAAACCCTCGCATCGGCGATCCTCGTGAAGTTGGATCCTGTATTTTTTATCGAAGATAAATTGTTTGGGTACTCGCATTTATGGCTTTCGTAATAGGAAACTCAGTATTGAGTCCCTCAAGTAGCGCGGTGTGTTGTGTGTCTCTCTTACCCCAGAGATTTATTGCATTAAGACGCACCGCCGCCATTGTCGCTTCCTGCTGTATAAACAGGTGGAGCGGGGTCAGACCTAGCATGGCCTCGATAGCTGCAGTCGGAGTACTCCTCATGCAGCCAGTGGTCGCAACGCAGGCCAGTCTCTGCAGGCGTTGTAGTTTGTTGGAAGTTGTTACCAGCTACGTGCGGGGCCTCCAGACCACGGCCCCGTAAGCGATCATGGAGCGGATCACAGCTGTGTACAGCCACAGTATGATTTTGGGAGATAGGCCCCACTTCTTACCTATCATTTTCCTGCACTGCCAGAAGGTGATGCAGGCCCTGTTTAGCTAGTTGTCGACATGACTACTCCAGTTTAACTTAGCGTCTAGAATTACCCCAAGGTACTTGACCTCGTTGGCCAACTGAAGTTCTGTATCGAACAGTTTGGGTAGGCGGAAGGGGCCTAATACTGGTTTTGGGTAAACATGACTAGTTCAGTTTTAGTGGGGTTCACTGATAGTTCAAATTCCCTGCACCAATTTTCTACGATACGTAGTGCTTGCTGAGTGAGGTTACAGATCGTTCCCGTCACCTTCCCCGATACAAGGATTGCGAGGTCATCTGCATAACCTATCGTGTAATAGCGGTTGGCGTTGAGTTTAGTGATGAGGTCTTTAATCACCAGATTCCACAGAAGGGGTGACCAAACTCCTCCCTGAGGGCAGCCTCTGGCTATCATGGCCAACTGCCGCTCATCCTCAAGGCGAACCACTCGTTTGCTTAACATGTTTGTAATCCAGTCCGTTAGTACCTGTTCTACTCCATGTCTGGAGAGGGCGCTGCTGATGCTGGAGAAGTTGGTTTTGTCGAAAGCTCCTTCGATGTCTATAAAAGTGCCCAGGCAGGTGCCTTTTTGATGAATCGCCCTCTATCTGACTGACAACTAGATGAAGAGCAGATTCAGTCGACTTACCTGAGCTGTATGCGTGCTGATTACCATGTAGCGGTATGGTTTTTAGTGCGCCGTCCCTCAGCTCCCTATCACATAGTCTCTCTAGAGTTTTTAGGAGAAAGGAGGTGAGGCTGATTGGTCTGTGGGATTTGGCGTTTGTGTAGTGACCTTTACCTGGCTTGGGGATGAATATTACTTTCACTTCCCTCCATCCTTTAGGAACGTATCTAAAGGCCAGGCACGCTCTCATTAAAGGCACCAATCTTATAGCGACAGAGGCGCCCCCCACTGTAGTAAGGTGGGGAACACTCCATCAGGACCAGCTGCCTTAAAAGGATGGAAGCTCCGGATGGCCCATTGGAGTTTCTCCAACGTGATCACCCTGCGTGCGTAACTCCAATCATTGTCTGATGGTGTTTGGGTTACATCTTGCCCGTTAAGTACCTGCGTGAAGACACAACCAGGGAAGTGGGTTTCGATTAGGACGCGTCTTGCTTCTTCAGGCGACGACGTGAGTGTGTTATCAGGTTTGCGGAGGGTGACGGGCCCAGGTGTATTCTGTTGCGCCAGGACCTTCCTTACGCTGTTAGCTTGTTGACAAGATTCAATGCTACCACAGAATTTGCGCCATCCCGAGGTGCTCCTGAATCTAATGCATTTTTTGTAGCTGGATTTGGCCGCGTAATAGTTGTCCCAGTCCTCATCCGCACATGTGTTCATGGCTTTATTCAGAGCAGTTCTTACCTTGCTGCGCTTGCGCTCCAGATCAGCGCCCCACCAGGGTTTTTTACCCGGTGTGTTGCGCGGCGTGGTCTCTGGGCATGCAGTCTGATAGCTGTCTATGATTGGAGTTAGAAAGGTGATTTACTTGAGTTTCAATCTGTTTCGTGTCCGCAAATGTCATTGGGTTGTGTAACGTCACAAGCTTGCAATCAAGGTTGCGTGTGTAGTTGGTTCGATCCGTGTTACGCGGGTTTCGCCGTGGTGGTGTCGGTGGCACACAGACCTGGATGTCGAAGCGGATCCACCTGTGATCAGAGCAGGAGGCCTCCTCGGAAACCTGCCACTCAGTGATGATTTCCGCCGCGCTCTCCGTTGCCAGAGAGAGGTCGATGATTGTGCGGCTTCGTCTGGTTACGAATGTTGGTTCAGAGCCAGTGTTTAGTAGGGATAGGTTAGTGGAGAATAAGAAGTCAACGAAGGCCTTATCCCTCTCGTTCTGCGTGTCCATACCCCACCATTGGTGGTGAGCGTTTGCGTCGGCCCCGATGACAACCTCGAACCCACACCACCTCTCGCAATGACTCACGAGACGGGCGAGGTCATGGGGAGGCGGCGACTCCGCGTCGGGCATGTAGGCCGAGACAAAAACGATCACCAACTCCATGGCATCGTCACGCTGTATAAGCAGCTTAACAGCAGAGACATCTCTGCAACAGAAATCAGTTAAGAGCTGTGTTTTGAGGTTACCTGTGACATAGATGCACGATCTGGGGTGATCGTGGTCTGAGGTGACTAGGAGCTTACCGCCAAGATTGGAGAGTCCTTGTATGCGGCCGGCCTTAATCCACGGCTCCTGGATGAAGGCTATGGCTGTGTGTTGTACTTCCAGCCACTTGCGGAGCTGAGCCGTCGCGGTCTGACTGTGGTGGAGGTTTGCCTGGAGGACTCTACAGGGTGACGAAAGGGACGCCATCGCTGGTCGAGCCCTCGTCCCCCCCCCCAAGTCTGAGTCCGGCGAACAGGTCGTCCTCGTCGAAACCGTCATCTCCCGGGCCTGAAGCTGGGGACAGGATCATGTCATCCAGCTCCTCGCCCGATGAAGGAACGGCTCCAACGGTGGCGACGGCAGGGGCGACTGACTCTGCAGCAGCAGGTTGAGCCGGATGCTTCCGGGTTGTGTGTAGGGGGAGTGGACTCCCCTGCTGGTGCCTGCGGTGGCAGAATCAGCGCCTCGTAGACGGTTATCGTGGCGGGGTCCCATCCCTTAGGAACGTCGGTGAACCTACCATTCCGACCCTGGAACTTCACGTACACCGCCCCTAATCCAACTGAGAGGCGGCGTCCGGCCTCCATCAGAGTCGGGATTTGGTCCACAGGGACACCGACCACCACGAACCACGCCGACGCTTGTTTGTCTGCGTGCAGCAGTACCCACCTCTTGATGTCCACCCAAGGGTTTTGGTAGCTGAGAGTGCGCCCAATATTGGTCGACTCTCCGTAAACCCCCTGCTCATCCGGGATCACGATGCCACACCGTGCACGCTTCTGGATTTCCGACTGGCTCACGACAGCAAGCGAGGTGCTAGTTGAGAGAGCCAGGCCGGAGACTGTTTTACTTAGCCAGGCTAAGGTGTGGTCGTTGCCGCACCGCAGTTTGAGGATACCCCCGGCGAACATCGGCTTGGCGTTAAAGGTCAGCCCTGGGGTATCTAGTTTGGGGGAGCAGGCCTCGAGGATAATCTGCTTCTGGATAGCAGCGAGTACCTGGTCCGATACTACCTTGCTCAGGATCCCCGTGCGGTCGCAGGTGATAGCGACGTCTAGGGTTGCGCTGGCAGCTTGGGCGTAGCTTCGTTGATTGAACCTATTGGATTGATCAAGACGCGGCCGCTTATGTTCTCCCCGAGGTGTCAAGGTCTCGTTGAGAACTCGCTTTGCCGCGGCCTGATCCTTCCAATCGGGTCGAAGTGTCTTGTTACCTACAGCTGAACGCTCCGGAGTTCTGGTAGGCGGTTGACTGGGCGCTGGTCGGCTAGTGCCGGCCTCTGCCTGTGACCGCTTTCCGGCGGAGAAGTTTAGCTGGCCGCCCGTCGTTTTTACCGAACTAACGGCAGTGGTCTGTATATTGCGGGAGCCTTTACCTGACTTCCACAGTGCTTGACGTCGCTCCTTCCTCGTCAATCTGTCCCTCTTTTTGCTATGTGCCGGGGCAGCAGTTGGACCTGCAGGATCGGTGCAAGGGCAGAGGGCTTGTTGAGTGCGTTTACCCTTGCCCTTGCGTTTCGGCACAAGTTGCCAGGCGCGCGAGAACGCGTCCTCGGTGCAGCCAGCCGTCTCCGCTTGACCGGTGACGACCGTCTGATAAGAGGAGGCTAGAGGAGCCACAGGAGGAGGAGGGTGTTTGGCAGGGAGCCCGGTACCAGTATTATCCGGCACCGGGGTCAGTGTGGAGAGGGTCAGACCGGCAGTGGTATTAGTCGTCGCCTTGGTCTTCGCCTTTGTGTCAGAAGGGTCGGTACTGGTCCCAATCAGCGCCGACGCCCTTTGTTTGTATTGGGACTTTTAGTTTTGGTCTTAGCTGCGGTTTTCGCCACAGCCGGACCGGTGTCCGCGCTGGTACCCGTAGCTTTGGCTGCATGGCCACCAGGGGCAAGGGAAGTGCGAGCACATCCCTTGGGAGTCTCATTGGCTTTCGCCTCCACTCCGGTTATGTTAACAGGCTTTAAAGAATCCATGTTATTTGTTTTTATATAGATTCATCTCTCTGGCTCCCACCCTCCATGGAGCCCGCACCTGGGAACGTCTTACTTTAAAAAGAAGCAAGAGCGTTAGGACTACCAGAGAGATATAGGGGCGCAAGGCTGGTTTACAGTGCGACATCGGGTGCTTGATCGGGTTGGCGTGGGGGATCGAAAGGCCCACCCCCAAACGAACTGATCAACCCTCACTTACACCGTCAGCATGACCTTTACCTACCGCTTCGGCCGTCCGTGGACGACCTCAGCGGACCTCACGCACCTCGCCTGTGGCTCTCTGACGGGACACTGTGGCCATTTCCCTACCCCTGGCTATTGGGTAGGGCCACCGTTTCGCTTGAAATCGGGACCAAAGGGGGCGTGTTGCCTTACGGGCACATAACAGCCAGAGCCGCTCGGCTCAACCCCCCAGGACTCCTTCATCCCCGCTCACGGCGCTCAACTGCGCAGGTCCTAGCGCAGGTGACTATTCTCTCCTACTCGCCATCAGCTCATTTTAGTGATAGTCGAGCCCGCCACCACCCAGTCACAGGGGGTCACGGTTAGGACTGGAAGTTAGGGAAGCGGAATCGGGAGGAGTTGGGAAATGAATAGGATGGAGTGGGGATGGGGTGGGTGTGCGATGGCGCCTGGTGGTTTTAGTTACGTCTATTTCTTAAGGAATTAGACCAAGAAACGGGGTGATAACCTCGGGAAGGTGCATCCGCCAGACTTGCCTTGAGAATCTACACGACTGTAGCGCTCTCCCTCAAGACCCCGCCACCCTACTACCTCTGAAGGAGGCAGCAGGGTAGGCCTGCATCAATACTACCAAGCAAAGCGAAGCAAAGCATGTCGTTGTGCAACCGCGAAAGCATAAATCCAGACCCTCCCCAATTAATACCATACGGATGTCAATATATTTTTTATTATCAGTAAACTTGTTAGGTCTATGTAGCATTTAAAAATATGACTCTATAATGTTACATAATAATAAAATAAAATAAACATATCAAAATCTCTCTCTTATGCACCTTCAAACTGAACGCCGAGCACGCAACCTATCATAACACAATCGTGTCATTCGTGTCTCTGAACTGGCAGGAGTAGCAAGATGCAATAGGGAGCACCGAGCATGCCAAATCTGATGAGGGAGTTACGGGGACAAAACATAGCAATAGATATAGCATAGATATAGCATAGAGTCGCAGTAGTGGGAACATTATAGAGGGTGATGCATTCACGCCTTGACGAGAAGACACTTTTAAAATCGTTACTCTTATGTCCTACTATAATATGTACACTACAGGGTAGGGTAAGCAGAGGGAATGGCGTTCAGTTAATGAAAAAAGAAAAACGCTGTATATTTTTTATATATTGGTTTAATGTGCATTCGGTTAAGTTCGGAAGGGGTAAGATCGTAAAACGGAAAAATGACGCGAACCAAGGGACATTTTCTAGTGTTAGCAACATAGAAAGCGACACCATTTTGTTTTGCCCCACTCTTCAGTTCGCCCAGTTGACCAGTATGTTATAAAGTACTCTGTGCGTCTGACGCTACACTGAATAACATGTGTGCTATGTGCAGTGAAACAAAAAAGTAAAATTTTGCGCCTTTTAATACTGATTCGGACTTCTACTTGGTTAATTTTTTGCATAATTCTGGAGAGTGTTTCTTTGTTTTAATAATTTTGTAAACTAAATACTAATATTTAATTTTAGCAGGTGCTCTCTCGATAGGTTTGATTAAAATTCACTTAAGATAGCTGTAGGCTTAGATCCGGTCTTACCCTTATTTGGAAAAGATCGGATAAAAAACTTTCAATCTTAATCTGTAAAAAATGGGGTGGGTTTTCAAACTTTTTAGTTTATTTCATATGAAAACTTTTTTTATTGGATAATGAGTCCGTACATGTACATGGATGAGTAAACTTGCAGAAATCGTCACGCGAAAAAGCGTTTATACTTGCGACTGTCTTCTTCTTATTCTTTTGTATTTTTTTTTCAAAATGAACTTTTAATATGGCAGCTGCGAAAATTTCAAATTTTTCATCAAGGGGTGTCGTTTTCATAGTTTTCAAGGGTGCTAAAGCCGATAGTAAAGACAAAACGAAAATCCAAGAAGGCAACCGCGAAAATTTACAAAAAATTAAATTAAAAATAAGACGTGGTTCATTTTTAGAAGTAATATTAATTTTATAAGCATGTTCCAAAGCATCTCATATTATTCCCTAAGTTCGCATGTAGGCATATACGTATATTGATATTTTTTATGTAAGGTATGTAAATTATGTAATGTATCACATCACACAAAAAACAAAAAAGTGGGTTCAGTACGGGCGAATCGAGACCCTCTGCCTTTTCGAAGTGAGTGAAAAGCTAACTGTAGCTGAATTATGGATCCTGGAAGAGTTTACGAATCAATGTCAATGATCCATACGGGCAGGTTGGGCTTACATCATACTAGCTGCCATGGGATTAGTTCATTGTAGGTAGACTGTACTTCAAGACGCGCGCTAACACTAGCAGGGACTACCTAGTATAGTGCCTCGCACTAGCCACGACCGGTGGCGTTCTCTGGGGAGTAGCGCGCGTGCGCGGCAGCTCTCCTCAGCCTCCAAGCTGCAGAAGGACCACACGTTATCGAATTTTTACATATAGGTTCTACCCGTAGCTTCAATCAAACTGACACTGAGTATTATTAGGTTAGTAATAGTAGCTAAGTAAAAGCCGCTCGGCTCGATCTAGTTTGTTACTGTTGTTACAAAGGGCTATCGTGCTGCCCATCGTAACTAGGTGCAGGTGAAGCCGAGAAGCCGACCCCAAGGCTGTTGGAGAAAGCCTAGGCAACTGATTTGTAGGAAAAAGGAATTGCGTGCGATCAGACTTCTGAGTGGAGCTCACACATCACTATTACCCTAGTGGGCGGACCTCCACTCTCATCATCTCATTACTGTAATATGAGGATAAATATAACGAGCTAGCTATTTCCCGGAAAGGGTTTTTTTGGTGTATTTTTTCATTTTAATTTTCTCCATGGCAAAATACACACGTTTGCCTGCAACTTTCATGGTGATTGGTTAAAAGATAAGTACATATTATTTTCCCAATACCAGTACAAAAAAAAAGGATCCAAACATCCATTTTTGGGCTTCCGTATCGCAAAAAGAAAAAAAACGGAACCCATATAGGATTAATGTTATCAAATACTATTCAGTTTTTTTTGTGCCAAGAAACGTTTTAATGAGTAAGAATCTCGCACTCCCCGGTCTCTTTCTTCTTCCACCTTAGATTTCCACCATTTAGTTAATATTTGATCGTTTTGCTGGATCAGATGCAGGACGCGAGGGCCTGAGGCCAGAGGAGTCGTAACAAGCGCACCTTCTGAAGCTTACGTGTGGTCGGGCAGCGGGCGGCTGCGGGTGACGCCGGGCGCGGCAGTGTTGGCGCGACCCGGCCGCAGCCCGACGCGCCGCCCTCATGTCGCTGTTCTTCAAGTTCAGGAGCGGCGTGAGTACAGCGAGTGCGAGCAGGCGCCGGGCGCCGGAGGCCTGTCGCAACGCCGGCGCCCGGTACCCGCTCCACGATATCGGCCTCGCACGGTTGTGAGCCAGCACAATACCTACCTGTGATTTTCTGTGTTCTGATGCTGGTTGTGCTGGACCGCGTCGCATGAACTTCACATCAATGTGTAATGTATCATATTATAAAGTCTTTAAGGCCATCTAAGAGATCATTCATTCGTTGCAGAGCCTAGTGCACAATGCAGATGTAATTTCATTGGTTGGTAATATTTGACAGTGATGTATTATGTTGTGTACACCTATAGATGCTTGTACAGTGTTGTGCATGGGGTGCGCAGGGCGGGGTCGTCGGGCGCCAGGTCGCCAAGGGTTGCGCAGGTAGTCGAGCGCCGCCACGCTCGTCCGGGACTCTGGGGCGCGTAAATAGAAAGGCGGATGTAACACAGACAGTAGCTGTTCTATAACCCAGCCGCGTTCGTATGAATAAAGTTTTACAAACACGATTACACCATAGACATTTGAAAACTGTCTGCAATGTGATCGGCTCCGAAAGACATTGTTTTAACAAAAACGACTGCAATACAGCTTATAAGTACTCGCTCTGTCTATATAACACTGCAGGTATCAAACTTGTTTGCGAACCCTGCGAAGGACCCTGTGGGTCCATCATGCGTCACGATCATGCATTATGCATTTTTCATTGCATGATGAAAACTTGTCATACATACATGTAACGCATGTCATGCCGTGTGATCGTCTAGGGACCGCATTGGTATCTTAAAAACTTATATTTAAAAAACGTTACCCACACCTTCATTTTACCATTTATCGAAGTCCTTTCAAGTTTTTATTTTCACTTTTAAGTCGTGGTACGTACGGACCCATGAAAAATTCATAAACTGCTATTTGCTAGTTAAATAACAGTGACAGGAAATAATATAACAGCATCAACATTATGATCAACATACACAAAGTGGATTAAGTTGGTACATGGGACCACCGCGCCGGCGTCCTGTACCAAATGAAAATTCATCACTTAAATCAGCCTACTTATCACGGAGAAATCAATGTAGGTACTCTCAAGTCTTGAGGTTAGACTTTCAATGAACAGATCCAAGTGCCAGATCATGACGAACTCACCAACAGCACCAAACGAGGGTCGAGGTAGACGGGCAAGTGTTACAATAATTATGTCAATGAGGATACCAAGTAGAGATGACGGCATAGTATTTTGAAACTATCACATAAATCTGAAGATCAAAATTAAAAAAGTGATTTTTTCAAACAAACTGCTCATAAACCTTAGTAGAGAGGGGCCGACTATGGATTTTGCCGATCAGGTGACTACCTAGCTATAGTGGCTAATTAAACGATTGGATATTTTGATTGAATTTTCGTATGCAGACTGGGGAACGTCATTAGAAATACGCAGTTTAATTTATTGTCGAATTATCGGCTCACCTCGTATATATACATAATTATATTATGTTATATGCGAAGTCGAAAGATGAGTCCAAAATGTTGGGAAGACTTACCATGAAAGGAAATATTCCAAAAACACTGAACGGGAAACTCATCGACAAGTGCATCCTACCCGTCCTAACCTACGGTGCACAAAGTTGGCCACTTACTGAACAAAAGAAGTACAAACTCAAGATGTGCCAATGGGGCATTGGAGTGCAGCATAATAGGTGTCATTTGAGGAACACCACTATGCGCTACATGACTCAAGTAGCGGATGTTGGAGAAAAAACAGCAAGGCTGAAGTGGGAGTGGGCTGGCGACGCCACGTCCCACGATAGCTCCCGGAGAGATGGGCAAAGATGCCGCTGAATGCCTGTGAGAGGGCATCGCCGTTGAGGTAGACCGCAGCGTAGGTGGTGTGACGATCTGATCAAGTTTTCGGGGCCAACATGACCAGGGATCTCCCAAAACCTCTAGGTTTGGAAGGAAAAACCCAACTGACAGAAAAATTCAAAATTCGGAGTCACACGTAATCTGTTCGATTTATGCTGCCAACACGACGCGACGTGTGACTTCGGATTTTTTATTTGTCTGTCTGTCTTGTTTATACCTTTGTAGTTGGCGTTTTTGTCGTAGTTGGGTTTTTGTTTTTATAATAACTTGTAGGTATTTTTATTTAAATAATTTTGGGGTTATAATATAATATATTTTTTTAGATGTGCTAATTAAGCTCTTTCATTTGATTTTCAACAGGGCATGAAAAAAAGAAATGATTGATATATCCACATATATACATACGTACACACATACATACATACCGGTCAAAATCATAACCCACCTTTTTGCTTCGCCGTGGTCGGGTAAAAAGGGGAGAACTTTGCCCAGCAGTCCCACTGCTGGGCAAAGTTGGCTGCACAATGTAGGCTAACAAAAAAAAACTATTTAAGTAAATTATTTTGCACTCAACAACGCGGAACACTCGTATATAAGCTAAATTGTGACTTAGTGAGTGTAACTTGGATCAGTAATTACGTGACACACAATTATTGCAATATCTTTTATTTTGACAATTCAACACCATCCATTGCGTTATTAACATTACCGGCATTTATTTTGAAATCGGTATTAGGAATTTCTTAAAATATCCGCGTTTTATGTTAATACACCCATAGTAAACTTACGAAATTCACATACGGTGTTTTATCGTAAGAAAGAAAGAAAGAAAGAAAGAAAGAAAAATAATTTTATTCGTCACAGAAACACGTGCATTAAAAAAAAAAAACTCGAGTAGGTAACAAAACAATAACAATACGTATACAATAACGAGTACAAAACAGAAATAGTAGGCAGCTGCTGGCACGTCATGACTGTGACAAGAAGGCTTTCACTCAGCATGATGCTGTGCTATGAAGACCCACAGCACAGCGCTGATTTTCAGTGGTCACCCGAAAAAAACGTACGGAAACCAGGTCAGGTTTAAAATTCAGAATTATACATAAATATAAAATAAAACAAATAGTACTTATAATATTATATAATGCAACAACCAACAGTATGAATAAAATGACTAAATAACATATATCAATTATCCGCAGGCATCACCATTGTACCCACCTAAAACACCACTATCAATACAGTGTTTTGTCTCGCTCCCACCATCACCTCGTAATAAATCCTATACTATTACGAGGGTGACACTGAAAGTTCTTAGAAAATCAAAAACTGAACAAACTAGCAAGTTATTAGTTCTATTATATCTTTTCAAAATAGTGTCCATTTGTTACATTTTTTTCAATAAATCGCTGCATCCGATGGAACCACTGAGAAAAGCACTTTGCCCACTCGTCCTTAGGGGTCTCTTCGACGGCATTTTGAAACGCAGCCACTGCTTCCTCGGCATCTATAAAACGTTTTCCTCGAAGTTTTTATTTTATTTTCGGAAATAAATAAAAATCGCAAGGTGCGAGGTCGGGGCTATAGGGCGGGTGACCCAGTAATTCCACATCTGACGTCGCCAAGTAGTTGTATGCTTGGCGGTGTGCGACGAGGCGTTATCGTGGTGAAGAAGGATCCTACTGCGAGGTCGTATCTCCCGAACTTTTTCCAAGACAAGTGGCAAACAATTGTTAGTGTACTACTCTGCAGTAACTATTTTTCGATCCTCTAAAGCAATTGTTGCGTAATTACCTGTCCTTCCGAAGAACGAGGCCACCATATATTTTCCCATGCTTCGATTTCTGTTCACTTTAGTTGGAAACTCCTCGGAAGGAAACATCCAGACAGCAGACTGTCTCTTAGTTTCAGGATCATAACAATAAATCCAGCTTTCATCCCCCGTGAGTATGTCGAACACAGCATTTGAGTCACCTCTGTTAAATATTTTAAACCATTTCACGACACAAATCAACACGACGGAGTTTTTAGGCCTCTGTCAAATTATGAGGTATCCACCGGGCACAAAGCTTCCTGACCGCTAACTGTTCATGGAGGATTTTGTGCACTTGACTCATACCGATGCCTAAGCTTGTCTGAATCTGCTGATAAGTCTCTATCATACGCCGCACAACACTAATGTTATCTTCAGTCGTCGCCGTAGAAGGCCGTCCCTCACGCAGATCATCGCTGAGATTAGTGCGACCACGCTTAAACTCATTAAACCAGTTGTAAACAGTGGCACGAGATGGGGCTTCATCGTGAAAGGCCAATCGAAGTCTATCATAACTTTCTTGTTCACTTAAATGACATCGAAAGTCATCAAAAATCATTGTACGAAAATTCTCTCGCGTTAAATTCATGCTGACGTGACAAGACAATTTTCAGTTTGCCGCCAAATCGTAAACACAAACAAATGAATAAAATACATGCATATATTTGATATTTTTTCATTGATATTTTTATTATGTTACTATTATTTAGTAACAAAAGTACCAGTTTCGTAAGTTTGCCAGGGTATGAATAAATATTTATTAACTTCTATGTCTTCTATGATGATGTAAATTTACTTTGTATTTATTTCTGATCCTTGTAAAATATTGGCAATCCGTTGATAATATTTAAAAAAGTACCACTTTTAAAACCAAACGTACCGTGGTACCTTTATACTTGCTACAAAAAAAGTTATCATTGATGTTTCTTTCAAAACGCTCCCCTGTAAAATGCACTTTCTGCAGATTCGTACGTTTGCCGTAGAGGTGACGGAATGTTCCGTAAGTGGGGTGCTGGTGTCAGCGCCAGCCGCACCACTAGGATGCTCTGCATATTCAAAAGTGCTGTTTCTGAGGTCTGGTGTGGGCTCAGTTCTGCTGCCTACCTACTTCCCCAATTGCCCCTTCCTGCTATTAGTAGTAGTACTTCTAGTTTTACTATAAATATTTGAATGTTTTGTAGTTTCTCCCTACCTCCATGGGAAATAGGCGTGAGTTTATGAATGTATGTATATTTTTAGGGTTCCGTAGTCAACAAGGAACCCCTATAGTTTCGACATGTCTATCTTTCTGTCTTCGGCTTAGCTCAGAGACTTTTAGTACTAGAAAGCTGTGGGATTCCCCTCTCCTCCCCGTCTCCCCTACATGTAAAGTGGGGATGTTTTTTTTTCTCATCTATCGCTTGGTGAGGGGTGTCGTTGAAAACGTCCTTCAAAAATGTGTTAAAATTTTTGTTGAGTCAAGTCTACCCTTCCCGCCTCCCCCCTAAATGGTTGGTTTTTATGATTTTATTTGGCTTCTGTTTAAAAGCCTACCAGAAAAGTACCTATTTTGTTACCAAAAAATTCGAAATACCTGCCGGAATGGATAAATGCTCACCAAATTGTGTTTCATAATGTATTGTAGGAATGAACCTATTTTCCTTTTTATTCTATGCCATAAAGATTTATAAACGTCTTAAAAGTTAATTTCAGGCCAAATATTTTATATTATCGCTAAATAGATGTTACCAATATTTTATTTCACGACTTTCAATTTAGTCAGTTTTTCTGAGGCAAAAAAGCTAATGGTCGATCGTACAAATTTTTTGAATATCAAATATAATATTGCGTATCCCAAACACAATTTATGTTACTTGTTTATTGTTTTATGAATTTGATTAAAATATGATAACATAGCCAAATGAATATTTTACTCTAAATATTACTGCTAAATATGCTCAAATCTTGGAATATTACGTTGTAACAAGCTCTGAGGTCAAGGACATTTTCAAGATTTTCTTAGTAAGGCATAGTCGACGGAGGCGACGGAGGCTCCTATTTTTGGGTGATTAAAAAAAAATAACCACAAAGGGGGTGGCAGGGTCTAAAGACCCCGCCATCTCACCGTTCTAACTAATCTCTTCTAACCTAACCTGTCCGTGTCGGGGTGCCCCAAATCCCGAGGTCGCTTCGCTCGCTCTTGCATCCTAAGTCGTGTCGGGACTTGGGGCAACCCGACTCGGACAGGGCCGGTGTGCCCCAAGTCCCGAGCTCGCTTAAATCGCTCTTACATCCTAAGTTCTCATTGCCTTTTTACTAAGTCAAGGTGTATTATTTTTGTATAATTATTATGTTGGTTTTGTGTGTAATGTACTGTGTAATAGGTTAACAAATTATTGAAGCGGCTGTGCGGGTTGCGGGGGGAATAAATAAAGGGAAACGACTGTAATTTTAGTTCGACAATAATATATTTTGGATTCTGGTTGGATTATTTGCTTACACTAAAGCTATTTAGAACTGTCATTTTGGGTACTAATGTTACTATTTCAGGGAAACAAGATTTGGTCAGCATTTATCCATTTTGGTAGGCAAAAAGAATATAAATACAACACGTACAATTATTCTGATGAGTGTATAATTAATTTGGAACTTAAAACGTTGTTCTTTAGGCACCTCGGAATAGAGTGGGGTTATTTTATTTGAAATTAACATATTTTACTTGGTACTTAGTCGGTCTAAAATTATTTTGGTGAGCATTTATTTTACGACTTTGTCGGCGTGACCGCGTGACCCATCCTAAATCCACTGAAAGCATTAATTATTTGCTTAGTTATTATATGCAACAGATTTTTAAAAAAAATGGTTCGTTTTAATTTGAATTTAATTGAATAAATTAAATATACTCGTACAAAACTTAGCATGTGTTTTTTGTTTGTTTTAGTTTTTCACTTTACACTTCACTACAGTTAGAAAACATTAAATGTTTTTTTGAAAGCTGGTCAAACAAAAAATTCAATATTAGGTAAGCAATATTAGGTAATCTACCCAAAACTGAAAAACATGCCAAGTGGTCGACAACATAAGAAAGTTTGCGTACCTACCTCTGATTTAGAGAAACAAACACTGGTGCCGATTCTCTTGTCACTAATGCCTCTAAACTAGACTAAACATTACTAAAAATTTGTTTATTCCTGTCAAACGACGATTTCCCATTCTGAAATAGACTACAGTGACACAACTTAAATGTATTTTAGTTTGACAGCACTAAGATAGTACTTACTGAGTTTTTAGTTTAGTGAAAGTGGCAAGTTTGCTATTCAAATTTGAAATTTTTCACCTAAAATTTTGATTGTAAAATACCAAACCAGACGAAACCTGACAATTTTTTATCGCGATTAAAAAGGTGTGGGATGAAATAAGTTGTCATGAACTAAAATTCACACCAACATCTCAACTTCACGTGCAAAACCGTACTGTATTTATTTTTTCTTTTGCTTATATCTCGAAAATGGTGCGTCCTATCGCAAAAATAATGAAAATATCGACGAATCGGCACCACTATCTGACTTCGCGGAAGTCACACTGTGATGACATCATTGTACTTATTCATTTTATTTCTATTGCTGAACTCATTTTACTTACCTATAAATAAAGTCTGAAACAGGAATCGAATTTCTCATCATAAAGTTTTTGGAGATGGAGCTAATTGTGGAGCGTGAACTCTATGGTCTTTACTCTTTCGCTCAAGAATGGGGATCTAATCACAACACAAATTTAGATGACGTACCATAATTATATACGTACTAGGTACGTACAGTGTATACTGTGTTTTAAAGCAGGTTAGGTAAATTCCGACAGATTTAGTTAGCTACAAGCTAGCTGTAGTTGTCCGATCAGTGGTTGAGCACCTGCGAGTCTGCGATAGGTACACAATTAAACAAGACCTGGGCACGCGTGTTGTTGAGGTGCGCGGCACGGCCGCTATCAGCTGTGCGCGGTCGGCGGCCGGGAGCCGGAACAGCCGCGTCGCCACCGCCGCCGCCGCCGCCGCCGCGCGCCGCGCGCCGCCCCGCCCTGCCGCGTGCGGCCCCGCGCTATCTATCTTTCGAGTTCGTTTCGCGCTCAGTTGAAGCTAGCGCGGCTCTTTGTGCGATCGTGTTTCAGTTTGTTGTGATTGTGACGTGCAGCTTACACGCACTCGGTGGAGTGCCTATTGGTGGTGGGGTGTGCAAGTGGAGTGGTCGGTGTCGGTGGTGGTCGCCGGTCGGCGCTCTCGCTGGTCGCCGTGTGAAGAGAAGAGTTGAGAGCGGCGCCCGGGAGCCCAGGGGGCAGTGACCGCGGTCGCGATCTCGGTACGGCCCGGAGATGATTGCGAGCGACACACTCGCGCGTAACGTACTACCCGCAAGCTGTTAACAACCTCATATTTATACCGAAACACGTTGTTTTCGAATCGAATCGACTTAATGTCATGTGTGTACCTACTCATCACCTACATAATGAATAATTTATTTCAAACTTTGTAGCTACATAGCTTTCTTGGGATGCACGTCTATGATGTGTTTTTGAGTGTTTCCGGGGCCAATCGTACCTAGTGTCAACAAAATGAGTCCACCATGGTAACAGTGTGACTTTAATCATAGCACATATTTTCAGGAAAAGCGTCGTCATAATTATTATAACTAGCTTCGATCAATAATGCATTATTGATCGAAGATTAGGTACATTTTGTGTAATAATAGGCGTGACTCAAGACAGTCGTGATCGCATCCGTGACGTCTTGTTTGGGTTTAATAAGTCGGTCCGGACAACGGTAGTGACGGTGAGCTCTGAGCTGTGAGTGCACAGAGTTTTGTAATATTTACATTTTCAGTCTCGGCAGGAGGCAGCTGCCGCCAAAGCAACTGGCTAGCTGAAAACACTTGTTCAGAACCTACAAGTAGATTCTTGTACTGATATGTACTTGTACAGTTTGCTTGATATAGAATGTACAGTTTGATTGATATAGAATCTGTCAACCGCGTTCAGCATTCTGATTGGCCCTTCACTGGCCTTCACTGGTGAAGAGCCAATCGGAGCGCCGAACGCGTTCGATGCGTAAAGTCGAGATGATATTATATGAAACTCGCACTAGGGCCTCTGAACTCTAGTCAGAGGCTATCCAACGTCCAGCTGTTCATTATCATTGGAACGCACGACGACAGATTCTATATCAATCAAACTATATATTCTATAACAATCAAACACTACATTTCCAGTCGTATGCTAACCTCTCAATTTACGGAAAGCCTTTACAATGCGAGGTCAGCTTATACTGGAAATGCTGTATTATTTTGTATTTTGTGACGTAGGCACTTAGGTAGTTCAATCAGTAGAGACTAGTGCGTAGAGTAATAGTGAATGGGATACAGTATTGGGTAACACACCCAGGCAGTAGGCAGCCTTTTAGCGAGAATTTAACTTTGAATAGCTCATAATCTTTCTGCCCTGGTGCCATGTTACTGATGTTCGTATCTTACAGTCTTCATACCCTGCTCAGTGATAGCGAGATGATTACAATAATAGAATTTCACGGCATTGACAAAGCTAGGTTAACTAGAAAGTCGCGAAAGAAAACAAAAGAAAAAACTTAACTAAACTAAACTAGCCTAATCAATAACATAAAATTATAGCTAAAAGTATGTACCTAAATACTATGACTATATTTATTAATGGAAAAACAAAAGGAAAAACTTATAATACGAGTATATATAATATATACTTTATTTTTATTTTTATATAATAATGAGAATGAGTGAGTTATGGCACAACTTGTTTACTAAACGACATCTGCCTGACTTGTTTCCGGTATGATTGCTTGGATGAATGAAATATAACGACACTTTCAAAACTTTCAGAATAGATGCGAGGCAGTCGGGTCAGAACAGCATTTCTCCCGTATTTTGTACGGCAGCCAGGGATACTGAGTAATTTAGTGTGTCTGGTACGTGTTTTTGGGGTACAGAAATCTATACATGATAGCAAATCACTGCTGTCCAAGCGACCTCGCAGGATATCAAAGAGAAAAAGCATATCCAACATCTTACGCCTATCCACAAGGGAAAGCATATCATAGTGTTTGCAGTCTCGGGCATAGGAATCATGACGTTTCCGGGATTTGTAGTTTAGGAATTTTACAAACTTTTTCTGTAGATTTTCGATTCTTTTAGTATATACCTCGTATTGGGGTGACCAGATTAGGCTACAATACTACAAAACACTACGCACATATGCAAAGTATATAATCTTTAGATTATGACAATTACTAAAAGGCTTACAAGTACGCAATACAAAACCAAGGCTACGAGAGGCTCTATTGGTAATAATATCAATATGTTGGTCAAAGAGCAATTTGGAATCCAACTTTATACCGAGATCCGTGACTACATCAACCCTTTCGATCGCATTATTATTAAATCCATAAGGATACTTAGTTGGGTATTTAGAACGGCTAAAGGTAATGCATTGACATTTCGAGACATTGACAGTAATATTATTTTGCTGATAATACTTGAATAATGCATCAAGATCACGCTGTATCAGTTCACAATCAAATGATTTTACACACATGTATATTTTCATGTCATCAAAGATCCCTGGGGAACACCGGAGGGGACTTGGACCTTGAATAGCTCATCATCATCCTGCCCTGGTGCCATATTACTGATGTTACTTTAACATTGAATAGCTCGTCATCTTCCTGCCCTGGTGCCGTGTTACTGATGTTACTTTAACTTTGAATAGCTCATAATCTTCCTGCCCTGGTGCCGTGTTACTGATGTTACTTTAACTATGAATAACTCATAATCTTCCTGCCCTGGTGCCGTGTTACTGATGTTACTTTAACTTTGAATAACTCATAATCTTCCTGCCCTGGTGCCGTGTTACTGATGTTACTTTAACTTTGAATAACTCATAATCTTCCTGCCCTGGTGCCGTGTTACTGATGTTACTTTAACTTTGAATAACTCATAATCTTCCTGCCCTGGTGCCGTGTTACTGATGTTACTTTAACTTTGAATAGCTCATAATCTTCCTGCCCTGGTGCCGTGTTACTGATGTTACTTTAACTTTGAATAGCTCATAATCTTCCTGCCCTGGTGCCGTGTTACTGATGTTACTTTAACTTTGAATAGCTCGTCATCTTCCTGCCCTGGTGCCGTGTTACTGATGTTACTTTAACTTTGAATAGCACATAATCTTCCTGCCCTGGTGCCGTGTTACTGATGTTACTTTAACTTTGAATAGCTCGTCATCTTCCTGCCCTGGTGCCGTGTTACTGATGTTACTTTAACTTTGAATAGCTCGTCATCTTCCTGCCCTGGTGCCGTGTTACTGATGTTACTTTAACTTTGAATAGCTCGTCATCTTCCTGCCCTGGTGCCGTGTTACTGATGTTACTTTAACTTTGAATAGCTCGTCATCTTCCTGCCCTGGTGCCGTGTTACTGATGTTACTTTAACTTTGAATAGCTCGTCATCTTCCTGCCCTGGTGCCGTGTTACTGATGTTACTTTAACTTTGAATAGCTCGTCATCTTCCTGCCCTGGTGCCGTGTTACTGATGTTACTTTAACTTTGAATAGCTCGTCATCTTCCTGCCCTGGTGCCGTGTTACTGATGTTACTTTAACTTTGAATAGCTCGTCATCTTCCTGCCCTGGTGCCGTGTTACTGATGTTACTTTAACTTTGAATAGCTCGTCATCTTCCTGCCCTGGTGCCGTGTTACTGATGTTACTTTAACTTTGAATAGCTCGTCATCTTCCTGCCCTGGTGCCGTGTTACTGATGTTACTTTAACTTTGAATAACTCATAATCTTCCTGCCCTGGTGCCGTGTTACTGATGTTACTTTAACTTTGAATAGCTCGTCATCTTCCTGCCCTGGTGCCGTGTTACTGATGTTACTTTAACTTTGAATAGCTCGTCATCTTCCTGCCCTGGTGCCGTGTTACTGATGTTACTTTAACTTTGAATAGCTCGTCATCTTCCTGCCCTGGTGCCGTGTTACTGATGTTACTTTAACTTTGAATAGCTCGTCATCTTCCTGCCCTGGTGCCGTGTTACTGATGTTACTTTAACTTTGAATAGCTCATAATCTTCCTGCCCTGGTGCCGTGTTACTGATGTTACTTTAACTTTGAATAGCTCGTCATCTTCCTGCCCTGGTGCCGTGTTACTGATGTTACTTTAACTTTGAATAGCTCGTCATCTTCCTGCCCTGGTGCCGTGTTACTGATGTTACTTTAACTTTGAATAGCTCGTCATCTTCCTGCCCTGGTGCCGTGTTACTGATGTTACTTTAACTTTGAATAGCTCGTCATCTTCCTGCCCTGGTGCCGTGTTACTGATGTTACTTTAACTTTGAATAGCTCGTCATCTTCCTGCCCTGGTGCCGTGTTACTGATGTTACTTTAACTTTGAATAGCTCGTCATCTTCCTGCCCTGGTGCCGTGTTACTGATGTTACTTTAACTTTGAATAGCTCGTCATCTTCCTGCCCTGGTGCCGTGTTACTGATGTTACTTTAACTTTGAATAGCTCGTCATCTTCCTGCCCTGGTGCCGTGTTACTGATGTTACTTTAACTTTGAATAGCTCGTCATCTTCCTGCCCTGGTGCCGTGTTACTGATGTTACTTTAACTTTGAATAGCTCGTCATCTTCCTGCCCTGGTGCCATGTTACTGATATTACTTTAAGGCGAAAGCGTCAAGGTAGCCCGCGAAATTCAAATTTTCTTACGTTTTTTTGCAATTTGCAGGTCAGTATCATGTTCTATGTTGATCTAAATACGATTTGCGGCCGTATCAAATGTTTATTTATAGAATTATAATCATAAAAATAATCAACTCAGTTCATATAATCGCATTGAATGACTATTTTATGAAATCCTGACATTTGACGATTGTGGTTACATAAGGAGTTGTATTGCTGATTGTAATGATTATAATTATGTAAAGCCATATTTGTTACGGTCGCGAATCATATTTTAATCAACATAAAACCTCACACTGACTTGCAAAATGTAAAAAACTAAAGAAAATTTGGAATAGCTGTCAGTTAAAAAAATATGATTGTAGATTGTAATAACAAAGTTGTGCAATCAATATAATGGTAATTTATAAGAGAATATGCAGATGGTGGGTAGTCACTTAGAAATATAATTTTTTTTTACCCGACTGCGGCGAAGCCAAAAAAGGAGTGTTATGTGTTTGACCTGTATGTATGTTCTTATGTCCCTTCGTTATCTATAGCTAAACGGCTGAACCGATTTTGATTAAGACCAGGCACTCTAAAGAAAATTTCCGCGCACACTCCGCCCCCATGCACCCCCCCACTCCGATTATGTGCTAAACGCTAACAAGTAAAGCTTCGTGCAGACTAGAGCGACACGACAGCGCGACGCGACACCGTTTGTTGTTATACCTTATACCGACACGAACAATACAATTTCTAAGAAAACTTCTTAGAAATTGTATTGTTCGTGTCGCGTCGCGCCGTCGTCGCGTCGCGCTGGTTTGCACGAGCCTTAACACATCAGTAATAAAGTTGAATATCACGTGCCCTCTTTGATCGTGTTCGAGCACGGAACTAAATGGCGTAAGTCTCAATTCTTATTTCGTTTAAATAACTAAAGTATAAGTAGTGTAGTAATTGATCTAAAGAAAAAAAAAATGTGTGCTGGGACACATAGTAGAAGTGAAACTTCAACGGACAAGTGGAAAAACGTACTTGTCCAATTTGAAAACCTGCTCGTAAAACTTCAAGTTAAAATTTTGTTGCGATTCATTTTTCCACTTGTCCGTTAAAGTTTCACTTCTACTATGTGTCCCAGCACAAATTTTTTTTGAAGTGAAACTGCTATGTATACAGGGTTACTGGTAACTTGACGTATTCCTTGCAGGACGTCATAGTCGGGTTATAATGCAACAAATTAAGCCACCAAATGTTCTACCGAAATTCAGTAGTTTTGAGTTCGTAAGATTTTTTGTTTTTTTATGAAAAATCCCAGATTAAATCATTTGAAACCAATTTAAAAATGATTTCCGACGCGACTGTACTGAAATTTAAGTTATTATCATAGTTGATGCGGTAGCAGATCTTTGTTAATAATTAAAAGTTCAAAAATGCCTAAAACGGTGGCAAATATCACTAACCAAACATTAAATGTTTTGTAATTTTTGCTATAACTTCATAAAAAAATTTGTCTAGTGCAAAAAATAAATACTACGCCTGATGTACAAATTACCAGGAAAATATCCTTGTCTTATGCCGAGACGGCTTGAATTTTGTCGTTTTATGCTAAGTGCCGACGCCGAAAGCGAAAACTAAAAAAAAAACATTCTGTGGACCGATGAGTCATGTTTTGACCGTGATGGTATCACAACTTACCACAACTTATATTACTGGGCACCTAAAGCAGAAGCAAACCCTAAAAAACTGAAACCAACCGCATCCCAGCGTAGGTTCTCGCTTAATATTTGGATGGGTATTATCGACGACAAATTAATTGGCCCACATTTTTTACCCCGAACACTAATGGGGAACTTTATGAAGATTTCCTAAGAAATCATTTAACAGCACTGCTCACGGATGTACCGGAAGAAAGAAGAACAAACATGATTTATCAACATGACGGATGTCCAGCCCACTTCCGAATCACAATTCGACAATTGCTGGATGAAAACTATCCAAACCGATGGATAGGGCGCGGTGGGCCGATTCCGTGTCCTGCACGAAGCCCTGATTTGACGCCGCTAGACTTTTACGTCTGGGGTCATATGAAAGACCTAGTTTATGTGACCCCAGTAAATTCAATTGAAGAACTAAGGGAGAGAATAACAGATGCGGCGGACCAAATGAGGGCAACAATCACATCAAGAATCACAAAAACCGAAGTGAGGAAGCGAATAAGAACATGTATTCGAAACCGAGGGCAGCACATAGAACAAGACGTGTGAAATGTGTGTAATTAAAGTTTTTAAATTGATATTGATTAAAAATAAATAATAATGTTCACGAAATTGTTTAATTTGATTTTCCGAATAATCACCTTTTTGTGAGGATCACGCTTTCCTGTACTAAATCAAAATTGATTTTCATAATGTAGTCCATGACTTTGTGTTAACTTTCATACCTTTTTGAATAGCTGATAATACAAGGATATTTTACTATTAATTTGTACATCAAGCGTAGTATTTTTTTTTGCACTATTCAACATTTTGTATGAAGTAATAGCAAAAATTACAAAAAAAAAAAATGTTTGATTAGTGATATTTACCTACCCTATCTACCTTGACATTGACTCCTATCTACCTTCTTGACATTGACTTCCCTCCCGTACGGCCCGTACCCCAGTGACGCATAAATTGTATAAGGTAGCCTAGCTAGCCGAGCAGGGTGAGCTGCTACCACGCAACTTTTTCCTAGTACTTACATTTTGAAACTTGTGATATCTTTCGAATGGAATGTCCGAATTGAATCATTCAAAAATTATATAAAGGTATTAAAGCAGTCTTGAATATGAAGTAATTTATTTTTATAAGGATTAATACCAAGATACAAATAAAGAGCCTTTTCTAGCAGCAGCATTTCAATTATTTATTTTTTTACGTACTTTTTTTAATGATTAAGTAAGAGATCCAATGACACCCCACACGCATGTGCATTGTTTATATAATCCGTCATTTACCTGTAAGGGGAATGCCACCCCTAATTATTATCATTTTTGTAATTTCACTACACCATTGTTTAGCTGTACACAGAATAGCTTCTTTCCAATTTTCATCGATCAAATAGGCAAATATTCTCGGGGTAAAATGTTTGTGGAACATCCGGATCCGGTAAGACGGACGGACGGGACGAAATGATAGAGGATCTGTTTTTGCCATTTAGCAACGAAACGGGCAGGTTGATGCTTCGTGTACAGTCAGCATCAAAAGTTGATGACCACATTTAGATTTTCAAAATCGCTGTACACCGTATTCACTATTAGCACTTCACTATACAGCGATTTTGAAAATCTAAATGTGGTCATCAACTTTTGATGCTGACTGTACCAACTAGGGTTGCCAGCCTTTTTTATATCATGTATTTTCGAAGCCAGTTCCTGAAAAATATAGTAGAAATGAAACAAAATAAAAAAAAATGTAGGTACCTAGCCTACTTAAATAAATAAAAAATTTATATGCATATGTTTTGCTAATTTGGGCCTTTATTAACACTTTGCGGGATTTAAAAAAAAATTACTTGGTCCTGGTCCTGGTCCTTCATCAATATCACCACATTAATCAGAAAGTTTTTTGGTGACTACCAAATTGAAACGGATTTGATAAAAATCAAATGTCCACCAGCGTCGATTTTGGCCCCATTGTGCGCCGTAGAAGGTAATACTCGCACTACAAGTGTAAAGCTTCATGTGCTCTTGACTCTTGACCTACAAATCATACTTTTTCCATCATCCCTATATCAACTTGCGCCCCCCCTGGGCCAAAGGCTGGCGACGCCCTTGCTAAACGCCCATAGACGTTATAACAATAACACTTCTATGGTGTGTCGTTCAGTGTGTCAGGGTTAGGCAGAGGTGTACCTATAGTACCCCACCACGCTTACTTAGTCTTTATAAATATCTCATAACATAACCGATAATTATTAAACTCTAAATTAGGGTTACAAAATATCATTCACCTTGTATGATATTAATACTGGCCCTATTACGGTCATCACGCCGTTTTGTATTGAAATGAAAATATAGTAGGCCTACTATATTTTATTTTTCGAATATAGTATTTAGGTCTCTAATATAACAGGATCCTATATTATTGTATAGTAGCGTTGGCAACCCTAGTACCAACCCTCCTCATTGCCAGTCGTGTCTAACGACACTGGCAGGCGACGCTGCGCCGCCGCCCGTCGCGTCGGTCGGTCACTGTCTGCAGTAAGTACATTAGCCCTATAACCGTTTTTTTTTTGAGGGTGGGAAATTATCAAATAACTTCTCCCGCTCTGGGCGGAGCGGGAGGGTGTGTCAAACTTTTACTGACTAAAACCCACCCGTGTTCCTTCCGTTGCCTGTGTGCCGGGGCCGCGATATCCCTTTCGGACAAACTCGCAACCCTGGCAGGAATTGGCCCTAACGGCCCCCGTCAGTTGGTGCTGACATCTCTTTGAGGCGCGCGTGGAACACAACGCGCCGTCGACCCGGGCCAGGTCCTTATCGGACGGCGAGCTACCCATTGCTCACCGTCCGCAAGCCCGCGCCTACGGTGGCCGGAAGTGGGCTCGCGACTCCCGACGCCCGGGGCGTCTTCTGCGGCAGCTAGGGGCGCGAGGGCGCGAATCTTGCCTCTGCCTCCTCCGTCGCGAGCATTACTGCTTCGCAGAAGTGACGGCCTCCCATGCACTCTCGCTCCGAACCATGGCCTGAACCAGGGCCGGACGCGAGAGATCGCCGCTGCCGATCGCCTCCGTGAGGACACGGCGGTGCTCGGCCCAAGCCGGGTAGACCTCCACCGTATGCTCCACCGTGTCCTCCGGGCGATCCACACAGTGGTGACACCCGGGCTTCCTCCCGCCTTATGCGGAACAGGAACCTCCCGAAACAACCGTGTCCGACGAGGACCTGCGTCAAGCGAAAGGTGAGGACGCCGTGGCGCCTCTCTAGCTACTCCTCAAAGAGGGGACTTATCGCCACAATTGTGGCGTGCCCAGCGCTGGGTTGCGACAATCGCACTCTCCATGCCGCCATGAGATCCCGCCGGAGCTCTGTCCGCTGTGCCGTGATTTCTCGCGGCAGCGCAGTTACGCCCCGGTGTTTCGCCTACGCGCAACTCCCACATGAGCGCGAGGACTTTTGCCTCCAAAACCCATGGCGGTAGTTCAGCAAGAAGGCTCGCCGCCTCACGGGAGCCCTATAACCCTGCCTTTAGAGGCTATAAACGTATCCGTCGGCGAAATGCTTAGTTAGATTAGCGACGTGCACGTGTAAGCCAATTATACGATACCTAATAGTGTACTAATAATCAAATTAGAACACTAGCCGTGACTTAGCATGTAGTTTGTAGTCCAGCACTACGGACTCGTGTTGCGCGCGCCCTCCCGCGCTCTATCTACCTAGGCAGAGTGCCTAGGTAGATAGCTCTTCTGATAAATTTAATTGATTATGATAAGGATAACGTGGCATGTCTTATCATTTAATATCTTTACATGTGTCTGTAATGTATTTACGTAAATATGTACCTAAGTCGCATGATAATGAGCAAGCGGCACACTGTGCCTCTGGGTTGGTCGCCATATTCCATGTCTGGAAACTCCGCACTTCCCGAGTCGCACATCGCTCATCAGATCACTCATCCTGACTTTACACTTTTAAAATGTCGTAAGGGACATTTTAAACGTCTCTCTACGTTCGCACGGACGCGCGGTAATGAAATCGCGGCGATTTCTTTTCATACACTGGATTTTCAACTCTCAGTTTTGAGCCGAGAATTGAGAATCCAATAGAGCGTATCCAGCGCGTATCCCAGCGCGTCAAGAAAACACACTGTAGGATATTCAACTCTCGGCGCTGAGCAGAGCGTCGAAAATCCAATACGCGAAAATAAATCGCCGCGATAAAAATACGCCCGTGCGTACGTGGGCTAAACCATCAACCATCGATATGGGTGTATACCTTAGTCAAACTAACGAATCACTACTTATATCGAGAGTCTGTATAAGTAAGCACCTGTCTTACTTAGTTATAGTTTTTTAAATAAGTAGATACTTACTAAAATTACTCGTTGATCTCTACAATGTACCTACATTAATCATACGCATGAAAAAAAAGGATAACGTCGATCGGTTGGTGTCAGTCTATCTCTGCAGGGATACAATGAAACCTACAGTAGTATTGGCTGTTAATTCGTCATCGTGTTATACGTATTCTGCTTTTGATACCTCTTCAATTACTGAAGGTTGGCTATCGACTCCGAACATTTCTCCTTATCCTTTGCGAGGTGGTGCAGCTTAGCAGCACTCGTGGCTCCGGTCCAGTCGCGAAAGTTTCTCAACTCAACCAAGAGTTGATTTTCTTCTGTTGAGTTAGTTTTTCTTTGGCCAACACCGCGTTTACGCGCTACTTTGCATATCATTATTAGTTGCACTAAGTCATACATAACTCATACCTCTTGTGCCTAAAACGTGTCCGAGCTAGCAACCTAACTTTGTTCAACGATCTGCATGAGCTTGCGGTCCTGAAGACATCGGCTTTTCTGACTTTTTGAGTTCTGCTAATAGACAGCATACGTCGGTATACCCACATTTCAAATGCCTCTATAGGTTTTCTGAGATCTTATTTGATGGTCCAAGCTTCGCATCCGTATAGAGCAATAGGCCAGATGTAATAATAAACGAGGCGGGTGCGCAAAGGTATACGAAGTCTGTAACATGCCGCGCGCGGTAAGGCTCGAGCTCGACCGATATCTCGGTCTCAGCATTCTCGGCTTAAAATCCAAACGAGAACTTGGTCTCGGTTCTCGGCTAAAAATCGCCGTGATTCTCGGCCATAACCGAGACTGTTGTACGGTAATAATTTACTGCAGCGTCGGCTAGCTCATCAAACATGGCTGAAACAAATGAATCCTGGAACTGGGCAGCTCATGATTCCATAGAGCTTCAAGATGAGCCAATGACCAGTGACAAAAACAGTTCAATTACTCGGAATAGCGCTTGATACACAGTTATAGGTCTATCTTTATCTGTGGTTCCATACCTGAAAAGGAAAAAATGGAACCCTTAAGATTACTCGTGTGCGTGTGTCTGTCTGCTTGGCGGTCTGTCACAGTCACAGCCAATTTGCTCCGAATCGATTGGACCGATTAAGTTGATGTATTTCTGTGACCCAAACACGGACGTGTAACGTACATAAATGAATTCAATTTTCAATATGGGGGTCACTTTTGAGGGGAAAATAAAAAATAAAGTTTTGCAAACTGTACCATGTTGCTGTCATTTGTACATCTTTGACAGTCATTACGGTTAGTCAGAAGCCCGAAAGTCTCACAACCAGTCTTACCAAGGGGTACCGTGTTACACAGTAACTGGGTGTTGGATCATTAAGTGCCCTTCAAAATGGTTGAGCTAAATGGTGCTGATGCATGTGTCATGTTCATGAACGGGCGCCGTCAGTGGGGACTGGTCATCTCTTAGCTGCCACGGCTTATTTGAATTTATTTTAATTTTTGAATTGTTTTTATTTTTATTACGGACGCTTTTAACGTGCACGTTTTTCTACATTTTTCTCACATGTATAATTACAACATGGATGATGTAATCAATATTTTTGTAAAAATATTCTGATTTAAAAGAGTGTCCGTGGAGTTTCTTGCCCGTTCTTCTCCATAGGAACCTACTACGCGTTGGAATGGGCAACTAGCTTCATATTTCTGACTGACCGACCCCTTGACAATTCAAAAGTACCTGTAATTGGTTTATTTGAAATAAATGCTTTAAGTTTGAGTTTGAGTGGAGGTCCGATAGGCAGTCGCTCCATGTAAAATACTGGTATTCAGCAGCATCCGGTTAGACTGGAAGCCGACCCGAACACAGTTGGAAAAAGGCTAGGCAGATCATGAAACTGTACCAAGTGAATGAAATGAAATGAAATGAAATGAAATTGTTTATTCTGTAAATAGGATATATGAATCACTTTTACACGTCATATTAAAAATATATTAAATTTTGCTAGATGAATTCGGCGTTTCCTATCCGACTACTCTGAGAAGAAAGGCCGAAACAAACTCAGAGGTCACAGTCTCTTTTAAAGTCCAGACATAATCTTGGTCAAGCCATATGAGGACCATGTAGATTCATGTCTGAAATGGTCTTTTGAGAAAAGAACCACACAGATTTGAGTGGACCTGTCCAGTCAGTGCAAGCATTTGTCAGTAATCGTGGAGCTCAACTCAGAACAAAAGGAGCTCAACTCGACGAACAATACCAAAGAAAGGACATTTGGGTAGGCCGCATAAACTACTCAAACTGCCAGACCATCATTAAAACTAACTGAGAGAGGATAAAAAAGGAGTAATGAGAAAAAAAAAATTAAATTAAAAAAATATCCACATAGTCCTCACATTCACAATAGGTAATTAAAATAATATTATACTTTACAAAGTAATCATGTCATTTTGTTTTAATGTTTAAATAAAACTGGTATATTTTAATGATTTTACTAAATAATTCTAATGTCAAGTTTTATGGTTTTATCACAAGGTTTAGCAGAGCGAGCAGCTCAATCCCAAGCTTTTTTATCTTCTAAATAATCTGAAATTTTATAGTACCCTTTTTTACAAAGTTTGGTTTTAATACAAATTTTAAATCGTTTAATGGGTAAGTTTCGAATGTCAATGGGAAGTTTGTTGTAAAAGCGTATACATTGACCCATGAACGAGTTGCCTACTCTGTGGAGACGAGTGCGATGTACAGCAAGGTTGTGTTTATTCCTGGTATTTAAACTATGAATATCAGACATTTTCTTAAAATTTGATATATTTTTGTGTACATACATTAGGTTTTCAAAAATATATTGTGAGGCAAGAGTTAGAATATTTACTTCTTTGAATTTTCCTCGAAGGGAATCTCTCGGACCTAGGTTGTAAATGGCTCGAACAGCCCTTTTCTGTAGAACAAAGATAGTATTAATGTCCGCACAGGTTCCCCAGAGAAGAATCCCATATGACATAAGACTATGAAAATAACTAAAATAAACAATTCTGGCTGTATCTACGTCAGTTATCTGTCTAATTTTTTTAACAGCATAGGCGGCCGAACTAAGCTTTCCTGATAATTTTTCTATGTGTGGGCCCCATTGTAATTTACTATCAATAGTGATTCCAAGAAAAACTGTCGACTCAACAGGGTCCAGTTCTATTCCATTAACTTGAACATTGGTAGTTAGCTGCCTGACATTTGGCGTTGAAAATTTTATGAGTTTAGTCTTGTTTTCGTTCAGAAGAAGATTATTTACATTAAACCAATGCACAACTTTAGAGAGTGCATCGTTAATTTGTTCAAAGTTAACTAACTGACGTTTGATTTTAAAAATAAGGGAATGTCAAATGGGGCTTGTTGCTAGGATGACAATTTTGTTTTAAATAAAGAAACTTATATTTAAAGATATTTTAAGAAAGTAGAAGAAAATTTACCATCACAGTTAATTCTTATCTCCGAAATTACTGACCCTAAAATTTTGACAAAAATACAGAGAATGGTTTTTTACTCATAGATTACAGGAAAACCTAAAGAAGTCTATGGTCTTTTATTAATTTCTCAATATTTACATTACATTACAAACAATTTAAAAACTAACAGACTTAAAATAATAATAATAATATGTACAAGTATATAAGAAAGGGGTGGGGGGGAACAATCATAGGGCATCAAAAAATTCGTCCGCATCGCTGTCAACAGGAAAAGTGCCCAAAAGGCTGGCAGCATTGCCACGTTGTATGGCAATGCTGATTCTCTGGCCGAAGAATAGGCCAGCCTTCTGGTCACATGAAGAGTCGACCAACCGCTTTGAGATGTCTTGAAAGACTAAGTGGGTACTCGGACACCATGGCCCTAGTGTTTCAACCCCAAACGGCTCAAACATATAAGTCCCAATAAGATTGGAGTATTTGCGCCGATTGAGGTTTTCCGCACCTGCAGCAGCAACCCCAGCACAGCCCACCGTGCTAGGAAGATGGGATGGCGCAAGGGTGTTGACACACGTTGCATCCCACACCAAAGGCCTACCTACCTTCCAAGGCATTATGGTCTTTCCGTATGGTCTCTTCCCATCGTCGCGTGTCAAGCCGTTGGGTTCTAGAACAGCTGGCACCCCGGCGGTGACAAGAGCACGACGGATGATGTCATTAATGCTGGCGAGCCGTGCTCTCCGGCCTGCGCTTTTACTGCAGGATAGACCATGGTGTCCGAGACAGTCGACTGCTTCACCGCATTGGCAGCGATGCGGGGCCACACAAGGAGCGCCCAGACGCAGACAGGTAGCGAGCCGGAAAGTGGTGTCACCCACCATAGTGCCTACGTTGGGTGACGGTAGCGCCTGAAGGCCCGACTCCCACTCACCCACAGCCAGCAGGCGGGCACGCTCAGCAGTATTGGTGGACGTATTAATATTTTTGTTCCGTACCAACCTGCAGAGCGGCTCATCCCACTGCCTCTGGGAGGATAGGTTCACGGGCCGATCTGTATTCGGGCAAGCCGCTTTCCAGGCTGTCTTAAAATAACATGGTAAATCTCTCAATAATTATATCGTGCGTACAAACTTACATTTTCAGTTGGAATTTAAGTGGCCTAACTAACATTTTGGCGCTAAGGACGACTTAAAAAAAATGATATAACGTATATAAGTGCTCCATTCGATTGTACCAACTATGGTTTTAAGGATAAATAATTAAAACTTCATGAGGAATAACAGTGACAAAGAAAAATACAATGCCGCCCATAGGCATGTGACCGTCTAGTGGCGTCAGCGTGGTCTGCTACGCTGACGACACGCTGGTCCTGGTGCAGGGGAGGTCGCATGAGGCGGCGGCCGAACTGGCGACACCTTGGGTTTCGACAATCGTCGATAGGATCCGGCAACTGGGACTCGAGGTGGCTTTGCACAAGTCCGAGGCCATGTGTTTTTATGGTCCTCGGAACGCGCCACTGTCGGGTTCCCAGATAACGACAAGAGGGGTTCACATCGGTGTCGAGTCGACGATGAAGTACCTGGAACTCGTCCTCGACAGCCGGTGGAACTTCGTGGAGCACTTCCGACGTTTAGCTCCCAAACTGGAGAGGGCTGGGGCTGCATTGAAGCGGCTTCTGCCCAATCTAGGGGTCCAAACGCCTCCTGCCGGAGGCTCTACGCGGGGATCGTGCGGTCCATGGCCCTTTACGGGGCACCGGTGTGGGCGCGTTCATTAAGGCTGAGACCGGCCCAGCGGTTGAACGCGTCCCAAAGGGTCATGGCCATTAGGCTGGTCCGAGGATACCGCACGGTCTCCCGTGAGGCGGCGAGCTTCCTTGCCGGACTACCGCCATGGGATCTGGAGGCGAAAGTCCTCGCGCACATGTGGGAGTTGCGCGAGGGGGCGTAACTCCGCTGCCGCGAGAAATCACGGCACAGCGGACAGAGCTCCGGCGGGATCTTATGGCGGCATGGAGAGTGCGATTGTCGCAGCCCAGCGCTGGGCACGCCACAATTGTGGCGATAAGTCCCCTCTTTGAGGAGTGGCTAGAGAGGCGCCACGGCGTCCTCACCTTCCGCTTGACGCAGGTCCTCACCGGACACGGTTGTTTCGGGAAGTTCCTGTTCCGCATAAGGCGGGAGGAAACGCCCGGGTGTCACCACTGTGGATCGCCCGGAAGACACGGTGGAGCATACGGTGGAGGTCTGCCCGGCTTGGGCGGAGCACCGCCGTGTCCTCACGGAGGTGATCGGCGGCGGTGATCTCTCGTGTCCGGCCCTGGTTCAGGCCATGGTTCGGAGCGAGAGTGCATGGAGGCCGTCACTTCCTTCTTGGAAGCAGTAATGCTCGCGAAGGTGTAGGCGGAGCGCGCGAGGGAGAGGCAAGATTCGCCCCTAGCTGCCGCAGAAGACGCCCCGGGCGTCGGGAGTCGCGAGCCGACTTCCGGCCACCGTAGGCGCGGGCTTGCGGACGGTGAGCAATGGGTAGCTCGCCGTCCAATAAGGACCACGCGCGCCTCAAAAAGATGTCAGCACCAACTGACGGGGTCCGTTAGGGCCAATGCCTGCCAGGGTTGCGAGTTTGTCCGAAAGGGATATCGCGGCCCCGGCACACAGGCAACGGAAGGAACATGGGTGGGTTTTAGTCAGTAAAAGTCTGACACGCCCTCCCGCTCCGCCCAGAGCGGGAGAAGTTATTTGATAATTTCCCACACTCAAAAAAAAAAAGGCTTACTGTAACAGCGGCATACTTATATGTATATATATTGCTCACTACACTATAACTATTAAGTCACTTTAAACTCTAAAATCGTGGGCCCTAATCCGGGTTATAAGAGAGTTAAAACGCGCTATACTATCCTATATAAGTGCCTTTATAGGACCTTAGGTTCTTAAAATTGTCTTAAAGCTCATGTAGCACTTATTTTTATCACCAAAATGTTAGTTGGGGGCGAACATGTTTTTCAACTACAATGTTAAGTTTGTTCTTGGGATAAATTCATCCCAACTACGTAACCCTTCGTTTTGCGTGGTCCGACACGCACCTGGCCGGTTTTTGTTAAATGTAATTCCTATCTTCGTTCACGTCATTATCATTCTCAATGTTTATCTGTCACAGTAAACGACACGCATGGCGAGCTGAACCCTGTCAGCCGATACATTACATTACACACGTTTGGACCCGGCTTTAGGGAACTCAATGACACACAACATTACCACCAGTGAAGCCATAACAATAAGCACAAAAATAACCAAATCCGTCAAACAGTTGCATCGCAAAGCATCGCAATAACAATTTATGTGTATTTTTATAAATTACTAGCTGCGCCCCGCGGTTTCACCAGCATAAGTCTCGATCCCGTAAGAATACCGGGATAAAAAGTATCATATGACCTTCTCCAGGTCATGGTCTCCCCATGTGTTAAACTTCATCTAAATCCGTTCAACCGTTTTAGCGAGAAAGCGTAACAAACAAACACACTTTCGCATTTATAATATTAGTTAGGATAGTTAGGATTAATATTAATTAATCAATATTAATATTTTAATATTTAGTTAGAAAGGATTAGTATTCTTTATTAGTCTTGTCCTCCATAATGTGTTCCAAAACCTTATGTGTGTGTTTGTGAGCACGCCATGGCTTCAGGCTTCAAGGCGGTTCGTCCTCCACCTGCGCCTACTTTCAGAAACAAACTCGGCTTCAGAGTCGTTGATGTTATTGATTAGCGGGGTGTGGATTTGGTCTGACCACCCCATAGGCCTATTTCCTCTCGGTCTTTTCTAGTGACAACTTTGAGTAGGTTGTCTCCTGGTTTGCTACTTAGTCAAAGAAGTCGAAAATCTTAGTCTTAGCACATTCAATAGTCTTAATTAATCATCAATAAGAAATTAGCTTATTGAATAAAATTACAATTTTTATGTATAAAATATATTAGTATTAAATCTCCTATGCCAGTGATATATGGGTATGTCTCTACAGTCGTGTCGCCTCAGGGGCTACCGAATAAGTAAGCTACCAAAGCCGCGGGGTCTGAGTAGTGCCGAGGGTCAGTGAGGACGCATCATAAATTATATCCGTTGTGCTTTTTTGGAACGAAGTGGTAGGAGTTGACTGGTGGAAATCGTCACGTAAGGAAATGGCGTTATCGCGCTTCATGCGACTTTCTCTCTCTCTCCTCCCCCCGGCCCCCGACCGGCACGTGTTTTTTTATCAGTTATGAGTCGCGTTTGAACACTTCTCACCTGATACACACCTGGTAAGCGATAAAACACGTTTATTTATTTTATTTATTTATATATACTTTATTGTACACCAGAAAATACATAGCAAATAATAAATTTTACACTACAAAACATACAATAGGTGGCCTTATCGCATTCTGCGATCTCTTCCAGGCAACCTTGGAATGGACAGTGATAACGTGGACTTAAAAATGGGGATGGCACATTTGTCTAGAAGTAACTTATTCAGTCTCGACTTGAAGACACTCAGGTTGCAGCTTTTGGGAATTTCAGAGTCTGGCAGGGAATGTCACTCCTTGGCTGTATCTACTGTGAATGTATTCCCGAACGTTTAGTACGTATGGTTGAGTTATTCCATCATGTAGCGGTGGCGAAGATGGAAAGGGCTAGGTGGCATCAAATTGTACAACACCAATGAACACTATAAAGAACCGATGGGCCAACTCGGCGATGATGTTCAAGGCTCTGGAGTTCGACCAGTGCATCGTTGCTGATGAACTTGTTGGCCCGTTTCTCTCTTACACGCGCTCAAGCGCATCAAGCTGGTATTTAACAGATTTGTTCCAGAGATAAGAGAAAAAAATTACTCGCATACTCCACACGGAAAATGTGATCGAACTAACGAATTACGATTGATTGTGGCAGCTGTTCCAGTGTCAAATACAGAATACAACTTTTACAGACTAGAGTAACTCCAACTTCTGCTACGTGTATCGATAATGTCTTCAGCTATTGTGATTATTTAGATAAAGCCATTGTAAATTATTTGCCGTATGATCATAATGGACAAACGGTAACTTTTAAGTTTAAAACACTTAAGCAAAAAGTACAAATACAATTTAGGCCAATTACAACTAGCAAATTAAATAATAATAATAATAACCCCACCGCCGTATCTCTACGTAGACGTCGTGGTGGGGCTTGCGCGCTACAAACTCTGGGTATGTGCCGGTAGAGTTTACTTTGCCGGAACAGGTCTAGGATGAGGGGCTAGACCCAGAGAGATACAGAAACCCGCAGGGCAGCATGTGGCGATCTGTTGGGCAGTAGCGACCCCACGGACCCTATCTCCCGGGAGAAATCTTGTTCCTCATCTCTGGCTTGCCTTTATTGGCCGGCTGGAGTAAATACTGACGAGAAACAGAGCTCCCACTTCATTCTTGCCTTAATTGGCCGGCTTGAGTGGAGATTCGCAAGAGCAAACGTGCTCGGAGGAGGGAACTATTCCAGTAAGTGCTCGTATGGATCTTGACCATCTTCCGGGCTCTGGGATTGTTCTGAAAGCCGTGGAATACCTCTCCACTCTACAAGCACCTTAGGACATGTTGCCCCCTTTCCGCTACGTCACTATGTGCTAGCGACAGTTTTCGGAGGCCCATTATTGAGTGTGCAAGTCACCCCCTGCCATTTTTTCCGTGTACGTATAAAACATTGATCAGGCAGGGGCCATAGTCCTTCCATAGTTCCAAGTCTCCAGTCAATTTAAGCCACCCAAACCCATAGTCCAATATTTTTGTTTCCATATCCTGCAATAGTCCTGCACCAACCGGGGGTTGTCCTTGGGTGCACTTCCATAGTGCATACAGGGATAATCGTCGGTTGGTGCCTCATTTCGTTGAAACGCCTAAGGGGCCTCTGCGAGTTGGCTTCGGCCCCTCCTACGCCTTCCAAAGGTCCAAGGAGAAATGTAAAATACCAATAATAATAATAATATTTATTGAATAAAAACGTTTCCAAAAAGTATACAATTAGTCCACAGTAAGATTTCACAAACAATAATTATAGTGCCTAAAAATAAATTATATCTAAAATATGTTTACAACAGGTGCAAGTAATAATGGTTCGTAATTACAATGTTAGGAAGCGCCCCACCCGATCTAGGTTAATTCAAACCTATGTTTCAGGCCATCACTTTACATTTAAATTAAATTGGAACACTAAAATTTAAAGATACACGGATATAAGATAATCTAATAACGAATATGAAAAAAAGCATAATGGTACATTGATATCTAAAAACTAAACCTATGTAAATATACAAAAGTAAATACTTACGAGTGAATAAATTATCATCATGACAAAATTTCTAGAAGTATTTCTGTGTCTGTGTAATTGAGTATCGCTAAATGTTCTGATAACATTTTACTACATTTATTATATCTTTCACTGTAGAAGTTTAGTAACTTGTTGAGCCTATTATACAGAAAAGGTCCTAAAAACACATAAAATCGATTAGCATACGCATGTCTAGTTTGAGGCTTTATGCAAACCATGTCCTTCCTTCTCTTGCCGGAAGGTACTGGTTCAAAAGGAAGTGCAGTGTGCTGGTGTAGTACTATGCTTAGTATAAATTCGGTAATTCGGTGTTCGTCACCCGTCCAGAGTAGTCGTGTATAATTTTTTATTCAAAATACTTTAATCAGTGCTCCTCAAATATAACTAATAGTGACACTAGGATAGAACTTAAAGTGCAAAACTAATTAATTTCTAATTGTGCCATTTCGTCCCTGTGTCCTGCGCCTCAAGAACAACAAGCCACCCACGGACATGCCCGCGCGAGCGCGCCTCACCTCCGCGTGAGTAGAACAGTTGCTATTTTTTAACTCGCTCGCACAGTGACTCGGCGCGCACGCAATGTACGCCGGTGCTCCAACCAAGTAAATAACTGATAAGTACACGTGCCCTCATCATTGAAGTTGAGCTTGCATTGAATACTGATTGATTGAATAATATTATGAGTGTACAAAGATCGCCACCGCGCCATGCTACCGGCACTGCCGCCGGCGCAGGCGGCGGATCGCAACCAGATTTGTCAAAGTTAAGCTTGTTAGCAGCGGATTCGCAAGTTACCTTTCGAAATAAAAGGAAACATGAATGTGAATGCGCCGTCGAAATTAAAGAAATGCGGTCGGAATTGTCCCGCATCGGTTCGTTGCTAGAAAAATACGTTGGATCTAATGAGCAGATTATGATTAAAATGCAGGAGAGCATAGCCGAGGTCAAAACTGAGATCACTGAATTGAAGTCATGCAACGAACAAACTGCAGACATGATTCGCGAAAATACAGCGCAGATTAATGAGATTAAATCATCGACATCTGGCATGATAACTGAACATAACCAATTAAAATCAATTGTATCGTAATTGGAGAAACAATTAACGTTGGGTGAACATAAAATAAAATCCTTTGAGTCAGAACTTAACACGTTAACCCCCACCTCTGAATTAACGTCTTCAAACGTTCAAAACCAGCTATGCCTCAACGAACAAATAATTAAGGAAGTAGCAAATCGATAAAAAAAAAATATCAGAGAAAAAATGTTATTGTTGTGGGCCTGCCCGAACAGTCCGCTGCTAGCGCGGAAGATCGAACATCCCAAGATGACGCTGATATTTTCAAACTTACTCTACTGGTGAGCTAAGACCTCCCGAAACCGATTAAAATCTATAGAATAGGCAAATACTCATCGGCAAAAGCCGCAGGATCAAAGTATGTTACGATACTTCCGCACCAGCAAAGCATCTACGCAATAAAGAAAACTTGCCAGAAAACATTAAAATATTTTCAGACTTTGGTCTGCTGGGGTTTGCCCCAGCACAGCAAAAATATTTTAAAAATCTAAAAGAAGAACTAATAAGTCGTCAAAATGACGGAGAGAATGGATTTACCATAAAGTATATTAATGGCACACCTACAATAAAACAAATCCCTACAAAAAACTACGAACAATAAATGAAACCACAATACCTACGACAATCACTAGCAATATCTACCAATTAATCAACAATTACCAAAATATAGAAACCAACAAATCACGGCTCAGATTTTTCTACCTTAATGCTCGAAGTAAGAAAAAAGGAAAATTAGACGAACTTAAGTGCATCCTAAAATCGCTACCTAATACGATACATGTTATTTTACTGACTGAAACTTGGATTAGAACTGAAACACAAGCCTTGGAACTACAAATAAACAACTATGCACACTATTACAACTACAGAACCGATTCAAGAGGAGGTGGAGTTTCAGCATATGTCCACAATGACCTGAAACATAGCTTATCAGAGGCTAAGTACACAGGAGGAAACAACTATCTATGGATACGACTAGAGCGATATGCACTGGAAGTAGGAGTCGTGTACAACCCCGGCGATACTAACTACACAGATTTTCTTGAGGTTTATGAGTCCCAACTACAAAAAAGAAACAGGGCAATAATGTTCGGAGATTTTAACATTGATCTTTTAAACAAAGACAAAAAGACTAAACAATATAAAGAACTCTTGAAAGGAACTGGACATACATTATTACTAAATAAAATCAGTAAGAAATATTGTACAAGAGAATCGAATACTAGAAAATCTATTTTGGACCATGTCAGCTCTAACCTGAAAGACGATCACTTCCACATGGCAATAGCTGACTCTTCAATGTCAGATCACAAACAAATATATGTCAAACTCAAAAAAACTAAATCCCCTCGAAAAATATGGACCCAATACGAAGCAATAGATTTCACAAAACTACATGATATACTAGAAACAACAAACCTTGAAGAATTAGATGATGACTACGCACTACTAGAAAACAAAATAAAATCCATAATTGACAAAAGTAAAACAGCAAAGACCAAAATTCTGAACCTACCCCAAAAAGACTGGATAAATAGAAACATAATTGATTATATCAACCAAAGAAACGTATTGTGGACAGAATTAAAGAAGAATCCAAATAATACCACCCTGGAAACAGAATTTATCACAAAAAGAAAACCTGTTGCCAAACACATGCAAGATACAAAGAATATTTTCTATTATAAAAAGTTTTGCGATTGTATTAATAAAACCAAGAAAATGTGAAATTTGGTAAACATCTTAGCAAACAATAAAACTAAACAAAGTTGTGCTCCTTCAAAACTATTGAGAGATTCAAAACAAATCACAAACCTCCTCTCAAAAGCATTTGACTGCGAAAATCACGAAACCTTACTCTTCAAACTTGAGCATTACGGACTAGGTAAACTTGCACTCAGTTTGGTAAAATCTTATTTAAATGATAGACAATAGCAAGTTGAAATTAATGGGGTCAAATCACTTGGTCTGAAAATGGGTGTTACACAAGGCTCGATATTGGGTCTTTTCCTCTTTTTAGTATACGTAAATGCTCTACCCCTTTTATTAAAAAACAAACCACAAACGGTGTTATTTACTGACGATACTTCTCTAATTTTTAAGATAAATAGATGTGCATCAAATCTTGATGACGTGAATAACGCCCTACTGCAGGTCCAAAATTGGTTCAGTATGCTAATAATTTAGTATTAAATGGGAAAAAAACTAAATGCATTAGATTTGCTTTACCGAATGTTAAAAGTAGTGATTGTGACATAGTATTGAATAGGGAGAAATTAGAATTCGTCGATAACTGTTTTCTTGGGGATCACGCTCGACTCAAGGCTGCAATGGGGTCCTCATTAAACATCTCTTGCAGGACGCCTAAGTTCAGCAGCTTATGCTGTGAGAAAAATCCGTCAATTTAATGATGTAGATACCGCGAGGCTAGTCTTTTTCAGTTACTTTCATAGTATCATGTCTTACGGTATTTTACTATGGGGACGGGCTGCAGATATCGAGTCTATTTTTATTCTGCAGAAAAGAGCCATTAGACTAATATATGACCTCCGCAGACGCGATTCTCTAAGGGAACTGTTTAAAGATATTAACATCATGACGGTACCCTGTCAATATATCTATGAAAACATCATGTACATTAGGAAAAATCTAAGTATTTTCAGTAAAAGAGACGATAGACACAATTATAGGACTAGAAATAGGGACCAATTAATTCAACCGGGTTTCAGACTGGCTAAAGTAGACTGATCCTGCATGGGGTACTGTTTGAAATGTAACAATAAAATACCTCCCCACATACTCCAACTGAATGAAACGAAATTTAAATCTTGTATAAAACGCACATTATGCTGCCAAGCATATTATAAGTTGGGGGATTACATTGATGACAAAAATGCTTGGCTCAACGCTGGTCCAGCTCCACAAGGGTGCATAAACTAATTGATTAGCATTCAAAAATATTGTTGGAGCTGCTGAAGATTGTAAATCTATCTTTAGATTATATAAATTCAATCTCTTAGTATTATATAATTGCATAGCACATGTGTGAGCACTATGTACCTACTTTACACCTACCATCTACTGGGTACGTCTTTCATTGACTTGAATGTGCCCTGGCGGTTAAGAGTATGTCATGCTCACTCAAATGTCTCGCTGGTGGTGGCGTGTGTGTTGGATCATTAAGTTCCCTTCAGGATTTAAATTGGTTTACCTTGAGGGCCCATTGATTTTTTCCACCCTTTAAATAAAAATAATTTTGAAAATAGAGTCATAAGCTCAAAACAATGAAATTCAATAACATAGCTTATTCATTATTTGGTAATGAGACCATTAGGAAAGTCCAGCAGTCCCATGTTGCGTCGTTTAGAAATGTCCTCATTTAATTACTTACTATGTAACCAGTGGAGGAAAAAATATTTTTAGCTTCGACACTGGTTGGAGGAATTGTGATGAGGAGGTTGGTTCCTAGTGCTTGACAGATAAACGTTTCTGGGTCACCCTCTATCACAGAGTGTCATTTGTACTCGGCAAAGAGTTTCTAAATCTGGTCACAACGAAGATTTAGAAACTCGCGACTTCAGTTGACGACAGCGATGATGATCGCTGATTATGATAACTCAAACTCAAACTCAAAGCATTTATTTCAAATAAACCAATTACAGGTACTTTTGAATTGTCAAGGGGTCGGTCAGTCAGAAATATGAAGCTAGTTGGCCATTCCAACGCGTAGTAGGTTCCTATGGAGAAGAACGGGCAAGAAATTCCACGGACACTCTTTTAAATCAAATATTTTTACAAAATATTGGTTACATCATCCATGTTGTAATTATACGTATGAGAACAATGTAAAAACACGTGCACGTTAAAAGCGTCAGTAATAAAAATAAAATCAAAAACAATTCAAAAATTAAAATAAATTCAAATAAGCCGTGGCAGCTAAGAGATGACCAGTCCACACTGACGGCGCCCGTTTACGAACATGACGCATGCATCAGCACCATTTAGCTCAACCATTTTGAAGGGAAATTAATGATCCAACACACACGCCACCACCAGCGAGACATTTGAGTGAGCATGACATACTCTCAACCGCCAGGGCACACTCAAGTCAATGAAAGACGTACCCAGTAAATGGTAGCTGTAAAGTAGGTACATAGTGCTCACACATGTGCTATGCAATTATATAATACTAAAAGATTGAATTTATACAATCTAAAGATAGTTTTACAATTTTCAGCAGCTGCAACAATATTTTGAATGCTAATCAATTAGTTTATGCGCCCTTGTGGAGCTGGACCAGCGTTGAGCCAAGCATTTTTGTCGTCGATGTAGTCCCCCAACTTATAATATGCTTGGCAGCATAGTGTGCGTTTTATACAAGATTTAAATTTCGTTTCATTCAATTGGAGTATGTGGGGAGGTATTTTATTGTAACATTTCAAACAGTACCCCATGAAGGATGAGTCTACTTTAGCCAGTCTGAAACCCGGTTGAATTAATTGGTCCCTATTTCTAGTCCTATAATTGTGTCTATCACCTCTTTTACTGAAAAGACTTAGATTTTTCCTAACGCAGATGATGTTTTCATAGATATATTGACAAGGTACCGTCATCATATTAATATCTTTAAACAGTTCCCTTAGAGAATCGCGTCTGCGGAGGCCATATATTGCTCTGATGGCTCTTTTCTGCAGAATAAAAATAGAGTCGATATCTGCAGCCCGTCCCCATAGTAAAATACCGTAAGACATGATACTATGAAAATAACTGAAATAGACTAGCCTCGCGGTATCTACATCAGTAAATTGACGGATTTTTCTCACAGCATATGCTGCTGAACTTAGGCGTCCTGCAAGAGATGTTAAATGAGGACCCCATTGAAGCTTTGAGTCGAGCGTGATCCCCAAGAAAACAGTTTTATCGATGAATTCCAATTTCTCCCCATTCAATACTATGTCACAATCACTACTTTTAACATTCGGTAAAGCAAATCTAATGCATTTAGTTTTTTTCCCATTAACGTATACTCAGGGTTTACCAGCAGCAGAGAGAAACTAAAAATCCATTTACTTTAACAGTTGATGGTGTATCTGGCATGATCCTTTCGATCCCTTTGCTTATTTGCTCTGTTTTTAAAGTAAATAATTTTAATCACAACTCCGGAATCTTGAAAAGATTCTTATTTCCAATATTGAAATTCCATAATAGACCATGATTACTCCAATGATGGCTGCTGATTGATGTTTGTTGGTGCAATATAGAAGCCGGAGGACCCTAGAACTTCATAATTGTCATCTGATAGAAGTAGGTAGTAAGTTAATTCCGTAAAACCGCAAATTATTCTTAATTATTTTTCATTTTTGTTTTAAATATGAACAAACAAAGTATTATTATTTCAAATCCTTAAAATAACCTGTTATCGTACACAAGTAAGTATGATGGTCGTCTGTACCGTGTAGTCGTGTAACTATGCATTGACTAGAATACCCAGACGTCTGCAAAGGGAGGCGTGGAGGTCGTAGCCCGCGGAGGGCTCTCCAAATGAGTTTTGTTGTTGAAAGCCGTTTCAGCCCGCGCAACCCTACCGCCTGCTTCTCTGCGCACAGCGTGCACCGGCCGCCGCCGTCTTTGTGCACCACACACGCCACATTCGAGATTCATGAAAACGCCGGTGTTTTCACCGTCACGAGTAGGCACTTATGTCAGTTTAGGTAAATGCTACCGCACGCCGCGTCAGCTGCGGTTTGCGACATGCAACTCACATATATTTTCTGTTTTCCATAAGCACAGCGACCCAATTCTTCTATTTTAGGGTTCCGTACCTCAAAAACAAAACGGAACCCTTATAGATCACTTTGTCGTTTGTCGGTCCGTCTGTTAAGACCCTTTTTCTCAGGAACGGGTAGGTAAAAATTCAAGCTATTCGCAATCCATCAATGTACATGTGTCCTAAAATGTAAAAACATTATACAAATCACCTTTAAGTAGCATCATGAAATAAATTGGTAGTTTGGGTCTCCCTTGTATCATCGAAAAGAAATTGCCAAATTATCACTTTCCAAACAATTTTCCGAATAATAACTTTTAAACAATAACTTGTTTACCAACTAGTACTTTTACCAATGTATATATATATGTTGGAATAACTCATTTTACACAAAATAAAGACTTTATTACAAGGGTGTTTTTTTCCACTTGGGACAAATTCTAAACAGGCAATAATAATATCAATACTATTCTGGTAGTATTTTTTTTTTGTTAGTAGCATTTTTTTTAATAATTAATCTTGTCTAACTAGTTCAGTTTCGGGTAGCCTGTATTTTTTCCATATGTTTTTTCTATATAATCTAGTCGTTTCTGGCGTCATCGCAGGAGGCCACAGTTTTAACCTAACCATTTTTTTTTTATAATTAACCTTAACCTACTCTAACTAGTTCCATAACTAACGGACCAAACATTTATTGTCTAAAGATTGTTTGCTGTAATAAATCATTTGATTAAAGACCAAATGACTAAATGACATTATCCTTGATAATATTCTGCCAAGTAAAAATTTGACCAAATGAAAATGTGCGTATTAAAATCATTCCAAACATTGCATTGGTATAAAAAAGGTTGCTAAAATTTGTTTGGGAAGTGAAATTTGCGCAAAATCTTTTCGGTACCTAAAACGGCAGGATCCCAGTTTTTATCTGTGGTACGGGAGAACAATCTGTTCCCTGCGCAGCGAGCACGGCCTACTGTGACATGACTTAAGTCACACATTTTATCACAGTTTGGGCGATTAAACCGTCTTAAATGCTAGCACGGGTAAACCATGTGATATAATCTAAGGCGCGACAAGTCTTTCTTGTTGCTACTTCAAAGAGTGTCATAGTAAACGGGTTTTTGGAATGAAATTTTTTAACGCGGCTTCCTACTTGCGTCCGTCATCTTCTAATTCGATAGAAAAAAAGAAAGAAAGAAAAATAGAGAAAGTGTAAATTTAGTCAAAACGAAAATCCAAGATGGCGGTTGCGAAAATTTTCTAATTTTTCGTCATGGGTGTCGTTTTCGTAGTTTTCGAGGGTGCTAAAGCCGATAATGAGGTCAAAATGTAAATACAACATGGCGGCTGTGAAAATGTTGACATTTTCATGGTTTTCGATGGTGCTAGAGCCAATAGTGAGGTCTAAATGTAAATCCAAGATGGCGGCTGCGTTTTTTTTTTTAATTTTTCGTCATTAGTGTCGTTTTCGTAGTTTTCTAGGGTGCTAAAGCCGATAGTGTGGTCAAAATGTATATCCAAGATGGTAGCTCTGAACATTTGGCAACGAATGCCTCTATATTTATGTCACATGGTTGACCCGTGATCAAATTTGTAAAACATGACAGAATTTATCATGTCTTGTCACAAACGTCTTGGGTATGCGTGCTAGCCCCGCTGCAAAGACTACTTTGCAGAAGAAAAAGTCGGATTGATCCGATTTTCCCTTCGAAATATTAAGCTTTTAACTGAAATTTTTTGTTAGAGTCAAGTGTGTCCCACCCTTCTAGCTAAATGTTGTACTTAGACTTGTGAAAAAATTCACAGCAGTAGTATATATAACGAAATTAAAAGGAAAACTATGAGAGCTAAGTAGACTGTACAGGTTGACGAGAAATAATCAACCAACTTAAATTTGCAGTTTGTAAAACATGATCTCCCATACATTCCGTATGGGAGAACACGTTTTTCAAGTACAATGTTAAGTTTGTTCTTGGGATAAATTTCATCCCAACTACGAAACCCCTCATTGTGCGTGGTTCGACACGCACTTGGCCGGTTTTTTTGAACTGCTGCTGATTCGGTTCCTGTATAATTTGTCTTAGGTATTGTGACTGTTCCTAAAAAACCTATTAGCCTAGCTTATTTTTAATTATTGTGGTCGGCTATTAGTATTCTTCTGGTATGGTGTTTTAGGAGATAAATAAATTGAATGAGACGCTTCTAAAGCACCTCTGAGTCTCAACTCAAATCAAAACACATATTCACTAGAATCCAGAGTTTGTATGAAATGATATGCTAAGTAGTTAATCTGCACTGCGATAGGTAGGTAAGTGGGTGCTGCACTCTGAACTACTCCTGCGGGGCGCGTGTTAGCGTTTGGTAATATGACGCCGAGCGTGACCATCTCGTTTCGTGTGCAGCGCGCCAGCTTCCATTACCCGTAGCATCCGCGAGGCCGCCATAAACCAGTGACAGTGTCATGTCGGTGCTAAGTATATGGGTCTGTCTGTGCGTCGACCATAGTGCCATGCGACGAGGTCGAGGGCCGCCCGAGCCCCGGTCCGAAGAGACACGCTTGCTTGGGCTCGATAAGTGCTGTGCCGTCCTGGTTCTACTATACTACTTAGGGCACGTGAACAGTGGCAGGCAAGGGCACGGGACCTCTCGCACGTGACAGAACTCCTGTCTTGAACCTTTCCTTTTCAATAATCATCTACATAACAATTACCTACGCCATCCGTGCGCTGTTTGACTCAAAAACAGTGCTTTTTGACCCAGTTAATATCCATTAAACATTATTTTAAAACCATATTAATTACTAATCATTTTAGGCAATATCATTGTCTAAATAATTAGTAAAGAATTAGATTGTATTTATTTTTAGTAATGTAGCTTTCAAAACTATGGAATGGTACCTTAGCCTTAGGCCTCCGAACGGAGACGCGGGGCGTCAAGCGTCGCGTTGTGCGGCGGCGCGGCCCGCCCTAAATTCAAACATATAGCGTTGTATGAGAGCGTTTACAGAGAAGCGATTTTACATGCGTTTGCTTGAAATGCAGGCGGAGCCCGCGCACACGGCGTTTATCGCGGCGGTGCGCGCACCGTTGCGGCTAGCTATACCTGCAATTCCCCGTTCACGGTAAAATTTTGCGATAACCGCGGCGGGGCCCGCGACGTCGTACGCGCCAATGCGAACATCGGCGGTACCCGGCGCTGCAGCGGGCGCAGCGGCGGGAACCGCTACTTTTTACGCCTCGCACCACGTGCCGCGCCACGGCCTGCGTTTTTCATCTGCGTTTTTTCATCGTACATTGCCACATGTTTGTGTTTGCGCGTGTGATGACGCGGGCCGCTGCGCCGCCGCCTGTTTGTAACTTGAAAAAAAACGTCCCACACGCCGGGAGACGCCACGCCCGCCGCACTCGACGTGTAAAGCCCCGCGTCTCTGTAAACGAACACTTAGACGGTCGCACGTGGCGTTACCTTGCCTTAAGGCAACGACGCGACACGAACAACACAATTTCTAAGAAAACTTTATACAGTATAACAATAACCGGTGTCGCGTCGCGCGACAAGTCGCGCTGGTACGCATGGACCATCCACATATCCTAAGATATGCTGAAACTTCCTGTGACTGTTATTTACATAGCAGGTAGTGGTATTCGGATTTGTGTGGGGTAGGTACCACAACAAAAAAGTTAAAAATAAAAACTTTTTACAAAAAAAAACAACTGACTTCCCAAAAAAACACTACAAAGTGAAAATAAACTTTAATTTCGGAAGACGGTGGCAAAAAACGAAAATTCTAAACCAAAGACACCTTTTTTTTTGTGTAAAAAGTTTTTTATAAATTTATTTAGTGGAATAACGATGATTTATAACGAAAACGACCGCGTAGCGTTATGATCAGATCTTTGGGCGTATAGATATTATGAATAAACTATTGGCTTTATTTACTCAAAATTAAATTATTTGAACTTTTGAATAAATGATCTATTCCTGTACGGTTTCTATTTTGCCATTTTTTTACTACATAAGTTATTTATTAACGCCCAAAGACGAGTTAAAATTTGTGTTGAAAAATGGAAATTTCGAAGCTCATAACTTCCAAACCAATATTTTTTTTCTAATTCTGCTTGCATACAGGGCTATATAATCAGCTGCATCCGGTGAGACTGGAAGCTGACCACAACATAGTTGTGAAAAAATTAGGCAGATTGATTGACAGCGGCTAGATAATGACAAGACAAATTGATATACCTACTAACATTTTACTTTTGAGCTTACACAATCAAACAGACGAGTAATCACCATACTTTTGTATGGAAGAATGACCGACTAGCGTATCCTTAAGGCATATAAAAAAAAATTTAAACAAGTACCTACCAGAATTTCGCAGTTTTTCAAGCACCATGGGAGTAGCATAAGGTTTTTAGGGTTGCAAACTTGGGTATAAACTACTCTCAGGGGACATAACAACGATGGAGGTCTGCCCGGCTTGGGCGGAGCACCGCTGTGTCCTCACGGAGGCGATCGGCGGCGGCGATCTCTCGCGTCCAGCCCTTGTTCAGGCCATGGTCCGGAGCGAGAGTGCATGGGAGGCCGTCACTTCCTTCGTCTTGTGATGCTCGCGAAGGAGGCGGCGGAGCGCGCGAGGGAGAGGCCAGATTCGAGCCCTCACGCCCCTGGTCGCCGCAGGAAACGCCCGCGACGACCGCGTCCGCGACGCCATCGTCGCGAGCCGACTTCCGGCCACCGTAGGCGCGGGCTTGCGGACGGTGAGCAATGGGTAGCTCGCCGTCCGATAAGAACCAGGCCCGGGTCGACGGCGCGTTGTGTTCCACGCGCACCTCAAAGAGATGTCAAGGTTTTGGTAGCATATTTAATCAGTGTTCGCAACAATATGTAATTAATAATTGTTCACCCGGTGCCAGTATTAGCCAATTAATTAATAATATTAAATTGACAAAAATAAACCCCGGTTCCCCTGTTATATTATTATACGGAGATAGTTTAACTGTCAGAAAAAAGGACATAATTGAATGTGTCCATTTGATGTTACATCTCAATGAGACCAATAGTTGTAAATTTATTTTCTTATTTTCTTCTTCTCTTTTCTTTTAGCATACAATATACACAATGACACTGGTACTTGTAGTCTACCATCAATTACTGTTAGTAGTGGTACTAACACTACTTTTGATACGCCTTGTAGTTTAAACTATTAGGTGCGACAACGGTTAAGCCGCATATGTTCAATGTTGTACATCAAAATATGCAAGGTCTTATGTAATTGACGTTCGAAAAGTGCTGATTCTCAGCCTAGTTTGAATAAATGACTTTTGAATTTTGAATTCTGTCAGCACCAACTGATGGGGTCCGTAAGGGCCAATGCCTGCCAGGGTTGCGAGTTTGTCCGAAAGGTATATCGCGGCCCCGGCACACAGGTAATGGAAGGAACACGGGTGGGCACGCACTCCCGCTCCGTCCAGAGCGGGAGAACTTATTTGACAATTTCCCACCCTCATAAAAAAAACAACAACATAAAAAAATCGTAGTTACATGCGCGTTTGCGACATTTGCATTTGTTTAACCGTGTGTCCCTAAAAGCCAATTATTTTAAAAAATGTAACCGTGGAATTTGTTGCCGGCTCTTCACCATAGGAAACGACCAATTGGAACTGTGCACCTAGCTTCTGACGTTTCATAAGTGCCCATGTTTATGAGTTGAGTTTATGTGAAATAAAATATTTTCATTTATATTTTGCCAGTATCCCAACAAATTGTGTTGCATTTACCATTCTTTAAGTTTATGGCAATCACAATGTATGAACTGTTCAGTGAACGAGTGACGTATAACTTGCAGAATCGCGGCAGTGCGAGCGCGGCAGCGTGCGGCATGGAGTGCGGCGTGGCGGCGCCGGCGGGGGGCTACTCTGCGCCCCCCGCGCACGCGCATCCCGCGCTCTCGCCCACCGAGCGCTCGCCCGCCAAGTCCGGCCTGCACGTCAACTTCAGTGACAAGGGCGAAGTAAGTTTATGCACCATGCATAGCCAGCACCGCCAGCACCGCCCGCCAGCGTCCAGCACCGAGCCTGCATTACCTACTAACATGCTGATTCGAAAGTGTCAGCGCGTCAGGGCCTCATGGCCTCAGGCCTCAGAGGAATCATAGTAATAATAGTGATATATGTATTATACTGGCTGTTAAAGGTGGTTATATTGTATGTAAGTACATATCGTAATAGGAGATGGCTTTATGGCGTAAATTCTACAAAGTAGATAGCATGTATGATGTGATCATGTGACTAATGATCTGGCCTGGCGCCGGTAAACTAAAAATATTAAGTTGCAATCATGGACCATAAAAACAAAAGGTCGGGGTAAACAAGGCGATGCACTTGTAGCAATGGTGAAGTTTGCCTGTTGCCCACGTGCCACATACAATAGCATACATTTCGACATACCAACGCTTTCTTTATAGTGTGATGACGTTACATAATATAATATCACCATGTAGGTATAATGGGTACAAAACTAAAAACCCATCTGTCGGGCAAGGCGGTGCTATGTTGTCGGAGTTTTTTTTCCATTAGGTACTCAAAAACCCAGGAAGTATGATAAATATAAGATAATATTCATAGATTTATTTTGTAAAACACAATATAGCAGTGGGCGATTACAGGCAAATCAATGAATAAAGTATGTGGGTATCCAATTATAGGAGCTAAGATGTTGCCTCGGGCAGCCTATACCCCAGCTCAGTTGACATATTATTAGTTCCATGCTACCTACCGTTGTTAGGGCTCCAGAGATAGGAACCTCCTCTAATGCGAGCCCTATCGAGGAGTAACACAACATCTGGCCTTGTTTCAAGCTACCTACCGTTGTTAAGGCTCCAGAGACAGGAACCTCCTCTAATGCGAGCCCTATCGAGGAGTAACACAACATCTGGCCTTGTTTCAAGCTACCTACCGTTGTTAAGGCTCCAGAGACAGGAACCTCCTCTAATGCGAGCCCTATCGAGGAGTAACACAACATCAGGCCTTGTTTCAAGCTACCTACCGTTGTTAAGGCTCCAGAGACGGAACCTCCTCTAATGCGAGCCCTATCGAGAAGTAACACAACATCAGGCCTTGTTTCAAGCTACCTACCGTTGTTAGGGCTCCAGAGACAGGAACCTCCTCTAATGCGAGCCCTATCGAGGAGTAACACAACATCTGGCCTTGTTTCAAGCTACCTACCGTTGTTAGGGCTCCAGAGACAGGAACCTCCTCTAATGCGAGCCCTATCGAGGAGTAACACAACATCTGGCCTTGTTTCAAGCTACCTACCGTTGTTAAGGCTCCAGAGACAGGAACCTCCTCTAATGCGAGCCCTATCGAGGAGTAACACAACATCAGGCCTTGTTTCAAGCTACCTACCGTTGTTAAGGCTCCAGAGACGGAACCTCCTCTAATGCGAGCCCTATCGAGAAGTAACACAACATCAGGCCTTGTTTCAAGCTACCTACCGTTGTTAGGGCTCCAGAGACAGGAACCTCCTCTAATGCGAGCCCTATCGAGGAGTAACACAACATCTGGCCTTGTTTCAAGCTACCTACCGTTGTTAGGGCTCCAGAGACAGGAACCTCCTCTAATGCGAGCCCTATCGAGGAGTAACACAACATCTGGCCTTGTTTCAAGCTACCTACCGTTGTTAAGGCTCCAGAGACAGGAACCTCCTCTAATGCGAGCCCTATCGAGGAGTAACACAACATCAGGCCTTGTTTCAAGCTACCTACCGTTGTTAGGGCTCCAGAGACAGGAACCTCCTCTAATGCGAGCCCTATCGAGAAGTAACACAACATCAGGCCTTGTTTCAAGCTACCTACCATTGTTAGGGCTCCAGAGATAGGAACCTCTTCTAATGCGAGCCCTATCGAGGAGTAACACAACATCAGGCCTTGTTTCAAGCTACCTACCGTTGTTAAGGCTCCAGAGACAGGAACCTCCTCTAATGCGAGCCCTATCGAGAAGTAACACAACATCAGGCCTTGTTTCAAGCTACCTACCGTTGTTAGGGCTCCAGAGACAGGAACCTCCTCTAATGCGAGCCCTATCGAGGAGTAACACAACATCAGGCCTTGTTTCAAGCTACCTACCGTTGTTAGGGCTCCAGAGACAGGAACCTCCTCTAATGCGAGCCCTATCGAGGAGTAACATAACATCAGGCCTACTTCCGCGAAGGGTTAGGCAGAGGTGTACCTATAGTAGGTGGCCATCAGGCGTCTACAACCTCCATATTGTTATTGTTAGTATACCTTCTCACTGCAGGGCAAAGCTGTCTTTCCACTCTCTGTTTCGGTTTTTAAGGACCAGTCCATAGGAAAACAACTCATCCCGCCATCTCCGCCTGTGCCGGCTGCAATGTCGCCTGCCAATGTCGCCATGCAAAAGGGACGGATTGAGTCGTATCTACGGCTAGACCATTGTTCGGTTGACACATGCGGCAGATGTGTCCAGCACAACACCATTCTACCGTGACCGTGGAAGCTTTCCACGTGACATCAGCGATTACTGTGTTGGAAAGAATGTTTGTATTCCCGGCCTACACGTTTGATACCTACAATACTCCGTTCCATGCCTCTCTGATGAACCACGTCAAAAACCATAAATCTACACATTTTTTTTTAATTCATTCCCTACTGGGGATGAAACTCCGTCACTTTTGAAGTTAGTAACGTGATTTCTGTGTAAAAATAGAAGTTAATAGCGAGCCATAGGACTTAGGACTTCGCGCCCACCCCGTCTAAATTGGAGATACAGCAGCCAGCGGCAGACGCGAGACTTTACCAGCATCACTTCTATCAGAGTTCTGTATGACGCATTAGTCAGGAGTCATCTGAAACATAGTGCTGTCATATGGGCTCCACATGAGGCTAAGTATTCAGTGATGTTGGAGCGAGTCCAGAACAAGTTCACGCGCCACCTGTACAAGAAACTTTATGGGGTATACCCATTTTACCCCTTGATGTACCCCACTCTGTTCGCACTGGGTATGGTGGGGTACAATCAACTCGGGGTGCGACGGGAATTTGCGCTAGTGTCGTCTATGGTGAAACTGCTCCGAGGCATAGAGCACAACTCGAGAGTGCTGCAGCGGTTGCACTTGTACGTACCCGACCGTTATATGTGGAGGCGACGGCCCCCGCCACTGCTGGTCGTACCATCAGCCAGGACCAACTTGCTCGCCAAAACCCCTCTAACTCGAGCAATTTGCACAATCAATTATATGCAAGTTGAAATTGATATATTTACATGTCAGTGGGGTGAATTCGCAAAAGTACTATTGTTTACATTATGATATAAACAATATTTGGTGTGTTTGACTTGGCTATCGCATAAGGCTAAGACCTGTAATGGTAGTTTTAAGGCATTTAAATAAATAAATAATATAGGATGTCAACCCGTAGCCCGGAGATTTGGCAGCCCTAGATGATGACCATCATGCAGGTTTTGATGTCTGAGATGGTCTTTTGAGGAAAGAACCATACAAATTTGATTGGACATGTTCAGTCAGTGCTCGCATTTGTACATAATCGCGTAACTCGGAACTTAAAAGTCTGAATGAGTATGTCCCTAATATTAGTTCGGTGGTTGGCGCAGGTGAAGGAGCGGCGTGAGAAGTTCCTGACGGCCAAGTACGGCAGCCACCAGATGGCGCTGATCCGCAAGCGCCTCGCCGTCGAGATGTGGCTGTACGACGAGCTGCAGAAGTTGTACGACACGGTGAGCGGTGTCGCCAGCGTTCGTGTTCTTATCATTCCGATCTGGAGCGCAATTCCGAATTAGTAAAACAAGACAGTACATAATGGAAGTGGTCTGCGCTATCGTTCTCATATCTTATTGGCTGCTGTATCGTACCCTCGTGTGTTGCAGATGGAGGCCGGTTGTGCGACGGGCACGGGCGCGGCGGCGGCGGCCAGCTCGCAGGAGGTGGAGGTGGATATTGACGAGCTGCTGGACATGGACAGTGACGAGCACCGCCGGCAACACCTCACGGTGCGCATCACACAGCTCACACTGCCGACGCGACACACTGCTCACACTCCCGACACGAAACACTGTTCCTCACAGTTCTCACTGCTGCCCCAGTGCCCCACTATTATTCTATTCCTATTTGACTAACGGTGCATCCATATAAGTGACGTAGGTGCCTAGACAGATCAGCGTAGCTCTCAGAACCATTCGACAGGCTATCGAATCGAAAATGACATATTTTCACGGGTTTTGACTTTCTGAACAGCCCTTTGAGGACTCTTTGAACATCGATTGATGTTCAATTCGGCCCGGAACCGTATCGAACGGTTGCGAAATTACGAATAACTGTACAGGCTTCTCTTTTACCGACGAACACATTGTGTACAGTCAAGTCTTTTATATCTTCGTCAGTTTTCAAATTCTTTCCTTTATCAAGTCAGGACACATGATACCTTTTGTAGCTATGGCACTGAACAGACTATTTCATAGAACAATGTATTTAACTAGCTTTTTCCCGCGGCTTCGCCCCCGTAGATGTCGAAAAATATCCGACGGGAACGTACTACCCGGATTAAAAAATAGCCTTCAGGTTAATCCAGGTTATAAACTATCTGTGTGCCAAATATCATCCAAATCAGTTCATCCGTTTTTGTGCAAACCGGAACAAACATACAAACAGACAGACCAAAATTCTAAAAACTATATTTTCGGCATCAGACTCGAATATTCAATGTAAGGTTTGACTTCGTTACTATTTTATTTTACTTCGTCTGCGTAGAGTATAAATTCTTTTTTCTAGATAATTATGAATTATTATAACAATAACAATATGGAGCTTTGTTCATGGCTAATTGTCCTCCACTACGTGTAATATTTGAGGAATACTTTTTAGGACCGGTATCTACCTAAATCCTTCACAGTATTTCTCTAGGTACATACATACAATGTTTTTCACTAATTCGGAAGCGGGCACTAAAAAAACCAGTCTAGTTGGAGAGCTAACATGTGAGCAAGCCACATAAAGTGGGAGAAACAGTCTTGCCGCAAATCAATTCCAGCAAATTTCAGTTTGTCCCTGTGACTTATTGATAGTCATCGCGAAACAAATCTTGATTGGGAACTGCAATCTTTTAAATTCAAACGGAAGGTCATTTGGTATCACTGGTATACGCGGCACGAAGACTGTTTCTCCTCTGGTAGATCCAGTTAGTATTTTGGCCTCAATAACATTGCGGCGGAGAGCTGTTACTTGGAGTCTAGTTCCATTGCACAAATACAAATTATCACGCTATTTGCTATGAGAGATGAGCAGTATCGCATACTGTTCGTTTCCTAACTATCCTAATCTATATCTATATCGATTCTCCCGGAGAAGGGTTTGGGGGGTGTTCTCCGGGGGAGGGTCCCGTGGCTAAATAATAACAGCCGCACAGGTCGATCGATCAGGTTAAGTAAGCAACACTTGCCGCGGTTGGTCTGTGGATGGGTGACCATCTTTACATACAGAGACCCGTCCGTGGTTCGGAAAGCACGTTAAGCTGTTGGTCCCGGCTGTCATTCGTGGATCTTTGACAGTCGTTACAGGAAGTCAGAAGCCCGAAAGTCTGACAACCATTCTTACCAAGGGGTATCGTATTACCCAGTAACTGCGTTGTGGAGGTCAGATAGGCAGTCGCTCCATGTAAAATACTGTAAAGTTAGAAACAGTACACGTGCACTTATATTATTATTTATTTTTACTTGAATACAAAATTTAGCGAATGAACAACTTCATCGCCCTTTTCAGACCCTTGTGGGTTGAAATGAAAAAAAAACCGATGGTTTACGTTGTGTTAGTTTCCAACCATAAGCCGAAATATTAGTGATTTTAACAAAAAAAATTAAAAACTAAGTTTCATCCCCCTTTTCACTCCTTTAAGGGTTGAAATTCTAACAACATCGTTGCATTAGCTTTCAACCATAAGCCTAGATAGTAAATTATGTGATTTTTCTTCGAAAATTAAGGTCTTTTCAACTGCATCCCCTTTTTTAACCCTTCGGGGTGAAATTATCAAAAACACTGAGACACGTATAAATAAATTTTCAATCGTCAGCCTAAACACAAAATTTGAAGAACCTAACTTCAAAGCTGACGGACTTTCACTTAACTTCCATCCCCAATTTTACCATTAGCCCTACCCGTGTGTTATTAATTTAACACACGGGTAGGGCTAATGGCCAGTAATCATAAAATATCATTAAAAAAAAATCGTTGACAGAAAAATTAAAATTTCAAACGCTCGCCGACACAGGGCTCTCTCTTTTATTCAATTCGCCTTCTCTTTACATGTTATTCGTTTTATTTTCATTGATGCGAGGTTATGATCCGAGACCTCGGTAAATGACCTCTGCGCTAGAGTTGTTAAGTACAGGTTGCTCCAAGATGCTATTTTTGAAAATTGAAAATAAATCGAATAAATAATAACGTTAAATTAAATTAAAATATCTTCATAAAAAGAAAAGGCTTATCTGTATAATAAGTGTGTTAAATGAATGTCGCCATTAAAGCGCCACGCTGTATATATATAATATATATAATAATAATAATAATACGCTTTTTCCGGGCCCTACATGGACCCGATGTAGATTTTCTAGCGTCCGTAGCCTGGCTGCGTTTTGGTGACCTCTTTGGGGAAACCGAAGGTTTTGTCTGTGCAATTATGGACGAAGTTATGATGACGAACAATTACCGTAGATTTATTTATCGATCCATCATCACTGACAGGACTATTGTTGCCAATAAACCTGACATAGTGGTGGTGGATCGAGTAGAGCGGCGCACAATGATTATTGACATAACGGTCTCGCATGACGGGAACCTCGTGAAAGCTGAGAAAGATAAACAAATCAAGTATCTTCACTTGGCTCACGAGGTTGTCGACATGTGGAATGTGGACTCAGCGATCATTGTGCCGATAGTCGTATCAGCCAATGGCTTAGTTGCCAAGAGCCTCGACCAACACCTAAGGAGGCTCTCGTTGGGCAGCTGGATGGCTGGTTGGCTTGATTCAGAAAGCGGTACTCCAGGACTCGGCTCGCATTGTCAGGAGGTTCCTCTCTCTGGAGCCCTGACCGCCGGTAGCTTGGACCCTGTTCCCGATACCGGTGGGCTACTATTTTAATATTTTTAAATCGGGTACTTTTATCTCAACTTTTGTACTATTTGTTCATTCCTTTTATTCCTCTGTATCGGCTCCCTGTCTCACACAACACACGCGCGTCCATCCCCGCTAGCAGTAACCAGGCAAGTGCTTGAGGGAGGGGGATGTACCCCGCTCCCCCGTTCCATAACAGCGTGCGGCGTGTGCACATGAGACGATAGATTCAAATAATGTTATTTACATACACTACAACAAATTCAAATTATTTTATTTCACATAAACGAGTGCTAGGTATATTTGTTTCACTAATTTTGGAGGTGCAACATGTCTAAGGTTCTTGAAAACGTAGATCAGTTTTCTTGTTCTAGATGTGAGCAGGTGAATATGGTCTCTGAAGGAGAGATTACAGTCCAAAATAATTCCAAGATATTTAATTGTCGCTGTCTCGGCTAGTTTTGGGCAAGAGCATACTAAGCTATTACAACAACTATGTGCTGTAATTGAATGAGTATAAGGTAGCTGATTATTTCGAGTGCGCATCGAGAATATCATATACTTGGTTTTATCCGGATTAAGGGTCAGTGAGTTATTCTGAAGCCAGTGGGTCACAACATTGAATCCGTCCTGCGCCTCCCTGTATACTTTGTCCCAGAGTTTGTTTGTTCTTGTATTGAATATTTAATGTGAATTGGTAAGCTTGAATGTTATACTGTTTATTTTTCTTTTATTTTTTGCTAGCTGTGTTGTGCTGTTCACACTCTTTCTTGCCAGTCTGTTTTTTAGAAGTGAAGACTTTTAATTGGCTGTCAGTCTCACATACTATTTTGTATTCTGATTTTTTTAGCTGTAAGTCATCCATAGTTAATAAATAAATAAATAAAAAATAAATAAACCTACATGGGCACTTATGAAACGTCAGAAGCTAGGTGCACGGTTCCAATTGGTCGTTTCCTATGGAGAAGAGCCGGCAAGAAACTCCACGGTTACTCTTTTGAAAATATTGTTTTTTACAATATTTTCAAATAACAGTATTAATAGGTATGGGAGGACAGTGTAGGTCTTTCAACAAGTACCAGGTACTTAACAAAATAGAAGATGGTCAATAAATCTACAGTTCACTAAGCCTACAGCGTTCTCACATTCACATAATAGAAAAAATAAATCTAAGTCTATGAAATATGAATAAATTTATCAAAATAAAAACCTATTTTAAACGAAATGATATGATTGCTATTACAACTGTAACAAATCTGTATAATTATCATGTACACAAAAGCCACTAATAAAGTGTTGAAATTAAATTGTAGGTATAATGTCAAATATTACGATGATTATGTCAAGGAAGAAAGTAAAAAAAAACATATTATAATAATAAACATGGTAATTTGGGAGCAGTTAATAGACTCTTTCATAATATACTGTTAATGATGTACCAGGGAAGCCACATGTGCAGAAGGAATTATTGCCAAACTTCCTTGTCTTCAACGTTCCTTATCAAGAAAGCATTTTATAAAATTAAAGACTTAATTTTATAAAATGCTTTCTTGATAAGGACACGTTTGATGTGGGTTTTGAACTTCCCATCGCTTAGTTCTGTAACCGAGTTTGGCAACTTGTTATAAAAGCGGATACTGTTTATAAGAAATGACTTGCTTGTTTTAGTTAATCTAAATTTGGGTATCACAATTTCATGTCTACTACGTGTATTTATATTATGGAAATCGCTTCTTATTTTGAAAAGTCCTAAGTTTTTGCGGACATACATAATACTTTCTAATGGGATAAAGAGAAGGCAGAGTCAGTATATCAATTTCTTTGAATTTGTTTCTAAGGGACTCACGAGGACCCATTTTATAGATAGCGCGGATTGCCCTCTTTTGTAAAATAAAAATTGAATCTACGTCAGCTGCGGATCCCCACAGCAGGACGCCATAAGACATAATACTGTGGAAATGAGCAAAAATAAATTTGACTGATATAGCCACAGCTAGGTTAGTATACTAACCTAGCTGTGGCTATATCAGTCAAATGCCTTATTTTTCTTACTGCATATGCAGCTGAGCTTATTCTACCTGAAAGAGTTCTAATTTGGGGGCCCCATTGCAATTTCGAATCTAAAGTAATTCCTAAAAATATAGTTTCCGTTATTGCATCTAGTTTTTTGCCATCAAGTTTTAGATTTAGACCCACTTGAGGTACGTTTGGTAATGAGAACCTAATACATTTAGTTTTGTTCGCATTAAGTAAAAGATTATTAGCTGCTAACCATTTCGAAAGAACAGCCAGACTGTCGTTGACATGAAAGACATCTGTATCTTTTGTACCTATTAAAAAAAAGAGAAGTGTCGTCAGCAAATAGAATTATATCCGTTAAGTTAGCCATCATGTAAGGAAGATCATTTATATAAACAAGAAATAAGAAAGGGCCAAGAATTGAACCTTGAGGCACGCCCATTTTAACTAGAGACCCCGAGGACTTCGCCCCATTAACGTTTACTTTTTGCTGCCTGTTTGATAGGTAGGAAAGAACAAGATCAGCAGCTTGTCCACGAATTCCGTAGTGGTGTAATTTACAGATCAGTGTATTGTGGTCAACGCAGTCAAACGCTTTTGAGAGGTCACAGATAATGCCAATTGTATCCTGGGACTTCTCCCAGAATTCCAAAATGTGACTGATGAGTTTTACTCCTGCGTCAGTCGTCGACAACTGTGACACATATGGCTCCTACACACAGTGCCAATGCAATGCCCTGCCGCACAAAGGATCGCAAAAGAAATGAAGGCGCAAAAGCCGGGGGCACGTGCCACTCGGCAAAAGCCGGCGGCACGTGCCACTCTGCAAAAGCCGGCGGCAATGCCGCGTAACTCTTATATCTTCTGACTGCGTTACGCCCATTGAGTTCGATAAGTCGAGCCCGCCGCGTACCTACTTGTAGCTTCATACCTTAAATGCGGAGTGTCCCATCTGTATTCATATGTGCTAATAGTAGAGATTATTATCAAAACATCCTCATTTAACCAGGTATGAATGCCTAAAATATTAAACCAGTATTCTAGCAAGCTATGAATGCCTTAAATATTTAATAAGCTATGAATGCACTAAATATATAACCAGCATTCTAACAAGCTATGAATGCCTTAAATATTTAACCAGCATTCTAACAAGCTATGAATGCCTTAAATAATTATCTTAACACTTTCCGGGACAGACCGCCTCTTGACGTTATGTCGGTATATCGTTACGTGACAGTACGGCTAAGGGCGGTGAACTTTATTTCATGTAATTTGGCAAACCGTCGATAGCCGTTGCTTGCCCATAGTATTCCTAAGAAGCACATGATCTAGTGTCACATCACGCGACTTCATTTGTTCGTGGGTGTCACGGCAAACTCTTTTCGAGTCATTTTTCAGCACACACATACGCAGTGCTTATGCACCAAAACAACACATGCACACCGCCGACAGGCGTAGACTGAGCCATAGGCGTCAACGTCTGTGGCCGTATTTGTCATATCAAAAAATTAAAAATATATGTAATGAGGTAGTACGGCTGTAGACGGTATGACAAAATGTATGGGATTTTGAAGTGTCATATCATTACATTTGCAAATAGTCAAGTGTCCCGGAACGTGTTAATATATGTTTTGAGATGGGGCAGCAAGGACAGGTACATTAACCGTTGTCGCTACAAGAATACGGTCTTAGGAGACTGTCCTTAACTTTTTGAGATATTTTAATCTGCATTCACAGATTTTGAAAAAAAAATACAGTCAACAAGAAAATGAGCAGTTTTCACAAAAACTTTTTTTAATGCTTTACGATCCTGTTTCATATATGGATCGAAGCTCTATAATATTGACGTTTTACCTTTATGTTTGCAGACTTTACTAGCAGATGCCAAAAAACCACAAAAAGATGTACATGTAAGTAGTTATATATTTTTATTTATTAGAGTAGAGTAGTTTTGATTCTGTAGAGGAACGGCAACAGAGGGTGGCGAGATGCGGGAGGGGTTCACATCGGTGTCGAGTCGACGATGAAGTACTTGGGACTCGTCCTCGACAGCCGGTGGAACTTCGTGGAGCACTTCCGACGTTTGGCTCCCAAACTGGATAGGGCTGGGGCTGCTTTGAAGCGGCTTCTGCCCAACCTAGGGGGTCCAAACGCCTCCTGCCGGAGGCTTTACGCGGGGGTCGTGCGGTCCATGGCCCTTTACGGGGCGACCGGCCCAGCGGTTGAACGCGTCCCAAAGGTTCATGGCCATCAGGCTGGTCCGGGGATACCGCACGGTCTCCCGTGAGGCGCCGAGCCTCCTTGCCGGACTACCGCCATGGGATCTGGAGGCGAAAGTCCTCGCGCACATGTGGGAGTTGCGCGAGGAGGCGAAACGCCGGGGTGTAACTCCGCTGCCGCGAGAGATCACGGCACAGCGGACAGAGCTCCGGCGGGATCTCATGGCGGCATGGAGTGTGCGATTGTCGCAACCCAGCGCTGGGCACGCCACAATTGCGGCGATAAGTCCCCTCTTTGAGGAGTGGCTTGAGAGGCGCCATGGCGTCCTCACCTTCCGCCTGACGCAGGTCCTCACCGGACACGGTTGTTTCGGGAGGTTCCTGTTCCGAATAAGGCGGGAGGAAACGCCTCCGGGCGATCCACACAGTGGTGACACCCGGGCGTTTCCTCCCGCCTTATGTGGCACAGGAACCTCCCGAAACAACCGTGTCCGGTGAGGACCTGCGTCAGGCGGAAGGTGAGGACGCCATGGCGCCTCTCAAGCCACTCCTCAAAGAGGGGACTTATCGCCGCAATTGTGGCGTGCCCAGCGCCAGCCTATGCTCTAAAGTTCGTTAAGCGTTTAATTCGAAACGTTGTGTCCAGTTCCACGTAGGTACAGTTCCCTCATCATGTGAACACCGTTTAGCCCTGCGTGCTTGTACAGATAACATACTGCCACACTAGGTACTAGGTAATGCAATATCGATCGATATTCCAGATCTCGCGAGATCACGAACCTTTTTTCGAGATTCAAACTCTTGGGAAGTTCTTAAAATCTTGTTTGAGATTTCGTGACTGAGGCACACTATACTTTTAAAAAAAACATTTTCGATATAATCATTAATAATGGAATAATGGTGTGCGTGTGCTAATTTGCTGCGTTATGTATGCGTCATCATCATCATCATTCCAGCCGAAAGAAGTCCACTGCTGGACGGACATAGGTCTCCCCAAGCCCCTCCACTTTGACCGATTCTGCCCTTCTCGCCTTCAACGGATTCCTGCGAATTCACTCAGGTCATCGGTCCACCTTGTGGGAAAGCCTTTCAATGCTACGTCTGCTGGTATACGGTCGCCACTCCAGAACCTTTCGGCTTCATTGGCCATCCGTTCTGCGAGCAATGTGCCCTGCCCACTGCCACTTAAGTTTGGCATTTCTTCGGGCTCTGTCAGTTACCTTGGTTCTCCTACGGATCTCTTCATTTTTTATTCGATCACGTAGGGAAACTTCAAGCATAAAAATAAATAAAATTCATTTATTTCAGGTACCACATATCCCATATTAAAAATCTTCAAATCACACAAAAATAAATTCCACGAATAAATACAAGCTCAACACAAATTAAATATTTCAAATTCAAAACCAATCAATCATCATAATAGCTCATAGTCATTCATTACAGTAGTCTCTTTCGTGCGACACTATATGTAACTTGTCTGTCACAGCAGTGTCGCACATAAGGACAGTCCAAACTATTAGCTATCGTATTCAGAACGATATTGGAGCTGGCCCGCACTCTGCGCACAAGAGACGCGCAGCGCTTCCGCATGGTCGCATGAAAACAGTCCGTGCGCTTCCATGCGAACATACCCGAAGCGCTGCAGTAGCCAGGCAGCCCCAACGTCGCTCTGAAAGCGTTGTTAAACTGAATGCGGAGGGTGCTGTAGCTTTTCTGCGTGTAATTAGCCCACAAGCTGCAGGTATACATGGACGTGCATTATGCTCGGAAAAGAGTTATTTTCACGCCATCCGAGCAACGTGCGAACCTGCGGGTCAGCATATTGGCTCTTTTAGATAACGCCCTCCGCTCCCGTTCCAAGTCAGCATGATCCCTGAGGTCAGCCGTGACTATATGTCCTAGGTACCTAAACTGATTCACCCTGTCTAAGGGTACACTATTTAGACGTATAGGTGGTACATAGTCGGGGCATATAGCACTACCGGCCTCAAAGACCATGTCATGTACTGACTTTTCTTAATATTATAAAGAAGTCCATGTTTAACAGCGTAATCCTCACACGTCGCTATCAACCTCATTAACCTCATTACAGTAAAAGTCAGCACAAATTATACACTCGGTAGGAAAGTCAACCAACTTTAAACGTTTATTTCTTATTTCTAGTGCCCCACGATACAGAGTTATCGTTCAACGACAATTCATTCTGTAATTTAGGTGTAAGTAAATCAAGGTCACACTCAATGATTAGAGGAAAATGATCAGACCACAGTCTCTCATCTTATTTAACGTAAACATTAGTGACAGATCGTTTTGCCGATTCCGTAACTATACAATGATCTAACCAGCTGCATGTACCGTGAGCGTCACTTATGAATGTGTATGTACCCTAGTCCACACCGAGAATGCATAGCTTTCTCTATGGCCCTTCGGGTGACTAATGAGACCCATTGTGAGCGACCACGTTTTAGTGCCATAGGTCATCACTGGCAACACGCACTGTGACTTTCGTCTTGAGACATTGCGGTATAAGAGACAAGACGATATTTTCACGTAGCTTCCCGAACGCTGCCTAGCCGGGACTCGACGATTGACCTCTTTCTCCAAGTTGGACCTACCTAAGTGCTCAGGGCAACGACGCCGTCGTCATGCCGCCACCTCGCCACCGGCGCCGCCGCGCCTCGAATATGCGTACAAAAAAAAAAAAAAACTGTATATGCAACGTTGCTAGGCCGCAGCCGCGCAACCCCGCGGATTGTAGAGTGATATGGCTAAATCAAGCGGAGACGGCGCGGCGGCGGTGCGGCGGTGGCGCTTCCGCGTTCAGCCTTCATGGTTACGCGAAGCGGTGTCGGCGCAGCTGCGATGCCGACTACACGAGACCTAACTGGACAGTAGCCCTAGGTAAACATAATCGTCCACAACTTCGAGTGTCGAGTCTCCGATCTTCATGATGTTACATTGGGCATTTGGCGATTTTTTCATGTTAAAACCAATCATTCGGAAGTTCTACTGAGGTAATCGAGCATTGAACTGAGGTCCTCCATAGACTCGGCCATGACTACTATAGCATCGGCAAATCGAAGGTGAGTGATGTACTCGCCATTGTACTGAGGTCCTCCATAGACTCGGCCATGACTACTATAGCATCGGCAAATCGAAGGTGAGTGATGTACTCGCCATTGTACTGAGGTCTTCCATAGACTCGGCCATGACTACTATAGCATCGGCAAATCGAAGGTGAGTGATGTACTCGCCATTGTACTGAGGTCCTCCATAGACTCGGCCATGACTACTATAGCATCGGCAAATCGAAGGTGAGTGATGTACTCGCCATTGATGTTGTCTGTTCTGTGCTCTTTTGTCCAGTGTAGCGGTGAACAGTTTCGGAGACTTATTTATGCGTAGTGCAAATGATTATAACCTACTTAAATAAACGTTGATATTTAGGGTTCCGTCGTCAATAAGGATAGACAGACGGACAGACATGGCCAAACTTTATTGTTTCGCCATGTCCGTCTGTCTGTCTGCCTGTCTGACCGCGGCTTAGCTCAGAGACTCTTAGTACTAGATAGCTGTAATTTGGCATGGGTATACATATTAATCACACCGAAAAAGTGGTAGGTGGCTAGGATATTAAGGCGCTGTCAATGTCAAATTATAACCACTGATTCGCACGATGTAAACATTGATCGGCACGTTATAACCACTGATCCGCACGTTGTAACTACTGATCCGCACGTTGTAACGATAGATGCGCACGTTGTAACCACTTATGCGCACGTTGTAACCACTGATGCGCACGTTGTAACCACTGATCCGCATGGTAACCACTGATCCGCACGTTGTAACCACTGATTGGCACGTCCCTGCTTCGTCGTCGGTAATAACACCTTGATCTTGACCTGGTCTAGCGTAGTAGGGAGTATCAATAGAGTGCGAGTTCAGCTTATACTGTTTTTTTTACCACTGACGTGCAGTCTACTGTACAGGTAGGTCTACACGAATAATCGCTACTCGACGTGGCGACGACGCGTACCTCATAGGTAGAGCTGCGGGTGCCGAATACATTTTCCGCTTCTTTCATTCAAATCAATCGGCAATCTCTATTCAATACTCAATTGTCCTAGGATTTTTGATTTTCGTTACTATCTTACGAGAAGGCGACGACTTACTTATCTTATAAAGACAAACGGTCTTCGTGAGATTGGGGAACTGTACTTGAACCTTGTAGTCGATACTGGGTTAATTTTGAGTTCTAGATTTTTGTTGATTTGTCTTTCCACCAATTTTTTAAAAAGTAATTTAGAATATATCTTTTCAACTCTGGGACATCCATCTAAGATTTATGTCCTGAGTTTAGTAGATTTCCTACAGAAGTATGTCTGTGTACCTATGCGAGTTTTAATAACTGAATTCTTTACTTTTCAGAAATTCATAAACGACTTGCTAGAAAAGGCGAAAACTCTGTAGATTATGGAACCAAATCTCACGGATCGAACGCGAGGAGTGCCCTCGTCGCCGCTCCCCTTAGATGTATTTATTATAAGTAATCATGTCCTAGCTCGTAGTTAAGTGTTGTGAGCGTGCGTGCGCCCGAGCGCGCCACACGCGCCCCCGCGCGCCGGCGCCGTACAGCAGTACAGCTACATACTAACATGACATATCAGCGCAGGGCAGTGTTACCAGATGAAAAAAAAATACTACCGTGTTGATGGATTAATAATACGGTGTTTCAGACTCAAAATACCGTAGACAGATTTGAAAAATACCGTGTAAATTATCGTGTAAAAAGTAAAAGAAAATACCATGAATATTCAATATTTGTACTCATAATTATAATTAACTACTTTCTAATCATCTAACACAATAACTTCTTGATAATACAATATAAGCTGCAGTAATTTTTGACAAAATATTCTGACACAAAATCAAGACAGCTGTTTCCATGTCTGTGAATAGACTGCTGCGCAAGAATATTTCCGTTTAAGGTTTTTGTTATTAATTTATATCTTTTCTACGTTTTAATGTCGTTGCCTTGGCTAAATATGCTTTCACATGCAGCATTTGAGGATGAAATATTTAACATAAAAGCGGGCAGGAACCGAATCTTTTACTACATTCTAACACGGTAGTTAATATTTACAATTACCGTAGGAAATTACACGGTAGTGAATCACTACCGTAGACCGTGTATTGGTTAAAAATACCGTGCTTCTACGGTAATTATCGTGTACCTGGTAACACTGGTGGAGGGAGACACAGCCCGGTGGCATTAATACAAAGGCGGATGCAACACAGACACCGATAGTCTGTGCTGCATTAACTCGCGAATGGCTTATAGCAGTAATAGTACGGTCCGAACCCAGCTGCAACACAGCGGTTTGTAGTGCAGCCGCATTTGTTTGCATATGGCAATGAAAAGGAGGATTCAACGCAGACCCCCTTAGCCTGTGTATCAATATATTGTGTGCTCTACACAGAATTTATAAAAAAAAACGATAATTCACGCACGCACGCGCCTACTCGTCGCTAGGTCAAGGGCAAACTAACTTCAATAATAAATAAAATGGAATATGCATGTAATATTTTCTTCACTAAAAAGCTAAAAGACTGTAGATAATATTATTACCCCAAGAAAAGTATTAAAAGTTTAATTCAACTACTGCTCGTTGCTCAAAAAATTATGAAACTGCAACAATTTTCTACTACAGTTCAAACGTCCTTTTCTGTCGCGGTCATGAAATGATGTCATTTGCCAGGATACTCTCTTTGGGGGCATGAGGAACAGGGTGTAAAGTTCACTCATCCACCATAGAAAAGGGAGGATCCTCCGACCAGACGGGTGTGATGTCTGGCGGGCAACTGCCCAGAGGTTGAAGTCGGGAAGCTTGTATATATGTTTATCGCGCGGTAAACTCTAATTGCGCGATGCAGGATTTGTGTGACGTCAGGTCTTTGATGCGTAGTTCGCATGTAGCGATGTAGATGCCGCTACACTCTCTATCTGTTTTTTAAGGTTCTTTGCCTCAAACAATATAAATTAAATTATTTTTTGTGCTTTATTCAAGCAGAAATCGGTCTTACGTATTACTTTAGTGAGATTTCAAGCACTTTGCAAAGAATAGATTTTTATTCACATAGTTTTTTATGACACTTCCGGCATTGACGAAGGCGAGTTGAGTTGCAGTTCCGTTCCATCAACAAAACGCAACAAAAAATAATTAATTGTAAAATAAGTAAAGCATAAAAAATAAAAAAGGAATTTGGGTCTTGACTCCAACCCTGACTGGGTAAGTACAATTTATATTTAAATAATGAATTAGTTTTGAATTACGTGCATATTCCCTATTGTTAGTGTCTGCCGCGATCAGTCCGTAAAGCCGCCGCATTCGTGCGACGTTGCCGTTGGCATTCCGAACACATGATCGCGTTCGGAATGGCAACGGCAACGTCGCACGGTACAGACACTAGCCGTCTTACCACAAAAAACATAGACGCTCCTTAGACATGTGTTTAGCAGTTGTTTAGCAAAAGTGATACCACAAAACCATGTTTAGCCGTTGTTTAGGGTTAAACATGCTTTAGACGTTGCTTAAATTTAAACAACAACGACCCCCTGTTTAACACGTGTTTAAGCCTCGCCAGTCGCCATATTGCTTTCTCTCAGTACATAAATTGCAATTGATATCTTCGATTATGCTGATTTTATGATTTGAACGACATAGAATTTTTGGATAACTGCCGTGATCAAATGTACCGAGTGCGAGAGAATCATTTCAAACATTACAATTAATATAACTTTAGAAAACTGTATTGGTTCACAAAGCTTTTAGAAATAAAATTGTTGACCTAATAAAAATTATATTCCACATTATTCTCGCGGTAGATGCTTATATCCTCAAATCAAGTTGCCTGTGCCTTACGAAACTGGGCCCGGCATCAGGTAAGCGCCCTTTCGTTGTCTTTAGTTTTTGTCATCATTACCGGATGTCATTGTACAGCTGTGTGCCTTTTTGCATTTACGGTTTCGTTCCGTTCCGTTGTTAATATACAAAACACTTTTAACATTTATGTCTACACCTCCCGTATGTTGACCAATGGCGGACTTATTTAATTAAATAGTACTTATTTTCAATTTTCCAATTTAGTTATTCCGTAAAAACAACTGAAAAAAAATAATTTCAATAGGAAAGAGAAAGGCTCAACAAATGCAATCTGTTTCAAACGAAACGTTTCTTAGGGTTGCCAAGTTCCTGCTGGGGTTGCGGGTTAGTCCGAAAGGGATATAGCGGGCCCGGCACACAGGCAACGGAAGGAACACGGGTGGGTTTTAGTCAGTAAAAGTCTGACACACCCTCTCACTCTGCCCAGAGCGGGAGAAGTCATTTGATGATTTCCCATCCTGAAAAAAAAAAAAAAAAGGGTTGCCAAGTTGCTGGGGTTGCGGGTTTGTCCGAAAGGGGTGTCGCGGTACACGGGTGGGTTTTAGTCAGTAAAAGTCTGACACGCCCTCTCGCTCCGCCCAGAGCGGGAGAAGTCATTTGATGATTTCCCATCCTCAAAAAAAAAAAAAAGGTTTGCCAAGTTTAAAACAAGGATATGCGATTTTAAACAGTGTTTTGCTAAATAGACGTTAAACATGTATTTGTGGTAAAGAATTTTAAACACTTGTTTAAGCAGTGTTTATCATTTAGACATCATTTAACTAAACACGTGTTTAAACGTTGTTTAATTTATTTTTTGTGGTAAGACTGTAGTTATTTAGCATTGGGCGCTAATTAAGGCAGCGTCTTTAAAATGTCACTCTCGTCTTCAAATATATTTAGTTGTCTAATGAATTAATAGGTCAGCGACGAACTTTTAGCGTCTAATAAATGGTTTTCAAGCGACCATATATTGTAAAACAAGCTACTGTTAATATGACGCAGCATGGTGATAATTCTTAAGCAACTAAATTTGTGATATGTCTACACATTGCCAGCTTCTAATAAGTGTATCAACTTAATCTTTAATAATATCAACGAACTCTAATTTCTTATAGTCACCTTTATTTTTATACGTTAACATAAGTAATTTATGAGTGAATCTACTCTCTAGCTATATTTGAACAAAAAATTACCTTATTATTGTCATCAAATAATGGTCAATGAAAGCTCTAATTTCATGTATTCACCTATCTATTTATAATGCTACCATAAGTAATTGATGACTTGACTATTATACCTACCCAATTGAACATACAAAAAATATTGTCATAAAAAACAAATGCGACGTAATTCACCTTGCCTTAAATAGCCTGCCTGGCTGCGAGCAACTTGGAAGTAGCGGGTGACACAGTTCTGACCTAACCTAACCCATTTCATACTCCGTTATCTGTTTCACCCAGTTCACATTTTTTTCGTTTTTACTATTTATGTTTAAAACTCATGTCAAGCGTAAGTGATGTAGTATAGTTTGGAACCAGGGCGCGCGCGTCCACGTTACAAACTAAACACGAGCAGTACGCAAAATTCGTGTATACATTGTAATCACAGATTTAAAAATAGCATTTCGCATATATACGCATATATATATGTATACGCGAGCAGTTTCCTATGGTTATATTTCTATGGTTCTGGCCTTGTATAGATTGGAAATACGCGGTCGCACCCCCCTCATTCTCAACGAGCGTCAGGTACTTATACGTATACAATCACGCGCTTGTGTTGCAAATTTTCACGAAAAAGAATATTATTTATTTATTTAGTTGTTGAATAAAAAACTTTGATTGCTAATTTTGAAGCTGGAATTTGATTTTATTAGCAGACAGATGTTGAATCTCTAAAATATATAAAGTAGCTCACTTACAAAATTAGTCGCTGAGTTATCAAGTCAGAAGTAAATATATTTATCGGTAGCTCTGAGTCATATTAATTTACGTTCGTAAATTGACGCTGGTTTTTTTATATTCTGTTGGAATAGTAAAGATGATGAATGAATATAATTGAAGCTGTTCTATTAACTCGTAGCCTACATACAAAAAAAGACATGAGATTGCAGGTGCTAAAGAAATATTTTGTTGCTACACTTATAATTTCCCTTTAGTATTTTGCAGAGCAAGCAAGTACCTATTTATAAGATGTATTGCAGTCGTTTTTGTTCAAACAATGTCTTCGGAACCGATCACATTGCAGACAATTTTCAAATGTCTGTGGTGTAATAGTGTTTGTAATACTTTATTTATACGGACGTGGCTGCGTTACGTAACAGCTACTTACTGTCTGTGTTACATCCGCCTTTGTATTTACGCAGGCCGGCGCGCTGGAGCTGTTACCAACAGCTATTAAAACTTCATCCCGAGCCTACCACCGTTCCAGTGAGTTCATACCTACCAGTATTTTAAATGATGATGGAGCATCTTGTACTAATCTATTATTTTGGTATTAGGTATACAATCAGACGAATGGGAAAAGGCTCCTCAGGCGTACCTAATTGTTGTACCCTCGGGCGATGTAGTGCCCGTTAACAGGTGTCATTATTAGAAACTTAATGCTCGTAGAATACTATTTTGTGATGTCGTAGGATAATCGAATCTTTGCAAAAATCCTAGGACGATGGAAAAGGTGTTAAGTGGAATCTAAGAATGTTTTTCATAATCATCAGGTTAATTGCAAAAATCCCAAATTGTTGAAAAGTTGATCGCTACATTGTTGATCAGAACATCATAGCTCGTGAGCTTGATAAAATTGCCAACAATAAAAGATGAAGGAACTTAATAGCTGACGATCAGCGCATTATTCGCGACTTACTACCTGACACTGTTTTTTCGAATGACCATGGAAATAGTTCGGGTGATTACGAAAATCTGTCTTATTTTCCAGATATCTGATCCTTTGCAATTGTCCTAGGAGTATCGCAAAGAGCCGATTTAGTAAATTACCCTGCGACCCATCCACCTGCCAGCCTGTTCACTCAAATAAGCGATATTCGCAACCAAAATTTCACTACGAAGTTATCCCACTGTCAACTGTGTGATTCTGAACAGGCCTTCCAAAACCGAATAATAATATGAAAGGAAGGTTATCATTACTTTTAGATGTTATTGTAAAGTTAGCTTACTATAATATTAGTGTAAGTAATTAAATTTGTACATGAGCTACGTCTTTGAACAAGGTGCATCAGCATACTCAGTCGTGATTTTGGAAGCGGAACATTCGAACTCAGTGAGCCAAGCGGCCTCGCAGCACGTGGCTCTCGCGGACCTGGCACACTACACTACACTATCTAAACCACGAGTCCACGACACAGTTCGTGCGAAGCAATTGTTCTTATTTGTAAGAGTATCTAGGTACTAAGAGTGCAATATTATAACGCTTGTTAATGTATCGGATATTACGAAAAGCAATCTTCTGCTGCTAAATGTACATATTTGTGAAACAGTCTTCGGATGTGCTCTGACAATGTAATTTATGGGTACCATCTACGTCACGTAAATGCGCGGTCGCGGCCTCTATCAGTCCGAAAGGCCGCGACCGCGCGAGTGCGCGCGTACGGGGCCTCCGCGCGCCAGCACGAAATTGCACAGAGTGCGGCCGTCATTGCTTGAATTGACTCGCCTGCATTCTTGTAACTGTACTAGACCTAGTATTTTAATGTTTATGGGGGTAATGAACTAAAAACAATAATCATCAGATTTAGCGGAAGCCTCAGATTTGAAGCCGCTTCGCGCAGCAAACTAGACATGTACCTATTGTTTTTGCCGAGCTCTTATTGGATTGTATGGAATTCGGAAAGAATATAATAATATGTTATTTGGTCTATCCCTTAATGGGATTTATCTATGTCCGTAGGTGTGTCCGTGACATCACAGTGGGCCCTATCAGAATACCAGCGCTGCGGTATTTATTTTTAAATATCGCCGCATTATGCTGAGATAGTGGCCTTTTTGGCCTCGCACAGGTCGTTTTCTTTTCTGCTACTTTTCTGTTTGTATTTTAATTTTATATTTTTGTTTTTTATTATTACTTACTGTTTGTATTTCCTGTGCGTGTCCCAAATAAAATATTTTTCTTTCTTTCTTTCTTTCTTTCTTTATGTACCTACACTCCAATGCAAGTTCAGCTTATACTACAAATAATACACAATATGTAAAAAAAAACCCAGTCCAATCCGAATTCCGAATCCGCATTTTTTTAAATTATTATTGTAACTTTAAAAGTTGTTGCTATTTAAAATTCACATTTTTAGTAAGTATCAAAATTACACCAATTCCAATTTTCAACAGGCGTCTTAAATAAGTTTAATGTCTTGGAAACACCCGCTAAATGAAGGCCGCCGGCGGCGGCGCGGCGGCGCCCCGTGTACATGTAAATGAAGGCCGGCGGCGGCGGCGCGGCGGCGCCCCGTGTACATGTAAATGAAGGCCGGCGGCGGCGGCGCGGCGGCGCCCCGTGTACATGTAAATGAAGGCCGGCGGCGGCGGCGCGGCGGCGCCCCGTGTACATGTAAATGAAGGCCGGCGGCGGCGGCGCGGTGGCGCCCCGTGTACATGTAAATGAAGGCCGGCGGCGGCGGCGCGGCGGCGCCCCGTGTACATGTAAATGAAGGCCGGCGGCGGCGGCGCGGCGGCGCCCCGTGTACATGTAAATGAAGGCCGGCGGCGGCGGCGCGGCGGCGCCCCGTGTACATGTAAATGAAGGCCGGCGGCGGCGGCGCGGCGGCGCCCCGTGTACATGTAAATGAAGGCCGGCGGCGGCGGCGCGGCGGCGCCCCGTGTACATGTAAATGAAGGCCGGCGGCGGCGGCGCGGCGGCGCCCCGTGTACATGTAAATGAAGGCCGGCGGCGGCGGCGCGGCGGCGTCCCGTGTACATGTAAATGAAGGCCGGCGGCGGCGGCGCGGCGGCGCCCCGTGTACATGTAAATGAAGGCCGGCGGCGGCGGCGCGGCGGCGCCCCGTGTACATGTAAATGAAGGCCGGCGGCGGCGGCGCGGCGGCGCCCCGTGTACATGTAATAACCTGGTACAATATTCCCATTTAAAAAAATAGGGCGTTTTTTTCTCTCCTTTTTCCTTAATATTACCACATACTTAGTTACATAAGACTCTCAGTACGATACACTCACGGATCGAACAGGGGTTTTTTGCTTGTATATTGTATCGTTGCGTGTCCTACCTAAGAGACTTCACACGATCACACACGCGTCACAAGCATGTGCCGCACAGGGAGCATTCTATTCTAGTTTCGTTTCTGTTTCCCCGAGGCGGCACAGAATGAATGTCTTTTAAATATTTTCAGATTGCGTTGGTGGTCTAGTGGTTGCAAGCGCTACTGCTGCTAAGCGTCATGTCCTGAGTTCGATTCCCAGGTCGGGCCAAGTGTTATTGGGTTATTTTCAGCAGGAATTCCTCAGTAGCAGCCCGGAGCCCAGATTTGTGCCCGGTTGATCTGGCGAACTGTTGGTGTGTGTGTATAACCGCAGATAAATTTTCAACGCAGAGGTTTCCAGAATCATGTAAAAGTACTGAATCCATGGTAACAGGTTGTGCGTTCGTCGGTGGGACACCATGCCATCCTATGTAGTTTTTGATTAAGCAATTACTAACACGCTATCGATTCAATTCATTATTGTATAACAAGTGGATCCTGGTTGCTCTAATCAAGAAATGATTATAATTACGTCGGTACACCTACCACCGCCTAACACTTCGAGGAAAACAGACGTGCGTTATTTAGTTATAATAATTGTTATATATTATTATTGGATTTGGATGGTTTCATATAAAGCTTGTACAGACTGGCGCGACGCGACTTTAAGAAAACTTCACGGTAGAACAATTACCGGTCGGTATCGTGTCGCGCTTGTCTGCACGAGTCTTAACGAGTAGGTACGGGAAACCGTAGGTACCTACCAGCAATTCGGTATACCTTTGTAGTTTTTATTTATTTACATCACTGCCCCATCAAGTTGTCTCACTTGTGGGGCAAAGTGGAATGTTTAAAATGTTTATCTACTTTGTAGTTACCACTAATCGATTTATTACAAAAGCACTGATAATGGTGCCGATTCTCTTGTAAGTAGACCGAACTAAACTAACTAAACTATCACTAAAATTCCTTACTTTAGCTTTAGCGGCTATGAGAATCTTGGAGCTATTCTGCAAATAAAATTCTCTAAACTAAAAAATAATTTTGACACAACTAAAATAGAATTTGACAATTGCGAATCCACGTGGTATCCGTGGTTTGGACTAACCCTTGTGTAGTGATTTTTTTTTAGAGCCGGAGGCGCGCAGGGGTGCTGCCTCGACGTGTTTTATATGGAATTTTCCCCTTTTGTATGGAAAACATGAAAAAATATTAATTACATGTTCAGGTTTAAGGGTTCTATAGAGGGGGTCGAAATTTTCATTATTTTTGCGATAGGACGCACCATTTTCGAGATGTAAGCAAAAGAAAAAATTAATACAGTACTGTTTTTGCACGAGAAGTCGAGATGTTGGTGTGAATTTTAGTTCATGACAACTTATTTTATCTCACACCTTTTTAATCGCGATTAAAAATTGTCAGGTTTAGTCTGGTTCGGTATTTTACAATCAAAATTTTAGGTGAAAAATGTCAAATTCAGAATAACAAAATTGCCATTTTCACTAAACTAAAAACTCAGTACCTACTATCTAAGTGCTGTAAAATTAAAATATGGTTAAGTTGTGTCACTTTAGTCTATTCCAGAATGGGAAATCGTCGTTTGACAGGTATAAACTAAATTTTAGTGATTTTTAGTTTAGTTTAGAAGCATTTGTGACAAGAGAATCGGCACCAGTGTTAGATTTAAGAGAATTCGTAATAATGCTGTGAATTACAAAAAAAATACGTTTGAGAACAGGTTTTGATTGAAACTGACATCGTATATTCCGATATATGTCTATTTTATAGCAATACAAGACGTGTGACCGATGTGATTTCCCATCGGCAAAAATTACGAACTGCCCAACAAACTTTCATCCCTTATTTAACCCCAAAAATTAATCTTCCTTCACATTTGAATGAACAAAAACATTTCAAATTTTTATGAAGTAGTTTTATAAATTCTCTCAAATCCAACACAGCCCTTTTTTTTGTGGTTGGGAATTATTAAATAACTTCTCCCGCTCTGGGTGGAGCGGGAGGGCGTGTCAGACTTTTACTGACTAAAACCCACCCGTATTCCTTCCGTTTCCTGTGTGCCGGGGCCGCGATATCCTTTTCGGACAAACTCGCAACCCTGGCAGACATTAGCCCTTACGGACCCTGTCAGTTGGTGCTGACATCTCTTTGAGGCGCGCGTGGGACACAACGCGCCGTCGACCCGGGCCTGGTCCTAATCGGACGGCGAGCTACAAATCCAACACAGCCCTGAGCCCTAGTATAATTTTCTCCACCAAAATCGATTAGTGTGGCAAAGTGGACAGCAAAATTGTAAACTTCCAATTTATACCACTTGTGGGACAACTTGGTAGGGCAGAGTGGAATAATCTCAGCGCTATTTGTATGAAGCTTAATAGGCTGTGCCACTGTATACCGCTCGTCGCCTTTGCATTCAACCAGCTGAAGTTATTGTGTGCGGCCCTGTCACTAACACACGTACACGTTGTGCTGGTGCGCGGAGGTGGTGTCACACGTGTCGCGGTGACGTTACAGTCACTGTTACACATTAGTACGTTGCAAGGCAATACAACCCTTCTGACCCTGAGCTAGTCTCGATTGTGTTCGCGGTCTCCGATCGAAGCACTTTGTAATAAATCATTTTAATAAATTTGTTTATTTTATTTAACCTCCATAACGATCTTGTTTTGTCCTTGGGCATGGGTTCGCAATCGTGTGGAGGGCGCCCTTTGGGAGGGCGTTAGAAATACTGAAGGGGTGGTGCGGCGGCTGTAAAAATAAACTAAGTACATGTACTTAAATTTTATTTTCTTGGTAGGTACCTACTTATTAAAAAACTTACCTAAAGGCTAGATATGTAGAAAGTAAAATGAGCTTCAGCTGTTCTGCCTATTTTTTTCAACAAAATAAGTTTTATAGTCGGGGTACTTTGACCAAGAAAACTCCAACTATTGTGCGTGAAAACTGTGTATATTGGTATAATAAGAAACGAAATGAAATTTAAGTACATGAAATAACACAGAACTCACATAAATGGACGGCTCGCGAGGCGCAAGAGTACGGTCGCCGAGCGCGGGCGCGATTATTGGGTGCTAGCAACTAGCAACTGACTGGCCTAGAGGCGCGGGGCCGCGGGCGACATGGATAGTGTTGTGCCGGCCGTAACTAGTCCCGTAACCTGGCCGGCATACGATGAACTCTATGTGCGTGGAGTCGACTCTAATAGGGGTCGCGCTAGTTTTACTATTTCTGTATGAATGGTCATAAGAAAAATGTAACATTTTCGAAATCGTGCAAAATTATTGGAACTTGCTCGTACATTGTGCATTTTAGTGAATCTTAGTTTTCCTACAAAACTCGACAAATTAACACTTTTTTTTGTTTGTATTCGTTCGTATCTTTATTTGCATTCGCTTATAAGTTGTCGGAAATTTGTATTTAAAGCAGTAAATTTGATACTTTGAGTAACTATAGACCTCGCGAGCACAAACTTTTTGCAACAATTAATATACCACTAAAATGATTTAAAATTGGATATTTACCATGTTTTTTGTTTGAAAAACATGGTATAAATCCCGTTTAAATAACTTTTTTTAGTGAAAATAACCACGTCAGATTAAAATCCTATACCCACCCTACTTTAAATAAACCCAACTACGGCTGTAGGTTACTAAAAAGCATATGGTGGCAAGACGATAAATAAACAGAAATAAACCAACCCACAACTAACCAACTATCTGTTAAACACGTGACTTTATTTTTGAAGCTACTTTACACCTAACAAAGCTCAGTCACCATTTGGCGAGCGACAACGACGGCGTGATATAGCGGTGCACCGTATCCATCCAGCCATCTTATTGTAAAAAGTTTTAGATAATTCAGAACATTATTTTCAGAATTTTATAGTTTTGCGATGAGAAGGTCGTCCCGGGTGCTCCATCAATCCCTACCTAGTAATTAAAGGGCCGATTTCACTGGTAGAAATCTAAAAGTGAGCAATCTACTGCATTTGGAGGAGCTATTCTGCTCATCACGCAGGAAGATCCTCCTCAGATATTCACCAAATTTTTATGAGACCAACTTAAAGTTACTACCTTTCAAATAAAAAAAGAACCCTCGAAATCGGATCCCAGAATTTTACCGCAAACCTACGTACGGACTCTTAACCTATTTTCCTAACAAAGCCACATAGCTTTACAATTATTATTAATACGTAGGTCAATTAACTAAAAAAAATATATCTCGTGATTGTTTAATAAAACCTCTCCCTCTTCTTGAGGCATCGAGATACACATATTTGAAGACATTCGTAATAGATTTTTGCTTTATATGCATTATGCGTCACTGTGTTTCATCATTACAGAAAACTATTTTATCATAAAGCTGTTATGAGCGTCTTAATAAATAAAAAACGAACGTACACGTAGGGTATTTTTAGATGTTTCACTGAGTGAATATAATAGATTTTGATATAATAAGCATCTTTATTTACGAGATATTTTTTTTAATAAAAGGGGCACCACTTTAATTAGGTAACCTACCTAAACAAAAGTTCTAAAATAATTAATCACAAAGTAACCATTTAAAAGATTATATTTTGTAGTAAAGTTTAGACTGTAGTATGATATGACAAAAATATGTTACACTTACGCAGGTGCAGTCCCAGTATTATGCTATTAAATTAGCCATTACTTTAATTTGTTTGATTATAAAATAATCAATGAGTCTTTACCTCCGTAAGAAATAAAGACTTCGTGATGCTTATACTTATAATATGTTGTTTGTATTTTATTTTTAAACCGATGGGGATTTTGGACATGGGGATTTGTCGACAAGAAAGTTCACATATCCCCATTGATGGGGATTGTCAATGGGGATTAGTGGAATAACCCAATTTTTTTATCATGGAGTAGTCCGTAGCTTCCGGTGTTTCTGACGTCATTTGGAGGTCAAATTAAAGTCAAGTGGTTTTATGTGTTTATGTTAAAATAAACTCCATCTTATAATTTTAAGCGCCAAAAATAGAAAAATAAGGTTAAGAAACCTAAAAGCTCGAAATGGTTTTGGAATCAGCGTAAAACATTTTTACTTTACATACTGAATTGTATTTGACATAGGTGTTTCATTATTGTAATGGTATAAATGTGTTATGTATGGACTAGAAGTAAATAAATATAGTTCATGTATACACATGGGTAGAATTAAATAAAGACTCAGAAAAAATATATGTATAATTTTGATGGAAAATTTGGAAATTAATTATGTAATCGTCGGGCTATTTGATCACGCAAAGCTCTTCCTCGGATTATATCGGTGGTTGCTCTTTGATCTCTGTCATCATATCTGATATTACCTGTTTCTGGTTGTTCACATTCTATTTGACCTGAAAATAAAGATGAGGTTGTAGGCATAATGAAAATGATACTGACTGAATTCATTGACAATATTTTAGGGGGTGAGAGTACAAGAATATGAACATAAATGTTATTTGAATGGGATCAACCCTGAAATCGCTTTGGTCAAGTTTATGTGAACATAAATCTATGCAACAGCAGATTTTTTTTTCAATTTCAATTAAATATTTATATTCTTACCAAAATCATCTGGTTCAGGTACACCATAATCGAATGCAATGTTATAGAGCACACAACAGGCTTGAATAATTTGTGCACCTTTTTGAGGCTTGTAATGTAGTACTCTGTCTTTACATAAACAATGCCACCGATTTTTCAGTCGACTAAACGTGATTTTAATTAGAACTCTCGCTACAATATGTTTCTGATTAAAAACTTCTGAAGATTCTGCAGTGGTTTCTAAATATGGGGTCATTAACCATGGGCGCAATGGATATCCAGAATCACCTGAAAGAATAAAAATGTATATTATGTTACTTCTTATTTTCCCCTATTGATGTTGGTGTTAACAGACATAATATTATTAAAGCACAAACACTCCTACTTGGGACAAATGTCACTCATATAGATATTAAGCAACCAACAGGTGTACAATACTTAATGTTTACAAAATAAACAGAACACATACCCAGCAGCCAACATATTTCTCCTTGTGCATGTAAAGATTGCATATAATTGTTGACTTGACTGTTCTCCCAAATAAATGAATCATGGTTAGCACTGCCAAATTTAAGATTGACATTTATTATTCTACAGTCACTATCACATAGCTAAAATATAAAAATTAAAATTAGTTTTTTAAATGTTTGAATACTAGCTCATTTTAATGCATTTCAGAATAAATTGGTATAGGTAATTATTGCTTACATACCATTTGTACATTTATTGAATGATAATGTTTTCTACAATAGTATAAATGCTCCTCTTCTACAGGCGGGCCATGTATTCTAAAATGACTTCCATCGATACACCCACCAGGTTTTCCAAATTCTGAGTAATATCTGTAATAGTAATAATTTATTAATAATATAAGTAACGCAATTTTTTTTTTTTTTTTTTCCTTTTGGCAACTGAGCCGATGTCGACTATTCTGCCAGTGTCATGTAGAGACGGCAACACAGCAAGATTAGCCGTCGAACTTTGCACTTCGTGACTTCGAGGTAGTTGTTAGTAGTTAGTGTTATTAGCTGAAAGGACGAGACAAGTTTTGTTAGTTGTTATTAAATAGTTTATTTTTTATTTTTTTGTTAATCATTACTCTACTACAAAACGACACAGATATTTACAAAGTTATAATTATTTTAAATTACACACCACACTACATTTTTATATAATTTTCATTTAAAAATTTTGCTAGGACTTGGATCAGTTTAGGGGAAAAGTTAGTCAAGAGGGAATGGAAGTTAGTAGGAAGGGTGATTTTAATTTTGGGAAGCTTATGGTACAAATCAAAAGATTGTGGATTTGAAGGACATGAAAAAAAGATATGGTCCAGAGTACCCTCATCAAGTCCGCATTCGCACAAGGAACTGTCACGAACACGAATCTTATGAAGAAATACTGGACTGCAGCAGTGACCGAGTCTCAGCCTACACAAGGATGAAACAGTTTTTTTAGATAATTTTGTGCATTTAAAAAACCAAGGTTTCCGTTGGATGTCGGTTTGGATACTGGCGTAGTACGCCCCCTTCATCTTTGAACTTATCTGCCACCCTGCTGACCACGAGTTATGCATTTTAAGTTTGGTGTCAGTCCGTAAGTCGTAACTATGAACGACATAATTTTTTTGGTCAACAGGGTTGGATGTTGCAAATTTTGCCAGCGAGTCGGCGCACTCGTTGCCACCTATTCCCGAGTGACTGGGAACCCAAGCTATTTCAATGTTCAAACCGTTGTTAGAGCAAGTGAAGAGCAAATTTTTTATGTCTATAATTATTTTACTGTGAATTTTTGATTTTAATTGATTTTGACTTAATGCCTGAATGCTACTGCGAGAATCTGAAAAAATTACCGAATTTTTAATATTATGGGTTTTAATGTAATTAATTGCTTCTAAAATTCCAATACATTCCCCTGTAAAAACCGAAACTTCTGGAGGGCACTGAAAGAGAAGGGCAATTCTGGAATTCTGGAAGTATGTTGCAATTCCTGTGCATCCTGTTGGGGTTAATTTAGACGCATCTGTGAAGAATAAATTCCAACCCCTCCAGATGACTCGATCAAAGTCACCCTTTACGTCCTCGGAGCTCTTTGAAATACCAAGTTCCAAAACGACTTTCGGCCTAAAGTGGACCACCTCGTATGCGGAAGAAAATACTGGTAGAGTGGGATACTGACAAACAGGTGAAGAGAGGTTTTTAAGTGCCCTGTACATATTCATCAGCGGGGAAACGACTTATGTTTCCAATAAGGTGATACTTCTAAAGATAGGTGGATTTTTTCTAAAATGGGAAGTAAGGGATGGGAAGAAAGGGCGAAAACTTTTGATAGGAAGCGATCTGCTAAGTATTGTCTTCGAAGGTTAAGGGGAGGTTCTGCACATTCTACCTGGAGGGCATTAATAGGTGAGGATTTCATTGCTCCTACAACAATCCTAAGGCATTTGGCTTGAATGGCGTCTAGTTTACGAAGCGCCTCTTTATTACAGGGCTCAAGTAAGAATAGTCCATCACACTTCTGACCAGAGCATTGTACACTAATTTTAGAGTGTATGGGTGGGCTCCCCACCAGACTCCAGATAAAGCCTTTAGGACTGAGACCGAGCGTTCACACTTTTTAATAACATTATTGATGTGATCGACACCCGACATTTTGGAATCCAGGGTAACTCCCAGAAACCTGGCCTTTTCCTTGATCGGAATAGTTTGACCATCTATGTTAATATGTACCAGTGGGATAAGACGTCTGCGAGTAAAAATAACTGCTGTACTCTTAGGAGCACTCAAAGACAACCGTGATGGAGTAGCCATTGGTTTAATGAAGATAAAGAGACATTCAAAGATAGAGCGGCATCCTCTATGGAACTGCCAGAGACCAATAATGCAATATCGTCAGCATATTGAAGGATTTTACAATTATAATTTAAGCATAAAGGGAGATCTGAAGTGTAGATATTATATAGTATGGGACTAATTACGGATCCCTGAGGTAAGCCTCGCCAGGTAACGCTCTGCTCAGAGTTTTCCCCTGGAATCCTCAGCTGAAGAGTGCGGCTTGAAAGAATGGTGCAGATGATCTGAATAATCCTAGCCGGTATTCTCAGCTCATGCAGCTTTTGCCTGAGAACGGGGAGGAGGACAGAATCATAAGCAGCTGATATATCTATAAAAACGGCTACCACAGACTCATCTCTACTAAGGGCCAGTCGGATCTCTGACGTGAGGATACCCACACTATCAGTTGTACCCAGACTTTTCTTAAAACCGAATTGAGTCGTTGGGAGCAGTTTTCTATGTTCAACTAACCATTCTAGACGGTTTTTAATTAGATGTTCAAGAAGTTTAATAAGAATAGACGATAAAGCAATTGGTCGATAAGAAAAATGATCACTAGGATCCTTGCCGGGTTTTAATAGAGGAATAACCACTTGAACCTTCCAGGCTGGAGGAATATACCCAGAGATGAAACAAAAATTGACCAAGTCCAAGTAATATTGGTGGCATTTTACACCTGCTTTTGCAATGAAAGAGTAAGGGAATCCATCCACGCCAGGTGCAGAATCCTTAACATAATTAAGAACCGTTTTAAGTTCGTCAAGGAAATGGTTTATCAAGAGGATCATTTGAAGTTACAGAGCCTGCAAAGTTTATTTCGTCTACACCAGGAACATAGACTGGGGCGACTTTAGTGAAAAACTGGTACCCCAAATCTTCAGATAAGATGTTCGTGAGAGACGGTTTTAAACTGTTTCTAAAACTTTTCACTCTCTGCCACACCACCAACGCTGGGGTGGATGGACTTAGGGAACTACAAAACGATACCCAGCCTGCTCTCTTCTTTTTTCTATTTAATTTCCTGGACTTAGCCAATATTTTATTGAAGGCGAGAAGGTTATCCAGGTTCATTTCAAGGTTAAAAGTCTCTTCCGCCTCATTCCTGGCCCTGATCATGGTACTGCATTCCCTATCCCACCAAGGCGGAGAAGGTATTTTTCCTGTTGGTGATTTTTTAGGAGGGAAGCAATCATCAGCTGTTGCAGATATGGTGTTGGAAAAACACGTAAAACATTCTTGAGCATTCTCAGCATTGATGGATGGGAGGGAGGAGATACATAGGTCTAAAATTTTCGAATAAAGATCCCAATCTACAGAGTTAAGTTGGTACTTTAGTAAGGGAGGGGAAGTTTTATCAGGGAGAGATTTAGAGGGAATTTCGACTGTGATGGGATAGTGATCACTCCCATAGGTCATATTCAAACGATTCCAAATAAAAAGGCTAGCCATGCTTTTTTTTTTTTTTTTTTTTGAGGGTGGGAAATCATCAAATGACTTCTCCCGCTCTGGGCAGAGCGAGAGGGTGTGTCAGACTTTTACTGACTAAAACCCACCCGTGTTCCTTCCGTTGCCTGTGTGCCGGGGCCGCGTTATCCCTTTCGGACAAACCCGCAACCCCAGCAGGCATTGGTCTTTCGACCCCGTCGGTTGGTGCTGACATCTCTTTGAGGCGCGCGTGGAACACAACGCGCCGTCGACACGGGCCTGGTCCTTATCGGACGGCGAGCTGCCCATTGCTCACCGTCCGCAAGCCCGCGCCTACGGTGGCCGGAAGTCGGCTCTGGACTCCCGACGCCCGGGGCGTCTCCTGCGGCGACTAGGGCCGCGAGGGCGTGCAGCTTGCATCTCCCTCGCGCGCTCCGCCTCCTCCTTCGCGAGCATAACTGCTTCGCAGAAGGAGGTGACGGCCTCCCATGCACTCTCGCTCCGAACCATGGCCTGAACCAGGGCCGGACGCGAGAGATCGCCGCCGCCGATCGCCTCCGTGAGGACACGGCGGTGCCCCGCCCAAGCCGGGCAGACCTCCACCGTATGCTCCACCGTGTCCTCCGGGCGATCCACACAGTGGTGACACCCGGGCGTTTCCTCCCGCCTTACGCGGAACAGGAACCTCCCGAAACAACCGTGTCCGGTGAGGACCTGCGTCAGGCGGAAGGTGAGGACGCCATGGCGCCTCTCAAGCCACTCCTCAAAGAGGGGACTTATCGCCGCAATTGTGGCGTGCCCAGCGCTGGGTTGCGACAATCGCACACTCCATGCCGCCATGAGATCCCGCCGGAGCTCTGTCCGCTGTGCCGTGATTTCTCGCGGCAGCGGAGTTACACCCCGGCGTTTCGCCTCCTCGCGCAACTCCCACATGTGCGCGAGGACTTTCGCCTCCAGATCCCATGGCGATGAGCAAAATGTCAGATCGACACAACTTTTACTTTGCCCTAGTCCGGACCTACGTGTGGCACTGCCATTATTAATAATACACAGGTCAAGATCATCCAACATATCCACTAAACCTACACCAATACTCTCGCAAGAATCCGATCCCCACTGGTAGTGATGACAATTAAAATCTCCCATAACAAATAATGGGCCGTTTACATTTTTAATTAAAACAAGGTCAAAATGTGGGTGTGCAATATAAAAAGAAAAAAGATTTATACCCTCAACCTTAACGGCAACAACATTTATGTTGTCGCCAACGGAGGGTAGAGGAATCTGGGAGAATGAAACTTTGTTATTGATGAACAAAGCACATCCTCCATATCCATCTGATCTATCATGGCGAACACCACTGAAACACGGGATCCTGAAATTGCTTTCAGAACGAAGCCACGTCTCAGCGATGCCGCAGACTGATGGTTTAAATTTATTAATTAAAAAGAGTAGGTCAGGCTTCCTGGGAGAAATACTCCTCACGTTCCATTGCAGGAATGTCAGGGGATGGAACATTATTTATGTATTGGACTATTGAAGACAGTTTATTGGCAACGTGGTCAGGTAAAGATTGTGCAGGGTTGGCTAATACCGTTATCAGCATTTTGGCTATAATATTTAGTATGTGTTCGGGCTTATCAGGAGTATTTGCACCTTCTCTAGGGAAGGCACAACCGTTTTGGGAAGGAGAGAAGGAGTAATCCTGAGTAAGGGCTTGATGAGCCTGCCTATCATAGCTAGGTGAAAGAGGGGCATGGGATTTAGGTTTGAGAAAGACCGTTTTACGGTATGATTTTGGTGTTTGGGGAGCTGGACTGGATTGAGGCGAAGTGTTTGTTGGTTTGAATTTAGGTGAAACTCTTGACACTTCGGCGTATGATCGTGAGACTGGAGGAAAAATTTGACTTGCTTCCGCATATGAGACAGATTTCTCGGCCATGAGAGCTTTTATGCCCTTCTGCCGACCCAATTCAGGAGAAGCCTTATCATTAGCGTAATGATTGCCAGAACAGGATACGCAAATGGCACAGTCAGTAGGAACTTGGCATCCATCACCTGGGTGGTCTTGACCACATTTGAAACAGCGGGGTTGCGAGCGACATACTGTACGCGTGTGACCGAAACGACAACAGTTAAAACATTGAATAGTCGGGTACATATATGTCTCAACCGAAAGAGCAGAATAAAAACAATAAACCCGCTTAGGTAAGATTTGCCCATCGAAAGTGAGAACTACAGTTTGAGTGGGTTTCCACTCAGTAACACCCAGAGAGGTCACCTTTCGGTTCATTCTTCTTGCCTTTATAACAGGGCCGCATCCAACAGGAACCTTGATATTCTCAATGACCTCATCTTCTGTCCATTCATTTGGTATGTCTCTAACTAGACCCAAACGAGTTATATTAAACTGAGGAATCGAAGCCACAAAATTATTTTGTACTAATGTTTTACTTAACAAGAAGCTATTTGCATCCTGGTGTGACTTAAACTCGACTGACACCCGGTTCCTTCCAAGGCGTTTTACACTACCTAGGAGAATGTTGCTGTAGTTATTTTTAGTTAAAAACATTCCAAATTTAACCGGGTGCAGTACAGTACCTGGGGTTTGGCCATCCTTCAAAGAAACGTGAACAATATAGGGTGGGTTATCCCTTAACGTGTAAGATTGTCTTCCAAATTCTTTTTTGATTAACTTAGGAGGGTTTATTATAGTAGTCGGGGGAGAAGTAGCTAATCTTTTTCTACTTGTCGGTTCGGAGTCCATTGCATTTTCTAGCACATTGTCATTGGGGAGAGAAACCGTTAACACCGGAGTGTATTCAAAGGGATCAGGAGGATCAGGGGGTTTTTTGTTATCCATTATGGATATTGGATAAAATCTTTAAAAAAAAAAATAGTTAAAACAAACCTTAGGCTAAACTACAAACACAAAAAATAGTCTCGATTGAAGTTCACACTTGTAAAATTACCAAAAATCGAGAAAATTCGTAACACAAACAAAAGCACTTGTATCCTTCACCACTACCCACGAAGAAAAAACATATGTAATATTATTGCTTTAGAGATTCGTTAGAAACTACGTTGAATAAAATAGCAAGAAGTAATGGGCAACTCAAATTATTAATGTTATGTTCTGTATTAACCCTTAATCAAACGGAAAGCTTTTAAAGAGATAAATAAAAACTGAGATTTTGATAAAATTTAAATAATGGTGGGAAATAATTTCCCGTTATTTATTACTGCATATCAAAATATTATCAAGTGGGAAAATAATTCCCATTATTTTGTTATTTCAGACTAAGTGGGAAATAATTTCCCAGTATTTGATTAAGGGTTAACCCTTAAGTACCAAAGTGCCAAAATAAATACTAACCTCTGACTTACTGCCTGTCGAGCAGCACGAGTTTTTGGAAATTGTATATACTTTTCCAACACTAAATCATGAGTCAAAGCTTGGCAAACTGCACATCTTTTGCGACAGACCTTTGGCCACCCCCACAGGACGTTGATACGAGCCTGTCGCATAAAGGAATAGAGCTACGAGTACCTAAAAAATATGAACAAAATGTTAAACGATGTACGCACCTAACGTTAAACGATGTTACCTAAAAGCGCCTACAAGGAATTCATTAGGTATTTCATTATTGTCTATTACAATACCTTGGTTTGAAGTTTAACTCGTTGGGTGGAACTTAAATTTGTCAATTCTTCTAGTTCTTGACGAAGAAATACAAAGGCTTCCTTTGACAAACGATATCTATTCCTGAATTCAATATCGTTGAGATCTTCCACCGGAGACGATTCCGTTCATCTTGCTAATGAGCAGTCATCATCTTTTGCCATGCGAAATAATTACGTGCTGCCATTATAAACACAATTTGCCACAAAATTACACGCAAATATTACGAACGTAACTAATTTAACAACAATTCACTTGTCACACACCAAGTGAGAGAGTTTACTACAAAGTTTACGTTTACCATGGTTTATTAATGACCATGACGTTTACAAACGTTTGAACCATGATAAAAATAATACAACTGTTTGTTTTTTTTCGTGGGTAGTGGTGAAGGCTTAACAAGTGCCTTTGTTTGTCTTACGAATGTTGTCGATTTTAGTGAATTTTACACGTGTGAACTTCGATCGAGATTATTCTTTGTGTTTGTGTTGTGGTTTATAGTTTGTTTTAACTCTAACTTCCTCCATTTTAAAGATTTTATCCCACCATGAATACAAAAAAACCCCCTGACCCTCCTGATCCCTTTGATTACACTCCGGTGTTAACAGTTTCCCTCCCGGATGACGGTGTGCTTAATAATATAATGGATCCCGAATTTGCAAGTAGGAAAAGACTGGCTACTTCTTCCCCGACTACTGTAACAAATCCTCCAAAGTTACCCAAAAAAGAAATTGGAAGACAGTCCTACACACTAAGGGATAACCCGCCATACGTTGTACACGTTTCCTTAAAAGATGGCGAGACACCTGGTACTGTATTAAATCCAGTCAAATTTGGCATGTTTTTGACACAAAACAACTACAGCAACATCCTCCTAGGTAGTGTCAAACGCCTAGGAAGGAACCGAGTTTCAGTTGAGTTTAAATCTCACCAAGACGCAAACAGCTTCTTGATTAGTAGTGCACTAGTTGAAAATAACTTTTTGGCAACAATACCTCAGTTTATGTAACATAACGCGGTTGAGTGTCGTTAGAGATGTACCCAGTGAATGGACAGAGGATGAGGTCATTAAAAACATCAAGGTCGATGGATGCGGCCCCGTTATAAAGGCAAGAAGAATGAACCAAAAGGTGAGTTCTCTGGGTGTTACAGAGTGGAAACCCACTCAAACTGTAGTTCTAACTTTTGACGGGCAAGTATTGCCTAAGCGAGTTTATTGTTTTTATTCTGCACTTTCAGTTGAGAGATATATGTACCCGACTATTCAATGTTTTAATTGTTGTCGTTTCGGTCACACGCGGACAGTATGTCGCTCAAAACCTCGTTGTTTTAAATGTAGTCAAGACCACCCAGGTGATGGATGCCAAGTTCCCACTGATTGTGCCATTTGTGTATCATGTTCTGGCAATCACTATGCTAACGATAAGGCTTGCCCTGAATTGGGTCGCCAGAAGGGCATAAAAGCTCTTATGGCCGAGAAATCTGTCTCTTATGCGGAAGCAAGTCAGGTTTTCCCTCCGGTTTCAAGATCATATGCTGAGGTGTCTAGAATATCCCAAAAATCTAAACCAATACCTAGTTCGCCCCAGAATCCCAGTCCAGCTTCCCAAGTACCAAAATCATACCGTAAAACGGTCTTTCTAGAACCCAAATCTCATGCCCCACTTTCTCCTAGCTATGATAAGCAGGCTCATCAAGGGCTTATTCAAGATTTTTCCTTCTCTCCTTCTCAAAATGACTGTGCTTCCCCCAGGGAAGGCACAAGCAGTCCTGATAAGTCGGAAAATATACTCGATATTATAACCAATATGCTAATTACAGTATTAGCTAATCCTGCACATTCCTTACCTGACCACGTTACCAACAAACATCGATCATTAATTATATAAATAATGTTCCATCCCCTGACATTCCTTCAATGGAACGTGAGGAGTATTACTCCCAAGAAACCTGCCCTACTTTTTCTTATTAATAAATTCAAACATCACCGCTTCGCGGCATCGGCATCGCTGAGACATGGCTTCGTTCTGATAGTAATTTCAGAATCCCTTGCTTCAGTGATGTTCGACATGACAGATCAGATGGTTATGGAGGATGTGCTTTGTTCATTAGTAACAAAGTACCATTTTCCCCAATTCCTCTACCCTTTGTTGATGACAACATCAATGTTGTCGCTGTTAAGGCTGAGGATATAAATATCTTTAGTTTATATATCGCACACCCACAAATTGAAGATCTTACTACAATAAAAAGTTTGCTAAGTAATGTACAAGGTCCATTACTAGTTATGGGCGATTTTAATGGCCATCATTATAGATGGGGATCAGAAACCTGCGACAACTTTGGTATAGGCCTAGTGGATGTATTGGATGAACTTAATCTATGTGTGATCAATGATGGTAGTACTACACGTAGGTCTGCCCCAGGGCAGAACAACAGCTGTCTTGATCTAACATTCTGCTCGTCTAGTATTGCCAGTCTTTTTAATTGGAGTCGCTTGAATATGACTTATGGGAGCGATCACTATCCCATCATGGTTGAAATCCCTTCCCAGACTATCCCTGACAAAACTTCCTTTCCAATGTTAAAATACCAACTGAACGCAGTGGATTGGGACCTCTACTCCAAAATTATGGACTTACGGGTCTCTTCCCTTCCACCCATTAATTCTGAGACTGTTCAGGAATGCCTTTCCTCCTTTTCCAATACAATATCCACTACAGCAGATGATATATTCCCTCCAAAAAAACCGCCCACGGGCAAAATTCCATCCCCGCCATGGTGGGATAGGGATTGTTCTGCCGTGATCAGGGCCAGGAATGAGGCTGAAATGAATTTCAACTCTGACATGAACCTGGATAACATCATTGCCTTTCAACATATCTTGGCTAAGTCCAAAAAAATGCTCAAGAAAAAGAAGAGAGAAGGTTGGCGGAAATATTGTGGATCGCCGAGTCCATCCACTCCAGCGTCGGCCGTTTGGCGAAAGCTGAAGTCGTTCAGGACTAGTTTGAGGCCCCCCTCCGGGAACATAATATCTGAGGAACTGGGTACCCAATTTCTTTCTAAACTGGCTCCAATCTATGTTCCTAGTATGAATGAGTGTGTCGCTACGACCTCTCGGCTCACTTCGGACGACCCTCTGGATGGGCCATTTACTTTAAGGGAGCTTAAATCGGTTCTCGCCCATGTAAAGGATTCGGCCCCTGGAGTGGATGGATTCCCTTACTCTTTCATTACTAAAGCGAGTGATAAGACCCATCAGTATTACCTGGACTTAGTCAACTCTTGTTTTTCTTCCGGTTATATTCCTCCTGATTGGAAGATTCAAGTCGTCATCCCTATATTAAAACCTGGTAAAGATCCTAGTGATCATTGTTCTTACAGACCAATTGCTCTATCGTCCATACTTATTAAGCTTTTAGAGCATTTGATTAAAAACCGTCTAGAATGGTTCGTAGAAAGCAGGAAACTGCTCCCAACGACTCAATTCGGCGTGGGTACCCTCACATCAGCGATCCGACTGGCTCTTAGCAGGAATGAGTCTGCGGTAGCCGTTTTCTTAGACATTTCAGCTGCCTATGATTCTGTCCTCCTCCCACTTCTCAGGCACAAGATGCAAGTGCTGAGAATCCCGGCTAGGATTTGTCAAATCATAGGCAATTTTTTTTCAGATCGTACTGTTAAAGTCAGGATTCCTGGAGAAAACTCTGAGCCGAGGTCGGTTTGGAGAGGTCTCCCTCAGGGATCCGTGCTTAGTCCCCTTTTATATAATATTTATACTTCTGATCTTCCTTCTTGTTTAAATTCTAACTGTAATATACTTCAGTATGCTGACGATATTGCAATATTGGTCTGTGGCACTTCTATACAAGATGCCGCCCAAACCATTAATATCTCTCTGTCCTCGTTAAATCAATGGCTTTTAGGACACGGGCTATCTTTAAGTGCTCCAAAAAGTTCAGCAGTTATCTTCACTCGCAGACGCCTTATTCCCCAAGTCGACATTAACATTGACGGTCACGCCATCCCAATCGAGGAGAAGGCCAGGTTCCTGGGGGTTACCCTGGATTCCAAATTGTCGGGAATGGGTCACATTAGCAACACAGTAAAAAAATGTGAGCGCTCAGTCTCGGTCCTTAAGGCTTTGGCAGGTGTCTGGTGGGGGTCTCACCCATACACCTTAAATCTAGTCTACAATGCACTGGTCAGAAGCGTGCTGGACTACTGCAGTTACTTAATTGAGCCATGTAACAAAGAAGCTTTGCGTAGCCTGGATTCTGTCCAGGCCAAATGTCTGAGGACCATCATTGGTGCTATGAAATCCTCCCCCATAAATGGTCTTCAGGTAGAATGTGCAGAACCTCCTCTTAACCTTCGTAGACAATACTTAGCGGATCGTTTCTTGTCAAAAGTTTTTTCCCTCTCGTCCCATCCTTTACTCCCCATTTTGGAACAAATCCACCTCTCTTATAACGCGTCATCTTATTGGAATAATAAATCTATTCCTTTGATGAATAGGTACAGAGAGCTTAAACACCTCTCCTCGCCTGTTTGTCAATACCCCACTCTTCCGGTCTTTTCTTCCGTTTATGAGGTGGTCCATTTCGGGCCAAAGGTCGTTTTGGGACTTGGTATTTCCAAAAATTCCCAGGACGTAAAAGGCGACTTCGATAGGGCCATTAATAAATACTGGGAGTGTTGGATTTTTTTTTATACGGACGCATCCAAATTGTCTTCAACAGGATGTACAGGTATTTCAACATATTTTCAAAATTCTAAAATTGCTCTTTTATTCCAATGTCCACCAGGGGCCTCAGTATTTACAGGGGAATGCATCGGTATCCTAGAAGCCATCAATTTCATTTTATCGCATAATATTAAAAATTCGGTAATTTTCTCAGATTCGCGCAGTAGCATTCAAGCTTTAGCTCAAAACCAACTCAAATCTAAAATTCATCGCAAAATAATTTTTGATATACTTAAATTACTATAAACTTGTTAGACCAACGGTTTAAACATTGAAATAGCTTGGGTTCCCAGTCACTCGGGCATAGGTGGCAACGAATGCGCCGACTCACTGGCTAAATTTGCTACATCGAACCCGGTGGATCGGAAGCACTACATGGTGCATAGTTACGACCTACGGACTGACATCAAACATAAGCTATACAACTCGTGGTCAGCAATGTGGCAGGTTAGTTCGAAACTCAAGAGGGCGTACTACGCCAGTATTCAACCCAGAATCCAGCGGAAACCTTGGTTTTTTAAGTGTCCAAAATTGTCCAGAAGAACTGTTGCAACCTTGTGTAGACTGAGGCCTGGTCACTGTTGCAGTCCAGTATTTTTAAATAAGATCCGTGTTCGTGACAGTTCTTTGTGTGAATGCGGTTTTGATGATGGAACTCTAGACCATATCTTTTTCTCATGTCCGTTAAATTCCCCATCCTTTGACTTGTACCATATGCTTTCCAAAATGAAAATCCCCCTTCCTACTAACTTCCATTACCGCTTGACTAACTTTTCTCCTAAACTAATCCAAGTACTATCAACATTTTTAAATCTAAATGATATCAAATTGTAGTGTGTGTAGTAATAATAACTTTGTAAATATATAATGTCGATTTGTAGTATTTTATATATACATATACTCGTATTATATTTTTTTTTCTTAGCTAGATTTATTAACAAAAATTGTCTAGGTTTCCAGCTACTAACATAATAATAACGACTAGGTAACTTTTTTTTTTTTTTAAGAAAACGTTGCCCCACACTAAGAATTTCTTCCTGTATTGTGGGTGCGTTTACAAACATAGAAACTCACATACACTAACACCCAGACCCGGAACAACTACTTGCAGATCATACAAATATTTGTTCCGTGCGGGGATCGAACCCGCGACTCGTTGCGCAGCAGAGCCCACAAAGTAGATACATAGTTCGACGGCTCACCTTGCTGCGTTGCCGTCACCACATGACGCTGGCAGAATAGTCGACATCGGCTCGGTTGCCAAAGAGAAGAAAATTAAAAAAAAGATACAACTGTTTGAACACCGCTTTGAAACGTCAAATTTTAACTGACACTCGCAGTAACCCGCAAAATGTTGTCCGAAACGCTACTTCGCGAGTCACGTTTATAATACCGAATTATTCTAGTATCGTCACTCACTCGTATACTTAAAATCTTACACTCGCTGTTTCGGTTTACAATACTTTCCGCCAGGGGCGCTTTTTACGTTTTCATACATTTGTTACTCGATACAGAAACGTGGTAGTACCGTTTTCTTTGTGACAAAACTAACAATAATCCTAGAACTTTTAGTCTTGGTTTAAACCATTACTTATGCAGTTTTTGTAATAAGACAGTTATGGTTTCGCCATGTCCTTAATGGAAAAGCAAAATATATTTTTTTGCCAATATTTACTGTATTTTGCAACTTAATTAAGAGCGTTTACGCCATCCGTGCGCTGTTTGGCTCAAAATCAGTACTTTTCGACCCAGTTAATATCCATGAAACATTATTTTAAAACCAAATTAATTACTAATCATTTTAGGAAATATTGTTGTCTAAATACTTAGTTAGGATTTTTTTTAGACTAATAGAGGTTTTGATAATTTCACTTCGAGCGTCAACTTTGAAGCTACAAATATCTTAAATCACTGATCAACCTACCTAACAATATTTTTTATCTAACTACAAATACCCTTAGGAAAAAACTTATTTAAAAAAATTTTAGGTTCCTGACATGAGAAATAAAAATCCAAACAAAACGAAATTATAAAGAAATTTTCAGCAATAAAATGTTTTTTTTTACCAATATATCTTCATTAATTTAATATAATAATAGGTTACTTTAATAGAAGAACATCTTAAAAACTTGTAATTTAAATTTTTAACTAAATGTGTTCTATTATTTTTCTAGAAATATTTTAAAACTACTATAAAACTCCACGCGCAAACCATTTCAAATTAGTCGGCCGTGAGTAGTGATGGGTAACTCATCATTTTTATATGAGGTTGAGGGAGTACCTCATTTTACCGCGCGAGGTCCTCAAGAGGTACCCCTCATTTGAGGCGAGGAGTCGTACGTCGATGTATTCACATCACGAGCCGAACTCATTCTGTATATTCTGTACAATTATGAAAGTCGGTTCATTCAATCACTAAGCTCACTCAATACTCACTCGCGAGTACTCGCGTCAATAATGTCAATGTCAATTTTTAAGTGAGGACGCGGGAACGAGTGAGTTGGTTCCATGTTGAAATTCGAGTAACTCTTTCAATTTGCGATCACGAGTACCTCAAACGAGGCACCTCATGAGTGAGGGACACATCTCTAGCCGTGAGGCCTTCCAGAGAGTGGACGTATCGCTCGGCGCTCTGCCTGACCGCTGTTGACCTTTGTCGTGCGTACAACGATATTGCACGATTATAGTATGATAGCCAAATCTTAGTACTTTAGTAAGTAAAACATTTTATTGAAGAGAAATCTAATTTAGGGTGCTACAGTCGATAATGGTGCCGATTTTCTTTTACACCGAACTAAACTTACTAAACTATCACTAAAATTCCACTAGAATTTGACAATCGCGACTCCACGTGGTACACGTTGGGAACGCCGCAATTGCGACGATAAGTGGGGTCTTTGAGGAGTGGCTTGAGAGGCGCCATGGCGTCCTCACCTTCCGCCTGACGCAGGTCCTCACCGGACACGGTTGTTTCGCGAGGTTCCTGTTCCGCATAAGGCGGGAGGAAACGCCCGGGTGTCACCACTATGTGGATCGCCCGGAGGACACGGTGGAGCATACGGTGGACGTCTGCCCGGCTTGGGCGGAGCACCGCCGTATCCTCACGGAGGCGATCGGCGGTGGCGATCTCTCGCGTCCGGCCCTAGTTCAGGCCATGGCTCGGAGCGAGAATGCATGGGAGGCCGTCACCTCCTTCTGCGAAGCAGTTATGCTCACGAAGGAGGAGGCGGAGCGCGCAAGGGAGATGCGAGATGCGCGCCCTCGCGCCCCTAGTCGCCGCAGGAGACGTCCCGGGCGTCGGGAGTCGCGAGCCGACTTTCGGCCACCGTAGGCGCGGGCTTGTGGACGGTGAGCAATGGGTAGCTCGCCGTCCGATAAGGACCAGGCCCGGGTCGACGGCGCGTTGTGTTCCACGCGCGCCTCAAGGAGATGTCAGCACCAACTGACGGGGTCCGTAAGGAACAATGCCTGCTGGGGTTGCGGGTTTGTCCGAAAAGGATATCGCGACCCCGGCACACAGGCAACGGAAGGAACACGGGTGGGTTTTAGTCAGTAAAAGTCTGACACACCCTCCCGCTCCGCCCAGAGCGGGAGAAGTTATTTGATAATATCCCACATTAAAAAAAAAAACGTGGTACACGTGGTTTGCCCTACCCCGTGATCTCTTTTTAGTGCCGGAGGCGCGCATGGTTTGCAGTTTCGACGTGTTTAATATGGATTTTTTTTACTTTTTGTATGGAAAATATGGAAAAATATTACTTACATGTTGAGGTAGGGGTTAAAGGGTTTTATAAAGGGGTTCGAAATTTTCATTATTTTTGCGATAGGACGCACCATTTTCGACATACGAGTTAAAGAAAAAATAAATACAGTAGGTACTGTTTTTGCACGTGAAGTCGAGATGTTGTGAATTTTAGTTCATGACATCCCACACCTTTTTAATCGCGATTAAAAATTGTCAGGTTTAGTCTGGTTTGGTTTTTTACAATCAAAATTTTAGGTGAAAAACGTCAAATTCAGTCAACTAAAATCCACACTAACAGCTCGACTTCATGCTCATCTTCTTTTATTCTGATAAAACTACTGTTCCAATTTACACAAGATCTTGCAGGGTACTTTATGAATAGATAAGTTATCTAAGAACAGGGTTTTTTACAGACAAACAGAAAATAAAAACACAAAAAATTACGACATAAGAGTAGGTACTAACCGTTTGTTTACGTAAAAATATTTTTCGTCATAAATATTTTAAAACGAAATATTCTAGTTAGAATATCGTTTTAGACGATTATTATACTATTTGTTATTAAAATTAAATGCACTTACCAGCGATTACACACACAAATCACACACAAAACACAAAATAACACAAAATTCACTTTTCGCAATGACCCATTGTTTACGTTTTTTGGTTGGTTCAAAATAGGTATAATACGATGTTATTTAGTGCAAATAATTATCAACCACGATGTAAAAACTACTTAGTAATCCAAAAAACACCACTTCCCGTCGATTTACACAAGAAAACTATTTAAAATAATGAAATACATGCGGACCGCGCACTGACGACCAGCTTAGTTGACTCGCGTTTGAACTGTCAGTTTCAACATTTTTTTGCAGTGTTGTCCATTAATATTTTTGCATGCGAATGTTTTAGTCGACGAGAGGATGAGTTTGCGTCGCCGATAGGCGACGCTTGGGGCTCGAGCGGTACAGAGATTTTTTTTGGAGAACAGGTTTATGATTCTCATAGCCATAAGTATGGAATTTTTGTGATAGTTTGGTGTACAAGAGAATCGGCATCAGTGACGTCAAAATATAAATTCAAGATGGCGGCTGCGAAAATTTTCACATTTTTCGTTATGGGTGTCCTTTTCACCCCGTTTACATTCCGCTCTCTTCCACGACGTCTGGAAGAGAATTAGTGAAGCTTTAGAAGAAATTCATCTTTCGATCTGGAGCAGGTTCAGACGATATATTTCATCCCATATAGTTTGCATTCGATGTTATGGAGAGGATCCACCGTCTTCTACGAAGACGAATTTTCTTTTTTGTAATTTGTTATCTTTCTAAATACTGAACACACTTTTGTGTTGCAAAAAGATACAGCGCGGACGCTGTAATTATTTCGACGTCTGCCATTGCCGAAAGTCGAAAACGATGTGAGTGGTAGGACAGTATGTGGACACACTTTCTCTCGATCTGGCTATGGCAGTATTTAGAGGCATTCGTTTTCGAGGGGTTTACCGGTCACGTACTGTTAACGCACCCGTGCCGACCGAAACCATAGCCGATACTGAGGTCAAAATGTAAATCCAAGATGGCGGCTGCGAAAATTTTGTTTTTGTTTTAAATGATACGTGAGAACGAACTTTGTCACTGACGGGATCCCCTGAATGCACACTTTTTTTTTAAACTTCTTTGAGCGCTTTGAACGATTTTTGGTAGAGGAAAATCTTATGGGCTCACGTTACCGACATGCTAATGTTAACAGTACCCATAATGTAGCTATAAGTACGACGTGTTGAGCTTGTTGTTGCTCGGAGTAATAATAACATCAGTAGATGAACATTAAGAAATTAATATGATTCATCAAATTGTTATGCCTAATGTTAAACGACAAGAATCGTAAGATAAATAAACTGTTTCATTTTAATATTATAAAATTATTATTTACACGAACTAAAGGATTTAAATTCCAATTAATTATTTACTATAAATTATTGCTCTAAATTGAACGGATCAAAGTGGGTTAGTCTGAGTATAAACAGAGCGAACGCGCCAACTCTACGCACACATGTACGCGTGCTTCTGAGCGAGTGATTTTTGCAAAGAATTTACCTAAACTTGACTTCCCGCGCTAGACGTAAACGCTCATAATTAAAGAGGTATAATGAAAATACTAAAACAATCGCAATACATGGATAAACCGACCAAGTTTGAATGGCTACGAAAAAGCGGCCGTGCAGTACCTATATAGAGCTAACGTTCTAAAATTTCCATTATTGTACACTTATTGGATTGGTACAGGTGGGCACACAATTCTTGAACAAGTAACTTTCGTGATAAAAATAGTAGGTCACTTGTTATTCTCAATAATAATTGCATCTGTATTAACAAATGCATTTATTTGTCAAAATATTACAAAAAGTTGTTACAGTAGGTAATTATTATATCCTTAATATTCTGCTGCTTCCAGCGTACAAATATTCTGATGTTATACGGTACAATTTTATTAAATAGAAATACTAATAATAATTAGAAAAAAACATTAACACCGGTACTCATTTCAAATTTCGAATTTAAAAACTTAAATGTTTAAACAATTCTATTTGTAGGTTCAATTTAGTAATTGGGAACATTATAATTGTAATCGACTGCGTTGGCTTTGAGAAAGTCTTTATTTAGTAACATAAATAAGTACTTACTAATCTCTGAACTCTGTAATTCCAGTGCATGTTACCATTTATATGATTATGCGTTAGAACGTAGGTAGGTACCTAGGTACTGCACTACACTACAAACCTACCTTCACAATTGAGTCAATTATTACTGATCTGTGATTGTAGGGTATTGGCACCTTTAAATGAACGATTAATTTTTTCTGACAACTTTAAATAGCTGTAGCTCAGGTATTTCATGACATTGATGCATGCTTATTTTTTTTATTAAACCATAGGGCCTCAGGATTTGACGGATTAAAAAAATAACTGTCTAAATATGCATTTTTTTTTTAAGTTGGTTTTTGTATAAATATTTGGGTTTTACCCCAATAGTTGAACACTGAGCCCTAATTATGAATATTTTGTACCCAATAGTTGAACTAACACTTGAATAGTACCCACTAAAGGATTTTTTATATATATAGAAATAAAAACATGGTATTATTCAAAGGCTGTTCATGAACATATAGTTACTTAATAGTTTTATACTTAGTTCAATTAAGTAACCATAGCCAATATTGTCTTTGTTATGTTACATCTCTAGTTTCATAAACTGGCAACTTTATTTGAGACTCCTGTATCTTTGGAGTTGGACTTAGATTTGTCTGGCTGTGTCATGCATGGCGCACGTTGTGCCCTGATAAATAATATGAAAATAAAAATAATTTCGAACATGCGTAGTGGTCCTTCGAATTAGTGAAACAGTAAATTCAGTGCCTTTGGAGGTGTTTATTCGTCTTGCACCGTGTGCTTGAGAAGTTTGTTCGAGAACCGTTACCCGGTTTTCCCGGCGGCGGAGCCTCACCCTGCTCGTAGTTTGGGTGAAAATCTCGACTTTGCATCAGTTCCAGCCTTATATCTACGTGAGATCGCTAATTGTGAGCGATTTTCATCAACAAGGTGGTACATTCCTGAATACCTACATTTCTCGGTAAAGTTTGACATCCCGCCAACGACTTGTCAATTGACATTAGGGATGGGCAAAGGGATAAAAAATATCGATATATATCGTATCGATATTTCTCAAATATATCGATATAAATTTACAAAAAATATCGATATTTCGATATATCGATATTTTTTCCCGAAGCGGTTACTTATGTGTATATGTTACACTGTGGAAAATTTGATATTAAATAAATTGAATACACAATCTGCCATATTTATTATTTATTAACCCCTTACCGCATGTGTTTTTTAATTTTTCCGGAAAAAATATATTTGATAGTCCTTGACACGTACCTACTATTAAGTTAGTTCAAGCAGTTTTCCTTGTATTGATAATTTATCGAAATATGATAAAAAACTTATATTTCCCATATATGGCATAATATGCAGTAAAAGCAACTAAAACTAATTTGACATATATGGCATAATATGCATTGCAGTAAAGGCGACTGAAACTAATTGCCATATTTGGCATCGAATGCTTTATAGGTAATTTTCCTCAGTATAAAATAAGGTTTAGAAAATAAAACTTAGGTTTTAATGAAAATATAAGATAAATTTAATCGAGATCTGTTGCATTTAGGAACTTCACATTTTACACTAAACCATGGTCTAATAAAACAAGTATATTATTATACCATGCACTAAACTTAGTATCTATACCGACTTACAGGCTCACAATTCACCTTACGTAAGATGAAACGATTTAAAGCAATTCCTATCTTTATTTAGACAAAGGTGTATATTACATTTCTCACATTTGATGTAGGATTTGCCCGAGCAACCATACATCTTACAGAGTTGTCGTTCTTGTGTGTATACTGGCAAATGATCTAAACCGTCATTGGCAATTTCAGGCAGTGGTAAATCTATTCGTCGTTTTCTTCTTCTCTTAGGTTCTTCCGCAGCAGGTCTTCCGCGATTGCGTGTAGGCGTGTAAAATGCTTGGTTAGCTCTTGTTAGTGCTTCGGCCAATACTAATTTAAAATCCAGCAAAGGCAAAGGCATGTAGTTTTCATGCGTTTTACGCCACAAAATCCAACTATTTACGCATGTTAGATCGATCATATGGAAAAATATTTTATGATACCACTTCTTGCTCCTCACTTTGATACGATAATAACCAAGCATGGAATCAAGAAGGGCAACACCTCCCATATAACGATTATATATTAGCGCAGCTTTTGGGCAAGGCACAGTCTGAAATATTTTTTTCTTTCTGTTGAACCTCTGAACTTCTCCCTCTGGATATTTTCCAACATAGGTTGATGCCAAGTTGACAACTTTGTTCTATTCTATTTTTCTTTATGGCAATGATGCCGATGTCGACAATTCTGCCAATGTCAATGTGTGGAGAAAACGTGCGGTGGATCCAGCCATGTAACCACGGATATATCTACGTCTTCTACCTCTACGACTTTTTCAACACTATAACCTCTTCCTTTTTTTGTCATTTGTCCAGCATTTGGTAGGTTGTGGTTAGGGAGGCGTTTCCGATTTACGGTACCTAACGGAAATATGCCTTTTTTATGTAATTCAGCCATAAGCTGCAAACTTGTGTTCTAATTATCAAAGAACAATTTATAGTTCATATTTCCTGGAATACTGCTTGATAAGCGCATGGCTACATTACTGCTTACTCCCAAGTCAGGTTGGCCTTCTAGAACAACATTCGACTGTGCTCCTGCATAGAGCTCAAAATCATATGTCAGCCCTGACGCACCACTCAAAACAAAAGCTTTATATCCCCATTTGTGTGGTTTTTTAGGGTTGTAATTTTTTAAAGAAGTCCTTGCTTTTGTTGGTATTACTTGCTCGTCAATTGCCAAGTACTCTTCTCTAGGTAAAAGCAACAATCTCTCGCGAATTTTATTTATAAGCGGTCTGATTCTTTGCAGCTTGTCATAGTTGGGGTCATTAATCGGTACAGTGTCCTCATTATTAGTAAAATGAAGAAACCTCTTCAATTCTTCAAAGCGATTGCAAGTTATAACATTACTTATTGGTGTGAAGTTAGAACAGTTATTCCAGTAATGTCGAGTAGTGGGGAAATGCATGATAGACATATAAATTAGTACACCTATAAACTTTTCAAATTCTTTGCCTGTCATTTCTAATCCCGATCCGCGCGTTTGCTCGGAATAACGACACATTTCTTGAGTTATATATTCAATCGTTTCTGGAGTGAATAAATATAAAAAAAAACTGAAGAGGTGTATCTAATAGGTATATTAATATTGGTCTCCCAAAAAGGCGCTATCTGTTTCATTATAATCTAGAGCTTTGTCTTGCCAATTTAAACGAACAGGTATATTTTTGCGTTTAGTGTGCGAACGCGACGGACCAGCAGCTAACGGATCAACAGAGGCCTGCTGCTCACCTTCATCTGACGAAGAATTCTCATCAGAATCAGAAGGATAAATAATTATGTTTCTTCGTCTCGTAGAATTCCCACTGGGTTCATAGTCTTGATCATCCGGATCATCCCCCGCCAGTTCATCGTCATCATCTTCACTTTCATTTGGTATATCAAGACCGTAGAATCGTATTGGATCCATTTTTCTGAAAAAATATCAAATAATGCACTCACTGCATAAATTCCCAAATCTGGCTCAATGCAAAAATTACTAGTAATGCATACAATGCCAAATATGGAAAACTAATTTACACGTTACTGCATAATATTCCATATTTGTCATGCTAAGGTTTGGCATGATTGTCGCTAAACTATTACTTTTTACTTACATGTTTTCAGGGGTTTGAGACCTTTGATAAGTCTTCTTAGCACCACGCTATGAAGATTGAACGAAAAAACGAAACACGATCTCAAAATCAATTTAATAAATTTAAACACACCAACGATAAATTTCAACTGCCGCCGACTGATTTTGACAGGTTATAGTTTCGTTACGCGGTACATTAGATGGCAGCACATGTATTTTAATTGATGCTTGGACGTTGCCTGATCTGTCTTGTTATGCGGTAAAGGGTAAAATAACATATTTTTTTATTTCTGAACGTTTGAAAATATGTGCCCATATTTGGCTAGCTATGCGGTAAGGGGTTAAAAAAAAAAATATGAACAAGTTATTTATTCGAACCAGTATTTATCTGAAATGGACATCAGCAGCACTCTTTGTTTAATGTGCTCCCCAGTTAGTCTGCTTCTGTTGTCCGGCACTGTTAATTTAACAACCGAAGCAACCCTTTCGGATGATACTGATGAAGCTTGACATATCAAATATTTCAGAGCAATTTCTGAAATAACCGGCGTGAAATGTCGGCAATTTACCCAAAATTTTATTGGATCTGACTTCCTCTCTAGAAGTGGTTGGTCTAGATACTGCTTGATACTGCACGCGTAGCATGACGCTTTCTATTTCTACGAAGAATAGACACAGCTCTTTCAACAAACAAACAAACTTTTTTACAAACTGAAATTTCATTTCTCCATTTTTGACATCGCACCGTAGAAATCTTTCCACAAACTGTCATTTTGTCTTACATTTCTAACAATCTTTGTCTAGGTCCTTATAAACGTAGACTATTTCAGAAGAAAGTTTTCTATCCCAAACTGTCAAAATCACACTGAGAACTGACAGTTGTCTAAAGTAGTGAAGACACTTTGATTTTCTACTCGACGGCCGCAAAGTATATACGGTTAACTACAAAATCTTAAAATCATGATTTTACAGAAGAACGTTTTGAATGCAAAATTGTGATAATTAATAGAAGAACAAAGCTATCTTCTCCTATTTTACATCATTTAGTTATTAGGGCTATACCAAGGAAATGGTTAGGGCCAATATTACTGTAATATTTTTTGTTCCAAAACACGGACCTTCGTCATTTTAAGAATAATTGTTGTAGTTGTCTTTATATAAGTCAAAATAGAGAATCAAACAGAAAAATTCTTATGACAAAACAAAGAATTCTGAGTCGAATTATGTCAAAGAGTGAATTTCGTAAAAAGTGCAGTTGACTCTTTCTACTTTGCTGCCGTCGTACTGTCTACACGGAACGTCATTTTTGTCTACTCTTCCGTCCGTCGACAAAACGGTGCTCATGCTACGCGTGCTGGTCTAGACACCAACCAAACCAACTGATTGTCAGTCAGTGTTGTCCTCATTGGTTGTCCTAGTTCAAGTTGGCTCCTCAGGTTGGTTGCACTGCACAAACAGTCATAGATTATAGATTTTTTTTTTAATTTATGTCGAGTCCAGGCGATTGAGACTCATAAAGTCTACCAAGCCTTTTCGTTAGATAGATACATGACGCGAAGCTTGATTAGAGCTGTTGAAAAAATATCGGTTCTGATATCAGGAAATAAATATTGAAAATCGATATATCGAAAAAAATAAAATCGCCGATATATATCGATTATTTTCTGAAAAAATATCGATATTTTGATATATCGATTTTTTTTACCCAAGCCTAATTGACATTGTCAATTTGACACTAAGATGTAAACAAGTTTCAGACAAAAAAGTTTTAAATCAACGAAAAGTTGCAGTAAATAGTTGAAAAGTGCATTAAAAGTGATACCAAGTGTTAAATTATACAGTGTATTTGTGTTGCGTTACAATGGCCGACCTAAAGAAACTAAAAATTACATGTTCGCAGTACAAAGGAACATTAACACGTATGGAAAACTTTGCCAGTGATCCAACTACTTACTATAAGTTCAGCAACGATTGATATGTTGGAAGCCCGCAAGGACAAATTAACTGCTGCTTTTAATCAATAGGAAAGTGTACAATTAGATATTTTGAGTTTGGATGCTGAGGACTCTGAAGATGTTGGTGCATTTGAGGAAAAGTTTTATACAACTCTTGCTATTCTAAACGAAAATATAAAGTCGCGTTCCAAATCAGATTCAGAGCCCTCCCAGACTGGCTATGTTGGTTCCTCAAAATTACCTAATATTGACATTCCTACTTTTGATGGGAAAGACTACACTAAATGTAAACCATTTTATGAGTTGTTTATTGCTGTCATTGATATCAATACAATATTGTCGGATGTCCAGAAGTTATTTTATTTTAGAAAATATTTATTAGATGAGGCCTTGTCGGTTATTGTGAATCTGCCTCTTACTAATAAGTCCTACTCAGAGGCTTTAGAATTATTAAATAAACAATATGATAATAAGTCAAGATTGATTTGCAATCACATAAACCTGCTTCTAGACATCCCATCAATGCCTAAGGGTACAGGACACATCTATAAGGACATTTGTTTCCTACATTCAGCAACAGTTGCACGCATTGAAAAATATAAATGAACCAGTCAATGAGTGGGATCGACTTTTGATTTGTGTGCTATGCAGAAAGATGGATTAATACACATACCGTGCTTTTCAACTAGACCATAATCCAGAAACATTACCAACAATGACAGAATTTTTATCCTTTCTTGAAAAACGTGCAACAGCATTGAAGGAAAGTAACCCTCATAAAGTTAATATTGAAAATAAAGGTAAGTCTGTGACACGTGTATCTAATTTATCCGTCCCTTCAGGTTTGGTATGCTCTTTTTGCGATAAAAAAGAACATGCAATCTTTAATTGCTCTCAATTTAAAATGATCCCTATAGATGCTCGACTGACTTTTGTTAAAGATAAAAAAATATGTTCTCTCTGTTTGAAAAGTCATGCTGACAAAGTTTGTAAATATAAATTCAAATGCAGAGTTTGTAAAAAAGCACACAATACACTCTTACATTGTGAAGATCAGCTAGAGACTCCAGTCTCACTGTGTTCAAATTTTTTATTTACAACCTGTAATATTATGCTGCCTACTGTAATAGTGAAAATTATTGACAAATATGGTTGTCATTTTAAAGTTAGAGCATTGCTTGATAGTGGCAGTCATGGTTCCTTTGTAACTAAATCACTTGTTGAAAAGTTAAGTATGAGTACTACTCAGCAGGTTTCCAATATTATTGGGATCGGCAATCATTCTTCAAAAATGAATGAAACTGTTAATTTTAGCATAAATTCATGTCAAGTAAATTAACTTAAAACTTGAAACTTGTTATGTTGTTGATTCCATTACCACACCTTTGCCTCAACAATTTGTTGATGTTTCAAAATGAAAGATTCCTAAAAACATTCAATTGTCAGATAGTGACTTCAATATTCCTTCAGAAATCTCAATTTTGTTGGGTACTGATATATATTTTAACTCATTGTTAAATGGTTGTATAAAAATTTCAAATGGTCCTGTACTCCAAAACACTGTATTTGGATATGTTATTGCTGGCACAATTGGGGAATGCAATAAACAAATGGTATGTAATAATCTTGTATCAAACTTTGTTATATCTGATAATGTAAAATTAGAAGAGGTGATGGAAAAATTTTGGCTTACCGAAAAGCTACCTGAACCTGTTGCTAAATGCTCAGATGAATGTCAAAAATCAGAATCTATCTTTCAGCAGTCTGTCCGCCTTGAAAATAATACATTTCATGTTGACATGCCACTCGTGTGTTCCAAGGAAAAATTAGAGCTTGGAAACTCTTTCTCTATTGCCCTTCAAAGATTTTGGTATTTAGAAAGCAAATTTAAACAAAATCCTATGTTATTGAGGAGGTATAAGGAATTTATAGATCAGTATGTTGCGATGGAACATGCCATTGAAATTGATATAAGTTCATATGATATTGACTGTGGCTCTGTTTACTTTTTAGCCCACCATGCTGTCTTTAATGAGGAGAGCAAGACCACTAAGTTTCGAGTGGTTTTTGATGGAAGTATGAAGACTGAGAACAATACTTCCTTAAATGATATTATGCTGAATGGGCCTGTAGTACAGGGTGAGCTTTTCGATATACTTCTTCTGTTTCGAACATATTTGTTCACCTTGATTTGTGACATAGAGAAAATGTTCAGGTGTGTTTTTATTAATGAACACTATACCAGCTTGCAGAACATTCTCTGGAGGGATCATCCCAGTAAACCCATCAGGTGCTTACAGTTACAGACCATTACATATGGGCTAAAGTCATCTACCTTTTTGGCTACTCGGTGCTTAATAGAGCTTGCCAATAGATATAAGAAACAATACCCTCTAGCGGCTAATGTTATAATTTCTAACACTTATGTAGATGATGTCATTGCTGGTTGTGATAATGTAGAGGAACTACACCTGCTAAAAAGTCAATTGATAGAGTTACTTAAATTAGGCAATTTCAATTTACATAAATGGTGTTCAAACTATTCTTCAGTTCTTAAAGACATTCCAGCTCAAAGTCAATATTTCGATGAAGTTAATCTTAATACAGACAAGGTAGTAAAAACGCTTGGTCTAAAATATGATGTCCTTTTGGATAAGTTTACTTTTCAATCTCCACTGTGTGAGGAAGAAACTTTAAATACTAAGAGAAAGGTGCTTAGTTATATTGGTAAATTTTTTGACCCTTTGGGTCTTATTGGGCCTATTATAGTAGTGGCCAAGTTAATAATGCAGGAATTATGGCTTTTAAAGATAGAGTGGGACTCTATTTTGCCTCCTAAACAACAATTATTATAGAGGAAGTTTCTTGCCAATTTAAAACTTATGGTCAAAATTTCAGTCCCCAGATCTATCAAGTCATAATTTAGTATCGGTTCAGTTAGTTGGTAATGCTGACGCTTCACAGAAAGCCTTTGGCTGCTGTGTTTATTTGCGAGTTTTATATGAAAATGGAAAAGTTGAGACTAATTTATTATGCTCAAAATCCCGCGTTGCTCCAGTAGCTAAGAAATTAACAATACCTCGGAGCTAAATAGTACATTATTGCTATCACAGTTAGCAAGTAGAGTCAGTAGAGTACTTACATCTAGATTAAATCTTTCAGTTTATCTCTACAGTGATTCCCAAATTGTATTAGCCTGGATACAGGCCGAAAAATTAAAAATTAATACTTATGTTCAAAACAGAGTACTTACGACAAATTATACTGAGTACGATAAAAATCTTCTTGGTTCCATGTCAGGTCTTCTGATAATCCAACTGACATACCAAAGAGTAAAGTAACTATATAGAGATGACATACTCTCAAGGACAGTGACATATTTGAAATTTATTGAAATTAATTAGTCTTTTAAATGTATTGTTTCTGCATGTGATAATTGGATTTAATATGTTATGTTCAACACAATGTTATTTGTTAATGAATAAATAAATAAAATGAAATGAAGGGGGATATCCGCAAAAACTGCAAGATTACGCTCTATGGTGGCATGGTCCACAATATTTATCAAAGGCTGACTTCTGTAAGTAACGAAAAGCCAATATTAAATGATATAAATAGTACAGAGATTGTTGGAGAGGAAATTTCTTGTTTCTTACAAAAGGTAGAGCAGTCCTCCATATTGGATATTTTTGAAAAATTCTCTGATTTAAATAAAATTATAAATATTGTGTCATACATATACAGATTTTATAATAATACTTTAAAAAATAAAAAAGAGGCTATCGACTCAAATCTATTGTTGGCTGAGCTTGCTTTTAACATATAACACAGTGGTTTTATTTGGTAGATATATTTGAATAAAACGAACACTTAACTTCATGTAAAGAAACATAGGTGACAGTAAAAAACACATAACGGTTGCTAGGCAACAACAACGAAGACTCTACCACTAGAACATAGTCAATAGTGCATTATAGCCTTCATGGTCCAACACCCCCACTTAATCCACTATGCTGTGTGCAGAACACATGTTTCTGCTTACCAACTCCCTTCGTCATCATATCAGCAGGCATAAGGGCAGTCTCACAATATTCAACACAAATTACCCTTTGCTTTGCTAACTCCCTAACGAAATGATATCTTATATTTATATGTTTGGAACGTTTTCCAATGGCAGGAGTATAAACTAGCTTACTGGCACTTTGGCTATCACTAAAAATTGTAACAGCAGTGTTATGCCGGCAAGTCAGTTCACAATATAAACCATTTACTGATATCACTTCCTTAGCGACCTCACAGATTGCGATGTACTCAGCTTCAGCAGTACTTAACGCAACACACCGCTGTTTTATAGACTGCCAAGACACCGCAGCACCACCGAAAACTAGGGTATAACCAGAGAAAGATTTCCCATCAGGCCCGTTTCCCCAATCTGCATCGGCATAGGCAACCAAAGGCTTATTACATTTTTTGTAACACAGCGATAGTTCCGCTGTCCCCTTTAGATACCTAAGCACTCGTTTCAGTGCCGCCATGTGAGAAGAATCATTACAGTTATTAAATTGACTTAGCATCGTAACTGCATACGATATATCAGGTCTTGTACAACATGCCAGGTACATTAGTGAACCGATAATTTCTTGATACCGCGTGTTGTCATTCTTTTCACCAGATTTTAGGCGAAGATTCAATTCAACCGGTGTACTAACGGATTTGCAGTCCAACATTCCATATTTGTCCAATATTTTTGAAATGTATTTCTTTTGAGACAAGTGGATTTCACCTACACTCTTCTTCTCGATTCGAATTCCAAGACATTCTCTTGCCTCACCCAAATCCTTTATTTTGAAAGATCTTCCAATCTGATGGATCACCGTCCTGGCTTCTACAGCTTTATTTGTGAATATATAAAAATCATCCACGTACAGAGCTATGACAGTGAAAACTTCTTTATAATTCCTTGTGTAGACACACTGGTCATATTTAGACCGAGAAAACCCCATCTTTATAATATGGTCATGAATCTTTTGGTTCCAACACCTGGCAGCTTGTTTGAGGCCATAAATGGCTTTCTTCAATTTGCAAACCTTGCCTTCACTCCCCTCTTGAACAAAAGATTGCGGTTGTTCCATATAAATCTCTTCATACAGATCTCCATTGAGAAAAGCGGTGGTAACATCAATATGATGAACACTCAGGTTCTTCTCAACTGCCAGTGCTAGTAGAAGACGAATCGACGACATCTTGACTACCGGTGCAAATGTTTCAAAATAGTCTTCACCAGGTTTTTGCGAATAACCCTTAGCAACCAGCCTGGCCTTATAGCGCTGGGTGCTGCCATCAGCTCCAATCTTCAACTTGAAAACCCATTTCGTTTTGATAACATTAGCTTCTAATGGTCGATCAACCAATTCCCAGGTTCCATTCACCTTCAGGGAATTGAATTCATCGTTCATCGCTTCTACCCAAAACTTCTTGTCAGAACGCTCCATGGCATCTTTAACTGAAATAGGATCAGGATCATCTGAAACATGGAAATTGTATACCATGTCTTTCTCCCGCTTCGGAACCCTATTTCGAGCAGGGTAACGTCTCCAACTTTGCAAATCTTCTGCCACAGGACGCTCTAAGTCGACAGAAGCTGAACTTTGCAAATCCTCTATCGTAGGATTCTCTACGTCTACAGAGTCGTAAAAATTCTCTTCAGAATCCGATCTTGACAGTGAACTAGCCCTCGTTGTACTAGATACACTTCCAGATTCTTCTTCATTCACATTCGAATTAGCCACCGGAACCCCCACTGCAACAGGACCAGCAATCCTTGGAACCTCTGGTTGAGTAGTGGAACGACTAACTCCAGGAATGTCAAACTGTAAATCTATGACCACAGCATCCTTCTTAGAAACAGGAACAGCGGGTTTTTGTTTCCCTTTATAAGTCATGGAAACATTTTCCATAAATGTAGCATCTCGAGCGATGATAATCCTCGTTGGATCATCCTCCAAATTGATAAATCGGTACGCCTTCGAATTGGTCGAATACCCAGTCATTATCATTTGAACCGTCTTGGGATCAAACTTCTTGCGACTATGATCCTTTACCAGAACGTGAGCTCTACATCCGAATATTTTCAGATTCGATAGATCGACTCTCTCTCCTGTAAAAACCTCCTCTGGAACTTTATCCTTGAGGGCCATTGTTGGAGATCGGTTCTTCAGGTACACGGCACAACCAACAGCTTCTCCCCAGAATCTCTTGTCCAAACCAGCCTCATGCACCATACATCTAGCCTTTTCAGTTATTGTGCGTATTGTTCGTTCCGCCACTCCATTCTGTTGAGGAGTGTAAGGTACTGATCTCTGGTGTTGGATCCCATGTTTCTTCAGGAAACCCTGAAATTCTGCGTTGGTATACTCAGTCCCATTATCGCTACGAAATTTCTTTATCTTCTTTCCTGTCTGATTTTCAACTAGTGCCTTGAATTCCATGAATTTAGCAAAAACTTCGGTCTTGGATTTTAATAAATAGCCAAATGTTTTTCGGCTAAAGTCGTCCACAAAAATCACGTAGTACCTATTTCCACCCCAGGATTCCACTTCCATAGGGCCCGCTAAATCCGAATGCACGAGTTCAAGAAAGTCTTTTCCTCTCTTGCTTTTACCTTTTGGAAACATTTTGACGCACGCCTTCCCTTTACAGCATCCTTCACATGGTTCCGTGCTCACCTCTTTAAAAGTCAGACCATCTGCCAAACTTTTCAGCTTCACCATCAGAGTTCCACTCAGGTGACCTAGTCTTCTGTGCCACAAATCAAAACAGGCGCGAGAAGAATCTTCTGGAGGACACGTCAGAACCATCGCTGCATCTTTATCTAAAACATATAACCCTTGTTTCAGTGGTGCTGTCAATACTGGTTTTCCAATTACTTTTACTTTGTAATCCTTTTGGTAAACCTTACAAGAAGTCTCATCGAAAACAACAGTGCAACCCTTAGTACACATTTTACTTACCGACAGCAAGTTTGTCGTCAAACCTGGAAGCATAAGTACATCCTCAAACCTCACAGAGCGCCCCATGACATACACATCCCCTTGTTCACTAGATACTATTTTATCATTGTTCGCGGTCGTCACTAACTTAGAACTAATGTACTGTCTATCTTCAAGAATGTGCACGTCAGACGTCATGTGTGATGTAGCTCCGGAGTCTACGACCCAATGGCCCTCACCAACCGTCATAGATAGAGCGGCCATTAGACCCGAGGTCTCCTTACTGTCTTTCTTCTTATATAAAGATGTGTCTTTTTTGTCTCCTGTCTTACGACGTTGGCACTGCCACTTATAATGCCCTTTCTTTTTACACAAATGGCATATAACACCCTTCTTGGATTTTGACATCAGTGCCGTTGCCGTGTCATCTTCAGTTGTGTTCGTTGTGCTGGTTTTCCTCAAGCTTTCTTTGAGCAACGCTGCTTGCACAGACTCTGTCGTAATCTTCATACCTGAATGCTCCAATGTCATCACCAGAGGATTGTACACATCGGTTAAACCGGCCAACATAATAATCCCAACAAATTCATCATCGAGACCTGCCTTTATGCTGAGTAATGACTGGCTGGTTGACTGGATGTCATTGAGATATTCCTCCATTGATGAAAACATTGTCAATTTGACGTTGAATAATTTCCGCAACAGATATAGCCGTCGCAGCAATCCGCCATCAGCATATGATTTTTGCAACGCTTGCCAAGTATCTCTCGCTGTCTTGAGATTCATGATCATGGGATAAATATTTTCCATGCACATCAGGCAGATCTTACTTCGAGCTTTGGCATCCTTCCTTTTAGCCTCCACCGAGTCTGCAACGAACTTCTCGCTTACACACTCCCACAGATCGAGGTCGACCAGGAACATTTCCATAGCAAAAGCCCACGTAGCATAATTAGCTTGGCCTGCCAATCTCTCAATACTTTTTGTAACAGCTAGTTCCATATTTGAAATTGAGATCAGATACTTCTCACTCCGCTCAGATATCACACCAGATCACTCCTGGGCCCATAACCTGTTGGCTGAGCTTGCTTTTAACATATAACACAGTGGTTTTATTTGGTAGATATATTTGAATAAAACGAACACTTAACTTCATGTAAAGAAACATAGGTGACAGTAAAAAACACATAACGGTTGCTAGGCAACAACAACGAAGACTCTACCACTAGAACATAGTCAATAGTGCATTATAGCCTTCATGGTCCAACATCTATCACCTAAAGAATTGCAAGATGCTCTTTTAATTATCATTCGTTGTCTACAGAAACAGCACTTTGCTGAAGAATTTAAACCGGAAAAGAAAACAATCTTGCAAGTTTACACCCTTTCATAGACGCACGTGGATTGCTTCGCGTGGGTGGCAGGTTGCTAAATGCAGATATACCACATGATAAAATGCGCCCCCTCATTCTTCCAAAAAATTGCCATATGACTTCTTTATTAATTAAAAGAGAACATCTCAGATTATTGCATGCTGGTCCCAGACTAGTCCTTAGTTCCCTCTCGCAGAAGTATTGGATCATAAGTGGCATTAGAAAGGTCAAAAAGGTATTGCATAGATGTTTAATATGTGTGCGCTTGAAAGCTGAAACTGCAAAGCAGCTTATGGGTTCATTACCAGCTGAGAGAATCACCGCTACTAGACCCTTTCAGCTTGTGGGTATTGACTTTTGTTGCCCTTTTAACATCAAGGTTGGTAGAATCCATAAACCACTCGTAACGAAGGCGTATATCTTTTTCTCTTTGTTTCCTTTGCCACTAAGGCTATCCATGTGGAGGTAGTATCAGACCTGTCTACTGAGAATTTTTTGGCATGTTTCAATCGTTTTATCTCCAGAAGAGGCATGCCTACAAAGGTTTTTTGCGACAACGCAAAGACATTTAAGAGTGCACAAAATCAACTTAAAGCTTTATATGAGTTACAAAACTCAAAGTCTCATAGGGACTTGGTGCATAATTTTTGTAAAAATAATTATATTAGCTTTGTATTCATTCCCAGTTATTCACCGGAGTTTGGTGGATTGTGGGAAGCGGGGGTGAAGAGTGTAAAACACCAGCTTAAAAGAGTAGTAGGCAACTTAATTTTGACCTATGAAGAATTTAACACAGCTGCGGTGCAAATAGGTGTTCTGAATTCTCGACCTCTGCTCTCACTGAACCCAAATGAAGGCAAGTATTTGACCCCTGGTCATTTTGTGGTTGGCACGGCTGTGTGCAGCTATCCTGAGGTTGATTTAACAGAAGTCCCCATAAATCGTCTAAGATTTTGGAAGTTGGTAACCAAGCTTAAACAAGACTTCTGGAAAACCTGGTTAAATGATTACCTGACTCAGCTGCAAAGTCGTCCCAAGTGGAAACATGAATCACCAAATATGAAGGAAGGTGATATTGTCCTGGTAAAACATTTGAATACATCACCATTAGTGTGGCCTATTGCTAGAATAATAAAAGTTTATCCAGGAAATGATAAATGTGTGAGAGTGGCTGATGTAAAATTTAATGATAAAATTCATAGAAAGAGTGTGTCGAAAGTTGTGTCCTCTACCTATTAATTAAAAATATGTCATGTTCTATCACTATGTTTTGTCTGATTAATTCTGCCTATTTTTGATTGCTGTAGTTCTGCTTCTTGGCCTGGCCCAACTATGTTCAAGACCATATGAACATATAGTTACTTTATAGTTTTATACTTAGTTCAATTAAGTAACCATAGCCAATATTGTCTTTGTTATGTTACGTCTCTAGTTTCATAAACTGGCAACTTTATTTGAGACTTCCTGTATCTTTGCTTTGGACTTAGAAAATTTGTCTGGGTCATGGCGCACGTTGTGCCCTGTTATAGTATGAAAATAAAAAGATTTTATCTTTAAAATTAACGCATTTCATTTCGAACAAAGGCTTTTAATTATTTGTCTACATAAATCAGTCGTAGGAACACAAAAAATTCTTAAGGCGTTTTGACTACAATAATCAGTCTTATTTACGAGATCAAGTTAGTATCAAAAAACGTGTGTATACCTACTTTAAATCTCTTAGCAAGTAGTTAGTCTTAAATAGTTATTCGTAATAATATTAAACTTAACATCTAGATTCTTTAAATTGAGATCAAATTGAACATTGTCCGATATGGCTAATTTTATTATTCATACGAAATATACATTAAACATGTGTTTTGTATTAATATTTATATAAATACTAACAAATACGTAATTACTCACATAAATTGAGATCATATTGAGCATTTTCAAAAGTAATCATACCTCTTCTTCCAATTCGAGGACACGCCAAAATATTTTTAATAGCTGATGTCGATACTTCAGTTAAATCAGCAGTAGGAGGCTCAACGAAATATATTAAGCTGTCAAATTTGCTGGCTTTCTTTCTCAAACACCTAACCTTGATGAAATTCTTTTCATAGTCACACATTAGCACTTGCCCGACATAGTAGCGGTTTCGTTTATTCGTCTCAAATTCAAAGTCAAAGTCAAACAATTTATTTCAATTAGGCACATAAAAGGCACTTATGAACGTCAAGTTTACAAAAAATAGAATTGATTCTAGTCGCCCCTTCCAAAAGGTAGTTTTCGTATGGAGAAGAATGGGCAAGAAACTCCACCGTTACTCTTTTAAAATGTTTTTACAATATTTTGCATACATTAATTATATAATAATATGTGAAGACGATGCATCTAGAATAAGATTACTATACCGCGATAGGTAAAAAAGAATGAAAAATAAAGCAATTACAGATAAATTAAATATGTGACAGATACATGGTGCTCACATATTTACAAACATTGTAAAATTATACGATATTCCTAACATTTTAACAAGTAATACTAATAAGTCTACAACATAATCTCCAAAATGTATATTCTCCTTATCTTGAGTCAGACTTTTGTCGTTTTCATTGGTCCTTTCGGTCTCTGGGATACAATCGTTAATTACATACAAATTATTTGCCATTGTTTTTTTCAAAGCTGGAATCCTATCTGCCTTATTTAAAGTTATTGCTTCATCTAACGAATCAGCTTGCGTTGGTCAAGTAGATGAAACAATATCTTGTCTTTACTGTTGAAAAGTTGCATAACACAGTAATACGAGGGGTGTTCAATAAATAGTGAGAATGCGATACATTCTCCTTGGAATGAAAAAAAAAAATACTGGTAGGCATAGCCCAGACATTAATTAAGATGATAATAAAAAAGCAATTAATTCTCTTTTGTTTTTTTAAAAGTAGAAGTCTTAGTTTGCGTCGTTTCGGAACGTGTTCTTAAAAATGGATAAAATTGAAGTTCGCGCGGTAATAAAATATCTCTGCTTGAAAATTTTTACTACGGAGCAGGTAAATCAAGACTTGAGAGCAACATTAGGGGTCCATGCTCCTCCATATTCTACGGTTGCGCGTTGGTGTGCTGAGTTCAAGCGAGGAAGAACTTCCACTAACGACGACCCACGAACGGGACGCCCCATATCGGCAGTGACTGAACAAATGATTAAAAAAGTTGAAAATATTGTCATTGAAATCTTTACTTCTTCAGCTATAAAACGAACAGAACAAGACGATCCGCCAAGACAATATTTTCAACTTTTTTAATCATTTGTTCAGTCACTGCCGATATGGGGCGTCCCGTTCGTGGGTCGTCGTTAGTGGAAGTTCTTCCTCGCTTGAACTCAGCACACCAACGCGCAACCGTAGAATATGGAGGAGCATGAACCCCTAATGTTGCTCTCAAGTCTTGATTTACCTGCTCCGTAGTAAAAATTTTCAAGCAGAGATATTTTATTACCGCGCGAACTGCAATTTTATCCATTTTTAAGAACACGTTCCGAAACGACGCAAACTAAGACTTCTACTTTTAAAAAAACAAAAGAGAATTAATTGCTTTTTTATTATCGTCTTAATTAATGTCTGGGCTATGCCTACCAGTATTTATTTTTTTTCATTCCAAGGAGAATGTATCGCATTCTCACTATTTATTGAACACCCCTCGTATTACTGTGTTATGCAACTTTTCAACAGTAAAGACAAGATATTGTTTCATCTACTTGACCAACGCAAGCTGATTCGGTAGATGAAGCTTCGTTTTATAGCTGAAGAAGTAAAGATTTCGATAGGAAGTGTCCATAATATTATAAACGACCATTTGGGTATGAAAAAAGTGTCAAAGCTGTTTGGATTTGTTACAACAAGATCCTGACCGATTTTTGGCTGGATTCATAACTATGGACGAAACATGGCTTCACCATTATTACCCGGAAACGAAACAACAGTCCATGACTTGGAAGCGACCGTCATCTCCAACTCCAAAGAAATTTAAGGCGATTCCATCCGCCGGAAAGATCATGGGCTCTCTTTTCTGGGACAGCCAAGGGGTGGTAATGATCGAATATCTTAATCATGGAGCCACTATTACGGGACTATGTACGCAGGACAAGTAACAAAGTTGCGTGAGGAAATACGCAAGAAACGGCGTGGCAAACTCGCTAAAGTTGTTTTGTTTCACCAAGATAACGCCCCTGCGCACAAGTCCAGAGTTGCGATGGCTGCCATTCAAGATGCTGGCTTCGAATTGATGGAACATCCTCCATATTCACCGGACCTTGCTCCTAGTGATTTCTACCTATTTCCGCGCTTAAAGGAACATCTCAGGGGCCAGAAATTCGAAGATGATGACGGAGTAGTCGCCGCCGTAAATGATTTTTTAAGACATCAGGAAGAAGATTTTTTTAGAAAGGGAATTTTAGGATTAGAGAAAAGATATACAAAGGTGGAGGGCTGTTTTCCCGTGAATTGTATTGTGAAGTGTACCCTTTGGAATGTTAAATTGAACACTGGCTTTGGACAGGGATATCTGTTGCGCTTGTACCATCCGTACAGCTTCTTCGAGTGTGCTTTATTCATATCTTTTTTCTTTTTTTCTTAGTATAGTTATCCACACTCTCTCTCTTCATCTACGAGGAGAAGAAATATTGATTATGCTTATCCGTTAACATATTAAAATAAGACCTAAAATCTGAACTAAGTAATTCAATTCGTTCATTATTTGGATAAAAGAACCACAAAATGAACAAATAAAATTCATTTCAGCGTTCAGCGTAAGGCACGATACCCAAAATTTTAACGAATAAAATGTGAACATATTCGTTAGTTCAAATATTGGGACATGAATCCTAAAGTTGAACAGTGCAAGATTTCATACTAACGTAAAACGTTAAAAATTATCAAAAACACTAAAATCATGTGTTCAACTTTTGGTAATTAAGTACATACATTTATTAAAATTCATTTGAGTGGTTTTGTTTTGGTCTATAAGCGTGAGTATTTATGTAATGATATCTGTAAAAATATGCCATTTCTCCATTAGTTGTACACCGTTCATCTATTGGATCAAGCGAACAAAATTGAATCCATTACTTGAACAGTAAATTCCTCTAAAACTACGGTAAATAATGTATATATGTACTTTTTAACCAAATCCACTGAAATCTGTCATTAATATTCTTTCTATAAACTGACAAAACTCTTAAATTCGGAGGCCGCTTACCAGATTTCCATATAAAACTGATTTTTGGCGGGAAACGCTCACGCAACGGCTGGCTGCGAGCGCGTCTGACCCCGCATACCGAGTTAGGCTCTAATCGATTTGAACGGCCGTTTCGATAAGCCTTAGCGCGATAACGATGTATTGTGAATCCTCATAGATGACGTCATGACATGCGCCATCTTGCGATAACGTCGACCATGCCTTTACTAATATCACCGTGAGCGCTGTCAAAGATGACAGTTGTGCTGTTTTGTTTTGAGTCGCATCATAACTTTAGACAAATGTGGCATCTTCGAAATTGTGCTTCTGACTACCGTGGCCACCTAACCAACGAAGAAGAAGAAATGTGTAGTATAAACACCAAAGATTTAAATCGTAGATGTGCCCTCACCGTACTACGTCGCGCGAAAAAGTGCCCATGGTGAGAAAAGTGACTTCGCACAATAATAATGGCGTTTCCATGACAATCAAGTCAAATGTCTGCGATATTGTGTGTCAGAGGTGTCAAAACGAAATAGAAACGCGACCATCTTTTAACACGGCAGGGCAAATCTACGATTGAAATCTTTGATAAACACAAAGAAATATGTTAAGCACGTTTTGACGTTGAGCGAGCACCGTGAGAACGTTCACGGGCGTTCCGAATTGATGACAGCCCTCAGCTGTCATAATTGTGATAACTAACTCGGAAACAAAGAAACAAAGAAAGAAGAAAGAACGTCAATTAGTGATGTCAGCGCTGTGAGCAATTACGTTCGTATTCGGAAAGCGGCCTGAGTTGTCACTGTCAAAGTTCTTATGGAACCGGGAAGAAAAAATGTTGCCCTAAGCGGGAAAAAATATTGCACACATGTAAGTAGCGGGGCATTTTATATTTTTAAATGTTTCGCTCGGTCGTTCATCTGTTGGTGCCACTACTGACATATTTGTTATTGTAAAAGCTCGAACGAGAAGACCAACTACCGAAAATTTACTTTTTTTTTTTTTTAAACGTTGCCCCACACTAAGAATTTCTTTCTGTATCGTGGGTGCGTTTACAAACATAGAAACTCACATACACTAACACCCAGACCCGGAACAATTACTTGCAGATCATACAAATATTTGTTCCGTGCGGGGATCGAACCCGCGACACGTTGCGCAGCAGTCGATCGCTCAGCCACTGCGCCAACCGTGTCGTCAAACCACTACTAGTAAAACCTAAGGTTTATTTATATCTACCTCTATGGACTTTTACAGAAGGCAATATATTTGTTATTCATATTTAATAAAAAAAACTGATTCTTTATAACAATGTTATTATCCTTTTTGTTATTTCCCTTTATTTCATTTTATAAATTATATTTTTAAATATTGGAATTAAATAATATAAAAACATTTAAAAATAAAAAAAATAGTAGCCCACCGGTATCGGGAACAGGGTCCAAGCTACCGGCGCGCGGCGGTCAGGGCTCCAGAGAGAGGAACCTCCTAACAATGCGAGCCGTGTCCAGAAGTAACGCTTTCTGAATCAAGCACTTGATCCAGCTGCCCAACGAGAGCCTCCTCAGGTGTTGGTCGAGGCTCTTGGCTATTAGGCCATTGGCTGTCACGACTATCGGCACAATGATCGCAGAGTCCACATGTCGACAACCTCGCGAGCCAAGTCAAGATACCTGATTTGTTTATCTTTCTCGGCTTTCATGAGGTTCCCGTCATGCGGGACTGTTATATCAATAATCATTGTGCGCCGCTCTATTCGATCCACCACCACTATATCAGGCTTATTGGCAACAATAGTCCTGTCAGTGATGATGAATCGATCCCAGTACAATGTGATATTTCCATTTTCGAGAACTGGGTCGGGCACATAATTAGCTGTAGTACGGCACTTCCGATTCTACAAGATTGTATTTTAGAGCAAGTTGCTGATGGATAATCCTGGCTACAAGGTTGTGTCTATGCAAGTACTCTTCGTTAGCTAGACGAGAACACCCGAAGATAATGTGTCGGATAGATTCTCCCGGACGGTGGCATGTCCGACAGATGTCAACCGTGCCGTCCTGCACAATAAATCTTCGGTAATTGTTCGTCATGATAACTTCGTCCATAATTGCACAGACAAAACCTTCGGTTTCCCCAAAGAGGTCACCAAAACGCAGCCAGGCTACGGACGCTAGCAATCTACATCGGACCCATGTAGGGCCCGGAACTAGCCGGAATAGTCCGTGAAACTCCTTACTCTGCCATACCTCCCTGCGATCATTAGTTTCAAGCACTACAGGTTTGCGCCAGTTCTCTTTAGCCAAGGAGAGCGGGGTGAGACCCTTGTCCACCGCGACCACATCTCGATGCATCCCCACGTCGGCTTCAAGGAAATATTCCCTGAGACTGCATATCTCGCGATTGTGGAGGGTCTTAGCATTTAAAAAGCCTCGACCTCCACACTTTCGCGGGATATACAGTCTCATTACCTATGACCGTGGGTGATGCATTCGATATGCAGTCAGCAGCGAATGGACCCTCCTATCCAGGGCGTCGAGTTCGGTCTGAGTCCATTTGAGTATGCCGAAAGAGTACATCAAAACCGGCATGACCCAACCGTTGAAGGCACGCACCTTGTTTCCGCCTGATAGAAGACTATTACCTTGACTATTTTAGAAATGAAAGACACAATAACGGAGCTCACGCATAAACTCGATAGTACAGAAAATGAACTAGAAAATATGATTCTTGAAAATAACAATCTTCGCCAACAATTGAGCAAGTTAGCTACAGAAATTAAAATGTTAAAATCACTCTGCCACTCTCCACTTGAAAATAATCCAGATACCAATATTAAAGGAAAGAGACTATCCTTACTACACCAGACCTTCTCTACACCATCTACTCCTCTTACAAGCAAAACGAATGCAGATAGTAAAAGCATCAAAATTATGCATCTACAACAGAAGATCTCCAATCTACAACAAGAATTAGTAAACGCACAACAACAGATTGAAACCTTTAAGAAGAAAATAGATTCATTAAGACACTACGATAACAAAAAGCCTATACAACCCCAGGTGCAAAAGTTCTGCCCTCAAACGTCTGCGGGTACTGAAGACCAAAAATTGAAACCGCCAAATAGAATTCTCATCTTTGGCTCTCAACAATGCGTCGGCCTAGCAGCAGCGATCATAGATTCAAGGCAGAATACAAAATATGAAAAATATAGTATTATCTCAGAAACAAAACCAAATGCTTTAAGTAGCCAAATTACAATTAACTGTCTTCATACTAAGGTAAATTTTAACACACTGACAAACTGGTAATTTGTTTGGGAGAAAATGACCACAGTTTAAGGTATGTTGTATCAAATCTGCAAACTGTGCTAGAGACATTTTATAACAACACGATTATATTATTGAATGTGTTTAAAAGTGAGTACTTAGACATAAATAAGCTTAACTATCGCATAAAAAACGTATGTAAAAACTATAAAAAATGTGAATTTCTAGAAAGTAAAACTTCTAAGACGTCCGAATTGTGTAATATGATCAATTACCTTATAGACTGTAATGATTACAACAACAATTATTTAAATCCAAGGGAACTTATTAAGAAAATAGCGAGTAACAAACCAAGCCTTAAATTGAGTACTAAAGTAATTGAACCCAAAAAAGGAACAATTCCATTCTATTTTCGCCGTATGAGTTCTAACTTACAAAAACCGGATAATCTTATAGATCCGATAGGAAAAATTCAAAGAGGAACCATTCCGTATTATTTTCCGATCATAAAACGGAACACTACATTTTTTCGAGGCCAAACTTCCTGTAACTAACAACCTAACCTACAATAACCTAACAACCTATAACCTTACAATTCTCCATCAGAATATTGCCAGTATGTTATGTAAAAGAGAAATTTTTGAACTAACTTTACAAGAACTACGTGAAGCGCGTAATGACCCAGATGTAATATGTCTCTCAGAAACCTTTATAAAAAAAGGATACGAAAGCTACATTAAAATTCATGGATACGAAATGGCAGCCAATACTGCAGAGAAAAGCAAAGAGGTGGCACTTGCATCTTATTAAAAGGAAATATTTTCTACAAAGATCTGCCATTTGTAAAAACCTACGCCATGCAAAATACGTTCGAAGTTTGTGGGATTGAACTTACACAACATAAATTAATTATTATTTGTATTTATAGAACACCTCAATCGGATCCCACCCAATTCCTAAGTAAATTAAATAGCCTGCTGCACAATCTAAAGCAACGGTATAAATCTAAAATGAATGTAGTTTTAGCAGGTGACTTTAATATCAACACCTTAAAAAAAGGTCATATTACTAATCAATTACAGGACTTGGCATATAATTACAACCTGAAACTTCATATCAATGAGCCAACACGTAAGTACGTAACGCACGTATTGATCACATTCTTAGTAACATTCCTGACGCTGTTGCTATTGTAATGCCACTTCACTTATCGGACCATGACACTGCGCAAATGTTGACCATTCCACTAAAATACAAAACACAAAAACTACCAACATATTATACATATAAAAGAGATTTCAGCATGGATAATATTCGAAAGTTTAAGGAATGCTTACGTAATTTATCTTGGTGTGACATATATGCAGCTAATGACGCAAACGTAGCATTTAATCACTTTCATGAAATGTTTTGCTTACTCTACAATCTTTGCTTCCCTAAATTAAGAGTAAAAGTTAATATAAATAACAAAAAGAAACAAACTTGGATAAGTAAGGGCTTAAGAAAAAGTTGCAAGACAAAACGGTCTCTACGTCATCGATTCTATAAAAATAAAACAGCAATTAATAAGATCAAATACATTAACTACTCTAAACTTCTTAAAAAATGCATCTTCAACTCTAAAAAGAATGCAAACATCAATTTTATTGCAAAAAACGATAACAAATGTAAAGCCACCTGGAAGGTTATAAAAGATGAGCTTAATAATACAAACCCTAAAAGTAATATTGAGAATGTCAAAATTAACAACACACTAATTTCCAACCCAGTTGAAATAGCATCCGCTTTTAATAACCACTATATCAATTCAACTAATAAATTAATAGATACAAACGCTAAAAGTAACTCTGGGAAAAATATAACTGTCAATTCAATGTTCCTTAAGCCCATGACAGTAAATGAAGTTACGACAGGAAATAACGCTTTTAAATAATACCAGTTCCGAAGGTTACGATGAAATTAGCACGAAAATCATTAAAGAATGTGCTAACGAAATCATTGACGTATTAACATACTTAATTAATTTGTCTTTTGGCTGTGGAATTTTTCCAGAAGCTCTGAAGTTTTCTATTGTTAAGCCTCTGTACAAAAAAGGAGAAAGACATGACATGAATAATTATCGCCCTATTACATTAATACCCATTTTATCCAAAATATATGAAAAATGCATGTACAAAAGACTCGTGCATTATTGTAATAAATTTAATATCATAGAAAATGAACAGTATGGGTTCCAAAAACATAAATCTACAACATTAGCCATCTATGCCCTCATGAAAGCTGTATTACCTAGTATCAATGATAATAATCTAACCACAGGTCTTTTTTTTGACTTATCAAAAGCTTTCGATCTAGTTTCCCACGATGTACTAATACAAAAACTTGAATCACTTGGAATCAGAGGGCCACCCGTATATTGGATAAAGTCATACCTTCATAACAGGCAACAATGTGTTACAATACCAAATATTAATGATGATAAGGACCTAACACTATACGCATCTGAATATATTTGTAACAGATTCGGTGTTCCTCAAGGAAGCATACTGGGGCCAATCTTATTCTTATTGTACATAAATGACATCACTAAAATAACCAAACATAAATGCATCTTATTTGCTGATGACATTTCTATTATTGTGACATCTAATAAAAAATATAATACAATTTATGACCATGAAGTTGACATTAATAACACAATTGACATCTTAATTAAGTGGCTTCATATTCAAAATTTTGAAATAAATCTTGACAAATCGGTATACATACAATTTAATAAATGTAATAACAATAAATCTAATTTCAGTCTTAATATACCCAAACTCAAATCTGTAACCCAGACTAATTTTCTGGGTGTAACTATTGATGAACATTTAAATTGGAAAATGCATGTAGACAATGTCTCTAGTAAAATAAATAGATTTGTGTATGCGCTGAGACAAGTAAGAAAAGTTACTAATATAAAAATAGCCATATTAGTTTACCACGCATACGTAGAATCTATACTGCGCTATGGACTTATAATGTGGGACAGTACCGACCAACATAGAACATTTGTTGCACAAAAAAAGTGCATTAGAGCTCTATACGGACTCCAACCTGACGAATCATGCAAACCAGTATTTAAAAAAACTTGGTTTGTTACCGCTACCTTGTCTATACATATACGAAATATGCATGTTTGTATGGAAACATAAAAATTTATTTAAAACAGCGAACGATATAAGTCCTCGAAACAGACGAGACCCATACAGGCTCGTAGTAAGCAACGCTCCTAGGCTTGCAAAATATAACAAAAGCTGCTTAGCTATGTGTGTACGGATCTATAATGGGTTACCTGGTGATTTTAAATTGATAAATACGAGATACGGTTTTAAGCGGAAATTGAGTGGATGGCTAAGCCAAAATAACTTTTATAGTCTGAAACAGTTTTTTGACACAAAATATTAGTTAAGTACTTGTTTTTTTATTTTCGAATTTGCATGCTGAGTCTAAACCCGGCAAAACATGTTTGTACTACTTTAAACTGTAAGACCTGTTATACCATGTTTTGAGCAAATAAATATATTATTATTATTATTAAATACTTTCTTCAACCGGCCAAAGAAGCGTTCCTTCAACGATTGCTTCACGTCAGTAACATTGATGCCCAACGCTTCCGACATACCCAATTACTTATAGGTTTCGGATGCGGAGAGGGCTATAAGGTTTATGGAATCCGAGAGTTCGGTACCCACGGATTCCATAATCTCCCCTCGCTTTACATGCTGACCGCACATTTGTTCACACCAAATTCCATCCTGATAGCGCTACTGAAAGTTTCAGTTACTTTCAGTAGCTCCATCAGTTGCAAATTGTTGGGGGCAAAGAGTTTAAGGTCATCCATGTAGAGGAGGTGAGATATAACCTGACCACCTCTCCTCAGCCGATAGCCTAGACCTGAATTCTCCAGCAGTGTGCTTAGAGGATTCAGGGCTAAACAGAACCAGAGTGGACTCAAACTATCGCCCTGAAATATGCCTCGCTCGATCCTTATCGGCTCGCTATTCCTCTGGATATTTCCGACATCCTGGATAGCGAAGGACCGTCCTCCATTGCCCCATACACGACATCAGGAAGGTGCGCAGAGTTGCATCTACTTTTTACAACTCCAGCACCCTCATGAGCCATGTATGTGGCACCGAGTCATAGGCCTTCTTATAATCTATCCAGCATGTCGACAGATCCTTTCGAGAACGGCGAAACTGTTGGCTAATGGCCATATCAATGAGGAGTAGCTCCTTAGTACCGCGGGACCCGTTCCTAAATCGATTTTGAGAGGCAGACATGATGGAGTTGGTGTCTATAATTAATATAATTAAATTAATTAATTTTAGCTCTCAAAATGGATGTAAGAATTTCATAGACCGTCGGTAAACGTGTGATCGGCCTATAATTTTTGGGTTCCGCGGTGCTACCAGATTTATGGAGCAGGTGGGTAACTCCTGTCGTTAGGAACTGGGGTAGCGAACCAGACTCCAAAGCAGTCTGGTACTGAGCCGCCAAGCGAGCGTGCGTTCTTGTAAATCATTTAATCCAGAAGTTGTGCAGCGCGCCCGGCCCTGGAGATTTCCAGTTAGGCAACGGACGGACTGCACGAGCTACTTCTTGGGTGAGATGGTAATATCTCCCATTTCTAGTATTGGATTGCAGGCTCGCTCGACTTCCCGAGTCCAATCACCCTCGGTGTGACTGACAGGCACCGACCAGATGCTGCGCCAGAAAGAATACATGGCAACATCATCCGGCAGACGCGTGTCAGCCACACCTTGGTCCGGTCGCTCCCAAGCCCTATAAAACAAACTTTTATCGCACTGGAAGGTGCGATTCTGAACGTATTGTTCAACTCGCCGCTTATACCTGCTAATACGGTTCGCCCACGGTACGATGCATATACTTTCTGCTTTAGGAAGTCGATGCGCTCTGTGACACGGGCCATTTAGTCCTGAGGGCTCCACCTGAGGGGTCCAGGTCTATCAGTCCCGAAGAACGCCCGTCTCACAAAGCGCATCACTCTGGGGCGAGTATTGCCCTCCCTGAAGCAGATTAGTTTGCCGATGAGCGCTCTGGCCCCACCAATACGGCGCGCTCAATCCTGCACTGCCAAGCTGGTACAGCAGGTTTCGGTCGTGTAGCTCTAGAAGCATCAGCAAATTTGACGTGAGCTACACGACATGCTGCTACAGCCGCGCAGTACAGAATTGAATGAGTATCAGTGAAGTCTTGACAGTCAGCAAAATAGTTTGACAACTGCGAATCCAGAACCGCTATCAGCGCTCTATTTTTGTTATGCATGGGCAAACGAGGTAAACGTGGTCTAAGTTCGGGCGACACGAACCGATATTCTTGAATCACACCCTCCAAAGCACTCCTCAGTTCCTCATTGCACTGGGTACTTACGTTTGTAGCCCTGTCATCAATCCTCTCGTCAGCTTGAATTGTAGTGTCCTGTGGTGGCACTACAATAACACTCTGCGGCGGGGGAGCGATAATAGGGTTACTCTGCATTTCATGTCGCAGGCGATCAAGTACAGCGTCATCCAACATATGATTACGCTGGATGACCCGCACCTGATCCGAAAGTCGTTGTGCCGAAACGTTGACAGCTGGCTCAAGCACCTGAAAAAGAGAGAGCATCCGGACACGATACGCGGTCAGGTTGTTTCCCCCCTCTGTAGCCCCGTAGTATGAGCGCATGACGTTTTCGTTACTGAATCGTGTCCATCTCATGCGCTGCACACTTCCGCCGGGAGCTGGGACCCTATCAGAGGCCGGTGGGCCTCGAGGTCCTAAACCGTCCGGCGGCTGGCGTTCTCCCCGCCGACGAGCAGGTGGTGGCGTCGTGGGCGGGCAGAAATACTCGTCGCTCGAGCTCGACGCAACTACCGCGGCCGGTGTTGCCGCAGCGCTCACGATGGGGCTGGTACCGGCGGCGGCGAGGCGGAGCTGAGCGGCGAGTCCGGGGGTGGACATTATCACATCATCTTAGTTTTCCTATTTTTCTTGTTGGTTCATATATCAACGTTATTATTACTTTGTTAATCATGTTTTTTTTTAATTTTAATGACATTAACTAGAGTACAAAGTTTAATGCAGTTGTTTTATTTTCTGCTAAACTATTGTGTGAACACCCGTACGAAACAATTAAACACAATAATGATCATAGAAATATAATATAGTATCGTTATTGCGTTTAATAGTTTCGTACGGGTGCTCACACAATAGTTTAGCGGAAAATAAAACAACTGCATTAAAGTTTGGACTCTTAAAAGTATTTATTAGTTAATGTCATTAAAATTAAAAAAAAAAACATCGTTATTAACAAAGTAATAATAACATTGATATATAGGATTCTAACACTTGAATCCGCTTTAAATCCGTCCTTTATTCACTAATTGCATAATATACTATTAAACATACACATTTACCTCTCGTTACACACAAATTATTGAATGTATTTTTTTTCTTGTACGTCCCTAGGAAAAAAAGTTCTGCTGGGATGACGTAGTCCCAGCGGAACAAGTTTTTGTTGAATAGCTCCCCAATGGTTGGATGCACAAATTTTTACTTACGATACACAATTACACGACGTCATACACTAAATATCTGCTAAATTGAAATTAAGAAATTTTACATTTTTCCGCTGCGACTACACACACTAATACATGTTTGAATTTGAAATAAATAAATAAAATAAATTTATTTCAAGGAACCTTCACTCATATTATGTGGCACACACAAATACAGAAAAACACAATAAAGTAAGAAAACAACAAAAGACTTCTACCCGACCCTGCTGACGGCAACATGCCTATCACAGCAGTGCCGTAAGTATGAGTAGTCCATCCGGTCCGTGATCATCGCCAGGACGGCATTCGTGCTGCCCCACACCCTACGTACCAGGGACGCGCCCCGCTCGAAAAGAAAAAAATTGTAATTTTTGTAAAGTTTATTTTATTCACTATACAATACTTATTTAGACAGCTTTTTTATGCCCTAGAACAGGCCCATCCTGTCTCTTAATAACTATACGGAAACATGCTGATAATGTTTAAACGATTGGAACAGACAATTCGTCGAAACATACATTAATCATTAGAACTAGTAATTAACATTTTATTAATGGTACAAATTAAAGGGGTTTGATATAATAACAAAAGTTCTAATGATCATAAGACCTAATTTCATTTAATATAATGTTGAATAAATATAACGATCAAATGATATAATGAATTATTGATATAATTTTATTTTTATATGGTATAATGAACAGTTTATATAATGCACATTTGAAATAATATTCAATTAATATAATAATTCAGTTGCTATAATATTCAAAATCTATAAGTAACGTTTAATATCATTTGGAAATGTCAACTTTTTTTTTGCGTTTTCTTCTACTCCTTATTATGATGTGGTTACATCGTAAAATTGGGCATTTCATATGGCCAAGGTAACGGAAAAAAAAAACTACGTTGTGGCGACAACATAAACCGGCTTGTAGTTAATAGGTTGAATCTGTTCCAAAACCGAATCGGGGCATCCCGACTTTACGTAGTCTTTTGGCTGCAACCCTAGAGTGTATATAAAAACCGAAGGCGCGGAGGGAGCGCAACGCAACGCTGCCCGCTGTAACAAAGCATAAGCACCCGTGCGAGCCGTAGCGGCCGGGGCTGCGAGCCGTAGCGGCCGGGGCTGCGAGCCGTAGCGGCCGGGGCTGCGAGCCGTAGCGGCCGGGGCTGCGAGCCGTAGCGGCCGGGGCTGCGAGCCGGACGCGACCAGCACGCCAAGCTGCGGAGGTGAGCACGGGTGCCTATGCTTTGTTACGTAAGGGCGAAGAGGTTGCACTTCCCGTAGCGCCGGAGACGATGCAGATGCAACTTTAATGTTTTGAGGTTAGGTTACAATATAATTTGCTTTACTCAAGAACGATGCGTTACCTTAGAAGATTAGTTAATATGAAAGTTAGGTCAAATGAACATTATATAAAAAGAGCATTATACAATTTGAAAATTATATGAAATGAACGTTATACTAAATGAAATTAGGGAAAATGAAAATTACATCAAATATAACATTAGATCATATGAAATTAGGTTAAATGTTTTTATAGCATATGAAAATTATATCATATGAAAGCTATGTCAAAAGAAATTAGAGTATCTGTTTTTATACCAAACATTACACACCCAAATTAAAGACCAGCTCCTTATGACGAGTACATGCAAGTCGCCCGTCACGAGGCGTAGTGCGGCGCGTGCATCAGCTCGGCGTGCGCCGGCGCCGGCGCGTGCAGCGCCTGCAGCGCGTCGCGCAGCTCCACGTAGCGGCGCTTGAACTGCAGCCCGCAGCCGCGCGAGCGCCGGAACTCCAGCAGCGTGCGCGCGTCGCCCGCGCCCGAGCCGCCGCAGCGCATTGCCCACGCGCGCATCTTCAGCTCCGCACCACATTCTATCGCCATCTGCCAACACAAGGGGTCGGTTAGCGATCGGCGTCAGCGGCGAGGCGGGCGTTCGGCGCGCGACTCACCAGGCGCGGGTGCAGGCGGCGCCACACGTAGCCGCGCCGGCGCAGCGCGTCGCCCAGCGCGGCCATGGCCTGCGCCTCGTCGGCGCGCAGCCACACGCGCGTCATGCGGCGCCCGAGCGGCGCGAGCGCGGCGCCGTCGGCCGGCGTGGCCAGCAGCAGGTCGTCGGCGTGCGCGGGCTGCGAGTAGCTGATGAGCGCGTCCATGTCGGCGGCCGACAGCTCGTCGGGCGCGTCGGGCACGTCGGCCGCGGCCGGCTGCGAGCGCCATGCGCGCGCCGCGCCCTCTGTCGACGGGAATGGTCAGGAAATTCGTCTCGCTTTCGATTCCGGCGACGTGACATCGATTTTTAAGAACACAATTTTAATTAATAGCCGCTAAAAAAGTAAGTTCCTTTTTTACATACAAGGTGTGATTACAATAACTTACAACCCAAAAAGGGGTAATTAAATCCACCATGATGAAACAACTGTAATTGTGAGAACATGATAACAAGCCAGCTCTTCTTCTTCGTGTCGCTGGCACGACAGTTATTCATATTTTATTGGCTCAAAACTACGCCACTTCCACGGCGTTATCAGTGGAAGTGGTGGTGAAAAGTCAGTTAATAACTAACAGTAACGATTTTTTAAATGAAAATACATACCTACTCGTTTCGCACATGTCCCAAGCAAAGCAATGCACAGAATTGATCATTTAATCGGATACTTCGCTAAAGCTAATTTAAGTTTAGTTTTTAGTAAAGTTCTTTTTTAATAATTTATATATATTTTTTTTTTAATTTATATTTCTTTTATTTTATTAGTATTCATTTTCATTTGTCAATTCATAACCGCATCCACCTCCGTTTCGTAGTTTAGAAGAACAACGCAGTCACATGATTTTGCCTTGAAGGTACTTTCTATTTATAGATGATAGATTTATTATTTTATGTAGGTTATACACAGATATTGGGTATTTAGTTTAGTTTCTCATTAATTACAACACAACACACACACACATCGCTCACTGAATACAAAAGGGCCACGAATCAAAAAATTCTGAAAATGATTTTATTTCAAAAACGACAAAAAAAATTTTTAAAATAAGACACCCATCAATTTCGCATCACTATTCCCAAACTGGCTGACCGCCTTTTTTGCATTGGAGCATTTTGTTAGCTAACTTCAGTGCAAGGCCGCCATTTTGTCAGTTGCGACCCGAAACTTGACGTGAACGCACGCAGTTGCGTGCAAAAAAGCCACAACCCAAAAAAATACTGCAGTTCGTGTTCATAGTTCTCTGCAAAAGTGCCATATTTTGGAAAACGTCCGTTTTGCATTCAAACATCAAGTAAGTATAATCACATTTTGTAATAGAACAGGGCCATTATTTGAAATGCGTCTGTATTGCATTCAAACATCGAGTAAGTGTAATTATATTTTAAAATACAACAGGGCCATATTTGAAATGCGTCTGCATTGCATTCAAACATCGTGTAAATGTAATTATATTTCATAATACAATAGTGCCATATTTGAAATGTGCTCGTTTTGCATGGAATTATGCTTGGATTGATTATTATTTTTTGAAGGCTAGAGTAGGAAGTTTAGAAAAGTGACCATTTTGTATGGAACTAATTTGTGATTATGTTACATTTTTGCATTGAAAAATATGTTTATGTTATATTTTTGTATTATAAAATATTTTTAAGCTACATGGTGTTTTTTACAGCTTTTATATGGGCATTAAACCAAACGATAAAGCATTTGCTTTTGTCATTAAACTTAAAATCATACAAATTTTTCACTAACAATATCTAATAATAATTGAGGGACACCTTATGTCCAGTAGTACCTAGACTGCGATAGGCTGATGATGATGTAAATAATAATGTATAGTGTTTTTAGCTTGCCCGGGTTTGAATGAGTCAGTGGATCTTATTTTTAATTAATCTAATTAATTACCACTTGCAGAATGAAGAGCAGGGCACGATTGATTTTGAACATGGCGACCTCCACTCAAGAATCAGATAATCAACCTTTATCTACCCAGAACATCCAAGACACACCAGAACCTAATACTCCAGCACTCCTTCAACCAGACCGACTATCCAATGATTTTTTCGATACGAACTCCATACCAGACAGCCAGCCTGACCTTTCATTACTTGATGATGAAGATACCGATATGAAGTCTGTAGAAGTGCATAAAAAAATGCCAGGAAAAGTCGTTGAACCGAGCGACTTAAGTCATAATTCAAGCGACTCTGATAGTGACTCTGAAAGCGAAGAATCTAGCGATTCTACAACATCAGATAGTTCATCAAATGCCGATTTTTCTTCAGATGACAGTGTCAAGGATCCCATTTTTCAACCTAACAATGATAGATCTTCCGATTCGGAGGATGATGTACAGCCAAAACTCAATACCGCACAATTTTATATTTCACCTCAACCCGGACCTTCCCGTGTAGAACCTCAGACATTCATCAATAATAATCTACCTTTCGATTTAGATACTCAGCCGCCTAATATAAATTCACATCCCTCCAGCGTTAATACCCAGCCACCTAGCATTGACAGTCAACCATCTAGCGTGGACCCTCAGCCATTATCACGAAAAAGAAAACCTTATCCAGAATCATGGAAGAGAAACAGAAACAAGGCTCTAAGAAATACTGGAAAGTAGTGATGGGTAACTCATCATTTTTATATGAGGTTGAGGGAGTACCTCATTTTACCTCGCGAGGTCCTCAAGAGGTACCCCTCATTTGAGGCGAGGAGTCGTACGTCGATGTATTCACCTCACGAGCCGAAATCATTTTATAAATTCTGTACAATTATGAAAGTCGGTTCATTCACTCGCTAAGCTCACTCAATACTCACTCGCGAGTACTCGCGTCAATAATATCAATGTCAATTTTTGAGTGAGAACGCGTGAACGAGTGAGTTGGTTCAATGTTGAAATTCGAGTAACTCTTTCAATTTGCGATCACGAGTACCTCAAACGAGGCACCTCATGAGTGAGGGACACATCTCTACTGGAAAGGCATATACGACTATTTCCAAATCTAAAAAACTAATTGCTGCTAGAAAAATGGGACCTGTTTATTCTGATAGTTGCAAACTGAAATGTCAAAATGAATTTTCATTTGAAGAACGACTAACTGCATTTAATAACTATTGGCAGAGAGGTGATCTGAATCTTCAGAGGCAGTATATCTACAACAACATGACAAAAATTGAGCCTAAGTATCGATATGTCCGTGTTGGTAGCACTCGCCAAAACTTTAACCACTCATATTATTTACCGCAAAACAATAAACGCATCCGAGTATGTAAAGTATTCTTTATGAATACTCTTGCAATTTCGGATAAAACCATAAGGACTGTTGTGAAGAAGAATTCAGGACCAACTGGAATCCAAATGCAAGATAACCGAGGGAAACACGGTAACCAATTTAAGTTGGATGCTGCTTTGAAGGATGGTGTCAAGACACATTAATTCAATCCCCCGGATCGAAAACCATTATTGCCGTGCTCGCACTAAACGCGAATATATAGAAGGAAGCTTATCTGTTGCTGCATTGCATCGTGATTATATTGACAAGTGTAAAGCTGAAGGCAAACAATATCTTTCATACAAGCTGTACTATAACATATTCGTGAATGACTTCAATATTTCTTTTTGGAAACCCAAAAAGGATCAATGCGAAGACTGCACAGTTTTCGCAAATGTGGAAGATAAAACGCTTTTGCAAGAGAAATACGAGCTGCACTTAAAAGAAAAATCTCTAGTTAGAGCTGAAAAGGAGAATGACAAAAAAAAATAAGCGATAATTTTGTGGTATGTGTGTATGATTTACAGGCTGTAATGCCCTGCCCAAGAGGTGAGGTCTCTAGCTTTTTTTATATCTCCAAATTAAATTTACTGAATTTTACTGTCACTGAACTAGGTACGAATAATACAAACTGCTTCGTTTGGCATGAGGGTGCAGGAGCTCGAGGTGTAAATGAAATCGGGTCCTGTGTACTTATGTACTTGAAAAACTTAAACGAGAAAGTTTCTTGTGATTTTGACATAGTTTTTTACAGCGACAACTGTTGCGGCCAACAAAAAAATAAATTTATGTTGGCGATGTACCAATACGCCATCAATGAGTTGCCGAAGTTATGAAGTATTTTATTTCTTATAAAAGGGCACACTCAAAATGAAGGAGATGCTACCCACTCATTAATTCAAAGAAATATTTCAAGCGCTTTAAAAGCATCTCCTATTTATGTGCCCGACCAGTACATAACCCTTATTAAAACCGCAAAGAAGAAAGGCACACCCTTCGTTGTTCATGAACTTACGCATGAGAGTTTTTTGGATCTAAAATCTCTGGCTGTTGGCAATTATACCACTACAGAAGATGGGCAAAAGTAAAATGGGCTGATATAAAAGTTATCAAAGTGCATTGAGATTATACCAACAAATTTTTCTTTAAGACCTCTTACGATACTGAAGAGTTCATCTCGGTAACCTCGCTGATAAAAAAGAAGTCTAATAATATAATATTGCCAAAAAAATTATATATACATAAACTTAAAGTAAGTGAAACAAAAAAACAGGGTATACTTAAGCTTATTGAAAAGAATATTATACCTAAATATTACCAAAGTTTTTATGAAATTTATAATTTTCTAACAATATTATACTATTTTTGATAATTATTATTTTTCTAACAATATTGTTATTCAAGACAGTTCATTTAGATTCTTAGGTTAAAGACTTTAATTTCCATAACAATGGTGGTGTTAAATAGTTAACGTAGAAAGTGCCTTATAATAAAACTGTCTGAAACCGTGTGTGATGATCTTATAAATCTGCAGATATGTGATTGTTAAATATTTTGTGCTATTTACTCAAATTGATCTCATATTTTGTAGAAGTTTAACAATAATATTTAAGTTTCAGAGACTGAATTGAACCGCCTGATGGTTGTGTTGATTTTGTTAATTAATGTGATTCCTATGCATAAAAAACGATATGATTATACTTTATTAATAAAATTCTACAAATTAATAATATTAAGGTTTTAGAGATGTTTAATTTTAATTAAAATAATAGTTACGTACCTATTTGATCTCAATGATATTATCCTACTATAATTTTAAGTTAAGATTCTTTAGTTGTAGATGTTGTCATTTATTTTAGATACTGCTTTATTGTCTGTCATTTATCCATGTTTTTACCTATCACTAATAAGCAGTGATCGGAGTAGGTAGATTGAACTGGGGTCATTGATCCGAAACGTATATATTACTATGGACATTCCTCCGGAATTGGTGGATTATTAAAAAAAAACCGGAACTTATGTAGGAATTGTATTCTGCCAGAGTGGAAGGAGTCATTTGATGATTTGCCATCCTCAAAAAAAAAGGTAGGAATTGTAATAAAATGAGCAATATTATTCTTTATTATTCTTCCTATTTTTTTTTTGTCACGATTTGACAAAACCCAACGACCAATCAGAACAAAGGATCATGGGTGGTACAGTAGTAATAATATCACTACCAACATTAACAATATTTAATTGAATCCGGAAATACCGGAATTACTTTCCGGAAAAATGGCTTATCCATGTTATTCTTTCTGTGTGCATTTATGATACAAGTACTAAAAATCAATCTACCTACTCCGATCACTGCTAATAAGATACAGTTTAGAATTTATTTATTACGAAGAAGATTTAATAAACCGTTTATTTTTGTAAAATTGTGTTTTATTTTTGACATATTTTTATGACAATGATCCAAATTTTGAATACAAAAGAGACTTTTGTGCATGTTTAGCTTCTTTATATATACTAACATGTTATATTAACAAATAAAAATGATGAAATTAAAAAAAAAATCGTAGTCTGAATTTTGTTTTGGCCGTCGTATAAAATCTATGCCTTTTGATTTGTGGCCCTTTTGTATTCAGTGAGCGACATGTATGTCACAACATTTTATTTGATTTGGTGTATTATTTTTATTTTTTTAATACTACAGACAGACACTTCCCTGTGTTTATTATTCTAGCGTATGGTACTCGTGGGTTGCAGCTGAACATCAGCGTCGGGTGGTACACTTTGTGTCTTTGTGTTGTCATCTGACATTATGCTGAGCGGAGGCCCTTGTGGCATTATAATAATTAGTTTTCTGTGTTTATAGTTGTGAGGTGTATTTTTTGTAATAACAATAAACGCATTTTTATTTATCTATTTATATATACTTTATTGTACACCAGATTATACGTACATTAAATAAAGAAAAAACATTGGCAACGGAATTTTCTTTGTTTTTTCTTCCCAAGTCCTCAATTATTTATACTTTTGATTGATGCTTATTTTGCTTTAGCAACGATTATTTATCTCGGCCTAAGTTTGCTTATCGCATTCATTTAATCCAAAATGTTAAGGGTAGTTGTATTTTCGATTCAAAACTAGAGCCGAATCGAACACGTTTACGTTGGTGCATTTGTCATAGAAATATAAATAACAGCAGAAGTGGCATGGGCCCCGTGTCTGTGTCCGCGCGTCCTGATCACAATACTCATGCCTCAGGCAAATGGCCGTCTCCGCTAACTTAGGCCGGGGGAATTAGGTTTGAACACTGCACTAAATCCTAACAGCGATTTTTTTCCTGAATCGTGTTTTTGAACTTAGCTCTTCAAATAATATAAAAAAATTAAACATTTTCCGGGACCGCATCAAAGTAAAAAAAACAAAAACGCATTTTTGTGAGTAAAAATTGAGGCTATTTTCTCTCAATTTTTATTCACAAAAATACGTTAACAGGAAAATGTTGGTTATATTATGTAAAAATTTCGTAAAACTAATATATTATTTCAGAATTAAACATTTTCGTCCACGGAAATTTCCATAAAAATAAAATTACGAATTTTTCTAATCGTACTTGAAACAAAAATATTAACAGCAGTTTTTTTTGCATTAAATTACTTAATTCAATATTTTAATACGCTTTTCAACAAAATTAAACATTGTAAATCCCAAAGCAAATTAAACAGTTAAATTTAAATGGGTTTAAAAAGGAGCTTAAAGAGTTACTATGTAAAAAGTGTTATTATAATCTGAACGACTTTTTGAATGATACTTTGACATCTTAATCTAATTGTGATCTCTCTTTTATAACAAATAGCTTGACATTACATTTTGAAATTGACATTTATTAATTATTTTTCTTTTTTTTGACATATTTATTGACACTGAAATGTCTCTTATTTAATAATTTTATGTAATTGTATCAATTCTAACCTAATTATTTCTATTGTTGCGTTGTAATAATTCATTATCAGTGATCGGAGTAGGTAGATTGATTTTTAGTACTTGTATCATAAATGCACACAGAAAGAATAACATGGATAAGCCATTTTTCCGGAAAGTAATTCCGGTATTTCCGGATTCAATTAAATATTGTTAATGTTGGTAGTGATATTATTACTACTGTACCACCCATGATCCTTTGTTCTGATTGGTCGTTGGGTTTTGTCAAATCGTGACAAAAAAAAAAAAATAGGAAGAATAATAAAGAATAAAATTGCTCATTTTATTACAATTCCTACCTTTTTTTTGAGGATGGCAAATCATCAAATGACTCCTTCCACTCTGGCAGAATACAATTCCTACATAAGTTCCGGTTTTTTTTTAATAATCCACCAATTCCGGAGGAATGTCCATAGTAATATATACGTTTCGGATCAATGACCCCAGTTCAATCTACCTACTCCGATCACTGTTCATTATGTATACCTGATATTTGCACGCCCCATGTGGCAGAATGTGATGAGACCTTTATGTTATTTGAGACCTTGTATTGTACCATTTTCGGACAAATAAATGAATTTGAATTTGTACTAGCGCAAGATATTAATAAAAGTTTTTTTGCTATAGCGGTTCAGGCGAAAATTAAACAGAGTTAAATTTAGTTTAACTTTTATTTATAGGCTCTATCTCACTTTTTTAAAGATAGGTATATAACATTTTGCTTTAATGTGTTTAATTTTCTTGTATTTAGGTCGCATAGAGTGTATAAATAAAAGTTAAACTAAATTTAACTCTTTTACATTTTTGCCTGAACCGCTATGCAATGTTTCATTTAGTTGAATAGCGCATTTAAATATTTAATTAAGTAATTTAATGCAAAAAACTGCTGTTAATATTTTTGCTTTAAGTACAATTTAAAAACAAACGTAATTTTATTTTTATGGAAATTTCCGTGGACGAAAATGTTATTTTTTTTACCTACTTGTGATACCTCATCTCTTCGACAAACACTCCATACAAACATATCTGTTAATATTTTTTTCTACTACGCAAAATTGAAATTAAATGTTTTCTTAAAAAAAACGTTCACGCGGGGGTGAACTTCTCGCGTTATACAGTTTAATATACTCCCTTGACCATACCCTACACGTTAAATGAAAAAAATCGCTGTTTTAAATTAATGCAAAGTTAGCCTATAATTTGGCGTAACTTCCCCGGGCTAAACTAGTGTGCTTTCGAACGCGACCGTGATAACATTTAAGAATACCGTGCTTTTCAGTGGTTCTTGCAAAAATCGAAGCCAAACTAGACATTTTATAAATCATAGAACCACTTATTATATATCAGCAAAGTATTTTACAAGATTTGTGTTGAAAATCATGAAAAACAACAAATCGTAAAATATATTTTGTCTTTACTACGTTATCAACCGTTTTGCATTCAACGCATACAAACGTGCTCATCAATGCATAATATAAAATAAATTAACGCTTGCATAAATAGTGACCTAGTTTCAGTGTATTAGCGTGTTATACAAATAAACATTATAGTGATAAGTTAAAATTATGAATTGAATAATATATTTTTAAACTGAAACATGGATGGCAGCCCCTTTAATCGGAGCTCGATGATGCGACGCAGCCCTCCACCGACACCGACCCCGGTACCGACACCAGCACCGACATCGCCCCGACTACCAAAACAGGACCAAAATGAGAAAGTTGAAGTTGTGTCCACTCCGGAGATTCAGAACTGGATGGGGTCTATTGAGCAGTGTCTGAATGAGGTTTGTGCTATTACTTCTGAGGGAAAGCTAAACGCTGATCAGAAGCTAAAAGTAAACAATCTTTGCCGAAAAGTTGGACATGGAGTTTCGCAAATGGCTGTTCAATACCAGTCACTAAAACAAAACGCCATCCAAACCCATACCTCCCTTAAAACCATGACCGAAGCTCGAGACCTATCAAACTGTCTAATGGAGATGAACCATACGATTCAGGAGTCCTGCACGAAGCAAGAAGCAGCTTCTACATCTTTTGCAGCTATGGTGAAGAATGGGTCCAAAACAGTTGTTAGTCCTAATACTCTTAGCTCCGTGGCCATTTATCCCAGTGACAACTCAAAGACCAGTGACGAAACCAAGAACATGGTCCAAAAAATCATATGGCCTGGAGAAATGAAGCTGAAAGTACGAGGCGTACGCAAAAATGGGAAAGGAGGTCTAATAATCAGCACTGAGACCAAAGATGACCTAGATAGGCTCAAGCAAACAGTACAACTCGCTTCGTCAGGGCTTACTGTCGACGAACCTAAAAAGCGTAATCCTCGCATCATAGTAATAGGAGTTCCCACATCAATGGCTGAAAATAAATGTATTTATGAACAAAACTTGGCCGACAAACTGCCCCCTATATACCTAGATACATTTTTGACCTCTATAAAACTAAGCCACAAATCTGGCAGAAAAGATGCTGAGAATTGCAACTTTATTATAGAAGTTCCAGCCGTCATACGTAAGGCCCTCATCACACAAGACAGACTATTCATTAATTGGTCATCATGCCCGGTGCGAGATTTCACACTAGTAACAAGATGTTACAAATGCCAGCAGTACGGTCATGCAGCCAAAACATGCAAAATTGCTGCCCCTACATGTGGACATTGCGGTGAAGAAGGTCACACACTTCAAGACTGCGCAAAGAAAGCCGGAGCGCCAAAATGTGCTACATGTTTGCGCTTTAAAAAACAAGCCAACCACAAGACGGGAGACGCAGATTGCCCGGCGTAAAAAAGCTGCCGAATACAGGTACATAAACTCGATCGACTATGAAGGCGCCTAAGAGCGCCACTTACTTGTGTATATTTTAGATTTTATTTGTATTTGTTGTTTTCTATTTTAATATGGATAATAACTTATTCACCGACATAGACAACACATTTTTAACTGTATCAAAGACATGTGACGTTGAGGATTGTAGACAATATTTTTCCGATAATAAAAAGTCACTCACCGTACTGACCCAAAACATTCGTAGTATTTATAAGAACATAGATAGCTTTAAAATTTTCCTTCATAGACTTAACTTTGATTGTGATTTAATGGTACTAACCGAGTGCTGGCTAGCTAACCGCATCGATAACCTCCCAGTTATACCTGGTTACAACTTATTGCATACCACAAGAAACTACAATCAAAATGATGGTGTGGTAGTCTTTGCTAAAGAATCATTAAAGATAACAGTCGAGGAACCTATTCTACAAGACTGTATGATTAATTGCTTGGTTATCAAAATTGGTACAACCACAGCGATAATCGCTATGTATAGGTCCCCCTTCCATTAGAAACTTGGATTCTTTTCACAATTCCTTAAACCAGATTTTACAAGCGCTAAGCTCGTTTCAGAATCTTTTACTAACAGGTAATTTAAATATAAATATTGGCTCCGATAACTGCGATGCAGGGACTCAAGATTATCATAATATCTGCTCATACCATGGTTTTCATCCCGCTCACATATTACCTACTCATCAGAGCGGTTCCTGTCTCGATCATATGATGATTAAAACCAGCCTATCATATATTACACTTGTTACTAACGCAACAATTACTGACCATCATGCTGTCCTACTTACTGTAAATTTAACGCTACCTAAACTAAATCGTCCCCAGACCATAAGCAAATTAACACAAATAAACTCGAATATGATTTATGCAACCTAGATTTTAGCATAGTCTACAATACTGCTGACGCTAATTTGGCTTTATCGTACTTTATAAAACATGTCCAACAAGCAATTTTACGTAACACGATAGTTTCTACAGTGAATAAGAAACTTATTAATATTAAACCTTGGATTACACCTGGAATAATTCGGTGTATAAGACACAGAGATAAACTTTATCAGAGAACTAAGAGATACCCTGATAATCTAATAATTAAAACCACTTATAAAAGATACAGGAACTTCTGTAACAATCTCCTAAAGAATTAAAAAAATAATTACTATAAAAATGAATTAAATAGAGCAGGTAACAATAGCAAGCAACTTTGGAAACAAATTAAAAACGTCACCAATATGTCTAAACTACGTGTATCTAATTCGGGTTTACTGCTTACTAATACTTCACCACACTTGTCAGCTAACAACGTTAATAACTTCTTTGTCAATATTGGGAAAACTCTTGCTGAACAGATTCCGAAACAAAATTATTGTGACCAACCATATTTAAAAAAAACTAGCAATAGCTGTAACCTGAAATCTTTTGCTGTGCTGGACACTGACGAAGACGAAATAACCCGAATAATTTCTGGACTAAAAGATGACTGTGCAGTTGGATGGGATAATATAAGCAATCCTTAAACTCTTTAAGCATATTTTGGTACCTCCCTTAACGCATATATACCGAATCTGTCTATCCAAAGGAATTTTCCCTAGCTGTCTTAAAAAGGCAGTTATAATCCCTGTCTTTAAATCTGGTAGTAAAGACTTAGTAAACAATTATAGGCCAATATCGATACTCCCCTCAATATCAAAAATATTAGAGAAAATTATAAATAGTAGACTAGTTAACTATGTCGAAATAAATAGTTTCTTTGCCCGCTGGGCAATTTGGATTTAGAGCCAAATTATCCACAGCCGATGCGGTGCATAGCCTGACCGATTATATTTCAGAAGAACTCGGCAAAGGTAACCAAACCCTGGGAGTCTTCCTTGATTTAGCCAAGGCTTTCGACACGGTGTCTGTTTCTGTTCTTCTAAACAAATTAGAGGCCATAGGAATAAGGGGAACGCCGTTGAACCTATTTGCGGACTACTTAGATGACCGATACCAATGTGTTAGAATAGATAATATCACGAGCAATGAGCAAAAAGTACTGGTTTTGGTGTTCCCAGGGAAGTATTTTGGGCCCTACGCTATTCCTGATTTATATTAACGACTTGTGTAATCCGAATCTTAATGACGGCAAAATTACATCATATGCTGACGACACAGCGTTAATATTTACCGCTAAAACCAGTAGCAAACTGTACGAAATTGGTCAAACTAGGTTTTAATACTGTGACTAATTGGCTTCAAAGCAATTTACTAACATTAAATGCTGACAAGACAAAATATATTCACTTCTCCATGCGCAAGCCTCAACTTAAGATTACTAACCCTCATCTATATGCCCATCAATGTGGAAACCGTTCAGTCAACTTGTGTAATTTCCCTTTTATCCTCAAAACGAGCAGCATAAAATACCTGGGGGTAATAATGGACGACACACTGTTTTTCAAAGAACATATTGAAAGTTAAAAGAGTGCGCAAATTAATATATGTTTTTAAAAAATTGCGAGCATTTGCAGATTCAAAATTAATCACACAAGTTTATTTGGCCCTATGTCAATCTATTATTCAATACTGCATCACTTCATGGGGTGGCGCACCAAAAACCAATCTGCTTCCTCTTGAAAGAGCTCAGAGAGCAATTTTAAAGGTAGCAAACTTCCATCCGTTTTTTTTTCCCACAGATCTGCTTTATAAATCCTGCAACGTGCTGACTGTTCGCCAACTTTTCATTATGCACTTAGTATTAAAACAGCACACCATGCTTACCTACACTGCTGACAATACTAACAAGACACGGAATGATATAATATGCACATCTAATGCAACCTCAAAACTTGTCTTTGTAGAAAGATTTTTTACATTCTTAGGCCCATTTTTGTACAATAGATTAAATAGAAAACTTAGTATTTATAAATTAAATTACTTCAGCTGTAAAAAAAATATACTTGAATATTTACTAACCATAGATTATGCGCAGACAGAAGATACTTGGTGTTTGCAATTAGAACCGCTAACATGCTATTTTACTTTTATTTCCCTAATTTTAATTAAATTTATAGTTTATACTCAGTGTTAATTTCTTTCATTTAACTATTTTTGCTCTTCCTAGCCTGAAACACAGGTTCAACCTAGTTCAGGCAAATAAGCAACTGTGCTCTATTTGAATGATTATGTAACTTATTGTAAATGTGCCCCTCTTTATAAATAAACGATTTATTATTATTTTAAATGTCTTTGACATATCTCGGGACCCTAGGGTCCCGGACCTTTGGAAGGCGTACGAGGGGCCGAAGCCAACTCGCAGAGGCCCCTTAGACATTTTTATGTATTGAGGCGCCAACCGACGATTATCCCTGTGTGCACTACGCAAGTGCACCCAAGGACAACCCCAGGTTGGTGCAGGACTATTGCAGAACATGGAAACAAATTAATTGGGCTATGGGTTTGGGTGGCTAAAGTTTACTGGTGACCTGGAACTATAACAAGAATGAGGTGGGAGCTCTGTTCCTCGTCAGTGTTCACTCCAGCCGGCCAATAAAGGCAAGCCAGAGATGAGGAACAAGATTTCTCCCAGGAGATAGGGTACGTGGGGTCGCTACTGCCCAACAGCTCGCCACATGCTGCCCTGCGGGTTTTTGTATCTCTCTGGGTCTAGCCCCTCATCCTAGACCTGTTCCGGCAAAGTAAACTATCCCGGTACAGACCCAGAGTTCGGAGCGCGCAAGCCCCACCACGACGTCAACGTAGAGATACGGCGGTGGGGTTATTATTATTATTATTTTAGTTTTCATATACCACAGTGACTGTACTATTATTGTAGTAAATACATTGCTTCTTTACCACTACCAAAGTATATTGCTAAGTAGCTGGACAAGCAATGTAAAAATCACAAAACGATACGTTCTTTATGCGATTGCATCGTGTGGTACGTCCGCTGTGTCTTGCGACGAGTTAGTGATGTGGTTGTGCAGATCCACTAACGTAGGCTATGATATATAAAGTTTCTAGTTTAGCTTCGATTTTTACAAGAAACCACTGAACAACACGGTATTCTTAAATGTTATCACGAACGCGTTCGAAAGCGCACTAGTTAGCGGAGACGGCCATTTGCCTGAGGCATGAGCATTGTGATCAGGACGCGCGGACACAGACACGCCCCTATGCCACTTCTCCTGTTATTTATATTTCTATGGTTTCAATACATTTTCAATTACCGGGCGGGCATATCTCCTTCTTTCTTATATCTATGGCATTTGTGTTCGATTACAGCAGATTGAAATTTTTCGCAATTCCAGGGTTTGCACCAAAGTAAAAGTATTCATAATGATAAGTTCAATGACCTCTTTTGGAGCTTTCAGTTATTTCTAATATACCTTGTGTAAATAAATTGTAGGATAATCGAAAAATTCGGTTCTGCGATCATTTTAGGACTATTGCTGAGGGATTTTATTTGAAATCTAAGACTGATTTTCGTGATCATTTGAGCTATTATTAAGATAAGGACAAAAATGTGAGAGACAAAAAAAATCTGATTGAACTAAGACATACATTTTTTTTTTTAAAGAGTCCATTTTACCAAACGAAATAAAACAAACAAGAAAGATGAAGACGCAGACAAAGATCCCGGCGCCGAAGTGTAGAAAGAGCGACGGCGCGGTGCTTTGGTAATCTAGCTTTATGAGTATTTCTCACGTCACGGAGCTAAATCGCCAAAGAGCCGAGCCGCGCGAGTCGACGACGAGGCGAGGCGCTCCTCCGGCTGCCGAGCGGCGCGCGCCGTGCTGAGGCACGAGGCGGCTCCGAGACCGGACTCACTCAGAGTCACCTAGTACCTGACACGGCCGCGCGCCGGGACGCGGGCGCGCTGCGGAGCGGGCGGCACTCACCGGCGGGCTCGCGCATCCACGGCAGCTCCAGCAGCGTCGGCAGCGGCGCGCGGCGCGACGCGTCGGCGCACAGCGCGCGCCGCAGCAGCGCCAGCGCCGCCGCGCTCAGCTTGCGCCACGGGCCGCGCGGCGGCGGGCCCGGCCCGGCCCACGCGCTCCACGCCACGTAGCAAGGGTCCGCGTCGCTCGCGCGCTCCCACGGCAACTCTTCGGACACATAGCACGATGAGTTAATACTGGGGCCACCGACAACACCGGATAATAATCGACGGAAGCTGCTCACCGACGACGACGAAGTTCCCGAGTGGTAGGTGCGTGCGCCGCGACTCGTAACTTCGGTACCATAACTTTAGGGTCTGCGAACACGCCTACAGCTAGGATACCAAAGACACGAGCCGCGACTCGGAGCGGTCGGGCGGCGGCGGGGCTGCGGGCTAGGCCGGAGGGTACTCACCGCCGGCCAGCATGGCGAGCAGCACGAGCGCGGCGGCCCACAGGTCGGCGGGCGGCGCGCGGTAGGCTCGCGCGGCCGCGCGCAGCACCTCGGGCGCGGCGTAGGGCGCGGTGCCGCACACGCGCGCCAGCAGCCGCTCGCGCGCGCCGTGCCTGCAACGTGCGAACGCCCGCTGCCGTCACTCCGAGCTCTACCATTGACCGTGACCGAACTCGTATAGATACTCGGATATCGTATATATACAGAGCAGCACGCGTACTGGCATTTTGTCTATTCTTCCGTCACCTGTTTCTGTTATGGTCATGCCATGCGTGCAGGGACTGATACCTCTATTTAGTTTACTGATATTGATTATATCATAGCGGTATCGAAATATCAATATATTTAATTAATACTTAAACTCAAAGCATTTATTTCAATTAAACCATTTACGCACTTTTGAATTGTCAAGGAATCGGTCAGTCAGAAATATGAAGCTAGTTGCCCATTCCAAAGCGTAGTAGGTACATATGGAGAAGAAAGGGGAAGAAACTCCACGGAAACTCTTTTAAATAAATTGTTACAAAAATATTGGTTACATCATCCATGTTGTAATTATACATATGAGAACAATGTAAAAACACGTGCACGTTAAAAGAGTCAGTAATAAAAATAAAATCAAAAACAATTCAAAAATTAAAATAAATTCAAATAAGCCGTGGCAGCTAAGAGATGACCAGTCCCAACTGACGGCGCCCGTTCACGAACATGACGCATGGATTAGCACCATTCAGCTCAACCATTTTGAAGGGAGCTAAATGATCCAACACACGCGCCACCATCACCGAGACATCTGAGTGACCATGACACAGACATACTCACAGCCGCCAGAGCACATTCAAGTCAATAAAAGACGTATTACCCGGTAAATGTTAGCTCTTTAGTACATAGTACTCACGCCTGTGCTCTGAAATTATATAATACAAAAGAAATTTATTTTATATAATGCAAAGATGGTCTTAAACTCTTCGGCAGCTCCAACTGTATTTTCAAATGTTCATTAAATAGTTATGGTTGTGGAGCAGGACCAGCATTGAGCCAAGTATTTTATCAGCGATGTAATCCCCCAACTTATAATATGCCTGCCTGCATAGTGTGCGTTTTATACAAGATTTTATAAATTACTGTTTCATAGATATGAGGAAAATTGTAATGAGTTAAAAATACAAACCGGTCCCACTTGCAGATTGTTGCGAGCAAAGCGAGCTCGAACAATGTTGTACAATTTCGGATTCGGTAGATTTTCATTTGAAAGTTCGAAGAAGTAGGAAAACTTATTGTGTCGACTTATGCAGAATAGTTCATTTTACAGTAGGTATTATACCTACAATATTATGAAACTTTCGGGTTTTCAAAACTAGCCTTAACATTTTCTAAATCAAGAACATAAAATTGAATAAATCTATAGTTTATTAGAGCCGCCACGCCCCCATTGGTCACTCTACCCCTACAAATCCGTTTTACCACAAGAGGATTCGGCACTCGACAGGTGTAGTACAAACTGTAACTATGTACTACTATACACACTGTAGTCTGCATGTAACATACAGTATAGGTACACGGTAAATGAATGTATGCAGTGTACTGCTCTCAACATTGTTTTTTAAGAACTCTAGTACGCGAGTCCGACTCGCATTTCGCTGGTTTTTAAATTCTGCTACTTATTTATAATTTTGAAGACATTTTGATAAAGTTTCAAAACGCAAAAAGGTGTGGTTGTAGAAGAAGATTAATAGCGTTCTGTTCTGTACAGGCATCGTACTGGAATAGAGCTAGTATAAAGCGTACCTCACCTGAAGAGCGTCGCCATGCCGAAGTCAGAAATTTTGATCTGGTCGCGGTTGTCGAGCAGCAGGTTCTCGGGCTTGATGTCGCGGTGTGCCACGCCGCGGCCGTGCAGGTACGCCAGGCCACTCAGCAGCTGGCGCCAGTAGCGCCGCGCCTCCTCCTCGCGCATGCCCACGTCCGGCTCTGCACACAGTCGCGGTCAGTGCGGGCTCATGGGCCGCGCCCACCCGCTCGCCCGCAGAGCCCGCGCTCACCAATGCGGTCGAACAGCTCGCCGCCCGGCGCGTACTCCAGGAACATGTAGTGAAGGCCCTGGTGCGTTCGCTCGCCCAGGCAGCGTAGCACGTGCGGGTGGCGTAGCGCGCGATGCAGCGCGGCCTCGCGCGCCGCCCGCTCGGCGCCCTCCTGGCACGCGCCCTGCTGCCCGGCGCCCTGCTGCCCGGCGCCCTGCTGCCCGCCCGCCCCGCCACGCACCACCTTCAGTGCCACAGCGGCGCCGCTGCGCGCGTGCACCAGCAGCCGCACTCTGCGCAACGTGACAAACACAGAGTCAGACGGAGTCGGTGCTAACTTATTGCTTAAATTACACGGGGAGTGCGAACGTAATGTACTATTGTGCAAACTTGTGCGCCGAAAATACAAGGTTGTCATAGAACAACGATCGACGGAGGCGGCGGCGGCGGCAGTGACCGCGCGAGGTAGATAAACTTTCAAGGATGCGCGGAGCCGCCGTGACTCGCTAACGTCGAGTTTTTTCTCTCCAAATTGCAGTGTCGATCTAGTTCCGCGTTCTCCTAAGAACTCCGTTCGACACGGGACGGCAACGGAAATCTATCTCATCGTTATTCGAGGTGTATGTACAAAATGATACTAGTATAGGGCTGAGGAGTGGGCTCCCTGGCCGCGCCATCACGAATTATATTATAAGGCGCACCCGGGACCGGCCGGGCGGGACTCGGACATACACTAAAGAATTGTACGCATTTAGTACTACCCAAAAACGTAATAATATTACGGAAAGGTGTAATATAGATTAAGAGGGCTTATCCTCAAAGTTGGCAACGTCGCAAATAGCTGTCATTTATTTACCTGTTTTGAATAATTTGGCAATAATACTGTATTGAAATATGAAATGTGGCTAACTAGTGTACTAAAATATTGATTATGAAATGCAATATTTAATATCGTAACACCAAATATTTCGTTAAATTAACCAAAACAGCGAAACATTTGACATCTATTTACGAAGTTGCCCACTTTCAGAATAAACGCTCCTAAGCGCATCAGCAGATAAGCTGATCTTTCTACTTACTAGATTTGGCCTTCAAATTAGAAGTACTGGAGTTATCTTCTTGAGATGGTTAGATGGAAGTGCTAAAAATAAGCAACAACAATACGACTTTTTAAGCATAACAAGAATAATATTATTCAACGTGAAACTCAAATTATTTATTTTAGCTATACTTTAGACTAAGTAACGAATATCGTCTAAAGTATAGCTCACAGTCGTGATGGCCCAGTAGTTAAGGCCTCGCCTCTCATGCACGAGGTTGTGGGTTCAAATCCGGGCAAGTACCAATGTGACTTTTTCAATTCATATGTACTTTCTGAGTTTGTCTGGACATTACTGACATCGGTGAAGGAAAACATCGTGAAGAAACCTGGACTTATAGTTAATATAATTCTGAAATCGCCAACCCGCCTTGAGCAAGCGTGGTGATCAATGCTCGTGCCTTCTCTGTATGAGAAGAGGCCTTTGCCCTGCAGTGGGACAGTAACAGGCTGGTATAATAATAGCTCACAGAAAGTCGAAATTTTGCATTTGTAAGGTACATTACAAAATAGTATCAACCTCCTAATGCTATTGTATAATATAAAAGAGTAGTATTTAAAAAAGGGGCCCGCTGGCTGAACGTTTGTCTAAGTAACAAATATCTTCTAAAGTATAGCTCACAGAAAGTCGAAATTTTGGATTTGTAAGGTACATAATAGTTTCTAACTCCGAGCACTACTGGGCGATCTGAAAGTATAATAACAATAAAAATAATCATAAGGGGCCCGCTAGCAAGACACTTCATAGAAACGTCATTAAATCAAAAACTGTGGAGGTACAAAATATATCTTATATATTTTCTATAGGTAGAAAATAATGTCATTATGTAAACCTATCATCACATGTTGATAAATCTCGTTGGGGCCTGTCAGATAGACACACACTTATTTTTTTGTTTCTCAGTTTTTACCTCAGTCTCCTGCTAAATCAAAACACGTTAAAATCAGTTTGAATTACCGCGTCTAGCGCATTGCTGTGCGGCCTGAGTGAAAGATCGAAGTGAAGTTAGTTTACAACCACTCGCGTCCGTCTCGGCTTGCGGTTGGCTTAGTCGCTACGGCGAGTTGTAGTAGTGAGGTTGTGCTGCGGCCAGTCAGCTTAACAGTATCCTGGTACATATTTATTTAAAATCTATTTTTTTCTATATACTTTTTTTGCATTCATAGGTCGTAAATTCGTGACATTAGAGTACAGAATTGGATAATTCAATATTAAATGTTGCATTGACGTAGTTATTGGCTAAATACTTAAAATAATCTCAGTATCCTGTCCTCAGTCTCCTGAAAAAACAATAGCCAGGAGACTGGGCGATTATTTGATTACTTACATATTATTTATCATAAATTAATAAGCTGGGAATTTCCCGAAGCAAAAACTCCGATTTCTAACATTACAACTTCATTATAATTTATGTATTGTGTAAAAACAATCATAGTTTTTACATTTTGCATCTTAAATTATACAAGTTTTTAGATAAAAATGTAAAATGTGTGTAGATAATATTTGAATACGTAAGAAACCGTATACATTTCATTAAATTCTTTTACAGAAAAATGCGAAACCAAAAAATATTAAGTACTAAGGAAGAAATAGAAAAAAAGGATAGCTGAAAGGCTTAGATATCAAAAAATTAAAAATGATCCTGCAAAATTTGCTGCTCAAAAAGAAAAAAATCGGCAAAAATATTTTACTAGAAAAGAAAAGGGACAAAGAAAATTAGTATCGAAAATGTCGGATCGTGAAAAACGCTCGCAAAAAATGGAGAAAACATTCCAAAACTCATTATGGTAAAAAAAACTGCTCTGGAAAAAGCGGCAATAGTTTGTAAGAGAAAACACGCCATCTAATTGCGATGAAAATGTTAATCCAAATCAGCAGCAGCAAGTGGTAAATGCACAAAATGTGACACCTAGATTGGCACTGGCACGAAAAAGGGCATTGAGGCAGCGTAAGAAGCGTAACCGGGAACGAACTTCAAAATAAAAATGATTTTATACGTTCACTAAAAACCAGTAAAATAATAGAAAAGTATAGTATAAGTATAGAAAAAGATACCACAGGCTGAAGAGAGAATGAAAAGAACAGCTCCCACAGGAACTTACGCCTTGTACCAAGATGACAAAATTAGCTGAAAACCCAGACACACAAGTCGAAGTTGTTAAAAAAGCTTTGTTTGGTGACGATTTAGAAAAGCAATTATCAGAAAACATTACTAACTCGAGCTCAAACGAGTGAGAAACGAGTTGCAAACAAATTGCTTATGGTCCCATAAGCAATTTTTTTGCAACTCGTTTCTCGTGTAGTTAAAAAAAAAACAAAAAGGTGTGGCACTCATAAAAACAAAACAAATTAAACGAGGGAACAAGAAAAACCTTCAGGAATGAGGTACAAAAATTTCTAGAAGATGATCAATACAGTAGATTGTGTGCCGGCAAGAAAGAATTCATCACTAAAAATAAATTAAGAAAACAGAAACGCTATCAACTCGATCCTCTCAGAAACTTGCATAAAGAGTTTAAAGTCTGGCAAAGTTCTTATCAGTTACTCAATGTTTAAACCGGTTAAAGGCCAAAAACAAACCAAAAGAAAACAGGCGAAAAAAACAATTAAAAAAAAAACGAAATATGGAAAAGAAAAGAGGCAAATGACAATGAATCGGATGATTGTTTTTGCCTTATCTGTGGTGCTTTATATAGTGAAGATACCACGGGAAACGGTTGGGTCCAGTGTATTTTATGTCGTCAGTGGGCACAAATTGGTTGCATCAAGTGACTCTACCTCATTTACATGTCCCGATTGCTCGTCGGACTGTGACTACAAATAATAGACTATAGACTGCAGAATAAGATGTTTTTCTTTTAAATAAGATTCGAGGTTTATTTAATTTTTGTTTACTTATATACTAAAAATTTGGTGAATGTTGCCATTTTGTAGTTGTTTAGAAAACTCGTTATTTTTCATAATTTTATGCTAAGTTCCTAATCTTATAATGATGAGACTGATTAAGCACTTTTAAGTTTTAGTTTTTGAGTTTTGAACTCTAATTGATGTTAATGAATAGTGAGATTACTGTTAAGTTTACAAATAATGAAACTATTGAAGACTGATGAAACCTTAAAAGTTTTGTACTAAATGTAAGTTGATTTAATTTTTAATAATTATTTTGAAAACTTTGACAAAGTTTGTTGTGTAGAGAATACAAAAAAAACTATTTGCTTTGATTTTTTTAAATTTTCCTAATTTTTTATAAGTACCTACTAATTAGTGTGATTTTGTGATTATTTGAGAGTCAGTCTTACTTACAATAGAAGTGTTCCATGGAAGACAATTTTTATGCCATTAAACTATTTTTATTAATAAAACATAAAAAAAAAAATCTTTAAATAATTAAAACGGTTTTCAAGTTCTTTTGTATCAATACTCAGTTTCCTGTTCATAGCCTCAGTCTCCTGGGCCCATTTTTTTTTAAACGGTCGTAAATTTGGTATAATAAATTTTTTTGACTGGTCCGTTTGAGATCAGTAAAAGAACGACCTAAGCTAGACATCAAGCTACTTTTCTGAACGTAGATGCCTAAAAAATGTTGTGCCGAAAATCACTTCATCTTCGTCCCTCCTGAGTAGAACCACCCAGATACAACCGGAATTGTTCATTTTAGTTAATTTAATAGTCTTATGTCATATGGGATTCTTCTCTGGGGAACCTGTGCGGATATTAATACTACCTTTGTTCTAACGAAAGGGTTGTTCGAGCCATTTACAACCTAGGTCCAAGAGATTCTCTTCGAGAAAAATTCAAAGGAATAAATATTCTGACTAGCCTCACAATATATTTTTGAAAACCTATTGTATGTACCGGTACACAAAAATGTATCAAATTTTAAGAAAATTTTCAATATTCATAGTTAAAATACCAGGAATAAACACAACCTTGCTGTACATCGCACACATCTCCACAGAGTATGCAACTACTTCATGGGTCAATGTAAACGCTTCTACAACAAACTTTCCATTGACATTCGAAACTTACCCATTAAACGATTTAAATGCTGTGTTAAAATCCAAATTTTGTAAAAAAGGGTACTATAAAATTTCTGATTATTTAGAAGATAAAAAAAGCTTAGGATTGAGCTGCTCACTCTGCTAAGCCTAGTGAGAAAACTTGCCATTTTAATTATTAGGTAAAATCATCAAAATATACGTTTTTTAAACACATTGACATTATTGATAATTATATACCAAATGACATGAACTCAACAATACAATGATATGTCGTGATGGCCCAGTGGTTAAGGCCTCGCCTCTCATGCAAGAGGTTGTGGGTTCAAATCCGGGCAAGTACCAATGTGACTTTTTCAATTCATATGTACTTTCTGAGTTTATCTTGGACATTACTGACATCGGTGAAGAAAAACATCGTGAGGAAACCTGGACTTATATAGTTAATATAAGTCTGAAATCACCAACACGTCTTGAGCAAGCGTGGTGATCAATGCTCGTGCCTTCTCTGTATGAGAAGAGGCCTTTGCCCTGCAGTGGGACAGTAACAGGCTGGTATTATTATTATTATTATATACAAAATGACATGATTACTTTATAAAGTATTATAATTATTTTAATTCTTGTGAATTGATTTTTTCTTTCTCAGTTAGTTTTAATGATGGTCTGGCAGTTTGAGTAGTTTATGCGGCCTAAGCAAATGTCCTTTCTTTGGTATTGGTATTGTTCGTCGAGTTGAGGTCTTTAAAAGTTCCGAGTTGAGCTCCACGATTACTAACAAATGCTTGCACTGACTGGACAGGTCCACTCAAATCTGTGTGTTTCTTTCCTCAAAAGACCATTTCAGACACTAATCTACATGGACCTCATATGGCCTGACCAAGATCATGCCTGGACTTTAAAAGAGACTGCGACCTCCGAGTTTGTTTCAATTCATCAAGCAATTTTTTTTTTTTTTTATATGACCTAAAAGTGATTCCGATATCATATTTACCGGATCAACAATTTATTTCATTTCGTTTCCTATGTAATTGGGCAAATAAAAAAGTATGTACACACGGCTACACATCAAGTTATACATTTCCAGTTTATGCTGATCTCGCATTGTATAGGATTTCCGTACAATGCTAGGTCAGCTTATACTGGAAATGTATAGCTTGATGTGTAGCCGTGTGTACGAATACAATGTTGTCCACATATCAAAATCTTACAAAGTACATAATATTTAGTTTTGTTTATAGTTAGTCTGTGGTAGGTACCCACCACAACAAAAATACTATTTAAATAGGTATTTTCCTACCTATAATTATCAAAGCCTGAACCCGACATAGTAAACAGAACTTGTAAATACCTAACTATAGGTACTAAGTATAATAATAATAATGAAAATTCTAACTACGTAAATACGGGTGACTTCATTAAGAATACCTAACAATTAATGTAAATGTTTGGTTGGTAGGTCTACTGAAAGACCTACCCAATTACTTATAGGTAGACGTGAATTTCTTTACCTTTCGGTGTCCTTTGGAAGTGAGAAAAACGTGAGTTATTATAATTTAAGCAGGCAAATGCGATGCAGTTTACCGTTGCCTTCATTTTAGTATTTTTAGTTTTAATACCTTCCGACGGACGATATGTCGCGGCGCGTGAGATTTAAATTGACGTGCGACCTGGCAGCGCGCGGCCGCCCTACCCTACTGAATTGGCACAGTGAGACGAGCCCGCCGCGTATTGTAGGTTCATACCTAAACTGCGAAGTGTCCCATCTGTATAAAGCATCGTGCAGACTAGCATGGTACGACACCGGTTATTGTTATACCGTGAAGTTTTCTTAGAAATTGTTTGGTTCGAGTCGCGTCGTGCTAGTCTGCACGAGCCTTTAATCTGTGCCTATACTATTAAATGAGCATTCTATATTTTCACCAGAGCAGATTTCGGTAACCCAGATACTTTATTTTAATTACACGTACCGTATAGTATATAAATGGTACAACTAATTTATCTAAATATTTTTTTTTGTGAATTCATCACTATGGCGCGGTAAAGGGGTGAAACTATCGCGAGTAAAAGAAAGTGGGTTATTCCACTAATACCCATTGACTATCCCCATCGGTTTAAAAATAAAATATAAACAACATAATTATTATATAAGAATCACGAAGTCTTTATTTCCTACGGAGGTAAGGACTCATTGATTATTTTTATATCAAACAAATTAAAGTAATGACTAAATTAATAGCCTAAGTGTAAAATATTTCTGTCATGTCATATATCAGTTCAAACTTTACTACAAAATATAATCTTTTAGAGATTAACTTTTAAATTACATACTAGGTATAAGGTAACTTTGTGATTATATATTTTAGAACTTTTGTTCACCTTTTGTTTAGTTGAGTCTTTACCTAAGTCTAGTGGTGCCCCTTTTATGAAAAAAATATATCTCGTGAATAAAGATGCTTATTAAATAAAAATCTATTACATTCACTCAGTAAGATATCCAAATACGTAGGTTTTAAGAGGCTCATAACAGCTTTATGATAAAATAGTTTTCTGTGATGATGAAAAATATTGACGCAAAAAAATAAAGCAAAAAGCTATTACGAATGTCTTCAAATATGTGTAACTGGATGTCACAAGAAATGGAAGAGATATTTTTTTTTTAAAGTGGACCCAATGGACCAAATGGTGACCCACGAAAGGACTCTTAACCTATTTTTCTAATACAGTCACATAGCTTTTCATTATTATTAATACTTCTGTTAAAAATTAATATCTCGTGAATTCATTCATTCATTCATTCAATGTTTAAAATGATCTCTTCCACTTCTTGAGACATCCAGGTACACATATTTGAAGACATGAGTAATAGCTTATTGCTTTATTTGTTTGCATCAATATTTTAAATTTTTCACAATTACAGAAAACTTTTTTATCATAAAGCTGCTATGAGCGTCTTGAATCCCACGTATTTGGATGTCTCACTGAGTGAATTTAATAGATTTTGATTTAATAAGAATCTTTATTCTTGAGACATTTTTTTTTATGCAAGGGGCCCCGTAAACAAAAGTCCTAAAATAATTATTCACAAAGTTACCATAAAGTAATTTAAAAGTTGGTCTCTGAAAGATTATATTTGTAGTAAAGTTTAGACTGTAAAATCACATGAGAGAAATATTTTACACTTAGTGCGGATTTCACCAATGAAACTGAACGCGTTCAGCACATCTAAACTCGTTCAAGAGCTGTCAGTGTAGAATATTCCATAACAATTTTGACACGGACAGCTCTTGAACGCGTTTAGATGTGCTGAACGTGTTCAATTTCATTGATGAAATCCGTACTTAGGCTATTAATTTAGCCATTACTTTAATTTGTTTGATTATATAAATAAACAATGGGCCCTGACCTCCGTAAGAAATAAGGACTTCGTGATTCATATACAGGGTGGCAGGGACATCGACGCGAAAACTGATGTGAATCCATGGTGGATTGGGTACATGATTCTGAAACCCCTACGTCGAAATTTTTCGTCGGTTATTTAAGAAAAATCTGCTGTTTCATAGATTTTGACCACATAGCTATTGCACTTTTCTATGGAACAGCAGATTTTTTCAAGTTAGGTTAGCGAAAATTTTCAACGTAGGGGGTTCAGAATCATGTACTGAATCCATGGTATCAGTTTTCGCGTCGATGTCCCTGCCACCCTATAAAATAATATGTTGTTTGTATTTTATTTTTAACTCGATAGGGATTTATGAACTCTAGTTCCAAATCCCCACTGATGGGAATTTGTGGACAAAAAAAGTTCACAACTCCCCATTAATGGGGATTATCAATGGGTATTGGTGGAATAACCCAAGAAAGTTATGTGCGTCTTATTTGTGCAGAAAATACAATTTATTTTTTATTTGCTATAAGTGTCATCGTGTCTTCTCGTAAGTAATAAGTATTCGGGCAAATTTTTTAAGTCTAGAGATTAAAAAAGGAATATGATTCCTAAATATAAACATCCATTCCTTGTTTTCTTAAAATTCCTTTATTCCTTTGATATAAACTGTGTCCTCCATTTTCACCACGGCTTTTCTATTGTTAAGTATCCAACCCATTGCGGAGTTTATAGAAGTAAGCCGTCGAAGGAGTGAATCGGACAAAGAAGTGTAACTATAATGGTCCCGTTTTTTCAAGGAATCCTAAAGAGGATTACGAAAAATAAAATACTCGCACCTGCTTGTTATGTTACACACCCACAATGAGGGGTTCTCACATTGGGATTACCCTTTTCACCGCCAACGTACACACGACACGATGCCTCGCCCAGCGCCAAGCTATATGTATAACTAAATATACAAGGTATCGTCCTATCGATAAATGAGATTTATACACCTACTTTAAGTTTTATTTATAAAGGAGATGGATAACGGTCCCATACTAGCTTGGCCCAGAAATGAACACAAATGAAACAAAATGTATTATGAAGCTTTAAAAGCGTTTCATAGCTCTGTATATTTTGGTTGGCCGTAAAACTTTGTGTAAAGAAAGAAAGAAAGAAAGAAAGAAAGAAAGAAAGAAAGAAAGAAAGAAAGAAAGAAAAAGTATTTATTGTGACTCGCACAGGAAAAAAATAAATAATAATATGTGTAGGAACATAAGACCTTTCTCAAATCTCATAGAAATATAAATGTCAAATCTGATGACTTCGAAAACTCAATTCAAACCTGTCGATCGCAGATTAATCCACTGCCTTCCAACAGATTGAATTTCACTCAAATCTAACGACTATCCCAAATGATTCATTTACTATGTCCCAGTTTATAGAACGTTAGATCTCCGTTGAAAACCAGGCAAAATCAGAGTGGTCCTAGTAAGTTACAGGTTTTGTTATTTTAGCCCAGGTAAACTGTAATGCGAAGATCCATAGTTCAAGAAAAGCGAAGTCACTCAGAAATGCAACGATTAACCTTGTTCGGCGTTTGCACTGTGCAAGAGCACCTAAGGACAACCTTGGTTGGTGTAGAACTAATGCAGGATACGGAAATAAAGATATTGGATTATGGGTTTGGGTGGCTAAAGTGAACTGGTTATCCAAAACTATGGAAAGACTATAATTATTAACTAGTTGGAGTTACATCAGAATCATCTTCTGTGTCATGTCCTCCACTTCAGAGGCCGATTTCACACCTTGCAAATTTTTTATTAACTCATCACAGTACTATTCTTTATCTGCACTTATTATTTTATTATTCAATAGAATACAAAAAAATAAAATAAAAAATATCACAAGCAAAGCGGGAAAAAAGGATGCGTGCACGCTTTCCAGTTTACATTGCTGCACTATGCCACAGTGATCTTGACACCCACACGTATATGACGTCACAGAACGACTTGTATAGTAGTCCGTGGCGCTCGGGGCAGTGACAACCAACTTCTTTGTAGAGATGGGAATATAATTATCGACAAGGTTTGGTAAACAATAACAAGAACTATTTAATTCTGGATCGGCACCCATCTGAAGAATGAAATTGGTAATGAGGGATGGTTTAATCGACTCTGGGTGTTTTTGTAAAACACCCAGAGTCTATTAAAATAATTCATGCACGGTGAGGTAGGGCAAACATAGTATGTCACAAATAAGCGATTTGTTTTCGCTAAAACGATCCCAAAGAGAGAGATATCGGGGTTCTAGAATCACATTCACATCTATGTCACGGAGTCTTTCAACGTAATTTATTTATTCATTACGCATGCAGTTTTCATTATAGACTGCAAAAAAAAAACATAGTCTTTGATAAAAACTTAAAATCGAAGTTTTTTCTGCTGTTGTGACAGACAATATCCCATATATCAAAAACTTCTAACTTCACTGATTCAATCATTAATTAAAACTAGTTTTAATTAATTAACTACGTAGTTTCAATCAATCAAATATAACCCATTTGATTGATTGAAACTAGTAACACTCGAGTCTTGAGTTAGGTTCTGTAAGACCCCTATCTTAGAGAGCAAATTCATTTACAAGCATCATAATCTTTTTAACCGACTTCCAAAAGAAAGAGCTTATTAACAGACTTCCAAAAAGGAGGAGGTTATATGTTCGTCGCGTATGTTTTTTTTTTAAATGTTTTTTCGCCGATTTCTCCGTCAATTGTGGACCGATTTTGAAAATTATTTTTTTGTATGAAAGGGTAAAAGGGTATCATGCTCCCAAGTTGGTCCCATATAAATGTTATTAACTTTGCTTGGATATTTTTTGAGTAAGCTTCAATAATACGTATTTATCCCACTTAGTATATGTCGATGATATGATGATAACTTCCTGTCACTGTTTTTTACATAGCTGGCAGGAATTTGTGTGGGGTAGGACCAAAACTAAAAAGTGAAAAATAAAAACTTTAACTTTGTTACAAAAAAAAAAAACAACTGACTTCCAAAAAAATACTACATAGTGAAAAATTACTTAAATTTCGGAAGTCGGTGGCAAATAACGAAAATACAAAACCAAAGACACCGACTTACTTCTTACTTCCTCTTGGTCGGTTGCAAGCAAGTCGGTTGTTTTTTATTTGTAAAAAGTTTTTATTTTTCGCTTTTTAGTGGGTCAGTTTGTAATTTATCTAAGTTACAATAGCCTTATGTTGACTACTCATCACCTTTTACAAAATATTGCTTTTCCCGAAGCAGGGACAAAATACTTTTCTTTTGCATTACGAAAATATACGCCAAATCAGCTAAACTTACACGCACTTGACATGCGATTATGTCCTCTAGTAAAAATGCTAACGAGACTACCGTAGGGTTGAGGTCGTGTTTGAAACCAAAATTGATATGTCGATAATTTCCTAGTAAAAGTTACTTAGTTATTATTTTTGTTATTTTTTTTTGATTGTTCAATGTTTTATCATTTGTTTATGTCCATTGAAGTGATTGTATATAATTTTTTTTTTTTTTTTAACTTGACTTTTTTATTGAGAAAAATTCAAAAAATTCAAAATTCAAAAGTCATTTATTCAAACTAGGCTGAGAATCAGCACTTTTCGAACGTCAAAATTACATAAGACAGTCCCCCAAAACGCCCACCCTTCACCACTTCCTAGTGCATTAGCTGGGAAGAAGAAGTGGCGCAACAAACTCCCCAGCAGCACAGCTGTCTGTTCAGTTAGAAGAACAAAAAAAATAAGATTCTATATAATAGTATTCAAAATAATTTAGATAATTTAGATTACGCAACACAAAACATAATTTAAATTATTAGCCATATGTTAGCTAGCACACGCCAATATACCACACAACATCATCGAGAACTATACTCAGGCAGAAATAAAAACTAAACGTAAACAGAACTTATCTAAATAAAAGCCTCCAGGCATATAGGGCGTGCCCGCTTACATATAGTTGTAACTGGAAGTTATAAATGATAAACTAGGACCATCGAGATAAAATAAATAAAACAAACAGTTAATTACTAATAACAATAACTAATATGATCAATTGTCGAGGTCACTAGCTAACCACATATTGCAATACAACTCATTAGAAAAAACATTGTAATGAGTAGATTATGTCAACAATAAATTGAAATAAAATTAAAAATAGCTTGACTTATAAAGTCAAATAAAAAAAAAATACTGAGATTACTTATTACAAATTTAGTTACTTTTATTTAATTGAAGTTATTTTCTCTTCATAATAAAATGTAACTATTTTATGCAACAGTTGTTCTATTTCATGGATTCAAGCAAAATTCCGAATTAATATCGATATCGATAAAATAACAATTAATGGTAAGGACTTCTCATTCCGGTACCGCGTCCCCCGCAAAAAGTGACAGAATGTTTTGTTCAGAATATTGTGCTTATGGCTTCTCCAGTGTTATATAAAACAAAAATGGAGGTATTGTTGTCTACACAAGAACAGCCTGGAGCTGCAGTATTACTTCCGCAGAATCGAACCTTATTGCTGCTGATAGTATTTTAATAAAAACGAACAACGACTTCAGTCTCTTGGCCATTTATCGGTCGCCCTCTTTCACAAACGCAGAGCGCTTCCTTAACTCCCTTGACTCCACCCTTTCTGATCTCAAAAACCAACACACACTCATTGTGGCCGGCGACATCAACCTAAATTTAAACGATCTAAGTAATAGCCAAGTAGCTAACTACGCGTGTCTCATAGCGTCACATGGTTTAAACCCCGCTATAACTCTCCCAACAAGATGCGGAACTTGTATTGACCACATATTTGTAAAATCTCGTGCAATTCCTTTTGGTCTCGTACGTAGCTTATCTATTACTGATCACGACCTAGCCCTGTGCAGCGTCCCTATTAAACCAGAAAGCCCCAAAAACAGTAAACGCTGGAGAGTCAAAACTGACTGGGCTGCCGTAGCTGCTGAGATCAATCAAATCAACTGGGATCCAGTTATTGGTTCATCTTGTGTTAATACTGCACTAAACTATTTCAACAACACTCTCGAGTGCTACTAAAAACCACACACAAAATGTTAAAATAAGTCGCAGAATGGTCAACATTCAACCCTGGGTTACTCCTGGTTTAATTAGGTGTATGAGGCAACGTGACAAACTTCACCTTGACTGCTAAGTCAACCCTAATGATCAAACAAAACAATTAATCTACACTAGGTACAGGAACTTCGTTCACACACTCCTTCGCAATCTTAGAACGTTGCACAACAGACAAGAAATTGAAACCAACAAGAATAACCCTAAAAAACTATGGACGGCAATAAAAGACATATGTAAGAACAATACTTGTCAAAATACTTCAACGCATTTAATTGCATCCAGTATCTCTCCAACAACATTCTAGCTATTCTGTATTGTAATCTGTGGATAACGTATTGAGTAGTGTATTTGTTACTTTTATTGCAAGTTTTATATTGTATGCCTACTGTGTAATATACTGCTGTTTGTTATTCCTATCAAATAAATAAATAAATAAACATCCCTTGATAACTGCAATCAGCATTTCGTCTCTGTGGGGGAAAAACACGCTGCTAAGATACTAGACAAACTTGCAACTACTCACCAATCATTAATAGAATCACACATAACATCCGAGCTCTATCTCACAATCTTTCTATCTGCACCAGACCGATGAAGAAGAAGTCTCTAACATAATACAAAACCTGAAAATAGACAGCGCGCCGGGCCCAGATCAACTAACAGTTCCACTTCTAATAAACTGCCGAGAAAGCCTAGTCAAACCAATTACGCAAATATTCAATTTGAGTCTAGAATCAGGTGTCTCCTGACTCCTGGAAAATTGCTGCAGTGTCCCCTATCCACAAAAGCGGTCCCAAAGATATGCCTGAAAACTACAGGCCTATCGCTTTGTTGTGTATAGTCTCAAAAATTCTGGAGAAAATGATTAATAAGAGACTAGTAAATTTTCTAGAGCAAAATAACATTGTCTCAGACAGACAATTTGGGTTCCGCCGAGGAAGGTCCACTGAAGACGCGGTGTCACTCTTGACTAATCAAGTTTCCCACCACATTGAAAATGGAGAATGCTGTGTCGGTGTTTTTCTTAATTTGGCAAAAGCATTCGACACCGTTTCACCCGGGCTTCTTCTAATGAAATTAGAGACATCAGGTATAAGGGGTACACCTTTAGAATGGTTCCGTAGCTACTTGACATCTAGGTACCAATACTCCAAAATAGGCAGTCTTCAAAGCAGCTTGGCTCCCTATCACGTTTGGTGTTCCGCAGGGCAGTACTCTCGGCCCAACGCTGTTCACGCTGTACATAAACGACGTAGTAAATCTCCCTATAGGTAACGCTGAAGTGATTTCCTACGCCGACGATACAGACATCGTTTTTCATGACAAGACTTGGGAGCGGGTGTCCCATCTGGCAGAACAAGGCCTCGCTCAGATAGCGCTTTCCTTGGGCACAAATTTACTGACCTTAAATGTTAGCAAAAGCAAATATATTGACTTTTCCAAAACTAGTACTTCCAGCCCCTCTCAAACAATGTCTCTAAAAATACACACTTGCTCACATATACGCAATAACGACCCTCACCATAATTGCACATGCAAAATACTTGAACGTACTGACACAATTAAATATCTCGGAATAATCATAGATAACAACTTAACGTAGAAAGCTCACATTTATGCCCTTTCCTCCAGAGTACAAAAACTAATTCACGTTCTAAAAAAACTCCGCGACTGTACCCCCCTATTGTTATTTTGCGAATAGTCTACTTCGCACTATGCCAGTCGATCATACAATACTGTATCGGTATATGGGGACGTGCTGGCAAAAGCACATTTATAACACTAGAGAGGGCGCAACGGGCACTAATCAAGGTTGCACTTAAAAAACCTTTCTGGTTTCCTACAGACCTTATCTACCGTGAGTTTGAAGTCCTCAGAGTACGACAAATTTTTATACTCCAAGCAACTCTTAAATACCACGCTAAAATAAAAAAACGGCCTGACTATAGTGAAATAATAAACAAACGTGTCTTCAGAGTACCCATTCCAAACGCCAAATCCGAACTAGCTCGACGTTGTACCTATTTCTCCTTTCCCAACACTTACAATAAAGTTAGTAAAATCTGTGACCTAAGAGACTGCTCAACCACAACCTGAAAGAAAATCCTAACTTCAGCTCTTCTAATATTGTCATACGACGACACCGAAGCCTTGATATAGAACCTGCACTACACATATACACCTTTACACACACCATCACACCTACTCAAACCTCACATAAGTACACAAGACCAAAAAAAAAAAAAATGTAAACTATTTTAACTTATCTTGAATGTATGTTCTTAATTTAACAAATGATTTATTTAATTATTATTTTTTCTTTAAGTCTTTAATAATACCCCCACCCTGGAAGGTAACCGTAATATTGTTAATCGCACTCCTGAGCCACAAGATACAAGCGATGCTTAGTTTGTGGCTCATCGAATTTGGCTAAATTGTATTGTTACTTTTTGATTAATAAAGTTTATTATTATTATTATATACTCTAAGTGTGAGCCCTATCAGAATACCATCGCTGCGACGTTTGTTTTTAGTAGTGTGTTTTTAGTTTAATTTGTGATTTCCTGTGCGAGTCTCAATAAATACTTTTTCTTTCTTTCTAGTGTGGCAAGGTAGACGAGATCTAGTGAACACATTGGGTTTCAATCAATACATTTTCAACTACCGGGCATATGTCCTTCTTTATTTTATCTAAGATAACGACACTATACTGGAAATTTTAGATCGTTAGCGCTTTATACTGCACGGCGGCTTTTTTGTAGCCATTCAAACTTGGTCGGTTTATCCATGTACGAGGGCGGAGTGATAAGTCTGGTAAAAATCTATTTTGGAATAAAATTATCGCAAATTGCATGTAACCTTGTTCACAACTCTTTTGAGGGACTATATTTAAATTTTCAGCCAGTACCGCCGGTTAGTTTCTTTTTGAGAGCTATTAAATAAAAACAATTGAACGCATTTTCGCAAAGATGGAGAAAAGTGAATTTCGAGTGTTGATTAAACATTATTTTTTGCGCAAAAAATCTATTACGGAAACGAAACAAAGGCTTGATAAATATTATGGGGACTCTGCTCCATCGATTAAAATGATTCATAAATGGTTTACGGATTTTCGGTGTGGTCGTACAAGCACAAGTGATGCTGAACGCCCAGGACGCCCAGTTGAGGTCACTACTCCAGAGATGATCGCTAAAATCCATGACATAGTGTTGAACGACCGAAGAGTAAAAGTGAGCGAGATAGTCGAGATAGTAGGCATCTCAGGCGAACGTGTGCGCAATATCTTACACCAACATTTAGATATGAAAAAGCTCTCCGCGCGATGGGTGCCGCGTTTACTGACTATTGATCAAAAACGCATGCGAGTTACCACTTCAAAGGCAGGTTTGGCGTTGTTACAACGGAATAAACCTGATTTTTTGCGTCGTTATATAACGGTAGACGAAACGTGGATCCACCACCATAAACCAAGGAACAATCGAAACAATGGATTGCTAGGGGCGAACCAGCTCCGAAGAAGGCCAAAGCAGTTTTATCGGCCAATAAGGTGATGGCTACAGTTTTCTGGGACGCACGAGGGGTAATCCATATTGACTACCTAGAGAAGGGTAAAACGATCAATGGCGAATATTATGCCAATTTAACCAAATTTTACCTAAAAAATTACCGCATTTGGCTAAGAAGAATATCCTCTTCCACCAAGACAACGCACGAGTGCACACCTGCGCGATTGCCATGGCCAAATTACATGAGTTGCGATATGAGTTGCTATCTCACCCACCATATTCGCCAGATTTGGCCCCTTGCGACTATTTACTGTTTCCAAATTTAAAAAAATGGCTCGGTGGAAAAAGATTTAGCTCCAACGAGGAGATCATGCTCGAAACCAATGCCTATTTAGAAGGGTTGCCTAAGTCGTACTTTACGGAAGGGATCGAAAAGTTTGAGAAACGCTGGATGAAGTGCATTGAGTTAAATGGAAATTACGTTGAAAAATAAATCATAATTTTTTAATAAAGTTGTCTCCTTGTTTCATTTTTACCAGACTTATCACTCCGCCCTCGTATTTCGGTTGTTCAAGTATTTTCATTATATCTCTTTAATTATTTAATGTAGTGAGCTGAAATTTGATGATAGTTGCATTAATACACTAAATATTGGATGTTTTATTTTGCTTTTCCATTAAAAAGCCCTACAATCGGATGTCATACAATATAACGGTCGGCTCAAGGTCGTAAATAACGCAATGAAAACATTCATTGCGTTATTCACGACCTTGAGCCGAACTCTCCACAGCCCGGGGATTATACGCCGAATTTTAGGCTACTTGCATTTACCTGCCTTTTTTTTTTTTTTTTTTTTCAGGATGGGAAATCATCAAATGACTTCTCCCGCTCTGGGCAGAGCGAGAGGGTGTGTCAGACTTTTACTGACTAAAACCCACCCGTGTTCCTTCCGTTGCCTGTGTGCCGGGGCCGCGTTATCCCTTTCGGACAAACCCGCAACCTCAGCAGGCATTGGTCTTTCGACCCCGTCGTTTGGTGCTGACATCTCTTTGAGGCGCGCGTGGTGTTCCACGCGCGCCTCAAAGAGATGTGCAACAACGCGCCGTCGACACGGGCCTGGTCCTTATCGGACGGCGAGCTGCCCATTGCTCACCGTCCGCAGGCCCGCGCCTACGGTGGCCGGAAGTCGGCTCCCGACTCCCGACGCCCGGGGCGTCTCCTGCGGCGACTAGAGACGCGAAGGCGCGCACCTTGCCTCTCCCTCGCGCGCTCCGCCTCCTCCTTCGCGAGCATAACTGCTTCGCAGAAGGAGGTGACGGCCTCCCATGCACTCTCGCTCCGAACCATGGCCTGAACCAGGGCCGGACGCGAGAGATCGCCGCCGCCGATCGCCTCCGTGAGGACACGGCGGTGCTCCGCCCAAGCCGGGCAGACCTCCACCGTATGCTCCACCGTGTCCTCCGGGCAATCCACACAGTGGTGACACCCGGGCGTTTCCTCCCGCCTTATTCGGAACAGGAACCTCCCGAAACAACCGTGTCCGGTGAGGACCAGCGTCAGGCGGAAGGTGAGGACGCCATGGCGCCTCTCAAGCCACTCCTCAAAGAGGGGACTTACCGCCGCAATTGTGGCGTGCCCAGCGCTGGTTTGCGACAATCGCACTACATGCCGCCATGAACTTTTGAAATTATGAAAGGAGATGTTTCATTTTCGGTCATAAAGTGTACGGTAATGAAAAAAGAGGCAAAAAAATCTACGAATTCAGGAAAAATATTCTTTCCTGAATTACTAATTACTTCGGCATAAAAAATAGATAAATAGATCCCGCCGGAGCTCTGTCCGTTGTGTCGTGATCTCTCGCGGCAGCGGAGTTACACCCCGGCGTTTCGCCTCCTCGCGCAACTCCCACATCTGCGCGAGGACTTTCACCTCCAGATCCCATGGCGGTAGTCCGGCAAGGAGGCTCGCCGCCTCACGGGAGACCGTGCGGTATCCCCGGACCAGCCTGATGGCCATGACCCTTTGGGACGCGTTCAACCGCTGGGCCGGTCGCAGCCTCAGTGAACGCGCCCACACCGGTGCCCCGTAAAGGGCCATGGACCGCACGACCCCCGCGTAAAGCCTCCGGCAGGAGGCGTTTGGACCCCCTAGGTTGGGCAGAAGCCGCTTCAAAGCAGCCCCAGCCCTATCCAGTTTGGGAGCCAAACGTCGGAAGTGCTCCACGAAGTTCCACCGGCTGTCGAGGACGAGTCCCAGGTACTTCATCGTCGACTCGACGCCGATGTGAACCCCTCCCGCCGTTATCTGGGAACCCGACAGTGGCGCGTTCCGAGGACCATAGAAACACATGGCCTCGGACTTGTGCAAGGCCACCTCGAGTCCCAGTTGCTGGATCCTATCGACGATTGTCGCAACCCAACGTGTCGCTAGTTCGGCCGCCGCCTCATGCGACCTCCCCTGCACCAGGACCAGCGTGTCGTCAGCGTAGCAGACCACGCTGACACCACTAGGGAGGTCGGCGCGCAGCACCCAGTCGTAGCCGATGTCCCACAGATGCGGCCCCAGGACCGATCCCTGCGGGACACCGCACGACATCTCTCGCCGGTTCCACTCTCCGTGGTGACCGGGGTAGATGACGGCCCTATCCGTCAAATAGGCCTCGACCACTCGACAGAGGTAGGTCGGCATCCGGTGATACCGGAGTGCCTCCCTAATGCAAGGGCAGGGTGTTGAAGGCATTGGCGATGTCGAGAGACACCACCAAGACGACCCCACCCCGGGCAACAGCATCCCCCGTCGTGAGGGCTCGAACCCGCATGATGGCATCCACCGTAGAGCGCCCCTTGCGGAAACCAAACTGGCTGTCCGCCAAATCCGGCCCCACTCGCACCAGCCGCCCGACAAGGCGGTCAGCAATTACTCTTTCAAGGAGCTTGCCCACCTCGTCGAGCAGCACGATGTGCCGGTAAGCGGACGGAGAGTCCGCCGGGCGCCCCGGCTTCTTAATGAGGACCAGTTTCCCTGTCTTCCAACGAAGTGGGAACTGGCCTCTCTCCAAGCATGCGCTTAGGAGCCCCCTAAGTCGAGGCCCGAGAGCCTCTAAGGCCAGAACCCAGGCTTTTCCAGGTAAGCCATCGGGTCCTGGGGCGGTATTTTTGGCACTCAGCCTACGTACCGCCACTCTCAAATCTACATCGGTCACCTCCGGAGATTCATCGTCGTCGTCAATGGTGTGGTCCGCATCGGGCACCGCAGGAGGCGGAGCCATGGGCGGGGGAGTGTGTTCCCCTCGCGAAGGGAACAGAGCGCTCACCACGTCCTCCACGAGCTGGGGCCGGAGACTCTGCGTCAGCGGGGGAGCCCATGGGCGGAGTTTATCTCGCAACCATTTGTATGGGCGTCCCCACGGATCTCTGTTCAGTCTCCAGCGACTCCTCGCGGGCCACTCCTCTGGCCCGCCTGATCTCGGCTCGGAGGGCGGTCTTCGCCGCTCTGTGCCCTTCGTACAGCTCCGCCTCTATGGCTTCCGTATCCGGAGGGCGAATACGGAGCCTGCGGTGCCTGGAGTACCGGTGGCGCGCATCAACGCACGCCGCGCGTAGAGCGGTCAGCTCACGCGACCACCAGTACACCTGGCGCCGAGCACTTCCGGGCTGGACCCCGGGGCATTGCCACGTCACATATTACGGACATGGCCTCCCGGAACCACTCCGCCTCGTCATTGATGTCGGCAGGCCTGTCCGGTGATGACACCCAGGCCTCCAGGAGGAGCTCCCGGTCCAGCTGCTTCAGCGCCCACCGCGGACCACTCGGGGTCTGTCGGACCGGCGCGACCGACGTCTGGGCGGAGACCTCAAACCGAATGTACCAGTGATCGGAATAGGTCTCCACCCCCTCCATGACGCGCCAGTCGATGACACGCGGCGACAGAGCGGGGCTGGCGAACGAGATGTCCACCACTGATTCACCCCGCATCCGCACACACGTGGGGACAGAACCCCCGTTTAGGACGACCAGGCCCGTCTCCAGAGCCCAGTCCTCCACCATCCTGCCCCGTGTGTCCGTATACCGGGAACCCCAAGCCACGTTTTTGGCATTGAAGTCCCCGAGGACGATCACGGGCAGGGGATGGTACCCGATGACGACGACTCTCAACTCTCAAGGGAGTTGTGGAACTCGGCGAGAGTTCGGCTCGGGGAGAAGTACGCTCCTGCCACGACAATCTCCCCGAACCGTGCTGCCACGCAACCCGATCCCCTCTTGACGGCCTCGAGGGACGGGGTACCGGCGGCGGCCGACGAAATAATGGTCACTGAGCCGCTCAGGTCCTCCACCCAGTGATCCCTGGGCGGGACAAAGTACGGCTCAGCGACCACGGCGATGTAAATCGACCACTGCGCCATGCTCTGGAGCAACAGATCTTGAGAGGCGGTGCAGTGGTTGATGTTCGCCGGGAGGAGGCGTAGTGGGACCATTAATGGCAATCCATTTCAGCCTCCTCCCGGGCCCCCTGTGATGGCGTTGCCGCGGTGCTAGCGGCGACGACGGCGCCAGTAGAGGCGGCAACGGCAGCGGCAACGGTGGCGGCTGCGGCGGTGACGGCGGTGGCGGAAGGCTTGCCCCTGCCCCTGGATTTGGCAGGTGGAGCGCAGGCCTTGCTCCCAGCCCGGTGATCGGCCGGCTTGCCAGCCGCCGCACACGCATAACAGTGCGGCGTGGCATTGCACGAGCCGGCCTTGTGACCGGGCCGACCACAGCGGAAGCATTCCTCGCTGCGGTCCACCTCCGAGGTGCACTGCGCTCCTACGTGGTGCCCCACCCGGCAGCGGAAGCACCTCAGTGGTCTGGGTTCCAGCAGTTTCACCTGCGCGGATACCCAGCCCACCCGGAGCCTTTGGCCCTCCCCGGCTATCTTTTGGGCCGCCGACACGGGGCAGCTCACCGTTATGGTTTGCATGCCAGTGTTGTCAGGACGGATAGTGCCTGCCCTCACCTGCTCGGCAGAGCACCCTCCAGTCCTAGCCACGGCGGCCACAACATCTTCCGCCGTCACGCAGTCGTCCAGGCCCAGGATGCGCATGTCAGCGCACTTGGTGGGCCTGGAGACTCGGGCCTCCTCCGCATTGAAGGACGCAATTTTTTATCGTACTTCAAGTAAAAATGTTAACAATAGTTTTTGTGGATTAAATATATAAATAAATTACTTGATAAAATATTTTAATACGCTATCCAACAAAATTAAACATATTGTACAGCGCAAGATAATAATCAAAATGTAACAGACTTAAATTAATTCGCGGTCCTGGAAAATAATAAAAAATTCGCTGTTAAGATTTACAGACAGCGATAAAATATAACCCGACCAAGTGAAATTGCTCGTTAGTTTAGTATTACACGTAAAGAGAATATTTTCGCTCTATGATTTATTACTACTTTCGTTGTAGTCTTAAGTCAACAACAAAGATATGATAGACTTCGATTAGCCTTTTATTATGAAGCCCCTTCACGTGCCACTAGTGTGTTTAAAGTGATCGTAGGAATCTTACTGATGACTTGCGGACATCATTACTGTTCGGCACATGATAGAAGCCGATGACAAGCTTAGACATTGGTATTGTAGCGGCATCTACATCGCTACATGCGAACTACGCATCAAAGACCTGACGTCACACAACATCCTGACGTCACACAAATCCTGCATCGCGCAATTAGAGTTTACCGCGCGATAAACATGTATACAAGCTTCCCGACTTCAACCTCTGGGCAGCTGCCCGCCAGACATCACACCCGTCTGGTCGGAGGATCCTCCCTTTTCTATGGGGGGATGAGTGAACTTTACACCCTGTTCCTCATACCTCCTAAATTGGTGACCCCGAACATGAACGTCAACGCAGCCTTCGTGCAACTACTTCAGCGTGACGTGATCATCATCATCACTCCCGCAAGCTTTCGTGAGGCGAGTCACACAGCCAGTCAGCACCCACGGCTTCAACGGGTATCCTGACCACCAGCATGCAGCGAACGCGCATTCCTGGTCATCACCCTCAGCCACAACCCGCCGCTGTACCACATCCGACCCACTGGATGAAGAAGACGCAGCGCCACCCCGACTCACTGGGGAATCACCGCAGACAGTTCCGACTCACCGCGAACTATACGGCACCCGGTTCCGACTCACTGGAACCACAGCTGGCACTGTGAAGCATCGCAAGATTCAAGACTCAGCCCACTATCGACCTCCGGTCTCCGGAGGGGAGTGATGTAGCGGCATCTACATCGCTACATGCGAACTACGCATCAAAGACCTGACGTCACACAACATCCTGACGTCACACAAATCCTGCATCACGCAATTAGAGTTTACCGCGCGATAAACATGTATACAAGCTTCCCGACTTCAACCTCTGGGCAGCTGCCCGCCAGACATCACACCCGTCTGGTCGGAGGATCCTCCCTTTTCTATGGGGGATGAGTGAACTTTACACCCTGTTCCTCATACCTCCTAAAGTATTATTCAGGTGCAAAAAATCTTACATGAGCATTTAAGCGTCAGGAAGCTATGTTCTAGATGGATCCCCCATAATTTGACCGAAGACCAAAAACGGCGTGAGAGTCAGTAACAGCTAAAGGGAAATATTTATTGTTTTAATTATTATTATTACATGGTGTTTGTACAGTTATTTACTTTACAACGCCTAAAAATTTTATGCGTACAAACCTAATTACACACTTTGCTATGTATTTTTGTTCAGGCGCTTTAAAAAAAATGCGGCCAAGTGCGAGTCGGACTCGCCCATGAAGGGTTCCGTTATAATATTTGAGTTGATTGAATGAAAAGTAAATTGCGGTTTACGATTTATGACGTATTGAAGTAAAACTACTTACTAGATCTCGTTCAAACCAATTTTCGGTGGAAGTTTAATCAATCAATTAATCAATTTTTACTCGTGAACACAGGTATTACAATAAAGGTCTTATGTATACATTTTAGTCGAGCTCTATGTCCTACCAATGAAATTGGTGTACAAATATATTAGGTTTTTAGTAATAAGTCTGAATCTATACAAAAGAAAGTCACGAATGATCGAGTAAATAATGTCAATTAATCAGTTATAATTTTATTTTTACATGCTTGTCAATGGTGAATTATATTAAAGGGCTAGTAATGTCATATTTCATCATGTTATAAATAATGTCAATTATATGTATTATTATTAATAAATAATTAATCAATTAAAATTTATTTTTACATGCATGTCAATGGTAAATTATATTAAAGAGTGTCATATTAATTTTATCATTTAAAAATTCTTCGATAGAGTAATACGTCTTATCTATTAGAAATAAATACAATTTACTTTTGAATTTGCGGACATTATCTTCACTCCTTATACATTTTGGTAACTGATTATAGACCTTTGGAGCCATTACAAAAATACTGTTTCTGTATAGTGCAGTACTAGATCCGACTGTCTGTAACCGATCACAACGGCGCTGACTAGTTACGCGGACAAATTCATGTAAATTATTCTTGACGAACATAGACGTTTCGTAGATGTACAACGACGGCCATGGTTAATAATTTCGTATTTTTTTAAAACGGTTTGCAGCGGTCTGTTACCTTTAAAAAACAAAAACAGGTTTTTCTGTTCTGTGGTAAACAGGGACTAAAATAGCTCTTTAATCCCTCGACTTAAGTGATTTGAATTTTGAATGTGGATATTGTTAGTTAAATGTTTCAATCAACAAAGAGATCAATCACTAACATTGTATGAACAAGTAACAGGCGGTATACTAAACTAAACAGCGCGCGAACCAAAATAATAAAAAAAACCGGCCAGATGCGTGACGGACCACGCACAATGAAGGGTTCCGTAGTTGGGATGAATTTATCTCAAGAACGAACTTAATATTGTAGTTGAAAAACATTTTCACCCATACGGAATGTATTTCATACTTCAAATTTAATATTAATCGTTAACCTGTAAAGCCTACCTAGCTGTGTTTTAATTTTCGTTATAGATTATTTATTTATTTAATACTTCAAACACAAATGTACAGAGGCGGACTTAATGCCATAGGCATTGATGTAAATCAAAGATACGCCTTCAGTATCAAAAAATGACCGCATTTGTGCTTAAGTTGTCATCTGTCACACAATGACGTAGGGAATTGTCGCTGTACCGTCAGCATACTAGTTTTAAAAAGGGTACTTAATTTTAAAACAAGGTTGTTTTGAAATAATAAAATGTTTGTCTTTATCAATGATATTATAATTGAATTGAATTTGAAAGCAGAAGCGGTAGAGTTTATTAACAGGCTGATAAAAAAAAACAATAAAAATATTTAATGGATCTTTGCCGCACCCTCGCAACATAGGAAAATGGTATGATAACAGTTCGGGTCGTCTTGGCTTTAATAAGGAAGCGATAGAGGTTTTAGAAAAAAAAAAAAAATGTGATCCGCGAATATTCTGCACGTTAATAATTTGCTGACGAGATGACTCTTCGCCACCAAACTACGTGGACTGGAAAGAAGACTGCAGGCGTCGTAAATTTCGGTGCTGGCTCGGCAAAATCGTGCGAAATAGCGACTCAGGCGTATGTATTAATATTAGTATGCATGAACGAAAGCTGGAAAATCCCAGTGGCATATTTTTAGGTAACGGACTATCAGCTGAAACTCGGGCAAATTTATTGAAAACATGTTTGAGTGAATGCTACCATGTGGGGGTTGATATTGTTGCCATAACTTTTGATGGCTGTGCGGCTAACATAACTGCAGCCAATTTACTAGGTTGTGATCTAAAACAACCATCACATCTAAAAACAACATTCAAAAATCCTGTATGTCATTTAGAAGTAGCTATCATGATGCTTGTCACATGATTAAACTGGTTCAGAATTCCTTCGAATCCAAAAGGCTTATTTATGATGGGTTTAGAAGAGAGATTCGTTGGCAGTTGTTGAAAAATTTAGTGAAACTACAAAAAAACGGGTATCCCCTATAATAATATTAATAATATTCAGATCTATATCTTATTTTCTTTAAAACCTCTTTTTTAATTGTTGTTTTAAGTGGATTTTTCTTGGCGAATCAAATATAGAGTCATTATCAGAAATATAAACATTCTCAAGTGGTGAACCCATCATTTCATATGTGGGTTCTACAAATGATATCTGTAATTAATAAAATAGTATGTAGGGAACTTTCTGAGGCAGTCAGATTTAAAAACTTAAAGATCGATCAAGATTGATCTTACTACACGGACAGATGTTGGCAATTAGCTAAATCATACATTCATACCTAAAAGATGGTACAACATTTTTTTTAATTTTCTCCGACCAGCTTGTGTCAAGTAGAACATATCATCATTAAAATGTGCTGAACAAATGCGACTGTATTTGGTTGGCAACCATTCATCGTCTCTTTGTTCTTCTTGGATTATTTTAATCCATTTTTCTTTAACACCCGGTTCTTGTGGGAACCTAACAGTTAAATACAAATAGTGATTAAAGTACATTTATTTAATATTTTTAATCTGTCTGTCTTTTACCTTTTCACGCGTTAAGGCTGAACGATGAAATTTTGCACTGCGCCTTTATTCGCGCTTCTTCCCCTGGATTCCCTCGACATGCTTGAGCAGGTGAGGAATCTCCATATCCTCACTCTCATAGTCTGGCGGGATGGCAACCCACCACGAGCGGAGAGAGATCAGGCAAAAGACCCCACGCTTTATGTGCTTTCGAAGCACATCGCGTTTTATTAAATTGTTTATGTACTAACCTATAATTTTGTATTCGAAAACATAGTTGCAAAGAAAAGATAATCTAAAAAACAAATACATTAAAAAAATCCGGCTTTTAAAATATTTTAAAATTATAATGTAACCTCCATACTTCCTAAATTCTTTTAAACTTTTTTGTCAACGCTACACTACCCTATCGTTCGTTGTCATGGGAACGAAATTTTTGTTATATGTCATCATCCGTCATAATATTTATTTTTGAAATCGAAATAAATTTGAAAAAAAATTACTTACGCATGAAAAGTAATACCTTTAGCTTTGTTTGTATTTTTGGAGTTGTTGTTACATTTCCTGAAGGCACAACAAGGCATCTTTGTACAGCTGTGTGTATTAAAAACGAGAAAGTTACTCCGATGTGTCACGAACTATGACGAATGAGGAAATGATCTAAAATGAGCTAATTCGCTCATTTCAGAAGTGACACTTTTCGCGCGACGTAAGTATGGTGAGGGCGTATCCATGATTTACATCAATGGCCATAGGCATTTTCTACTAGTCAACCTTTTGGTGATGAATTGATGATATATACTCCTACTTCTGTGATTTTTTTCACAAATTCAAGTACAACCATTTGCTCGCAGGAGGGGGAGACACTTTACTCTAATAAAAATTAGCGCTTTAAAGCTTAATATTTCGCAAACTGATCCCTGAATTGGAAAATGATTTTCACAAACCCCCAATATTTTCAACCGTTCCAACGGCACCCCACACTATGAGATAGACGAGGAAAAAACCCACATCCCCACTTAACGTGTATGGGAGGTACCCAAAAAAAATATTTTTCTTGATTTTATTTTACCACTTTTCGGCGTGATTAATATGTTTACCCATGCCAAATTGCAGCTTTCTAGTACTAACCGTGTCTGAGCTAAGCCGCGGACAGACAGACGGACATGGCGAAACGATAAGGGTTCCTTGTTTACTACGGAACCCTAAAAACGAGCGAAAAGCATTCCGCCTTCGTTCGTAATTGTATACGCAAATTCGGATTTTACGAATAAAGTCAAAGTCAAATCATTTATTTCAAATAGGCCCTTGCAAGGCACTTTTGAACGTCAACAATTACAAAAAAAAAAAATTGATTCTAGTAGCCCCTTCCAAAAGGTAGTTTTCGTATGGAGAAGAATGGGCAAGAAACTCCACAATAATAAAAAATAAGAATAGTTAGTACCTACGTTTAATAAATAAACGTAGGTACTAACCATTCTTATTCATAAGTTGCAAATGTAGAGTGTCCACCTCGGAAGCAACACTAGTGTCCACCTCAAAAGCAACACTATTTTAAGCTCGAGTGACGATTTAGAGCCCTGTAGAACATCTCTCGTTCAAAAATTGTACATGTACCCTAGGCCCAAGACTTCAACATTGCAAATAAACAGTTGCAAATCTTCTACATGGCAAAAACTGTGTGCAAGCAGAATGTGATCACTTGGCTTCTATCACTAACCTATTATGAAACTGAAATGCTGTTTAGCGTACTAGAAAAAAATATTTATTAAAATACGTTTATTCATTTTTGTTTAAAATGACAAGAATAAATAGATGACATATAATTCAACTAACATTCTTATTCATGCAATTATAGTACATTATTGTACTTATTAAAATTTTATATCCAAGTTTTTCTATGGCAAATACAACACGCACACGCACACACACGCACACACACACGCACGCACACACAAACGCACACGCACACAATCACCCCCACGTAGGGTTACCATCTATGTAAGGGAGGATGCCTGTCTAGGATATACAAAATTCCAGATTTTTCGGAACAATGCCTGTCTATTGTAAAAAAAAAAGTCCTAAAATAGATAATACGCAACAGATAGTTTTAAAGACTGACATTTATTAAAAATGAAAAGTTTTAACAATTTACAACCTTTAAACTAATCCCTAATCCAAAAACCTACCCCCCAGGATCATCAGCACAACCACCTTTTATCTTTTTTTTAATTTGTTTTGAATTGTTTCTTTGTTAATTTTTATTTTGGTTTTGCACCTATAATACAGTCTCTAATTCTTGAGTAGTAAGTATAAAACAATTTAAAACTTAACTTACCTATTATGACAAATTGTAACTTAAAACTCATCTAGATTACATCAAAATTATTCCTGTAATTAAAATATTAAATTTATACCTTCACTTATGTTCAGTTCATCACTATTGTGGGTGCTGCAAGGTGTTTTTCTCATTAGTTTTAAATTATTCCTTAAGATCGACACAAAAAATTGCCTATAATGATAACGAGGGTGATACCTATAATTACAAGATATTAAATTATCTTAGTTTAGGTATTGGTTGCAACTCGAACGTACAACATTACTTACCAGGCCATACAACATTACTTAACAAACCATGTTTTGTTACTTGAAGGAGCAAATAAACTATTTAATTTTAATTTATTTTACTCATAATCAATGTTTTGTTACTTGAAGGTGCAAATAAACTATTTACTTTTAATTTATTTTACTTATAATCCACCCGCTCCATTCTCTTCGCTCCGCTCTGGATTCAAAGAAACACTCTCGCCTTTAAAATTGTTGTTGGCTCCCTAGGCAAACAATCTACTATTTGTTGTTAGTCTACTAACACTTTGTTATTGAAACATGACAAAATAATGACAATCTCTTCTACCATAATAATTACCATAAGGTTGTGAATAAATGTTATTTTATTTAGGTTCTTATTATTTAATAAAAAGTACCAAATTTGTACCAATTAGGTAATACCAGTTAGGGGTACTGATTATTTATTAGTGTCCGACCGAAGGTTCGAGTTCGAGTTCGGCCAGTTTCGGCCAAAAAATAAAAAAGTGGCCGAATTTTCGATCCAACCGAAAGCTGTAGATTTTGATAGAATACGAACGACTGACATATTGACAGACAGCGTAGACTTAATAATGGGGTCCCGTTTTCACTTTTTATGTACAAAACCCAAAAAAATAAGTGTTTACTTATAAATAGAAATCATTTAGGTTCTTAACAGACATGCTGGTCTTAGTGTCAGCGAGTAAGGATTTTTTTTCTTTCCGGAAGATTGATATACAAGCTCTTAGGGGAACAACAGATCTGCTGGGGCTGCGGGTTTTGTCCGAAAGGGATATCGCGGCCCCGGCTCACAGGTAACGGAAGGAACAAAGGTGGGTTTTAGTCAGTAAAGTCTGACACACCCTCTCGCTCTGCCCAGACCGGGAGAAGTCATTTGAATGAATTCCCATCCTCAAAAAAAAAAAGGGGAACAGCAGATGCATCTTAGCGACTTGCGTTCAGTCACAATAGCAAAATCGGTTACGATTTCGGGTAAATCATGTTTCGGTCTGACACTATTATTTATGCTATTCAACATTCTAAATCCTAACTGTCCCGCAGTCCTAACAACTATCTTATTGTGATGGCAATGAATTTGTGATCTAGTATCGTACTTCTATTTTATTATTACGTCTCTGCCTAATATATGAGTGTTAAATTTTAATATCCATTCATTTTATTGACTGGGTCAAGTATAAAGAAAAAGATATTAAAGAATTAACAACTACGTTGCTCATAAAGTTATTATTAAAGTTATGTATTTCTAATTCAATGATATTATGTAGCAATATATACAAATACTACGAATCAAACGGTAATTTACTTATTTATTAGATTAGTTGATTTTGTTTTGTGAATTGGTTTGGTTATAATTAATATTGCAAAATAAAGTAGGAAAAAATACTTATATTGAAAAACATTAACTTTGTAAAGTCAAAATAGAAAACCAAAAAAATATTTTGTAATAGCCAGTTGCTAATCATTACTTAACTTTTGTAAATACTGTTTATAAATAAACCCCTAAATGAGGCAAACAGGATTCTAAATATATTTTTAGTAAATTCATTGTTGTAATTATTTAGATAAATATATAAACCTTTAAGCGTATGTTTCTAGAAAAATCTAAAAAAGACAATGTTTAGAAAAGAACTTCATTCTATATATAAATGAACAATAATTTCCATGATTTATATGATTTGAGAATGCAATACTCAAATAGTTTCTAGTTTACGACGTGTTATTGTTGTCACCATTATTTTTTTTATTATATGGCACATTATAGGTATTGTAGTGCAGCTTATGTCAAGTACTGTGGGTTCACGGTACTTAGTACATATTTATTGATAATTCCTTAAAACACAGATTGCAACTGAATGAAGACCTATTTAGAACAAATCAACTTACTCGCCATAAGCACCTTCACCCAACACTTGGGCGACCAGCCAGCCTTCGACGAACTCGGCGCCGGCAGCCATCGCCCCGCCTCGCGCCGTCACCTGCAACATAACGCACTGTCAGCACCAGCGGACGCGCCCTACATGCTAGTGCACTGCTGATGCCTAGAGCTCGCTGCTCACCGCTGCTGCCTGCTACTATACTCGAATGTTGCCGCCGAGCACGACCACGCCGCCGGGTTGCGGGTTTATTATTTTTCGTCATCGATTGATTCAAATACTTGAAAATACGTAATCTTAATATCTATTATTGAGTTTTAATCTATTTGACGATGAAAATTCGTTTGATTTGCATCAATCTGCCGATAAATGCGCTCTAAATGGCGGAAGGCACGTGGAGATGACTGAACAAAGCGAAAGCCGAACGGCGCCGTCGCCTGTCTGTCGACGACTTGCCACACAATGCGATAACGGTAATCGTTTCCGAAATTGCAAAAATTTGCAATTTCTTTGAAGAACTCTCTAGTACCAAATAATATATTTTTTTAAATAATGTTTTCTACTGAATACTAACCTTCTAAAAAAGATCAATGGATCACACCATTTTGCCATTTTCTTTTCTTCAACGCCCGTCCGTCCGTTCACCAACCAATCGCCATTCGCTCGCTGATTCGCTGACTGCGCCGGACGCCGGCCGAGTATCCGACCGACCGAGCCGGCCGACCACAGACACAGAGGAGGCGACTGATAGACAGTGTTGCCAACTAGTCTAAAATGAAATATGCTAAAGTGCTGTTGAAAATAAGCAAAAAATATGCTACTTTAAAAAAAAAAGTGCTGACATAATATGCCAACTAAATTTCAAATTTTAATCAAAATTATTATAAAATATATAGATTGGCTATACGTAGGATTACTCCAAGCTTTAAAATAAACAGTCGATATCTTGATCTTCATCAACAGCAGCTGTAAATGTGGAAGACTAAGGCCCGTATTACAGAACCTCACTCAAAACTCAAGCATAATTTAAAACTCGTTAAAAGCCTTCTGATTGGTTGAAACTGGTTTAAGTAACACTAGAGTCTTGAGTGACGTTCTGTAATACATGCCTAAGTCCCGTATTACAGAACCTCACTCAAGACTCAAGCATTACTTAAAACTAGTTTCAACCAATCATTAGGTTTTAAACGAGTTTTAATTAATGCTTAAGTTTAAAGTGACGTTCTTGTAATACGGGCCTGAGAGTCCGAATCATAAGTCTCTTTGTTATGTACCTATACAGCGCAGTAGGTCTTCTGGAACTGTACCTATAAGAATAGCAGCAATTTTATTTGGCTGGAAACGCGTTCAATTTCCGCGTTTGAATCAATCAATCAAGTTTATTCGCATAATATGGGTTTACAAGGATGTTATACAGGTACGGTTTCACCATATTCAGCTTATGTTAGCATGCAAATTATAATATAGTGTCATAATATTTAAACAATTAGATCATATCTTTAAAAAAATATAAAATATACATTGATAGTCAATCCATTACAAATAGTCGTCATGATGTTGCAATAAAAGGTCAAATTCAGTAAGAGTAAAATTATTTAGATTAAATTAAGAATTAACCTGGGTAGATTACAATATTATTTCAACGACAATTAAATTTTGGATTACTATTAATTTATTATTAAACAATGATTGCGTTACATTTTGTCTTCGAAGTACTCCTCAACTGAATAATAAGCCTTATCTATAAGTAAAGATTGAAGTTTCTTTTTAAATAGATTTACATTACTTGAACTGCGTATAATTAAGGGTAGTTTATTATATATTTTAGGGCCCATGCAAACAAAGCTTTTGGAAAGGAGTGCGGTTTTCCCTGGTGGAACGCATAGTTTATTTGCGTGACGCGCTCTTGTGAGATACTCAAACAGTTCAAGATTGCCATTGATAAATAGTGCTGTCTCATAGATGTAGATGCTGGGCAGTGTCAATATTTTTAGACGTTTGAAATGAGGCTCACATGAGTCCGTTTGGGTTAAGTTACATATAGCTCTTACGCATCTTTTTTGCGCCCTGAACGCACTTTCCAGATCAGTGGAATTGCCCCAAAAAATAACACCGTATCGAAGAGTAGACGATACATAACCATGGTAAGCAATTATTGAGGTTGTAATATCAACGATTTTACTGAGATTACGTAGAGCGAAAGAATAACTGTTTAATTTATTACATACGTGTTCTATTTGTTTCTTCCATGTCATTTTGTTATCTATGTATAATCCTAAAAACGTTGTTGACTCTACTACTTCTATTATGTGGTCATCACAATTAATGTTTAAATCCTCTACTGTTGGTCTTTGTCTGAAATTAATGGCTTTTGTTTTACTAATATTAATTTTTAAATTATTACTTATTAACCAATTAATTGCATGCAAATAGAGTCATGGGATTATCGGTTACAGTTGGTATGCCATTAATATATACTAGGAAAAGCAATGGCCCCAGCACACTACCTTGCGGTACGCCATATTTGACTTTCCTCAGGTTAGATTTATATACTGTCATAGTTTTCGTTTTTGGGCAGAGGTATGATATTTCAGTTTGCTGTAGTCTGTCAGTTAAATAGGATTCTATTAATTTATGTTTATTTCCCCTAATGCCGATTGCATAGATTGTATCCAATAGTATGTCAAATTTAACGCGGTCAAATGCTTTTGTCATGTCCATAAATAGGGCAACTGTTGGACATCGCTTATCCATATTAGTCAAAACTCGCTTGCAAAAGTTATATATCGCTAAGTTGATTGACTTGTTTTTCCTAAATCCCATTTGTTCTTTGGCAAGTAGATTGTTACTTTCAAGGTAATTGCAAAGGCTGTTATAAATAACTTTTTCAAAGATCTTAGAAAAAATTTAAAGTAATGCAATTGGGCGATAGTTGTTCATGTCATCTTTGTTCCCTTTCTTATGGATGGGCTTTATTATTGATTTTTTAAGTTTATTGGGGAATGTACCGGTTTCTATAGAATGAATGAATGCGGTAATGACAACAGACATATTGCAAACTTAGTTATATCTGCAAAAGGGTTATTTCCAGGTGCATCTTTATATTCGATTTCTTCGTTCCAGAACTGTACGCTGGAAGATGTGCATTCCCATTTAATATGTACTATGTTTCTCCATTGAGATACAAGTCTTTCTATTGTAGATGCATTCACTCGGAACTCTTCGGCTATTTCGGTAATGACAATGGCAAAAAATAATATGCTAGCTAAACGACGCAATATTGTGCTAAACAGAAAGAAAATCAGCCAAATTTAGCATAAAAAACACTACAATGGCAATTACGTGACGGAACACCAACGAGCACGAATTATCGTTCGGATTAATTGCAAAAAATCAAAATAAGTAAATTGTTCCCAAACAATATGCAAATATACATAAAACGTGAAGCAAGTTCCTGTTTAAACATAAAAAAATATTAGTAAATCGTAATTAATTAATTATTTTCTAAAGGATCTGTCAATAGGCCTCGTTTCGACCGTAATGTCTAAAGGGTTAGATCAGCTAGATAAACAGTTGCCACTTTATGCAACAAAACACGAATTAACGAAATATTTTAAGTCACCATTCTGTCAAAAAATATTTGAAAAGCAAATTATCGTTTCGTTTGTGTAATCAAACGAAACAATTTAATTTAAACATAAACCAATCTAATTATTCATTAAAACCTCAATGTTTAATAGGATTTGCACAGGTAATACAGGTGGTTGGGGAGTTATTATTACACACTTCTGGTAATACAGATGTGATGACGTAGCCTTGTGTCACCCACGTGACCACTGTGTCTCGGAATGCTATACCTGGCGAAGTATATTATAAACCATAACACCAACTTACTTTCATAATCAACGTTTCAGTGACGTCATTCGCCGTAAATTGCGGACGCTAAGTAATCGGTCACCGCTTTTCTAGGAAAACGTAGCTTTAGGCCCTAGGCATGAGAAGCGCCCGAGGCGCGCGTCATAATCGCTACGTTTTGGGCGCTCAATAAAATTGTATGAATTTCTATGTAACGTATTATAACAAGCGCTGCCGTCAAAGCTGCTCGACGCGTGGACGCAAGTTCCTTTTTAACCGACAAAAAAATAAGAAGGAGGTTCTCAAGTAGACGCGTATATATACATATATATATTATATTTCACGCATACATTTTTACTGAGGATTCTGATTTGAACGATTCTTATTTTATTGGGAAGGATATAACTCGAAGTTTATCTCATGTAAAATTGAAAACTAAAACTTAAAAGAATTTTTGTTATAAATATGACCTATCTTTTGCGTGCTCAACCATTACTCTAGGACTAAAAATCTTGGGGTGCGAGCAGAAAACCTCCCCGTGTGTCTGATGCCTGCTGGTCCCTTATGGATACGTCCGAGGGGAAGAGCAGTCGTTGGGCCGGTGCACTCTGGGCATGGACAATACACTCTTCGAAAAAGGTAGCGGAGTTTTTTGGCGAGGGTATTGTTTATGGCGAATTTCTGCGAGGAGGAGAGCGGTACGTTCCTCCAGGGTGGATGGTGGCCTACTCCCCCCTCTGCTTACAGAGGGACGGTCGAGTGGGCGAGGTTAGGACCTGGAGGTCCGTAGAGGAGGGATCTCCATGTTGGAGAAGCAGGGGCGGGGCTCGTTGTGCACTCACCCTGCCAACGAGCTGGCAGCGGGAGAATTTATTCTCCTGACTGCACCCGTCGATATCGTAATCCGGAAAGAGTTCACGGTCATGTTTTGTGACTCGGAACGGGACGAGGATCTTGGCTTAACCGCCCGGATCGCGAGGACGTAAACCTCTATAAAAAATTCCTCTAATACCAAGTTTTGGTGCGTGGCGAGGGTATGGATGGCTGAGGAGTAGTGCCATCTGTGACTCTTAGTTGCAGGTGGTGCATCAGTCGTTAGCGCACCCCCAGCCGGGGACCAGTGGAATCCTTGGGTTGGGTTACAAATGCACACTTACCTAGGGACAGGGGGTAACCCTAGGAATGACATTTTACATCCCCCACACTCGTGGGATCAATTATGACGAAACAAAAGAATAAAAACAAAATAAAAAGCGTAGAGATGGTGAGCGATTCGGGGTCGGAATCCGACTCCGCATCTGGCGCGAAGGGCTCTTCTCAGAGCCCGGAGCGCGTTGAGACGGGGGCCGCAAAGAAGAGCGACTTCTTCAAGCGGTCCAAACCAGAGGGGTCGTCCTCTGATGGCGAGCTGAATGCGGCTCGCAAAAAACTAATAAAGCGGGGCGGGCCTCGGGAACGGGGTGTGGCCAGAAGGCTCACTACCCCGGAGGACAGCGAGCCGAACAGAGGCTCTGAGTCCTCGGGCGGTGAGCCGGACGCCGCTGGCAGCTCCGAGCTGAAGGAGGCGGCCAGCAGCTTCGAGGAGGTCGTGGCAACAGCCATCCGGGCTGTGGGCTTGAAGAGGATTCAGTCCTCTAAAGACAAGGCCATGCCCGCTGCCACGGCCTCCATAATGGCGGCAGCGAAGGCCCTTCAGGTCGGGCCTCCATCGGACGCACTGTCCGAGATGCGGGCGGAGGTCGGCCGCTTGACGGCCACTATCGAGCTTCTCCGAAAAGAGAACGAGGAGCTCCGAGCGGACCTGGCCCGGCTTCGAGGAGCTGGCCCCCGGGAGGTGCCCCAGGGGGGAGCGATGCAGTCGCAGGCGGAGGACCGGGTTTTGACCCTGGTGCGGCAGGAGCTGGCCGCACTCAGCAGCCGGTTTTCCGTGATGGAGGGCATTGTCCTGCGCCCTCCGCTAGCGGCGAGCAGGCCGGCAACTTTTGCCGCCACCGTGGCTACTCCGGCCACGCCTGCGGCCAAGCTTGCGGCCAAGTCCGCGGCCAAGCCAGTGGCCAAGCCCGCGGCTAAGCCAGCGGCCAAGCCCGCGGCTAAGCCAGCGGCCAAGTCCGCGGCCAAGCCGGCGCCTCCGGCGAAAGCTGCGCCGTCCAAGCCCACAAAGGGCGGGACGGCTGCGCGAAAGGGGACCCCAGCTGTGGCGGCAGGACGGTCGCCCCCGGCCCCGCCTCTTAATTCCTCTCTGGCCGACGCCGAATGGCAAGTAGCCGGGGAGAAAAGGCAGGCGGGAAAAGCCAAAAGGGCGGCCAATCGGAAGGAGAGGCAGCAGCAGCGCAAAAAGCGAAGCGCCGCGGCTAGGCTCCGCGCCCCGAAGTCCGCAGCTGTAGTAATCACACTACAGCCGGAAGCGGAGAAGAAGGGCGTGACCTACCGTCAGGTGCTCGCTAAGGCGTGGGCGGCAGTGAACCTGGAGGAGATCGGCGTCGCCGATGGCTTCCGGATGAAGGTCACTGCGACGGGGGCTCGGATGCTGGAGATCCCCGGTGCGGCCAGCGGCCCGACCGCGGACGCCCTGGCCGAAAGGCTCAGGGCGTCCTTCAATGCGGAGGAGGCCCGAGTCTCCAGGCCCACCAAGTGCGCTGACATGCGCATCCTGGGCCTGGACGACTGCGTGACGGCGGAAGATGTTGTGGCCGCCGTGGCTAGGACCGGAGGGTGCTCTGCCGAGCAGGTGAGGGCAGGCACTATCCGTCCTGACAACACGGGCATGCAAACCATAACGGTGAGCTGCCCCGTGTCGGCGGCCCAAAAGATAGCCGGGGAGGGCCAAAGGCTCCGGGTGGGCTGGGTATCCGCGCAGGTGAAACTGCTGGAACCCAGACCACTGAGGTGCTTCCGCTGCCGGGTGGGGCACCACGTAGGAGCGCAGTGCACCTCGGAGGTGGACCGCAGCGAGGAATGCTTCCGCTGTGGTCAGCCCGGTCACAAGGCCGGCTCGTGCAATGCCACGCCGCACTGTTATGCGTGTGCGGCGGCTGGCAAGCCGGCCGATCACCGGGCCGGGAGCAAGGCCTGCGCTCCACCTGCCAAATCCAGGGGCAGGGGCAAGCCTTCCGCCACCGCCGTCACCGCCGCAGCCGCCACCGTTGCCGCTGCCGTTGCCGCCTCTACTGGCGCCGTCGTCGCCGCTAGCACCGCGGCAGGGCCATCACAGGGGGCCCGGGAGGAGGCTGAAATGGATTGCCATTGATGGCCCCATTACGCCTCCTTCAGGCGAACATCAACCACTGCACCGCCGCTCAGGATCTGTTGCTCCAGAGCATGGCGCAGTGGTCGATTAACATCGCCGTGGTCGCTGAGCCGTACTTTGTCCCGCCCAGGGATGACTGGGTGGAGGACCTGAGCGGCTCAGTGACCATAATTTCGTCGGCCGCCGCCGGTACCACGTCCCTCGAGGCCGTCAAGAGGGGACCGGGTTGCGTGGCAGCACGGTTCGGGGAGATTGTCGTGGTAGGAGCGTACTTCTCCCCGAACCGAACTCTCGCCGAGTTCCACAACTCCCTTGGGGAGTTGAGAGTCGTCGTCGTCGGGTACCATCCCCTGCCCGTGATCGTCCTCGGGGACTTCAATGCCAAAAACGTGGCTTGGGGTTCCCGGTATACGGACACACGGGGCAGGATGGTGGAGGACTGGGCTCTGGAGACGGGCCTGGTCGTCCTAAACCGGGGTTCTGTCCCCACGTGTGTGCGGATGCGGGGTGAATCAGTGGTGGACATCTCGTTCGCCAGCCCCGCTCTGTCGCCGCGTGTCATCGACTGGCGCGTCATGGAGGGGGTGGAGACCTATTCCGATCACCGGTACATTCGGTTTGAGGTCTCCGCCCAGACGTCGGGCGCGCCGGTCCGACAGACCCTGAGTGGTCCGCGGTGGGCGCTGAAGCAGCTGGACCGGGAGCTCCTCCTGGAGGCCTCGATCGTGCAGGCCTGGGTGTCATCACCGGACAGGCCTGCCGACATCAATGACGAGGCGGAGTGGTTCCGGGAGGCCATGTCCGTAATATGTGACGTGGCAATGCCTCGGGTCCAGCCCGGAAGTGCTCGGCGCCAGGTGTACTGGTGGTCGCGTGAGCTGACCGCTCTACGCGCGGCGTGCGTTGATGCGCGCCACCGGTACTCCAGGCACCGCAGGCTCCGTATCCGCCCTCCGGATACGGAAGCCATTGAGGCGGAGCTGTACGAAGGGTACAGAGCGGCGAAGACCGCCCTCCGAGCGGAGATCGGGCGGGCCAGAGGAGTGGCCCGCGAGGAGTCGCTGGAGACTCTGAACAGAGATCCGTGGGGACGCCCATACAAATGGGTGCGAGATAAACTCCGCCCATGGGCTCCCCCGCTGACGCAGAGTCTCCGGCCCCAGCTCGTGGAGGACGTGGTGAGCGCTCTGTTCCCTTCGCGAGGGGAACACACTCCCCCGCCCATGGCTCCGCCTCCTGCGGTGCCCGATGCGGACCATACCACTGACGACGACGATGAATCTCCGGAGGTGACCGAGGTAGATTTGAGAGTGGCGGTACGTAGGCTGAGTGCCAAAAATACCGCCCCAGGACCCGACGGCTTACCTGGAAAAGCCTGGGTTCTGGCCTTAGAGGCTCTCGGGCCTCGACTTAGGGGGCTCCTAAGCGCATGCTTGGAGAGAGGCCAGTTCCCACTTCGTTGGAAGACAGGGAAACTGGTCCTCATTAAGAAGCCGGGGCGCCCGGCGGACTCTCCGTCCGCTTACCGGCCCATCGTGCTGCTCGACGAGGTGGGCAAGCTCTTTGAAAGAGTAATTGCAGACCGCCTTGTCGGGCGGCTGGAGCGAGTGGGGCCGGATTTGGCGGACAGCCAGTTTGGTTTCCGCAAGGGGCGCTCTACGGTGGATTCCATCATGCGCGTTCGAGCCCTCACGACGGGGGATGCTGTTGCCCGGGGTGGGGTCGTCTTGGCGGTGTCTCTCGACATCGCCAATGCCTTCAACACCCTGCCCTGGAGTTGCATTAGGGAGGCACTCCGGTATCACCGGATGCCGACCTACCTCTGTCGAGTGGTCGAGGCCTATTTGACGGATAGGGCCGTCATCTACCCCGGTCACCACGGAGAGTGGAACCGGCGAGAGATGTCGTGCGGTGTCCCGCAGGGATCGGTCCTGGGGCCGCATCTGTGGGACATCGGCTACGACTGGGTGCTGCGCGCCGACCTCCCTAGCGGCGTCAGCGTGGTCTGCTACGCTGACGACACGCTGGTCCTGGTGCAGGGGAGGTCGCATGAGGCGGCGGCCGAACTAGCGACACGTTGGGTTGCGACAATCGTCGATAGGATCCGGCAACTGGGACTCGAGGTGGCCTTGCACAAGTCCGAGGCCATGTGTTTCTGTGGTCCTCGGAACGCGCCACTGTCGGGTTCCCAGATAACGGCGGGAGGGGTTCACATCGGCGTCGAGTCGACGATGAAGTACCTGGGACTCGTCCTCGACAGCCGGTGGAACTTCGTGGAGCACTTCCGACGTTTGGCTCCCAAACTGGATAGGGCTGGGGCTGCTCTGAAGCGGCTTCTGCCCAACCTAGGGGGTCCAAACGCCTCCTGCCGGAGGCTTTACGCGGGGGTCGTGCGGTCCATGGCCCTTTACGGGGCACCGGTGTGGGCGCGTTCACTGCGGCTGCGACCGGCCCAGCGGTTGAACGCGTCCCAAAGGGTCATGGCCATCAGGCTGGTCCGGGGATACCGCACGGTCTCCCGTGAGGCGGCGAGCCTCCTTGCCGGACTACCGCCATGGGATCTGGAGGCGAAAGTCCTCGCGCAGATGTGGGAGTTGCGCGAGGAGGCGAAACGCCGGGGTGTAACTCCGCTGCCGCGAAAGATCACGGCACAGCGGACAGAGCTCCGGCGGGATCTCATGGCGGCATGGAGTGTGCGATTGTCGCAACCCAGCGCTGGGCACGCCACAATTGCGGCGATAAGTCCCCTCTTTGAGGAGTGGCTTGAGAGGCGCCATGGCGTCCTCACCTTCCGCCTGACGCAGGTCCTCACCGGACACGGTTGTTTCGGGAGGTTCCTGTTCCGCGTAAGGCGGGAGGAAACGCCCGGGTGTCACCACTGTGTGGATCGCCCGGAGGACACGGTGGAGCATACGGTGGAGGTCTGCCCGGCTTGGGCGGAGCACCGCCGTGTCCTCACGGAGGCGATCGGCGGCGGCGATCTCTCGCGTCCGGCCCTGGTTCAGGCCATGGTTCGGAGCGAGAGTGCATGGGAGGCCGTCACCTCCTTCTGCGAAGCAGTTATGCTCGCGAAGGAGGAGGCGGAGCGCGCGAGGGAGATGCAAGCTGCACGCCCTCGCGGCCCTAGTCGCCGCAGGAGACGCCCCGGGCGTCGGGAGTCAAGAGCCGACTTCCGGCCACCGTAGGCGCGGGCCTGCGGACGGTGAGCAATGGGCAGCTCGCCGTCCGATCAGGACCAGGCCCGTGTCGACGGCGCGTTGTGTTCCACGCGCGCCTCAAAGAGATGTCAGCACCAACCGACGGGGTCGAAAGACCAATGCCTGCTGGGGTTGCGGGTTTGTCTGAAAGGGATATCGCGGCCCCGGCACACAGGCAACGGAAGGAACACGGGTGGGTTTTAGTCAGTAAAAGTCTGACACACCCTCTCGCTCTGCCCAGAGCGGGAGAAGTCATTTGATGATTTCCCATCCAAAAAAAAAAAAAAAAAAAAAAAGGACTAAAAATCTTGTAGTTATTAGTGGTCAGAAATATTGAACTTAGTGCCACTTATAACAGTACTCCGAGCGAAAAGACGTTTTCACGTCATAACTATACTCGCCTCGCGCAATATTAGGGTTTCGTACTTACTTTACAGCTACGGTTTCCTAGAAAAGCGGTGACCTCTTACGCACCGTCCGCAATTTACGGCGAATGACGTCACTGGAACGTTGATTATGAAAGTAAGTTGGTGTGCTTTCCTAGAGAGCGTTGTTGACACCGTAAAGCAAACCTCGCCCCCAAAGATTTAAAACGCTACATTTGCCCTCACCGTGCTCAGTCACAACAAAAATCTATCATTTGACGCGATACGGCGAGTAATACAATAATATCGCTACTGGTAACCGTGCTCTTTGTGATGAGCCAACATTGTACCTACCAAATTTTATGCTCCTCAATTTTTATATTAGATGTTAACATCATTGGAGCTGTACATTGTACAAACCTCGATAATCGTGAAATACCAATTTTTAGAACCTTTAACCTTGAATAACTTACAACGCAGACACGATATTTTATGAGACTTTTGAGACAAGTTTAAGAACGCCAAAACGAAGGTGTATAACAGTTTGGGCCGCCACAATTGCGGCGATAAGTCCCCTCTTTGAGGAGTGGCTTGAGAGGCGCCATGGCGTCCTCACCTTCCGCCTGACGCAGGTCCTCACCGGACACGGTTGTTTCGGGAGGTTCCTGTTCCGAATTAGGCGGGAGGAAACGCCCGGGTGTCACCACTGTGTGGATCGCCCGGAGGACACGGTGGAGCATACGGTGGAGGTCTGCCCGGCTTGGGCGGAGCACCGCCGTGTCCTCACGGACGCGATCGGCGGCGGCGATCTCTCGCGTCCGGCCCTGGTTCAGGCCATGGTTCGGCGCGAGAGTGCATGGGAGGCCGTCACCTCCTTCTGCGAAGCAGTTATGCTCGCGAAGGAGGAGGCGGGGCGCGCGAGGGAGATGCAAGCTGCACGCCCTCGCGGCCCTAGTCGCCGCAGGAGACGTCCCGGGCGTCGGGAGTCAAGAGCCGACTTCCGGCCACCGTAGGCGCGGGCCTGCGGACGGTGAGCAATGGGCAGCTCGCCGTCCGATCAGGACCAGGCCCGTGTCGACGGCGCGTTGTGTTCCACGCGCGCCTCAAAGAGATGTCAGCATCAACCGACGGGGTCGAAAGACCAATGCCTGCTGGGGTTGCGGGTTTGTCTGAAAGGGATATCGCGGCCCCGGCACACAGGCAACGGAAGGAACACGGGTGGGTTTTAGTCAGTAAAAGTCTGACACACCCTCTCGCTCTGCCCAGAGCGGGAGAAGTCATTTGATGATTTCCCATCCAAAAAAAAAAAAAAAAAAAAAAAGGTGTATAACAGTTTCCAGCTTATTATCTCTAAGTCCGAGGTGAACCCCTAATATGACTGGAATAACACGATCACAGCGATTCGGCAAGTTCATCCAAATCACGTTGCGGAATGGCCGCTCACGTCGTCCGTTGTAACAGGCGAAAAAGATTTTCTGGTGATTATAAGAATACGACTTCACAGATAGTTTTCCTTTGTTCCCCTTTTCAAATGATGAAATTAACAAGTAAAAGTAAAACAGGTGTTTAAAAAAAAAAAAACATTGTTAGGCGCAGTTCGACCCCGTGCCGCAGTTTCGTGAAAGCGGGTGGTGTTTAATAATAACAAATTTCTCGAATGATGTTTTTTATTATTTTACAATGAATTACAAAAATGTATGTTCATTGCAATCCTAATGACGCGAGCTTTCATGGATTGTGATGTTTTTCAGTTCTGAGCAGATTTACGGCCGATATGTGAAGACATTTTAATTTTGCAACAAATCTTACGGTTTCTGATACTGCCGTTACGGTAGTTTTTTTCGGCACTAGATATTTTGGCTCATCGCATTCCTTAAGATGCAAGCGACCTTCCCCACTTCGGTGGCAAAATACAAAACAAAAGACAGCAACTTCAGCGTTTTTGAAGTGAAAACTTCTTTAGCATCGTTGTGATTTGAAAGTTGATGAAACGAAAAAGCGACAGTAAAAAGAGACCGACACATTCATAAGATTTAATGTGGGAGAAAATTAGATAGGAAGCATTATATAGTGTTTCTCTTATTATCTCGTATATTTGTGCTTCTCTTTGTGCTCTGCTTCGTACCCCCTCCACTCGTGTTTACCAAGGCATAGTGGGAGTTTGCTTGGGCCTCAGTGTTGTACGTTTGAGAGTAGTGGTACGTGTTTGTGCGCGCATGCGTAGTACAAAGCTTGAGAAAAGGCATTACAACATCCGTGTTGAAATTTTTGAAGGTTTCACTTCTACCACGGGTGAATTGCACACATATTTTTTTTTTGGTAAATGTGTTTTTCGTTTTTTAAAGTTGACTAGGTGGCGTAATGCATAGTGATTTGTATTCGATGCGATTCCTGAATTCGCCTCGATTTATCTCTACAAGGTGGCCATTTACGCAGACCGACGCGACGAATTCTATAAAGTCAAAGTCAAAGTCAAATCATTTATTTCAAATAGGCCCTTGCAAGGCACTTTTGAACGTCAAAAATTACAAAAAATTGAATTGATTCTAGTCGCCCCTTCCAAAAGGTAGTTTTCGTATGGAGAAGAATGGGCAAGAAACTCCACCGTTACTCTTTTAAAATGTTTTACAATATTTTTGTATATGTAGGTAATAAATATAATACAAACATATAAATACACATACACACACATACACAATAATATAATTATATGTGAATACGATGCATCTAAAAATAAAAAAATAAATTACTAAACCACTATTAGGTAAAAAAGAATTTAAAAAGAAAGCAACATTAATTAAGATAAATTAATTACTTATGTGATAGATAAATGATTCTCACATATTTACAAACATTGTAATAAGTACATTAATAAGTCAATGTGTGAGGAAGTAATCACAGAATGTAAAATCAAGGTCATATAATAAAATATAATAATTTATACAACTTAAATTAGCAACCAGTTTGATTTTGTCTAGATTCTAGATTATCCTATAGAGCTGGACAAGCACTATAACAACTGACTGTCGATTTTATTTACTTTAACCTATGGGGTTAGGTATTCTACTGGGTACATATTTGAACGTTGAAAATTAAAATACCTGCAGTTAATATGTCTATGTGCAAGACATCGAACACTTAAATATCGAACGACTATAAACCGAAAATAAAAATATCGTAAGTTTATATTGTCGAATGGTTAGATAACCTACGTCCAATATTCTAAAAACTAATTATCTACAAAAGTGCCATCGAAAGACCTAAATATCGAAGTACACAGTATCGAATGTTAGAAAGCTGCGGAGGTTACAATAATGTTATTATGAGAACTTAGGATGCAAGAACGAGCGAAGCGAGCTCGGGACTTGGGGCACCCCAACTTCATACATGTACCCATGCACCGAAATAGTCTGTCTACTTTGAGGGCTAGTCTCTAATTAGATTTTTTAGGTTATGGGTTTCATAGCGTAAGTTGTTTATTAAAGGGGTGATAGACGCGTGAGCAAGTACGCGTACTTATGGCTCGGCTACCTTACTCGCCCGTGTCTCATACTAAGTATGCGCACTTTAAAACCGCTGAGTACGTTCGTCGGTGATCCAACAGGTTTGAAATATTGTTCGTAGCCCGCCTTGGTTAGTAGTTTCGGACGTCTGTCATCGCCGCGAGTCGCATGACGCTATTTCGACATTTGTGTAATTTTTGTTTAGTTTGGTTCAGAAAGTTCCACAACATCGCGATACAGTGTGCGCAAGCTTCACGTGTGTCACCGACGGCGAGCCGAGTAAAGTCAAAGTCAAAGTCAAACAATTTATTTCAATAAGGCACATAAAAGGCACTTATGAACGTCAAGTTTACAAAAAATAGAATTGATTCTAGTCGCCCCTTCCAAAAGGTAGTTTTCGTATGGAGAAGAATGGGCAAGAAACTCCACCGTTACTCTTTTAAGATGTTTTTACAATATTTTGCATACATTAATTATATAATTATATGTGAAGACGATGCATCTAGAATAAGATTTCTATACCGCGATAGGTAAAAAAGAATGAAAAAAAATTGGTTGCCTGTAAAGTCGGTATACGGGCGAAAGTTTTACGTGACAACGACTTTGAGTGGTAAAATAATTTTAATGTGAATATTCATTCGTATAGTAGGAAGAAGGATGAAATAATTCTGTCTCTCTCGCTCTTAGGCGGGCTAACTGTGCTCGAGTGGAAGGGACGCGTGCCTTTCACTTTTTATGTCTGTTTCTCTCGCTCTTAGGCGGGCTAACCATGCCCGAGTGGAAGGGACGCGTGCCTCTCACTCGCTCTCATTGTGAGCGCATAACGTGAGCGGAGCGTAACGCAGTTTCTTGAAGTGTCACCCAGCAAACCAATTTATAAGACGTTGTCACGTCAATAAAGCAATTACAGATAAATTAAATATGTGACAGATACATGGTGCTCACATATTTACAAACATTGTACAATTATACGATATTTCTAACATTTTAACAAGTAATACTAATAAATCAGTGTGTGAGTTCAAGAAATCACAGAATGTAAAATCAGTGTTATAAAAAATAATTAAATAAGCAACCAGTTTGATTTTGTCTAGACTCTAAATTGTCCTATGGAGCAGGACCAGCATGTTTCCAAGCATTCTTATCTTGGATATAATCCTCTAATTTGTAATATGCTTGTTTACAGAGTGTACTTTTAATATGAGTTTTAAATTTTCTTTCATTTAATTGTAATATATCACAAGGTATTTTATTGTAACATTTAACACAGTACCCCATAAAAGATGTATGTACTTTAGATAATCTGAAAAATGGTTGAAAAGTATGTTCGCGGACTTCAAAACCGCGTACTTTAAGTTCACACGTCTATCAGCCACTCTAGAGTCCACGCCACCACTGAAGTCCGGTGGAAAAATGTGGAACAATTTTTTTTAAAGCAATTTAATACAATGACATAGACACTAGCGCCGCGTCAAAAGGACTTCAGTGGTGGCGTGGATTCTACATAAATAAACATAACTTGTGTTAACCGGTCACGTACTGTTAATGCACCCGTGCCGACCGAAACCTTTAATGGGTAGAAATCGGTACAATCATCCCCTTCACGGATGCAGGTGACTATGTACTTTTCTCATTATAGTACTTACTAATTCCATGAGTTCTCTTTCGTCATGTCATTGTCATTGAACATTTGAACGAATGAGAATCTTGATTTGAGTTGAGTTGAGAAATCAAACTAGTGTGTTTGTTGATTAGTGCTCTGAGATTAAACGTATCTGGCTAGGATAATAGTATATAGGACTCATAAATTTAACACAATTAAGGAGGTTAAAATTAATAAATAACATGGTAAAAATAATAAAGGCAATAAATTAGTGTAGAAGGAAAACCTTTAAAGAAACTTATACCTATTGTGAATTTGTTACAGGCTGGATATTCAGAAGATCAACTGGCAGGTGAGTCATCATTATCTGATAATGCAAAGTCGCCGTGCTGGTGGTTTGCCGTGAATATGAAACAAAATAAAACCGAAAGATCGTGCTGCACTCCAGCTTGTCGGTCGTGTATAGTCACATATAAGAATGAACTCAGTCGACTTGCGTTGTGACACTCACGCGTAATCCGTGAGTCATGTCATGCCTATCAACGTCCTTACCGAAAGCGGTGGCTGTTACAAGCGCCCTAGTTTCCTTATAAGGTTTGTATTTTAAAGCGATCCAGGTGTGTCGCTTGGCCGGGCGGCCTCGCTCGGTCGCGGAGTGGGTAGCGCTTAGTGCGTCGCCACACGCCCTCGCAACATGTTCATGTACGAGCCGCCCACCAAGCTGAAGCTCACCTCCGTGGAAGGTATCCTCGATTTCTCGCCATGTGTGCCACATCCTCACTGTTCTACTCTTCTAAATTAACTTATATTTCATCATTAAGCATTGTTAATGTTAGGTTTCTTCGTAGAATTCCAGGAAGCATTCCAACTATTTGATTCACGTGGAGATGGCAAGATCCATGTAGCACAGATTGGGGATGCACTGCGAGCTCTTGGACAGAACCCTACTGAATCTGATGTGAAGAAATGCACCCTACACTTGAAGCCCGATGAAAGAATTTCATTTGAAGTGTTTCTACCCATTTACCAGGTAAGGAAATGCTGAATATTATATAGAAATAAATGTTATATGTAGGATAGCAGGAAAAATTATGCTGATAAACAGGCATGTCACTACCTCCACATACACAATAATATTTATGTTATCACAAGTAAATAATGCTGTTCTCAATCATTGTTTTGTTCCCTGTTAAATTAAGTAACTGCAGTAGGGCCTTGTTAATCCGGAGAGGCAAAAACAAGACCCTTTTCAGATTATGATTATCGAGGCGTCTGGATTATAGTATGCCATATTTAATGGTAATAAAACACATGTTTAACCTTAGTTTCTTTAATCAATTTTTAAATTAAAGCACAAAGACAAAACTGTACATGTTCAAAGTTAAAATAAAACATTAGTTAATTCTTCTTGAAAAAGTCTGTAGTACTCTTCTGTTTATAATTTTCGCACTTCATTTCAAAAGCCCGGTCTCTAAGTCGAATTCATTATCTTCAGCCCATTTTAAAGCAGTGTTTAAAGCTCCTACTGCCTCTGAATTACCAATTTTTTGGAGGCGAGAACTTCAACGCTATTGTCCTCATCTTGCTCATCGTCCTCACACATTGCCGCACGCACAATCTCCACATCAGTTAACACTTCATATCTTTGTACAACACATTGGCTCATGGCAGCCCGCACCTACACCGTGAACAAGCGGAAGTCTGGATTACCGAGGCCCTACTGGAGTGTTTCTATATAATGTATATATATATTTAAATTCTAAAAATAACATTGTAAAGTCGCAAATTCTGTGGCTTCATGATAAATTTAATAACGTCATCGGAAATAAACACAAAGAAAAGTAAAAGATAATTTCCAATTTATGCGCTGTAATATTTTTTTGTTCCTTTTGACCTAAAGTAAATTAAAAGTTTTAATTATACGAAAAATAAACAAAATGAAAGATTTTGCTTACTTTTTATAAAAATGTTGAGCAACCTTGAATTTATGTACAAGTTATATTGATATATATAACATAAATAAGAACATAAAACTGAGTTATGAACGGGGGAGATTTTTGGTACGTTTACAAAAAAGGAGTAATTTGTAACAAAATAGAAAACATAAGGCTGGGTCTATAATGCCCATTTTAAGGATTAATGATATGAAGACGGATTAGTGCTTAATCATAATCAACGTTTAATAAACTTAATTCTAATCAGACTCTTTGTTTTGTTTAAATTTTTCTTTATAATGTTTCATTTTTCCTGCCGGAGTTAATAGCATTTTCTTGTGCTGTTAAATTTTACATAGCTTTATAATTCCGTTTTTGTTACTAATATTTTCCGCTTATACGTTCCTACCCCAAAGTAACTAAAAAAAAGTAACGAAACAGGTGTTTGATTTTTTCAAAATATGTTTGTGGTGGTTAAAATTGCAGTTACGCCTATTATTATACACTAAATTTAAATGGAACTACTACCTAAAATAGTATGATAAAAAAAGTGGAAAATATTGTCAACATAACTTGAAACAGCAATAATAAAGCCGGAATGAGATTCACTCTAAAACTCGATACGTGTGCACACACAACAAGCACACTACAAGCTTCGGAACGGCAACTGCCACAAACATTAATATGGCGGCATTTAATGGCGTCTGCACTATTGCTAACTTCAAAAAATCATAGCTAAATAAATAGAAGGTTTTTATTTATAACACATATAAAATGGGTAACAAAAACTGAAATCGATTTTTGGAACTTTCTCTGGGACAAGTTTAAAATTCATTTATACCCGTCAAATTTTAAACAAATTACCAAAAATGCAATACAACGTGGACCTTTTTACCTCGTAAAACGTTCAAAATAAACATCTCATTATAGTTTCTTTGAACCTTATCAAAATAATTGAGTTTGAAATTTCGAATTTTAGACTGGGACATAACTATTTTCATACATTGCTATTTCCGACAGCTTATATTTTGTTGATTTTTTATTTAGTTATTATGTATTTATGATTTTTTAAAATATTTTCTGTAAATTTAATTAACAAATATGCTCCCAAGCAAAACAGTATCAGTAATTTATAGATTACACCAAAATTATTCATGTACAAAATCGTGGGACATTACACAAATGTGTAATGGCAAAAAAAAGAGAAATGCTCACTGTAGTTGTAGATAACAGAGATACTGACTTATTTTATTCTTTTAAATTTGAAAACTAAAACTATTTGGAACAAGGTAGAAGAAAAATTGGTAACAAGATTGTAGTGTCACACGTTTAAAAATTGCCAAATTATAAGATTAAAAAAATTATATTATGCTAGCTAGACAGGGCTGGTTATCAAAAGCTGACATCACATCTATTTAACTTTATAATAGCGTCTTACATTGTCCGTTGGGAGCGACTAGAATAGGAAATATACCCCTGCTAAAAAAACTTCTAAAGCATATAGCTTCTCCATATTTTCATAGATTTTATTGAATTAATAGCTTCTGCCCGCGACTAAGTCCGCGTAAAATCTCTTGTTTTAAAATAAAATCGTCCGCCAGTGCTATTTCTGTTTTTGCTTAGCACTTTTTCAGACTTTTAATATTTTTGCTGGGCTCCTAAGGATCTTAAATAGCCTATAACCTTCCTCAAGAATTGGGCCACCAAATCCAAAAAGAAGTTTTCAAATCCTACTAGTAGTTCCAAAGAAAAGTGCGTTCAAACAAATAAACTCTTCACCTTTAATATATCGTTGGTCCAGATGAACAGGGTATTAACTTAAAAACCCCTATTTTTCAGGAGAGCGATTTGAAGTTTTTAAATCAGTATATTTCCATTTCTATAAATAATTGGTTAACCTCACCTAAATATTTTTTAAACTTAGTTTATTGGTAACATTTTTGTTCACTTCGTGACTTTCTCTATTTTTCTATTAATGAGAAAAAATAGAAAATCTACAGACAGGAACATAATAATACCTTTTTACACAAAAATTTATAATAAACCACAGTATTAACTTAAAAGTTCAAATTTCTTAAAATGCAGCTTTGGGAGTCTGTGTTCCTTTTACTTTAGATAATTTTTTTATGACATTATATTAACATAATGTTTTTATAACTAAACCATCCGATTTTTTCATGATTTTTTTATTCATTTAGTTATCTTAATGAAAATTCATAATACTACCATGTTCCACAAATATTAGGGATAAGTTTAAAAAATAATACATGATATAAAACAGAATTTTCTTATTAAATTTTTTATTTATTTTAAAAAATCACATGTTAAATAGTTCTACAATCTGTTTTTTATCTTTCCTTGTTATTATATATTAATTTAAATCACTAGTTACGCGTTGAACACATAAAAGGCCGTCATTGGCTTTGCACTAATTTAAAAGTCTTTGTGTAGTGTATACTTAAAAGGTAGGTAACAATCATAAACAAGTTAACAGTTTCGAAACAATCTTGTCAAAGTCCACTATGTTTTATACAAAGTGGAGCAGGACGATTGACATTCCTTTAAATCACGTAAAGAGTGTCATGTTCTTTACCCGTATACAAAAAATCAATCAAATCCAATGAATACTTTAGCCACAGGAAATTATTTTTTATTTTCTTATTTTTCAACATGATGTAGATCTGAGTCCGTAATAATAGGTAAACATTGTAAAGTCAGGAACCTGTGCAAAAAACCAACGATTCTATTCTCTACGTCTCAATATGCTTGAAAGACAGAGAAAGGTGTCATACCATTCCACTCTTACGCGCCCCGCCCACTCCCACAAAATACTACAATTAGAAAGAAAAAGAAATATTACTTACGCAAATAATGCATTAGTGGTGCATAGAAAATTGCGAGTGTGTATGTGAGCGGAATTTTTTCGGCAAAAAGACATTTATTGAATCGTAACTATGTCAGTCAGTGCATTGCGGAGCCCTTTGATGAGAGCACACGCTTACTTTTGTTATCACAAGACGAGCCGCGCGCGCATTGTTGTGATTTTATTAAAAAGTTTTAGTTGTTATTGTGTTAAAGACGATTTATGATAGTTAGATGAGTGCACAGGTTATTGTGACATATTGTTAAGTGTTAGTGTAATAATAGTTAGTTAATTAGGCATTTATTAGTTTGGATTTAGGTTAGGTTTGTAAGTTTTTTAGTTTAGGTAATATTATGCCTCAAATAAGGTACACAGCTGCCGAGTACACTGACATGGTACTTATGTACGGAGAATGTCACCAAAATGCGGCTTTAGCATTGCGTACATATCGGGAGAGATATGGTGACACACGAAGGTGCCCTACCAACAGCCGTGTTTTTACCCTGGCCGTTCAGAGGTTACGAGAGAATCGGCCTTTGGTTCCTCAAGGAGAAGGCGTGTCTTCAAATTCAAATATCGAGGAGCGGATATTACAACATTTTGAAAATAACCCGACTTCTAGCCTCCGGAACGCAGCGCGGCGGTTTCAAGTGAGTCACAGAACTGTCCATAGATATTTGAAACGGCATGCACGGCGACCTTACAAGTACAGAAAAGTACAACAACTGTTATCCAGAGATATGCCAGTCAGAGTGTTATTTTGCCAATGGCTTCTCGACAAAATATCAGACGACCCTGACTTCATATTTAATATTATGTGGACAGATGAGAGCACGTTTACAAGAAATGGAGTTTGGAATAGACAAAACCTGAGATATTGGAGTCATGAAAACCCGCGCCTAATTCGAGAGTCTTCATTCCAGTACCGGTTTTCACTAAATGTCTGGGCTGGAATTCATAGGAACAAAATAATAGGTCCAGTGTTTATTGATGGGACGTTAAACGCAGAGAAATTCTTAGAACTTCTTAGTGGCCCAGTGTCAGACTATACGGACGATTTACCTTTGGACGTATATGGACGACTGTGGTATCAATTGGACGGTGCGCCCGCCCATTCCGTAGTGCCTGTTAGACAGCGACTAACGGATATGTTTGAAAGTCAGTGGATTGGCCGTTTTGGACCTATTCGATGGCCAGCACGGTCACCGGACCTGACACCGCTGGATTTCTTTTTGTGGGGGGCCGTAAAAAACGAGGTGTATGCACGAGAAGTGAACACTGTGGATGATTTAAAAATTAGAATAATTAATGCCTTCGACAGACTTAAAAGAACAGATGGGGACTTGTTAAGACGAGTCCGTGAAAATTTAATAAGACGATGTCGCTTGTGCATAATGAACAACGGTGGGCACTTTGAAAATTTAAAAATTTGACTACTTATTGATGATTTAAATTCTGATTGTGATGTGATAATATGTGATTAATTATTCAATTAGTGATCTTTTATTAATTAACAACGCGCAACTTAGTGAGTTTATGCCGCGGATTTGTTGTTCTCCGACTAAAGTACCTACCTACGTCCCGCACCCCCGCCCGCTGCATCCCGCACCACACCGCGCAACAGGTCAGTGACTTTTCGTAGATAAAGCGTGTTTACATTTTATGCAGTTGATTTTGCTATTAATTTTGTTTGAAAATTGCAATTCTTAAATTTTCCATTAACTACTAATCTTCGTGTTTTAAAATGTTTCGATGGACTAGTACTGTGCTCGTTTTAATTTAATGTCGTAAGTCCAGATCCACATTGTATAAATAAAAAAACAATGAAATGTTTTCACAAAACCTATTAAGTTAAGGAATTAAGTTTTTGTCAACTAAATTTATAAACCCATTCTTTTTTTGTTCCGATATTTTAATTTTCTCACTATAAAGCTGTTGAAGAGCAATATTTTCTAAAACGGGTTTGCTTCTACGATTTGCCGAAAACAATTTTACCTCTTTGAAATCAGTATGAAAGCCTGTCAAGAGCCTGTATTTGTAACATCCGTTAAAGAATTTGTAACTTGCACTTCATTAAGTGCCAGCGGTCGTTGTAACTCTTCAGGAGTCGTTGTTGTTGGCATACTAGAAGATTCGGAGTCACTAGATGAAGAATCCGAATCGCACGAAGTAGACGAAGATTCGTAATTGGGACCTTTAACGCTGTCATCAGAGTTGACTCCGGGAAAACATGGCTCTGGAAGAAATATATTTAGCAATATAGCTGCTTATTAAGCAATGTTTCTAGAATTATCGGCTTTTGCGTACTTTCAAGAACTTTACCATGGTTTTCGACATTATCGACAATACTGGAGGTGGATGATAATGACGAATCAGAATCATTTCCGGGTTTCTCAACCTCCTCTTGAACGTTGGTACATTGATTTGCTTCTGGAAAACCAAAAAAGTCATTTACATAATTAAAATAGGTAGGTACCTATTTATTTAAAATTTCTCTATTTTTTGGAGATATTTCCAAAAAGTTTACCTGTCGCTAACTTTATAAATGTGTAATTGCAAGCAGAAGTTGAATGGTTCTCCAGGATTATCTTCGGGCACTGTGACTGGCTCTTTTATAGGAGTTTCTTGATTAGTCGCTAAAAATAATAATGTAAATCGATTCAAATGTACAAAATACCTTTTTTGAATATAGGAACTATTTTAGCCAATTTCAACTGGTCTGGAAAGATAGACTCTTCAAAACATTTATTAAAAAAAAAACATACCTACCACATAGGGTACCTGGGTTACCAAAGTACTTTGCCCTGAATCAGCATTAATATCAATCGATCGATTCCAATTATGTATTACATAATATACTATGCCTTCTTTGAAATAACATTATTTGCTTGTGCATTTTAATAGTCATCTTGATAAATGGTATTATTTCCGTAAATTGGTTAAAAAACACTTTTACATGTAAAAATTAAATTATGATTTTAAAATTTGATGAGTTTTGTGTTACTTAACTGATTTCTTTGAGAATTAAGTCCAAAACAAACTCAGAGATGCAACTCGTATACGAGGGTGACACTGAAAGTTCTTAGGAAATCAAAAACTGAACAAACTAGCAAGTTATTAGTTTTATTATATCTTTTCAAAATAGCGTCCATTAAAAAAAAAAAAAAATGTTTATTGCATTTACACAAATTCTTAACACACATGAGTTGGAGATCACCTTTTAAGCAAGGAATCAGGCATGCAATTGAAAAACAAAAATAAAAGAAAAATCTAAATTATATTTAATTAAAATTAAAAACAAAAATACAACAAGGAGTGCAGTTGTGTGTGTGTGTGTGTGTGCGTGCGTGTGTGTGCGTGTGTGCGCGTGTGTGTGTGTGTGTGTGTGTGTGTGCGCGCGCGTGTGTGTGTGTGTGTGTGTGTGTGTGTGTGTGTGTGTGTGTGTGTGTGTGTGAGGTTTCAATTTAGGATAAGGTTAGGTTAGCCCTGCGACAATGTCTTGGGATCGGAGGAAGTTAGGTATAGCTTCCTCTACTAACAGTTTCGCTATCATGGTCCTATTACTTTCAGGACAGGCTATGAAAGCGATGATACCAAAACCTCAATGTCGCATAGGTTTTATTCTTAAGCCAGTCAGACACAGCTAGTTTACAGCCACGGAGTTTCAGAGGATAGATGTGTAGCTCTTTGTTTCGGAAATATATAAAAATCACAAGGTGCGGGGTCGGGGCTATAGAGCAGGTGACCCAGTAATTCCACGTCTGACGTCTCCAAGTATTCGATTGTTTGCTTGGCGGTGTGTTTACAAGTGGCCAGTTCTAAAAACTTTCAGTGTCGCCCTCGTATATCTCAAGGATAGAAGGTACTTGAACAAACATAAAATATCCTGGGTCATGGTGCCACTAAAGTGTCATCATCCCGAAATATTTGAAAATTAAGTTTTCAATCTTTCACTTTACGGCACTCCATTACTGGGTATTAATGGGTAGATGACACTTAAACAACAAAGGTTTTATTTATATACGTTGATTAAAGTTAAGTGACATTCAAACGCGAAAAATGTATTGTTAAGCTGTCGCTTATCATTACATAACTTTAACCGTATAGTTGGGAAGCGCCCCCGATTGGACCCGCAAACACAAACCTCCGCCGGCTCGGTAGCGGATCCAATTGGACCCCAGAATGACGAAATACTACACCCTAAATTGATGATGTAACTATTTGTTATGCCACCCATCAAATCATACGAATGTACGTTAATTAATAGAGTCGGATAAACAACTCATATACGCCATTAAATCTTTCATATTAATCGCGCAAGTTAATTAATTTACCTTTACAATTTTTGGTCCGTAAATGCGATAATCGCCATTTTGATGACACTGGTAAAAAACATAAAATTGGGGATTTCGAACATCTAAACTCCACCACAGGGGCAGTGAATTATACGTCATTTAATTATTCGACGAATTTATCCATTGTTGTAGTTAAATGAGTAGCGGTAGTTTTCTTTTTCATCAGCTGGCTACCTCTATAAGTTCTGTTCGTGTATTCTTTCTTTGTTTCTGCCTTCCTCAGTCCCTCAGTGTTGAGGCTCGTGACCCATCTTGTAGTGTCTTGTCTGGGCTTGGCGCCAAGCATGAGTATTTTCTTTATATTATTATGCTTAGTATGTAAACTTGAAATGATAGAAGTCAAAAAGTATTATTATTTAATTCATATGTGTTTTATCAAAGCTTTTGTCACAGTTCTTTCACAAAAGCAGTGGTACTTGTATTTTCAAGCCTGTGTAAAGTCTTTCAAAAGTCAGTAAAACAACCAACATAATTATGATGAACGAGACAAGAAAACAAGGCGCAACCGCAAAAATACATCTCGCCCTTGCAGTACTCTGGTGTCCTTGAGACAAACACTAAGAGTGTCTTTGATTCTGAAGATGCTGTGTTTGTCTTTGATGGAACCTGTTGTTTTAACATACTAGGAAAGTTGTATGGACAGATGTTAGGTAGTTAGTTGTAACAGATACTTATTTATTTAACGGTTAACATAAAGGCTCGTGTAGTAGACCAGTGCGACGCGACGGTGCGACGCGACTCGAACAATGCGATTTCTAAGAAAACTTCATATTATAACAATAACCAAATTCAAAAGCCATTTATTCAAACTAGGCTGAGAATCAGCACTTTTCGAACGTCAAAATGACATAAGACATTCACCCAAACCCCCCCCGAGCCCACCCTTCACCAGTTTCTAGTGCGTTAGCTGGGAAGAAGAAGTGGCGTAACGAACTCCCCAGCGGACCGCAGCAAACCGGTGTCGCGTCGCGCTATTCTGCACGAAGGTTAAAGGTACAGTTCCGAAAGCGACGGCATAGCAGCCCGCAGTTTGCGGCAGCAATGTCGCCCAATCGCAATGACAGACCGTAGTGATACTACTGGTTTCTATGTATTTCTATGGAAAAGCTTCCGTAGATGGCGACAGTGTCGTCTGCGGGCTGCCGTCGCCTTAGGAATTGTGCCTCATCTGTCATAGTGCTGCCCCGTCATATCATAATGCTCTTTGTTCATGTACTTTTAAAAACTGTGTATTGTAATGAGGTGAGTGTACCACAGTCCACAAGATAACAAGTACATGATGTCATGGTTGTAATTGTAACACAAGTTAAAATAGGTATTTACCGTTAAAGTGATTGTGTCAATGTTTTGAAACTAATGGGAATTTTTCCATTTATTTAGGTAGGTATTGTATTGTAACGAACTTCAAAAAGGCGGTTATTTCTTCTTTTGTTTTTTGAGCATAGCTACGATAATAGGGTAATTCTTTTGTCTACCATAATAGGGGAGGTACAATACGAGCTACGAAAGATGAGACTTGACCGCGCCTACCGCGCTCTTTCCGCCGCACCCCGATAACGTCCCGGCGCAGAGCTCATACCGCTAAAGAGACCCATACATAAGGCTAAGCGTGAGACGCAGGTCCACGCAGCGCAGGGCGGAGCAGATTTTGCAATGCATGAACGTACTGAGAGCTGCGTACGCTGCGACGTAGGCACGTGTAACTCAGACGTGACTGTCCTGGTCTGCGTCTCTTTGTAGTGCCGGCACAGATTTCGGCGTGACGGGTCTGCACCCGTCACGCCGAAATCTGTGCCGTTGACACGTGTTTTTTACCACTAATTCATATTTTTTGTTGCAGTTACAGAACATTTAATTGAATTAGTTTGTTGTGAACCTTGTTTGTATGATACAAATCATCCAGACTGTTCAAAGAAGACATTAAAAGAGATTTTTTCAGATAGGTGATCACTTTGCCTTTGCTTGTAAAGTAGCAACAACTGGTTAATTTCATAATCGGAATCTGACTCTGAACTCATTTTGCTCGTCAACGCTCACGTCTATTGTTTGTACTACCTAGGACGCAAATGTGTCTGTAGCTGCGTCGCAGCATGCGCTCGCAGATGTCTGCCTCGCCTGCCCTACCCTGCAAAATCTGTACTGTGCTGACCTGCGTCACCTGCGTCTCAGCATACGCTTACCTTTTTAAGTGTCTATTGCGCAAGGCAAACCACGTGGTGTGTCAAGTCTCATCTTTAGTGGCACGAATTGTACAGCTCGACATTTGTGGGGTCCATTATAATATGTATACCGAAAAATGTCTTTGTTAATAGTTGTTTATTATTCAATAATCATAAAGCGACCCGTCCACCGCCAGCTTAACTAAGTTAGTTTGGTTAGTTATGTTTAGCTCGCCGGTTTTTCATACAACACATGTGCGTCCACCACACATGCACGAAAAGCTGGCGAGCTGAACTAAACTAACTTAGTTTAGCTGGCGGTGGACGGCTCGCTTTAGAGTGAGTCAGTCGCCGCAAGGTGTGGTATGAAATTGCTCTTTTATTTTATTCTTTACAACTTTGGACTCGGGGCACTACTGGGGCAGCAGACGCTCAGCTCTCTTATGCACTAAGGCACAGATTAATAACTAAGGGCAAACTATAATTGTCCTGTTTTTAACCGGTATGAAATAACTTGGTCAAACTAACACTCCCGTACTTTAAGTAATTATGCACTTACGCTGCACTGACAGCTTAGGAATATTTTATAAAATAATTATTATAATAATAATACTCTTCCGTAGCCTGAAATTAATAGATCTAGAAGAATCCCTTTACATCAATATGCAGAAAGCAGGCATCCTAAACACATGCAGAATCGTTAGAAAATTCAGGCAGCTAACTGCAAGAATTTTCTAAAGATTCTGCATGTGTTTAAGGTGTGTACGTATATTTAAGATGAGGGTGCGTTTTCTTCCACTAAAGGAAGAAGACGCACCCTCATCTTAAATACACACCACACGCTACATTTTGGCTTTGGCCCGTAAATGTAGCTAAAACCAGCCTAAGACCTGAGAAAAAGAACACTCCCGATAATAATAATAACCCCACCGCCGTATATCTACGTTGACGTCGTGGTGGGGCTTGCGTGCTCCGAACTCTGGGTCTGTGCCGGTAGAGTTTACTTTGCCGGAACAGTTCAGACCAAGAGAGCTACAGAAACCCGCAGGGCAGCATGTGGCGAGCTGTTGGACAGTAGCGACCCCACGGACCCTATCTCCCGGGAGAAATCTTGTTCCTCATCTCTGGCTTGCCTTTATTGGCCGGCTGGAGTGAACAATGACGAGGAACAGAGCTCCCACCTCATTCTTGCCTTAATTGGCCGGCTTGAGTGGAGATTCGCAAGAGCAAACGTGGTCGGAGGAAGGAAGTATTCCAGTAAGTGCTCGTAGGGATCTTGACCATCTTCCGGGCTCTGGGATTGTTCTGAAAGCCGTGGAATACCTCTCCACTCTTCAAGCACCTCAGGACATGTTGCCCCTTGTCGCTACGTCACTATGTGCTAGCGACAGTTTTCGAGGGCCCATTATTGAGTGTGCAAGTCACCCCCTGCCATTTTATCCGTGGACATATAAAACATTGATCAGGCAGGGACTATAGTCCTTCCATAGTTCCAGGTCACCAGTCAACTTAAGCCACCCAAACCCATAGTCCAATAACTTTGTTTCCATATCCTGTAATAGTCCTACACCAACCGGAGGTTGTCCTTGGGTGCACTTGCATAGTACACAGGGATAATCGTCGGTTCGTGCCTCATATCATTAAAAACGTCTAACGGGCCTCTGCGAGTTGGCTTTGGCCCCTCGTACGCCTTCTAAAGGTCCGGGACCCCAGGGTCCCGAGAAATGTCAAGAGACGTAAAAATTATAATAATAATAAGTAATCAAAATGAAATAAAGATAATAATAATCAAACAAAGGTTCAGGAAACATTCCTAAGATGCCTCTTCCAAAATTCATCTATCATCATTCAATCCATTTCTTTCCGTACATGTACCCTACCAACTATCTTTTAGGGACTTTAGGCTTTAACTCATTGGAGGTAAGAAGAGGTCTTGATCAGCTCACGGTAGCCTGTAAGACCTTACGGGGACGTATCGACTGTCCAGAGCTCCATGGCCTTTGCTGCCGATTATTTGTGCCCGACAAATACATTGGGCACCGTCAGAGCCGCCGACACAATCTGTTTGCGCAACTGTCATGCAAAACTGTAGCCAGAGCCGAATCCCCAGTCTGTCGTACCCTAAAGATGCTGAATGCCCTTCTGATTGCTAACCCTGAAAGTAATGTGTTTGCGGATGAATGGAGTAAAATTTGCTAGGGAGTCCACTGTTCCATGTTAGTTTTATAAATTAAATTATTGTCAACGTTGTAATTGTTTCTATGTTAATTAATGTAATTGGTGTTGTACCGTTTTAATTAACTATAAATAATAATGATTATTGATATAGCGGTCCCGCATGACGAGAACCTCGTGAAAGCTGAAAAAGATAAGCAGATCAAGTATCTTGACTTGGCTCGCGAGGTTGTCGACATGTGGGAAGTGGATACAGCAGTCATTGTGCCGATAGTCGTGACGGCCAATGGCATAATAGCCAAGAGCCTCGACCAACCCCTAAGGAGGCTCTCGTTAGGCAGCTGGATTAAGGGCTTGATCCAGAAAGCGGTACTGCTGGACACGGCGCGTATAAAATTCCTTCGCGCGCCGCCGCTCCGTGCGGACGTCTTTGTGGTGAATTCTCGCTCCTCGGTGACTCGGTTTTTTTTAGTGTACTAATTAGTGATTGGTTGAACCCTTAACTTTTTGATTCCTTGTCACTCTTAAAGGGTTCCTATGGGCTAACTCCTCCCAGTGGGCGTCGACTGAGTGAGATAAACATATAACAGTGCATTTCGTCGAAAAGTGTAGCGCCCCAATTCGCTGCCCTACCATCGGGTTCGAACCTGCGGCGCACTTAACAGCAGTCGCGCGCTCCGCCATCAAGCCAGCTACGATACTCACCGAGCGACGAAATTGCGAACCGACTCAAGCGCAAGCGGCCACGCGGTGACGTCACCCACGGATCCAGTCAGTGCTACGCCCGCCTCTACGAGCTGCTACGAGGCGCGCACTTGCTACGACGCATTCAATATAAATCTTCACTGTACGTACTATCGGCTACGATTTTACGCTCCGACCACCGAGCGCTCCGCTACGATTAACCGGCAAATAAATTGCTTTGGCTTCTGCATAATCTCGCGTATCTCGATCACGACGCGCGTATCGGTTTCGCTCTTCTAAAATACCCCCAACCAGTTATAAACCGCCGTACCACGATGCCCCGAGTCCAACGTTCCCCCCCTGCATGCAAAACAAACCCACCGATGGAAACCCTTTCTGACTCGGATATTCCATCTACACAAAGGGAAATTGTCTCAACACCTCATATAACCACCAGGCAGCACAAACGAGCCCGTCTTGATGATTCCCCTAAGCATTTCCTGGAAGATTTTAGAAAAGAAATAATGGACATGCTTCATTCATGGAAAGCAGAACACGACTCCTTTTTATCAAAGCTGGCTAAAGACATATCCGACCTAAAATCACAATGCGAAAATATTCAAAAATCGAACCTAGAAATCGAGCGCTCCATGGATTTCATCAACAAATCGTATGAAGCCATAAAAAACCGTGTCGAATTGCTTGAAACCGAAAACAAAGAAAATAAAAACTACCTACTTACCCTGGATAAAAAGCTAAAAGAACTACAATACGCCACCCGTGGCGCAAACATCGAGATACGAAATGTCCCGCAGAAAGATAACGAAAATTTCCAAGACCTTACCGCCATTGCGACAAAGATTGGAAACCTTCTCGAAACTCCGCTGCAGTCTGGCGATCTTCGGGATATATACCGAGCCCCGGCAAAACCCGGCACCACCAGAAATATCATCGTGGAATTCTCTAGCGTACAAAGAAAATATGACGTTCTAACCTCAGTAAGGAACTACAACAAGGCGCGTGATCTCGGTGAGAAACTTAACACCCACCTCATTGGCCTTCCTGGAAATAAACAACCATTCTATGTAGACGAACACCTCCCACCTTCAGGAAAGAAGCTCTTCTTCCAGGCCCGTGAGTTCGCCTAACAGAACGGATTTAAATTCTGCTGGGTAAATAACTCTAAAATCTACTTACGTAAGGAGAAGGGCATGAAACAATTCATTATCAACTGCGAACAAAACCTATTAGACATAAAAGACAACCAATGACTAGACCATGTAATCTTTTTAAGCTTTAAATTAACGTTGCCAGAACATTCTTTTCATCCAAAGACACATATACACCCAACCAAACATACACTACTTTCACACTCCCTTCCTAAACTGTACTCAAAACACAAAACCACCACAATACTCACAACTCCCACTCACTTCACCATAATAAATAAAACCGAGGCCAATTGTACAAAAGTCCCAACGGCAAACCTCTTCAACAAAATCCGTATCCACCTGCCAGCTTCGTCGCGTCACAAAGCCAATATTTGTTGCCCAAAACACATAAATGGCTAATACAATTGATATAATATCCGAAATAGACTCCTTCAGCATAGCCAAGTCATCTCTTATTCCCCCCAATCAGTGTACTACTCTACTAAAGAACCCAAATAAATACTTAAAAATCATTCATCAAAACATAAGGAGTATCAAGAAAAACCTTAACCTGTTTATATCTACACTTGCACTTACGAACGTTGAATTCGATATCCTCGTACTAACCGAATGTTGGTTAAAGGTCGCTGGTCCGTTACCAAAAATAGATGGATACATTGCCTTCTTCACATCAAATCACACATCACAAAATGACGGCGTAGTGATTTACGCCAAAAGCCTATTGAATGTTACGGTTTCAGAACCACAATTTCTTGATGCCAATTGTTTGGTATGTCACGTTGGTAATGACCTATGTCTCATATCTCTCTACCGCTCCCCATCCTACAAAAATATCGACAACTTCCTGGATAGTTTATTTAATTTAGTACATCCTTTACCGCCAAACATTAGCCTAGCTATAATTGGAGATATGAACATCGATATAAAAGCTAATAATGTAGATCGACTATCTGATCAATACCTTACTCTCACAGCGTCTCTCGGTTTACTACCGACGCATAATATTCCTACCAGACAAAATAACTGCCTCGACCATATTTTCCTAAGAACGAAGCAAATGGCTGTAACAATGGTAATAGACTCCCCAGTAACTGACCATCTTCCCGTAATACTATGCCTCGACATGGGGAAACCCAAACTAAACCCTCCAAGGTCCAGTAACAAAATTGACTATCCATCTATTCTAGACACCTTACAAAAAACGGATTTTACACCAGTATTAGAGAGTTCGGATGCAAATGGGGCGACAGACATGTTCATATCAACTGTTTCATCAGTAATCAAACAACACACAAAGCTAATCTATGTCCCAAAACGACAAAGAACAATTAAGCCCTGGATAACACCGGGCCTGTTACGATGCATAAGGAACCGGGATAAAATGCATAAAAAGGTAAGAAAATCCCCTGATAACGCAATCCTCAAAATCACCTACCAACGTTACAGAAACTTTTGTAACCAATTGCTCCGTAAATTGAAACGGGAATACGAAAAGAACGAACTTATAAAGGCTAAAGGCAACTCAAAAGCAACATGGAACGCCATTAAAACAATCACGCACACCCGACAAGACAGACAACCCGCGCGCCAACTCTTGAAACTCAAAGATGATCCCTCAGCATCCGCCAACGAGGTCAATAGTTACTTCGTCAATATAGGTAAAAAACTGGCTTCACAAATCACACCAAACTACAACATTCCTTTGTCCGAAAACTCCAACCCGCAACCCAATTCTCTAGTCATCTTAGAAGTCACCCACGAAGAAATAGAACGTATTATTATGTCTCTTAAAGGGGATTCCGCAGTCGGATGGGACGGAATATCCTCAAAAATCATAAAAATGTGCAAACACATTTTGATACCGCCTATCACGCACATATGTAACCTCGCGATAAATACAGGCACCTTCCCACGTGCACTTAAGAAGGCCCTCGTTCACCCTATCCATAAGGACGGGAATAGAGACGTCGTATCAAATTACAGGCCGATATCTGTACTCACAACACTTTCAAAAATTTTGGAACGCATCATAAACAATAATTTAGTTAATTTTTTTCGCAAATATAACATAATAGCTACAAATCAATACGGTTTCCGATCGGGCATTTCCACGGAGGACGCCGTAGCAAACTTTACTGATCAAGTCACAAAAAAAATGGACTCCAGGATGAAAAGTTTTGCCATCTTCCTGGACCTTTCCAAAGCCTTCGATACCGTCTCTATTCCCATCCTTCTACGCAAAATGGAAGCCGCCGGCATACGGGGAAATGCACTAGACATTTTTCAAGATTTCCTTACAGATCGTAGACAGTGCGTTAAGATCGATTCGGTCACCAGCGGCGAGGAAATTATAAGTTATGGAGTCCCGCAGGGTAGCATTATTTCCCCTTCACTCTTCCTGTTATACGTAAACGATCTATGCAGCTTAAAACTACAAAACTGTGACACGTTTATGTATGCAGATGATACTGTACTACTCGCCTATGGTACCGATTGGGAAGCGGCCAAACTCAATGCTGAAGCCTCACTTAGAACAGTAATGGCCTGGCTTTCGGTTAACTTGCTGACCCTCAACATATCTAAGACCAAAGCAATCGCCTTTAGAATCACCGCTAAATCTGCACCCCGGGCTGCGGAATCTTCTTTAACTGCACACGTATGTCAGGATTCATCCTCCCCTTGCACATGTCTCCCTCTTACGTTGGTAACCAATACCAAATACCTGGGTGTTCACATAGATGAGAGACTGGACTGGCACACTCATTTAGGAATATTAAAAACCCGACTAAGACGACTCATTTATATTTTCAAAAACCTACGCGATATAGCCGATATGGACACGATGAGACTAGTATACCTTGCCCTGTGCCAGTCTATTCTCTCTTATTGTATCCCTGTATGGGGTGGCACTGATAAAACCGCGGTGTTGGGCCTCGAAAGAGCGCAAAGGGCTTTATTAAAAGTCATGACCCACAAACCCCGTCGATACCCAACACTGACACTATATAAAGACTGCAATTGTCTCTCTGTAAGGAAACTCTTCATCCTACGCATAATACTCAAAAAACATGCCTCTCTTCCACATATTAAAAATAGAACAGTCCGTAGCGGGAAACCCATTTGTAATTATAACCAAATTAATACAAGCTTCGCGACACGCCAATACTCTTTTTTAGCATCCAAATTATACAACAGCTTGAACAAATCAATAAAAATACACACATTAAATCAATTTAACCTAAAAAAAAAAAGTTACCTATTACTTGCTAAATTTGACATACGACGAAACTGAAAAATTACTCACCCGCATTACATAACACGTTACCTCCTATTACAGCTCACATAACACCGCCACATACACTCACACAAATATACACCCCCTCGCAAACGCACAAACTCACACATACACGAACACTCACACACACCTATGGCAACACCTCTTTTTCATACACCTCTCATTTATATTCATTTCGTTACCTAGTAGATAACCCTTTTACATTTACTTTTGTTACATCTTTGTTGCATATTTTTTATTGTTTACCTAACTGCTTAGCATTGTAACGGCTGACAAGACCCCAAGAAGGAATCACTGGCTCTGAAGATACAGGTTATGCCTAGTTTCGGAGTCAGGGTTACAACACTTTATTTGCCAAACTTAAGCCCTAGCTACAGTACTCAATGTAATTTGCAATGTCCAATCTCCTTTTTTTTTTTTAAGTCACTGCGATGTATACCTTAGATTAAGGAAGACCATCTGTAATAAGGGTTGTGAATAAACATTTATTATTATTATTATTATTATTATCGTTAGGAGATTCCTCTCTGAGGAGCCCTGACTACCGGTAGCTTGGACCCTGTTCCCGATACCGGTGGGCTACAATTTTTTTAATTTTTTACTGTTTTTATATTCTTTTATTTTAATATTTAAAAATATAATTTATATGTCTATAGTTAAATAAAGGAAAAAAAAAATACTATTTATTTCAGGCGACACAGGCCCATAGAAAATATAATAATATAGAGTTATTAAGCACTATTCTCACAAAGAATGATGTCGCTATTCAGTGCTCATGTTAATTTTAATTTTAAATAAGATTTTAAGATTCTATGTATTTAAATTGAATATTGAAATTTTTATTATTATTTTAATTAGTTAATGTTATTGTTATCATCTGTTTTGTTCATTAGAATACAATTTATGTTATTTTTATTGATATCCATGAATTACCAAAAAGTATTAAATAACATTAATAGGGACTATGAATATCGGAAATTTTCTTAAAATTTGATATATTTTTGTGTACATACAATAGGTTTTCAAATATACAACAGAACTTGAACAGGGCCGATTCTACTAACAAAATTGTTCTGAAATTGCAATTGAACCTCAGCTTAATCAGGGCTTTAAAGCGTTTTATTATTCTACTAATGAACAACGATCCCACTGCGGTAACGATGTAGTTGACGCCAATGATCGACCGAAACGTTCTTAAAAGTCATTCTGCTAATCCAATCGAACATGAACGATACTTTAAGAAACGATGGCTTTCTGTATTATATGTCGAACGTGCGGTAAACTTTAGGTAATAGGGATGATGACAAAAATTTTTTTTTTTAGTCCGTCTTTGAGATTATAAAAAAATATTGGACACGTATTTTTTCTTTCTCTACGTAATCTAAAGATTACGGCGATACATTGAGGTAAAATGTGCCATGACGTCACGAGTATGTAGATTTTATACATACTAGTGACGTAGCGACCCCCACTCCCCAACTTAAAATACATTTTATCTAAGTAGTTTTTTATTAATATGATAAAGCAAAAAATACGTGTCTAATATTTTTGTATTATCAGACTGACGGACTAATTAGAATATCATTTTTTTTTACCCAGGCATCATCCCTATAGTATATTTCCTTTTTGGCTTTGTAAATATTAAGTAAAACCATAAATGGTGCTTGTTGTGTTGGCCTGTAAGTAATTGTTGCACTTATAAACGTAAAAATAAATAATATAAAATTATAAGTAATCTAACGGAAATAATACCGATAAATTTTAATCTAACGGTTCTCACAATTTTACTTCATAACATACTTAATAGGATTTTTAACATAATAGGTTCCTGAGTGCTGGAAAAAAGTTGCCTTAAGCATTTTGCAAAACCGCCAGCGTAGGAATCACTCTTACACGTAATATTAAAAAAAAAAAATTGCTTGATGAGTTCGGCGTTTCCTATCCGACTACTCTGAGAAGAAAGGCCGAAACAAACTTGGAGGTCACAGTCTCTTAAACTCCAGATATAATTTTGGTCAAGCGATATGAGGACCATGTAGATTAGTGTCTGAAATGGTCTTTTGAGAAAAGAACCACACAGATTTGAGTGGGCCTGTCCAGTTAGTGCAAGCATTTTTAAGTAATCGTGGAGCTCAACTCAGAACATAAGGAGCTCAACTCGACGAACAATACCAAAGAAAGGACATTTGGGTACGCCGCATAAACTACTCAAACCGCCAGACCATTATTAAAACTAACTGAGAAAGGAAAAAAATATGAGTAGAAAAAAATAATATATCCACATAGTCCTCACATTCACAATAGGTAATTAAAAATATAATACTTTACAAAGGAATCATGTCATTTTGAATGTAATAATAATTAATTAATAATATAATTCAATAATATCAATTTTTTTATAAAACTGGTATATTTTGAAGATTTTACAAAATAATTCTAATGTCAAGTTTTATGGTTTTATCACAAGGTTTAGCAGAGCGAGCAGCTCAATCCCAAGCTTTTTTATCTTCTAAATAATCAGAAATTTTACCCTTTTTTACAAAATTTGGTTTTAATACAATTTTTAAATCGTTTAATGGGTAAGTTTCGAATGTCAATGGGAAGTTTGTTGTAAAAGCGTATACATTGACCCATGAACAAGTCGCCTACTCTGTGGAGACGAGTGCGATGTACAGCAAGGTTGTGTTTATTCCTGGTATTTATACTATGAATATCGGACATTTTCTTAAAATTTGATATATTTTTGTGTACATACAATAGGTTTTCAAATATACAACAGAACATGAACAAAAATTGTGTGAAGCACAAAATGCACTATCTTTCTCAGAGTGTATCAAGTATATTGTGAGGCTACAGTCAGAATATTTACTTCTTTGAATTTTGCCCTTTTTTGTAGAACAAAGATAGAGTTAAATGTCCGAACAGGTTCCCTAGACAAGAATCCCATATGACATAAGACTATGAAAGTAACTAAAATAAACAATTCTGGCTGTATCGACGCCAGTTAGCTGTCTAATTTTTTTAACAGCATAGGTCCGGTCTGAAATAAACACTTTCTATTCTATAGGCGGCCGAACTTAGCCTTCCTGACAATTTTTCTATGTGTGGCCCCATTGTAGTTTACCGTCAATAGTGATTCCAAGAAAAACTGTCGACTCAACTGGGTCCAGCTCTATTCCATTAACTTGAATATTGGTAGTTAGCTGCCTGACATTTGGCGTTGAAAATTTAATGAGTTTAGTCTTTTTTTCGTTAAGGAGAAGAATATTTACATTAAACCAATGCACAACTTTAGAGAGTGCATCGTCAACTTGTTCAAAGTTAACTAACTGACGTTTGATTTAAAAAATAAGGGAAGTGTCATCTGTGAATAATACGATCTTGTGATTATCCCTTATGTGGTAAGGTAAGTCATTTATGTAAATTAAAAATAAGAAAGGACCTAGAATTGAACCCTGCCGAACGCTCATGTCGACCGCAGATCCTGCAGATCTCTTGCCACTAACATCGACCCTCTGAAATCTGTTGTTCAGATAAGAAGTCAGAAGGTCGAGAGCCTTGTCCCTCATACCATAGTGGTACAGTTTCCTGATGAGTGTATCGTGATTCATGATGTACGCAATCGAAGGCCTTGGACAAGTCGCAGAAAATGCCAAGAGCATCTTGCGACTCCTCCCTGGCCTCGAATATACTCTTCAGTAATTCCACGCCCGCGTCTGTAGTTGAACGACCCTTAAAACGTAAAACCAAACTGTTTCAGATGCAGTAAATTATGTGCATTGAAATGTTCTAACATTTGTTTCAAAATTAATTTTTCAATAATTTTGCTCAATGTAGGTAATATCGAAATAGGCCGAAAATTCGTAGGATCAGTTGTGCTGCCAGACTTGAACAGTGGAATCACATTGCTAAGTTTCATCAGATCAGGAAATACACCAGATGCAATACAAGAGTTAAAAATAATTGCTAAAAAGGGTGAAATAACATCAATTATTGAAGACATGGTATGTACTGATAGTCCCCAAAGGTCAGCAGTTTTTTTAACATCAAGATTTTTAAAATATTATATAATGTCTTTAGCAGAAGCAATTGTAAATTCAAAAAGTTTGTCACATTCTGGTGGTTTGTTAACGGACGGTGCCGTTTGTAAAATGACAAATCATACAACCTTCCTGCGAAATATACACATACCGCTTTTTGAAAAAAGATCTGAATGTATGTAAGTAGGTAGGTAGACATAATACGAGGGTGAATCAAAAAATTCTTGGAATCAATATTAAAAAATGCAAAGATTTAAACAAAAATATTTAATTTTTCTACATAATCTCCCTCCAATGCAATGCAAATAATGGGTTTCTAACTTTTTTATTCCTTGTGAAAAAAAAAGTTTTTCATGACTCGATGATCAGGAGCGTTATCTTGAAGAAACAACACGCCTTTTTAAAGCATATTGTCAGATATTTTACACGTGCAGCCTCTGGACAAGTTGTACGCAGAGAGCCATCAATGTTCTTCGAGTTCAATACAACAATGCGTTCAGGATGTTGTTGGGGCTGCCACGCTTCTGCAGTGCATCAGGAATGTTTGTTGATGCGCACACTGATGGTTTTGCAGCGATCAGACGTAAGCGTGCCGCATCGCTGCTACAGAGGGTCAGGGGCAGCTCGAACAGTCTCCTGAATGTCATTGCGGGGAAATTTGATTGCCCGCTCGTCGATTATTTGTCCAACCTGCATGTTTTACTAACCAATTATGGAAATATTATTCCGAAATAAAATGATTATTATTATTATTTTTAGGATCTCAGCTATATGTTTTATAGTTAGTTATTCTTCTGTCTTCCAAAACCAGATTCTCAACCTTTTTGACATTTTCTTCCGTAACGAAGGTTGAAGGCCGCCCAGAACGCAGGTAATCTTTACAGCTTGATCTACCTCTTTTAAATTCAGCCACCCAGTACGCAACCGTAGTATAGGTTTAAGCATCATCCCCTAATGTCTGCTGAATGTCCGAAACAACCTCCTCCTTCTTAGACATTTTTTTCAAACTGTGATATTTTATACCCGCTCGTAACTCACTTTTATCCATAATTTTGGGTTTTTAGCAACTTGTTGAACAAAATAATTTATTACGTGCGAACGAACTCAAGTGACAGTTTTCATAAATATTGTGTGATTGACACTCTTTAACGTGAATATCGAACTTCTCTCAAAAAGGTTTTATATTTATGCAATTCTAAGAACTTTTTGATTCACCCTCGTATAATGATGCGTGGCAACGGAATGCCTGCGTAGATGGCACGTGGCGCCATCCGTCGCCACCGTCGCCGTCGCGTCGCTCGTGTGTGTGTGTTATTATTTTATACTATGACATGTATAGATAAGCTTTTTACCTCTCGGCGTGCTAGTCGAGGCAAGTATGAAGAATATGAAGATGACCCAGATAGTGGTGTAGGTAATGCAATAAATTAGTGAATTTGTAAAGTAACCCACTGTGTTTGTGCGCAGGCCATCTCGAAGGCGCGCAGTGGCGACACCGCCAACGACTTCATCGAGGGGTTGCGCCACTTCGACAAGGACGGCAACGGGTTCATCTCCTCCGCCGAGCTGCGCCACTTGCTGTCCACGCTCGGCGAGAAACTCAGCGACGACGAGGTACCTACCACACTGCTACAAAGTCAAATAAATAGCAATTGGCAAAAATGGCACTTTTAAAAACATTTTGAATGCATAAAGTTATATTTAAAATCATTTTTCCAAAAAAGAGCACAAAGTGAAAAATTACTTCAATTTCGGAAATCGGGTCTTTGTTTCCGTATTTTCGTTTTATTCCACCGACTTGTGATTTTTCTAGATAAGTAGTTGGTTTTCACTTTGTAGTGTTTATTTTTGGAAGTTGGTTGTTTTTTTAATTTATTTACAATATATCCAACGTGCCGCTACAATGGCGACATTAATTTAACACACGGGTAGGGCTAGTGGCCAGTAATCATAAAAATATAAATAAAAAAAAGTTAGTTAACTGAAAATTTTAATATTTCGAACGATCGCCGACATATGGCTCTCCCTTTTCTTAAATTCGCCGTCTCTGCATGTTATTCGTTTTATTTTCATTGATGCGAGGTTATGATCCGAGACCTCGGTAAATGACCTCTGCGCTAGAGTTGTTAAGTACAGGTTGCTCCAAGGTGCTATTTTTGAAAATTGTTAATAAATCAATAAATAATAACGTTAAATTAAATTAAAATATTTTCATAAAAAGAAAAGGCTAATCCGTATACGTGTGTTAAATTAATGTCGCCATTAAAACGCCACGCTGTATATGGTTCTAAAAATAAAATCGTTGCGATTTTTTAAATTATTGTACTTAATCAAGTACATCATTAACAACACCTTATGTCGTAGCGGTAACGGCGGTTTTCGTAGTGTAGGTACCTAAGTTTACCACTGATGTACGATCAGTAGTACGGTAAATAGCTGAGCTGTCCTGTTAAGGTTGATGATTGTCACTGTTGAAAGTGGCGGCACTGGCAGGCCGCACTCGAACGTCGGGTCGTTTAGCGCAATCGCCAACAAGATATTGGTTAGCAGGAAGTTTTTGGTATTTTGTTGCATGCCGCTGAATTAAAAATAGAGTACGGTAAGCTCGGCAAGATCGCGCTCAGCGTGTCAGCGTTACGACGCGCGACGCCGACGACGTAGTAGAGGTAGTAATGCGTGCGTGTGTGACAGGTGGAGCAGCTGCTGCAGGGGCAGGAGGACTCGCAGGGCAATATCAACTACGAGAACTTCGTGCACCTCATCATGCAGGGCTGAGCGGCCGAGCGCGCCCTGCTCTCACTGCACATGTCATACTAAGTGTTAAGGCCTGTACTGATAAAGCGATATCGCTGCCGCGCTCGGTAGAGATACTGGTCCGCCTTCTGGTTAGCCACTTTGGACCAGTATCGCTACCGAGCGCGACAGCGATATTGCGTATATCTTAATAGGCCTTTAGTCGTAATCATCAACTGTTTGTGAGTGGCAGGAGCTCGCCAGCGCCGGGCTCGACCTAACGCATTTACGGTGGCCGTACGCCCCGCTCATTTCACACGTAGACTGTTTAACGAAACTTACGATTCCGTATATGTATTCCCATTCGAATGTATTCCAAAACTAATCATAATTTTGTATAATTTTTGTACAGAAATAAATAATTATAATCATTATGCTGGCTTTTCCTTAAAAAAGATAACAACATCGATCTCGCGCTTTGAAACTACGAATAATGTGAATTCGGACAGGACCTGGTGCCTGGTGATATGGAAACCGACGATGACGCCCCCACTTCACCAACCCTATTTTCTCTGACTAGAGACTTTCAAGGTATGTTTTGTACACTACGCCACAACTACCTCGTAGTCTGACTACAGGACCTCAAACCTCTTATACAGCGAGGCGTGAGGCTGGTATACGTTTTCTCTTTGAAATTGTTTACCGCTGCACCCAGAGAGTATTTCCCAAGAACCTGGACTACTGTGAATGAATGGGCTTTGTATCAACATAAACGTAACAAGCGAACTATGTGAGAGCGGCTGAGACCACGCAGCGCGCAGGATCTCATTTCAGGGCGTGATGAAAGCAAAGCTGTCTAAATAATGCTAGGTATTTAAATAAACATTGCCAAGAACATTTTTATGATCCTTGCAACACCCGCTTCCATGAAGGACGGTCCAGGGCAGTCCTTTCGTCGATCGTTTTCAATAAGCGTTAAGATAAGCTAAGATCATTTCCAAAACATAAGTATACACACACATGGCATGCAAGATGTTATCTTAAATTATATCACAGTCATGCCGCTACCAGTCACTACTTGCTCCTGTAAGGGCCTGCGCCCGCTGATAGCACGGGACGGCAAGGGATTCTTATGCGACGAATAGGAATACAACTTAATAGTATGACAGACAACACACAATGATATCATCGTAGGTACAAAAATAAAATTGCAGTATGCTTATGCATGCACGGCATACCGTGTTGGCAACCTTCGGAATGCAGCCTTCGGGTCTTCGGGATACCGAGGCAAGGCCGCAAGGCAGCGTTACGACTGTTCTGATTAAGAGCGTTTATTTTGAAGGTGGGCAACGTTGCAAATAGATGTCAAATATTTCACTGTTTTGATTAATTTGGCAATATTACTGTGTGGAAATAAAAAATGTGGCTAACTAGCGAACTAGAATATTGATTATGAAATGCAATAATTAATATCGTAACACCGAATGTTTAGTTTGAGATGTAAAAAAACTATTTGGAAACTTATCAAATGCGTTTTTTACACCTAAAATGGGTACAACATCAAATTCAATGTTATAATTGCAATTCATTATTAATATTCTAGTTCGCTAGTTAGCCACAATTCTTATTTCTATTCAGTAATATTGCTATATGAATCAAAACAGGTAAATATTTGACAGTTATTTGCTTTGTTGCCAACTTTTAGGATAAACCCTCTTAAGAACTACTGCTTTGAAAAGAATGCGCGAGGTGGCGCGACGCACAAAGGGGTATTTTGCGTGTGACTGACTGGCATAGCCACTATCAGGGATTTTAATTTTGATTACACAAAAAAAAAACGCAAATTTGTCGAAATTTGAGAGCTAGATCGAAGAATTTACGAAAATCTGAGATCTAGCTCTTGGACTATACCTTAAAAATTTAACTCATTATATCTTCTAAACTAAGACCCAACAAATTAGCGACAAAATTTGGGAGAAAACAGATCTTCGCTAGGTGCCCTAGCTTTTGACATTCAACTGGGCCAAGCTGGGGAGATGCTCCCCACATCGGCCACCTATCGACAAATTCTGAAATTTGGCGACTTTCGAATCATTAGCGACAATTTTTTTGTGTTATCTAAATTAAAATCCCTGATGGTAGCCATGCCAGTGTCAGTCACACGTATTTTGCCAATCTAGCTGATCATAAACGGATTTCGAAAAAAAAAAACGTATATACGTAAAAATGATTGATTATTATTATTGTTAAATGACCAGAGAACAATAGGCAACCCTTCCCCCTATCTCGGCTACACCCACGCTCTAGTATTAGTCGGAACTTAGCCATCGCGGCAAGTGTCGGTAGGTACCTACATATAGTTGTCTCGACTTTCTGTGTGACTGTTTCAGTAGCTTACTCGCGGTAGGTGAACCTACGTTCCTACCGGCAATTTTTGATGTGTAATACTTTTCTCTCGCTTTCCTGCAATCTGTGGGAATGATTTAGTGAAAAGGGACGGAAGTGTGTAACAGGAAGCTGGAGAAACGTGCGCTTTTTGTTTAGAGCACCCGGTGCTAGAGTTGGCCATCAGATGGTACAACCCATTTTCCGACAGGTTGGTACTGTGGCGGCATCTACATCGCTACATGCGAACTACGCATCAAAGACCCGTGACGTCACACAAAATCTTGCATCGCGCAAAAGGGATGATGCCTGAGTAAAAAAAATGAAATTCTAATTAGTCCGTCAGTCAGATAATAAAAAAATATTAGACACGTATTTTTTGTTTTAACATATAAATAGAAAATTACTTAGATAAAACGTATTTTAAGTTGGGGAGTGGGGGTCGCTACGTCACGTAGTATGTATAAAATCTACAAACTTGTGGCGTCATGGCACATTTTACCTCAATATATCTTATATCTTTAGATTACGCAAAAAAAGAAAAAATACGGGTCCAATATTTTTTTATAATCTCAAAGACGGACTAAAAAGATTTTTTTTGTGATCATCCCTATTACCTAGAGTTTACCGCGCGTTCGACATATAATACAGAAAGCTATCGTTTCTTAAAGTATCGTTCATGTTCGATTGGATTAGCAGAATGACTTTTAAGAACGTTTCGGTCGATCATTGGCGTCAACTACATCGTTACCGCAGTGGGATCGTTGTTCATTAGTAGAATAATAAAACGCTTTAAAACCCTGATTAAGCTGAGGTTCAATTGCAATTTCAGAACAATTTTGTTAGTAGAATCGGCCCTAGAGATGAGGCGTATATACTAGAACAGATCCAGGGACTAAGTATTTAATGAGACTAGGTAGCACCTATTCCAACTTTTAAAATACTCGATCCATCTAGTCTCACTATGCAAACGCGGCGCACTCGACACCCGCGTGGCCCACTCGAATCGAAGTACCGGCGCGCGGCGCGGCGAAGCGAGATAGCAAGGCTGCTTTGCCACTCAATCGTGTTTGCTCTTTACAGATCATTCGTGTGTCAGTCATTTGAATTTAAACCATATTTCAATGCAATTAAAAGTAATGCAAAGCGCATTCGGGTTTGCCTAAATCATTCGTTTGTCAGTCATTTGAATTTGAACCATAATTCAATAGACATAAAAGTAACGCAACGCGCACTCCTGTTGTCCAAGAATAAATTCTGTCCTTTTTTAACTGCACTATTCCGCAGTCTTTTCATCTTTGTCTGTCAATACTCGACAGTAGTCGGGACTTCATCAACCAATTTACTAGGCAGATTTTATACACTAGGTATTGTAAATACTCGATGCGAATGAAGACTTTAGACTAAATGCAATGCAGTCGAGTATCAAGTACGGACTCGTGCGGATATGATCCCGGCTCGCCGCCGTCGTAATCGGATACGCGTATCGGACTTATTTAATCGGTTTTCGTAACGAAGTTTTAATAAGTGGAAAACTTTTGATTTTAGTTTTAGTTTTTATTGCTTATAAAAATGGCTCCCATGGTTTGAAAGATTATTTTCGTCCTGTAAATTATTATTAAATGACAGGAGAACGAGGCTAGGGACCCGAAAAGTCCAACAATTAATATTCCTAAATCAAAATTCTTAAAGCTGATTTTCTACGTGTATATAAAAAAAAAACAATGACTAGATAAGTGATATTGCTGCGTACGTACGTACTTAGACGTATCGGTGGTACGCGAAGGCTAAGCATACTGTAAAGTATGCGTACTTCGTGGACTAGGTGGAACAAGTATTTCGATCGAGTATTTGTACGGAATTGGACTAGGTGCACCTAGTATGACTCATCTCTAATCGGCCCCCAGATCTGTGACCAATGTGATACTTCTAGGGTTGTACACCAAAAACGATTTAGAACTTGGGCGATATTTTTTCGGTTTTCAATAAGAAAACCTTTAATTTCATTAAATCGACAAACTACAGCTTTTATAAAAAAATATTCAGGTAGCATGATTATCTTGCTATTTATTGCAGCGTATAAGAGTTAATTGTATAGTAAAAATGTGATTTCGAGAAAAGAAAATCCGGTTTTTCGTTCATTAAATTGAAAATCTCCGGTATTCTTACCGCCGCAGGAAAGCCCTATCAAGGACATCTTAAATTTATTTGTTGTTGTCATGTCAATTGGTTGGTGGTCTGGAATTTGGAAGATTTATTAGAGTAAATATTTAAAGGAAAGTCTTCAGCATGTCGTCGAACTTGTCGAGAAAACGAGCAAATAAAAGACAGTAGGAGCTGCTCGTGGAGCGTTTCCATAATAATCGGCAAATGGCGAGAGGTAAGAAATACAACTGAACGTTATTTTATTGATAAATCCATAGCGATGACTTTTTTACATAAACAACAAAAGAAAGTTTTAATTTCGAAGTCTTCTTTATTAACTTCGCCGGTTTACTATTAATGTCTTTTAAATATAAATTTTATTTTAGAAAATCATGCTGATGCGGAGGTATTGGAATTTTAGGCCAACGTCAGTAGCGAGCTGAACCAACTGGGCTGCAGCAGGACTGTAGAGCAGTGGCAACAAGTAAGTTGTTTATGTCAGATAAAATGTTAAACTGGGTTGGTTATGTACATGCATAATTTTCTTGTGATCTTAACTACTTTAATTTCAACAGATTTGGACTGTGTGGGTGGGAAAAGTGAAGACAAAGGCGAGAAAAGTGAGGGTTTCTATCAGGGCCACAGGTGGAGGACCGGCAGGGCTGTATCTCAATGATGTAGAGAAAAAATTCTTGATATCATTGGGTCTGCTTCTGTCGATGGTTTTGCCACTTTAGAAATGGTAATTTATTTTAGTATCCATGGTATGTTTATGGCTGAAGGGCAAATTTTACAAATATATTGACGAAGACTAGTTTTCAGAAATTTATTATACCTTGCAAACACCGATAAATGAGACAATTATCTATTGTTATCGGAGCGCTAGCGCTAACGTGAAGTGCAATGAATTAACAGTTTTTTTCTTCTTCAGGGAATACCTGCCTCGTCCCCACTGCGCATGTCGCCTGCCCCACAACAAAGTATACGTATGTCGCCCTCTCTGCAGCCCGTACCGGAAGAGCAGTGTGAGGAAACTGACGGTCGGATTCCTGTACCACTGCGGCAGTCAAGTGGACGAGTTACCCGCCGGCGAAGACTGCCATGAACTCCCCGCCCGCCAGTGCACCACAATTTGGTACAAGCATTGAATGAGAATAGCCGGTTACTCTCAAATCAAATCAAATCAAATATATTTATTGTGGATCATAGGTAGGTACAGTACAGTTCTTAAATATTTGAGAAATCTCGTTCAGCTATGTCCCGCCCGTAGGGCATACAATAATTAAACATAAATTAGCGACTAATAAAATTAACATTATTACTAATTATTTTCACTTTCCTTCTAGCACAATAAATAAAAAGATTAAAAACACCAAAAGGGAACATTAAGGGAAATGTCAAATTCAATTTGTAGAATATAAAATTAATTTACATATATGATTCAAAAAAATTAAAACAGAGTCAAACATAACAAATTAACATAGGTAGGTACATGTCAAATTATACAAATAAAATAAAAAAAATAAAATAAAAAGAATCGTAACAAATTAAAATGTCAAATTGCAAAAATCATACATAAAATTAAACATAAATAAAAATAGATTTTACGGTAAAATTTTAGGTCATCGAACGCATCATGACTGGGTACTATATTTAAGTAGAGACTTGTCGGACAGAAATTCTTTTACAGAGTAGTAACTTTTGTTTACCAACAGATCATGGAGAGCCCTTTTAAAGTTTTCATTTTTGACAATCGTTCTAATAGGCCCCGGTATATTATTAAAAATGCGAGAAGCTGAACAAAAGATGCTCTCATGCATTAGATGAGTTTTACTGGCTGGTGTACGTAATTTGTCCTTGCGCCGTATACGCGTGTAGAAGCTGAACATGTGGATATTGTTTTTAACAAATACTGCTGCCTCAAGTATATATATACATGGTAGAGTTAATAATTTATTGTTTTTAAAGAAATGCTTGCAGGAGTCAGTTTCACACAAATTAAATATAGCCCTAATGCAGCGTTTTTGAGCAATGAAAGCGCGCTGTTTTTCCGTACTGTTGCCCCAAAATATTACGCCGTATCGGAGAATAGAACCAACGTAACCATGGTAAGCTGTTAGCAAAGTACTCCGATTCGCTATTTTCCCTAATCTATATAATGCATATGAAAATTGTCCCAGCTTTTTGCAAACGTGCTCAATATGAAATTTCCAGTTAAGTTTGTGGTCAATATGTAGTCCTAGAAATTTCGTTACTTCTGTTTCCTCAATGTCACTATCTAGGTAATTAATTTTTAAAGCACCTGTACGTCGGGTTCGTATTTTAAAATCCATTATTTTAGTTTTATCAATATTAATCATTAAATTATTTATTCTAAGCCAGTCTATAATCAATAATATTGTTTGGTTAATGTCAGATTCTAAATCTCTGGCAGAGCATAGTCCAAGCTGCAGAAATTTTGGCTGCTGCCATTCGCTCTTCTGGACGAAGATAATGGGAATGAAACCTGATTGGTTTCTTCTTCATTACTTCGTCCTGCTATTCTCATTACGTGCTTGTGCCAAAGCCTCTTCTCAGCTCGCTACTGACATTGGCACTAACCAATTTTTCCTGTACTTTTTATTTTGTTGATTAATATATTTTGTGTATTGTTATATTTTGTTGATTGTTATATGTTGATTATTATATTTGGTTGATATACCAAGTAGAGGTTTAATCTGTTTTTTCTGTTCTGTGGGTTTAAGGAGAAAATAAAAAATTTGAATAGTAAAGAAATAAAATGTTTCATTTAATTAAAATGATTGATTAGTGATTGCCGAATTTCCCTTGCTTCGGCAAGGGAATCGGTACACTTACCATCCAATGTTTCTAAAAACATATTGTACAGAGTACAACATGCCAGAATAATTTTTGCTGCCTTTTTTGGCTGGTAATGCAGACAGCGATGCCTGTGTAGGCACCTAAATTTATTCTTTAGGCGCCCATTGCACATTTCCACCACATTTCTGGCTCTTGTGTGGCACTCATTGTAAGCAGCCTCGGCTTCATTTGTTAGCACCATAACGGGAGTCATGAGCCATGGCTGTATCTCCTACATTAAATAAAAATTTATATTGCACTTAGCTAATAGATATACCAAGTAGGTATAAAAGTTTACTAGTGACCTACCTAGAAGCTACTGAGATCTTTCTCCATTCACATACTCATTTCTGAGGACTCCATAAATTTTGGATGCCCTCCAAATTGCAGCATCATGAGTGGAGCCCAGAAAATTTGGGTTTAGGCCAATAATTTTGCCCCATTTTTTTTCGTAAATCAATATTTCAAGATGCATAAGTGTGTTAAAAAATATAGTTTATACTCACAATCTGGCAGTTGATGCTATAATAGCCCTTTCGGTTACAAAATAGGTTGCCAGGTGCAGTAGGGTGACTTAGTGGAGGTTTCGCAATTGCCACATGGGTCCCATCTACTGCACCGAATGTGTTGGGCATATTATATAAGTCTTGAAAACTGAAACAAGCAAAGAGTTACATGAATAAGAGTAGGTCGGTTCTCAGTTTTGGTAGCTGTAAAAAGGGATGTTTTCATTATCTTAAACTTATTTATTATTCTCTTTTCAGTTTTCTGAAGTTCGACAGACAAGGTAGGGTTTAAAAAATAGCCATAATAGAAAGTTAGAGCCGCATAGGTATACTTTAGACAGGCATTATTTTGCATGCCCCTATCCGGTTTCCGCGACGGTTAAGAGGTTGGCATCTGTTAGGAAAGGTTACAAAAGAAACCTACCTAAAGGACATAAAACTCTTCTAACCTTTATATGTTTGGGGAGAAATCCTTTATCCAACCGAGGATTCCTCAAAGTTTCCACCAAATACAGTGCTCCAGACCTAGGCAGCCTAAATATATTTTTTTATTTGACTTCTGCCATTTCGAATGGGTTGGAAAGGTCTCGTAATCTTTCCAAGTGAACCTTCTTGATAATTTCTAAAAAAAATGTTAAGTAAGTATTTCTTATTTCACAGACTCCGGAAAGGGATTTATCCTCCACTTCTTTTCCAAATCACATGTGCAAAAATCCCTTAATGATTTCACGAATGCATTTCATATTGTACCCACTTATTCATATAACAATAATTTTATTATTTACCTTTCTGCCGAATCAACAACGGCTGCAATCACATAAGCTTCCATTTTTCGAGCTTTTCTAAACTCACAACTATGCAAACTTTCAAGAACATTTGCTTTGTGAATTTTAGTTCATGACAACTAGTTTTATTCCACACATTTTTAATTGCGAATAAAAATGGTCTGATTTAGTTTGACAATCAGAATTTTAGGTGAAAAACGACAAATTCAGAATAGCAAAATTGGCATTTTCACTAAATTGAATAACTAAAATGACATTAGTTCTGTCAAACTATAATATAGTTACCTATGTGGTATCACTTTAGTCAATTTCAGAATTGGTTATGTCGTTTGACAGGATTAAACAAAATTTTAGTGATTTTTAGTCTAGTTTAGAGAATTTTGTGCCAAGAGAATCGCCACCATTGTTGTGAACTTTAGTTCATGACATCCCACACCTTTTTAATCGCGATTAAAAATTGTCAGGTTTAGTCTGGTTTGGTTTTTTACAATCAAAATTTTAGGTGAAAAACGTCAACGTCGTCGTCGTTCAGAATAGCAAAATAGCCATTTTCACTCAATTAATAACTCAGTGCCATCTTAGTGCTGTCAAACTAAAATATAGTTAAGTTGTATCACTTTAGTCTATTTCAGAAAGGTAAATCGTCATTTGACAGGTATAAACTACATTTTGGTGATTTTTGTCTAGTTTAGAGGCATTTGTGACAAGCTAATCGCTACCACTGGTGCCGATTCTCTTGTCACAAATGCCTCTAAAAAAAAAAAAAATTGATTGTCTAACTAAATTGGACTATTTTTAATCGCGATTAAAAATGGTGTGGATTGCAATTAGTTGTCATGAATTAAAATCCACACTAACAGCTCGACTTCAGGTGCAAAAACAGTACCGCTTTTTTTTTTTTTCTTTTGCTTATATCTTGAAAATGGTGTTTCCCATCGCAAAAATAGTGAAAATTTCGACCCCCAAAGGAAACCCTTAAGCCCCTAAAACTCAACGTCTATGTAATAATTTTTAATTTTTTCCATAGACAAAGTGAAAAAATCCATATAAACACGTCGAAGCTGCCCCCCCAGTGCGACTCCGGCTCAAAAAAAAATTCACGGGATAGGGCAAACAAGTACCACGTACAGTAGCGATTGTCAAATTCGATTTTAGTTGAGTCATAATTATTTTTAAATTTTGTGTTTTTTTTTTAGAGAACAGCTTTATGATTCTCATAGCCAAAAGTATGGAATTTATGTAATAGTTCGGTGTACAAGAGAATCGGCACCAGTGAGGTCAAAATATAAATTCAAGATGGCGGCTGCGAAAATGTTCAAATTGTTCGTTATGGATGTCGTTTTCACCCCGTTTATATTCCGCTCACTTCTACGACGTCTGGAAGAGAATTAGTGAAGCTTTAGAAGAAATTCAGCTTTCGATCTGGAGCAGGTACAGACGATATATTTAATCCGATATGGTTTGCAGTCGATGTTATGGAGAGGATCCACCGTCTTATAGGAAGACGAATTTTCTTTTTTGTAATTTGTTATCTTTCTAAATACTGAACATACTTTTGTATTGCAAAAAGATACAGCGCGGACGCTGTAATTATTTCGACGTCTACCATTGCCGAAAGTTGAAAACGATGTGAGTGGTAGGGGAGTAAGTGGACACACTTTCTCTCGATCCGGCTATGGCAGTATTTAGAGGCATTCGTTTTCGAGGGGTTTAAAGCCGATACTGAGGTCAAAAGAATCGGCACCAGTGAGGTCAAAATATAAATTCAAGATGACGGCTGGGAAAATTTTATTTTTGTTTTAAATTATACGTGAGAACGAACTTTGTTCCTGAAGGGGTTCCCCTGAACGCACACGTTTTGTTTTTTTAAGTGAAAACTTCTTTGAGCGCGTTGAGCGATTTTTGGTAGAGGAAAATCTTATGGGCTCACGTCACCGTCATGCTAATGTTAACAGTACCCATAATGTAGCTATAAGTATGACGTGTTGAGGTTGTTGTTGCTCGGAGTAATAATAACATCAGTAGATGAACATTAAGAAATAAATATGATTCATCAAATTGTTATGCCTAATGTTAAATTAACACAACAAGAATCGTAAGATAAATAAACTGTTTCATTTTAATATTATAAAATTATTATTTACACGAATTATAGGATTTAAATTACAATTAATTATTGCTCTAAATTGAACGGATCAAAGTGGGTTAGTCTGACTATAAACAGAGCGAACGCGCCAACTCTACGCACACATGTACGCGTGCTTCTGTGTGAGTGATTTTTGCAAAAAAAATACCTAAACTTGACTTTCCGCGCTAGACGTAAACGCTCTGAAAACCACATCAAAATCCGTTGCGCAGTTTAGAAGAAGCGATTGGTCAAACAAAGTAGATAGAAGGACGCGCTTGTTAGAAGAAGGCAGTAAGCACTATAAGTGTATGTATAAGTATTACCTAATTTAGCAAGTTTTAAAAGTCGGAATGATCACATTGATCACCGTGGGTGTAAGTTCTGTTGAATATGTTTTGTAGATAAAGGATCGTATGAAGTAAAGCACAGAAAGACAAGGCTAGACATTTATTTAATTAGACTTGTCATTGTTTAATCAGAAAGCTAGTTGTCCGTTCGCAAAACTAGGTCTTCATGGAGAAGAAGGACAAGAAACTCCATGGAAACAGTATGAGAGTATTCTATCAACACATTTCTTACATTTCTATAAATTATCGTTATCTCAAAAACAGTTAATTGTATGTCTTGGACCATTACTCAAAATAAAAGCAATATTATAAAACAACAAGGAAAAGAATAGGAATATTCCATTACACAATTTAACACATTAGCAATATTGACAATAAGGTATCATATACAACAACATCATCATAATAAGCAATAATTACGGTATAATATCAAATTACTTAACTTACGTGACACCTGGTCGGTCTATTCCATACAACAACGGCACTAGAACCAACCAACTCAACATCCACCGAGCAACTCAAATTCAAATTCAAAAGTCATTTATTCAAACTAGGCTGAGAATCAGCACTTTTCGAACGTCAATTACATAAGACAGTCCCCCAAAACGCCCACCCTTCATCACTTCCTAGTGCATTAGTTGGGAAGAAGAAGTGGCGCAACAAACTCCCCAGCAGCACAGCTGTCGGTTCAGTTCAGAAGAACAAATAAAAAAATATTCTAGATAATAGTATTCAAAATAATTTACATTACGCAATACAAACCATAATTTAAATTATTAGCCATATGTTAGCTAGCACACGCCAATATACCAGATAAAATCATCGAGAACAGCTCTGGCTGAACGCTCAACTGGCTCGATAACGTCATTACAATCCTTTTTATGTCAAACATCTACCGCCATTTTAAATAAATCACAGATGTCTTATTAAGGCTTAATAACCTCAAATACAGGTAATAATAAACAAATCTTACGTAGTGAAACCGTTTTAAAACATTATAAAGTAATTAAGCAATTTAATTACAGCCGATTTGTTATTCTTAGATATAATTCAATAGAATATCAACATTAACTGACAGTTTTGTGACAATAGCTTAAAACAACTTATTTTATTAAAATAGGAATATCAAATCAAAGATAAACTACAAGTATCATTAAATATTACGTCAACATTTATAGTAATAACATCTAAATGGTTTTTACAAGTTAAGAGTGTTCTTTTCTGTAAGAACAATACCTAGTCAAATTAAGTACTTCTACATTGGTCCCAAGCTTTGTAAATATGACAGATGCCATTATACAACAAACAATATTCTAATATTATAATAACCTTAAAATGAATTATCTAACATGGCCATACTGACTAGTACTTCGCGCTCGAAGTACAAACACAATATTCTTTTGTTTACATATTATCAGTAATCGTTTCATAATTATCATGCTATAATCAATAATCAGAACTTACTGGGCAGACACCCGTCTCTATTTAGTTACTTTACTCTTTGACCCGCAGTCAGTGAAGCTTAATCACCCGTAGCCAGTGAATGTCATTCCACAGCTAAGGTTTTAATCCATCCATAATAATACAATCATGTCTTAAACTAATATTATAATAAACCTTCTACTACAGCGTTTTGTTCAGTCCACTCTCCAGGCCACAGGCGAATTTTTTTCTTTTGCAACTATTATATTTCTTAAATTTGAGAATCTGTCATTATCTAATATGTTCATAATTTCGTAAGGTCCCTTAAATTTTGCTTTGTGGCTACAACACAGTCTCGATTGTATTGTTGTATTTAAAAATCACAATATATATTTGAGTGCGGTACCTAAATTCTTTATAAAAATAGAGGGTTATTGCAGTGAATGCAATGCAAAAATTTATTGCACACTTTTAAAAAAGCCTTCGGATGGTGTGGATGTCATTTTTCAATCCTCCATTGAAGATATTAAAGCTACTACGCATTCAGGAAATAAAAGAAGGCAATTGAGAGGTGCTCGTCGTCGTGAAGTTGCAGACTACCTTATTGATGGCTGCAAAGACGCGGTTACATGGCGTAGGAAAGAAGCCAGCCGTATATAAAAATTTGGAGGTAAAAATCCACCTATCCTACCAAGCAACAAAGTGGTTCGGAAAGCTAAACAACAGCGACTTTTAGGTAAATTCGGTTTGCAGTTCGGAAATCCAGCACTGAAATCCAGCACTGAATTTGCTTAATAAGGCTGAACAGGGCAAGTTAGTTGGATGTATACAATCTGTAGGGTTGTTTAAATTCAACTGCATATATTGGCTACCCGAACAACTTCAAATGTATATTTCCCGTTGCCGAAAGGAACACCGTGTGGCATTGCAAAACGCGACAAGTCGCGGAATCCGCACATTTTTTTGTACCAGTGTGTATACGTACTTGTATCTCAAGAGGGTAGCGTTCCAACTTTCCAAATGGTATCAGCAGATCAGCGAGCTATCATTGTCGCTAGTTTTTTTAGCCACATCCTGGCGGCAAACGCTCCTATTCCACCGATCGTAGTTACTGATTTCGGGTGGTCTTTGTTTATTGCCATAGCCCAAATATTTGGAAAGTGCGCCAGTTTCAACGATTATTTGCAAAAGTGTTATGATGTTATTGTAAATAAATCCACGTTGCTGCCCTCAACGTTCATGCGATTAGACGTTTGTCACCTTATGTCAATGATAGTACGTTGGCCGAGTTTGAAGGGTAAGGATAAATATTTGGTGAGACGATTTTATAAGCGGTGCGTTGGAAAAGCCCACCAAATAGCAAATCTTGAAGACTTGTCTTTCTATTTGGAATCAGTTCTCGTTGTTGCTCTAAGTAAATTTATTGGATCTGGACCCAGTGGCAAGCATTTACCGTCGGAAGAACTATTACAATTTCTTAATATTAGGATAAAAGGAGACCATCTCACTGATAATGACGAAAATGACGATGACGAAGGTGAAGACATAAGCGATGAACAAGGTAGTCACAAGTTCGACGACGAATCTGACATTGGTGGGAAGGAGAGACGGGCAAAGTCAATTGGAAATCATGGCGTGACGCCTTATATGACGCAGCGGTTAAAATAGCGGACCAATCTACGAACGGCGACACAATCAACGCTTGTTACAACCCAGATTTCGCAAAGAGGTTGAAATGGTACCTCCTTCCTGACGTGCCTTAGTGGACCGCAATTATGGTGCCAGTTTTTGTTAGAGGTTCCGTATCTACTTCAGCTGCAGTCGAGGCAGAGTTTTCGGCCTTAAAGCATCGTGACTTCAGAGGTGAAATTCCGATGCGTATCGATCGTTTTGTGATGCAGCATCTGGAACGCATCGACGAAAAAATAAAGGAGCGCTGTAACGGGTCCGATGCTGTATTACAAGATAGTACAGAAATTGCGAAATTCACAGACTTTGAGCTTGATGAATCTTCAAACACTCTCTCAATTTCTGAAGACGAACTACTTAAAAATAGTAAGAAGCTCAGCACAGAGGGGGTTGAGGAATCCACTGAAATTGAAAACGACTGGAATATTAAAGAAGAATGGGGAGGCCTGAACAAAAACTCCAAACGAGAAGTTCAGGAACCACCAAAAAAAAAGCGACGATATCACACGTGTCTCGATGCTTGTCCCGAATGGGATTTTATCAAACATTTAAAGACTGCCCATACACCAATTTTATTAAACAGTAACATCTCAGGGTGTGTGCAATTTAAAGACCATGATTTAAACGTTACTTCCACATGTGCATTTGACTCAATTTTTCAGGCTATCCTCTGCTGTCTAACGGTTAATAAAATGTATTTCGAGGAATTGATATTATCTATGTAGTAGTGATAGTTATTGTCGCATACTCCATCCACATGGCAACCAACATGCTGGCTGCTGAGCCCAACGATTAGGGCGTTCACATAGAGGTTGAAAAGCGCAGGGGAGGTCAATCCCCTCTGTCTTACCCCGCACTCCAACCTATAAGGTTCTGACATTACACCCGCCCATCTGACGCTATTGATCTGGTGTCTGTACCAATATTTGAATACGTTCGAGAGTTTTGGGGGTAGCCCGATACTCTCCAGTTTCTCCCACAGGATGTTATATGACACCAGATCGAAGGCCTTGGAACGATCCAGGAAACACGCGTACACAGGAGTTTTGAGATCCGTATAATATCTGACGACATGCTTAAGATTCAGAATCGCAGCTTCAGTGGACAGTTTGGGCCGAAACCCAAACTGATTGTCATGCAGTGACAGATATTTATCTAGCTTACTCAGCTAAAGCAGCAGCAGCTTAAGCAAGCCGTCCAACACTTTTGCTACAATTGTTGCAAGTGAAATAGGCCTGTGGTTATTTACGTCGGCAACATCCCCGGTCTTGTTCTTAACTACAGGCATTACAACAGTTTTCATAAGATCGACAAGTAGGTATGACTGGCTCATACATAGAGAATAAAACAATGCTAGCACTCTCGATATATGCGGGCCTGCGTGCTGTAGGTGCTCAATGCTGAGCCCATCGTGGCCGGGGGATTTACCTTTAGTCATGGCCTGACTAGCGATCCTGGATATCCGAGCAGAACGAACATGATTGTTCACAGGTTAGAGTCCCTAGAAAAAACCATCAAGGTTAATAATAAGACTTATATTACAACTGCTGTCATAAATTACAGTTCCGAATTAAAACATTACATAACCTACGGGTTAACGGGCGAGTATTGGCACAAATACGACGGCCTTTACAAAAAACGAGAAGCGATCAATTCGAAGACTTCAATAACTCCTCACCTCATAACTATACACAATTTTTCAAAAATAAATAGTACGGAATTTCATCATCACAACTCATTTGTTTTTTCATAAAATCTACGATCATATTAGAATAGTTCTGATTCTGTCAACCAATTACCTAATGTTGATTGTGGTTTATACAACGTGGTTCACAAAATATTGGAAAAATAAAAAAATAAAAAAAATATTGTATTGAAAGCAATGCAGTGATGCAGTTTAAGAACCTAAACTGAAATGCCTTGCTTTTGAATCGTTTTTAATTAGATCATGGTAGGCATCCTGTATCTACTTTGACATCCGTAAACCGTACTCTAAATCGTCTACTTCGTTTCCGGGTTGAAACGAAGTGGACGATTTCCATTTCCTATTTTTTTATGTGGCTACACAAAGTACTACGAATTTTATAGATGATATGAATACTGCCACATTGTGCGGAGATAATGTCTAACATCTATAGTTTATTTCTAATTACAATTTGAAACTCGTCTGAAAATCGTGACGTGTCGTGCTGTGATTCGCGTTCAATTTCGCTTTATTTTCACGCAATTATTTCTCAAAAACATAAATAAAAAAATAATTTACAAAATTAATATTATTTTTAAATATTTTTAGGTCACAAGCATTCTGCTGTGTACAATGCAATATTCGTAGGGTATTTTTCTTATTGTCAACTACCCTATTATAATTTTAGTCCGAGAATAATTATTACTACAATTACTAGCAGCAGTATTTATAGACCTCTCTCCTGCCATCATCTCTCTGTAATTACGTAACTCTCACACGCAATGACTGATTATTTGAAAAAAAATATATTAAAAAACGTGTGCGGTCGGAGAACCGTCGAATGATTTAAAACAATAACAGACGACATATTTGTACATTTTCGCTAAAATGTTCTATTATAGATGCATCAGAAAACGAGGAGTTCCGGTTCCTTTATAACTTTTACCCATGCTTTGCTGATACCAGAGTGCGTGCTCAATAAAATTTTGACTGTAAAAGACGGGCCATTTTGGCTGGAATGTAATGGAATGCCCCTGGCTGGAGGCTTTAAGGGTAGAAGCTTAAGGCAGCCACAGGAAAGTCCGGTTAAGCAGCTACGACCTCCTCAGAGGTCAACTGCGAGATGCCATATAATAAAATATAAAAAAAGCTGGAAAGTACACTACAATCCCAGCGCTCAATAAGAGTACAACTAAGAAGAAACTCTGCCAAGCTCCCTACTAGTTCCTCGACGCCGTTTGAACAGAACTCCAGAACAAATCCCTACTACGCGTTTTATTCCATCAAGGCCAGCTATGCCGAACATTTTGTTTCATATGTTTTGAGGATCTGTGACTTGTTCTATTATTTTGTAGAGTGGGTCAGAAAAGTTGAAGCGCTGTATTATCTGTTTGATTGTCTTGATATAAAATGATAAAATGTTTTTCTAAAGTCATTAATCTGGGTTTTGGGTTGTGGAACTTCTTTTTCCAACTCCTTAAATGATTCTTGCGTTAACACGCCAAGGTAAATTTTCTCAAGCGGTGTAAATAATCGTGGATTACTGTAAGTAGGTACTCTGTTTCATAAGCGTCAGTGGTTTTACAAGAGCTAAGTTGCATTACAGGCGATTGTTTTTATGAGCTTGTAGGTCTACAAGCTCATAAAAACAATCGCCTAGGGTTTTACTTGATGCAGCAAAGGCTTTCGAGACTGAAATAATGTGTTGAAATCATTGAAAAGGTTCAAAACTCACGATGCTGTGCGAATCGGCGCGGCGCGGCGGCGCGGCCGCGCACCGGCCAAATAGGCATAAATTTAAAACGTTTTTATTCTTTGACTTTTTTTAATTTAACGAGTACTTTCGGAGATATTATTATTATTATCCATTTATTTCGGACAGAATCCATAAACGAGTTAGTAACAATGTTCTTAAGATCTATGTTAGTAGGTACATAATATAATAACGTATTTACAAAATTACAGTCTTCCCGTAACTATTCCCACCCAGTGAGCCTGTATGGGACAGTCATGGCGGGATGCAATCATTTGCAAAATGCTGTTGGTGCTACCGCGCAGTCTTTGAAATAATGACGCCACTTTCTTACGCATTACAGCGTGAAACCCGTCAACTCGAGCATTTGCGAACATTTGTGACGCACTACAATGGCGCGGCAACCCCAACAGCATTCTGAAAGCATTCTTGTATTGTATCCGCAGGACGTTGTAGGCTCGTTGCGTATACCGAACCCACAGGCCGCTCGAGTAAAAAGATTGGCAATATGCCCTAAAAAGTGTAATCTTAACTTCCTTAGTACATCGAGCGAACCTACGGGCCAGCATATTGCTCCTTACCGCCAACGCCCTGCGTTCTCTTTCTATATCTAGGTCATCTTTTAAGATATATATATATATATAGATATAGCCATATCTAATTTGTATGAAGAGTCATGTTATTTTAGTTAAGCAATTTATTCCAATTAAATTGAAATTGAAAATAATGTATACTAAACGGCCTGAAAACCTCAATACCTACTTAGTTCTTAAAAAAAAAACAATGTTCGACATTTTCCACCACCATAGGTAGGTATGACGTAATTTGTTTTGAGACTTATTTCCGGGAATTCAAACTCAAACTCAAACTCAAAGCATTTATTTCAAATAAACCAATTACAGGTACTTTTGAATTGTCAAGGGGTCGGTCAGTCAGAAATATGAAGCTAGTTGCCCATTCCAACGCGTAGTAGGTTCCTATGGAGAAGAACGGGCAAGAAACTCCACGGACACTCTTTTCAATCAGAATATTTTCACAAAATATTGGTTACATCATCCATTTTTGTAATTATACATGTGAGAACAATGTAAAAAGACGTGCACGTTAAAAGCGTCAGTAATAAAAATAAAATCAAAAACAATTCAAAAATTAAAATAAATTCAAATAAGCCGTGGCAGCTAAGAGATGACCAGTCCCCACTGACGGCGCCCGTTCACGAACATGACGCATGCATCAGCACCATTTAGCTCAACCATTTTGAAGGGAACTTAACGATCCAACACACACGCCACCACCAGCGAGACATTTGAGTGAGCATGACATACTCACAACCGCCAGGGCAAACTCAAGTCAATGAAAGACGTACCCAGTAAATGGTAACTGTAAAGTAGGGACATAGTGCTCACACATGTGCTATGCAATTATATAATACTAAGAGATTGAATTTATACAATCTAAAGATAGTTTTACAATCTTCAGCAGCTGCAACAATATTTTGAATGCTAATCAATTAATTTATGCGCCCTTGTGGAGCTGGACCAGCGCTGAGCCAAGCATTTTTGTCGTCGATGTAATCCCCCAACTTATAATATGCTTGGCAGCATAGTGTGCGTTTTATACAAGATTTAAATTTCGTTTCGTTCAATTGGAGTATGTGGGGAGGTATTTTATTGTAACATTTCAAACAGTACCCCATGAAGGATGAGTCTACTTTAGCCAGTCTGAAACCCGGTTGAATCAATTGGTCCCTATTTCTAGTCCTATAATTGTGTGTATCACCTCTTTTACTGAAAAGAATGAATCAAGGGATAAGAGTGCGCGAGCGCAACAACAAGTTATGACGTGTCGTAACGTGATTGGTGCAACGATAGGGTATCTACAGAATGTTCGGTTGCATTCAAACGTACTTCAGTGTTCTATTACCCACCATAATAGACGCACTACCCCCACACATTCATTACTTACTTATTTGTTATTTTGTATTTGTGAAAATGTTTGAAAATTTAGTGACAAACCTTGATCTTTTCGTTATTTTAAAAAACAGTGGCAGTATTAAAAATAATGACAGTTTGTGTAGTGAGATAAGGTCTAAATTTTTAGTCGAATTAAGTGATGAATTGATGATCACGAAAAGACCTTAAAGTTGTTTTGTGCAAAATTTTGTTATAATTTAAATAGAAGATGGGAAAACGCTTATCGTAAAGAATATATATTCAGAACTAAAAATAGTGAATGGTTACAAGAAAACATGATATGGCCAGACTTTAGTAAGTGTTTAATAGGCAGTAATGAAGATCAACCAGCACCGAGTACATCAACTCAGTATGTATCACCATCAAAAGTTTCTGTCGGTGTCTCCACCGAACAAAGCCCAAGAAAACCTTTTTGTGAATTAGCGCCTAAACAGAAAAAAAGACGTGCAGAAAACTTTCATTTATCTTCGGACGAAATAAAATATGCATATTTTGAGAAGTTGAAAGCGGATGGCAATGAGGAGGTTGCTAAAATACTAGAACATTTACTAAAGAATCCCCAAGATGTAAAAAAAGTTAAAAAGTGCATATCTGTTAAAGAAACAAAACCTGTGTTTTCTCCGGATGAGGCTTTAGGGTTATTTTTATCACTTAAGCTGACCAAGTGGCAATACAATACTTTAAGAAAAAGTGTTAACGAAAAAGACAGTAATATATTTCCATCTTATTATCAAGTGCAACATGCGAAACAGAAATGCTATCCACCAAAAGATGCTATTACAGTGACAGAAACCTCAGCTAAAATAAAGTTACAAACTCTAGTGGATATAACGACAACAAGAATAATGACGTCACTCGTCATAGATAGTGGTTGTAAAGAATTTACACTAATCAGTAAGTGGGGATTTGACGGTGCTTCTAATCAAGCCAATTACAAACAAAAAATGCAAACAGACGATGAACAAGAAAGTCAACTTGACGATTCAAGCATATTTATGGGTAGTTTAGTGCCAATAAAATTAGTGTGCGGCGAACAAGTTATCTGGCAAAACGATTCACCAAATTCATCTTACTGGTGTCGTCCAATCTTTTTCGAATTTGTGAAAGAAAATAAAATAACGATATTGCGGGAAAAAAGTGCTATTGAGGAAGAGATTGTAAATTTAGTGAAAACAGAAGTTGGAGAAATAAAAATTTCACACTCTTTATTAATGACTATGATAGACGGAAAAGCAACATCAATTTTATGTGATACTTCATCTCAGAGATGCGACATTTGTAAAGCCACTCCAACAGAGATGAATAATTTGCCCTTAATTGCATCAAAACCGACTGATCCAGATCTCTGTAAATACGGATTGTCATCATTGCATACCTGGATACGAATGATGGAATGCATTCTGCATATAGCCTACAGATTAACGATACAGACATGGACAGTAAAGGAAGACAACAAGTGCATCATGGAAAGAAGAAAGAAAGACATACAAGACGCTTTTAAAAATAGAATGGGACTTCTGATTGATGTTGTTAAACAAGGGCACGGCTCCACGAATGACGGAAATACTGCTAGAAGATTTTTTGCAAATCCAAACATGACTGCTGAGATAACTGGTGTTAGTGAAGAATTAATAAGGCGATTTGCAATCATTTTAGAGGCAATTTCATCAGGTTACCACATTGACACAGCGAAATTTCACGAATATGCTCAAGTGACCATGCAGCTGTATTTAGAATTATATAGCTGGTATTATATGCCTTCAAGTGTTCATAAAGTTCTTATGCATGGTGCAGCTATTATTGAAAGTTTTGGTCTAATACCAATTGGACAGCTATCTGAAGAAGCTGCTGAAGCTAGAAATAAAGACTTTCGTAGGTACCGCCAACATCATTCCAGGAAATGCAGTAGAAAAACTACAAATGAAGACATTTTAAATAATTTATTGACCAGCTCTGATCCACTCATCTCAGCGAAACGTCACAAACTTCGCAGAAAACATAAAACTTTGTCAGTAGAAGCACAAAGTTTATTAGTAATTGAACAAGCGGAAACATTTGATGATAACGAATACGAAAATTTTGCATTCGTTAATGTGGATACCCTTGACAGTGATTAAATTAAAACAGTGCAGTGGCCAGTAGTGATTGTGATTTTTACTTATTTATTTTATTAGTCCTTAGTGGATTAGGCCTAAAGGGGAGACCACTACATAAAAAAAAACGCGCCTAGTTCTTAACCTCTATGGTGGTGTGGAATAGAGAACAAAATTTGAAATTGCGACCAAATCGCAGAAAACCGCAACCCGAGAATAGGCGCTAAAATAGGACAAATATACGTACTATGCATACGTAGAGTCAATTCTTTGAGAAAATTTGAGAATTTAGAGATTTTCACATTTTTTTCTTTTGCTTCATACAAAAATTACTTTGGATATTTATAACTCCGAAAATACTAAGTTATCTGAACGACCCTCATAGAAATAATTACTTATAATCGATAGATAAATCCAACACAATATTTAAAATTTCAGAAAAATAAACTTTTTTTTTTTAAATGCTAAGTCCTTTATCGGCCCGTTTCAGCCCACTCCGCTGCGTCCCGCGGCATGCCTAGGATGCCACGGCATAGTTGCCGTCAGTATGCGCTTGCATGTAGTGATACCGAAGGATGCCCTGCCGATGCCCGGCCGTGCCGCCAGTCGGCACAGGCCCTTAGGGCGACCACCTGGTAGTCAGGGCAAGTCATATTTTTTTTCAAATCATGGTATTGGCTCGTCTTTCCGTTTGCCGGCGACAGCATGGTCTAATAAAACGATGTCTGACATTCCGGGACTAACACATGCTTACGTCACTATCCAGTTGCCACTCTATTGCAACAAAACACGATTAAGGAAAGATTTTCAGAAACCAAAGCTTTTAAATTGTCGTTTCGTGTGTCTAATCAAACGAAACAATTGAAATTAAACATAAACCAACGTAATTGTTAATTAAAACCTTATTGTTTAATCGGATTCGCACAGGTAATTAAGGTGGTTGGGGAGTTATTATTACAAACTTCTGGTAACACTGATGTGATGACGTAGACTTGTGTTGCCCACGTGACCACTGTGTTTCGGAATGCCATACCTGGCGAAGTATAGTATTATACCATGCCATACATATACATTTTGCCGGCTAAATTCTTTGTGTAATAAGTAATAACACAAAGAATTTTTACTAGTGCATAATTCATCCTTAATTCTGATGAATCGTGAAATTGTACGTAATTATGTGGAAACAAACCGTCTCTAAATTCACTTGTTCATGTTCACCTAGGCAACACCGCGGCAAGATTTAAGTCTATGGATTACGACTACCTTTGTCCCTATGTATTGTATACATCATGTAGCCACCACTCATGCTATAAGATTAAGAATGATTTGTGAACAATAACAAACAAGGAGCTACTCGAAGCAGTTAGACGTAGCAGAGCGGGAATTAGTGACGTTTCCTGCTTGTGGCTGCACGCTGCGTGCCTTTGATAGGTGCGTGGCCACGGCGGCGCTTGCGGCCTGCGCAGGTGCGGCGCGGCGCGAGGTCGGCTCGCGGACGTTACTCACGCTGAGGTTATCTCCATTACGTACGGTGGGAGCGGTCAATTGGCCCCGCGCTCCGCTGCGGGTCGGTCAGTCAGTCGCAGTCAATTGCCATGTGTGTGTGTGCGCGCGCGTGGGCGCTGTGCGCGCTGAGCGCGGCCGCCGTCGGCTCGCTGCTGCCGCTGGACGCCGAGCACCTGCACGCCAGCGTCGGTGGGTTCGCCGTCATGAACTGTCACCTCGACTTTCCTTTCGGCAACGAGATTCCATACCATTTACAATGGGATAAAGATGTAAGTGCCAGAGAGCTGCATGTTCATTCAGCAAATATGACAACATACAGTAGGTACGTACAGTACATAATTGCATTATCAATACATATGTATAACAACACCTGCGCGATATACTAGGGGTAGGCAAAAGCAACAGATGGCCGCGATGCGCGACGCCCGCCAACTGATCTTGCTACACAATCGATACCTATAGGTACCTTACATTCCTACACCCAATCAACACTCATTTAAAACCTTTTTTTGCGCTGCATGCATGTACGTAGCTGCCTACCTACCTTATGCAGCATGTATGCATGTATCTACCTAGGTAGGTGCGAGGGTTTCTAACCCTTCTATATGTATAATCCTGTTATACCATGCCGCCCATAGATATTTATATTACTATGATGCCGCCCATGGGCTGGGCATGTGACCGCTCGTATTCTTCATGAAAAAATATCGCAAATTAACTTTAAAAGGGGGGTCTATAGAAAATCTTAACTCATAGGTTAGCTTTTAGAAATAATAAACAGAATCCAAATCGAGTCAATAACATCGGAGAAATAGCAAAAAATGTAAAGCAGGGTCACACACGCTACACAAAAAATTCAAATTGAATAACATGAAAAATATTAAAGATACAACCCTGTTTCAAATTTAATGTTCGATACTTTTTCATGAAAAATACGGACGGGCACTACGGGGCCTATGGGCGACATTGTATTAAAGGTCTAAATACTAAAAACGTAAGCGAAACTACTAAGTACTTACATACATTTTTGATAAAAATTAAATAATTAATGTTTTAAAATAAGTGTAAAACGAAACGCAGCCGCTATTTGTTTTTGAAGAAGCATGTCTAATTTCATTCCAGCAATCAGCAACTTCAGCTTACTGAGCGCACATATTTTCAGTGATGAATACAAAATGGCAAGTTGAGCGCAGTAGGGCCAGTATTAATCTCATAAAAGCTGAATTATTTGTAAGTATTTCGTAACCTCGATTTCTTTTTGTCTCGAGGTACGGAGTTTTATTTATATACGATGCTTAAAGTTAAGTGACATTCAAACGTCAAAAATGTATGGATAAACAGTCGCTAATCATTACTTAACTTTAAGCAACGTTTTTAAATAAACCCCCTAATCGTTTATCGTATATTTAAACATCTAAGAACAAAGTTTCATTATTGAGTTACCGTTGGTCCCAAACTAGGCACAGCCTGTATCTTGGGCACCATAATGGGTAATAATAGTTACCTATTAAACTTATGAGACAACAAAAAATAGTAGATTATTAACCAAGGGGATAAAGCAGTGTCTTCTGTCGCGGGTGACAAATCGCGAGCGTAACGAAGGACTCGAGGTTTACTCCCGAGCGTAGCGAGGGTGTTAAAAACTTAAATCACGAGCGAAGCGAGGGATTTAAGACGAGTCCTGAGTGTAGCGAGGGATTTAAGTTCACCCAAGACTAAGACAGCTTTATCACCGAGGAAAATACTCTACTTTTCGTACCATTTGCGAAAAAATGAACACAATAATAATATGAGATAAGCATTTATTAAAAATAATGACAATTAAAAGTAAAAGTTTACATTCGAAACATTGGTCCAATTATTGATAGAGACAGTTACATTTTTGTTTGGTACATTTATTGTTGATGAGTTGATTTGAGTATTTCTCTGTTCTTGCGTCTGAGGAACTTGCGTTTCATTGTAGATAGTATACGTCGGAGATAGTGGTAGTGGTGCTTCGTGAGTTACGGACGAAGATAAGATGATGGTTGTGGCTCTGATGGATTAAGTTTTATATTTTTGTTAATTTGACTGCTTAATATGGTTTTATTCGCCATTGAGCTTTCGATATAACCCTCAGCTACTCCATCAGAGCTCCAACCACCGTGTCTTTTTTATTGGCGTAATATCCGCCCCTGAATCCGCCAAGAAAGTCGCCGAAGTTCTTCTAAAGCAGTGACCGGTTCAACATCTTTAAGTTTTAAATATTTAGCTATTGCACGAAAAAATAATTAAGTAGGTACTTAATGTTTTTTTCGTACCACTTGCTCAAAAAAGTGACATTCTATGCCACAAAAAGCGAACATAACAATAGTCATTTTTAATCTGTTAAAAACAGGGAAAGAAAATTGTACTGAATTTCATTCATCCTCTAGGGGGAGAATGTGATTTAAATTTGGAATACTTACCGAAATGTATACTGAACTACATCTGTGTTTACACCATTGAGTTTGTATATAAAGCATTATACATCTTTTTGAAAAAGGAATACGCATTTATTATGCAGTTATGATTATTAAATAAAATTACGAAAACCGATGAGGCCGTATGAGCTCGATGCCTTTGCTTTTCCGACAAAAAAATATTAGTCTAGGAATTTGCCGCGTTTTTGTTTTCTTCAAATACATAAACGTTAAGTTTATTTTAATTTATTTTTATAAATAAGTTAATGTTCTAAAAATACGTTACGATGTTAAATCAAAGCGACAGTGACAGTGAATTGTCGGATTCCATCAGTGCAAATGCTGCCGCAATTATAAATAATTTGCTTCCAACAAAATCCAAGGAAAATTATTTAAAAACTTATGAAGAATTTTCAACGTGGAGAAGTGCGAAAGGCCTATCAATTTCAGAATCAGTACTTCTTGTCTATTTTGAGTATTTATCCAAGACATAGAATCCGAATACACTTTGGTGCATATACTCAAAACCGAAAGCTACACAATAAGCATCAAACACAGCATTGAAATAAATAGATTCACGAAATTACGGGCTTTTTTAAAAAGAAAATCAGAAGGGTATTGCGCACAGAAGTCTGAAATTTTTACGACTCAAAATGTGGAAAAATTCTTAATGAAGCTCCTGACGAAATTTTTCTGGCCACAAAAGTAAGTATACATGATTTAACTATGAATATTTCGTATCTTAGTAATGGTAATTATTCTATATATTTACCTGTTTTTTATCTTTGTTATAAGTGGCCTTAATTTTTGGATTCAATGGTGCTTGCCGCGGATGTGAACTTGTAAACTTAAAGGTGGAGGACGTTGAAAATCATTCCAATGAGTTGCTGCTGATTAATGTAAAGGAAACTAAGACAAAGAAAAATCGGTCATTCATTGTACAAGGACAATATACTAAAATCATTCAAAAATACCAAGCATTACGTCCCACCAACATGGAAAACAATAGATTTTTTATAAACTATCGGAATGGGAAATGTACTCGACAAGCCATCGGCAAAAATAAAATTAGCAATATGCCAAAGGAAATTGCTAAATATTTAAAACTTAAAGATGTTGAACTCTACACCGGTCACTGCTTTAGAAGAACTGCGGCGACTTTCTTGGCGGATTCAGGGACAGATATTACGTCAGTAAAAAGACACGGTGGTTGGAGCTCTGATGGAGTAGCTGAGGGTTATATCGAAAGCTCAATGGCGAATAAAACCATATTAAGCTGTCAAATTAACAAACAACAAAATATAAAACTTAATCCATCAGAGCCACAACCATCAACTTCCGGCATCTTATCTTCGTCCGTAACTCACGATGCACCACCACCACTATCTCCGACGTATACTATCTACAATGAAACGCAAGTTCCTCAGACGCAAGAACAGAGCAATACTCAAATCAACTCATCAACAATAAATATACCAAACAAAAATGTAACTCGTATCAATAATTGGACCAATGTTTCGAATGTTAACTTTTACTTTTAATTGTCATTATTTTTAATAAATGCTTATCTCATATTATTATTGTGTTAATTTTTTCGCAAATGGTACGAAAAGTAGAGTATTTTCCTCGGTGATAAAGCTGTCTTAGTCTTGGGTGAACTTAAATCCCTCGCTACACTCAGGACTCGTCTTAAATCCCTCGCTTCGCTCGTGATTTCAGTTTTTAACACCCTCGCTACGCTCGGGAGTAAACCTCGAGTCCTTCGTTACGCTCGCGATTTAAATCGTCACCCGCGACAGAAGACACTGCTTTATCCCCTTGTTTAATAATCTACTATTTCGTACCACTTGCTCAAAAAAGTGACATTCTATGCCACAAAAAGCGAACATAACAATAGTCATTTTTAATCTGTTAAAAAACAGGGAAAGAAAATTGTACTGAATTTCATTCATCCTCTAGGGGGAGAATGTGATTTAAATTTGGAATGCTTACCGAAATTTATAATGAACTACATCTGTGTTTACACCATTGAGTTTGTATATAATAGTTATTTATGCTATAAGTGCGGAAGGTAGGTGATTTCCGACGAGTGGCAATTTTATTCACGAGCGAGCGAAGCGAGCGAGTGTATAAGTCGACACGAGTCGGAAATCATCTTACGCACGTGTATCATACAAAGTTTTACTATGCATTGTGCGAGGAAAAAAAAAAAAAACGGGCGAGCCTTACGGCAGTCGCCTGCGATGTGTAACATCTAACATACGACGTATATAAATGATAAAAACAAAATTCATGACTTCGACTTCGGCTTCGGCTTCGGCTTCGGCTTTGGCTTTGGCTTCGGTTTCGGCTTCGGCTTCGGCTTCGGCTTTGAGTTTGACTTTGACTTTGACTTTGACTTTGACTTCCACTTCGACTGCGACTTTGACTTTTTGATTTTGACCATTGTCATAATCATCGCCATCGTCATCATCATCATTCTGAAATAATAAAATCTCTGAGACGAGACGGGCTGACGACGGCCTCAAAAATTTAAAAAAAACAGAAAAGTAAAAAGCACTAGTGAAAAAAAGTGACACTTTCCGCACGAACTGACTGCTTGGAAAACGCTCTTTTCGAGCAAATGCATTGTAAAGCATTATACATCTTTTTGAAAAAGGAATATGCATTTATTATGCAGTTATGATTATTAAATAAAATTACGAAAACCGACGACGCCATATGAGCTTGATGACTAAGCTTTTCCGACAAAAAAATATTAGTCTAGGAATTTGCCGCGTTTTTGTTTTCTTCAAATAAATAAACGTTAAGTTTATTTTAATTTATTTTTATAAATAAGTTCATGTTCTAAAAATACGTTACGATGTTAAATCAAAGCGACAGTGACAGTGAATTGTCGGATTCCATCAGTGCAAATGCTGCCGCAATTATAAATAATTTGCTTCCAACAAAATCCAAGGAAAATTATTTAAAAACTTATGAAGAATTTTCAACGTGGAGAAGTGCGAAAGGCCTATCAATTTCAGAATCAGTACTTCTTGTCTATTTTGATTATTTATCCAAGACAAAGAATCCGAATACACTTTGGTGCATATACTCTTCAAAACTGAAAGCTACAATAAGCATCAAACACAGCATTGAAATAAATAGATTCACGAAATTACTGGCTTTTTTAAAAAGAAAATCAGAAGGGCATTGCGCAAAGAAGTCTAAAATTTTTACGACTCAAAATGTGGAAAAATTTCTTAATGAAGCTCCTGACGAAATTTTTCTGGCCACAAAAGTAAGTATACATGATTTAACTATGAATATTTCGTATCTTAGTAATGGTAGTTATTCTATATATTTACCTGTTTTTTATCTTTGTTATAGGTGGCCTTAATTTTTGGACTCAATGGTGCTTGCCGCGGATGTGAACTTGTAAACTTAAAGGTGGAGGACGTTGAAAATGATTCCAATGAGTTGCTGCTGATTAATGTAAAGGAAACTAAGACAAAGAAAAATCGGTAATTCATTGTACAAGGACAATATACTAAAATCATTCATAAATACCAAGCATTACGTCCCACCAACATGGAAACAATAGATTTTTTATAAACTATCGGAATGGGAAATGTACTCGACAAGCTATCGGCAAAAATAAAATTAGCAATATGCCAAAGGAAATTGCTAAATATTTAAAACTTAAAGATGTTGAACTCTACACCAGTCACTGCTTTAGAAGAACTTCGGCGACTTTCTTGGCGGATTCAGGGGCGGATATTACGTCAATAAAAAGACACGGTGGTTGGAGCTCTGATGGAGTAGCTGAGGGTTATATCGAAAGCTCAATGGCGAATAAAACCATATTAAGCTGTCAAATTAACAAACAACAAAATATAAAACTTAATCCATCAGAGCCACAACCATCAACTTCCGGCATCTTATCTTCGTCCGTAACTCACGATGCACCACCACCACTATCTCCGACGTATACTATCTACAATGAAACGCAAGTTCCTCAGACGCAAGAACAGAGAAATACTCAAATCAACTCATCAACAATAAATGTACCAAACAAAAATGTAACTCTCTCTATCAATAATTGGACCAATGTTTCGAATGTTAACTTTTACTTTTAATTGTCATTATTTTTAATAAATGCTTATCTCATATTATTATTGTAATAATTTTTTCGCAAATGGAACGAAAAGTAGAGTATTTTCCTCGGTGATAAAGCTGTCTTAGTCTTGGGTGAACTCAAATCGTCACCCGCGACAGAAGACACTGCTTTATCCCCTTGGTTAATAATCTACTATTATGTATGACTAAGTACTTATATAAAAATAATTAATCAAATTATGTTTTTTTTTTTAACAAATCGTATTTAAGTACACAACAAATACGCATTTTGAAAAATCTCACGTGAGATTAGGGTGGGGTAGGGGGTCGAGCCAAATCTCACGACATCACGTAGACAGCCGTGGAACGAAGCTTCACACTAGGGACTTATAATAATTTAAAACTTTTAACTGAATGTTATCAGTATCGGCTTAAGAATAATAAAATCTAAGCCGATAGTGATAGCATCGGCTTAGATTTTATTATTCTTTATACAAGGTTTTATTTAAAACACCCGTGACTTCGTCCGCGTGGAATTCTATAATTTTTGCTGTAGCAGAGCGTTAGCGTTTGTGTACGGACTCGCCCTTAAGAGTGCGGCGAAGGCGACGGGTGACGACAGCCCTGCCCACGCCCTCGCGCCTCTCCAACGGACGGTGGACGAATGAACGCGAGAGCGTAAGTCACGCTCGCGAAACGCTCGTAATAATATTAAGTACCTAAATTGATTGTTTCACCTGTTTGTGCCCTGTTTAGTGTTTCTGAAATTCCATTACTTATATGCCTTTTTACTGTTAACGTGCGTTCGAACTGATTTTAAGACCCAACACACACCCTGAGAAGAACTTTACTTTCCTGTATAATTTTATTCTATTTATTTGTATAGCCGGCAGTGAAAGTTGTGTGTGAAGTACCTAGTGAACGTTTTCGGGATTAGCCGGAACACACAGACAGACAAAAATAAAGTGTTTTACCTACGCAGGTATTGCAGTTTTCTATGAAACGGTTGTTTTTTTTTTATAACTGACTTGAATGCGGGAGGAAACGCCTGGGTGTCACCACTGTGTGGATCGCCCGGAGGACACGGTGGAGCATAAGGTGGAGGTCTGTCCGGCTTGGGCGGAGCACCGCCGTGTCCTTGTGGAGGCGATCGGCGGCGGCGGATCTCTCGCGTCCGGCCCTGGTTCAGGCCATGGTTCGGAGCGAGAGTTCATGGGAAGCCGTGCTCACGAAGGAGGAGGCGGAACGCGTGAGGGAGAGGCAAAATTCGCGCCCTCGCGCCCGTAGTGGCCGCAGGAGACGCCCCGGGCGTCGGGAGTCGCAAGCCGACTTCCGGCCACGGTAGGCGCGGGCTAACTCATTCGAAAGAGTAGTCCATCGATTTATAAATATTCGATGAATCGTTCAGTCGAAGTAGCGTTTGGCGATAAAAGGTTGTTTCGCAATAAATTCCATTCGAACAATCGTTCAGTCGACATTCCATTAATCGAACATATGACTCTCGAAGTAAAGTTACGGACCCGACTTGCGGACGGTGAGCGATGGGTAGCTCGCCGTCCGATAAGGACCAGGCCCGGGCCGACGGCGCGTTGTGTTCCACGCGCGCCTCAAAGAGATTTCAGCACCAACTGACGGGGTCCGTAAGGGCCAATGCCTGTTATAGTAACGGTTTGCCACAGAGAGAAAATAATTTTAGGCACAAATTAAATATAATGTTAAGTAATATGACAATTAACACAGATAATTTTCATGTTATTGACACTAACAAGTATGTTAGTAAATATTTTTATGTGACAAAATACAAATTGTATTTAGCAACATGTTTAAAAAGACAAATAGCTTTATCGCTATACTTTTTGTTTACTGATTTATCAGCCAACAAATTGGCTAATAAACCTGTTGCTTCTATTGGGCAATTATCTGACATTTTTAGTGATTCAGCCAATAACTTGGCTACACAAGCTGACATTAATTTAAATTAGAAATTGAGACAGTAGAGATAACCTCTTGCATAATTAATGGAGATAATTTAAATTACTACAAAATGTCAGAATAAGTTCTAACATAGTTCACCTGGTGCACCAAAATATTCAAGGTATGTTGAGAAAAGACCTTGAAATTGAATTATTCATCAACTGTAACAACATTGATATTTTATGTATTACAGAACATTGGTTAAAAAGCCATCAGTTCATGTTTAATTTCAGTAATCACCAGGTTGGTAGTTCATTCAGCAGAGAAAATGCAATACATGGTGGCACATTAATACTGTTAACTAAACAATTTAAATTCAAAGAACGTAAGGATATTGTAAGCCTATCTGTTGAGCGGACTATAGAAATAGCTTGTGTGGAGTTGGAGCAGCTTGTTGTATTGAGCGTGTACCGGCCTCCGTCATCGATTTATGATTGCTTTGAGAGTATCATGGATGATGTGTTGCAAAAACTTGGTAAATTAGGGAAAAATATAATTGTATGTGGTGATTTTAATGTTAATTTATTGGAGGACTCATCGATGAGCCTAAAAATTAAAAAAAAAAATCAGTCATATAACCTTAATAATTTATTTTTGGAGCCTACTAGAATAACCGCCACATCAGGTACATGTTTAGATAATATATTTACTGACATATCGCCTATTAATAAAAAAATTATAAGTCAACTGGATTCTGACCATTGTGGCCAGCTGATTACATTTAGTAAACAAGATAAAAAAGTGGCTAAGAGAGTTATCACGGTTGTGCCAAAAACTGCAGGTCGCTCGGAGAGTTTTAAAAACAAACTTAATAGTAAATTATCCTACTTGCCTTATTGTGATAATCCTAATGAACTGTACAATTCCTTTTTTTCCATGTATTGTACAGAATTTAACTCAACATTTATACCAAAGCAGATCTCAGTTAATGGTTCTGCAACCTTCAGTGAATGGGCAACTAAGGGGATATTTAAGAGTAGAATCAAACTCTTTGAACTGTACGAAGAAAGAAATTATAATAAAAGTAAAGAATTTTATCAATATGTTAAGAATTATTCCAAATTATTCAAACAAGTTTGTAGCGAAGCTAAGTGTCGATATTTAAGCTCAAAAATTAAGAAAAGTCTAAATAAAATAAAAACGACTTGGGAAATTATAAACAATGAGACAGGAAAAGGCAGTAAGCGTAGTAGTGACTACAGCCTTAATGTAAACAATATGGTTATTGAAAAGGATTTAGAAGTTGCCACAGTTTTTGAAAATTTCTTTGCAGATATTCCAGTCGCAACCACTAAATCTTTAAATTCTTCACCCAATGTTGCCGAGTCACTATTGAAAGAAAATGTTGATAATTGTAACAATTAATTTAATTTCGACTATGTTACTGCTCGAGATATTATTAAAACTTTCAATACACTCAATGTTAAAAAAACTGCTGATCTATGGGGAAATTCCGTAGAGGTTGCAAAATGCATAATCAACACTGTAGCGCCTGAATTAGCAATTATCTTTAATAAATGTATTGACTGTGGTGTAATTCCTGACTTAATGAAGAGTAGTAAAATAATACCTTTATTTAAATCAGGCAGCACAGCTGACCCCTCGAACTCTAGACCAATTTCTGTGCTCCCCACCTTTAGTAAATTTTTTGAAAAATTGATGCTAGATCAATTGCAAAGACATTTTAATAGTCATAAATTATTAAACAGTAAACAATTCGGTTTCACAAGGGGTCGCTCGACTTCCGACGCTGGTGTTGAGCTTCTTGCACATATTTTTGAGGCATGAGAGGAGTCACATGATGCCCTAGGTATTTTTGTGACTTATCTAAGGCTTTCGATTGTGTTTCTCATGATAAATTGGTCAGGAAATTGCATCACTATGGTGTTAGAAACACTGCTTTGGATCTTCTTATTTCTTATTTGGATAATAGGATCCAAAGAGTGGACGTTAATGGCAAGCGATCCCCGGGTTCTATTGTCACTATGGGAGTTCCGCAGGGCTCAATTCTTGGCCCTTTTTTATTTCTCGTATACATTAATGACCTTCCTTGCCTTATAAAGAACAGTCATGAAATAGTGTTATTTGCAGATGACACATCACTTATATTTAAACTTAAGCGACAACAGACAGTTACTGACGATGTAAATAATGCTGTCTCTAAAATAGTGCATTGGTTTAGTGTTAATAATTTACTTTTAAACGAGAAAAAGACTAAATGTATTAGATTTCTGACACCTAACGTTAAGCAGGTGAAAACCAATGTACTAGTAAATGGGACAGAATTGGATCTTGTGGACACCACTGTGTTCTTAGGTATTACTTTGGATTCGAAGCTGCAGTGGGGCCCACATATAACCAAATTGTCGAAGCGGCTAAGCTCTGCAGCCTACGCGGTGTATAAAATCCGTCATTTGACTGATGTAGAAACAGCTCGATTAGTATATTTTAGTTATTTCCATAGTGTAATGTCGTACGGCATTTTGTTATGGGGAAATGCAGCCGACTTTCAGGCTATATTTGTGCTGCAGAAACGAGCCATTCGAGCAATATATAACCTTAGTTGTAGGCATTAACTGAGGGATAAATTTAAGGAAATAAACATAATGACAGTCGCATCTCAATATGTTTATGAGAACCTGATTTATGTAAAAAAGAATATTAATCTATATTCTAAACACAGCGACATTCATAGCATAAATACTAGACACAAAGATTTATTTATTGTGCCCAGGACTAGGCTCCAAAAAATTAGTAATTCATTTAAGTGCCAAAGTATACTTTTTTACAACAAACTCCCAAGCCATGTTAAAGAACTGAGCTTCAATAAATTTAAATCATTTATTAAACAGAAACTATGTCAAAAAGGTTTCTATAAAGTTAAAGATTACTTAGACGACCAAAAGGCTTGGGAATAATTAAGCTGCTCCAATGTACCCCCCCCCCCCCCCGATGCAACAAAAAAGTGTTTTAAAATCAACGACTAGATGACACTATATGAGTTCATATAATTGGTTAGTTCATTTTATTTGACTGTATAAGTCATTTTTTTTTTTAACTTATTATTGACAACTTATTATTACATAATCTACTCATTACAGTTTTTTCTTTAATGGGTTGTAATGTTTTACGTTGCATAATGTAAATTGTTTTGCGTAACTGCTATTGTATAGAATCAAGTTTTCTAACTGAACAGACAGCTGTGCTGCTGGGGAGTTTGTTGCGCCACTTCTTCTTCCCAGCTAAGCACTAGGAAGTGGTGAAGGGTGGGCGTTTTTGGGGGATTGTCTTATGTAATTTTGACGTTTGAAAAGTGCTGATTCTCAGCCTATTTTGAATAAATGACTTTTGAATTTTGAATTTTGCCTGCCAGGGTTGCGAGTTTGTCCGAAAGGGATATCGCTGCCCCCCGACACACAGGCAACGGAAGGAACACGGGTGGGTTTTAGTCAGTAAAAGTCTGACACGCCCTCCCGCTCCGCCTAGAGCGGGAGAAATTATTTTGTAATTTCCCAACATCAAAAAAAAGGAAAAAAAAAGGGGTTTTCAGAATCATATAGGTACTGAATCCATGGTAACAGTTTTCTCATCGATGTCCCTGCCACCCTGTTTATGTATGTGTTTAGTATATGTATAAATGTATGTATACAGGGTGGCAGGGACATCGACGTGAAGCCGGCTACCATGGATTCAGTACACGATGCTGAACCAAAAATTTCAACGCAGGGGGTTGAAATTCTTCGATGGTTATAAAAAAAAAAAACTGCTGTTTCATAGAAAAGTGCAATACCTACGCGGTCAAAATGTATGGAGCAGATTTTTTTTTTTTATAAGTCAGTTCAAGAAATTACAGAATGTAAAATCAGTGTTATAAAAAAATAACAAATTATATAATTAAATTAGCAACCAGGTTGATTTTGTCTAGACTCTAAATATATTGTCCTATGGAGCAGGACCAGCATGTTTCCAAGCATTCTTATCTTGGATATAATCCTCTAATTTGTAATATGCTTGTTTACAGAGTGTACTTTTAATAAGTTTTAAATTTTCTCTGTTTTAATTATAATATATCACAGGGTATTTTGTTGTAACATTTAACACAGTACCCCATAAAAGATATAGGTACTTTAGATAATCTGAAAAATGGTTGATCTATTTTATATAGATAACTGAAAACGTGAAACGGGGAGCATGGAACAGATAGTTACGTTATCGTTATTTCACACAATTCACCCGGTTTGGTACTCCTTGTTTGGTACTCCTTGTTTGAATGATTGCTTCTTCGTTACGTCACGTTTATAATTCGTAATTGAACTCAACGACCATCGTAATGCACTGCTGTAGAGATAGTAATTATGATATTGTAAGTATTTATTTATTGTTATTGTTGGAAAGGTCGTTACCCCCGTGAGGTATTTCATATTTTATATTTTAAATTAGGTAAGTAGGCCCAAAGTAAATATGACGACCTCAATACAAATGTCAGTCTCGTTTTTCTCTTTTCCTCTTCCACTTATTTTAAACACTTAATAAAAATACCTAAATATCAAAGAATCCCGTTCGTGCTTCAATATAAATAATCCATTGATCAATAATCTATTTGTTTGGTTCTTAAAAGGTATTTTTCGTTTTCACCCGACTGGGACATAATTTGTAGATGTCAGTAAAATGATGGCAGTTGACACGACTAGGTAGGTATTTTAATTATACATGCAAGCAAGAGCAAATCGCTCGAACATGAGTGTCGTCTGGTACAGTGACAGTATTCCAGCGGTCGGGCAGGCCGCCTAGCCCGTGACCAACCAGCCGGCGGCCGCCTAGCCGCCTGCCCATAGCCGCAACCGCAACACAGATGATATTCGTCACGAAGTTCTTACGACACTCGCGGGAAGTAATAGGTTGCTTCTATTTGTGGCCGACCGGTCACTGGTCACATACTGACCACGCGGTATTTAACTAGTTAGTAAATAAGTAGTCGTTCTCCGCTCCAAACTGTGCGACTCGGACCATTCATATTTATATCAGACACAGTCATATAGTTCTATGCACCGCACCGCGACAGCACAAAGTATAAATAGAATTCTTCTTTATTAATCACCCGATCCCTGAATGGTTGATTTGATAAAGAGGGATTCAGTTTGCTTTCGAGGTTTGGGTCCGGTTGCGTCGCCCGGCGCCCGGGTTGTGTAAAAACAAAGGCGGATGCAACACTGACATCCATAGTCTGTGCTGCATTATCTTGCGAATGGCTTAAAATAGTAATAGTCCGTCCGAACCCAGCTGCAACACAGCGGTTTGTAGTGCAGCCGCATTTGTTAGTATAAGGCAATAAAACGGCGGATTCAACGCAGACACCCATAGTATTATTACCGTTAGATTATAAACTGTCGAAAACTTGTGAACTGGGTGGAATGGGTTAGGTTAGAACTGTGACCAACCGCGCGAGAGTCGAGCGAGTGCTACTTCAAAGTTTCTCGCAGCTAGGCAGTATTAGCGCAAGGTGCGGTCGCAAGGAAGTTTGATACTTGCAGTGTAGACAGCGAGTACGAGTACCTACTTTTATGCTGTATTGGAGTTGTCTTTGTTGAAACAATGTCTTTCGGAGCCGAGCACATTGCAGACAGTTTTCAAATGTCTGTGGTGTAATCTGTTTGTAATACTTACTTTATTCATACGGACGCGGCTGCGTTACACAACAGCTGCTGTCTGTGTTGCATCCGCCTTTGTATTGACGCGACCGGGACGCAATGCACGATTACACCACAGACATTTGAAAACTGTCTGCAATGAGATTGGCTCCCAAAGACATTGTTCTGTTCGCTCGCTCTGTCTACACTGCCGGTATCAAACTTGCTGGCGACGTAACGAACCTTACGCTAATATAAATAGACTTCCTAGCTGCGAGCAACTTGGAAGTTTGTCAAAGTTTAAACCTAACCTAGTCCATTTCACCCAGTTCAAAATTTTTCAACAGTTTATAATCTAACGTAAATAATACTAGTTATGGGTGTCTGCGCTGAATCCGCCTTATCATTGCCTTAAACGAATGCAGCTGCACTACAAACCACTGGGTTGCAGCTGGGTTCAGACGAACTATTACTGCTTTAAGCCACTCGTAAAATAATGCAGCACAGACTATGGGTGTCTGTGTTGCATCCACCTTTGTATTTACGCGCCCGGGTCTCACAGTCTTACGTCCGCCTTCCTTTGTTACCACGGGCCCGGGAAAGCGCTATCTCCAGGATCTAACATCGTGATAGGAGGTGTACCCATCGGTTACGAGCCGCTGATGAAGTACCCAATCTGGGGGGCCAATACCTCCTGAAGAAGGTTCTATGTGTGTGTCTATGGCGCTCTATGGGGCGCCGGCGTTAGAGTTTGGAGCGGAGAAAGCCCCGTTACTCGGAAATGGAGCGGGAAGGTACGACCGCAGGCGATGTTGTGCGGCCTATGGCGCCGGATGGGGCACGATGAGTTCCGCTACCATATGGTGTGGCGTGCAAGTAGGTACGTGACTCGGGGAATCTGAAGCCTGAACAGACAGGCCGGAGACTGCCCGAGAGGGCGGTGCGCTGTGTTTCCACACGCGAGATAACAGGGTTGGGTAAACTTCACACAACCAGCAATAGCATAAGCAATATGCTTCAAAATCATTCAGATTGCGAATGAAAGTGGGTGCTGGTGGTAACTGTGGTTACCGCCGCCTAATTGTGAACACAAGACAAATTACAAAATTTGCTAATCGTGTTTTTGTTTTGTACGCAACACATTTCAACAAACTAAAATAAGGAACTTATTTTATTGCTCCCGCATAAGGGCGCGACGCCACTCTATTAGAACAATTTCTATGAAAACTTCATGGAAATTGCTCTCAAGTGTCACGTCGCACTTTGAAAGCTAGGTACGTACATTGTTTAACTTCGTGGTACGTAGGTACTTCTTCAATATTTTTTGAAGCATTGGACTCTAACAAAAGGTGTAGCGTTTTCATTTAGAACATAACATTGTCCAGTTCCCTCTGTATTTCACAGGGATTGGCTGGTTTGCGCATTTTTGAAGTGAAACTTCTATATAGACGGGGGGTATTAGGTATTTTTTCTGTCACGAAAAAGCGTTACGGCCGCGTGGAGGGGGTAGACGGTATATCGCGTGGTGAGCGGCGGCAGCGGCGGACGGAGAGAATAGATTGGAATCTCAATTTTTTATATTGAACCGATTTGAAAAAAAAAAAACACTTTTGGGAAGCGCTACACTATCCCCGGGTGACATAGGCTATATAACATTTTCAAAAAAATTAGGGATCCTTATAACTCCAATAACCCAAGGTGTAAACAAAATTACCCAAAATATTCTTTACATCGCGTGCGCTGCGAAAACTATTGATGATAGAATAATTTATTTATTTATTTATTTATTTATTTATTTAGGCAAACCAACTAAATACACACAAGGACATTCAAAGTAACAATCATTAACAAATACAATAGAATTGCATGCATCTAAATTATAGGTAAGCACAGCATTTTAATTGGATCTCACTATACAATAATAATCAATTTATACATGGAAAACAATGCAATTAGGACTATAATCTAATTAATATTTTATATGTACTTAAAATTAACTTAAATTGAATTGAATTTAATAAAAATGAATTGAATTAAATTGGATGAAATTAAATTGAATTGAATTAAATTAAATAAGAATAAGATTGAATTAACTAACAAACTAAAAACATAACTAACTAAAAGAATTATAATCAAAGCACACACACAAATTAAAATAAACAGACAAAAAAAATAAAAACAAAAAGGGAAACATTATTGAGCAAGAATTACATATTATTGAGCAAAGCTATAATATAATGTACTAAGACCATAGAAATATATCTATGACTACGACTTTGCAGAACACATCATTATTTACAAAAAGGGTCGCGACAGCATACGTCTAACTATGTTATAGTTATGCCACAATAAGTGTTCTTTTATTTTTTAAATTTAATTGAAATGCCGCCGCTAGAAAAGGCTCTTTATTTGTATCTTGGTATTAATCCTTATCAAAATAAATTACTTCATATTCAAGATTGCTTCAATACTTTTATATAACTTTTTGAATTATTCAATTCAGACATTCCGTACGAAAGATATCACGAGTTTAAAAATGTAAGTATTAGAAAAAAGTTGAGTGGTAGCCGCTCACCCTGCTCGGCTGGCTAGGCAGCACCTTATGCAATGTAGGCGTCACTGGGGTACGGGCCGTACGGGAGGGGAGTCAATGTCAAGAAATGAAGTGCCGTAGGTAGCGTAGGCAGCGTAGGTAGGTAGGTAGGTGGGTAGGTAGTGTAGGTAGGGTAGGTAGTGTAGATAGGTAGGGTAGGATAGGTAGGTAGGTTGTGCGCTATATGGTGGCTGTATCAGATGGATACAATGAGCAGATATCATATTTTAGTTACCATAAGCCGATTGTATCTTTCATTGATTACAACGCAGGTGAGCCGAACGACGGGGTGTAACTCCGCTGCCGCGAGAAATCACGGCACAGCGGACAGAGCTCCGGCGGGATCTCATGGCGGCATGGAGTGTGCGATTGTCGCAACCCAGCGCTGGGCACGCCACAATTGCGGCGATAAGTCCCCTCTTTGGAGTCGTTGGCGTCGGGAGTCGAGGGCCGACTTCCGGCCACCGTAGGCGCGGGCTTGCGGACGGTGAGCAATGGGCAGGTCGCCGTCCGATAAGGACCAGGCCCGTGTCGACGGCGCGTTGTGTTCCACGCGCGCCTCAAAGAGATGTCAGCACCAACCGACGGGGTCGAAAGACCAATGCCTGCTGGGGTTGCGGGTTTGTCCGAAAGGGATAACGCGGCCCCGGCACACAGGCAACGGAAGGAACACGGGTGGGTTTTAGTCAGTAAAAGTCTGGCACACCCTCTCGCTCTGCCCAGAGCGGGAGAAGTCATTTGATGATTTCGCATACAGAAAAAAAAAAAAAAAAAGGTGAGCCGAACGAAGATTAGTTGCGATTCGTTTTGCCACTTGTCCGTTGAATTTTCACTTCTACTATGTGTCCCAGCACATATATTTTTTTCTTAGTTGTTCCTTCACGAAGAAAAATAAATATTATTGGGTTTTTGCATTCGTAATACTTACTAGCTTTCAGCGTACCTACCGGTACGCTGAAAGCTAGTAAGTATTACAATTGGATGGCGAGGCCGAGTGGACGGCGCGAGTGGCCAGGGACTTGGGTAGATGGTGGTTTACATACTCAGTACAAAACCAAGCGACCGCGCATTGTGCCCCTCAATCACTGTCAACGACATAGCTTATGTACTTTATTATCACAATGCAAGTGGCCGCGGCCGCCGCCACCCGGGGCCGCACGCACCATACACATACACGAACAAAACACATTGTACAGTGTTCAGTACTGAGTATGTACTACATACTACCTACTCGTATTAGACACATTGGCCACTCTGTGCACTGAGGACCGCCAAATGACCTCGCCACGGCTTATACTTATTTATTCATCTTCATCGCAGTGATCATCTGACGAGTACTTCATTCTTTAACTAGCTTAATGAGGCTACCTACTTGGTCGCGTTAGCAATTGGGATCTATGCGTTCTGTTACTCTCCTACCTACTAGGTACTCCTAATACTAGGGTTGCTAACTTCTTGTACAAGAAATAAGTATATAAACAAGAGAGAAAAAAGGAAAATAAACAATGAGTAGGTACATACTTAAATAAAAACTTTTTACAAAAAGTTTTAAAACTAAAACACAATGGGGAAGAAAACTGACAACTTTTGCCGAGGGTGTCGCTGGTAACGCTTGGCTGACATTAGCTGTCAAACTACATACAAAACTTGATTATAAAAAGTTTTGACGGCATCTGACAAAAAAATGCCGCGCTGTATAATAATGTTATAGTAAATATAATACACGTTTATTAACCTCATCATATGTACATACTTATTCATTGTAATAAAGATGAATATGTTGCTTTGTTATAGATGGAAGCTTTGTGCTGCTATTTATGTCATGATAACTGTCTGGAGGTGGAAGATCCATCTTGGTATCATCAGTTTCATGCTGCTGAGGTATCCCAAAATTCAAATTTCTATCAAATGATTCGATTCTGTAACCAAATTCAGATTTTAATTTCTAGGTTATGTTCGCAGCTCATGAAACATCGTATATGTTATAAAACTACTGTGTAAGTACGTAAAAGTTTATAATTACTACGATAATATATGAACGACATGACAATTATAAAATTGGGTTATTTACTTCTATTATTAACAATAAAATTGGCTGTAAATACCTGCTGACCAAATCCGCTTTTCGGCCTCTTAGTGAAGCTCCTCGGTTCTTCAGTTCAGCTTTTAACTGAGGTACAGTCCACGTTGAATATATAGTTCATTAAATTATCAAAAAACTGACGCTAGTTCCTGTTATAATTATTTTAAACCCGAAAATCATTGAGAGATCTAAATGACAGTGCGATGTTATGGGTAATGCGGTAGCAGCGCCACCTGTTCATAGCTTTGCGATTTCTTCCCCATTACGAAATACTACGAAAAATTAAAACTTAAAAAAAAAACAACTGGGACTTACTACAAAGTCGGTTGACTTTTTTTGTGTGTTTTCTTTTTTGAAATCGGTTGTATTTTTTCCCCGACTACGGCTAAGCAAAAAGGAGTTCTGTTCATCTGTTCCCTCATCACTTCTAAACTCCTGATCATAATCTGACAAATGAGGTATCGTCGGAAGCGTCTTGATTGTGCGCTGGTTATTGGCTATGTGACGTCACATTAAATCAATATGGCGCCCTCTAGAGGATTGAAAGTCGTAATCTAAAAAAAAACATGCCATTTTGGGTAAAATTAAAGGATTAGACGAGCACATTAGAAATATGTATTTATATCATATTGTTTAAGTAAATACATATATTTAAATTGTTAAAAACAAGCAAACATGAGACTGTGCTACGTACGGCGCGGCTGTAAAATTAATTAATAAACTAGCTTACTAACTAGCGGCTCTGCAAATACTTTATCACGAAATTATACCTCCATAATAATTAATATAAAACCGGCCGAGTGCGTGTCGGACCACGCACAATGAAGGGTTCCGTAGTTCGGATGAATTTATCCCAAGAACAAACTTAACATTGTAGTTGAAAAACGGGTTCTCCCATATGGAATGTATGGGAGATCATGTTTTTCAAACTGCAAATTTAAGTTGGTTGATTTATTACTCGTTAACCTGTACAGCCTACTTAGCTCTGATAGTTTTCCTTTTAATTTCGGTATATACAGGGTGTTTGGCAGAACGTTGAACATACGAAAATGGTGGATAGGTGGGGTCATCTGCTACTTACTCAGCCCTAATTTATTTGGCCCTGGCCCACGGGATATTTTTTTAATTTTTTTTTGTCTTTCTTCTTGTTTCACCACTTTCTTAACTTTAAAGTGTAATTTTTATTAAAAATGGGTAAAACAGGCAATATTTAGTATTTTTTTTAAATCTTTTATGTTGACAGATTCTTATAAAATTATTGCTTTATTCAGATGTTAGCTAGAAAAAAAGTTATGAGTCCTCAAACTTACAGAAAGATGTAAAAAATACTTAAATCTTAATTTCAACTTGCATTTAAAAAAAAACAAAAAATGATTGAGGAGTTCCAATTCTAGCAAAACATCCCTAGTGTGTGAGCTTTCTAATGGTATGTAATTTGCTTTTATAAAAAAAAAACTTTAAGAGTTATGTCATAATTTTTTCAAGTAGGACATTTTTGACGAAACTCTACCTTTACGGAAAGTGAAATGTTTTACGAAATTTAATACTGCAAAGTTGGTGAAAATTAAATGATCGATTGAAATTATACTAAATATTGCCTGTTTTACCCATTTTTAATAAAAATTACACTTTAAAGTTAAGAAAGTGGTGTAAGAAGAAGAAAGACAAAAAAAATTAAAAAAATATCCCGTGGGCCAGGGCCAAAAAAATTTGGGCTGAGTAAGTAGCAGATGACCCCACCTATCCACCATTTTCGTATGTTCAACGTTCTGCCAAACACCCTGTATACTACTGCTGTGAATTTTTTCATAAACCCAGGAACAACCATTTAGCTGACAGCGGGGGGGACACTTGACTCTAAAAAAAAAATCAGTTACAAGCTTAATATTTCGCAAACGGATCCCTGAATCCAAAAATGGTTTCCACAAACTCACAATATTTATAAACGACCTTTCTAACGGTACCCCACAACATGGGGTAGACGAAAAAAAAAACATCCCCACTTTACGTGTAGGGATTTCTTGATTTTATTTTACCACTTTGTCGGCATGGTTAATATGTACACATATGCCAAATTACAGCTTTCTAGTACTAACCGTCTCTGAGCTAAGCCGCGGACAGACAGACGGACATGGCGAAACTATAAGGGTTCCTTGTTTACTACGGAACCCTAAAAATGGTCAAGGTAAAGCCGTCGTCGCATGACATTATAATTTTGTAGGTGTACAGGTACAGTCACGAGCACTAGTATATATACACTTAGTAACTTTTAAAAGTGATTTGTTCTTACTGTGTTGATTGTAATATTAAGTTGTTACAATTTTATTTGATTGTGTTGTTATTTTGGAACCCACATTAATATGAAATGGTCTTATCTCAAAGTTGTAGTCGTTATTCCATGTGAAAATCGTTTTTTAATTTTGCTAAATGGATAAGTACATATAAAAAGCAAGTCAAAAACGAAAACCCGACTACTGAAAAATCTTGCTCTAAAAAGTATGAAACAAGAAAATATTTCAGACAGAAATCAAGACATAGGTACAGTTAGCTGCAGACAAATCTCATCCCCTAGCAATGCAAAAATGCTCAAGGTAAAGCCGTGGTCGCATGCCTGTACAGTCACGAGAGCTAATGTGTATCCACTTAGCAAAATTCAAAAGCGATTTCTCAAAACCATTTTTGGATTCAGGGATCCGTTTGCGAAATATTAAGCTTTCAACTGAATTTTTTTGTTAGAGTCAAGTGTCCCCCCCCCCCACCCCTTCTAGCTAAATGGTTGTACTTGGACTGGTGAAAAAATTCACAGCAGTAGTATATATATACTAACGAAATTAAAAGGAAAACTATCAGAGCTAAGTAGGCTGTACAGGTTAACGAGAAATAATCAACCAACTTAAGTTTGCAGTTTGAAAACATGATCTCCCATACATTCCGTATGGGAGAACACGTTTTTCAACTACAATGTTATGTTTGTTCTTGGGATAAATTCATCCCAACTACGGAACCCTTCATTGTGCGTGGTCCGACACGCACTTGGCCGGTTTTTTAAAACTCGCGCGAGTTTCGTTCTTAAATTATGGGTGGCTGCACCATCGCGGCCGGTGGATTTATTATGTTCTAGGTACGTACTTAGACGATAAACTTGTTATGTGTAGCTTTGGACATCAGTGAAAACATTGAAAACAGTATAACCGTGTTTAGGGGTATGAGGAACAGGGTGTAAAGTTCACTCATCCCCCATAGAAAAGGGAGGATCCTCCGACCAGACGGGTGTGATGACTGGCGGGCAACTGCCCAGAGGTTGAAGTCGGGAAGCTTGTATATATGTTTATCGCGCGGTAAACTCTAATTGCGCGATGCAGGATTTGTGTGACGTCAGGATATTGTATGACGTCAGGTTTTTGAAGCGTAGTTTGCATGTAGCGATGTAGATGCCGCTACATCACTCCCCTCCGGAGACCGGAGGTCGATAGTGGGCTGAGTCTTGAATCTTGCGATGCTTCACAGTGCCAGCAATGGTTCCAGTGAGCTGGAACCGGGTGCCGCATAGTTCGCGGTGAGTCGGAACTGTCTGCGGTGGTTCCCCAGTGAGTCGGGGTAGCGGTGCGTTATGATCCAGTGGGTCGGATGTGGTACAGCGCTGGGTTGTGGCTGAGGGTGAGGACCAGGAATGCGCGTTCACTGCATGCTGGTGGTCAGGGTACCCGTTGAAGCCGTGGGTGCTGACTGGCTGTGTGACTCGCCTCACGAAAGCTTGTGGGAGTGATGATGATGATGACGTCACGCGGAAGTTGTTGCACGAAGGCTGCGTTGACGTTCATATTCGGGGTCACCAATTTAGGGGCATGAGGAACAGGGTGTAAAGTTCACTCATCCCCCATAGAAAAGGGAGGATCCTCCGACCAGACGGGTGTCGTGTCTGGCGGGCAACTGCCCAGAGGTTGAAGTCGGGAATCTTGTATATATGTTTATCGCGCGGTAAACTCTAATTGCGCGATGCAGAATTTGTGTGACGTCAGGATGTTGTTGTGACGTCAGGTCTTTGATGCGTAGTTTGCATGTAGCGATGTAGATGCCGCTACACGTGTATACTTCTAACAGTATTTTAAAGTGAAAAAAAAATGTTTTCGTATCTAAATAAGGAATTAATAGAATCACTCGCGTCTATCTGGCTGGCTGTCCCTGTGTCACACACCATTTGGGGTCGTTTATTAAAATAATTACGCGAGGCGTTCAGCGGGGGGAGGGGGTTGAGCCAAATCTCATCCAATCTAACTCAAACTCAAAGCATTTATTTCAATTAAACCTTTTACAGGCACTTTTGAATTGTCAAATAGTCGCGTCAGTTAGTCAGAAAGTTGAAGCTAGTTGCCCATTCCAAAACGTAGATCTTATGGAGAAGAACGGGCAAGAAACTCCAAGGACACTCTTTTAAATATAGAAAATTCATGTTGCTTCTATATGTGAGAACAATGTACAAAAAAAATAATCAAAACAATTCAAAATATAAGATTAAAAATAAGCCATGGCAGATAAGAGATGACCAGTCACAACTGACGGCGCCCGTTCACGAACATGACGCGTGGATCATAAACACATGACGTACATTGGAGCAGCTTAATTATTCCCAAGCTTTTTGGTCGTCTAAGTAATCTTTAACTTTATAGAAACCTTTTTGACATAGTTTCTGTTTAATAAATGATTTAAATTTATTGAAGCTCAGTTCTTTAACATGGCTTGGGAGTTTGTTGTAAAAACGTATACTTTGGCACTTAAATGAATTACTAATTTTTTGGAGCCTAGTCCTGGGCACAATAAATAAATCTTTGTGTCTAGTATTTATGCTATGAATGTCGCTGTGTTTAGAATATAGATTAATATTCTTTTTTACATAAATCAGGTTCTCATAAACATATTGAGATGCGACTGTCATTATGTTTATTTCCTTAAATTTATCCCTCAGTTAATGCCTACAACTAAGGTTATATATTGCTCGAATGGCTCGTTTCTGCAGCACAAATATAGCCTGAAAGTCGGCTGCATTTCCCCATAACAAAATGCCGTACGACATTACACTATGGAAATAACTAAAATATACTAATCGAGCTGTTTCTACATCAGTCAAATGACGGATTTTATACACCGCGTAGGCTGCAGAGCTTAGCCGCTTCGACAATTTGGTTATATGTGGGCCCCACTGCAGCTTCGAATCCAAAGTAATACCTAAGAACACAGTGGTGTCCACAAGATCCAATTCTGTCCCATTTACTAGTACATTGGTTTTCACCTGCTTAACGTTAGGTGTCAGAAATCTAATACATTTAGTCTTTTTCTCGTTTAAAAGTAAATTATTAACACTAAACCAATGCACTATTTTAGAGACAGCATTATTTACATCGTCAGTAACTGTCTGTTGTCGCTTAAGTTTAAATATAAGTGATGTGTCATCTGCAAATAACACTATTTCATGACTGTTCTTTATAAGGCAAGGAAGGTCATTAATGTATACGAGAAATAAAAAATTGTAGTTGAAAAACATAGTCTTCCATACATTCCAACTGGAAATGTAAGTTTTACGCACAATTTTGGGAGATTTGCCATGTTGTTTTAAAACAATAGACTTCTTATAGGTTTTCCTGTAATCTATAAGAATAGAACTACTTTCTGTATGTTTTTCAAATTTTTATGCTCGGTAGTTTCGGGGACTAGGGTAAAATTTTGAAAAAAAATGTTTTTTTTAAATCTATTTTCTTAATAACTATAAAACTATTTATGTTAAAATTATAAAAAATAAAAAGCTGACACTGTAAGTCCTTTCATTGGATACATCACACGGTACAATAAGCAATTTTTTTTTTTTCAAAACTTAAAGAATATCTCCATTATCGCAGGATATAGCAGTACCAGATTAGATGCGCAATAATAGGTTAATAATTAGTCAGAAAATTTGAGAATTACGAGATAGTCATGAATTTATGTTTTTGTGCATAACAAAAAATCTTCAAATATTCATAGCATTGAAAATAAATGGTAAAACGTAAAGTCATAGAACAATATTATATTGTAATGGTTACTAGATTTTATTTGCGTATTTGTTTTTTTTAAATAGGCCAATATATTTTTTTGATTCGGAAGTCCTCTACGGTTTCATATCAGCCTACCGTGCGGCGGTGCCCCGCTTAAGCCGGGCAGACCTCCACCGTATGCCCTACCGTGTCCTCCGGGCGATCCACACAGTGGTGACACCCGGGCGTTTCCTCCCGCCTTATGCGGAACAGGAACCTCCCGAAACAACCGTGTCCGGTGAGGACCTGCGTCAGGCGGAAGGTCAGGACGCCGTGGCGCCTCTCAAGCTACTCCTCAAAGAGGGGACTTATCGCCGCAATTGTGGCGTGCCCAGCACTGGGTTGCGACAATCGCACTCTTCATGACTACACAGGCAGCGAGGGCCCCGGACAAGGCGGCGGGCGAACCGGCCCTGGTGGTGGGGGCTCCGGCCCCGGTGGCGAAACGGCCGCCTCCACCTCCTAAATCTCCTCCGGCTGTCGCCGAATGGCAAGTAGTCGAGGAGAGGGGAAAGGCAGGAAAAGCAACTAGGGAGGCACCAGACACTCCGCCTCGTCATTGATGTCAGCAGGCCTGTCCGGTGATGACACCCAGGCCTGCACGATCGAGGCTTCCAGGAGGAGCTCCCAGTCCAGCTACTTCAGCGCCCATGGCGGACCAGTCGGGGCCTATCGAACCGGCGGCGGCGCGTTCGAGGTCTGGGCGGTGACGTTAAACCGGATGTACCGATGGTCGGAATAGGACTCCACCCCCTCCATGACGTGCCAGTTAACGATACGCGGCGACAGCGCGGGGCTGGCGAACGAGATGTCCACCACTGATTCACCCCGCATCCGCACACACGTGGGGACAGAAACCCGGTTTAGGACGACCAGGCCTGTCTCCAAAGCCCAGTTCTCCACCATCCTACCCCGTGTGTCCGTATACCGGGAACCCCAAGCCACATTCTTGGCATTGAAGTCCCCGAGGACGAGCACGGGGAGGGAGCAGTACCCGACGACGACGGCTCTCAACTCTGTAAGGGAGTTGTGGAACTCGGCAAGAGTTCAGCTCGGGGAGAAGTATATCCCTACCACAACAATCTCCCCGAACCGTGCTGCAACGCAACACCGTCCTCTCTTCACAGCCTCGAGGGACGGAGTACTGGTGGCGACCGACAAAATGAGGGTTACTGAGCTGCTCAGGTCCTCCACCCAGTCATCTTTGGGTGGGACAAAGTACGGCTCTATGGGTCAGCTCAATCAGCGTCTAGCGGCCACCACCTGTCCCTCCGTCAATGAGTCGTCCAAGCCCAGGACACGAGGAAAGGCTTCCTCCTGCCTGCCCTACCGCAGAGTTAGTGCACGCCGAGCCCGCTCCCACTCCAACGCTGCTCAACGTGTGCTCTCTCAGAGTGGATCTCTGTTCCTCCGACAGGATATTGGCATACGGACAACGAGACCCCTTAGGCACACAGTACCTAATGAAGAGACATTGCCCGCACCCCAAGGTGCACCGTCCCGGAGACTGGCCTTCCCCCCGGACGCATCCATAAGGGATCTCCAGGACCGACACCCTCACGGATTGTCATACGTCGACGTACTGAGCTTCCAAAGAGAATTAAACCACTTGAGAGCTGATAGACCGATTTCGTCTAGGCACACGACTCTCCACTGCGGGTCGGGGACGAAGAAAATACAGCGGTTGTGATTGGCCGATGCAACAATTTCAGGACGAATGTTCGAAAGATAGTGATGCGCAAGTCAGTTTTGCAACAATGATATCGATATCGATAAAATCGACGTCTATTATTATTATTTTTTTAGACTACAAACACTGACGTAACACTTCAAATTTAATTTTATTCAATTAAATCAATGCTGAAATTAAAGGACGCTTATTTAATGGAAAGTATGTCTTATAAAAATAATAGCAATATCAATCCCTGTCGGATAGAACAATGAATTCTCATAAGTGAAATTCAATTTCAAATTATTTATTGTACAATTAGGAATCACTTTTACACGTCATTATTTAACAAGCTAGCTGGAGTCGATATTTCCTAACTGATAGTCATAAGGAATGTGAAAACAAACTCAGAGGTCACTGTCTCACAGGGGGCCCGGGACCAACTACTCAACCACTGCGCCGCCGCTCAGGATTAACATCGCCGTGGTCGCTGAGCCGTACTTTGTCCCGCCCAGAGATCACTGGGTGGAGGACCTGAGCGGCTCAGTGACCATCATTTCGTCGGCCGCCGCCGGTACCCCGTCCCTCGAGGCCGTTAAGAGGGCGGTTCGGGGAGATTGTCGTGGCAGGAGCGTACTTCTCCCCGAGCCGAACTCTCGCCGAGTTCCACAACTCCCTTAGGGAGTTGAGAGTCGTCGTCGTCGAGTACCATCCCCTGCCCGTGATCGTCCTCGGGGACTTCAATGCCAAAAACGTGGCTTGGGGTTCCCGGTATACGGACACACGGGGCAGGATGTTGGAGGACTGGGCTCTGGAGACGGGCCTGGTCGTCCTAAACCGGGGTTCTGTCCCCACGTGTGTGCGGATGCGGGGTGAATCAGTGGTGGACATCTCGTTCGCCAGCCCCGCTCTGTCGCCGCGTGTCATCGACTGGCGCGTCATGGAGGGGGTGGAGACCTATTCCGATCACCGGTACATTCGGTTTGAGGTCTCCGCCCAGACGTCGGGCGCGCCGGTCCGACAGACCCCGAGTGGTCCGCGGTGGGCGCTGAAGCAGCTGGACCGGGAGCTCTTCCTGGAGGCCTCGATCGTGCAGGCCTGGGTGTCATCACCGGACAGGCCTGCCGACATCAATGACGAGGCGGAGTGGTTCCGGGAGGCCATGTCCGTAATATGTGACGTGGCAATGCCCCGGGTCCAGCCCGGACGTGCTCGGCGCCAGGTGTACTGGTGGTCGCGTGAGCTGACCGCTCTACGCGCGGCGTGCGTTGATGCGCGCCACCGGTACTCCAGGCACCGCAGGCTCCGTATCCGCCCTCCGGATACGGAAGCCATTGAGTTGGAGCTATACGAAGGGTACAGAGCGGCGAAGACCGCCCTCCGAGCGGAGATCGGGCGGGCCAGAGGAGTGGCCCGCGAGGAGTCGCTGGAGATTCTGAACAGAGATCCGTGGGGACGCCCATACAAATGGGTGCGAGATTAACTCCGCCCATGGGCTCCCCCGCTGATGCAGAGTCTCCGGCCCCAGCTCGTGGAGGACGTGGTGAGCGCTCTGTTCCCTTCGCGAGGGGGACACACTCCCCCGCCCATGGCTCTGCCTCCCGCGGTGCCCGATGCGGACCACACCATTGACGACGACGATGAATCTCCGGAGGTGACCGAGGTAGATTTGAGAGTGGCGGTACGTAGGCTGAGTGCCAAAAATACCGCCCCAGGACCCGACGGCTTACCTGGTAAAGCCTGGGTTCTGGCCTTAGAGGCTCTCGGACCTCGACTTAGGGGGCTCCTAAGCGCATGCTTGGAGAGAGGCCAGTTCCCACTTCGTTGGAAGACATGGAAACTGGTCCTCATTAAGAAGCCGGGGCGCCCGGCGGACTCTCCGTCCGCTTACCGGCCCATCGTGCTGCTCGACGAGGTGGGCAAGCTCTTTGAAAGAGTAATTGCAGACCGCCTTGTCGGGCGGCTGGTGCGAGTGGGGCCGGATTTGGCGGACAGCCAGTTTGGTTTCCGCAAGGGGCGCTCTACGGTGGATGCCATCATGCGCGTTCGAGCCCTCACGACGGGGGATGCTGTTGCCCGGGGTGGGGTCGTCTTGGCGGTGTCTCTCGACATCGCCAATGCCTTCAACACCCTGCCCTGGAGTTGCATTAGGGAGGCACTCCGGTATCACCGGATGCCGACCTACCTCTGTCGAGTAGTCGAGGCCTATTCGACGGATAGGGCCGTCATCTACCCCGGTCACCACGGAGAGTGGAACCGGCGAGAGATGTCGTGCGGTGTCCCACAGGGATCGGTCCTGGGGCCGCATCTGTGGGACATCGGCTACGACTGGGTGCTGCGCGCCGACCTCCCTAGCGGCGTCAGCGTGGTCTGCTACGCTGACGACACGCTGGTCCTGGTGCAGGGGAGGTCGCATGAGGCGGCGGCCGAACTAGCGACACGTTGGGTTGCGACAATCGTCGATAGGATCCGGCAACTGGGACTCGTGGTGGCCTTGCACAAGTCCGAGGCCATGTGTTTCTATGGTCCTCGGAACGCGCCACTGTCGGGTTCCCAGATAACGGCGGGAGGGGTTCACATCGGTGTCGAGTCGACGATGAAGTACCTGGGACTCGTCCGCGACAGCCGGTGGAACTTCGTGGAGCACTTCCGACGTTTGGCTCCCAAACTGGATAGGGCTGGGGCTGCTTTGAAGCGGCTTCTGCCCAACCTAGGGGGTCCAAACGCCTCCTGCCGGAGGCTTTACGCGGGGGTCGTGCGGTCCATGGCCCTTTACGGGGCACCGGTGTGGGCGCGTTCACTGAGGCTGCGACCGGCCCAGCGGTTGAACGCGTCCCAAAGGGTCATGGCCATCAGGCTGGTCCAGGGATACCGCACGGTCTCCCGTGAGGCGGCGAGCCTCCTTGCCGGACTACCGCCATGGGATCTGGAGGCGAAAGTCCTCGCGCAGATTTGGGAGTTGCGCGAGGAGGCGAAACGCCGGGGCGTAACTCCGCTGCCGCGAGAGATCACGGCACAGCGGACAGAGCTCCGGCGGGATCTCATGGTGGCATGGAGTGTGCGATTGTCGCAACCCAGCGCTGGGCACGCCACAATTGCGGAGATAAGTCCCCTCTTTGAGGAGTGGCTTGAGAGGCGCCATAGCGTCCTCACCTTCCGCCTGACGCAGGTCCTCACCGGACACGGTTGTTTCGGGAGGTTCCTGTTCCGAATAAGGCGGGAGGAAACGCCCGGGTGTCACCACTGTGCGGATCGCCCGGAGGACACGGTGGAGCATACGGTGGAGGTCTGCCCGGCTTGGGCGGAGCACCGCCGTGTCCTCACGGAGGTGATCGGCGGCGGCGATCTCTCGCGTCCAGCCCTGGTTCAGGCCATGGTTCGGAGCGAGAGTGCATGGGAGGCCGTCACCTCCTTCTGCGAAGCAGTTATGCTCGCGAAGGAGGAGGCGGGGCGCGCGAGGAGATGCAAGCTACACGCCCTCGCGGCCCTAGTCGCCGCAGGAGACGCCCCGGGCGTCGGGAGTCAAGAGCCGCGCCACCGTAGGCGCGGGCCTGCGGACGGTGAGCAATGGGCAGCTCGCCGTCCGATAAGGACCAGGCCCGTGTCGACGGCGCGTTGTGTTCCACGCGCGCCTCAAAGAGATGTCAGCACCAACCGACGGGGTCGAAAGACCAATGCCTGCTGGGGTTGCGGGTTTGTCTGAAAGGGATATCGCGGCCCCGGCACACAGGCAACGGACGGAACACGGGTGGGTTTTAGTCAGTAAAAGTCTGACACACCCTCTCGCGCCGCCCAGAGCGGGAGAAGTCATTTGATGATTCCCCATCCTGAAAAAAAAAAAAAAAAAAAAAAAGAGGTCACTGTCTGTTTTAAAGTTCAGAACTTAATTGGCTCATATTATATGTTATCTCTGCATCAAAATGCCTTAATGGCTTTAAATTTTTCATTAAATAAAGGAGACAATTTTTTTTGTTTGGGGAATGGGCCCACCACATATTGTGGCGTATAGTAATGAATTGCATGTTGGTTTATTCCTTATAATCTCTAGATTACAGTGGTAATATTAGCAAATCTTTATGTAACCGGAATACTGTGAAATACGACAATCAAAACATAACTCTCACTATAACTGTAAATCCCACAAGAGCGATTGTCTAATGAGTGAATAAGTTTCATTGGTATTTAAAGTTGAAATAGTGCACTGTTCAATAATTAATACTATAAAACAATGTAATTTTTGTACTATGTGACAGATTTTGATAAGATTTTCACGATTTGATAGTCTGATTCACGAAAATGGATTAGATGTTTAATATAATGTTCTAAGCTGATTGTGTAAGGAGAAAAAAAAACCACTTACATACGTAACAAAAAGTATTTATTAAATGCGTACTGTTAATCATCGTCATTTTCAAAGTCATCTCTTAAAAGAAAAGAAGTATTTCATCTAAAAAAGATGCAGGTGGCTCAACCTCACTTTGATGCCGTGCCCAAGACAAAAACCATACGACAGACATCACGTGTGCACAGCAGCCGACCGTGCGTCTGCCCACTAAACAATTACAACAATATCCAGCAAGAGCAGCCCTACTGTTAGAAATTGATGGGGTGGTGTCAATTAGTATATAAATATAATAAGTTTTTCTACTAGTGTGCCTTGATTGTATCCTACCTCGTAGAAGATAATTATTTGGACCAAACTCATGGACAAGTTGCCGGTATACCTCGATTTTGTATTGTCCAGAGGCCCTGACATGCTCACCATAGTACGAACGAGATTGCTTAATTTGATAAATTCCTAGAGCGAATAGAATTAAGTTCTGGAATGTCAATTGAGGAAAATTATCCAGCTCTGGAAGATTAGCATCAATGCTGGCAAATTGCACCCTCACTCTGTTCAAATTGTGTATTTCCACGTAGGAGGCTAAATGGTTTGGGGTGTTTAGTTTTGCTTGAGCAATCGCTAGTATCTCTTCAGCATAAAAATTATCACGGATTAATGTATGAAATCGATTTATTAATGCAGCTGCTACTTTTAAGTCAAGCATCAGGTGGGTGGATGCTGTATTGAAGTATTCCTGACGGAACAATTTGAAGTCCCGTTTAAATCTGCCATTTACAACTTCAACCACCCACCTACACAAGGTCACACATCGGGACTTGTTGGCTGCAATTGTCGACAATTGATATTCACCAGCCTGTTTAGATTCAGGCATATAAGCCTTGTAACCATGCTGCTGCAAAAATTGAATTGCATCCCTAAAACCTCTATCAAGAATGAAAACGTCGTTTTCTCTGAAAAATCTTCGCAGTGGACTATTGTCAGTGAACAATCTAAGCATAATAGAAGTATCTGACTCTGTAGCAGGGTATGGTCCAACGACATCAAGGATATAACCATTACAGCACACAAGTAAAAACGGTTTAATCAAGTTGCGAAGCTTATGCAAACTGTATGTTTGCTTTTGGTACAATGCTCGTGCCTTCTCTGTATGAGAAGAGGCCTTTGCCCTGCAGTGGGACAGTAACAGGCTGGTATTATTATTATTATTTAATTACTACTTTTTTGTACGTAAATGTATGTACCGTCACATATTACTATGGCTGGCATAAATTCAGGATCCATGTCTGGATTACCAAATAAGCCATTTGGTATTGTCAAGTTATATTGAGCAACTTCCTGAATACTTGTGTTATTTGTCCCTAAATGCAATTGAATGAATTGGTCTTCAAAACACTTCCTGACAATATTAAGGTTTTTGAACACAGTTGATGAAGCTACATTAAAAAGAGATGCGTTCATTACTATCTCCTGTACGAAGTTTCATTAAGAACATAGCCAGACTTCTTTTAGGAGATTTAACCCTTTCACTGATAGATGGAATCTCAATTAATAATCGTTCAAATTTATAGTGGGTAAAGCCTAGCCAATATTTGCATAATGTGACATTATGTTGAATTATGTTTTCAATATTATAATTTCGATATGCACTACTTTTAAGTAGTGAACATAAGCCGTACATTTGAGATGCAGTGAAATCTGAACAGTTACTCATTGTGTATAAATTATTCCAGTCATTATGAGGTTCATTCAAATGGTGGTCACAAATACGAGCACAACGGGGAACATAAAATGAATGATCAATCAGTAATCTTTCCTTTAGTAGTATAGGTACTCAAAATCTCGATGTATTTTCACATAACCTAAAAATACAGTGGCGGGAAGTAGAAGCAGCACGCTTGTAATTGGACATAGTAATTGTTGGTACTGCTCTGTAACTAGCAGGCATAACAGTCATAGGCATAGGAGGTGGTTGTGGGATGTTACTGCTGTGTTCAACATCAATTGGCTGAATTTCCATATCCGATTTCATCCAGTTGCCTGTTTCTCTGCACAGCTCGGGAGGCTCTCAGCCAGCAAGCCATACAGACTTGTTCTAAACGTTCCACCTGAAAAAATAGACCATTAGTATTGCAAATAAAATATATCTTAATATGCCTTAACCCAAAAGGCAGCCTACTTATATATATTTTTTAAGTAGTGTGTGAGTTTTTTGTTTACTATTTTTGAGACAGACCAGGTTCCACTTGCGCAAAGGCGTTGAAAGGAGTTGAACCACTTCCGGGTGGAACCAATTGGTTTCAATTAATTGTAAATTGGTTTAAACTTAAATTCCACGTTTTTACAGTTTATTTTCTTCTGTTTTTATTTTCATAAAATTGGTTCTCCTCGACGGTAGAGATTTATATTTATTATTAGACTAAATATTATATTGTTTGACTTTTCATTTTCACAGATTTATCATTTAGAATAAAAATTATTAATTTAATATTACCTGGTGCAATGGTATCCACTGTAAAATAATATTCTATTGCGCAGAGTTAACATGCACAGTATGTGTTTGATGTGCTCTTAAAATTGAAGAACCACATGAAATGCAAATATTCCTATACCCAAATCTTCTCACTGAATGAGCAGTTTGAATACATTCTTGCAATATCATTAAGCAGTTTCCACATACTGCATCTAGTGGGTGTAACTGAAAAAAGTAGGTAGGCATTTTACATACATCATAACATGTTACAATACAAAGTCGCGAAATAAATATGAATAAATTCTTAGCATTTTCAAAACTAACACCTCAGATTCGAGAGTTGAAACACTCACCTCGCGAGAAATCCACATACATACAAGTTGGCGCACGTCTGCAGATGTTTCGGACAGTAACTGTCTTCGCACATTGCGTTGAAATCTTACTGCAAAATAGACACAACAACTTTGTGGATTATGCGCTGTACCTACAGATGCCATTTTCAAAATCTGTCTAATAAAAATACGAAAAGAATCGAAGAAACAATTTCACGCAACTGATAAAGAAACGGAAAGAAATAATAAATATGTTGTCTGTCATCTGTCAGTGTCAACTGTCATGTAAAACAACAGACTTTTACTACGTTTCGTTCCACGGTGATTTTTAAACCACGTTACGCGATATTTGCGATAGCCTTTTAAAACAGCATTTAAAAACAAGTTTATGGTTCCTTTCATATCTTTTTACACATTTAAAGCCGATACTATTACCACCGCGCACCATACTAACATTTTTTCATGTTTAAGTAAACGCCAAAACGCCCCTCAACACGCACTCTTTGTCTTATCACATTTTTATTAATATTTCATTATTCCGGTTAGATTTTTGTATAATTTTTGGTCAGTTTAATATAATAAGATGGTTACTTTTTTATGTGTTATATGATTAATATACGTTATCATTTACCAGTGGGCCCAAAAAGAATTGTCTCCTTTGCTTATTAAATACATTCGTTTGACCTAGCCGCGAAATTCAATTTTTCATTTGTATTTTACAAATTTCATCTCTACTTGACATAGTATGTTCTTTATAATGTGCGACAATAACCGTTTAGTAAACACGTCGCCCGCCGTCGTTATTGTAGTGAATAGCGTTATTAAAAATAAAAGAAGACGAATAGAGCTTTTTTATTTTTTACCAGTAGGAAACATCGTAATTTTTATCGTCAAATTATATAAAGACTGTTTTGAAGTTGTCACAACACTACAGCATTAGTACAGATAGAAAGGGACAGACGTATTGACATACCCTAGTGAGAGAAAGAGATTTCTCAAAAAGACATCAACGCGGTATACATTTTTGTGCCTTTTTACGTAAGCAACCAGTTTAGCTTGAGCCCTACAATTATTCATAATATTATTAAATCATAAATATATTTTAATTACCGATGAAAAGTTATGCCATATTTTTGTAGCTGGATGTTCTACACGATTTCCCACACCATTTAATAGAACAGGAACTCATAATTGTTTATAATTATGCAGAAATGTTTTAAAATCTATCAAAATAACCGCGTGTGCAGAGATCCAATAACTAGTCAAAATTAAAATGGCAATTCATATTGTCATATAATACATTTGCAATTTCATTTATGTGTCGTGAGCCTGAGTCGCCCGTATGAGCAGTCAAGAGGCTATATAGTCATTGTGAGTTTCTGATGCTTATGTGTGCAAGCTACAACGGCGTAGAGTGGCTAAATCAGAGCGAGGTTAAAGGAGCAGATGATTTTACTGAAAATCACATGTTGGTTGCAATAGTCACTCTCGCTCGAGACCACGCATGCATAAGTCCCCGTGGACTGAATTAGAATGAAAATTCTTTTACAAATTTTAGTAGTTCATACATAAGTATTTTATTGATCGATTTACTCACTGTGATAGTAGATTACGTTCTTAGTAGTCGTAAATAGTAGTCCTATTTTATTTTATTTTATATGTCCAGTGCCAATCAAGCACAGATTTTTACGCAAAAAATACTTGAGTTTAGGGTGGGGGGTGAGAGTTTAGTTGAAATTTGGTACACATATGAATTTCTGTGACCCAAACACGGACGTGCAATGTAAATAAATGAATTTTGAATATAGACCCGCTCACATTTCGGGGGCAAATAGGAAAAAAAAATATTTTGCCCACTGTACCGTGTGACATATCAAATGAAAGGGCTTGTTGTGAGTTTTTGACCATCCCCCCCTTATCTCCGAAACTACTGAACCAACAATTTTGAAAATACTAAGAATGGTTCTTTACTCATGGATTAGAGGAAAACCTATAAAAAGTCTATAGTCTTAAAAATCCTAATCCTAACTAATAATAAATGTTTTCCCATCGTTTGTCTGTCTTATTTGTTTTAGTATAAAAATAAATATAAATACTATAAGTATTTATATATATTTATTTGTGCTTATATTTATATAGAATTAGGTATATTTATTATATTTATAGTTTGTAATAGGTATATGTGTCTCTTTATAATTACTTTTTTTTATTCCTCGTTATTGCAACTACCACTGTTTTGTCTCTGCATCAACCAAAGGTTGACTGGGAGAAAATGCCTATGGCATTAAGTCCGCCCCTGTACATTTCTGTGCTTGAAGTATTAAATATATATAAATGCGAAAGTGAGTTTGTTTGTTACGCTTTCACGTTAAAACAGCTGAACAGATTTGGATGAAATTTGGCACATGACCTGGATCATGACTAATGTTGCCAGGACTGATTCACTTTAAATCGGGGCAGAAGGTAAATCAAATCGGGATTTATGGTTGTAGATCGGGACAATAAAAAAACTAGGTTTAAAAAAATAGGTTTAATTTATTGCGTTTTGCAACTTAAATTCTCTGCAGATTAAATTCATATTTACTAGTAACATTATTACTAGTAAATCTGAATTTAATCTGATAATAATATCTGACTTACTGGACCTAAATTACAAAATATTACAATAAAGTCGTAGTTTAAGTAGGCAATAATTGCTGACGCTTTAGAGAAGTTTAAGTTATTTATTTATTACGAGGAATCCGTTCCTGTTTCGCACGGTTTTTACGACTTGACAAAATTTCGAGATTTCTTAGGTAAACATAACTTTAATATTAACGTATTATACACATAAACCTTCCGCAATAAATTCTCTAAACGATGGTGAAAACCTTATCAAAATCTTTTGGGTGGTTTAGAAGAACAACGCGGACATACAGACAAACGCGAAAAGCGACTTTGTTTTATATAATACTGGCTGACCCGGCGAACTTTGTTTCGCAATCAATCAAATATAAACCCTACCTACCCTACCTACCCTACCACCTTACTGACTAAAAACCACCCCGGTGTTCAAACTCACACCTACGCCGGGGGTCGCGGGAACTTGAAATCTTCCGCAACCCCCGGCTGGTGCCGGCCCGCCAGGGGAGTGAGGTTTTAGACTCCCCCCGCGACGTCTCAGAGGGGCGCGCGTGGAACACTACGCGCCGCCACCTCGGGTCCTGATGTGTGGGGGGCGATGTGACGTCCCCGAGTCCGTCACCCCTGGACCCATTTAGGGGGGCTGGAAGAGGGCGTTGTCCGCCCTCCGCAAACGCCCGGTGCGCCTGCTGCGGTCCGGGTGAGTGGACGAGATCTCCCTCTCCCTTTCCGCAGCCTCCTTCTGCGAGACGACTGTCTCGCAGTAGGAAACCACCGCGTCCCAGGACTCGCCGCTGCCGACCATCGCATTCACTAGTGCCGGATGCGACACAGGTACTTCCCGAAGCAACCATGCCCCGAGAGCACCTGCGTCACCCGAAACGACAAGGAGCCGTGCCTCCTCCCGAGCCAGCGCTCGAGCACCGGCCGGACCGCCTCGATGATGTCGAGGCCGGTGGTAGGGCGTGAAAGCCTGTCCCGCCATTCCGCCACCAGGACCTCGCGAAGCTAAGACCGATACAGCTCCATGTGTCGCTGCATCGGTCGCTCGCCCCGCGCCCTTGCTTCCCCGCGCCACCGATACGATGACGCGAGTACTTTCGCCTCGAGGTCCCAGGGCGGGGATCCGGCCAGTGCACAAGCCGCCTCGTAGGAGATCGTGCGATACCCTCTGATGACTCTGACGGCCATCGCCCTCTGCGGTTTACGCATTACGGCGATGCTACCGGCCGTCAGGTCAGTAGCCCAGGTTGGGGCCCCGTAAAGGGCCATCGATCGCACGATGCCCACGTAGAGCCGCCTACAAGCGGCGCTCGGGCCCCCCAGATTGGGAAGCAGCGTTGACAGCGCTCCAGCAGCGCCCAGCAACTTGGGCGCCAGACGTCGGAAGTGGAGCCCGAAGTCCCACCGGCTGCCGAGCACCAATCCTAGGTACTTCATGGTAGACTCGACGGCGATCCGAGCCCCCCGACCACGATGTGTGAGCCGGGTGACGGCGCCCGCCGGGGGCCATGAAACACCATGGCCTCCGACTTGCTGAGGGCCACCTCCAGGCCTAGGCGACGTATGCGGCTCACCACCTGTGACACCGCAGCCGTCGCCAACAACGCTGCCTCCCTGTGCGAGCTCCCCCGGGCAGTGACCAGCGTGTCATCCGCATAACACGTCAGGTCCACCCCGGCACCGAGCTCGCCCCTCAGCACCCAGTCGTACCCGATGTTCCACAGGAGCGGTCCTAAAACCGAGCCCTGTGGAACACCGCACGACATGTGGCGCTGGTTTCCGCCATCACGTCCCATGTAGGTGACACATCTCTCCGACAGATAAGCCCCAACGATGTGGCGGAGGTAGGGAGGCACCCCATGATACCGCAGTGCCTTCCGAATACAACTCCAGGGCAGGGTGTTGAAGGCGTTGGAGATGTCCAAGGACACCGCCAACATCACCCCGCCCCGGGATACCGCTTCCTCCGCCAGGACCCTAACCCGCGACACAGTGTGGATCGTGGAGCGCCCATGCCGAAACCCGAACTGACTGTCGTCCAGGTCCGGCCCCTCTCTGCACAAGTGGCCGACGAGGTGGGCTGCGATTATACGCTCAAACAGCTTGCCCACCTCGTCAAGCAGCACTATGGGCCGGTACGCGGACGGTGAGTCCGCAGGGCGCCCCGCCTTCCTGAGCAGGACCAGACGATCAGATTTCCACAAAGTGGGAAACTGGCCCCGCTCAAGGCACGCTGTGTAGAGTCCTCTCAGATGGGGCTCAAGCTCCTTCAGAGCGAGGGCTAGCACGCAGCTGTGGATCCCGTCGGGCCCCGGAGCCACGTTCTTGGCCTGGAGCCGCATCACGGCTGCCGTCATCTCTGCCTGTGTCACCTCTGGGATGCTGATGGCGTTCTCGTCCTCCGTAGACTCTGCGGCTGTGGGCAAAGCCATCGGTGGCGGAGTATGCTCCGCTCTTGCCGGGAAGAGGGCTGCGACCACTTCCTGCAGCAGCTCGGGTTGGAGACTCTCCGTAAGTGGAGGCGCCGCGGCTTGAAGTTTCCCTCGGACCGCGCGATAAGGGCGCCCCCACGGATCCCCGTCTAGAATCTCCAACATCTCCCTGGCTCGCGTCCTCGACTCACCGATGGCCAGCCACAGAGTCTCCTTGGCCGCGCGGTACACCTCATACAGCGCGGCCTCTTCGTCAGGGACCCGACGACGTCTCCTCCGGTATCGGGTGTACTGGCATCTAACCGCCACGCACGCGACGCGCATCTGCGCGATCTCGGCGGTCCACCAGTACACCTGGCGCCTTGCGGACTGTGCGTGGACCCGGGGCATGGTCGCGTCGCAAATTTGCGTCATCACCCCGCGGAACCACAGCGCCTCCTGCTCGACGTCGACGGGTCCGGTCGTTGCCGACTCGCGGCTCCAGGCCTGGACAATAGCGGCCTCCTCGAGAAGCTCCCTGTCGATGCGCTTACGCGCCCAGCGCGGACCGTCCGTTCGCGGGGCCGCTGGACTGCGGCCGCCGGTGGTCTGGGCGGAGACGTCGAAACGGATGTATCGGTGATCCGACAACGTCTCCACCTCCACGGCGACACGCCAGTCGTGGACACGGCACGCGACAGCGGGGCTAGCGAACGAGACGTCTACTATAGACCCGCCCCGCTGCCGCACGCACGTGTGGACCGAGCCCCGATTTAAGTCGGTCAAGCCAGTCGTGACCGCCCACTCCTCCAGCACCTCGCCCCTAGCATCGGTCACAGGGGATCCCCACGCCACAGACTTGGCGTTGAGATCCCCCAGCAACAGCACCGGGCGAGGGTGGAGTCGGCCCACGACGGCACCTAACTCGACAAGGAACCTCGAAGTCGGCGAGACAGCCAGGCTGCGGGGGGGGTAAAGAGCGGCAGCCTTGGCAGCCCCTCTCTTCTTCTTTGATGTGGCGGGTGCGCCACAGGTGTTTCCGCCCGCTCTGTGTCCAGCGGGCCTCCCTGCAGCTGTACAGAGGCTGCAGTTTGGCTACGCGGAACACTGGGCCGCCTTGTGGCCGGCCTGACCGCAGCGGTAGCACTGCTCGCTGTGGTCTATTTCGGCGGTGCATCGTGCCCTGACATGCCCAATGTCGAGGCAACGGTAGCACCGCAAGGTCTTAGGTTGCAGCTGCTTCACCCTCGCTGCCACCCACCTCACCAAAAGACGCCCAGCGTCCGCGACTTTTTTCGCCACCGCCACCGGACACCGCACCCAAATCGCGCTGAGCCCGGACGCATCGACGCGAACTTCGCCCGTACGGATGTCTTCGGGCGGACATCCACTGGAACAGGCGATAGCCGCCACGACCTCAGCCGGAGTCGTCGAGTCGTCCAGCCCGTCGACGCGCAGTTCCGCGGTCTTCATCGGCCTGGACACCCGAACGTCCTCCGGATTGAGGACCTCCCTCAACTTGGCGGCTAGGACGTCCGCCCTTTCGCCGCTAGAGGCACCCGACACCTCAAGCAGTCGCGCCCCCGTTCTCGCCTGCCTCACTCTGAGGCCAGACGGTATACCAAGGTCGGGGAACGTGACTTTGGCTTTTGCCTCTGTAAGGACCGCCTTATAGGAGACGCCCCTTTCGACGGCTCCGGGCTGCAGCGTAATAACTACAGCCACAGAGCGTGGGGCTCTGACCCTGGGCGGCCCTTGAGCCTTCTTGGGTGCCGGTGCCGGTGCTCCAGCGGGTACCGGTGGTAGCGGCGCCGTCTTCTTCTTGCGGCGGCCCCTCTTGACGACTGTCGTCCAGGTATCCGCGGTGGACCCGGACGCGTTCGCCGAGGGAGTGGTTGCCGGTGGCCCGGCCGTCCGGGAAGTGGACGCGGACGTGTTCTCCGCGGGCTTTTTTACCGGAGCTGGCGGGCTGGACCTGGACTTAGCGGGCTCCTCCTTCCTCCTCCTATCCGCAGCGAGCGGTGGCCGGAGAGTCTCTGCTGGGAGGAGCCTCGACTCGACAGGCTCTGCAGACGGGCATTCATCATACCCCCACCCTGCAGCATGCAGATGCGAACGATCTTCTCGATCTCTGCATCTTAAGGTGCGGGGGTACGGACCGATGACGGGGTCGACGACGGGGCCGGCGGTGTCAAGGCAACGACGGGAGCGGGAGTGGAACCGGTGGCCGCAGGACGCCTCTGCTGCCATTCCGCTCTCTGCGCGGCAAGCTCCCGCTTGAGGTCCTCGAGCTCAGATCTGAGACGGCTGTTCTCCTCCCACATCTTCGCCGTCTCGTCTGAGCTTGTACGACTAAGGAGAACCCCAACTGCCTCCTTGATGTCGCCAGCCGCCTCCTTCAGAGCGCGCGTGAACGTGCCCTTCAGGCTGCCAGATTTTGTGGCGACCTTCAGGACGACGTCTACGCCGTCCAAAACTTGGCGACTCAGCGCCACCACTGACAGGCTCCCTCCGACAGCCGCCTGAGCAGAGCGTCGCTCTCGGGCCAGTCGGGCCATTTCGCCTTTTTTTTTGTTGCTGCAAAGCATTAGCGGGGACGCAGCGGAGTCTTCACTCGGGGGGTCACCCGGGGTCCCGTCGCTTTCCGCGCTACCCAGCAGCATCGGTACCGGCGTAGCGGGCCGCAAAAAGCGACCTCGTAAGTTACGGTCCGGTAATCGACCCCGCCCCCTCTGCGCGGTACCAAATTTTGGTGCCGACAGCTCCTCCTCGCTGGAAGAGAGCTCGCTGCGCGAGCGCTTCCCCCCAGCTGTGTGTCCTGGTCCGACAGTCGGTCCTTCTCTGGACATGAGCCTCCTCAGTTCTTGTTGCCGTCGACGACGGCAAGTGGCTTTGTTGCGTCACACAGGCACTCCAGGCTAACCCGGAGCTCCTTTTCTTGCGACGCAAGACTTGGTTGACGAAGGTCGGCTGTGGTCTGCCGACCTACGGGACTAGTGGTGCCCCCCCCAGATACGGTGGGGCTGCCTTCCGTAGAAGGGCGGGATTGTACCTCCTTGAGGAGGTTGCCCGCCTGGGGAATATTTCCATTAGCCTGCATTTTCATTTTTTCCTTTTTAAGGGTGAGGTCCCTTTTTGCGCTAAAGACCGGATAACCCTCCGGCCATTCATCCCCTCGGCACGCTAGACCTTGGGATTGGGACTCCCTAGTGTACGCCAACTCGCCTCCCTCTGTAAGTAGACGGGGAGTAGACGTACGACCTACTGTAGCCTGGTTCCCTTCACCGACCATCATGGATGATCGGTGATTGGAACCATGACCCTTCCCCGTTTGTTGAGAATTTGCCGCCAGCCCCAAGTGCCCACCAAAACCTGGTGGGCACTTGGAGCCGACATTGCCCAGGGTGCGCCACGGGGAGGCTTCTCAACATGCACCCCTACCTACCTACCCTACCCTATCTTTTAAGTTAGATCAAACTGCACACAGTGTGCAAATTTGATTAAAATCGGTTAAGTAGTTTAGGAGTCCATCGCGGACAAACAACGTGACGCGTAATTTATATATATTAAAAAATAAATATATTAAGAAGATGTATATGTCGTGGCCAGATCTTAGAATTGGTCATTTCATGACATGAACATCAATCGCTGGACACATCATGAGGCGGTCTGGCCAGATCATTGAATATCAGTTAAACGCACGACTACTTCATGATGTGGCCAAACATTAGTGATCATATCGTAAAATAGTTAGATTATCCACCGGTAGAGGCGTTGATGTCGCTTTATTTTTGTTGTGCACCATGGCGGCGGCATACAAATCAAACAAAGTAGGGTGACCATGCAAAAAAATTCGATAGCGCTCGCCTGCCGGTGCCGGGGCGTGAAATGCAACATAGCACTTAAAATTTGTTTAAAAAAATAACATTTACACCGCTTATGTGGCACCCCGACCAAATGGGTTAGGTTAGAACTGTGACCGACCACGCGCGAGTCAAGCGAGCTGTGCGAGCGCTACTTCTAAGTTGGTCGCAGTTACTTGGCTATTTTTACTGCACCTTAAACCATGGGTTCCCCTACATTAATGATACGGCCAACCATCGACTGACATATCATTAAACGTTGACGTTTAAAGGATATGGCCAATTTTAGCTGGTCATTTCATGTTATGGTCAATTCTAAGATCTGGCCACGACATAAAGATTAAAAGTATATTTTTCGTTAGGCTGCCTTTAGGATTTATTTATTTAAACTTTTCACACTCAAAAAAGTACAAAGGCGGACTTAATGCCTTAGGCATTCTCTACCAGTCGACCTAGGGTGGTGAAGAGATTAGATGGCAGGTGCTCTATATGAGAGGAACAAAGATAAATTTTAAAAAAGTATTCTAATGCATTATAACTAAAATAGGTACAACAATACAAACTACATACATATTTACTATAATATATACCTATATTATATATATATATATACGAATTCAAGGGAGAGAGGTGTTGAGATGACTCTACTCTATTTATTTTGAAAATAACTACGCAATTTCCGCTTCAATGCATACCGACTGGTGGCCGTCCTGATATCAAGAGGAAGCGCATTCCAAAGAAGAATGGACTGAATATGAAAGGAAGAATGAACAAAGTCAGAAGTATGAGAAGGACAGAGTAGGAGAAGATTGTTAGAAGAACGCAGATTCTTAGTGTGTGAAGAACATAGATATTGGAAGTGAGACACAAGATAAGAAGGAGGAGTGGGAGAGTTGAGAAGGGAGAAAAGCGTGGTCAAAGCGCGCAAACTTCTCCTTTGGCGAATGGACATCCATTTGAGCTTAGACCTATAGCTAGACACATGGTCATATTTTCTAAGGTTGAAAATGAACCGGATACAATTGTTGAGCAGTCTGTCGAGCTTATCCAGCAGAACCGCATTCTAGTCAAAGTAGCACACGTCACCATAGTCGACGATACGGAAAATCAAAGTCTGCACAAGCATAGTCTTCGTCTTAGCAGGCAAAAAGTTTCTTCCTTTTTCCTTTGACTAACATTAGAGACCTGGCGTTGCCAGCTAAGTGTCGAGTCAAGATGCAAACCGAGATCTTTCACCGTAGGGCTAATAGGTATGACGGTATTATTAAAAATTCGAGGAGGAAGAGAGCTAAGTGCCACCCTACCCATCATGCGCGAGCTTCCAATTATAATGGCCTGACACTTTGAGGGATTTACTGACACCCCGAAACTATCAGACCACTTCTTGATAGCATCTAAATCTCGGTTTACATCTGCTATAGCGTCCGACAAACCCTCTACCCGCTCAGCTGTATATAATTGAAGATCATTGGCATAAAGATGATACGAACACCGAAGGCAGTGAGTTATAAGATGGAGAATAATAATGGAGAAAGAATACCGCCTTGTGGAACACCAGCATCCAGGTCGCGCTAACTCGATGAGCTCTCATCAACGCGAACCGACTGCTGACTTCCACGAAGATAAGACGAGAACCATTTCAGAGCATCGGACGAAACCATAAGATGAGAAAGGATAGAAAGGAGAATATCGTGGCTGACGGCGTTAAAGGCGTTGGAGAAATCAATTAATACCAAAACGGTAACCTTGGTATCCTCCATCGCTTCTCTTATATCTCCAGTCACTTTAAGGAGAGCGGAGGCTGTACTGTGCCCGGGCCTGAATCCAGACTGAAAAGAGCTAACAAGGTTGTTCCGGTGAACAAACCCCGTAAAGTGCTTGTGTACGCAGGCCTCAAGCACTTTAAACAGGAATGGGAGAATGGAAATGGGTCGAAAGTGACTAGGTAGGGAGGGATTTGAAATTTTAGGGAGTGGGCGTACATAGGCCATACGCCACGGGGATGGGAATTGTCCGGAATCAAGCGAAAAGTTGATGATATGGGTTATTGGAGGGAGAAGGATATCCAGGATCCAAACGACCATACTACGACTGATGCCGTCATAGCCCACAGTCTTGGATTTTATGGACAGGATGATCTTTTTAATTTCGTCCAAGGTGACCGGAGAGAAGCGAAATGGTTCTATGATGGGACTAGCTAGGCCAGTAATGTAGTCGACCGTCTGGGACAACATTTGGGAATCCAAATGACAAGTGGTTGTGAAGTGACGGTTGATATCATCAAGGCCAATTGTATTAGGAAAATTCACATGACGTGGTCTGCCAATACCAAGAGTACCAAGGATCTTCCAGATATCAGCAGGTGAAGAAGAAGATATGTTCTCGAGAATATGGCGGCGTTTAGCGTTGCGTATCATCTGATTACACCGATTTCTAGCAGCTTTGAAAAAGTTCCGATTTTCTTCACTGCGATCCTTTTTAAATTTACGAAAGGCCCGATCTCTGCGCCTCATCGCCATGCAAACCCCTGTCGTCATCCAAGGAGCAGGAGGACGCCGAAGTTTAATCATCTTAACAGGGGAGTGTTTGTCGTAGAGAGCAAGGACCGTCCGATCGAAAATGCGCAGTTTTTCGTCTACAGCTGTCGCCGCTGCCAGGTGTTTCCAACTGAGATCTAACGCATCCTTTTTTTTTTTTTTTTGTTCCGGGGTGGAAAATCCTCATGGATGTCCCCCGCCCTGGGGCGGGCGGAGGTGTCTGTCAGACTCTTACTGACTAAAAACCACCCCGGTGTTCCAACTCAAACCTACGCCGGGGGTCGCGGGAACTTGAAATCTTCCGCAACCCCCGGCTGGTGCCGGCCCGCCACCGCGGGCCTCCTCGGGTCAGGGGGGGAGTGAGGTGTTTGACTCCCCCCGCGACGTCTAAGAAGGGCGCGCGTGGAACACTACGCGCCGCCACCTCGGGTCCTGATGTTTGGGGGGCTACGGACGTCACCGAGTCCGTCGCCCCTGGACCCATTTAGGGGGGCTGGAAGAGGGCGTTATCCGCCCTCCGCCGACGCCCGGTGCGCTTGCTGCGGGCCGGGTGAGTGGACGAGATCTCCCTCTCCCTTTCCGCAGCCTCCTTCTGCGAGACGACCGTCTCGCAGTAGGAAACCACCGCGTCCCAGGACTCACCGCTGCCGACCATCACATTCACTAGGGCCGGCAGTGACAAGTCACTGCCTACTTCTGAGATGAGGGCACGGCGTGGCTCCTCCCAAGCGGCACACTCTGCCAGCGTATGCCGCGCCGTGTCATCTAACGCATCCTGACGGAGCTTCTCAACGTCCATGCGCGCAAAACACCGCATGTGCAGAACTTTTGGGACGGGTTTAGGCGGTTTTAGGACATACGAGAGGAAAATGAGGTCATGATGGGAAAAATCAGGAGCAGGACACTGACCATGAGAGGAAACCAGGGAGAGAGTGGATGTAAGGATTAGGTCCAGCCAAGTGTCATCGCCAGAGATATTAAAATGGGTAGGTCGCAGCGAAAGTATATTGAGACTAACGGACTCAATGATGTGAAGAAGTTTACGGGATCGGGGATTGTGGTGAGCAAGCGGGTTGAAATCGCCCATGATGACGCAGTGTGCATACTCTGACCCTACGGATTCCAGCGCCAATTCAAGTTCAGAAAAATTGTCAACGGCGGGTGGACAATAGACAACACCAAGAAGGACCTCGTGAGGATTGCCTTGTTTTTTTAACGTATTTATAAAATTCACTGCAAGTCAAGCTGAAGTTGGTTGTAATTGGAATTTCTGCTTTGACACGCTCAAGTGCCAAACGAATTCGCCTGTCAGTCCAAATTAAGTTAACCTGGGAAAAAACCCTTTCCGTTGCCGCGTACCGGTATTGAAGCCATAAAAGAAAATAACTTTTGAAGATTTGCAAAGTCTTGATTGTCTTTAAAAATATTGTGCCATTTTTGGTGGCACTCGCTATAGTGATGTGATACGTAATTTATTTAATATATGATTTTTAATCAATTTATTGATTTATCGGGACATTTAGTGTCCCGATCATGTGCAAATCGGGACGCGTCCCCAGACCCCTGAAAATCGGGACGTCCCGCGCAAATGGGGACACCTGGCAACACTAATCAGGACATAGGACACTTTTTATTCCGATATTCTCACGGGATCAAGATTTATCCGGGTGAAACCTCTAGTAACATGATAAATCACTTAATATTGTGCGTACAAACTTACATATTTTGCATTTGGAATACATGAGAGATTTGCGAGAACATGTTTTTCAACTAAAATGTTAAGTTTGTTCTTGGGATAAATTCATTCCAACTACGTAACCCTTCATTGTGCGTGGTCCGACATGCACTTGGCTGGTTTTTTTAATAACTGTATGATGGTTGACAACCCTGCTGTATACGGCCCGGTGCGGCGGTATCGGCGACGCCTACGGCGAAGTGACGTCATCCTCATTTCTTCAGAAAATCAGCGTTGCTCTGGTAACCGGGGACCGAGAAAAGAGAGAAATTCGGCAGTTTTTCTGGGCATCACAGTAGATGACAAACTTCAGTGGGGCTCACATATATCGAGCCTAGCGGGAAGGCTCAGTTCGGCCGCCTACGCCGTCAGGAACGTAAGACAGTACACTGACTTCAATACAGCTCGTTTAGTCTATTTTAGTTATTTTCATAGCGTTATGTCCTACGGTCTTCTGCTGTGGGGCAAAGTTGCTGATATTCAAAATATATTTGTGCTTCAAACACGAGCTGTTCGAGCTATTTACCAGCTAGGTGCCAGTTTCTCTCAGAGATTTTTTCAAAGATATTGGTATCCTCACGGTGGCATCCCAATTCATCTTCGCCAATATCTTATATATTAGGCAAAATATACACTTATACACAAAAAACAGTGATTTCCACAATGTTAACACTAGAAATAAGGACAAACTACGAGCTCCCTTTCACCGGCTGCATAGGTTTAAAGATATTTATTTCCCATAAGAACTATATAACAGTTCACTTATAATGGGATACAGAGTTACTTCTAAAAAATAATATATAATATTTAATATTTGCCTCTGGGGCGTTCGTGACGTTATAAAGTACATACATGTTTCTTGAGTTTGCTCTTAAATATGTTAATACTATCACATCTCTTTATATCTTCCGGTAAATCATTGAACAGTTGTGTTCCCTCCACTAATATTGTATTTTTACCGTAATTAGTCCGTGCTCGTGCAGTTATTAGTTGGAATTTGTTTTTACTTCTTGTGTTGTAGGTTACTGCTTTTTTATGGAGTTGTATGTTTGATTGTACGGAATTCGTGGCGATTTTTTTTATGAGAATGCAGGTATTCACTGAGCAGGTCAAGGTCCTTTTGCGCATCGGTTATAATGTTTTTTACTGCCGAGTGGTACACTAACAATTGTTTGCCACTTGTCTTGGAAAAAGTTCGGGAGAAACGACCTCGTAGTAGGATCCTCCTTCACCACGACAACGCCTCGTCGCACACCGCCAAGCAAACAATAGACTACTTGGCGACGTCAGACGTGGAATTACTGGGTCACCCGACCTATAGCCCCGACATCGCACCATGCAATTTTTATTTATTTCCGAAAATAAAAGAAAACCTTCGAGGAAAACGTTTTAAGGACGCCGAGGAAGCAGTGGCTTCGTTTCAAAATGCCGTCGAAGAGAACCCTAAGGACGAGTGGGAAAAGTGCTTTTCTCAGTGGTTCCATCGGATGCAGCGATGTATTTATGTAAATGGAAACTATTTTGAAAAGATATAATAAAACTAATAACTTGCTAGTTTGTTCAGTTTTTGATTTTCTAAGAACTTTCAGTGTCACCCTCGTATATAAACCATCTCGTCTAAATAGGACCCTTTCATCCTTTGTATAACAATCTACTATTTCACTTAGTTAAGTAAGTACCTAATTAGTAGTGTTTTTTTTGGAAGACGATTGTTTATTATTATTTTTTTCTTATATTCCCCGCAATTTTTCCATATTTGCTCACCATTTAAACTTACCCTGAACTTCCACAAATATTTCAAAATCATAATTAGCCAAATCGGTCTAGCCGTTCTCGAGTTTTAGCGAGACTAACGAAGAGTAACTCACTTTTATATATAAATTATTGGGATATTTATTATTATTGCCTTTATTTATTTTAAGCCTGTTTATGTTTATTTCTGGCCTTTAGGGTGGTCTCAACTTAAAAAAAAATCTGTATTATTTCAGTACTTATAAGTACCTTTTACTAAACTTCAAATATTGTTATTAGTAAACATAGAATACAAGTCAAATAATAAAAGTGTAATGCAAAGTACCTATTAGTAAACAATTCAAATAAGAATAATAATAAAAAATCCGGCCAAGTGCGTGTCGGACCACGCACAATAAAGGGTTCCGTAGTTGGGATGAATTTATCCCAAGAACAAACTTAACATTGTAGTTGAAAAACGTGTTCTCCCATACGGAATGTATGGGATTTCATGTTTTTCAGACTGCAAATTTAAGTTGGTTGGTTATTTCTCGTTAACCTGTACAGCCTCCTAAGCTCTCATAGTTTTCCTTTTAATTTCGGTATATATAGTACAGCTGTGAATTTTTTCACAAGTCCAAGTACAACCCACACTGTTGAACACAACATTGAATTGTCCTGTGTTGAGCTTGATAAGCATGTTATAGCATGTGTATACAGACCTCCAAGTTACCAGAATCTATCCATGTTTGATTCTATAATGGAAGATGTATTAAAGAAACTTAGTACTAGTAGTAAGTCAATAATCATATGTGGAGATTTTAATATTAACTTATTAGAAAATAACTCGTATACTGTCAGATTATTAAGCCTTTTTAAGTCATTTGATTTGTCAAATGTTTTTATTGTACCAACCCGAGTGACAGCTTCCTCTGCCACCTGTATAGATAATATTTTTTGTAATTGTGATTACTTACACAAACAAATTGTAAACAAGTTGCCATCAGATCACAGTGGACAAACGATAACATTTTGCTCCTACATACCTTTACAAAAAATTCAAATAAGGCTTAGGTCAATTACATGTAAAAGTTTAGAGAAATTAAATAATTCATTGGCCAGTAAATTATGTGTTCAGAGTTTTAATAATATAAGTGACCCAAATGAGTTCTAAGCCGAGTTCTTTTCACTATTAAACACGCAATTTAATGATACTTTTCCACTAAAGACTAAAATAGAGTATTTACACAAAGTTCTTATTTAGTGATTGGGCGACTCCAGGTATTCGTAAAAGCAGGGAAAAGCTATTTGAACTTTATGGCCTAAAGCAACATATGAATAATACAAACTTTCATAAGTATGTTGCAAAATATTCAAAAACTTTTAAAAGTGTGTGCAAAATAGCCAAAGCGCTTTATATTAGCAATAAAATCAAATCAGCTGATGATAAAATAAAAACTACCTGGCAAATAATAAATAATGAAACAGGTAGGAAAAAACAGCGAAATACTGAATTTAATTTAGAGACTGCACATGGCCCTATCAATTCAGATGTGGAAATAGCTCAGGAATTCGAAAACTTTTTTGCTAATATTCCCATTAAAACGACTGAAGCTCTAAATTCCTCACCCGCGCTTTCTGCTGCCTTACTTAGACATAATGTGAAAGCATGCCCTTTGGAGTTTAGGTTTCAGCATACAAACCCACAGGCTGTTATTAAAGCTTTTAAAGATCTTAAAATTAAATCAACAGAAGATCTCTGGGGAATGTCTGTAAAGTTTTGTCGAACTATTATCGAAACCATTGCGCCCTATTTAGCTTTCATATTTAACACCAGTGTAGACCAAGGAGTCTTTCCGGATCTCATGAAATACAGTAAAGTAGTTCCATTGTTCAAATCCGGTGATAGTAAAGAACCCAACAATTATAGGCCCGTGTCAATTCTACCAGTTCTCAGTAAGGTGTTTGAAAAGTTGATGCTCAATCAAATGTTACGTCACTTTAATAAAAATTCCATCTTTCATGAACAACAGTACGGTTTCACCAAAAGGGCGTTGTACCACTGACGCTGGTGTCACCCTAATAAAGAACATTTTTAATGCCTGGGAAGAAGCACAAGATGCTATTGGAATCTTTTACGACCTCTCGAAGGTGTTTGATTGCGTAGACCATGAGACACTTCTGCTGAAACTGGAGCACTATGGGATTAGAAATACAGCTCTTGATTTACTAAGATCATACCTGAAAGATAGAAAGGTTAAAGTTCAAGTAAACGGCGTAAACTCATTAGGGTCTGAAATGGCATTGGGCGTTCCTCAAGGTTCGATATTGGGTCCATTCCTCTTTTTAGTTTACATTAATGATTTACCCCAATTACTTCACAACCGAAGATGGTGTTATTTGCAGATGACACATCATTGATCTTTAAAATCAACCGACGGTCACAAAATCTTGACGACGTGAATAACTCTATTCTTCAGGTCCAAGATTGGTTTACGGTAAATAATTTGGTACTAAATAAAACAACAACCAAAACCAAATGCATTAGATTTAAATTACCTAATGTTAGAAGTAGCGAATGTGACATCATATTGAATGGAGAAAAACTGGAATTTATTAATCAAACGGTTTTCCTAAGAATCACGCTAGACGAGAAATTACAATGGGGACCTCATATAACATCTCTTGCGGGGCGGCTAAGCTCAGCCGCTTATGCGGTTAGAAAGATAAGACAGTTAACAGACGTTGAAACCGCGCGTTTGGTCTATTTTAGCTACTTCCACAGTATTATGTCGTATGGCATTTTACTGTGGGGTCGGGCTGCTGACATTGAATCAATCTTTATCTTACAAAAGAGAGCTGTCAGAGCCGTTTATGATTTACATCGTCGTGAATCTCTTAGGGAACTATTTGGAAAGATTAATATTATGACGGTACCTTGCCAATTCATTTATGAAAATATTATGTATGTAAGAAAAAATCTACATATTTTTAATAAAATAAGTGATAGACATAATTTTAATACTAGAAATAAAGATAAAATAGATCAACCATTTTTCAGATTATCTAAAGTACATACATCTTTTATGGGGTACTGCGTTAAATGTTACAACAAAATACCTTGTGATATTTTACAATTAAATGAAAGAAAATTTAAAACTCATATTAAAAGTACACTTTGAAAACAAGCATATTACAAATTAGAGGATTATATCCAAGATAAGAATGCTTGGAAACATGCTGGTCCAGCTCCATAGCATCCATGTGCTCCTGTCCCTCGTTGACAAGAGCCGAATGTGTGAAATACCTGGGTCTTCAAATTGATAGTGGGTTACGGTGGGACAGGCAACTCGAAGTAGTAACAAGCCGAACAATGCGTCTCGTCTACATCTTCAAATCCTTAAGAGATTCTGCTGACGTCAATATATTAAAAATGGTCTACTATGCGCTATGCCAGTCGATCATCGGCTACTGTATAACTGCTTGGGGTGGTGCAATGAAAACAAATTTCTTGAAGGTAGAGAGAGCTCAAAGAGCAGTCCTCAAAACAATGACTCGTAAACCATATAGATTTCCCACAGTGCATTTATATGAGGAATGCAAGGTCTTAACGGTTAGGCAGCTCTTTATCCTGCAAGCGGTCCTCAGAACCCATAGAACCATGCCCAAGTCCAACCCAGAAAAGCGCAAAAACATCCCCTCCGGGGTAGGACATAAAACATCCTTTGCAAGGCACCAACACTACGTTATAGGTACACATTTATACAAACAACTACACCGTAAACTTAACTTACTGGATTCTAACAGATACGCGCTAAAACACAAGATCACACAGTGGCTACTTCAACAGGACTACATCACAACTGAAAATCTACTGACATACATCTCTTAAACTCAAACATACCTAACATCTCCCCTACCATCACATCATACTACACACATACACTACCCTCAACACCACACAATCATCTACCCAAATATACGCAACCGATTCATACCTTCATACCTTATTATTTTTTATTTTTTTTGTTTTTGGTTTATTATTGTTTTTATTGTTTTTATTTTTATTATTTTCATTAATGCACATTTTTAGGTACCACATCGTCACTGGTTTAACTTGTTGTTGTCTTTTAATAAATATAATAACTTAGTCCACATAATGGCTGAACCCTATCTCTTAAGATACAGGCCTGACCTAGTTTAAGGGATAGAGTTGAAATTTATTGTACTCCTACGCTAAAGTTGTATTGAAAACGTCAACCGAATGTATGCAGTGCAATGTGACTTTGTTTTATGCAATAAATTCTTATTATTATTATTATAGGATAATCTAGAATCTAGACAAAATCAAACTGGTTGTTAATTTAAGTTGTATAAATTATTATATTTTATTATATGACATTGATTTTACAGTCTGTTATTACTTCCTCACACACTGACTTATTAATTGTAACTTTTTTTTTGGAAAATCGTCTACTTTTACAATGTTTGTAAATATGTGAGAACCATGTATCTATCACATAAGTAATTAATTTATCTGTTGTTGCTCTCGTTAAAAAAAATCTTTTTACCTATATTGTGGTATAGTAATTTTTTATTTTATTTTTAGATGCATCGTCTTCACATATAATTATATAACTAATGTACCTACATATACAAAATATTGTAAAACATTTTAAAAGAGTAACGGTGGAGTTTCTTGCCCATTCTTCTCCATACGAAAACTACCTTTTGGAAGGGGCGACTAGAATCAATTTTTTTTTTTTGTAATTGTTGACGTTCAAAAGTGCCTTGCAAGGGTCTATTTAAAATAAATGATTTGACTTTGACTTTGAACCATTTAGCTAGAAGGGGGGGGAGGACACTTGACTCTAACAAAAAAACTCAGTTATTAGCTTAATATTTCGCAAACGGATCCCTGAATTCATAAATGGTTTGGACAAACTCACAATATTTTTGAAAGACCTTTCTAACAATATCCCACAACATGGGGTAGATGAGGGAAAAAAAATATATCCCCACTTTACGTGTAGGGGTAACCAAATTTTTTTAATTTTTTTAATTTTATTTTACCACTTTGTCGGCATGATTAATATGTTTATATATGCCAAATTACAGCTTTCTAGTACTAACCGTCTCTGAGCTAAGCGGCGGACAGACAGACGGACAGACAGACAGACAGACAGACAGACAGACAGGCGGACAAGGCGAAACTATAAGGAACCCTTATAGTTTCGCCTTGTCCGTCTGTCTTCTTGTTTACTACGGAACCCTAAAAACAAGGATTTTGAATAACCATTTATTTCGTTATTTTCTTACTTCAGACATATTGACATAGGTATTCATCATTTAAAAAAATATGAGTCGAAACGTGATACAGTCGTGTAGGGTGACCATAATATTATCGACTTGGTTCAAATTACAAAAAATACTATTGGTTATCAGTAACACATATACATAGTGTCAAGGATCCACACTAAACACGCTGATTTAAAAAAATTGTTTTGGTACCATAGGATATCTGCAGTACATACGATTATAATCAACCGTAATTTTTATTATATAAATAATATTAAAATCCCATCCAGCAAAGTAAATGCAACATAGTACGAAATGTATTGGTACAGTCAAATAAAATCTCAGGATACCTTTGCATATTATCGTAGGTATAATTAGAGGTTTTACTGCTCTTCTTTACATGTACTGTATTATCACCAGTCATCACTCGCTTAGGCTCTTTAGACGCATAAAAGTAGGTACCTACCGATTAATATTAGTGATGAAACGGATACTCGTTTGTCTGGATACGGATGTAAACTCATATACAAAATATACTTACGTAATGTAAAAACCAGGCCAAGAAAAAAATATCTTTATTTTCGTGGGCTGAGTTTAAAAATATTTAAATAATTTGTAGCTAAGAAGGTAAATAGGTACCTAACTTATTTCATTGGGTAACTTGTTGTGAGATACATCCCCAACGTTCGGAGTCCATGAAAACGATACATGTGACGACAAATTTTAAAATTTTCGCAGCCGATATCTTGGATTTATATTTTGGCCTCACTATCGGCTTTAGTATCCGAGAAAACTATGAAAACGACACCCATGACGAAAATATTTGAAAATGTCTGCAGGCGCCATCTTGGATTTACATTTTGACCTCACTATCGGCTTTATCATCTTCGAAAACTATGAAAACAATACCCACGACGATACATTTGAAAATGTTCGTAGCCGCCATTTTGGAATTTAATTTAGACATCACTATCGGCTTCCGCACCTTCGAAAACCAAGAAAACGATACCCATGATGAAAAATTAGAACATTTTCGAAGCCGCCATCTTGGATTTTAATTTTGACCAATTCCACACTTTCTCATAGAGAATGTCGCATGGAGGGCCCGAGGGGGAAGATTTCTAACAGTTTACTGCCGTTCCAATAAAAATAAAAATAAAACAAGTCAATAGTAAAAGAGACTCCGAAGCTTTTTAGTGGCGAAAGCATATTACTTAAGGAGTTCCTAATTGAGAAAGAATTTTTAAGCTAGTGTTTATATATTATTTTTTGTGGAGTAGTTTTGTAGTTCATTGTGTAATATTTTAGAATTGTATTTAACTATGTAGTTATAAGTTGAATGTTTTAAATTCTTTGCATGCCTACGTGGTAAAATATGGCTGAACTTTTATATTTTTTGTCATCATTTGCAGTTACCCATATTTGCAAAATAAAATTATCTTATCTCTTATCTTATCTTATCTTATAGTGTCAGAAATATAAAAATACAATTTAGCAAACAAATAAGTTCGCATGTACAGCGCAGAAGTACCTAATCGTCTATACTGACAAAAAATACCCTGAACGAATTCCAACCAAGCACATTGCGCTGGTTGACGCGATAGCACTACTAGCTAATTAGCTATCGATGAAAATGTACGTATGATAAATTGGATGTGTCCCGTAATACCAAAAATGATGAATTAAAACTATCTGTTTTTCGATTTTTGATAATATAAGCTATGCTTCTGCGGAAGCAATATTACAAATATTGTTGTTCTGTGAACTGTATGAAAACATGTCATTTACGCTGTAAAAATGTACGAAATTCAATTCGCTTTAACTACATTTCAGATTCGTTTTTATTTTTTTTAAAGACGTACTTCGAAGCCTAGATAAATACTGTCTCAATCCGAATATTAACATAATATGGTGGAAATATGCTCAAATTGCATATGATTTTGGTATTACGTTTGTATGGACAATTCATCCGCCGCCGCATTCTTAACAATAAAAAAAGGCCAGCAAAAAAAACGCTACAAACTGAATACAACTTTAATTTGAGAAATAAACGAAAATACGGAACCAAAGACACCGACTTCCGAAATGAAAATGAAAATGTTTTCAGTTTGTAGTGTTTTTTTTTATTGCTATGAAAGTTTGATTAGATGAGGATAAATGGCGTTGCCTCGAAACAAAATAACAAAAGTAAGGTGTGTGAAATGGTGGCTAGATATCTCAAAGTCCCGGGTGAGGTACTTAAGTGGCGACGAGCGAAGGGTGGTGCGTCGGACTGTAGACCATCGGTTGGGTCGGCTGCTGCCTTAGAGTATACTCTAAGCTGGTACTGCGGATAGGCGCGGCGGCGGCCGCAGGCGTGGGATGTGAACCACCGCAGCGCAGGAGATACTCGACCTAGTACCAGTAGACGTGCCAAATATGCGTGGGAGCTGTAATTGTTTACTTGCTGACACTCGTACGGAGTCGTATGTACATTAGTCGCAGGAGAGGCAATCGACGCGCCCTGCGCGCTGCGCCCACGCCCCCTTTACTCCTCGCAATGACCCTGTTCGGTACGATAACACGCCTAAACTTGCACTTGCAAACATTTTGTCGTGCTATGGATTTATACACGATTAATTTTAAATCGTTCTGGAGCCGAAACACAGTGACTCCAGACGATTAATAGGTACTATTAGCATTGTTATTGTTTTTTTACGACATCTAATATAGAAGTTAGAAATTTATCACTTTTATTCTGTCATTCGAGTTAAATCTTAGTAGCGCTACACTATTTCATTCATAAACGCAAGGTCGTACGCAATCCGCTCGGTGATGACGTAGCGCGGCACAGCTGTGCGTGTGCGAGTCCGGCTGCAAGTAAGTACCTGCAAGTAGGTATTTCATTTCTGGTAGGATAGGTTGGTGTAAGTTCATTCACCTCGTTATCTCTCGTTTGTATCGGAAGCACGGCACGGTGTTGACCACTATCACATCTCCTCGTAAACGAGAGAAACTAATTGAAATTTCATTCACCACTCTCGCATCACGAAATCACTAGTACTCGTACCTTTTCAACTAGACACGACGAGTACGCTTGGGAGTTGTATTTAAGGCCTTGAATCGAGTGTCGACCAATCGAGCTAATAGTTACTTAATAAGCATACCTACCTACCATATTTATCATAAATAAAAAGAATACTGCCTAAACCAATTTTTACGCGACAATGCTTGCTTGCGGCCGCGGCGCGGCGGCTTCTACAAAGGCAGGCAATGTAAACAGAAAAAATGAATCGTTTTATCTGTCGAATAGAGTTCATTATAAGATGGTGGTGCCCTTTTCTATGAAAATATTGGACCGAATTAAGACCTTATTTTTATACACTTAACCGCGGAATTCGGTTGTGCATCCCTTTGAAGTCCGGTCGGACACTTCTCAGAATAATTTTAGTCAACTGCGTACCTACTTACCTTGTACCTAGTTTGGTGAAATTTCTATTTGTTACCGTTTACGGTTAAGAAATAAAGTCTGAATTCGCTTTTCGTATTTTTATTTGTGTACCTATTTATCTATTGCGCATGTGTTTTTATGCTGTCTGATCGATGAATGGATTTTTCAATGGGTACCGTTCGCAAGTGTTGCCGTTCGTCGATACGTTTTACACACATATGCATTGATCGCAGTTACTTCGAGTTCTCATTATTTCACAAAAAAAAACAATAAATTAGATTTTTCGTGTTTTTTTTAAATTGTAATTTATTGAAAATAATAGTCCCAATCGTTTCGAGTTCGATGATCGAGTTTATGGCTTTTCGTTCCAGAACGAGCTAAAATTAACCGTGTATTAAATGTCTGCTGCTGAGTGCCGCATACAGTCTGCGCATGACGCGTTGCATCGTTGAAGCAAATACATTACCGCTGTAGAGGCATGTTCATACGTAGGTACCTATATGGTCTATTCCAAAAGTATCTGATGATAAAAAACTTTTTACAAAAAATAATAATAAACAATCGTCTTCCAAAAAAAATACTACTAATTAGGTACCTACTTACTTACCTAAGTGAAATAGTAGATTGTTATACAAGGGATGAAAGGGTCCTATTTAGACGAGATGGTTTATATACGAGGGTGACACTGAAAGTTCTTAGAAAATCAAAAACTGAACAAACTAGCAAGTTATTCGTTTTATTATATCTTTTCAAAATAGTTTCCATTTACATAAATACATCGCTGCATCCGATGGAACCACTGAGAAAAGCACTTTGCCCACTCGTCCTTAGGGTTCTCTTCGACGGCATTTTGAAACGCAGCCACTGCTTCCTCGGCGTCCTTAAAACGTTTTCCTCGAAGTTTTTCTTTTATTTTCGGAAATAAATAAAAATTGCATGGAGCGATGTCGGGGCTATAGGCCGGGTGACCCAGTAATTCCACGTCTGACGTCGCCAAGTAGTCTATTGTTTGCTTGGCGGTGTGCGACGAGGCGTTGTCGTGGTGAAGGAGGATCCTACTGCGAGGTCGTTTCTCCCGAACTTTTTCCAAGACAAGTGGCAAACAATTGTTAGTTTACCACTCGGCAGTAACTGTTTTTCGATCCTCTAAAAATTCAATTCAAATTCAAAATTCAAATTCAAAAGTCATTTATTCAAATTAGGCTGAGAATCAGCACTTTTCGAACGTCAATTACATAAGACAGTCCCCCAAAACGCCCACCCTTCACCACTTCCTAGTGCAATAGCTGGGACGAAGAAGTGGCGCAAAAAACTCCCCAGCAGCATAGCTGTTTGTTCAGTTAGAAGAACAAATAAAAAAAGATTCTATATAATAGTATTCAAAATAATTTACATTACGCAACACAAAACATAATTTAAATTATTAGCCATATGTTAGCTAACACACACCAATATACCAGACAAAATCATCGAGAACAGCTATGCTCAGGCAGAAATAAAAAATTTAACGTAAACAGAACTTAATATCTAAATAAAAGCCTCCAGGCATAAAGGGCGTGCCCGCTTACATATAGTTGTAACTGGAAGTTATAAATGATAAACTAGGACCATCGAGGTAAAATAAATAAACAAAACAGTTAATTACTAATAACAATAAATAATATGATCAATTGTCGAGGTCACTAGCTAACCACATAATGCAATACAACTCATAACCTCAAACTCATCTACCAAAGAAGAGGGTAGCTTGTTATAAAAAGTTATACCAAGCCCAACAAATGAGTTATGAACCTTATGAAGCCTGAATGCCTTAAAAGTTTAATTGTGGAAAGTTTAACTAACTGTATAAATGTTGGTTTAACGCTTGGCACTTTCCCCGATTCACTTAAAGTTGCAAGAGTCAGTCCAATTTACAAATCCGGAAGTAGAACTGACCCCGGTAACTATCGACCGGTATCGGTCTTACCCGTTATTTCGAAAATATTCGAACGAGTGTTATACAGCCGTCTAACCGAATATTTGACTAAGAAAAAAATCTCAATTGATCAGCAATATGGCTTCCGCCCTTAATCAAGTACTCTCACAGCCTAGTGACAAATTATTGTATTTTGACACTAACAAGTTTATTAGTGGTTTTAAGTTAACTCAGAGAACTTTATCTCTGTCTTGGGAATGTAGACATATGATTGCTATGTTGATAGCATATAATATTAATGAGGTTATAGCTAATATAACAGATTGTAGTATTAGTGACGAGTCTGTGTTGTCTAGTTATACTAACAACATAGTGATTAATTATGGATCATCATGTTGTACGAAGGAGTATCCACCTATAATACCAACATCTTTGGAGGTTACTACCAGTCAGATAGGGTATAGGCCTGCTGGAATTCATTCAGACATTCTAGACTCTTCAGTTGTAGTTGTGGAGGTCACTCCGGATAACTTTTTAAACTAGTAAGTAAGACAACAGAAGTTACCCCTTCAAATAACCAATTATTATTAGAGAATAATAAAACGGTATCTTCTGGCAATATTACACATAGTAATATTAATAAAAAACCAAAGGGGGGGCAACACTTTAAAATTATTCAATCAAAATATCCAAGGTTGCTCTGGAGCCCTGACCGCCGCCGGTAGCTTGGACACTGTTCCCGATACCGGTGGGCTACTATTTTTTATATTTTAAAATGTTTTTATATTCTTTTATTCTAATATTTAAAAATATAATTTATATGTATATAGTTGAATAAAGGAAATAATAATAATGGCAACACCAACGTGTCAAACTCGCCGCTACCGGTCCCCAGCCCCACTGTGAGCGCTGTGACGACACCGGCCGCGGTAGTTGCGTCGAGCTCGAGCGACGAGTATTTCTCTCCGCCCACGACGCCACCACCTGCTCGTCGACGGGGAGGACGCCGGCCGCCGGACGGTTTAGGACCTCGAGGCCCACCGGCCTCTGATGGGATCCCAGCTCCCGGCGGAAGTGTGCAGCGCATGAGATGGACACGCTCCATCAATGAAAACGTCATGCGCTCATACTACGGGGCTACAGATGGGGGAAACAATCTGACCGCGTACCGTGTTCGGATGCTGTCTCTTTTTCAGGTGCTTGAACCAGCTGTCAACGTTTCGGCACAACGACTGTCGGATCAGGTACGGGTCATCCAGCGTAATCATATGTTGGATGACACTGTACTTGATCGCCTGCGAAATGAAATGCAGAGTAGCCATGTCATCGCTCCCTCGCCGCAGAGTGTTATAGTGCCACCACAAGACACTACAAATCAAGGATTTATAGTGTCTTCAATCAGGATTGATGACAGGGCTACAAACGTAAGTACCCAATGCAATGAGGAATTGAGGAGTGCTTTGGAGGGTGCGATTCGGGAATATCGAACCATGTCGCCCGAACTTAGACCACGCTTACCTCGTTTGCCCATGCATAACAAAAACAGGGCGCTGGTGGCGGTTCTGGATTCGCAGCTATCAAACTATTTTGATGACTGCGAAGACCTCACCGATACACATTCGATTCTGTACTGCGCTGCTTAACGGCGTACGACATGCCGCTACGCATGTCGTGTAGCTCACGTCAAATTTGCAAATGAATCTAGAGCTACACGACCGAAACCAGCCGTACCAGCTTGGCAGTGCAGAGTTGAGCGCCGTATTGGTGGGGCCAGGGCGCTCATCGGCAAACTTATCTGCTTCAGGGAGGGCAATACTCGCCCTAAAGTGATGATCAGGGACTGATATTAGCCCTAAGGAGTATGTGTCCCTTGTCACAGAGCGCATCGACTTCCTGAAGCAGAAAGTGTATGCATGGGCGAACCGTATCCGTAGGTATAAGCGGCGAGTGGAGCGATACACTCAGAATCGCACTTTCCAGAGTGATGAAAGGCGGGTTTATAGGGTTTGGGAGCGACCGGACTAAGGTGTGGCTGACGCGCGCCTTCCGGATGATGATGCCATGTGTTCTTTCTGGCGGAGTATCTGGTCGGCGCCTGTTAGCCACACCGACGGTGACTGGACTAGGGAAGTCGAACGAGCCTGCGATCCAATACCAGAAATGGGGGCTATTATCATCTGCCCCCAAGATGTAGCTCGTGCAGTTCGTCCGTTGCCCAACTGAAAGTCTCCAGGGCCGGACGGGCTGCACAATTTCTGCATCAAATGGTTCAAAAGATCGCACGCTCGCTTGGCGGCTCAGTACCAGACTGCTTTGGAGTCTGGTTCGCTACCCCAGTTCCTAACGACAGGAGTCACCCACCTGCTCCATAAATCTGGTAGCACCGCGGAACCCAAAAATTATAGGCCGATCACGTGTTTACCGACGGTCTATAAAGTTCTTACATCCATTTTGAGAGCTAAAATTAACAAACATATAGACACCAACGTCATCATGTATGCCTCTCAAAATGGATGTAGGAATGGGTCCCGCGGTACTAAGGAGCTACTCCTCATTGATATGGCCTTAGCCAGCAGGTTCACCGTTCCCGAAAGGATCTGTCGACATGCTGGATAGATTATAAGAAGGCCTATGACTCGGTGCCACATACATGGCTCATGAGGGTGCTGGAGCTGTATAAAGTAGATGCAACTCTGCGCACCTTCCTGATGTCGTGTATGGGGCAATGGAGGACGGTCCTTCGCTATCCAGGATGTCGAAATATCCAGAAGAATAGCGAGCCGATAAGGATCGAGCGAGGCATATTTCAGGGCGATAGTTTGAGTCCGCTCTGGTTTTGTTTAGCCCTGAATCCTCTAAGCACACTGCTGGAGGATTCAGGTCTAGGTTATCGGCTGAGGAGAGGTGGTCAGGTTATATCTCACCTCCTCTACATGGATGACCTTAAACTCTTTGCCCCCAACAATTTGCAACTGATGGAGCTACTGAAAGTAACTGAAACTTTCAGTAGCGCCATCAGGATGGAATTTGGTGTGGACAAATGTGCGGTCATGCATGTAAAGCGAGGGGAGATTATGGAATCCGTGGGTACCGAACTCTCGGATTCCATAAACCTTAGAGCCCTCTCCGCATCCGAAACCTATAAGTATTTGGGTATGTCGGAAGCGTTGGGCATCAATGTTACTGACATGAAGCAATCATTGAAGGAGCGCTTCTTTGGCCGCCTGAAGAAAGTATTTAATAGTTTTCTATCAGGCGGAATTAAGGTGCGCGCCTTCAATGGTCCCAACCATTGAAGGCGCGCACATTATTTTCACGCCGGTTTTGATGTACTCTTTCGGCATACTCAAATGGACTCAGACCAAACTCGACGCTCTGGATAGGAGGGTCCGTACGCTGCTGAATGCATATCGAATGCACCACCCACGGTCATCGGTAATGAGACTGTATATCCCGCGAAACTGTGGAGGTCGAGGTTTTTTAAACGCTAAGACCCTCCACAATCGCGAGATATGCAGTCTCAGGGAATATTTCCTAGAAGCCGACGTGGGGATGCATCGAGATGTGGTCGCTGTGGACAAGGGCCTCACCCCGCTCTCCTTGGCTAAAGAGAACTGGCGCAAGCCTGTAGTGCTTGACACTAACGATCGCAAGGAGGTATGGCAGAGTAAGGAGCTTCAAGGACGCTTTTTCCGGGCCCTACATGGACCCGATGTAGATTTTCTAGCGTCCGTAGCCTGGCTGCGTTTTGGTGACCTCTTTGGGGAAACCGAAGGTTTTGTCTGTGCAAATATGGACGAAGTTATCATGACGAACAATTACCGTAGATTTATTGTGAAAGACGGCACGGTTGACATCTGTCGGGCATGCCACCGTCCGGGAGAATCAATGCGACACATTATCTCCCGTTGTTCTCGTCTAGCTAACGAAGAGTACTTGCATAGACACAACCTTGTAGCCAGGATTATCCATCAGCAACTTGCTCTGAAATACAATCATGTGGAATCGGAAGTGCCGTACTACAGTTATGTGCCCGACCCAGTTCTCGAAAATGGAAATATCACATTGTACTGGGATCGATCCATCATCACTGACAGGACTATTGTTGCCAATAAACCTGACATAGTGGTGATGGATCGAGTAGAGCGGCGCACAATAATTATTGACATAACGGTCCCGGATGACGGGAACCTCGTGAAAGCTGACAAAGATAAACAAATCAAGTATCTTGACTTGGCTCACGAGGTTGTCGACATGTGGGATGTGGACTCAGCGATCATTGTGCCGATAGTCGTGACAGCCAATGGTCTAATAGCCAAGAGCCTCGACCAACACCTGAGGAGGCTATCGTTGGGCAGCTGGATCAAGGGCTTGATTCAGAAAGCGGTTCTTCTGGACACGGCTCGCATTGTTAGGAGGTTCCTCTCTCTGGAGCCCTGACCGCCGGTAGCTTGGACCCTGTTCCCGATACCAGAGGGCTACTATTTTTTATATTTTTAAATGTTTGAATTTTTTATATTCTAATATTTAAAAATATAATTTATAAGTATTTAAAATGTAATAAAGGAGATAATAATAATAACCCCACCGCCGTATCTCTACGTTGACGTCGTGGTGGGGCTTGCGCGCTCCAAACGCTGGGTCTGTACAGGGATAGTTTACTTTGCCGGAACAGGTCTAGGATGAGGAGCCAGACCAAGAGAGATACAGAAACCCAGGGCAGGGCAGGGCAGCATGTGGCGAGCTGTTGGGCAGTAGCGACCCCACGGACCCTATCTCCCGGGAGAAATCTTGTTCCTCATCTCTGGCTTGCCTTTATTGGCCGGCTGGAGTGAACACTGACGAGGAACAGAGCTCCCACCTCATTCTTGCCTTAATTGGCCGGCTTGAGTGGAGATTCGCAAGAGCAAACATGCTCGGAGGAAGGAAGTATTCCAGTAAGTGGTCGTAGGGATCTTGACCATCTTCCGGGCTCTGGGATTCTTCTGAAAGCCGTGGAATACCTCTCCACTCCTCAAGCATCTCAGGACATGTTGCCCCCTTGTTGCTACGTCACTATGTGCTAGCGACAGTTTTCGGGGGCCCATTATTGAGTGTGCAAGTCACCCCCTGCCATTTTTCCGTGTACATAAAACATTGATCGGGCAGGGGCCATAGTCCTTCCATAGTTCCAGGTCACCAGTAAACTTTAGCCACCCAAACCCATAGCCCAATTTATTTTGTTTCCATGTTCTGCAATAGTCCTGCACCAACCTGGGGTTGTCCTTGGGTGCACTTGCGTAGTGCACACAGGGATAATCGTCGGTTGGTGCCTCAATACATAAAAATGTTTAATGGGCCTCTGCGAGTTGGCTTCGGCCCCTCGTACGCCTTCCAAAGGTCCGGGACCCTAGGGTCCCAAGACATGTCAAAGACATTTAAAATAATAATAATAATAATCATTTATTTCAGGAAATTATTCCCATATTAAACATTACAAATTACGTATACATAATAATCATAATATTACACATTAAAAATATTGCATTAAAAATTACTTAAAAGTTAAATTAGAATTATAGTTATTAATTTATTCAATTACATTTAATTGTTATTATGAAAAATAAATTATAAATTAAATTATTTAATGTATGCATTGCAAGCACCAAGCCTTTATGTGAGTTCAACCTTTTTTGAATAAAATCGGATTGACTTTTCAAACATGTGTCAAAATAAAATGTAATTTAACCGGTAGTAGCCGCAAAAAAAGAAAGTTTAGATTACTCAAGCCTTTAGGTTTGACATTGACGTGTGCTTTACGTAATTTTCGACATTTTTCAGAATTTTTTGGTGTTACCTGTAATTTTTTAGTTATTTTAGGTCTACTTGACGAGAATATCCGTCAGAGTGAAACTTCCCACAGTCCACATATTAGCTCTTATTTTTATAGTAAAAATAGAGATTTAAGCCCGGTGAAAGCCCGCCGCGCAGCGCGTGCCATACCCGCTGAGTACCGAACGACCACCCGCGGTTACAGATTTACGACCGCACATAAATAAACAAAACACTCAAGCTTTTTGCTTACGTCTCCGGTGTTATCGTTGACTGATTTGGGTTCGTGTTTAGACAAAGGATTCTTTGTAATGCTTAGAAATGACGTGTGCGTTTGTTAGAATTGATAAATAAAGATTTTTATCGACCGTTGCGCCGGTTAGTGATAAGACGATTTCTGATAAAACTACTGTTGCAATTTACACGAGATTTTGCCGGGTACTTTATGAATAGATAAGTTATCTAAGAACAGGGTTTTTACAGACAACACAGAAAATAAAAACACAAAAAATTACGATATTTGAGTAGGTACTAACCGTTTATTTACGTAAAAATATTTTGCGTCATAAATATTTTGAAACGAAATATTTTAGTTAGAATATCGTCTAAAACGATATTCTAACTATTTTTAGATAAGGATAAATGGACTTACCAGTGATTACATACACAAATCACACACAACACTCAAAATAACACAATAATCACTTTTTCCACAGACACTTTTGCTCACATGTTTTTGGTTGGTTGAAAGTAGGTATAATACGATGTTATTTAGTGCAAATATTATCCACCACGATGTAAAAACTACTTAGTAATCGAAAAAACTCCACTTCCCGTCGATTTACACAAGAAAACTATTTAAATTTTTTTTTTCTTTTTTTTTTTTTCTTTCTTGGCAATTGAGCCGGTGTCGACTATTCTGCCAGTGTCACGTGGCGACGGCAGCGCAGAGTGGCAGGCCGTCGGACTTTGTACTTTGTGGGTAGATAAATGTTAGTAGCTGCAGACGAAGACAAGAGTTAGTAAAAAACATGTATTCTAATTTACAAACTAATATAAAATAATATACTTACAACCTAAAAAAGTATATATATATATATATAAAATATAATACATAGTTATTTTACGCATCATTTAAAATTTTAAATTATTTTCATTCATAAAGGTTGCTAAAATTTGGATGATTTTGGGAGAGAAGTGGGATAGAAGAGAGTGGAAGTTAGTTGGGATGTTATATTTGGAAATTTTTCGATAGATGTCGAAGGAATGGGTGTTCAAAGAGCATGAGAAAAATATATGATCCAAAGTACCCTCCGCAAGGCCACACTCACATAGTGAAGTTCAATAAGGAAGCAACAGTAGTCCAAAACACTCCTGGTCAGCGCATTATAGACCAGTTTAAGGGTGTAGGGGTGAGCTCCCCACCACACTCCGGCCAGAGCCTTAAGGTTCGACACGGAGCGTTCACACTTTTTGACCGTGTTGTTAATGTGGTCAACCCCAGACAATCTTGAGTCTAAAGTTACTCCCAAGAACCTAGCCTTATTCTTGACTGGAATGATTTGACCATCTATATTTAAATCAATCTGGGGAACAGAACGCTTGCGGGTAAAAATTACCGCTGTACTCTTTGGCGCACTTAAAGATAACCCGTGATCAAGAAGCCATTGGTTAAGTGAGGATAGAGACACATTCATGGACAGAGCGGCATCCTGAATGGAACTGCCAGTGACCAGTAATGCAATATCGTCAGCATACTGAAGGATTTTGTAGTCAAAATTTAGAGAAGAAGATAGGTTTGCTGTATATATATTATACAATAGGGGACTAAGAACGGATCCTTGAGGTAGCCCTCTCCAGACTGTTCTTTGTTCGGAGTCAGCCCCAGGGATTCTTAATTGAATGGCGCGGTTGGTAAAGATGCTACCAATGATACGACAGATCCTAGCCGGGATTCTCAGCTCTTGCAGCTTTTGCCTGAGAATAGGGAGGAGAACCGAATCATAAGCAGCCGATATGTCAAGAAAAACAGCAACCACAGACACATTCCTGCTGAGGGCCAGCCGGACCGCTGACGTGAGGTTACCCACACTATCAGCAGTGCCCAGACCTTTCCTAAAGCCGAACTGAGTCGCCGGAAGCAGCCTCTCGCTCTCCACCAACCACTCTAAACGATTTTTAATTAAATGTTCTAAAAGTTTAATTAGTATGGACGATAGAGCGATAGGTCTATATGAGCAATGATCATTAGGATCTTTGCCAGATTTTAATAACGGAATGACAACTTGAACCTTCCAGTCTGTGGGAATGTAACCAGAAATAAAGCAAAAATTTGCCAAGTCCAGGTAGTATTGCTGCGTTTTCGGACCAGCTTTAGAAATAAAGGAGTATGGGAATCCATCAACCCCTGGTGCGGAATCTTTGACATGGGATAGTACAGCTTTTAATTCTTCCAAGCTAAATGGCATGTTCATAGGATCGTTAGTGTCGTCTACATCATCGATGCCGACACAACTGTCCTCTACACCTGGAACATAAGCTGGAGCAATTTTTGAGAAAAACTGGTATCCCAGTTCTTCTGTGGGCATGTTTGAGGAGGCAGGTGCTAAACTACATCTAAAACGTTTCACCTTTCGCCACACTGCTGAAACCGGGGTAGATGGACTCAGAGAACTGCAATATTTTGACCAACCTTCTCGTTTCTTTTTTTTTAATACTTTCCTGGACTTAGCTAATATCCGCTTGAAGGTGATAAGATTATCCAGGTTCATATCGCTGTTAACAGTATCCTCAGCCTCATTTCTGGCCCTGACCATGTCAGTGCATTCCCTATCCCACCATGGTGGAGAAGGAATTCTATCAGATTGGGGTTTTTTGGAAGGGAAGCAATCATCTGCTGTGGAAGAAACGGTGGAAGAAAAGGACAGAAAGCATTCCTGGGCATTATCACTGTTTATTTTTGGAAGGGAAGATATTCTTAAATCTAAAATTTTTGAATATAAATCCCAATCTGCTGAGTTTAGCTGGTGTTTTAAAAGGGGTGGGGATACTTTAGTGGGAACATTTTTAGAAGGGAATTCAATCATGATGGGATAGTGGTCACTTCCATAAGTCATATCCAAGCGACGCCAGATGAGTAGACTAGATATACTGGATGAGCAGAACGTCAAGTCAACACAACTATTACTCTGCCCTGGAGCAGGCCTGCGTGTGGCACTGTCATCGTTGATGATACAAAGATCAAGATCATCCAGTATATCCAGTAAGCCTATGCCAAAATTATCACAAGTATCCGATCCCCAGCGATAATGGTGACAATTAAAATCACCCATAACAAGTATTGGACCGCTAACATTGCATAACAAATTTCTAATTATCGAAAGATATTCGAGTTGTGGGTGAGCAATATAAAAAGAAAAAATATTTATATCCTCAGCCTTAACAGCAATAACATTTATGTTATTGTCAACAGAGGGTAGAGGAATTGGGGAAGATGATACTTTGCTATTGATGAGCAAAGCACATCCCCCATATCCATCAGGTCTGTCATTACGAACACTGCCGAAAAAAGGCATCCTGAAATTACTTTCAGGTAAAAGCCATGTCTCAGCAATGCCACAGATTGATGGTTTATATTTATTAATTAGAAAGGAAAGATCAGGTTTCCTGGGAGTAATACTCCTCACGTTCCATTGAAGAAATGTCAGGGGATGGAATGTTATTGATATAATTTAATATTGAGGTCAGTTTTAGGGCAACGTGGTCAGGTATTGAATGGGTTGGATTCACAAGAACAGCCATTAACATATTGGTAATGAGGTCTAATATGTTTTTCGATTTGTCCTCTTGTTTAAATATCATTGGCTCACTGTCTTCCGTTGGGAAGGCACAGCCATTTTTGGAAGGGGAAAAAGAGAAATTTTGAGTTAGGGCTTGATGGGCCTGTTTATTATAGCCAGGTGAAAGGGGGACTCGGGGTTTAGGGTTTAAGAAGACCGTTTTACGGTATGATTTTTGGGTTACTGGGAATAGGGGTTGATGATCGAGATTGTGGTGTATTAGATATAACATTGTTACGTGGGGAAGATTTTGAGACATCGGCATACGATCTGAAAACAGGGGGAAAGACCCGACTTGCCTCCGCATACGAGATCGATTTCTCCGCCATCAGAGCTTTGATGCTCTTCTGTCGGCCCAATTCAGGACAAGCACTGTCGTTTGCGAAATGGTTCCCAGAACAAGAAAGACAGAAACCTAGTTCAGCAGTGATTTCACATCCATCGCCAGGATGATCTTCACCACATTTAAAACACCTTGGTTTGAACGGCAGATAGTACGGGTGTGGCCAAAGCGACAGCAATGATAGCACTGTATTGTTGGGTATGTGTACCTCTCAACTGGAAGAGCTGAATAGAAACAATACACACGTTTCGGTAAAATTTGTCCGTCAAAAGTTAGTACTACTGTCTGCGTAGGTTTCCACTCAGCTACACCAGAGGATGTCACCTTACGGCTCATCCTTCTGGTCTTAACAACAGGACCACATCCTTCCGGAACCTTAATATTTTTAATAATTTCTTCCTCTGTCCATTCAGTAGGGATGTCTCTAACAATACCCATTCTTGTGATATTGAATTGCGGGATGGAGGCAGTATAATTATGTTGTATTAAAAGGTTATTATTTAAAAAACTGTTGGCGTCCTGATACGATTTAAACTCGACTGAGACGCGATTTCTACCTAAACGTTTGATCCCATCGAGGTGTATGTTATTGACATTATTCATCGTCAAAAACATACCAAACTTAACCGGTTGCAGCACAGTGCCTGAAGTTTGATCATCCTTAAGGGAAACATGGACAATATACGGCGGATTGTCCCTGGCTGTATAAGTAAGTCTGCCGATTACGTTCTTTGCTATCTTAGGTGGGATATTAGAAATGGTAGGGGATGAGCCAGCAACTCTTTTTCGGTTTGAGGTCTCGGTATCCATAATGGGGTCTTGCGTGAGCATTTGGGAGTCATGGGGGAGTGTAACAGTTAATACAGGGGAGAGTTCAAAAGGTTCATTCGGAGGATCTGGGTCAGGGGGCTTTTTGGAGTTCATTTTGCGCAATAATGGTTAAAAAGCGGGACAATCACAAATAAAACTAACCTTACCCGAAGCACACAAACACAAAGAATAATCTCGATTTCAAGTTCACGCTAATAAAAATCACTAAAATCGAAAAAATTCGTAGCACAAACAAAGCACGTGAAGCCTTCACCACTACCCTCGGAGAAAAAAACTAAAATAATTAAATACATGCGGACCACGCACTGACGACCAGCTTAGTTTGACTCGCGTTTGACGTGCGCGAACTGTCAGTTTCAACATTTTTTTGCAGTGTTGTCCATTAATATTTTTGTATGCGAAGGATTTAGTCGACGAGAATATCCGTCAGGCCATAGAGTGAAACAGATGAGATTAAAGCCGCGTGTACATGCCGTAACCTATAGGTCTCGCTGGGGTTCTAAGGGGGTTGCGTTTGGATTACCGATGGGTCTTGTTCGTAGCCAACCGGTTGCCGCGTGTACCGCCGTTTACCTTACTTTACAGTGGGGTTTGAAGAAGAATAGCGTTTGGTTTACCTCAGGGATACGTTCGGCGCTTGATCCCTTTGCGGCAAATTCGCTAAGGTAGCCTGCGAAATTCAAATATTCTTTAGTTTTTTTATATTTTGCAGGTCAGTGTGAGGTTTTGTGATATGTTGATTAAAATGTGATTCGCGACCTTAACAAATATGTCTTTACATAATTGTTATCATTACAATCAGCAATACAACTCCGTAAGTAAGCACAATCGCCAAATGTCATGATTTCATGAAATAGTCATTCAATGCGATTGAACTTAGAGACTTGTATTGATCATTTTATGATTATAATTCTATAAATAAATATTTGATACGACCGCAAATCATATTTAGATCAACATACAACATGATACTGACCTGCAAATTGCAAAAAACGTAAGAAAATTTGAATTTTGCGGACTCCCTTGACGCTTTCGCCTGAATTTATCTATCCTATCCAGTGGGTGGCAGCGAACCTGTTAACAGGTTCGCTGCCACCCACAGGGTAGAAATTCATCCGTAATGCCAAATATGTTTACAGTACCGTGAAACCTGGCTACTATGCCACTTTACCGAGGGTAAAAAAGTATGAAAAGGTTTTTCTTAAAAAAACTCTATGATTATATCCGAAGCAACCACTCAGTTATGTAGTAAATTTTATGCATTATTGAAACACAAGCCTAAATCTATTGTTTTCTCATTCTATAATGATATTTCAGTACACAAACCTTTTATGGAAAAGTCAACTATCACCTTGTGGTAAGATTTCCATCCTAAAATGTAGGATTACATTAAAAGATTTACCATAAAAAATCACAGTCATCATTGCCGCATCCTTGGTCACAGTTAAAATATACTACAGTTGTATGATATTTTACACTGGCAATGGTATTTCCAGAATGTGGCAAATTTACCCGCCTTGTTTCAATTTTTTCAAACTAAATAGAATTAGCTTTCAGGATTGTATCAATCAAATTAGGGGTAGGTAAGTAGGAGACAATACTTAATATGATTATTTTAGTTTAATTTTTGTGACAGCCCTAGCCTCTAGAAAAACATGGCAAAGTCGACTTCACTAAAACATTGCATTGGGTTGGTATATTTGCCAACAGTGATTTCTTATGCTAATTTTTTTAAAGAAACGAAATTATTATGATTTTAATTAAAGAATACTATTAAGAACATCGTATTAAGATTTGACATATCTACACAACGTTTATCCCACTTATTTTCATTAAAGTTTCGGAGCACGAAGTCACTCACTGTTAGCACAGGAAAAAGTCAAAAAATGACAGTTTTATGAGAGCTGGGTTGTCATATAAAATAAAATGTTGTCAAATATTCGAATTTGATTTAAGGGTATTACAAACTTTACAAAAAATACAGTTTTGACGTAACAAATTATTTTGGCTTGCAAGGCAGTATATGGCAAATTAAACAACCTTTGGCAAAGTTGCCAGGTTTCACGGTATTTAAATGCCTAGCACGCACCTGTGCGTTCACGGCACTGGGAATGAAATTCCCATTGAAATTTATTACCAACGCCGAACAACGCACGGGTGCGTTATCAGTTTATTACAAGATTTATGGTTAATTACGAATAATACACATTCATTTATTTAAGAGTTGTTTTTATTAGTTACTTCTTTCGTATCGCTAATAAAATAAACTATATAAATCTTCCCCTTCTCAGCATTCCTCACAGTCCATTTTTATTATTTTTTACTAGCACGTTAGAACACAACCTTTCAAGATACGAAAAAACCACAAACACGTAACGAATTTTTGAAATTTCATGCATAATGCCGCTTCAAACACTACGTCCCAAACCGTATGCAGTGTAGTCCCAAGCCGGCACTGCACTGATTCTGTAAACTTTACTTGGCGCGAACACGCACGGGTGCGTGCTCGGCCCCCCACTTCGGCAGCGCCCCTCGCACCTGCGAGAGGCTGTGAGGTTATAAGTTGATTAAAATATGATTTGCGACCGTAACAAATAAGGCTTTATATAATTATAATCATTACAATCAGCAATTAAACTCCTTAAGTACCAATCGTCAAATGTTATGATTTCATGAAATAGTCATTCAATGCGATTATACGAACTAAGAGAGTTGTATTGATAATTTTTATAATTATAATTCTACATTTGATACGGCCGCAAATCATATTTAGATCAACATACCACATGATGCAAAAAACGTGAGAAAATTTGAATTTCGCGGGCTACCATGACGCATTCGATAGTACTTCGGTCATTTTAGTACTTCGTTTCGATCACGTTCCGTTCGATCGGTCCTAACTAGTCTGTGGATCGGTCGCTCAGACTTGGGTCCGCAGACTAAGGACTAAGGAAGTTGATCACGCATATTCTCGATTCATGGATCGCGCGGGAAATAGACCGGTCGCCAGGGAGTGAGGAACGACACGCACTCTTCACTGCTGTTGCACTGACTTCTGAAACTTACAAGTTCATAACTATGATTTGCCAAGGTGTTTAGATCTTTATTACCAAAATAATTTAGGTATTTTGCTTTATTTCTTTCGAAACTTATAGGTATGCGAGGTTACCGATTTTTTAAATTATTTTCTGATTTCTTAAAATAATAAGTACCTACTTTCTTATTAGTTTCCATTTTGAATTTAGTACACTGCTATTATTCTCTGTGACTGATAGTAGATACTATTTGTTGTACTTAAAGTTTTGTTTTCTATTTGGTTTTCGGTGTAAACACATATTATGAGCCTGTGATACCCTCCAAGCACTCCTAAAACTCTTCATTCAGTTAGTGTCATACGACCGAATTCGGTCGCAACGCAGTCTTTTAAATGGCGCCTCTTGACGGTCAATATGGCTTGACACGCACGGAAAAATCACGTGCTTGTTAAGCACGTCGCGCGCGTCGCCATTCTCAGGCAGTCGCGCAGGCGCAGGCGTGCAGGGTCGCCATTAGGACTTTGCGACCGAATTCGGTCAAAAAAAAAGCGATCTCTATTTAAGTCGAGACTGCCGCTCCAGAACTTCGCAATGTTAACAAGTTGCGATTTTGTTTAGCGTCATCTATTCGAATTTAAGTGAAAATTGCTACAGAGCTGTCATCTCTTTTCATTAGTTGGAGAAAAGTTCCGACGGCGGCGGTGAGTCACGCAGCTTAGATCTCATACTTATGCATCGCATAGGTGCATGTGATATTTCTCTTATGCACCTATGGGATCTCATGCGACTTTCAAGGATAAAAAAAATAAAAAAAATATAGATAATAGGTACCGATATTTTTTTCTTATGATGAAACATCACAAAGGGGCGGGATTATCACGTAAAGGGATATATACTAGCTATACTTTTTTTTTTCTGACTTTATGGTTCTATGAGTATGGAGCTCGATTTGCAGATCACCGTTCGCCGTAAGCATTGACCAATGAACAGACTGCACTGCCTTCCGTCTCGCACACTCACCCCTCACCACTCGCCGCTCGCCACTCGCCACTCGCCCCTTATTCGGACATACACAAGTGGCGAGGAGCGCAGGCGTGGTGACGCCACGCCAACGCCACGCCTGAGTCGAATAAAAAAAAGTTTAATTTTTGGTTAGGAACGAAATATTGGCTACACTGTACTTTATGGACCGCGAGTGAGAAGCTTTTGCTTATAAATGTCTTCATGTAGAGCGCTTTTGGAAATGTCACCAAACGCCTAGTTTTCGAGAAAAAAAAACTAGTTTAAAAAAAATTCATCATAATATTACTGGATGCAAGAGAGCGACCCTAGCGAGCTTGAGAAACTAACTAACCTAACCTGTCTCGAGTCAGGGTGCCCCATGTACCGACATAATTATCTCTACTTAGTAAAAAGGCAATGAATTAGGATGCAAGAGCGAGCGAACCGAGCTCAGGACTTGGGGCACCCCGACTCGGACGATTATCTACTTACGCAACACATTTTCGTAAATGATAACAACTAATCGGTTTCATTTTGACAGTTCAACAACATTCATTGCGTTATTTACGTTGTTGAGCAGATTTGTTTTTCGAACTTATGAAGCAATGGACTATCAGTATGTTTAAAAACGACTCAGATTCTGATTGATCGTGTAATACGCAATTAGGGTACAGGTCCGAGTTCGAAGGTGATCCGTGATCTCCTTCGTATTAGGTTCCTTTAAACTCTACAAACAGAAATAGGAGCCCTGCGAAGCGGCCTGCGGATGGCGGCCTTACTTCAAAAGCTTTATATTTACTAAATAACATTATTTTGGCCTAGACCTTCGAGATGTTTAAAAAAAAATGTTTCTCCTGTGAACTGGTGGGTGAGGGATGACTTGCCCTCTTCCTCTCTCTGCCCTTTCACCTCCCTCTACATTTCTGCGCGGTTAAATATTTCTCTTTTATAAAGAGGTGTACCTCGTTGTGTGATTGCATAAGGTAATCTCTGAAAGTACCTACTGATCCGGTTATGAAAATGAATGCACTGACTGACATGAAGTATTTCCTCTCGCTAGTTATAATTTCTGTAGCATGTGTTCAGTGTTGAAATTTAGGCAATCCTGCGATAACGTGCTTAATGACTCCCCGTGGCTGTGTTTGCACTTGCAGGAGGACACGATCTTCTCGTGGTACAGTGGCGAGGGAGCAGCACGCGTGGCCGACCGCTGGGGGGGGCGCGTGCGGCGCGTGCTGGACGGCCGTTTGGGGCTCGGCCGTGGCTCCATCAACGTCAGCGCCGTGCGTGAGACCGACGCCGGCCTCTACCGCTGCCGCGTCACCTTCCCCAACCGCACGCCGCCCGCGCGCAACAATGGCACCTTCTACTACCTCGAAGTCGACGGTCAGGCCTTCACATCTTCACAACCCTCGCCCCACCGACAGGCCCCGCCTCCGCTCCATCTTACAATATATCTTAATCGACGTGTTGTTAACTTTTCAGGAGGTAATTTGATAGTGACGCCGCCAATGAACGTGACGGTGCTGGAAGGCGAGCGCGCTGAGCTGGAATGTCTGCCGAAGAGCCCCGAGTCCGTGGTGGAGTGGTACAAGGAGGGCACGCCACTCAGCGAGCTGCCCGAGCTAGCGCTACGCTCGGAGCGGCCCGCCAATGGCTCGCTGGTGCTGCGGCGCGCCTCGTCCACCGACCCCGGCGAGTACGAGTGCCGCGTGCGCGACCCCGACAACGCCGCGCAGAGCGCCAGCGCCTTCCTGGACGTGCAGTGTGAGTTCACGTCGCACGACGTCGACTGAGACCTGCAAACGATGAAAAAATAAAACATTAACCCTTCCATCCATGTACATTTTAGAGTTTATGATTATGTTTGTCAAATCGATCCCAAATCTATTCCCCCTATTGTCAGTAATTCGAAAGAGACGCAACAATAGCAACCCCTGCATTCCTAGATCCAGGACAGCTCTACTGCGTAAAAGTATATTCTGTATGGCGTAAATTCTTTGTATTACGTTACCAAAACAATGGAGGGAATATTATTTTATGAAAGCCTACCTATTACAGCACTTATGAATTTCTGAATAATAAATTAATCTTATTATTGTGTATTCCCAATTACTTTGACATTCAATTGACACATTTTATTATACAGAGTGGAATTTTTTAACCTCATCTGGAGGGAAAGTACTCTAAATACTGGAGATAGCAAATTTTACTCAAACGAAACATTCCTTTATTTTTTTAAGGAAACAAATCTGCATTTAAAGATAGATTTTCGAAAATTCGGTTGCCACACCCGGGAATCGAACCAGCCAAAATCCGAAAAAATAACAACCTGTAGGTACTTTTATGGCATTAATCGATAGGGTCAATCATAGGGATCAAATCTCTCTAACAAATATGATCAATTACATGAAAGGAAACCATAAAATCTTATCTTATTTACGTATAAGAATTTAACGAAAAAATATATTATAATATAATAATCAAAATATAATTTATTATTTATGTAATAAAATGGAGCAATTTATACAATAAATTAATCCATTTTGTTGGATACACTTTAATGGAATTCATTTCCAGTAACTTTTAATAGCGAGTTGTGATGAATATTGAAAATCGTAGTACAGTTGCATGGGATATTTACAGTTGCATGGGATATTCGGTAACACATCTAAAGGGGTGGTTCTGGTGATCTCGCAACGCAAGCCATCTGATTGTGTCGTTTGTACCAATACAGGTTTTTTAATGGTTATTGACATAGGCAGTGGTGATTGCTGTTTAGGGGCCGGCAGTGGCGGATTTGCAGTCTTGGCTGGCCTAGGCCCCAGGCCATGTAGTAAGTATCAGCCGCCCCTTTCTCAGCAGTCAGCAACTCAGCACCCATCATAAAGACTAAATAATGAATTTACTTTATTGCCAACTTTTATCGAAATCCGTTCAGAAATTTAGCTAACTATGAATGGGATTGGCACCGTGACGCGTTTCAATTAGTTATTTGGGGTTATTCCACTAATCCTCATCGACAATCCCCATCGACAATCCCCATCAATGGGCATTTGTGGACAAAAAAATTCACAATCCCCATTGGTTTAAAAATAAAATACAAACAACAATAAGAATCACAAAGTCTTTATTTCTTACGGAGGTTTCCCATTGGTAATTTTTATACTTATGTAATCAAAAAAATTAAGTAATGGCTAAATTAATAGCTAGTGTTAAATATTTCTGTCATGTCATATTACAATCTAAACTGTAAGTACTACAAAATATAATCTTTTAGAGACCAACTTCTAAATTACTTTATGGTTACTTTGTGATTAATTATTTTAGAACTTTTCTGCGACTTAAGACTGCGATAAAAGGGGCACCACTAGACTTAGGTTAACACTCAACTAAACAAAAGTTCTAAAATAATTAATCACAAAAGTTACCATAAAGTAATTTAAAAGTTGAGTTTTCTCGATATAAAAAAATCACAAAGTTACCTCCAACTGAACAATAAACCGCTGGTATTACAAAAAATACTTCAAATTAGATCATGAAACTTTGCATTATATCTGAACTATAAAGCAGCGACTATAATATTGTTAACTTTTTAAATTACCATTATTTTCACCGTAAAAAGACTTGTTCGTGTCGCGTCGCGCGACAAGTCGCGCTGGTCTGCACAAGCCTTAAACCGCTGGTATTCAAAAAATACTTCAAATTAGATCATGAAACTTTGCATAATATCTGAACTAACTATAAAGCAGCGACTATAATATTGTAAACTTTTTTAATTACCATTATTTTCACCGTAAAAAGAAATTACCCTAAAATATCAGCAGCGGCTTGAAGGCTTCCTCCCTGCCCACCGCCCAACACCCCGCTCACGCTCACCCGCTGGCGCTCAGTCTCGCTTCGGCTTTCGAACAGGATAGCTTTGTCGCTTGCGGTCAGCACACACAATTACGCAACAGGCGATGTTATTATGAAGATACCCGACCGATGCGGTGAAGTGCGGCCCGCCATAATTAGAGCGAACTTTTAGAATATACAGGGTGTCAGGGATATCGACGCGAAAAAAAAAACAGCTGTTCCATACATTTTGACCGCGTAGTAAACAAGGAACCCTTATAGTTTCGCCATGTCCGTCTGTCTGTCCGCGGCTTAGCTCAGAGACGGTTAGTACTAGAAAGCTGTAATTTCGCATATGTATCCATATTAATCATGCCGACAAAATTTTAAAATAAAATCAAGAATAAAAAAAAATTGGGTACCTGCCTTACACGTAAAGTGGGGATGTTTTGTTTCCTCATCTACCCCTTTTCTAACGATACTCCATAACCTTTCTAACGGGGGAATCGTTAGAAAGGTTATGGAGTATCGTTAGAAAGGTCGTTCAAAAATATTGTGAGTTTGTTCAAACTGTTTTTGAATTCAGGGATCCCTTTGCGAAATATTAAGCTTTTAACTGTTTTTTTTTTTTAGAGCCAAGTGCCCTCCCCCCCTGCCAGCTAAATGGGTGTACTTGTGTACATATGACATAATACTATGAAAGTAACTAAAATAAAAAATTCTGCCTGTATCGACGCCAGTTATCTGTATAATTTTTTTACCAGCATAGGCGGCCGAACTTAGCCATCCTGACAATTTTTCTGTGTGCGCCCCATTGTAATTTACCGTCAATAGTGATTCCAAGAAAAACTGTTGACTCAACAGGGTCCAAATCTATTCCATTAACTTGAACATTGGTAGTTAGCTGCCTGACATTTGGCGTTGAAAATTTAATGAGTTTTGTCTTTTTTTCGTTCAGGAGAAGATTATTTACATTAAACCAATGCACAACTTTAGAGAGTGCATCGTTAACTTGTTCAAAGGCAACTAACTGACATTTGATTTAAAAAACAAAGGGAAGTGTCATCTGCGTATAATACGATCTTGTGATTATCCCTTATGTGGTAAGGTTAGTCATTTATATAAATTAAAAATAAGAAAGGACCTAGAATTGAACCCTGGAACGCCCATGGTGACCGCAGAAACTGATGATCTCTTGCCATTAAAAAAAAATAATAATTCTAAAGTCATTTATTCAAACTAGGCTGGGAATCAGCACTTTTCGAACGTCAGTTACATAAGACAGTCCCCCAAAACGCCCACCCTTCACCACTTCCTAGTGCAATAGCTGGGAAGAAGAAGTGGCGCAACAAACACCCCAGCAGCACAGCTGTCTCTTCAGTTAGAAGAACAAATAAAAAAGATTCTATATAATAGTATTCAAAATAATTTACATTACGCAACACAAAACATATATATATACATATATTTTATTATTTAAATTATTAGCCATATGTTAGCTAGCACGAGCCAATATACCAGACAAAATCATCGAGAACAGCTATGCTCAGGCAGAAATAAAAAAATTAACGTAAACAGAACTTAATATCTAAATAATACCCTCCAGGCATAGAGGGCGTGCCCGCTTACATATAGTTGTAACTGGAAGTTATAAATGATAAACTAGGACCATCGAGGTAAAATAAATAAACAAAACAGTTAATTACTAATAACAATAAATAATATGATCAATTGTCGAGGTCACTAACCACATAATGCAATACAACTCATAAAAAAAACATTGTGATGAGTAGATTATGTCAACAATAAATTCAATTTAAATAAGTTGACTTATAAAGTCAAATAGAATAAACAATTATATAAACTTATATAACAAAATGGAGCTCATTTCGAGCAGCTAATTAGTTGAACCTTCTTTTTCGTTCAATTAAAATAAGTTAAGATTTTATGGTTTTCCGTTCATTTAGTTTATCATATTTGTTAGAGAGATTTGATCCTTCTGATTGACCCTATCGATTGATGCCATAAAAGTACGGGTTGTTATTTTTTCGTATTTTAGCCGGTTTGATTCCCGATTGTGGCAAACGAATTTTCGAAAATCTTTGAATGCAGATTTTTTTCTTTTTATAAATAAAGGAATGTTTCCTTTGAGTAAAATTTGCTATCTCCTGTATTTAGAGTACTTTCCCTGCAGGTGAGGTTCAATAATTCCACCCTGTACCTATTATGAGTTGTTGACACTATTCTCTAGTACATTTTAATTTTTAAATTCTAATTTGGTCTATTAATTATTAGAATAATGGGAATAATGAATACATTTATAATTATTTCAATAAATGTAATAACCTACCTACTTATATTTGCACGCCGTTAAGGCAAAACATGTCTGTAATATACCTAATTGAATTGTAACATCTTGCATGCCATGCCATGCCTTGCCATAAGAAAACCACACGCACCACACACGCACTCTTTTGAGGATGGGAAATCATCAAATGACTTCTCCCGCTCTGGGCGGCGCGAGAGGGCGTGTGAGACTTTTACTGACTAAAACCCACCCGTGTTCTTTCCGTTGGTGTGCCGGGGCCGCGATATCCCTTTTGGACAAACCCGCAAACCCAGCAGACACACGCACTCTTGAAAACGGTTTGTTGTTTCAGATAAAGCCAAAGTAGTTTACACGCCGAAAGAACGCTTCCTACCGTACGGCAAGCCTGCAAGCCTGGACTGCCACTTCAGCGCCAACCCGCCGCTGACCAACCTGCGCTGGGAGAAGGATGGCTTCTTGTTCGACCCCTACAATGTGCCCGGAGTGTTTTATAGCAGGAATGGAAGTTTACTATTCAATCAGGTAAATCATCAATGACGCCGGGATGCCTCGCGTAAAACACGAATCGTTTCGGTTAATTTAAAAATTAAAAACATATTAAGAAACCCTCGCATATTTATACGAGTATAAGTAGCATTTTAGCATCATACGAGTTTCAATTGTTTTACAAGTAATTTGTTTGCAACAGGTCGACGAGTCGCACGAGGGGGAGTACTCTTGCACGCCGTACAACTCGCTGGGGTCGGAGGGCGCGTCGCCCGGCGTGCGCGTGCGCGTGCAGCGGCCGCCCGCGCTGGCGGCGCGCCCGCAGCCGCTGTACGTGGCGCGCCTCGGCGCCACGCTCACGCTGCCCTGCGCCGCCACCGCGCGCAACCACCACGACCAGCCGCTCGTGCACTGGGCGCGGGTGAGTCACGCACTGGCTCGCACCGCCGCCGTCGCGCCGAGTGCGGCCTAGTGTACACGTGTCGTGTTCTCTTCACAGAAGGACGGAAGCGATCTGCCTGCGGGGCGGCACAATCTCGACGACGGCAACCTGACCATCGTGGACGTGACGGAGGACGACCGCGGCGTGTACGTGTGCACCGTCAGCAACGAGGCCGCTACCGTCGACGTGGAGACGGAGCTCCTGGTCGAGAACATGCCCCCTCGCGCTCCCTACAACCTCACCGTCAGACCCTCTACTGATTCTCTTCATCTGACCTGGGTGCCCGGTGAGCTCTTTATAGTTTCTCTTTTAAGTACCTACAAACTTTTATTAGAATGAGAGATGACTTTTTCATTCTTTCAGGACACAACGGACTTGAGGTGGATTACAACGTATGGTATCGCGAGCGGACTGTGAGCGAATGGCGCACTATGAAGATTTTGACTAGAGGTGTCACTGAGGCCACTCTGGTCGGACTGCGACCCGGCACGGAATACGAGTTGCGTGTACTTTCACAAGATCTAATCGGCGACGGACTTTTCAGTAAACCAGTATTCGCGAGAACACTCGGTAGGATTCTGATCGTAGTCGACTTCGTCACGAGTCTCATGTCTATTTGAATGTAATATGAATTTTATTTTCTTCTTCAGGATCAATGGACGGTGAGGCGGTGGAAGCAGTGGAGGCAGTGGAGGGAGAACAGATCGCGTATGCTGCCGTCACTACCGAGGAGCCCGAGTTGACGGAGTCTAACGACGGCGGCGAGCTGGAGGTCACGGTACGGCTAATTGACGATGGCGCGCTGGTGCGCTGGCGTCGCGATCCGCACGACGCTTCACGCTGCACGGTGCGCTGGTACGAGGGCGCCGCGCCCGGCGAGCGCCTGCTGGCCACGGGCCACACGCTGCACGACTACATGCTCGGTACAAAGGTTGCAGTTCTGGGATCCACTCGGCCCCGAGACCCGGTCTGACCCTGCGTTGCGTTCCCACAGTGAGCGGCGCGGCGGAGGGCACGCGCTACTGGGCGCGCGTGCAGTGCGCGAGCGGCGCGTGGGGCGGCGTGGCGCTGAGCGTGCCGGAGTACGCGCGCCTGCGCGGCGTGGCGGTGGGCTGCGCGGCAGCGGCGCTGCTGCTGGCGGCGCTGGGAGCGGCGCTGTACGCGGCGCGCCGGCGCCTGTGCGCGCGCCGCGACCTGCCGCGCGCTGACAAGCGCTTGCGCTGACGCCGCGCGCCCGCTCGCGGCACGTCATCACCGGCACCGTTCGCCGGACGAGGCCGCTCACAAGCCGTCGTTCCCGTGATCTATGTGCACTCTGTGACTTTGCGTGCATTGTTTGGATGTTTGTTCGAAGTTGATGTTGTTATTTATTAAAGTATGCGTGACACGAATAAAATTAAACCTATTTAATATTTAGGTGAAGTAAGTTAGAGTTGTACAATAAATAAATGGAGAACTCTTATATTTTTTGTTTTCCTTCTAACCCTGAAACTTAGCAGACATACGAGTACATGTAGATATGCGAAATAAGTACGAGGGCGCTCCAGATAGGACAAAAATAAAATTTGCAACATGCGTAATGATGTACCATGTGTGAGTCTCTCAGCAAGTGTTCAGCCCGCCAAGCGAGCGTCACTGAGCGAGTATGCGAGTACGCATGGCTTATGTCGCTGCGGCAAACTAGTACTCGCAGGCGGTGTGAACAGTCAGCGATCAACTATTTATATATGTATGTTTTTTACTGACACGGGACCTATGTTCTATGTTATAGGGTTGGTTTCCGCACTTAGTCCAACAGGTGGATCACTGTGTGTGGGCCATGGCGGCCGTTTAGTGGTTATTTCAACCAGCCCACCTCCCTCCAGAAGCTGGCAGGCATAGCCCAGACATTAGTTAAGATGATAATAAAAAAAGCAATTAATTCACTTTTGTTTTTTAAAAGTAGAAGTCTATTGTTTGCGTCGTTTCGGAACGTGTTCTTGAAATGAATAAAATTGAAGTTCGCGCGGTAATAAAACATCTCTGCTTGAATATTTTTACTACGGAGCAGGTAAATCAAGACTTGAGAGCAAGATTAGGGGTTCATGCTCCTCCATATTCTACGGTTGCGCGTTGGTGTGCTGAGTTCAAGCGAGGAAGAACTTCCACTAACGACGACCCACGAACGGGACGCCCCATATCGGCAGTGGCTGAACAAATGATTAAAAAAGTTGAAAATATTGTCTTGGCGGATCGTCGTGTTACTGTTCGTTTTATAGCTGAAGAAGTAAAGATTTCGATAGGAAGTGTCCATAATATTATAAACGACCATTTGGGTATGAAAAAAGTGTCAGCGCGCTGGGTGCCCAGAATGCTTTCTGACGCGCAGAAACAAACTGAGACATACGACGAAACTGAAAAATTACTCACCCGCATTACATAACACGTTACCTCCTATTACAGCTCACATAACACCGCCACATACACTCACACAAATATACACCCCCTCACAAACGCACAAACTCACACATACACGAACACTCACACACACCTATGGCAACACCTCTTTTTCATACACCTCTCATTTATATTCATTTCGTTACCTAGTAGATAACCCTTTTACATTTACTTTTGTTACATCTTTGTTGCATATTTTTTTTATTGTTTACCTAACTGCTTAGCATTGTAACGGCTGACAAGACCCCAAGAAGGAATCACTGGCTCTGAAGATACAGGTTATGCCTAGTTTCGGAGTCAGGGTTACAACACTTTATTTGCCAAACTTAAGCCCTAGCTACAGTACTCAATGTAATTTGCAATGTCCAATCTCCTTTTTTTTTTTTTTTAAGTCACTGCGATGTATACCTTAGATTAAGGAAGACCATCTGTAATAAGGGTTGTGAATAAACATTTATTATTATTATTATTATTATTATTAAACTCGACTGAGAATTTCACAAAGCTGTTTGGATTTGTTACAACAAGATGCTGACCGATTTTTGGCTCGATTCATAACTATGGAAATTAAACAACAGTCCATGACTTGGAAGCGACCGTCATCTCCAACTCCAAAGAAATTTAAGGCGATTCCATCCGCCGGAAAGATCATGGGCTCTCTTTTTTGGGACAGCCAAAGGGTGGTAATTATCGAATATCTTAATCATGGAGCCACTATTACGGGGACTATGTACGCAGGACAAGTAACAAAGTTGCGTGAGGAAATACGCAAGAAACGGCGTGGCAAACTCGCTAAAGTTGTTTTGTTTCACCAAGATAACGCCCCTGCGCACAAGTCCAGAGTTGCGATGGCTGCCATTCAAGAAGCTGGCTTCGAATTGATGGAACATCCTCCATATTCACCCGACCTTGCTCCTAGTGATTTCTACCTATTTCCGCGCTTATATGAACATCTCAGGGGCCAGAAATTCGAAGATGATGACGGAGTAGTCGCCGCCGTAAATGATTTTTTAAGGGATCAGGAAGAAGATTTTTTTAGAAAGGGAATTTTAGGATTAGACAAAGTGTATAAAACTGAAAGGTGACTACGTCGAAAAATAAAATAACATATAATAAAAGATAATTGCGTCTTACTCATTCTCACTATTTATTGAACTCCCCATGAATGGCGGGAGGACATAATTTATTTAATTTAAAGATCATGGTATATGTTTGTTCGCAAATAAATTACAGCGTTGTGGCCATACAAAGAAATGTTTCTACTACTGCCACCATTCAAATAAAATGTAATTCATTCTTGGCCGCCGACTTTTGTTTTTGTATCCCAAATCGCCGAACAAAATGGGTGATCTCCTTTGTATCAAACATTTTTTCATGCGCTCAACCGTTTTTGAGATAGAGGGCGGAGAGCGCGCAGCGATCAGCCATACATACTGTAATTCAAGGTCCACTGTGAATCTCGGCGAATAATATAAAAAGTTATTAAATCATTAAAATATCAATGAATAATTTGTATTACAGACATTCATAATATGACGCCTGTATTCCCCGAAGGGTTAAGCAGAGCTGTCCCTATAGCACCCACATTTCGCCAGTTATGTTTAAGTCCCTTGTAACAGGGGGCGAGCCTATTGTCATCAACCGGGTACAAATTGCACCCGCCCATTGTATGTATATTTTGTAGTGTATTACTTTTTCTTTATGTAATGTATAATCTGGTGTACAATATAGTATATTATAAATAAATAAATCCAGACTCCGACCTGCTACTGAGCAATTCCAGATGGAAAAACCCAATAACACTTTGCCCGATCCGGGAATCGAACCCAAGATCATTCATGCCACAAGCTATAGTGCATTGCAACCCTGATTTTCTGCATCCGCAGCACGGACCACATCCATTCTTCCAATTACAAAATATTGTAAAAATTTAGTAATTCATCTGGAGCTGTTGGAATATTGTTGTCATTGGCTCCAAGAATTCATTTTGCAGCACCCAACCCGATTCCTGTCGTTCTAAATGATGCCCTAACGATTTTTGAAGTAAAATCGAATTTGACAATCGCGACTCCATGTGGTACTTGTTTGCCCTACCTCGTGATTTTTTTTGGACCCTGAGGCGCGCAGGGATGGGCTCAACGTTTTTTATATGGAATTTTTCACTTCTTGTATGGAAAATATGATAAATTATTACCAACACGTTGAGTTTTAGGGGTATATGGATATTGTAAAGGATCGAAATTTTCATTATTTTTGCGATAGGACACACCATTTTCGAGATATAAGCAAACGAAAAGAAAAAAAGATACAGTACTCTTTTTGCACCTGTAGTCGAGGTGTTGGTGTGTGTTTTAATTTATGAAAACTAATTGTATTTTACCACACCATTTTTAATCGCGATTAAAAATAGTCAGATGTAGTTATACAATCTGTGAAAAACGTCAAATATAGAAAAGCAAAATTGGCATTTTCACTAAATTAGTAACTCAGTACCATTTAAGTGCTGTCAAACTAAAATACAGTTAAGTTGTGTCACTTTAGTCTATTTCAGAGCGTTGTATATCGTTAGCAAGGTGCGTACACCATTTTCGTATGATTGTTGTACAGGGCAGTCTTCGCTCGGGGTTGCGGGTTTGTCCGAAAGGGATAACGCGGCCCCGGCACACAGGCAACGGAAGGAACACGGGTGGGTTTTAGTCAGTAAAAGTCTGACACACCCTCTCGCTCTGCCCAGAGCGGGAGAAGTCATTTAATGATTTCCCACCCAGAAAAAAAAAAAAAAAAAAAAAAAAAAAAAAGGCAGTCTTCGCTGCGCGCTCTCCGCCCTCTATCTCAAAAACGGTTGATCGCATTAAAAAATTTATGCTCTAGAATTTTAAAATATTTTTGGCACCTTGAATTACTCACGACGTAGACACGAGATTTTATGAGACTTTCGAGACAACGTTTCGAACGCCAAAATGCACCTTCATTTTGGCGTATATATACGAGCTTCAAATTCAAATTAAAATATTCAAACTCAAAATATTTTATCACATGGGCAATTATGAAATGTCAGAAGCTAGTTGCACGATTCGAATTGGTCGTTTCCTATGGAGGAGAGCCAGCAAGAAACTCCACGGTTACTCTTTTAAAAATAATTGGCTATTACAATATTTTCAACTTACAGTGTTAATAGGTATGGAAGGACAGTGTAGGTAGGTCTTTCAACCAGGTACTTAACAAAATAGAAGATAGTCAACAAATCTACAGTCCACTAAGCATAAAGCGTCTTCACATTCACAAAATAGAAAAATGATCTATAAAAAAGATAAATTAATAAAAAAAATAAAAACAATTTTAAACGAAATGACATATTGCTATTACAACTGTAATAGTGTACTGTAAAAGTGAAACGCTAATTTGACTGGACTATCTGAATATACAGAATGGGAAGACGCTGCTACTCCCATGGTGCTCGAAAAATGGTGCCCAAGCACTCTAGGCTTATTGCACAAATGCTTAGGCATAGAGCACATGGGTTGGGCTCTGATTGTAGCCAATTTAGCTTGCTTCACAAAAATATAGAACTAAGATACCTAAATACCCGTCCTTAAGGCATATACGTATTTTTCAACAAAAAAAAAAAAGTGTCATAATTTCGCAGTTTTTCGAGCACCATGGGAGTAGCAAAAGGTTTTCAGGGTCGCAAACTTGGGTATAATATACCCTACTCTCAGGAGACCTACAAACATTATAAAAAAATCGTAATTACATGCTCGTTTGCGATGGTTGAATCATCAAACCATCGTATTAATAATTAAGTATTGTATTTATTTATTTTATTATTATGATAAGACATAATTTATTACATATCAACATAATTATTTTAGAAAAACACGTTAACTAGTATGCAGTTCTCAATTGTAGCTACACTAACGAACGAACACACGACGAAACTTATTTATAATATTCCAATATTATGTAATCAGTGGATTACGTTGGAGCACATGGATCTTGTCAATGAATCATAAGCCTTAGATTTATAAAATAAAAAGATTGGCGGATTGAGCATTTTTACCAGCTCAATGACAGTACTACTGGAGGACATCGAGTTGAAGGTAGTATGAGGTTGATCAAGCCAACGGTATCACTAAAGAATCCGGTGACGGCGCGGAAGCTTTCGTTGTCACCGCCCTTTGTACTCGTACCCTCCCCGGGGTTCGCGCAGGAACAGGCAGCATTCCCTCTTCTGGAAAACATTAATAATTAAGCATTAATGGTTGAATAAATGGATTGTTACAGTAATTTATCCTCACGGGTGAATTACAAAGGTCAAGAGATTAAAACAATAACATAACAGGTTCTAATAATAGCCGCGAGTAAATCCCTCAGAAACGACATATAGGTAATTGTAAGATGATTCTATAAATAATTGTTATTATGATAAATCTCCCTGCTACTCGCAGCAAGTAGTTGTTAACTACTACGTGCTGATTATCTAACGTAGCAATAAAGTAGTAATAAATGGCGGCACGAACGCGTGCGACAGCACGGTCGCGTGCGACGGCACGGTCGCGTGCGACGGCACGGTCGCGTGCGACGGCACGGTCGCGTGCGACAGCACGGTCGCGTGCGACGGCACGGTCCCGTGCGACAGCACAGGTGCGCGCTACGACACGGACTCGACAGATAAACACCTCGCGATTAAACCGTGGGGTTTCACCTATTCTGTATACAGGGTGATTGGAAGATGGGTGCAAAGCTTTAAGGCGAAGATAGTACAGACAATTTAGAACCATTTAAGGCTTGTGCAGATTTCGCGTCGCGCGACAAATCGTGCTGGTCTGTACAAGCCTTTAAGCCATGGTTGTCTTAGACGAAGTCTTACCAAATATTTTTAACCAAATTTTTACGTTTTTTTTCGGAAATTCTCAAAATTTAATGTAGACTGCATAATTATGGCCAAATTGAATGATAAATGAATTCATTTTTTATTTATTTAATTAAAGTAATGTGTAAGCAATCAAGCAAAACATGTTTTAGGCTTCTGTGTCATTAGACATTTTTTTTACAGACATTTAAAGCTCAGAAAAAATAAAAAAAATTGTACAATACGTCTTTTAAACCTTATTAAAAAAAAACGGAGGGTGCTTTTTTTGTTCAAACCTTTTTAAAGACATGCTTGATAATCGCTCTTTCTTTTGAGGTATCATTTATGCGGATATCTTACAAATTATTGAAATTAGGGCCTACAAACCAATTTGAGGGAGAATTTTTTTATTTTAGGCAGACTAATTAAAACAACATTTGAATTAAAATTATTTATTTTTCATGTTCAAAATGACGGCCGTGATTCCTAATACAAGCACGGCCCCGTCTTCTAACTTCTGTAGTCGTTATTTTCAACATCATCTCCTGCTTCATTGTCTCAAACGCTGAATTTATTCTTTGTATCAATTCTTCTCTAGTGTTTATTTCTATGTTGTTATACACCAGTTCCTTGGCCCGGCCCCACACGAAAAAGTCCAACGGGGTCAGATCTGGGGAGCGAGCGGGCCAAGGGATGGGTCCATCCCTGCCGATCCAGCTATCAGGAAAGCAATTGTTGAGGTGTTCCCTTACATTTAAAGTCCAATGCGCTGGACAGCCGTCTTGCTGAAAGATGACTGTTCGGTCGCTTTCGAAGATCGGGACACCTGATTCCTCTACCAGCAGTGGTAAATCAATTTGCAGAAATTGCAAATAATTTTCGCCATTCAATGGATCAGGCAAAAAGTGGGGCCCAATCAATGTTCTGCCAATTATTCCAGCCCATACATTCACAGAGAATTTCATCTGAAATGACACCTGCTTCTTAAAATGTGGATTGTTGTCTGCGTCGGCCCATTCATGGATGTTGTGAAAGTTTGTAATACCTTCCCTTGAAAATTTACTTTCATCCGTCCACAAGATTGATTTCAGAAACCACGCATCTTCGATGTCTCTGTTGAGGAGGAAACGGCAGATCTGAATTCTTCTTTGAGGATCTTGCTCTACTAGACCTTGCACACTCCTGCCATGGAACGGATACTTATCATTTTGGTGCATTGTATGCCACACCTTCCATTGGGAAATGTTTAAATTTCGAGCTACTGCTCTAGTACTGGTAGTAGGATCCGCTTGAAATGCTGCTAAAATTTCTTCGTCGACGGCAGTTTCGTGTCTGCCCGGGTTGACTCCAGGTTCCACGCGGTTAAACCCATCTTGGGCAAGACGACGAAACGTGTTGTAAAACACTCGGACATTCGGTATCCTGCGATTCGGATAGCGCTCTTGATACATCCGTCGCGCCAAAGATCCATTGCCGTCTGCTCTACCGTACATAAATACGATATCCGCATATTCTTGATTGGAAAAAGTAGCCATAGTCACTTAACAATTAAGAAAAACGGCGTAGGAGCGCACTAAATGTCAACTCAACACAATTAAGTCAAAAATCAACACGTGCAGGAGCGCGAGGCTACGACTGGACACGGTGAAACAAAAAAGTTCTAAACTAACGCAAACAACACGTGCAGGAACGCAAAGGGCTACAACTGAACTCGGTAAATTGTGAATCAACTCGACAACGTCCACTCACAAGGGCAGTAGTTTGACTAATAAGTAAAAGATGTAACGGCTTCATCACAGACCGACTGACCCTGACTAAAGAAAAACGACTTTGTTGCCTCAGTAACTAAGACCATTTTGCTGTTAAAACCAACTCTTATCGCTTTTTGCTATTCATTGGGCGTTCTACCTGGAAATGCCGTCGCACCGCGCTCGGTGGCCATTGTTTAGAGAATCCCCTCAATGGGTTCCCCTCAATTGGTTCCTGCATGTGCCAAAAATTCTTAGAATTGAACAATGTTATCATTTCGAGCACATAAAGTATTATTTTAAGCAAACATTTTGTGTTTTGTTAGACTGCCTAAAATTTAAAATTTCTCCCTCGAATTGGTTTGTAGGTCCTAATTTCAATAATTTGTAAGATATCCGCATAAATGATACCTCAAAAGAAAGAACGATTATCAAGCATGTCTTCAAAAAGGTTTGAACAAAAAAAGCACCCTCAGTTTTTTTTTTAAATAAGGTTTAAAAGACGTATTGTACAATTTTTTTATTTTTTCTGAGCTTTAAATATCTGTAAAAAAAATGTCTAATGACACAGAAGCCTAAAACATGTTTTGCTTGGTTGCTTACACATTACTTTAATTAAATAAATAAAAAATTAATTCATTTATAATTCAATTTGGCCATAATTATACAGTTTACATAAAATTTTGAGAATTTCCGAAAAAAAACTTAAAAATTTGGTAAGACTTCGTCTAAGACAATCATGGCTTAAATGGTTCTAAATTGTCTATACTATCTTCACCTTAAAGCTTTGCACCCATCTTCCAATCACCCTGTATATTAGAACTTCAAGGAACTCCATATTTTTTCCAAAAAATCTTTTAAATAATTTCAATCGGCTTCTAGCATCACAATTCTTAATTATTTATTCTTAATTCGCGTCACGCAGCTGTATTACTTACAGACGTGTTAATTGTTGACACCCACTGAAATACCCACCCACGTGTGATGGGAAATTATACAAATCATGTGTGTTTCACGACTAGGTACTTCGGTGAATATGACAAATGTGGGGTTTTCAACTTTTCAAGTTACGGGATACTTTTTGACCTTGAAAATAAAAACTTTATTCCTAACTAACTTGAAAGCTCTTCGAAATGATTAACAGATAGGTACATAAGAATTTGAAGTTCAACTATTTACAAAAAATTTAAACAATTGAAAATTTTCATGGACTAACATAATAACTTGGTGGCACTCATCATCAAATGTCGGTACCTAAATAGGTAGGTATACATGATATAGGTATAACACATTATGTAAGAGTATGACTCCGCCTCTGGACGTTATCACGTTGGTTAGCTCTCACATGGATAAATATATAACAAACTATTGGTTAACATCCGACCAATCAGGGAATAATATAATTACATGAGATCGGCGACCAATCACAGGCAGCAAAACTCCGGCGCCAGCGCAAGCGCAGGTTCTAACACGCGGGCGCGGGCGGTCAGTAGTCGCAGCGACTGCACCCAACACCCTCATCACTCAGGTGCACCATACATTATCACTTGATTTGTCAGCAAGGTAAAAGCATTTAACATTATAAATAAACAAGTAATATCGAGTATGAATTTACAGTCACAGTCATTGGCACCCTTTCAGTCGGTGAAATGTTCATGAAAACCACCATACCATGATACCATTAAAACGATTATTATCTACTATGTTGACATAGGCTGAGATCCCAGGTATTACAAAAATCTAGTAGATATACAAAAATGTAATTACTTACCCAAAAAGAAACGAATGTTAGTAGAAAGTAAAAGTTGTCTATTCATGAAACACAACGGATAGGGTTGTGTTTCATGAATAGACAACTTTCTTTTGTTTCATAATAGTAACAATTGTACCTACTTTCATCCCCTGGAAGAATACAAATGAGTTCAAAACCAGCCATCACACCAACTCATGTCCAAATAAAAAACAACACTCCGACGTATTCCTGTCTCCTCAACACCAATCCTGAGAGTCTCACGTCACTCCTCACGGGATGCAGTTCAAGAAAATAGTTCGTTAAATATTCCACTTCACAGCACAGTTCAAGAAACTTTATCAAAGCAAAACAAATGCGTGTCGATCAAAGTTTATCGCATTGGTGCGACTGGCGGAAACTTGTTCACGTGTTGATAAGATACCGCGAGCGCACGATGCACCCGCGGCGGCGGTTGGAACGCGACTGAGAGCGGCGGCGCGCGGCGGGCGGCGCGGCTCTCGCAGACCCCATGGCAGAGAAGGGTGAACGTGATTCTCTGGGGTATAAAGACGACGTCTTTTTACCACACCTACTATTCGCAACTCGGCTTTTTCAAGAGCGCACGTTGCCACTCGCTACCAAACCACCTCACAACAGTCACAACGCAAACATGTCTCACGATAGATATCTGTTGATACTTGCGTACGTCCTGGTTGCGGCGGCCGCATACGTGCTCGCCAGGCAACAGAAAGAGTTCTTCCTGTCCGACGTCGCCAACAAGACCATGTGCCCCATAGAAGTGGAGATCAACAACAACCCGGACCGGATACCGCGGCGCATCAAGTACCTGAAGTGCGACGCGCGCCCCAACAAGCTGTGCAGCGAGCATCACATCTCGCACGGCTGCTGCCGCCAGCACCACCACGCCTACGTGACGGAGTGTGTCGAGATCTACGACTGGGTGCAGGTCACCTACAAGGGGCAGGACGCGCTGCAGGCCATCAAGGTGCCGGTGGGCTGCACCTGCCTCATCGAGGAGACCACAGCGGCCACAGAAGTGTCGTGAGCGCCACCCGACGGCCGAACCGCGCCGCGATTTTACAAGTTCCTATGCATTCTATTCCATTCCAATTATTTATTTCGTGAGTGTACCACGGACCAGTAATACTCGCAGTTAATTTATTATTTATCTATGGTTGTGAACCGGCCCGCCGGATGCCGCTCTGCCGGGAGCCGCTAGTTTAGATTATATTATATAATGTTGACAAGTCTGTGACTATCCTCTAGTGTTAAGTAGTAGTTTTAATTGTGAAATTTACGATTTATGTGCAGACGCAGTGATATAATTAATAAATAAAGCAAGTGAAAATTATTTGTAACGTTCATTTATTTGAGAGATTCCCACAGACTACAGAGTTTTTAATAGAGTTACTAGTGAAGTACGTTTAGTAATATTCTCTGGTAGTGATGTAACAATTGATAAAGAAGAAAGGTCATAAATTATAACTTCAACACTCTTACCAAATTGGAGCCTTTCTTCATACAGGAACATAAAAAGATATAATTATGCGACTTACACGTCACTTGCACTCAATATTATGACGAACAAAATTACTCTCTTACCCAAAGACAACTTTCTTTGCAAACAAAAATACAAATTATGCTAACAGAAATATAAAGTATTATTAATTAAGTTACTTTTGTAACTCATATCTTATCTCTAAGATACACAAATCTATCTTTAGGTAAAGCCTTTGTAAATAAGTCAGCATATTGCTCTTTTGTAGAAACATATTTCAAATCAATTTCTTTCTCTATATACTTTTCTTTAATAAAGTTATACTTGACATCTATATGTTTGCAGCGTTTATGGTAGTCTACACTTTTAATTAAACAGATTGCACTCTGATTGTCTATATTTAAACACACTGAATCTTGTTTAAATGCACTTATATCAATTAAAAGTTTTTTTAACCACAAAGCTTCTTTAGTTGCAGCACAAGCAGCCATAAATTCTGCCTCCGTAGTTGATAAAGCAACACTCTGCTGATGTTGTGTTGCTCATGTTATGGCAGCTCCATTTTTAATATATACATAACCAGTCAGAGACCGACGTGTACATGTGTCTTTGGCATAGTCTGCGTCACAATAAGCTTGTAATATGTTATACTTAGATGACATATAACATAAACCAAAAGTTTTAGTTTCTTTTAAGTACTTCATTATTTTCTTGACAGCATTCCAATGTGTGTGATCATAGTTATTGAGATATCTACTCACCAGACTGACTGCATACATAATATCAGGTCTGCTTACTATGGCCAGGTGCATTAGGGATCCAACAGTCTCTCTGTAGGGAATGTTGTAATCCAGGACTGCGGAACATTTCTCAAGTGTGGTATGAGGATCAGCTGGAATATTACTGCCATTAGCATTATGCATATTGAATTCATGTAAAAGTCGCTCAATATATTTTATCTGGTGAATGAAAATACATCCATTGGACTTCTCTATCTGCAGTCCAACATAGTTTATTGGTTCACATATTTTCATTTCGAAATTATTTCTCAATTCACACAAGACAACATCTAATGAATTTCTTGAATCAGATAGCAAGAGCCCATCATCAACATACAATAAAAGGTAAATTCTGCTATTATTAACATTTCCAATATAAACACCTCTATCAGAGTTACTATTTTCAAAACCAAATTTCTTTAGTACAGTATCAAGTTTATGATTCCAGCACCTAGGTGCTTGTTTCAGACCATAAAGTGAACGATTAAGTTTACATACCAGATTTGATGGAGCTTCCACACCCTCTGGTGGTATCATATATATGGATTCTTTTACATCTCCATATAAAAATGCTGTTTTCACATCAAATTGGACCATTTCTAGATTATGCTGAGCAGCTTCTGAAAGTAACACTCTAATGGAATCATACCTTACATTAGGTGAAAAAGTTTCAGTATAATATATGCAGTATGTTTTTGTGAGCAGCCTTTTGCACATAGTCTTGACTTATATATCGGACCGCTTGGATGAGGTTTTATTATGAATACCCATTTGCATCCAATTATCCGCACAACTGGTGGTTTCTCCACTAATTGCCAAGTCTTATTCTCTGCATGTGCATTCAACTCATCTTTAATAGACTGCTTCCACTGTTCTACATTGACATTATCTGATGATATAGCTTCACTGTAAGTTCGAGGAGCGTCCTGCTCTTCTGAAACTTCATCGCTACATACATAAGTATTACCTTCATTTTTCATCAATCTACTTTTAGATCTTGTTATAATATTTTTATTTATCTCAGTTAAATCTACTATTTCTTCTGGTTCATATAATGATCCTTCATCTGAGTGAAAAGATTCATCACTAGTCTCACTTTCACGTTCATAGTATTCTTCTAAATTAAAATTATTACTAATAGAATCATTTTTATTCTTATTAGTTGCTAGTACTGACTCTGACAATGGTAGCACAGTACAATTTCTTACAACTGAAGTTTCTATAAATATCACATCTCTACTTATCAATACTTTCTTTGTTTTAGGATCGAGAAGCCTGTAACCTTTCGTTTGTTCGCTGTAACCAATAAATATCATTTTGCTTGCCCTCGAGTCCCATTTCTTGACCTTCTCTTTTGGTACATGCACCATTGCTTCACAACCGAATATTTTTAGATGGTTAATATTTAGCTTTTCTCCCGTCCATATTTCTTCGGGTGTTAAGTATGCTAGAGCTCTTGTTGGACAGCGATTGGTGATTATGCTGCTGTCGACACCGCTTCTGCCCAGTACTGCTTCTGTAATTTAGCATTAATTAGCATACAACGAGCTCTCTCTAGCAAGATGCGGTTCATCCTTTCTGCCATCCCATTTTGTTGGGGTGTTGTAGCGTTGTGAGGGATCACAGGTGCAAGTAGTCGAGTGATAAAATATCACAATTAGTAAGTTCCTAGTCACATCACTAAAAACGGGGAACAACACTGCCCCTCCGGAGATGCTCTGTCATTTCGTTTCCGCTTGCAAGGCTGATAACACTTGTTCCCTGACCCTCAGAATTCCTTGTGCCCCGACCTAGGGTGAGTTCCACATTAGCTTGGTAATTATACCAGATCCTCTGCGCTGGATAATCTATATTGATTTTATAACCTATAAAGTATCTAATTTCGTGTGTCAATGTTTGACACGCGGCTACGGTCCATCCAGCGCACAGGAGATTGTAATATGTATGTATTGCTACTACATCGAGATGGTGTAGTGCCTCACTGTGTTATTCTTAGTGATTAGTGAGCCATCTGCAATGGTCACGTTTATTTTGTGTTTTGCTCGCGTGTTCACATACTTAGCCTAAGTTAGCATCCGCCATTGTGGCACGCTATGTTGCAAACTCTCTTGCCTGTAAACCGCTGCGATGTGCTGAGCTTTCACCTACAATGCTTCCCACACCGTTCCTTGGCTTAAAATGGGAAGGATGCTGGCATATCGCATGCGGCTTGCTGCTATTTGCACCGCATCTAACATGCGCTCCCTAACGCGCATTCCAGGGTTCTTCGTACGGGCTGAGGGCAGGTGCCGCCTACGATGGATACTTCTGATGGTGGTGGTGCTGCACATTGCTTGCGCACGCTGCCAAGGTCTCGAAGGCCTAACAACCTGCGGCCTACCGCCGCAACTACCTGCGCGTGCTTGTGCCTACCGCACACTGCTTGCGCACGCTGCCCAGGTCTCGAAGGCCTGACATCCCGCGGTCTACCCCGCGAGCCTGTGCTGACAGGCCTCCTCGCGCTACCGACAAGATGCTGTCGGTCTCACTAGGGCCGTCCGGCCTACCATTAAGCCTGTGCTGACAGGCCTCCATATCTGCCACGTGCTACCAAGGACGGTACCCTTCCTATCCTAAATGTGCGAGTGCTCAAGCCTCAGTGTGTAGGACCTTACCCGCGACCTAGCTTAAGAGTTTTTACCTACTCAATAATTATATGTGTATGTACGGATCCTAGTGTTTCAATCTTCTACTACCTATCACCCTACCTATCTGTTAGCGGCCTGCGCAGTCTGCCTGCAAAGCCCTAGCCGTTACAGTGTGTAAGGTGCGGATGTTTGATGTTGAATTCCACAAGTTTTTAATAAGGATTGAAACTCATTACTTTGATATTCTCTGCCATTGTCTGTACGGAGAGTCTTTATTCTTAAATTAAGCTGATTTTCAACTAATGCTTTATATTGTTTGAATTTCTCAAAGACATCTGATTTGTTTATAATCAAATAAACAAATACTTTCCTTGAAAAATCATCGATGAATGTGACGAAGTAGTGTGCTCCGCCAAGGGACTGAACCTCCATCGGCCCGCAGACATCTGAGTGAATGAGATCCAACATCGCTTTTGCTCGGGATCCTTCTGACGGGAATGAAATCCTTGTTTGCTTTCCATCCAAACAAGATATGCATACTACTTTATTTTTGTTTTCCGTTTTCACACTAGTATTTTCTAATAGTTTGTTCAGGTCTTCAAAGTTTAAATGTGCCATTCTCTGATGCCATAAGTAGCAGTCATTTTCTTTTGTTGCAGATATGTATGCTGGAATACTTTTTGTATTGAGCCGGTACATATTATTTGTTAACTTTGCAGCTGCTACTTCTTCACTAAATTTGTTAAAAATTTGACATCCTTCTTTGTCAAATTGTACTTGACAGCCATTTTTTATGATTTGGCTTACAGAAAGAAGGTTAGTAGCTAGCTCAGGAACAAAGAGATCATTCTGTATTTGGATCATTTTTGACTTCCCATTTTTGTCAACAATACTGAGATCCACTTTTCCACATGCTTTTACAATAAGCTTCTTATCATCAGCTACTTTAATGGTGTTCACCGGAGATGGTATTTCGTCATAAAGTCAGTCACGGTGCATTGTTAAATGCATTGATGCTCCCGAGTCGATATACTAGCAATAATTATTTTCTGTCGTTCTTGCAGAAAATACAGCCACATAGCCGGAGTTCTCACTTGCCTTTTGTTCTTTCCGTTTGTTCCTACAGTACTTTCTTATATGCCCATATTTGTTACATAAAAAGCACCTCGGACCTTTCTTAGGTTTGTTTACGTTATCTGGAGCTTGTTTGGCATTCTGCGCATAGTTATTCTTACTTTTATTGACAAAAAGTGCTGCATTGTCTAATTTTCTGACATCTTGAAGTAATTTTGTCTTTATAGAATCTGCTGTAATTGCCATACCGGAGCTCTCAAGTGCCATTATCATCGGTTGATATATTTCAGGTAACCCAGCAAGTGGTAAGGTTCCAAGCCATTCTTCATTTACAGAGAAACCGATGTTTCTTAATTTATGGGCAGTACTCATTATTTTATTTACGTAGTCTTCGACATTCTGACAACTATCTAGCGTTGTAGTGATCAGTTCTCTCAATAAACCAACACGTCGTGTAAGACCGTTATCATCGAAAGGTTGTCGCCAGGTTGTTCCACACCTCTTTCGCTGTTTTCGCTTCTTGAATGTGTATATAGTTAATAGGATCAACTAATAAAATTATTTTTGACTTAGCTTTCGTGTCTAATTTTGGGTCAACTTTTTCAACTGAGGTGATGCAACTCCATAACTCTTCATGTTCAAGATAAGTTTGAACCGCGAATCTCCACGTGGGATAGTTATCCCTTCCCGTCAGCCTTTCAATCAGAGTCATTGTATTTACAGACATTTTTAGCTGATGAAGATAAGCTGAAGATTTTGCATCACGCTTTTGCCGTCACAACCACGCGTCAATGTTTCGAATTTTATGTTAAAGTCACCGAGTCACAAAAAAATCTGCGCTACTGTCTTTATAACTTTTAATTTAACTGTCTTTATTATGATTTTCACTTAGTTTGGAAGAATTATGTGGATCTGGGCCATAACCTGATATAATTAATAAATAAAGCAAGTGAAAATTATTTGTAACGTTCATTTATTTGAGAGATTCCCACAGACTACAGAGTTTTTAATAGAGTTACTAGTGAAGTACGTTTAGTAATATTCTCTGGTAGTGATGTAACAATTGATAAAGAAGAAAGGTCTTAAATTATAACTTCAACACGCAGCTATTTAAAACTAAGTGTCAGAGCTGGTCTCGACAACTCTTGAATTAAAAGTGTTTTTTTTACTAAATTGTGGTTTACTTCCATCTCCCTGCTCCATCAGCAACACAAGTAGAACCCCTACCACAGACAAGGTAAACTGTTCAGCATTACAAGTGCTTATTATACCTATTAGTTTTTAAACGTAATCTAAATTATTTCCTGAGCAGTTTTATTATACAATAATTTACCTTACATTATTTTGAAATAAAAACTTATCTGTGCTTAAAACTAAACAGCACATAATATTCGAAATAAGGTACATTAATACACTCTAACATAATTAAAATACCAACATTACCGAGTCTTCTTTGTTATCTGTGATTTTATCAGTAGATATTAAATGCCAATCACAGGCAATAATTGTAATTATTTTTTATATTTCTTTATCATAAATATCATAACATAAAGAATTTTAAGTATATTGTAATCAGTTTTATTTTATCTATTAAAGTAGGGTAGGGAGATATTTAAACTCAGTAATAAAGTTAACTTGAAACAATAATGATGCTAGAGAATAGTTTTTTTTTTTTTTTTTTCCGGCCGGTTTATTCACTGTAAAAAGTAGGCTGGAGTCTCATTTCCTACGAAATGTAAGGTATTTTTTTTTTGTTGCAATTTCTGTATTTTCTAGTAAGTACTCAAACCTCTTGGTCTAATAGATTTTTGATCCTTGAAGTAACAAGATCGATTAGGATCAAAAAAAGTTTTTGTATAGGTAAAGAAAGAAAGAAAGAAAGAAAAATAATTTTATTCGTCACAGAAACACGTGCATAAAAAAATAATAAAAACTCGTGTAGGTAACAAAACAATAACAATACGTATACAATAACGAGTACAAAAAAAACAAACAGAAATAGTAGGCAGCTGCTGGCACGTCACGACTGTGACAAGAAGGCTTCCACTCAGCATGATGCTGTGCTATGGGGACCCACAGCACAGCGCTGATTTTCAGTGGTCACCCGAAAAAAACGATTACATTCCACAATAATTGTGGAATTTACTAATCCTAATAATTATCAAAATGACATATATAATTCTTTAAGTGACATTATAAATTGGCTTGACAATAATAATCTTGTGATTAACCTAAGTAAGACTAAAGTTATACATTTCCATCAGCACCGTAAGAATCCACCAATTAACATTGCCTGTAATAACTGTACAGTAGATGAAGTAACAAATGCAACATTCTTGAGTATAACCATAGACAGTAAACTAACCTGGAAACCTCACTCAGAGGAAATCTGCAAGCGTCTGATTAAATCTGCGTATTTGTTATTTCAGTTATCCAAGAAAGTCAATAGTGACACTTTATTAACAGCTTACCATGGATTGGTCGCATCTATTCTGAGATATGGTATTGTTTTCTGGGGACAATCCACAAATAGGGAACTCATATTCAGGATGCAGAAAAGATGTATACGATCGATGTATGGTCTAAGAACGACGGATAGCTGCGTTCCTTACTTTAAAAAATATAAAATACTAACGTTGCCATCTTTGTACATATTGGAAACTGCAATATTTGTAAGAGCGAATCAACATTTATTTGGAAAATTTTAACTTTCCGGAAATCGAACTACAGAGTGTCAACCTGCGTACCGATGTCCTGAATAAGTAGTATACATGAATCAGCAGATTCGAATAAACAGATCGACCCGGTCGAACACCGTGTTGGGATTCAGATAAACACATATTTACAAGTTTGTAAATGAAGATGGAGTCTTTGTTTGAAAACCTTGGCAATGGTTGGCAGGATAGCGATGGGCTGTGTTCCTGTTCCTTTACAGAGGATTTGTCACTGGTTTCAGGGATAGAGGTGACTCGCGAAATTTTCCATTGCTCTGGGTATACGCCAGACTGGAGGCTAGGTTAAAGACATGACATAGAGGAGCTGCCAAGATATCATGACATCACATCAGCATAAAGGCTGGAATATTGTCTGGGTCTACCGAGCTGCACGGTTTGAGTTTCTGAATAGCCTTAACTACATCCGGTGGGGTTAAAACTGGAAGAGGAATGCTATCTCCGTCACTACTCACACTTAGATTTCTTCGGTCCAGTTTAGGTGAATCCGGAAAAAAACACGCTGGCAAAATACTGAGCAAATGCCTCTGCCGCTTTGACATCCGAAAAAGTGTCACCATCGGGTATGACATTTGTATGACAATTTTTCCCTGTTCTTATGCGTTGTGGTGGTAATCGCAATATCTAACGGATGATGATACAAGTCGATTGAAACCGGCTCCGTACCTTTGATATGCTCGCAGTTCCTACTTCGGTACCCTCCTGAGCCAACACTACGTCAAAGTTACTCCCACGCGTAGTCATCACTTCATTCTTCTCAGTCAGAGTAATAAAAAACAAATGGCCACGGTTCATCAGTAATTAATACCCAGGTACCTACTACCTACTAATAGGTAATACACATTTGCTGTACGTAATACGGGAAGAGTAACCAAATATGAAAACATCAAAACTACCGTTAAAACTACTTTGCCAACAGCTAAATCAACAAGTGTGCCAGTTTCAAGGCATGTTGTGCGGGGTGGGGGCGCGGCACGGGGGCGGAGCCTGCGCGTGAGCACGCGGCTTTAGCACCGCCTGAGCTCCGCCCATCAAGAATTCCGCCGCGTAAGTACTTACACAAGAAAAGCAATAGTTCTCTTACTATCATTTCTTGTCTTACATAGGTAGGTAATCGTAAGACGAACAATATTATGAACGAACGCCGCAGGGCACACAACATGGCTATTACCTGTTTGAATGAACCGTTACTAAAATAATCCCCGCCGTTCCCAAGAGCGTCATCCACATTCACCTTTCCTCAAACAGTGCTAAGATTGTCGCTTGGACTTGCTATTGACGTCGTCGGTCGCAGTACCAGTGCTAAAAATTGCGTCATTAGCATTACCTATTAATCGTCGTATTGTCAATGTTTTCCTGCCGCCTGCGCCGCTCCGCGCGCCCCGCGCCCCGTGTCGTAGCACACCGGCCCTCACTCTCTCTCACTTCGCGCGAGCATTACTCGCACATAGGGTTGAAACACATCTGTACCCTAATTGCGTAACGCACTTTCAGTCACAATTTGAGGGTTTTGAAGGACATTCGTAATCCATCGTTTAATAGGTTTAAAAAATTCATCTGCTCAACAACGTAAATAAAGCTGGGTACTGACCGGCGTTACGGGGCGTAATGTAACGTGTTACACAGCGAGCATTCATGCAGTCAGTACGTCGTGTTACGGGAAAACCAGCAAGCAACGAGCCGCTCGTTGCTCGCTTTGAGTGCTCCACCCGGCTGTCGGTTTTTTGGCGAATCCTTTGACTGTTACGCGGTTCAGTCAGTACGCCGTTGCGAGTCGTCACGAGCGCACGTGGACATCGCAAGTGATCACCCGTTATTCCTCTCGTAATTATATCAAGTTTCAAGAAGCATGGAGTGGAATAAAGAAAAAACTTTGTATTTTATTGAAAAATACAAAGAAGAAACACTGTTGTGGAACCCAGCTCACCCAGAGCATTATAACAAATTAAAGAAAGAAGACGCTTGGGATAGATTGGCTTCGTTACTCGACAGCGAAAGAGAAGCCTGTAAAAAGAAAATGACAAGTTTACTGGCATCATTGAGGAGGGAAAAACAGAAAACTAAACAATCAACTGGTACTGGAAAAGGTACGTAATTATTTATTAAGTTTAACGCGGGTTATAGTAGGGGGGGGGTGGACATTAGTGAGGGAAGTAGGTGTTTCCAAGCTAGTGTGGGGAAAACAATATAAACTCGGTATTAATCTGTATAGTGCTTCTTTTTATTTAAAATAATTCAATATTAATTACAAATTCAATTTCAGGTGCAGATGAAGTTTACCACAGCACTTGGTTCGCTTACAAATCCATGTTATTTCTACTGGATAGAAATACACCTCGTGACACAACAGATACTGTAAGTCCATTTTAAGCATAATTTTCTTGCCAACTTACAGACCCTTGCTGAATACAGTATTCAGCAACTTCATTACGAATATTGTGAGCAGATGTTGTAGCCCTTCGCGGTCTTATTTGCAAGGGTAACATACTAGTCATATCATTGTTACCTTCTCTCCAGTTTCCTAATCTGACCTGGCCGTTCAATTCTTCGTCAAAACTACCTGCAGGGGTATATACATGAGCATTATTACCTTTTCTTAAAAAATTGTGGAGAGATGTTATTGCTGTTACGACAGATGTCGCGGTTTTCGGTTCTAACAACATTGGTTTCCGCAAAACTCTAAACACTGCTGACAATATGCCGAACACATTTTCCACTACTCTACGAGCTCTGCAAAGTCGATAGTTATATATTCTTTCTTTACAACCACGTTCATGATATCCTGCATATACTTTCATCATATTTTGGGAAAGAGCAAAAGCTTCATCGCCAACGAAGTAAAATGGAATTTCTTCTGTTCTTGCTGGCAACGCAGTGGGCTGAGGGAGGTTTAGTGCATTATTTTTTAGTTTTTCGTTTAAAACACAGTTGTTGAAAACTCCTCCATCAGATATTCTTCCTTGACACCCAATATTTACATACAAAAAGTTATATTTCGCGTCAACAACTGCCAGTAATACGATGCTGAAGAAACCCTTGTAATTATAAAATTCACTGCCACTGTTGATCGGTGATTGCAGTAAAATATGTTTACCGTCGATTGCACCTAAACAATGTGGAAAATTCCACAAAGTATCATAGTCATTTGCTACAACCAGCCATTGCTCCGGTGTTTCTGGCGTCTGAAATAATAATTAATATTTATTTTCAGCTACGTGGACATGAAGGTGCTTCAGAACAACTGCCTGATGATTGCCCTCCGTCTGCCAAAAAAAGCGACAATGATTGCCCTCCTCCTCCAAAAAGGAAGAAATCAGTAGCCCCAAGCCCAGAAGAGATAATGGTATCTACTTTAAATATATTAAAAAAGAGAACCGAGCAAACGGAGGCAACTTCGCACAGACCTGACGAATGTGAAGCCTATGGTATGTTTTTGGCAAATAAATTACGATCTTATTCAAAGACAACAAAAATACATGTGCAGCATTATATATCAAATATATTGTTCAGTGCTGATCGCGGAGAGTATGACTATGTTGGAAATGGAATGAACAGCTACAGTTATTCAGGCTACTCTACAAGACCAACAACTTCCAGAGTCTCATCGATGCCACAGACCGAAACTCCTGCATCAAATACGTCCCATCAAAATGACTATGAGCCACAGCAAAGCCCTGAAACTCCTGCATCAAATACGTCCCATCAAAATGACTATGGGTCACCAGCTATGAGTGAACAATTTATGTCAGAATTTGGTGATTTAATTTAATTTGATATGTAATGACTATGTAGCGCTTGTAAGGTGTTCAAGTAAAACTCCAGATGATAGTTTTCTGTGTATCTCTTGATAAAATACGTCTAGACTTAAAGCTAAAATTATACATAGGAAGCGTATGTTGCAAACATAACTTAAATAAACTAACCAATAGGAAACCAGTAATAAATATTAAATATAGTTATTACACATCATTAGTACATCATCAATCCGTGTGGTGTCGCATGGACGCAGTGCCCGCGCGCCATGTCACTCACATATATATCTCGAGGCTCCACCAACGGTCAGTCAGTGAAGCGTTCGCTGTGTCGGCGGACGGATGTGTTGATTGATGTCTTGCAGCTAGCAGCTACAGTACTCCCCCCCGAGCGAAGCGTACTGGCATTTTGACGATCCTGCCTGATCTGGTGCGGTGTGCAGCGTCGCATTTGCTCGTCGGTAGTTGGTTGGAGTGATCTTCTGTGGTAGCTGGTGCTGATGATGGTGTCTTTCTTCTGTCTTCGTGATGATCTTCAGTGTTCATCGTGTACGCTGGTTTTAGACGGTCGATCGATATGTTTGCGGCTCGGCCAGGCAACTGTATCGTGAAGTATTTCTCGTTCCTTTCGATAATCTGGTACGGACCTTTATACGGACGTTGCAGCGGCCTGCGGATAGTGTCATCACGTACGAACACGTGACTGCATGTTTTTAAATCCTTGTGCACGAACATACTTTGCTTATTTGAATGCGGTTGGTATATCGGCGTGAGTTTCGTGATAATATCGTGAAGATTATCGACATAGCTGTAGTCCATTTTCGTTGCAGTTAGCGATGGTGATATGAAATCGCCTGGCAGTCTTAATGCTTGTCCGTAAACGAGCTGCGCGGCGCTAGTGTTGGTGTCAGTGCGCGTCGCGGCTCGTAGTCCCATCAATACAGTCGGTAGCTCGGTAATCCATTTGCTGCTACTCGTAAGTCGTGACATGAGCGCAGCTTTCAGTGTTCGATGCCAGCGTTCCACGATGCCGTTACTCTGCGGGTGGTAAGCAGTAGTACGAGTTTTTTCCACGCCTAGCAATAGTGCGAGGTCTTGAAATAGTCGACTTTCAAATTGTCGCCCTTGATCGGTTGTTATTCTGATAGGACAACCAAAACGTGTGATCCATGTTTCGTACAGCTTTCTTGCGACGACTTCAGCTGTTATCTCCTGCAGTGGTACTGCTTCTGCCCAACGTGTGCATCGATCAATAATGGTGAGCAGGTACCGATGTCCACACGAAGATGTAGGTAGTGGTCCAACAATATCTATGTGTATGTGTTGAAATCGGTCACTTGGTGGGAATGCAGTGATATTACTGTGATTATGTCGCTGTACCTTTGATTGTTGACACGCAGTGCATGTCTTCGACCACTCGCCAATATCGGTATTCATTGCTGGCCAGAAGTAACGCTGTTGCATTAGTTTGCGCGTAGTTCGTATTCCAGGGTGACTTGTATTGTGCACGGCGTCGAATGCGATGCGACGATAGTCATCTGGTAGGTATGGACGAATGTGTGGCGTCGATGTTTCGCAAATTATTGGTTTGTTTGTACCGGGTACGACGATTTTCTTAAGTTGGATGTTTGTTTGTTTCGATAAGGTGGGTATGTTGCTGTCCTTGTCTTGTGCTTGTGCTAATTCGTCGTAATCTATTGGAGATGGCACTTCGATGGTTTCGATGCGTGAAAGTGCGTCGGCGACGACGTTGTTTACTCCGCTCACGTGACGTATGTCTGTCGTAAACTCGCTAATAAACAACAGCTGACGAGTGCGCCGTTGTGTATCGCTATCCGATGGTGGCTTGCGTATGGCGTAGGTTAGCGGCTTGTGATCCGTGTAAACTATTAGTTCTCTTCCTTCGAACATTTTTCTAAAGTGTTTTATAGCCATGTATATTGATAATAATTCTCTGTCAAATGTGCTATATCGCTGTTGTGTGTCTGAGAATTTCTTCGAGAAATAGCCAAGAGGTATCCATTTCTGGTTTACACGTTGTTGTAGCACGGCTCCGGCGCATGTATTCGACGCGTCGCACATGAGGGAGATTGCGTCCGTTGGTGATGGAGATGGGTGAGCGAGTAAAGCCGCGTTTTGGATGCTGACTTTACATAACTCGAATGCTTGAATTGCTTCTGGGTTCCAGTCGATTTTCGTCTTATCACGCTTTCGGGAATTATGCAGAAACGCGTTAAGAGGTATTTGTATGCGTGCTGCGTTCGGTATACTGTCATGGTAGAAATTAACCATGCCAATAAATCGACGTAAGTCTTGAATCGTCTCTGGCTTGGGGTAAGCAGTGATAGCGTTGACCTTGTCTATTGGTGGCTTGATTCCATCGCTTGACACTCCATATCCCAGGAACTTGACGTTTTCTTTGCCAAAGACGCATTTGGACGGATTTATAGTTATACCGTACTCATCTAATCTGCGTAGTACTTCTTGTAAATCTTCGATGTGACGTGCTTCATTTTCTGATGCAATTATGACGTCATCAATGAATGGGAATGCGTAATCCAATCCGACGAGCACTTGATGTATGAACCGTTGAAATGTCTGTCCGGCATTTTTCAGTCCTGGACACATTCGGGGAAATTCGAATAGGCCGAAGGGTGTTGTGATGGCTGTCTTCTGGATGTCGGGTTCATATACTGGTAATTGTTGGTAAGCCCGATTTAGGTCAATGGTTGTGAAGATTTTCTTGCCGTGTAGTAGGTAGGTGAAATCTTTGAGGCGTGGTACTGGATAGCGGTCTGGTTTAGTGACGTCGTTCAACCTTCTGTAGTCACCACATACGCGAATATCGCCATTTTTCTTAGGAACGACGTGCAGTGGTGTGGACCAGGGACTTTTGCTTGGACGGCATATTCCTTGTTGCATCATCGTCTCAAACTCTTTCTTCACGGATAGGTATCGATGTGGTGGTAATGGTCTAGTCTTGCTGTATATTGGCGGGCCTGTGGTTTCTATGTGATGTTCCACACGGTGTTTTGGAGTGTCTTTCATGCATGATGGCCTCAAGATGTCCGGAAACTTACTGATTAGCTGGTGATATGGTTGGTCAACGTCGATACTTCTTATCGTTGGCTCGGCGGAGTATGTGACTGGTGCCTTGACGATGAGTTTGGTTACCTTGTCGACGAGACAACGGCCGGCTATGTCGACAAGTAGCTGATGATGTCGTAGAAAATCTGCACCGATGATGGGCTTGCTGACTGCAGCGATGATGAACTTCCAAGTATAGGGTCTTCGTAGGTTGAGGTCCAATTGTAATGACTTCTCACCGTAAGTCGGAATAACTGTATTGTTCGCTGCGTACAAGCAAAAATCCGTCGGCATGGAGTTCCCGCCTTTTCTTCTAGGTATGACGGAGACGTTTGCACCAGTGTCAATTAGGAATGACAGACGTGAGTTTCTGTCTGTTATAAATAGGCGGTACGATGTATTCCTTGCGCCGGTTCCCGCCTCATCCAACGCTGGTTTTAGTTTCCCGAAGGAGCTTTCCCGTCTTCGAAACTGCATGGGCGCGTGCATCTTTGTGCTTCTTTTCCGAACTTGCGATGATAGTAACAGACATTATCATTTCGCGACGATGAATCATTGCGGTTTAAGCGGGATCTGGATGGTGTTCGTGATCTGTTTGGTGTTCGTGATCTAGAAAGATATCTGCGGAATGGTTGTCTCTGTCGATACGATGATTGATTGGCTTTTAGTTCGGCGATCTCACGAGTCAACAAGTCAATCTTCTCAGTCAGTTTCTCAGTAGTGGTCATCTCGTGAGTTCTTGCTTGGCTTGTGCAGGCGGAGACGGCAGCGATAGTTTGTTGTGGATGTGAATGCTCAAGAATCTTGTCAGCCATTTGATCACGTCGGGCTGTAGCTGATCACGTCGGGGTCACCAATGTAGCGCTTGTAAGGTGTTCAAGTAAAACTCCAGATGATAGTTTTCTGTGTATCTCTTGATAAAATACGTCTAGACTTAAAGCTAAAATTATACATAGGAAGCGTATGTTGCAAACATAACTTAAATAAACTAACCAATAGGAAACCAGTAATAAATATTAAATATAGTTATTACACATCATTAGTACATCATCAATCCGTGTGGTGTCGCATGGACGCAGTGCCCGCGCGCCATGTCACTCACATATATATCTCGAGGCTCCACCAACGGTCAGTCAGTGAAGCGTTCGCTGTGTCGGCGGACGGATGTGTTGATTGATGTCTTGCAGCTAGCAGCTACAACTACATTTTCTGAATTAATACATACATAATACATACCTTTACATATTCTTTTAATGCTCCAATAAGGGCTTCGCTGACCTCTTTCACTATAAATCCTATTCGTTGTTTTGATATCTTGAAAAGATATTGCATACTAGTATAGGAATCTCCTGTAGCATAAAAACGAAGCGTTAGTGCTAACCGTTCCGTGACACTGATAGCTTTTCTATAATTTGTATCGTTTTTATGTACTTTTGGTCCAATTAAATTCAATAGTTCTTCAAAATCAATCGGAGACATGCGTACAAAGTTTTTATACTGTCCAGTAATCATTTGGTTTTTTAATATTGCTATCAATGACAAACCACCACATACGCATCTATTTTTAAATAAGTTTGAGGTCCAGTAACGTTTTTTCTTTTTCTTCACTTGGATGAAACAATAACTAAGTAGAATCAAAGTTCCCAATACGTCCTCGCTGTCGGCCATCTCGGAGTGAACTGGCGGCGACGGAGCACAGAGTTTTGACGAGCATGTTACGTCGATTTTAAGGACACTGCGTAACATGCTCGATGAGTAACACGCTCGATGCGAATGTTACATTACACCTTGTAACGTTGGTCAGTACCCACCTTAACACTATGAACGTGGTTGAACTGTCAGAATGAAAGTCATTGCGATCGATTGTCACCTATATCAATCAGAATTTCTGAATATATTTGATTTGTCTGTATATATGTATATAACAAATAAATAATGTTCATTGCGTTTACTTGTTTAAAGAAATAGCAACTGACTTTTGATTGTATCATAAAACTAATCCAAAAAAAACTGAATTTTCTCAGGTTTATGATAAGTGATAACATAAAGTAATAATTTTGTCTTCTTCCGATTCTTTATCAAAAACCTGATTTTGTCATAAACCTGCGACAGATTATTATAGACATAGTTAAGGCATGTAGTGAAAAATATAATAATTAGTTTCTTACAAAAAATAATGGGGCATTTTTTTTTAAAGAAACCTTGGTTATAATATTATTTTCTTTGGTAATTCTGATTTAAATCATCATTTTACTTGACGTTACATTAAAAATCAGAAAGTATTAGGTGAGTATCAATATCAATTGGCTCGCTTGCACAACATTGCCTGCGAGCCTACAACTACTGCCACACACCGACACACCGACGTCATGCTCGCACTGGTTTTCATTCAACGTATTGTTGCGTTGGTTTTTTATGCAAAAGGAAGGAAGCTGTGCAAATTGTGTTCTGTATTATCACATTAAGACATATCTCGTCATAAGTTGCGTCATGGATACACAAGTTGAGACGAACCAAATTAAATTTACAGGAAAAAGAATTGACAGAAAAGACAAAAAAATAAAAAATAGCAATATAATAAGTTTATTTAACAAAAATGTATGTACATGTATGTGACAAATAACATAAAAAGTTTCCAAAATAATCGTTTACAGCGACTTATCATTATCAGATACCGCCGCGCAGGACCGTATGGTAGTACGGAAATAAACCATTATAATAATAGAATAGAATAGAATAACTTTATTTCGGACACAAAATCCATATAGTGTTAGTAACATACAAAAAATAACTTATTGCCTAGTGTTAGTAAAAATCAACCTCCGCACAAACTGCTGTACAATCGGAGAGCCGAAGCTCTCGGCTACAGTTTTCAGAATGCTGTTTCGACTGCCCCTCACTCTCCTCAGTAGCGATGCAGTTTTTTTGCGTATAATTGCATGGAAACCGTCGGTGCGGGCTTGCGCAAACATTTCCGACGCGCTACAGTAACGAGGCAGCCTCAACAACATCCTGAAAGCATTATTATATTGGACGCGCAGGACATCCAACGATCTCTTAGTATAATTGACCCATAGATTGCCCGTGTACAAACTTTGGCAATAAGCCTTAAAAAGTGTTATCTTTACTTGGTCTGTACACCGCGGAAATCTACGGGACAACATATTGCTCCGGACCGCTAGAGCCCTGCGCTCCCTCTCAATGTCTACATCGTCCTTGAGGTCAGTGGCAAGACAATGCCCTAGGTATTTAAAAGTTGACACCCTATTAATTGGTGACCCGTTCAAAAGCAACTCGGGTCCTTCTCCGCGGCGTTTGCCGCTGACCTCAAAGACCATGTATTCACATTTTTTTACATTATATTTCAATCCATGTGCGGCAGCGTAGGTCTCACACGTTTTAAGCATCTCCCCGATTGCTCCAAAAAACTTTAGTTTTTGAGATTTCCCACTTCCTTATAAGATACAGTATGTGGGCTTTAATATTAGGGGCTTGTAGCAAAGTAATAACAGCCGCACGGGTCGATCGATCAGGTTAAGTTAAGCTTGCCGCGGTTGATCCGTGGATGGGTGACCATCTTTACATACAAAGACCCCTTCGTGCCTCGGAAAGCACGTTAATCCGTTGGTCCCGGCTGTCATTTGTAGATCCTTAACAGTCGTTACGGGTAGTTAGAAGCCCAAAAGTCAAAAAAGTCAGAAAAGTCTGACAACCAGTCTTACCAAGGGGTATCGTGTTACCTAGTAACTAGATTGTGGAGGTCAGATAGGTAGTCACTCCATGTAAAATACTGGTATTCAGCTGCATCTTGTGAGACTGTGTGGGCTTTAATATGGCACATCGAGTTTTGGAAACAGTTTGGCTGCGTACGTCGTACATAATCATTGTCTCCTGTGTGGGAGTCTACTGAGTACATCGTCACCCGCATTTTAACAAGCTTTAATCGTGTTTAAGTGTGTAACGCAAGACTGTCATCACTACATGCGTAAGTAAGGGTAGGACACTAGTTGACATGACACATCTCCCCTTTGCCCTAGCGGTATGTACTGTAGCTTGTGTGTTCCTCAGAAGTCTGGCGAGGTGGTGCCGGTGTCCAGTTCCGACGACGTGAGCGACGCGCCGCCACTTCCGCTGCTCCTGCGCATTTACACATCATTACTTTTACTTGAATAAATTATACTATTGGCTCCCGCAGGCAGTCGATTGTATAACCAACTAATCCTGTGTAAGGGGGTCGACCACGGCGACTTTTTGCAGCGATTCTAGTTGACGTGCGTCTTCGTCTGCATTGTCACATTTGGCCGTTTATCAAATTTGAAGGGGCGACAGCAGCGATTCAGTAGAAATATGATCATAATAAGACCACGATGGTGCCATTAGTCGTATACCTTCGCCCACGTAGCCACTTGTGCTAAGCGGGGGGGCTTGTGGCTAAGTTATAACAGCCGCACGGGTCGATCGATCAGGTTAAGCTACGCTTGCCGCGATTGGTCCATATATGGGTGACCATCTTTACATACCAAGACCCCTCCGCGCCTCGTAAAGTACGTTAAGCCGTTGGTCCCGGCTGTCATTCGTGGATCTTTGACAATCGTTATGGAGCGTCAGAAGCCCGAAAGTCTGACAACCAGTCTTACGAGGTCATATAGACAGTCGCTCCATGTAAAAGGCTCAGCAGATGATCATGATCACTACTGAATCGCTGCGAATTATGAGCGACCTTCCTTAGCGGGCCCGTTTGGCAGCACCTGTTCATCTCCAACAGTCGCGAGCCGCGCCTGCTCATCTCCGACAGTCGCGAGCCGCGCCTGTTCATCTTCGACAGTCGCGAGCCGCGCCTGCTCATCTCCAACAGTCGCGAGCAGCGCCTGCTCATCTCCGACAGTCGCGAGCTGCGCCTGTTCATCTCCGACAGTCTCGAGCCGCGCCTGCTCATCTCCGACAATCGCGAGCCGCGCCTGCTCATCTCCGACAGTCACGAGCCGCGACTGCTCATCTCCGACAGTCGCAAGCCGCGCCTGCTCATCGCCGACAGTATCGAACCGCGCCTGCTCAACTCCGACAGTCGCGAGCCGCGCCTGCTCATCTCCGACAGTCACGAGCCGCGCCGGTTTTTTTTTTTTATAAATGTTTATCAACAGGTTCTGTATATAATATATCGCTCACCGGACACGGCTGTTTCGGGAGGTTCCTGTTCCGTATAAGGCGGGAGGAAACGCCCGGGTGTCACCACTGTGTGGATCGCCCGGAGGACACGGTGGAGCATACGGTGGAGGTCTGCCCTGCTTGGGCGGAGCACCGCCGTGTCCTCACGGAGGCGATCGTTAAGTATAGGTAACAATAAGCCTTTTTGGACTTATTGGACTGATTGGACTTACACAGTCGCCAATTACAGATTAACTAGTATTCTCAAAAATGCGTAATAATGTCCTTACATGTAACAATAACGGACATAGTTACCTAGTGCGCGCGCGGTGCACGAGCGCTCGCACCAGCACGCCGAGCGCGCGCGCCGATCTACCGTAACAAACGTACTGTATACACAGACACACATAGCTGCTTACAGAAGGTCGCTACACTTGCAGTGATACTAAGCCACGCTCATATTATACAGTAACTCTTTTTGTTTCAGCAATGTATTGTATATCATGTATTAGTTTGTTTTAAAATGCAGGTTTTTCTAGTGCGACACAAAACCAATATCAACGAAGAAAGAAGATACACTGCATACATATTTTGAGCATGCCTTAGTATCGCTAACAACATAGTACCAACTGCATAGTGAAGTATTGCGGCTGCTGCTGGAATTTAAGGGAATAAACAGTTTTTAGATTACAATACTCGGGTATTAATATGACACATTGAGTTTGGAGACAGTCACACGGGCGTGACTGACACACACGGGCTTACAAAGTCGAACATTTTCTGTAAATGAAATCAAATCAAACTTTATTTGTGAACATAGTACATAAAAGGTCTTAAAATATACATTTTCGCGAGATCTCTATGTTCTACCAATGCAATTGGTATACAAATAATTTGTTATATCATTTTAATATATAACAAATTATTTGTATACCAATAGTAGTCTATTTATCTTTCCAATTGTTTGTGCTTTATCCATTCTTTAAATAACATAATGGAATGAAAGTAGCGTACAATCTTAATGCGATAAAAATGTATTCCAAAACAGACGATGAATATTTGCGATGCGTAACGGGAGTTAGAGCAGGGCTGATAATATAGAAAGAAAGAAAGAAAGTACATTTCGATGGCCCCACCGAATAAACGTGCAAGAGTTCTTACACAATTTTTTTTTTTTTAATTTTTTGTTTCTTTTGTCTATCCTGCACCTACTTATTTTTTTTTGTGAATTTTTGGCTCAAAACACGCCTATTATAATACTGAATTTCTTTATTCTAGGGAAATAATTAATTAAAAAATTATAGGAACAATAGTATAAGCTATTATTACACGCTTTTTGAGTCGCTAAGTACACAAGAATAAACATGTAAAAACCTACAGACTTTTGAGAAGATTTGTGATTGTTTTCGAATTTTGGTAATGTCTTCTTACACGTTTATTCGTGTAGAACTGTATGCCAATTTTATTAGTAATGATTTATTCCACCAAATGGAAGTTTGAATATAAAAAGGTTATTAAAATTATAGAAAAAAGAATCATGACTCCTACCGAAATACTTACAAGAAAAAGAAAAATAAATCGTGATTTATGGAAAGACCGCAAAAAATCTGGTCAAAGCTATGAAAGTGTCAGAACTAACAAAAAAAACCCAGAAAAATCAATTGGACCACCTTGTAAGTGCAAATTGAAATGTTATGAAAAGGTAAATGAAGATATGAGGAAGAACATCTTTAAGAAATTTTGGGATATCGGCGACCATGAAAGACAATGGGATTTCATTAATTGTTACGTAAAGAAAAAACACGTTAAAAAAATTACAGTAGAACGCAAAAATAATCGTGACTTCTGATGATACTAATTTGAATATTAAAATTTGTAAAACCATGTTTTTAAATACTTTGTCTATTACGCAGCAACTAGTTTATACAGCTATTGAGAAATTAGGAGGTAAAAATAATATGAAAGATAATAGAGGAAATCATAAAAATAGGCCAAGGAAGATGTCAGAGGATACTGAGAAAAGCATAACCGACCATATAAACCTCTTCGAAACAGTTGAAGCACACTACGTTCGCAAAGATAGACAGAAAGAATACCTTTGTGCAACATTAAATATATCAAAAATGCATCGACTGTACTTAGAATGGATGGACACAAACACGCAGTACAATATAACATGCAAAGCAACTAAACGCCAGTACGAAATCATATTTAACACCAAATTTAATATTTCCATCCATAAACCTAAAAAAGATTTATGTGAAGTATGTTCGATTTACAAAACCTCTGATAGTACAAGAAAAGAACAGCTAAAAGATGATTATGAAAAGCATTTGAGAGAAAAGGAATTGGTGAGGCAGTTAAAGGAACAAGAAAAAGAAAAAATTGATAGAAAGGACAGTGTTGTAGCATGTTTTGATCTTGAAAAAGTGTTAAGTATCCCCCAAAGAGAAGTAGGAATATTTCATTATAAACTTAAGTATCCTGTATATAATTTTACAGTTTATACTATTTTAAAGAAAAAAGGATACTGTTATGTTTGGCATTTCAGATTGCGAAGAGGGGAGCCATAGAAATAGCGAGTTGCCTGTGGTTATTTATCCAAGCTCACGTTGAGTTAGGAATTAAAAAGATATCTTTTTACTCCGATTCATGCAGTGGGCAAAATCGTAACCATTTGTGTTTACCATGTTCTCTTTAACGTGGAAGAAATTTAACATCAATATAACTCATCGATTTTTAGAGAAGGGTCATAGCCAATCGGAGGGTGAGTCTATGCATGCTGCTATCGAGCGTTCAAAGAAAAGATATGTCTTTTCTTTGAACGCTCGATAGCAGCATGCATGCATGTATATAGTATGCTATATACACTCCCGATCAAATGTATCACTTGATAGAGAATGCTAAAGTTACTGGGCACAAGTATCAAGTAAAACAAATGGCACAAAATGATTTTATAGATTTTAAAGAGTTAATAAAGGGGAAGAATTGGCTAAAGGACACAAACGGCGATAAAATTTACTGGAGCAAAATAAAAGAAGTAAACTTCTCTCATGATCATCTTCATACAAAATACTTCAGGTATAGTTTGGAAGACGTATTACGAGAGATGCAAATCATGACAAGGACTAACTCAAGAAGGCAGCGTGGAGAACCTACAGAAGATGCTGAAAGCTTAAAACTAGCGTACGCTGGAATGGTTGCCTATACCACATCCATTATTTAAGGATTTGATAAGTCTGTGTGATTCAGGAGCAAAACCAAACCATTATCAAAGTTTTTATAAAAATCTACTGCCATTGGAAAACTCCATCTCGGTCTCCAATGACAGTGAGGAGGTGGATTAATGTTTCTAATATTCCAAATCGTAATTTTAATTTTTCATCGAGAAGCCTAGTACTTTGCGTTTACTTGGATAAATACATAATTATATTTTTTTGTTCTATAGAATTGTATTTTATTTCATCCTTATTCAAAATTATTAATATTATCATACCATGCATTAACAAAGATGCATTACATAAATGAAAACTGATCATATTAACACTAATATAAATGCATACGATCTTTCCAATCATTTACTAGCATAACAGTGTACTATAAACAAGCGTGTAAATAGTCATAGCTGGGTTCAAAAATAAACTTGATTTACGAAAAATAATAGTGTAACATTACAGTACGTTTTATTTGTTGTGGATTATTACACGAATAAACGTGTTATGATATATTACTGTGACCTAGACATGCAAATTTCACAAGAGTAAAAACATTAAATAGTTTTTCATGAATTTCCTGAAACTCGTTGATATTATAAAAAAAGTAAATATACAAGTCTATAGTTTATTTTTTTACCTATAATTCGATAATACATTATTTATACCTACTTACAATTGAATGAGCGTTATTGAAGTTTAAACGTTTTTATTTTTTGCTGAAAAGTTGTAATTTTTCTCTTACACGTTTATTCGGTGGGGCCATCGATTTATTTAGCACAGACACGCACACAAAAATCAAATTAAAAAAGAATGAAAACAAATAAAGTGTAAATTGCGTTTTATGATACTAGCAGGAGGAAAGTGTGCCTTGCGGCTGCGCCAAATACGCCTAGTTCAGCAAAAATGCCAGACAACCAGTGCCTGACGCTGGTTTTCAACTAGACCTGTCGGTCGATTCTGTAAAAATATTTACGTGAAGCTTAGGTGAAGTGAGCGTGAAGTGAGCTGTGTGTGTGTGCGGGATTAACACTATTGACAGCTCACTTCACCTAAATTTCACGGTGATATTTTTACAGAATCGAACGGCTGAAGTGTGAGGTGACGGATGTAAATCAGTTACATACTGCAATGTGTATATGTATACTTAAATATAATAAATTTGTGTAAGATAATAATAATAATGAATATTTCAATAGTTATATAAATTAAATTAAATTGCAAGACAACAAAACAGAAACCAAACTGACAAATAAATGAGACGGACGCATGATAGATCCAGAACTCATTCGAAACGAACAAAACCTGTTTTGAACGTTGCCAGACTTCCATGTTCGAACACATAATTTATTAATCCGTGCACTTTATCGCACAATACGCTGCAACCAGCCGATCATAACGGACTATTTACGGACAGTTTTGCAACTTATTACGTTTTAAACTTGCCTCACATATATTTAATCTATCTTATCGAAAGGATTGCATTGGCATTAACACAATACGATGGTATTTACGAAGATAAATAAGTCAGCCAAACAGTTTTGGCGGAAGTGGAGGTGGAAGTAAAAAAATGCGTAGACAAACGAAGAAGATAAGGATGAAAAGGTGAGCGCTAGTCAATAATATTGTTCTTTATAACGTGAAAGTACCTACCCATTCTACTCCAAAAAATGCGCTGATAGTCGCGATGCTCAGGTGCTATTAGAATTTGACGGTACATCTGACGAGCATCAGCCATGAATACGATATTGTGTTCGCGAAAACGCAAGAGAATTTCCAAAATATTGGGTTGTAATTTTGGTCCGATAAGTTGCGTATCGTTAAGCGATCGAGAGTTTAAATCCTTAGCTGATCCATCAAAAACAACACGTGCTCGCGGAGTCAGGGCGTAAAACGCAGTGATGGGGAATGTAATATTTACCCGTGCTCATCTCGTCTATAGGAACCAGGGACATGTGACCGCTTTCGATATAGTCAGTCATGAAGTCTACGTATTGGCTTTGTAAAGATGAGTCACGTGTCAATCTGCGTTCGGTAGCGTGGAACCTTCGTAGCGCAAGGTTGCGCGAGCTTTCGAAAGTGGGTTCCGATTCGTTTTTAAAAGGAATACGAACTACGTATCTTCCGGATTGCTCGCGAAAATGATCGGTAATAAACTTTTGCTCGCATAGCAATTCATCTGCAGTCAACTTCGATGAATTCGGTAAAGAATCTAGTTCCCAGAAGCGTTGAACTAAAGAGTTTAACTCGTTGTCGATGTCGGGCAAGGTATGTAATAAAGTACTAGCCGATATACAAGTTTTGCCTAAGAGAAGCCAACCAAATGTTGAATTAAATGCGGTAGGTTGGTCGACACCTCCTTTAATATACTGATTGAGTATAGAGTCGGCGAAGACATCTGCAGCGAATAATAGATCGATCGGACCTGGAATGTCGAAGCCAGGGCCCGCCAACGCCAGGAGTCAAGAGCCGACTTCCGGCCACCGTAGGCGCGGGCTTGCGGACGGTGAGCAATGGGCAGCTCGCCGTCCGATAAGGACCAGGCCCGTGTCGACGGCGCGTTGTGTTCCACGCGCGCCTCAAAGAGATGTCAGCACCAACCGACGGGGTTGAAAGACCAATGCCTGCTGGGGTTGCGGGTTTGTCCGAAAGGGATAACGCGGCCCCGGCACACAGGCAACGGAAGGAACACGGGTGGGTTTTAGTCAGTAAAAGTCTGACACACCCTCTCGCTCTGCCCAGAGCGGGAGAAGTCATTTGATGATTTCCCATCCAAAAAAAAAAAAAAAAAAAAAAAAAGGGCCCGCCAACGGTAGCGATTTAATATGTGATCATCCCGATCTGTTTAAATGCGCGATTGGTTGATCGCCACATATTCTAGCTATGACGTGCATGTCGAGATTGTGTAAAATCTGATTATTTGTACCAACGGAACAAGTGACGTCCGTCACCGATAATCGGCGCGGCAGCTTCCCCCAGACCGCTGACGCTTGCGTTCGTTGTAGCTGATTTAAAATTCAAACGCTTTACTGCGGAAGCAGTTATGAAATTGCTTTGACTTCCGCTGTCAAATAAAGCGCGAAACTATAGCATATTGCCTGAAGCATCCTGAATTTGCACGATGGCTGTTGCCAGCAGCACGGTAATGTTCGATTGAGACCTTGAAACCAACGACGATCCGATTTGATTTGATACGTTATTAAAATTATCGCGATGGAGTAAGGTATGATGTTTACGTTTGCACGTGCGGCACAAAAATATTGAATTGCAATTCTTCAGTTGATGTGATGGCTTCAAACAATTAAAGCACCAACTTTTATCTTTAGCGATTGTCATTCGCTCGTCAATCGATTTTTTAAGAAAATCTTGACACGATATAATCGAATGTGACTCATTACAATATGAACATTTACTCGAATAGGAACCGATTTTATTATCACTAGCACTACCAGTGGGAGCTTGTCAAAGTCAAAGTCAAATCATTTATTTCAAATAGGCCCTTGCAAGGCACTTTTGAACGTCAACAATTACAAAAAAAAAAAAAAATATTCTAGTCGCCCCTTCCAAAAGGTAGTTTTCGTATGGAGAAGAATGGGCAAGAAACTCCACCGTTACTCTTTTAAAATGTTTTACAATATTTTGTATATGTAGGTACATTAGTTATATAATTATATGTGAAGACGATGCATCTAAAAATTAAAAAATAAATTACTATACCACAATATAGGTAAAAAGATTTTTTTTAAAGAGAGCAACAACAGATAAATTAATTACTTATGTGATAGATACATGGTTCTCACATATTTACAAACATTGTAAAAGTAGACGATTTTCCAAAAAAAAAGTTACAATTAATAAGTCAGTGTGTGAGGAAGTAATCACAGAATGTAAAATCAATGTCATATAATAAAATATAATAATTTATACAACTTAAATTAGCAACCAGTTTGATTTTGTCTAGATTCTAGATTATCCTATGGAGCTGGACCAGCATGTTTCCAAGCATTCTTATCTTGGATATAATCCTCTAATTTGTAATATGCTTGTTTACAAAGTGTACTTTTAATATGAGTTTTAAATTTTCTTTCATTTAATTGTAAAATATCACAAGGTATTTTGTTGTAACATTTAACACAGTACCCCATAAAAGATGTATGTACTTTAGATAATCTGAAAAATGGTTGATCTATTTTATCTTTAGACTTGCCAGTACGCTTCGTGCAATACGCCATAGAACGGTTATGTTTGACAAGAGTGCATTTTGTATGGGCCCTAAAATATATAATAAATTACCTGATAATATAAAAGAAGTAAATAATTTTATATCATTTAAGAATAGATTAAAGACTTATTTAATTAATAAAGCTTATTATAACGTTAATGATTATTTGAATGATAAATGTAATTAAATTTTTAAGTTAAGAAATAATAATAAAATTATATTATAAATGAATGTCGTAAATACCCCAATAAATATTTGCTATAGATAAATGTATGATTAATATTTGCACACCTATTAAGGTAGGATATGGTTAAAGATCTTCAGTTTTATGTGTCACCTCATGTACCTACCCATATTCAAGCAAATAAATGATTTGAATTTGAATTTGAATTTTTATTTCTAGTATTAAAATTATGTCTATCACTTATTTTATTAAAAATATGTAGATTTTTTCTTACATACATAATATTTTCATAAATGAATTGGCAAGGTACCGTCATAATATTAATCTTTCCAAATAGTTCCCTAAGAGATTCGCGACGATGTAAATCATAAACGGCTCTGACAGCTCTCTTTTGTAAGATAAAGATTGATTCAATGTCAGCAGCCCGCGCCCACAGTAAAATGCCATACGACATAATACTGTGGAAGCAGCTAAAATAGATGATCTTGATCTTGATCATCGGTTGCAGCTACCAGTGTGTGCGGAATGTTTGAACGCTTCGTCTGTGGCTGCGGATTATTGGGCGTGTGCTTGGGCACAGCATTAGTCGCCTTGGACGATTCTGAAAAGTGCGTGTCACGTAATAACGCTTCGCATTTAGACCTTAGAAAACCTTTGAGTTGTTCGTAAGACGGTAACTCGACATTGGAGTGACTTTCCTCAAACCCGCGGCATAAGTCTTTGTAAAGTTTCGATAAAATGTGTTAAACTAAAACAAAATCCCAGTGTACGATAGGTAAGTCGATCGTTTTTAATATAGGTACTCAAATTCTCTTCGAAAAGGTCAAGTGATTTTTGAAACTCGTGCGCATTATTGCTTGGAAAGTCAATGTTTAAAATATCCCGCCAACATGTGAAAGCTAGGGTGCGTTTACTCTTGTAGCGAGCAACGAGCGCTTGGTATGCGTCATGATAATATTCGCGTGTCATAGGAAACGCTTTGACTACTGATGACGCATCGCCGCTGAAAGAAGATATAAGATAATGAAACTTCTCCGTATCGGTAATACAAGTGGAGTTGTGTATTTATTTATTTATTTATTTAACACTTTACACACAAATGTACATAGGCGGACTTAATGCCATAGGTATTTTCTACCAGTCAACCTTTGGGTGATGCAGAGATAAACAGTGGTAGGTGCAATAACGAAAATTGTGGAATAAATATTTATTTTAATATACATATACCTATTAACCTATATATATAATACAATATAAATAAATACAAGAACAGATAAATACACATAAATACACGAATATACTAACACAAATAAGACAAACAATGGGAAAACATTACCGTTGTGATGATACTGCCAGCTTCTTACGAATGTGCTCGCGAACTTTAACTTTAAAGGATAATCGGTTGGTTGCCATCCTGATTTCCTGTATCATCGCGTTATAGGTATCAAAATACTCAGGCCATGATTTAATATCTCCAGTGAAGGTAGGTAGTATGATTTTCGGTAACCGAATATTATGCGATGATGAGACGTTGTGCGATTTAATCGATTCATTGTTTACTAAACCACGGTGAATTGATAACACTCGATAGTACATGTCATCAAAACCTTCTTGTATTTGATAATCTTCACTATTCGGGTCGGTGATTAGTTCTAAAATCGTGAAATGCGCGTCTTCAAAACTCGATGCAATTTGCTTTAAGTCTTGATGATACGATAAAAACAAGTCGCGCCGGGTAGTGTCACTTGAAGCCGAAGCGCCTATTTCTAACGCCTTAGCCAAGCGGTTATATGCGATAGTTCACTTTCTACGCAAGGACGGCAAGTCCTGAACCGCGAACTCCTCATCCACAGATTTAGACTTCGATTTCTTTAGCATGGCTCTTTTACGAGTGGAATGCTTACCTAGAAGCGACATTTTTCCTTATTAGTCAAAGTGTTGTAGTGTAAAATGTATTAGGATAGTTACAAGTTGTAAGTTCAAAACGTAAACAATGATACAATTATAACTAAGAATGGTAGAACTTAAAAGTATAACTTCGTTTACCGAATGGAAAGAATGTGCATAGAATTTACGATCTTATTCTATAGCGATAAGATTGTACACCCACAATTTGAATACATAATGCCCGGTTTCTGAGTTCCCCAGATAAATTCTCAAGAGCTATTGATTCATTAAAGTTAAGCTTAAGATAAACGTCGATTAACAGCTGTCACTGCGTTTCTGAATACGCAACAGACCATTCAATAACTATGGAACCGATAACTAGTTCCTTAGTTCCGAACAACTCAAAGGTTTTCTAAGGTCTAAATGCGAAGCGTTATTACGTGACACGCACTTTTCAGAATCGTCCAAGGCGACTAATGCTGTGCCCAAGCACACGCCCAATAATCCGCAGCCACAGACGAAGCGTTCAAACATTCCGCACACACTGGTAGCTGCAACCGATGATCAAGATCAAGATCATCTATTTTAGCTGCTTCCACAGTATTATGTCGTATGGCATTTTACTGTGGGCGCGGGCTGCTGACATTGAATCAATCTTTATCTTACAAAAGAGAGCTGTCAGAGCCGTTTATGATTTACATCGTCGCGAATCTCTTAGGGAACTATTTGGAAAGATTAATATTATGACGGTACCTTGCCAATTCATTTATGAAAATATTATGTATGTAAGAAAAAATCTACATATTTTTAATAAAATAAGTGATAGACATAATTTTAATACTAGAAATAAAAATTCAAATTCAAATTCAAATCATTTATTTGCTTGAATATGGGTAGGTACATGAGGTGACACATAAAACTGAAGATCTTTAACCATATCCTACCTTAATAGGTGTGCAAATATTAATCATACATTTATCTATAGCAAATATTTATTGGGGTATTTACGACATTCATTTATAATATAATTTTATTATTATTTCTTAACTTAAAAATTTAATTACATTTATCATTCAAATAATCATTAACGTTATAATAAGCTTTATTAATTAAATAAGTCTTTAATCTATTCTTAAATGATATAAAATTATTTACTTCTTTTATATTATCAGGTAATTTATTATATATTTTAGGGCCCATACAAAATGCACTCTTGTCAAACATAACCGTTCTATGGCGTATTGCACGAAGCGTACTGGCAAGTCTAAAGATAAAATAGATCAACCATTTTTCAGATTATCTAAAGTACATACATCTTTTATGGGGTACTGTGTTAAATGTTACAACAAAATACCTTGTGATATTTTACAATTAAATGAAAGAAAATTTAAAACTCATATTAAAAGTACACTTTGTAAACAAGCATATTACAAATTAGAGGATTATATCCAAGATAAGAATGCTTGGAAACATGCTGGTCCAGCTCCATAGGATAATCTAGAATCTAGACAAAATCAAACTGGTTGCTAATTTAAGTTGTATAAATTATTATATTTTATTATATGACATTGATTTTACATTCTGTGATTACTTCCTCACACACTGACTTATTAATTGTAACTTTTTTTTTGGAAAATCGTCTACTTTTACAATGTTTGTAAATATGTGAGAACCATGTATCTATCACATAAGTAATTAATTTATCTGTTGTTGCTCTCTTTAAAAAAAATCTTTTTACCTATATTGTGGTATAGTAATTTATTTTTTAATTTTTAGATGCATCGTCTTCACATATAATTATATAACTAATGTACCTACATATACAAAATATTGTAAAACATTTTAAAAGAGTAACGGTGGAGTTTCTTGCCCATTCTTCTCCATACGAAAACTACCTTTTGGAAGGGGCGACTAGAATCTTTTTTTTTTTTTTTGTAATTGTTGACGTTCAAAAGTGCCTTGCAAGGGCCTATTTGAAATAAATGATTTGACTTTGACTTTGACAAGCTCCCACTGGTAGTGCTAGTGATAATAAAATCGGTTCCTATTCGAGTAAATGTTCATATTGTAATGAGTCACATTCGATTATATCGTGTCAAGATTTTCTTAAAAAATCGATTGACGAGCGAATGACAATCGCTAAAGATAAAAGTTGGTGCTTTAATTGTTTGAAGCCATCACATCAACTGAAGAATTGCAATTCAATATTTTTGTGCCGCACGTGCAAACGTAAACATCATACCTTACTCCATCGCGATAATTTTAATAACGTATCAAATCAAATCGGATCGTCGTTGGTTTCAAGGTCTCAATCGAACATTACCGTGCTGCTGGCAACAGCCATCGTGCAAATTCAGGATGCTTCAGGCAATATGCTATAGTTTCGCGCTTTATTTGACAGCGGAAGTCAAAGCAATTTCATAACTGCTTCCGCAGTAAAGCGTTTGAATTTTAAATCAGCTACAACGAACGCAAGCGTCAGCGGTCTGGGGGAAGCTGCCGCGCCGATTATCGGTGACGGACGTCACTTGTTCCGTTGGTACAAATAATCAGATTTTACACAATCTCGACATGCACGTCATAGCTAGAATATGTGGCGATCAACCAATCGCGCATTTAAACAGATCGGGATGATCACATATTAAATCGCTACCGTTGGCGGGCCCTGGCTTCGACATTCCAGGTCCGATCGATCTATTATTCGCTGCAGATGTCTTCGCCGACTCTATACTCAATCAGTATATTAAAGGAGGTGTCGACCAACCTACCGCATTTAATTCAACATTCGGTTGGCTTCTCTTAGGCAAAACTTGTATATCGGCTAGTACTTTATTACATACCTTGCCCGACATCGACAACGAGTTAAACTCTTTAGTTCAACGCTTCTGGGAACTAGATTCTTTACCGAATTCATCGAAGTTGACTGCAGATGAATTGCTATGCGAGCAAAAGTTTATTACCGATCATTTTCGCGAGCAATCCGGAAGATACGTAGTTCGTATTCCTTTTAAAAACGAATCGGAACCCACTTTCGAAAGCTCGCGCAACCTTGCGCTACGAAGGTTCCACCCTACCGAACGCAGATTGACACGTGACTCATCTTTACAAAGCCAATACGTAGACTTCATGACTGACTATATCGAAAGCGGTCACATGTCCCTGGTTCCTATAGACGAGATGAGCACGGGTAAATATTACATTCCCCATCACTGCGTTTTACGCCCTGACTCCGCGAGCACGTGTTGTTTTTGATGGATCAGCTAAGGATTTAAACTCTCGATCGCTTAACGATACGCAACTTATCGGACCAAAATTACAACCCAATATTTTGGAAATTCTCTTGCGTTTTCGCGAACACAATATCGTATTCATGGCTGATGCTCGTCAGATGTACCGTCAAATTCTAATAGCACCTGAGCATCGCGACTATCAGTGCATTTTTTGGAGTAGAATGGGTAGGTACTTTCACGTTATAAAGAACAATATTATTGACTAGCGCTCACCTTTTCATCCTTATCTTCTTCGTTTGTCTACGCATTTTTTTACTTCCACCTCCACTTCCGCCAAAACTGTTTGGCTGACTTATTTATCTTCGTAAATACCATCGTATTGTGTTAATGCCAATGCAATCCTTTCGATAAGATAGATTAAATATATGTGAGGCAAGTTTAAAACGTAATAAGTTGCAAAACTGTCCGTAAATAGTCCGTTATGATCGGCTGGTTGCAGCGTATTGTGCGATAAAGTGCACGGATTAATAAATTATGTGTTCGAACATGGAAGTCTGGCAACGTTCAAAACAGGTTTTGTTCGTTTCGAATGAGTTCTGGATCTATCATGCGTCCGTCTCATTTATTTGTCAGTTTGGTTTCTGTTTTGCTGTCTTGCAATTTAATTTAATTTATATAACTATTGAAATATTCATTATTATTATTATCTTACACAAATTTATTATATTTAAGTATACATATACACATTGCAGTATGTAACTGATTTACATCCGTCACCTCACACTTCAGGTCTAGTTGAAAACCAGCGTCAGGCACTAGTTGTCTGGCATTTTTGCTGAACTAGGCGTATTTGGCGCAGCCGCAAGGCACACTTTCCTCCTGCTAGTATCATAAAACGCAATTTACACTTTATTTGTTTTCATTCTTTTTTAATTTGATTTTTGTGTGCGTGTCTGTGCTAAATAAATGTACTTTCTTTCTTTCTTTCTATATTATCAGCCCTGCTCTAACTCCCGTTACGCATCGCAAATATTCATCGTCTGTTTTGGAATACATTTTTATCGCATTACGATTGTACGCTACTTTCATTCCATTATGTTATTTAAAGAATGGATAAAGCACAAACAATTGGAAAGATAATAGACTCAAGTAACTTAAAATGTAACGGCAAAGCAAATAATTATAATACCATGTGCGCAACAAAAACAATGAAGTGAAACTAGAGAAGAAAAAATGACAATGATCCGCCCATAAATAACGACATAACATCTTTTTTTTTACTAAAACAATCTTAAGAAATGAATTTTAGACGCGATCTTCTTTCTATACAGAGCCATCTAGCGGCAACTAAGGAACTAGTTATCGGTTCCATAGTTATTGAATGGTCTGTTGCGTATTCAGAAACGCAGTGACAGCTGTTAATCGACGTTTATCTTAAGCTTAACTTTAATGAATCAATAGCTCTTGAGAATTTATCTGGGGAACTCAGAAACCGGGCATTATGTATTCAAATTGTGGGTGTACAATCTTATCGCTATAGAATAAGATCGTAAATTCTATGCACATTCTTTCCATTCGGTAAACGAAGTTATACTTTTAAGTTCTACCATTCTTAGTTATAATTGTATCATTGTTTACGTTTTGAACTTACAACTTGTAACTATCCTAATACATTTTACACTACAACACTTTGACTAATAAGGAAAAATGTCGCTTCTAGGTAAGCATTCCACTCGTAAAAGAGCCATGCTAAAGAAATCGAAGTCTAAATCTGTGGATGAGGAGTTCGCGGTTCAGGACTTGCCGTCCTTGCGTAGAAAGTGAACTATCGCATATAACCGCTTGGCTAAGGCGTTAGAAATAGGCGCTTCGGCTTCAAGTGACACTACCCGGCGCGACTTGTTTTTATCGTATCATCAAGACTTAAAGCAAATTGCATCGAGTTTTGAAGACGCGCATTTCACGATTTTAGAACTAATCACCGACCCGAATAGTGAAGATTATCAAATACAAGAAGGTTTTGATGACATGTACTATCGAGTGTTATCAATTCACCGTGGTTTAGTAAACAATGAATCGATTAAATCGCACAACGTCTCATCATCGCATAATATTCGGTTACCGAAAATCATACTACCTACCTTCACTGGAGATATTAAATCATGGCCTGAGTATTTTGATACCTATAACGCGATGATACAGGAAATCAGGATGGCAACCAACCGATTATCCTTTAAAGTTAAAGTTCGCGAGCACATTCGTAAGAAGCTGGCAGTATCATCACAACGGTAATGTTTTCCCATTGTTTGTCTTATTTGTGTTAGTATATTCGTGTATTTATGTGTATTTATCTGTTCTTGTATTTATTTATATTGTATTATATATATAGGTTAATAGGTATATGTATATTAAAATAAATATTTATTCCACAATTTTCGTTATTGCACCTACCACTGTTTATCTCTGCATCACCCAAAGGTTGACTGGTAGAAAATGCCTATGGCATTAAGTCCGCCTATGTACATTTGTGTGTAAAGTGTTAAATAAATAAATACACAACTCCACTTGTATTACCGATACGGAGAAGTTTCATTATCTTATATCTTCTTTCAGCGGCGATGCGTCATCAGTAGTCAAAGCGTTTCCTATGACACGCGAATATTATCATGACGCATACCAAGCGCTCGTTGCTCGCTACAAGAGTAAACGCACCCTAGCTTTCACATGTTGGCGGGATATTTTAAACATTGACTTTCCAAGCAATAATGCGCACGAGTTTCAAAAATCACTTGACCTTTTCGAAGAGAATTTGAGTACCTATATTAAAAACGATCGACTTACCTATCGTACACTGGGATTTTGTTTTAGTTTAACACATTTTATCGAAACTTTACAAAGACTTATGCCGCGGGTTTGAGGAAAGTCACTCCAATGTCGAGTTACCGTCTTACGAACAACTCAAAGGTTTTCTAAGGTCTAAATGCGAAGCGTTATTACGTGACACGCACTTTTCAGAATCGTCCAAGGCGACTAATGCTGTGCCCAAGCACACGCCCAATAATCCGCAGCCACAGACGAAGCGTTCAAACATTCCGCACACACTGGTAGCTGCAACCGATGATCAAGATCAAGATCATCTATTTTAGCTGCTTCCACAGTATTATGTCGTATGGCATTTTACTGTGGGCGCGGGCTGCTGACATTGAATCAATCTTTATCTTACAAAAGAGAGCTGTCAGAGCCGTTTATGATTTACATCGTCGCGAATCTCTTAGGGAACTATTTGGAAAGATTAATATTATGACGGTACCTTGCCAATTCATTTATGAAAATATTATGTATGTAAGAAAAAATCTACATATTTTTAATAAAATAAGTGATAGACATAATTTTAATACTAGAAATAAAAATTCAAATTCAAATTCAAATCATTTATTTGCTTGAATATGGGTAGGTACATGAGGTGACACATAAAACTGAAGATCTTTAACCATATCCTACCTTAATAGGTGTGCAAATATTAATCATACATTTATCTATAGCAAATATTTATTGGGGTATTTACGACATTCATTTATAATATAATTTTATTATTATTTCTTAACTTAAAAATTTAATTACATTTATCATTCAAATAATCATTAACGTTATAATAAGCTTTATTAATTAAATAAGTCTTTAATCTATTCTTAAATGATATAAAATTATTTACTTCTTTTATATTATCAGGTAATTTATTATATATTTTAGGGCCCATACAAAATGCACTCTTGTCAAACATAACCGTTCTATGGCGTATTGCACGAAGCGTACTGGCAAGTCTAAAGATAAAATAGATCAACCATTTTTCAGATTATCTAAAGTACATACATCTTTTATGGGGTACTGTGTTAAATGTTACAACAAAATACCTTGTGATATTTTACAATTAAATGAAAGAAAATTTAAAACTCATATTAAAAGTACACTTTGTAAACAAGCATATTACAAATTAGAGGATTATATCCAAGATAAGAATGCTTGGAAACATGCTGGTCCAGCTCCATAGGATAATCTAGAATCTAGACAAAATCAAACTGGTTGCTAATTTAAGTTGTATAAATTATTATATTTTATTATATGACATTGATTTTACATTCTGTGATTACTTCCTCACACACTGACTTATTAATTGTAACTTTTTTTTTGGAAAATCGTCTACTTTTACAATGTTTGTAAATATGTGAGAACCATGTATCTATCACATAAGTAATTAATTTATCTGTTGTTGCTCTCTTTAAAAAAAATCTTTTTACCTATATTGTGGTATAGTAATTTATTTTTTAATTTTTAGATGCATCGTCTTCACATATAATTATATAACTAATGTACCTACATATACAAAATATTGTAAAACATTTTAAAAGAGTAACGGTGGAGTTTCTTGCCCATTCTTCTCCATACGAAAACTACCTTTTGGAAGGGGCGACTAGAATCTTTTTTTTTTTTTTTGTAATTGTTGACGTTCAAAAGTGCCTTGCAAGGGCCTATTTGAAATAAATGATTTGACTTTGACTTTGACAAGCTCCCACTGGTAGTGCTAGTGATAATAAAATCGGTTCCTATTCGAGTAAATGTTCATATTGTAATGAGTCACATTCGATTATATCGTGTCAAGATTTTCTTAAAAAATCGATTGACGAGCGAATGACAATCGCTAAAGATAAAAGTTGGTGCTTTAATTGTTTGAAGCCATCACATCAACTGAAGAATTGCAATTCAATATTTTTGTGCCGCACGTGCAAACGTAAACATCATACCTTACTCCATCGCGATAATTTTAATAACGTATCAAATCAAATCGGATCGTCGTTGGTTTCAAGGTCTCAATCGAACATTACCGTGCTGCTGGCAACAGCCATCGTGCAAATTCAGGATGCTTCAGGCAATATGCTATAGTTTCGCGCTTTATTTGACAGCGGAAGTCAAAGCAATTTCATAACTGCTTCAAATTCAAATTCAAATTCAAATCTTTATTGCATATCACATGTGTTTACAAGGTCTTAATAATAATAATAAAGTTCACATGGACCCTGTCGGGCACAACAATTTTATAAAAATATGAGTAGTAACATTATCTTTAAAAAACAATCAAATACAATTACATTATATAATATCACATTTAAATATGTGACATACGTCTTTGCAAATTCTCACTAGCTCTAGAAATCATGAAAAAGAATTAATTAATTTCAAATAAACAAATTAAATTATTCAAAGATTAATTCATTAGAAATAAATTATGTCACAGATTAAATTAATATAAAAAGTCAAATCAAAAGTCAAATAAAAATGCAATAAAAAATAAACAATTCATTCAAAATAAATAAACAATGTCACAGATTAAAATAGTATTAAAGAATCGAATAAACGTCAAATAAAAATAAATGTCTAAAGCTTCTAAGTTCTAAGCTTCCGCAGTAAAGCGTTTGAATTTTAAATCAGCTACAACGAACGCAAGCGTCAGCGGTCTGGGGGAAGCTGCCGCGCCGATTATCGGTGACGGACGTCACTTGTTCCGTTGGTACAAATAATCAGATTTTACACAATCTCGACATGCACGTCATAGCTAGAATATGTGGCGATCAACCAATCGCGCATTTAAACAGATCGGGATGATCACATATTAAATCGCTACCGTTGGCGGGCCCTGGCTTCGACATTCCAGGTCCGATCGATCTATTATTCGCTGCAGATGTCTTCGCCGACTCTATACTCAATCAGTATATTAAAGGAGGTGTCGACCAACCTACCGCATTTAATTCAACATTCGGTTGGCTTCTCTTAGGCAAAACTTGTATATCGGCTAGTACTTTATTACATACCTTGCCCGACATCGACAACGAGTTAAACTCTTTAGTTCAACGCTTCTGGGAACTAGATTCTTTACCGAATTCATCGAAGTTGACTGCAGATGAATTGCTATGCGAGCAAAAGTTTATTACCGATCATTTTCGCGAGCAATCCGGAAGATACGTAGTTCGTATTCCTTTTAAAAACGAATCGGAACCCACTTTCGAAAGCTCGCGCAACCTTGCGCTACGAAGGTTCCACGCTACCGAACGCAGATTGACACGTGACTCATCTTTACAAAGCCAATACGTAGACTTCATGACTGACTATATCGAAAGCGGTCACATGTCCCTGGTTCCTATAGACGAGATGAGCACGGGTAAATATTACATTCCCCATCACTGCGTTTTACGCCCTGACTCCGCGAGCACGTGTTGTTTTTGATGGATCAGCTAAGGATTTAAACTCTCGATCGCTTAACGATACGCAACTTATCGGACCAAAATTACAACCCAATATTTTGGAAATTCTCTTGCGTTTTCGCGAACACAATATCGTATTCATGGCTGATGCTCGTCAGATGTACCGTCAAATTCTAATAGCACCTGAGCATCGCGACTATCAGCGCATTTTTTGGAGTAGAATGGGTAGGTACTTTCACGTTATAAAGAACAATATTATTGACTAGCGCTCACCTTTTCATCCTTATCTTCTTCGTTTGTCTACGCATTTTTTTACTTCCACCTCCACTTCCGCCAAAACTGTTTGGCTGACTTATTTATCTTCGTAAATACCATCGTATTGTGTTAATGCCAATGCAATCCTTTCGATAAGATAGATTAAATATATGTGAGGCAAGTTTAAAACGTAATAAGTTGCAAAACTGTCCGTAAATAGTCCGTTATGATCGGCTGGTTGCAGCGTATTGTGCGATAAAGTGCACGGATTAATAAATTATGTGTTCGAACATGGAAGTCTGGCAACGTTCAAAACAGGTTTTGTTCGTTTCGAATGAGTTCTGGATCTATCATGCGTCCGTCTCATTTATTTGTCAGTTTGGTTTCTGTTTTGTTGTCTTGCAATTTAATTTAATTTATATAACTATTGAAATATTCATTATTATTATTATCTTACACAAATTTATTATATTTAAGTATACATATACACATTGCAGTATGTAACTGATTTACATCCGTCACCTCACACTTCAGGTCTAGTTGAAAACCAGCGTCAGGCACTAGTTGTCTGGCATTTTTGCTGAACTAGGCGTATTTGGCGCAGCCGCAAGGCACACTTTCCTCCTGCTAGTATCATAAAACGCAATTTACACTTTATTTGTTTTCATTCTTTTTTAATTTGATTTTTGTGTGCGTGTCTGTGCTAAATAAATGTACTTTCTTTCTTTCTTTCTATATTATCAGCCCTGCTCTAACTCCCGTTACGCATCGCAAATATTCATCGTCTGTTTTGGAATACATTTTTATCGCATTACGATTGTACGCTACTTTCATTCCATTATGTTATTTAAAGAATGGATAAAGCACAAACAATTGGAAAGATAAATAGACTCAAGTAACGGCAAAGCAAATAATTATAATACCATGTGCGCAACAAAAACAATGAAGTGAAACTAGAGAAGAAAAAATGACAATGATCCGCCCATAAATAACGACATAACATCTTTTTTTTTACTAAAACAATCTTAAGAAATGAATTTTAGACGCGATCTTCTTTCTATACAGAGCCATCTAGCGGCAACTAAGGAACTAGTTATCGGTTCCATAGTTATTGAATGGTCTGTTGCGTATTCAGAAACGCAGTGACAGCTGTTAATCGACGTTTATCTTAAGCTTAACTTTAATGAATCAATAGCTATTGAGAATTTATCTGGGGAACTCAGAAACCGGGCATTATGTATTCAAATTGTGGGTGTACAATCTTATCGCTATAGAATAAGATCGTAAATTCTATGCACATTCTTTCCATTCGGTAAACGAAGTTCTACCATTCTTAGCTATAATTGTATCATTGTTTACGTTTTGAACTTACAACTTGTAACTATCCTAATACATTTTACACTACAACACTTTGACTAATAAGGAAAAATGTCGCTTCTAGGTAAGCATTCCACTCGTAAAAGAGCCATGCTAAAGAAATCGAAGTCTTAATCTGTGGATGAGGAGTTCGCGGTTCAGGACTTGCCGTCCTTGCGTAGAAAGTGAACTATCGCATATAACCGCTTGGCTAAGGCGTTAGAAATAGGCGCTTCGGCTTCAAGTGACACTACCCGGCGCGACTTGTTTTTATCGTATCATCAAGACTTAAAGCAAATTGCATCGAGTTTTGAAGACGCGCATTTCACGATTTTAGAACTCATCACCGACCCGAATAGTGAAGATTATCAAATACAAGAAGGTTTTGATGACATGTACTATCGAGTGTTATCAATTCACCGTGGTTTAGTAAACAATGAATCGATTAAATCGCACAACGTCTCATCATCGCATAATATTCGGTTACCGAAAATCATACTACCTACCTTCACTGGAGATATTAAATCATGGCCTGAGTATTTTGATACCTATAACGCGATGATACAGGAAATCAGGATGGCAACCAACCGATTATCCTTTAAAGTTAAAGTTCGCGAGCACATTCGTAAGAAGCTGGCAGTATCATCACAACGGTAATGTTTTCCCATTGTTTGTCTTATTTGTGTTAGTATATTCGTGTATTTATGTGTATTTATCTGTTCTTGTATTTATTTATATTGTATTATATATATAGGTTAATAGGTATATGTATATTAAAATAAATATTTATTCCACAATTTTCGTTATTGCACCTACCACTGTTTATCTCTGCATCACCCAAAGGTTGACTGGTAGAAAATGCCTATGGCATTAAGTCCGCCTATGTACATTTGTGTGTAAAGTGTTAAATAAATAAATAAATAAATACACAACTCCACTTGTATTACCGATACGGAGAAGTTTCATTATCTTATATCTTCTTTCAGCGGCGATGCGTCATCAGTAGTCAAAGCGTTTCCTATGACACGCGAATATTATCATGACGCATACCAAGCGCTCGTTGCTCGCTACAAGAGTAAACGCACCCTAGCTTTCACATGTTGGCGGGATATTTTAAACATTGACTTTCCAAGCAATAATGCGCACGAGTTTCAAAAATCACTTGACCTTTTCGAAGAGAATTTGAGTACCTATATTAAAAACGATCGACTTACCTATCGTACACTGGGATTTTGTTTTAGTTTAACACATTTTATCGAAACTTTACAAAGACTTATGCCGCGGGTTTGAGGAAAGTCACTCCAATGTCGAGTTACCGTCTTACGAACAACTCAAAGGTTTTCTAAGGTCTAAATGCGAAGCGTTATTACGTGACACGCACTTTTCAGAATCGTCCAAGGCGACTAATGCTGTGCCCAAGCACACGCCCAATAATCCGCAGCCACAGACGAAGCGTTCAAACATTCCGCACACACTGGTAGCTGCAACCGATGATCAAGATCAAGATCATCTATTTTAGCTGCTTCCACAGTATTATGTCGTATGGCATTTTACTGTGGGCGCGGGCTGCTGACATTGAATCAATCTTTATCTTACAAAAGAGAGCTGTCAGAGCCGTTTATGATTTACATCGTCGCGAATCTCTTAGGGAACTATTTGGAAAGATTAATATTATGACGGTACCTTGCCAATTCATTTATGAAAATATTATGTATGTAAGAAAAAATCTACATATTTTTAATAAAATAAGTGATAGACATAATTTTAATACTAGAAATAAAAATTCAAATTCAAATTCAAATCATTTATTTGCTTGAATATGGGTAGGTACATGAGGTGACACATAAAACTGAAGATCTTTAACCATATCCTACCTTAATAGGTGTGCAAATATTAATCATACATTTATCTATAGCAAATATTTATTGGGGTATTTACGACATTCATTTATAATATAATTTTATTATTATTTCTTAACTTAAAAATTTAATTACATTTATCATTCAAATAATCATTAACGTTATAATAAGCTTTATTAATTAAATAAGTCTTTAATCTATTCTTAAATGATATAAAATTATTTACTTCTTTTATATTATCAGGTAATTTATTATATATTTTAGGGCCCATACAAAATGCACTCTTGTCAAACATAACCGTTCTATGGCGTATTGCACGAAGCGTACTGGCAAGTCTAAAGATAAAATAGATCAACCATTTTTCAGATTATCTAAAGTACATACATCTTTTATGGGGTACTGTGTTAAATGTTACAACAAAATACCTTGTGATATTTTACAATTAAATGAAAGAAAATTTAAAACTCATATTAAAAGTACACTTTGTAAACAAGCATATTACAAATTAGAGGATTATATCCAAGATAAGAATGCTTGGAAACATGCTGGTCCAGCTCCATAGGATAATCTAGAATCTAGACAAAATCAAACTGGTTGCTAATTTAAGTTGTATAAATTATTATATTTTATTATATGACATTGATTTTACATTCTGTGATTACTTCCTCACACACTGACTTATTAATTGTAACTTTTTTTTTGGAAAATCGTCTACTTTTACAATGTTTGTAAATATGTGAGAACCATGTATCTATCACATAAGTAATTAATTTATCTGTTGTTGCTCTCTTTAAAAAAAATCTTTTTACCTATATTGTGGTATAGTAATTTATTTTTTAATTTTTAGATGCATCGTCTTCACATATAATTATATAACTAATGTACCTACATATACAAAATATTGTAAAACATTTTAAAAGAGTAACGGTGGAGTTTCTTGCCCATTCTTCTCCATACGAAAACTACCTTTTGGAAGGGGCGACTAGAATCTTTTTTTTTTTTTTTGTAATTGTTGACGTTCAAAAGTGCCTTGCAAGGGCCTATTTGAAATAAATGATTTGACTTTGACTTTGACAAGCTCCCACTGGTAGTGCTAGTGATAATAAAATCGGTTCCTATTCGAGTAAATGTTCATATTGTAATGAGTCACATTCGATTATATCGTGTCAAGATTTTCTTAAAAAATCGATTGACGAGCGAATGACAATCGCTAAAGATAAAAGTTGGTGCTTTAATTGTTTGAAGCCATCACATCAACTGAAGAATTGCAATTCAATATTTTTGTGCCGCACGTGCAAACGTAAACATCATACCTTACTCCATCGCGATAATTTTAATAACGTATCAAATCAAATCGGATCGTCGTTGGTTTCAAGGTCTCAATCGAACATTACCGTGCTGCTGGCAACAGCCATCGTGCAAATTCAGGATGCTTCAGGCAATATGCTATAGTTTCGCGCTTTATTTGACAGCGGAAGTCAAAGCAATTTCATAACTGCTTCCGCAGTAAAGCGTTTGAATTTTAAATCAGCTACAACGAACGCAAGCGTCAGCGGTCTGGGGGAAGCTGCCGCGCCGATTATCGGTGACGGACGTCACTTGTTCCGTTGGTACAAATAATCAGATTTTACACAATCTCGACATGCACGTCATAGCTAGAATATGTGGCGATCAACCAATCGCGCATTTAAACAGATCGGGATGATCACATATTAAATCGCTACCGTTGGCGGGCCCTGGCTTCGACATTCCAGGTCCGATCGATCTATTATTCGCTGCAGATGTCTTCGCCGACTCTATACTCAATCAGTATATTAAAGGAGGTGTCGACCAACCTACCGCATTTAATTCAACATTCGGTTGGCTTCTCTTAGGCAAAACTTGTATATCGGCTAGTACTTTATTACATACCTTGCCCGACATCGACAACGAGTTAAACTCTTTAGTTCAACGCTTCTGGGAACTAGATTCTTTACCGAATTCATCGAAGTTGACTGCAGATGAATTGCTATGCGAGCAAAAGTTTATTACCGATCATTTTCGCGAGCAATCCGGAAGATACGTAGTTCGTATTCCTTTTAAAAACGAATCGGAACCCACTTTCGAAAGCTCGCGCAACCTTGCGCTACGAAGGTTCCACGCTACCGAACGCAGATTGACACGTGACTCATCTTTACAAAGCCAATACGTAGACTTCATGACTGACTATATCGAAAGCGGTCACATGTCCCTGGTTCCTATAGACGAGATGAGCACGGGTAAATATTACATTCCCCATCACTGCGTTTTACGCCCTGACTCCGCGAGCACGTGTTGTTTTTGATGGATCAGCTAAGGATTTAAACTCTCGATCGCTTAACGATACGCAACTTATCGGACCAAAATTACAACCCAATATTTTGGAAATTCTCTTGCGTTTTCGCGAACACAATATCGTATTCATGGCTGATGCTCGTCAGATGTACCGTCAAATTCTAATAGCACCTGAGCATCGCGACTATCAGCGCATTTTTTGGAGTAGAATGGGTAGGTACTTTCACGTTATAAAGAACAATATTATTGACTAGCGCTCACCTTTTCATCCTTATCTTCTTCGTTTGTCTACGCATTTTTTTACTTCCACCTCCACTTCCGCCAAAACTGTTTGGCTGACTTATTTATCTTCGTAAATACCATCGTATTGTGTTAATGCCAATGCAATCCTTTCGATAAGATAGATTAAATATATGTGAGGCAAGTTTAAAACGTAATAAGTTGCAAAACTGTCCGTAAATAGTCCGTTATGATCGGCTGGTTGCAGCGTATTGTGCGATAAAGTGCACGGATTAATAAATTATGTGTTCGAACATGGAAGTCTGGCAACGTTCAAAACAGGTTTTGTTCGTTTCGAATGAGTTCTGGATCTATCATGCGTCCGTCTCATTTATTTGTCAGTTTGGTTTCTGTTTTGTTGTCTTGCAATTTAATTTAATTTATATAACTATTGAAATATTCATTATTATTATTATCTTACACAAATTTATTATATTTAAGTATACATATACACATTGCAGTATGTAACTGATTTACATCCGTCACCTCACACTTCAGGTCTAGTTGAAAACCAGCGTCAGGCACTAGTTGTCTGGCATTTTTGCTGAACTAGGCGTATTTGGCGCAGCCGCAAGGCACACTTTCCTCCTGCTAGTATCATAAAACGCAATTTACACTTTATTTGTTTTCATTCTTTTTTAATTTGATTTTTGTGTGCGTGTCTGTGCTAAATAAATGTACTTTCTTTCTTTCTTTCTATATTATCAGCCCTGCTCTAACTCCCGTTACGCATCGCAAAATATTCATCGTCTGTTTTGGAATACATTTTTATCGCATTACGATTGTACGCTACTTTCATTCCATTATGTTATTTAAAGAATGGATAAAGCACAAACAATTGGAAAGATAAATAGACTCAAGTAACGGCAAAGCAAATAATTATAATACCATGTGCGCAACAAAAACAATGAAGTGAAACTAGAGAAGAAAAAATGACAATGATCCGCCCATAAATAACGACATAACATCTTTTTTTTTACTAAAACAATCTTAAGAAATGAATTTTAGACGCGATCTTCTTTCTATACAGAGCCATCTAGCGGCAACTAAGGAACTAGTTATCGGTTCCATAGTTATTGAATGGTCTGTTGCGTATTCAGAAACGCAGTGACAGCTGTTAATCGACGTTTATCTTAAGCTTAACTTTAATGAATCAATAGCTATTGAGAATTTATCTGGGGAACTCAGAAACCGGGCATTATGTATTCAAATTGTGGGTGTACAATCTTATCGCTATAGAATAAGATCGTAAATTCTATGCACATTCTTTCCATTCGGTAAACGAAGTTATACTTTTAAGTTCTACCATTCTTAGTTATAATTGTATCATTGTTTACGTTTTGAACTTACAACTTGTAACTATCCTAATACATTTTACACTACAACACTTTGACTAATAAGGAAAAATGTCGCTTCTAGGTAAGCATTCCACTCGTAAAAGAGCCATGCTAAAGAAATCGAAGTCTAAATCTGTGGATGAGGAGTTCGCGGTTCAGGACTTGCCGTCCTTGCGTAGAAAGTGAACTATCGCATATAACCGCTTGGCTAAGGCGTTAGAAATAGGCGCTTCGGCTTCAAGTGACACTACCCGGCGCGACTTGTTTTTATCGTATCATCAAGACTTAAAGCAAATTGCATCGAGTTTTGAAGACGCGCATTTCACGATTTTAGAACTCATCACCGACCCGAATAGTGAAGATTATCAAATACAAGAAGGTTTTGATGACATGTACTATCGAGTGTTATCAATTCACCGTGGTTTAGTAAACAATGAATCGATTAAATCGCACAACGTCTCATCATCGCATAATATTCGGTTACCGAAAATCATACTACCTACCTTCACTGGAGATATTAAATCATGGCCTGAGTATTTTGATACCTATAACGCGATGATACAGGAAATCAGGATGGCAACCAACCGATTATCCTTTAAAGTTAAAGTTCGCGAGCACATTCGTAAGAAGCTGGCAGTATCATCACAACGGTAATGTTTTCCCATTGTTTGTCTTATTTGTGTTAGTATATTCGTGTATTTATGTGTATTTATCTGTTCTTGTATTTATTTATATTGTATTATATATATAGGTTAATAGGTATATGTATATTAAAATAAATATTTATTCCACAATTTTCGTTATTGCACCTACCACTGTTTATCTCTGCATCACCCAAAGGTTGACTGGTAGAAAATGCCTATGGCATTAAGTCCGCCTATGTACATTTGTGTGTAAAGTGTTAAATAAATAAATAAATAAATACACAACTCCACTTGTATTACCGATACGGAGAAGTTTCATTATCTTATATCTTCTTTCAGCGGCGATGCGTCATCAGTAGTCAAAGCGTTTCCTATGACACGCGAATATTATCATGACGCATACCAAGCGCTCGTTGCTCGCTACAAGAGTAAACGCACCCTAGCTTTCACATGTTGGCGGGATATTTTAAACATTGACTTTCCAAGCAATAATGCGCACGAGTTTCAAAAATCACTTGACCTTTTCGAAGAGAATTTGAGTACCTATATTAAAAACGATCGACTTACCTATCGTACACTGGGATTTTGTTTTAGTTTAACACATTTTATCGAAACTTTACAAAGACTTATGCCGCGGGTTTGAGGAAAGTCACTCCAATGTCGAGTTACCGTCTTACGAACAACTCAAAGGTTTTCTAAGGTCTAAATGCGAAGCGTTATTACGTGACACGCACTTTTCAGAATCGTCCAAGGCGACTAATGCTGTGCCCAAGCACACGCCCAATAATCCGCAGCCACAGACGAAGCGTTCAAACATTCCGCACACACTGGTAGCTGCAACCGATGATCAAGATCAAGATCATCTATTTTAGCTGCTTCCACAGTATTATGTCGTATGGCATTTTACTGTGGGCGCGGGCTGCTGACATTGAATCAATCTTTATCTTACAAAAGAGAGCTGTCAGAGCCGTTTATGATTTACATCGTCGCGAATCTCTTAGGGAACTATTTGGAAAGATTAATATTATGACGGTACCTTGCCAATTCATTTATGAAAATATTATGTATGTAAGAAAAAATCTACATATTTTTAATAAAATAAGTGATAGACATAATTTTAATACTAGAAATAAAAATTCAAATTCAAATTCAAATCATTTATTTGCTTGAATATGGGTAGGTACATGAGGTGACACATAAAACTGAAGATCTTTAACCATATCCTACCTTAATAGGTGTGCAAATATTAATCATACATTTATCTATAGCAAATATTTATTGGGGTATTTACGACATTCATTTATAATATTATTTTATTATTATTTCTTAACTTAAAAATTTAATTACATTTATCATTCAAATAATCATTAACGTTATAATAAGCTTTATTAATTAAATAAGTCTTTAATCTATTCTTAAATGATATAAAATTATTTACTTCTTTTATATTATCAGGTAATTTATTATATATTTTAGGGCCCATACAAAATGCACTCTTGTCAAACATAACCGTTCTATGGCGTATTGCACGAAGCGTACTGGCAAGTCTAAAGATAAAATAGATCAACCATTTTTCAGATTATCTAAAGTACATACATCTTTTATGGGGTACTGTGTTAAATGTTACAACAAAATACCTTGTGATATTTTACAATTAAATGAAAGAAAATTTAAAACTCATATTAAAAGTACACTTTGTAAACAAGCATATTACAAATTAGAGGATTATATCCAAGATAAGAATGCTTGGAAACATGCTGGTCCAGCTCCATAGGATAATCTAGAATCTAGACAAAATCAAACTGGTTGCTAATTTAAGTTGTATAAATTATTATATTTTATTATATGACATTGATTTTACATTCTGTGATTACTTCCTCACACACTGACTTATTAATTGTAACTTTTTTTTTGGAAAATCGTCTACTTTTACAATGTTTGTAAATATGTGAGAACCATGTATCTATCACATAAGTAATTAATTTATCTGTTGTTGCTCTCTTTAAAAAAAATCTTTTTACCTATATTGTGGTATAGTAATTTATTTTTTAATTTTTAGATGCATCGTCTTCACATATAATTATATAACTAATGTACCTACATATACAAAATATTGTAAAACATTTTAAAAGAGTAACGGTGGAGTTTCTTGCCCATTCTTCTCCATACGAAAACTACCTTTTGGAAGGGGCGACTAGAATCTTTTTTTTTTTTTTGTAATTGTTGACGTTCAAAAGTGCCTTGCAAGGGCCTATTTGAAATAAATGATTTGACTTTGACTTTGACAAGCTCCCACTGGTAGTGCTAGTGATAATAAAATCGGTTCCTATTCGAGTAAATGTTCATATTGTAATGAGTCACATTCGAATATATCGTGTCAAGATTTTCTTAAAAAATCGATTGACGAGCGAATGACAATCGCTAAAGATAAAAGTTGGTGCTTTAATTGTTTGAAGCCATCACATCAACTGAAGAATTGCAATTCAATATTTTTGTGCCGCACGTGCAAACGTAAACATCATACCTTACTCCATCGCGATAATTTTAATAACGTATCAAATCAAATCGGATCGTCGTTGGTTTCAAGGTCTCAATCGAACATTACCGTGCTGCTGGCAACAGCCATCGTGCAAATTCAGGATGCTTCAGGCAATATGCTATAGTTTCGCGCTTTATTTGACAGCGGAAGTCAAAACAATTTCATAACTGCTTCCGCAGTAAAGCGTTTGAATTTTAAATCAGCTACAACGAACGCAAGCGTCAGCGGTCTGGGGGAAGCTGCCGCGCCGATTATCGGTGACGTCACTTGTTCCGTTGGTACAAATAATCAGATTTTACACAATCTCGACATGCACGTCATAGCTAGAATATGTGGCGATCAACCAATCGCGCATTTAAACAGATCGGGATGATCACATATTAAATCGCTACCGTTGGCGGGCCCTGGCTTCGACATTCCAGGTCCGATCGATCTATTATTCGCTGCAGATGTCTTCGCCGACTCTATACTCAATCAGTATATTAAAGGAGGTGTCGACCAACCTACCGCATTTAATTCAACATTCGGTTGGCTTCTCTTAGGCAAAACTTGTATATCGGCTAGTACTTTATTACATACCTTGCCCGACATCGACAACGAGTTAAACTCTTTAGTTCAACGCTTCTGGGAACTAGATTCTTTACCGAATTCATCGAAGTTGACTGCAGATGAATTGCTATGCGAGCAAAAGTTTATTACCGATCATTTTCGCGAGCAATCCGGAAGATACGTAGTTCGTATTCCTTTTAAAAACGAATCGGAACCCACTTTCGAAAGCTCGCGCAACCTTGCGCTACGAAGGTTCCACGCTACCGAACGCAGATTGACACGTGACTCATCTTTACAAAGCCAATACGTAGACTTCATGACTGACTATATCGAAAAATTACAACCCAATATTTTGGAAATTCTCTTGCGTTTTCGCGAACACAATATCGTATTCATGGCTGATGCTCGTCAGATGTACCGTCAAATTCTAATAGCACCTGAGCATCGCGACTATCAGCGCATTTTTTGGAGTAGAATGGGTAGGTACTTTCACGTTATAAAGAACAATATTATTGACTAGCGCTCACCTTTTCATCCTTATCTTCTTCGTTTGTCTACGCATTTTTTTACTTCCACCTCCACTTCCGCCAAAACTGTTTGGCTGACTTATTTATCTTCGTAAATACCATCGTATTGTGTTAATGCCAATGCAATCCTTTCGATAAGATAGATTAAATATATGTGAGGCAAGTTTAAAACGTAATAAGTTGCAAAACTGTCCGTAAATAGTCCGTTATGATCGGCTGGTTGCAGCGTATTGTGCGATAAAGTGCACGGATTAATAAATTATGTGTTCGAACATGGAAGTCTGGCAACGTTCAAAACAGGTTTTGTTCGTTTCGAATGAGTTCTGGATCTATCATGCGTCCGTCTCATTTATTTGTCAGTTTGGTTTCTGTTTTGTTGTCTTGCAATTTAATTTAATTTATATAACTATTGAAATATTCATTATTATTATTATCTTACACAAATTTATTATATTTAAGTATACATATACACATTGCAGTATGTAACTGATTTACATCCGTCACCTCACACTTCAGGTCTAGTTGAAAACCAGCGTCAGGCACTAGTTGTCTGGCATTTTTGCTGAACTAGGCGTATTTGGCGCAGCCGCAAGGCACACTTTCCTCCTGCTAGTATCATAAAACGCAATTTACACTTTATTTGTTTTCATTCTTTTTTAATTTGATTTTTGTGTGCGTGTCTGTGCTAAATAAATGTACTTTCTTTCTTTCTTTCTATATTATCAGCCCTGCTCTAACTCCCGTTACGCATCGCAAATATTCATCGTCTGTTTTGGAATACATTTTTATCGCATTACGATTGTACGCTACTTTCATTCCATTATGTTATTTAAAGAATGGATAAAGCACAAACAATTGGAAAGATAATAGACTCAAGTAACTTAAAATGTAACGGCAAAGCAAATAATTATAATACCATGTGCGCAACAAAAACAATGAAGTGAAACTAGAGAAGAAAAAATGACAATGATCCGCCCATAAATAACGACATAACATCTTTTTTTTTACTAAAACAATCTTAAGAAATGAATTTTAGACGCGATCTTCTTTCTATACAGAGCCATCTAGCGGCAACTAAGGAACTAGTTATCGGTTCCATAGTTATTGAATGGTCTGTTGCGTATTCAGAAACGCAGTGACAGCTGTTAATCGACGTTTATCTTAAGCTTAACTTTAATGAATCAATAGCTCTTGAGAATTTATCTGGGGAACTCAGAAACCGGGCATTATGTATTCAAATTGTGGGTGTACAATCTTATCGCTATAGAATAAGATCGTAAATTCTATGCACATTCTTTCCATTCGGTAAACGAAGTTATACTTTTAAGTTCTACCATTCTTAGTTATAATTGTATCATTGTTTACGTTTTGAACTTACAACTTGTAACTATCCTAATACATTTTACACTACAACACTTTGACTAATAAGGAAAAATGTCGCTTCTAGGTAAGCATTCCACTCGTAAAAGAGCCATGCTAAAGAAATCGAAGTCTAAATCTGTGGATGAGGAGTTCGCGGTTCAGGACTTGCCGTCCTTGCGTAGAAAGTGAACTATCGCATATAACCGCTTGGCTAAGGCGTTAGAAATAGGCGCTTCGGCTTCAAGTGACACTACCCGGCGCGACTTGTTTTTATCGTATCATCAAGACTTAAAGCAAATTGCATCGAGTTTTGAAGACGCGCATTTCACGATTTTAGAACTCATCACCGACCCGAATAGTGAAGATTATCAAATACAAGAAGGTTTTGATGACATGTACTATCGAGTGTTATCAATTCACCGTGGTTTAGTAAACAATGAATCGATTAAATCGCACAACGTCTCATCATCGCATAATATTCGGTTACCGAAAATCATACTACCAACCTTCACTGGAGATATTAAATCATGGCCTGAGTATTTTGATACCTATAACGCGATGATACAGGAAATCAGGATGGCAACCAACCGATTATCCTTTAAAGTTAAAGTTCGCGAGCACATTCGTAAGAAGTTGGCAGTATCATCACAACGGTAATGTTTTCCCATTGTTTGTCTTATTTGTGTTAGTATATTCGTGTATTTATGTGTATTTATCTGTTCTTGTATTTATTTATATTGTATTATATATATAGGTTAATAGGTATATGTATATTAAAATAAATATTTATTCCACAATTTTCGTTATTGCACCTACCACTGTTTATCTCTGCATCACTCAAAGGTTGACTGGTAGAAAATGCCTATGGCATTAAGTCCGCCTATGTACATTTGTGTGTAAAGTGTTAAATAAATAAATAAATAAATACACAACTCCACTTGTATTACCGATACGGAGAAGTTTCACTATCTTATATCTTCTTTCAGCGGCGATGCGTCATCAGTAGTCAAAGCGTTTCCTATGACACGCGAATATTATCATGACGCATACCAAGCGCTCGTTGCTCGCTACAAGAGTAAACGCACCCTAGCTTTCACATGTTGGCGGGATATTTTAAACATTGACTTTCCAAGCAATAATGCGCACGAGTTTCAAAAATCACTTGACCTTTTCGAAGAGAATTTGAGTACCTATATTAAAAACGATCGACTTACCTATCGTACACTGGGATTTTGTTTTAGTTTAACACATTTTATCGAAACTTTACAAAGACTTATGCCGCGGGTTTGAGGAAAGTCACTCCAATGTCGAGTTACCGTCTTACGAACAACTCAAAGGTTTTCTAAGGTCTAAATGCGAAGCGTTATTACGTGACACGCACTTTTCAGAATCGTCCAAGGCGACTAATGCTGTGCCCAAGCACACGCCCAATAATCCGCAGCCACAGACGAAGCGTTCAAACATTCCGCACACACTGGTAGCTGCAACCGATGATCAAGATCAAGATCATCTATTTTAGCTGCTTCCACAGTATTATGTCGTATGGCATTTTACTGTGGGCGCGGGCTGCTGACATTGAATCAATCTTTATCTTACAAAAGAGAGCTGTCAGAGCCGTTTATGATTTACATCGTCGCGAATCTCTTAGGGAACTATTTGGAAAGATTAATATTATGACGGTACCTTGCCAATTCATTTATGAAAATATTATGTATGTAAGAAAAAATCTACATATTTTTAATAAAATAAGTGATAGACATAATTTTAATACTAGAAATAAAAATTCAAATTCAAATTCAAATCATTTATTTGCTTGAATATGGGTATAGGTACATGAGGTGACACATAAAACTGAAGATCTTTAACCATATCCTACCTTAATAGGTGTGCAAATATTTATTGGGGTATTTACGACATTCATTTATAATATAATTTTATTATTATTTCTTAACTTAAAAATTTAATTACATTTATCATTCAAATAATCATTAACGTTATAATAAGCTTTATTAATTAAATAAGTCTTTAATCTATTCTTAAATGATATAAAATTATTTACTTCTTTTATATTATCAGGTAATTTATTATATATTTTAGGGCCCATACAAAATGCACTCTTGTCAAACATAACCGTTCTATGGCGTATTGCACGAAGCGTACTGGCAAGTCTAAAGATAAAATAGATCAACCATTTTTCAGATTATCTAAAGTACATACATCTTTTATGGGGTACTGTGTTAAATGTTACAACAAAATACCTTGTGATATTTTACAATTAAATGAAAGAAAATTTAAAACTCATATTAAAAGTACACTTTGTAAACAAGCATATTACAAATTAGAGGATTATATCCAAGATAAGAATGCTTGGAAACATGCTGGTCCAGCTCCATAGGATAATCTAGAATCTAGACAAAATCAAACTGGTTGCTAATTTAAGTTGTATAAATTATTATATTTTATTATATGACATTGATTTTACATTCTGTGATTACTTCCTCACACACTGACTTATTAATTGTAACTTTTTTTTTGGAAAATCGTCTACTTTTACAATGTTTGTAAATATGTGAGAACCATGTATCTATCACATAAGTAATTAATTTATCTGTTGTTGCTCTCTTTAAAAAAAATCTTTTTACCTATATTGTGGTATAGTAATTTATTTTTTAATTTTTAGATGCATCGTCTTCACATATAATTATATAACTAATGTACCTACATATACAAAATATTGTAAAACATTTTAAAAGAGTAACGGTGGAGTTTCTTGCCCATTCTTCTCCATACGAAAACTACCTTTTGGAAGGGGCGACTAGAATCTTTTTTTTTTTTTTTGTAATTGTTGACGTTCAAAAGTGCCTTGCAAGGGCCTATTTGAAATAAATGATTTGACTTTGACTTTGACAAGCTCCCACTGGTAGTGCTAGTGATAATAAAATCGGTTCCTATTCGAGTAAATGTTCATATTGTAATGAGTCACATTCGATTATATCGTGTCAAGATTTTCTTAAAAAATAGATTGACGAGCGAATGACAATCGCTAAAGATAAAAGTTGGTGCTTTAATTGTTTGAAGCCATCACATCAACTGAAGAATTGCAATTCAATATTTTTGTGCCGCACGTGCAAACGTAAACATCATACCTTACTCCATCGCGATAATTTTAATAACGTATCAAATCAAATCGGATCGTCGTTGGTTTCAAGGTCTCAATCGAACATTACCGTGCTGCTGGCAACAGCCATCGTGCAAATTCAGGATGCTTCAGGCAATATGCTATAGTTTCGCGCTTTATTTGACAGCGGAAGTCAAAACAATTTCATAGCTGCTTCCGCAGTAAAGCGTTTGAATTTTAAATCAGCTACAACGAACGCAAGCGTCAGCGGTCTGGGGGAAGCTGCCGCGTCGATTATCGGTGACGTCACTTGTTCCGTTGGTACAAATAATCAGATTTTACACAATCTCGACATGCACGTCATAGCTAGAATATGTGGCGATCAACCAATCGCGCATTTAAACAGATCGGGATGATCACATATTAAATCGCTACCGTTGGCGGGCCCTTGCTTCGACATTCCAGGTCCGATCGATCTATTATTCGCTGCAGATGTCTTCGCCGACTCTATACTCAATCAGTATATTAAAGGAGGTGTCGACCAACCTACCGCATTTAATTCAACATTCGGTTGGCTTCTCTTAGGCAAAACTTGTATATCGGCTAGTACTTTATTACATACCTTGCCCGACATCGACAACGAGTTAAACTCTTTAGTTCAACGCTTCTGGGAACTAGATTCTTTACCGAATTCATCGAAGTTGACTGCAGATGAATTGCTATGCGAGCAAAAGTTTATTACCGATCATTTTCGCGAGCAATCCGGAAGATACGTAGTTCGTATTCCTTTTAAAAACGAATCGGAACCCACTTTCGAAAGCTCGCGCAACCTTGCGCTACGAAGGTTCCACGCTACCGAACGCAGATTGACACGTGACTCATCTTTACAAAGCCAATACGTAGACTTCATGACTGACTATATCGAAAGCGGTCACATGTCCCTGGTTCCTATAGACGAGATGAGCACGGGTAAATATTACATTCCCCATCACTGCGTTTTACGCCCTGACTCCGCGAGCACGTGTTGTTTTTGATGGATCAGCTAAGGATTTAAACTCTCGATCGCTTAACGATACGCAACTTATCGGACCAAAATTACAACCCAATATTTTGGAAATTCTCTTGCGTTTTCGCGAACACAATATCGTATTCATGGCTGATGCTCGTCAGATGTACCGTCAAATTCTAATAACACCTGAGCATCGCGACTATCAGCGCATTTTTTGGAGTAGAATGGGTAGGTACTTTCACGTTATAAAGAACAATATTATTGACTAGCGCTCACCTTTTCATCCTTATCTTCTTCGTTTGTCTACGCATTTTTTTACTTCCACCTCCACTTCCGCCAAAACTGTTTGGCTGACTTATTTATCTTCGTAAATACCATCGTATTGTGTTAATGCCAATGCAATCCTTTCGATAAGATAGATTAAATATATGTGAGGCAAGTTTAAAACGTAATAAGTTGCAAAACTGTCCGTAAATAGTCCGTTATGATCGGCTGGTTGCAGCGTATTGTGCGATAAAGTGCACGGATTAATAAATTATGTGTTCGAACATGGAAGTCTGGCAACGTTCAAAACAGGTTTTGTTCGTTTCGAATGAGTTCTGGATCTATCATGCGTCCGTCTCATTTATTTGTCAGTTTGGTTTCTGTTTTGTTGTCTTGCAATTTAATTTAATTTATATAACTATTGAAATATTCATTATTATTATTATCTTACACAAATTTATTATATTTAAGTATACATATACACATTGCAGTATGTAACTGATTTACATCCGTCACCTCACACTTCAGGTCTAGTTGAAAACCAGCGTCAGGCACTAGTTGTCTGGCATTTTTGCTGAACTAGGCGTATTTGGCGCAGCCGCAAGGCACACTTTCCTCCTGCTAGTATCATAAAACGCAATTTACACTTTATTTGTTTTCATTCTTTTTTAATTTGATTTTTGTGTGCGTGTCTGTGCTAAATAAATGTACTTTCTTTCTTTCTTTCTATATTATCAGCCCTGCTCTAACTCCCGTTACGCATCGCAAAATATTCATCGTCTGTTTTGGAATACATTTTTATCGCATTACGATTGTACGCTACTTTCATTCCATTATGTTATTTAAAGAATGGATAAAGCACAAACAATTGGAAAGATAAATAGACTCAAGTAACTTAAAATGTAACGGCAAAGCAAATAATTATAATACCATGTGCGCAACAAAAACAATGAAGTGAAACTAGAGAAGAAAAAATGACAATGATCCGCCCATAAATAACGACATAACATCTTTTTTTTTACTAAAACAATCTTAAGAAATGAATTTTAGACGCGATCTTCTTTCTATACAGAGCCATCTAGCGGCAACTAAGGAACTAGTTATCGGTTCCATAGTTATTGAATGGTCTGTTGCGTATTCAGAAACGCAGTGACAGCTGTTAATCGACGTTTATCTTAAGCTTAACTTTAATGAATCAATAGCTCTTGAGAATTTATCTGGGGAACTCAGAAACCGGGCATTATGTATTCAAATTGTGGGTGTACAATCTTATCGCTATAGAATAAGATCGTAAATTCTATGCACATTCTTTCCATTCGGTAAACGAAGTTCTACCATTCTTAGTTATAATTGTATCATTGTTTACGTTTTGAACTTACAACTTGTTACTATCCTAATACATTTTACACTACAACACTTTGACTAATAAGGAAAAATGTCGCTTCTAGGTAAGCATTCCACTCGTAAAAGAGCCATGCTAAAGAAATCGAAGTCTAAATCTGTGGATGAGGAGTTCGCGGTTCAGGACTTGCCGTCCTTGCGTAGAAAGTGAACTATCGCATATAACCGCTTGGCTAAGGCGTTAGAAATAGGCGCTTCGGCTTCAAGTGACACTACCCGGCGCGACTTGTTTTTATCGTATCATCAAGACTTAAAGCAAATTGCATCGAGTTTTGAAGACGCGCATTTCACGATTTTAGAACTCATCACCGACCCGAATAGTGAAGATTATCAAATACAAGAAGGTTTTGATGACATGTACTATCGAGTGTTATCAATTCACCGTGGTTTAGTAAACAATGAATCGATTAAATCGCACAACGTCTCATCATCGCATAATATTCGGTTACCGAAAATCATACTACCAACCTTCACTGGAGATATTAAATCATGGCCTGAGTATTTTGATACCTATAACGCGATGATACAGGAAATCAGGATGGCAACCAACCGATTATCCTTTAAAGTTAAAGTTCGCGAGCACATTCGTAAGAAGTTGGCAGTATCATCACAACGGTAATGTTTTCCCATTGTTTGTCTTATTTGTGTTAGTATATTCGTGTATTTATGTGTATTTATCTGTTCTTGTATTTATTTATATTGTATTATATATATAGGTTAATAGGTATATGTATATTAAAATAAATATTTATTCCACAATTTTCGTTATTGCACCTACCACTGTTTATCTCTGCATCACTCAAAGGTTGACTGGTAGAAAATGCCTATGGCATTAAGTCCGCCTATGTACATTTGTGTGTAAAGTGTTAAATAAATAAATAAATAAATACACAACTCCACTTGTATTACCGATACGGAGAAGTTTCACTATCTTATATCTTCTTTCAGCGGCGATGCGTCATCAGTAGTCAAAGCGTTTCCTATGACACGCGAATATTATCATGACGCATACCAAGCGCTCGTTGCTCGCTACAAGAGTAAACGCACCCTAGCTTTCACATGTTGGCGGGATATTTTAAACATTGACTTTCCAAGCAATAATGCGCACGAGTTTCAAAAATCACTTGACCTTTTCGAAGAGAATTTGAGTACCTATATTAAAAACGATCGACTTACCTATCGTACACTGGGATTTTGTTTTAGTTTAACACATTTTATCGAAACTTTACAAAGACTTATGCCGCGGGTTTGAGGAAAGTCACTCCAATGTCGAGTTACCGTCTTACGAACAACTCAAAGGTTTTCTAAGGTCTAAATGCGAAGCGTTATTACGTGACACGCACTTTTCAGAATCGTCCAAGGCGACTAATGCTGTGCCCAAGCACACGCCCAATAATCCGCAGCCACAGACGAAGCGTTCAAACATTCCGCACACACTGGTAGCTGCAACCGATGATCAAGATCAAGATCATCTATTTTAGCTGCTTCCACAGTATTATGTCGTATGGCATTTTACTGTGGGCGCGGGCTGCTGACATTGAATCAATCTTTATCTTACAAAAGAGAGCTGTCAGAGCCGTTTATGATTTACATCGTCGCGAATCTCTTAGGGAACTATTTGGAAAGATTAATATTATGACGGTACCTTGCCAATTCATTTATGAAAATATTATGTATGTAAGAAAAAATCTACATATTTTTAATAAAATAAGTGATAGACATAATTTTAATACTAGAAATAAAAATTCAAATTCAAATTCAAATCATTTATTTGCTTGAATATGGGTATAGGTACATGAGGTGACACATAAAACTGAAGATCTTTAACCATATCCTACCTTAATAGGTGTGCAAATATTTATTGGGGTATTTACGACATTCATTTATAATATAATTTTATTATTATTTCTTAACTTAAAAATTTAATTACATTTATCATTCAAATAATCATTAACGTTATAATAAGCTTTATTAATTAAATAAGTCTTTAATCTATTCTTAAATGATATAAAATTATTTACTTCTTTTATATTATCAGGTAATTTATTATATATTTTAGGGCCCATACAAAATGCACTCTTGTCAAACATAACCGTTCTATGGCGTATTGCACGAAGCGTACTGGCAAGTCTAAAGATAAAATAGATCAACCATTTTTCAGATTATCTAAAGTACATACATCTTTTATGGGGTACTGTGTTAAATGTTACAACAAAATACCTTGTGATATTTTACAATTAAATGAAAGAAAATTTAAAACTCATATTAAAAGTACACTTTGTAAACAAGCATATTACAAATTAGAGGATTATATCCAAGATAAGAATGCTTGGAAACATGCTGGTCCAGCTCCATAGGATAATCTAGAATCTAGACAAAATCAAACTGGTTGCTAATTTAAGTTGTATAAATTATTATATTTTATTATATGACATTGATTTTACATTCTGTGATTACTTCCTCACACACTGACTTATTAATTGTAACTTTTTTTTTGGAAAATCGTCTACTTTTACAATGTTTGTAAATATGTGAGAACCATGTATCTATCACATAAGTAATTAATTTATCTGTTGTTGCTCTCTTTAAAAAAAATCTTTTTACCTATATTGTGGTATAGTAATTTATTTTTTAATTTTTAGATGCATCGTCTTCACATATAATTATATAACTAATGTACCTACATATACAAAATATTGTAAAACATTTTAAAAGAGTAACGGTGGAGTTTCTTGCCCATTCTTCTCCATACGAAAACTACCTTTTGGAAGGGGCGACTAGAATCTTTTTTTTTTTTTTTGTAATTGTTGACGTTCAAAAGTGCCTTGCAAGGGCCTATTTGAAATAAATGATTTGACTTTGACTTTGACAAGCTCCCACTGGTAGTGCTAGTGATAATAAAATCGGTTCCTATTCGAGTAAATGTTCATATTGTAATGAGTCACATTCGATTATATCGTGTCAAGATTTTCTTAAAAAATCGATTGACGAGCGAATGACAATCGCTAAAGATAAAAGTTGGTGCTTTAATTGTTTGAAGCCATCACATCAACTGAAGAATTGCAATTCAATATTTTTGTGCCGCACGTGCAAACGTAAACATCATACCTTACTCCATCGCGATAATTTTAATAACGTATCAAATCAAATCGGATCGTCGTTGGTTTCAAGGTCTCAATCGAACATTACCGTGCTGCTGGCAACAGCCATCGTGCAAATTCAGGATGCTTCAGGCAATATGCTATAGTTTCGCGCTTTATTTGACAGCGGAAGTCAAAACAATTTCATAACTGCTTCCGCAGTAAAGCGTTTGAATTTTAAATCAGCTACAACGAACGCAAGCGTCAGCGGTCTGGGGGAAGCTGCCGCGTCGATTATCGGTGACGTCACTTGTTCCGTTGGTACAAATAATCAGATTTTACACAATCTCGACATGCACGTCATAGCTAGAATATGTGGCGATCAACCAATCGCGCATTTAAACAGATCGGGATGATCACATATTAAATCGCTACCGTTGGCGGGCCCTGGCTTCGACATTCCAGGTCCGATCGATCTATTATTCGCTGCAGATGTCTTCGCCGACTCTATACTCAATCAGTATATTAAAGGAGGTGTCGACCAACCTACCGCATTTAATTCAACATTCGGTTGGCTTCTCTTAGGCAAAACTTGTATATCGGCTAGTACTTTATTACATACCTTGCCCGACATCGACAACGAGTTAAACTCTTTAGTTCAACGCTTCTGGGAACTAGATTCTTTACCGAATTCATCGAAGTTGACTGCAGATGAATTGCTATGCGAGCAAAAGTTTATTACCGATCATTTTCGCGAGCAATCCGGAAGATACGTAGTTCGTATTCCTTTTAAAAACGAATCGGAACCCACTTTCGAAAGCTCGCGCAACCTTGCGCTACGAAGGTTCCACGCTACCGAACGCAGATTGACACGTGACTCATCTTTACAAAGCCAATACGTAGACTTCATGACTGACTATATCGAAAGCGGTCACATGTCCCTGGTTCCTATAGACGAGATGAGCACGGGTAAATATTACATTCCCCATCACTGCGTTTTACGCCCTGACTCCGCGAGCACGTGTTGTTTTTGATGGATCAGCTAAGGATTTAAACTCTCGATCGCTTAACGATACGCAACTTATCGGACCAAAATTACAACCCAATATTTTGGAAATTCTCTTGCGTTTTCGCGAACACAATATCGTATTCATGGCTGATGCTCGTCAGATGTACCGTCAAATTCTAATAACACCTGAGCATCGCGACTATCAGCGCATTTTTTGGAGTAGAATGGGTAGGTACTTTCACGTTATAAAGAACAATATTATTGACTAGCGCTCACCTTTTCATCCTTATCTTCTTCGTTTGTCTACGCATTTTTTTACTTCCACCTCCACTTCCGCCAAAACTGTTTGGCTGACTTATTTATCTTCGTAAATACCATCGTATTGTGTTAATGCCAATGCAATCCTTTCGATAAGATAGATTAAATATATGTGAGGCAAGTTTAAAACGTAATAAGTTGCAAAACTGTCCGTAAATAGTCCGTTATGATCGGCTGGTTGCAGCGTATTGTGCGATAAAGTGCACGGATTAATAAATTATGTGTTCGAACATGGAAGTCTGGCAACGTTCAAAACAGGTTTTGTTCGTTTCGAATGAGTTCTGGATCTATCATGCGTCCGTCTCATTTATTTGTCAGTTTGGTTTCTGTTTTGTTGTCTTGCAATTTAATTTAATTTATATAACTATTGAAATATTCATTATTATTATTATCTTACACAAATTTATTATATTTAAGTATACATATACACATTGCAGTATGTAACTGATTTACATCCGTCACCTCACACTTCAGGTCTAGTTGAAAACCAGCGTCAGGCACTAGTTGTCTGGCATTTTTGCTGAACTAGGCGTATTTGGCGCAGCCGCAAGGCACACTTTCCTCCTGCTAGTATCATAAAACGCAATTTACACTTTATTTGTTTTCATTCTTTTTTAATTTGATTTTTGTGTGCGTGTCTGTGCTAAATAAATGTACTTTCTTTCTTTCTTTCTATATTATCAGCCCTGCTCTAACTCCCGTTACGCATCGCAAAATATTCATCGTCTGTTTTGGAATACATTTTTATCGCATTACGATTGTACGCTACTTTCATTCCATTATGTTATTTAAAGAATGGATAAAGCACAAACAATTGGAAAGATAAATAGACTCAAGTAACTTAAAATGTAACGGCAAAGCAAATAATTATAATACCATGTGCGCAACAAAAACAATGAAGTGAAACTAGAGAAGAAAAAATGACAATGATCCGCCCATAAATAACGACATAACATCTTTTTTTTTACTAAAACAATCTTAAGAAATGAATTTTAGACGCGATCTTCTTTCTATACAGAGCCATCTAGCGGCAACTAAGGAACTAGTTATCGGTTCCATAGTTATTGAATGGTCTGTTGCGTATTCAGAAACGCAGTGACAGCTGTTAATCGACGTTTATCTTAAGCTTAACTTTAATGAATCAATAGCTCTTGAGAATTTATCTGGGGAACTCAGAAACCGGGCATTATGTATTCAAATTGTGGGTGTACAATCTTATCGCTATAGAATAAGATCGTAAATTCTATGCACATTCTTTCCATTCGGTAAACGAAGTTCTACCATTCTTAGTTATAATTGTATCATTGTTTACGTTTTGAACTTACAACTTGTAACTATCCTAATACATTTTACACTACAACACTTTGACTAATAAGGAAAAATGTCGCTTCTAGGTAAGCATTCCACTCGTAAAAGAGCCATGCTAAAGAAATCGAAGTCTAAATCTGTGGATGAGGAGTTCGCGGTTCAGGACTTGCCGTCCTTGCGTAGAAAGTGAACTATCGCATATAACCGCTTGGCTAAGGCGTTAGAAATAGGCGCTTCGGCTTCAAGTGACACTACCCGGCGCGACTTGTTTTTATCGTATCATCAAGACTTAAAGCAAATTGCATCGAGTTTTGAAGACGCGCATTTCACGATTTTAGAACTCATCACCGACCCGAATAGTGAAGATTATCAAATACAAGAAGGTTTTGATGACATGTACTATCGAGTGTTATCAATTCACCGTGGTTTAGTAAACAATGAATCGATTAAATCGCACAACGTCTCATCATCGCATAATATTCGGTTACCGAAAATCATACTACCTACCTTCACTGGAGATATTAAATCATGGCCTGAGTATTTTGATACCTATAACGCGATGATACAGGAAATCAGGATGGCAACCAACCGATTATCCTTTAAAGTTAAAGTTCGCGAGCACATTCGTAAGAAGCTGGCAGTATCATCACAACGGTAATGTTTTCCCATTGTTTGTCTTATTTGTGTTAGTATATTCGTGTATTTATGTGTATTTATCTGTTCTTGTATTTATTTATATTGTATTATATATATAGGTTAATAGGTATATGTATATTAAAATAAATATTTATTCCACAATTTTCGTTATTGCACCTACCACTGTTTATCTCTGCATCACTCAAAGGTTGACTGGTAGAAAATGCCTATGGCATTAAGTCCGCCTATGTACATTTGTGTGTAAAGTGTTAAATAAATAAATAAATAAATACACAACTCCACTTGTATTACCGATACGGAGAAGTTTCATTATCTTATATCTTCTTTCAGCGGCGATGCGTCATCAGTAGTCAAAGCGTTTCCTATGACACGCGAATATTATCATGACGCATACCAAGCGCTCGTTGCTCGCTACAAGAGTAAACGCACCCTAGCTTTCACATGTTGGCGGGATATTTTAAACATTGACTTTCCAAGCAATAATGCGCACGAGTTTCAAAAATCACTTGACCTTTTCGAAGAGAATTTGAGTACCTATATTAAAAACGATCGACTTACCTATCGTACACTGGGATTTTGTTTTAGTTTAACACATTTTATCGAAACTTTACAAAGACTTATGCCGCGGGTTTGAGGAAAGTCACTCCAATGTCGAGTTACCGTCTTACGAACAACTCAAAGGTTTTCTAAGGTCTAAATGCGAAGCGTTATTACGTGACACGCACTTTTCAGAATCGTCCAAGGCGACTAATGCTGTGCCCAAGCACACGCCCAATAATCCGCAGCCACAGACGAAGCGTTCAAACATTCCGCACACACTGGTAGCTGCAACCGATGATCAAGATCAAGATCATCTATTTTAGCTGCTTCCACAGTATTATGTCGTATGGCATTTTACTGTGGGCGCGGGCTGCTGACATTGAATCAATCTTTATCTTACAAAAGAGAGCTGTCAGAGCCGTTTATGATTTACATCGTCGCGAATCTCTTAGGGAACTATTTGGAAAGATTAATATTATGACGGTACCTTGCCAATTCATTTATGAAAATATTATGTATGTAAGAAAAAATCTACATATTTTTAATAAAATAAGTGATAGACATAATTTTAATACTAGAAATAAAAATTCAAATTCAAATTCAAATTCAAATCATTTATTTGCTTGAATATGGGTAGGTACATGAGGTGACACATAAAACTGAAGATCTTTAACCATATCCTACCTTAATAGGTGTGCAAATATTAATCATACATTTATCTATAGCAAATATTTATTGGGGTATTTACGACATTCATTTATAATATAATTTTATTATTATTTCTTAACTTAAAAATTTAATTACATTTATCATTCAAATAATCATTAACGTTATAATAAGCTTTATTAATTAAATAAGTCTTTAATCTATTCTTAAATGATATAAAATTATTTACTTCTTTTATATTATCAGGTAATTTATTATATATTTTAGGGCCCATACAAAATGCACTCTTGTCAAACATAACCGTTCTATGGCGTATTGCACGAAGCGTACTGGCAAGTCTAAAGATAAAATAGATCAACCATTTTTCAGATTATCTAAAGTACATACATCTTTTATGGGGTACTGTGTTAAATGTTACAACAAAATACCTTGTGATATTTTACAATTAAATGAAAGAAAATTTAAAACTCATATTAAAAGTACACTTTGTAAACAAGCATATTACAAATTAGAGGATTATATCCAAGATAAGAATGCTTGGAAACATGCTGGTCCAGCTCCATAGGATAATCTAGAATCTAGACAAAATCAAACTGGTTGCTAATTTAAGTTGTATAAATTATTATATTTTATTATATGACATTGATTTTACATTCTGTGATTACTTCCTCACACACTGACTTATTAATTGTAACTTTTTTTTTGGAAAATCGTCTACTTTTACAATGTTTGTAAATATGTGAGAACCATGTATCTATCACATAAGTAATTAATTTATCTGTTGTTGCTCTCTTTAAAAAAAATCTTTTTACCTATATTGTGGTATAGTAATTTATTTTTTAATTTTTAGATGCATCGTCTTCACATATAATTATATAACTAATGTACCTACATATACAAAATATTGTAAAACATTTTAAAAGAGTAACGGTGGAGTTTCTTGCCCATTCTTCTCCATACGAAAACTACCTTTTGGAAGGGGCGACTAGAATCTTTTTTTTTTTTTTTGTAATTGTTGACGTTCAAAAGTGCCTTGCAAGGGCCTATTTGAAATAAATGATTTGACTTTGACTTTGACAAGCTCCCACTGGTAGTGCTAGTGATAATAAAATCGGTTCCTATTCGAGTAAATGTTCATATTGTAATGAGTCACATTCGATTATATCGTGTCAAGATTTTCTTAAAAAATCGATTGACGAGCGAATGACAATCGCTAAAGATAAAAGTTGGTGCTTTAATTGTTTGAAGCCATCACATCAACTGAAGAATTGCAATTCAATATTTTTGTGCCGCACGTGCAAACGTAAACATCATACCTTACTCCATCGCGATAATTTTAATAACGTATCAAATCAAATCGGATCGTCGTTGGTTTCAAGGTCTCAATCGAACATTACCGTGCTGCTGGCAACAGCCATCGTGCAAATTCAGGATGCTTCAGGCAATATGCTATAGTTTCGCGCTTTATTTGACAGCGGAAGTCAAAGCAATTTCATAACTGCTTCCGCAGTAAAGCGTTTGAATTTTAAATCAGCTACAACGAACGCAAGCGTCAGCGGTCTGGGGGAAGCTGCCGCGCCGATTATCGGTGACGGACGTCACTTGTTCCGTTGGTACAAATAATCAGATTTTACACAATCTCGACATGCACGTCATAGCTAGAATATGTGGCGATCAACCAATCGCGCATTTAAACAGATCGGGATGATCACATATTAAATCGCTACCGTTGGCGGGCCCTGGCTTCGACATTCCAGGTCCGATCGATCTATTATTCGCTGCAGATGTCTTCGCCGACTCTATACTCAATCAGTATATTAAAGGAGGTGTCGACCAACCTACCGCATTTAATTCAACATTCGGTTGGCTTCTCTTAGGCAAAACTTGTATATCGGCTAGTACTTTATTACATACCTTGCCCGACATCGACAACGAGTTAAACTCTTTAGTTCAACGCTTCTGGGAACTAGATTCTTTACCGAATTCATCGAAGTTGACTGCAGATGAATTGCTATGCGAGCAAAAGTTTATTACCGATCATTTTCGCGAGCAATCCGGAAGATACGTAGTTCGTATTCCTTTTAAAAACGAATCGGAACCCACTTTCGAAAGCTCGCGCAACCTTGCGCTACGAAGGTTCCACGCTACCGAACGCAGATTGACACGTGACTCATCTTTACAAAGCCAATACGTAGACTTCATGACTGACTATATCGAAAGCGGTCACATGTCCCTGGTTCCTATAGACGAGATGAGCACGGGTAAATATTACATTCCCCATCACTGCGTTTTACGCCCTGACTCCGCGAGCACGTGTTGTTTTTGATGGATCAGCTAAGGATTTAAACTCTCGATCGCTTAACGATACGCAACTTATCGGACCAAAATTACAACCCAATATTTTGGAAATTCTCTTGCGTTTTCGCGAACACAATATCGTATTCATGGCTGATGCTCGTCAGATGTACCGTCAAATTCTAATAACACCTGAGCATCGCGACTATCAGCGCATTTTTTGGAGTAGAATGGGTAGGTACTTTCACGTTATAAAGAACAATATTATTGACTAGCGCTCACCTTTTCATCCTTATCTTCTTCGTTTGTCTACGCATTTTTTTACTTCCACCTCCACTTCCGCCAAAACTGTTTGGCTGACTTATTTATCTTCGTAAATACCATCGTATTGTGTTAATGCCAATGCAATCCTTTCGATAAGATAGATTAAATATATGTGAGGCAAGTTTAAAACGTAATAAGTTGCAAAACTGTCCGTAAATAGTCCGTTATGATCGGCTGGTTGCAGCGTATTGTGCGATAAAGTGCACGGATTAATAAATTATGTGTTCGAACATGGAAGTCTGGCAACGTTCAAAACAGGTTTTGTTCGTTTCGAATGAGTTCTGGATCTATCATGCGTCCGTCTCATTTATTTGTCAGTTTGGTTTCTGTTTTGTTGTCTTGCAATTTAATTTAATTTATATAACTATTGAAATATTCATTATTATTATTATCTTACACAAATTTATTATATTTAAGTATACATATACACATTGCAGTATGTAACTGATTTACATCCGTCACCTCACACTTCAGGTCTAGTTGAAAACCAGCGTCAGGCACTAGTTGTCTGGCATTTTTGCTGAACTAGGCGTATTTGGCGCAGCCGCAAGGCACACTTTCCTCCTGCTAGTATCATAAAACGCAATTTACACTTTATTTGTTTTCATTCTTTTTTAATTTGATTTTTGTGTGCGTGTCTGTGCTAAATAAATGTACTTTCTTTCTTTCTTTCTATATTATCAGCCCTGCTCTAACTCCCGTTACGCATCGCAAAATATTCATCGTCTGTTTTGGAATACATTTTTATCGCATTACGATTGTACGCTACTTTCATTCCATTATGTTATTTAAAGAATGGATAAAGCACAAACAATTGGAAAGATAAATAGACTCAAGTAACTTAAAATGTAACGGCAAAGCAAATAATTATAATACCATGTGCGCAACAAAAACAATGAAGTGAAACTAGAGAAGAAAAAATGACAATGATCCGCCCATAAATAACGACATAACATCTTTTTTTTTACTAAAACAATCTTAAGAAATGAATTTTAGACGCGATCTTCTTTCTATACAGAGCCATCTAGCGGCAACTAAGGAACTAGTTATCGGTTCCATAGTTATTGAATGGTCTGTTGCGTATTCAGAAACGCAGTGACAGCTGTTAATCGACGTTTATCTTAAGCTTAACTTTAATGAATCAATAGCTCTTGAGAATTTATCTGGGGAACTCAGAAACCGGGCATTATGTATTCAAATTGTGGGTGTACAATCTTATCGCTATAGAATAAGATCGTAAATTCTATGCACATTCTTTCCATTCGGTAAACGAAGTTCTACCATTCTTAGTTATAATTGTATCATTGTTTACGTTTTGAACTTACAACTTGTAACTATCCTAATACATTTTACACTACAACACTTTGACTAATAAGGAAAAATGTCGCTTCTAGGTAAGCATTCCACTCGTAAAAGAGCCATGCTAAAGAAATCGAAGTCTAAATCTGTGGATGAGGAGTTCGCGGTTCAGGACTTGCCGTCCTTGCGTAGAAAGTGAACTATCGCATATAACCGCTTGGCTAAGGCGTTAGAAATAGGCGCTTCGGCTTCAAGTGACACTACCCGGCGCGACTTGTTTTTATCGTATCATCAAGACTTAAAGCAAATTGCATCGAGTTTTGAAGACGCGCATTTCACGATTTTAGAACTCATCACCGACCCGAATAGTGAAGATTATCAAATACAAGAAGGTTTTGATGACATGTACTATCGAGTGTTATCAATTCACCGTGGTTTAGTAAACAATGAATCGATTAAATCGCACAACGTCTCATCATCGCATAATATTCGGTTACCGAAAATCATACTACCAACCTTCACTGGAGATATTAAATCATGGCCTGAGTATTTTGATACCTATAACGCGATGATACAGGAAATCAGGATGGCAACCAACCGATTATCCTTTAAAGTTAAAGTTCGCGAGCACATTCGTAAGAAGTTGGCAGTATCATCACAACGGTAATGTTTTCCCATTGTTTGTCTTATTTGTGTTAGTATATTCGTGTATTTATGTGTATTTATCTGTTCTTGTATTTATTTATATTGTATTATATATATAGGTTAATAGGTATATGTATATTAAAATAAATATTTATTCCACAATTTTCGTTATTGCACCTACCACTGTTTATCTCTGCATCACTCAAAGGTTGACTGGTAGAAAATGCCTATGGCATTAAGTCCGCCTATGTACATTTGTGTGTAAAGTGTTAAATAAATAAATAAATAAATACACAACTCCACTTGTATTACCGATACGGAGAAGTTTCACTATCTTATATCTTCTTTCAGCGGCGATGCGTCATCAGTAGTCAAAGCGTTTCCTATGACACGCGAATATTATCATGACGCATACCAAGCGCTCGTTGCTCGCTACAAGAGTAAACGCACCCTAGCTTTCACATGTTGGCGGGATATTTTAAACATTGACTTTCCAAGCAATAATGCGCACGAGTTTCAAAAATCACTTGACCTTTTCGAAGAGAATTTGAGTACCTATATTAAAAACGATCGACTTACCTATCGTACACTGGGATTTTGTTTTAGTTTAACACATTTTATCGAAACTTTACAAAGACTTATGCCGCGGGTTTGAGGAAAGTCACTCCAATGTCGAGTTACCGTCTTACGAACAACTCAAAGGTTTTCTAAGGTCTAAATGCGAAGCGTTATTACGTGACACGCACTTTTCAGAATCGTCCAAGGCGACTAATGCTGTGCCCAAGCACACGCCCAATAATCCGCAGCCACAGACGAAGCGTTCAAACATTCCGCACACACTGGTAGCTGCAACCGATGATCAAGATCAAGATCATCTATTTTAGCTGCTTCCACAGTATTATGTCGTATGGCATTTTACTGTGGGCGCGGGCTGCTGACATTGAATCAATCTTTATCTTACAAAAGAGAGCTGTCAGAGCCGTTTATGATTTACATCGTCGCGAATCTCTTAGGGAACTATTTGGAAAGATTAATATTATGACGGTACCTTGCCAATTCATTTATGAAAATATTATGTATGTAAGAAAAAATCTACATATTTTTAATAAAATAAGTGATAGACATAATTTTAATACTAGAAATAAAAATTCAAATTCAAATTCAAATCATTTATTTGCTTGAATATGGGTATAGGTACATGAGGTGACACATAAAACTGAAGATCTTTAACCATATCCTACCTTAATAGGTGTGCAAATATTTATTGGGGTATTTACGACATTCATTTATAATATAATTTTATTATTATTTCTTAACTTAAAAATTTAATTACATTTATCATTCAAATAATCATTAACGTTATAATAAGCTTTATTAATTAAATAAGTCTTTAATCTATTCTTAAATGATATAAAATTATTTACTTCTTTTATATTATCAGGTAATTTATTATATATTTTAGGGCCCATACAAAATGCACTCTTGTCAAACATAACCGTTCTATGGCGTATTGCACGAAGCGTACTGGCAAGTCTAAAGATAAAATAGATCAACCATTTTTCAGATTATCTAAAGTACATACATCTTTTATGGGGTACTGTGTTAAATGTTACAACAAAATACCTTGTGATATTTTACAATTAAATGAAAGAAAATTTAAAACTCATATTAAAAGTACACTTTGTAAACAAGCATATTACAAATTAGAGGATTATATCCAAGATAAGAATGCTTGGAAACATGCTGGTCCAGCTCCATAGGATAATCTAGAATCTAGACAAAATCAAACTGGTTGCTAATTTAAGTTGTATAAATTATTATATTTTATTATATGACATTGATTTTACATTCTGTGATTACTTCCTCACACACTGACTTATTAATTGTAACTTTTTTTTTGGAAAATCGTCTACTTTTACAATGTTTGTAAATATGTGAGAACCATGTATCTATCACATAAGTAATTAATTTATCTGTTGTTGCTCTCTTTAAAAAAAATCTTTTTACCTATATTGTGGTATAGTAATTTATTTTTTAATTTTTAGATGCATCGTCTTCACATATAATTATATAACTAATGTACCTACATATACAAAATATTGTAAAACATTTTAAAAGAGTAACGGTGGAGTTTCTTGCCCATTCTTCTCCATACGAAAACTACCTTTTGGAAGGGGCGACTAGAATCTTTTTTTTTTTTTTTGTAATTGTTGACGTTCAAAAGTGCCTTGCAAGGGCCTATTTGAAATAAATGATTTGACTTTGACTTTGACAAGCTCCCACTGGTAGTGCTAGTGATAATAAAATCGGTTCCTATTCGAGTAAATGTTCATATTGTAATGAGTCACATTCGATTATATCGTGTCAAGATTTTCTTAAAAAATCGATTGACGAGCGAATGACAATCGCTAAAGATAAAAGTTGGTGCTTTAATTGTTTGAAGCCATCACATCAACTGAAGAATTGCAATTCAATATTTTTGTGCCGCACGTGCAAACGTAAACATCATACCTTACTCCATCGCGATAATTTTAATAACGTATCAAATCAAATCGGATCGTCGTTGGTTTCAAGGTCTCAATCGAACATTACCGTGCTGCTGGCAACAGCCATCGTGCAAATTCAGGATGCTTCAGGCAATATGCTATAGTTTCGCGCTTTATTTGACAGCGGAAGTCAAAACAATTTCATAGCTGCTTCCGCAGTAAAGCGTTTGAATTTTAAATCAGCTACAACGAACGCAAGCGTCAGCGGTCTGGGGGAAGCTGCCGCGTCGATTATCGGTGACGTCACTTGTTCCGTTGGTACAAATAATCAGATTTTACACAATCTCGACATGCACGTCATAGCTAGAATATGTGGCGATCAACCAATCGCGCATTTAAACAGATCGGGATGATCACATATTAAATCGCTACCGTTGGCGGGCCCTTGCTTCGACATTCCAGGTCCGATCGATCTATTATTCGCTGCAGATGTCTTCGCCGACTCTATACTCAATCAGTATATTAAAGGAGGTGTCGACCAACCTACCGCATTTAATTCAACATTCGGTTGGCTTCTCTTAGGCAAAACTTGTATATCGGCTAGTACTTTATTACATACCTTGCCCGACATCGACAACGAGTTAAACTCTTTAGTTCAACGCTTCTGGGAACTAGATTCTTTACCGAATTCATCGAAGTTGACTGCAGATGAATTGCTATGCGAGCAAAAGTTTATTACCGATCATTTTCGCGAGCAATCCGGAAGATACGTAGTTCGTATTCCTTTTAAAAACGAATCGGAACCCACTTTCGAAAGCTCGCGCAACCTTGCGCTACGAAGGTTCCACGCTACCGAACGCAGATTGACACGTGACTCATCTTTACAAAGCCAATACGTAGACTTCATGACTGACTATATCGAAAGCGGTCACATGTCCCTGGTTCCTATAGACGAGATGAGCACGGGTAAATATTACATTCCCCATCACTGCGTTTTACGCCCTGACTCCGCGAGCACGTGTTGTTTTTGATGGATCAGCTAAGGATTTAAACTCTCGATCGCTTAACGATACGCAACTTATCGGACCAAAATTACAACCCAATATTTTGGAAATTCTCTTGCGTTTTCGCGAACACAATATCGTATTCATGGCTGATGCTCGTCAGATGTACCGTCAAATTCTAATAACACCTGAGCATCGCGACTATCAGCGCATTTTTTGGAGTAGAATGGGTAGGTACTTTCACGTTATAAAGAACAATATTATTGACTAGCGCTCACCTTTTCATCCTTATCTTCTTCGTTTGTCTACGCATTTTTTTACTTCCACCTCCACTTCCGCCAAAACTGTTTGGCTGACTTATTTATCTTCGTAAATACCATCGTATTGTGTTAATGCCAATGCAATCCTTTCGATAAGATAGATTAAATATATGTGAGGCAAGTTTAAAACGTAATAAGTTGCAAAACTGTCCGTAAATAGTCCGTTATGATCGGCTGGTTGCAGCGTATTGTGCGATAAAGTGCACGGATTAATAAATTATGTGTTCGAACATGGAAGTCTGGCAACGTTCAAAACAGGTTTTGTTCGTTTCGAATGAGTTCTGGATCTATCATGCGTCCGTCTCATTTATTTGTCAGTTTGGTTTCTGTTTTGTTGTCTTGCAATTTAATTTAATTTATATAACTATTGAAATATTCATTATTATTATTATCTTACACAAATTTATTATATTTAAGTATACATATACACATTGCAGTATGTAACTGATTTACATCCGTCACCTCACACTTCAGGTCTAGTTGAAAACCAGCGTCAGGCACTAGTTGTCTGGCATTTTTGCTGAACTAGGCGTATTTGGCGCAGCCGCAAGGCACACTTTCCTCCTGCTAGTATCATAAAACGCAATTTACACTTTATTTGTTTTCATTCTTTTTTAATTTGATTTTTGTGTGCGTGTCTGTGCTAAATAAATGTACTTTCTTTCTTTCTTTCTATATTATCAGCCCTGCTCTAACTCCCGTTACGCATCGCAAAATATTCATCGTCTGTTTTGGAATACATTTTTATCGCATTACGATTGTACGCTACTTTCATTCCATTATGTTATTTAAAGAATGGATAAAGCACAAACAATTGGAAAGATAAATAGACTCAAGTAACTTAAAATGTAACGGCAAAGCAAATAATTATAATACCATGTGCGCAACAAAAACAATGAAGTGAAACTAGAGAAGAAAAAATGACAATGATCCGCCCATAAATAACGACATAACATCTTTTTTTTTACTAAAACAATCTTAAGAAATGAATTTTAGACGCGATCTTCTTTCTATACAGAGCCATCTAGCGGCAACTAAGGAACTAGTTATCGGTTCCATAGTTATTGAATGGTCTGTTGCGTATTCAGAAACGCAGTGACAGCTGTTAATCGACGTTTATCTTAAGCTTAACTTTAATGAATCAATAGCTCTTGAGAATTTATCTGGGGAACTCAGAAACCGGGCATTATGTATTCAAATTGTGGGTGTACAATCTTATCGCTATAGAATAAGATCGTAAATTCTATGCACATTCTTTCCATTCGGTAAACGAAGTTCTACCATTCTTAGTTATAATTGTATCATTGTTTACGTTTTGAACTTACAACTTGTAACTATCCTAATACATTTTACACTACAACACTTTGACTAATAAGGAAAAATGTCGCTTCTAGGTAAGCATTCCACTCGTAAAAGAGCCATGCTAAAGAAATCGAAGTCTAAATCTGTGGATGAGGAGTTCGCGGTTCAGGACTTGCCGTCCTTGCGTAGAAAGTGAACTATCGCATATAACCGCTTGGCTAAGGCGTTAGAAATAGGCGCTTCGGCTTCAAGTGACACTACCCGGCGCGACTTGTTTTTATCGTATCATCAAGACTTAAAGCAAATTGCATCGAGTTTTGAAGACGCGCATTTCACGATTTTAGAACTCATCACCGACCCGAATAGTGAAGATTATCAAATACAAGAAGGTTTTGATGACATGTACTATCGAGTGTTATCAATTCACCGTGGTTTAGTAAACAATGAATCGATTAAATCGCACAACGTCTCATCATCGCATAATATTCGGTTACCGAAAATCATACTACCAACCTTCACTGGAGATATTAAATCATGGCCTGAGTATTTTGATACCTATAACGCGATGATACAGGAAATCAGGATGGCAACCAACCGATTATCCTTTAAAGTTAAAGTTCGCGAGCACATTCGTAAGAAGTTGGCAGTATCATCACAACGGTAATGTTTTCCCATTGTTTGTCTTATTTGTGTTAGTATATTCGTGTATTTATGTGTATTTATCTGTTCTTGTATTTATTTATATTGTATTATATATATAGGTTAATAGGTATATGTATATTAAAATAAATATTTATTCCACAATTTTCGTTATTGCACCTACCACTGTTTATCTCTGCATCACTCAAAGGTTGACTGGTAGAAAATGCCTATGGCATTAAGTCCGCCTATGTACATTTGTGTGTAAAGTGTTAAATAAATAAATAAATAAATACACAACTCCACTTGTATTACCGATACGGAGAAGTTTCACTATCTTATATCTTCTTTCAACGGCGATGCGTCATCAGTAGTCAAAGCGTTTCCTATGACACGCGAATATTATCATGACGCATACCAAGCGCTCGTTGCTCGCTACAAGAGTAAACGCACCCTAGCTTTCACATGTTGGCGGGATATTTTAAACATTGACTTTCCAAGCAATAATGCGCACGAGTTTCAAAAATCACTTGACCTTTTCGAAGAGAATTTGAGTACCTATATTAAAAACGATCGACTTACCTATCGTACACTGGGATTTTGTTTTAGTTTAACACATTTTATCGAAACTTTACAAAGACTTATGCCGCGGGTTTGAGGAAAGTCACTCCAATGTCGAGTTACCGTCTTACGAACAACTCAAAGGTTTTCTAAGGTCTAAATGCGAAGCGTTATTACGTGACACGCACTTTTCAGAATCGTCCAAGGCGACTAATGCTGTGCCCAAGCACACGCCCAATAATCCGCAGCCACAGACGAAGCGTTCAAACATTCCGCACACACTGGTAGCTGCAACCGATGATCAAGATCAAGATCATCTATTTTAGCTGCTTCCACAGTATTATGTCGTATGGCATTTTACTGTGGGCGCGGGCTGCTGACATTGAATCAATCTTTATCTTACAAAAGAGAGCTGTCAGAGCCGTTTATGATTTACATCGTCGCGAATCTCTTAGGGAACTATTTGGAAAGATTAATATTATGACGGTACCTTGCCAATTCATTTATGAAAATATTATGTATGTAAGAAAAAATCTACATATTTTTAATAAAATAAGTGATAGACATAATTTTAATACTAGAAATAAAAATTCAAATTCAAATTCAAATCATTTATTTGCTTGAATATGGGTATAGGTACATGAGGTGACACATAAAACTGAAGATCTTTAACCATATCCTACCTTAATAGGTGTGCAAATATTTATTGGGGTATTTACGACATTCATTTATAATATAATTTTATTATTATTTCTTAACTTAAAAATTTAATTACATTTATCATTCAAATAATCATTAACGTTATAATAAGCTTTATTAATTAAATAAGTCTTTAATCTATTCTTAAATGATATAAAATTATTTACTTCTTTTATATTATCAGGTAATTTATTATATATTTTAGGGCCCATACAAAATGCACTCTTGTCAAACATAACCGTTCTATGGCGTATTGCACGAAGCGTACTGGCAAGTCTAAAGATAAAATAGATCAACCATTTTTCAGATTATCTAAAGTACATACATCTTTTATGGGGTACTGTGTTAAATGTTACAACAAAATACCTTGTGATATTTTACAATTAAATGAAAGAAAATTTAAAACTCATATTAAAAGTACACTTTGTAAACAAGCATATTACAAATTAGAGGATTATATCCAAGATAAGAATGCTTGGAAACATGCTGGTCCAGCTCCATAGGATAATCTAGAATCTAGACAAAATCAAACTGGTTGCTAATTTAAGTTGTATAAATTATTATATTTTATTATATGACATTGATTTTACATTCTGTGATTACTTCCTCACACACTGACTTATTAATTGTAACTTTTTTTTTGGAAAATCGTCTACTTTTACAATGTTTGTAAATATGTGAGAACCATGTATCTATCACATAAGTAATTAATTTATCTGTTGTTGCTCTCTTTAAAAAAAATCTTTTTACCTATATTGTGGTATAGTAATTTATTTTTTAATTTTTAGATGCATCGTCTTCACATATAATTATATAACTAATGTACCTACATATACAAAATATTGTAAAACATTTTAAAAGAGTAACGGTGGAGTTTCTTGCCCATTCTTCTCCATACGAAAACTACCTTTTGGAAGGGGCGACTAGAATCTTTTTTTTTTTTTTTGTAATTGTTGACGTTCAAAAGTGCCTTGCAAGGGCCTATTTGAAATAAATGATTTGACTTTGACTTTGACAAGCTCCCACTGGTAGTGCTAGTGATAATAAAATCGGTTCCTATTCGAGTAAATGTTCATATTGTAATGAGTCACATTCGATTATATCGTGTCAAGATTTTCTTAAAAAATCGATTGACGAGCGAATGACAATCGCTAAAGATAAAAGTTGGTGCTTTAATTGTTTGAAGCCATCACATCAACTGAAGAATTGCAATTCAATATTTTTGTGCCGCACGTGCAAACGTAAACATCATACCTTACTCCATCGCGATAATTTTAATAACGTATCAAATCAAATCGGATCGTCGTTGGTTTCAAGGTCTCAATCGAACATTACCGTGCTGCTGGCAACAGCCATCGTGCAAATTCAGGATGCTTCAGGCAATATGCTATAGTTTCGCGCTTTATTTGACAGCGGAAGTCAAAACAATTTCATAGCTGCTTCCGCAGTAAAGCGTTTGAATTTTAAATCAGCTACAACGAACGCAAGCGTCAGCGGTCTGGGGGAAGCTGCCGCGTCGATTATCGGTGACGTCACTTGTTCCGTTGGTACAAATAATCAGATTTTACACAATCTCGACATGCACGTCATAGCTAGAATATGTGGCGATCAACCAATCGCGCATTTAAACAGATCGGGATGATCACATATTAAATCGCTACCGTTGGCGGGCCCTTGTTTCGACATTCCAGGTCCGATCGATCTATTATTCGCTGCAGATGTCTTCGCCGACTCTATACTCAATCAGTATATTAAAGGAGGTGTCGACCAACCTACCGCATTTAATTCAACATTCGGTTGGCTTCTCTTAGGCAAAACTTGTATATCGGCTAGTACTTTATTACATACCTTGCCCGACATCGACAACGAGTTAAACTCTTTAGTTCAACGCTTCTGGGAACTAGATTCTTTACCGAATTCATCGAAGTTGACTGCAGATGAATTGCTATGCGAGCAAAAGTTTATTACCGATCATTTTCGCGAGCAATCCGGAAGATACGTAGTTCGTATTCCTTTTAAAAACGAATCGGAACCCACTTTCGAAAGCTCGCGCAACCTTGCGCTACGAAGGTTCCACGCTACCGAACGCAGATTGACACGTGACTCATCTTTACAAAGCCAATACGTAGACTTCATGACTGACTATATCGAAAGCGGTCACATGTCCCTGGTTCCTATAGACGAGATGAGCACGGGTAAATATTACATTCCCCATCACTGCGTTTTACGCCCTGACTCCGCGAGCACGTGTTGTTTTTGATGGATCAGCTAAGGATTTAAACTCTCGATCGCTTAACGATACGCAACTTATCGGACCAAAATTACAACCCAATATTTTGGAAATTCTCTTGCGTTTTCGCGAACACAATATCGTATTCATGGCTGATGCTCGTCAGATGTACCGTCAAATTCTAATAACACCTGAGCATCGCGACTATCAGCGCATTTTTTGGAGTAGAATGGGTAGGTACTTTCACGTTATAAAGAACAATATTATTGACTAGCGCTCACCTTTTCATCCTTATCTTCTTCGTTTGTCTACGCATTTTTTTACTTCCACCTCCACTTCCGCCAAAACTGTTTGGCTGACTTATTTATCTTCGTAAATACCATCGTATTGTGTTAATGCCAATGCAATCCTTTCGATAAGATAGATTAAATATATGTGAGGCAAGTTTAAAACGTAATAAGTTGCAAAACTGTCCGTAAATAGTCCGTTATGATCGGCTGGTTGCAGCGTATTGTGCGATAAAGTGCACGGATTAATAAATTATGTGTTCGAACATGGAAGTCTGGCAACGTTCAAAACAGGTTTTGTTCGTTTCGAATGAGTTCTGGATCTATCATGCGTCCGTCTCATTTATTTGTCAGTTTGGTTTCTGTTTTGTTGTCTTGCAATTTAATTTAATTTATATAACTATTGAAATATTCATTATTATTATTATCTTACACAAATTTATTATATTTAAGTATACATATACACATTGCAGTATGTAACTGATTTACATCCGTCACCTCACACTTCAGGTCTAGTTGAAAACCAGCGTCAGGCACTAGTTGTCTGGCATTTTTGCTGAACTAGGCGTATTTGGCGCAGCCGCAAGGCACACTTTCCTCCTGCTAGTATCATAAAACGCAATTTACACTTTATTTGTTTTCATTCTTTTTTAATTTGATTTTTGTGTGCGTGTCTGTGCTAAATAAATGTACTTTCTTTCTTTCTTTCTATATTATCAGCCCTGCTCTAACTCCCGTTACGCATCGCAAAATATTCATCGTCTGTTTTGGAATACATTTTTATCGCATTACGATTGTACGCTACTTTCATTCCATTATGTTATTTAAAGAATGGATAAAGCACAAACAATTGGAAAGATAAATAGACTCAAGTAACTTAAAATGTAACGGCAAAGCAAATAATTATAATACCATGTGCGCAACAAAAACAATGAAGTGAAACTAGAGAAGAAAAAATGACAATGATCCGCCCATAAATAACGACATAACATCTTTTTTTTTACTAAAACAATCTTAAGAAATGAATTTTAGACGCGATCTTCTTTCTATACAGAGCCATCTAGCGGCAACTAAGGAACTAGTTATCGGTTCCATAGTTATTGAATGGTCTGTTGCGTATTCAGAAACGCAGTGACAGCTGTTAATCGACGTTTATCTTAAGCTTAACTTTAATGAATCAATAGCTCTTGAGAATTTATCTGGGGAACTCAGAAACCGGGCATTATGTATTCAAATTGTGGGTGTACAATCTTATCGCTATAGAATAAGATCGTAAATTCTATGCACATTCTTTCCATTCGGTAAACGAAGTTCTACCATTCTTAGTTATAATTGTATCATTGTTTACGTTTTGAACTTACAACTTGTAACTATCCTAATACATTTTACACTACAACACTTTGACTAATAAGGAAAAATGTCGCTTCTAGGTAAGCATTCCACTCGTAAAAGAGCCATGCTAAAGAAATCGAAGTCTAAATCTGTGGATGAGGAGTTCGCGGTTCAGGACTTGCCGTCCTTGCGTAGAAAGTGAACTATCGCATATAACCGCTTGGCTAAGGCGTTAGAAATAGGCGCTTCGGCTTCAAGTGACACTACCCGGCGCGACTTGTTTTTATCGTATCATCAAGACTTAAAGCAAATTGCATCGAGTTTTGAAGACGCGCATTTCACGATTTTAGAACTCATCACCGACCCGAATAGTGAAGATTATCAAATACAAGAAGGTTTTGATGACATGTACTATCGAGTGTTATCAATTCACCGTGGTTTAGTAAACAATGAATCGATTAAATCGCACAACGTCTCATCATCGCATAATATTCGGTTACCGAAAATCATACTACCAACCTTCACTGGAGATATTAAATCATGGCCTGAGTATTTTGATACCTATAACGCGATGATACAGGAAATCAGGATGGCAACCAACCGATTATCCTTTAAAGTTAAAGTTCGCGAGCACATTCGTAAGAAGTTGGCAGTATCATCACAACGGTAATGTTTTCCCATTGTTTGTCTTATTTGTGTTAGTATATTCGTGTATTTATGTGTATTTATCTGTTCTTGTATTTATTTATATTGTATTATATATATAGGTTAATAGGTATATGTATATTAAAATAAATATTTATTCCACAATTTTCGTTATTGCACCTACCACTGTTTATCTCTGCATCACTCAAAGGTTGACTGGTAGAAAATGCCTATGGCATTAAGTCCGCCTATGTACATTTGTGTGTAAAGTGTTAAATAAATAAATAAATAAATACACAACTCCACTTGTATTACCGATACGGAGAAGTTTCACTATCTTATATCTTCTTTCAGCGGCGATGCGTCATCAGTAGTCAAAGCGTTTCCTATGACACGCGAATATTATCATGACGCATACCAAGCGCTCGTTGCTCGCTACAAGAGTAAACGCACCCTAGCTTTCACATGTTGGCGGGATATTTTAAACATTGACTTTCCAAGCAATAATGCGCACGAGTTTCAAAAATCACTTGACCTTTTCGAAGAGAATTTGAGTACCTATATTAAAAACGATCGACTTACCTATCGTACACTGGGATTTTGTTTTAGTTTAACACATTTTATCGAAACTTTACAAAGACTTATGCCGCGGGTTTGAGGAAAGTCACTCCAATGTCGAGTTACCGTCTTACGAACAACTCAAAGGTTTTCTAAGGTCTAAATGCGAAGCGTTATTACGTGACACGCACTTTTCAGAATCGTCCAAGGCGACTAATGCTGTGCCCAAGCACACGCCCAATAATCCGCAGCCACAGACGAAGCGTTCAAACATTCCGCACACACTGGTAGCTGCAACCGATGATCAAGATCAAGATCATCTATTTTAGCTGCTTCCACAGTATTATGTCGTATGGCATTTTACTGTGGGCGCGGGCTGCTGACATTGAATCAATCTTTATCTTACAAAAGAGAGCTGTCAGAGCCGTTTATGATTTACATCGTCGCGAATCTCTTAGGGAACTATTTGGAAAGATTAATATTATGACGGTACCTTGCCAATTCATTTATGAAAATATTATGTATGTAAGAAAAAATCTACATATTTTTAATAAAATAAGTGATAGACATAATTTTAATACTAGAAATAAAAATTCAAATTCAAATTCAAATCATTTATTTGCTTGAATATGGGTATAGGTACATGAGGTGACACATAAAACTGAAGATCTTTAACCATATCCTACCTTAATAGGTGTGCAAATATTTATTGGGGTATTTACGACATTCATTTATAATATAATTTTATTATTATTTCTTAACTTAAAAATTTAATTACATTTATCATTCAAATAATCATTAACGTTATAATAAGCTTTATTAATTAAATAAGTCTTTAATCTATTCTTAAATGATATAAAATTATTTACTTCTTTTATATTATCAGGTAATTTATTATATATTTTAGGGCCCATACAAAATGCACTCTTGTCAAACATAACCGTTCTATGGCGTATTGCACGAAGCGTACTGGCAAGTCTAAAGATAAAATAGATCAACCATTTTTCAGATTATCTAAAGTACATACATCTTTTATGGGGTACTGTGTTAAATGTTACAACAAAATACCTTGTGATATTTTACAATTAAATGAAAGAAAATTTAAAACTCATATTAAAAGTACACTTTGTAAACAAGCATATTACAAATTAGAGGATTATATCCAAGATAAGAATGCTTGGAAACATGCTGGTCCAGCTCCATAGGATAATCTAGAATCTAGACAAAATCAAACTGGTTGCTAATTTAAGTTGTATAAATTATTATATTTTATTATATGACATTGATTTTACATTCTGTGATTACTTCCTCACACACTGACTTATTAATTGTAACTTTTTTTTTGGAAAATCGTCTACTTTTACAATGTTTGTAAATATGTGAGAACCATGTATCTATCACATAAGTAATTAATTTATCTGTTGTTGCTCTCTTTAAAAAAAATCTTTTTACCTATATTGTGGTATAGTAATTTATTTTTTAATTTTTAGATGCATCGTCTTCACATATAATTATATAACTAATGTACCTACATATACAAAATATTGTAAAACATTTTAAAAGAGTAACGGTGGAGTTTCTTGCCCATTCTTCTCCATACGAAAACTACCTTTTGGAAGGGGCGACTAGAATCTTTTTTTTTTTTTTTGTAATTGTTGACGTTCAAAAGTGCCTTGCAAGGGCCTATTTGAAATAAATGATTTGACTTTGACTTTGACAAGCTCCCACTGGTAGTGCTAGTGATAATAAAATCGGTTCCTATTCGAGTAAATGTTCATATTGTAATGAGTCACATTCGATTATATCGTGTCAAGATTTTCTTAAAAAATCGATTGACGAGCGAATGACAATCGCTAAAGATAAAAGTTGGTGCTTTAATTGTTTGAAGCCATCACATCAACTGAAGAATTGCAATTCAATATTTTTGTGCCGCACGTGCAAACGTAAACATCATACCTTACTCCATCGCGATAATTTTAATAACGTATCAAATCAAATCGGATCGTCGTTGGTTTCAAGGTCTCAATCGAACATTACCGTGCTGCTGGCAACAGCCATCGTGCAAATTCAGGATGCTTCAGGCAATATGCTATAGTTTCGCGCTTTATTTGACAGCGGAAGTCAAAACAATTTCATAACTGCTTCCGCAGTAAAGTGTTTGAATTTTAAATCAGCTACAACGAACGCAAGCGTCAGCGGTCTGGGGGAAGCTGCCGCGTCGATTATCGGTGACGTCACTTGTTCCGTTGGTACAAATAATCAGATTTTACACAATCTCGACATGCACGTCATAGCTAGAATATGTGGCGATCAACCAATCGCGCATTTAAACAGATCGGGATGATCACATATTAAATCGCTACCGTTGGCGGGCCCTGGCTTCGACATTCCAGGTCCGATCGATCTATTATTCGCTGCAGATGTCTTCGCCGACTCTATACTCAATCAGTATATTAAAGGAGGTGTCGACCAACCTACCGCATTTAATTCAACATTCGGTTGGCTTCTCTTAGGCAAAACTTGTATATCGGCTAGTACTTTATTACATACCTTGCCCGACATCGACAACGAGTTAAACTCTTTAGTTCAACGCTTCTGGGAACTAGATTCTTTACCGAATTCATCGAAGTTGACTGCAGATGAATTGCTATGCGAGCAAAAGTTTATTACCGATCATTTTCGCGAGCAATCCGGAAGATACGTAGTTCGTATTCCTTTTAAAAACGAATCGGAACCCACTTTCGAAAGCTCGCGCAACCTTGCGCTACGAAGGTTCCACGCTACCGAACGCAGATTGACACGTGACTCATCTTTACAAAGCCAATACGTAGACTTCATGACTGACTATATCGAAAGCGGTCACATGTCCCTGGTTCCTATAGACGAGATGAGCACGGGTAAATATTACATTCCCCATCACTGCGTTTTACGCCCTGACTCCGCGAGCACGTGTTGTTTTTGATGGATCAGCTAAGGATTTAAACTCTCGATCGCTTAACGATACGCAACTTATCGGACCAAAATTACAACCCAATATTTTGGAAATTCTCTTGCGTTTTCGCGAACACAATATCGTATTCATGGCTGATGCTCGTCAGATGTACCGTCAAATTCTAATAACACCTGAGCATCGCGACTATCAGCGCATTTTTTGGAGTAGAATGGGTAGGTACTTTCACGTTATAAAGAACAATATTATTGACTAGCGCTCACCTTTTCATCCTTATCTTCTTCGTTTGTCTACGCATTTTTTTACTTCCACCTCCACTTCCGCCAAAACTGTTTGGCTGACTTATTTATCTTCGTAAATACCATCGTATTGTGTTAATGCCAATGCAATCCTTTCGATAAGATAGATTAAATATATGTGAGGCAAGTTTAAAACGTAATAAGTTGCAAAACTGTCCGTAAATAGTCCGTTATGATCGGCTGGTTGCAGCGTATTGTGCGATAAAGTGCACGGATTAATAAATTATGTGTTCGAACATGGAAGTCTGGCAACGTTCAAAACAGGTTTTGTTCGTTTCGAATGAGTTCTGGATCTATCATGCGTCCGTCTCATTTATTTGTCAGTTTGGTTTCTGTTTTGTTGTCTTGCAATTTAATTTAATTTATATAACTATTGAAATATTCATTATTATTATTATCTTACACAAATTTATTATATTTAAGTATACATATACACATTGCAGTATGTAACTGATTTACATCCGTCACCTCACACTTCAGGTCTAGTTGAAAACCAGCGTCAGGCACTAGTTGTCTGGCATTTTTGCTGAACTAGGCGTATTTGGCGCAGCCGCAAGGCACACTTTCCTCCTGCTAGTATCATAAAACGCAATTTACACTTTATTTGTTTTCATTCTTTTTTAATTTGATTTTTGTGTGCGTGTCTGTGCTAAATAAATGTACTTTCTTTCTTTCTTTCTATATTATCAGCCCTGCTCTAACTCCCGTTACGCATCGCAAAATATTCATCGTCTGTTTTGGAATACATTTTTATCGCATTACGATTGTACGCTACTTTCATTCCATTATGTTATTTAAAGAATGGATAAAGCACAAACAATTGGAAAGATAAATAGACTCAAGTAACTTAAAATGTAACGGCAAAGCAAATAATTATAATACCATGTGCGCAACAAAAACAATGAAGTGAAACTAGAGAAGAAAAAATGACAATGATCCGCCCATAAATAACGACATAACATCTTTTTTTTTACTAAAACAATCTTAAGAAATGAATTTTAGACGCGATCTTCTTTCTATACAGAGCCATCTAGCGGCAACTAAGGAACTAGTTATCGGTTCCATAGTTATTGACTGGTCTGTTGCGTATTCAGAAACGCAGTGACAGCTGTTAATCGACGTTTATCTTAAGCTTAACTTTAATGAATCAATAGCTCTTGAGAATTTATCTGGGGAACTCAGAAACCGGGCATTATGTATTCAAATTGTGGGTGTACAATCTTATCGCTATAGAATAAGATCGTAAATTCTATGCACATTCTTTCCATTCGGTAAACGAAGTTATACTTTTAAGTTCTACCATTCTTAGTTATAATTGTATCATTGTTTACGTTTTGAACTTACAACTTGTAACTATCCTAATACATTTTACACTACAACACTTTGACTAATAAGGAAAAATGTCGCTTCTAGGTAAGCATTCCACTCGTAAAAGAGCCATGCTAAAGAAATCGAAGTCTAAATCTGTGGATGAGGAGTTCGCGGTTCAGGACTTGCCGTCCTTGCGTAGAAAGTGAACTATCGCATATAACCGCTTGGCTAAGGCGTTAGAAATAGGCGCTTCGGCTTCAAGTGACACTACCCGGCGCGACTTGTTTTTATCGTATCATCAAGACTTAAAGCAAATTGCATCGAGTTTTGAAGACGCGCATTTCACGATTTTAGAACTCATCACCGACCCGAATAGTGAAGATTATCAAATACAAGAAGGTTTTGATGACATGTACTATCGAGTGTTATCAATTCACCGTGGTTTAGTAAACAATGAATCGATTAAATCGCACAACGTCTCATCATCGCATAATATTCGGTTACCGAAAATCATACTACCTACCTTCACTGGAGATATTAAATCATGGCCTGAGTATTTTGATACCTATAACGCGATGATACAGGAAATCAGGATGGCAACCAACCGATTATCCTTTAAAGTTAAAGTTCGCGAGCACATTCGTAAGAAGCTGGCAGTATCATCACAACGGTAATGTTTTCCCATTGTTTGTCTTATTTGTGTTAGTATATTCGTGTATTTATGTGTATTTATCTGTTCTTGTATTTATTTATATTGTATTATATATATAGGTTAATAGGTATATGTATATTAAAATAAATATTTATTCCACAATTTTCGTTATTGCACCTACCACTGTTTATCTCTGCATCACTCAAAGGTTGACTGGTAGAAAATGCCTATGGCATTAAGTCCGCCTATGTACATTTGTGTGTAAAGTGTTAAATAAATAAATAAATAAATACACAACTCCACTTGTATTACCGATACGGAGAAGTTTCATTATCTTATATCTTCTTTCAGCGGCGATGCGTCATCAGTAGTCAAAGCGTTTCCTATGACACGCGAATATTATCATGACGCATACCAAGCGCTCGTTGCTCGCTACAAGAGTAAACGCACCCTAGCTTTCACATGTTGGCGGGATATTTTAAACATTGACTTTCCAAGCAATAATGCGCACGAGTTTCAAAAATCACTTGACCTTTTCGAAGAGAATTTGAGTACCTATATTAAAAACGATCGACTTACCTATCGTACACTGGGATTTTGTTTTAGTTTAACACATTTTATCGAAACTTTACAAAGACTTATGCCGCGGGTTTGAGGAAAGTCACTCCAATGTCGAGTTACCGTCTTACGAACAACTCAAAGGTTTTCTAAGGTCTAAATGCGAAGCGTTATTACGTGACACGCACTTTTCAGAATCGTCCAAGGCGACTAATGCTGTGCCCAAGCACACGCCCAATAATCCGCAGCCACAGACGAAGCGTTCAAACATTCCGCACACACTGGTAGCTGCAACCGATGATCAAGATCAAGATCATCTATTTTAGCTGCTTCCACAGTATTATGTCGTATGGCATTTTACTGTGGGCGCGGGCTGCTGACATTGAATCAATCTTTATCTTACAAAAGAGAGCTGTCAGAGCCGTTTATGATTTACATCGTCGCGAATCTCTTAGGGAACTATTTGGAAAGATTAATATTATGACGGTACCTTGCCAATTCATTTATGAAAATATTATGTATGTAAGAAAAAATCTACATATTTTTAATAAAATAAGTGATAGACATAATTTTAATACTAGAAATAAAAATTCAAATTCAAATTCAAATCATTTATTTGCTTGAATATGGGTATAGGTACATGAGGTGACACATAAAACTGAAGATCTTTAACCATATCCTACCTTAATAGGTGTGCAAATATTTATTGGGGTATTTACGACATTCATTTATAATATAATTTTATTATTATTTCTTAACTTAAAAATTTAATTACATTTATCATTCAAATAATCATTAACGTTATAATAAGCTTTATTAATTAAATAAGTCTTTAATCTATTCTTAAATGATATAAAATTATTTACTTCTTTTATATTATCAGGTAATTTATTATATATTTTAGGGCCCATACAAAATGCACTCTTGTCAAACATAACCGTTCTATGGCGTATTGCACGAAGCGTACTGGCAAGTCTAAAGATAAAATAGATCAACCATTTTTCAGATTATCTAAAGTACATACATCTTTTATGGGGTACTGTGTTAAATGTTACAACAAAATACCTTGTGATATTTTACAATTAAATGAAAGAAAATTTAAAACTCATATTAAAAGTACACTTTGTAAACAAGCATATTACAAATTAGAGGATTATATCCAAGATAAGAATGCTTGGAAACATGCTGGTCCAGCTCCATAGGATAATCTAGAATCTAGACAAAATCAAACTGGTTGCTAATTTAAGTTGTATAAATTATTATATTTTATTATATGACATTGATTTTACATTCTGTGATTACTTCCTCACACACTGACTTATTAATTGTAACTTTTTTTTTGGAAAATCGTCTACTTTTACAATGTTTGTAAATATGTGAGAACCATGTATCTATCACATAAGTAATTAATTTATCTGTTGTTGCTCTCTTTAAAAAAAATCTTTTTACCTATATTGTGGTATAGTAATTTATTTTTTAATTTTTAGATGCATCGTCTTCACATATAATTATATAACTAATGTACCTACATATACAAAATATTGTAAAACATTTTAAAAGAGTAACGGTGGAGTTTCTTGCCCATTCTTCTCCATACGAAAACTACCTTTTGGAAGGGGCGACTAGAATCTTTTTTTTTTTTTTTGTAATTGTTGACGTTCAAAAGTGCCTTGCAAGGGCCTATTTGAAATAAATGATTTGACTTTGACTTTGACAAGCTCCCACTGGTAGTGCTAGTGATAATAAAATCGGTTCCTATTCGAGTAAATGTTCATATTGTAATGAGTCACATTCGATTATATCGTGTCAAGATTTTCTTAAAAAATCGATTGACGAGCGAATGACAATCGCTAAAGATAAAAGTTGGTGCTTTAATTGTTTGAAGCCATCACATCAACTGAAGAATTGCAATTCAATATTTTTGTGCCGCACGTGCAAACGTAAACATCATACCTTACTCCATCGCGATAATTTTAATAACGTATCAAATCAAATCGGATCGTCGTTGGTTTCAAGGTCTCAATCGAACATTACCGTGCTGCTGGCAACAGCCATCGTGCAAATTCAGGATGCTTCAGGCAATATGCTATAGTTTCGCGCTTTATTTGACAGCGGAAGTCAAAGCAATTTCATAACTGCTTCCGCAGTAAAGCGTTTGAATTTTAAATCAGCTACAACGAACGCAAGCGTCAGCGGTCTGGGGGAAGCTGCCGCGCCGATTATCGGTGACGGACGTCACTTGTTCCGTTGGTACAAATAATCAGATTTTACACAATCTCGACATGCACGTCATAGCTAGAATATGTGGCGATCAACCAATCGCGCATTTAAACAGATCGGGATGATCACATATTAAATCGCTACCGTTGGCGGGCCCTGGCTTCGACATTCCAGGTCCGATCGATCTATTATTCGCTGCAGATGTCTTCGCCGACTCTATACTCAATCAGTATATTAAAGGAGGTGTCGACCAACCTACCGCATTTAATTCAACATTCGGTTGGCTTCTCTTAGGCAAAACTTGTATATCGGCTAGTACTTTATTACATACCTTGCCCGACATCGACAACGAGTTAAACTCTTTAGTTCAACGCTTCTGGGAACTAGATTCTTTACCGAATTCATCGAAGTTGACTGCAGATGAATTGCTATGCGAGCAAAAGTTTATTACCGATCATTTTCGCGAGCAATCCGGAAGATACGTAGTTCGTATTCCTTTTAAAAACGAATCGGAACCCACTTTCGAAAGCTCGCGCAACCTTGCGCTACGAAGGTTCCACGCTACCGAACGCAGATTGACACGTGACTCATCTTTACAAAGCCAATACGTAGACTTCATGACTGACTATATCGAAAGCGGTCACATGTCCCTGGTTCCTATAGACGAGATGAGCACGGGTAAATATTACATTCCCCATCACTGCGTTTTACGCCCTGACTCCGCGAGCACGTGTTGTTTTTGATGGATCAGCTAAGGATTTAAACTCTCGATCGCTTAACGATACGCAACTTATCGGACCAAAATTACAACCCAATATTTTGGAAATTCTCTTGCGTTTTCGCGAACACAATATCGTATTCATGGCTGATGCTCGTCAGATGTACCGTCAAATTCTAATAGCACCTGAGCATCGCGACTATCAGCGCATTTTTTGGAGTAGAATGGGTAGGTACTTTCACGTTATAAAGAACAATATTATTGACTAGCGCTCACCTTTTCATCCTTATCTTCTTCGTTTGTCTACGCATTTTTTTACTTCCACCTCCACTTCCGCCAAAACTGTTTGGCTGACTTATTTATCTTCGTAAATACCATCGTATTGTGTTAATGCCAATGCAATCCTTTCGATAAGATAGATTAAATATATGTGAGGCAAGTTTAAAACGTAATAAGTTGCAAAACTGTCCGTAAATAGTCCGTTATGATCGGCTGGTTGCAGCGTATTGTGCGATAAAGTGCACGGATTAATAAATTATGTGTTCGAACATGGAAGTCTGGCAACGTTCAAAACAGGTTTTGTTCGTTTCGAATGAGTTCTGGATCTATCATGCGTCCGTCTCATTTATTTGTCAGTTTGGTTTCTGTTTTGTTGTCTTGCAATTTAATTTAATTTATATAACTATTGAAATATTCATTATTATTATTATCTTACACAAATTTATTATATTTAAGTATACATATACACATTGCAGTATGTAACTGATTTACATCCGTCACCTCACACTTCAGGTCTAGTTGAAAACCAGCGTCAGGCACTAGTTGTCTGGCATTTTTGCTGAACTAGGCGTATTTGGCGCAGCCGCAAGGCACACTTTCCTCCTGCTAGTATCATAAAACGCAATTTACACTTTATTTGTTTTCATTCTTTTTTAATTTGATTTTTGTGTGCGTGTCTGTGCTAAATAAATGTACTTTCTTTCTTTCTTTCTATATTATCAGCCCTGCTCTAACTCCCGTTACGCATCGCAAAATATTCATCGTCTGTTTTGGAATACATTTTTATCGCATTACGATTGTACGCTACTTTCATTCCATTATGTTATTTAAAGAATGGATAAAGCACAAACAATTGGAAAGATAAATAGACTCAAGTAACTTAAAATGTAACGGCAAAGCAAATAATTATAATACCATGTGCGCAACAAAAACAATGAAGTGAAACTAGAGAAGAAAAAATGACAATGATCCGCCCATAAATAACGACATAACATCTTTTTTTTTACTAAAACAATCTTAAGAAATGAATTTTAGACGCGATCTTCTTTCTATACAGAGCCATCTAGCGGCAACTAAGGAACTAGTTATCGGTTCCATAGTTATTGACTGGTCTGTTGCGTATTCAGAAACGCAGTGACAGCTGTTAATCGACGTTTATCTTAAGCTTAACTTTAATGAATCAATAGCTCTTGAGAATTTATCTGGGGAACTCAGAAACCGGGCATTATGTATTCAAATTGTGGGTGTACAATCTTATCGCTATAGAATAAGATCGTAAATTCTATGCACATTCTTTCCATTCGGTAAACGAAGTTATACTTTTAAGTTCTACCATTCTTAGTTATAATTGTATCATTGTTTACGTTTTGAACTTACAACTTGTAACTATCCTAATACATTTTACACTACAACACTTTGACTAATAAGGAAAAATGTCGCTTCTAGGTAAGCATTCCACTCGTAAAAGAGCCATGCTAAAGAAATCGAAGTCTAAATCTGTGGATGAGGAGTTCGCGGTTCAGGACTTGCCGTCCTTGCGTAGAAAGTGAACTATCGCATATAACCGCTTGGCTAAGGCGTTAGAAATAGGCGCTTCGGCTTCAAGTGACACTACCCGGCGCGACTTGTTTTTATCGTATCATCAAGACTTAAAGCAAATTGCATCGAGTTTTGAAGACGCGCATTTCACGATTTTAGAACTCATCACCGACCCGAATAGTGAAGATTATCAAATACAAGAAGGTTTTGATGACATGTACTATCGAGTGTTATCAATTCACCGTGGTTTAGTAAACAATGAATCGATTAAATCGCACAACGTCTCATCATCGCATAATATTCGGTTACCGAAAATCATACTACCAACCTTCACTGGAGATATTAAATCATGGCCTGAGTATTTTGATACCTATAACGCGATGATACAGGAAATCAGGATGGCAACCAACCGATTATCCTTTAAAGTTAAAGTTCGCGAGCACATTCGTAAGAAGTTGGCAGTATCATCACAACGGTAATGTTTTCCCATTGTTTGTCTTATTTGTGTTAGTATATTCGTGTATTTATGTGTATTTATCTGTTCTTGTATTTATTTATATTGTATTATATATATAGGTTAATAGGTATATGTATATTAAAATAAATATTTATTCCACAATTTTCGTTATTGCACCTACCACTGTTTATCTCTGCATCACTCAAAGGTTGACTGGTAGAAAATGCCTATGGCATTAAGTCCGCCTATGTACATTTGTGTGTAAAGTGTTAAATAAATAAATAAATAAATACACAACTCCACTTGTATTACCGATACGGAGAAGTTTCACTATCTTATATCTTCTTTCAGCGGCGATGCGTCATCAGTAGTCAAAGCGTTTCCTATGACACGCGAATATTATCATGACGCATACCAAGCGCTCGTTGCTCGCTACAAGAGTAAACGCACCCTAGCTTTCACATGTTGGCGGGATATTTTAAACATTGACTTTCCAAGCAATAATGCGCACGAGTTTCAAAAATCACTTGACCTTTTCGAATAGAATTTGAGTACCTATATTAAAAACGATCGACTTACCTATACACGCCGCGGAAAGGGAGAGGGAGACCTCGTCCACTCACCCGGCCCGCAGCAGGCGCACCGGGCGTCGGCGGAGGGCGGATAACGCCCTCTTCCAGCCCCCCTAAATGGGTCCAGGGGCGACGGACTCGGGGACGTCCGTCGCCCCCCACACATCAGGACCCGAGGTGGCGGCGCGTAGTGTTCCACGCGCGCCCCTCTTAGACGTCGCGGGGGGAGTCAAACACCTCACTCCCCCCCCCTGACCCGAGGAGGCCCGCGGTGGCGGGCCGGCACCAGCCGGGGGTTGCGGAAGATTTCAAGTTCCCGCGACCCCCCGGCGTAGGTGTGAGTTGGAACACCGGGGTGGTTTTTAGTCAGTAAGAGTCTGACAGACCCCTCCGCCCGCCCCAGGGCGGGGGACATCCATGAGGATTTTCCACCCCGGAACAAAAAAAAAAAAAAAAAAAAAAAAAAAAAAAAAAAAAAAAAAAAAAAAAAGGTTAGGTTAGGTTAGGTTAGGTTACCTAGGATGGGGGATCCCCCACACGGGGGATCCCCCACAGTGCATACTTCCTCGTAGTATCCCCTGGGCAACGCCGTGTCTGACCACCGTAACGGAGTGGCAGACCGGCGGCTAAAGTGCGCTGTGAATCGTAGACATCCTGCAGAAATCTACGAACATGTCGAATTTTAATTTTAACCCACTGTCGAGCAAGCCAGCGCGTGATGCGTCTGGCCGTTTTATCCGGAATCGCTCCTCCCAGGGCGATTCAAACGGCCCTTCTCAGGGCCAACCCAACGGCCCTTCTCAGGGCCAACCAAACGGCCCTTCTCAGGGCCAACCTAACGGTCCTTCTCAGGACCAACCCAACGGTCCTTCTCAGGACCAACCCAACGGCCCTTCTCAGGGCCAACCAAACGGCCCTTCTCAGGGCCAACCAAACGGCCCTTCTCAGGGCCAACCAAACGGCCCTTCTCAGGGCCAACCCAACGGTCCTTCTCAGGACCAACCAAACGGCCCTTCTCAGGGCCAACCCAACGGTCCTTCTCAGGACCAACCCAACGGCCCTTCTCAGGGCCACACCGCCGGCGGCGCTTTAGCGTCGGAAGCTGACCGCGTACCATCTGCGGCCAGCTTGTTCAGAAGGCCAGACGAGTTGTCGGATTCCGACGACTCCATAATGGACACGTCGGCAGGCGAGAGTGACCGCTTCAAGCGGAAGAGGTCCGAGGGCTCCTCGGAATCAAATGTGAAGGCGAAGAAGAAGTCGAAGTCCAAAAAGGCTTCGACTTCTACTGCGGCTTCTTCCCACAATGTGGGCTTGCTGGACGCCGAGCGCCAGCTAAATTTGGCGAAGAGGGCGCAACTCCAGCTAGACCTGGAGGAGAGGGTCGCCGCCAAGGAGCAGCAGGCGCAAGCTGCCAGGTCGAGGGCTGGCTATGGTGCATCAAGTGTGCTGTATGCTGACCACTCCCTGGCGGAACTGGAGCGCATGGCGCAGGAAGACAGGGAGGAGGTCCTGGAGGTCGCCTCAAAGTCTTCCAATTTGAAGGGGACCTTCCAGAAGGCCCTTAAATGCCGGGCCGCCAGCATGCACGGCATTATCATGGAGCTGGTGAAGCGGACGGCCACGGAAGAAACGCGGCAGCTGCAGGCGAAGGTGGATCGCCTGCAGGCGGAGGTCAGCCAGCTACATCAGAAGCTGGCTGATGCCACGGCCAAGCCTGCCCATTCTGCCCCAGGCCCGGCGGTAGAGGGCTGCTCATCCTCAACTGCCAGTCTTGAGGCAACAATCCGCGGGGTGGTGATGGAGGAGAGGGCCTTCATCCGGGCCTGCTTCGCAGGCATCGAGGACCGGCTCTTACCGGAAAAGCGGCTCCGGCCGCCGCTAGCGGCGGACAAGAGCCCACCGCCGAGGGAGCCGGAACCTGCGCCTCTAGTGGGCCCAGCATCGAGTACGCAGCCCTCCAAGGGCAAGGGCAAGGGCAAGAGGACCAAAGTGGCTTCTCATGCCTCCACGGAGGAACCGTCTGGGTCATCTGCCACTCAGGCAGCCCCCCAGATATCGCAGGAAGAAGATGCCCTTCTTCCCTCCACCACCCCGTCCAACCAACCGTGGACGGAAGTGGGCAAGAGAGGGAAAAAGAAAAAGGAGACAAAGTCGGCCCCCAAGCCCGCTGCGACCAGTCCTGCGGTCAAAAAGGCTGGCGGGAGGAAGCTGGTTCCTCCCAAAACCGCGGCCGTCGTGGTGACCATCACCCCGGAGGCCGCGGAGCGGGGCGAGACGTACGAGTCCGTCCTACGACGGGCTCGTACCAATGCTGATCCCTCCCAGCTGGGGATCAGCAAAATCACGTGCCGCCGAACCCTAACCGGGGCTCGAATTTTCGAGTTCTCGGGGGAGCAGCGCGGCACAAATGCGGACCTCTTCGCAACGAAGTTGCAAGAGGTCATCGCGGATGTGGCAAAGGTCGCCAGGCCTATTAAGACCGCAGCCTTGGAGGTGGCCGACCTGGACGATTCGGTCACCAAAGAGGATGTGGTGGCGGCCGTCGCGGCGGCTGGAGGCTGCGACGCTGGCGCGGTGAAGAGCGGAGCCATCAGGCCCGGCCGCCGCGGCATGGGCATCGTCCGCGTCGAGTGCCCAGTCGCCGCGGCTGGGGCCGTCCTTGCTGCGACCAAGGGACGGATGCTTGTGGGGTTCGGCTCGGCTGTGGTCCGGGCACTTGAAGACCAGCCTGTTCGCTGCTTCAAGTGCTTCGCGTTCGGCCACACCCGGGCCACGTGTCCCTCCAAGTCCGACTGGGGAGACACGTGCTTCCAATGCGGGCAGGAGGGACACGGGTGGGCTGCCTGCACCGCCCCCAAGCCACATTGCGCGGCGTGCGCCGCCAGTGGCCGCCCCGCGGACCACAGGATGTCGGGCAGGAGCTGCAAGGCCCCTGTGAGGAAGGGCGTAGTGCCGGCGCAGGTTCGCCCTGCTGCCACTGCCGTCGCCGCCGTCGCCGCTGTAGCTCCAGCGGCGGTAGCTGAGGAGGGGGGTGCGATGTCGGATTAACAATTTCCGACTACCGCATCCTCCAGGCGAACACCAACCACTGCAGAGCGGCCCAGGACCTGGTAGTGCAGGTCATGGCCGAGTGGTTGGTGAACGTAGCGGTGGTCGCCGAGCCCTACTCGATCCCCGGCAGCTGGCTGGGTGACGAGAACGACTCGGTGGCACTAGCGGCGCGGTCTTCCACAGACTCCCCTCCCCTCTCGCTATTAGAGAGGGGACCGGGATACGTGGCCGCCGCGTGGGGAGAATTAGCCCTTGTGGGCGTGTATTTCTCCCCAAACCGCCCTCTTCAGGACTTCGAGAACTATCTCGGAGTCCTGGCCGCCGTGGTCGGCAGGGCGGCGCCGCGTCAGGTCTCCGTATTGGGAGACCTGAACGCCAAGTCGGTAACCTGGGGCAACCGGGCCACCGACGCCCGCGGGCGGGCAGTGGAGATGTGGGCGGCCTCCTCTGGACTCTCCCTCTTGAACAGAGGCAGCGTCCAGACATGCGTGCGGCGGCAGGGTGGCTCAATAGTGGACGTCACTTTCGCCACCGCTGCGTTAGCCGCACGCGTGTTGAACTGGCGGGTGGACCTGGTGGAGACTATGTCGGACCACCGCTACGTGCGGTTCGACATCTCCACCAGTGGCCCCGGAGAGACGCGGCCCCGCTCGGGGCCGTCACCGTTCCCGAGGTGGGCTCTCACCCGCCTGGACAGGGAGGCAGCGCGGGAGGCGGCGTTCGTCCAGGACTGGCTTTCACCGCCTTCCGCCGGTATGGATGTGGACACCGTGGCGGTTCACTTGAGGGAGTCTCTGACTGAGGTATGCAACTCCAGCATGCCTCGGTCTCGCCGACCGCCACCCAAACGCGCCGTGTACTGGTGGTCGGCGGAGCTGGCGGGGCTTCGAGCGGCGTGTGTCGAGGCAAGGAGGGCCTACACGCGGAGCCGGCGGCGGCGTCGACGGGACCAGGCCGTCGGGGACCACCTCTATGAGGTATACATAGAGGCAAAAATGGTCCTCGATCGAGCCATCGCCGCCGCCAGAGACTCGGGGAGAGCGGAGATGCTGGAGGGTCTCGACAACGACCCCTTCGGGAGACCATACAAGGCGGCGCGCAACAAATTGCGCCCCTTTGGTCCCCCCGTGGCCGAGACCCTGGAGCCCTCGTTCCTGGATGGGGTGGTTCAGTCCCTGTTCCCGTGCAGGGACAACTTCACCCCACCAGTGATGGACCCTCCGCGGGGGACAGATCCGCCGCCAGCTGAGGAGGAAGAGGAGGCCCCTCCTGTCACGGAGTCGGAACTTGGCGCGGCGATTCTCCGTATCCGCGCCAAGAAGACAGCTCCGGGCCCCGACGGTGTTCCGGCGAGAGTGGTCGCGATCGCGGCCACTCAAATGGAGGAGAGGTTTCGGGACCTCTTCAGCGCATGCCTTGCGTCTGGGAGGTTCCCGAAACCGTGGAAGGAGGGGCAGCTGTGCCTCCTTCGCAAGGAGGGCCGCCCAGCGGACTCCCCCTCGGCATACCGACCCATCGTTCTGCTCGATGAGGTCGGAAAAATGTTCGAGGGGATAATCGCTGCCCGCCTAAAGGGCCATCTGCGGCGTATCGGGCCGGACTTGTCGGACGCTCAGTTCGGTTTTCGGGCTGAGCGGTCCACGGTGGACGCGCTGGCCTGCCTTAAAGGCCAGGTTAAGGAGGCGATGGAGGCGGGGGACGGACTGTTGGCGGTGTCATTCGACATTGCCAACGCCTTCAACTCCGTTCCCCACTGCACCATCCTCGAGGCGCTCCGATTCCACGGAGTGCCTCGATACATGCGCAGTCTGCTGGCCAGCTACCTGGAGGATCGGGCGATCCTCCTCGTAAACAGGACTGGCCGAGTCCGGCGGTACGCCGTCGAAGCCGGCGTTCCACAGGGGTCAGTCTTAGGACCTCTCCTCTGGAACGTCGGCTATGATTGGCTCTTGCGGGGAGCTCTCCTCCGAGGCACGAGTGTCGTCTGCTATGCGGATGACACTCTCCTCACCGCCCGGGGGGGGAGTTTCAGGGAGGCGGCCAACTTGGCCTCGGCGGGCGGATCCTTGGTCGCGGGGAGGATCCGCCGCCTAGGTTTAACGGTGGCGCTGCACAAGACCGAGGCCGTGTTCTTCCACGGCCCTCGGCAGCGCCCCCCACCACCTGACGCCCACATCTTCGTGGAGGGCGTCAGAATTGAGGTGAAGGCCCAGATGAAGTATCTGGGCCTGGTACTCGACAGCAGGTGGCGCTTCGGCCCGCATTTTAGCGGGCTGTCGTCGCGCCTGCTGAAGGCCGCGGGCGCTCTCTCATGGCTGCTTCCCAACTTGGGGGGCCCCAGCGCGCGATGCCGGCAACTTTACGCCGGCATCTTGAGGAGTATGGCCCTCTACGGGGCCCCTATTTGGGAGGAGTCCCTCCACAGAAGGGAGAACGCCGCGGCCTTGCGGGCACCTCAAAGGGCCATAGCCCAGCGGGCGGCGCGGGCTTACCGCACGGTGGGCTATGCCGCAGCATGCACTCTGGCCGGCACCCCCCCTTGGGAACTCGAGGCGTGGGTGCTCGCCAGAGTGTACGAATGGACGGCGGAGCGAAGGGCGAGAGGTGTTCGCTCAGCTCCAAAAGAGCGGGAGGCCGTCCGGCGGGAGGCGAGGGACGCCATCGTTGTCCATTGGACCGGCGACCTCGCCACCGCAGCCTTCGGCCGCCGAACCCTCGACGCAATCGGGCCGGTCCTGCGAGACTGGCTCGAGCGTCCGCACGGGTTCCTCTCCTTCCGTCTCGTGCAGGTGCTGTCCGGACACGGTTCTTTCGGATCGTACCTGCACCGAATCGGACGGGAGGAGACGCCGTCGTGTCACGACTGTGGCGCGGCGGAGGACGCGGCGCAGCACACCCTCGAGGTGTGCCCGTCGTGGTCCGAGCCGCGCCGCAGTCTCGTCGCGGCGATCGGACCGGACCTCTCGCTCCCCGGCGTGGTTAACGCCATGCTGAGGGATGAGGGGTCCTGGGCGGCAGTCGCCTCCTTCTGCGAACACATCATGTCCCAGAAGGAGGCGGCGGAGCGGGCGCGGGAGGAAGATCCTGCCGCGGCGCCGCTCCGAAGGCGGAGGAGGGGTACTAGCGGCGCGGTCTTCCACAGACTCCCCTCCCCTCTCGCTATTAGAGAGGGGACCGGGATACGTGGCCGCCGCGTGGGGAGACTTAGCCCTTGTGGGCGTGTATTTCTCCCCAAACCGCCCTCTTCAGGACTTCGAGAACTATCTCGGAGTCCTGGCGGCCGTGGTCGGCAGGGCGGCGCCGCGTCAGGTCTCCGTATTGGGAGACCTGAACGCCAAGTCGGTAACCTGGGGCAACCGGGCCACCGACGCCCGCGGGCGGGCAGTGGAGATGTGGGCGGCCTCCTCTGGACTCTCCCTCTTGAACAGAGGCAGCGTCCAGACATGCGTGCGGCGGCAGGGTGGCTCCATAGTGGACGTCACTTTCGCCACCGCTGCGTTAGCCGCACGCGTGTTGAACTGGCGGGTGGACCTGGTGGAGACTATGTCGGACCACCGCTACGTGCGGTTCGACATCTCCACCAGTGGCCCCGGAGAGGCGCGGCCCCGCTCGGGGCCGTCACCGTTTCCAAGGTGGGCTCTCACCCGCCTGGACAGGGAGGCAGCGCGGGAGGCGGCGTTCGTCCAGGACTGGCTTTCGCCGCCTTCCGCCGGCCTGGATGTGGACACCGTAGCGGGGCACCTTAGGGAGTCTCTGACCGAGGTATGCAACTCCAGCATGCCTCGGTCTCGCCGACCGCCACCCAAACGCGCCGTGTACTGGTGGTCGGCGGAGCTGGCGGGGCTTCGAGCGGCGTGTGTCGAGGCAAGGAGGGCCTACACGCGGAGCCGGCGGCGGCGTCGACGGCACCAAGCCGTCGGGGACCACCTCTATGAGGTATACATAGAGGCAAAAATGGTCCTCGATCGAGCCATCGCCGCCGCCAGAGACTCGGGGAGAGCGGAGATGCTGGAGGGTCTCGACAACGACCCCTTCGGGAGACCATACAAGGCGGCGCGCAACAAATTGCGCCCCTTTGGTCCCCCGGTGGCCGAGACCCTGGAGCCTTCGTTCCTGGATGGGGTAGTTCAGTCCCTGTTCCCGTGCAGGGACAACTTCACCCCACCAGTGATGGACCCTCCGCGGGGGACAGATCCGCCGCCAGCTGAGGAGGAAGAGGAGGCCCCTCCTGTCACGGAGTCGGAACTTGGCGCGGCGATTCTCCGTATCCGCGCCAAGAAGACAGCTCCGGGCCCCGACGGTGTTCCGGCGAGAGTGGTCGCGATCGCGGCCACTCAAATGGAGGAGAGGTTTCGGGACCTCTTCAGCGCATGCCTTGCGTCTGGAAGGTTCCCGAAACCTTGGAAGGAGGGGCAGCTGTGCCTCCTTCGCAAGGAGGGCCGCCCAGCAGACTCCCCCTCGGCATACCGACCCATCGTTCTGCTCGATGAGGTCGGTAAAATGTTCGAGGGGATAATCGCTGCCCGCCTAAAGGGCCATCTGCGGCGTATCGGGCCGGACTTGTCGGACGCTCAGTTCGGTTTTCGGGCTGAGCGGTCCACGGTGGACGCGCTGGCGCCCAAGTTGCTGGGCGCTGCTGGGGCGCTGTCAACGCTGCTTCCCAATCTGGGGGGCCCGAGCGCCGCTTGTAGGCGGCTCTACGTGGGGATCGTGCGATCGATGGCCCTGTACGGGGCCCCGATCTGGGCGGCTGACCTGACGGCCGGTAGCATTGCGGTTCTGCGCAAGCCGCAGAGGGCTATGGCCGTCAGAGTCATCAGGGGTTATCGCACGATCTCCTACGAGGCGGCTTGTGCACTGGCCGGATCCCCGCCCTGGGACCTGGAGGCGAAAGTACTCGCGTCATCATATCGGTGGCGCGAGGAAGCGAGGGCGCGGGGCGAGCGACCGATGCAGCGACACATGGAGCTGCATCGGTCTCAGCTTCGCGAGGTCCTGGTGGCGGAATGGCGGGACAGGCTTTCACGCCCTACCGCCGGCCTCGACATCATCGAGGCGGTCCGGCCGGTGCTCGAGCGCTGGCTCGGGAGGAGGCACGGCTCCCTGTCGTTTCGGGTGACGCAGGTGCTCTCGGGGCATGGTTGCTTCGGGAAGTACCTGTGTCGCATAAACAGGGAGCCGGACGCCCGGTGTCACCACTGCGTCGACTGCCGGGAGGACACGGCGCGGCATACGCTGGCAGAGTGTGCCGCTTGGGAGGAGCCACGCCGTGCCCTCATCTCAGAAGTAGGCAGTGACTTGTCGTTGCCGGCCCTAGTGAGTGCGATGGTCGGCAGCGGCGAGTCCTGGGACGCGGTGGTTTCCTACTGCGAGACGGTCGTCTCGCAGAAGGAGGCTGCGGAAAGGGAGAGGGAGATCTCGTCCACTCACCCGGCCCGCAGCAGGCGCACCGGGCGTCGGCGGAGGGCGGACAACGCCCTCTTCCAGCCCCCCTAAATGGGTCCAGGGGCGACGGACTCGGGGACGTCCGTCGCCCCCCACACATCAGGACCCGAGGTGGCGGCGCGTAGTGTTCCACGCGCGCCCCTCTTAGACGTCGCGGGGGGAGTCAAACACCTCACTCCCCCCCCTGACCCGAGGAGGCCCGCGGTGGCGGGCCGGCACCAGCCGGGGGTTGCGGAAGATTTCAAGTTCCCGCGACCCCCGGCGTAGGTGTGAGTTGGAACACCGGGGTGGTTTTTAGTCAGTAAGAGTCTGACAGACCCCTCCGCCCGCCCCAGGGCGGGGGACATCCATGAGGATTTTCCACCCCGGAACAAAAAAAAAAAAAAAAAAAAAGGTTAGGTTAGGTTAGGTTGGGGTGGGGGATCCCCCACAGTGCATACTTCCTCGTAGTATCCCCTGGGCAACGCCGTGTCTGACCACCGTAACGGAGTGGCAGACCGGCGGCTAAAGTGCGCTGTGAATCGTAGGCATCACGCAGTCGTCTACGAACATGTCTAATTTTAACCACTTGTCGAGCAAGCCAGCGCGTGACGCGTCTGGCAGTTTTATCAGTTTTAACCCGAATCGCTCCTCCCAGGGCGATTCAAACGGCCCTTCTCAGGGCCAACCCAACGGTCCTTCTCAGGACCAACCCAACGGCCCTTCTCAGGGCCAATCCAACGGCCCTTCTCAGGGCCAACCCAACGGCCCTTCTCAGGGCCAACCCAACGGCCCTTCTCAGGGCCAACCCAACGGTCCTTCTCAGGACCAACCCAACGGCCCTTCTCAGGGCCAACCCAACGGCCCTTCTGGGAGGAGGTCCTGGAGGTCGCCTCAAAGTCCTCCAACTTGAAGGGGACCTTTCAAAAGGCTCTCAAATGCCGGGCCGCCAGCATGCACGGCATCATCATGGAGCTGGTCAAGCGGACGGCCACGGAAGAGACGCGGCAGCTGCAGGCGAAGGTGGATCGCCTGCAGGCGGATGCCACGGCCAAGCCTGCCCAATCTGCCCCAGGCCCGGCGGTAGAGGGCTGCTCATCCTCAACTGCCAGTCTTGAGGCAACAATCCGCGGGGTGGTGATGGAGGAGAGGGCCTTCATCCGGGCCTGCTTCGCAGGCATTGAGGACCGGCTCTTGCCGGAAAAGCGGCTCCGCCCACCGCTAGCGGCGGACAAGAGCCCACCGCCGAGGGAGAAAGAACCTGCGCCTTTAGCAGGCCCGGAATCAAGTGCGCAGCCCTCCAAGGGCAAAGGCAAGGGCAAGAGGACCAAGGCAGCTCCTCATGCCCCCACCACAAGCGCGGACGGAGCGTCTGGGTCGACTGCTACTCCAGCAGCCCCCCAGAACTCGCAGCAGGAAGATGCCCTTCTTCCCTCCACCACCCCGTCCAACCAGTGGACGGAAGTGGTCAAAAAAGGGAAAAAGGGCAAAAAGTCGGCAGCCAAACCCGCTGCGACTGGTCCTCCAGCCAAAAAGGCCGGCGGGAGGAAGCTGGTTCCTCCCAAAACCGCGGCCGTCGTGGTGACCATCACCCCGGAGGCCGCGGAGCGAGGCGAGACGTACGAGTCCGTCCTAAGACGGGCTCGTACCAATGCTGATCCCTCCCAGCTGGGGATCAGCAACATCAAGTGCCGCCGAACCCTAACCGGGGCTCGAATTTTCGAGTTCTCGGGGGAACAGCGCGGCACAAATGCGGACCTCTTCGCAACAAAGTTGCAAGAGGTCATCGCGGACGCGGCAAAGGTCGTCAGGCCTGTCAAGACCGCAGCCTTGGAAGTGGCCGATCTGGACGATTCGGTCACCAAAGAGGATGTGGTGGAGGCCGTCGCGGCGGCTGGAGGCTACGACGCTGGCGCGGTGAAGAGCGGAGCCATCAGGCCCGGCCGCCGCGGCATGGGCATCGTCCGCGTCGAGTGCCCAGTCGCTGCGGCTGGGGCCGTCCTTGCTGCGACCAAGGGACGGATGCTTGTGGGGTTCGGCTCGGCTGTGGTCCGGGCACTTGAAGACCAGCCTGTCCGCTGCTTCAAGTGCTTCGCGTTCGGCCACACCCGGGCCACGTGTCCCTCCAAGTCCGACTGGGGAGACACATGCTTCCAATGCGGGCAAGAGGGACACGGGTGGGCTGCCTGCACCGCCCCCAAGCCACACTGCGCGGCGTGCGCCGCCGGTGGCCGCCCCGCGGACCACAGGATGTCGGGCAGGAGCTGCAAGGCCCCTGTGAGGAAGGGCGTAGTGCCGGCGCAGGTTCGCCCTGCTGCTACTGCCGTCGCCGCCGTCGCCGCTGTAGCTCCAGCGGCGGTAGCTGAGGAGGGGGGTGCGATGTCGGATTAACAATTTCCGACTACCGCATCCTCCAGGCGAACACCAACCACTGCAGAGCGGCCCAGGACCTGGTAGTGCAGGTGATGGCCGAGTGGTTGGTGAACGTAGCGGTGGTCGCCGAGCCCTACTCGATCCCCGGCAGCTGGCTGGGTGACGAGGACGACTCGGTGGCACTAGCGGCGCGGTCTTCCACAGACTCCCCTCCCCTCTCGCTATTAGAGAAGGGACCGGGATACGTGGCCGCCGCGTGGGGAGACTTAGCCCTTGTGGGCGTGTATTTCTCCCCAAACCGCCCTCTTCAGGACTTCGAGAACTATCTCGGAGTCCTGGCCGCCGTGGTCGGCAGGGCGACGCCGCGTCAGGTCTCCGTATTGGGAGACCTGAACGCCAAGTCGGTCACCTGGGGCAACCCGGCCACCGACGCCCGCGGGCGGGCAGTGGAGATGTGGGCGGCCTCCTCTGGACTCTCCCTCTTGAACAGAGGCAGCGTCCAGACATGCGTGCGGCGGCAGGGTGGCTCGATAGTGGACGTCACTTTCGCCACCGCTGCGTTAGCCGCACGCGTGTTGAACTGGCGGGTGGACCTGGTGGAGACTATGTCGGACCACCGCTACGTGCGGTTCGACATCTCCACCAGTGGCCCCGGAGAGACGCGGCCCCGCTCGGGGCCGTCACCGTTTCCAAGGTGGGCTCTCACCCGCCTGGACAGGGAGGCAGCGCGGGAGGCGGCGTTCGTCCAGGACTGGCTTTCGCCGCCCTCCGCCGGCCTGGATGTGGACACCGTAGCGGGGCACCTCAGGGAGTCTCTGACCGAGGTATGCAACTCCAGCATGCCTCGGTCTCGCCGACCGCCACCCAAACGCGCCGTGTACTGGTGGTCGGCGGAGCTGGCGGGGCTTCGAGCGGCATGTGTCGAGGCAAGGAGGGCCTACACGCGGAGCCGGCGGCGGCGTCGACGGGACCAGGCCGTCGGGGACCACCTCTATGAGGTATACATAGAGGCAAAAATGGTCCTCGATCGAGCCATCGCCGCCGCCAGAGACTCGGGGAGGGCGGAGATGCTGGAGGGTCTCGACAACGACCCATTCGGGAGGCCATACAAGGCGGCGCGCAACAAATTGCGCCCCTTTGGTCCCCCGGTAGCCGAGACCCTGGAGCCCTCGTTCCTGGATGGGGTGGTTCAGTCCCTGTTCCCGTGCAGGGACAACTTCACCCCACCAGTGATGGACCCTCCGCGGGGGACAGATCCGCCGCCAGCTGAGGAGGAAGAGGAGGCCCCTCCTGTCACGGAGTCGGAACTTGGCGCGGCGATTCTCCGTATCCGCGCCAAGAAGACAGCTCCGGGCCCCGACGGTGTTCCGGCGAGAGTGGTCGCGATCGCGGCCACTCAAATGGAGGAGAGGTTTCGGGACCTCTTCAGCGCATGCCTTGCGTCTGGGAGGTTCCCGAAACCGTGGAAGGAGGGGCAGCTGTGCCTCCTTCGCAAGGAGGGCCGCCCTGCAGATTCCCCCTCGGCATACCGACCCATCGTTCTGCTCGACGAGGTCGGTAAAATGTTCGAGGGGATTATCGCTGCCCGCCTAAAGGGCCATCTGCGGCGTATCGGGCCGGACTTGTCGGACGCTCAGTTCGGTTTTCGGGCTGAGCGGTCCACGGTGGACGCGCTGGCCTGCCTTAAAGGCCAGGTTAAGGAGGCGATGGAGGCGGGGGACGGACTGTTGGCGGTGTCATTCGACATTGCCAACGCCTTCAACTCCGTTCCCCACTGCACCATCCTCGAGGCGCTCCGATTCCACGGAGTGCCTCGATACATGCGCAGTCTGCTGGCCAGCTACCTGGAGGATCGGGCGATCCTCCTCGTAAACAGGACTGGCCGAGTCCGGCGGTACGCCGTCGAAGCCGGCGTTCCACAGGGGTCAGTCTTAGGACCTCTCCTCTGGAACGTCGGCTATGATTGGCTCTTGCGGGGAACTCTCCTCCGAGGCACGAGTGTCGTCTGCTATGCGGATGACACTCTCCTCACTCAGGCGCAGAGGCAGGCGATTACGGGGGCGCGACTGCTTGAGGTGTCAGGTGCCTCTAGCGGCGAAAGGGCCGACGTCTTGGCCGCCAAGTTGAGGGAGGTCCTCAATCCGGAGGACGTTCGGGTGTCCAGGCCGATGAAGACCGTGGAACTGCGCGTCGACGGGCTGGACGACTCCAGCCCGTCGACGCGCAGTACCATTGTACCATACCATTGTATTGTACCATTTCCTCCAGGGCAATATCAACCACTCTGCTAGAGCTCAGGATCTCTTGCTCCAGAGCATGGCAGAGTGGTCGATTCACGTGGCTGTGATCGCCGAACCGTATTTTGTCCCCCCCAGGGATAACTGGGTGGGAGACTTGGACGGTTTGGTGGCCATCATTGGCGGGGCTCTTGTCAACCCGTCCCGAGGTCACGGCTGGGTAGCCGTCCTCGCGGACGGCATTGGCACGGTTGGGGCGTATTTTTCGCCCAACAAGAGTCTCGCCGACTTCGAGAGGTTCCTTGTCGAGTTGGGTGCCGTCGTGGGCCGACTCCACCCTCGCCCGGTGCTGTTGCTGGGGGATCTCAACGCCAAGTCTGCGGCGTGGGGATCCCCTGTGACCGATGCTAGGGGCGAGGTGCTGGAGGAGTGGGCGGTCACGACTGGCTTGACCGTCTTAAACCGGGGCTCGGTCCACACGTGCGTGCGTCAGCGGGGCGGGTCTATAGTGGACGTCTCGTTCGCTAGCCCCGCTGTCGCGTGCCGTGTCCACGACTGGCGTGTCGCCGTGGAGGTGGAGACGTTGTCGGATCACCGATACATCCGTTTCGACGTCTCCGCCCAGACCACCGGCGGCCGCAGTCATGCGGCCCCGCGAACGGACGGTCCGCGCTGGGCGCGTAAGCGCATCGACAGGGAGCTTCTCGAGGAGGCCGCTATTGTCCAGGCCTGGAGCCGGGAGTCGGCAACGACCGGACCCGTCGACGTCGAGCAGGAGGCGCTGTGGTTCCGCGGGGCGATGACGCAAATTTGCGACGCGTCCATGCCCCGGGTCCACGCACAGTCCGCAAGGCGCCAGGTGTACTGGTGGACCGCCGAGATCGCGCAGATGCGCGTCGCGTGCGTGGCGGTTAGACGCCAGTACACCCGATACCGGAGGAGACGTCGTCGGGTCCCTGACGAAGAGGCCGCGCTGTATGAGGTGTACCGCGCGGCCAAGGAGACTCTGTGGCTGGCCATCGGTGAGTCGAGGACGCGAGCCAGGGAGGAGATGTTGGAGACTCTAGACGGGGATCCGTGGGGGCGCCCTTATCGCGCGGTTCGAGGGAAACTTCGAGCCGCGGCGCCTCCACTTACGGAGAGTCTCCAACCCGAGCTGCTGGAGGAAGTGGTCGCAGCCCTCTTCCCGGCAAGAGCGGAGCATACTCCGCCGCCGATGGCTTTGCCCACAGCCGCAGAGTCTACAGAGGAGGAGAACGCCATCAGCGTCCCAGAGGTGACACAGACAGAGATGAGGGCAGCCGTGATGCGGCTCCGGGCCAAGAACGTGGCTCCGGGGCCCGACGGGATCCACGGCTGCGTGCTAGCCCTCGCTCTGAAGGAGCTTGAGCCCCAACTGAGAGGACTCTACACAGCGTGCCTTGAGCGGGGCCAGTTTCCCACTTTGTGGAAATCTGGTCGTCTGGTCCTGCTCAGGAAGGCGGGGCGCCCTGCGGACTCGCCGTCCGCGTACCGGCCCATAGTGCTGCTTGACGAGGTGGGCAAGCTGTTTGAGCGTATAATCGCAGCCCGCCTCGTCGGCCACTTGTGCAGAGAGGGGCCGGACCTGGACGACAGTCAGTTCGGGTTTCGGCATGGGCGCTCCACGATCCACGCTGTGTCGCGGGTTAGGGTCCTGGCGGAGGAAGCGGTGTCCCGGGGCGGGGTGATGTTGGCGGTGTCCTTGGACATCTCCAACGCCTTCAACACCCTGCCCTGGAGTTGTATTCGGGAGGCACTGCGCTATCATGGGGTGCCTCCCTACCTCCGCCACATCGTTGGGGCTTATCTGTCGGAGAGGTGTGTCACCTACATGGGACGTGATGGCGGAAACCAGCGCCGCATGTCGTGCGGTGTTCCACAGGGCTCGGTTTTAGGACCGCTCCTGTGGAACATCGGGTACGACTGGGTGCTGAGGGGCGAGCTCGGTGCCGGGGTGGACCTGACGTGTTATGCGGATGACACGCTGGTCACTGCCCGGGGGAGCTCGCACAGGGAGGCAGCGTTGTTGGCGACGGCTGCGGTCTCACAGGTGGTGGGCCGCATACGTCGCCTAGGCCTGGAGGTGGCCCTCAGCAAGTCGGAGGCCATGGTGTTTCATGGCCCCCGGCGGGCGCCGTCACCCGGCTCACACATCGTGGTCGGGGGGGCTCGGATCGCTGTCGAGTCTACCATGAAGTACCTAGGATTGGTGCTCGACAGCCGGTGGGACTTCGGGCCCCACTTCCGACGGCTGGCGCCCAAGTTGCTGGGCGCTGCTGGGGCGTTGTCAACGCTGCTTCCCAATCTGGGGGGCCCGAGCGCCGCTTGTAGGCGGCTCTACGTGGGGATCGTGCGATCGATGGCCCTGTACGCGGCCCCGATCTGGGCGGCTGACCTGACGGCCGGTAGCATTGCGGTTCTGCGCAAGCCGCAGAGGGCTATGGCCGTCAGAGTCATCAGGGGTTATCGCACGATCTCCTACGAGGCGGCTTGTGCACTGGCCGGATCCCCGCCCTGGGACCTGGAGGCGAAAGTACTCGCGTCATCGTATCGGTGGCGCGAGGAAGCGAGGGCGCGGGGCGAGCGACCGATGCAGCGACACATGGAGCTGCATCGGTCTCAGCTTCGTGAGGTCCTGGTGGCGGAATGGCGGGACAGGCTCTCACGCCCTACCGCCGGCCTCGACATCATCGAGGCGGTCCGGCCGGTGCTCGAGCGCTGGCTCGGGAGGAGGCACGGCTCCCTGTCGTTTCGGGTGACGCAGGTGCTCTCGGGGCATGGTTGCTTCGGGAAGTACCTGTGTCGCATAAACAGGGAGCCGGACGCCCGGTGTCACCACTGCGTCGACTGCCGGGAGGACACGGCGCGGCATACGCTGGCAGAGTGTGCCGCTTGGGAGGAGCCACGCCGTGCCCTCATCTCAGAAGTAGGCAGTGACTTGCGAATATTATCATGACGCATACCAAGCGCTCGTTGCTCGCTACAAGAGTAAACGCACCCTAGCTTTCACATGTTGGCGGGATATTTTAAACATTGACTTTCCAAGCAATAATGCGCACGAGTTTCAAAAATCACTTGACCTTTTCGAATAGAATTTGAGTACCTATATTAAAAACGATCGACTTACCTATACACGCCGCGGAAAGGGAGAGGGAGACCTCGTCCACTCACCCGGCCCGCAGCAGGCGCACCGGGCGTCGGCGGAGGGCGGATAACGCCCTCTTCCAGCCCCCCTAAATGGGTCCAGGGGCGACGGACTCGGGGACGTCCGTCGCCCCCCACACATCAGGACCCGAGGTGGCGGCGCGTAGTGTTCCACGCGCGCCCCTCTTAGACGTCGCGGGGGGAGTCAAACACCTCACTCCCCCCCCTGACCCGAGGAGGCCCGCGGTGGCGGGCCGGCACCAGCCGGGGGTTGCGGAAGATTTCAAGTTCCCGCGACCCCCGGCGTAGGTGTGAGTTGGAACACCGGGGTGGTTTTTAGTCAGTAAGAGTCTGACAGACCCCTCCGCCCGCCCCAGGGCGGGGGACATCCATGAGGATTTTCCACCCCGGAACAAAAAAAAAAAAAAAAAAAGGTTAGGTTAGGTTAGGTTAGGTTAGGTTTTTTTTTTTTTTTTTTTTGGTTTGGCAGGAGTGGGAAATCCTCATGGACGCCCAGACTGCCTCACTAGTGAACCAGTCTGGGCAGTGCCGGACTCTTACCGGCTAAAACCCACTCCTGCCTTTCTACGTGTCCCCCTGACATAGTCAGAGACCTTTTTAGAAATTTATTTTTAATTAATTTGCATTTTCATTATTATTTCACAGAATTGATAAAGATTTTACTTATTTGAATTTAAATCTGTTTTAGTTATTTACGGTAATTAATGTTTTGTTTTCAAAAAATATCTATTTATTGTTTGTATGCTTTGTCTGTATATACAGGTATATATTAAAAGCATAGCTTTATGTTTCCTTGTTTTGTTTTATTACTCTAGTGGTTAGTGTTATGCTGTAATCCATTAAAATTTTTCTTTGTTTTGCGTTACTCATTAATATCCAAATATTTTCTAATTTCAGCTCTGTCTCCAGTCTCATTTCCGCATCCAATCTCTCCGCTCCAAACGCTGGACATTCGGTCAAAATGTGAGGGACCGTTTCCTGTGCATCCGGCTCACAGATGCACGATGGGCTCCCCTTACACTTAAAGCGGTGCAGGTATTCAGAGAACCCACCGTGCCCCGTCAAGATCTGTGTTACCACTCCGGTTGGCTTTAGTTTGCGGATAATTTTGAAGGCATTTATCGCGTCTGGGAGGAAGATTTTTGTGACAGAGGCTGTTTCGCCATTTTTGTATCTCTGGTTCCATTCGTCAAGCGACCCCATTCGGATCTGCCGCTTGACGAATGAAACCGGGCAAAAGTCATAGTCCGGCTTTTTCTTTGATTTGAGTGCAGCCTCTTTCGCCAGGTGATCTGCGCGTTCGTTGCCCTCCAGTCCGGCATGAGCCTTTACCCAGAACAAAGAAACATCTTTGCTCTGGGATAAGGCCGCGCCCACGTTTGCTCTTGCCTCCACGGCCAGGGCGTGGAGGGAACCTTGGTTCGTGACTGTTTGTAGTGCAGCCTTTGAGTCACTATAGATTCCAAAGGTTCCCTCTTTGCGCTTGAGGATTTCCCTGGTGGCTACGCATATGGCCAGGAGTTCCGCCTGGTAGACCGTGCAGCACGACGGCAAGCTAAGCTTTACGGACTTGATCTCGGCATCGCCGTCCCACAGTGACAGTGCTGCTCCGACCTTGCCCGCGATCTTGCTGCCGTCGGTGAAAAACCGGACCGCCTGGGTGTTGTGGGTGTCCACTCGGGACTGGTCCTCCAGACTCACGAACTCCATGGCCATATGTTTCGCTGGATGTGGAGTCTCTGCAAATGCCACCACACGCTCCACCTCCCTGCCCGCTAGTGCTGGCCGGGGCACTCCTCTCTTTGCCTCATACAGGGCGGCTGCTTCCTGTATACGGAGGTCGAGTGGAAGTATCCCAGCCAGCACCAGGGACGCGTTCAGCGAAACCGTGCGGTAGGATTTGCAGAGCTTTTGAGCAAATCCTCGTTGGACCGTGTTCAGCAGCTTCTGCACTCCTATTTTCCTTGTTGCCGGCGCCCAGGCGCTTGCCGCGTACATCACCACCGGCTCCACCGCTGCCGTGTAGATGCTCCGTATGACCTCCGGATGCAGGCCCCAGCTCACTTTAGCCGCTCTGGATAGCTGCTTGTAGATGTTAGCAGCTTTTCTACACACTTGGGCACTCATTGTCAAAGGCGGTGTGGCCAGTCTTTTCCATTTTGGCCAAAAGACAGTTGTGGCACTTTGGAGCCTCCTCTGCCATCCTTGACGGACAATCAGCCCGCATGTGGGGCTCTCCACAGTGTATGCAGAGGTCGGCGGGCTGCGTGCACAGTTTACGACTGTGGCCGAAGCGCAGGCAGCGAGTGCACTGCACCAGTGGTGACTGGTCCTGCACTCGCACTCGCTGCAGGTCAACGTGCACGCGACCCGCCAGTGTTAACCGCTGCCACACAGTCGGGGACACCTGCAGGATGACGTGGCACATATGGGGGTTCCTCGTCCTACGACGGTACTTCACCCCTAACCTCAAATCCTCCGCAGGAATGTCCCCGAGCAGGTGGGTATTTTGCCGTTGCAGGGCCTGGGTAACCTCCGCATCCGTGTGGCAGGAGAGGACGTCCTTGACAATGATGAGCGGATCTTTATTTTTAACCTCCTCCACCACCAGGTTACCCGTCTTCCTTATCCGTTCAGAAACGTTTCTCATCTCTTCCTTCGTCCTGAAAGTGACCACCACCTTCTGGTCCCTGACCTTGCGCAGCCGCTCCACCCTAGTGCCCTCATTTCTGGCATCGACTGCCGTCCTGAGCTTCTCGATAACCTCTTCACCGGTGTCCTGATCATTGGTAGATGATACGAACACCGAGTGTAGAGGCTTTTGAATGCTCTGCTTCGGACTGACGGCGGCCATCTCCGCGAAGGTCGCACCTTGGCCTGCGACGTAGCGAGGGGCGTGCTGCAGTTGTTCCGACAGAGCCTGGGTGTGGTGTTGGCACTCCTGCAATGCCTCTTTGTGCTGTTTGAGGCCTTCCACAAGGCTCTGCATCAGCTCTGTCGGTTCGTTTGCTGTCGGCCTGGGCTCCTTCTGGGTAACCACCATATCTCCCTCATCGACAGCTTTGGATTTTTCGAGTTCGGCCTCTTTTACCAATTGGTAGAGCCTTTCTACAGCCTTCGTTATCTCATCCTTTATTTCCTTCTTAAGGTTCCTGGAGCTTAAAAGTTGTAGTTTCGCTTTTGATAGGCACGCTTTAGCCTCCGTGGTTCGGTTTAGGTACCTCACGGGTTTCGCTTCTCGCGGCGAGCTCTCTCCAGTCCCCTCTGGCTGTTTCGGAACATCAAACTTGCTCTGCTGTACGACTGTTGTTTTGGACTTGAGTTTTGGGGGAGTAGACAGCGGGGTCTTCTTTGGAGGTGTTGGTGTTTTGAGAAGCTGTCCAGATAACGGTCTGTCAGCTTCCCACTCACCAATACTACGCCTCACAGATGGGCCAGCCTGTGCCAGTCTTTGCCTCCCCGTGACCGAACTCTCCTCTGAGGTTTTTGTCTTGGTGACTGGTGTCCTAATACCAAACATTCTAACTAAGTTGGGACGGGACTGATGAAAAGTATTTGTCAGGGGACACGAGTATATGAGCTGAATCCCTGTAAAGGGGGGATCAGTCAGTTGTAAGAATGAAAACGAGCCCTACAGAAGGACTCGGTCAGAAAAATTAAAATATTTCAAAAGAAATGCCTTTAGGAGGTGCTAAAAGGTCTTGAAACCGTCAATTCCCCTACCTACTGTTACCGAAAGGTAGTTCTGTAACTGTAAAAGCTTAAAACTAAAACTAACCTTTTTGCCTGGATCTGAAAAGTTCACCTGGCTAGTGAGTAAAGGGTGGGTGGGAGGGCAATTTTTCGAATTTCTATGTTATCTAGGCGCACGTGCGAGGTGTCAAAAGACGCGTCTCCGCGCGGGCTAGCGTTCTGTGATATTACTGGAATTTATGCTGAAGAAAATTTTTGACTTTTGGTCAAAAAACGGGTTTTTCGACCGAAAAGTATGTTAAAACCGGGAATTACGACTACCAAACGGGACTCGAGCACGCGGAACGCGCACCAGAATACAGGTAAGGCAGGCAAGTATCTATTAAAACTAAAACAAATGTGGTTTTGCAGAGAAATTTTGAGATAAAAATTAATTTAATTTTTCGTAAAGAAAAATATTGAAAATTTTTCTATGTCCTGAAACGAAAAAATATTTTCGCGTAAAAGTCAATAAAAATTAGTCAGATAGTAGGACGGAACCTGTTTATGATCAAAATAGCTGAAAACAGCTTCAAAATGCGTCACCTGGATGCAAAGTTATAACGGTTAGGTTAGGTTAGGTTAGGTTGGGGTCCGACGGGATCCACGGCTGCGTGCTAGCCCTCGCTCTGAAGGAGCTTGAGCCCCAACTGAGAGGACTCTACACAGCGTGCCTTGAGCGGGGCCAGTTTCCCACTTTGTGGAAATCTGGTCGTCTGGTCCTGCTCAGGAAGGCGGGGCGCCCTGCGGACTCGCCGTCCGCGTACCGGCCCATAGTGCTGCTTGACGAGGTGGGCAAGCTGTTTGAGCGTATAATCGCAGCCCGCCTCGTCGGCCACTTGTGCAGAGAGGGGCCGGACCTGGACGACAGTCAGTTCGGGTTTCGGCATGGGCGCTCCACGATCCACGCTGTGTCGCGGGTTAGGGTCCTGGCGGAGGAAGCGGTGTCCCGGGGCGGGGTGATGTTGGCGGTGTCCTTGGACATCTCCAACGCCTTCAACACCCTGCCCTGGAGTTGTATTCGGGAGGCACTGCGCTATCATGGGGTGCCTCCCTACCTCCGCCACATCGTTGGGGCTTATCTGTCGGAGAGGTGTGTCACCTACATGGGACGTGATGGCGGAAACCAGCGCCGCATGTCGTGCGGTGTTCCACAGGGCTCGGTTTTAGGACCGCTCCTGTGGAACATCGGGTACGACTGGGTGCTGAGGGGCGAGCTCGGTGCCGGGGTGGACTTGACGTGTTATGCGGATGACACGCTGGTCACTGCCCGGGGGAGCTCGCACAGGGAGGCAGCGTTGTTGGCGACGGCTGCGGTCTCACAGGTGGTGGGCCGCATACGTCGCCTAGGCCTGGAGGTGGCCCTCAGCAAGTCGGAGGCCATGGTGTTTCATGGCCCCCGGCGGGCGCCGTCACCCGGCTCACACATCGTGGTCGGGGGGGCTCGGATCGCTGTCGAGTCTACCATGAAGTACCTAGGATTGGTGCTCGACAGCCGGTGGGACTTCGGGCCCCACTTCCGACGGCTGGCGCCCAAGTTGCTGGGCGCTGCTGGAGCGCTGTCAACGCTGCTTCCCAATCTGGGGGGCCCGAGCGCCGCTTGTAGGCGGCTCTACGTGGGGATCGTGCGATCGATGGCCCTGTACGGGGCCCCGATCTGGGCGGCTGACCTGACGGCCGGTAGCATTGCGGTTCTGCGCAAGCCGCAGAGGGCTATGGCCGTCAGAGTCATCAGGGGTTATCGCACGATCTCCTACGAGGCGGCTTGTGCACTGGCCGGATCCCCGCCCTGGGACCTGGAGGCGAAAGTACTCGCGTCATCATATCGGTGGCGCGAGGAAGCGAGGGCGCGGGGCGAGCGACCGATGCAGCGACACATGGAGCTGCATCGGTCTCAGCTTCGCGAGGTCCTGGTGGCGGAATGGCGGGACAGGCTCTCACGCCCTACCGCCGGCCTCGACATCATCGAGGCGGTCCGGCCGGTGCTCGAGCGCTGGCTCGGGAGGAGGCACGGCTCCCTGTCGTTTCGGGTGACGCAGGTGCTCTCGGGGCATGGTTGCTTCGGGAAGTACCTGTGTCGCATAAACAGGGAGCCGGACGCCCGGTGTCACCACTGCGTCGACTGCCGGGAGGACACGGCGCGGCATACGCTGGCAGAGTGTGCCGCTTGGGAGGAGCCACGCCGTGCCCTCATCTCAGAAGTAGGCAGTGACTTGTCGCTGCCGGCCCTAGTGAATGCGATGGTCGGCAGCGGCGAGTCCTGGGACGCGGTGGTTTCCTACTGCGAGACGGTCGTCTCGCAGAAGGAGGCTGCGGAAAGGGAGAGGGAGATCTCGTCCACTCACCCGGCCCGCAGCAGGCGCACCGGGCGTCGGCGGAGGGCGGACAACGCCCTCTTCCAGCCCCCCTAAATGGGTCCAGGGGCGACGGACTCGGGGACGTCCGTCGCCCCCCACACATCAGGACCCGAGGTGGCGGCGCGTAGTGTTCCACGCGCGCCCCTCTTAGACGTCGCGGGGGGAGTCAAACACCTCACTCCCCCCCCCGACCCGAGGAGGCCCGCGGTGGCGGGCCGGCACCAGCCGGGGGTTGCGGAAGATTTCAAGTTCCCGCGACCCCCGGCGTAGGTGTGAGTTGGAACACCGGGGTGGTTTTTAGTCAGTAAGAGTCTGACAGACCCCTCCGCCCGCCCCAGGGCGGGGGACATCCATGAGGATTTTCCACCCCGGAACAAAAAAAAAAAAAAAAAAAAAAGGTTAGGTTGGGGTGCATGTTGAGAAGCCTCCCCGTGGCGCACCCTGGGCAACGTCGGCTCCAAGTGCCCACCAGGTTTTGGTGGACACTTGGGGCTGGCGGCAAATTCTCAACAAACGGGGAAGGGTCATGGTTCCAATCACCGATCATCCATGATGGTCGGTGAAGGGAACCAGGCTACAGTAGGTCGTACGTCTACTCCCCCTCTGCTTACAGAGGGAGGCGAGTTGGCGTACACTAGGGAGTCCCAATCCCAAGGTCTAGCGTGCCGAGGGGATGAATGGCCGGAGGGTTATCCGGTCGTTAGCGCAAAAAGGGACCTCACCCTTAAAAAGGAAAAATAATGAAAATGAAGGCTACTGGTAAAATTCCCCAGGCGGACAACCTCCTCAAGGAGGTACAATCCCGCCCTTCTACGGAAGGCAGCCCCACCGTATCTGGGGGGGGCACCACTAGTCCCGTAGGCCGGCAGACCACCGCCGACCTTCGTCAACCAATCCTTGCGTCGCAAGAAAAGGAGCTCCGGGTTAGCCTGGAGCGCCTGTGCGACGCAACACAGCCGCTTGCCGTCGTTGACGGCAACAACAGCCGAGGAGGCACATGTCCAGGGAGGGACCGACTGTCCGACCTGGACACGCAGCTGGGGGGGAAGCGCTCGCGCAGCGAGCTCTCTTCCAGCGAGGAGGAACTGGCGGCACCAAAACTTGGTACCGCGCAGAGGGGGCGGGGACGGTTACCGGACCGTAATTTACGGGGTCGCTTCTTGCGGCCCGCTACGCCGGTACCGATGCTGCTGGGGAGCGCGGAAAGCGACGGGACCCTGGGTGACCCCCTGAGTGAAGATTCCGCTGCGTCCCCGCTGATGCTTTGCAGCAACAAAGCGGAGGTGAATAGCGCAAAGCGGATGCAGCGGAAGGCGGTGGCAGCTGACGAGGTCGGTGAAATGGCCCGACTGGCCCGAGAGCGACGCTCTGCTCAGGCGGCTGCCGGAGGGAGCCTGTCGGCGGTGGCGCTGAGTCGCCAAGTTTTGGACGGCGTGGACGTCGTCCTGAAGGTCGCCACAAAATCTGGCAGCCTGAAGGGCACGTTCACGCGCGCTCTGAAGGAGGCGGCTGGCGACATCAAGGAGGCAGTTGGGGTCCTCCTTAGTCGCACAAGCTCAGACGAGACGGCGAAGCTGTGGGAGGAGAACAGCCGTCTCAGATCTGAGCTCGAGGACCTCAAGCGGGAGCTTGCCGCGCAGAGAGCGGAATGGCAGCAGAGGCGTCCTGCGGCCACTGGTTCCGCTCCCGCTCCCGTCGTTGCCTTGACACCGCCGGCCCCGTCGTCGACCCCGTCATCGGTCCGTACCCCCGCACCTGCAGATGCAGAGATCGAGAAGATCGTTCGCATCTGCATGCTGCAGTGTGGGGGTATGATGAATGCCCGTCTGCAGGGCCTGGAGTCGAGGCTCCTCCCAGCAGAGACTCTCCGGCCACCGCTCGCTGCGGATAGGAGGAGGAAGGAGGAGCCCGCTAAGGCCAGGTCCAACCCGCCAGCTCCGGCAAAAAAGCCCGCGACGAGCACGCCCACGTCCACTTCCCGGACGGCCGCGCCACCGGCAACCACTCCCTCGGCGAACGCGTCCGGGTCCACCGCGGATACCTGGACGACGGTCGTCAAGAGGGGCCGCCGCAACAAGAAGAAGACGGCGCCGCCACCACCGGTACCCGCTGGAGCACCGGCACTGGCACCCAAGAAGGCTCAAGGGCCGCCCAGGGTCAGAGCCCCACGCTCCGCGGCTGTAGTAATTACGCTGCAGCCCGGAGCCGTCGAAAGGGGCGTGTCCTATAAGGCGGTCCTCACGGAGGCAAAAGCCAAAGTCGCGTTCCCCGACCTTGGAATACCGTCCGGCCTCAGAGTGAGGCAGGCGATTACGGGGGCGCGACTTCTTGAGGTGTCGGGTGCCTCTAGCGGCGAAAGGGCGGACGTCCTGGCCGCCAAGCTGAGGGAGGTCCTCAATCCGGAGGACGTTCGGGTGTCCAGGCCGATGAAGACCGCGGAACTGCGCGTCGACGGGCTGGATGATTCGACGACTCCGGCTGAGGTCGTGGCGGCCATCGCCCGTACCGGGGGATGTCCGGCCGAAGACGTCCGTACGGGCGAAGTTCGCGTCGATGCCTCCGGGCTCGGCGCGATCTGGGTGCGGTGCCCGGTGGCGGCGGCGAGCAAAGTCGCCGACGCTGGGCGTCTTTTGGTGGGGTGGGTGGCAGCGAGGGTGAAGCAGCTGCAACCCAAGGCCTTGCGGTGCTACCGTTGCCTCGACATTGGGCATGTCAGGGCACGATGCACCGCCGAAATAGACCGCAGCGAGCAGTGCTATCGCTGCGGTCAGGCCGGCCACAAGGCGGCCCAGTGTTCCGCGGAGCCAAACTGCAGCCTCTGTACAGCTGCAGGGAGGCCCGCTGGACACAGAGCGGGTGGAAAGGCTTGTGGTGCACCAGCCACCAAGAAGAGGAAGAGAAGGGCTGCCAAGGCTGCCGGGGGCTCTTTACTCCCCCCGCAGCCTGGCTGCCCTTCGGCCGACTCCCGGCCTAGGAATGGTGCGGAGGGGATGGATTGCGCTTAATGGCGCTGTACCATTTCCTCCAGGGCAATATCAACCACTCTGCTAGAGCTCAGGATCTCTTGCTCCAGAGCATGGCAGAGTGGTCGATTCACGTGGCTGTGGTCGCCGAACCGTATTTTGTCCCCCCCAGGGATAACTGGGTGGGAGACTTGGACGGTTTGGTGGCCATCATTGGCGGGGCTCTTGTCAACCCGTCCCGAGGTCACGGCTGGGTAGCCGTCCTCGCGGACGGCATTGGCACGGTTGGGGCGTATTTTTCGCCCAACAAGAGTCTCGCCGACTTCGAGAGGTTCCTTGTCGAGTTGGGTGCCGTCGTGGGCCGACTCCACCCTCGCCCGGTGCTGTTGCTGGGGGATCTCAACGCCAAGTCTGCGGCGTGGGGATCCCCTGTGACCGATGCTAGGGGCGAGGTGCTGGAGGAGTGGGCGGTCACGACTGGCTTGACCGTCTTAAACCGGGGCTCGGTCCACACGTGCGTGCGTCAGCGGGGCGGGTCTATAGTGGACGTCTCGTTCGCTAGCCCCGCTGTCGCGTGCCGTGTCCACGACTGGCGTGTCGCCGTGGAGGTGGAGACGTTGTCGGATCACCGATACATCCGTTTCGACGTCTCCGCCCAGACCACCGGCGGCCGCAGTCATGCGGCCCCGCGAACGGACGGTCCGCGCTGGGCGCGTAAGCGCATCGACAGGGAGCTTCTCGAGGAGGCCGCTATTGTCCAGGCCTGGAGCCGGGAGTCGGCAACGACCGGACCCGTCGACGTCGAGCAGGAGGCGCTGTGGTTCCGCGGGGCGATGACGCAAATTTGCGACGCGTCCATGCCCCGGGTCCACGCACAGTCCGCAAGGCGCCAGGTGTACTGGTGGACCGCCGAGATCGCGCAGATGCGCGTCGCGTGCGTGGCGGTTAGACGCCAGTACACCCGATACCGGAGGAGACGTCGTCGGGTCCCTGACGAAGAGGCCGCGCTGTATGAGGTGTACCGCGCGGCCAAGGAGACTCTGTGGCTGGCCATCGGTGAGTCGAGGACGCGAGCCAGGGAGGAGATGTTGGAGACTCTAGACGGGGATCCGTGGGGGCGCCCTTATCGCGCGGTTCGAGGGAAACTTCGAGCCGCGGCGCCTCCACTTACGGAGAGTCTCCAACCCGAGCTGCTGGAGGAAGTGGTCGCAGCCCTCTTCCCGGCAAGAGCGGAGCATACTCCGCCGCCGATGGCTTTGCCCACAGCCGCAGAGTCTACAGAGGAGGAGAACGCCATCAGCGTCCCAGAGGTGACACAGACAGAGATGAGGGCAGCCGTGATGCGGCTCCGGGCCAAGAACGTGGCTCCGGGGCCCGACGGGATCCACGGCTGCGTGCTAGCCCTCGCTCTGAAGGAGCTTGAGCCCCAACTGAGAGGACTCTACACAGCGTGCCTTGAGCGGGGCCAGTTTCCCACTTTGTGGAAATCTGGTCGTCTGGTCCTGCTCAGGAAGGCGGGGCGCCCTGCGGACTCGCCGTCCGCGTACCGGCCCATAGTGCTGCTTGACGAGGTGGGCAAGCTGTTTGAGCGTATAATCGCAGCCCGCCTCGTCGGCCACTTGTGCAGAGAGGGGCCGGACCTGGACGACAGTCAGTTCGGGTTTCGGCATGGGCGCTCCACGATCCACGCTGTGTCGCGGGTTAGGGTCCTGGCGGAGGAAGCGGTGTCCCGGGGCGGGGTGATGTTGGCGGTGTCCTTGGACATCTCCAACGCCTTCAACACCCTGCCCTGGAGTTGTATTCGGGAGGCACTGCGCTATCATGGGGTGCCTCCCTACCTCCGCCACATCGTTGGGGCTTATCTGTCGGAGAGGTGTGTCACCTACATGGGACGTGATGGCGGAAACCAGCGCCGCATGTCGTGCGGTGTTCCACAGGGCTCGGTTTTAGGACCGCTCCTGTGGAACATCGGGTACGACTGGGTGCTGAGGGGCGAGCTCGGTGCCGGGGTGGACCTGACGTGTTATGCGGATGACACGCTGGTCACTGCCCGGGGGAGCTCGCACAGGGAGGCAGCGTTGTTGGCGACGGCTGCGGTCTCACAGGTGGTGGGCCGCATACGTCGCCTAGGCCTGGAGGTGGCCCTCAGCAAGTCGGAGGCCATGGTGTTTCATGGCCCCCGGCGGGCGCCGTCACCCAGCTCACACATCGTGGTCGGGGGGGCTCGGATCGCTGTCGAGTCTACCATGAAGTACCTAGGATTGGTGCTCGACAGCCGGTGGGACTTCGGGCCCCACTTCCGACGGCTGGCGCCCAAGTTGCTGGGCGCTGCTGGGGCGCTGTCAACGCTGCTTCCCAATCTGGGGGGCCCGAGCGCCGCTTGTAGGCGGCTCTACGTGGGGATCGTGCGATCGATGGCCCTGTACGGGGCCCCGATCTGGGCTGCTGACCTGACGGCCGGTAGCATCGCCGTAATGCGTAAACCGCAGAGGGCGATGGCCGTCAGAGTCATCAGAGGGTATCGCACGATCTCCTACGAGGCGGCTTGTGCACTGGCCGGATCCCCGCCCTGGGACCTGGAGGCGAAAGTACTCGCGTCATCGTATCGGTGGCGCGAGGAAGCGAGGGTGCGGGGCGAGCGACCGATGCAGCGACACATGGAGCTGTATCGGTCTCAGCTTCGCGAGGTCCTGGTGGCGGAATGGCGGGACAGGCTCTCACGCCCTACCGCCGGCCTCGACATCATCGAGGCGGTCCGGCCGGTGCTCGAGCGCTGGCTCGGGAGGAGGCACGGCTCCCTGTCGTTTCGGGTGACGCAGGTGCTCTCGGGGCATGGTTGCTTCGGGAAGTACCTGTGTCGCATAAACAGGGAGCCGGACGCCCGGTGTCACCACTGCGTCGACTGCCGGGAGGACACGGCGCGGCATACGCTGGCAGAGTGTGCCGCTTGGGAGGAGCCACGCCGTGCCCTCATCTCAGAAGTAGGCAGTGACTTGTCGCTGCCGGCCCTAGTGAATGCGATGGTCGGCAGCGGCGAGTCCTGGGACGCGGTGGTTTCCTACTGCGAGACAGTCGTCTCGCAGAAGGAGGCTGCGGAAAGGGAGAGGGAGATCTCGTCCACTCACCCGGCCCGCAGCAGGCGCACCGGGCGTCGGCGGAGGGCGGACAACGCCCTCTTCCAGCCCCCCTAAATGGGTCCAGGGGCGACGGACTCGGGGACGTCCGTCGCCCCCCACACATCAGGACCCGAGGTGGCGGCGCGTAGTGTTCCACGCGCGCCCCTCTTAGACGTCGCGGGGGGAGTCAAACACCTCACTCCCCCCCCTGACCCGAGGAGGCCCGCGGTGGCGGGCCGGCACCAGCCGGGGGTTGCGGAAGATTTCAAGTTCCCGCGACCCCCGGCGTAGGTGTGAGTTGGAACACCGGGGTGGTTTTTAGTCAGTAAGAGTCTGACAGACCCCTCCGCCCGCCCCAGGGCGGGGGACATCCATGAGGATTTTCCACCCCGGAACAAAAAAAAAAAAAAAAAAAGTTAGGTTAGGTTAGGTTAGGTTTTTTTTTTTTTTTTTTTTTTTACAGTGAGTATACTACCGCGGACATGGTCGTCCGCGCCTTTTTTTATGTGGTTTATTTTGTTTACAGTTTTTTATTTGTTATACATCATACAATTAGCGTACTCCTACGCCGGACAACATTACACTAAGCTTACTTATCTAACTTAAGTCTACGTGAGTCCATCGCTTTTTTTTTTTTTTTTTTTTTTTTTTTTTTTTTTTTTTTTTTTTTTTTTTTTTTTTTTTTAATAAACATAGTCATGCGCATGCACATATATATTTTTTAGATACTATTACATATTTGATAGATATATATTTTTTTTTTTTTTTTTTATTATTAATAATACACAGGCTTACAATTAATTAATGGGAAAAATGAAATGAAAGATTTACAATTTTGGCTATTGTTACTGAAGAATTTAAATGATGTTTGAAGTTGAATTTAGTTTTGACGTTTCGTCATAACATGACTATACTTATATATACACTTACTTAATCTAACACATTTTTTAAGGGATAAATACGTGGCAGTGTGAGTCGACCAGCCCCAACCGACGGCGTCCGTTCACGGACATGACGTACACCTCCGCGCCGCTTAGCTCAACCATTTTTTAGGGAACCAAGCGACCGGACGTGCAGCGCCGCCATCGGCAGGACGTTTACGTGAGTATGACTGACTCACACCGCCATGCATTTTTACATTTTCAATTTACTTACATTTAAAAAAAAAAAAAAAAAAAAAAAAAAAAAAAAAAAAAAAAAAAAAAAATAACAAAAATAACAAAACAGGGATTTACATGTATTGGAGTTTTTGTGGGATAAATGGTGTTATATTGACTAGGGAGTTAGGATGGGGACTTGTTGGAACTGTTTTAGTGGGGTTTGCTGACCAGGGATTTCGCTAGCACTAGTAGGGCTTCCACGACAGGTGTGTCTCGATGCTGCATGGCCGTCTTTAGGTTGTATTCGACGACCATTTTAGTCGGCGCATCCATCGCCCTCTTTGCAAAGCGGCCCGTGGCGTCGTCGGCGTCGTCGGTGTAATAGACGCAACTGATGGTATGTCTGGACACCGCCACTACCGCGTGGGAGATGCTGTCGTGAACCTGTATCCTCCTGGACCTTGTGTTGATGATTACGACGCTGTCGTAGGTCAAACCCTGGGCTTCGTGTATGGTCAACAGGCGCGACCCTTCGCCGGACCCATATCCCTGGCTCCCAAGAGAAGCTTTCTCCTCCTGCGTATGAACCAGGAACAGGGTGTTAAGGGCGATGCTCGGTATTTGCGCTCCTGTATAACCTTTCACCTCCAGGGAGTGGACCCGCGACAGCGACGACTTGGAGGAGTATATACCGGAGTATATCTCGCTCAGCGCAAACGCCACGTCCATCGGGTTGCGGTGTGTGCAGAGCAGCTCCTGGGTGATGCCAGCCACCAGGTTTGGACGGGTATACCTTAGTTCGAAAAGGTTCTCTCTGTCCAAAAATGGAAGCTGGTTCACGTCTCCGATGAGGACAACCTCGCTTGCTCCAGACAACTTTACTGCCATGACTATGGCCCCAAAATGGTTCATTAGAGCCTCGTCTACCGTGAGGCGGTAGCATTTCTCTTGTGTTTTGAACCCGTTGGCTAAGATTGAGGCCATAGTGCGCACCTGTGTCTTTACTCGGTCTCCTAAGCGGTGCGCTAGCTTCTCCCGGAGATCTTTGGCAGCTTCAGTCGTCGTGGTGGCTACAACGTCCTTCTCCTCGTCGAAGTTCTTTACCACCCAGGTTGTCTTGCCGCAACCCGGAACTCCATTTACCCACCTGATACTGGGCACCGCCCAAATTTCCTGCGATGCTGGACTGTCTGAAGTCTCCAAAATGGATTGCGCCATTTCAAGGATCTTGTCGTCCAGCATGATTTTGGTACATTTGGCGGTAACCAGTATCGGGTCGTCGTCAGGTGCTAAGAATTTGAGTTTGCCTGAGCGCTCCGTTTTCTCGTCGTCTAGGGCCACGAAACCGCTCTTCGCACTGTAGGCTGCCATGTACGACCCCGTCATATCCCCTGTGATGACTTGGGATCTGACGTTGTCGTACACCGCTGCCCCTGCTTCCTCGAGTAGTACGCCTAGCAGACCTTCTGTGTTTCTCTGGAAGGTCTGCAGGATCTTCCTGCATGTCATGAGATTGACCTCTCTGGTCGCTCTCACGATCGCTACGTACTCGAGGAAAGCGCTCTTCACGTGGTCCGTGGTGCCCAGATTCGCTACGATGGACGGTGGGCTGACTTGCCCTTTGTCGGCTCTTGTAGGCATAGGCTTCTGCTGGGGCGGTTCCTTGGGCTTCTTACGAAGGAACCTTTCTACTGCTGATTCCTGCTTGTGGGATGGTGATGTGTGGCTAGTGCTTGGGAGCAGTGCGTTGAGGAAAGTGCCTACGGCTTCGAGGCGACTCCTCAACCGGACCCGGTCCTCCGGGTTAACGGTTTTTTCCTGCTCCTTTGCAGCTTTTTCGGCGGCTGCCTTTTGCTGGGCCCTCTCCGATCCGCTCTGACTGGTCGGGCTTGTTGTAGGGCTCGTCGCACCGGCTGTTGGCTGTCGGGGGGTTTTGAGGAAACTTAGAGTTTCCCCTCTGTCCTCGTAGACAACCACCTCATGATGTTCTGAGGCTTTCAAACAACCGAATCGGTCTGCGACGTCTCCTCTTTCCCCTCCGACCGTCATCGCGTCTACACTGATGGTGCGGGCTGTGGCTCCCGTGTAGTCTCCTGCCTCCCTGATCCTCTGAAGCAATGAGCTCGCCTGAGCAAATGGAGTCTCCTCCCCCCACTCGAATAGTGCGATCGTCTTTCCTTTGGATCGCATTAGACGGCATCGGTGAGTGGCTACTTCCACCTGTGGCAGCGCAGCATACTTGCTGCCTTTCATGCTCGTTTTAGTGGTGCTTCCGTTGATCAAGGCGGCAAGGCCTGGAGAAATGGGTATTCGGGCCGCAGCGCGACTTGAACCTATGCAGAAACCTATGCCTAGCTTTTCGCTTTCCCTGTTCATGAAGAGGGCGACGCCTCGCAATCGGACGCCTGGGACTCCGTCTCCTCCACATGCTAGGAATTGCGTGGTGGTCATGGTGGTAGGGGCTTGTTGTAGGCTAACTGCTGCTGCTGCTGCTGCTGTTGTTGTTGTTGCTGTGATTTGTGTTACGTTTAGTGAAGTCGTTGTTGTTATGTGTGTAGTTATTGTTGTAGTTGTTGTTGACGTGGTTGTGACGGTTTGTGTGGATGGTGGTCGGTTTCGACTTTGCAAGGTTACGTCTGTTTTGTTGGCCCTTGCTGCGACTGTGGCGACTTTGCTTATGAATGCCAAGAATGGATTCCTAGTAGCCGGTCTCTCCATGATCGTGTGGAGTGTGGACTGGCTTAGCTGGGTTTCAAACTTGAGTTCCAGCTCCATTCTTTCCAGACTGAATCTTGGGCATTCGAATAGCAGGTGCCAGACTGTCTCTTCGCAACTTGGGTCACAGACGCATGAGGGACTATCTTTGAGGTGAAATCGGTGGAGATACGCTGAGAATCCTCCATGTCCTGTTAGGATTTGTACATGGACCGGTGTGAGAACTGCGTCTCTGAGTGTTCTTTTCGCCGCTAGGACGTCTGGGAAGAACACTTTTGTGACCGCTCCTGTAGTGGAGGACTCGTATCGCGCTTGCCACTTCTTTATAGTCCCCTCCCGTATCTTCCTCCTCACGAACGATACGGGGACCTTGTTGTAGTCTGCTGTCGTATTTGTTAGAGCTGCCTCCTTGGCCAGCTCGTCCGCTCTTTCATTCCCGGCAGTTCCCACGTGGGCCCTGAGCCAGAAGAGCCTCACTTCTCTGCCTTCTTCTCTTAACTCTCGGACGCTTCTCTTGATTTGGAGTGCCAGGTGGTGAGTGACAGACGGACTCCTCAGCAGGTCAAGCGACGATCTTGAGTCGCTTAAGATGCTAACGGAGGCCGCCCTAGATTCTCTTGCCATCCTGGCAGCTCTGAAGAGAGCGTACATTTCCGATTGGAAGACAGTGTTGTGGGGCTCCAGGCCGAAGGTTCTGGACTCTGACTCCTTTCCGTTTTCCCACCAAGTTAGGGCAGCTCCTACTTTTCCCTCTATCTTGCTGCCGTCGGTGTAGATTTGGGGACCGATTACTTGATGGGTATCCAGGGTTTCGGGAGTCAAGTCCTCTAGGCGTGCATACTCCGTTGTTATGAGTTGCGCTGGGTGGGGATTTTCTAAGTAGTGCACGTTGCACTCCAGCTCGCAGCCCGGCGGTATGAACTCTTGGGAATGGCCCTTTTTGATCTTGAACAGGGTCGCGGCCTCGATTACCCGGAGATCTAGGGGGAGTTGGCCTGACAGAATAAGTGCCGATGTCAGAGACACCGTGCGGTATGCTTTGCAGATCTTCTGCGCGAAGCCTCTCTGCAGTGAGTCAAACTGATTCCTTGTCATCAGTTTCTCAGCTGCGGGGGCCCACGCACTCGCTGCATACACCACGATGCGCTCTATCACCGACACGTATATCGTCCTGATTATCTCTCTGTTGAGACCCCAGGTCACCTTTGCCGCGCATGCCAGCTGCTTGTAGATGTCTGCGGCCTTTTTACAGGTCGCAGACACGTGCGCGTTGAAGGTGAGTTTAGAGTCTATTGTGAGACCTAACAGCTTGACCTGTTCGACCAGGTTTAGCCTCGTGCCTGACATGTATAGTACCGGAACGTCGTACTTAAGCTTCCTCGTTAACACCATCGCATTTGTCTTATGCGCGGCGAAACGTAGCTTGTTTTGGACGCCCCATTCTGATACTCTGTCAAGCGTGTCATTGGCTGCTTGCTGCAGGGGACCGGCTGTAAGGTCCGAGAAAACCAGGACAACGTCGTCTGCGAAGGCTTGGCAGTATACTCCCCGACTAGCCATTTCGTGTAGGAGCGAATCTAGGATAAGGTTCCAGAACGTCGGTCCGGCAATTGAGCCCTGGACGCATCCTTTCGTGGTACCCTTTTCGCTAGTAGCTCTGGCGTAGTTGACCCTGATGTTCCGGTCTTCCAGGTATGAGGTGACGAGAGCGTAGATGTTTTTGGGACAGCACTTGGCCGCCATCTGTCGTTTTAGAGCTGGCCACCACGCGTTGTCGAAGGCACCCTCTATGTCCAATGATATCAAAAGCACGATCTTCTTGGCTTTGATTTCGGCTCGTACATGGCCCATTAGAGCATAGAGGTTGTCCTCGGTTCCGCGCTGCGGCATGAAACCGTACTGGTTAGTGTTGAGTGTTGGGAGGAAATGCCACTGGAGTCTACCTACTAGGAGTTTCTCTACTATTTTACCTAGGACCGAGAGCAGACCTATTGGCCGGTACGACTTTGGGCTGGTGTAGTCGTCCTTTCCTGGCTTACGGAGGATGCAAACGTGGGCGACCTTCCACTGCTTCGGGAAGTGTGACAGCGACAGGCACCTATTGGCTATCGCTAAGAACACCTCCCTATCACAGTTTATTGCCGCTGTGCAGATGTCTGCTGTTAATCCATCGGGACCGGGGGCTTTTTTCGGATTTTGGTTCTGGAGAACCATTTCCAGCTCCGCGGTCGTAAAGGACGGATCGTCTGCAGACAGACCTTGGGGGTTCTTCTCCTCTGCTAGTCTGCGCAGGTTTGTGTGGTATGGCTGTTCGGCATCCGTAGAGTCGTCGGGGTAAAAGGTTTTAGCCAGAAGATCCGCGGATTGCTCTGGACTGAGCGTCTCACCCGCGGTGTTTCTCAGGAGCGCGTCGTCCTGTCTTCTGGCTGTCTTCCTTAGTACCCTGTAGATGCCGTCCCACATGCTCTCTCGGTCTTGCTTAGAGCAGAACTCCTTCCAGTTGGCCGTGGCAGCTTCCGATGCTGTTGTGGTGTAGTTTAGTTTTGCCGTCACGTACTCTTGGATGGTGAAGTGTCTCCGGTTTGCGGCTGCATTTCGGATCCTTCTCTTCTTCGTCAAGGCGTCTCTTTTGAGACGCTCTAGAGAAGGGCTCCACCATGGGGGCTTAGCGTCGTGTTTGGGCAACCCCAGTTTTGGGATCGCGCTCTCGCATGAGCGGTGGATGTTGCGGGTGTATGATGTGATAATGTTCTCCAGATCCTCTGGGTTCGAGACGTCCGAGACTTTGACTGATGTAATGTCGGCTTCCGCCAGGCTATTCTTGAAGTGGGTGCTGAAGTCGGACCACTTTGCCTTCTTGGTGTTGTAGATGCGCGTCGAGATTGGCCTTAAGGGTTCCAAGGCCTTTTCTAAGCGCATCGAGAAGGTAATTGCATTGTGGTCTGAAGTTGTAAGACTTCTTTCTACACGCCACTCCTCGACCTTGCCTAGCAGCGACAGGCTGCATGCCGTCACGTCTACGATGCTGGTGCACCACCTGTCTCCTCTGTAGATCTCGAACGTCGGCGTTTGGCCCGTGTTCAGGATGTGGAGATCCCGCTCATCGAGAAAAGAACTGTACGCCGCCCCGCGATGGTTTTCGGAAACACTTCCCCACCACTGGCTCCAGGCGTTCACGTCTCCTCCCACTATGATGTTGTGTGTGTTAAGTTTTTGTGTTGTTATTCGTGTCTCGGAAAGATAGGGTTCTAGGTCCTGGTCACCCTCGAAGTAGACCGATAGCACCCCGACGCTGAGCCGACCCACCTTTAGCAAAACAGTGGCGATGTTCTCGGTCACAAGCTGGGGGTCGTGGATGACCTCCAGGTTATTTCCGAAAACAACGATCGCTGCCTTGACTGGTTTTTGGCGGTTGAGGCTGCACTGGATGACATGCGTACCGGGACTTTGTTTCATCACACCTGTTCTTCCTACATAGGGCTCTTGAACAAGTGCTACTGAAATTCCCCTTGCCTGCGCCGCCATGTGGAGTTCTTCCGTGGCCAGCTTGGAGCGCTGAAGATTGACTTGGACGAATTTCAATCTTGCTGTCGGTCTTGATGCGAATTCGGGGGTGACTGGTTGGTTTGGTGGTGTGTTGTCGTGGTCGCCCTTAGCAATAGGAAACGCGCGACCTTGCTATTCCATCCCATTTTTGGCGTTCCTGGCAGTCTGCGCTGAACGCTGTGTGTGCCAGGTCACTGGCGGACCCGTGGACTGCCTTGCAGTTAGCACAGGTGGGCTGTTTGCCGTCAGCTCGAGTGAGGCAATCCCTTGCATTGTGTGCTCCGCTGCAGTAGCTGCAGACTTCTTTGCCGGCCTTGCATATGGACTTGTTGTGTCCATATCCAAGGCACTTTGTGCACTGTACAAGCGGGGACTGATCCTCAATCGAGCATCGCTTGATGCCCACGTGGATCTTTGGGACCGATGTGAAGGCTTTCCAGAGCTCCGGGGAGAGCTCCAGAACAGGGTGGCATTCGTGGATGTTCCTCGCGCGCTTCCTATAGCGCATCCTTAGAGTCTGCCCATCTACAGCGACGTTTTGCAGAAGATGCTTGTTCTGCGCTTTAAGGAGATCTACGATCTCCCCGTCGCTGTAGCTGGACAGCACTCCCTTGATGCAGACGAGGGGGTTGAGAGGTTTCGGCTCGTGGACCTTGAGCCCTGCGTTCGACTGGACCTGCTCCTTAATGTTGTTTAGGTCCCACTTGCTAGCGCACTTGAGGACCACTTTCTGGTTCCGCGCTTTCCTAACCGTGTCGACGCGGGCTCCACTCTCTTTGAGGTCCAGGGCGGACCTGATCCTCTCGATCACGTTATCTCCAGTGTGCTGGGGATTCGTGGACGAGACGATCAGGGTGTGATTGGGCTGTGTGGGTGGTTTGGGGGGCTTGGGTGCACTGGCGACCTGGGCAAAGGTTTGGGGGCCCTGTTGTTGTTGAAGCGGTCTGTCCGCTTTGCCCAGGTCCGCAACCCCTTTCTCTATGTTCTGGAGGGTCTTCTTAACCTCCCCGACCGCTAGTTCCGCTTCCAGATTCAGCGCCGGGGGCGCCTGGATTTGCGGCTCTTTGTCACGCAGTACGCGGAGGTCCGCTGAGACGAGCTCCAGTCTTTCCGAGATGGGCTTGAGGTGGTGTGTGAGGTTAATGGGAGGTTGTGGTTTAGGGGGGGATGGTACTGGCCTGTTGGCGATGGCCTGGATGTGTGTAATTATTTTGTCAGTTTCGTCTACTATTGTCTTCGTGACGAGGGTGAGCAGTTCGGGGTCCATCTCTTGACTACTCGGGTCCATTTTCTTGTGAGTTGGCTGGTCCAGGTCCGCCTTAATTTTGTCAATGGCCTGACGGAGCACGTCCAGCTGGTTGGACAAGCTGGTGACATTCGTATCAAGGCGCGAAAGGCCGGCCCCCATTAAATCCCACTTGGGATCCCCCGGGGCTCGGGCGCTTTCCTGCCTTGTCTTCTCGTGCTCTTTGACATTTTTAAGGCTCGCGGCCGCAACTTCGGCTTTGACCTCCTTGATGCCCTTGAAGGCATCAAGGGTTTCTTGACCGAGCCATTCCCGGATCCCTTTCGCCTCTTTCTTCGTCTCGGAGACGTCTGTCTGCATGAGCGAGAGGTCGACTTTAAATCCCATGAGTTCTCGAGTGTGAGCTCTCTCGACCCGCACAAGCTCTTGTGCGTGTCGAGAGCGCTCCTTCTCGAGGTTGTACTTGTGGCGGGATCTCGAGTCCGCCAATGACAGGGCCGTCTCGTACAGGCCCTGGAGGCACTCGTGGGCTGTCGCCTTGCACTCTCGCTTCATGTTCCCCGCAGCCTCCAAAGCGTCCTTTCCCTTCTGGAGGAGCTCATTCGCTTCCTTGGTGGCCATGTCCATCTCCACCCCTGTGCCTCTTGACGTTCTGTATAGAAGGCTCGGCCGTCCTCTGGTGGGGCGGTCGGCTTGGCTGATTGACGATGCCACCGAGCTTTCGTCATCCGAGACTCTCACGTAGGGGGGGGAGATGCCACACTGTTCCCAGTTGACGACAATTTCCGGGACAGGTACAGGTACCGACGGCAGCAGCGGTGTCCTGCACGTCACGTCCGGTTCCGATACTGCCTTCGACACCTGGGGCTTCGAAGATGATGAACGCGCCGACTCTGAGGCTACTGATTGGGTTGTATTCCTGTTTAGAACCCTTTCCCTCAGCGATTTTGGGGCTTTTGCGGCCTCCGTGGTCATTTTGCGGGAGGTGGTGGACGTGGTGGAGGCGGACGATTGTTTTGATGACATTTTTTTTTTTTTTTTTTTTTGGGGGAGATAAGTTTATGAGTACAATTGGATATGAAAGTAGAATATGGAAATATACAAACTATTGAGTATTCTAAAACTTATAAACTAAGACTAGCCTGTGTATTTTATATTGGCGATGGACTCACGGATGTTCCGCTGATGGTCTGCGTCTGCTGTCCGATGAGGAGCCCGATGATTGCTAGAGCTCGATGGTATGAGCTCTGTATGGGCGCTGGTGGTGGTCCTCAGTGGAATTCTGTGGCGTCGCGTGTCACTGCGTGTGTGGGGTGTTGTTTTTCAGGTTTCGATTGGGGCCAGGTTTGAGAGCTTTTCTCGCCCTTTTATTTGAGCCCAATCTCGGCTCTCCAGCTCCAACAGGAGCAAAGTTAGCCCGCGGGGGGGTGAGGTAACCCAAATAGGGGGGAGGGGCGGGGGGGGGAGGTCTCGTGGGGAGACTATAGAGGGGGGGGTGAAGGCGGGGGTTGGGGGGGGGGTTTCGTGTGGGTGACTTTTGGTGGAGGGGGGGGGGGAGGGGAAAAAAATGGGGGGGGTAAAAATGGAGGGGATAACCTTACAGGTCTTGAGTGGAGGGGATATGGGTGGGGGAAATAAGGAAAGTTGGAGGGGGGTGACTGGCGGGGTGGGGGGTTGAGGGGGGGTAGGGGTGAGGGGACCCTTAATGGCTCAGACAAGGTCCTGGAGGTCCAAGTCAGATGAGTCCAAACTCGGGTGGGGTGGGACTAAGGGTTGAGGAGTTCCCTCGGGGCTAACCTGGTGATGGGTCGTGGAGTCGTCACGCTGGTCGCTGGTCTGATGGCAGATTCTTCGGGACGGCTTCGGAGTCTCCAGTAGTGGTCGGGATGGCTGTCGGTACGTCACGCCTCGTGTATTAGAAACACGTGGGGGAAAAGTGAGGTTGGTTTTCAACAAAAACCCACGTGTTTTCACGTATTTTGACGATTTTCGCACCTTAATATCTCCCAACCTGCTGATCCGATTCTCCTGATCCTGATGTTGCTGGATAGAACTCTGCTGCGAGTCTCGGGATTATTGTTGGTGATCTGACTCCACACACCTTTGCTGTGATATTCAATGTTGAAGTTCTGGAGGGCCTGCTGCGTAACCTGAGGTGGTAGAGACTTGCCCACACGAATCCTGGTGCACTGACACTTCACAATTCCACTGGTAACTTTTTTGCGCTCGTAACTCAACGCGTCTATTTTTAGGGATTTTTTTGCGCGGAGCTGATGTTGTTCGTGCGACTTTCAATCGGTTACTGGGTTAGGTTAGGTTAGGTTAGGTTAGGTTGGGGTACGGCCCTTCTCAGGGCCATCCCAACGGTCCTTTTCAGGACCAACCCAACGGCCCTTCTCAGGGCCACACCGCCGGCGGCGCTTTAGCGTCGGAAGCTGACCGCGTACCATCTGCGGCCAGATTATTCAGGAGGCCAGACGAGTTGTCGGATTCCGACGACTCCATAATGGACACGTCGGCAGGCGAGAGTGACCGCTTCAAGCGGAAGCGGTCTGAGGGCTCCTCGGAGTCTACTGTGAAGGCGAAGAAGAAGTCGAAGTCCAAAAAGGCTTCGACTTCTACTGCGGCTTCTTCCCACAATGTGGGCTTGCTGGATGCCGAGCGCCAGCTAAATCTGGCGAAGAGGGCGCAACTCCAGCTAGACCTGGAGGAGAGGGTCGCCGCCAAGGAACAGCAGGCACAAGCTGCCAGGTCGAGGGCTGGCTATGGTGCATCCAGTGTGCTGTATGCTGGCCACTCCCTGGCGGAACTGGAGCGCATGGCGCATGAGGATAGGGAGGAGGTCCTGGAGGTCGCCTCAAAGTCCTCCAATTTGAAGGGGACCTTCCAGAAGGCCCTTAAATGCCGGGTCGCCAGCATGCACGGCATTGTGATGGAGCTGGTGAAGCGGACGGCCACGGAGGAGACGCGGCAGCTGCAGGCGAAGGTGGATCGCCTGCAGGCGGAGGTCAGCCAGCTACACCAGAAGCTGGCTGATGCCACGGGCAAGCCTGCCCAATCTGCCCCAGTCTGCCCGGTGGTAGGAGGCTCTTCCTCCTCAACTGCCAGCCTCGAGGCAACGATCCGCGGGGTGGTAATGGAGGAGAGGGCCTTCATCCGAGCCTGCTTCGCAGGCATCGAGGACCGGCTCTTACCGGAAAAGCGGCTCCGGCCGCCGCTAGCGGCGGACAAGAGCCCACCGCCGAGGGAGCAGGAACCTGCGCCTCTAGCAGGCCCGGCATCGGATGCGCAGCCCGCCAAGGGCAAAGGCAAGGGCAAGAGGACCAAGGCGGCTCCTCATGCCCCCACCGCAAGCGCGGACGGAGCGTCTGGGTCGACTGCTACTCCAGCAGCCCCCCAGAACTCGCAGCAGGAAGATGCCCTTCTTCCCTCCACCACCCCGTCCAACCAGTGGACGGAAGTGGTCAAAAAAGGGAAAAAGGGCAAAAAGTTGGCAGCCAAACCCGCTGCGACTGGTCCTCCAGCCAAAAAGGCCGGCGGGAGGAAGCTGGTTCCTCCCAAAACCGCGGCCGTCGTGGTGACCATCACCCCGGAGGCCGCGGAGCGAGGCGAGACGTACGAGTCCGTCCTAAGACGGGCTCGTACCAATGCTGATCCCTCCCAGCTGGGGATCAGCAACATCAAGTGCCGCAGAACCCTAACCGGGGCTCGAATTTTCGAGTTCTCGGGGGAACAGCGCGGCACAAATGCGGACCTCTTCGCAACAAAGTTGCAAGAGGTCATCGCGGACGCGGCAAAGGTCGTCAGGCCTGTCAAGACCGCAGCCTTGGAGGTGGCCGATCTGGACGATTCGGTCACCAAAGAGGATGTGGTGGCGGCCGTCGCGGCGGCTGGAGGCTGCGACGCTGGCGCGGTGAAGAGCGGAGCCATCAGGCCCGGCCGCCGCGGCATGGGCATCGTCCGCGTCGAGTGCCCAGTCGCTGCGGCTGGGGCCGTCCTTGCTGCGACCAAGGGACGGATGCTTGTGGGGTTCGGCTCGGCTGTGGTCCGGGCACTTGAAGACCAGCCTGTCCGCTGCTTCAAGTGCTTCGCGTTCGGCCACACCCGGGCCACGTGTCCCTCCAAGTCTGACTGGGGAGACACATGCTTCCAATGCGGGCAAGAGGGACACGGGTGGGCTGCCTGCACCGCCCCCAAGCCACACTGCGCGGCGTGCGCCGCCGGTGGCCGCCCCGCGGACCACAGGATGTCGGGCAGGAGCTGCAAGGCCCCTGTGAGGAAGGGCGTAGTGCCGGCGCAGGTTCGCCCTGCTGCTACTGCCGTCGCCGCCGTCGCCGCTGTAGCTCCAGCGGCGGTAGCTGAGGTGGGGGGTGCGATGTCGGATTAACAATTACCGACTATCGCATCCTCCAGGCGAACACCAACCACTGCAGAGCGGCCCAGGACCTGGTGGTGCAGGTCATGGCCGAGTGGTTGGTGAACGTAGCGGTGGTCGCCGAGCCCTACTCGATCCCCGGCAGCTGGCTGGGTGACGAGGACGACTCGGTGGCAATAGCGGCGCGGTCTTCCACAGACTCCCCTCCCCTCTCGCTATTAGAGAGGGGACCGGGATACGTGGCCGCCGCGTGGGGAGACTTAGCCCTTGTGGGCGTGTATTTCTCCCCAAACCGCCCTCTTCAGGACTTCGAGAACTATCTCGGAGTCCTGGCCGCCGTGGTCGGCAGGGCGGCGCCGCGTCAGGTCTCCGTATTGGGAGACCTGAACGCCAAGTCGGTAACCTGGGGCAACCGGGCCACCGACGCCCGCGGGCGGGCAGTGGAGATGTGGGCGGCCTCCTCTGGACTCTCCCTCTTGAACAGAGGCAGCGTCCAGACATGCGTGCGGCGGCAGGGTGGCTCAATAGTGGACGTCACTTTCGCCACCGCTGCGTTAGCCGCACGCGTGTTGAACTGGCGGGTGGACCTGGTGGAGACTATGTCGGACCACCGCTACGTGCGGTTCGACATCTCCACCAGTGGCCCCGGAGAGACGCGGCCCCGCTCGGGGCCGTCACCGTTCCCAAGGTGGGCTCTCACCCGCCTGGACAGGGAGGCAGCGCGGGAGGCGGCGTTCGTCCAGGACTGGCTTTCACCGCCTTCCGCCGGTATGGACGTGGACACCGTGGCGGGGCACCTGAGGGAGTCTCTGACCGAGGTATGCAACTCCAGCATGCCTCGGTCTCGCCGACCGCCACCCAAACGCGCCGTGTACTGGTGGTCGGCAGAGCTGGCGGGGCTTCGAGCGGCGTGTGTCGAGGCAAGGAGGGCCTACACGCGGAGCCGGCGGCGGCGTCGACGGGACCAGGCCGTCGGGGACCACCTCTATGAGGTATACATAGAGGCAAAAATGGTCCTCGATCGAGCCATCGCCGCCGCCAGAGACTCGGGGAGAGCGGAGATGCTGGAGGGTCTCGACCACGACCCATTCGGGAGGCCATACAAGGCGGCGCGCAACAAATTGCGCCCCTATGGTCCCCCGGTGGCCGAGACCCTGGAGCCCTCGTTCCTGGATGGGGTGGTTCAGTCCCTGTTCCCGTGCAGGGACAACTTCACCCCACCAGTGATGGACCCTCCGCGGGGGACAGATCCGCCGCCAGCTGAGGAGGAAGAGGAGGCCCCTCCTGTCACGGAGTCGGAACTTGGCGCGGCGATTCTCCGTATCCGCGCCAAGAAGACAGCTCCGGGCCCCGACGGTGTTCCGGCGAGAGTGGTCGCGATCGCGGCCACTCAAATGGAGGAGAGGTTTCGGGACCTCTTCAGCGCATGCCTTGCGTCTGGAAGGTTCCCGAAACCGTGGAAGGAGGGGCAGTTGTGCCTCCTTCGCAAGGAGGGCCGCCCAGCAGACTCCCCCTCGGCATACCGACCCATCGTTCTGCTCGACGAGGTCGGTAAAATGTTCGAGGGGATTATCGCTGCCCGCCTAAAGGGCCATCTGCGGCGTATCGGGCCGGACTTGTCGGACGCTCAGTTCGGTTTTCGGGCTGAGCGGTCCACGGTGGACGCGCTGGCCTGCCTTAAAGGCCAGGTTAAGGAGGCGATGGAGGGGGGGGACGGACTGTTGGCGGTGTCATTCGACATTGCCAACGCCTTCAACTCCGTTCCCCACTGCACCATCCTCGAGGCGCTCCGATTCCACGGAGTGCCTCGATACATGCGCAGTCTGCTGGCCAGCTACCTGGAGGATCGGGCGATCCTCCTCGTAAACAGGACTGGCCGAGTCCGGCGGTACGCCGTCGAAGCCGGCGTTCCACAGGGGTCAGTCTTAGGACCTCTCCTCTGGAACGTCGGCTATGATTGGCTCTTGCGGGGAACTCTCCTCCGAGGCACGAGTGTCGTCTGCTATGCGGATGACACTCTCCTCACCGCCCGGGGGGGGAGTTTCAGGGAGGCGGCCAACTTGGCCTCGGCGGGCGGATCCTTGGTCGCGGGGAGGATCCGCCGCCTAGGTTTAACGGTGGCGCTGCACAAGACCGAGGCCGTGTTCTTCCACGGCCCTCGGCAGCGCCCCCCACCACCTGACGCCCACATCTTCGTGGAGGGCGTCAGAATTGAGGTGAAGGCCCAGATGAAGTATCTGGGCCTTGTACTCGACAGCAGGTGGCGCTTCGGTCCGCATTTTAGCGGGCTGTCGTCGCGCCTGCTGAAGGCCGCGGGCGCGCTCTCGTGGCTGCTTCCCAATTTGGGGGGCCCCAGCGCGCGATGCCGGCAACTTTACGCCGGCATCCTAAGGAGTATGGCCCTCTATGGGGCCCCTATCTGGGAAGAGTCCCTCCACAGGAGGGAGAACGCCGCGGCCTTGCGAGCACCTCAAAGGGCCATAGCCCAGCGGGCGGCGCGGGCTTACCGCACGGTGGGCTATGCGGCAGCATGCGCTCTGGCCAGCACCCCGCCTTGGGAGCTCGAGGCGTGGGTGCTCGCCAGAGTGTACGAATGGACGGCGGAGCGGAGGGCGAGAGGAGTCCGCTCAGCTCCGGAAGAGCGGGAGGCCGTCCGGCGGGAGGCGAGGGACGCCATCGTTGTCCATTGGACGGGCGACCTCGCCACCGCAGCCTTCGGCCGCCGAACCCTCGACGCAATCGGGCCGGTCCTGCGAGACTGGCTCGAGCGTCCGCACGGGTTCCTCTCCTTCCGTCTCGTGCAGGTGCTGTCCGGACACGGTTCTTTCGGATCGTACCTGCACCGAATCGGACGGGAGGAGACGCCGTCGTGCCACGACTGTGGCGCGGCGGAGGACGCGGCGCAGCACACCCTCGAGGTGTGCCCGTCGTGGTCCGAGCCGCGCCGCAGTCTCGTCGCGGCGATCGGACCGGACCTCTCGCTCCCCGGCGTGGTTAACGCCATGCTGAGGGATGAGGGGTCCTGGGCGGCAGTCGCCTCCTTCTGCGAACACGTCATGTCCCAGAAGGAGGCGGCGGAGCGGGCGCGGGAGGAAGATCCTGCCGCGGCGCCGCTCCGAAGGCGGAGGAGGGGTCGAAGAAGACGTCAGTTCGACAGTCATCTCCGACTCCTCCCAGGTGGAGGCCAGCAGGCAATGGGTGCGGGGGCACCCTTGCCTGTATTGCACAGACCTCCACCAGTGTCGGACGGGAATGGCCAGGTGTTCCCGGCCATTCCCGTAGCCCCCCCACCCGGGGGGCATGCGGGGCCCGCCAGCTAGGCGGGCATGCGCCGGGAGGGTTGTGGACGTAAAGGCTGAGCCGGTTTCCCATGACCCTCCCATCACGGCGATGCGGGAACACCGCTGAGTTTTAGTGGGTATACTGTCGCTACTGACAGGAGTCCCACATACCCCGACTCGTCCCCCACGAGCCGGGGATGCGTAACGCATTTCTCAGCGACAAAAAAAAAAAAAAAAAAAAAAAAAAAAAAAAAAAAGGTTAGGTTGGGGTGCATGTTGAGAAGCCTCCCCGTGGCGCACCCTGGGCAACGTCGGCTCCAAGTGCCCACCAGGTTTTGGTGGACACTTGGGGCTGGCGGCAAATTCTCAACAAACGGGGAAGGGTCATGGTTCCAATCACCGATCATCCATGATGGTCGGTGAAGGGAACCAGGCTACAGTAGGTCGTACGTCTACTCCCCCTCTGCTTACAGAGGGAGGCGAGTTGGCGTACACTAGGGAGTCCCAATCCCAAGGTCTAGCGTGCCGAGGGGATGAATGGCCGGAGGGTTATCCGGTCGTTAGCGCAAAAAGGGACCTCACCCTTAAAAAGGAAAAATAATGAAAATGAAGGCTACTGGTAAAATTCCCCAGGCGGGCAACCTCCTCAAGGAGGTACAATCCCGCCCTTCTACGGAAGGCAGCCCCACCGTATCTGGGGGGGGCACCACTAGTCCCGTAGGCCGGCAGACCACCGCCGACCTTCGTCAACCAATCCTTGCGTCGCAAGAAAAGGAGCTCCGGGTTAGCCTGGAGCGCCTGTGCGACGCAACACAGCCGCTTGCCGTCGTTGACGGCAACAACAGCCGAGGAGGCACATGTCCAGGGAGGGACCGACTGTCCGACCTGGACACGCAGCTGGGGGGGAAGCGCTCGCGCAGCGAGCTCTCTTCCAGCGAGGAGGAACTGGCGGCACCAAAACTTGGTACCGCGCAGAGGGGGCGGGGACGGTTACCGGACCGTAATTTACGGGGTCGCTTCTTGCGGCCCGACTGGCCCGAGAGCGACGCTCTGCTCAGGCGGCTGCCGGAGGGAGCCTGTCGGCGGTGGCGCTGAGTCGCCAAGTTTTGGACGGCGTGGACGTCGTCCTGAAGGTCGCCACAAAATCTGGCAGCCTGAAGGGCACGTTCACGCGCGCTCTGAAGGAGGCGGCTGGCGACATCAAGGAGGCAGTTGGGGTCCTCCTTAGTCGCACAAGCTCAGACGAGACGGCGAAGCTGTGGGAGGAGAACAGCCGTCTCAGATCTGAGCTCGAGGACCTCAAGCGGGAGCTTGCCGCGCAGAGAGCGGAATGGCAGCAGAGGCGTCCTGCGGCCACTGGTTCCGCTCCCGCTCCCGTCGTTGCCTTGACACCGCCGGCCCCGTCGTCGACCCCGTCATCGGTCCGTACCCCCGCACCTGCAGATGCAGAGATCGAGAAGATCGTTCGCATCTGCATGCTGCAGTGTGGGGGTATGATGAATGCCCGTCTGCAGGGCCTGGAGTCGAGGCTCCTCCCAGCAGAGACTCTCCGGCCACCGCTCGCTGCGGATAGGAGGAGGAAGGAGGAGCCCGCTAAGGCCAGGTCCAACCCGCCAGCTCCGGCAAAAAAGCCCGCGACGAGCACGCCCGCGTCCACTTCCCGGACGGCCGCGCCACCGGCAACCACTCCCTCGGCGAACGCGTCCGGGTCCACCGCGGATACCTGGACGACGGTCGTCAAGAGGGGCCGCCGCAACAAGAAGAAGACGGCGCCGCCACCACCGGTACCCGCTGGAGCACCGGCACTGGCACCCAAGAAGGCTCAAGGGCCGCCCAGGGTCAGAGCCCCACGCTCCGCGGCTGTAGTAATTACGCTGCAGCCCGGAGCCGTCGAAAGGGGCGTGTCCTATAAGGCGGTCCTCACGGAGGCAAAAGCCAAAGTCGCGTTCCCCGACCTTGGAATACCGTCCGGCCTCAGAGTGAGGCAGGCGATTACGGGGGCGCGACTTCTTGAGGTGTCGGGTGCCTCTAGCGGCGAAAGGGCGGACGTCCTGGCCGCCAAGCTGAGGGAGGTCCTCAATCCGGAGGACGTTCGGGTGTCCAGGCCGATGAAGACCGCGGAACTGCGCGTCGACGGGCTGGACGATTCGACGACTCCGGCTGAGGTCGTGGCGGCCATCGCCCGTACCGGGGGATGTCCGGCCGAAGACGTCCGTACGGGCGAAGTTCGCGTCGATGCCTCCGGGCTCGGCGCGATCTGGGTGCGGTGCCCGGTGGCGGCGGCGAATAAAGTCGCCGACGCTGGGCGTCTTTTGGTGGGGTGGGTGGCAGCGAGGGTGAAGCAGCTGCAACCCAAGGCCTTGCGGTGCTACCGTTGCCTCGACATTGGGCATGTCAGGGCACGATGCACCGCCGAAATAGACCGCAGCGAGCAGTGCTATCGCTGCGGTCAGGCCGGCCACAAGGCGGCCCAGTGTTCCGCGGAGCCAAACTGCAGCCTCTGTACAGCTGCAGGGAGGCCCGCTGGACACAGAGCGGGTGGAAAGGCTTGTGGTGCACCAGCCACCAAGAAGAGGAAGAGAGGGGCTGCCAAGGCTGCCGGGGGCTCTTTACTCCCCCCGCAGCCTGGCTGCCCTTCGGCCGACTCCCGGCCTAGGAATGGTGCGGAGGGGATGGATTGCGCTTAATGGCGCTGTACCATTTCCTCCAGGGCAATATCAACCACTCTGCTAGAGCTCAGGATCTCTTGCTCCAGAGCATGGCAGAGTGGTCGATTCACGTGGCTGTGGTCGCCGAACCGTATTTTGTCCCCCCCAGGGATAACTGGGTGGGAGACTTGGACGGTTTGGTGGCCATCATTGGCGGGGCTCTTGTCAACCCGTCCCGAGGTCACGGCTGGGTAGCCGTCCTCGCGGACGGCATTGGCACGCTTGGGGCGTATTTTTCGCCCAACAAGAGTCTCGCCGACTTCGAGAGGTTCCTTGTCGAGTTGGGTGCCGTCGTGGGCCGACTCCACCCTCGCCCGGTGCTGTTGCTGGGGGATCTCAACGCCAAGTCTGCGGCGTGGGGATCCCCTGTGACCGATGCTAGGGGCGAGGTGCTGGAGGAGTGGGCGGTCACGACTGGCTTGACCGTCTTAAACCGGGGCTCGGTCCACACGTGCGTGCGTCAGCGGGGCGGGTCTATAGTGGACGTCTCGTTCGCTAGCCCCGCTGTCGCGTGCCGTGTCCACGACTGGCGTGTCGCCGTGGAGGTGGAGACGTTGTCGGATCACCGATACATCCGTTTCGACGTCTCCGCCCAGACCACCGGCGGCCGCAGTCATGCGGCCCCGCGAACGGACGGTCCGCGCTGGGCGCGTAAGCGCATCGACAGGGAGCTTCTCGAGGAGGCCGCTATTGTCCAGGCCTGGAGCCGGGAGTCGGCAACGACCGGACCCGTCGACGTCGAGCAGGAGGCGCTGTGGTTCCGCGGGGCGATGACGCAAATTTGCGACGCGTCCATGCCCCGGGTCCACGCACAGTCCGCAAGGCGCCAGGTGTACTGGTGGACCGCCGAGATCGCGCAGATGCGCGTCGCGTGCGTGGCGGTTAGACGCCAGTACACCCGATACCGGAGGAGACGTCGTCGGGTCCCTGACGAAGAGGCCGCGCTGTATGAGGTGTACCGCGCGGCCAAGGAGACTCTGTGGCTGGCCATCGGTGAGTCGAGGACGCGAGCCAGGGAGGAGATGTTGGAGACTCTAGACGGGGATCCGTGGGGGCGCCCTTATCGTGCGGTTCGAGGGAAACTTCGAGCCGCGGCGCCTCCACTTACGGAGAGTCTCCAACCCGAGCTGCTGGAGGAGGTGGTCGCAGCCCTCTTCCCGGCAAGAGCGGAGCATACTCCGCCGCCGATGGCTTTGCCCACAGCCGCAGAGTCTACGGAGGACGAGACCGCGATCAGCGTCCCAGGGGTGACACAGACAGAGATGAGGGCAGCCGTGATGCGGCTCCGGGCCAAGAACGTGGCTCCGGGGCCCGACGGGATCCACGGCTGCGTGTTAGCCCTCGCTCTGAAGGAGCTTGAGCCCCAACTGAGAGGACTCTACACAGCGTGCCTTGAGCGGGGCCAGTTTCCCACTTTGTGGAAATCTGGTCGTCTGGTCCTGCTCAGGAAGGCGGGGCGCCCTGCGGACTCGCCGTCCGCGTACCGGCCCATAGTGCTGCTTGACGAGGTGGGCAAGCTGTTTGAGCGTATCATCGCAGCCCGCCTCGTCGGCCACTTGTGCAGAGAGGGGCCGGACCTGGACGACAGTCAGTTCGGGTTTCGGCATGGGCGCTCCACGATCCACGCTGTGTCGCGGGTTAGGGTCCTGGCGGAGGAAGCGGTGTCCCGGGGCGGGGTGATGTTGGCGGTGTCCTTGGACATCTCCAACGCCTTCAACACCCTGCCCTGGAGTTGTATTCGGGAGGCACTGCGCTATCATGGGGTGCCTCCCTACCTCCGCCACATCGTTGGGGCTTATCTGTCGGAGAGGTGTGTCACCTACATGGGACGTGATGGCGGAAACCAGCGCCGCATGTCGTGCGGTGTTCCACAGGGCTCGGTTTTAGGACCGCTCCTGTGGAACATCGGGTACGACTGGGTGCTGAGGGGCGAGCTCGGTGCCGGGGTGGACCTGACGTGTTATGCGGATGACACGCTGGTCACTGCCCGGGGGAGCTCGCACAGGGAGGCAGCGTTGTTGGCGACGGCTGCGGTCTCACAGGTGGTGGGCCGCATACGTCGCCTAGGCCTGGAGGTGGCCCTCAGCAAGTCGGAGGCCATGGTGTTTCATGGCCCCCGGCGGGCGCCGTCACCCGGCTCACACATCGTGGTCGGGGGGGCTCGGATCGCTGTCGAGTCTACCATGAAGTACCTAGGATTGGTGCTCGACAGCCGGTGGGACTTTGGGCCCCACTTCCGACGGCTGGCGCCCAAGTTGCTGGGTGCTGCTGGGGCGCTGTCAACGCTGCTTCCCAATCTGGGGGGCCCGAGCGCCGCTTGTAGGCGGCTCTACGTGGGGATCGTGCGATCGATGGCCCTGTACGGGGCCCCGATCTGGGCGGCTGACCTGACGGCCGGTAGCATTGCGGTTCTGCGCAAGCCGCAGAGGGCTATGGCCGTCAGAGTCATCAGGGGTTATCGCACGATCTCCTACGAGGCGGCTTGTGCACTGGCCGGATCCCCGCCCTGGGACCTGGAGGCGAAAGTACTCGCGTCATCATATCGGTGGCGCGAGGAAGCGAGGGCGCGGGGCGAGCGACCGATGCAGCGACACATGGAGCTGCATCGGTCTCAGCTTCGCGAGGTCCTGGTGGCGGAATGGCGGGACAGGCTCTCACGCCCTACCGCCGGCCTCGACATCATCGAGGCGGTCCGGCCGGTGCTCGAGCGCTGGCTCGGGAGGAGGCACGGCTCCCTGTCGTTTCGGGTGACGCAGGTGCTCTCGGGGCATGGTTGCTTCGGGAAGTACCTGTGTCGCATAAACAGGGAGCCGGACGCCCGGTGTCACCACTGCGTCGACTGCCGGGAGGACACGGCGCGGCATACGCTGGCAGAGTGTGCCGCTTGGGAGGAGCCACGCCGTGCCCTCATCTCAGAAGTAGGCAGTGACTTGTCGTTGCCGGCCCTAGTGAGTGCGATGGTCGGCAGCGGCGAGTCCTGGGACGCGGTGGTTTCCTACTGCGAGACAGTCGTCTCGCAGAAGGAGGCTGCGGAAAGGGAGAGGGAGATCTCGTCCACTCACCCGGCCCGCAGCAGGCGCACCGGGCGTCGGCGGAGGGCGGACAACGCCCTCTTCCAGCCCCCCTAAATGGGTCCAGGGGCGACGGACTCGGGGACGTCCGTCGCCCCCCACACATCAGGACCCGAGGTGGCGGCGCGTAGTGTTCCACGCGCGCCCCTCTTAGACGTCGCGGGGGGAGTCAAACACCTCACTCCCCCCCCTGACCTGAGGAGGCCCGCGGTGGCGGGCCGGCACCAGCCGGGGGTTGCGGAAGATTTCAAGTTCCCGCGACCCCCGGCGTAGGTGTGAGTTGGAACACCGGGGTGGTTTTTAGTCAGTAAGAGTCTGACAGACCCCTCCGCCCGCCCCAGGGCGGGGGACATCCATGAGGATTTTCCACCCCGGAACAAAAAAAAAAAAAAAAAAAAAAAAAAAAGGTTAGGTTAGGTTAGGTTAGGTTAGGTTAGGTTAGGTTAGGTTCCGTCCTTGCTGCGACCAAGGGACGGCTGCTGGTGGGCTTCAGCTCGGCTGTGGTCCGGGCACTTGAAGACCAGCCTGTCCGCTGCTTCAAGTGCTTCGCGGTTGGTCACACCCGAGCCACGTGTCCCTCCAAGTCCGACTGGGGAGACACGTGTTTCCAATGCGGGCAGGAGGGACACGGGTGGGCCGCCTGCACCGCCCCCAAGCCACATTGCGCGGCGTGCGCCGCCGGTGGCCGCCCTGCGGACCACAGGATGTCGGGCAGGAGCTGCAAGGCCCCTGTGAGGAAGGGCGTAGTGCCGGCGCAGGTTCGCCCTGCTGCCACTGCCGTCGCCGCCGTCGCCGCTGTAGCTCCAGCGGCGGTAGCTGAGGAGGGGGGTGCGATGTCGGAATAACAATTTCCGACTACCGCATCCTCCAGGCGAACACCAACCACTGCAGAGCGGCCCAGGACCTGGTGGTGCAGGTCATGGCCGAGTGGTTGGTGAACGTAGCGGTGGTCGCCGAGCCCTACTCGATCCCCGGCAGCTGGCTGGGTGACGAGGACGACTCGGTGGCACTAGCGGCGCGGTCTTCCACAGACTCCCCTCCCCTCTCGCTATTAGAGAGGGGACCGGGATACGTGGCCGCCGCGTGGGGAGAATTAGCCCTTGTGGGCGTCTATTTCTCCCCAAACCGCCCTCTTCAGGACTTCGAGAACTATCTCGGAGTCCTGGCCGCCGTGGTCGGCAGGGCGGCGCCGCGTCAGGTCTCCGTATTGGGAGACCTGAACGCCAAGTCGGTAACCTGGGGCAACCGGGCCACCGACGCCCGCGGGCGGGCAGTGGAGATGTGGGCGGCCTCCTCTGGACTCTCCCTCTTGAACAGAGGCAGCGTCCAGACATGCGTGCGGCGGCAGGGTGGCTCAATAGTGGACGTCACTTTCGCCACCGCTGCGTTAGCCGCACGCGTGCTGAACTGGCGGGTGGACCTGGTGGAGACTATGTCGGACCACCGCTACGTGCGGTTCGACATCTCCACCAGTGGCCCCGGAGAGACGCGGCCCCGCTCGGGGCCGTCACCGTTTCCAAGGTGGGCTCTCACCCGCCTGGACAGGGAGGCAGCGCGGGAGGCGGCGTTCGTCCAGGACTGGCTTTCGCCGCCTTCCGCCGGTATGGACGTGGACACCGTGGCGGGGCACCTGAGGGAGTCTCTGACCGAGGTATGCAACTCCAGCATGCCTCGGTCTCGCCGACCGCCACCCAAACGCGCCGTGTACTGGTGGTCGGCGGAGCTGGCGGGGCTTAGAGCGGCGTGTGTCGAGGCAAGGAGGGCCTACACGCGGAGCCGGCGGCGGCGTCGACGGGACCTGGCCGTCGGGGACCACCTCTATGAGGTATACATAGAGGCAAAAATGGTCCTCGATCGAGCCATCGCCGCCGCCAGAGACTCGGGGAGAGCGGAGATGCTGGAGGGTCTCGACAACGACCCATTCGGGAGGCCATACAAGGCGGCGCGCAACAAATTGCGCCCCTTTGGTCCCCCGGTGGCCGAGACCCTGGAGCCTTCGTTCCTGGATGGGGTGGTTCAGTCCCTGTTCCCGTGCAGGGACAACTTCACCCCACCAGTGATGGACCCGCCGCGGGGCGCAGATCCACCGCCAGCTGAGGAGGAAGAGGAGGCCCCTCCTGTCACGGAGTCGGAACTTGGCGCGGCGATTCTCCGTATCCGCGCCAAGAAGACAGCTCCGGGCCCCGACGGTGTTCCGGCGAGAGTGGTCGCGATCGCGGCCACTCAAATGGAGGAGAGGTTTCGGGACCTCTTCAGCGCATGCCTTGCGTCTGGGAGGTTCCCGAAACCGTGGAAGGAGGGGCAGCTGTGCCTCCTTCGCAAGGAGGGCCGCCCTGCAGATTCCCCCTCGGCATACCGACCCATCGTTCTGCTCGATGAGGTCGGCAAAATGTTCGAGGGGATAATCGCTGCCCGCCTAAAGAGCCATCTGCGGCGTATCGGGCCGGACTTGTCGGACGCTCAGTTCGGTTTTCGGGCTGAGCGGTCCACGGTGGACGCGCTGGCCTGCCTTAAAGGCCAGGTTAAGGAGGCGATGGAGGCGGGGGACGGACTGTTGGCGGTGTCATTCGACATTGCCAACGCCTTCAACTCCGTTCCCCACTGCACCATCCTCGAGGCGCTCCGATTCCACGGAGTGCCTCGATACATGCGCAGTCTGCTGGCCAGCTACCTGGAGGATCGGGCGATCCTCCTCGTAAACAGGACTGGCCGAGTCCGGCGGTACGCCGTCGAAGCCGGCGTTCCACAGGGGTCAGTCTTAGGACCTCTCCTCTGGAACGTCGGCTATGATTGGCTCTTGCGGGGAACTCTCCTCCGAGGCACGAGTGTCGTCTGCTATGCGGATGACACTCTCCTCACCGCCCGGGGGGGGAGTTTCAGGGAGGCGGCCAACTTGGCCTCGGCGGGCGGATCCTTGGTCGCGGGGAGGATCCGCCGCCTAGGTTTAACGGTGGCGCTGCACAAGACCGAGGCCGTGTTCTTCCACGGCCCTCGGCAGCGCCCCCCACCACCTGACGCCCACATCTTCGTGGAGGGCGTCAGAATTGAGGTGAAGGCCCAGATGAAGTATCTGGGCCTTGTACTCGACAGCAGGTGGCGCTTCGGTCCGCATTTTAGCGGGCTGTCGTCGCGCCTGCTGAAGGCCGCGGGCGCTCTCTCCTGGCTGCTTCCCAACTTGGGGGGCCCCAGCGCGCGATGCCGGCAACTTTACGCCGGCATCCTAAGGAGTATGGCCCTCTATGGGGCCCCTATCTGGGAAGAGTCTCTCCACAGGAGGGAGAACGCCGCGGCCTTGCGAGCACCTCAAAGGGCCATAGCCCAGCGGGCGGCGCGGGCTTACCGCACGGTGGGCTATGCGGCAGCATGCGCTCTGGCCAGCACCCCGCCTTGGGAGCTCGAGGCGTGGGTGCTCGCCAGAGTGTACGAATGGACGGCGGAGCGGAGGGCGAGAGGAGTCCGCTCAGCTCCGGAAGAGCGGGAGGCCGTCCGGCGGGAGGCGAGGGACGCCATCGTTGTCCATTGGACGGGCGACCTCGCCACCGCAGCCTTCGGCCGCCGAACCCTCGACGCAATCGGGCCGGTCCTGCGAGACTGGCTCGAGCGTTCGCACGGGTTCCTCTCCTTCCGTCTCGTGCAGGTGCTGTCCGGACACGGTTCTTTCGGATCGTACCTGCACCGAATCGGACGGGAGGAGACGCCGTCGTGCCACGACTGTGGCGCGGCGGAGGACGCGGCGCAGCACACCCTCGAGGTGTGCCCGTCGTGGTCCGAGCCGCGCCGCAGTCTCGTCGCGGCGATCGGACCGGACCTCTCGCTCCCCGGCGTGGTTAACGCCATGCTGAGGGATGAGGGGTCCTGGGCGGCAGTCGCCTCCTTCTGCGAACACGTCATGTCCCAGAAGGAGGCGGCGGAGCGGGCGCGGGAGGAAGATCCTGCCGCGGCGCCGCTCCGAAGGCGGAGGAGGGGTCGAAGAAGACGTCAGTACGACAGTCATCTCCGACTCCTCCCAGGTGGAGGCCAGCAGGCAACGGGTGCGGGGGCACCCTTGCCTGTATTGCACAGGCCTCCACCAGTGTCGGACGGGAATGGCCAGGTGTTCCCGGCCATTCCCGTAGCCCCCCAATCTGGGGGGCATGCGGGGCCCGCCAGCTAGGCGGGCATGCGCCGGGAGGGTTGTGGACGTAAAGGCTGAGCCGGTTTCCCATGACCCTCCCATCACGGCGATGCGGGAACACCGCTGAGTTTTAGTGGGTATACTGTCGCCACTGACAGGAGTCCCACATACCCCGACTCGTCCCCCACGAGCCGGGGATGCGTAACGCATTTCTCAGCGACAAAAAAAAAAAAAAAAAAAAAAAAAAAAAAAAAAAAAAAAAGGTTAGGTTAGGTTAGGTTAGGTTAGGTTAGGTTAGGTTCTCTGGGGGGATCCCCCACAGGGGGATCCCCCACACGGGGGATCCCCCACAGTGCATACTTCCTCGCAGTATCCCCCGGGCAACGCCGTGTCTGACCACCGTAACGGAGTGGCAGACCGGCGGCTAAAGTGCGCTGTGAATCGTAGACATCCTGCTGTAATCTACGAACATGTCGAATTTTAATTTTAACCCACTGTCGAGCAAGCCAGCGCGTGATGCGTCTGGCCGTTTTATCCGGAATCGCTCCTCCCAGGGCGATTCAAACGGCCCTTCTCAGGGCCAACCCAACGGCCCTTCTCAGGGCCAACCCAACGGCCCTTCTCAGGGCCAACCCAACGGCCCTTCTCAGGGCCAACCCCTCAACGGCCCTTCTCAGGGCCAACCCAACGGTCCTTCTCAGGACCAACCAAACGGCCCTTCTCAGGGCCAACCCAACGGTCCTTCTCAGGACCAACCAAACGGCCCTTCTCAGGGCCAACCCAACGGTCCTTCTCAGGACCAACCCAACGGCCCTTCTCAGGGCCACACCGCCGGCGGCGCTTTAGCGTCGGAAGCTGACCGCGTACCATCTGCGGCCAGATTATTCAGAAGGCCAGACGAGTTGTCGGATTCCGACGACTCCATAATGGACACGTCGGCAGGCGAGAGTGACCGCTTCAAGCGGAAGCGGTCTGAGGGCTCCTCGGAGTCTACTGTGAAGGCGAAGAAGAAGTCGAAGTCCAAAAAGGCTTCGACTTCTACTGCGGCTTCTTCCCACAATGTGGGCTTGCTGGATGCCGAGCGCCAGCTAAATCTGGCGAAGAGGGCGCAACTCCAGCTAGACCTGGAGGAGAGGGTCGCCGCCAAGGAACAGCAGGCAAAAGCTGCCAGGTCGAGGGCTGGCTATGGTGCATCCAGTGTGCTGTATGCTGACCACTCCCTGGCGGAACTGGAGCGCATGGCGCATGAAGATAGGGAGGAGGTCCTGGAGGTCGCCTCAAAGTCCTCCAATTTGAAGGGGACCTTCCAGAAGGCCCTTAAATGCCGGGTCGCCAGCATGCACGGCATTGTGATGGAGCTGGTGAAGCGGACGGCCACGGAGGAGACGCGGCAGCTGCAGGCGAAGGTGGATCGCCTGCAGGCGGAGGTCAGCCAGCTACACCAGAAGTTGGCTGATGCCACGGCCAAGCCTGCCCAGTCTGCCCCAGTCTGCCCGGTGGTAGGAGGCTCCTCCTCCTCAACTGCCAGCCTCGAGGCAACGATCCGCGGGGTGGTAATGGAGGAGAGGGCCTTCATCCGAGCCTGCTTCGCGGGCATCGAGGACCGGCTCTTGCCTGAAAAACGGCTCCGCCCGCCGCTAGCGGCAGACAAAGGTCCACCGCCGAGGGAGCCGGAACATGCGCCTCTAGCAGGCCCGGCAATTGATGCGCAGCCCGCCAAGGGCAAAGGCAAGGGCAAGAGGACCAAGGCGGCTTCTCATGCCCCAACCACAAGCGCGGACGGAGCGTCTGGGTCGACTACCACTCCAGCAGCCCCCCAGAACTCGCAGCAGGAAGATGCCCTTCTTCCCTCCACCACCCCGTCCAACCAGTGGACGGAAGTGGTCAAAAAAGGAAAAAAGGGCAAAAAGTCGGCAGCCAAACCCGCTGCGACTGGTCCTCCAGCCAAAAAGGCCGGCGGAAGGAAGCTGGTTCCTCCCAAAACCGCGGCCGTCGTGGTGACCATCACCCCGGAGGCCGCGGAGCGAGGTGAGACGTACGAGTCCGTCCTAAGACGGGCTCGTACCAATGCTGATCCCTCCCAGCTGGGGATCAGCAACATCAAGTGCCGCCGAACCCTAACCGGGGCTCGAATTTTCGAGTTCTCGGGGGAGCAGCGCGGCACAAATGCGGACCTCTTCGCAACAAAGTTGCAAGAGGTCATCGCGGACGCGGCAAAGGTCGTCAGGCCTGTCAAGACCGCAGCCTTGGAGGTGGCCGATCTGGACGATTCGGTCACCAAAGAGGATGTGGTGGCGGCCGTCGCGGCGGCTGGAGGCTGCGACGCTGGCGCGGTGAAGAGCGGAGCCATCAGGCCCGGCCGCCGCGGCATGGGCATCGTCCGCGTCGAGTGCCCAGTCGCCGCGGCTGGGGCCGTCCTTGCTGCGACCAAGGGACGGATGCTTGTGGGGTTCGGCTCGGCTGTGGTCCGGGCACTTGAAGACCAGCCTGTTCGCTGCTTCAAGTGCTTCGCGTTCGGCCACACCCGGTCCACGTGTCCCTCCAAGTCCGACTGGGGAGACACATGCTTCCAATGCGGGCAGGAGGGACATGGGTGGGCTGCTTGCACCGCCGCCAAGCCACACTGCGCGGCGTGCGCCGCCGGTGGCCGCCCCGCGGACCACAGGATGTCGGGCAGGAGCTGCAAGGCCCCTGTGAGGAAGGGCGTAGTGCCGGCGCAGGTTCGCCCTGCTGCCACTGCCGTCGCCGCCGTCGCCGCTGTAGCTCCAGCGGCGGTAGCTGAGGAGGGGGGTGCGATGTCGGATTAACAATTTCCGACTACCGCATCCTCCAGGCGAACACCAACCACTGCAGAGCGGCCCAGGACCTGGTAGTGCAGGTGATGGCCGAGTGGTTGGTGAACGTAGCGGTGGTCGCCGAGCCCTACTCGATCCCCGGCAGCTGGCTGGGTGACGAGAACGACTCGGTGGCACTAGCGGCGCGGTCTTCCACAGACTCCCCTCCCCTCTCGCTATTAGAGAGGGGACCGGGATACGTGGCCGCCGCGTGGGGAGAATTAGCCCTTGTGGGCGTCTATTTCTCCCCAAACCGCCCTCTTCAGGACTTCGAGAACTATCTCGGAGTCCTGGCCGCCGTGGTCGGCAGGGCGGCGCCGCGTCAGGTCTCCGTATTGGGAGACCTGAACGCCAAGTCGGTAACCTGGGGCAACCGGGCCACCGACGCCCGCGGGCGGGCAGTGGAGATGTGGGCGGCCTCCTCTGGACTCTCCCTCTTGAACAGAGGCAGCGTCCAGACATGCGTGCGGCGGCAGGGTGGCTCAATAGTGGACGTCACTTTCGCCACCGCTGCGTTAGCCGCACGCGTGTTGAACTGGCGGGTGGACCTGGTGGAGACTATGTCGGACCACCGCTACGTGCGGTTCGACATCTCCACCAGTGGCCCCGGAGAGACGCGGCCCCGCTCGGGGCCGTCACCGTTTCCAAGGTGGGCTCTCACCCGCCTGGACAGGGAGGCAGCGCGGGAGGCGGCGTTCGTCCAGGACTGGCTTTCGCCGCCTTCCGCCGGCCTGGATGTGGACACCGTAGCGGGGCACCTCAGGGAGTCTCTGACCGAGGTATGCAACTCCAGCATGCCTCGGTCTCGCCGACCGCCACCCAAACGCGCCGTGTACTGGTGGTCGGCGGAGCTGGCGGGGCTTCGAGCGGCGTGTGTCGAGGCAAGGAGGGCCTACACGCGGAGCCGGCGGCGTCGTCGACGGGACCAGGCCGTCGGGGACCACCTCTATGAGGTATACATAGAGGCAAAAATGGTCCTCGATCGAGCCATCGCCGCCGCCAGAGACTCGGGGAGAGCGGAGATGCTGGAGGGTCTCGACAACGACCCATTCGGGAGGCCATACAAGGCGGCGCGCAACAAATTGCGCCCCTTTGGTCCCCCGGTGGCCGAGACCCTGGAGCCCTCGTTCCTGGATGGGGTGGTTCAGTCCCTGTTCCCGTGCAGGGACAACTTCACCCCACCAGTGATGGACCCTCCGCGGGGGACAGATCCGCCGCCAGCTGAGGAGGAAGAGGAGGCCCCTCCTGTCACGGAGTCGGAACTTGGCGCGGCGATTCTCCGTATCCGCGCCAAGAAGACAGCTCCGGGCCCCGACGGTGTTCCGGCGAGAGTGGTCGCGATCGCGGCCACTCAAATGGAGGAGAGGTTTCGGGACCTCTTCAGCGCATGCCTTGCGTCTGGAAGGTTCCCGAAACCTTGGAAGGAGGGGCAGCTGTGCCTCCTTCGCAAGGAGGGCCGCCCTGCAGATTCCCCCTCGGCATACCGGCCCATCGTTCTGCTCGATGAGGTCGGCAAAATGTTCGAGGGGATTATCGCTGCCCGCCTCAAGAGCCATCTGCGGCGTATCGGGCCGGACTTGTCGGACGCTCAGTTCGGTTTTCGGGCTGAGCGGTCCACGGTGGACGCGCTGGCCTGCCTTAAAGGCCAGGTTAAGGAGGCGATGGAGGCGGGGGACGGACTGTTGGCGGTGTCATTCGACATTGCCAACGCCTTCAACTCCGTTCCCCACTGCACCATCCTCGAGGCGCTCCGATTCCACGGAGTGCCTCGATACATGCGCAGTCTGCTGGCCAGCTACCTGGAGGATCGGGCGATCCTCCTCGTAAACAGGACTGGCCGAGTCCGGCGGTACGCCGTCGAAGCCGGCGTTCCACAGGGGTCAGTCTTAGGACCTCTCCTCTGGAACGTCGGCTATGATTGGCTCTTGCGGGGAACTCTCCTCCGAGGCACGAGTGTCGTCTGCTATGCGGATGACACTCTCCTCACCGCCCGGGGGGGGAGTTTCAGGGAGGCGGCCAACTTGGCCTCGGCGGGCGGATCCTTGGTCGCGGGGAGGATCCGCCGCCTAGGTTTAACGGTGGCGCTGCACAAGACCGAGGCCGTGTTCTTCCACGGCCCTCGGCAGCGCCCCCCACCACCTGACGCCCACATCTTCGTGGAGGGCGTCAGAATTGAGGTGAAGGCCCAGATGAAGTATCTGGGCCTTGTACTCGACAGCAGGTGGCGCTTCGGCCCGCATTTTAGCGGGCTGTCGTCGCGCCTGCTGAAGGCCGCGGGCGCTCTCTCCTGGCTGCTTCCCAATTTGGGGGGCCCCAGCGCGCGATGCCGGCAACTTTACGCCGGCATCTTGAGGAGTATGGCCCTCTACGGGGCTCCTATCTGGGAGGAGTCCCTCCACAGAAGGGAGAACGCCGCGGCCTTGCGGGCACCTCAAAGGGCCATAGCCCAGCGGGCGGCGCGGGCTTACCGCACGGTGGGCTATGCGGCAGCATGCGCTCTGGCCAGCACCCCACCTTGGGAGCTCGAGGCGTGGGTGCTCGCCAGAGTGTACGAATGGACGGCGGAGCGGAGGGCGAGAGGAGTCCGCTCAGCTCCGGAAGAGCGGGAGGCCGTCCGGCGGGAGGCGAGGGACGCCATCGTTGTCCATTGGACGGGCGACCTCGCCACCGCAGCCTTCGGCCGCCGAACCCTCGACGCAATCGGGCCGGTCCTGCGAGACTGGCTCGAGCGTCCGCACGGGTTCCTCTCCTTCCGTCTCGTGCAGGTGCTGTCCGGACACGGTTCTTTCGGATCGTACCTGCACCGAATCGGACGGGAGGAGACGCCGTCGTGCCACGACTGTGGCGCGGCGGAGGACGCGGCGCAGCACACCCTCGAGGTGTGCCCGTCGTGGTCCGAGCCGCGCCGCAGTCTCGTCGCGGCGATCGGACCGGACCTCTCGCTCCCCGGCGTGGTTAACGCCATGCTGAGGGATGAGGGGTCCTGGGCGGCAGTCGCCTCCTTCTGCGAACACGTCATGTCCCAGAAGGAGGCGGCGGAGCGGGCGCGGGAGGAAGATCCTGCCGCGGCGCCGCTCCGAAGGCGGAGGAGGGGTCGAAGAAGACGTCAGTACGACAGTCATCTCCGACTCCTCCCAGGTGGAGGCCAGCAGGCGACGGGTGCGGGGGCACCCTTGCTTGTATCGCACAGGCCTCCACCAGTGTCGGACGGGAATGGCCAGGTGTTCCCGGCCATTCCCGTAGCCCCCCAACGTGGGGGGCATGCGGGGCCCGCCAGCTAGGCGGGCATGCGCCGGGAGGGTCGTGGACGTAAAGGCTGAGCCGGTTTCCCATGACCCTCCCATCACGGCGATGCGGGAACACCGCTGAGTTTTAGTGGGTATACTGTCGCTACCGACAGGAGTCCCACATACCCCGACTCGTCCCCCACGAGCCGGGGATGCGTAACGCATTTCTCAGCGACAAAAAAAAAAAAAAAAAAAAAAAAAAAAAAAAAGGTTAGGTTCTCTGACCGAGGTATGCAACTCCAGCATGCCTCGGTCTCGCCGACCGCCACCCAAACGCGCCGTGTACTGGTGGTCGGCAGAGCTGGCGGGGCTTCGAGCGGCGTGTGTCGAGGCAAGGAGGGCCTACACGCGGAGCCGGCGGCGGCGTCGACGGGACCAGGCCGTCGGGGACCACCTCTATGAGGTATACATAGAGTCAAAAATGGTCCTCGATCGAGCCATCGCCGCCGCCAGAGACTCGGGGAGAGCGGAGATGCTGGAGGGTCTCGACAACGACCCATTCGGGAGGCCATACAAGGCGGCGCGCAACAAATTGCGCCCCTTTGGTCCCCCGGTGGCCGAGACCCTGGAGCCCTCGTTCCTGGATGGGGTGGTTCAGTCCCTGTTCCCGTGCAGGGACAACTTCACCCCACCAGTGATGGACCCTCCGCGGGGGACAGATCCGCCGCCAGCAGAGGAAGAAGAGGAGGCCCCTCCTGTCACGGAGTCGGAACTTGGCGCGGCGATTCTTCGTATCCGCGCCAAGAAGACAGCTCCGGGCCCCGACGGTGTTCCGGCGAGAGTGGTCGCGATCGCGGCCACTCAAATGGAGGGGAGGTTTCGGGACCTCTTCAGCGCATGCCTTGCGTCTGGGAGGTTCCCGAAACCGTGGAAGGAGGGGCAGCTGTGCCTCCTTCGCAAGGAGGGCCGCCCAGCAGATTCCCCCTCGGCATACCGACCCATCGTTCTGCTCGACGAGGTCGGTAAAATGTTCGAGGGGATAATCGCTGCCCGCCTAAAGGGCCATCTGCGGCGTATCGGGCCGGACTTGTCGGACGCTCAGTTCGGTTTTCGGGCTGAGCGGTCCACGGTGGACGCGCTGGCCTGCCTTAAAGGCCAGGTTAAGGAGGCGATGGAGGCGGGGGACGGACTGTTGGCGGTGTCATTCGACATTGCCAACGCCTTCAACTCCGTTCCCCACTGCACCATCCTCGAGGCGCTCCGATTCCACGGAGTGCCTCGATACATGCGCAGTCTGCTGGCCAGCTACCTGGAGGATCGGGCGATCCTCCTCGTAAACAGGACTGGCCGAGTCCGGCGGTACGCCGTCGAAGCCGGCGTTCCACAGGGGTCAGTCTTAGGACCTCTCCTCTGGAACGTCGGCTATGATTGGCTCTTGCGGGGAACTCTCCTCCGAGGCACGAGTGTCGTCTGCTATGCGGATGACACTCTCCTCACCGCCCGGGGGGGGAGTTTCAGGGAAGCGGCCAACTTGGCCTCGGCGGGCGGATCCTTGGTCGCGGGGAGGATCCGCCGCCTAGGTTTAACGGTGGCGCTGCACAAGACCGAGGCCGTGTTCTTCCACGGCCCTCGGCAGCGCCCCCCACCACCTGACGCCCACATCTTCGTGGAGGGCGTCAGAATTGAGGTGAATGCCCAGATGAAGTATCTGGGCCTTGTACTCGACAGCAGGTGGCGCTTCGGTCCGCATCTTAGCGGGCTGTCGTCGCGCCTGCTGAAGGCCGCGGGCGCGCTCTCGTGGCTGCTTCCCAATTTGGGGGGCCCCAGCGCGCGATGCCGGCAACTCTACGCCGGCATCCTAAGGAGTATGGCCCTCTATGGGGCCCCTATCTGGGAAGAGTCCCTCCACAGGAGGGAGAACGCCGCGGCCTTGCGAGCACCTCAAAGGGCCATAGCCCAGCGGGCGGCGCGGGCTTACCGCACGGTGGGCTATGCGGCAGCATGCGCTCTGGCCAGCACCCCGCCTTGGGAGCTCGAGGCGTGGGTGCTCGCCAGAGTGTACGAATGGACGGCGGAGCGGAGGGCGAGAGGAGTTCGCTCAGCTCCGGAAGAGCGGGAGGCCGTCCGGCGGGAGGCGAGGGACGCCATCGTTGTCCATTGGACGGGCGACCTCGCCACCGCAACCTTCGGCCGCCGAACCCTCGACGCAATCGGGCCGGTCCTGCGAGACTGGCTCGAGCGTCCGCACGGGTTCCTCTCCTTCCGTCTCGTGCAGGTGCTGTCCGGACACGGTTCTTTCGGATCGTACCTGCACCGAATCGGACGGGAGGAGACGCCGTCGTGCCACGACTGTGGCGCGGCGGAGGACGCGGCGCAGCACACCCTCGAGGTGTGCCCGTCGTGGTCCGAGCCGCGCCGCAGTCTCGTCGCGGCGATCGGACCGGACCTCTCGCTCCCCGGCGTGGTTAACGCCATGCTGAGGGATGAGGGGTCCTGGGCGGCAGTCGCCTCCTTCTGCGAACACGTCATGTCCCAGAAGGAGGCGGCGGAGCGGGCGCGGGAGGAAGATCCTGCCGCGGCGCCGCTCCGAAGGCGGAGGAGGGGTCGAAGAAGACGTCAGTACGACAGTCATCTCCGACTCCTCCCAGGTGGAGGCCAGCAGGCGACGGGTGCGGGGGCACCCTTGCTTGTATCGCACAGGCCTCCACCAGTGTCGGACGGGAATGGCCAGGTGTTCCCGGCCATTCCCGTAGCCCCCCAACCTGGGGGGCATGCGGGGCCCGCCAGCTAGGCGGGCATGCGCCGGGAGGGTCGTGGACGTAAAGGCTGAGCCGGTTTCCCATGACCCTCCCATCACGGCGATGCGGGAACACCGCTGAGTTTTAGTGGGTATACTGTCGCTACTGACAGGAGTCCCACATACCCCGACTCGTCCCCCGCGAGCCGGGGATGCGTAACGCATTTCTCAGCGACAAAAAAAAAAAAAAAAAAAAAAAAAAAAAAAGGTTAGGTTAGGTTAGGTTGTGGCCGAGACCCTGGAGCCCTCGTTCCTGGATGGGGTGGTTCAGTCCCTGTTCCCGTGCAGGGACAACTTCACCCCACCAGTGATGGACCCTCCGCGGGGGACAGATCCGCCGCCAGCTGAGGAGGAAGAGGAGGCCCCTCCTGTCACGGAGTCGGAACTTGGCGCGGCGATTCTCCGTATCCGCGCCAAGAAGACAGCTCCGGGCCCCGACGGTGTTCCGGCGAGAGTGGTCGCGATCGCGGCCACTCAAATGGAGGAGAGGTTTCGGGACCTCTTCAGCGCATGCCTTGCGTCTGGGAGGTTCCCGAAACCGTGGAAGGAGGGGCAGCTGTGCCTCCTTCGCAAGGAGGGCCGCCCTGCAGATTCCCCCTCGGCATACCGGCCCATCGTTCTGCTCGATGAGGTCGGCAAAATGTTCGAGGGGATTATCGCTGCCCGCCTCAAGAGCCATCTGCGGCGTATCGGGCCGGACTTGTCGGACGCTCAGTTCGGTTTTCGGGCTGAGCGGTCCACGGTGGACGCGCTGGCCTGCCTTAAAGGCCAGGTTAAGGAGGCGATGGAGGCGGGGGACGGACTGTTGGCGGTGTCATTCGACATTGCCAACGCCTTCAACTCCGTTCCCCACTGCACCATCCTCGAGGCGCTCCGATTCCACGGAGTGCCTCGATACATGCGCAGTCTGCTGGCCAGCTACCTGGAGGATCGGGCGATCCTCCTCGTAAACAGGACTGGCCGAGTCCGGCGGTACGCCGCTGAAGCCGGCGTTCCACAGGGGTCAGTCTTAGGACCTCTCCTCTGGAACGTCGGCTATGATTGGCTCTTGCGGGGAACTCTCCTCCGAGGCACGAGTGTCGTCTGCTATGCGGATGACACTCTCCTCACCGCCCGGGGGGGGAGTTTCAGGGAGGCGGCCAACTTGGCCTCGGCGGGCGGATCCTTGGTCGCGGGGAGGATCCGCCGCCTAGGTTTAACGGTGGCGCTGCACAAGACCGAGGCCGTGTTCTTCCACGGCCCTCGGCAGCGCCCCCCACCACCTGACGCCCACATCTTCGTGGAGGGCGTCAGAATTGAGGTGAAGGCCCAGATGAAGTATCTGGGCCTTGTACTCGACAGCAGGTGGCGCTTCGGTCCGCATTTTAGCGGGCTGTCGTCGCGCCTGCTGAAGGCTGCGGGCGCTCTCTCCTGGCTGCTTCCCAACTTGGGGGGCCCCAGCGCGCGATGCCGGCAACTTTACGCCGGCATCCTAAGAAGTATGGCCCTCTATGGGGCCCCTATCTGGGAAGAGTCCCTCCACAGGAGGGAGAACGCCGCGGCCTTGCGAGCACCTCAAAGGGCCATAGCCCAGCGGGCGGCGCGGGCTTACCGAACGGTGGGCTATGCGGCAGCATGCGCTCTGGCCAGCACCCCGCCTTGGGAGCTCGAGGCGTGGGTGCTCGCCAGAGTGTACGAATGGACGGCGGAGCGGAGGGCGAGAGGAGTCCGCTCAGCTCCGGAAGAGCGGGAGGCCGTCCGGCGGGAGGCGAGGGATGCCATCGTTGTCCATTGGACGGCCGACCTCGCCACCGCAGCCTTCGGCCGCCGAACCCTCGACGCAATCGTGCCGGTCCTGCGAGACTGGCTCGAGCGTTCGCACGGGTTCCTCTCCTTCCGTCTCGTGCAGGTGCTGTCCGGACACGGTTCTTTCGGATCGTACCTGCACCGAATCGGACGGGAGGAGACGCCGTCGTGCCACGACTGTGGCGCGGCGGAGGACGTGGCGCAGCACACCCTCGAGGTGTGCCCGTCGTGGTCCGAGCCGCGCCGCAGTCTCGTCGCGGCGATCGGACCGGACCTCTCGCTCCCCGGCGTGGTTAACGCCATGCTGAGGGATGAGGGGTCCTGGGCGGCAGTCGCCTCCTTCTGCGAACACGTCATGTCCCAGAAGGAGGCGGCGGAGCGGGCGCGGGAGGAAGATCCTGCCGCGGCGCCGCTCCGAAGGCGGAGGAGGGGTCGAAGAAGACGTCAGTACGACAGTCATCTCCGACTCCTCCCAGGTGGAGGCCAGCAGGCAACGGGTGCGGGGGCACCCTTGCCTGTATCGCACAGGCCTCCACCAGTGTCGGACGGGAATGGCCAGGTGTTCCCGGCCATTCCCGTAGCCCCCCCACCCGGGGGGCATGCGGGGCCCGCCAGCTAGGCGGGCATGCGCCGGGAGGGTCGTGGACGTAAAGGCTGAGCCGGTTTCCCATGACCCTCCCATCACGGCGATGTGGGAACACCGCTGAGTTTTAGTGGGTATACTGTCGCCTCTGACAGGAGTCCCACATACCCCGACTCGTCCCCCACGAGCCGGGGATGCGTAACGCATTTCTCAGCGACAAAAAAAAAAAAAAAAAAAAAAAAAAAAAAAAAAAAAAAAAAAAAAAAAAAGGTTAGGTTAGGTTAGGTTAGGTTAGGTTAGGTTAGGTTAGGTTAGGTTAGGTTAGGTTAGGTTAGGTTAGGTTAGGTTAGGTTAGGTTAGGTTAGGTTAGGTTAGGTTAGGTTAGGTTAGGTTAGGTTAGGTTAGGTTAGGTTAGGTTAGGTTAGGTTAGGTTAGGTTAGGTTAGGTTAGGTTAGGTTAGGTTAGGTTAGGTTAGGTTAGGTTAGGTTAGGTTAGGTTAGGTTAGGTTAGGTTAGGTTAGGTTAGGTTAGGTTAGGTTAGGTTAGGTTAGGTTAGGTTAGGTTAGGTTAGGTTAGGTTAGGTTAGGTTAGGTTAGGTTAGGTTAGGTTAGGTTAGGTTAGGTTAGGTTAGGTTAGGTTAGGTTAGGTTAGGTTAGGTTAGGTTAGGTTAGGTTAGGTTAGGTTAGGTTAGGTTAGGTTAGGTTAGGTTAGGTTAGGTTAGGTTAGGTTAGGTTAGGTTAGGTTAGGTTAGGTTAGGTTAGGTTAGGTTAGGTTAGGTTAGGTTAGGTTAGGTTAGGTTAGGTTAGGTTAGGTTAGGTTAGGTTAGGTTAGGTTAGGTTAGGTTAGGTTAGGTTAGGTTAGGTTAGGTTAGGTTAGGTTAGGTTAGGTTAGGTTAGGTTAGGTTAGGTTAGGTTAGGTTAGGTTAGGTTAGGTTAGGTTAGGTTAGGTTAGGTTAGGTTAGGTTAGGTTAGGTTAGGTTAGGTTAGGTTAGGTTAGGTTAGGTTAGGTTAGGTTAGGTTAGGTTAGGTTAGGTTAGGTTAGGTTAGGTTAGGTTAGGTTAGGTTAGGTTAGGTTAGGTTAGGTTAGGTTAGGTTAGGTTAGGTTAGGTTAGGTTAGGTTAGGTTAGGTTAGGTTAGGTTAGGTTAGGTTAGGTTAGGTTAGGTTAGGTTAGGTTAGGTTAGGTTAGGTTAGGTTAGGTTAGGTTAGGTTAGGTTAGGTTAGGTTAGGTTAGGTTAGGTTAGGTTAGGTTAGGTTAGGTTAGGTTAGGTTAGGTTAGGTTAGGTTAGGTTAGGTTAGGTTAGGTTAGGTTAGGTTAGGTTAGGTTAGGTTAGGTTAGGTTAGGTTAGGTTAGGTTAGGTTAGGTTAGGTTAGGTTAGGTTAGGTTAGGTTAGGTTAGGTTAGGTTAGGTTAGGTTAGGTTAGGTTAGGTTAGGTTAGGTTAGGTTAGGTTAGGTTAGGTTAGGTTAGGTTAGGTTAGGTTAGGTTAGGTTAGGTTAGGTTAGGTTAGGTTAGGTTAGGTTAGGTTAGGTTAGGTTAGGTTAGGTTAGGTTAGGTTAGGTTAGGTTAGGTTAGGTTAGGTTAGGTTAGGTTAGGTTAGGTTAGGTTAGGTTAGGTTAGGTTAGGTTAGGTTAGGTTAGGTTAGGTTAGGTTAGGTTAGGTTAGGTTAGGTTAGGTTAGGTTAGGTTAGGTTAGGTTAGGTTAGGTTAGGTTAGGTTAGGTTAGGTTAGGTTAGGTTAGGTTAGGTTAGGTTAGGTTAGGTTAGGTTAGGTTAGGTTAGGTTAGGTTAGGTTAGGTTAGGTTAGGTTAGGTTAGGTTAGGTTAGGTTAGGTTAGGTTAGGTTAGGTTAGGTTAGGTTAGGTTAGGTTAGGTTAGGTTAGGTTAGGTTAGGTTAGGTTAGGTTAGGTTAGGTTAGGTTAGGTTAGGTTAGGTTAGGTTAGGTTAGGTTAGGTTAGGTTAGGTTAGGTTAGGTTAGGTTAGGTTAGGTTAGGTTAGGTTAGGTTAGGTTAGGTTAGGTTAGGTTAGGTTAGGTTAGGTTAGGTTAGGTTAGGTTAGGTTAGGTTAGGTTAGGTTAGGTTAGGTTAGGTTAGGTTAGGTTAGGTTAGGTTAGGTTAGGTTAGGTTAGGTTAGGTTAGGTTAGGTTAGGTTAGGTTAGGTTAGGTTAGGTTAGGTTAGGTTAGGTTAGGTTAGGTTAGGTTAGGTTAGGTTAGGTTAGGTTAGGTTAGGTTAGGTTAGGTTAGGTTAGGTTAGGTTAGGTTAGGTTAGGTTAGGTTAGGTTAGGTTAGGTTAGGTTAGGTTAGGTTAGGTTAGGTTAGGTTAGGTTAGGTTAGGTTAGGTTAGGTTAGGTTAGGTTAGGTTAGGTTAGGTTAGGTTAGGTTAGGTTAGGTTAGGTTAGGTTAGGTTAGGTTAGGTTAGGTTAGGTTAGGTTAGGTTAGGTTAGGTTAGGTTAGGTTAGGTTAGGTTAGGTTAGGTTAGGTTAGGTTAGGTTAGGTTAGGTTAGGTTAGGTTAGGTTAGGTTAGGTTAGGTTAGGTTAGGTTAGGTTAGGTTAGGTTAGGTTAGGTTAGGTTAGGTTAGGTTAGGTTAGGTTAGGTTAGGTTAGGTTAGGTTAGGTTAGGTTAGGTTAGGTTAGGTTAGGTTAGGTTAGGTTAGGTTAGGTTAGGTTAGGTTAGGTTAGGTTAGGTTAGGTTAGGTTAGGTTAGGTTAGGTTAGGTTAGGTTAGGTTAGGTTAGGTTAGGTTAGGTTAGGTTAGGTTAGGTTAGGTTAGGTTAGGTTAGGTTAGGTTAGGTTAGGTTAGGTTAGGTTAGGTTAGGTTAGGTTAGGTTAGGTTAGGTTAGGTTAGGTTAGGTTAGGTTAGGTTAGGTTAGGTTAGGTTAGGTTAGGTTAGGTTAGGTTAGGTTAGGTTAGGTTAGGTTAGGTTAGGTTAGGTTAGGTTAGGTTAGGTTAGGTTAGGTTAGGTTAGGTTAGGTTAGGTTAGGTTAGGTTAGGTTAGGTTAGGTTAGGTTAGGTTAGGTTAGGTTAGGTTAGGTTAGGTTAGGTTAGGTTAGGTTAGGTTAGGTTAGGTTAGGTTAGGTTAGGTTAGGTTAGGTTAGGTTAGGTTAGGTTAGGTTAGGTTAGGTTAGGTTAGGTTAGGTTAGGTTAGGTTAGGTTAGGTTAGGTTAGGTTAGGTTAGGTTAGGTTAGGTTAGGTTAGGTTAGGTTAGGTTAGGTTAGGTTAGGTTAGGTTAGGTTAGGTTAGGTTAGGTTAGGTTAGGTTAGGTTAGGTTAGGTTAGGTTAGGTTAGGTTAGGTTAGGTTAGGTTAGGTTAGGTTAGGTTAGGTTAGGTTAGGTTAGGTTAGGTTAGGTTAGGTTAGGTTAGGTTAGGTTAGGTTAGGTTAGGTTAGGTTAGGTTAGGTTAGGTTAGGTTAGGTTAGGTTAGGTTAGGTTAGGTTAGGTTAGGTTAGGTTAGGTTAGGTTAGGTTAGGTTAGGTTAGGTTAGGTTAGGTTAGGTTAGGTTAGGTTAGGTTAGGTTAGGTTAGGTTAGGTTAGGTTAGGTTAGGTTAGGTTAGGTTAGGTTAGGTTAGGTTAGGTTAGGTTAGGTTAGGTTAGGTTAGGTTAGGTTAGGTTAGGTTAGGTTAGGTTAGGTTAGGTTAGGTTAGGTTAG